>OZ030386.1:4526828-7045745 GCA_964023945.1 Ectemnius cavifrons
TTTTTTCCGGTGACGTCATCGATGACGTCATCGATGACGTCATAAGAAGTTCAAAAATTTTCTCTGTGACGTCATAGAGAAAATTCGCAAAAATTTTAACTTTGTGCTAAAATTGACGAATTTTCTCTGTGACGTCACAGAGAAAATTTCCAAACTTTTTTCCGATGACGTCATCAATGACGTAACTGATGACGTCATCGATGACGTCATCAAATTCAAAAAATTCAAAAAATTCCCGCGGTGGGACTTAGAAAATTTTCGATCAAGGAACTTAGAAATTTTTCGGTCAGGGAACTTAGGAAGTAGGAAGAGAGGAACAGCTTGTTTGTAAAAGAAACAGATTAGTTTATCGTACTTATTATATTTATCTATGAATATATTAGTTATATAATGTTATTATACAAGTTTCTTATTATTATATACTATACTGGGGAGCTGTACCGTTGCGGCATCACTGGAATGATGCAGGAATGCAGGGATGCATAGGGGTTGAGTTGTAGTTGAGAAGATGATAAATCCATGAACATGATTGGAGTGTTCATCACCTATAACAAATAAGTATGAAATTGCTATTAAATTATGTGTAAGAATTCATATTTTATAGTACTAGATTGTTTAACTAATTGTAAGTACCTGTACTTGTACGATACATTGCTGAGAAGGAGTACCCTATCAGAGGGCTCTGGAACTTACACCGTCGAGTCCTGACTGAATACTGAATCTCTACCGCAAATCTGAGCCCCCGAAACATTCGGGAAGATTGGAGAACGTGGAGGGGCCGGAATAAGTGAGAAGGGGTAAATTAATGAGAAGGGGCATCCTATCAGAGGGTTTATGATAGAATGCCGGCATCTACACCACTGATTCTATGTTTTCTACGCGTTTCAATACTCAAAGAATCGATCTATGAACGATTCTGGAAAGTGCCGAAAATGACCGAAAATCGAAAAAATCTGAAGGGGTTAGCCTTGCCATTTTTTTTGGCGAAAAAATAAACTTTGAGCTACGGCTCTGGAACTTATACCGTCGATTCTTGACTGAATACTGAATCTCTACCGCAAATCTTAGCCCCCGAAACATTCGGGAAGATTGGAGAACGTGGAGGGGCCGGAATAAGTGAGAAGGGGTAAATTAATGAGAAGGGGCATCCTATCAGAGGGTTTATGATAGAATGCCGGCATCTACACCACTGATTCTATGTTTTCTACGCGTTTCAATACTCAAAGAATCGATCTATGAACGATTCTGGAAAGTGCCGAAAATGACCGAAAATCGAAAAAATCTGAAGGGGTTAGCCTTGCCATTTTTTTTGGCGAAAAAATAAACTTTGAGCTACGGCTCTGGAACTTATACCGTCGATTCTTGACTGAATACTGAATCTCTACCGCAAATCTTAGCCCCCGAAACATTCGGGAAGATTGGAGAACGTGGAGGGGCCGGAATAAGTGAGAAGGGGTAAATTAATGAGAAGGGGCATCCTATCAGAGGGTTTATGATAGAATGCCGGCATCTACACCACTGATTCTATGTTTTCTACGCGTTTCAATACTCAAAGAATCGATCTATGAACGATTCTGGAAAGTGCCGAAAATGACCGAAAATCGAAAAAATCTGAAGGGGTTAGCCTTGCCATTTTTTTTGGCGAAAAAATAAACTTTGAGCTACGGCTCTGGAACTTATACCGTCGATTCTTGACTGAATACTGAATCTCTACCGCAAATCTTAGCCCCCGAAACATTCGGGAAGATTGGAGAACGTGGAGGGGCCGGAATAAGTGAGAAGGGGTAAATTAATGAGAAGGGGCATCCTATCAGAGGGTTTATGATAGAATGCCGGCATCTACACCACTGATTCTATGTTTTCTACGCGTTTCAATACTCAAAGAATCGATCTATGAACGATTCTGGAAAGTGCCGAAAATGACCGAAAATCGAAAAAATCTGAAGGGGTTAGCCTTGCCATTTTTTTTGGCGAAAAAATAAACTTTGAGCTACGGCTCTGGAACTTATACCGTCGATTCTTGACTGAATACTGAATCTCTACCGCAAATCTTAGCCCCCGAAACATTCGGGAAGATTGGAGAACGTGGAGGGGCCGGAATAAGTGAGAAGGGGTAAATTAATGAGAAGGGGCATCCTATCAGAGGGTTTATGATAGAATGCCGGCATCTACACCACTGATTCTATGTTTTCTACGCGTTTCAATACTCAAAGAATCGATCTATGAACGATTCTGGAAAGTGCCGAAAATGACCGAAAATCGAAAAAATCTGAAGGGGTTAGCCTTGCCATTTTTTTTGGCGAAAAAATAAACTTTGAGCTACGGCTCTGGAACTTATACCGTCGATTCTTGACTGAATACTGAATCTCTACCGCAAATCTTAGCCCCCGAAACATTCGGGAAGATTGGAGAACGTGGAGGGGCCGGAATAAGTGAGAAGGGGTAAATTAATGAGAAGGGGCATCCTATCAGAGGGTTTATGATAGAATGCCGGCATCTACACCACTGATTCTATGTTTTCTACGCGTTTCAATACTCAAAGAATCGATCTATGAACGATTCTGGAAAGTGCCGAAAATGACCGAAAATCGAAAAAATCTGAAGGGGTTAGCCTTGCCGTTTTTTTTGGCGAAAAAATAAACTTTGAGCTACGGCTCTGGAACTTATACCGTCGATTCTTGACTGAATACTGAATCTCTACCGCAAATCTTAGCCCCCGAAACATTCGGGAAGATTGGAGAACGTGGAGGGGCCGGAATAAGTGAGAAGGGGTAAATTAATGAGAAGGGGCATCCTATCAGAGGGTTTATGATAGAATGCCGGCATCTACACCACTGATTCTATGTTTTCTACGCGTTTCAATACTCAAAGAATCGATCTATGAACGATTCTGGAAAGTGCCGAAAATGACCGAAAATCGAAAAAATCTGAAGGGGTTAGCCTTGCCGTTTTTTTTGGCGAAAAAATAAACTTTGAGCTACGGCTCTGGAACTTATACCGTCGATTCTTGACTGAATACTGAATCTCTACCGCAAATCTAAGCCCCCGAAACATTCGGGAAGATTGGAGAACGTGGAGGGGCCGGAATAAGTGAGAAGGGGTAAATTAATGAGAAGGGGCATCCTATCAGAGGGTTTATGATAGAATGCCGGCATCTACACCACTGATTCTATGTTTTCTACGCGTTTCAATACTCAAAGAATCGATCTATGAACGATTCTGGAAAGTGCCGAAAATGACCGAAAATCGAAAAAATCTGAAGGGGTTAGCCTTGACGTTTTTTTTGGCGAAAAAGTGAACCTAGAGCTCGGGCTCTGGAACTTATACCGCTGAATCATACAACGAATCTTTAAACCCCGGCCACTCTTATGTAGGTAGCATCACTATTGTATAGCTATGGAGGAGCTTGAATTAGTGAGAAAGGCTACTAAAACTTCTCGAGTTTTTATTAAAATTCCCGCGATGGAACTCCCGCATATATACACAATATCGATAAGTGTAATCTAACATCTTCAGGGTATAGCGTTGCGCGTACGCAACTGCAGCGGCATCCTCGACTTCCGCCGGGTCGGTGTGTCTCCGAGAGAATGGCGGCCAGTCTGTCATGGGCCGCAACTAAATGTCATTTCGAGTGATTGCACGGGAATTAAAAGGCAAGTGCGTCGGTGTATCTCGCGCGTGGAGATGGCGGCGAGGGAGTCGAGCAACATTGTCGACGACATCGCGGAGCCCGGCATCGAGCCCGGCGCTTCTAGCGAGACGATGCTCGTCACTACCGACAGTTTCGAAGAATATGAACAAGAGATGAGTAGCAGCATCGACGACCGACACATGAAGGAGAGTACAACCAGCACCATCTCCGAGATACAGGAAGATGTACACGACATTCCAGTCACGCCTACAGTTACTACGCCCAAGGAAGTCGAGAAAAACCCTTCCCTCGACGACTCAGAATTAGTAGGTTTTATAACCTGCCGCCAATAAATCACTCCAAGCAAGCACTGCTCCTCCTTTTATGACTTTAATAGGAACCAATTAGTTTCGAATTACTCTGATATTGACCCGTGTACTGCACTGCTTAACGCTTGTTTTTTTTTACTACTCTGTGCTTGACTCTGACACTTTGTCTTTTCTGTACTGGAGCTACTAATGAATAGTCATCTGGTACTCTTTCGCTAGACTTGACTAATTGAAATATGTTGAATTATCGAGCTATAGCATTTCTAATTTTGCTACTCTAAAGTTAGTGTCTCAGAGTATTATGAGTGAAAGATTAATAATTAGATGATGAACGAACCTAAGTCGCAATTGCTTTGCTACTCATTGATGTTAGCTATATAGTATTAGCTGATAATGCGCTGTGCTTATTGAACAATGTTATATTACAGGACGATGTTAGTCAGCGGTTAGGTCAAAGTAATTTAGAGTCAGATCCTTTGAGGTGCAAGGAATGGCTGTCTCAGAAGAAGCACGTATTCATTTTGAGCCAGGCTGGGAAACCCATATATTCCAGATATAGTTCGGAGGATAAGCTAGTCACAGTAATGGGAGTAATGCAGGCTCTTGTATCATTTGTGCAAGCAGGAAGTGATATGATCAGATCGGTCCATGCCGGAGACACAAATTTTGTATTTGTTGTTAAAGGCCCACTGATTTTGGTCACGGTTTCCAAAACTTTGGAGAGTGTACCTCAACTTACTTTGCAACTAACGTACGTGCATAGATGTAAAGAAAAGTGCAATTGAATGTTGTGTGCCAAAACGAAATTCAAAGTTCTCTCTTTGGTAACCTGTGATCTTTTGTATTACAGATATGTATATAATCAAATAGTGTCAATGCTAACTCAATCGCAATTAACTAGAGTGTACGATCAGCGTAGAAATTTCGACTTACGGAGGCTGCTGAGCGGTAGCGAAAGACTGATAGATCACTTATTAAACTTTATGGATAGAGAGCCAGCGTTTTTCCTAGGTGCTATCAAATGTTTACCACTGCTCCCTTCGATGCGGAGTTCGATCACTCAGACTATTATTCAAACGTGCTGTAAAATAAAGGTACTATGCCCGGCAATATTCCCAGCGGAAAGTAACTTTTTAACTCCGTCAATGAGCAATGAAAAACGTTTACATTCTTTCAGAATTTAGTATTTGCAATACTTCTAGCGAATAATCAATTGGTGACACTAGTACGAATGAACAAATTTTTCCTACATCCTGCCGATTTACACATCATCCAGAATTTGGTGGACAGCTCAGAGTCATTAAAGACTGCGGAGAGCTGGACGCCAATATGCCTACCAAAGTTCGATGCCAATGGCTATATGCACGGGCACGTGTCATATCTGGCAGAGGATTGCCAAGCCTGTTTGTTATTACTCACTGTCGAGCGCGACGTGTTCTTTGTCCTTTCCGAAGCCAAACAAGTAAATGATCGATATACTTCTGTTACTAAGAGCCTCCATACATCAATCTGCTATAGGTCTTGAATATGCTGATCTCTTTTTGCAGAAAATCGTGGAGAAATTAAGACGAACAAATTGTCTGGAAGCTATTAATGAATCCATGAATAAACCGCCAGTCACCACTGCCGATATCGGCTTACCAGAAATGCGACACGTACTCTATAAATGTAGGAGTACCGCGCAATTCTGGAGCCCGGGTTTACAGCCGCCCTACACGACGGATGAAGAAGTGGAGAGGTACTATTGGTTGCTATTAAATGTATTTCTACCAGAACTGCATGAAGAATGCATTAATTGAAGGAAGTCGCACGATAGGTTCGTGTATGTATAATCGTGTTTTTTTCAGATTACTTGGGCTTTATCAGTGTTTGCACCACCGACTGCACTGTCCTAGCCGGCCATTGAAACTCATATTCCAACAGTTAGATAAGGAAACCATGTTAGCATGGGTAAGAGAAGAGATCACCGGCGAAAGCTATAAATGTTTTGCGACTGTCCGTTTCATTATTGATTTCTTGCAGGTAGCCTCTGGTTTTGAACTCTATGCGACATTCGAGCCTTTGGTGACGAAACCCGATGCCATCGAAGCGGTTAGCAAATTATTGAAGTGGATTAAGAAAGAAGAAGAAAGATTATTTATTTTGAATTCGCCGACGTTTTAAAACCACAACAGGAACTTTATACATATTCTTAAAACATGAGTGCGGAAGCACGATTATTGGTATTACTCGAGGAACAGTCTTCAAAGAGTGATCGCGTTAACAATGCAGAGCATGATTTCGATTGGATTTCCTAAATTATGATATAGTTAATGGCATAGTGAATTGAACGTATGAACGACTGGACTTGGGAGGAAACTAGGTGCACTTAGGCTAGAGGAAGAACACTTGAATGTTCCACGTACGCATTGATAGTATACGTTGCTCACTATTTTTAAAACTAATGAATCCACTGTATAATAAGTCGAACAAAGGCGGGAGTGTATATATGTTTACGAGTACTGTAATCTGATGGATTACACGTCTATGCAGGCTATAGCATTCTCAATTTATTTTAGTACACGTTACACGAGAGTTTATCATTGCGTGGATACTCTCGCCACCACCCTCACTTACACTTTGCAAACAACTATTCTCGCAATGATAAGTTCTCGAAGACTATTTGTAAATAAGTCCGGGTGAGAGAGCGTTTGTTGCAAGCTCTTACACAATCAGAACAAGAAATATAGAAACGGAAAAAGCAGAAAGCATCCAAAATCGGGTACAACTGGAGTGAAGGGAAAAGAATACAATGTACAGATACTGTAAGCTACTGTGTAGCGTTTCCATTGATAAACTCTGTAGTTTTAATATCACCGAAGTCCAAAAGCGTTTTATATTGTTGATGATCACGGATGAGCGAGAGTAAAAGGAATGACGATGCGTCATCACTACGGCAGCGGAGTCTTTTATTTCACCCTTAGATCGTAAATATCTCGAGAATCAGTATTAAAAAATGCATTGACATACTTTCAAGTAAACCTAGTGCCTAGCTCTGTCACGATCTCTTCTTCTGTCCCGATCTCTGTCACGATCCCTGTCTCTGTCGTCCCGTCTATGACGATCCTTATCTCTATCTTTGTCCCTGTCCTTGTCCTTGTGAGAGGAGGAGTGTGTCTTTGGCGATTTACTTCGCTTTCGTTCCCGCCTGTCCCTGTCGCGATCTCTGTCTCTGCTCCTCGATCTTTGTTTCTCCCTCTCTGACTTCTTCTCCGAGCGTGTGTGCCTTTTATCCCTTTCCCTATGACGTTCCCGATCCCGATCTCTTTCGTGTTCTTCCGTCCTCTTACGAGTCTCCTCTTTCGGTGGTGGAATATCTTCCTCCTCTGAACTCTCTATTCCTTCGTCCATGTCATCCTCCAATGCTGACACCTTTGCTTCCAATTCGTTGTTTTCCTCAAGAACGTGCCTCTTCTGTATCCTTGGCAAAATAACGTCGCAAAATCGCTCGTCTCGGAGAAGACTGTCTATGAATTCATCCATGTATATTAATTCGAACTTCCCATCCTTGTTTTGCCTTCTGAGCTTTCTATTGTCATTGAATAGAGGTTCCAGATATTTGTAACAATCCAAAGAGGATCCAGTGAGTCTCATGTACAGTGCACCCAAGGCACGAACGTACTTGAATTCCTCGTTCTTTATGAACTCTACTATGATATCCTTCTCAGGTTGGATTTGTAACATTTTTAGGATGAGACAGAGAAAGGGTGTAGATTTTACATTTCCACCGTACACTCCTCCTAAGAACCTGGCAGAATATGACTCAAACCCTTAGTAAAGTTTATATTTATATTATAACAGCTAAGCGTGCTTATAATTTAAGCTAATATCAAATCATTGAACGCCTTCATTTAATGCAGAATATAGCAAATATGTCTCAAACAGAGATGTATACTTTAAATGATAACTCAACTAGGTTAACTAAAGTTGCGAGTTCGAATACGCACATGACGCAATGATTTGTATGAAAACTAGAGAGAAAAGAATCTCAAACAACAAGGATATTATATGCAATAGAGAATAAATGAAGCATTAATTAATGCTTATTAAAGAGAAGATTTGAAATCTATGTTTACCAACTAACCTCAGTTCCATGGCTTTGTCGACCAGGAGTTCGGCAGTAAGAGCAAAGCATTCTTCCTTCCAATATTTGGAATCGTACACGCGAGATCTGATAATCTTTTCCACCAAATACTGTGGATTCGTACCGCGAATCGACTTCGCATCTTTCACCGTACGATTTGCCATTCTTTACTCGCTTCTACTCGACAGTTTAGGCTTCTCTTCTCTACCACTGTGCACGCTCTGCACGGACTACACTGTACCACGGTCGCTTTGGTACTAAACTATAGTTCAATGACGAAATGACCTGAAGTTAGTCACGAGTGGGGGATACGAGTAATGGCGGCAAATCTGAGAGATTTAAATATTGGAACACCATAGAGAAGCTAAAGTGTAATATGAAATGACCTAGTTGCAATAAATGCAAGTTTTCGAGAATAATATATTGTAATTATTTTAGTTTTTCATATGTCGAGCAAAAAATAAATTTTAATATAACGATCATCGTATTTCTCTCGCATTTTTTTAACCGAATTCGATTTTTCACAGTCAAAGAAGCTAAGAACTACTTTCCGCTTAATATGACTCTAATATTTTTATTACAAATGAAGCTACTATAAATGACTGCAGATTCAATTGCAATATAAATGTTAAATTGAAAAGATCCACAGAATGAAAAATCCGAACGAAAGCCCATTGATTATTATTCCCCTCGCGAACAGACCGATTTCGTTTTAGATCACTCATAGATCAACGATCGCATCGAAAGTTGTCGACTTTTACTCAAATGTAAATTCGCATGGGCTTTGTGCCGAAGAAAGTGCTTGTACGAGAACGAAAGTATTCTCTTCCTACTGATTTTCGAAAGCAAGTGAACGTCAATGTAACAATCGGCAGCGGTGATTTGCATTCGCGAACTACCTTGAAATCGACACGGTCAATTCGCACGCGCAATTTCCCATTTCCCGCATGCGATTCAGACATAATTATTGTAGCATCCCACGCGCATCAGCGAACAATTACCTGCTACTATTTTCCAATGTGCCAGTGTTTCATCGCACTCTACAATTACTTTGTGTTAACCCCTAATGTTGGTTGTGAAAATCACTCTACAACGTGCAATTAAATAAGAACTGTATCCGAGGAAAAACGGGGCGAGTAATGATTTTGCAGAAGAATCGGGTTCACGGATGGTGAACTATTGTACACATATGGATACATATGCGTATGCATGTAAAATAGAAGACGCACGAGTGTAAAAACAATTTGGCTTTAGAAATACTGTAATTAAACAGCGGAAACTAAATGCAAATACGAAGACGAGTTCTGCACCCTTTGCAATTTAGCTTGAGACTGAAGATTCTTATGAAACAGTATTACAAATACCCAACAACGCGATTGGTCTTCGAATATTTGACATTTCCAAGAAAATGTCACCCACAAGAATCCCACGAAATCTCTAATAGAAATCGAATAACATCTATACACGCATTGTAAATTTTAGTATAAACCTTAAAAGACCACAAAAGAATTTCCAAACGTTTTATCCAAGATTGTAAAGGTATCGCGGTCCAAAGGATATTAAGAAACGATGTCCTGTCGAGCGAGCGGTAGGAATTCCGTGACCCACGCAAGGAATTCCAAAATCCAGGATCAGGATTACGTAGCGGAGGGGAGATAGAGGTCGACAAGGGGCTTTTGTAGAGGCGGAAAGCAAAAGATTCCCTTCTCCACGGATTGTGAGTCGTCGTGGCCTTTCTCTCTGGAGCAGCCTGGGTTTGTAAGGCCCCATTCAGACCATCTTCTCTCTCACTTCCGCTCTCTTTCACGCCATTCGCCTCTTCTTCGTTGGCTTCTCTCTCACCTGGCAGCAACCTCGACTCACCTGGGCAGCCATCTTAGGCCGCACACTCTCAGGTATCGTGTTCTCCCCTCGGCCTCCTTCTGCCCGACGCCTGCCTTTTCCTCCTGCTAACTGGACAGTCAGTTCCGACTAACTCGCGCCAACGGCATCCTCGCCGCACCATCGCTGCCTAGAACTCGTACGCCAGACACCAGACACCCAACTAGTTCCTACTAGTTCCGCTCTCGGCTCGCCTCTCGATTAACTCTCCTCTTCCCATGTGCTGACCAAGCACTGACAAACTACAGACAACTCTTTTCCTTGTTCCATATTTATGGCTAGATCGAATTCCTTGTGTAGAGTGTATCCAGAGTGGGTGAATTTGGTGATTGGAAATTGTGAATAGCAGTCGAGTGTTTGGGGAGTTAGAGTGCTCGGGACGAAGTCTCCAAGAAATCTGGAAAGCTGGAGCGAGGAGGTCGAACCTGCGAGGAGGAAAGGTGCGTCAGACTGGTTCCGTGACAGGAAATATGATAGGCGGATCTGTGTAGAGTTGGGATGCTCGGAGTGGCTTGTTCAGGCTCCAGCTAAGCTTTCGTGTCGAATGAACTCTCCGGTCATGAAACTAGAAACTAGTAACTTATGAGAGAAAATCGAGTCTGAATAAATGAGAGTGTTTGTAAAAAAATACTAATGTTTTACTTTGAACGAGGATGTAAATAAAGATTCGAATTACTTGCAACACACTGAATTGGTAAAGAAAAACCACGAAGACTTTGCACTTTGCCGGTTAGTTCAACTTCGAATTAAAGTTTCATGAGAAATTAATGGATCTTTGCGGTTTTGACAGTCAAAAAATAGGTAGTTATCTCGAATTTTTAGCAGTGAAACAAACAATGTTATCCAAATGAATTGTGCCACTGTTATTACTCATACTTTGTACAATGTCCATTAATTTCCGGGTGTTGAAAATTTCGAAATAGTAACTTGTAAACGAAAATAAAATCAGTGTTCAAAACCCTTGGCCAAATTTATAATTAATACTAACACCCTCATTAACTATAAATACTTCATCGATTATTATGTCTAATTTATATAATAATCTACTGAGATTTATCTCTAATTCAAGATTAACAAAACAAAATTAACACTCCATTAATGAAAATTGATAAATACTAATTTCAAACGATCTATCGCAATTGCTACCTTCTCTTGCACTTTAACGATTAGTTCCGCAACACCCGTTTGCAGAAGGAAAACGGCAAGTACTCACGGAGCGATTGTGACGCGATCGGTGAACGTGCCGACGCAAATGTCACGGACGGTGTTCCCGACGTTTTGAACGTGAGAAGAGAAGAGAACGCACGGAGGAGCTATTTTTCTAACGCCCGGGAGAACCGGTGATGAGGAAACAGTGACGTGACGAATACCAGTACGAAGAAGTAAGTCTACGAACAGGATTCCGTGACTAACAGAAATAAGGTGTAACTAATCGAAAGTAGAAGCTTGGTCTGTCCTCTGCGGAAGCTAAAGGACGACTGAGCGAATTCCTTCGAGACCGGAATTGAAGTACCTGAATCAGTCGAACTATTTTCAGACGTTCGATAATAAAATCATACCCGGGATACTTGGGTCATCCAAGTGCACCCGGGTGCAGGTAAATGACTGACCTTTCTATTGTTCCTAGGATTATTTCTCTGACCCTAAAGGTACTCTAGTTTAACAGCATATGTCTGTATATTTTCGGCAGCATTTCTAAAGATTTTATATAATAGGAGCTAATCCCGATTTCTATAATATTTGTAGCTGATTATGAATAATTATTCTTTTAAAAATTCATGCTACTTCGCTGTTTATCTTTAGCAAATCCCAGAGAAATATTTTGATAATTTATAATAGAATTCGGTGCTTTGAACTTTGAATCATTTTACTGGATAATAACTCTATTCTCCATTCAACTGGTTTTCTTTCTCGCGACCTGACCTATTTACTCTGAATATTATATTTAAATAATTAATAAATGCAAAGAGAAAAAAGGTAACAATCTAGTTAAACTTAATCAGGGTATACTAAAAGACTAACAAAGTCGGTACCGTTTCAAGTGTCGCCGATCTTTTCACACACAACTCGAGAGACAGAAGGACAAGTAGACACGTACTAGCATTAACGTAAATGCATAGCGAAAGCCACGTTATCCTTTGTTCACCGCGGCTTCTCACCTTTCGCGGTATGTCTTTCCCCTCGCGAATCGCGGTTTTGCGCGATCTTGCCCGCGCGACGGTGCCTTTTCCATTTCACGGACCGATTTCCAGGTGTTGCGACCGGAACTCAACGAATTACTGTCTTTTGCAAGATTTCTTATTAGAAAAGACCGAAGTATTTAGTTAGCAATATTCTGGTATTGTTTCACAGAATGTTGATGAAGAAAATTGATTAGGACTTGAAATTGATTTGAACTATTCATTTAAATACTGTGCAAAATGATTAAATGAAAGCATCGGTTGTGGTATTTTACTAGATGTAAAAATATTGCGAATTTTTCGCCTTTCCTTTATTCTAATGCTACAACAGAATGTTAATTATACGAATTAATTAGATGCCGGAATTGATTTGAACCATTCAGTTAAATACTGTGATACAATTGAATAAAACTATCGAACGAGTTAAATCGGAAAAGAATCAGCTGCAACTTTGACAAGTATTGCTGCTAGATTTTCCTATCGTACTACGTTACAATTATTTAAATATCTACTTTAATCTAAACTTTAATCTAAATATGACGATTTCTTTCCTTTGCCTTTATACAGATCAGCAAAATGGGATCAAAGATCGAATACGTCGAGTCCTCGCACATGTACGCGACCAACTATATCCGCAATTCGAAGGCGATCGGTGTTCTATGGGGTATTTTCACGATATGTTACGCTATCATTGGCGTCGTGGCTTTTGTCACGCCCGAATGGCTCGGTGATCTGGAGCACGAGAATCCCGGCAGGTTCGGACTGTGGACTAGGTGCAGTTACGGTGGAAACGGTAGGAATCTTGCTATGATTACATGCTATGATGCTCTTCTATAACATCGGTTCAATTATCTTGTGAACGATCACTGTTATTTAATAATCTATTACTTCCAGGCGATATTGATAACTCTAAATCGATGGTAATATGGGTATTTAGATTCTATAATGATTTCAGAAGAGTCTGATAATTTATAGTAATAATTGAAATATTACTACATAAATTGATTTTATGATTTCTGCAATTCGACATTGATAAATTGAAAAATATGAATTTGATGATAGCTTCTAAGTACTATAATATCTGGTATTACATCAAAAGCTGTTTCTTAAGAATTTAAACTACCCATATATACCTTTGAGATATCATTTTAAAAGTTCACTAATATAATAATAAAAAGAAATTATGCTAATCACGTTTTATTCTGTGACAATGTCTAGGCGAACTTGGAGAAGAATGCATAGGCCGCCTCGACGACCTGTCTACAATAGCGAACGTGCCTTTCAAAGCGAGTACTATTCTAGTCGGCATCGCAGTCATAATTGCCCTACTCGCTATCTGCGCGATGCTATTGTTCTTCTTCTGCCAGAGTACAACCGTTTTCTACCTCTGTGCTTGGATGCAAGTGATCTCAGGTAATTCCTACCATTGTACTTAAGTTTTACTCGCACACAAATTGCATTTTCATTTATACGGAAATAGTGAAAAAGCTAGTAATTTGAAACCACTAATTCAACACGTTCTGCATAGAATGATTCATGGATGATTTTTGTAAAAAAATTGTACGATATTTGGAAAGTGCAAGGTGTACGATCTCGAAAAGAATGGTATGATAAAGTGGCTGCGATTTCTATTCCATTGAAAATCACTTAGAATTTTTATTAGTTAGAAAGTTAAAGTTACTTCACCTAGAAATGCAATAGAGATACCTGAGTTTCGCTAATCTATCAAAGTTTGGCACGACTGTGTGAACTTATTGTGTGCAATGTATTTTAGAAAAATCTCAAACTTTTGTGCTGCTAATGAGATGTAAATTTAATTGATTCAAACCTTTTGTTTTATCAAAATATTACGAACTATGAGCCGGTTTACTCTACAAAATATTTAGAGGTATTTGTAATATTTAAAAGTTACGATCTTTCTACTAAAATCTCAAAAATCCGGAATGTACTTGGAAGGATCAGGGAGCAACCATAAGTGGATGCTCGCTGCATTAAAATTTACACGCACCGTGCGCGCATTCCTTCGCACATTATACCCATAAACCATAAGCGTTAAACGGAGGATGAAGCATAAATATATCATGCAAGCGCTCGGCGATCAGGAAAAAACTGGAGTAATAGGCCAGTACGGAGAAGATACGCTTTTCGAACAGGGAATAAATAATAGGATCGTTCCGAAAAAAAATTGGCGAAGAGTAGCACTTGCATTACAGATTGGCTGTAATCAGGTTTCCTATCCGTCATTAATGGTCGAACGATACTAACTTATTTTTTAATGGATCTCAATGAACCAGATCCTCATTAGACATTGAACCCTTTCAAGTAATTATTGAAACACTACAATCTTCTCTGGAATTTACTGTAATTACTAAGTATTCTGACAATTAAATACTGTAATACAATCTCGTGTTTGAAAGAAGAAAATAACAGAAGAACGCGTCTCAAATCAACGAGTACTTTCTTGCAATTAAATTTGCCTATAAATATGAAATTTTTTAACTATGAGATAAAGAAAAATTCTAAAAATGCCTGTTCGTGATCGATCAATTATAAATTACACTGTTCATCCGCAAAACTAATTCTAAAATCTTTATGTCTAATTAAAATCGGTCTTGAATGATTGATTTCACGACTAATTAAATTTATATCAAATATCTAATTGAGAAAAATCAGCAAATAAATCATTGACGGTATAATTAAAAGCGGTTAAAAAAAAAGCCCATGCCTGATCGCGTAACACGAAGCTAGAAGATGTACTCTCTGCCCATATCGAGGAAGGCTGTTTATTCTTATAAGCTCCACACCTTAAACAGCAACACCCGTGGGAGCATTTGCCACACACGTCATTGCAAAACGCGCGTTGCAACTCGACTAGAAAAAGAAAGCGCGAACACAACTGCAGATCGGCCGCTCGGCATTTTAGAAAGTACACACGTCCGCGCACCGACCGGAGAGTAACTATGTGCACTTGAAGGAAACCGCACAGATGAAACACGAACAGGATGATGCACTTGCCTTTGAATCACCAATATTGTACTCACTACTAAACTACACACGATAATATAAATTAGTCTAAATTTCTGTATAATTTTAATTAAACACGAATCTCAACTCTGTTTTAAATTCTGGATTGTATGTATAATATAAATAATAATATATAAATATATCAGATAATAAATCAAACACGACACTGGTGATTCAAAGGATAATCAGAGTACAGAACTAGGAATTCACTACCGAAACACTGTTCCGCACGAATCGTAACTTGAAAAGTCAATATTCAATCAATATTCTACGTGAGAAATCTACGTGTTGTCACTACGACAGTTCTGGAGTAAGTGACACCCTTCAGAGTCCTCCGACACAAGGGAACCTTGTCATCCCCACTTCGTCGCTAAATTCGATTATTTCCACATTTCTGGTTTCAAAACAATTAACAATGCAGTGTCGGACTGCTTATTGTCTTTCGGACCTTCTGTTAAATATTACCTGACCTTAACTGACCCTTTTTAGTCAGCCGGTCAAAATGGCTACACATCTGAACAACACGTGTGCGCTCGGACCCTTCACACATCACGACGGCCGATCATAAATCTATTATTCTACCAAGCTACCTGGACTTTGGCTCACCAGGAATTTTAATTCAATGCCTTGACCCCATCTGTACTAATGAAAAGGACAACGTTTTCGAGTCCATCTGTTCATGACAAACTCCAAAACGACTGACTCTTTCTTAATGCGATTTTCCCTTTTGTAAAGAGCCAAGTAAAATTATAGCCTGTAAAATATTGTACTTTTACAGGATATTCGAAAGGTAATCGTAAAATTTGAAGAGAAAGGAAAAGCCGAGCTATAGATTGTCAAAAGATATTTGTAATAATGACATAATGACAAAGGTGACCCGGGTGAAACCTGATGCGGCTGTTGTTAGGGATAAAGAAATGTGTATAATATATTATTACAATGAAAGCTATCGAATTCCATAAAATATAACTACAAAGCTTCTCAGTCGAAACGCGAGCCTTTGATATTTTAATACGAAAGTAACTGTTCAAATTATCAGATATCTGATGTAATTGATAATTAAATGCAAAGTATTTATCGCGGACAATATACCGGATAAAAGTATGTCAAGATAATGCTGATTCAAAGGCAAGTGCACAAAGTGCACTGGGCGTTCCTAGTTAGAGCAAGCCGTGACTGCAATCGGCGCTGCAATGCCTTATCACCGCGATACAATTGCAAATTGCATTGCACTGGCACACAGGAAGCGTGATGCAATCGACCCGTTTAGCGCGCTCCCATTGTCCAACGATTTATCGGCAACACTCATCGCGTACTCCAGCTCGCCACGAGAGCGAATCGCTACCACTTTCCCTGCTTTCGTTCAATGCTTTTCGATTTACTTGTCCAACTAATCTTGAGGCTAGGATGTATCATTTCAACCTATTCGAATAACTCACTTTGCAAAAATTTGCATGCATTTGTGCTTTGGCGTTTAAAAGCTTTTTAAACAAGACAATGCTCGATTTGAGAAGCAGACTGTGAATTTATATAATGTAATTTGTTTGACGCGAAAGCAAAGCACTAGAAAAATTATGCAATATAGATTTGACTTGAATTTAAAAATATTATTATATATAAAAATGAAACGATTTGACTTGAATTGAAAATATTATTCGATGACTGATTCGTAACTCGAGTTCAAAGATATGCTGGAAGATATTATTTGCTGTTTGTGAAGAATGAAATGAACTTTTTCCTGTCGCAATGGAGAATGGTCTCGTACACACGACACAAGGGGCAACCGTTCACGAAGAAATGTAGAATAGACCGTTATAATGCGTGTGCCAGCCGGTTTACCGTTGGACAACGCCTTTGCCACTAAAATGATCCCAGGTCTGCGCCGGTATAAACAAACATGCTATGTTACTATACATTTTGATTAAAAAATTCTAATAAATCGAAGAGATACCCATACTGATTTGAGGCCCGATTTTCGAAACATTATTTGACGGTGTAGAAGTTAAATTATCAAAAATTAAAAAAGAAATGAGATTCGAAAGCTAATGAAATTATTTAGTACCTGTCGTAGCCAATTTTGGATATCTACTTTTACTTTGATATTTTCAGTGAAAATTCATTCTATTTTTTATGAGACGAGCAACTGAGAGTGACATTTAAAAGAATGATAAGCTACGTTTTGCAATTTAACTTTATTAAAACTCGAGAATGCACCTTCAAATTTTCAGGATACATTCCTAAAACTTCATAGTTTTTAACTATAAGGAAATCTATTGCGAATTACTCGATCGCGGTATGTAACGGCTTAATAAAAGAGAAAGACTCGAAAGAGATCTAATGGCTAGAGTAGCAAGATTGATTGTTGGGAAAGCCCTGCTCGAAGGTCTAGCAATAACTAAATACTGTATCGGCTCCAATCACCCATAAAGTACTTGCTGAGTTCAGCCGACCCACTTGGAGAACATTGACACGCTTAATCTGACCCGCGACGAGTTAACTGACCTGCAACGGGTATTCAAAATAAATGACATTGAGGTTCACTTGCTCTTGGAATACTGAACATTAATTTCTAGACCTAATTTTCTCTGATCATAAATAGACTTTCTTAAATTGTATGTTCATTATCCAATGGAATAGGAACTGTTTAATTCAAACGATTGTGCATTTATAATTGAAACGCGGTATGAATTGAAATGGAAATATTGTACCATTTGAAAAAGTAAATGAAAAATGTAAAGTGAAAGTAATACAACGCAAAGTTATAGTAAAGGGTAAAGCTATATTTGACTATTCCGTCTCAGTTTAATTACAATAATTAACTCAATTGTGCAGTAATAATCGATTACCAATTCTATCAAATTTCGAGAGCGCCAATATTCTAATGGAAAAGAAACATAAGAAAGAAAATAGCGATCAATTGTCACCGGAATCGGCAAGTAAAAGAAATAGCAATGATTGGGTGATTCATGTAGTGACTGAATGGCGAAATGACTTGTCCAACTCAATAACTGAGGAAATCGTTGCGCCCAATTTGCTCTTTACGTAAGAATGATTCGCACTGGGCGATGAAAGCTGGCGAACCAGCACTTTTCAACTGCCGAGTTCTATCTCGCTTCGCTTGTCCGTGCACCAACAGTGAAAGTGAGCCGCTTGTAATCTCTGAAATGGTTCGGTTCAAACTGCCGGGTTGAAAACGTGCTGCCGTGAAACTAAACGCATGTCACGTTACTTTATGACGAATAGGAAGTTGAGACTTCCTTTCTCCGGTTGTGTTTAACGACTCATGCGAACGAGCATATTGCCCCGACAAAGTATTAAATTGAAAGCACCAGTATGCATACGTATTATTTTAACAGTATAGTATTGTTTCCAGAATCGCGAAAAATAAATAATATCACGAATTATAATAAAAACTCAAAGATATAAAATTCAACATTCGCGATTCAAAATTTTGCTTTCATAAAATTGCAACATCTACCAGAGAAACACTTGAATAAAAATGTAAATACTATTTAAATGCACATGACACGAATAATATCGATAAATAAATTAATAAATCAAATATCTACTTTCAGCTGTGTGCATGGCAATTGGCGTATGCATTTATCCACTCGGCTGGGATTCACCGTTGATACGAGCAGTTTGCGGCGCGTCTGCGTCAAGGTAAAAGTTCGATTTTATTAATTAATAATTATTTAGTTAATTGAAATGAAATAACACGTACTCATTCTGTGCTACGTTTCGAATGGAGAAAATGAATCCCGATGATATACTGAGTCTAATCGTCTAAATTTCTGCTAGGTTCAACCCGGGTGCTTGCGCTGTACGATGGGCAATACCTCTGGCAGCAATAGCAGCACTGGATGCAGCAACCTTGGCTGCCCTCGCTTTTATACTGGCATCCAGGCATGTCAGACTCCAGCCAGAACCTTTCAACAATGGATCCTTGTACAAAGGTAAATACTTGGCATCAAATATCGATTCGTCCGAATGACTCTACCCAATCTATTTTTGCGAATGTGATTTTGTCGAATCGATTACATATACGAAACAAAAATTATTTCTCATAAACTAAAAGAATTATTTTAGATACTGTTCGTGAAAGGTACTAGTTTGAGTGATTCTCTGGGTTTGGAATTTAATTATATGTTACGGAATCTAAATGATTTTAAAATTGAATCTAAATATATTAATGAATCTAACAACGACTGTTTTTAAACAATAGGTGAAGTGAATCCTGGTTACGTAAACGAAGCTCAAAGTGTCGCTGGTTCTCGAAAGTCGTTATCCCTTCGACCGGTCCTTTTGGTCGCACCACCGGAACAGGATCGCTACAGCGAGCTCTCAAGAGCGAAATCGCATTCTCACCACAGCCTCTACTCACCAGCCCCCTCACATCCGGTTCACACAATGTCGACAAATACTCTCAACCATTCTCAGCACAACTTCCAGCTGTGAGGGAATCACACGGCAGAGAGAACAAAGTGACATTGCCAGCCATATGTAAAACTGGATAATACCTTGTACATATACTCAAGGCGAAGTACTCTATCTCACTCGTTCGTGAGATCCAATTCAATCCATTCATGGGACAATAGCGAGCGATTGTTAATTGCAATATCAAAGCGAAACTACTGCCAGCCACGAATCTATTTCTCAGTAGTATCTCGAGTTATTTCGAAAAGTTCTATGGATTAAGTTTCATGATTCAAATAGTACAACAATATGAAAGCACAGAGAAATCTTTTAATGACACTTCAACTAAGTATCTCCCAACGAAGTTATAGTGATCACGAAATACGAATTACGTGAGAGAAACTGGTGTAAATAAGTATTACGTTCAACTTACTTTATAGCAAACTGCGTTTCTTAGCAATGTTAAAGTTAAGCTACTTTAAGAAATATTTCTTTTGCGATATGAGTTTACCACTAGCCGTAAGAAACAGAGTAGTGTAAGAGATACGCGAAATCCGAGTTTAAAGAAATTATTTTCAACAGCTCTATTTTTGAATAGTTCGATCATGTAAAAGTTAAGTAGCGAGAGTTTATTCTTATATACTGTATATATCTATAGTACTTTTTACTAGAATACGAGATTTTATGATGAGAACGTAGATGTATATCCTGTGTATGCAAGTAAAGCAAATGATTTAACGTATATCTGTGTTGGACCGAATTTCTTTCCAAAGTTGCGAAAACTGATTATTTAGAGGAGCACGTGCGGACGCGTGTGTTAGCTTGCAAAGGTAAACACGCAATGAAATGTCTGGGTTTCTCTTTGCATGAGTGAAGCTTCCAAATCGAGAACAATGGTGGGATATGACTAAGTGTTTTTACTACCGAGTCGACTTTTACAATCTAAACTGAATAGCACTTTTCTTTAACGAAATGAAGTGAGCAAATTCCGTATCAGCGTAATCTAACTCTGACTCACTTAATATGAATTCCCGGATTAACAAACGCGTACATCAACTATGGAAATGTTTTGTAAAAGACTCCATGAACTTACAAAAAAATTGTGGTAAGTATGAGAATCCGAGAAGAAATCTAACACGATCTCTATTAATTGTTTTCTCTAGGATACCTTAATTAAGGTCTGGCGGAATAACATTGCAAATACGCGGATCCCACTTTGACTAGTGTATTTAGTGATATTATACAGGACAATTTAATTAATAGTGATGTCTTATCGACAATTCACATCGCAGCGAACTCTTTTAGAAATCCGAAGTCCCCCTCTAATAAAACAAAAGCAGGAAAGAGCACAGCACACGTGAGCTCTTTTCAAGAGAAGTTGCAAATTGTTTTAGAGGAGGAATTCGAAGACCTACTAAGCTTCAGAATTCGGAATGTACTATTTTACAGGGCTATTAATCTAATGCACGAGATTCTAAGTGTAATCTCACAAGTTCCTAGTAGTACAATAAATATCCTTAGCGAAGAGCTACGAGAAAAAACGAGGTCTCCTATCAACACATGCTTTACACTTATCTTATAGTTTAGCAGTCACCGTTTATGGCAAAAAGGAGCTAGAGTTACGAACGTTAACCAGGCTATATGTTCCACCGTACTTAGGACGTATTTTATACTAACCGACTGGTGGTAGGAGTAATGAAAATTCAGCAAAGACTGAGAAGACCGTTGCGTAATTTGTAAATCACTCAACAATGAATACTTAATTTCAAATGAACCAAAAACGTTCGAAAGAATTGCTACACGCGTTAATCAATGAGTATTGCACGAGTATATTGCGATTCCCACAAATCACTGACGAATGTATGACGAATATTCTTCCTTTTGTACTTCTTCAGACCAAATTCTTTGATGCGCGAGAATGTCAATTATTCAACGAAACTACGCGAGCTTGAAAACCTTCTGATCGTAAAAAAGCAATTAGCGAAATTCCTGTTACAGAAAGGCTCGACTTCCTACCACACAGTGTCACCAGATGCACTTCGCGTATCTTTCACAAGGCGATGATCTCGATGACAGGCAGGGCCGCGCGCGCGATTATCATCATCACCCTTTCACGTCGAACAGGTGGCAATGGTGTGAATAAATCGCGCGAGCACCTCGCAAAAACCACGCGGCATTTGCACTGCATTAATTACGGCGGCATGCTTGCTTCGACCAATCGAGATAAAAATTTTACGGCGTTGTAAAGGGGACTGAAAGCCGAGAACGGTGCAAAGCCTGGCGAGTGTCCCGTCACTCTCTCCGTCTCACGGACTACATGGACTGTCGTATCTTGCAGGGTGTAGTACAGGGTGATCCGTTTGCCTTTCAATCAGCATTCTCGAACGCCACTTTTCCTCCGACGCGTATCTTAAACTTTACACATTGTCAATATTATATTGCGTATAATATATGCGATATATAATAGAGTTGGAAAATATGCATAATTAGAGTTATTGGATAATTTACAATTACCCTGTACACAGTAGTGTATACTTGACAGTGGTTCGAAGGCAAATGAATCACCCTGTACACCCGCTGCACGTCCATATGTGACACTCCGGAACCCGACGAGTTTATGGCTTTACTACCTGCGCCCTTTCTCCGGCGCACCCGATGCGCCTGCTTTATGGCTGAGCCACTTTTATTAAAGTCACCACTTAATTACCCCGGACCGAACGCTCTCGATGGTCACTGGTTGCCGCGCCTAATGAGACTGAACCCCTTCTAGCCAAGCCGAGTGGAATTATATGAGTTTTTGAGAATAGTCGTTGAGTTTGGGTATCATAACAGGAATACGAAGAAATCTGATTGGTGCATTTGAATATGGAGGATTTGAAGTTTCGAATCCGAATACTTATGGAAGTTTTGACAGTTATAGGATTTCTATTGTGAAGTTATTATTAACTAAGATATTTCCTGATTTATAAATACCACTGAGAATGAATACTTTAACTAATTTTTGTATTGTTAGAATCGACTTGCCAGGATCTTGGTAATATTTGACGGATATGTGGTATTAAACAGCTCCACTCTCACTGAGTTCCTTGAGAAAGCCGAGACCAGGGTGTCACATAGCGAGCGGAATGTTATAATAATTTAAATATAAATTATTCACTGGAATTACACGACTCACCTAAATCCTATCCAGGTTACGATCGATAGTACACGTCCGACGATAAGTTCTAGCTTAATGTACGACTTAATTACGAGCGTACCACTAATAATACAATCGCGACAGTACGAGGATCCCAATGTTTCGAGATTCACTTAATTCCTGCTTTACTAATTGAGAGTATTCTTCTATGAGTATTTTCAAGTGCAAAGCGCGTAAGATTCGGTGGTATTAGAACGCGTGAAGACACGCGACTATGGCACATCTTTACCTTCGACTATTTTGCCTTTCGTTTGCGAGTATTTCTGTTGAATGCATATTTACATTAACCAAGTGACTTTGTGTTAGGATTCTTTCCACTTGAAAATATCGTTCCTGGATCCTATAGTCATTTTCGACTACAAGGACTTCATTACGAAGATATTCCACAATACCTCCCTCTCCCATCGATTAATTCGACAATGGCTTAATTAGAAGACAGAATAATTTAACTCTTAAACTCCTATACTCCTGCCAGAAGACCTAATCCGATGAGTATGTGCAACGATCTTTCGGAGGATCCGAGAGCATTCTTAATAGCCTCTATTCTCTGGATTCAGTATCCCCCTGATACGAATACTAGTATACTGTTGGTGGACCGCGTCAGTTTCCGAGCTAATTCAGACCTCCTTGCTCACGATGATACCGCAAGGCTGGACCACCCCGATGCTGGCAATTTTCGGCCTCTTCGAGACACACTTGCTCTCATCCTTCTTCAACAGCTCCTCTATCGAGTATGGGTTCCTCTTTCTCTGTGGTTGCGGCCCAACGTTCTCTGCCGCCACTTCGTTTGTTGTGGTGGTACTCTGCACACTGCCAGTTTCCTGGACCCTTTCGCTGGAGGGCCGCTGTTGCTTCTCGGCGTTGGTCGAGCTGTTCTCCGAATTAGTGACTGAATTTGGTGTACCGTGCCTCACGAAGGCACTCCGATCGCTGCCGATCTTCTGACCGAGCTCCAGGATGATGGGCGAACTCTGGAAGGACTTGTAGTGGTCTTGAGACTCCGTGTTCTCGTCGAGGTCGCTCTTGTCAAGCGAGTCGTCACTTCCTGCCATCGAACTCGAACTTGACTTCAACTCCACTTGATTAGGAGGAACACTCTGCTCGGATAGGCGCTCGGTGTCCAAAGACCTGAAAGAGTTAAATGTGTTAGAATTAAGCGTGCTACTTATAAGACGGTTTTTAAAATATAGAAAGATAAATGAAAGAAAGTAAATCATAGAACGAAAGGTAACATAAAAGGACAAACGTGTATATATGTACAGTAATACAATAACAAACAATAATACTAATTACTCTGATATACCGTACAAATTAATTAACGCTCAAAATAATAAGGTGTCAATGGCAGTATTAACACTGGATACACAAAAGTATGGCAAGATTTAATAAGGTAACAGATAGATGCGAAGCCGGACGTCGATTAAACTCTTCCAATTAAGCAGTAATAAACTGTTGTTGGTAGGTAATGAAGATTGGAGCGGCGGTAAAACTATGAAGACGGGGAAAAAGCAAGCCTATAAACGGTAGGTGGGGTTTAATCTACGGATACTAACGTGATTGACTGCATCCCGTGGTGCAAGTGCAAGGTCGTCGCTTGATAAAGGGACGAGTAGAAGCTCGGATTCCACGAGGGCGTGTTGGTATTGCCGGAAGTCGTGGAGATATGTAATGGCCCCAAGGCAGCCGGATAAAATAGCTGGTAATCCGTTCTCATAAGCGGATCTGTAACCAAGATGTTATGAGCTCGTTTAATTACGAGAATTGCCCTGAATACTTTTGTCATGTGCAATAATCCCCTTTTTCCTAAGAATGCTTACTAATAGAATGTCCCCACAGATATCTATATGAAGACTTTAGATTGAAATAAAGATATATTAAGTACGCTTCATTTAATTTTCCCTGATACTACTTGCAATAATATTCCTTAGTTGTACATCCATGTATACACTTCATGTATTTAATCTTTAGGATGGCTTTGAAATGATCTGACGTTCTTACGTGTTTTGTAATCAAGCGTTTGTTCTACATTGTAAATCATTTCATTCGACTTTATTATTGTAATTCGAATTACTAATCCTTAAACATGGATGCATTACTAATCGCGCCAAGAAAATGGAGAAAATAGGATGTAAATAATGTGGTTTGTTCAATACGAGACTAAATTGTGGTCAAACAAAATCTGTAAGAATAAATTGAATTCCAGCCTGAAGCTATGAAAGTACATTGTGGTCGGGTTTTATGCCTTTGATTGACGCAATAATCAGCAGTGGCAGCCGGCAAGCTAGTGAATTTTAGAAGAGCACGTGCATTTTAAATCTTCTAGAGTTTAGAGAGACTTGTACGAAAGAAGTGGCGTGCATGGTCTGCAGAGGACAACTTATCCGAGATAAAGATAGCCTGCTCTCTCGGAGCCGATCCACTTTCGGCGCCTTTCTTGTCCCGGACATGCGGCCTCGGATGCGAAAGAGCACGGAATCCTCGGCAAATTGGCAAGCAAATTTTCAGATTTCTTTTGAGATCCTCGCGTGCAACAGCACCGACAACCTGACGAGTCAATCTTGAGTTTAAGCCTCTTATAAATTCCCATCCTTTTTCATACCGTGTCTCACCACTACACATCTCTTCCTTTGCATGTACTATTCGAAATATATATTTCAAAATACTGCGATATATTTAGTTTTCATGAAATGTTTTAACACTGTACAAAATCTAAAAACGATATATTCAAAGTTCTTCTCTAATTAAACAATTAACAATTGCAAAACGATGGGTAAAGAAACGTATGAAACAGTAAGTCAAACTAATTTAATGCCAATTCATTTGTTTCATTACGATTAAATGAAAATTTATGGAGACCAACGAGTGCAATTGATTATTAATGAGCGCCATCCATTAACAATGATACATCTGGATTGTCGATCGAATCACAAAGAAAAGCGAAAGGGGGCCAATAAACCCTTAACAACCGATCGCGATTGAATTTCATTGATCGGAAACATTCCTCCACCGGCATTCCTTCCATCCTTCTTTCGTTTCTTATTTCCACACTTGTTTCGTGAGCAGGGCCAATTCGCGTAGACTTACTACCGCTCGCACAAATGCAAGGAAAAAGAATCGAGGCCTGCGTACTGATTTCACGGCAGGGACAGGTGTGTAGGCTGTCATTAGTCGGTAATGATGCACTCGAGATGCGGCTTCGCTCGTTGTAATGGGACTCCGAGCTGTGGTATGCTACTACTGACAAGCTAATGTAAAATTGTACTTGCCGCCGGCATAAGACCGAATGCTTTCACTGGCCAATTCTAACTGCGTTTAGAGATCGAATTTCATAAACTAATATTCCCCTATTAATTATACTGCGATTCGACGTTTAGAATATGAATTATATCTTTACTTCACTTATCACATAATTAGATTTTCCTAGTCGCTCGAGATTTTCCTACTCGCATTTACCATTAAAAAGATACAAAAAAACAAATTACTTTCTCGTCAATCTAATAATAATAATAACTGTTAAACCTAGTTCGAATTCTTAGCGAAAAGGAAACCTAATTTATTAATTTAATATATTTTAACCAAGTAGAAATAATTCTAATGTTCTACACTTAATTATAAATTATGCCACAGTTCATTTCAGATGTAGCCTTTTACCTCTTGTGCCAACATTCGACGGGATCTGAGAGGTGTATGTACTCGACGATCCACCCTCAATACCAGGATGATCCGTGTGAAGACCACCACCCCTGAGAATTCGGTTTACCGAAGAAACGGACGGTAAACTCTGAGGATCGCAAGCTCCTTGTCGTGCGAGCTGTTCCCTTATCTCCCAGGCAAACATTGTGGGTTGCTCCTGTTTCATCCTAAGGATTTTCTTTACAACCGTCGGTGTGGCTACTTGCTGAAAACATACATTGAAACCCTTGTAATGTAAAAATCTTTGTATACCCTCAGTAAATAAATATAACTGTATGAAATTTAATAAGAGAGACTTTTAATTACTTTTCAAAACCTGTATATGATCAATTTGCATTCCTTTAAATTACGATGTTCATTGAGATCTACCACTAACTATTCACAAATCAATAAGTCTAATTTTAAAGAATTGTAATTTCACAATGTTACGTCTACTAATAAATCACAATCAAACAATGGTACGATGAATAAAAAGATCCTTAAGGGTTTTATTCAAGAATCTCAACGAACATTTGGTAGTTGGTTGATCATTAGAGCGACTATTTGCAAGTGAGCGAGTGGCACCAGAGAGTGACGCAAATTCGAACAGGTATTCTATCGATGAGATAAAGAAAGCCGGGCGAAAGTAAGAGGAAGGGCGAATTTGGGAAAGGCTTGTCCACCTGATGGGTAAATACAGGGACGAAGAGGGTGATCGGTATCGCAGTCATTTTCGAATCCTATAAACGTCGACGCTCGCGATCCCCGTTACGATATAATGCGATATTATCGTGCTTGAACTACCATCGATTTGGCCTGCCTCGTTCTCTCGCCTTCTCTCTTTCGACAACTTCGAGCGGATCCATAGATCGGTCGATCATACATCTCCATGTTTTCGATATGTCTCTGATAACTTTCTTTGAGACGTTCTCAAACTGCTTTCTCTAAATGATAACTGCAGGAAATCACGTGTCTTGTCACAATTTTCAATCTTCTATTACTATACTATTGTTCAGGAAAAAAAACACTCTAAAATTATTAATACGACACTTAATTCGATTCAAGAATCTAATTTTAAATAACTTGTCAATTATAACTTACGATTACTCTATCATTCTACAACGATTAAAACACACCAGCTCCTCAAAAAACTGTCATCAACACAACTGGAAAACACCAGTGCAACCAATTGCAACGACCGGATCTCCCACACTTCCGTCACCAGCCGAAATCCCACGGCAGACTACGCAAGAGTCCCAACGGCTTCTTTGGGACGTTTTTGTCGCCGACAATCAGCGAGGGTTGCGCGTATATGAGTGCGAGCATATATACAAGGGACATGCGGGGGCCAGCAGTATGTTGCGCGTTGCTATCTCATCGACAAATTAACGGCAAGAGTGGTGAGAGAGTGTCGTCGTGGCGCACGCACATATGTTGCGCACAGGTGAAGCCAAGCCGAAGGCACCTCGATCAAGATAATCCTATGGAGTACACAACGCGAGATGGGTGCAACCCCCTTTCATTTCGGTTTAACCCCGAGTGGGCCCCTTGAGCTTTCACACAGACACACACGCACACACAGTGGTGCTCAATCTCGGCGAGCTCATTTGCCTTGCTAATGAGGGCCAGGTAAAGCTAAAGGCGAGCGAGCGCGCGGGCGCGCGCGTGCTTACACCGCAGAGCACCGCTATAATTTTATGCTAACGCCATGGAAATGTTATGCGCTCCGTACTGATTTTCGTGATCGCCGATCTCCACCGGCGACTAACTACACGCTTCTGACACGCGGCACCGCACAGCTCTCCTTTGCAGAAATAAAGGATTTCGGAGATTTTTTGAGCCATCGATTCTATAGGAATTACTAGGAATATTAGTCTTATTATTGTTGTTATTGGTAACAATGTTTCAAGTATCTAATTCATTGTGCACGAATAATTTAAGGAATTTTAGGAATTCCTTCGTAAATCATTTACTACTAATTTGATGAAGTTAATTTAATTTGATGAATATCCTTGAAGAGGTAAAAACTATATGAAATTGTATCATACAATCTAAAAGACATATTACCGTCTGACGTAGTACAAAGAACGAAGCTATCCGATGAAAAACGTAGCAGCGGCTTTAGATAATTGCATTAGAACGATCGCAATTGCACGGGCGCGGCGGGCAAAAAAGCAAATCAAGAAACAAGGATGTTTCGATGGCAGGTGGGACAAAGCACCACTGGTGGGCCGAGTATTTAAGGGCTGCGTCTCCGGTGTAGTAGCGAACGTCGCCTAATAGTTTCAGGGGGTTAACACAGCGGGCACACATCGCGTGCTCCCGGGAGCATCTCAGATTCTAATCTGACACTTCCGTCCTCGTAGCGGTGCTAGCGACAATTACCCCGGCTCGTCGTCTCACAATGTACGAACATAAGCGCGTCCTAATGCCTGCTGGCGCTCCCGCACGGAAATTGGCCGGGCTCGCACGCTTGGACACATCTGGCGCTAAACGTTAGATAACAGAAACCGTCGAACAGGTTGACCGACGTCGCCGTAATTACTGCTCGGCTCTGTGTATACATGTGTGCCGAGTGGCTGCGACCTGATAAGGAGGACACATCGCTTCTACCACTTGACACCCTTTCAACTTGTTTCCTCTTTCTTTCCTTCCGCCCTTCTTCGCTCGACTTCCCATCCTCTTTCATCCTCTTTTCCTACCGAACATTTTCAACCCCCTCTCTCTTTCTTTTCCAACAATTTGGCACTCTTTTCTCTGCACCGTCTGACACCCCCCGATCCCTCTACCGATAAGAATTCTGTTTACGAGTTTAACGTCTTTGCCGAATGCTGCCCGCTTTCAGCACGATCGCCACCGCTCACTTTTTACGAGCCGGTTGTTCTTTTCCTGACGCAAGAGGAAGACCCGGCTGACTCCGCTCTTGTCACACGACTTTAACGACCGTCTTTTGCCAGCCTGTGTTTCCTTTGGTATTTGTCGCTCTTTTTTTTTTTATATAAGACTACGTTGCATAGCTCGCATTGAATTTCGTAATGCTGCGAAGTGAAAATAAAGTCATGGATGTAAGGAATATTAAGTTATTAACGACGCGAAAGAAATATGTTATACGATCGAATAGTTTTCGTGTAAGAAGCTATTATTGTAATGTTATAAACTGTAATAAAACTTTGTTTGTCGCAGAGTCGTAGCGTCACGTTTCCACGGAACTATTGCTAAATCATGCATTGGAAAGAGAGATCTTAATTACCAGATAAACGGGTAAACCGGCGTCGATCGGCCACGGATCATGCAGCGAACGAATGGTCTATTTCGATAACTATGATGATAACGAATACTGTCATTTTTTATTCTAGTTAATCAATCAGGAATAGGTTTTGTGTGTGGCTAGCAACAAAGTACACTTAATTCAAAGCTTCTGACACTTGCCATTCTTTCATATGCTCGTATCTGTTCATCCATGACTCATCATTAGCAATGTACCCGCTCATGTATTAAACGTTCGAGTATGTTTGGAAATGAAGATTTTGACAGACTGGAATTTATGTATATATTAAATAAATGAACAAAACAAACATAACTATTATAAATGTAAGAAAGTAATGTACGAAACCCGAAACACTATTGTAAATAATACTAATAAAACATTTCAATGAAGACTCCAATCTTTTCTTTGTCGAAACGTAAGTGTTCGATACTTTAACTCAAATGATTTATAATAATTCATACCGTATCTTGAATCTATAACTTGGCAAAATGTCCGATCGACTCCGATATCATAGAAACCTACTTCGATCATTGAAAATCTACAGTGTAAAGGAAAAGGGGTGTGGCGCGCGCGCAAAAGATCGCTCGATTTTCGCGTGGCAACGCGTTCCACTTTATTAGCGGGGCTTCGACGCCCGGTTGCATTTTTCATGAGACAATTTCCTCTGCCGTGATGCGGCCCCATTATCCGACGCGTATCGCACCGTCCCGGCGCCGCGGACGCGTGCGCTTGCACAGCTCGAGCGAGTGTGCGGTTAAGCGCCGCAAAGCAGATAACGCGAAAGTAGCTGCGCGCGCGCGCGCAAGCAGTGTACCAAGAACACGTGTAGATCGGCGATAGTTCGTCAATTAATCCGCACGATTGACAAGATTATCAGAGCCGAGGCTAATGAGCGTGCCGTCATTCGAGCGCCGATTGAATGCATTATTTTTAGCATCTTCCGATTCAGATACGAATAATTATTTTAATATTATTACGTATAATACTAAGCGATTCTTCTGTTATCATTCAAACGAAATGTTACTTTAAGAGAAAGAAGTATTATTAATTATCCACGGGTGCAATTGATCAATTATAACATCGTTCCGACTGGATTATCGTGCGAATTATTTCGGAAAGATAAAATGATGAACAAACAAAATAAGTTTATCTTAAATTTTAAAACTTAAACTTTCGTAGAAGGTTCATCTAAAATATTCGATTGCTATCTTGAAAAGGGTGGACCGAAAGTATTAATCCTAATACCAGGGTGAAAAGTCTCGACATTTACCGGACACGCGCGCGTTTCTTATTAGTCAGCGAAAATTTCGGATGATTCCTAATGGAGAGCACTCCCAGGTGCTAAGGGATGCCAACAGGTTTAAAAGCAGGTTTCACAAGATCGGCATCGAGTTAACACTACCGGTCAATTAAAGAATTTACCTAGCCTCCATTATCTAATTACAGGCGCAATTATTGAATTATCTTAAAAGCCAGTTCACGATTATCCGCAGCGCCCATTGAACTTTATCGATGATCTAGAACATTTTTCAGCAGGTGAAAGCACACCTTTGACGAGTGGGTTCTAATTTTCTAACCCGCGCGTTTCTACCTCTGACCCGTACAGATCTAATCTGTCACTAATTTCGTAATTTGCAAATTTCGAGAAATAGTTATAAGAAACATTACAGGAATTTCATATGAAAATTCTACTAACTTGAAACGAATGCATTTAATAATAATTACTAGACAGGACTTTAAATCACTAAATTCTACGCGATTTGCAAAATGATTCGACTATTGATCTACGAAAATTCCCGCACGAATTCAATTATGAAAATGTATCATAATTACATGCAACGTGTTGCATTTAAGAAGCAAGTTAAATTCACATTGCCCTTTTTTCGATCCGTTTAATTTAGTAATATCATACTGAATAATGTAGGCGAGAATCCGGCACTAATTTCTCAAAGTCACTTTGCCATTTTTCCTTATTACCTCGGCGTTGTCGCGACACCAGCAAGGAGGATAGTAATGACCATTGATGACGATCGTTTACATGCGGCGGAATTTCAAGGCACCTTCGCTCCGTGGCCTCCGACGCAAGCAGGTCGACGTGTTCGCACGGGAAGTTGTCGTTATTAAAATAAATTCATTAAGCCGAATCCGCGGCAAGAAGTAAGAAAAACGAGTGACTGCTGCAAGAAAGGCGAACGAGCAGAACTGCCTGCAATTATATTGTCGTTAGTGGCATCGCCTGGCGCGCGTTATGCTCATCTAAATAGCTGCACTGATGAAGATGACTCCGCAGCCGTGGGCATGTAGATTGTAAGCGACATTGTACGGTTCTAAGGAATAAAATTGACTTTTGTGCAATTTATATCGACAGTTTTCTACGCGATCAAAACTCTACGGTAAAGAAAATTATACTTTTAAAGATATTTCTCCTGTTATAAACTATTCAAGTGTGATTGATAATAAATTATTTTCTCAAATAATTTCTAATGGATTTGTATTGATATATAATACGAAAGACTTCAAGAAATTCCCGTAAAAGAACTCCCAGACTTTACAAGCACATCCGGTACATGCGTGGAATCCCGACGAGAATTTAATATTCCAGTTTAATTAACTCAACAGGGCGAACGGCGGTGACTCGAAAGAAATGGCTACACTCGGTTGTCGACACGATTAAAGAAAAATTTCCCCATAAAGTGCGCGACGTCGACCGTGCAAAGTGGCGGACGAAAAAAATGGAGCACGCACCCGCCGAAAAAGAAGCTACGGGGAATTTATTATCAGAGTAAGCGGCGCTTGTCGGCGCAAGGAATAAGCAAGGAGACTGAAAGTGGCGGGCGTAAAATCGTCCTTAAGTTCCACTAAGTGCTCCTAATTCGAGCGGGACACCTTCGTTGCCCAAACCTCGAACGGTCTTTACGATCGATCATTAACTCCGCGACGAATTCCTGCTTTCCATTAATTCCGAATTATGCAAAGTATCGGTGGCCAAGTGCACCGGCACAAGAGCGCGTCCTTTTCTCTCTCCCTTGCAGCTTCCCGGGTTGCTTCTACCGTTGCTTTTGCTTCTACCGTGGCAAGGTGTCCGAATAATAGCGCGCACGATCGCGACGCGCGAGCCTTTACTTAAAATCGCATCAGGCTTTTGCGTGCGTGATGCGCGTCGTCCTCACTGCTCACTATCATCCTCGTTATGCCGAGCTTTCCCTGCCATCAGTGTCGTCTTCATCCAGCATGTATCCTCTCTCGTTTATTACGCCCTTTTTATACCCATCCTAATTGCGATCACGAATTCGATAATTAGCACTTGAGTCACTTTCTTTCCGCCATCCCATGCTCACTCGATTCAAGCACCCATGCTGCTCCATCATGATGACTGTCATCATGCTACGGTTCTTCAAACTTTAAATTCACTGCTTAGACTATCTGGCGAAATACTAGAATTTATCGAGTATTATTTGCTATCCAATATAATTAAGATAAACACTGATTAGAACTGCACTTTCAAATTCTAGATGTATGTAATAATAGATGTGTGTCAAACATCTGCAAATCAATACTAAATAATAATAATTCTTTGTTAACTAAAGATCGAAAATCAATATTTGACACTTTATCCGTTGGCTTTGTATATTAATCTAACGTTATTTCATCCGTGCTCTAAATGACTTCTAGAATTTTTTCGTATTTTTTCGTACTATTTCAACGTAACTAACTATTAATTTTATACTTTGCAAAGTATTACTTCTATATCACAGCAATTACGATCAATGTATTAATAAATTGGAAAGCAAATTATATTCGCTACGCTCCTCTGTCTATTAAGATTCGCGAAACTACGAAGACTCCAATTCACCTTTGTCTTGCTGCCACCGATGCTGCCAGGCCGAATGCTTCCGGTCTCATAGAATCTGGTGAGTATCTTCGAGACACATCCGTGAGAGACGAGAAGCTGGCGCGAGATATCGCAAGGTCGCACACCAACCAGAGCCAGTTGCACTATCCTCTGTCGCACACAATCTGGTAATGGCCGTCCATTCACGAAGACACCACCCAACTGATTGACCCCCGCCTGACCTGCAACAAAACAACCCTCAGGGATCAAGTACCTGCTCCAGTTAATAGTCATGGGATTATGCAAGTCACGGACCATTAAATTCCTTGGAGGATTATGTCCTTGTTTACTATCCTGAAGGTCTTAGCCGATGGAATGTTTTGGTTGATGTAAAAGAAAGAGTAATGACTTTCGTGTACATTGAATGAAAATAATTTGTTAGTTTGTAATGTATTATAATGTAAAATGAATTTTTAATAAATGAAATGTTCACTATATATACTTTGGTTCGATCTATTTAAGATATGAAATGCAAACAAAATGTGTAAGGTAAGATGTATGAAAAATGAATAGCGAATTACTGAAACACTAATTGCAAGGGTAGCTAATAATTATTTATCGAAATTACAAGTGCAGTATTCTGCTGTTATTACTCTATCACAGTTAATAAAATGTTTTACTATGGCAAAATTATTGTGTCCTCTTTGCAAAATGCTAAATAATATTACGTAAACTATATTATGTAAGAAAAAGGCAACTTAGAGTGTGTCTGTTAAGAAATCCATGTCTTGTCAGTACGACGGTTCTCGAGTAAATGATGTTTCGCCCTTCGACGTCCTCTATGAAAAGACAACTCTGCCTTCCCCACTCCAACGTGAAATCGAATAACTAACAAAATCCGAAGTTCACAACAATTGGCAATGCAATCGGATTGGTTATTGTCCCTCTCACCTTCGGTCTGTTCAAAATTACCTGACCCTTTTAACGACTGTCAGCTATCAGGTCAAAATGGCTGACATCTGAGCACCACGTGTGTGCACGAGACCCTCGGGTACATACTCTCGGGTCTCTGTCATAAATCTATTGTTCTACCGAGTTATTTAACATCGACTTGAAAAGGAATTTTAAACAAGTGTTTTACTGTTAATATTTAAATAAAAATCTGTATATTAATATAAAGAACAACCATATAAATAAACCATTTTAATACGATTTTTTCTAGTTTATAGAATTATTATTTAAGCAAAATACTAACAATTGCAAAAGCCCTTCTACAAATTTAATTCTAAAATAATTGCATCAGCAAGGAGTTGCCACTTAACGAAATTGTAGAATAACCGCAATGCAAAGAAGAATCCAAGCACGTGGCAGACGAAAGTGCGAAAGGACATCGTTATCTGCCGAAAGGCACAAAGCAAGCAAAAGTAACGCAGATGCACTGTTACGATTTGAAGTCAGCGGGCCAACTGCGTTGGCCGTTCAAGGAAGAAAGGAGGAAGCAGGCAGCGAGAGGAATAAAAGGATCCGCTAATATTGCAGAGCCAGGTGCTCCAGGTTCTCCTCTAATGACATCGCCAGGACGGATATCCTCGGGGAGGACCGCGCCCGTCTTTCCCGAAAAAAGGCGACGTGTAATTACGACGAAGGGAGCCGTGCCGGAAAGCAAGGGCGGATCGCAAAAAGCGGAACGCACCCACAGAAGATTTTCTCCGAAAGAGCGAGGACTTCGTTGCAATAATCAAAATGTCACTCAAAGCCTACTAATCACCGAGTGGACGAACTTCAAATCCTTAAATTGGTTGAATAAATTCTGTAACTTTGAAGGATGACGAAGACGAGTTATTCTCAAAGTTTCACGTATGTTTTCATAGTGTTTAATGTATGTAACTCGATTAATGTATCAATAACATTTGTATAATATAAATAGTTTTCGTTACAGAAATAGTACCGTTGTGATAAATCAAGCCCAAGCATAACTTTATCCTTCAAGTCCCAAGATCTCGTCACCCATACTACAAAGTTATTTCAAAATAGAGTTATATCGATATTCAAATAAGTTTTGGAATGTCTTCATACACGTACAGTGGGAAGAAACTTTATATCTTTCAATATCGCGCCAGAGTAAGTTGTCATTTAGTATTCGTATGTGGAATAACGGAACGTCCGGCTGTTCACGCGTTTCCCATAAAGGAAACCCCAACAGTTCTTCCGTCGATTTCTCTGACATTTATTGAACTTCAATCACCCTCCAATTGACCAAGAAATAACATCGTGAAACCGTTTGATTTGCTGATCGAAAGTGGCGCTCTCCCAACTGGCTCGTTTTTTCATATGCAATTACACGTCAGGAGCAAAATTCCGGTGATTTACGAGGTAATAAAAGCTTGACGTGGGATCGGTAACTGAAGAAAGACATTAGATAGATCGAAATTAACATACACTCAGCCCACGAAAATAGATATAGCTTTTTGTATGATCTTAGTAAAATGCATGGTCTCCAATTGACGAATACTTTAAGTTTTATAGGCTTTCGAGTATTTAAATGTGCGGACAAATAGTATTTCAGCTAAAATAAGCATTAGCCACTAATAAAACTAAATGAGAAAGTCACAAGTATAACTAAAACATTAATTCTTAAACTCACGTTACCGAATCTAACTCATAATTTATCAAGAACGCCGAAGCCTCTTGCGTCTTCAAAAAAGCCTCTAACTCAAATCTCTAATCCGTCCAATTCCATCTTCTTAAGTATCGACGAAGCATCAACCTTTCTCTAGAAAATCGTAAAACCTCGACAGAACCGCGCCCAGGGATAAAAACGTCAATCGATCAGCTATTTTATACGAATGGCGTGGTATCAGGGATACTTAAATTGTTATGATGCTTGCCAACCGAGCAAATATCACTGGCGGACCGTGAAGAAGTAAACGAAAGAGAGTTCATAGTCGAATAAAACCGGCTATAAATCGGCGGTGACCTGATGCCAATGGAGTCCTTAATTCTAGAGTGGTTTTGCGGTAGCTTGACCCGCCGATTAGTTAATGGCATAATTATTAGCATTGGTATTCAGACGCTACTACATTGCGGTCTAGCTTTAAATACCTTGAAATGTATGCTGACATATAAGCTATCACCAGCTTCATTCTTGACAGTAATATTGCCAACTGAATGTCGAACTAGCTTCGTAATCGTTTTTCTATGCAAAGCTTACACCAATAAAAGAAGAATCGGCAAAGTCATGTTCGCAAGTAAAGGTTCTCTTATTTATAAATAATTTCGTTGTAATTCCTAAGTACCCTAAGAAAAATTTCCAAATGTGAAGTTTGGTAATCTCTGACTACCATTTGCTCGAATATAAAATTCGTTTCTCAACTTTCTAAATCCTTCATATCCGATCCGATATTTTCGTAAATTTCAAAAAATTATAACGGAAGTGTATGAAATTTCAATTGAAGAATAAACTTCATTTGATTATATGGAAGGGTCCTCTCAGAAATAAAAATATTAAGTCACCTCGTCATCCACGCACGATGGTAAAAGATATAATTTAAAAAATAAATTTTCGATTGATTATTTAGTCGTACTCGATATCTTCCGTATGCGGTGTATGCCTGCATGCCTACGGGCAGGGCTTTCGTATGGACGCCCTGAACATCAAGATGATCAGCACATATTATCTGTCCACCAAGCAATTATGTCGTTAACTCGATTACTCGCGCCGATAACGCCCGCTTGAAATAATGATTACATCTACATCCGCATTTTGGCGCACCATTTTCTCGTGAATATGGTTATAGCTTCCAAAACTGTATCAAAGACAACGCATTTCTTTTCTACCTCGTTTATAATAATCAATTGCAAAATAATCACGATTAATACTGAATGTAATTAAATAAATTTGTTCGAAGGAAATTGTCTTGACTGTGTTTAAGAACTACTTGCAATATTTAATATGAATATTATTATACTCGTAATTCTAATACTACAACTTTAAAATGATTCTCCTAATAAACTAACAAACACTCTAGGATGAGAAACGATCTAACATCTGAACCACGGAAGGTTATAGACTATTGATTACCACGATATTAAATATAGACAATAAGCCTACAAACAATCAATTCCACACGATCGAATCAAGCCCGCTTGCGGGCAAATAAAACTGCTGCTAGTGTTAAATATGGCTACCTCACTAAGTGAATGTAAGTAACTCACGTGGACTTTACGGGTAACAAGGTTCATGCGCCACGAATTAATCCAACGGCCATAAAACATAATCTCTGCTGTGCTCGAGGAAAGGAAGAAGCAGACAGCAAGCAAGAAAGAGAGAGAATTCACGTGGTAGGAACCGGCAGTTACGTGGTGCGCGAGCAAGCCGAGAATAGCCAGTAATAACAAGCGCAAAGGCGCGAAAGATCCTCTTTACAGGATGATTTAGGGTGCCGCCCTTTTAATTTCGGCGATCCCTTAACCGCGGGGACACACACTTCGCAGCACGTTATCGCCGAGCCGAATTACACCGAGCAAGGCGGCGTATAGAGCGTCCTACGAGAATTCGAAATGAGTGAGATTCCGGGAGAGCAGAAAAAAAGCAAGGTGATTTCTGCAGGGCGATCGCGTGCCAATTCCTCGTTACTCATTACCACCGATAATCGCAAGGAAAAAAAGACTCGGCCGAGCGTACGATCGGAACGTTCCGCACTCATTATTATTTTGTCTTCTTAGAACAGTGCGTACGAGGAGACGAGCACATACATACACACACACACATAAAGAGGCCTGTATCATTTTCTCCGGCGTTCCCAGATTTCTTGGTCGTCATGTGTCCTGGCTCTGCCACTGAATTTTAAGCGATACTTGAAGCCAGTCATTTATTTAATAAATGAGTAGCGCTCATTTATTCCTGGCAGCGTGTGGTTTTCGCGGGAATTGAGATGTAGTTTCGTACGTATCGAATGGTGGCTCGTAAAGGGTCTTGTAGATGCTCGATAGTGAAGGATAATAATTATTCTATTTAGATGATGAGGCTGAACCTCTTCTGTGTCGATTTTCTTAATGCCCTAAGTGAACCGTATTATTTGTTGGTTTGGATATAATCCGGTGATTTTGAATCGGTAGCGATTAAAGGAAACCTGTGTGTGGAAAGGCGGATGTGGATAATTATTAACCATGTGTTTTACTTTTTGTGAAAACAAAAGATACGAAAGCAAAGATACGAAAATAGTATAAACCTTTGAATAAAAGAACAATTTTCATATATTATTCTTATTTATAATATTAGTTATAAGCGACAAATCTATCTCTCATGTGACAAGCGCTACTCCGACGGAGAACTCAAACAGTACATTTCGGCAACAGCAAAAACTCGGCGACTTCCTGCGGAATGAATGCGCGCCCACCGAAATTGCACTGCAAATTATCATTAGCGCAAAAACGCGGCAGGAAGTGGCGACTCTATCTACCGAAAAATCGTCGGTTCCACCGAACGACGGAAGAACTCCGGCACAAATGCGTCTGCCATGAAACAAACGATTTCCGTGAAATTCTGGGGATATGAATGCACCATTCGCACAAAGCACGACCTTGCAAATACAGGAAATTTGGTAACAAAAACAGGAAAATGCGAAACGAAATAAAACTGAAAGACTCCAATTGAGTTTTATAATAAAAGTTTATATGTATTATATAATTAACAATAAGTTTACACCCAAATTACTGAGGATAATTATTGATTAATATATACAAATCTAGTAACTAAATGCAGACTAGCAGAACTGTTATCGAATCTAAGAAGATCTACCATAATTTGTCGACATATATCGCGGCACATTCGGTGCTAAATCACGCTCCTTTAATTCCGTCCGACTACCGCCGGTTGCTTAACGCGACACGGCTGTTAATTAGCGCCTAATTAAAAAGCTAACGTATCCAGGAAATCTTCGAAGCAACCTCTGTCATGTTTTTACTGGCAGAGCAGCGCCTTAGTTTCTCAAGTTTTGAAAATGAAAAAAAAATGTTAACTTTACCAGAAATCTAGTGAATGTAAATAAATGGAATAAATGAATAAATGTCTCGAATATATAGAATTAACGATTTATATTTGCATCTACTTTTGAGAAAATTTTGTTTCAAGTGTTGGAAGTTCACTGCTGCGTTGCAATTTGTTTCTTGATCAAATAACAATGCTTAGTTGAGAATTAGCCAAGTAATGCGCTCTCGAGATCACAATCATGCTTGCTATTTAGCCTCTAACCAAACTATACACCTGCCTGCCTATAATCACGATCCATCCACGCTAACAGATTTCTTTGCTCTTTCTGCCTCCTGCGGACTTCCTTTCCTCTCTTTTCCCCCCTTTGTACCACAGACACGCGATATAACGAGGACCAATCTCGAGTGATGCGAATCGACTATTCAAATGAGCATTATTATCTCTAGGTAACTTGAAAGTCATCTCCCTTTGATTAAGTCCCACCTTTCTTAGGTTTACCCTGCTTTCTTTAAAATGAAATTCTTATGAAATACGAAGAAAAGGTATTAAAGTCTTCAAAGTATTGATTCGTAACAATTGTACCATGTTCTATTAAACTCTTATAAATTTATATTTTACAAATGGAGACTGCCTTTCAAAAAAGAATTTAACTTCGACTCTTTCACACCTAGAAAGTCTAGATTTCTGGTAACTGAGTTTAATTCATTACACTTTTATAATGCAATGCATTCCCGATTTAATGACGCAGTGTGAACAATTCTTCGCCCAATCTAAAAGGTCTTTAAACTGGCGTCGGCCCAATTTAAAACTCCCAAAGAGTCAAGGTGTGTGGTCTGGTATGTTCGCAGGATTTCTGGGTTCAGCCTCCGAACAAATCGGAGATAAGATCGATCTGCGCGAGAGAATCATTCGGGGAGATATTCCTAATCCAAAGAAGCCGAAGAGATACTAAATAGAGGGGGAGCCTTGACCGGATCGAGCAAGCGGCATACAACTGAAGCTGTTTAATAATCAGCCAGTTGGTTTCGCCTTGCTTTGCTTCCTGTTAAATTCCTTCTTAATGACCCACCCAGCTGTCTTTCGAAAATTCATTAATTTCTCTTAGTATACAGGCAGGCTCGTCAAAATGGTCAAAGTGCACCAGGGCAATGAAACGTCAAGAATACTTTAGAAATCTCGTGTAAGACATTTTTATTAAATTTATATTAATAATATTAATTCGAAAATAAAAATAAAAGGGAATAATTGAAGAATAATTAATGCAAACCGACTACTTATGTATCAATTACTATTTCTAAAAATAAAACAGTAACCAAATCATCTGACGTTTTAAATGGTTTTAAAAACTATTAAATTAAAAAAGACTCTATATTGAGATATAAATGATATGTTTCTTTGTTCAAAATTAAAGATCTGATAAGCTACGGTAAAGAATCTAAGGCGAACACAAGTGAAAAAATGATGTGATAATAATACGAAATGAAGGATTGCCTCTTAAGTGAAAAGATTCGAATGGAAGCTGCTCCGTGTATGAAAGTAGCAAACTAATTTTAATTTTTACTACCGCCTGATTAGTCAAGCGGGGCCTCTCTCATCTCGCCGCCGACGGTAGCTGACCTCGCGTTAAGGATTTCGGCGTCGATAACATTACCCGTGATATATTGGCGAATATCTCGCTCCTACTAGTTTCCATACTCGCCCCTTCATGTTTCCGTACTAATGGACCTCTAATTTGTCGATTTATGCTAACGACGAGAGGGTAACTAACCAACCCAACCGAGCACTGATTTCGGAAGACGAAATACTCAAGATACGAAGTGATCAGAGGTAAAGTTCGAATCGTTTGCGAAATGGTCATTAATTCAAAGGTTCATTTTAAGTGTCTTTCACTTTACTGTCAAAGATTTTCCTCAACGAAGTGTTAGATTTCAAACGTAATAAACTCTGACTTTAATGTGACAGTGATTGAGTAATTGAACATCAATGCTTTCTCAAACTAAATCCAGTCGTAGTTATACTTCAATTAACTTTCTAATAAAGTTCTACCATCAGAAAAATCACTTTTACGATACTATATTTATATCGTGTTACTAATAAATTCATTTAAAATAGTTTGAATTTAATGAACCCAATCTAGAACTTGATTAATGCAAACCTGTCACATACTTGTCTCGATCACGAATGATTGAAATTCCAAAGACTTATTAAAATTATATAAGTAACTTGTTGAAAGGTTAAACGGTTCGCTATTTCACATCAAATCAATGTGAAAGAAAATAAAACTCGAACAAATTAAAACACCAGAAATAATTAACAAATAACTCAAACGTTAGACGAGGTTCAAAGTCAAAATCGAAGACGATGTTACCACGAGAACGGTCGAAGGGTAAATGAGAGTCATAGAAGACACGAGAAGGTGCTCGAAGGTATTCTTACCTGTATGCGGCATATTGGAAGGTTCCCCTGCGGTCAACCTGCAATCAGAGAGACGAAGGTCCCGTTTAATTTTTCCTCTCATATGCACACACCCACACAGACACACACCGACGCACATTGCAATTATGATCTGTTCCCAGTGTGCTAAGATTACGAGCATGTTCATACGTCACAGGCTTGCACGGCGCTTCCGTGTGTGTTACGAACGCACGTACACGCGGCAGCGGCGGCGGCGGCGGCGGCGGCGGTGCGGTTAATGAATTTAAATGTATTCAAAGGGCGCGCTTGACGCTTGACATGGCAACCCTTAAATATGCAACGCTACCGATAAGACCAACCGCGGCAAAATATTGCCCTCGAGGTGGGGGCGGAACCCCGTGATTCTCATTCGCATTCTTTCTCGTATCTTGTCATGCTTATTTTAATCCTCGCTTAATGTAAGAATTCTGATTTTGTATCTAATTTTGATATTGTCTTTGAAAATTAAATGGTAGAATATGATAGATAGACTGTTTGTAAATTCTCTTTGGCTTTAGTTGTACAAAGTGAAATTATTAAAATGGAAACGTATGGTAATGTGAAGTTATTCTAAAATGCGGAGAATTTAGATTTATTATAGTACAAAGAATAAAACTACCTTTGAATAAAATTAAGATCAATTATTCAATGCTTTTATAATAGAAACTACGATTAAACTCAATGGAGAATACAAAACTGTTTCACAACAAGGACGGAGAAAAAAACTGTTGTGTGAGCATGCACGCGAATTCATCATACATTACGAATACTAACGAACAATGAATTTCCACTTTAGACAGAATGACACGAGTCATCTTACGAATGCGAAAAGGAAACAGTGCAAAACTACAGCTGAAAAGCTCCAAGACAAAGGGAGTGAAATGAGAAAGTAACCCTTTACAAGGCGCTCCATCTGTGAAGCATCAAGACGTGCGTTTACATGCATGAAAATCACATAAGTCACCGTCATCACAGAAAACTAATTTGAGAGGGTTGCGAAAAAGGAAGGGGTGAAAAGTCCCTCTCACTAATTATCTCGAAAAGTCGCATAACATGGCAATAACACTAGAAATCTTTTGTAAGAAATTCAATATATATAAATATTAATGAAATAAATAACGAACACTATATGAAAAACCAAACTAAAAGGGAATAATTGAAGAATAATTAATGAAACCCATTTATATATATCAATGACTATTTCCACCACGAGTGCACTAATTAAGTCTTACAATCCTTCAAATAAAACGATCATTTCCAAAGCGTAAAGGCGTGCGTTTATACGGGTGAGAATCGCGCGATCATAAGTCAGCGTCGTCACAGAAAACTGAATCAAAAGGGGGTTGCGGAGGCGCTTCTGGCCGATTAGTCCGGAAAGGCGCATAACGGGCGGCGATAGGTGTGTCGCGCGCGGTGCACGCTTGAGCGGAAAAGTACGTGGAATGCGTGCGTAGCGTGGCGGGTGGCGTGTACTTTGTGATGCAAATTAATGCACGATTACCGGCAGCACCCCTTGACCCCCTCCCTTCGTGATCGTGCCAGCCGACGCCGCCTTATTCGCGTCGTTACCCTTTGGCTCTCTGCTCGCTCGCTCTTCGTGCGCACTCACACGCGCCCCCGCGCGTACAGTTTCGTTCATAACTGACCGGAATCCTACGGAAACGCTATTAACCGAATTTTTGGGATTGTTTTGGAAATATACCTGACCCTTAACGGCCCTTTTTTAAGGGTTGTGATCCTTTAAACTTAAACCGTTCGCTGTCCCTTGTGAGGTTTGCCTCGACATTGTAATACTAACATTGAAATCGACGTGGACGTAAATGATTCAAATTTGTTTAGTTTAATACTTATTAATTTTAAGATTGCAAAGAATTTCTAAGGAAATAAATAGTCTACGTATTCTTAAAAATTAGTCTATTCAACGTTTCTCTGGGAATACTGTGTTATATAAAATTAAATAAACGATAAAAGTGAAAAGGAGCTTATTTAAAAGTGCCTGTCCGATTGCCTTAAATAAATATATCTCTGCGAAGAAATTATTTGTGTTCTCAGTAAATGTTGAGGTCGCAAGAATAATTATGAGCACTAAGGTACACGATAGAGGCATGCCGTTCACTGCCAGCGGTATGTTCAGGTGTGCATACACTCTCAGCTGGTGTAATGAGCATGATCAAACGAGCCCTTCTCTTCCCAGCTTGAAAGCACCCCTCCTACCATGCTTACCCCCGCATTAGCCGTGCTTACACGCTCAACCCTCCGCTATCCCAATCTGATATCACTATTACACGCACCCTGCACTTCAAACGCTTTTCATGGATTCTTCTCCCAGTCTGTCTAATGATAGAATTAGGTGGAACTGAAAGTAAGTCTCTGTACACACGATTACAAGAAACCACATTGTTCAAATAATTTAAGATAAAGTAACTGTAATCAAAAGGTGAAATACTATCGTGGAATTGAAATACACATTTTGGCGAGAAATTTGTAAACAGATTTGTTAAGTAGTAAATAACTAAATTGTAATACTGTTGAATGGAAATGTAACGCCATCGAATTTTCATTAAATGTTTCCAATAATAACTCGGTCGTTCTGTGAAAAGAGCCAATCGAATACTAACGAAATAAATATTAATGCTTAAATACCAAGAATTAATGCATACTTGCAGATAAATGCGTGCTTGCTAGTCTCGATCAAAACATCTGTATTTACATACGCGTCCCAACGAGTGGAGCCTTCATGTTTTGACATCATTATTCGCTGACCTTTGGAGGCAGAGTGCCGGACGAATAACTAGCTTAACCGGCCAATTAAGGCGCCGCGAATAATGAGGAAACACGAAAGAAAACCTGTCGTAGAAGGTGAAACGGAAAATTCGAGCAACCGCGTGTCGACGATATGTGCGCGAGCAGGTAATTCCATGCTTGGCAAGAAAATCTTGGAGGCACGCACGCTCGACGCTTCCAGTTCGCCTATAAGAGGGCATCTGGAAAATCGACGGGGCGAGCAGTCGACTGTAAAAACTCGACTCCGCGTATACGGCGCTGGCGAACTTCGAGGATACACTAAATTCCATCACGAAGCGATTTCAAGGTGTCAAGAGTCGCCAGCTCCTTCGTTACAGTAGACGCGGCTGTGCACCTGCGCGAAAAGCAATCTTTCGCGCGCTGATTGCTAAGATTTTGCGGCAATTGCCGCGAAATTGGAACCGGCCAGACGCTTATCCATTTTATATCGGATATTACTTCAAAATGTATACTCTTTTGTTTGTAATATTAGCTATTTCTGGAAGTCTAGAGCTCGATGCAAAATAAAGATGATTAATGTATAATATTCTCATTTTGTAATATTAGTCATAAAATAATCCGATTTTCTAATGCGAAATAATAAATTCTACCAAATCTAATATAGTTTTTATTATTCTCTGGAACTCTTGAGAATATATAATAATTCTAATATATAGCCTGAATGAAAATGAATGAAAAGCGATAAAGAGAGTTTCTCTACTTCTGACCAAATGCAATCGGATGAAATAAATTGCAGACTGGCTGGAAGGTTACCACTTCAAGGCACGTCGCGAAAGAAAGTGTTCAACAAGGACTCGCCCGGCGGAGAACAGACAATAAAATATCCTGGTAATGAGGATTGAGCGATTATTATAAATCAAAGGGTTCCCGGTTGCCGAGCGACCGGCGCATTTCTCACGTGCCACGTGTTTTGCCGGTGTTACTCTTGTGAACACGTGTCCCGCCCCTCGCTCTCATTCCTTTCTTTACCTTGTCCTCTCTCCCTGCAGGATCTTCTCTGTCCCTACGGAACTCACCAGCAACGACTTCCAAGTGGAAAAGTGATACAACACGCGATCGACGTACTAAATTCTTATCGACTGACCGAGTCGATTTCATTGCGATTTGACTGGCTTCGCAACTTATTTTTAACCTTGGCAATTTGGAAACTGTCGGTCGTAATTGATTGTCGATAAACAAGAAAGATGTGCCAGGTTCTTATTGATTTAAAGAAAAAAACTACCAGTGAGTTCGAACGAAAGCTAGATTTCTCGTGTTTCAGTTAAAACAGACAATACTGTATGTTTCTTGTAAATTGAAAAATGAATAAAAGTATGATTAATTGTAATTCGAGAATATTGAAAGCTACTAAGTGGAAAAGTAATGATACGTTTAAAAGAATATTAAATACAGTGAAACTGGAATATAGAAACTGGAGTGACATCGATGCCTGTACAAGCGACACCGTTCAGCCAGTTCATGCACGAACAATAATCAGATAATAGCGGCTATGCTAATAAAATCTTTACTTCTATTAATTATGTTACAAAAATCATTACCACTCTTCCACTCAACTTCAAGATTCCCATTTGAACTCGAAAGACACCAACACGAATTGCAACTCAATTCAACTCCATATTATTATATAAATCGATGATCTGTATTGATTTCTACTGAATAAATAATAAGTTCATCCCATGACAAATTCTAATGAAGCTCCGACCTTTGAACTTCCAAACTATTTCTTGGAACGCGAAAGGAACAATTGCATAGTTGAAGTGCACACTCGGGCATTCCACTCTCAGATGAATCAATCGAGCTAAGAGAGAGAGGGAGCTATTCGCGAGAGAAGTTTCGCACATTATACATACAAATCGGCATAGCACTTGGTCGGGAAAAGGTCGCGGCACACAGTTCGTTTCTCTAAGCCGCTGTTACATCGAAAAGCACGCATATCGGCATCGTTTCAGTGTGTTAATTAATGCACACCTTTCCCTTGTGCGACTGGGCGGTGAGACACCCTCGCTCGCCCACTCTCCATTTCTTTCTCTTCCTGTCTCTTTCGCGGCACAATGAATCAATTAGAACAGATTGCGGGTGAGAACTTATCGACAGCCGAGAGAAATTGCAAATTGTATTCACACGTCCATTGCTACATTAATTTGGTTCGTTTTGTAGTTGGAAATTGAACGATGCAATCTATCAGTGTACATGATTCATTCGATTGATTATTTAATAAACTATCAGTTCAGATAAATGTCCAATATTTAACACGTAATACAAAAAAATGCGAATCTATCTTGGACAGTATTATATCGAAAAGTAATACCAATAAAATGAAGGTAATACAAAAATATCAAAAGAGAAACTATAATTGGACAACGACAGGCTTACACACCCGCAATCTACAACAGCCGGGGGGAGGCAAATACTACAAGAATCGAAAAAAATGTACAATGTCTTTGCTGCCGACTAGATTGTCCATTTGAGAACCGCTTAAGTTTAGCGTATCGGCCGGCACCGCTCTGCTCCGAGCGGAGTATGTATAAGGTCACGCTTTTACGTGTAAGCGCTACAGCCCTAAGCGAAATCTAGTTTTTGTTTATTCATTAGGCTGGCCCGCGCGCGCTTTAAGTGCCCGAAGGAAAACGGGAGAGGTGAACGAGCGGCGACGAGGGAACAAGAGTGCTGGTAGCGAGAAAGAGAAAGAGAGAGAAAGAAAGGTGAAGCAAGCAAGTGAGCGAGTGAAAGAGAATGAGTAGGCAAATCAGCGAGAATGAGCGAGCAAATGGGAGGGAGCGAGAGAGAGAGAGAGAGAGTGAGAAGGAGAAGGCGAAGGGGGTTGGGAATGGACAGCCGCGCTCCCGTATCTCCGATATGCCAGGAGCCATAAAAATCTGAATATATTAGGCCTACATGCGCACGACATCTCGCCCGGATCGTGAACACGTTAGCTCGACCCTAGAGATAATCTATGCCCGTTTCCAGCACACTTCAACACGCTCATATTGCGTACACGCTTTGACCCCGCGCCACATCGCGCCGAGTTTCACGGATTTTTCGCGCTTCTCATCCCCCCTTTTGCCTTTAGTTACTTCTTAATTAAGTCATACCGGTGTCACTTTTCTGTCGCTTAATTGTCGATTGTACCAAAGAATCAGTCGATAGTATTGATAGTGTTTTAAATAATGTTTTGGAAGGATTTCTTATTTCTTGTTGTTTTAATAATTAAGTACTTGAAAATCTAATTAATAGTGAATAGAGAATTAATAGTGATAGTACTTTCTACACCCTCAATTTTCGTTTCGCGAAGTCAGTAATATTTTATCTATCTTTACTATTCCCATCTTCATTTCAATGACAATAAAAATTCTAGCATTACTATCGACTTCTTAAAAAGAATAAAACTAAAATAATACCAATCAACTCACTACCAATCTTTACTCCAGTACATATCTTCCGCTCTTTCGCAAGTATTACACCCAAGAATGACTGAACACGTTTCCTCAAGGTAGCTTCGATTTTCCCCTCAATAAGTAGCGGCAAACTGAACGCGCGCGCGCGCGAGTGAGCAAGCGAGCGAGTAAAGCAAAGAGCGGAGCAGAGAGCACAGCTGAGCTTTCGAGAGCGCAGGGAAAGAGAGTATATAGCAGTGGGTGCCCGTAGGGGAGGGGCGGGGGTGCGCTGGCGGGGGGTAATTAGAATAATTCGGAGCGCGGTGGTGGGTTCACGCCACACGGACGAATTTGCATTTTAAATGAAGCGATGGCGTGTCATGCTACCGCGGGCCAGCGGCCGAGGGAGAGAAAGGAAAGGAACGAAAGAGAAAGAGAGAAACAGAGAGAAAAGAGAGGGAATGAGAGCGGCAGAACTTTGTGCTTTATAAGGAACTTTCATATTTATCGCGTATATATCCCGAACGAATAGTCGCGCGCGCAAACCCGTGTAAGTCTACGTTACCTTACTCCGCTCGCTTGTCGAGAAGTCACGGATCTCCTTCGATCGCCCTTACTCGGTTCCTCATATATATATAGTTTTTTTTTCAACGATTTCATTTCCGACCTAATTCCGCAGCTGTTTTTTTTTTTAACGAATGATTTTTTCTTTTTGGTTAATTTTGAATGTTATATTATCGACATGGCACAGTTATATTGGTTACTATGGTTGAAAAATCTAGGTCTGCTGGTTATGTAATAGAGATGTTAATGATAAGAACACGATCTGTGAATACTATGGCTTACTTGATAAATATTTATACTATAAATCTGTATTCAAATGTAAAAATAACTCGAAACATGAAATAATAAATATTGAAATACGATTTTAATATTGGCTATTTTAAAACCTTGATAAGTATGTTAAAAACAACTGTGAGATGTCGAGAATTATACTAAAGAAAGAGGGAGATTCACAAATTGAAGAGTTAATGTTACACCGTCCTATAAACGCGCTTTCCAAACTCTAATTAACTTCGAATTAACGCAGTTCCTTCCTATTCCGCTTGGTTCAACGAGCGAGTTACATACTTGGACTTATTAAAGTCTCTAATCCGAATGATAGTATTGAACGAGTCATTTACCAAGCCTTCTCATAAACCGACTTTTTCCTCGACATCCTAACGGCGCAAACACGGACACAGAGATCGGTTGCATAGAGTGGCATAATAAATGTGCCGAGGCATAATAAGAAACGGTGGCAGAGATCGCGATTAATTGGCAAGAAAGCCGAGCGGATAATATATTTATCGGTGGTGTGCGGCCACAATTACACGCGGAAACGTCCGTCACGAGCTTTTTCAGAATGAGAGAGCGGCGAGAGCGAGAGAAGAAAAGATAGCCAGGCACGACAGGTAGTACTACCTGTGCGTATCTGTTCTAGCAACGTACCTGTTGATTTTTCAACCTGAACCACGGATGATGCTCTTGGCAGCAGCTTCCACTTGCATTCGTGCGCGCGCTCGTTATCTCTCGCTTGGCCTTTCTTATCAGCTGCTGGATGGATTCCTCTGGAGCGCCGCCGTCGCCGCCGCCGCTTCCTCGATCCAAGACTCCTCTTCCCTGCCCTCCAAGCTCTAAGATGATCGTCCCTCGCCAAGCATGACTGTATTCGGGACGGAAAGCGTGCTTGCTCTTCGTGACACTTTTCTCTGTGTTCGGGTCGTCGAGGAAGTGACTCCTCGCTTTCACAGCTCGATCGTATAATGATACACCCACGGGAGGACCGGGTTTCTCTCGTGGCGATGTCGCAGGATGAGTCTGGGATATTTCGTTTGGTTGTGTATCTCTCTCTCTGCCTGCCTCTTTGCCAACGCGATCGACACGCGGATGTCTTCTACGCTCGGCGCGACGACACGTGCGAAATGTCACCAATGGCACCGCCTACCTTCGGGAAATTCTTGTCACTGACTTCGACGTTGCGACCTCTTCCGATCGCCTGCCACTCTCCATCATCACTTCATCTCACACCAGCGTTTAGGAATTATATGATGATTCTCTTTCTTCTTTGTTTCAGTGACAACTGTCAATGCTTGTCTCTTGAAACTATGATGAAAATTCACACTGGTATTTTAATTGTTGATTGATTCGTGTAGAGTTCTTCAGCACTGTTTAATAGTCACGAATTGACAGGGTGTGTAATCGTTCAATGACCACGATGATTCCGAGAGGTGTGCGAGGAGGTCCGAGTTCGGAGGTGTTATCGTTACGGTTGCCGACGAAAGACTGACACCCAAAGGTCCCGTGGCCCCCTGACCAGGTATCAGAGCGCTCTCCGCTTAAACTTTTTTCCTCAATACAATATCAACTCCGACATCTGGAGTACATATTACTTCCATTCTATTATTCAATCCTTCCAATGAATTCTTCTTCAAATTCAAACGTTTCTCCTTTTCACAGTTTTCCTTCGTCACACAATTTTCAAACGACCAATCAATCAATCGTCATTCAAATAGAAAATCCTTCTCAATTTCCCTCGACGTCCAATTGGGAATCTTCGATCAATCGATCTCGTTGAATCGATATCGTTCTCCACCACAGGTAGTTTGCGGTATGCGTGCCACCACCTTGATGATATCCAGGAGGATCGAAGCGAGCTGGTGCGCGCGTGCAGCTACTCCTGGTAGCCGATCGGAGTGGCAGGTCCGACGGGCGAAGCGCGGTGCGCGACTGCGGTTGGCCGGCGATTGCACGCTACGGAGACTCGCCGGGAGGACGAGAGGACCAGCAGCCGCAGGAGCAGGAGCAGGAGCAGGATGGATGCCCGGTGGCCGGGCCGGGCCGGACCCCGGCCGGAAGGTACCAAAGGATCAAACGAGTAGAGAGGGAGAAAGAGGCACGCGGTCCTCTCCGAGTAAGAGTGGGGCAACGGATTCAACGATCCGTTGAGAGACACCTTCTACGAAGCTGTATTCGTTCCTTCCCACTGAAGAAGTCCTGCTCCAGGAAACCGTCGATCGCATCCAAAGACAGAAAATCAGAGGGTGGGCGCGGTGGGAGGAGCGGAGAGATTGAAGAAGGGAAGCAAAGGGTCCCGAAGTGTGGAAGGAGCGTACGAAAGCCAGGACGATGTGGTCCACGCGGAGGACACGGATGCTGTGAAGTGGCCCGACACTTGGAAGCGGGGGTTACGGGCCCTCTCGCCTGTGATTTCGTTACCCGTCCCAGTGATGCGTGCCGAGTCAGTGAGCGTGCGCCTTTAGGCAGAAAGAGAGAGAGAGAGTCGTCCTGATGAACCCTCCAAGATGCGCAGGACGAGGACAGAAGTGGAAGCCACCTCTGCGTTTGAGAAGGATGATCGAGTTCCGAGTGGTAGGAGATCCTGGCGGGACAGACCGGCGCTCGGAGAGGGTGCCGGGATGCGCTGCTACCTCTCGGAAGGACGAGAAGGAGAAGGGAGAGGGTGAGAGTAGCGTGTCGTCGCGTGCTGCACGCTGGGCAGGTCCTGTGGCTCGTGGCCCTTGCGCCGAAAGCTTCCTCTCCCTTTCCATGGCGCACTTGCGCCCTTTTCCCCCTTCGGCGTGCGAGCCCTCTCTCGCTTTGATCGGCCGCTTCCACGAGCCACTTCCCACTCGAGGGCTGATTTAGTGGGAGAAACTGAGCAGGGTGGGCGGCCCCTGAACCTCGATCCACGACTACCATCCTGAACCTCTCCCACCCCCGAGCCATTTGATAACCAGTACACTGTTCTTTCGCTCTTGTTATTTAAATAATATTTTTGTTATGTCAGAAATCACATTGATGTAAGCGAAGTTTAATAAAGGAATTGTATTAATAGAAACAGAATTAGTTATTTAAAAATCCCTTGAATTGTAATTAGTCGTCCTCTGAATTCGGCGTTTGTGATGAACAGCTAAGAGTCAATGTTTGGGTGAAGAATATTCAAAGAATTTTTCAAAGACGCGTATAAGTAAATTGTATGTCGTGCTTGAAGCGAAAGAAATGGTTCTCTGGGTCGCCGATATGAAGCAGTAGGCGGCCAGCATGGTCTGTCGTGTCCCGTAAAGAGCATTTCTCTCGCGTGATATTAACGATTACCGTGCACTTGTCTCACGACTGTCAACCCGGCGAGGTTTGACTTTTTGCTTTTCAACAGTACCACGCCGCGTTGCACCGGTAACCTGTGTGCGTGACAATTACCACCAACTCTCCTCGACGAACACAGAAGGAAAATGACAGGGAGAAAGAGAGAGGGGAAGACCGTTTCTCTTTATACGCAAGCAGCGGCATGTCCCAAGTTTTTTCACCGGCTGAAAACTTTTTCTCCACGCTCACGCGATTGAGCCTCGTTTCGTCCGGCAACCACCACACACGTCTATCACGAAGAAATTAACATTCTGCTGCGATTCTGCGCGCCCTCAATCGGATCTCTCTTCAATTCTCCGTCGGTATTGCTCCGAGATTCGTGAAATTGGGTTCTTCCACTAAGACACTCCGAAGGAAAAGCATTTCTAGTGCAAGAAATGTGATTCCGAAAGTACAACGAATTTTTGGTGGAAAATAATTGAGGTTAATAACGAATGATATTATGCGAAAATCTAGCAAGAAATTAAGTTGAATGCGTCGAAATAACTGTTTCATTAATAAAATTGATGCTTTAGCGAAAAGGAAGAATTGTTACAAGAAACTGGTAACTTATGTAACAGGTCGAAACATAGATTTTGTTCGGAGCATCCCAATAGTATTATTTCGAGATTCCTGAGGAAAGGGTTTAGCTGAAATGTAGAGCGGATAATTCGCTAACTGCCCCACGGAAGACATAATGATTAGCTCTGGTGGCACGCGAGCACTCTTACTCACAGTTCCGCGAATGCCCCGGTAATGTTAACCGAGTTCCTTCAAGACTTATCCGATATTGTTAATCTCTTTTTTCTGCAACAGCAAGAACCTAATGTTATGCAGAACGCTTATTAATCAAGTAATTGATATAATCATTATACTGCGAATCAAAGATTAAAAAACTAAATAATAAAAAATACCTCGCGTATTCCCAAGTAATAAGATTCATCCGCATCCAATAATTATAACTAATAATATCAAGCTATATCAAGGAAAACAGTAATAAATATATACTAATAATAGAATTACATTATTCCATCATCAATTACAGCAACATCGAAGCTGTTCACAAGAAATATTGGCTACGCCGGATGAAAACGATTCCGACGATCGGTCAGCGATAAATAACCGTACACGATTCCCCTAATTTCCATGCGCGGACTAGTAAAAAACGGCGAAAGATCTCTGGCAAAACGGGGGCACCTTGGCCGATCAAGCTGGTTACTGAAATTTGTAGTTGTCTGCGAATCTCGGCGACTAGGAAACCTTGAACGTGACACAGTCCAGACAGGGCTTTTTCGAACTCTTGCGCAAGAGGCGTACCCTTTTTTGCGACAATTATATGCCCCGACGGATCCCTTCTTTTCTAAGACGCTTGGCGGTGTTTAGAGCGCAAGATCGCAGGTTAAATGGTAAATGGATACTCGCGAAAACACTCGCGTGGTCCACCGACTATCCCGGAACGGACGAATATGCCTGCGAATAATTTGGGGGCTGCGTAGATCTGTTCGAGAACCACGACTTTTTGCACGTGCTGTTAAGCAACCGAAAAAATAGAGGAGATCAAAGTGAGGTGTATTGTAGTTTAGAAACGCATTTCGTCTGGAGAAGTTTGGATTCTTTAATTCAGACTACCAAGGCGAAACGGAGTCTAACAGTAATTATAAAGTCTTTACAGTGAATGAGAGACTAATAAAATCCCGATAAGATTCTTTCGTTAATATGAATCTGTAATGATTAGTAACTCGACTTTGGAATGCTATTTTTATTAATTAGGCGGCAGTGATATTGCTTCCATAAAACGGCGGAAGTCCTGCACTCTTTAATTCACTGAATCCCAACGCAAAGCAGGAATTCACGGAATGTTAATCGGAATCATTTAAGGAAATCCGAGTATCAATTACAGCCGAGCGAATTATACAATTGGAATTCCTTTGTATGCATTTATCACAAACTCGCACAACTGTCCGCGCATCAAAGCCAATCACCTCGTAAACGGATCCTATCTAAAGCGTCATTCCCCAGAAATCGACGACATCATTCGCCCTCTCGCGAATATTTACGAGCCCGAGTAATTAAGCCTGTCTCCGTTTGATCTCTGATAGCACGAATGAGTCTATCGCACTCTACATGTCAAGTCTAATGAATTAACAAATGGTTAAGCTCCTTTTCCACTACTTGCGCTGTATCGATTAATTAATACAAATGATTCTAATACGACAATCTATTATAATACAAAGTGACGAAATTTCTAAATGACAAAACTATTTCAATTAACCGAAGTGGCTAATTCGATTTCTTTTCGTTTCTATATTCACCAACTAGTTTATAAAAATTTTAATTACACTGAGAACTATTTGAATATTTATTTTCTCTTGATTTTAATTGATTTTAATTGAATCTTGATTTTAAACTAACAAGAATATCTGCGAGTACTGTCAATAAAATAAAAAACAGAGATCTCATACAAAAACAAAAGCGCAGGGATACGTGTGACTGGAGCTTTACGTCTCGGCTACCGTTTTAGCGTCTCTGGCATACCGAATACCTCCGAGGGACGATTTGAAAGATAGAAATCGCTGGCTCTTCTCCAACAGATATCTATCTATTTCAAAGAGCGAGTATCACGATGTAACTCTGCTCTCTCTCTTTCTCTCTCTTTCTCGTTCTCCCTCAAGTTACATTATTCGGATCCTTCAAAGGTTAGCCGAAGAGCGTGCCGCCTCTAAATCGTCCCGTCGACGAACAGGTGCTCTCCACAGGGCCACAGTGACACGGTACCTGTGGTCCGACGATAAATTTCGTCGCCCAGGCACAATTCGAGCGGACGCCGCGCTCTAAGAGATCGTGTACTGATATTAATCTATGTAACTAGGAAGCGATAGGGTAATTGAGACCCACCACTGAAGGGGTGAATAGTAGATCGTGCTCGCCTTTTGAAAGGAAGTTGGAATTGGAACGTTCTTCTTCCTCTCCCACCGGGACACATTGACTAATGGGCAAGTAGATAAGTCGAAGTATCAGGTGAAGATCCTTAACATACAGATCGAAGATAGTGACTTCTGCTTCCCGTTCTGGTGGCATTCGAAGGTGGAAGTGTAATGAAAAATTGATGGGAATTTCAAGAACACGGCAACCAATTTCGGTGATGGAATTATTGTATAAGTGTTACTAAGACAGACTGAGTTTTATGAATTAATTCTGGTAAATGAAGAGTGTAAGGATTGTACACTTTTTAGTAGACTTCGGAAACTTTGCGAGATTATTTTCTAATGATCATTGCATGCTATGTCAAAGGGAACACCTATGTGATCGATTATGTGGCTGATATGTCGAAGACTCATCCGAAATTTTGGAAGAGAGCTTTAATCCTGTCTTCCAAATATCACCGGCGATCGGCAGGAGCACGAATTTTACGAATTTACGGAGCCAAGATCGAGATGAGATTGCATCAAGCTGGTTCTTTACACGAAACCTGGGTGAGCAGACTGCCCAAGTTGATTTTCAAGTTCCTGAGAAGCTAGACTATCTTTCAGAGACGATGTGTTATTCGAAAGTTATACAACTTTAATTAAAGTCCGTAAAATCGATTGATTAAAAAAACTGAAATCGAACTGAACTCAAACTGTCAAATAAAATTTTTTTAAAAGTCTACTAAATATACTTATACAGTATTATACTTTTTCGTGTTTGAGCTAATATTCATCACAAGCTTTACCAAACTAATTGAAAGAAAAATTGAAAGAAATTAATGCGTAAAGAAATTAGTTCTTCCGCTTCAAAGTCTATAAAAAATGGGAACCGACTATCAAAACTATACCATCAAGTCTTTCAACACACAACTCCCAAATGCTATCGCACCAGCGTAATGATATTTACATTGACCAGGAAGAACACGCGTTACTTTCTGAATGACTTTGCGAATCAATCGTACCCTCTACGATCCTGTTGAACCCCGAACGAGCGTACTCTGCAGCACCCTTACTCTCCCCCGAAATGGATCGGGTGTCCGATGACAAATAAACACAGAGGGGGTTGCAACATCCTGGCGTCTGTAACGACCCCCCACGGAGTAATTGTGCCAGACACTAGTGTGGTTCTAGAATAGCCACTGCTGCGGTTCCTGCAACCCTGCGCGCCCCCCTCGTTTTTCCAGTCTGACATCCTCTTGCGTTGGCAAGCAGGTTGTGCCACTTCACGGATCATCGACGACTGACTAACTGCTCTCGTACTGCAGTGAAAACCAGAATGCCCCGGCGATGCTCACTCGACTGTCGTTGCAGGTACAAGGAGTAATGTATCATCGTCGTCTGAAGATTTGTTTTAGGGTTCGAATGAATCTACGTTCTTGATTATACTTTGAGTATTATAGAAAATAAGATTGCTGTCATGCAACTGTATATGAATGTCTGAATTTATATGTATCTGTATTAAAAGCAGTTAATAAAAAAGAGATATTTAAAATATGTATAGGAAATTGTTGGCATTCTCTATTCACAGATTATAGATATATCAAATATATAAGTATATAATTAAATACGTGTCTGACAAAAGAAAATTGATTACGACATTCCCTCATAGACACGCAAATTGAAACCCTAAACGCGCTCTTTTCTTATACACCCATTATCATTCCAACATTACGTTCGTTCGTTCCGACTATTTGACTATGACAGGGAAGCTCCCTAATTACAACACGGAACTACAATGGTAGAGCAGAAAATGAAACAGTGTTTCCCACGTGGGTACACAGAATCGGCTGGAAACTAGGGTAAAAATTGCGTTACCCTTATCAGATGAAGGCCAGGAGTGCTGGCGATGCTCAAGCCGCCGCCGGCAGGACATCCCCTAACGACCGAGTAGAGGATCTGATCCTTGGACAAGATTAATTTATGGTCAGCTCACAGGGAGCCGTGAGTGGAACACCTTCGCCAAGGAGATCAGGAACGATGATGTGCCCTGACTTCTGGCCCTGGTAACAGTGTCACGCGCCACAAAAGCGAGCAGGTGAGAGTGCCTGCTTCCAACCCCAGCGTCGGTCAACCCCCGGTTTCCTCTGAGTTTGCGAGAGTCCCCTTTTTCTCCCCCCTTTTGTGAACATTCTTCCCCGAAATGTGCCCACTCGCCATAATTAGCCGATAATGTGCGGGAATGCCTGGCACGTTGTATTATACTTGTACGAAACGCTTTTACTAATTTATAATGGTTAGACATAGAAAAGTAGAATCTGCAGGATTGTCGTTGAAACAAATAGTAAGTGTAACTGAATGCGATATAATTAAATGTTTTTGAGAATAAGTAAAATAAAGGATTTGTGATCTGTTGAAGTTAACTGTTTATGAAAATCGACAAATGTATGAAAGATTATTTAGCTATACGCGTCAAGTTTAATGTATCAATTATCTGTTCTTCATTTCCCACTCTGATCGAGGCATTCCAACTTATTACGAGCATCAGGGAATTATATACACTCTTCTCTCTACCGTCGATCTGGAGCAGATGATCCCGTCGATAGGGGCGAGCAAGAAAATTCGTAGTTAGCGTCAGGGTGGTGCAAAAAGGCTCGCATAGCAAAATCGGCCAATTTGCACATGCTTCCCAGTGTCGACTTAGGAGGGAGGCGTGAAAAAGTAGAAGCGGCAACGAGAGCAGCATCGAAAAAGGGAGAAGATCCATCGAGGGAGAAAAGGAAACCGGTCGGAACTATTAAGTGTTCGACGGAAGAAGAGCAGACCAGGCGAGACGCTCAAGATGGAAAAAGGAAGAAAGTGGGTGCACTGACTGCCGGCGCTGGTCTGTATGCGTTAGTGGGAGAAGATAGAGACGCGAAAAAGGCCTCGCCTATTTCCTCGATGCAATTTCATCGGCGCTCGATCTTCCCTAAAACACTAGCGGCAGCTGCCGCCGCCGCTGCCGCCGCCGCCGCCGACGCGCGTTTAACCATCCAAGGATATTAGGCCTTTTCTCTATTTTGTAGGCTTAGACGCAGCCTCCAACCTATTCTCATCCTTTTGCCCGCCGACGAGATTTCACGGCGCGCCTCTCTCGCTGATCAAATATTAATTTCGTCGACGAAATCGCAATTTTCGCAAGCCTACGAAAAAGAGGACCGATGCACGCGGAGGGGGAAGAGCAAGGTGCGCCGCGAGAATTGGTTTTAGGATGTAGCAATTAGAAAGAGTCAATGTAGAATGTAGATGAAGTTAAGTTGGCACCCTTTGGATAAAGTTTCAAAAATGAGGTATGAAATTACAAGCATATTTTCTTAACGCGTTAGTGAAGTTCGTATGGACTCGAAAGCCAGTTTATAAGGAGTGGCGCCGGTGTGGTATTTAACGTGTAACTTCACCCTGATCAAATGTTCCATCGACAAAATCCCAATTTTCGCAAGACCCGGTCTTCCGAAAAAGAGGACCACGAAAGAGGAGACAACAAGGTGCACACCGCGCAAGGATTGGTTTTAGGATGTAGCAATTACGAGTCAATGTAGATGAAGTCAAGATAATCCCTTACAAGCAAACTCTCAAAAACGATCTACGAAAATTACAACTTTATCATCTTAAGTATGTCTCCAATATGCCAGTCTCTAAAATCAACAATATTAGTATCACAAAACTCAAGTATAATGTACATTTCCAATGCAACCACATTTGACTTGTATAAATTCCAACTTTAACCACTAATATTAAACACGAGCCTGACGAATCTGACGAATCATTAGCATTAGAAAAATATTCACGACTAACAATGAGGTTAAGAGAAGCAGAGGATTCAAGTTTAGACATGGGCAGGTCGAAGTTGAGGAGGCCGTCGATTGCCAGCATCGTAGCGGATCGATGAGCCTCGCCCTCAGTTAAGTCCTTTCTCCGTGCGTTTCTCTCTCCGTCTGCTCATCGGCGCGGCTTTCATTCGCTCGGTTAACGAGAATGATAGTATCGCGAGTGCCGAGTGGCCGATGACACCCGCGCTGATAGCGGCTTGCTGTCCGATTGGTTGGTAGAGCGGATGCTCGATATTAGGGGGTCGCGACGATTGGCGGCGAGGCCGGAACGCCCAGGAAGGATGCGCAGCTGCCAGGACATGCGTAATACGAGGACGAGCGACGGTTGATCGACGTCCCAGTCGGGGTAAACGCGACATAACGAACGTTCTCACGAATTATTATCGAGCTCTTCTACTGACCACCCCCTGCAACCCCCTGCAACCCTCCCAGGCTGTGCGCTCGTGCGCGCCTCGATCGGTTCTGAGCTCTCGCGTCCATCACCATTCCTTTTAACACTGATGTTCTCTGTGCTTTCACCATTTCTGAATTGGTACGTGTGACTTCTGCTAAATCGCATGAAAAAGCATTGGAGTTTAATTTGGCGAAAGAACCCTAAAATGATTTTAATAAGAAATTGTTTTCGCTTCTGATGAATATTTGTAAAAATTGAATTTGATTGTAAGGCATTTAAGTTTAGTTAACGAAAAGTTGTGAGATAAGTAAAGTGATTAATAAATGGGTTACCGAAACGAATGGCTTCCCAGTATTACGCATTGAGATATAATTACAGAGTTTCTCTCGTTAGGAGTGAAAATGAATAATGAAATAATTGAACAATTCCGGAAATCATACTGGGCTCACTAGAGAAGCGGTGAGTGATGCGCCAACAGGAGAACAAGTGCCACCAGCGCACGCAAGGGCAACTATAAACATTCCCGCAAATTAGCGCTCATTACCGGCCGCCTTAATTGGCAGGTAGATCGAGATTAACGCACCGATGGCGAACCCTGCACGATGTAATTCCCTCATTTTCTGTCACTTAGCGCGACAACACACGCGGAATTACCTTGTGGGAAACAATTAACGAAATCTCTAATTGCAAGAGCAGTGGAAAACCAAGCTTCAATGCTAACAGGAAATAGTTTGTAGATATGAATTGTTGAAAAAGGTGAATGTTCTTCCGGTGAGTTCGAATGCAAGAGATATTATATATTGAGTGCACAGCATCACAGAAGAAAGGGTGTTCCATTTCCAGGAGTTGAGATTCGCGGAAATCCTGGCTCGAGGCGCGATCGACTCGGCTAACCACGAATTTCGATAATCGCCAGCAATTGCTTTATTATCCTGACAGGTGCCAATAATGGGTGGTGTCGTCTTACCCCGCAGTTTCGTTATACAAATATTTAATATCTCCCGTACAAGTTACTTTCTCCTATTTTTATTGTTTTCTTTCCCGGGATCCTTCTACTTTGGTAATTAATCAGAACGACGACTATTAAGATGCAAGAGTTAAACAAGATTACAGTTATTCATTAAGTCTTAAAATATCTTCGCATCCTCACAATATTTTCATTTCGAATCGATAATAATTTAAAAAAGAATCGAATATTTAAAACCACTTTGGCATCCCGAAAGTGTTTAAGCCATCAAACCGCGCGTTTATTAGCAATAATTATCGGACAAAAACTCCAAAACTAAGTTAATGAGGAATCCGATCACGACAGATCTGCAGAGGAAGACGTTAAGCCTGGCGCTTCGTTATACAAACATCCAGTTGCACACGCGCCTTTTTGCAATTGCGGTTCACCGCGAGAATGAAGAGCCGCAGGAACATCGGAAGAGAGGAGCTAAAAATCGTAAAACAGAAAACAGACACCGCAACGAAACGAGAATGGGAAGGAATACGTGTGGGACTCGGGTTGAAGCGAGATAGAGAGAGAGAAGCATTGGCCGACTTGCCAATTACGAAGACTCGGATCCAGAAAACAGACGTAAAAACAATCGGGCACGGGCGATCCTCACAATTAACTCTGGCTCGAGCGGCAACCAACTTTCAGAGCACTCTCAGGCATCCCCTGCCCCTCCCACTACCCCCCCTTTTAAACTGTGTGTGTACAAGATGCAATTCCTCAAAGGGCGAAACCCGAAACGCGTTTATCGCCCGAAATTATATCGTTGTGTTCGGTTACGAGCAGTGCTCGTGGCGCGAGGTGTCAAAATTACTGACACTCCTCTCGCGCCGGATACTGGCGTAAAAAAATCGAGCCAGTTGGCTTTTAACGTTCCTGGTGGGCTGGATTCATGGGAATCGGCAAAGTTCTCTAATGGATTTGATGAATATCTTTTACTGCATGGTGGATTGGATATAATATTAGATGGAGTCTGAATTTTTACTAATGTTATGATTGTACTATTAATAAATATTCGGTATTACTAATATTTGTACAAGGAAATGTAAAAGAAACTAGTCGATGAATAGTTTAAAATAAGATTCTACTGTGGTATAATAATTTATGTATTGAATTGATCGAAATGTTCTTAAAATTTACTTTTCCGACTCTTTCCGATATAAAAATAAAAATAGTACTTGGAACAAGCTAATAACTAATACGATTTAATAAAGATTCTACGACACTAAAATTCTCTGACTCGTCTAATGAACTCCTTAAGTCAAAGAAACATTTTTTCCCATTTCATGACTTCGTCACTATTCATGCACCACTCATACGATCTTACTTTCGCACCTGCGCACGATTGAAAGGCTAGGAATCTTCTGGCTAGATAGCGCGTGCGTTAACGATGTGTACGGGTGTGGTGGGGACCAATAGGAAGAGCCGAACGCACGGCGAGCTAGAACGAGACGAGAAAGAACGGGGATCCATAAATCGTTTTTGTTAGCCGTGTCCAATCGTAGGTAATTCGACGTGTTTTCGGCAATCAAGAGGACTTCTTAATGGCACCGGCGACGATGCAATAATGTTCACGAAAACTTCGTAGATTGATCGTCTTTCGACGCAGGTGCAACTAAAACGGGTATAGACAAAGTTACTGCCATAATTTAGCGTAACCAGTGATGATTATTCGAAGCTAGTAAGTTTTACTATCATCACCGAGTGCGCTAATAATAAATTTAACTTCCAATTAGGGGAAATGCTTGATTACAAATATTTTTATTAAAACTAGAAACTAATAGAAGCGATTCTCATTAAAATATCAGATTTCTCAATTATATTATCCGCATATTCCCCAGAAAAAGACTCGAATCCCCAAAGATAGTAAACCTGACGGCAAACATACGTGTACAATATCCAACCAGCTAAAGAAGAAATGACTTACGGGATGATTGAAAATCACCGATCACGGGGAGTACTAATTATAAGAGAAAACCAATTAGTCAATAATCGATCATCCAGCAATTTCGTGCGGAGTGTGCGCATCCCGTCCAATAGGACATGCGAGGAGCAGATACATAACACACGCATGTGCGGTGGTCGGGCGACAAATGACCGGCGATCACACATGTCCCATTACCGAACCATTAGGCAAAGATCGGTGGGCCGGCACTTTTTGCCCCGAAAAAACGTCAAGTGCGGGCCGGTAGTCATCAAGCTATCAATGTAGAAATCGGTGTTCCTCCGGGCCAAAGCGGCCTCCCCTAACGAAGAAGGAAAGGTGTCAGCGGTTGGCGATGATAGTGAGGGCGCATCCATCGCACTCACGTGAAATGAAGTTTCGGGCTAACCGTAGGCGTGCCGGCACGAATCGCCAGTCTTTTGCCAATGCCGATATCTAAGCTCAATTACCTATCAGCCTGTATTATCTTGCAGTTGCCCGCCTGTGTGTGGTTCTTACCGAGCCATTTATTTGAGCACGCGTAGCTCACTGTAAAGAAACTACCCGGTAATGTATTTGAAGGGTTCACGTGGAATATTGGCAGTACAATAAACCATTTTGGGATTCTTGAAACCTTCCCTTTAATTACTTGCAAATTAACACTTCGAATGCCATGTCGCTCGAATTTCGCCGACACCTGCGCGTGTTGCTGTAGACATATTTATTGATATGAAGATAAAGAGTAATTAAATGTTTTAGCAAGCTGTTGTTAGAGAGTTAAAAGTCGTTGAGTTGGACACTTAAAGTATTAAGCGAAATTAGTATTCGACAATTTCCTGTAATAGTAGAATCAAAGGAAATTGGTGAAGTCTGTATACTTCGTTATTAATAAATAAAGAAACGAATCAACAAAAATAAGTTTACTAGTTTTTAATACCAAAAAAGTTATCAACTTGACACAAGAGACAGATTGACAGAATAAATCTGAGGATTTACGATAAATAAACAGAAAGAAGCACACATTAAACCCCAATAAATAAAGCCAAGTGAACCCTTCAATTTAGTAATCTATCTGTTCCTCCCAATCCATGGATCTCTTTAACTAATTATAAGGCTGACTCGCAATGAGTGTCATTTATCGAGCGATACTTCATTGCGAGTTAACCACATTGCTTATTGAACATCTGTACCAGCCGGCTGCTTAGATATGCGAGGACGATAAAGGGGGACAAGGATAATTGTTTGAAACGATGTCGCTAACTGGATTTCCGTCTGGCGAGAGCAGACGATCCTATCATTCAAGGAATATGGGTAAGTGGAGTAAACGCTGCTCACGTTGCTTCGCTTGATTTGCGATATAAAGACTACCCTTTTTACCGTCTACATTTTGAGTTAGTATCCTGCATTAGCGTAATATAAATTCCCGTCCAATTTGCGGTCGTGCAGATCGACGAAGAGGCGAGCGCGCGGTTCTTGTATGAGCTAATTGAATTGTCTTGATTCATCGAATTCATGCATTCTGACAAGCTCACGAACTGAATTCATTACACCGCGAGAATGTTAAGTAGTCTGGTAGTTAAGGTTGAAAGATATGAGCAGCACAGTGCCGTTTTACTTTCGATTGGATTGATTTTATGACCTGAGTTATAACTTGTCAGTCAACGAGACTTCAGTCCCGTTTAACAGAATATTAATAATTCTATTGGACGGTCGTTGATCTCAATCGGGATTAAATTAAAGTCTGCAACTTCAAGTTAAATAGACAAACACTGACTGTAACCTTTCTTATATCCAATTCTCAGATAATATTAAGTGAAAACTATTTAAGTATGAAACACTGAATATGTGATACATAAATTGACTCGAATCCCGCGCAAGGTTAATTAGCAATTAATATACAAATATCAAGTTGCAGGCGATAAATTCAAGTTACATTTTCCTTTGATCGATCAGAAAAACTATCCTACTGCTTTCTCGACGGCTCGCCCGTCATTTTCACGCGGCTTCTTTTCGCTCGGTCTCTTTTTCATCGGGCGAGAGAGAGAGCAACAACAAGATCGAGTCGTGTCTCGGACGGACGAGCGCAGTGCAACAGCACAACAGCGCTTCTTCTTGCGAGTTTGCTTCCCGGTATCGACCGCTCGATACCATTAAAGGCACCAAACGATCAGCGTGTACATTTCTCGGGAAGGACCGGCTAATTTATTGTCTTCGCACTCTGTGACAGGGGATTCGTTCGGCGAACACGGGGGAAACGGAAAAAGACGTAAGATCGGAAGCGATCCGCACACGCGAAAACCGCAAACGATTTACGAGCAATCGCCGCGAAGCGATCCTCGTCCGTGCATCGATTGGCAATTAATCGGAGACTTTTCTCGATCGATCCACTTGATCCGGTAAACACTTAATTGAATCGCTGAGGATATTCTCTCCCATGAATACCGATTTTCATTCTTTCGAGTGGTAATTACTTTTCTTCTGTTTTGTAATTAAAGGGATGTTTATCGAATGTTTGGAATTTTTGTCGATATAATTAGTTCGCGATGGATTTTAAGTATGAATGAATGAAATAATACTGTTTGTATATTGAACGACTGATTAAATTCGTTAAGACCGAACTAATGTTACTGTACTGTTAAAAATAAAAAAGACTCGATTGAATGCTCGACACTCCGATCAAATCAGATCTCCCGACTCTCAACAACTGTCACTCGCACTCCCCAATCGGCGGCCACTAATTGACACGTAAGAACGGAATAATCAAGTGTTCACCGAAAGTCGAGCGAGTAAAAAAACCTCTCTCCCATGGGATTAAATCGTGAATTCTCTCGGCAGCAACACGTTTCCACGAAAGTAAGGACCAAGTAATTTCGGCAAAGGAGAAGTGGTTCTCCCTCGCGTGTCTTCGCGTATCACACACGCGCGTGTACTCACGAAACTTTTATACCGGCTTCACTTTGCGCTTAACGGATCGCGCATTAAAGGTCCGCAGGAATTCCCAATCACCTTTTGCAAAGCGAATTACGTATGTGTGTACAAAAGGACAAGCGGTGGTGGCGGCGGCGGCGGCCAATAATAATCATCGTGTAATACGTGGATACGCTGGCGACCGGCTATTATCGCCACACTTAATTGGCCAGCGTAACGCGCCTGACTTTATCGTAATTTCATTACGCGCCGTTTGCGCCAGATTGCATCCACGGAATCCTTGCGAAACGCACCGCCACCTGGACAACCAATCGTTCGCTCGCGCGCACACGCTTATTAATATCAGCACAGATTATACCGACCGCGCCACTTGCGACCGCGACGCGAAACAGTGAATCGATCTTGTGATCTATCGGAAGCAGTCCAAGGGCAATCGAGCGTGTTATCGTTAACGGTATTCGAATTCTATAAGGTAAATTCAGCCGTTAATGCATCGTAAAAGTAAATTTGTCGAATTTCTCGAGCGTAACGGATCAATTGATTTATTGCCTAAGACACTGGCGATGCGATAAAGATTAGAAATTACAGAGATGGTATAAGAAATATTAGAAGCGACGATTGAAAAGTACTAAGGGATTCTGGTTCCACGAGTTTCAACTTGAACTTGGTTACTTTATCAACTGATGCTCATACCCACCCCGATGACCATTAGCACTTTTGTTCTACAATCTCTAATTTTCCGTTCCAATGATCTTATTAAATACTTTACACCACGATTTTAATTTAATACAGAATTACAAACGAATAAAATTTCTGCATTCCACAATACAATAAAACCTACCATCAGAAATATTTTCTAATTCAAACACAGACCCGCTGTTGAACCCACAATTACACTCGAATGACACCTGAAGCAACACCCTAGCTGCGAAAATGACTCGAGTCGACTGCAGGGTTTGTATTATCTCATTGAGGCCTCTTAAATCCCAATAACTCGCACACCCCAACTTCTTACTGTTCCCGAAACAGCACGTTGCCAGTGCCTTCCCTACGGGAATGCTCCCATAAACCCAGCCTAATCGTACATTATAAAGCACTTATAACTAAACTCCGGCTTCCCCGAATTTACGAGTTGCCGAGGAACTTAACGAACCTCCAATTTCCTCTCGGTCGGTGTAATCGCGGGTGTAAGTGATAATTTGAGAGGGCAGAATTGCTAAAGGGGGTGCAAAATCTGGCAGGTACAGGATGACTCAGTTGGCATTGAATCACTGTCGTTTATAGACTGTTACACGAAGAATGATCAATTATATAGTAACTTTAATTAGACGTCAATATAATTGTTTGAGTAAATTAAATTGTCGATATAAACTGCTCTTTAACTTGCCTCTGCCTCCCATCTATTAAATATAACATATTCCATGCATAATATGCATGTTGTAATACTACGATAAAAATCTCTTTTAACAGGTTATATTAAAATATATAACTACATGTCTGATAAAATATGAAATACGACAGTCCTTCGGTGTCTAGTGAAACAGCCTGTACCAAGCAATGATTTCGAGTAACACGGAGGGCGAAGGGATAAAGGGCAAGAGAAGTGAAGAAAAAAGCTTGGAAAAAAAGGGGTCGAGGTGGAAGAAGCCCGGATGAAAGGGCAGAGCGCGATGGACGGAGGAGAAAGAATTGGATCTTCGTTAGAGGAAAGGGGCGACTCGTGCGCGCACACACCCCGTAATCTCTGGCAGCTCCCAATTGGTGGCGCGGCTTAGCCGCTCTTCTTAATACACTTTCGTTGCACCTGTTGCTCAAACGGAGACACCGGGGCCCACCGGCTAATTATGGTGCAATCAATTACAAAGAACGTGCGCGCCCATACCGATCGATTATTGCTCTTGATTCGTTAATCGGGATTCAGTCGAGAGTCGAGGGCAGATATTACACGACATTTTCAATTTGCACTTGTGCCGAATTGAATTTCTTTCCTGATGGGTTTGTAATAAAGTGTAATGCATGTGATTTCTTTTATGCCACCTGTTCGAATCTGTCAAATTATTTATATGAATTTCATAGGAATTGTGGACGGAAATATGTGAAAGTATTACATTGGTATTGATTGATATAAACGATTTACTGTAAAGGAATGATATCGAGAATGGATTTCATAGGATACCCATTTTGAGTTTAAGTTAAAACCAACTGGAACGATTTAACGCTATCAGAATAATCGGATACACTTGCCGCTATCTCCAATAATTAACTAAACCACCGATTTCGTATTCACATCCGAGAAAAAGTGCGGAGTGCAATGTAGATAATGATTTAAATGAGTCTTGTGGCCGCCAAGGCTTAAAGGAAGTCGAAGCCGTGCCGCATACTTTATTGGCTAACGGTGCCTTTTCAGGCGCACTCTCGGCTGATCGAAACCGATCCGGAAGCTGCGTTAATGACGATAAGGTGCAGCCAGCTCCAACCATAAAATTGTGAAATACAAGCGTGAATTCAGCGACAAGAAAGTTCATCCCATTTTTGCCACGGTCTTCCGCTTAATTAGCTGGCATGGCTCCTTCGTTCTTATCGAACTTTTCAAGAATTACCGTAATAGAAATGCTTGGCTGCGAACAATAATCTGGAGCAGTCAAGCCATGTCCAACTTGTTAAAAGAGAATATTTAAATAAATTAAACCCCATGATAAGAGTTTTTAAAACCCAATAATCAAAGAATTTATAAAATAGAATTTACTTGTTTTAAATGGAATTGATTCGAATTTTATCGAATGCTTGTAATAACTCGAATCTATGATAATTTCAAAATTAGTACTTTGAGTCTTCTAATGCTTTTAAGATTCATGTATCTTTAAAAACTCAACCAAGTACCAAATTCCAAAATACCAATTCCCATTCTTCCAATAAAGATTTTATAAACAGGGATTTGAATTGGAAAGGAACGAAGGAGTAACTCAATCTCTTTCAGTGTAATTACATTGCAGTACTCGCGTTTGCATTTTATAGGCGAACCGCGCGAACCCCGGACGTCTCACTTCGAGGGATGAGTATTGCACATTACTCATGCATAGAGCGAACACTCCCAACAAAACCGCCCCAAGCTAATACAGACCAGTACCTTTTGCCATTGGTATAGCCACAGAAATGACGTTTGCTATCACTATACACCGTCAGCGAAAACTCTATAACGATATTCAAATACCACTCCTAAACAAGTTTACAGGACACTAAAGTATTATTAGGACATTATTTCACAGGACTTCGACTATTTCCTCGGACATTTACAATCGAAAGAGGACTCAAATTAAAATAGCTTTCCATGTACTGGATTCCGTACTTAATAAACGAAGTTAATAAAGCAAAGATTCTCCAATGCTTCTCATTTGCAGGATATCGTTTTTGGGCGAAAGTTTCACCCGCTGTCGACGAAAAAGGAAAACTATACTTTCCATGTCCCATGTGAAGCGATAGAGAACCTCGTTACGCGTATACATTTCCGCCTCCAGCTTGTTTTAGTGGCTCGTAATGCTCACTATCATTTCTGCATAAGCTCTTGGCACTTGATTTAACGTGCATGCGCGTCGTTAGAACTCGGCTTCCTGTCGTTTCGAGGGTTACGAGCGAAGTTATAAAGCACGTCGTACTGCGAATGCAAAGAGCTTGACGTCTTCATTGACATTCACTGAAAACTAGTTTCGAAACTGCCCTGACATACGTCTCGGGTCGTCTTATCTAAAATACACTCGTTACAAACATGGTAACTAGACAATTATATTGATCTACAACTAATTCCCGTAACAATTAAATTCCCGTCGAAATAATAAATAAAATTCATATCCAATATACAAAACAATCATTCTGTCAAATTTCTTTTGAATTACAAAAAGACTCATTGAAAAATTAAAAAGTATTCTATTACGCGTTGCCTTTTAAACTTTTCACGAAGGGTATAAAGGACAAAAATTAGCACGACAGACTGATGACGGGCAAAAAAAAGTAGCCAAGGCGGTGGATGAGTAAATGAGAAATCAATGATAACATGGCAAACGAGAGGGAAAAGAATAAATCTACCAGGATCACCGGGAGGCTGCGAGGAGTCCATAAATCTACACCTAAATCAAACTGCCACGTGGCTGCTGGTAGACAGGAGAGTAAAGGCGAGGCGAGTTTAACGCAAGAGAGAGCCGGTGTTTGGGAATCAGGGGTGATTCGTTATCCCGCGATAGCCTTAACATTAACACGTCCTCGACAAAAAGGTACACGCGGCGCGAGAGGAGCAGGTGGTAGCTGCCGGATAAAGAAAGGAGCGGGTGTGATCTGTCAGTTGAAATATCCACTGTTAATTAAGGTATCAACTCTCGCTCGTCCTTTGAAATATCGAAATTTGCGCGTGAAAAGTCTAAGTACGATTGTAGCAAGAAGTTTTGGAAAGAGAATGTAGTAAGAAAATTTAGAGAAAACACACTAACTTATGTTTTTCATTCACTGAGTCACTGAAATTCCCATTGAATTTATTATAATAAACTATTGTTGAAAGAGTGAAACTCCACAAGGAGCGCAAATAAAAAGCTCCTCGCGCAAGGAGAGACTAAGTACGACTAAATTTTAATACTTTTTCCCTACAATTACCCTTGAAATTAAAGTCGACCTGAGCAAATATAACTAGACAATATAAAGTGCACCGCAAAAGCTTAATGGTCGAATCAAAGTGTTTCAAAGATTGATTGTGCAAATAATCGTTAACAGTAATTTACAGTCTTTTTCTAGGAATGAAAGAAATTGGATTTAATGACCTTGTTTGCACTACGAACGAAATAACAAAAGGGATAACATTGAAACTCTTAAATAAATAAAGAAGAATACATAATACATAAGCAAGGCTTCACGTGTAATTAATTTAAACAAGCAATGATTAATTACACCCCGGTTTATCAAAAAGATTTCCCAAATTTACCAAACAAGACCGGTATCTTTAAACATCCCGTTTTCTCTGTTTCTCCCACAATCAGCATCTTAGATGCACCATAGCCAAGAATAAAAATGGTTGTAGGTAAAATAAGGAGAGTAAGAAACGAGGCGTAAAATATCAAGAAAGGAGAAGCCGGCGTGGCAGGCGGAGGAGAAAACTGAAAGGCAGAGGGCCGAAAGTAAGACATCAATCGCGGCGCGCGCGCGCGCTCTGGAAGACGCGCAAGAGGCGAAGAGGAAGAGAAGAGCGAAGCTGTTCGAGTGGCGGCGAACGAGCACATAACGAGATCCCGGCACTCCGGCCGCGCCACTTCTCATTTATTTCTTGGTGGCTCATTGCCCTCTTCTTATCCGCGTCCTAACACATTGCTCTCTCTCTCTCTCTCTTTCTGCTCCGACAAGCCAGCGGAGACGCAACGCAAAACGTAACGTAACGCGCGCGTTCTGCCGCGAGCTCTGAAACGGCCACTTCTCTTCGGCTTTTATGCCCCGGCATCGGCTCCGAGCCGTTCCAAGCGCGGCCAACGAGAAAGCGAGGTGCTTTTTGCGCACCCTCTCTTCGTTATGAGACCCCCGCGCGTATGAGTTATGCTAATTGAATGCGTGATAACTGGCGACTTTAATTGGAATGCACCCGAGCGCGGAAACGTTCGGCGCGGCTCTCCGGTTTCGCCCGTAAAATCCTGAAAAAGGATACAACCGAGTCGACGCACGATTCGGCGACGTTACGCCCGCGCGATACTTTCTTCATTGAGCCGAATTAATTGAATAATTTCTGATGCCGATTGAAACACTGATTAAGCGAGGATCGATTCATGTGTTCGTCCGGGATGTGTTAATATCGAGAGGCTCTTAGCGCGGATGAAGATGAATGAGATAAAACTCCAATGTATATTGTAATTAAGAAATATGATGTAATAACTTGTTATTGTTATATAAAGATCAAAAGTCTAGCAATAAAAGTTCACTATCAATCTGTGCTCTTAATTAAATTCAAGCTCTACAATATAAGTTTTATGTAAGTTTAATTAAACCAAATGACCAAATGATGATTGCACAAGTGAAAGAGGGTTGACGCAAAGGGTTCACAATTGCGATACGCATACATTGGAGTCTCATTGTTGCCATCTTCGATAATCTGATGAGGAAACACGCGATGCAACCGCCGGCGGCGTTGTCGTACGCGCGAGATCGTCGAGGTAAAGAAAGCAAAATCCGTCGAAAAGATTACAGAAAACGACCCGCTGTCCCTTTAACGTTATGAGACGTGCACCTGGTGCAATTGTCGCTTCGGCACACTAACCGAACGAGAGCGCATACCACTCGTCCCGATTGCCGAGCAGTCACGACATCACCGATCCACTGATGATAGAGTACATCCACTTGCGCATTACGTGTGTATTGGCGGCTACGATTAATAATAAAGCTAACCACTTGGGTCTTCGTCTAATTGCCGCTCATTAAAAAATGAAAGCCTGCCGGTCTGCGCGATAGCGCTGAAGTAATCAAACTTCTTCGCGCGAATCAACTTCGAAAGGAATGATTTTTTATGACTGCCAATTTCCTGAGCTCGATCGTGCATTCGAGGGGGCGACGGACGCGGTTTTAGAAGCTCTAAAATTCGAAATAGAGATAATATATGCTAATTTTATACCGATCGGAGGGATCCGAGTAGCCTCGGCCTACAAAACCGAATTGTCCGTGTTTCTCTCTCTCGTTGCAGCCAGCCGGCACATGCTCCATTCAATCGGGGCAGGTGAGAGGAGCCCTCTATCCCTCGTTCGTCTCTTCTGCCCCCGGCCGCCACTCACAATTCTAAGTGTAAATTCCCCGAAGATAACGAAAACGAAAACCAGAAAAGGGTAGCGGCGAATGCGAGAGCCCTCTCGGGGGGTAATGATGCACGGCGAGAAAGGTGAACACGGCGTGTCTCGTTAAGCAGTGAAATTCCAGAAATCTCCTAATCTCTTGGTAGCCCTCAGCCAAACACTCTCCCTTTCAAGAGCCACTCTGATCAATTGCCGCTTTCTTAATGGAACAGTCCTCTGCCTTTTAATTTGTATAATATGATTTCCTGCTGTCCAAATGACACTACTTTCCACTTTATTATAATGAACTTCCGTTCAACGGGCTTTCAAAGCTTCAACTATGAATAATAAATTTACTGCTTGAGCCTAATTTTTACACGACCAATATAGGATTTATCTGTCCCGAGATAAATCGGATTCCACTAGTAAAGTAATAAGCTCGAAATGAATGACAGTTCATAAACGAGTAGTAAACCGACGGAAGGATTGCAAAAACTTCAATATTCGTGACTTTAAAAAATAACGCACTGAGAAAATCTTCAATTCACATGAATATTATCATCTAACACGAACTGTCACTCACTCTCACTTTGCACGAACTATCACTCGCATTGGAAGAACTCTCGCGTATAAACTTGAGCAATGCAAGTATCGTGGAATACTTTGGAGGATTTCAGGACAAAAATGGCTGAGATTGAAGAAATTCTATGGTGGCGCGTAATTGGAGGAGGATCCTCCTTGTCCCACGGGTTCGGCCCGGGGGTGAACGTGGTGGAACAAACCGGCAAGAACGAGTGGCCGACGAGAAATAAATGAAGTCGAGGCGCGGCCCGGGGCTGCTTAAGGGCCGCCATAATTGCCGTTAATTGCATTTTAGTCACTTGCCAGGTTATATCGCTCTGCGCCTATACCGACGCGTACGCCCTAAGTATCTACGCTCAGGAGACAGGTATGCGCTGTCGGATTCTTACTTTTTGTCACTCCGGCCGCCTTCGGGACTTTGCCCCTCGAAACCAAACAACGTCCAATTTCGCCCTTTTTCCGCGAGGGTTCAAGCTGATTCACTTGCCTTTCAATCAAGTCTGTCGTAACCCAGTTTTTAAATTATATAGTTATACGTTTGATGTATGTGTACTTTTTCGAATAATGTCTGCTAAAGGAAATATTTTATTGTATTATATTATATGCAATATCCATATAATATAACGTTATACACTATGTATATACTGCAGAGGAAAGTTGTATGTATTCGTTTGTAATTAAAGTTACTCGATAATTTATTATTATTCTGTATATAGTTATTTATATTCGACAGTGGTGATTCAAAAGCAAGTGAATCCCCATATACAGGGTGACGGGGATAACACAAGAGTTTATTATGCCAGTAAAACCTGTAAACCTTTTGAATATATGGCTTTGAACCAGAATTAAAGTATCCGTACTCGCAATTATTTGCCTATAAATTCCTATTCCTTATCTATTTCCAATTCCTTGATTATTAACTGAATTTCGGTATACGAGGAGATATTGCGTGGCCCAATTAAACATATCTCGTTGGAGTTCTACGACTCACTCGGAACCTGAATCGAAGAAGCAACATCGCCAAATTGAAACAGTGAAGTGTTTCAAGCGGCCGGCTCAAAAGTCGAGTTGTGACGAAGAAATTTCCATAATGCTGGCGCTAAGGTCCAATGGAAGTACGAATTGGCTCGTAAAGCGGCCATATAAGTAAAGGGGCTCGCGAGACAGCAGCCAATTTACAGCCAATTAAATAGCGCGTGGATCAAGGCAGTCCGGCTCCATCAGCCTTTCGTAAAGTCTCTGTTCTCTGTATCAAATTGCGAGATTCTACCCGGACAAAAATATATAGCGAGAACGCACTTGATAAATATCGAATAAAAAATGTTTTGCTACAAATGTATTCTTTAAATTTACTAAGTTACTGAAACTATTATTAATTTCCGAATTAAGAATGTCAAACACAGACACTAAAATATACGTATAATAATATTAGATTTTTCAAATAAAATTACAGCAATCAATGTTTACTTCGACTCCACGCGAGAAATTACCGATATTTGATCTTATAGAATAATTAAAAGTCTAACTCCGGAAACGACGCGAGCAAAAGGTTGACCAAGCACTTCAGCTGCCAAAGTCGAAGTGTGAAATATCAGGGAATTTTTCAGACCGGTACTTACAAAAGGGAGGGGACAAGGTGGGAGATGGTCGTAAATTATAGCGTTGACACCCGACCAGATGCGGTAATGTTATGGTTCATGGGTTCGGTGTACCATGGAACGTATATCAATGGTTTACGAGTGAAATCATCAAATCGTCCGACTAGTATTTACTATCGCCGACAACTAAGTGTACTTACAAATTTAGAAACCAGATAACCTAATAATTTAACTTTTACTTCACTCTGAGTGCACTTTAAATTCTGAAGATCGATCGAAGCTCTTTAAATCATGGTCGATTCGCGAGAATGAAAAATTCGACAGATTTCACTGCAATAAATTCTTACTGCTGCTAATTCGGAGGCGCAATTTATTTATTTTTTTTAACTTGTGCAGCCTATAATTAATTGCAATTGGGTGGACGATACGACGGGAGGACAGTAGCCGAGACCGGTTTGAATGATCGCTGTTAAATTGCGCTATCAAGCGGTATTAAGGCAGTCCCTCTCCCGAAGATTAATGTTAATTGGGGCACGCTGCCTTAACATTCACCGTAAAACTTAATCTTTACGAGCATTATGTGCTACAATTTCGCTAGTGATCCAATTAAACCGTGCGGCTTACCGTTGCGCGGTCCCGCCAATCTAATCGAGCAACTCTTCTTTTAATACGCCAATTCCTTACTCCACTCATTAATTGTACGCGTTCAGTATCTTTTTACCGGCGCGAACCGAGTATCGTATCGAAGTACGAGAAACACAATTACCGCAAATCCCACAAAATAATACTATCATTACGCTTGTTTAAACTCACCGATCAAAATTATATTACTATCGTATCGAAAGATTTCCCCCCTATAAACTTATATCAACAAAAATCCCTGCCGGGGCAAACACATTTTTCACTTACTCGCGCTCCGAAACTTTATGCAAAAATAAGAAAAAAACCGTCGTGATTGCCTCCCGAGATTACGATGAATATGATCGCATCGATCAAATTGATAAATTCGGCGGTGATCTTTTATAAACTTTCCATGAGAGCGCACCGAGTCAAAGTGGGTACTTTGTCGCGGCACGTCGTCGGCGAGGAACGGTAGAGAGTAGAGAGTGCATCATATCACGTCCGCTGTGCGTGTCTGTGTGTGTGTGTGTGCATCGAAAAGCAGTGGCGCGCGAGAGAGGATGATCATTCCGGAGGCGTTTCGCAAGAATCCCGCGAGCCCGCGACTGGATTCCGGCGACTGGTTTTACGTCGAAAGCAGCGCAAACGTATATCGGGGGGCTGAAATATGTCGGCCCAATTTGCCGGTGTCTGGTGCCCCTGGGGCACCGGGCACAGTCGCGCGCGCTCCTTCCTCCTCTTCCCCTCCTCCCCCTCCCCCCCTTTTTCCACCACCCGGGGAACGCTTCTTTTAAACTTCTCCCCTTTCCCCACCCCTCTCCGCCGCGCTCATATTTTCCCTTTGCTTACACTTGCCCGAGTAGCATTCTGCCCGCATCTTTTTCTGCCACGCCCAAGATACATGGAGGGGGTAGCACACCCGCCGTAGTGAATTGAGCAATTACAACTAATTATGGCCACGGTAACTCGACCTCTCTCTCGCACACACACTCTATCTCTGCGCTTGAGCTACTTAATCTATGCTTGCCCCACCCCCCGTTTTTCAGCGAATTGATTAAGAAATTTATTTATAATCAGCTTCGGTTTTAATGGATTTTAGGTTTTGGTTTAAAGAATGTAATATAACTACGAATGATATTTAAAAATAGGCAAAATCATGTTACAGAAAAGATTCGTTCTCCCCCCGGTGAAGAAAATAAGCCGGCCTACTGACTCAATACATAATAAATAACGTGGTTCATTTGACCCCCGATCGATCACTCGGTAGCTATCAACATCTCCGGTGAATTAATTCCGAAATTGCTACAGTTTTTGCAAAACAGTTGGGCTACTGTGGCGGGCGAGTATGCGCTGGGCGGGCAAAAGAATCGAGTGCACGCGGAGCCCCAAATTTAGGTCGATCACGATCAACCCCCGCGCGCGCGCGCGCGCGTTGGTCCCGTAAATCGAGGTTGGCTGACATATCTCGGCATAAAGTCGACGTAAAGTCGACGCAAAGTCGGCATAAGCGCGCGTCTGTGGCCGAATTTCTCGGGCGCGCGGAGTTAGAAAGATTGACAAGCGGGTCCCGCTGACGTGACTTCATAAATCTCGGCCGGCCCGTACGTTATGCTCGGGGAATTTATTACCAAGTTAAAGGTGCACACGGCGGCGGCGGCGGCAACGGCGGCGGCGGGCAATATCAATTAAATCCGACGGCCAGGAGAGCGCGATTGGAGGAAGCTCCGATTATGGGATTCGGTCGCGATGCCGGCAAAAAGAAGCCATCTCAGCCCCTCTCGCCAGCGGGAGAGGAGAGTCAACGAATCGGGAGCGATGGACTCGAAACGCGCCAGCTGTAAAACAGAGTCTTGTAGCGATGATCGTTTCCGACTCTTCCTAGCCGATTGAAATTCAAAGTTTAATAGCCCCATCTGACACTCCTGTTTATTACCTCCTAATATAGTCTTTCTATCTTATTATTATTTTATGATCCTAATAAGCCACACTTTCCCTGATTAATTTGCACCATGTTTGACGATTTGTAGCAGTGCTAAAATGCCAATGTGATGAAAAGCAAGGTTCGACAAGATTGGACAAGATTGTAAAGTCTAATTCTAATATATCTGTGCAAAAAAATGCTCAGATTTTAATGAAACGATAAAGCGATTTATACTATATCTTTGAATTATTGTATGTGTTTAGGATATCAAATTGACAGAAAAATAAAAAACCGAATAATAAAAATGACTCTAACAGAAACCGTACTAATCCCAAGAACAATTTACAAACTCTTATCAGTACTCTCTAAACGTATCGCGCATTCGATATGACAAATTCTTGAAATCGAGAGTAACAGAAACTAATCGAATAAAGGCTCGAGTCTCTCGCTAGGTACAACGGGCGCAAGGAGTGCATCGGCCTTTTTCCTTCCGCTTATTTCGTCGATTTCGCAGTGCTTGCTTTCGTTAGAGGGGCCGGGGGCCCGCGTTCTCCCGGGCGAACTCTGCCTTCAATCATTCGAGTAATTATTCGCCAGAAGCAGTTTTGCCCAATTATTTGCTGTCCCTCTGTCTCTCCGCGTACGTCTCTCTCGCTCGCCGCCCCTTCCCCGCGGCGCGTCCCTCGCCCGGCCAAGAGAACGTCAACGTTTCTTTGCACGGTATACTCGCGTGCCCTCTTCCTCCTTCCAGCTCTTCCTCTTCCAGGCTCGCCCTCTTTGGCAAACACTTGTGGGCCACGATTGAGGAATTAAAATTGCTGCCGAGACAATTTCTACGGAAAGAGGAGACTCTCGCTGAGAGAAAGAGAAAGAGAGAGAGAGAGGGAGAAAGCGAGTGTAACGAACGAGCAAGAAAATACGAGTGGATCGTCGGCAGCAGCAGCAGCAGCAGCACATAACGCGTTTGGGAGTGCGCGATTTTCTTTGGTTTCGGGCGAGCCTCCACCTGTGTCCGCTGGTGTGCGAGAACACGCGTGTGTACACTGGTAGATCGAGAACATCGTCCAATTAAGGCACGAACGAGAATCGCGGAGGGAAAGAGAGCAAGACTTCTTTGATCGAACCCGTTAAGGCATTTTAGTCGCGCGTCCACGAACTCCCAATTACACCTTTGCGCCCTCTATTTCGACATACGCGTCTCGCCCTTCCCCCTCTTTTTACAGTTCTTTCATCGAACCAAGTAATATTACTTCATTAGATCGCCCGGAGAACCTCTCAGACATCTACCTTCGATTCTCTCTTACTTCTGCTTTTTAACGCGAAAGCAACCAATCTTGTAAAAAGGACGAATTCCAGATTACAGAATGTTTCAGAGCCAGAGAAACCCTCCTCGCGATGCTTTCATCGGCACTTTTTATCAAGATAATTTATACTTTTCATCAATCACTCTAATCATCCCGAAGCTCTCGAATATCCGCAATTAAGAGATTTTCAAGCCTGAAGAATCGAGCGAATCAAATCATCTCTCCAGTCGAGATGATAACGGACACTAGTTCGAAAAGCGTGCAAACTTGACGGCGAGCTTTATACCGAAAGCTCGAGGAAGATCTATCGTTAATTCTACAACAATTAAGTATTAACGAGACTCTTCCCTCGCCGGTGTCCAAGCGCGAGCATCTCTTATTAAGGGAAGGCTTCAAGCCCTGGAAGAGTGTATCGTGTGTCGCTCGGAGCCACGTGAATCCGGCGAGCTTAGCGGCAGCTTACCGAAGGATTACCAGGGCATTCTGCTGCTACCAGATAACACTGTGTAAGTTGTCAAGCGTTCACACCCGTCCTCGCTCAACTCTCGCTTCAAATAATTGAACATTCCCATTCCCACCACCCCCCACAGCCCTTTCTCCCCCACCACCACCCCCTCTCTCGCTCTCTCTCTCTCTCCCTCTCTGGTCGCTCTTCTCTACCTCGGCTTCGACGATCCGACAGATCGCAGATAGCAGTCCGCCCGTAATTGGATGATTTTCATGGGGAACGGTTCTGGGCTGAAGGTAAACGATAAAACCGCGGATAAAAGCTCCTGATTTTCGACTCTCCCTTCTACTACTCCTACACTCTCTCTCCTCCTCTCTCTGTCTCTCTCCTCGCTCAGTGTATTATTTCTCTCCCACTCTCCTTCTCTCTTTCCCCTTTTTCTCGCGCCACCCCACCCCCTCCTCCCTCCCTTCCATCCCCTTTTTCGTTCTCTTTTGGAGACCCTTTTTCGGTTTATCAGGGCTTTTCAATCGCGGAGAGAACCGCCGCGTTATGCAAGGACCGGCCCCTGACCATTAAGAGCTCGTTAGTTTTAATTTTTAATTGGAACACTGGTGAAACATCGCGGATACTGTCGATCTCCGATGAGAAACGTGACGGATGTCGAACGATAAGTCCGGCGGATGTGTGTGTCGTTATTATTGTATCATCGTTAAGAATCGATGTACATTGCGAGTAAATCTAATGCGATATAGTTTGGTTGTTCAATTGTTTCGCGGCAAGCAACAAAATAACTCTAATATTTAAATAGCAAATGTTTTACTGTTCGATTATTTAAATACTAATACACTCTAATATCTGATATCCAAATAGGAAAAGTGAACAAAATCATCAAACCTTTACATGAAATAATAATCTCATAATCAATAAAGAATTTATCAAAAAGGATTCTTTAAACTTTAACTCTATTCGAAGGCTCAACAATTGAACAACTGGTCTCGCGATCGTCAGTACAACTGAATGACACAACTGAATGAACGCTGTTGACACGAGAATATGTGTGACCCTTGGGGCCACCGATACGCAGTCATCGACGCAGAAGAGGATCAGGGGTTCAAGTGTACAAGGGGGTGAACGAGTGTCCCGGCGCGTGAAGGGATGTTAACCCCGGCGCGTGCCGTGCTTCAGATCCGAAGAACATATTTACAGTGTTTACACACTGGTGGCCTAATCGATTATGACTCGTCAAGTATGCGAGGGGAATCACTGGTCGAAGCAGTGTGGGGAAAGAATACGCGTTAGTGTAAAGTCTCCCTTATATCTACTCTGTATTATTTTGCTATTACACTATTGTAATAGAAAACGAATGAAGAAACATTGAATTAAACTATCGAATAACTTGAAATTGAACAGAAGATAATATAAAACAAAATCAAAAGACTAGTATTAAAGTCTGATATTGAACTGATTCTATTATTATAATCATTCTACTGATTTAAGTAAATTTCTGATGAATTATTATTCGTCTATGTTCCATGTAAAATTCTAGTATTTGTCGAGTAATACATTTCTACTGATTTCAACTGATATATCCACCGATTTCTCTGAACTTTCTTCAGCATAAGCGAATAAACGAAACTCTGCCAGACCCTCCACGAGTCCTCACATCGATCATCCAATCTATGTTATTAGCACTAATAGAATTAAAGTGGCGAACCTGGCTAACTCTTCACTAATGTATCATTCTGGCTAGGCCTATAATTTGCCACCTCCTTGTGGCCTATATCTCGTTCTTATTGAAAAACACGGAGCACACGAAGCTCCCACACACATATCTCGATATACATACAGCATCAAGTTTTGCGCAAGGAAGTGAAAATCTCTCGCGCTCCTCTCATCCCGTTCTTTCGCACTTCGAGTGAAACACGATTGCGTACCAGGTAAAATACGGGTTTCGCTGATGTAATTATAAAATCACAGGTGTGTCCCGGCGGACGCGACGTGTGTGGGATCCAAGGAGCCAATGCCGCACACACGGTTTGCACTTTTTTGCCGAGACATTGTCGCCCCGTGGCACGCCCACGTCGTCTCATCATTTCATCCTTTTCTTTTCAAATAAATATCTAATTTCCGCACGGTGTAAAGATTGCGGGAACAATCCGATCTTTTGGGAATATTGTTATCCGATTTTGTAGAGTTACTATTCGAATTATGAGTGAAACTGTGATTACTATTCTCAAACAGTTTGCTAATACATATTCAAAATTTATATACGTCAGCACAGAGTAGTCTATTCATTTTTTAAAAAACAGAGAATCGTAACTGAAAGTAGTATTTTTCAATCGGTATTATACTAATTAATGAATATACTTTACAAATGTAAAGTATTCCCCAAAAGATCGAATTGCTAATCGCACTATTCTACCTTCAATAAAAAAAGAAAGTAGCAGTATTACTTGCAAACCACAAAGTTCGGGAGTACCATTGTAAGTTTTTTTCGTGACGTCCTGAAGCAATACTCATTACGGGAAGAAGCGAGCTGTATTTGCAAATTTGCATTTGAACAGCGAGAAGAACTGACAGCCAGTACACATCCCGAAGGCGCCCTGGGCAGAAGATCAAAAATAATTTGACAAGAAAACAATTGCGCTTTCGGGGAGAATTTGCAACGGCAGAAAGGCGACTGGGATCGCTAGAGGACACTGAGAGACACCTTCGACATCTTCATCAGACAAAGCAAAGTCCTCCGGGAATTCCGCTCTTCCTTTCGGGAGGCGCGCGTGCGCGCTCGATCGTTCGCACTATTGGCGCAAGCAACGGAGCTGTAATTGCGTGTCATTAGGGCACACTGGAGGGCCCAGCACGCGAAAACTCCAGTGTCTCTAGCTACACGTACGTAAAGGTAGATTTGCACTTGCCATTCATTCGCACGACTTGAAATAAATCTCCGGAAATTAATGACTTGTCAATTTTACCGAGTATTTCAGTTTAAAGAAAATAAGAAGTAAGTAGTATTCGAATTGCTTTTAAATTCATCTGCTTTCGTATCTTTTATTGTGTAAATACATAGCCGTCGAGCGACTTTTTATTAAAGCTTTTCATAGAGTCTCTTCTATCCAAGGATGCATGATTAGTTAGTAAATATGGGTCTGGAAAATTCGTGCAATCAAAGGTATCGACTAAAGTATCAATCGAGCACTCAATTGGAAATACAAGGAAACGAATGGCAAGTCTAAAGGTACCTTAAGAAAAGAAGAGAAGCATTCGCATGCATCTCGTATCCCGACTGCTACTTCTTATTTCACTTCTGTCCTATCATTTGTACATCCTCCCGCTCGGATTTCTCCTTTCCGTGCATAAAAGTGCATAAAGGAAATACGTATATTCCTGGAGAACCGGCAAGTGCAATCCTACTCGTTACACGCTACTCACAACAAAGTTACACGAACGTAAAATCTGCGATGATTACGGACACTAAATTCCCGGTTATTACGGCAATTCCTTAAGCCAGAGGCGCTACTTGGGTCTCCGGAATATAAAGTGAGGTTTTGCGAGCACAATGGATTCTAATTTTCAATTCGACCCTAATTTTCGGCATTTGAATTTCAAATGTACGAATTCTATTTAAAAGCAGTCGATTCATCAAGGAATTGTCCTTTAAAAGTACAAATTATACACAATTTAGAAAATTAATTGGACGAGGGTATTTCTTCAATTTTGTATGCAAATCTAGAATTTCATGTTAAATAAATCGATATTGTGAAATGTAAATGAATTCCTTATTAATTGACACTTTTCTGTATCAGTACACAATTAGGGACAAGTTTCGAAATACGAGCTTGAAACCTCTTTGAAGTTCGCGATGACTATCGAAAGTTACCATATCATTAAGGAAACCACTCTGGCATGCGTGTGCGACAATGTACCGGACAACTAAACCTGTTTAAACTGGCCCGCAAAGTGATTCAACACCTGCGAAAGTGATTCACGAGTTACACCTGGTGTTACTGCAACTGGTAACACACTTTAGTCGAAATTCGAGCGTTTACCATATTAACAGTGAGTACCTGCAAAGTACCCAACTAATTACATTCAAAAGTACAGTTTCTGCCCGTTTTAATGACACATGGAAACAACTAAAAACACCGTTAGAAATATTAAAACTATTAAATCCAATTGAATATCGATATTATGACTTTTGCAATTACTGTTACAAATAGTAAAAATTTTACTTTACTAGCCAACTATTAACACTATCTATTATTTATGACATTTCACGTTTCAACAAGATATTACCAATATTGAGTATCGAGATTTGCGACAATTCGAGATTGCGGCGAAGAAATGAGGCACGTGTGTGATGGTACCATTAGGACCACCCTTCACGACGCGGTAACAATTTTCGGAAAGTGTAATGACACTTCGTGCGCCAACCATTTAGCCGGAGAGAGCCGCTGCGGTGAATCGTTCGGCCCTCGGGGGTGCCAGGCGTACAGGCGCGTCAATGACAAGAAGAAATGGACGCAACCTTTCAAAGTGCACGCTCCGAAGAGCGCGAGAATTTGCCTTCGTGCACGAACGATCCTGTGATTCTATTATTCTATGAATATCTCAATGATCTTAATGACTTGAAAGTTCTTCGAACTTTAGGGAAATATGTTTCAGATTTATGAGTGGATTAAACAGTATAAACGAATTAAGTAATTCACGATTCGACACTGAAAACAGCATTGATTATTCGTGGCAAATATTGAGCCTTCGAAAATGAAGGCAATACTATTTCTTAATACAATTTGGGTACAAGTTATTACCTATTGATTTTACATATCAAAATGAAATCCGTTTAAAAATATAGCAAAACTAAAAAAATCAAGTCGAAAACAGATAAACAACGCACTGAAAATACTTCGGCATTTCGTTTTCGAGAAAGAAAAAAAACTAGAAGCGAAGCGAAGTTGACGCCCAGGAGCACGCGAGAGACCAAAGGAAGATTAGTACATGTAGCAAGGACGTTCTGTCCGGAATGTCCGGAACTATCTAAGCCGGTCGCTTTTAATAAGCAGCCTCCGCCCGAAAGGTCTCAAGGGAAGCCGCAAAATCGATGGACACATAGTCGGCCAGTCATTTTTCTAGACGTAACCATAGTCCCAGCACGTCACGAATAATTGCAGCGATCGATCCCGCTGTTATTATTTCGGCGAGCACCCGGCAATGATTACGGAAAAACTGGTCGCGAACGGATACCGTCGAAGGACAGACAGGAAAGGACCCAGTCAGTGCCACTGACGATGATCTTCCAGGTATATCCACCCAACACTACTTTACGTTCTGCAATATAACACGGTTTGAATTTAACTGTGTATTATTAGTGTAAATCAAATTCGCTGTGCAATAATGTGAGAAATATGAAGAACTTCTCAATTTATTATAATAACTATTTATAGTCTTGTGAATCATTTGCATGTGAAAAATATAAGACATTGTTCGAACTTTTATACATGGATTTTCAATATGTAAATCGAATTTATATGAAAGTCTAATAATTATAATTGTTACTGTAACGAACTATCATTCACTACAAACATCGTTCAAATTGCACAGCGCTCTAAGTGTAAGAATTTACTTTATAAAAACAGTCTTCTGTGAGTATTCTACCGCAAGAATTTACTGTATAAGAACAATCAAAATTGGAAAAAGGTCACGTACTATGCACGTAAAGAAATGTGGGGCTTTAATGCTCTCGGCTGCTCCGATACGTGAGAATACACACCGGTTCGCAGAGGGCGGGTTAAACAGAATCGAGCGGCGAAAATCGTTTCGCTTTAATCGCAGTCCGGTTTGATTATATCATCAAGCCGCGAGAGAGCAATCATTCGTGGTAGTCTCTTCTTATCGACGAAGAAACCACGTCACGTACGAAGAACGATTAAGAGTAGCGTGGATGCCAAGAGTGGCAAAGATCCATGTACTGCCTGTTACTAAATTGTCTTTCGCTGCTCAATCTTTCAGTGTCTCACTTTGGAAAGAAAGGAAATTCCCCTCGAAAATTATTCTCAAACAGACTTAGATTTCACTCACTTGCAAAATAGCGAATTTAGAAAGGACAATTTTGAAGGGACAGATTTCTGAAGCAATCATAACTTTCGAAGAAGAAAATAGAATTCTTATTGAAAATTATTCCTGGGGCGGAATTAAATTTGCTTACTCGCAAAGTAGTGAAATTGAAAGGCACAATACTAGAGAAATACATTTGTGATGCAATCACTACTTGTGAAGAAGAAAAACTAAATTCCCTTTGGGATTTGTTATAACACGAGCCTAGATTTGCTTGTAGAATAATGAAATTTGGCGATATAATTTTAAAGAGAGATGCGAGCACGTACATCAAGATAAAAAGTCAACCTTTAACGTCTGATCATGCCGGTCTGCGAGATGACACGTGTCGACAATTTGTGCCAGCGTTTCTGCACGCAGGAAAATAGTGGATCACAGGCTTGCCGATATCCTTTGAACGTACCTTGTAAAAACTAGTTCACACTGACGGGAAGTAAAGTACTAGCTAGTCTTGAGAATTGATTTCCGTTTGAAATCCCTCGGTTCATCGTTATACCATATCCTTTTGTAAAAAAACAGAAATCAGAGCAGCATAAATGCTGACTAGAAGAAGCATGCGAGGATTCTTTGAAGATACTACCATAGGAAAAAATTTATGAATATTGTACAACGCGAACAAATACTATAACACAATATCTTTTCTTTAAAAGACTTTTGAATTACAACTTTGAATTATTACACAATAATCTCGACATTTTTATCTTGAATTTTAAAAGTACCAATTATACAAGATTTCGCGAAGATATATTTATCATAATTATAAACCGTGTGAATATGCAAAGATTATCTGAACGTTACAGCGAAAAATGTATCAAGCTGATTTCTTATTCGAGAGTCACTCAGTTAATTAAAAGAATACGGTTATATTCTATTTCCTCGGCAGTTTGCATGCTCCCTTCGGAATAAGCAGCCTGAAGATGGCAAGAAGAACAAGAAGTCTAATTGCAAGCCTAATTCGATGCGTGTCTCCTGCCATTGAGACGCACCTAATTTTACGACCCAGCATCTACAGCATCTACATACTCATAAGGAGCGTGTGCCGGCGATCATCATGTTCGATTGGCCTTTTTTACCGATCAAACGATTTATGAAGGAATCTGCATCCCAAATACAAGACAGTGTTGCCGAATTTGGTACAGACTGTACAATATATCGTGTCCCTTCGATCTTTCTTCAATATATTTTATCCCTTTAATTAGACTTCATTGCAATCTTAATGTATTGACTCTAGTAAATTAAACAAATAAGTAAGACCAATAATAAACCAAATATCGCCAAGAGGATATTAATTTTAAACTCAAATTACAAATTCAGATTATGATTGTTGATATTACTAAAAGATTAAAAAGAAGGAGAATTTTAAAAAAGAAATACTAGTGATCCTGCAAGAGCAGGTATCGGCAAAAATTAGAGGACAGAGGATTAAAATTAATTCGGCAACCCAGCCGCACGCGCCTCTTAGAAATTCGATGACAGGGTTTCGGGAACCGCCTATACATGCGCTTAGATTAGCCATCCGGGACACCGGAGAGTGCTACTTTCTCTCTGCCATCCTTCTTTCTCGGGTGAAACAGATAGTGTCGAGGAACAAAGAGACAACCAGTACGAAATGAAGGGACTGCCGGCACATTTTCTGGCCTCAAGGGGACAGTTGCATCTTGGCAGCTCACCTGCCTTTTAGATCATCTAAGCACACGAAATCATGAGTGACCATTTATCGTTCCCGGTAGTCTGCGCGTTCGACAGCATTGCTGTCGAAACACTTTCAACGAATAACGAAAAGGTTTCCCCTTCGCGTTTGCAAATATCAAAGATATCTTTGAACCCGAAAGAAAGTTTCTAACATAAAAAAAGGTGAAATAAAAGAAACCATAAAGTCGAAATAAGTGAAGAAGAAAGTAAAATTATTCATTGATGAATTTATATTACTAAAATTCGAGAATGTATAACTGAAACTATTACACTACACTGTGAATAAAATCAAATGAATTGTAAATTAAAAAATAACTGATAATACAAGAATAATTGAAGTAAGTATTCTTAAATAAAATTAAATAAAATTAACCTAATAAAATTTCCCTTTAACGTTTCACTGGATGTCATCAATAAATCTTCTCCCATCCCACAAACCTAATAATATTCTAATTGCAGTGCCCACCAGCAAATCGCTTATGCCTCTAAAGTATATACACGAAACTCGAAACCCTCTTCGATTTCGGATCGCGATAGTGAATTACGATTACAAGTCTCGATAACGGTTTGCTCGATGATGTTGGCATAAGTGGTATACGACGATGTCCGGGAATATTGCTCGCACGACACGCATTCCTCGCATACGCCCAAGAGCATGATAAAAAGTGGCCGAAAATCCCAATACTTAAAGCCAAGCGGGATGATAAGTTCTGCTCCGGCCAAGAGAATCACCCTTGACAGATGCCCGGTCAGTTAAATCGCTCGTTATTAAATTGTTAGTGCCGACCAGGGACGACACGGCATCAATTATAATGCCCGCGGCACTACATCGGCCAAGCATGTACTTTGATAGTCATAATACACACGCCTAACGCTCGATCCGATTGAATATGCGAGGAACCACGGCTATCCTCAAGGACTTCCAAACTTTGCACCGAGTTTAACCCAGAAAAGTAATATCGCGCGATACACGTATACGCGTTTGATTGAAGGATTCGTTATTGGATAATTGTAAGAGAGTTGAATTCATTCTTGTAAGTCAAGAACAAATGGATACCGCCCCATAGAAAACCCGAATGTACCGAATTTAAGAAACTAAAATTATTGCAAAAGGCTTTACACCGAGCACGAAATATGTCACATTTGAAGTCCAAGCATTTTGTTTAAGCGAGAACAATCGGAAATATTGGCTTTTGAAATTAAGGATTTTTGACAGCAGTCGTTACTCAAAGTCGACCGTAAAATAAAATGAATTTAACCGTAATAGTAGCAAACTACACTTTGGGAATTGCTTCTATAACACGAAATGAAACACAAAATTAATCGGAAGCTTGGTCTTATAAGATCTGAAGTATTAAAAATTATTTCTCTCTTAACACACGATTGTATAACACATTGCAAAAACCGTACCGCGTAAATAACGTAATTTATAAATAAAACTAAAGCAAAGCTGGGACTTCAAATGCAGCGGTTTAAACTCGTAAATACGAAAAGACACGCGTCAAACCGTGAATTTAAATTACTCAAAATCTTCGTTTCGCACTGCACACTAATTTCACTAAACACTTATCAAGCGAATCGCTTCACTTATAATAAACCTATAAAAAAAGTCAGATTAGTAAACAATTATAATATTGCAATAAATCAATAAGTCGTTTTCATATACGTAGTATGAGAATCAATCGGTTACGCAAGACGAATAATTCGAGAGGCGAATTAATTCATCGAATGACGAATCGAGCAAAAATCTTAAAAGCTTATTAGGCGACAGAGAATATGGAAGAGTCGAATTCGGAAAGAATGCAACCAGAAGAACAAGGCGTGTTGACACCTTGGAAGCAAGTAAGGAAATGAATGCGCCATGACTTTGCATACGATCTTGAATGACCGTCGTTATGGCTGAGAGTGGGGGTCAGGTAGTCGCGCACCTACGAGGAAAATTTCGCCGCGAAAGACCGGCAGGTCGTAAACCGGATTATTTTTACGACCCTTCCGGATTACGAAAATGGCACAAGTCCATGGAAAATACGAAATATGCGCCGTTTACATTGACATTGAAATATTATCGTCAACAAGTTAGAGTTAAAACGCTATAAATAAGTACACCTCAATATGGAAAACAAATGTAATGCTTTCCATTAATTAAGAATTCATTCAAAAGGTCTTGTGCGAATAAAAATAGTGATGCTATCTTTTAATATACTAAACCTACAAACAATAACGATGAAAATTGCGGTTCCTTTACACAGGAATCTCAAACAGATATTGCTCGACTAACTGACCTATAAAGAATGTTATACATTAGCTAATTATAGACTGAGAAATAATTATCGTACAAGAGGAAATTATCGCGAATGAATCGAGAAGGACGAATATTTTTCAGGGCCACCATATAATTACCTAAATGAAGTTCCGTTTAAATATTACAACAAAGTATGAAGCCATTTGCAGATATCTATCGTGGCGGGCGCACATTGCTTTTAATAACAGGGTTCGGATTTGCGTCGTTTCGCGACTAGCAAGCCGGCAGTTAGATGGAGCAACACGATTCATGGAGAATGATCGCCGATGGCACCGAAGCTTTTGAACGATTATCTTTTTCTAGTGGGACACGTCCCCGATAATGCCCAGGCAGAAATCTCAATGGAACGATACTTAGTCCACGCGACTATCGCTTTAATACCGGAGAGCCTTCTCTCCTGATCATAGGTTAACGTATATTTAGGCAGATGCGACAGAAATTGAGCGTCTCCGAATCCTCCACCTTGTGGGTCTTTCACCTCATCCATTGACTTTCATCACACTCCACGATTCTAATATCCAGGCCATGTGCCTTCGAAACATCCAACAAATTTCACAAAGTGAATCCTTCAACTTTTACTATTAAATATAAATTATGCAAAAACTTTGCACAATAATAAAATTCCTTCCTATCCAATAAAACAGTGAGACACTTCGACAATTCTTTAACTCGTATCACATTAATAAATAAACTTTCCACATTAATACCACAAAAACGGCAACTAATAAAATCAAAAATGCAATATCTTTCTTTCTCCCGAACGATTTTTTTCTTTTTTAATTATATCGCTATTATCATGGGCAGTCTAAGTCGTTTCGATTCCGCGATAGGCAAAAGGAGGAGGATTGGCAGGAGGTGTTCCCGACGATGATATTGTTGGACCATTTATCTCGGGTCGTGTGGCAGCCACGCGACACTTGAGCCTTCGATCGCTCTGCATGCTCGCACGATTGCTCTTTCGCGCTGATGGTATCTGCCGGCAGGATCGGCGTGCGGACGGACGCCCGGGCTAACTGGGTTACAGAATGCATTAATGCGTTCACTCGATTACAAGGCAGCCACCACCCCGATTGATTCCCGGCCAGGGCGAGTCGGCAGCAGCAGCAGCAGTCTGCCTCGAGCAGGACGAGGCCGCTGCAATTTGCCAGATTGAACCCTTTTACCCAGCGACGCGTCTACCCAACTCTTTCGAGACTTGCTTACTTGCTTGCCAGTCTCGGTAAACGAAGAAAAGCAAGAAAAGAAAAGTCACTACCAATCGAAATACCTGGACAATTATACGTCGTAATTTGTATTGATTTCCCTGGATAAGTTCAAGCGCGCAAAGTAGCAAATTAATCGCAGAAATAAAACAAATATTTGCAATCGCAGGTGCGAATGTGAATGCATTCATTAAAAATAAAGGTTTCTTTTGTGCGACACTATAATCATGGGAATCGAGGCTTTCCCAAATTTATATAATTAACTAACGCATTTTGTTATCAATCATAATAAATAAAAGAATCGCGGGAATAAAAAGGGGCGATCTTTGATAACCGCCCTTTCAATTTTAAATAATTAGCTAATATACTTCGTTATTAGGCAATATTAATGTAATATAGCACGATTAACTAATTTCGAACAATTTGTAATAGTTATAGCTAATTGTTCCTGCCCGATTTAGCATCGTCACTCAGCTAACCACATACTTGCAGTTCTATCGCGATAAAATCTAGCTCCGTCATATCATAACTCAAACTAAAATAAAAATTCCTGTAATTAAGGGCTGCGTATAATTGCGGGCCTCCACGTTAAACGTAGCTTGCTGTCGGTGGCCTTCGCCCATACCAAGTGGCTTACTTGCTTGTATTACTCACTGTAATTCTACTTTTTTAATGTTATAATACATATATGCCAGACTATTTTGAATATAATTAATTTAAGAATGGTATTAACTAATAAAACGACTCGAAATTTATGTAAATAGAATGATTCAAAAGTTGCAAGTAAGACTGCTTAATGTCCGCCTACACGAATGCTTTTGACACGAACATTTCCTGAGTGCAGTTCATCGATTTATGGATATTAATGCCTTCAGCACTGCGACCACCTGCAGTTTGCGCATTAGTTTAAGCGGAATCTTCGCGATTTAATTACTGGCGCGCATCCATCATTCTGGCAGGAACTTTTAACGATGGCTTTACTCTTCCGACTATAATTTCCGCGGAATTATGATGTTAAGGCCGGTCTAGTTTTTCAAGATAGCGCATTAACAGTGTTTGCACTCCGCAAGGAAATTGCGATCTGATAAATTCGGATCGTCGAAATTCCCGATAAACTGGAAAGTTTTTCATGCTGGTTTTGAAAATGAAGATTCATTTAAAGTTCCGATGATTTTAACATTAATTCAAATCAACAGGAAGCTCTTATCGAATATCATATTGATATTCATTAAACGCAAGGACTGAAATTGAAATTATGAAAAGAAATAGTTTCTCGAGAGCAGGTGATTAGTTGTATAATACGCGGATCATGATGTTATTTGGAGTAAATTTTTTCCCGGCCAGATCGCCACTCCGCCCTGATTAGCTTTAAGGCCAATCAGACCCTGCATAGCGTTTAGGACGCTGCCTTGATCATCTATCTATCCGGCATCAGTATCATCGAGATTAGGCTCAAGTGGAGGGAGCATTTTAAAAGGAAGCTGACGTAAACGAAGGTCCACGAGAACCCTTGATTTTCGTGGTCCACATTATACTATATCTTGAGAATGCGAGCAAGAACACGTCTGAGGACTTAACTATTTTAATGGAAGACACCGCGGATTTTAAAAACGCCGATAAATAATTCTCATGCAGAATAGGCAAAGCCATTAGACAGAATTTCCAAAGGAAATGTTGCAACATCTTAATTGCGCCGCACGCTTAAAAGTAACCATCGAAATTAAAGGGCCCCGTTTATCCCGTACGGACTTCTGTGCGCGTCGAAGCGACGCTAAATCACGCCAGTCACTAATTGCCCCCCATACTTCATCTTCGATACTTCGTGCTTCTTTTCTCGTTGCATGAAAAATTATCAGCCTACTTCTCTCGCGGCAGGTGTCAGTGCCGTCGAAAAATCGGGAAAAGATAATTACGCAAAAGTGTACAAAGAAAACCCTGTCTCCATGCAAAATACCAGCGATCGCAATTACAAAATAAAATCGAAATATATTACAGTAAATCGATTCTAAGTTTTTCCATTCTTAAAACGTTATATCTATAAAGTACCTCCTTCAACAAAACTCATTACAGCAATTCCCGAATAATATCTCCATAAAAAACAAATCTTCTCTTACAACACTAACACTATATGGCGGGTTATAACACCCGCCGCGTGGTTGACCGTTAAATTGTTCGGAAGCCCTGCGAGCTGAGAACGATTTAATTCCAAGATGGTTCGGCGAGCAATCCGGCGACTTAACACCGACGCGCGCGGTTCACGGGGTTAAATGGTACCTGCCGGACCAGTTTCGAACAAGAGGTAGGAGAACGCGAGAAGATGGGATTTCGGCAACGCGATGGAATAATGGTATCAAACATTTCGACGTGTCTGCGCGCGAGTGGGCCGTTCTCGCCGGGGCAGTGAGCGAATTAAGATTGAAGACGTATCTCATCTTCGCGAGTGCTCTTCCCCTAATGACGCCGTTGCTGCCGGCAGCAGCAGAAGCAGCAGCAGAAGCAGCCGGCCCGGACCAAGGATTACTCTGAGAGGGCGCCGCTACCGTTACGAGCCAGCCGAGGCTTACGAGTTAATTACAAAATTACTCCCTTAGGATTTTAACCGGTGGAAAGGGCCCAGCAAGAGAGAGAAGAGAACGACTTGCCCCGGCGAGCTCCGAGAACACAGAAGCGCCGGGGCGCTCGATCTTTCGGTCCAGCCCGGGCTTCGTTAACGTTAAATCACGCCGAGGGAACCTCCGATTCCTGACTCCCCGCCAAGAGTTAGCACGAAATTTCGATGATAAAAACGGCCGGGCATCAACAGAGGGCCACTATCATTATTTTCGATGTTTGGACAAGAAACGTAAGCAACGCTTTCGGAAACTGTACTTGCTCCTAAAGAAAAGTGAGTGTTAAATCGAACGAAGGCAACAGTAAAATCTTTACAGGCTTTTTTTTAAAAACTGTATTAATTACGTTTAAGCTCCTACGAGCATGTTTCGATTTGTCGGCGAACATTCTAGATTTATGAGGTAAAAACATCGAATGGAAAAAAAAGCATTCTAGGAAATTACAGTGATTTCCGATGTGTGTCTATCGATGTTTAAGAACACGGACTGGCCTGTTAAGTAAGAGTAAAATCGGCATCATTATTTTGCGAGAGCTATCCAACCGTGGCGAGTTTAATGTAATCCCGAACGGGCGCCTGTCATTACGAGCGGCCCGCTAATTGCTCCGGCAGCGCCGGAGATACGTGATAAACCGATCGCAAAGAGAGCAAGTGTAATCTTCTCGCCACATGCATACAAAGTACGTAGGTATACGCGGAATAATTGCGGAACACTCGCCCGTTGGATTTGGTCGCCCTACCGTAAATTTTTACGTAATGAAAAAGTCGAGGCTCCATTACTGGTTCCACTTCCTGCTGAATTATTAGACAAGCCGACCGCTTTGGAGCATGACGTTTTACATGGAATTTCGTATAACGACGAAAATAGTTGGAATTCGCTAACATTTCGCAACGGCGCTGTGCACCCTCCCCGTTGAAATGCTCGTTTTATGTAATAGTTCCGCAAAACAATTGTGCCGTGGATTTCAATTAACGAAAGTGAAAATAGAAGGAAGTTTATCTTATCTTTACTTCTGACCGACTTTTAATGTCCTAATTAATGATTCTCCATAATTAAACCCAAAGTGAAACGAAAATGTATTATTTATGATCAGATCGAATTAACGACTTTTTACGAATGCAGAATTATAAAGTTGTTTAATCGAATAAAGAAATGTTACTAACAAGGTGTTATATACAATATAACAAAATAATTTGAAAACTAATTGACCGATTGACTTGAAATTTATACCAGATAATCTCTGAACTATGATATGCTTATCGTACCACTTTTTTAAATTACGAGTCTAGAAGAGTTTTATAATTTTCAAACCTCGTTTCTTTTTCCAATTTCGTATAATCTCAAATTAATACGGATAACACAGTGGAAAAATGTATCTTTCACAAAAGGAAAATCTTGAATTTCCCTTCCTTTTGTCTTCCTAACACGGTATGTAACTCATTAACAAGATCGTCGTTCACGGGATTATTTGCCTAATTAATACGAGGACAATTGAAAGCGCGGAAGGGTAACACGCGTAAAAGACTTGCACAATCGGCTTGCGCAACAAGAGTGACACAAGCACGGTAACGAGACGAGCGTGAAGCTCCGCTTGTCGAGAGAGTAGTGCGTTAAGGAAATGAGCCGCTGCCCTTTTATTCCTTTAAACGAAATTTCACCTGTCACAATTAGCCGCGCTCGGGAGTTCCTGGTTGCGAGAGAGTTTAAATTAACGAGAGCCACGCGTTACCTTCCGAGACGAGAACCAATATTGAGAGCCAATTAATGCAAAAGGCATGACATACTAAATCCCGATTGGTCGCCCTACTTAATATTGTCTTATTCTCAAATAAATATAATATTTAATCACACTTTCCATCACTAATTTTCGATTTCCCACAAATCACTAAGTACCAAAAAAACTATATTTCTCAAACGTTAATCATACTGTTTCAATTAATTTCACGATTCCTATTAATTACTACATCGAAAGAAAATACATTGGAGAGAAAACAGACACGGTGACACATTTGAGGTATGGTGGACCAAGGAACTTCGTGTCCATTATTTGTTGACGACGCGTTTATCGGCGAGCACAGCATCCACCACAGTTCTCGATCCTTAATACCGCACACTACGGGGAACAAGGTGTCACCATTATGTTCGGTGGCGCGTTCTACCGAGGATCTCGAGCTACACATCTCCGGGTTGAGTTCGTATCTCCGTTCGGTGGTGGCCACGTACCACCGATAACCAGCGAGCGGGAGAGCTGCACCCGACAGGAGTGCCAGCGATCTCGACGTTCGATTCGATAACCAATTACCAAAGACATGACTTGCATCGATGTAGCCGTGCTCCCGTAAGTGGATCGCACACACGGAGAAAGAGAGACGGAAGCTGCCGCGCGCAGCAACACAGCCTAGGAACGAAGCAGACGCGCGTACACACTACTATTTGTCGTGAAAGCTCTCGTTACTTTCGCGGCTCGACAAATTCCTTGTAAATTGGCTAATTAATCGAACCGAAAATTTACTCCACGCCTGACAAATAGAGCCCGAACACCGGTGCGAGGGGAATTCGTTAATGTCTACGGGAAATCGAAATTCATTGATACGAGAGAAAATGAGATGTTATTGATATCGCATTGCAGAGAAATTTTCTACTGGATAGAAATGTAAATGTAACTAACAGTAAGTTGAAAGATTTTACTTTCTACATCTCTCTTGCAAGATCCTTCGAGTGCCAAGAAAAGTAAATTAATCAAACTAGATTCATTGAGTTTTAAAATATGCTAGATATTTCTACAAACTTGCAATTCTTATTTCTGCTGCAATGTAACTGTTGAAACAAAAATAAGAGTATAATTTATTAGTGGGAAATACTAAATATACAGTTTCCCGGAAAAAGCAGGCATGCAACGCAGCACAGTCTTTTCTAGTCGATGTTTATCTATAGGAACTCGAGGAAGATGCTTAGATCGCGAGATCGATATTACGCGTACCGTAGCGAGCATTCTCGCTTTCATCCTCGAGAGAGGAGAAATGTACTGACCGCTTGGTCATTGGTATTAATAAAGCCTTTGTCTGTCAATAGCCTTTCTCAATAGACTCTAAAAATGTGAGAAAACTTTTCTCCAACGACTTCGAATCAGTTTCGACTTTTGCGTAGCAGTCGATTAATTTCAAATAAATGGAACAGTCAAAATTTAAAAAGAAAAACAGATTGAAACAAAGCATATAGATCGACTGCTTAAAAAATGCGGGAATGCAGTTGCCAGGCCGATTCACGTGACCGTGATTCCTCTATCATTGCAGGCACACTCGCGTGGATGAAATTAGCAGGTGACCCTTCTGCGCTTTCGAGCCTGGCATTATCCCGGCTGGAAGCTCGTGGATCGCAGCGAGAAGAATGATTAATAACGAGTGACTGCCTGAAGCGACGGCGCGACTATTATGCTCTCCCCGGATCGGTCACACGAGCAGCTTCCCTCCCAAATTCACGAAGTTCGTGCCATCGAAACATTAGGCCAGCCCGGGAGAATCAGAAACCGTGATCACACCTCCTCCGCTCCGGGCCTCAATCTTTAAGGCAATATGCGTTTTTGAAGAAAGCGGGCGCATCGTTTCGCTCTCTGCTTCCGCTAGCCGATCGCCAAATTCACTGGCCACGTTAATAACGTGTAGCAAAATTCAGTATACGATATACTGTACTTTGCGAGATAAAGAGAAATTTGTTATATTAGAGTTTGATCTAGTCACATTTTCTCAGTGACAACTGAAATATTAAAATCCCACTGATATGAATTGCCACTTCAATTGAGAAATTCATTTAGGATTTAGTAGTAGAATTGAAGAACTATTTAAAACAACCCAGACTTAATCCGAAAATAAACAAAATTTTAAGTCGAACTTTCGGGAAGTGAAGTTAAATAAAATTAGAGATATAAAGACGAATTTAAGGGTTATCCGGAGACATAAAAAAAAGTTTAAACACCCCTACAATTCCATTGATAAATAGATAAGTGCCCAAATTCCAGGATCAAGCTTAGCGACTGACTTCCAAAAGGGAAAAACCGCCGTAATCACGGTGGAAAAACATAGGTTCTCCGATTCACGCTTCGACGACCTCGAAAGGAGCACGCAAGCCGCGTTTCCAATTATAATTCCCGGCATGATACTTCATTCTATCCGTCGCCCATTAAAAGCTATGAAAGTTTATCATTCATCGAGTCGATGGACTAAATTCATCAAGAAATTGATGATTAATCTATCAGTATTTAATCTCAACTCTTAATGGACAACTACATTCTTGTGCCAAAGAATAAACTACATTGTGAAGGTTCTACAAATTGCAGAAAATTAATAAAAATGTAATGCAATTCAATAAGTTATTCCACGTCATTATTCCAGGAATGTAAGGAATCTTTCAAAGAGCACTTTAACAGAGTACTTTGCGAGTTAGCGAAAAAATAGAAAGAGAGCGTACGAATTATTAAATTGCTTTGAAATCTCGAAATACGTGGAAGCTATTTTGCAAGCCAACTACTTGATACATAACTGTTCTAATTATTTGATCTTAAGCTTAATTGTTTTATAACTACGCGTTAATCTGATAGCATGGAAACTGTGAATACCGGTAAACTTCCGATTCACGGGTTAACGCACTATGGGAAGACTTCCGCCCGGATATCTCGCTACTGGCATAGAACGGGCGGAGTAACCTTGTGTAATCATAAATCCTGTTGTTTTCACGAACACACGGCAGGAGAAAGTATCAGCGCATTAACTAAAGTATGAGCCTTTTTCCTTACAATGAACAACGAATACAATTGAACATTAAAATGAACTTTAACAATTTGGGAGATTCTGAGAATAATACGTAATATTTGATGCAAAAAACATTTGCAATTCTATAAGTGGAGGGAATTTTTAAGTTAAGTATAGAAAACTTTTCAAGTAAGATCCAACTGCGAAATGGTAAAAGGCGAAGGTGTCGTTCTAACACACGGATAAAAATGGATCTAGGCGATGATAATGAGTACCGTTGCATTGCACAAATGTCGCAATATGGCCAAGGGAAGTAGAAGCACTGTTAAGAGTGTAATCGTTGCTGACAGATCCTGCGATACGAAAACTGCCATCGAATTTAGCCCACATTGCCGACTGCGAACGTGTGACAAAACATTCTTACGTGAGGGAAAGTGACACCTGAAGAAAGGCTCGAAGGGTCGCTCCAGACTGACGAAGAAATGGGGGATGCCTCTTTTATAGCATGTTCGCTCGTCGAACATGTCTGCACTTATCCCCTCTCAAACACCGAATACTCTATTGCTGTTATAATTCTTAAAAATAGCAAGACTCGAACTCGATAAATTAAACAAGACGAACAATTAGTAATCGTTAAGTGTGATAGTACTAGAAAAAACTTATTGAATGTACAATATATTTTACAATGAACTCTGAATTACCCCCTTTTTACCGAACGTTTACTCATCATCCCTTTACAAATCTCTTAATTCCTATCCCTTCCCGATTCTCAAATTCCAATACAATAAAAACTCCACCGAATTCCCCTTTAATTCGATCGATACTTAAATTAGAATTGCGAGAAACTTAAAAACTCTATCGCGGGTGGCTTACAGTATATTAAAACGAGTTAATCGACGCCTGTTATAAATAATCCTATTCTTACTAAAGCAAGGCCATAATAAAAATGCAATGTCAGAAGCGCACTGGGGGCGAGCGTGGAAAAACGACAGGAAGAACACGGCTGCGGGGCCACGTAACGAGCGCGTCCAGGACGATACGCGAGCGCACGTGGACGGCAATGCGGCGATTAATCGTTAAAAAATTGCAGGCTATATCTGCCAGTAGGATCAAAATGAGGGGCGCGCATGCGAGCGCATTAGCATATGGCATTAGGTATTCCGCATGCGAGAGAGCACGCGGATCTTTCGCGGCCGTGCTTTCCTCAGATCTCTGCACAGCAATTACACGCGCGCCTAATGCTCGACCGCTTCCAACATCTATACGACAATCCGAGCACACTTTATGCACTGCGCGATGCGTCTGTATTAGAATCGACACGAATTTTCACCAATTATTTATTTTTAAAAAATAAAACTCTTTCATCGCATTTGTTGTTATCCTTTCTGCGCAATGCGCCTGTGTTAGAATTATCAACAATTTTCATCAACTATTTATTTTAAAAAATAAAAGAGTTTTATTGGATTTATTGCTGCTTATTGATTGTATTATTCTTTCCGCGAACTACTAGATGAACATTGACAGTCCTTACGTCTTTAATATTTGTGATATATTATGCAATAGTCAACATAGTTGATTCCACTGCAAATGCATCACCCTGTACTAGTCCTAGGCTTGTTCGCGTATTGATCGCTTAAAGTTATGAAAGTGTATTGATCATGGGAAGAAATAAATATGCCATGGGCTTCGGTAAGTATAAGTTATTGTTAGGCATATAGGCTCTAAAAAAGAACGAGCGACTACTTTCACCGCAAGCACAAGGATAATAATAATAGTTATTATCCATTGAATTGATGGTGACGATCTGCAAATATAACCATCGAATAAATGGCAAGCGTTTACGTAATACAAATATAATCAACTATATAAGAAAACTGTGATGTTTAACGAAAGAGTTTGTATTACATCTTTTTTCAAAGTTTTCTTTTAAAGTATAAATAATCAAACCCCAATGATTCACGGTCAAATACTACTACTTAGTGTGAGGCAACCAAATAGTAGATAAAGAACAAGAATCAACACCTTACAGGCGATCGACAAAATAGTGAGTCGTAACATGCAATTTTACGAGCAAACTATCCGGCGGGGGCCTAATTAATAAAGTGAAATGCGACTGAAAGTACTCGTTAAGTGCACTACTCCGACTATTCTTCCGGTCGAATGAATGCACTAAATTTACCAGTCCTTACGACATCAATCGAAGATAATGTTACACCACTTTTGGTTCACTCTGGGAGTACTCCCTTCACTGATTTACGTACGCAATCCATCAGGGGTCTTTCCTTATGACGGGCCGGCGTGAAAAAGAGCCACACGATACTTCCTCCTTTCTTCCGAAACGTGAAATTACACGTATGATACATCGAATGTAACGAGTTCGGAGCTCAGCCTGATTTACGTAACATGAAACGGGAGCTCTGCCCGGTGGATACGCGGTGCGAGGAAAGAGATTGTGATTCGTTTCACAGGAAACATTTAGCAACATGTGCATGCCGGCAATCGGATACGAGTCGATCGACCAATCAATTATTTCATGCGTACCCGATGTAACTTTGTATGCTTCAACGAGGTATTGAAATTACCAATGAATTAAGGAAGACTTTCTCGATTTTAAAAGAACGGAATTACAGGCAGAGTTTTTAAGTTATATTGCAGTGGAGAATAATAAATACGACTGGATTAAATTTGAGCGAGTGTTTCACATTTTCCTGCCGACAAGTCGAAAGGAAACCCTGATTTTGCCATCGCAGCATGACGTACGCGAATCACGCTCGCGTGAACGTCAACTTCCTTTAATTTACTTCGGAGAGCGTCGTTTGTTCTGTGGTAATATACGAACATGTTCCCTCATTAGTTACCCCCGAAATATTGGCCGGACTTATCTTCCGCGTTAATATCTTTATGGCTATCAAACGGCTCCAACGTCCGCGTCCGGGAAGTTATCGAGGCCCGAGAAACTGGTGAAAATGAGTTTTAAACTATAAAACTGATACAGTCGTATTTACAATATTACTATTAAAAAGTTAAAACACCCAAAATATAACAAACCCCAATTAACAGACTGCAACATAGACAAACAGTAATCAATAAAAATTAATAAACATACAAATTTAATCTACCACGCAACGATCAAAACCAGGGTTTCTACATTCCATTTCCTGGAGAACATTGAAACTAATGAAAGAAGTAATCAATCATACTCTAAATCATTAGAGGATAAACTATCCAACACCGCCGTAAGTTCTCTTCAAATATATTGCTACAACAGGAAAGTGCATTCACCTAAACTCAGGTGACACAACACCAAACCTGTTAAACAAATACAAAAACTGCAAAAAGCAAACTCAAAACAGAACTCTGATCTTGAACGTTAAAGTATCGCGTAAGAGTCAGCCTAGGAATCCATCGAGACAGGACGTCCGGCGCGACAAATCGGCATTACGCGATTAGGATCACCGCGATTTCCCGCAAGTAGCGGGAGCTCGCGGCGTTCGCGCGCTCTTTTTTGCAAATGCAAAACGAGAGGCACAACTATAATACGGACGATGAGGTGCAGGGAAAGTGCAGAGCCATTATAGCGCGCGGTATATAAGCCTCCGCCGGGAATAAGCGGTGGTTCAGTTGGTGGTTCAGCGCCACGCTAGAGCATACGCCAGCTCGACGATGAATGTTAAGGTAAGAGAATCATCTCATCCGATCCGGTGCGAGAGATAAAAAGTGAGGAGCGTGTTGTTCTGCGTCTTCGAGAAAGCGTAACCGCGCGCGCCTTTCCATGATACACTTCTTGCGAGATCCTTGATTAAACGATACCCTACACCATCATCCACCGCGATCAAATCTCTGCCGCGCGCGCTTTTATTCGCTACTCGCTGTAATCGATAAGTCATTATTACACGGGAGGCAATGAATATTGGTATTACTGCTGTGCTTCGCTATTCGATGCAACCAATCACCCCTTTAAATCATCATTCGCATGCCAGAACTAATACTAGATTTATGATAACAGTATCGGGTTCCAAGAGAATAAAGTGATAACTAAAGTCATCAAACCAGCTATTGAAAATCTAATAAATACAGAATGATTCAAATTCACACTGATCAATATTGACGACTGAATATCTATGTTTCAGGTCGCCCTATTGCTAGTGGCAATAGCCACGCGAACATTCGCGGAGGACACCAAGAGTGTCGCATCCGAGTCGAAGGGAGCATCGGAGGATGCGGCAGTGGAATCGAGCGAGAAGAAAACGGAGAAACGCGGCCTCCACGGGAGTTTCGGGGACGGTGGTGATTTCCACGGGGGTGGTGGTGGTGGTGGTGGTGGCTACGGAGACTACGGTGGCGGCGGCGGCGGCGGAGGCGGCGGTGGTTCGTACGATCAGCACGAGCATGTGAAGACCGTAACAGTGGTGAAGAAGGTCCCGGTGCCGTACGAGGTCACTAAGCACGTGCCCTATGTCGTGGAGAAGCACGTGCCTTACGAGGTGAAGGTCGGCGTGCCGCAGCCCTACACCGTCGAGAAGCACGTACCCTACCCGGTCAAGGTGTTCGTCAAGGTGCCGGTCCACGTACCACAGCCCTATACCGTCGAGAAGAAGGTTCCCTATGAGGTCAAGGTCCCGGTGGACAAGCCCTACGAGGTTAAGGTGTTAGTACCCCAACCGTACACCGTCGAGAAGCATGTACCAGTACCGGTCAAAGTACTAGTACCGCAACCCTACACCGTCGAGAAGCACGTGCCCTTCCCAGTGAAGATCAAGGTACCGGTGCCTCAGCCTTACCCGGTAGAGAAACCAGTACCCTACGAGGTCAAGGTACCAGTGGACAAACCCTACCATGTATCGGTGCCGAAGCCCTACCCCGTCACTGTCGAGAAACCTTACCCCGTACAAGTGGACAAACCGGTACCCTACGAAGTCAAGGTACCCGTGGACAAACCCTACCCCGTACCCGTGGAGAAACCGTACCCAGTGCCGATCAAGGTACCAATCCCACAACCGTACCATGTCCATAAGGCAGTACCGGTGCCAGTGGAGAAGCCTGTGCCTTATCCGGTCAAGGTACCAGTGGACAAACCCTACATCGTTGAGAAGGAAGTACCCGTCCCGGTGGAGAAGGAAGTCCCAGTACCCGTCAAAGTACCCGTGGCCGTTCCCGTTCACATCAAACACGAGGATTATGGCGGCGGTGGCGGTGGCGGTGGAGGCGGCTATGGTGGTGGATATGCTAGCTATGGTAGCTACGGTGGTGGCTACGGCGGAGGTGATGGCGGAGGCTTCCAGCATGGTGGATTCGGAGACTCCGGCGGATACGACTACGGACACCATGGCTGATTCGATCGTCCCTAACTATGAGAACTGTCTTCTCGTCTCTCCATACGTCTCGTTGCTTCCGCTGCCGGATTCCTTCTCACGCTTCCGACCGTGCAAGCACGCGGATACCACGGATTCAGGGACGCGACTGAGCTTTCTTACCGAATCGGTATAAATAGGGTATTTGTGTACAGCTTTCGTCGATATCATTATGGAAAGCCTTCGTTGTACTATACCAAAAGAAACGAAGGCTGATTTGACCCGTTGGAAAAAAAAAGCTAGAAATTGTTATCCAAACGTTTATGAAAATTTATATAATTTTAATCGTGTTATATAGAACGCCTGTAGATTTGTAGCCCATATTACTTCCATTTAATTATGCTATTATCGAAGCATGATCAATAGTATTGAGTTCTAACATTGAGTCTGGATTATAACATACTGCTTCATGAATCTAGTAAGTTTGTCTACAAAAGCTCATTAGCGTAGACAAGCGTAAGCGCTTACACAAGTATTATATCAAAAAAGGCAGGGCACAAAAAGCAAATACGGTAAACCGCAAGTTCTAGGTTCCGCTATCCTATTACGCCTCTCTTTGCACCAAGGACGGTCACGTGCAACGCAAACGGCATAAGTCTTTCATGAGCCTAAAATCTCTGTACTAATCGCGACAGGTATCCTAGCGTTCCAAAGAAAAGGCTACATTATAAACGCGCCTTAAGAAGAGCTAAACTCCAAGCTGGTTGCTACTCGGCCTGCTTAGAGTTAGACTGCTACTGCGAGAGTGTGTTCTCCAAAAGAGCGCGTTCTCCGAAAAGTGTACCTTACTAAAATAAGTTTTGTATCAAAGACTTGTAATAAATCTTTTCTACATATTGTACACCTGCCTTTGTACGAATATCCTTTTTCCCCTTTTGTGACTCGATAAACAGAGGAACACGCATTTATGTCGAATTAAATACGAGGGTGATAACTTTACGGATCAAGTCAGTAACAACTAGTTAACTACTATAACGAGAATTGAAGTTACTAATACACCCGAACGAAAATTGCCAATAAATGATAGAATTTAAGTATAAATACCACGATGAAAAAAAGAAAGCGTGAGTGAAATTCTCAGCTCGCAAAAGATCAAATAATATAGAATTAATACAAAGTGATTGCTGCAATATGCTGGCAGTAATCCGACGGAAGCATTGCAGCGACGATTTCACTTCGTCGACAAAATGCCTCTTTCCGGCGTGTCAGCGATTTTATATCGATGAAACTAGTTGTTGCTAGACTTAATAAACTTAAGACACATTATTCTAGAAACTCCACGATCATCCATTACAAAAAGGACAGTTGTCACGAAGGACCACACCAGATAAGTCTGACTGTTAGCGAGTGTCCTTCCGGTATTACCGAGCGGGTTTATTCATCCGGCGCGGAACCCGTCACGCGAGAAAAATGTCCTTTCTGCCGAGAGGGAAAGGACGATCGAGATGGATATGTGTAGCATTAAGGAAGAGAGGGAGCGAGAGAGATGGGCAAGGTTATTTCCGGGCGCGCACTTTCGATCTTGAGCGAATCTTAATCGTTACGTGGATTGCAATTAAACGGCTGGGCCTGCTCAAGAAAGTAATACTTTCTCCCGCTGTTCCTGCGGCCACGCGTGCAGCAAACCTAGCGCGACTACTGGCAGATCTAAGAGCGTTTTGCTTGCCCGATTATGCTAGTTTGCACGCCCCCGATACCGCAAACCGTCCGTGGCTATCGTGCGGATTAATGCAAATGCCTGCGCATGATTTTCACTGGAAATTTTCACGCCATCTTCTCGTTGAGATGTAGAAACCCTTCACTCTAAGTGAAGCGTAATGCAAAATATTCTCTAGATCAATCCGATATTGAAAATTCCTTGCTTTAATTAACTGCATTCACCCAAATCCATCTGAATGCACGATAATATTTATATATATTCGAATATGAATAAACTAATTAATTATTCATGAACGAATTTTTAAAACAATTAACAATATTACGAATTGTAAAACAGACCGTATTATCATGAAAAATAATACGGGATGAATTGTACTACGCGCCAATTAAATATTATATAATTATACTAGCGTTTACGATAAATCTATCCAAAGAATCTAATAGTAGCTGAACTGAGAAAGTTTTTGAAACAACCAATGGCTAGAACGTACACGGTACATCTAAACGAGAGGATGATGATCCTTTCTCACTTTCCCATAACACCGCTTGAGACTTCTATCGTTTCTCATTCAATCTATCGCTATTAAATCGAGCTTAGCTCTCACCGCTATTACAGCTAGATTAATATCGGCCGTCGCAGTTATTACGATCGATAGATTTCGCGAGTTTCGAATCGAGCTGCCGATTACGCGTCCCATGCATAATAGGCTGTCTTAACGAGCAATCCACTATTTCCGAGACATAACAGAGAGTCGGCAAGACAAAGAGGAAAGTGGCGCGCGCCCGCGTCTATTACGAGATTAAGCGAGTGGATGCCTTTTGTGAAAGTGAGAAAAATCGCGACGATTCCACCGTGCGTGAATTATGGGCACTGGCGTATGTGCGTGTGTATCTATCGACTCCTTTCCTACGTCGGGAGAACTCCATCAGGCTTCCGGTTTTCTATCGGCGCTTCGGTAATAAGGAGGAAGCAACTTTCTTCCAACTGTGCGCCCGCGAGCCATGATTTCCACGGCCAAGATAATTCCGGCAACGCGTTTTCACGATTCATAGTCGATCGTCAATCATTTTAACCACCTGCACTCAAATTGTCAACTTGATACGACAGTATAAACAAAGCAATCGAAACACATCATCCAATCAAAGAATAATAAGCCTTCCTTTCCAGGAAACTATGAAATTCAAAAACCATCTAATTAAATCGACGTTACATTACTACGACATGGAATTAAATATAAAAATCCATGGAAAGTGACAACACGTAGTAGGAAAGAACGGTCGTTCCTTTAGTAGGCGTCTTTCTACCGCGCGAGCGAAGTTTCTCGAGCCAATTTCAGTGAAAGCCAGCAACGTCATTATACTGGACGATGCTCCAGAGAGCGTTTGGCGCGCTTTACTTCACCGGTGAACAGGCTCTCCGGCAAATAAAACTGACTGACTTGAAATGAGACTGTCGATGGTGCGCGGTGCAGCACCAACGCCATCGTATTCCCGGGGAAAGATTGCACGGTGCTTTTTACAGGGCTGTAACACGGCGCGAGATTCAATACTTCACGCTTACTCTTGGCAGCGTAATAGAGAGACTTACGAGCGTATACTACCGGAAAGAATCTGCCGGTGCGGCTTGCACTCTCACTTACACGCTGAGTCCGCGTAATTCGTTCCTGGAAGTCTCGAAAGCTATAACACGCCGATACACGCGGGTTCGTTTGTATCGAACGCGGTTATTCAAGAATGCGCGCAGGAAGTAACGAGTTGGCGGATGACAGTGACGGCGAAATGTTAGAATACAGAGGCCTGATATTGCTTTACTGAATATAAATGAACCGTATTACTAATTAGTGAAAGCTCGAAATGTAACGCAGACACGAAGTACTTCATAAGAATCATCAAGAAAAAAAGACTGAAGTTAGTTCGCAATTATTCTACAAATCATTAAAAATGAAAATCTTATAAGCCATAATTTATAAGCTTCAATCATATTTACACATTCATTAATTTCTACTGAATGCTCTCATTACATAAGCCTCCACGAAAGGCCAATCACATATTATTTAAATAATTAAATGACCAAAAACTTTTCTCCCTTCACTTATCCGCAGAGAAGAGCATCTTATTTTAAATACGGTTTTCGCTCGAAAATCTAAAAGACGCGGAGGACGTCAGTTTGCGTGACGAAAAGATTGGAATCGCGTAAATTCGGAGGTACGAGGCGGAGGCAGAGTGCCATTATCGAGGGCAACCGGTCGCTTCGCGCTCCTTCTAGTCTGTCTCTTTCTCTCTTTCTCTCTCTCTCTTCCATGGCTCTCATCCTCGAGAGAGGGAGAGAAGGAGCGAGGGTGGAGGCTGAGTCGTCTCTTATCCGTTTGCCGCGGGTGTCCGGGGTGTCCGCGACTGTGAAGCGAAGGCAATTATCGTAGCGAAACTTGAACGTGCCGGGCGCCGGCTTCGAGGGCTTGCAATGCACACTGCCGGCTTTCAAGCTGCCGCGGGAGTGAGTGTTTGGCGTCTGATACGACGGGTCAGGTCCCTCGGGATCCTCCAGGACTCGAACCGACCCTATCCCACCTCTCCCATCACTCAGTTAATTACGGGCAACCCCTCCTCCATCGTTTCCTGCTCGTGAACCCTCTGCCAACCCTCCTCCCTCCACCCCTTTCTTTCGGTGATGCACCACCTCGGCCTGATTTTCTTTAACCGCAAGCCGTGGCCGATTTTTGCCATAAAGATTTTCCTCTTACGGTCATTCAAACTTAGTATTGATTGTAAGCACTACTCATTATTAAAACCCCCTTTATACTTTTGATTTTAGACGAATGTAGTCTTTCCACAAAAAAAAACTATATGTAACCCCTTAAATGTATAATTATATACAGCTATGACCTATTATTTAAAACCCCCAATAAAGGAAATAAAGAATTTTATGAAATATGGACTGTTCAATACTTTTAGCGCGTTATCTATCAGCACTTTTCAAATCACTACGACGTGCATATAAAGATATTCATACTTGTCGAGTATACCGATCGAGATGTTCATCAATGAGAGACAATAGATTTCAAAGCTATCGAACCCACGTTAATTGAATCCGGAATAATGACTAGTTCACGGCAGGGAAGTATGATTTTTATATTTATATGCTCCCTATATGGCTCTAGTGCCGGGGATCGCAATTTACGTTCAGCTGCATATAGATCTGACGGCGCCACCCACAATCAGCGAGTGGCAGCGAATCCCCCGTGGGAATCCGAGCGAGCGGGCGAATCGTAGCGGGATTGAACGCTTGAAATGGAATAATATCCAATAATCTGGCAGAGCCCGGAGAAGCGGGATAAAAAGGGACGTTTTATCGGGACATCGCAGTAAGCCGAGCGCGGTACCCAACCATTTCCGCCCCCACGGTCCTTCTGCACGCCTCCCCGCGCCCACCCCCGCGCCCCTGGTTCAGTGACCGAGAGCAAAATTAATTATTGATTTCGGATACGCGCGAATTCACCTGCCAACGCTTTTAATCGAAAACCTATCCCGTCCGTCCGTCACGAGGAATCCTTTTACGCGCTCCGTCACACAGTCTCCACCCCTCGTTTTTTTTTACAGGGATGAAAAGAAAAAAATCGTATCGGATTGCTCATGCACCCTCAATAATTTTTTTCACTCCATTCCGTTGTATACTGTGTGGACTCAACAGTGGTGTCTGCAGTCCATAGAATTTCAACTCCATTAAAACCGTATATTTGTTTCGACAGACTATGCATATTAGTTTTGTCAAGTTGAAGTGCTCTAAACTCTAGTGTTGTTCTTCAGTAATCGCAAGTCGTATGACTGAAGTACTTCGAATTTAAAATTCAGCAACTTGATCATTTAAATTTCGAGACTATCTGTTGGGAGTTTCGAGATAGTCGTTTTGAAAATATTTTGGATTTCACTCTCGATTTCTTATAACAACGCTTGCACATGTGGAAGTGCACATGTCTGAACTACGTGTTCAATGGAAGATATTGTCCGTGCGGACAATCGTAAACACAACAAGGAAACAATCAACAATAATTTACAAAGACATGTTTATAACAAACATACCCCAAGGGGAACAGGTTGTGATCATGGAACAGGGTAACATTGGATACGGTAATAAAGAGATCGTCTTCGTGGTTTCTATCCGCTTATCGGTAAGGTCGGGAGAGGAGTGAACGAACTGGATTTCGATCGTATAGAATCCTCTCTTGACGGAGGAAGACTATCGACCAGCTAAACGAAAGGGTTTCCAAAACACAATATTAGTACGGGAAAACAGAAATAAATGGAAAGTTACCAACAGCAAAAGACATAGATTGGTTAATTCGATTTGGGAATCAAAATAACCAAATGGGAAATGGACGGAATACGAAGAAGGAAATATTGAAACGTCAGCTTTGAAAAACACGATTTCCTTTTACTCTTTCTGTTTCTGATTGCAGAAAAGAATTAAATACAAAACGCTCGCTAGGAAGTGAGTTCCCCTAGGTCGCAAAGTGCGGGTATAAGTAAGAATTATGTATATATTCATATAGCACAAGTTGTTTCTTCTTTTCGCTTGTATTAGCATCAATGAAAATAACGAATCTTATTCACTAATCTTAAGCAATGTCTTTAATCACCTCCTGCAATTCGGCTTTCGTGAACATATGAAAGAGTTTCTCTGGTGTCATTGTCATTACTTCTATATTAGTGTCATTCAGTTTCTCTTCCATCACTTGCTTTAATATTGTTAGTGCCGTTTTTATGGCCTCTTTCAATGTCATAGACTGCAAGCAAGAGCAAGATGAGAATAATACCTAAATCAAGACTGGAAGTCTCTTGTAGAAGAACTCTGTATCATCTCACCTTATGATATACCTCTTGAAGATTCTGTTGGGCACCTTCGCTACCAGACCCAATAGCCTTTGCATCAAACTGTACAAAGGTACCAGATGGGTCCATATGATACAACTGTGGACCTTTCTCATCAATGCCAGCAAAGAGCATTGCTACACCAAAAGGCCTCGACATAGCAGCCTCGTCGTCACTGCCTCCAAACTGAATAGCCAAATTGGAGACAGCTTGAGCAGTGGACTCCACAGTCATTCTTTCGTTGTAGACAAACCAATGATTTTGGCATTCCACTCTAGCACGCTCAATCATCGTTCTAGAGTCTGCCATCAGGCCAGAAGCGGCACACCCAATGTGTTTATCGATCTCAACTATCTTTTCAACCGTAGTGGGTTCCATCAAAGGCGATGTTATGCGTTTCTCAACAGCCAGAACCACACCTTCGGCAGTTGAAATACCAATTGCAGTAGAGCCAAGCTTTATTGCTTCAATGGCATATTCAACTTGAAAGAGTCTCCCTTCTGGAGAGAAGGTATTGACACCACGGTCATATTCTGAGCGTGTCAAGAACATCTGGAAGAGAAGAACAATCCTGAGATCCAGAACGAACCAACAAAGATCGAGAATGCGCCAGCAAACACAAGGAATTGTACAGGTTATGTGAGAATTGTTGACTTGTCAGTCGAAGAAACTCTCAATCCATATCAAATTACAAGCCAAGTACGATTGCTATGTTACTATTAGAATAGTTTTCAATGTGTTTTAACACAAGAATTATTGAAAGGTAGAATAAATCTCGAAGCTGGAGGTTAACTAGAAATGACACAGCAAAACCGACATGATTTCTTCGAGGATACCAATGCGTGAACTATGATTTTTCGACTATTGCGTGGCGCATTTTCGTAGACTCTAATGCGCTTACCTTTCTAGTGGTTTTCTGTTTAATTACAAAGTTTTTAAAAGTAAAGCTGATGCCGACTTGTCACAAACGCTAGTCACGAATGGTGTTGAACTGAATGGCGGGGATAGGAAGCAGTACTGTGCATTGAACTACCTGAACCCCCCTTTTCTTCTTATGAAAATTAACAATGTTCCAATAAATAACTAATATAAACAAGGCCAAAAAATTATTACTACGATCCCCTAACTAATACTAAAGTACGCGTTGACGTTCTAATAAAGCGTTTAAAGTAACAAATTAATTAAAGTAATGCAAAGAAAGTAATTTTTTTATAAAAAGGTTATAAATATTATTACTGAGAAAGAAATAACTAATAAAAACAGTGAAAGGTAAAATTCAATGCGACTTATGACGGAAATAAAATAAAAGCGTCCGACACCAAAAAAAATATTCTGGCGTAAAACAATATCATAATAAACTATAATTTTGAAAGCTATAATAATGAAAATATGTTTTAAAATTGGAAACGTTTGTTTCTTTTGCGCTCAAATTGCACAGTACTGCTTCAAGCTCGAGAATGATTGGCAACAAGTATTTCTGCATACACCATCGGCAAATCAAATGCTACTCGCAATATTAGTCAACAGAAATATTCTGCCGGCAAAATATCAAGTTCCCTGTTTCTCCGTTGGTAATTATCGAGCGGTAATCAAAATTTCATGTAAAGAATCCGCAATTTCTCTCTCATTCACAACTGCGTTTACATGAAACTAAAACTTTTCCTGATTCCAGCAGTGAACCCTTTAAAAATGGTTCCATGCACGTGCGAACAACATGGTTAACCGGCAGTAAATAATCGAGAAACAAGAGTTCCCGCGATAATTGTGCTTTAGAGTGTATATTTTGCATGCTACATTCGTGTAAGCGTTGCTTTCACGATGGTCAGCACTCGTGGACTTGATCTATTGCCGAAACTAGAATCAGCATTCGCTAACAACAGTTGGGATGAACTGTCAAAGCTTTTGAGTCCCAAAGAATTCGCGACGGTTGAATTAGGGTACGGGATGAATCATTATCTTCTCTAGCAATACATGAGATCCATATGGAAAGTTGATAGGAAATGAACATGCAAAATTACATGTCAATTACAGGGATTTCATAGCTCATCAAGTTTTAGCTAAGGTTGCGTACATTCTAACAGTGGAAGGCTCTGCTGTCCCAGAGAGTATAAGGATTACATGCTTGAAATGCCTAGGAAACTCCTGTGTTAATGGATACAAATACGCAGAAAATCTGTGCGGAGAAGATGTGAGAGATAGATACTTCAATAGCTTGTACGAGAGCCTTAGTAAAAGTATGAGAAATGAGGGATATTCGGAAGAGAATCCTTGCCCCTATGAAAGTCACTTCCCATATGAAGGAGTGGCAGAATGGTCATCTAATTATATTATATCTTGTAATCTTGATATTGAATTACTCCCCAATCAGCTAGAAATTCTACGATTGACCATTCAATTTTTGTGCAATTTATTCACATTCTCTTGCAAGGATAACACGTATCCTCACCAATATGTTAAACCAAAATGTTTGAATAACACAGGGTTAAAGAACTGTATAATGTAAGCTTTCCATACTGCAAAATTTTCTACCTACAATGATAGATTTATATTGGAGATGGCTTTAAAAACTTTACAGGAAAGCTATGCAGTCTGAACAGTTGCCACTCATTAGAGCTTCCTGCATATTTATCCACAATGCGCTTAAAGAGCTGCCTGGTCATTATTTCACTTTAGAGGAAGAAATACGATTGTGTTTGATGGTGATGAAGCCTGTAAGAGCAGGTTTCGGAAGTGCAAAGGATGCTTTGTTACATTTACTGCATCATACCAACGTTTTACGTGACGCTTATGATAATTTGACGATGGACGATAAACTCTATTTACTCGAGTTAATTTACAACGAAATTTTCGAAACAGTACATCAGGCAGATGTAGTTGATACGTTTAGCAAAGACACAGTTGAATTTCTGTGCGAAAGATTCCGAAAACGAAGCGATCTGGTTTTAAAGACCGTGGATACTTATTTAGACGAAATGGAACCCACGGAACTCGTAATACTTCTCGATACTATTGGCTCACTGACTGCCAGTGTATCTGAGAAATACAGTTTCGTTAAAAGCGACAAGAGCCTACTTATAAACTGTACTTGTAAGTGCACAATCATAAATTCCAAATATTGATTGCAAAGTGCATTTTAAATACGTGAAAGTGTATCTTTTCTAGATTTGCTCAAATCGATTCATATGGTAGGAAGAGAGTCGGAAAATATGTTCACCCCTTTGCAAAAGTTAAGTGATGTTGCTCCCGCAGCGCGGGGAATAACTATTGACGAGAAATTAAAGGAAAACTTTAGTGCGCAAGTGACGCGAGAAGAAATGCTGAAAAATGATCCTCAAAACCATCCTGCTTTTGGCTTTAAAGCTGGATTAATTAGAGTGATCGGGAATATGTCTTACCGAAACAAAATGTGCCAAGATATGGTGAGTAACGTGAACAATTCTTTTGTAATTGATTGGGATACTTTATTTCGTACTGAACCCGCCATTTGGCTAAAGTGAACCGACCTGACATCGCACGGTCAATTAGATTACTACGTCAATTTGCTGCAAACTTCACTATGATTTGAATCTCTAATAAACTTCCGATGTTTCTTTAAAACTAATTAAATTTCGGGCACACCTATTTGAATTAGTTATTCAAACGAACACAAAACTCTTTTTATAAATTAAACGTTATTACAGCTTCGAGAAATGGAAGCGATTCCACTGCTTTTGGATTGTTGTAACATAGACGCAAGAAATCCACGTAAGTTGCATTTCTAATGATTTTAATCAGACTCCCGTTTTACTTTGAATAATTCAACGTTGATTACACAGTAATAATGCAATGGTCGATACTGGCCCTCCGAAATTTATGCGAAAGAAATCAAGAGAATCAAAAAATCATTGAGAATTGTACAAAAGTGGGAGCTGTTGAGAGCAGTGTTCTCAGAGAGATGGGAATGACTTTACACGAAGACGAGGATGGCAAGAGAGTCGGAATTGTGCCATTACCAAGAAAGGACTAGGAATCTTCAAAAATTTAACAATACATTTACATTTACGATGTATAAGTAGCTCAAGAAATAAATTATTCTGTTGAAATAAAAAACTTTGAATTGAGAAAGCATTTTACCATGTTAATATCCCACAGATTAAAATTCGAAGACTCATTTTAAATTGTCGAAGCAAACAGCCATGACAATTTTCAAATTTTACAATGAAGTTAAGCAAAGGTCGATGAAGAAAGTGCTCGATACATCGATGCACCTGACCGACATCTGTATCTCGAATTTCACTTCTGTTGTGAACAAAACTTTAAAAGCGAGTGTACGATACAAAAATAAATATTATATTTTCACTAGAAATTGCTATTCTTCCTTTACTGGGTGCACATTTGATAGCATAATGATATCCCATGAAAAACTCAGTGTCTAAAGAAGCAAAAACTACCGCACTGCTGGTATCAATGTGAAACGTAAGGTTAGGCCGTTTGCTTTGACATTTCTGACTACTGTCTTAATTTTACACTAATTTGATAAATCTTCAATTCAATCGATGAGTTCATTTCCAATATTATATCATTGCTCAACCAAAAACTATGTCAAGGCGCGTAATAGCAACTATATAATACCAGCGATTAGAGCATCGACATTTTTAGTAACTTGTTTACCCTACGATTTTCCTTCCAGTTATCGTTTCATCTAAAAATGCCTTTCAAATTCCATTTAAAAAAGAGTCGTCAGTACAATGTAGTTTCAAAAAATCAGTACGTGATCTGCATTGAGTTGCTTGACACAACAACCATCGAATGCACACTGAGCATTGACAGTCTTGGCCAGGAATGTTTGGACAATGTCACACAAAGATTGGGCCTTGGGCAGCCGGAATTTTTCGGTCTGCGTTATGTACCAAGGCATGGTACTCTCTCACCGAGGTGGATTGATATGGATAAACCTTTGAAAAGGCAATTGGAAAAGGATGCCAAGAGTTTCAGTCTTTACCTGAGGGTTATGTACTATGTCACAGATGTACAGTTAATCCAAGATGAAATGACAAGGTGTGAAAACAAAAGTGACACACATACTTTTGAGAGATTACAGCAGTCCAATGTAGTGCTTGGAAATTCTACATCTATTGATTTACAGGTATCACTATTACCTTCAACTAAAGAGTGATGTTCTCGAAGGAAGATACCCGTGCAATACCAGGCAAGCAAGTTTACTTGCTAGCTATGCTATGCAAGCGGAATTTGGGAATTATGATGCAGAGAGATACACAGCTGAGTGTCTACAACAGTATACTCTGTTTCCAAAGGTATTGGATAGAGCTATGTATCTGAATGTATATGAAATTTTATTCCATTTGATAAAGCTACTACGAATGGGATCCTTGCAGGATATTCTCCAAACAGATTCGGGAAGTCTAGACTCTCTCTTGCATACTGTGGTATGCCAGTATAAGAGTCTCGCTGGTGTAACACAAACAGCTGCTGAGGAACTATACATTTCCATTGTCATGCAGTTGGAGGGATACGGGAATGAAACTTTCACTACAAAGGTTTGAGATGAAGAAGTTGATGAATGAATAATATCCAATGTAACAGAGCTTAATGATACTCTGTTCTACAGGATAGCGCTAATAACGAAGTGATATTAGGTGTTTCTATAAATGGAATTATGGTTCTCTATACATCCACTCAATCAACGCATTGCTACAGGTGAGGCTTTTTCGAAAATTGAAACACTCACGATATGAACATGGTTCAAACAGACACATGTTCTAGATGGAAAGATATTAGAAATGTCATCAATCACAAAAAAACCTTCAAGATTGAATGTCAAACGGAAGGCGAAGACGCGAAGCAATTCATATTCAGTGAATCGCGTGACGCAAAGTACATTTGGCGATTGTGCATAGCACAGCACAAATTTTATATACAACACCAAGAGTCTCGACCGATGGAGCGAACTACCAATGGCTATTTCGTGAGTCAACTTATTGTTGCGTCACAAAATCTTTGGTAAACTAGAACATGTGGTAACTTGATTGAATGTAAATTATAGGATAGCGACACCAATGACTCAAGTGATCACGCGGCATCGGTGAATCTGGATCACCGAAACACCGAAAGTCACACGCGTTGGACAAGCTACAACGACCTCTCTACATCGCCGTATCCTCCGGTGGTTTCAGTATCTACGACAGACATAAATAATTTGCGTGCCTTACTACCGTCCTACAGACCAGCGCCTGATTACGAAACGGCTGTTCAAATGAAGTACAACAACGGCGGAAACGCGCCACAGCCTTATTACGCGAATCAATCGACGATAGTGGGTGCCGATATCTCATGCCTTCTCGGGAACGTAGTGAATCGAAGTAGATATTAAAATTACCACAACGGAAAACACTCTAAACTGAGATCGAATTCTGCAATCTCTCAGTAAAGCATCGCCTATTGCGACACTATTTAGTATTACACTCGGATTTTTATGTATATTTATTTCTACGAATATACATGTAATAGAAGAAGCCGCGTAATTGTATTTATATGTTGTTTAGAATTCGTCGAACGATTGTTGATAACTGCAAACGGACTGTTGCACTCGAGGATTATACTTTAATACTCTGAATATTATAGAATTTACTAGAATTATTTGTGTTCCACGAGAAAGCAGAGACATTAGAATCATTCCCTGTGTATAATGTAAAAGCTCAGTTACACGACGAAAGAAGCTAGAGCCACGAAATTAAATCCCGAACTTGAATTTGATCAGTATACTCGCTGTAGGAATGTACACACCGAGATTAACCGGATTGTTTTATGAAGGAAGCGAATTTCATTATATAAAGTCGCGATTTGTAATTAATAGAATCTTTCAATTGGTGCGGTTATCGGATAATTGCTTTGTATGGAAATCGGAACACGATATTCTTTTCTATCAATACCGGAAAAGACTGACGCGCACAAGTGATCCCGCGGTAATTAAATCGTTCACTCTATGTCGATATGTTGGTATTTTCAAACGTACACGCTTATAGCCAGCTTCTTGACAAATAATATATAAGGGAACTATTGTTCAATGTGCATTTTAAAATCATTATCCATCAGCATGGATATCAAATGGAAGGTTGATTTCCAATTCTATTGGTATTGGAATGTGTTCAAAACGTCATCAACATGTATGTAATGCTTATTATTATGTAGCTATTAAATCATCCCATTTTCCACACAGAAGAATGTGCCTTGGAATGAAAACGAAAGAAATAAAGGAAGAAGAAAACTTTTTCAACTGTAAACTACATGATGAAATGAACAAAGACCAAAGAGAAACAACAAAACAGTATATTCAACAAAATAAGAACTGTACAATGTCAAAAATTGATCTAAGGACTATGTATTCCTTGAGCTTCAAGTATAGATTGAAGCAAAGATTCAGGATCAGGCTTCCTTGCAGTAGCATAGACATTGAATCCAGCTTTAACTAAAGCTTTATGCGTAGCTGGGCCAATTGCAGCAGCCAGTACTTTAAGTTTATCTACAGACTTTTTACTAAAAATACCACTAAGAAGATCAACCATGGATGGACTGAAGAAGGCAATTATGCAAGATTCAATGTCTACTAGTTCATGCAAGTCCTGTTCCAGTGTTTCACTGGGGAAAGGTTTGTAACAAATGATTTTAGTAACAGGAATATCACAGCTTTCTAGTCTTTGCTGTATAGTCTCCCTTGCCATCTCATTGCAAGGATACAGCAGATAATTCTTTCGTGTCTCTTTACTACGATGCTCTATAATAAAATCTGAAAGCTCTTCGGCATTGCCGGTGTCGCTACCCAAGCATTTCTCGAAACCGAGTTCGTTTTTGATTATGGCCTCGCTTGCTGGCCCGACACAATACGTCGGCAGACTTCTCCATGCTTGCAAAATACTCGGTTCTCCTTCGCAAGCTACGAGAACAGCTCTTGCTGCTCTTTTGCTCGTCAGTATCAGACCTAGTTCGCCAAAAAATTACATTCGCCTCTTACAAAGCACAAGCCCAATTATGATTCTGTTGGACATTACCATCGTACAATTGCGAAGATTGCAAGCACTCCTTCAAGATATCGATGTTAACATACTCAAAGCGCAGAGTTGGCAGAATAGCGCAAGTGAACCCTTTATTTTCGAAGGTGCTTATGTAGCTGTCCTCCGCGTCACCTTTTTCCGTGGCCCCACGACAGAAGACGATGTGTCGTGTTTTTAAACTATTTGCCATTCTAAGTGCGAATGTCTCCGAGTGTATTCGACGGGTTGTGTAGGGTTATGTGGTACCGAGTACTGTCGATTGCATTGGCATGTATAATATGCAGCTGCATACGTATGCGTAATGTTCTCGAATTGATTGGATCATTGTAACTTCGAAAAGTGAAATAATAATACTTTAATTGTGAATACGAAAAGATTGATTTGATGAAAGAAATTGATTGCAGCCTTGTCTATCTGCCATTGATACTAGTTACTCACTCTTTCGTCAAGGAAACACTTTCAAAGTTAAAAAATTTGAAAAACTATGAGTTTATAAAGTGGCTATAATTAGTTTACTACTTTACTTTGACGTGCAATGTATAATACTTTTAACAACAGTGACTGCAATTCAATCAAAGTCGAATGGTACGCAAGTAATGCGATCAAATCGCTACTCGAACTATCATCCACTGAACAAATTAGTCAGATTAATATCTAATAGATTGCAATGACAATACTCGGTATCGCAAAAATAAATGGGTATATCGAATGATTCCTATCCACCTGTCATATCCACTGAGTTTTTAAAATTGAGCCTCAATGCTGGAGAAGGGGAAATAGAATTCAATCACGAAAGTACTGATGAAATGAAGAGAAACTGATGCAATCGAACGGATCTGAATTATCTACTGCTGCTGCAAGGTAGAAGTGTGCCTTATAGTGGCGCACTCTATTTGTGAAGAATGATGAAAGTAGGAACCTTTAACAGGAACAAATGGTAGAGAAATAAATTAACCGAATATGATTGCATAAATGCGATAGATGCTAATACCCAAAATGCACAGCTATCCGCCCGGAGATACTTCAGAAAATGCACTTGCCCTACTCAATATTATACATAGTGATACATTAATATTAATATATTACGTATGAATAACACAAAGTTTGGGGGCATTAACTGGTAAGTATCTCCGACCCAGGTCTCACCGCTTGGAGGTTGCTGGCTTCGAGACCCGCCCATCACCCATGCACAATAAATAAAACAAATGAAATAATAAAATAAAAAACCCTGTAATAAAAACCCCATAACAAAGCAAGCAAATATAGATTAAAGATTTAAATCATTCTTAATATTGAACGATGGTGTACACTGTGGAGTCTTGTCCCTGGATGATAAATATTCAAACCTAAAAATTACTAAAGGATCAGTCAATTAAAATACACATAAATAGATGTTAAACTTATACAACAGCCTTATACTGAAACTATTTTAAAACTAAAGCGATAATCACCTGCAAGAGAGAAAAGGTTAGATGAATGTTGAAACCTAAAAATTAGATTGAAAGAATTAGTCAATTAAACTATATAGAAATAGATGCTATCTTTACACAATAGCCTTGTGGTAAATGCAACTTTGGAACTAAAGCTAAAATGACCTGCAACAGACAAAAGGTTAGTACCTTCGTAATTGATGGGTGAAATGGAAAATTGAAATTAATGTTGTGCCGATGCACAATAGATTATTCGATAAAAAAAAACAAATGAAGCTAATACTATACGATATTAATTCTAATCAAGATCACTAGCATTTTAGCTAGCAATTTAGTTACCGTTCTAACTGTAAGGAGTTCCAAGAATCCTTGAGATCAAGAATCCTTGATTGCTCCACTTCTATTATCCCAAACAGAGCAAATACAGTGCCCTCATATAAAATTACATTGTACACGATAAAAAAAGAAGCAAGAAGTCCAGTCCTGAAAAGGAGCAGAACCCATTGAGTTCGACGTACGCCACACACATTTTCACAGTTGTCTCTAATTAATTTGATACGACGATTGACTCTACTTTAATAATACTTTCAGTAAACTACGGACACTACACTCTAGATGATCAGGCAAAAACTATAGCAAATCACGGTGTCCTCAGTCAGTGCTGGTATAGCTAAAGCTGCAGCAGCCCTAATAGAATATCGCGGAAATAGAGTATAATACGCGCACTCGCGACGGTGTTACGCCGGTTGCGCCGAACCTGCCCGGGTAGCACTGGCTGAGGCCACATAGACTCTACTTTCTGCAACAACAAATTCCCGATACGGATTCACGTGACTCTAACCGAGTGGTAGCACAGAGGTGCTATCTAGTGCAGCACAGAAGCAGCGTGGAGGCTCACCAAACCAGACGAATAAACCACAGTGTAAGAAATACTGTGGAATACTCAGAAAAATCCTAAAATGAGAATGTAAAAGAATCGCAGGTGCGACAAAAGAGGTGAGCAAAATCAAAGACCCCTACCGAGAGCATCCTCTGAGCCCACTTTTAGTTTATCGTTTCATTGGCAAATGTACAACAATGAGATGAGTACGGTATGATCAGTATGCATAACAAATTTTACTCCCATGCATGAGCATGGAGAACAATAAATAAATTATTGCACGCACTTGCCGTAACGTGTCTCACGTTGGCGAGCCGCAGACTGTCATCTCGGTGACTCGACTTTTCAGGCAAATTATAACTAATGAGAAAATTTAATAACTCTCTTGTGGCAACAGGCTCTACATTAATTGGAAAAGACTTTAACTAGCAAAGGTATCAATTGTTAAAAACTCTAATTAGTAAAAGGCTCTACTTGCAAAGATAACAATTGTTGAAGAACTCTAATAAGTGAAGACTCTAAATAGGAAAAACTGTGATGCAAAACAGATTCAATTGAAAATAGAAAATGATTCTACTAACTGGAAATATATATTAATTAATGCAAGACTTGCAATGAAACAAACCTAGAGAGTCCAAGGATAAAAACGTTCTACTCCACTTTGAGGAAATAATGACTTTACGTGTCGAATGAGAAGCATTCGTACCAGCATAATAAATTATTTTATACATTGCTACTGTATTGTCCTTCACAAAAAATGGCTCTACTTTAAACTCTACATTAAATATTTCAGTAAATGAAAAAGGGCTGGTATTATTAATGATAATTTGAATTGAAATTTTACTGTCTGAAATTTGTACTGCGACTTTTTAAAGTACATGGATTTTCTCCAAATTAGTGAGCTAACAATTACATGAATCATAAATATAATTTATTGCAAAATGAAATTCTATATAGCATAAAAGGGGTGGAGCAAAAGTATTGCCCTAAGACTCTAAAGGACACGAGTCTGCTAGCCCGCCGAGGACCGGACACAGGAACTCTTGCGTTCGTGACACAGCCCTCCGTTCGCTTAAATGCGAACGCGTGCAAACATTAATGAGCATAGTGACAAAATGAAAATGATGAACACCCATCGAGGATGGGCAGTCATGGTTCTTCGACCCTCTTCATGGGCCACTTCGATGCGATGTCTTCGGGTGAAAACCCAGCAACAGATTGCTCGAGAACACGTCCTAATATAATTATAATAAAAAGAGCAATATAACACGAGGAGCAATAACAACACGAAACACCAACGTACACTATTCGCGTATCTAGTACCCATCCCAAAGCTAGCGATTAGGACGACAACCACCTGGCAATGACTGTCATCCAAACGCATATTTAATGTGTCACGAGCAATAACCAACAACCCCCCACTCTATCCCCGAATCAAAAGAATTTACGTCTGAAGCACCTATAATTTATGCGGCAACAAAATAATTTTGTAACAAAACTACGTTATTGTCGTATAACTTGATATATTATACACCGACAAAAATTACTACTATGATAGTAACTGGAAAAGCCCCTATCATAGCTTGTGCAATTTCTGCAGTTGCATAATACTATTTTTTGGAACGACCAACGATGAGCTTCTTTCTTCGGACTCTCGTTCAGTGCAATGAGAGTCCTACCATACAAATTAACTTAGAAACTAACTTAAATCGAAGTGTCACTACTATTTCTCCGCGCTTCTTGCAGTGAGATAATAGTAACGGCCCAAGAACCTTCACTCATCACTGCGAAAGTTACCCGGACCCTACCTACTTACTCTAGATATCACACACTCAGAAGTAAGTTACCTATACCTCCCTAACAATGTTTAAACAAAATTCTTTCACACAAAAATCATACACACAAGTATTCAAGTTACCTCTTTAGCTGAAATCAATTGGCAAGCAGAAGCAACCATTGCAGCAAAATTAAGATTGTTCAAGTGTTCAGGAGATTCTTATTCTATGTTCTATATTCTATATTTTATATTGTATGTTTTATATTCTATATTCTATATTGAGTGATAATTAAAGGATGATATATATATAAAAAAAACTGGGTAGCCGAACAAGGCTGAATATTGACAGTACTAAATTTAACTCTACTCAAGAAATTTGCAGTTCAATTCAAAAGTAGCAATTTATCAAATTAGCTGAGTATGCATCAACTATTTCAATAACTTGCCATTCCAATGAAGTGTACATATGTAATACATAGGAGACTCTAGCGACGTACAGCCCACGCAAAATATTTCACACTCACACTTGTGGAAAGTACATCGTGCATAATCACTACCGCTTGCCAATTACTATACATACAATGAAATATATATACCATGAACCATGTCCTAGTCCCACACGCATACGAATTGCACCTGGGCAATTCAAATGAGTGCGGGCATACCACAGACATGATTAAATAAAATGCCTCCGACCTTCTTTCTCATTCTTCAAGTGTGCTGAAAATCCTAGCTAAAAACCTTTGACAGATCATTCTAAATGATCAATTGATAAAAATATTAACATTGTTTTAAACGGGCTATTGATTCTACTTCAAGATATATTTTATATTAGTCAGAAGGACTGCACTTTAACACAGAATTGGGGAAAATTTTTTTCGTATATTTACACAATAAGATGCAAGTAATACACGCCCCTCTATTAGCCCTGAAAAGGACCAGGAGTTACATTACTCACACCTTTATAATAACATATTCATCCAAATATCAAAATGACTCTACTATATTTAGACAGACTTTACCCTTTTAAGACTGGCTATCTCCGCCCATTTCCCTTGTAATGATATACCGCGCAAAAATCTAAGATTCTACAACGATTCTTTACTCTAAGATATCTGTTCGTATTCACAGATATAGATTGACTTAAGGAGACTTGACGACGTAGTTGAGTTAACAGATATATATCTATTATTATGTTATACGCTACACTACGGGAAGCAAAGGGAACTGGACTCTTGCAATTCGGCAAGCCAAGGACTAGCACCGATCGTAAAGGCTATACAGCCAAGCAGAAACTACAAGTTGCTTTGGAGACTAGCGTGAACAGAGTGCAACCACAACACATAGTTTCCTACACACCGTGGAACTGGACCGTAACGGTCCTACCAACATCATATAGATATCTCTCCGAACACATCTCCCATTCGACCAACAAGCAGCCCCACCCAGCAAGACCACGAATACAAGGTAAAAGACCTTAGCCAACAGTATCACAAGTGGGAGGGCGACTCTACTACTAAAGCTAATTATTCTTGATACCACCGAGGTATCTACATCATCTTCAACTAAACACGGTACCGTGATAAGCACAACTCGCGCACATGCACCGAAGCCACCAGCATTTGCAAGAAAGAAAGCACGAAACTTCTGGCAAAGTTAAGCGCGAACCATTCTGCTGCCGTGAACAACGGGCGACACCTCTCGATGCCACAGCTGTACATTATCAAAACGCAAAAAAAACATACGATAGCAAATACTCTACTACCTCCAGCAGTAGAGGGATCGCGGATACTCTTTTTTTCGTCTGCAAGTTTCCTTTTCAATCACAACAATAAATTCTAGTAGCACTGTTATATCCAATAACACTATTATTACTTTAGAATTCTACTGTATAATCTATGTAATATATATAATATTAAAATTTGTATGACTGATAAGTAAGAAAGTGCTTCAAATCGCGAATTTGCAACATTAATTTCTCGATGTTATACCATTATAAGAAAATGTTCGTAAATAGTCTGCCCCAAAGAGAATTATGATCTGTCTAATCATTCAAAAATCCTCGGATGAATCCTTTGTCAAAGCTGTATATCCTCAAGTCTAATTGAAACGAATAAAAAGTTTAATGGAAATGGAAGTTTTGCATACTTTCCCGAAAGCTTTGACTCCAGAATCTATCCGTCGCGAAATGTTTTCTTGCATTTATAATTCTATTTTTATTAATATCAATTCTTAAGCAAACTCATAGGCCGCAACACTACAAAACTAAGGTTGAAATTGCAGCAATTGCAATCAATTTGAATTACTTGATTAAAATCATACCATTGAAACAAAAGCCAGGCTACATGAAAAGCTTACAATAATTTTCTCTTTCTAAGAATTCCTTAAAGTATTTCAGAAAAAATATCTACAGTTCGCGAAATGCAAGAAAGCGCTATCCTAGCTAATAAATACACAATTAACAACAATAATGAAATATGTACTATTTGACAAGCATAATGTACTCTTTTTTTAATACATTATGCTTGCTGTCACTATGCTCATTATACAAATATCAATACAACCAGTCCTCTGTGCCGGTTCGGACCATTCATCCTACGACATGTTAGAGGACCGGAGGAATAATAGAAAAGAAGCTCACCAACTGCTTTTCAGCTGTGTAGCTGTTTTAACAGTAGTGATAATACTCGTGTGCATATAAATACCTCAATCTGTAACAAAAAAGGAAAAATTGTATTAGTTACACTTCATCACACACATAATAATTTATGGGAATTTAAAAATTGCAAGGAAATTCATATGTTAAGAAACGTACCATGTGTCCCACGGTAAGGTGCCTGCTGGAGTTCCCCTCCACGGCCACTCGACACTGAGCAACTCGCGACGGATGAGTATGCATCAGTGATCTGTAACAAGAAAGCAGAGAAAAGTTAGATTGATTCCTGTTGTGTAATAATATGCCATTTGACAGTAAATTCCAAAATATATATTAATGAACCTACCAATGATCCCACGGTAAGATGCCTGATGGACGCCCCCTCCACTGCTAACAGGACACTGACTCTAATAATCCCGGTAAACCGGCGAATCTTTGTCCATTTGGATTTTAATCCAATTCCCGACCGTACTACTCTTTTTCATTCGTCAGGTACAAATCACTGACTCTACGACCACGTGCGAGTAAATACTTTTTTAAATTCGCGAACGGGGTTTAAGTCACTCCAAATCGGCGCCTCAACACTGACTTGAACGCGGGCAACAGCTCGGCCACGCGGGGCCCACCGTCGCTATTCTCCGAAAAACACTGATTCTAATTTCACGACAAAACTATAGGGCTCGCACGTGCGAGCCCGACTTACTTATTCACTTGACTCACTTGACGCAAAGCACTGATTCTATATACGCGAGCGAGCAAATACTTGACTGAATTCGCGGACGAGTTTTAAATCACTCCAAAACGTCGTTGCAACACTGATTCAAACACGGACGACGGCCCGGCCACGCGGAGCCCACCGTCGCAGTTTTCGCAAAAACACAGATTCTAATTTCGCGGGAACGTTGTGGGAAATGCACGTGCAGATCCGCCCAGGTCTTTCGAGACGGGCCGCGGAAAAATTCGCGACAATAAACCGTCCGTGACTCTAATCCGCACGAGTGCGGAATCACTGAAAAACACTGCTGTAAAGAAAGAATATTAGACACGAAAATGAATGAAATGATGGAATGCGTGAACATGATTGTAGCGTACGTCTCCGTGAAAGTACCGGAAAGTGGCGCGAAATTGACAGACTTCGTTTCAAACGCGTCACTAACCCCACTTGCGTACTGTACGATATTCGAATAATAATAGAAGAAGCCCACTAAGTAAGTACCGCGGCCGACACTGAGTTTAAATTTTATGGAACAATTAGTGAAACACTTTAAACAAATCACGATACTGCAATAGAAGCCCGGTGATTGCACTGTCAAGTTAATAAAGCAAGGCGAACTATGGTTGAGAACCCCGGGAGTGAGAGCAAGAGCAGCGTAGATCCGTACCAGTCGAGCGATCCCAGCGAACTGTCCGCGGCGGAGCCGGCGAACTACGTACTCAGCGCTCCCCACTCTTCCCCACCACTCGCTCACCGGCTGCGCACGCTGCGCAGGCTCCCACCTTACCCGCTCTACCGACTGCCGTCTACCACGACCACGTGGCTCGTACTTGCCGCCGACCGATACCGACAAACCCAACAAGGAATTTCCTGGAATTCCTCGTGTCGGCGCAATTTCCAGGAATTCCTCATGCTCGTTTACCAAGCTGATCAAAGCTATGAAAACACGCAGGGTTTATATACAAATCTTTAACGCTTATTCTATGCATACGTAGGCGTATTAATTATCCTACATTAAACGATGTGTATAAATTATCTTACAACTGTTTGTTTAAAGAGAAAGAAATATTCATGCATAAGCGCAATATATATACTGTGGCATTTATGATGATATATACGGGAGTTTATGCAATTATTATGTAATTTGCTATAGACATTAGATTGCAATGAATAATTAATACTGATACATTCGCCAAATATAAAACGGTGTATGTAGGATACTTTAAACAAGAATACGAATAATGAGAGATTACTGGATCATTGTATAGAAATTACTAATCCAATTATTGAATCATACAGATTAGCAGTATCTCTTGCTTTCATACTCAAAATACAATAAATTCACTATGGGTGATGTATATCACCTGGAATTAACTTTTTACTGTCGAATTATCGGTAATGCCGATAATTGCCGCAATTATTATATTCAATGCTGAATATTGAGGAAGCGTTACTAATGCACACCAATGAAATTGTTTTATTTTTAATTCTAAGACACAAGTGACATTACACGGCTAACAAAACAATTACGCAATTGTCGGTATTACCGATATTTCGATGGTGAAAATTTGATTGCAGTCATATGCATCACTCACACTTTATAAATTACGAGTGTTTATAAATTGCAAATAAATGGAAATATAAATTGGCTCCTCTTTAACACCTAATGCACAGCTATCCGCTCGGAAATACATATGGTAATACATTTGTTAAAATTCAATTAAAACATTTATTAAAGGAATCTTAAACTTTAACGAAAGCTGAATTCTGTATTTGACTTTATATTTCGTAGCGGTCTACGTATTGGTATATTAATACAATAATCAGATATTGTTAATTAAAAAATGAAGGGCATTAACCAGTATGCATTTCCGACCCAGGTCTCACCGCTTGGAGGTTGCTGCACTCAGAGACCCACCACCACCGAAATTAGCAAATAAAAACCTCAATAATTAAAGCAGACTGAACTAATCAAAAAATAATAAACCAGACATTCAAACAGACTGGACATTTAGACAACATATGTCTACTGGACAAAGCAAACTGTCTCGAATTAAATGAAGAATTACGCAACTCTATCAGGGTTAATCACTGATCCCCGAATTCCAATATTCAATACAACGCGACTGACTCTACTCAATTATAAAACACACAAATGATGATAAACTAATTCGCAAACGTGACTCGAAGAAGACACTCGCGTATGCAATAACCGCAGCACTTCCTTTGTCAGAAAACCCACCCGAGCGACTTTACCGACCTACTGCGCGCCGGTATTACAGGAATTACCATATGGTTCCAATGCAGCCGATCCCTACTTTACCTGGCTTACCATCTGTTGCCTACCTGCCCGCATTGTCGATACCGACGGACACTGCTCATTACCTGAAGTACCTCGAGATCTTTTGTTTAAATAATGGGCAATAAAACCGAATGGCCTAAATCCCTTTTTCTTTAGGTGGCTGTTTTGCGTAAAATTTCTTAGAATTTTCTTCGCGGTCTTGTTTAAGTGCGCGAATCACGCTCTGGACATTAGTAAATAGGAATTATGTTATAATGTATAATTAATTAAATTTGTGATATATTTATGTATCACAATCTGTTTTGATCTGGGAAATATTTGACGCTTATGTTTAAGATCTTAATACGTAAATGTTAGTGGATCTGTATAGGTTTCTAAAAATGTTTGAAGTATTGTATGTACAAATAATTATTCCAAATTTGAATATTGTGGGAAAATCATGACTACGTCCTTCGAAAAGTAATATGAACAATCGAGATGACCAAGAGAGACCAGTCTGATAAGACAAAATCATTATGAGAAACTATGAGAACAAGATATGAATCCAGAGAATATGCGATTTATTGTTATAAACATTTAGGTATACGATTGATAGAATGATACTATTCTAAACTACTTATAGAATTGTATAAAAAGTATATCTAACAGAATAAAAGCAATACCATTGGAAGATTTCGTTGACACTTTTATTGAAACACTCTTTAGGGTACACAAGCTATCCTAGATAAGCATTAAAGAAAGTATAAAAAGAAAAAACACTGAACAACTGCTTATGGAATCACAAAGTGTATGTCTGCCCTTCGTCTTACGCGCAGTAGACGTGATCAACGTGCACAACCGAAGGCACAACGATCCTCGACCCTTACGACTTCTTCGAGGATTTCGACAGGCGAATTACGATGAGAGCCCGTCTCGCGAATCCAAGCGACAGAATATGGATCATGTCGCTGAAGCGAGAAATTGAAAAACCATAAAACGATTGCCAGCTACGCATCATGGACTGATTCCGAAAATTCGACTTGCTTCCTGCTCAACTCCCAGTGCAGTTGGTGGGATAAAACGACATGAAATCAATTTCAGAGTAACAAACAGAGCCATTTCCAGAAGAAAATTAAGGGGCCGCTCATTACCTTGCTGTAATAGACATAAGTTTTAGAGTTAATGAAAGCAATGTAATAATAAGCATTTGAAATCATCATGAAATTGAAAATAAAGAGCCACTGAATAGAAAAACGAAAATTGTGAAAATCATCTTGAATATCTCCCATCCAGCTAATTGATTGGCGAAGTTGACTAATCGGGACGACCATTTCGAAATCAATCCAAACGCTCGCGATAACATCCAATGCCCAGAAGAACTAGAATAAGAAAGAAGAACAGAGGAGACTCGGTACAACAAGAAGGTAGGTGTACAAGTGCGAAGCAAAGACATTCCACTGTCCGTGAATCGGATGCATCGTTCACCTGACAAAATCTCGTGCACTGGCGAACGAAATAGTCCTCTTTCATGTGAAGAGGAACAACTAACGCAGGCGGAGTTTTCGTAAAGGGGACCGAGTGCCTTCTATTACATATTCGTTACGCAATATAATGTTTATCAATGATAATAGAATCTCTACCTTTTAACATATACGGGTCCTATAACTTAATGTACAGACGTTACGCAAGGTACGTCGGGGAATTACTGGGGTTCTGATTATGAAGTCGTTGCACATGCACTTCAACTCGCTCGCAGGCTTGTCCAATCACACTGGCAATCCCGCGAACGAAACTCTTATGTCTCATTCTACAAGGCCATTCGTGCTGCTTTATAAACGTTATAAATGTTTAGACAAACTACATTGTCGGATATGTAAATAATTTGCAAAGGCAGAACTGTTTGATTGAGCAACTGCACGGATCTAATGAGGAGATGTGCTTTTGCTCTGGAAGCCGTAATTCTCGCAGTTGCAGGGACGATTACACGTGCAATCTTCAAGTGGCTAACTTACACTAGTATTACGCTTAGTAGCAAGTACTTAAATAATAATCACAAAGGTGAGACCAAGGTCCGCATCACGTCCTTTGGTCAGGACCATAAACCGCCAGACAGTCTCCAATACCCGACTTCCAAAACGGAATTGGCGATTGCAATTGCCTCGTACAGATTTACGTTCGTATCGTTGGAAAATCTCCGGCAAAGAGTAAATGCACTGATAAAGTAAACTTAACGTGGTTCCAAGTATCTTCCGGCGCCCTGTATTTCGTCGTACAAACATGCAGAACAATTCACTTCGGAGTAATAAGAGTATGTGAATACGAAACAATCAAATATCTAATATCACATAGACAAGCTAATAGATACTCGAGAGAATCTCAATTATTTGTATTTTGAAGTCTGGTCGCTCAGAGTGTAAAACCATTTAGTATTCAGTTACTTATCTACTAGTTTACTAAGTTTATATTTCCCAGACGAACCGCTTAACAAATTTTGAATTGTTCTACATACTTCCCAATGACATTTCAGTATAATTGCGCCCAACAATGTTTGTGTTCACGGCTTAAGATGCTGCATCTTAACAGAAGTATGATCACAAGAACAGGTAATGCGTTCGTCAAACCTCATAGTCATTACACGCAGTGAATTATTTCCGCTTTCTATCACGTTTCGCAGGGATTCTTCTCCCCGAAGAAGACATCGTGAGGGGCAAATGGAGGGATAAGGGAGGAGGCTATCGTACTTGATTGCTAAGGATCAGTTCCTTAACCAAAGACAGAGCAAAAACACTGCGCCAGTAAGAATTGCGACGACATTGCCTCAATGTACAAACGTGAACAAGACGTTTGCTGTGCCCACCACCTGCAAACGTATCGTCGAGAGTACAATCATCGGATCATCAAGGTGGGCCAGCAACGGTAAGACATTTCGTTGGACGTGAGACACACGATAAATGGTATAGCCTTACTTAAATTCGAGATGCAGCTTAACGCTAAACAGTTAAAGTGTAAAGTATTGACTTAAGTACAACCACGAAAACTTGGTCAGTATTATGGCATTCGTATCGCTTAACTAATCGCTTCCTAGTGCAATAACTAACAGCGCGCTCTCTTTCTCTTTCTCTCTATCTGTCTCTCTCTCTCTCTCTTCCTTTCTCGCCAGCATTTTTCTTATATGTAAATCATAATGATTATCAGTGGCATTTCCACAAATTCGCCCTCTATACTGCGCGGACTTCGTATTAGCCGAGGCAAAGTCTCCTCGTTTACTGAAGGCTTCGTTAGCTCGCGCTGTACTCTCGCTGATCGATTAATTGATGTCGAACTAGTCTATAGAATTTTCATGGCAAATTTAGATTGTCACAAGTGAAGTGTCATGTTGAACTTCAATTTTCGTTTATTCAATTCATTCAATGAGCATCCTCTCGAAGTTTCTATTCTCGAAACTTAATGGCATCGAAATTTAGTTGCCGCACGATTCAAAGTGTTTCGACTGCAAGACGAATGGAGTTCATTCGTTGAAACTTGAACGATATTACAGTTTTAATAACATACAAGTTTCAAACCACTGAGGTGCAATCGAACTCTTATGAAACTGTAGCCATGTAACCAGACGATTGAATCTCCAGATATTTGTAACGCAAAGTTACGTTCAGACTGAACATGCTAACTGATGGCAATGAAAGCTGTCATCAGAGTGTGGCATGGTAACTCCAATTAATCGATCGCAACATTTGTACATAAGCCCGCTGTCAAAACTGAATCATCGGTATATCACTTCGTCCATTCATTCCGTTCACTCTTCTCGAGTCACCAAACGCGTGTGCAACTGATTTGCATTCATAAACGCCGAATGCAAAAGAGTATACGATCGTAAAACGAATGGCTTTTCACGGGTGCGATTGATTAGTACGAGTGGAAGACCGGGAATCCCTTGTCGGAACTTCCGGTTATTCCGTGGTCTTGAGTTCCTTGAGCTTCGGCTACGAGTTTTTGATTAGTAATCAGAAGACATGGGAGATCCATGGTACCCCATCCGGACCGCTCTTTGCCTTCTTTAGCCCTTCGTCGGTTCGAATCTGAAACAGATAAAGAACATGCTATTTCAGTGTAATTCTTTCAACATTTTATAATTGGAAGATTCTACCTATTTTCCAAAACTAATCAAGTGTATTTCGGCAATCTTTAAAATTACCTAATTTAAATAAAAGAGACATCAACTAAGATAGAATATCCTTCTCAATAAACTGCAGATAACAAGGAGAACTTTTTAACATTAATACTAATTTTATGGGTGATCAAACTCAGTACAAGTAGAATTGCTAAAAGAGTAATCTGCTACCCTTTGCATGATGAATAAATTACACTCTTGTACCCGCAGCAATTTGCAAGTAATACCAAGGAGGCAACGTATCCTCCAACTGAACGGAGAACAGGAACTTACTAAACCCCACTCCAGTCAATGAAACGTAACCCCGAAGAATGCATTAAGAAAGAAGCAAGAAAGCAACGACTCTGCCACGGAGTACTGTCCAAATAGAAAGATCAGCAGCAAGTGGTGATGTTTCCATCGAAGGCTCGCAGTGGCTCTCGAGTGTCATGAGAATCGTGTCAATCGCGTCAAGAAGAACGGGGCCGACTCTGCTCTCGGGCAGTAGAATCGGTCGCACGGCTACGGCGGAAGGCAGGGAGTGCGAGTGATCGGTGTGCTACCAATGCCAAGCTGATCGATGGCAATCGCTCGCGTCTAGGGACTATGATTGCGGAGGGTCTGGTTAACCAACTATGTAAGGCCGGTCGCTCGGTAATCGGGAACCTTCTCCAGGCGCACCAATAATTTGACGTAATTTAATAAACGCGATGCCCGCCTCGCCCGCGCGCTACTATCATTACCGACAGTTTGATCGTATCTCGACAGTGCGTAATGATGATGCACCCTGGGTACTCGGTGGGCTCCATATCCCCGGCGCCCCAATCATCGCTCATGCAAATTGCCACTGCGCCAACGTGGCAAAAGTACCGCGTATCCTTGCTGGGGACGATACTGTCTCCCAGGTCCTGTGTCGTGGGAAACTATCGGTTCGGTGACAGGACTCGATGAACGCTCACATTGACTTCCTGAATTCGAAGCCTGCCTTAAATGCATTCATGTAGACAGCCGCTTGCGGCCTCTCTTCGGGAATGGTGTTTATGGCAGCGTTGACAAATCACCGTTCTCCTCGTTGTATGCTCCTTTATTTAAATATTAGTGCTGACAACTACCTGGTCGTTACCGTTCAGTTTAGTGTTTAGTTTCATCACGCTGTAAGTACGCTTCCACTTGATCCTTGTGCACTCGTCTGACTCTTGCTGCTGAATCTACTGCTTTATTCTGATTCTGATCTGTTTGGTACTCGTCACTATTTCTTTACGCAAGATGCTAACACAATACAATATTCACACAGTCGACATAGTCTTTATATAAAATAGTTCTTAATATAAAATATTGTTTGCTTGATACGCTGGTTATTTTTCTAACAATGACCACGATGGAAACTGGATGATAACTCTTTATGCAAATCGTTGAAAAATCCTGTTATATGTCTATGTACGGGCGCACGAATGTGTCAGCCTGGTGCTCCATCGCACTCTCAAGCATCTCATTGTGGCCCTCGAGCGAACTCGACTGCCAATTAGACGGCCAACTTTTCCGCTCCTCCCTTACAAGCTCAGGTGCAATGCAATGCATACGTAATACCGGCATGGTGGACACCAAAGGTACGTGTGTACGCTTTATAGCGGTGTAATGCAATGCGAATGTGCCGATTTACATACGGTTTTAGTTCGCATTGGGAGCGCACGTACATATGTACCTGTGCGACCGCAGACCGCTTCTAGTTAGTGTTTTACTTATTCAAGATTTTCCCACCGCTCAGCCGATTACCTGTCGGTGATCGATAGTTTTTCGAATAATCAAACGATCGAAGCGCCAGGGTTCTTTAATTGATCTGTGAATAATAGTGGAGTAATAAATACAGCGAGAAATTCTTTTAGTTAGTAAGAGAAACTACTGATTTCGTTTAATGAATCTTATTTGCGGTGATGAACAATATTTATCAATGGATCGGGCATAGGTCTTTTGTTCTTCCTTCACATTTTCTCTCCCACGCATGCACATGGTAAAGAATTGAAGTTGCTTTGATGTTTGATGGAAACAATAAAGTTTAAAGTATCATCTCTCCGGTAAAAGCTACATGATGTTCACGTTCAAGGCCGTAATAAGCTGGGATTTTTATATTAGCCTTCATTGTACACACGTGAACAACATTGCTGTTAATACACTGTTGCCCGCCACCCTGTGGTTATCCTTGGTTAGATAGAATTCAATATACAGTCTTTGCATTTATGTTGTACCGAGCCTTCTAGTGGGAGAATAAGTGGTAATTTTAGACTCGTTATCGCGTCTCTCGTAAGCACGTTCCCCATATTCGTATAACAAAGTAAAAAAAATCCTTACGCAAATGCAACATTATCGCCTTCCGGCTCGCGTTCAAGCATATTTCCAATCATTATACTGTTCTCCCATTCAGCTAATAGATCCTAAAAACGATTTCGAACGAAGTAAAGCTAAAGATAACTTCCTTACACGATTATCATTCCCCTTGTTTACAAATTATTCTCATTCATTAAACTATTACTATTCATCCCGCACACTCAGGAAGAATTTGGACCTATAAGTCAGACCGGTAGTCACGCCAATGATCACGATGAAGTAATGCCGATTACGAAGCATCAGTATGACCAGCGTGCACTGCGAAGACACACGTGCGACGTGCGTCCAAGAAAAAAATGCCTAATTTCAAAGGTGCCGTCGGAGAGAAGTTTCCTTGGCCGGTGGCATTGTCGGCATGCCGGGAGGATGTGACGTCAGGTCAATGGCCCGAGAGACAGAGGGGTTCCGACGTGCATACACTTGCATCCACATGCGAACAAAAAGCCCTTATGCGGTGCCCGCTGCAATGCATATTCGCACAATGCACCGTGCATGCGCTCATCTTTCGGAGACAATGTCCTGCCGGCGAGCAGTGACTCGGCGACGCACTTTTCGCATTGTCATTCGTTCGAGAGAGACTCTCTTTGCTCCCCTCAACCGAACGCATACGTTTAACTCTTAATGGGGTAAAAGTGCCAGGTGCTACGCAATGCCAAACTGGCAGCTTTCGAGTGGCGACGGTTTGTAAAATTAGCCCTAAATGGTAGCTGAATGTGAGATATTTTATAATTTCTTAATTAATAGTATAGAATGTTTATGTAAATATAGTTTTTATTTATTTATTGGAGATCCGTGTGCAGAGGGTGAATATGTTTACTATTTAATACGTAGGCGATGCAAGGTATGGAATGCATGGAATGAAGAGTTATTGCTGTGTGTATTGCACATAGTCCATCATCGAGGACACAAGTGTACTCTATTTTGCTAAAGCTTCCGGGATCTATTAATAAATCCTATTCTAGATATAACACGATCAGGCAACAGGATCTCTGAAACCATTTGGATTTCAATGAATTAATTTAACGAGAGCGATTGAAATACTTATGAAGTTGAGAAACTCGAAAAATTAAGTCGAAAATAATCATAAAAATGAATTTATGGAATAATATGTTATATTATTTACTTTCGCCCGAGAAATAATTCAGTGGAATAAGACTCGAAGAGAGTAATATTCTAAGTAGAAAGAGACTACGCCACTGGGGTGGTAAGACAGACGTACGCGATGGAACAAAGCGAAAGGACGACCCACGCTGCGGGTATCAACATAGTCATATTCATATGTGAACTTAAGAGCATCCCTGCACTGGGACAATAGTCTCTCCGCAGTCTTTTTATCCAGTGAGATTGCATCGTGCACCTTCACTTGCGGCCCGCAGACAATAAAGGACTTTACAGTCTTCTATGTTAGCTTTACTATCCTCTATGGTTTAACAAAAATCAATAAAATCCCCCTACAAGAGATACGAGGGAATAATAAAGTAGACGTCAAAACCCACGAAATAGAAAATACGCATTCTAAATTATATGCGTAAAAATTGAATGCTAAATAGTACAATAATCAATATAATTTCAGAAAGAATTTCGCAAAACTCCGAATAAAGAAAACACTATACTTTTTCATATAAACTTTGGCGAAATAAAAAAGATACTTGTCTTAAAACAATTATACTTGTTAAAATATAGCAGAAGATTTAAAGGAAACTGGACGACCTTCTTCCTCGGGCAACAAACCAAGAGTACACTGTGAAATAAGTAGATGCAAGTATGTATGGGCAGCGCGAACGCATGATATACGGTGGCAGACATAACAATGGGTTCATTACCGAAAGTTTGGACCAGCCGGAGCCAGGTTCGCCGAATCCTGCAGTCAGAGAGGGTCGTTGACCCTCTGAGCAGGAGTTCGCCGAAGGCACCAGCCTCAGCAGGCGCTTGGAACCACCTTCTTCCAAACTTGCAAGCCAGCCTTAGGCAAACACACGGGCTCAGAAAAGAAATACGAAGACGAAAAGGAACCTGCCCATGCAATGTTACGAAAATAATTCGCGAATACCTTTCATAACATTTCGTGCTTTATAAGGGCCCTAGAATGATAAATTATAGTCGTCTTAACTACCACAAAAGAATAAATAGTAGAATTTGAGGAGTAAAAATACTCGGAGACTACCACATAAATTTAATAAAGTCTTAGTTACAATACTAATCATATAACCCTTTCCCTGTTAATTCCAATGAAATACAATCTAATAAATACAAAAGACATTTGCTTTACTCTCTTGTTTCACTCTTCTACTTTCGACGATACCGATCCTACTGTATTATTTATTATCAGGATGATTGAAAATATCCAGGATCCTTGTTGCAAGTAAGAAAAATAGAGTTTACGTTTCCAAGTGAAAGGAAAAGGTAGAAGGCATGAGAAAAGGGAGGTGGTCGCACGGCTGCCCGAGTGAATCTCAAAGTGGAGTGTTTCCAACGAAACGATCCTGGATAAGATATGACTGCTGCCAGGTTTGAAGGGCTACGCAAACGATCGGTCATTGAACTGCGAGTGCGAATCCTCGCTTCTTCTTCGAGTATTATACATACTTGCTGTAGCTGGCTGCTCGCGCGCGGCAAAGTGGTCGTGAAAGACGATGTGCAAATTCAGCTGGGTCTCAGCCAGCTGCGCTACAATAGAGGGAGAAGCCTCGATCTCGAAACGAGCGTTTGCCTTTCGCCCTCTTCGACTTAGAATCCGCCCGACTAGTATTTCGAGGGGGCTCGAATTGCTTGAGTGCTTTCTCAAACTCTACGAGAAGAACGGGTATTCAGATGCAAATTCAAAATGTAGATGGTACATTGCTTTCTTTAAAGAACGATGTGCTATTGTCTGTTAAACAAGTTGTCAATGAGGAACAACAATTTGAATCGACACAAGATATATTATTGGTCTATGAATAAAAATGTGAAGTGAGAGAAGTATTCTCGAAAATGAGAATGAAATTTTGAAATTAATTGCAACTGATTAATCATTATTACTTCCACGGATAGTCTATAAAAGGACATTGCTCCTCCATTGGCGCAGTCAGTCAGTCGTAGAGAACTCAAGCTCGCTAGGAGAGACAGCAAAAACAAGCAGGGTTTCCTCTACAGGAAGACGCACGAGCGATCTATAACAATATGCAAATTCGAAAGTTGTTTCCCTATCCTTACGCGTTGTTTCCCCACGTCGTTACAGGTTTCCCAGACTCTAGGAACGGGGATCACGGAATAATCGATTTTATCGTGCAATCGCAGAGTAGAGTGGAAGGCGAGCGCGAGCAAAACAGGCAGTCTATCTGAAAGCAATAGGATAAGACAAGAAGGGAAGGTTGGCAGATGCACTTCCGTCGATTCACTTTTCCTTATCAGAATCGAGTACCTGGCTCTTTAGCGTTTCCGGTCCCTTCTTTTCCTTCCGCTTTCGATAAGGCTCATCCGCCTGCCTCTTTCGCGGGACATAACGTTTCAATTCAAAGGTAGATCCCGGCCCGCCAAACCTATCTGTATCTCTTAATTATCTTCATCTCCATTCTCGGAGATCACCGAACACTCCGCGTAATTAATATCACTCGCACGCTCGCGGGGATTGGTGTGCGGGGCTAGCAGCTATGCACACGCATCTGTGTACCCAGTAAGTGTAACTACAGTGTACGCACAAGACTGGGCGGATACGAAAGCAGACAGACATGTGTGCGCATACGTACGAAGTGCACGCACTTGCTGTGTCACGAGGCACCGAGAACCAAGTGTTGCACTAGCCTTCGAGTTCTCTATGTGTTTGTTTGTACGTGTGCCTTTCAGTCCTGGTACTTGATCACGGGTCATACCGGAAGTCCTTTTGTCGGGCTCGCGAGTGCGAGTTAACTGGATGACTTTGTTGGCAGTGAACGTACTGGAACAGCCTGTTAACTTTGAAAGGAACTCGCATTTGCCGATACACTTTGATGCGGGGTTTCTATGCCGGGGAATTCCTCTATGGGAGAACTGTGAATGTTAAATGCTAGATCCGAGCTTTCACCGAGTGGGACAGAAACCTGGCTGTGTTGAAAAGGAGCAATTCTGACAGTTGCTAAACGGAAAAAGTCGACTGCTAGTCTTGTGTCGTTTTTATTTCATGCATTTTGTAGCGTTACGTTTGCACTGAGAGCTAAGTGGAAACTTGTTGAAAAGGAGATTCAAGTTCAACACTTTGTGTATTACGTCAGTCGATTTATTTCTATGAAAATAGAGTTAATAAATATTTCTAGCAAGGTGTACTGACAGAGTTGCAAATCTGTATGTTGTATATTCGAAGTGTCAATGTTAGAACATGAAACAATATTCCTATCAAGGCAATATCTCATTGTACGCTAGCGATTTGAGAAGTATTGCATGTGCAAGCTGTCTCCTTTGACTAAAGGAAGGTGTTGCAGAACGAAACGCCGGCATGTGCACGTAGGCGAGTGGGAGCAATGAGTTAAGGCTCGAAGTCCGCGTGTCGCCTCGCGTTGCATTGTGCCCAAGCTGATATTAGGCAAAGCTGTCTTCCGTGCGGGCTTTCCTCGCTGCGCACAAACGCGCTCTACACACAAAGCGCATTGTTGCAATCGTGCGACCCAGATTGCCCGTACTCGCATTGCTCTTATCGTTTCACGCCGCTAAAACGTTCGATTTCCTTGCCCGCATATCCGTCTACGTTCGCGATACCTTCGCAAAGTCGTTCGCAATTTGTTACACTTTTAAATGACTCCTGTTTTTTCGCTGTACTTGACTCACCGCGGGTTTAGCATTATTTCCTTATAATTGTGTACCACTTTGCCGCTACATTGCGCAAAAGATATTCAAATAATTATGGAAATTGTGGTTGTAAAAGTGTCAATAGTAGCTGGTTCGATATGACGTAGTGTTTGTGTGACGTGCAATTTGAATAATTGTTGTACCAGTTAATGGAAATATTCAGTGAATCGATTTCTATTGAAACTTGTTGTCTACAAATGCCGAAATGAATAAATAGTAATTAAAATATTCAAGACGACCGATTAAAAGAAATGATACGAAAATGAAATAAGGTTTACTAGTTTAAGAAAATGTAAGAATAAATAGTTCTCTAATATTAGGTAACTAGGTAATACGATACGGTGAACTGAACATATGTTTTGTACAATAAAACTATCATTCCTGCACATATTGAGCTACGTGATAGATACGAGTACGTTAGATTACGTATGCTTCATGATTGCAGCGAGGCGCAAGGTAACTCACACGGTGAAAATTGAACTTCAAGATGAAACCGCGAAAAATCAGCGAGATACTAGTAGCAATGACATAATTTTCTACTGACCCGCTTGCCTGCAAATAGATCTAACTGTATCCCAGTTTGAGTATCAGCGGGGAGTCATGCACAATCTACCGTCTGATATAATGTTACTTTGCCAGATCATCACATCTGAAGTGTCTTGAAAATTGCTTAACTCAGATCGAATGACTTCCATACGATTCTACATCTACCACGAGCATCAATATAATTCGAAATCATATTTTTCCGAAAGAAAATGAAGATAACTGTTAATACGATTACGACTTTTCGTTTGCTGTCCCAGAGAAAAAGAAGGCCTTTGAAAAATTCTAAAACCACACAACAGTTAACATCATCAAAGCCTTTCGTTTATGAACTTAGGGAAAAAGTAATTGAAAATTACTACACTAATTAACCATGGATATAATAAAGGTGGTTCTTCAGAAGTTCAGGTCACTCCGAACGCAACTGTACAGCGCGCAAAAAGAAAAGCAGATAACAGTTAACATCATTAAGGCTTTTCGTTTGTGAGCTACGGGTAAAAGTGGCTACCGCGCATAAGTGGTGGTTCAAAGTAACGGGCCGTTAACGCGGCAAGGCGCTCGAAATCAATTACCACGATAGCTGTACGGTTCCAAGCAAGACCAATTAAGTTTTCCCCGGCGACAATGATGAATTGTACGGCAGGGAGCGTACGCCAGTCATTGCGAGCACCGCCAGCAACAGCGGCAGTGCTTCAGCAGCCGATTATAAAGGTCGCCGAGTGAAAGTAGAACCGGGTAATTAATACGGATCGATAGCGAGATCGCCTTCGATAATAATTACTCCAAGTACGTGCGAAAATCTCTCCCGATCTTTGACGGACGCTACGCCGATGATTACGTAAGCGGGACGTGCCGTGTTATGGAAAACCTGAGAACCTTTCAGCATATTCGATGCTCTCACCGGACTTTCAAGTACCTTTTCCCGCGCTAAGAGGTCATTAGTCGAAAGCAAAATGAATCGACTGGAATACTGATTTAGTTTGACTGATGGGTGATTGGGAATTTTCCTTAATACACTGTGCCTGATACTAAGAGAGATTGGACGTCTATGAGTAACTTTGCTATTAAAATTAATTGGACTTGAAGCTAATTAGCTTGGCGTCTGCAGTAACCTTCGACAAGAAACCCGCGTAAATGAAATGCTTTTCAGGTTAATGTTCTGTGCGCGTTCCAGGCTTCCAGTATTTAGGTAAATCGATGGAAATAACTCGTGTGCGTACATTCGTGTCGCGTTCTCGTTCACTAGGCCGCTGAAGGTCACTGTTAATCGGCGAAGGTATACTACTGTAAGATCAAGTCGATGTTCCAAGTAAAATTGCCATAGACTCACGAAATAATATTCCACAAAATTCCAAACTGTGCTTGTGTGGCAATTAAAATATATAATAAAGATATCATCCATTTTTACCGCCCGAAGAACTAATTCTATTATGTCAAATGCTTAAATTAGTTTGTACACTAAATTGAATAATTCTGATGAGGAAATACGTGGCGTACGAAATTTTTTACGAAAATCTCTATCAACTGCTTTAGAAAAACACAGGATGCTTTGTGACATTTAATGACGAGCGAGGCAATCAGATTTTTTTCGAGGAAATAAGATGCACTACACGACGCAATTGAGTCTGACGTCTCGGCAGGAGTACTCTCCTCCCGATTAGATGAACTCCGAGGAAGGAAGAGAGGAGCACTTATGCCGGAGAGCGAGTTATTCCAAAATGAGCAATAAGCGGGCGTATATCTTCCTCCAGGCTTTTTTTCCCCGCCCTCCTCCGTCCCGGCGTCCATGTTTCACCGACGCTTTTTTCCCTAATGCCTGGAACACGAGTCCGCGCGAGAGCTTAACCGCTTTTCACCGGATTACATCGATTCCGAGACGCCGACGCCGCCTTTGCCGAGCGATTACCTTTATTGAACAAGCCAGCAATACGGCTAGCTTGGAAAAACACCTCTCATTTCATGACCGCGCGACCGAAAACTCACCGAGAATTACTGGATTCTACCCTGCGCAATCACTACGCTCGCCTGCATACCTGCCGTTCATTTGGTCTGAATTTACTGACAGTTCGTTGGAACTTGTCGGATTAGTGTGGAAATCCAACGCTTATTGCGGTAGATAGATTTTATTAAATTCGGATTAATAAGACTGGAAAATGTTACTTAAACGAATCATGGTCAATAAATTTCAGTTCTTATGAAGAAAATGAAATCGATGTATTATATGGATATAAATAGTTAGAATAGAATCGACGCGTACCAGGATTAGAAGATTTATTATAGGAGAGTTATTAAATTACAGAGTTTCAAATTATTCTTACTTTCTGATGGTTTATCTATTTGCCATTTCATTAAATATTATGATTGAATTACGAGTCAGTGCTTTTGACGATGGTCAGTAGCTGACGAAATGAATACTAGGGCCTTCGATCCCGGAAAGAAGTAATAAACCCGAGATTCATAACGTGAGACCTCATGGAGATTCTATGGCATTAATAATCGCATAGCCGATCACTTCCGAGTCTATCAGAATTTACGACATTGCGTAATTTCAATCGATTACAATTAACCAGTCCCATTCAACTACCGAACGTCCTGAATAACTAGATGCAGACCGTAAGGTGGTGAGGTCCTTAATGGCGAAGGGTTAACTAATCCAATGTGCACTGCTCTGCCGGGCGTACAAGCCGTTTCGCCATGACCTTCCGGAAAACACTAAGGCAAAGAGGATCCATGGGATCGTGGAACTGCGATCGAAGGTGGTTATCGATCGCCAACAATCGTGTGAACCGAGAGACGAAAGGGGAGACCCCTTTTCTGTTCCCGGATACAAATTCGCAGTTCTGCCAACTGGTGTGCGAGAGATAGCATTCCTTACGAGTTGCTAACTAGTAATGTAAGCTCGATCAGAGACGAGTATTTCTGAGAGGAATTATGAGATAATTGATTTAGGTGATTTTATAAAAATCAACTAATTAAGGGAAATTCCAAGTGATCTTTTGATCAGCTCTCTGAAGGGGATATATAAATATAACAGGATTTAAAAAATTGAGATTCAAACTATCGTAACTATCCTGTTCAATATTAATTCTAATCAGATATACTTAACAATAAAATAAAGAATGTCAATCATTATATTATCAAACCAGCAATTAAGCTCGAAGTAACATATCAAAAACAAAAAATCCTAACCATCATATATTTTTATTCAAATCCAATCATCAGTAGAATGAGTAAGACGCGCACGGACCGGCTAGCAGTTTCAAGTTATCGATCCGCGATTCACATGTGTGAGGTGTCACGGGTCTGCGGCACGTATCTCCACGATGTTCATGAGCTTGGGCTCGCATCAGCGAGGGGTTCATGATCTTCGGTTCACATGTCCGAGTTCACAAGGGGATCGACAATATGCGCGCGTCAAGTTTATCTGCGCCCGGTCTCTGGGAGAGGCGAGAGTAAGTCCCTCGTCCGAGCGATAAAACCCCGGGCATTTCGCATGCCCTCCCTCTCCCTCTCTCCCTCTCTCTCTCTCTTTCTCTCTTTTTCTCGAGGGGGCGCGGGCGAGCGGCACGATCGGGTAGGGATCGGCGTGCGCGATCTGTTCGGACGTGAGAGAGGATAACGATAACGGGAGTGCGAAGCAACGCCTGGGAAAGCGATCCGCTCCGGGTGTGTATGGGCTCTCTTTCTCTCTTTCTCTCTCTCTCCGCATGTGTACCAACGGCTACGTGGAGGGACACGAGGTGTTCTTACGTCTTCCGTGAGATGTGGAACTCGCCTTTCAGAGCGAGAGAGAAGAAAGAGAGTGAGAGGGAGAGGGCGCGCGCCTCCAGTACGTGTAACACAAGCGCTTATTTATCAGAGGATACCGGAAGGCAATCAATTCCATCGTAAGAGCACAGAAAGAGAGACAAACGCCTCGCAAGCTCATCTCTCCCCCTCCATCCAACTCTCTTCCTTCTTTTACCCTCTCCTGCTCAGGTGTCCCTCTTTCTTTCCTATACAATATCTCTCTCTCTCCTTCTCTCTTTGTTTCTCTCTGTTCACTCTCTTAGCGCATTCCGGAAAATCTTTTTCCTCGTACTGTTTTATTGTCCCAGCGACCCCTTTGATCTCTGGCGCTCCTACGATTCTCCTCCCTCGATTTACGATTACCACACATTTTTACAGAGGATCCCCCCCTCCCCCCCTCCCCCCCTTTTTTTTTCTTATTGGCACTCGTTGCCGTTTCCCGCTACTGTACGATCCTCCCGGCTTGCTACGTACAACAGCACAGCTTCCCTATGGAGCAGAAGCTCGAGCCTTTAAATAACCTGGCTAAACACAACACCGCTCGGGCTTTATTGTGCCTGGCTTTTGTAATTGATGATCGGGGTACTTGTTAACCGGCGGAACAAATGTGCTCGTTAGGGGGGGCACGCGAAATTATAACTGGGAATCTCGGTTGTTTGTGTGTAACTCGTGAAGCCCGTTAGCCGCGAGCCTCCGGAGGAATTTATGCGATTGCGCGCGAGCTTGTAAAGCACGCGTGATTGCTCCGCGCCATTCGGGAATCGAACGGTAGAGGTTGACCCTAATGCGAGCCTCGTGTCAGGTTGAAATATTTGAGGAAAAAGTAAGTGGGAAATATAAATGCGACTCATGCACCGGTTTGGTACTTAGGATAAGTATAAATAATTGTATGTGGAAATGTGTATGTGATTTGTTTGTGTATTATTCAATAAAGAATTCTGTAAACTTGAGTAAATAATATAAATATAGATTAATTACTTGTAGGGTATATATCAGCTGAATAATTCAATTGGAAAATATGCAAACGAGATTTCTAATGGTACCACTTACGTTATTGAATATCCTCACTACGAATTTCTAATGCACAGCGAAAATGCGGAAGTGCATTTCGCATAAATCTGCAAAAAACTTTCTCCCCGCTCGTATACAAAGCCGGCGAGAGCGGAGAACACTGATTCGGGGTTGTACCACAAGACAATGTCGAAGTTTCATCGATCGACTTTTGTTTACCGAGTCCGGACGAGAAACCATGCTGAGTAATAAAGAGAGAAACATCTGAGCGAAAGAGACGAGGATCCTCTGAGTTTTGTGGTTAACACAGACCGTTTGACACGCGAGCACGCCGTCCGATTTATACGTACATCGTCTTGAACTTTTAATGCATTTGTAAGTGGATTTTTCCGGCCCGAAGCTCTGCACGAGAGCATCACAAATACGAAGAAACTCTGCAAGGCAAGGTATACGTGTGTGTGCGCGCGTGTGTGTGTAGTAGGATATTCACGCCGGGCGAGGATCGCGCTTACTCGTCTGGAAAATTATCCAGTAACCCAGTGACACTGAGAGGCCGCCGCGCCCCTCTCGATTCTATCTCTTCCATTACACAAATTGCAGTCGATGTTTAAAACGAAAGGAGGCCATTCTCACGCAATACCGACCGCTGTAACTTCGACCCCTCGCTCGTAAAAATCACCATCCTTGACTTTGCACTCGTGGAATTACTGATTGGAGTACCAGGATTTATTAGAAACTGTTAGAACATTGAACGGAGGGCATACGAGTATTAAAAGCAATACATTTCAGACACGTGTATAGTACAAAGAAGTTATATTAATGAAAATAAAATAAATAAATAAATGTTTAAAAATAGAAAATAAAGAAGGCAAAGATTGTCCACGGTTGATAAACACAGTTTCAATAAACAGGACAGGAATAAAGCGCATTAAGAGTGCATAGAAACATAGAAACGAGAAGTGAAACAGATCTAAGTAATTTGGGGCGGATCGCAGTCAGACGGTTTCCCTCTCGCGATGGCGCAGGTGCCGATTGACCGTAAGGGACACAAGGAGAATTTCGCCCGACGACTCGATGCCGTTAGTTTTGCGGAATGCGTATCCGACGATCCTGCACTTCTGCATGCGTTGCTGGAATATCTCCGCTTGTGAGGAGACCTTCGCTTCCCCCTGATAGAAACCGGTAGCCGATCGTTTCAGGCATAAAGAATGTTGTTCTATGGGAAATTCATTTAATCCGACGACCATTGGAATCTATGTTCATCAACCATTGAACCCTTCCCTACTGTGTGGTGACGTGTCGACGATAAAGAATCGATTAAACACGAATGCTGTGTGTGTTTAATGCCGCATATAAATGTTTCATGTTAATAGGAAAGTTTCCATAGAATTTATGGATGAAGAATGAAACTAATGATTTCGTCGATTAGAAGCTCGTAAGTTATGAGTTAAATAGGAGTGTCAAACACAATAGAATAAAGATACTATTTTGTGCCAGCTTCGCCAATATCAAAATGATAGTCTTTGACATACACTTCTCACTTGTTGTTGTGTGTCACAGTATTCGTGAGAGCTTTCAAAGCCAACGAGGAAAAGTAGACACGGCACAGTACAATACAAGCACGCACACACGAGTTCACCAGTGCCTAGAATCAATTTCCATTGGAAGGGCCGGGCGTACAAACGGCGGTCATCAATAAAGCCGACAGAGAATCAGCTTCCTCGTAGAGTTTGTCGTTGGTTGGGCCGCTTTTATCGATATGCCGATTCCTACGGGAGAGCCGTGTTCGTGTACCGTTAGGGCGCGCAGGATATTACGTGCACGTGAGCGTTGCGCCGAGGGCGTCGATTAAACGATTAGAATGACGATTAATATCGCTCGCGAACGCTTATCACGCGCGCCAACCTAACTGATTATTGCCAGCCACCCTCGCGCACCTCCTGTGATTCCAATGCCAGCCAAGAGGAAGTGCTTGGCCATTATTGTATGCTAAACAATGCCATATAGGAAAAAGAGATGCTTTTCATTGGGCAGTTTGGTTGAAAGGCCACGGGCGGCACCGAGTCACTGATTTCATTGACTACGCCCCATTGAAGAGATTGTGATTTAATCGGAATACCTCAGGCACGAAACTAGGAATTGTTGGCCGCCAGGTTTGGAGAGGAGTCTTTCGAGCAATAACTAAACCCATCGGAAAGTTCGATTGAATACAGTTGGAATACTTGTGCACTTCCTTCTCCCGTGGAAGGCGCCGGATATCTCAGTGGCGCGTTACTTCGGGACAAATAAGGACTTGGTTGGAGCCAATCTCTAGCGAAGAAGGGCGTTGCCGATTTCTCATGACTTTAAAGAACCTAACGGTTGTCGAGTGAATTGTCTGATAGAAATTCAGACTTCAAGTAATTCATCTGAAATTGTAATAGGAATCTTCGAAGTTATATGATTTCTTTAAGGATACAATTCCTTTAAAATTACAACCTACGATTAAAAAAATTAAGTTCTGCTACCAATGATTTAATGCCGATGCTTTGCGACCAGGAAGTCAACTGTTAAGTCAGAATTTAGATTTGTGAGAAGCAAATGAGCGATTGATCGAGGGGGTTGTACCTTCTGGTTTTAAGACGATCGTGATTATTCCATTCCGCAAATAGAGTAGTAGGCATGAAAAAAAGGGTACGTTACATAAGTTCCGTGGATCACTTACAGTTACTCCAATAGTGAAAGTAGTCCACACGCTCGCATATATCATGCTCAAGACTAGGCAGCGTGCACGCTGTTCAATTTGAGATCGTGCCGCGTTACCAACCCGATGTAATTCATTCGACGATACGTACGAATTTCATTATCGCGCCGATACTTATCAGAAAAACTAATGATTCCGAAGGTATACATTTGTTGACTAGCGTCGAGTTCCTTTCATCGAGGGCAGCAAGGAGAGTAGCGTGAAAGTTTTCGCCTTGCATATCTGATCGACTTACGCTATTAACACAAGTATTAAGACGACGATAAAAGTCGTCGAACAGAGGACTCAATTCTCGTTGCAGATCGCCAGGATATCGACTTTAGTCTGCTTGTCTAAATTATTCTCTTCGACTGTTTCGCCCTCGCAGAGCATCGGCACAACGTTATCGAACTTGTGCTATCTGGTCAATAATTTTAATGAACATCGACGATAAATCCTTTCGTCGGCGCGCGACCGATGACAATGGGAATATTGACGATTTTTTGGTTGGACAAAAGGGAAAGAGATCGAACGATAGCGGCTGAATAAAGACCGGGCGAGGCTAGCGGGAAACTAGGCACTGCGTTTTGTAAGGACACACAATATGACAATGGTGAGCGCGCGCAAGGCAAAGTGAAACTCGTTATTCTCCTGGTCATTTTGGCGCGCTAGATAAATTGGCCCCATAACTTATGCCCCGGTCCTGTGACAACTAAACATTCGCCGCACGGAGAAAGGGAAATTTTGGATCGATCAAACTCGAGAGATTTTGAAACAGCTGGGCGTGACTCTGAAGAATCGAAACATGTAAATTGTATAACATTAAAAAATAAAAAGAATAAGATCGAGAGAAATTTGATGTGTGAATTATTCGTCAAAGGACAATTGAGTTTCTTAAATAAAAGCTGAAGGAAGACCCGGGGCGTTTCGATTGAAACAAATTACTCTTACTCGGCAGCACTCGAGCGGCAACTCCTACTACTTACTGCTGTCAGTCCATCATCCTAGGAAGAAATGATAGGCTCCCATGGGAGGTAGCGAGCGCACATTCTATCTATTGTATTAGGGGGTGGTCTGAATCCTTGCGTGATACGTGGAGGGTTCATCAAGTAGCTTCCGCGAGGTAGGTAGGTCCTATGGTCGCATGGGTTGGACGTGGAAGGACCGGCGGGCACGATCAAATCCTAATTAGGTAGGATAGCGGCTGATGCATCGGATAGAGGCGATAGGCTTCGATAAGGATCGAAGGGAAGCAGGGGGAAGTTGCTAGAGTCCCGGGGATGGCGTAGCTGGATCGGTTGGATATGCTCGAGGGAGCTGAGAGCTTCCTTCCTCTCCTGGTTGATCGGGGGAACGGACAGACGGTCACGGGCTGCTCCCGGGTGAACCTGACGAACCTAGGGTCTTCGACCCGCTCTCTATACTGTACGGGCGCCACCGGGAGAAGTACGGCTCTCTCGCACGGGCTATGGCGTGCAGCCACTTTGCCACGACACAGCCATAAACATCTCTGAATGGAGACCACCCACCGGTCCGCACACTTCTCGGAACCCCCGAGAAGCCCGGCCTCCGTCTATATACGTGTACGTACGTACTTCTGGAGGCGAGCCTTTTCACGGGAACACCAAAGACGCCTTCCTACTTATGTCTAGGCGGGAGTGTGTGCGTGCGTGTGTGCACGTTGCGTATACGCTCGGGCTGATTTTTCATCGGCCAACCTAGCCACGCTAGCTGGCTCAGAGAGAAGCTACGAGAGATGCGCCTACTGCCTCCGCCACGCACGGGCAAAGGGCTGCGCCGGGGATGAACTGTGCTATTCTTCCGAGATGGGAAGCGGTTCGCGGGAGGAAAGGATGCTGATGAGTTGGCTCCGGTTATGGCGGATTTACTGTGGGAGTTCTGGAATTGGCTGCTTGGGACTAATACTCTCTCTGGAGGAGTTGGGATACTCCATACTCTCCGACTCTATTATGACTTTCCCTTCTTAGTGGAAGAACATACTCATTGCGAGATGAATGGTTAGTAAAAAAAATACGTATGCGGTAGGCAGGAAAGATAATAAGCGAAATGAGAGTTTTATAAAAATTGTATGATCAGTATTAAATTTATTTGATTGAATTGGATTCTTGATATTATTAAATGAAGAATGCCCGATATTTCAAAGAATCTGTGTCTAAAATTAAGTTCCAACGTACTCTCTAATCCCAATCCGTGTTTTATAGTCTACGAACATGAATCAGGAAATGCGAATGCAGAGTATCATTTACTTAAGCGGCGTTCAATTTATCAACGGTACGATGAGAAAAATAGTGCAAAAAGTAGTGACGTGCCAGCGCATTAAAGCAAAGACATAACTATCCCAGGAGAATTCTCAAGACGACGATAATCGGTGGAAACGATAAGAATTGATGTCCGGTTAACGGCAATCGGTTGGCCCCATGACATATCACGTTCCGCGGCGCGCCGATACGGTACGATTGCAATTTTCTCGCTAAAACAACGAGACTTCATTTCCGTCTTCGTGGCAAGAAACTAAGCGGTACACTGACATCTTATCACGCTCGCTTACAACGTCCGTTAGTGACTATTACGAGCTCTCCGAAAGGAGAGAGAAGAGAGAGAGGAAGAGGTGTTTGCGAAGGAAGAGCATGGGAAAAAGGGCGACACAACAGGATATAAATTGTCGTGCACGACGACTTCATGAATGTCACGCGTTTTCCTTTCCTAGTTCTTGTCCCGGACTGACACCGCCCGTTCTAGCTGAGATACGCCTAGCTTTCGATCTCCTATTTGAATGAGCTGACGGGATGACGGAATGATTAGAAGGCTTCCAATGCTTGAAAGACAAGACTAATGAATGAGATTGAATTTCATATATGTAGATAACTTCGCCTTATACAACATTCATTTAGATACCGTACTATTATTATGAAAGTGTTTACTGTGGCTATGCAATTGATATTAACAAGAATATAAATAAAATAATATTATCCAGGTAATACGTATGCCGAGATTAAAATAAAAATTGCGTAGATCATAGATTGCAGTAGAACTTTAAATTTACGGGACAGTAATTATACTTGTTAAATGCGTCAGTAAAATAGTTGAAAATTGAAGGTAACAGTATACCAATTACTAACAATTTCGACCAAGGCATCTATAACGCCTCTGGTGCTTTTGCTATTCAGCAAAGTACTATGCATTATTTTAATTCGCTCCACTTCGAAAAGATAGTCGTTCCAGCAAACTAATGTAGAGACTATTTTACTGCAAGCAATAATAGCGTAAGTATTTTACTATACTTTTAATGCCTACTACATAGGACTTCCTGCACGCAGGATCGACTAATGGACATCGTCATGGGGAGTCTTCTAATTCACCGTCGAAATGACAGGATATTCAACGGCAAATCAACTATGTCCATCTAGAAGCCGACGGTGCAGCTTGTAATATGCACGATCCAGTCCCCTAATCTTATCCGCCTCATCTAAGTCGATCGGGACAAAAAATCTGGTTAGGTCCAGTCGGTAATCCGCGCGAGAGTTGTTGGGTGGGTTATTGCCGAGGCGCCGTTGCTCTCCGTCACGTACATCATCAAAGGTCCGAGGAGCAATCGGATGTTCACCCCGGTCGGCAGTTTTCGCAAAAAAGACTTCGCATCGCGCTACCGTTTTAATCGAACTGAGAAGCCTTCCGAGAATGAGAAATCGATCGGAGAGCAACCGATCGGGATATTGGTACGACGGATACGTCGCTTACCAATTAGTCTCGGTGAATCGGGCTTCATGATTGAGTTCGTTATTACCCGAGAACTATTGCGCGTATGTGATCAGAGTTAGCTCATCGTAAGAATTTGATAAAGTCATAGAAAAAAATATTGATTGATAGTTCAAATATTTTCATTATATAATTAGCAAGGAATCTGTTTGCAAGACAAATCTTAATTTCCCGTGATTCTAACGAGTCACGAGCAAGTTTAAATATAAATTATATAAATGCAAACTTAAATCCAATTATTAATTCATAAGTTATCTTTCTGTTTCTATTATCATCCGTTCTTTGGAGCCTAATTCATCGAACTGATTCTATTTTCGTTACTCTTTGACATTCGAGAAGACATGCTCTCCCAGCTGACAGGAATACTGTTAGTAGAAGGGTCAACAATCGCAGCGGCGGGCGGGCTTATAAAGCAAGGTACACGCTGTATTACGTACAAAGCTGCGAGAGCGATAAGATCGGTGTTAAATTACGTGCAAGTAGAAGGGTTGCGCGCGGATCATCCCTAAAAAATTGTGCCTCTAACGTTTGTTCCCTTCCTCGTCCATCCGTTACGCGGCGAATCAGCATTTGTTTCGTGGCACGGGGCCCCCTTTTAACACCGAGCGCAGCCAGTAAATTCTGCGTGGCGCTCACTTTCTGAAATACTGCAATCTCGAGCCGGGACCGGACCGGACCGCGCAGGAATTATGTAAGAAGAGATATATTGTATGACGGAGTCTCTCTTCCCTCGCGCCACACTCAAAGACTCGCGCGGTAAGTCCGGTTGGGCCCGGCGAGCTTTGCATTACAAGGTAGAGATTCGTAACGGAACTCACGTGTGCCTGGTACAGGCAGCTTCACATGCGTTAGCCCTTCCTTCGTGTAGGAAATGTCATTTTGATAAGGGACGGATATTGTGTAATGTACTTCTGTACTTCCTCATTGCGACATAAGATGGACCACCGCGGTATCGATACCATTCTCTATCAACTCCACTACTCTCGAGCACTACGAATTCATATAACGATTAATAGAGATAATAATTCATCAAATAAATCACTCGAATTTATCTGAATTAATTCCAATGTATATAATTATCAATTTCCTAACAAATCTATATGAGAACATTAAATGTCGAAATGCTATTTCATTACACTCGAATGGGCAAAGTGAGTAAAGTACTAAATAAGATTTAACGACGATCGGTTTAAGTACACACCACAGGCATTTATTTCTCTTTGGCGACGTTAGTTCCTCATTAATGAAAACTGGATGGAAAATCTAGGAAGCAGATGTGAAGCAGCCTGTACACACAATTCCCGTGTGTGTCTCGGCAGAATTTGAGGGGTGCGGGATTATAAATTCGCGGCGGGCTTTGTGCATACAAATGCACGACGCCGAGGATAATAATCTCCCAGCGGCGAATGGCGGCTTGTATGCCGAGCGGATCGCGCGCGTAACCGCACTCGAGATTAGCCGGAGATATAGGGGATACCCGGTAATTCTATAAATTTGTTGTATACCACCGGCCTTGTTAAGATTACATTCTTCTCGCGGGCTCCCTCGCACCTTAATCCTTTTAATAAGGTCGTTTAGCGTGGACTCCTCAAGCGAGGAGTTCTCTCTCCCATCGGAGCGCCTGCGGCACCGCACAACTAACACTGCCAGAGAGCCCGGAAAATTGACACCGGCTGAGGTAAATCGCTCACGAATGCTATACTAGTAAACTAGGGAAGTAATGAGTGCCGGCGCGTTCCTTGAAAATCTTGGCACGAACCTCGCGCGGTACTTTTTGCACCGCTGTATACACTTCCTTCGCTCGCACTTCCTTCTCTTGACATTAAAAGGCAGGTTTATGGAAGTATTAAGGATGTCCTACCGCCCTCTCTATCTTTCCCTCCTTTACGATCTACCGTATCATTTTTTAGCCGAGTGCACCGCCCGAATGAGTGCCGAGTGTCTGTCTTTTACTATCTCGGCTATTATCTACTAAGATTTACTATAATCGAATGAAAATTATATTATATTATGTGTATTATATGGACAAAATTGTATTGTAATTATTAATACGTTTGGCAGAAACTTGGCTAACAGAAAAGTTCACAAAAATGACAGAAAAAACAAACAGATGGACTGCAAAACACACAGACTAACATTACTCGATGCAATGCTCTTAATTCACTTATATTACAGACATTATAAAAAAGGCTAAGTGTACATACAATAATCAAGATAAAATGATGTTTAAACATTTCTCATATACGTGCAAAGGCGCAATTTAATTCCCAACATGGAACCACGTGCGAAGGAGCAAGGTATTCATAGTCGATTTTCATGGGGTTTGCACCGCGAACGGCAATGAAAGTGCGAAGAAAGGAATCCGACTAGCAATGCCAATTCCAATCGGGCAAACCAAGTATCCCGGTTATAATTCGAATACGCGCAGGCGGCCGGCTGACTGCCTACTGACGAAGTGTAACACGCGGTAGTGCATGGAGTAGTAATAATAAAGTGGTAGTGGTTGGCACGTCACGGTCCAGCAGGCCGATCAACCGGCCGTGCGCCGTGCTGGCTACTGGTATCCACCCACGCACAAATAATCCACCTATGTACCGACGTGCCACCTAGCCAACTAGTCTTAGTGCACGCGCACTCTCAACCCAAGGAATCCCCATTGTAATTATTCCCCTAATAATCAGATTTTACCCTCAAATATTTAATTATTCAGTAACGCAAGTCTGGCATTTGTTCGAAATGAATGGTAGAAAATGTTGTGTAAATTTGATAAAATACTTTGGAATTATTTGAGATTGAAAGTAAATTATGTGGAATCGTGATTGGATTAAATGGGATTTATAAAATCGTATGTAGTAATGTGTTAATGTGAAATAATAATATAAATGAATTCATTGTATTTGTATTTTTTATTTATTTCTATCAAAACTAATTTTAATCTTGAAATTGCAACGTAAAACATGCTTGAAATCAACTCAAAATTCGCGTGAAAAATACACTAAACCTTGCTATAAACTTGTACAAGAGAGAATTGATATTTTTCCTTGTTTATACTCTTTGAAATATCCTACGATGGCCGGCGTGAAAATGGTGGGCAGTGTGAACACACGAGACTAGAAACAGCGAGCCAAGAAGTATGAAGGGGCGAGATTCCAGCGGTGTGCTGGTACAGTAAACCGATTGCAAATCGCACTCGTGTGGGCGTGAAGGCCAGTGGTTGTACCGTGAGTATGTACGTACATCGGCACTCGGGATTCGCGCGGACACTATCCGAGGGACTCGGAATCCCCGTTGCATAACGTGTTCCCTCGGATTTTTCGTTATCCTGCCTGCACTTGCAGAGAGAAATCGAAGCTTCGTAACTTCTACCCCGCACGATATATTAAACGACAACTCCAGGAAAGAGGCGATTTCGGTGAACTATAGTTCGTAAAAGTAAAAGGTGAAATTAAATAAAGAGTTTGGTTTAAGAGTCTCTTTTACTACTTAACTCATTTATTTCTAGTGTATAGTTTAAAGTACTGAAAGTAGTCGACGGACTTTCGAAATTCTAATTGCTGTCATTATGTTTAATTTCGTTTAACCAAGGATGTAACACCTACGTTGCGGTACTGCAGAATTGGACCCCACCCACAATTTAAAGACTTGAACTCTTTGCCATCTCCCATCCCGACGTTAACCGTGTCACGGAAAGCGTTACTGACAGCTTACTTATTTACTTGAACGTTTTGAAACCCTGCGGTTCATGGAATTGATATGAAATTGTTACTTCATTTCGAAAGTACTACGTTGAAGTCTTAACCCAGAGGCAAGAGAATTAGAGACTTAGAATTTCGTTGAAACTATTAAAGGAAAGACTGTTATTAAAAAGCATGGACAATCCGATAAATGCAGAAACTATCAAGATCGAAATTCTTGTAGGTTCCAATTGTTGTTTACTGATATGTTACCTTATCTTAAAAACAATTACAAAAAGAACTAATATTTCGGCTGACCAAATATTATTAAAAAACATACTACTTAGAATTCTCTATTACCATTCCCATACATGGAGAAATTCTTCCATCACAACCGATGCAGACTTCCTGCACTTTCCCTGCTTCCCTACTCCAGTATTACAGTGTTCGGCGAGCATCCACCAATAAGCCATGAATGGCGCGAGTTGCGAAAGTGTGACACCAAGTTCGAAAGCGGAAATCAGTTGGCAATTACAGTATCGCGTGGGCCTGAACTTTTTCGGCGTCAGGATTTCCTCGACAGGAGCAACGACAACGTGGTCGTACCTTCGCTCAGGGCAGAACTCCCTTTACTGCCACGTCGTCTTCCTGGATCTTGCAGAGACTGCCATTTGAAGAGTCTCAGAAAAGGGGTGAAAAAATGGCGAGAGCGATGAGTCAGGATATACTCGACGAAGTTAGGCGTCGCTTCCAGGGAGGCACAAAGCGAATGTATGCCAGGAAGGCGAATCTCAACGCGCGAAGAAAAGCCGTAGGCAGAGACAATGGAGAGTGCCCACCGAGTAACGAGGAACCACCGTGATTTGCATGCAATGCATCCTGGGTAATGCGATGAAATATGCATGAATTCGGTGAAAAGTAACGATGTGCCAAGAAGCGCGGATACATCTGCTCGGGGAAGCGAGATGACAAACCGCCAGTCGGCGAGACTACTGTGGTTGGATCAAGTTTCGATGGAATGCCGTTGACAGTCATCTCAATTATGCGCCGGGCTTTCTTAACGATCGATTCTCGTATTCGAAACAGCGCATATTTAATCATCTTTATATAGTGAGAGTAAGCGAGCGTGATCATTCAGGGTGGGACTTAGTGACACACCAAGAGGAGGCTACTTCTGTTATTTTAATGTTAGACAGACATGAAACGAGCGCGTCTACTTCTTATAACTCGTTCTAGGAATGTTTTGATACAAAATAGAAAAGAAAGTGAACTCAGAACTTGATCTAATATCAAAGATAAAAAGAGAAATTCTGAATTTCCGTTCTTAGAACAGGAACTCTACATGAGTCGTACTAAAAGAAGATAAACACGTCCTGTGTAACGTATGTTAGAGAATTTCATGCCTCGGGCAAACAGGGTAATCTTCAAAAATAATTTCATGCTCACATATCAAGAAACGAGAGCGCGCCCGATGGTCGAGCTTCGTGTTACGACGTGCTCAGCTTGACATCAATCAACGTCAGCCAGGGGTGATCAAGACGCCCTGTCACGCGACAACCAACAATCTTCCGAGGAAACTGGGCGCCTTCGACTTTACCCATTCGTCTCGAAGCCCGGATAGAAATGTCCCCGAGGAGATTCGAGGCGCGAGGACTGAAATACAGGATCGTCATTCCGAATACAATGAAGCTTACTAAGTTAAGATAGTTGTTAGATAGATTTGTTTTTTCTAGAATTTTGTAGAAGTCGGACTACATATATTTGTATAGAAATATGATGTATATTAAATTATAGTGTTTTATCTACTTGTATGATATAAACATTAACAAAAAGAATCAAAAATGTTATCTGTTTCATTTAAAAGATACAATTATTTAAAATAGGAAATTTTTAGTATTTTTGCTCGACTTTTGACACGAGTATGCATATATATGTATAACCGTATATACAAACTTGCATGTGTAAGTGCGTAGTCCGACTGTAGCCCACCAAAAGTCTATCGTCATTTAACTGATATTATTTGCGCATTTCCACATACACCGTGTTATAAACTTTTTAATACTAATGTCGCTCAACAAACACCTTAAACAGAGTGAAACGCTCTGTTCCAAGATTGAACGATGACTCTCTACTGTTTCAGGTTCAATTACTTAGCGAGATTTCCTCGAAATGCGAGCAATTTGCGAGGAACGTTTTACAGAGTCACGCGAACTCGTCCGCGCGCTTCCCTTTCTACGTTCGCGCGCGCGCGCGATCTCCTTCGTCCGTTTCTACATTCGCTTTCTTGCCTTTATGGGGCGAGATGCACACCGAGGAGAAGCGGGGAAGCGGGGCTTGCGGCTAGCCGCAAGTGACAAGCGGACATGAAGTAATTTCGAATAAAACCCTGCGCGTAGACGAGGACGGCTTGTCGCAGGACTCTCCTCGGCACGAGGACGACGTGTGTTCTTGCTAGTCGCGTTAACAAATTCGCACAAGCACATGCAAGAAAACGAACGCTCGATGATGATCGAACCTTGCGAGTCGGTAGATAAATGTACTACAACGCGCACCACTCCTATCGCCTATAATCAATCTCTTACAGTAGCAATTGCTTTTGCAACATGTTTCAGTCGAGCATGACAGCGGAGTCACCTCTTGTCCTTCTGTTTTCGATCTGCATAAAATCTTACCCCGAAAGAATCACCGAGTATCAATCAAATCCGGATCATATCAATTTCTTGTGATCCATTACTTTTGTAGTAAGCTTTACACTGATCAACGCTCGAGAAATTCTGACGAAACATAGAGAGTTCTGACTGTTTCTTTAGATTTTATATAAAGAACCATCGTAAAATATAGATATTTTTCTTCCTTGAAACTTGATCTGCACAAGCAACCACCCTATGCACGCGAGGAACCTCAGGAATCCCGTATGACGATCACATATCTTGATCATTCAATTTCGAATTCAATGGCAGAACTATGCGAGTGCGATCGATCGGAATTTGACATTTGTAGGAACGGGTCCAGCTAGTGCCGAGGTTGATCTGGCTCTCGCAACATTCTTACAGTTCTTCCTTCGGTGTAAGTGGTGCTGGGTCGAGGTTTCTCGAGCGAGACAAATGTTAAGCAGGTCGCCGTGACACCGGGGGCGAGTGACGTCCCGGTGCGATACGATCAATCCGTCTACGAACGACGCTAGGCGTCTAGCGGTACCCGGTAGCTTATTCGTGCGAGGCATTCCTGATAGAGTTATTAATAAAACTTTGCATCGATTAAGCGACTCGCGTATCCTTGTCTCTTAGAGGAGCAACACTAGGCGCAAGAGCGGACAACCTGTTCCGTGCATCGAACTGCATCATCCCAACGCAGCCGCCGCCGCCGCCGCCACCGCCGCCGCCGTCGCCGTCGCTGCGGTCACGGGTGTTACGTGAGCTTAGAATAAAATGCAAGACCAGTTGCTGCCACTCCAAGGCAACACCAGGCACAACCTTCTCCTTCTCCGTCTCGTGTTGCCCCCCCGCGCTCGCCCCGCCTCACTCCCTTTCACCGCTGAGACCAGAATAATTTATCACCGAGTAATAACTCCGGTGATTCTAATGGTATGCTACGAGTTTGCCGATTAAAACCTGCCGATCCTCGCTCCCGTCACGGACGACTCTACGCACTTCCATCCTTCCTCTGACTGGTTTAATCAAAATTGGAAATCCCCGGGGAGCTTCCAAGTAATCGAAACTTCCTATTGAGGAAAGTATTGTACTTTAAAGTGCCAAAAGATGGCAAGTGATATTGATTCCGGATCGATTATATAATTTAATAAAAGTATTTCTGAGGATGGAATACTTGGGTATTCGAGAAAAGTTTGTGTAAGGCTGAGTATGAAGATGAAACTGAAACATACTGTAATTGTACAGAATTATAAACTAATAATTATTTTAACAGGAAATTGTTACATTGTTAAGTGTAAGGAAATCCTCGAGTGTTTTCTAAACTCGTGGGTTTCTTGCCAGCACTCCTTAACAGGTTTGCATTCTGCGTATGTTAATTTATAGAGGACTGTCAAGAACTGAGCATAGAGAACTGTCACAGATAATGTAACACACTGCGAGATACCCCCTACTGACCCAAAGTTGACAGTCGAAGCAAGAGAGACGCTCGACAGGCAGGACGTGCTGTAAATGGGTAACCGGAAGCGATGGTTTGCCCAGCCGTTGAACCTGGTCTCGTTTAATTCTAGTCATGGAACGACTGCAAGGCAAACCTGGGCTATTATATCGAAGCGCACTGTGCACAGGGATGACGTTACGTATCCTCAGGCTTGCTGACTATCAGCACATGTCCTCGTTCCCCCTTACTACCCTGTCAGTCCCCCATTTTCCCGTTCACCCATTACTCCCGGCTCCCGTCCTCATTATCCTCCCCTTTTGACTTCATCTATCCTAAGGACCAATTGATGCGTCTTCTTCCACGTATTCCTGCCACTATGATCTCTTTATTCAAGTCCTCTATCAAGGACAATCGATCAAAAGAAGAAAGATATTGAAGAAAATTAAATGTTTTCACTCCCGATAGAAATAATTGTTTAATGACGAATTGTTAACCCTTAATTGTGTTTCGTGACCAGCAACTAACGAATTTGCAATACTTTGTCCACGTCATTTCTATTATTTTCTTTTATGCTTTTCGGGACTTATTTTTAATTAGTATGAACACCGAATACTGGATACTAGGAAATTATTAGTTGAAACGTTTTACCGATAAAGACAAAGTCCGTAGTCCCACGTGGCTGTATCGAACAGGACAAATTGCGACACAAACCGGTCAATTTATTTTGCTCGCTACGGCGACAGGGTCTGACATTAAATGATTAGTATTATGCAATCTGGAATGCATGCAAGAGCTTAACACGGTAAGTGGATGAGTTATGACTATATGAATATCCGGCGCACATAGTTGCACGATTATTAATAGCGCTTCGAAATAAATCCCCGCCGATATCAATCCTTTCTGGTAACAGTAGAACTTCCTGGAGTCTAATGAAGAGTGGGATCATCACTGAAGGATGAGAGTCTATCGGCGGAACGGAAGCCACTAAACGAATAAGACCTTATGGCGATAGAGAAACACCTGGCTGTCTTTTATAACACCCAGTAAAATGCTCCGTTAAAGCGTCATCCTGCCTGCCTATCCCGTACACGATCCTGTAAACTTAACGTAGCAGACGTCCTTCCTGGACGAAGTATCCTGCGACTCCACTGCAACCGGTATTTCTGCCGGTCAGGTAATTGAGGTACTAATACCCGGTCGCCACAATGTATCATTTTGTGGAATAAAACTTCCACCACCACCATACGAAAACCAGGAAAACTGGCCTACGCTAATAGAGTTTATTAATTTCACCCGAGAAACCTGTAAAAGACTACGAGGAATAAGGAGAATCTTTGCTGTACTGTAAAGTGAAGCCTACGGAAGAAAGAAAATAACATGTAATTCGTTATGGCTACAAATTGGCACAGTTGTATTGAATTGAAATATGTTGAGTATATTTTTAAACAGACAGGATGGAGGAAGTAATAGAATTTTACTAGACTGAACCGGAAAGAGGAGTGAATGGGGAAGAAGGTATACTCACGAGTTAGAGGTAGAGCGTGCCAACACGCCGTGGTGCCACGACAGTGACAGCAAGACGTGGTCCACATTTAGTCGGTGGTAGTGGTGCTGCTGCTGCGGGTGGCGGCGATTCCGGTCTCGTGCAGCCAAGACCACTTCCACCGCGAAGCTCCCACACTAGATTGGTGAGGGACCGCGGTCTGCTCAAACGCCGCGATCTAACAACAAATCCAACAACAACGCTGAGACATTACTTTCAACAATAATCGCATAAGTCATCATCTAAGAAATTGACACAACTGTAAATATCAAGCATCTAAGAACAAGTTTTCAATTTACCATTCAAACATGCAAAAGTAAAACCTGCCACTTTAAGTAATGCTTTCTATGCATGGTCTTCATGGGTCATTAATTTAAATCACTGATTCTGCAAGACAAAGTATTAATACATATAATAAGTGAAAAATTCTATATGCTTGAGAGTATTAATAAGAAATTGAATTTCAATTGAAGGATGAATATGTATTACAAGGTGGTTGGTTACATTTTCATTTTTCTCTAATTCTTAACTCGTTATGACTACCAAATAGATCTTGGTATTGCAACATCCTATGGCATATGCGGCTATCTTAGCTGCAGGAAGAACCAATTTGAATTAATGACACTTGAAGGTTGCTACCCTGCATAATAAATCTTAGGAGAAACAGGTGTACGCTGAAGGCAGAGAATTTTTTGCAAGATACGAAAGATGTCGTGGTATTCATACCTTTTTTCAGGCAGCTTAGCTCCGGCACCGGAATCCCCCGACGTCCTTCCACCTGAATGACTGGAATCCAGCGTCCCATCCATCTCCATGGCTTGCTGCAGATTGGTCAAGCTCTTATATCGAATATTGAATATCGGCGATCCGCCCTTGTATCCCGGTGGCGTCTCCTTCAAGGGCGACGCACTCTTCTGCCTCATTAGAGGGCGTCCCCTTTGCGTGCCACTGTTCTTCACATACAACTTGGCCAAAGGTGGCTTCTCCGCTCGGGGCTGCGGTGCCTCCTTCACCGCACGCCTCGTCCTCTTCTCCGCTTGGATCTTCTTGGTGGGAATGGTCTCGATGGGTGGCGGTTCCGGTCGATCGTCGAGCAAAGGAGCGATCGTCACTGTGACGGGGGTCAGTGGGGGACTGGAGCTTTGACCACCGCTCAAGGGGCTCTCGTACGGTGATCTGAGACTCTTAGGCAAGGGTGCAAAACCCCGGACGTAATCGTAGATCTGATCGATCTCGTCGTACTCCTCCGTGCAGGCCGACGAGGGCACGCGGTTCTCGTCCCGATAGGCTGATGAAGGCTGATGCCCGTTGCTGTGATAGTGATGATGGTGATGATGATGTCCGACGTTACTTCTATGATGGCCGAGTGGCCCGTTATCCGAGTTTGTCGAGGACCGCCTCAGGAAGCCGGAGCCTCTGGCTTGCCGGGAGGGTTTGCCCTCGTCGAGACGCACGTCCAGCATGTGGGCGCGATCCGCTACCTCGGCGACCAATCGGGTGGCGCGTTCCACCAATCTCGTGAACTCCGGCATCGACCTCAACGCTTCGTCGTTTCTGGCTTTCACGAGCTTGAGCGGCGCCGCTAGCGGTAGAGCGACTGGCGCACCCTCTCTCTGCAGGGGCAAGGCGAATATGTGCTCCTCCTCGAAGGTCGACAACAGCCTCAACTCAGGCACGAATTGCGAGGATGACTTCAACCCTCTTGGTGGCTGGCCATGGACCAGTCTCACAGTCAGTGGGAGACGCTTGCTCAGTAACGCTTTCGCCGTGTGAACCCCACTGATATTGTCCTCCCTTGCCAAGGCACTAAAGCGTCCACGCTGGTACAGTCCCAGCAGTATACTGTCGCCCCGAGTGTCAACGCATCGCAAGTATCTGCCGCGACCCGGTAGTGCTACTTCACCCGCTGTCACGATAGTCTCGCCTGCGTTGAGGGTTCTGCTACCCTCCGGTACGACTATCCCTGATTCGTCGTCTACCCTGCATGCGATGCCGCGTATGGTCTCTCGAACCAGTGCACCCTCCTCCGGGCATCTTCTGGACAATTCATTGACGGACTCGATACCGCGCACCGCTCTCCCTTCGAGACTGAGGATCTCGAAGTAGCCAGCGTAGGAGTCGGGTATCGCCAACCTCGGCCCGACGCCCACGACACTTCGGCCCTCTTTTATCTTCACTGCCTGAGCGATGATCTTTCGTCGACGACCGGCCGAGATCAGAAGGGCCGTACTCTGCAAGCTCGGCGCTGGCAGTGTCGGCACACCCAGCCCGCCATACTGGCCCTTCGTGATCTTGATCACCGCTGGCAGCCGATACTTGGAGACGAATCCACGAAGATAGCTCGCCTCCTCGGCCCAGCGTGCCGCGGCCACCACGATCTGGCCATCGGTCGCGGCCATCGCGGCCCAACCTCGGCGCAGACCACTCGCTCTCACCGCTCCAAATCCCCCTCAGAGCTACTGCTGCTGCTCCTGATGACTGCGCGGCGCACCCCTATACTCCATCTGCAAGTAGAAAAGGTTTGTCTTTGTTAGTTGGATTTCTCTTTGATAATAGCATCTTCAAGATTGTTTGGTCAAAGGGCAAATAACTCCCTTGAACGAAGGGTGTTATTCTTAGGATTTTTGAGAGTTGGTATGATCGTCGCTTTAGTATGGAATAAAGGCGAATTCTGAATTATCTTCGACTTCCCTTCGAAGATCCTGTATAATCTCTCCAATCACTCGCGCAAGAAGAATGTGAACGGAGAAGTAAGTGGATAGGGAGGCCAGGAAGATAAACAGCGAGCCGGAGTCCAACTCGAGTGGAGCGGTTCACCCAAGATAGAACGGGTCACAACTAATCCTTGCTGGTGCCGGTTGCATCGACATTTATTTAAGACCACCATTCCCTCTTGATTTGTGGACATCTTAAATAGCAGAAGCCATATCCCCTAGGATTAACTCTCGCATGAGGACTTCATCCGATTCCGCTGCACTCTCCCTCTTTCTCTCTCTCCCTCTTTCTCTTTCTCTGTGCGAGGCATGCCGATCCCGAGTGGATCGGTGAAACCGCACGGCAATGTCCGCAGTGACCCGACTACTCATTAGTCAAGTTCCAATTATGGACCGGTTTCATAATTTCCGCAAGGCAAGGGCAGCTCCTCATACTTCAAAACTGCAAATAGTAGATAATCAGCGTGCACCAGTGGCGGCCGCCGAGGTGAATGAGCGAACGAGAGCGCAATCGGTAGGCATTGGTTCGCCACATTTGCCTCGGCTAATAGTTCCCCTCTCCCGGCGGCGTTGCAGATGGGAAAGAAGAGCTCCAGCGTGCGCACTTCGATTGAAACGAGTCCGGGAAAGGGGAACAGTAAGAGCGTGCGACTACCACCGCTGACAATCAATCTGACTTAGATGCCACTGCTAATACGTGTCGCGCGAAGCCGGTATTAACTCGGGATTATTAAAGCTACTTCGCTCGGCGATGCGTTACTAATGGCGCGGAATTGAGTACCGGCATGAATCGGACTTGCCCGGGGATTCTGTCCTCTCCGATCGCAGTGCGATTTACGCCCATCTCCGATTACCTTTTATATTGAGATCCGATGAATTACAGTCTTTTAACTACTTTACTGCCTTTTGATTGGTCATACATCCCGGGGACCGGATTATTAAATGTGGATTTAGATCCTTTTCTAACAATAATTCCACCGTTGTTTTTATACCCACTGAGTTGGTCGCATTTTTAATATTCTTGCCCTTGAACTCATTTGTCCTTGTGTACGCTTATACTGATTATTAGAAAAGGACTCGAACTATTACATGCGCAAACGAATTTAATTATTAACTTTCATTATTCCACTGCGCTGCATATTCAATTCGATATTTCAACTTATTAGTCAATAAATATCGTCCACATTTGCATCTTCTACAGACATTGGTAGACATATTTGGAAACTTCAGCTACACAAACGCTGACAATCTATCTTCTCGCATTATCCTCAAAGAGAATTGCTTTTTTACTACATAGCTGACTTTCGACTCGAAAGGAGAGTTGCCAGGAGAAGAGATAAAGCGTGCAATCCGGAAAGGAGCGCAGCATATTCCGCTATCTGGATCGAGATTACCTAACGAGGCGTAGTACGAGTACGGTACCAGCGTCACTCGGCAAAAGTCAGCATGAATGGGCGGTGCCGAGGATTGTTTCGGATTTCTCCAAAGCGTATCACGCTCGCCGAGGAAAGTAAGCCGCAAGATCGTGACTCGATCACGAGCATCGCTCTAAACGATTCTCTCCTAGACGAATTGCTTCACGGTTATGCGCCGATCTCCACGGAAATCCAGAGGCGCTCCGTTTAGCCCCCGCGCGCTCTTCCCGGAGAAAACGGCTATCGGAAGAAATCTCATGAGGAGCTTCCGTGTTTCTGGTAACCCGGTTGAATGTGCTTCCAACTAGCTTTTTAACTTCTACTCGGGGATTACGCCTTTCCCGGAGTGTTATGTAGCAATCCCTGGCACACCCGTGTACTTCTTTCGAACGTGATTTCTTGTTCCACCGATTGCAATGGATCGAATTATAAATTGGATTACGTACAAATGGATAACTAGATTTAGAAAATAGGGATAAAAATATATAGCTCGCTATTGATCGCTTGAGAAGCTTAACAGAGGTATGAATAAAATTGTAAAATAATTAGACTTTTAAATTTACAGTGGACTGCATAGTAATTGTTCGGATTTTAATAGTAAGAGTAGGTTAATTTGCTTTTAAATCTAATTTATTGATTTCAGCTTTCATTCCGAATTATTTCTACGCCTGTATGACTTCCTATACTACCGGTCACAACTTATGAAAACTCAGGCCCATTACGAATGCCCCAAATCCACTATAAATTTCGCTTTATCACGACATTTTGCTATTGCAACCTGAGCCACTTGAAGCGAGTCGTAAACCAAGCCCCTTCGTAAACTCTAAAATGCAGCTGGAAGCCCGGGTGCATGTCGAACAGCACGACTATAATCGTTAATCATCGATATTCTCCCATATATTATCTAATATCGAGTAAAACCCCTCAAAGAAATCCACCCAAAAATATGTGTGAAAGCTACTGGCTTTCATCGCAGGGAGAAAACAGCCTGTTAAATTTCAGTTAACAGTTTGAGAACCGTTTGTTTTAAATGCGTAAATTGGAAAATTGGCAATTACTTTGTATATGGCAAGACAATGATAATTAACTATCAAACTATAAATCGAGTGTATCTTATTATTCTAAACTCCTAATAATTGAATTCGTAAAAGCAAATACCTAACATTTATAAATTGTAAAAATTTGAAACATGCTTCAGCAATGAATCATACTTCGATGGAATCTAAAGTAATTCATCCAAGTACGCCAATTCACTAATACCTTAATTCAAGATCTACTTTAACATTTACGAAGTTTCCAATGTTAAACGTGCATCAGTGATGTATACTTCGATCGAATCTAAAGTAATTAATACAAGTGTAATGACTTCCACGTGAAAGCCTGAGAAGTTGAGCTTTGTATGGTTGGGCTGGCGATCGACTCGACTGAATCGATCGGTGAAAATCGCTCGGCTAAGCTCGAGGAAGAGATGAGAGAGAGGAAGAGAGGAGTCTGTAAGATGGTCCAGAGACAGGCAAAGATAAGAGGCACTGTGACCAATGACCCGGGGCGTCGTGACAGGCGCACCTCTAGGAAGTTATTCGACACACTCCTCTCTATCTTACGTACTCTCCTCTCATCCAGCCGATTCCCTTCTCTCTCGCTTGCTCCAGATTGTCTACACGCTCATCTACACGAGCACACTACCTTTGCACGTACACACACCTATACACGTTGCTTTCGTGGCTGATTCGAATTCGCAGGGCGACCTTTGCCGATCATAATTCTCCTCGAGGCCAATAACGTTCCACCCTCGGCGGAAAACCGTTGCTAAATTTTTTCCTCTGTCGCCAATAGACGATCTTCCTAGCAGTACAGTTAATTTTCGTGTCGGTATTTTTGTTATATAGATGACATGGAGAACACTGCCCTCGAGGAGATTGTGGTGCGTATTTTAAGTGTACACGATTGGATTTATAGTTTAATTCCAAGTAGAACGTTTTGCTATTTGAAAATTTATTTGTAATTAATGATTTCGGTAGTCGATTAACTATGAGTTTAACACGAATTATTAATGAAAGTTTCCCGGTTTGATTCGTCTACGAATTCTCCAACTTTCCAAGATTCATAATCCAACTTTTTTCAAGGCATTGTCAAAACTAGGTAAACGAAAGTATCTGAACTTTGTCGTAGCGTGATTGAGGTCGGCTTAATGATAGAAAACGGGTGGAACAGCTGGGAGTCTGTGTACCAAGAGTTGCGTACGATTTACGTCTATCCAGAAAGCGGTAAACGTCCTGATGAAATACAACTGGATGGAAAAAAACGGTGGCTAATATGACATTGATTTACCCGATTCTACTAGCTATGCCCTTTCTCCTTTCTATACGCAGAATGCATACGTGTGTCTGTGTGTCGGTTCACGTGACTTTTCACGGTTAATTCGACCTCGCATTGCAGCGGGCGATGATGACCATAATTCCCGGCATTCGATACACCGGCATTTACTGGAACACGCCGATAGAAAGCCATTCTCGGCTCTCCGAGGCAGATTATATTACTGGATGTGCATTAGCCGGCTCGTGACATGAGTAATCGCAGCTACGAACTCGGATATTTTCGATAAATTACTCGGCACACTCCCATGGCCTGCATACCATCGACCATATCGCCGATATTGCCGATTGGAAGCAGTAATTCGATACTCAATGCCTGCCTACTTACTTTCAGCGACTAACTTATAATGCGAGGCTTATGGAAAAATGAGAGTTTCTGATGGAAATGTATGAGGCAATCCTACAATATCGAGCTGAGTTACGTGAATGCGGGAATTGCAATTATACGCGTTTTGATGCCAAACGTATAACACATATCGGATTAGTACATTTTTCGAAATCTTGTTAAATAGTAGAACCACCAATACTACTCGCATTAAAAACAGTCATATTATTTATCTCGACAAAAGTAAACCAATTGAGAAAACACTTTACAGAATGCTTTGCAATTGCATATAAATAGGAATAGGTTTGGTTCCTTTAGAATTAAGCATCGTGTGTTCTACTATCGAAACTACCTGCAAGATTTATACCGCTATTAATTCCAGACTCTAATCTCGAAACATGACACATCAAAAGAAGTGGACCACGTGCGAGAGGATAGCCATACATTTATCTCGAGCAATCCCACAGGTCAAGACTCGCACCACTGTGCACAGTCGTCGCAGCTTGCCCCACATAGGCGAGTGATTGCGCTTTCGCGATTAGCGCAGGGTGAGCGCGTTAATAGAGCTCGAGAAGACTTGCGCAAGCAACTTTTCTCTACCGGAGAAAAGGAGAGGCGGAGAAAGAGAGAAGGGAGAAGTGTCTTCGGTGGAACAATGACTGCCGAGAGAGCAGGTCCAGAATGCCAAGCACGGATTGAAAGACGCGTTAACGAGGATCTCGTAAGCCTCGAAAGTGTAACAGTAATCGCTCGCTTACACCGGCGCGCGCGCGCGCGCGCGATGCATTCAACACGGCCACATTTGAAGGGAAAGGTGACTGCTCGATCCTGCAACGCCATTGGTAATTGTGCGATATTAATAGGCCGAATTAAAGGGATCCCGCAGCCTCGTTTCAATGGCCGCGAGCCGTGCGTCTGACAGATTGAACTCTCGGATAATTAACGAGCAGATTGATGAAGTTGCATTGTGCCGGCGTAGAATGTTGCAAAGTCCCGCGCGCGTAAAGTTCGGTTCCCAGCGGTTGCGGCGATCGACAAACGATCTTGTGGATTAAATCGGCTCGATGCCAGTAAAAAGTGAGCTCTCGGCACTTTTCAACTCTTTTTACTACGGGTATTGACGTGATAGATTGTTATGTATAATGCAATAGACGCACGACTGATAAAAATCGCGTAGTAAACGAATTCATTAAACAGAATAAATCAACATTATTGCTACGTTGAGAAAACGAAATATAGATGTACTCAACATAGTAATTAAACATATATAAAATTCAAAGCTAGTTTAAATATTGATACCAAAATAATCTTCGAAGTACAAAGCGACTAATGTCTTTTTAATATTATTTAAATCTTTTTCTCTTCATTCTTTATTCAATAAACTTTTTCACGGTTCACACAACTATTCTGTAAACCCGAAACTGCCATTGGTTCATCAAGGTTTATATCGACCTACATTCACTGACCTTGGAATTATTAGCTAGGCTTCGCGCGATATATTAGTCTCAATCGAAGAATTTTCTCGTGAAACTCTCCGAGTTTCCCTGAGTCCGGTCAAAGGCTCCACCGGATGCAAGGGATAATCTGGATAAACTGATTTCTGCCGAGATCTAATTGCGCAAGCATCACCGCGCGGCATAGCTCCACGTCACTTGTGCATGCGCGGCTGACTGTAATTAGATGAATACGCCGCGAAATTGGATTAAGAAACCGATCCTCTGCAGACTAATACACCTTGGACATACACTTGAGAACGTGATGAGTCTTTCCTGGATGCCGAGCGTTTAAGCGCTTCCACTGACCGGATTCTCATAATTGTAAATTTTCTTTATGACAAGTTGAATTAGGATTATTATTTAATAGAACTGGCGCTAGGATTATGTCTAATGGTAGTTAAGTGATAAATAAGATTTACTGCTTAGATTTTTATGTCTAGTTTTTTTCTCAAACTTAATGTTATCTACAGAAAATTATTAGAAATATGGTGGATGATTGATGGAATATTTATCCACTGTATTTATATTTGTTTCTTCGAATCAAACTGAAAGACTATGAATGAATAGGTGTAAAATATTTTTGTTTGTAGAGAATGATACAAAATGTAGTTTCTAAAGAGGTAAAAGGGACGAATGAATTGCATAAGCTGTTTAATGGTCGTTAAAATCGCAATGTTTCGCACGAATCATTAAGCAACTACTGAATTTCCTTAGTAATGTAGGAGACAGTGCAATCTGGTAGAATTGTTTGGTAACTGAACGAAAACATTTGCTAAAAGGCCAGAGTAAAGAAAGAAATAGTTCGACTAATTACAGGTTAACATCATTCTTAACCCGAGCCCCACAGGACCAGAACTTCAGATTTCACATGTCGCGATAATTACCAGTAATTACGGGGCATTGCGCTAAACTGCGAGTAATACGTTCCTAAGCAATCAAGGTTTATATGGTCCATCATAATCGCAGTAGCTTTAATGAATCTCGTTTAAACCGAATCTCGGTTGCATTCCTGGCTTTAAGGAAATGTGGTTGCATGATTGAAAACTCCAAAATGTAATATTGCGGTGTAGAACATTTTTGAAGAAACATTAAAGACCTATTTAAGTGGAGTACAGTAAGGCTGAATTAATAAACTATTACAATTAGAAATAATAGAATTTATGTAAGATGAATGATAGAGTATAAAATCATAGAACTATTTATAACAGTGCAGTGGTCAATTACGAAAATTGTGAATTAATCCACTGCAAATCTCTTTGATTACGAAACGAAGGAAATTCCAAATGACCGACTAAACTAAAATGAAAAACTCTTAATCGAAACGTTCAATTACCATCTGATTAAACAGTACAGTTATTAAAACGGAAACAATTAAATCTATAAAACTAGAACCTACTGGCTAATCAGATCAAAGCCAATCGAAACCATAAAACGTCAACCTGTCACACAAATAACTCTTGAAGCTTGAGTCTAATGTATTGATCAATTTAAACCGGATTTAGCTTTATTATATTTATCGTCACGGAAGCTATCAAGAGAATACGCAGGTGGTGGTGTGAAAATGGCGGGGGCTGGGCACGTTTGTTCGGAACAATCGAGTGTTAGCCAGGATTGCGATCGATCGTATAAATCAATGTCGCGGGCGCCTACCCCAGCCGATCAGATTGTCCACGCACCAGATTTTTGTAGACGCCACGCATTCTCGCCCAAGTAGTTACGGCCCCGATAAAGAAACACGTCGCGAGGGGTCACGTTCCCCTTACTGTTCTGTCGTTATGCCTATGCCGTGTGTCGCACGTCGCGCGCTGGCTAAACGATACAGACTTCATCTCGTGTTGCTCTCCGAGCAACAAGATAGGATTCAACTAGAAATCCTCCAGGAAAAATCCATCGACACTGCCTGGAAGATACTGTTCGACAATGCGAGTTAGAGAAATCCGCTCGACACAGAAAGTTTAAGGGCTGAATAGAAAGTCTCGGAAGAAATACTGTTTACTGATAAGACGCGTGAGTAACTGTTTGAAATGTACTAGTATTGTTGAAATTTGGAGATAAATTATGTTTGAATAATTTAAATTCCAAAATGTACAAAGTATGTGAAAGTAAAGCTATCGCAAGAGAGAAAATTCGTTATCCTAGTATAAATAATATGAACAATGCGAACTTTTGTAACATGTGTTGCGTGTATCCACCATAAATCTGGCTTACATTACTCATATAAAACGATCGACGCACTTAAAATCACGGGATTTTCACGTTTAAACCCAATGATTCATATCAGTCGCTGAAACGAAACACATAAATGTCCAATAACTCGAAAGGAGTTGATTAGCTCGCACTAAATTAAACTCACAGTCAACCTAGCAAAATCCAATCACCAACACCAACATTAAAATTCGCGTTGAAGTATACCAAAGGGACAAAAAAAATTATAACACGTGCACTTTATAAGCGATCACTTTGAACTAGCGGAGGCCTGCTTCTCGCGAGAACTGTGTAAGTAGAACGGAAGGTAAACTGGAGCATTTTACTATGGCATACCGGGAACAGGATTAGGTGTGGAGGCAAGGACAGCGGCGGGTGTCGAAATCGAGTAGCGAAGACAAAAGGACCGCGGGAGACAGCAACGTCACAGGCTTCCTCTCCGCCTGCAGCTTGGCTGAGAGAGCCGCAACAGCTTGGTAGCCACAACCATGGTGAAAGCTGTGCGCCAAGCTGCAGCATATAATTCGAGGGCACGTCGATAAATCTCAGCCTGCTCTCTGCGGAGAAAGAATCGCGCCGATCCAGAATGAGAGAAAGAGAAAGATAGATCGGACTGGTGCGGATGGAGCGACAGGGAGAAAGAGTGTCCACGTTGCGACACGCTTTATCTATTTGTAGGCAGCTTACACGCGCCGACATATCGTCAGTGCGATCGAGCCCCGTTTCGATTATTGCGATCTTACGCGCATCCGGTATTGAATTCCTATCGGTTATTCCTTTCTCTATGTTAGGTATTAGTTGATACTGTCTCCGATTAAGTTTGGAGTACGCGCATTGATGTTTCGTAGCAAGGATTATAATTATATAACTGAAGTTAGACTCGCAAAATTTATATAAGTATAACTAGTATTGAAAAAAGTGGAATTTAAGAAGCGATGTTTCAATGGAATACTTAATCTTTTGGTAGATGTTATAGAAGATAATCAATGAGGATTATATGTAAAAAAATTACTTCAATAAAAAATGTGTGTTTGGAACAGTGGATATTTAAAAGAAAGACTATTTAAAATAACAACGAATACCAGTTGCTAGATGATTCGAAACCCTTCTCTGTTCGTCACCGTCCGTAAGACTGTCTCTCAGGCACTGTCTTCAATTGAAGAACACGACTGAAAGCTGAAGAGCGCGCTGCTACGTGCTCGAAAGCCCTGACAAACAAGTTTCAGCGGGGACGAGCCTGGTCAGACGACAAAGAGTGGACCTCGAAAATAAAAAGGGCTGCCGAAGTCGCAGCTAAGATCAGCCCTCGAAGATTGCCAGAGGTCGTCAACCAATTACTTTGATCGAGCTACTCTTTTCGGGGATTGCGAGGGATCACGTGACGCGCAATCCACACGATGTATTAAACTGGTTCAATTTAAATTCATGGCAATTTTACGGTTTATCCATTCAGGCTTCCAGAAGGAAATAGTTGAAGTAAAAAGCTGATGCAAGTATACTTAGATCAACCTAGTATTAAAGTTTTAAGAGTTAAAGACTCATGGATACATTCGATAATCGATAAATGATGATATTATTGATTGACATGTGTAGAACGGCGAGTCTTTTATTATTATTACTATACTAATCATTTGTTTAAAACTGTCATTATTCTTACTCATCTTTTTTATCGCCGTTATACGATTCGCCGCAAGTTTGCTTTGACGTCGTGTACTTAAACGTAACTATTTTAATGAAAATCATTAGCCTTCTGCGTAATTACAATGTCTTGCTCGATAGCAAGGCGAACCGATAGCTTTGCGTGTAAACACGAGCACCACGAGTGCATTATAAAATTAGTGGCTTGACCATCGATTCCTTCGGCAGGCTCTGCGAATGCAATTAAGAGGCAACCAACATTGGATGACTCGCTGCAATGTAGCTGATTTTGCTTTCCTTTCCACGCACCCGAGCCCTTCTTAAGATTCCGCGGCAGTCGCCGAGACAGCTTAATAATTGCTAATTGGCAGGTAGCACCAGTTTAAAAAGTGGTCACGCATCATTCATCTTAAGCTCGCTCTTGGGCTTTCACCTGCATCGAGAAAGAGGGCCAGAGAGGCGGCGAGACAAAGTCGAAGAACCAGATGTCTCAATCTATCACCGAAACTTAAGCTTTTGCCTCTAAATTGTATTCTAAGATCCGCAAGTGAAAAGGGATTAATGTAAAACTGCGAAAATGTCAATCAAAGTCTCTGAAGTTCTCATCAATGTTCCTAATAGAGTGATAATAATACAATCGAGGCATCAACATTAAAGATATTATAATGAGATCAAACTATTCGAAAAGAATGTCAATCAAATGAATAGTTAGTTTCAATACTTCCTGATGAAGCTGCCTTCACTAATGCAATGAAAGTAGCACATCTAATGTTAGAGATTGTATGAGTGATTAAACGGCTATCTTATATGAAATGACGGTGCAAGTGGCCCAATTGCGGAACAATCGAGTCGCCCGGAGATTACAGTAATGAAAAAGACTGCATGGCGTGAGGCCTCGTCGGAAGAAGTCGGCCAATGCCACTGGAGAACGGATCGCGTGCCGATGTCCCGAATGACATCGATACGCAACCCAGGAAAAAGTGGATCGCGTTGCGTGAAAATGCAATCGTAATAGCTAGTCTCCTCTTCACATCATGGCCTTCGGGTTGCGCCAGACATTTAAGAAATGCCTGATGACAGCCCCGAGCATTCCACCATCTTATAAAGAAACTGTAATACCTTACTGCAATCCGTAACAATGAGGAGGTTCGATAAAAAGATTTCTATCAGCAAGAAAAAGTTGAAAAGCCTGCATTTTTTAAAATTCGAAAGTCTACTTGATAGCATATATGCGATCTCTTTCATCACTAGGAAACAATGAACTATGATTTGTCGGATAAATCATTCGAGTGTATCAGTAACTTAAATTTCTAAAGCAGGCTTTCATATGCCAATGATCCGTAATCTACATTTCTCCGACAAAGCTCTTCAAATAATGCTTAATGATAATCATAATTAGAATAATAGTCCACTGCTTTTTACTATAAACGACTCGCGTCACAATTCTATAGAAAAAGACTTTCATAGATGAGGGTACAAAAACATAATAATTACTCGAATTACATATTCGAGTTTCCTAGAATTCTCCAACTCCATACGAAACACACTAGGATAACCGGAGAGTAGTGCCTAGAGAGAGGCACGGAGTACAAAGTACGGAGAGCGCGAGAGGTCAGCTCAGCATCGTAGTACCAATAAATACTACTCTCCCTTTTCGCCGCAACCCTTTCCTTTCTCCGAATTCATTCCATCACGTATCGGCGTTAGAGGTGCGAAGGAGGAAGAAGGTGCAGGAGAAGGCAGAGAGTAAGTCGAGATGAGCAAACGGAGAGAGCGAGAAAAAGAGAGAAAAAGAGAAAGAGAGAGAGAAAGAGAGTGCTCGGTCGTGATGATGGCAAGCCGCCGGAGGATGCGCCGTTCTAGCGCGGCATCCTTCCTAGCGAGTGCAGCATCCTCCGGAGTTGCATGCTCCTTCGAGCGTGGATGCTGGAGTAAAAGGGTGATCTCCTCTCGGTCTGCTCTCCCTCTCTTTATCCCGAGGTGCCCCCTTTCCCTTTCATCCTCTCGCCCTCGTGTTCTCAATAAGTTACGTGGCAGCGCACGTGCGCGCTCGCTAATAGGCCTCCTATCTTCCGTCCCGCTCTCACTCCCAGCAGGAGAACCTCCGCCGACTCTCTTTCTCACCCGCCAGCTCGCCTCCGCTACGGCCGAGAAAACTTTGCTGAAACCTTGCTACATTTCTAAGGGCGGAAATATACGCGTAGCCACTTGTAGCAGCCTGCTATAGATAACACGGCCTAACGCCTACCTCCGCGCGCTCCTATAGTCGACCAGTGCGAGAAAGTCTCGCACGTGCACGCGCTGCAACCTTCGCCTCAGGAATGCTGCACTTCGAATTTGGATTTTTCTGTGTTAAACGGTGGTAAGTGGGGTATTGTTAAACTGTGGTTAAAGGTTCGTTGGATAGGATAAAAAGAGGATTGTGAATGGGAAATTGTTAATTGTATAATGTGAAGTAGAAATTCGTATTAGAGTTCAATAAAAAAAACAAATTAGTTTAAGGAAAATATATGAAGAGGCAGCTGCAAGTATATCATTCATTACAGAATGAAAACTAGTGAATTATGATTTTGAAACGTAACCCGTTGATTTGGAAATTGAAATATTCCTAATCGTTCATTTACTTTCGTTTGTATACGTGTCGGTATGCCCGTATTCCGCTAAAAGCTTGTAGCGAAGCTTTTCGCTCGAGCGTCCATGATTAAATGCGAGCATTAAATGGAAGAACCACGGCCTATTCCGAATGTACCAGGGCCCATTAGAGAGCCGGGTAATTACAAGCGAGACGCATTACTCAGCCGCTGGTTCCGCGGAGGCCTTAAATTCTAGAGCAACGCGGGCGAAGACACGCAATTAACCGATTAATCCCTGATGAATAAGCACATTACGGCTTCGCCTCGATGCAGCGAGCATAGGCAAGTGGTAACGCAAACGCGTACCGGAATTACACCTACTCTAGGCTCAGGCGAGACCCACACTAATAAGGCTTTGCTTCTAATTGATAGAAACTAATTGTCCCGTAACTCCTGCCTATTATACTACCATTTCGCTTCTATGTTTACGTATAAGATGAATATACTATTTACTCTTTCATAGTCTACTCTTATAAATGTAAGAAGTTGTTGATTAATTAGATAGCTAAACATCTTTGAAATTGAAAGTAAAGGACTGGAATTTATCGTTTTTTTTAAACGATTTATTGCATTTTCGAAAATCGAATATATCGATCAATTTGTGCCTGTATCTAAAAATATGAAGTATTATTGAAACGCGATGATTGCAAATGTAGAAAGTCTAAAGTTTATTTTAGATGGCTCTATTAAAAGTGTAGAAAGCGTAGACATTTCGAGTGTGAGAGTAGCTTTAGAGGTTGGCGATATTGCCAGCATTTATTATGGGAGACGCAGCATCTTCGAAGACAGAGAGACGCGGAACTACGCTTGCGTATCTCGGTTGGCCGCACTCGCTTTGCTCAAAAACGAGAAAGGCCAGATGGTCGAAATGTGCTCTTTAGGTTGACTATGGAAAAAGAAAGATATTAAATTTGTGAACACAAAATCATATAAGAAATTAATAATTTACTAAGAGTTCTAATGAATTACTCTATTTTGAATTTGGTAACAATTAATGTACTCCACACAATCCAATTAAATCTAATCTCAAATCTAATTGCATCTCAATTACATACTCTACATAAACTATAAAACCAAAGTAAAATGTTGCTCCAGCTATCAAACATTTCTGACAAGTACTCGGTCGAACCAAATAGACGACAAACTTGCATACTACAACTTTTAAAAAGTAAAAAAAAAACAGAAGAAATGATTCGCGGCAAGGAATCCCATATCGCAAGGCTTCTCCAATTCCCCGAGTATACAACAGTTGCGAGCATTGAAAAAGGAAGAAAATAGCAAGTTCTAGTGCACTGTCGACAAGTAGTTGCACGGCTGATTTATTATTCGCGAAGCGCAGCCCTTTTCCCGAAGGGACACCGAAGCGGTATAAATAATTAAGTGGACACGCAAGATTAATCGAGGGCCTTAAACGGGAGCAGTGGCTCACCTTGATCCTGAAACTTATTAATGGCTGGTCGCATTGTGCAAAAGAAGAAGTGGCATGATATCGAGGTACCAAGTATCATAGCCACCTTGCCTTATCGAATCGGGGGTGCATTAAGGATGCATCTGTAGGAATGCGTAAATTTGTCACCTGGCGCGAACCTGAATAACCATTAAATCGCTTCAAGAATATTCAAGAAATCTAATGACTTTCATCCATTTTTCCTCTTATCAGCACTTAAGTTGTAAGATTAAGACTCAAAGATAAGACATTTTACTCATTACGTATTACTAGATTTAAACTGACAGATGTAAGAATCCCAATTAATTCTACTTCGTTTCTCGGATTGAAATGCACTGGCAATTGAAAATCACTGTATTTCCATTAATTATCTACATTGAAAGCAAATGAGTTTAAACACGAAATACATAAAACTATATAAACTACGTAATTACAAAAGTGGCATAATTTCACAAAATTTCAATTCTATAATAACCGGTTAATCACATGACTCGAGTAACCAACCACCAAACCATTCATCAGCTCTCATAGAAACTGATGTACTACTATATCACGCAACCCGTCACCGATGCCAAGGATGCTCTCTCTCAGCATAAGGGAATAAATCAGGAAGAGCGCGCGGCCACCAATCGGTTATCGGGAAAAGGGGGATAGAATTTTCTAAGGACAGAATCCGGAAGAGAGGAGGTGCGCGCGCGCGCGGCGCGATGGGAGGACACTGTAATTCTCCCGGTGATACACGATCAGTCTCCGAAGGCTGGGAGGACTGGAGCTCGAGCAACAAGACTCGGGGAGATCAGAGCGCAGAGAGAGAGAGAGAGAGAGAGAGAGAGAGAGAGAGAGAGAGAGAGAGAGAGAGAGAGAGAGAGAGAGAGAGAGAGAGAGAGAGAGAGAGAGAGAGAGAGAGGCAGAGAGAAAGAGAGACAGAGAGAGCGAGCGAGCTGGAGAGGAGAAAAGAGGAGTTCGCGAGTTCGAGTCTATTTCATAACAAAGCCGCAGAGCCTCGGAGGAACTCGGACTCTGCGGTCGCGCGAGTCTCGGCCGCAGGAGAAAAAGCCGGCTGGAGAGGCGAAAAAAAGGGCAGAACGGAGAACAGCGTTCTCCACCGTCGTCGACACACCACACGTTTACCCACCGTAATCCGCGACCTCGCACCTTCCCCGGCCACAATAACCATTTTTTTCGTACTTCTTTCCATCCCCCTCTCTTTCGCCCGTCATTCGCTCTCTTTCTCCCTCTCGCTTTGCCGAGATTCTTTCTCCCTCTCTCTGTCCTTTGGTAGACACTATGCCGCTGTCGCTCGATGCAGTTATGTAACAATTTCATGAAGCATTGTCTCGAGTCAGACGAGTGTGCCTAATGGATTGCACAAGTACCAGCTTCCCCTTTACCATCGATTCGCCGATGTCACTTTGGAACACTGATTGTTTAATCGGATATTGATTTTACTCGGCTTTTATGATGATTTTGGAGTTTTGGGTAATATGGTTTGATGGATGGAAATATGATGCATAGAAGATGCAATGAGTATTGTAATCGTAAAGTTTGTATGAATTAAAGGTTAGTTAGAGTTTTGAAATTTTGCAGGTAGTTTAATCTTCGATTGTAGAACGAATTTGATTCGAATTTTGATCTGCATTTGATTGTACCTTGATTGGAAGTTAAGAGCGTTATTCTTGCAAGAGACATGTAACAGAGTAGGTTTCGCGAAATTGGATTAAGCTAATGTTCCAGTTCACGAGAGACCTTCCGCGTTCTACGACAATATGCAGATGAAACCTTTCCTTTCTTACATCATCTTTTTCGACACCGCTTTTTCCATCGGCCGACCTGCAACGTGGCGTATCCATCTCACGATGAAATTTAAACTGAGTTCGTCGCGCACGTACTTGCTGCTCAGGATAATCGGCAAAAAAAGGACCCGATAGTGTTCCTCTCGACTTAGTCCTTAGCCTAAACGATGCAACGAGTGGCAACCAAGTGTTTCGCTCGACCGATGTATGATAGCAAATGCGATTACGCATAATGCATAGAAAACAACCTATCTGTTTTTCAACCTCGACTTAATATGTGGACCCCGATAAAAATTCTCAACGCGTGAAATTCGTTATTAATGCTACGATGTTTCTTAAATTACTTAATTTTTTGCTCTCCGATAGAAGCATGTGTCAGTTGGCAGGCGATCCCGTAAGTATTTCGAAATTTTTTACCCTCGTAATTTACAAAAGCTTGGTTATTTGTACGATTCTTCAATTATAAAGTTAGAAAAGGAGAATGTGTTCTTGCACGCAAAGTGAACTTGCGATTTTGAAACACCCGATCGCCGCGATGCATTCGTATCATCTACATATTTGCTCGGCCGAGTTCCAGCTAAATGTGTACAAAAAGTAGATAGCAAGTATAGTACTTTCCTATCCTGTGGCCCAGACTAACAGAGTACCAGGAAAACGATTACGGATCATTTCAGGATCATTGCTCGGAGATGAGGATCCTCTGACAACTTGGAAGGCGAGAGGGAAATCTAATGGGCTATTAATGTTAATGCCGGTTGCAATGAAAAGGCAGCCGCTAGCAAATTGCCACTAAACATGCCTTTTCACCGGCTCTGCCAATGCTTAATGCGCGCTACTGCAACATGCAATGATACAATTTCATCCAAATCAACTAGCATCGACTGGAGGAATTTCTGCCTTCTATCATATGTCTCTGCTACTCTCTCCAGACATTCTCTTTCATTCTCTCTCACAGACTATAACGCTGACGATTCAATTTTACGAGTGCAATCGACGATGGAATAACAGGTTTGATTTTTGAGACAAAATACAGCCAATTTGTTATAATCAGGTAACTATGGCTGCATCTACCAATCAGAATACACCAGAGGAACTGGAAAAATATGTAAGAGTGAATGACGAAATGAAAGTGAATGATGAAATGAATGACGAAATTCACACGTTACATACACCGAATTGTTCACCATGTTCACTTGAAACAGTTATTTGATACGATGGTCTTTCTGATGCGTGTTCACTAAGCACACTCCCGTTGACAATTCAATGACACATGCAAAACGAACTTGTCACCTTGACCGCTACTTTCAGAATGAGGAATGAGGAAAGTATATGTATCGGGTGTTCGGTTATATCCCCACCACTCGCTTCAGGGTCGTCTACCTGACCGGGGACAAAGGACAAAGGACAAAGGACATCGGCGCCCGAAATAAGAGTGGGTATTCTTCAAGACCAACCGATTATTTATGCCCTGTTTACTTAACGTCGAAGATTTTTTCACGATAAAACTCTACAAACTATTATCAATAAGTCAACAATGATTTTACGCCTCTTTTGAAACGCAGAGTGAAAGTATTATATTTTTAGCATACCGAGAAATGGAATATAAATTTCAATGAAGCATAATACAGTTGTACACGAATTACTAAAGTATACGTGTATGGTTTATAATTTATATGAATCGTAATACTTATTAATAGATATTAATCTGATAAGCTAATGAAGAGTAAAGTACGAGTATTATAAAATTGAGATATCTGATTAAACAAGTGTACAGAATAAATATAAGCTGAAAATGAAGAAAAATGCCGTGACAAACGCGAAGTAAAATCTTTCAAATAAAACCTGTTTTTTGCGAAATCAAATATTCTCCAAAAGGAATTTCTGAGGATATTCTGCAAGTCACGTAGTATGATCGAGCGCGTATTCGTGCAGCGAATGCTGGTACGCCTGCGTCGGCATGTATGCTAATTTGACAGAGGACAAATTCTGTGTAAGCAAGTGAAATTGAGATTGGTCCGATAAATTATGAGGATCTCAGCGTCTCGGCGGTACTATCGCGACAAATCAAACTATCAATAACCCCTGAATAATCGAGGTGTCTTGGAAGCTGCAATTTGAGAGTGTCATGGCTCCGATGCACCCTCTTTCGTCAGTCCAAGACTACCATCATTTTCGCCTGCAGGCCTCTTTCTCATGCTCCCGGATCATATTTTTCCAATAGAGAAAGATCACCTGTTTGAAAGCTAAAGCTAATCCAGTAAAGGGCTAGTCCTTCTGGATTATCATTTTAGATTATACACTCGAGAGACTAGTTGCGTTAGCATGATACGCACAACACTCCCCGTCGCGGGTTTACGCAAAAACAGAATCGGATCTCGGTAAATAATTTCACAACTTAATGTTCACATTGCCTGGGGAACTTCCGCTCGAGCCCCAGTTAGAGCAGACTGAAAAATAACGAGTCTTCGATTTTTAATGTGTCATTAATCAAACAGGAAATTCGATTAAAGCAGAGCGCCAAAGGCAAGAAGTAGAAAAGCACGTTCATTAGTAGCATAGAAATGAAACTAAAGAGATTTAGTTGATAAATGATCCGTACACACGAATATCACTAAAACTATAATATACAAACAATAAAACCGCTAAGAAGTAAACTCCTAGTTATTATTAAACTAGAAGCTTTCTACTGTAAAAATAAAAATGAAAACTAAAGAGGAAAGTGAAATAAATATTAGAGAAAATTCGAATGAAACAAATTGCTCAATTCAAGTGTAAATAAATCGATATTGAGCAATCTTAAGAAGCGGTGTAGAAAGCAAAACCTATCGAGTAACGATGGTTGGTGTTTCAGGAGAAAGTTAGTGGCGTTAAAGGAGGGTGGTCGCCATTGTCAGGAGTGCAAGTAGACCTTCACCCCGAGGATCTCAGTATCCCGAGGCGACGACGAGCAAAAGCGAACTCGTCTGTCGGAGCAAACCCGATATCATCTGGCGTTCGGGGCTACATCCGATCCAGCGGAGGCGGTTTCTTTGCCGGCTTTCCCACGCGCCAAACGAGGAAGGAAGAGTTTAGCCTGGCTTCTACGCCGGCCTTCCACTCGTACATTGCTTACAGGGGCGCACCATGCAAACTAACAATCGTCATTGTGGCATCCTATTAGTAAGAAATTAAGAGCACTTCCGTTTTCGCCTACAGCCAAGATCCCCGTCGACTGATACGCCTCTGCCTACCATTCGCTCCTCGCCTCCATCACCTCGAGACTACTGCGCTCTCAGGGAAACTTCACCTTCACTTCTTCTACACTCTTTTCACTAGTTCAATTATTCTATTTTGGATTCCTAATGTTTTTCGATTAATACATTCGTTAACCTTTGGATTTTTCTCCAGAGTTTTGAGTTCTATCCATAAAATGGATAGATACCAACATGACTGAACTAATAAATTTGTGACTTCAAATATATGAAACGCGTTACTTATGATTTTGTACATCTCAATTAACTTAATATGTACATACGCTCAGACATATAATGGGTTAAGATAAAGTTAACTGAATGATGTGTATTTTGGTATCGACCACCAAAAGTGAATCTTTTTTCCATGAAAAAGGACCGAGCCGGAAAGGGGTAACCATACGTCTTGGTTATATCGATGATGTGACACAGCAGAACAACCACTTGCGGACCCTTGTTGGGCCCTTAATTGGCTGATCGGTGGATCAGAAAAGGTTCCTCTTTTTTTGCCCGCTTCCCCCGTGAATTCTGGCCGATCGGCCGATCTTATTCAATTGGGCCTTCTCAATCAAGATGAGAATCAGCTGGCACAGGATAAGTGGTCGGATTGCTTAAGTACATGTCCAATCTTCCTTGGCGCTGTTGCGTCCTTTCAACAGCTTGCATCCTCCCCCTTTTTTGTACAAGCCGCAAGCTGAAATTTCTGATCGCTGTTCATGTCGCGGGTCAATTAGCACTTATTAATTATGGAATTGGCGAGAAGGTATATCCCCACTCCGTAATTCGAAGATATAAAAAGCGAAACAACACGGGAGACGTAATCATTATAGGCAGCGAATCTTTAACGAGTGTATAAGATATCTTGCTGGAATTGTCAGAAAGTGAATCTTAAAATAACTCATTGCAGAATCGAAAACATTAAAACTCTACACAATTCACAGATCGAATTTAATCTTGGAATGCGTCTTATCATTTCCAATATAACATTAAACTTTAAAAGGTGGCTCTTTCAACTTTCAACTCTGGCAGTCTCGCCACATGAATAATTAGAAAAACTCAACTATAAGTGGGTAGTCCCTTTAATTACATAAACTGAGTGAGGCTGTTCGGAGATAATGTAAGCCGGTGCCCTCGGGTCAGCGGGAATGAAGAAAGTGAAATTACCGAAGCTAGCCAACAGTAGAGAAGTGGCCGAGAAGAGGATAACGTAACGTCGTTTCTGAGCGGTGAGTGTGATGCCCGGCCTCGCGCGATGTAAAGAAGCACCAAGGGAAGAAGGCGCTCACCGCGAATCTAAATATAACTACGACACCAAGGCGCCCACCAGGTCGCACCAGGTGAGAGAGCACACTCCGAGGAAGGAAAGGGCCCCGAACGCGAGATCCGAGATCTCTGCCCTCACCTCTGCCCTCCGAGAGAACACCGGACGATGGACCAGCCAGCGCTAACGTACTACTCGCTAAGTCCAATAAATCTTTGTTACCGAACACACTCAAGTCGACTGAGCTTTCAAAAAGGAAATATTAATTATTGATCTTGGTTTATTTGATCTTTGAAGTTCTGCTCTTATAACAATTCGCTTTTAACTAAGTTAATGCAACTGTATAATATATTAATTATTATTAAATTAGAAATGTATTTCGGACCCGTCAGTTAAAAGAAATTGAATGCAAGGGTTTTAATGGATGAGAAAAATTAAGTAGAAATTGTCTAAGGAAGCTATGAAGTAATAAGAGTCACAATGAAAATAGAATATCGGAAATTCTGCTCTTCGCAAATGAAACCTGCCAAGTCGATTCGATGAATAGTACGTATTAAGCACTACCGACGCGTATAAACTTTGTTGAAAATAAATGAATCATATCCGAGCTGCGTCTAATTACTTATCAACTGTAATTGGTGTGCCCTTTCGGGGGAAGATTGGCAGAGAAAAGATGCCACTTCAAAGTCAACCGTCTGACGCTATCTGGTCCGGGCAGGATGTCAGGTATTACAAGAAAGGTACAGGACATGCTGACTAAGTAGCAGAATGAGCAACCGTCGGCAAAAAGTAGTGCTTCGTCGCTCGACGTACGGGTAATTTCCAGCTGCTTCTCTACACCTTTTGCGCTTGGTGCACAAAACTTGGAAAATGAATTAAAGGCGCCGCCAGTGAATGATTGAAATTACCCTATTGGCTGAAATTGCACTAAGATTGCACTATCGGAAAAGGCAACCTAATACGAAGCTTGAATATTAAAAGCCTTTTAGATGAAAGACGAGTACATAATAATCTCGGCATTTATACGCCATACAAACAGTCTCATTAAAATTAATAACACTTCCAGCACATAATCGAAAAAGTCTCTCTTCAAAATACAAGAAGGGAGATATAAATTGAATCACGTAACACTGACTTTTCCTAAACAGGATTTTGATACTGATTCCTTTGACACAAATTAGAAACAAAAAGGGTTTGATTTAAAATTCCGTAGAATTCAACAGACTACCCTTCACAGCTTTAATTCATGCAAATACATTTCCCTTTTTAATTATCTGCTTTAACAAGAATGGTTTGTTTGAAGATTGAGCACACAAGAGGCTGGCAGGAGCAGTTGAAAATGCGACTATGCCATAAACGTACAAGTATAATCAGGAGAAGAGGGCCTGTTAGTGGTGGCCTACACCTCGGGCATGAATACGCAAAAGAGAAACAGACAGTGCCGCCAGTCCGAGCAGGGCGATGTAAGTGCCGCATTGCATTAAAGAGTAGCGGCGTGACTGCTCCTTTTTCCTGCACTTCAGGGTGCTTTCCGACGTTGTTTACAAGAACTCGCGACGTCAGCCATGGATTTACTAGCTTGGCCACGTTATAAACCCACTTCCCATGCTATGATTTAGTATGCGCCTCGAATGGCGTCGTCGCTGTACCGGCGATCACCGGGCAAATCCAAGACTTACTAACTGTGTACACCCAAAGCGTTTGTATCGACATCCCATTTTCTTTTTGAGTTTATAACGCGAGATAGAATACAATAGTCTTCCGGTAAAAGACTGAGAAATTCGAATATAATAATGAATTGGATATTTTATATTCTAAGCTCTGTTATAATAAAACAGTAGTATGATTTTCTTCTGTCAAATCTACTATAGTAATATATTATTTTTATATTCAAAAGTGAATTTATCATCTAACATGATCTCGAATACGTTCTCCCGTTGTCTGATAAAGACATTAAGAGTACATCAGCAAACTAGTGATGTAATTCAAAGGAACTGTTATCCAAAACTTTTCAGATACACCGATCACCATCGAGACAGCTACACACGTGTAATTACTTGCAAGTATAACTAGTTGGCAGCAAGACGTTATGCATACCAGCGGCACTATGAATCAAGGCGGCGTAAATTGAATCCTTAACATCTACTTTTTTCCTTGCCGCTCGAGGCAAGACCGGGCGGTACCCGCGCGCTCATTGATTCTCACGAGGGCGCATTAATAGTGTTCTTCCTAGGCAGGGCCGGTCCGATGTAAAGGCCGATGTAAAATCCCGGGAAGTCTTTCAATAAAACGTATGAGCAGGGCAGCGCGAGCAAATCAATCATGCATCCGCCGAGTGCGTAATCCTACTGGGCAGCCGCATTTTTCGGAGCAAATTACATCCGCCGGGAAAAGGGCCTAGCGAGAAAGAGATAGAGAAAGAGAGAACAGAGTGCGTTAAAGCCAGTGGCAACGGTACTCAACTATAAAATGGAGATAGCACGCCCGGGCAAAAAAAGGGGCCGGGAGTCCGCGATCTGATCGATTTATCAGCCGGTTCATTTATCACGCTAATTACCAGCATATCGCGCCAGTAGCAATCGATTTTTCGCCGCGATCCTCCGCCTGCAAGCGGCAGCATACCAGACGGAGAAACGAGACACACGGAGAGCGAGAAAAGGGAGAGAGAAATAAATACTGGAAGTGTATGCAAGGTATTTCTTTTTACGTGTGTATCGTACGAGCGCGTGCAGACGGCTTATTAACTTCGATTAGTGCCTATTAATTTTGTTGCACTGTAATCACCCTGCACCCTAACTCTTTATACCAGAGAGCCACCCTCTCTCCCATCTCCCTCGTCTACTATTGCACCCGTGAACGTGACACGCAGCGTGAGAGCGAATACTGCCCGGAGAGTACCACATATGCGGAGAAGCGGCGTGAGATGCGAGATGAATGCCAAACACACCAGCGCGCACTTGAAGAGAGAGCACGTGAGCAAGACGGGAGAAGAGATGCTGCGTGTATGCTCCGCCGGGAAGCTGCATTAGCACTTAACACGTTTTTACGGGGCCCCGGCGTGTCGACTTCCGCCGCCAATTGAGCCTAATGAAACTGAAACGTATGGGTGCAATCTCCCTGTAACCCCGGGTCGAGAGAATGAAGGGAGAGACGAGAGGGTGCCCCGCAACGCCTGCGGCTACTCCGGTCAAAGGTACAACCACCGTGGCATACTCGGATCGTGGTGGAACAATTACTGAAGGAAGAAGCCACTCTCATCTCGGAACAAGTCGCCCGGAAGTAAGTAATTAAATCATTATGGAAATGTTGAGTAGAAGTGTTTGTCGTTTTGTAGATTTAGAGGATTTTCTCTAATGCCAATCATTAATAGTGGTTTTCTTTTCGAAGTAATATTGTTAGGTTTGTGAATTATAATGATGAATGTATAATAGTTAATTATAATAATGAATTATGAAATAAAGTTTCTCAATGAAATAAACGTGTGTAAGTTATTCTCCGTCCTTCGATCTGTTTCACTTCCTGAGAGACAAGTTGGAAGATCATCGATGAAGAAAGAAAATTAAACTTATCAATAGAATTTTGTCTTCCATCGAATCAAACCAAAAAGCTATTAAATTCTGCGTCCGAACAATTCACGCATTCCATTTCACTCGGTGATCATTGAGAATCAGCTTGGCAAATAGGCCATTCGAATGGGATCAAGCATGGAGCATCCGATCGCGTCACGCCTGTGCCGACGCCAAATATTGATCATCATCGTTCCACATTGTAAATCAAGCGGCGAAGCGAGCGTAATCCATTAGAGGAGCAATGTAAAACGCGGCGATGCGGTGGAAACTGGCTGGACCGCGCGAACCAATCAGTCAAGCGCGACCATTCAATACGATCACGATCGAATTCCGACGCCGCTAATTCAGAGTTCAGACCTTAGAGACTAATCCAGCGAGCAGTCTGCCAGAGCCTGAATCAATTGTGATCGAGGGTAACCGCCGAACTGTTGAAAGGGATCACAGTTCTACCTCTCACTCTACCAACTGGAAAGTGTATGTGGCTGTAGCCGAAGAAACCGGGATAAATGCCAGCGATGATTGTGTACAAGGTCGCCTAGCTTTCAAAGGATCACCGGGAAGACGCGGCCCCAGAAATTCTTCATGGATTCGGCTCATTTCTCCTTAACAAGTGGTGATTGACTGGCAGGAATAATGGGCGGAACACGACATGATACGCCGAAAAAACCGGCCGGATGAGGTGTTCCGAGATCCTGCGACGCGGCGCACAAGGACGAACACAGCGCGTCATGGCGTGGTATCGGTCCAATGACTCTTCCCGGGCTTCCACTTCTGCGATCGAGTATCGCATTTGGAAGACCGGCTGCTCTCCCCCTCCCCCTTTCGATGGCTCCTTTTACTCGTAATTATGATACCGGATACTCAAGGTATGCTTGTTAATAGTTAGTATCGGTGAATGGGACCCCTCCAGTATTGAGTAATTGCTGATGTCTCGACATGTGTCAGAGAAGTATAAAGAACGTCGATGGAGTTGTTGCGCAATTACCGATTGACTTTAATAGTAGGGTGTAAGCAAGATGGATCTGGAATTTAATATGAGCACGGGAAGAGAAGAAGCGGAACGAGTCATACTTCCAAGGATCGGGATAGTAAATTGTGTGCAACTATATCAGAGAATTAAAATAAAGCAAGCAACATTGAAGCAGAATCACGAACAGCATACTGAGACGGTATTATCCCAGTGTGAATTTATATTCCTAATTATTATTCCTGCTGATTTAACAAATCGATCTAAACGAAATTAAAAGAAATTGATCTAGCATTTAATTATTATTATAATTACCAGAGTCGAATACTAAACTTCGGGCGTATTGCGTGGAGCAGGTTGGCCGATGGCAACAGCTTCCCTTCGATAATTGCCTGTGGAGGCTGGCTTGTACCTCGGAGGCACTGGGTTTCCGAAGGCTGGGGAGGATCGAGGGAAAACTTCTTCTGAAGAGGAGAAAACTTCACTGACACCACGGTGGAAGGGGCCGAACAAGAAGGCAGGAAGCCTAAGGAGCGTATTTTACGATCGAATCGATTATCCACGGCTCTCCACGTGGGTAACTTCAGCAACGAACGAACGTGTGTCGGGCGAGCACAGTGTCAAGATCTTCCATGGGCTGAGACTGCTCGCGGATTTAGTTACGGCCCGTTGTTACGGGGCCCTCGATGCAAGTACGTCCTCCCCCTATCGCTTGTAGCAGGATATCGAAAGGATATGCTCGAGCATTAACCCTTTAACGATAGGATTTTTCAACCGCGTGAACCCTGTAATGGTTCTCAGAAGAATCTGCGCTGCAAAACCCCTACGCTCATTGTCTTTCCTCTTTCGCTGGAAATCAGCTAAACCTTCCGATATAATCGTTAAATATGTGAAACGCGTAAAATGTATTATCAATTTGCTGGTTGTAAACTTGTAAAAAAAAATGCCGGTGAAAATAGCGTTTCTATTTTAATGCGTATTTGTAATAATTCCTAAATAAAGATGTTGTTGGAGAATAATTTAATTATACTCCTAATTGACCGATGCAAGTCCGAAATATTTAAAAAGCTTTATATTGTTATTCGAGAGCCGAAGTTTAAGAAATCACGTTCTCAAAGGAAGAAAGATATCGGCGAAGTGGAATGTTCCATCTTCTACGCGACGTCAATTACTATCTAAAGTCCTTCGTATTAGCAGGAACTAATGATGGATTCACGTAGATACTATCTTGGCCCGTCACTCACGGCGGTCTCATAAAATGTATTAAAGTGACAGTGTAGAGTCGAGTGTCGATGATCAGGGCTTATCTACCGCGGAATATCTTTACGTTATACGTCTATTAGCTAATGAGCTGACGCACTTGAGTCCTTTGGCAGCTGCAGCACTGCCCGAATCATTTTCAAACCATTTATATCTCTTCTTTCAAACCAATATTTTAATATATGATTCAAGTTTCCAGAATTGGGATAGGCAAAGAAGTAAGGTGCAAGTAAAAAAATGAATATTTAAATATATTCGATGATCGTAGATAGATCCACGTATTCGGATGACTCCACTTTTCTTAAAATTCGCAAAAAGTTTTAGTAAAAAATGTAATAGCTTGTAATTCTATAATGGAATGAAAATACCGTGAAGAGACAAGAATCTTATCACGCTGACACGCGGACTGAAAAATGTATCGACGAAACGCAGCGCGAAGTAACCTTGCGGAGGACTTTCCTATCGCATCAGGGTTCGATTTTTTCAGACTGGCCGAGAACTAAGGGGGAGATTTTACGATGGAATCGATTATCCATGGGGGCCTGTGCACGTGGTGAGGAGTCCAGTCGATATACTGAGGGGAACGCGTGTCAGGCGTGGAGGCTCTCTCGCCAAGGACTTCCACCGATGGAACTAACGGCGGATTTAGTTACGGGCTGTTGTTGTTGTTGCCGAGGTACAATGCAGGTACATTCTCCTCGTGCAACTCTCCCTCTCCCCCTATCCGCTCTCTTTCTCCTCTCCTTTTAGTTGCCCGAGGAGAAGTATCGGAAGACCGCGCTTCCGAAGGCTCAAACAAAGAGGCTTTTTGCCGATGGAACGGTTCACTGACACCGTTTCGTGTAAATAAAAGTCCTGTCGATTCCGTAGCCTGACTTTTCATAATCCTCTTCCTAGCTTTACCGCCCATGTAGTTCATTTTATGTTCAATGAACATTATTATTTGCACCGTCAATTATAAAGAAAACGAATTAGTAGCATGTAAATGATCGATTGCCACTTATATTAGCAGCTACAAACTTTGTAACAATGAAACTTGATAAGTTTTAGTAAATTATAATGAGTAATGTTCGAAATTACGCCAATTTGCTTCATCTAAACCTTTTGTTAGACAATTAATTGATCGAAAAAAGTCTCTAGAGTTTCTAATCAAGAATTAATCATGCTTTACAGCGACGAGAGAGGTGTTCGAGCGAGCGGTGCCGAGGAAAGGTGGACAACCCTGCGAAAGTTCGGCCGTGAACCTGAAATTTGAGGAGAGTTTATCGATCACACACAGACGGGCAGCGGTAGCCTCGCATTTTAATCGTACCGGGATTCGTGAGGAACCGGTATATGCGATCGGCTGGCGAAAAAGGGATAGCGGGGAAAAGTGGCGGCGAAGAGAGAACCAAAGAACACCCACGCGCTTGATGCACCCATTCATTCCAAGGTGACGCGATCGATCACCGGTGATTCTTTGATACGCGAGAACTTCATTATCAGTAATCGCGACAACACCACTGCGAGTCAGGATTTCCACATACAATTGCAATTAGTTTCTCCATTTTTATTCTTGAAACGATTGCTGGTAATAATCGCGCATGGGGTATAATAGTAATCGATCAGCCGTAATAATAATTGACATCGGCCGCGGGGAAGGCGACGCCCGAGGAGTAAGTTGTTGGCCGCGACAACTTTAGCTGACATGCTAATAGATACAAATGCGCCGAATGAATATTAATCGGATGCAAGAAACTCTGCACGGGCCGCGCGCGCCCAAGGAACATGTTAATAAAATGTCATCGTACACAAATAGTTCCCGCGGCTAGTAACTCATGCTCACTCTCTCCTTCTCTCTTTCACTCACTCTCTTTCTCTCTCCCTCTCCCCTTGTTTTTGTACTCTTGTTTTCTACCGATTACCTCATGGTGGGCGTGTCGACATGAAAAATGTTGGATGAACACCCTGTGTGTATGCCCAGTCTATCCCCCTCGATCCCCTTTCTCCATGCTAACCCGTGTACTATCTATCAGTACTTGTTGGTTGTATTAAAAGTTTCGCGTTATGAAATAGTTTTGTATAGAAAAAATGGTATTAGTCTTCGAATGAGTTTAGTACTTAACGCTTTGATGCATGAGAGAACTTAGATTTGTTAAGAATTTACTTAGTAAATTATCGTTGAGTGTGTACATATTGTACTTATCTGAGAGTACTTTAATTATGATTAGTCGTAATTAATTTACCAGTACTTGTTAAGAAAAAACGAGAATGTAGATTAACTAACGAATTGAATACTGCAGTGCAGAATAAAATTCGGAAGACTACAGAGAATGTTAAACTAAATATAATTTAACAAAATGAACGCAAAATTGTTTAAAGAATCTCGAATAGTATTATTTCTACGAAGCGCGATAACTACAACAGGAATATCCAGCACTCCAATTGAATAACATTCCCGATGCTTTCATTCCAGGAGTACTCTTTTTTTAAGCAGTAGCAAGTGCCATGACGAGTGATAATACGAATAAGTGGAAGTGCAAAACTTCATAAAACTGCACGTGTAACAAAATAGGTTACAGTTATCCATAAACTGGACTGCTATATATTTAGTAGAAATATTTCTACGGTTCCGTCGAGTACTCTCTTCCCTTTAACGGTAGCGCATCTATTCCGGTGAGAGCGGTGCTTCGTGCATTATTATATGAGACGTAAGTACACGCTTGATGTGTAACGTTCGAGTGGCTCGTCCACGCCCTCTGCCACTAAACCGTACTCTCCTTCACCGGACAATCCTGTACTTGGGCTTCCCTCGACATTCGTACCGGCGATCCATGCTCCTTTTCTCTCGCTGCCACTCTTCCACCGGTTTGCCATTGCGCGCATGGCTAGGACGACTAATAGTTGACTCTACTACTGCCGCAGTGATAGAACCCGAGTTTCTCCAGACGCGCTATATAACCACGCTCTGCGTTGCCTCACTCTTTTCGCTGAAGAGTATTATTAGAAATCTTACGAAATGGTAGAAAATTTGTCTGGTTCGTTTTATATGAAGTATTCAAAGCTTCAAATGGTTAAAGGATCCTCTTAGTGGCGTCGAGAAAATGTATAAGGAGCGTTTTTTGTTTTTGATGATTGAATTATATAATCTATTTCGATATATTTTTGAGATGTGTCACCTATTTCACTTCGAGTGTAAGTCTGTCATTTAAGAAAATTGAAGATTTACATTATTTTATATTTGAGTTACAAAGTTTAACAGATGTAACTAATATAGGAAGTAACTCTATTATTCTCCTATTAATATACTCCTCTAGAAATGCAATGGGGAATTCCGGTGTACACCGAATCTCACTTGTAAATCTATTAAAGCGAGTCTCATTTACGACTCACGGGAGGGTATTTAAAGCGAGCTAGCTGACTTTGAGTCTCCCGATACTAATGGCCCTAGCATCCATCTTCCAACTTCCGCTTCTCCCACTCAAACGCGCGAATGAGACCGCTGCTCCCTCGGACACACGATTGGTTTTACGTGCAGGATGTTATCATGCAAATTACACACGTGCAAACTGCTCGGCTGGAAGTGTCGGGTTGGCGGGATGCAGAAGGTGGACTGTTCGGCGCGGATATACGAGTAGAGTACACCAGCGCGCGGCGCGAGGTGTACGTGTCGGGGGAGTATGGTACACCGGGCAAAGGTGCATCGACCCACCTGTCCCCAGGCCGCTCAGGGATTTTAATTGCAGGCCTCGGTGAGCTTTTTCTAGCGCCACTAGGAAGCAAATTACAATCGCAAAAAAGGTAGAACACGATGTCGAGCATCGCACTCTCCTTCGGCCTCACTCTTTCTGCTTGCTTCCTTCTTCCTCTCACTATCCACGGCTTTCCGCTCTCTTTCTCTTTCTCTCTCGCTCTCTGTTTTACTGCTGCCTTTTCTCTCTTGCTCTTTCTGCTTTTCCTCGCGAGCAGACTTCCTTCGCGGCGCAAGTCAACAGGGATCAGCAATTAATTCATCGGCCGCGGGAAATATCAGGGGAATCCTTGCACTCGTACACACAACTCTCTCGCTCCCTCTTTCTTTATCCAATTGTCTCGCTTTCTTTTAACGCCAGACGCCAACGAAACTCTGTATCCACTTTTAATTAACGCCGCCCGGAAAGAGTCGTTTCTTATCAAGCTCCCCTGCCAGTTCTGCCGATCCAATCAGTGGGATTTCTGTCGCTCGGCGAACGTCCCGTTTTTCTTCGAGCACCGCTCTCGCTCTCCCATCGAGTTTACACGCTATGGCGCGTGGAATCGAGTCGCGCTATAGTTCGCTTCGTGCAAGACGTCACGGGGAAAAGAGTGCACCGCTTTGTTAACAGGGTTCTTGAACTTCCATGGTGCGAACGATCCAGCGTCATAGGTGTAGCAATTACGTGGGAATGATTGAATACTAAATGATGTACGCACATTGTTTCAGTAATGTGATAATAGTAACATTATAGTAAACACGAAATCAACAGAAGAGAAATAGAAGAGGCAGCTTTTTCATTGTGAATGAAGACGTTCTCTTTGTTAAATTAAACGAATCTATTGACACACTCTATAAATGCTGCCCTATTTTCACCATCACTTTCTCTACTTTTTCAACAACTTCCGAAATATTCGCTTCAGTTTCACCTGACTGGGCGTGCAAAGGACTATGAAAAAGCAATGTTCGTAAGAGGGATCGAAGATGAAATTCAGGCGGTCGTTCCACATCCGAGAATATATCTTCGCAGTGTGGCTAGTAATACGACTAACATTGGCGTTGAGACGAGCGGAGCGGCCACTTTGTCAGATGTGACAGGGCGGCAGTGGCTGGCAAAGCCTTATTTATGCGAACCGAGCTAATTCATGGATTAGCGAGTACGCCGAGGAAGATCGGCGCGGAGAGCGGAGACGGGAAGAATACGCGCGATAATCGGCATGGCAGGATCCTTAGAGAATAACGGACCGCTAATGAGACGCGCAGACTCCTTTTCTTACTCGCGCGAAGCTATAAAGTGGCGCGAGCGAGCAAGCGCGCACGTAGAATACGCGCCGAATGCGTGAGTATCCTCGGCCGACTCAACCGCCGGCGAAAGAGGCCTCGCTTAACACGTGGGAGCACGTGTGAGCAACGCGGAGTGCTCGCACGTGTGCACACAGTGTGCATTCTACCGCCGAACTGGCCAGGTTCTGTGGTGGGAGACGTGCACGCGACATTCGATGCATGATTGGCAGCTGCTTCATTCGAGATTGAGAATATTGACGAGCTGTCTACTTGATTCATTCGCTTCTTTTAGAGATTTATTAAAATAGTGAATATTATGACTGCTGTAAAAAGAGTGTATCTTGAGTTAGTTGGAGATTTGACTGAACTGATAGTAAATTTAAATTCGACGGGAAAAATAATTATTTTTGTTCGGATGCTATTTACTATTATATACTTGACTTGTATTCGTCCCAACCGAATTATACGAAGTGTTCTAGTGAACCATTTTTCTAAATAACGACACGTCGTTATAAATAATGATGTCGTAATAAACTCCACGGAACAAGAATAATGAAAAATAGCATTATTAATCCAATGCCAACTAATAATGACTAATGAAGTGTTGAAGGAAGTACCGGTACTTTTTCTAAGGTAACGAGTAGAAAATCGAAAAGACCGCTCTCGCTGAAAGTTCCTAGGGGAAAATCGTTCGTCCGACAATTCAGCTTCCGCATCTATTCCTGTAAAACGAGATACGCCATACACGAGAGCTTGTCGACTAGTAGTCGCGAGTATCCTCTCTCGCACTACGCCAAATAAGAATCTCACGCGACCAAATCGATAGGTTTCCTTGAAAGCCTGGGCTGAAGAGAGATCCCACGGTGATACTCTGTCTCTCTTTCTCTCTCTTTCTCCCTTTCGCGGCCGAGTGCGAGACGCGGCGCTCTTCCTTATTTAAATGAAGGTAAAGGTGTTGCCGTTAATTTTCCTAACATTTCCATTTTACTTTTATTCGTTCGACGACCAGTTGCGCAAGTTTTTCAGACGGGCGCTTCCTATTGGCGCGAGTCCTCGATCTTTGAGCGCGCGTGTGTTCGCGTTTGGTATCGCGGCGCATGCACGCGTGTAGAAGTGCCGGGTGTAATACGTGTAATTCCACGTCGATGGGCGCAGAGATTGGTGTTGCTGGCTTAACTGTAAGTATCTGCCGGTGGAAACGTGTCCCTACAGGCGTATACGTGCGAGGACGAGCAGGAGCTCGCGCGCGCGCGCGTGCACGCGGTTGCTTGTATATGTGGACCTAGCGGGGCAAGAGCGCGCACGGTTAGGTTCGGGGTCACGTTCACACGAGAGCCGCCAGCACGCTTATTAATTCGCTAATTCTAATTAATATTAATGCCAGCCGGGGACGATTGGAGGGCGCCGCGCGAACTCCGCTCTTGCACTCTTAGTTCGACATACGCGCTCACTATGTGTATCCGCGACGACAGAGTCCACAGAGCATCGATTCGATTCTACCGGGCGCAACTGTTGCACGTGCAACTCGAGAATCGTGCTCTCTCACAGCATCCGTGTCTCCGCCACAGGATTCGCTTGTGTGCGTACGTGTGTGTGGAGATGCACACTGATACAGGACTCGAACACTCTTCCCCGAGACTGGATATCGATTGCCTGGCGCACCAGTACCGATAACTCGTTCCTGCGATCCTGATGGATCTCGGCGAATTAGCATCCGCACGATTATTTCGCACTTATACCGGCACTTCTGAACTCCGACGCACTCGGCCGGCTTCTAATCTAGACCGGATCATTGGGGAACTCGAACGATTCAACATGGATTTCTATAGTATCGCGCGCCGTATAGTAACCTGCCTTTTACTGATTTAACCCGATGCGCGGATGTCATTTCTCAGGCGGAGTAATTGCCAGTTTTATAGAGGAAGCGTAACGCCTTCCCACAGAATCTGATTAACTATCTTAAATTTAGTATACACTCTTCGAGGTTTCTTTCTTTTAAACTCAAAATAGAAATACTGAAGAATGGTATTTATTAAATAATTATTTGGGATAAACAGCCGACAAAAGCAATGGAGAGACCTCTTTAAAGCACCCCGATCGAAGTAATAAATTATCATCCAATTAACGCGAACAAACATGGTAGCAGTAAATTGCAATAAAGTGTGCGCCATCTGATAAGAAGAAAGGGAGAAGAGCTCGAGTAACGGGGATGGCATTCTTTTCGTCATAGAGTTCTGCTACGATACTTAGTTACCATAATCGCGTTACCACGACGCTGCCGGAGGAAATGCGTTATTCCCGCGCATGAGAATCATCGGATTCTCTTTCACAATTATGAGAATGACTTTTCCTCTTCGAGGCTCGTCGTTTCCACGATTGAAAAGCATCGCGGACTCTCAGCGAAGAGGTAGGTAGCAAAAAGAGACTTTTTATGTCTGATGACATTCATTAGTTTCCGGTGGAATTCGAACGGTTTGCGGAGATAATGGCCTGATGCTCGTATGGGGACGCACAACTATTGGTACAACCCATACATACATCGATCTCTCTCAGAGTCGAGGCCATTTGCGGCTGCTGCTGCTGCTGCCTGCCTCTTCTCTCGCAACCCTTTCAAGGAAATGCATCGCACTTTCGAACGCTCCTGACGCAGAAGGAAGTGGCCCTGCAGGAATCACCGGAAATCCCATATACGCGCTTCGTTCTCCTCCTTGCCCGCCTCCCTCGCCGCTGATTTCAACGAATTCCACTTAAGTGCACAGCCAATTCAATCTCCCGATTTAAATGCTTCCCTGGATGCGTAAGCGCGACATCCTGCCACGGGTGTGAATCCTTCGAGAGGAATTTTTAGCTGTCATCATTGTAGGAGAAAATTAAGAAATATTAATAAAGAATTAAAGATCATTCTCAATTGGAATTGGCAAACAAATTACTTCGCAATGAATTATAGTGCGACAGAACAATAAGAAATTTGAGTATTTTCTAACAGATACTATATAAAGAAGATAATAAATAATTGAATTGTGATCAAAGTGATTTCGCGATTTTAAATTCAAGAACACTAGTAATGGAGGAACAGGCCAAGGAACAATAACGAGTTACACAGGACTCTGGCTGAGGACAGGAAAAGTCTAGGATTCTCCACAGATACAAATTGCATTATCGCAAAGCCAGTTGGAAGTGAAGGACTCGGACAGTAAGATCGAGGATCGAGCTGGCATCGCGTCTAACTAGATCTCTCGTGAGAATCTCCGCTTAGAGCTCGCGTTTACGAGGCTATTCCCCGGGCCCTTCCTTAGTAAGTTATCCCTTTAAGTGTCCTATTGTGTCGTCCTTTCCGCAAATTGCAAACGATGTCCGGCGACATTACGAGAGAGAGACAGAGAGAGAGAAAGAAAGAAAGGAGAGGCTGCTGGCGCGCGCGTCGTGAGCTGGCAGTAACGGATGCCATTAGAATTGAATGCGATTCCGGTGATATCTCGCATGCGGCAGCCGCGTTATCCTGCGTTTGAGGATATACGCGCGCGGAGACAGAAGCGCATCTCACCGCGGCCAATAAGACACTCGGCGACAGGCCAATTTGGCCGGATGGCCCGTTACCCGGTGCCGGAACGAAGCCGGTACGTGACAGGGTCGCTCATTCACGCGACCACGCCGACTGTCAATCTGCCAACTCCATTTGGCCCGAGCGACGCGATCGCTCACCGGAATCGGCAATGCGTTATCCGTGTCGTTATCGTCCGTGCCATCCCGGAAGCGACTAGCCTCGAAAAGCTCGGCCACCGTGCTACCCCGACGATTGCATCGATAAACGGTATATCCTTTCAACGCCACTCTCCTTCTCCTTCTATCTGTCTCTATTTCTCTCTCGCTCCATCTATCTTAACGTCCCGATCTGATGCAATCGGATGCTCCTGCGTAATGCGGTAATCATAGGTATGCTAACGAACCGGTAGGGAAGGATCCGGGTTTTAGGCTAATTTACTAGGGATTTGATTTATACCGAGCACGCATTCGTATTCGGTATAAAGAGGGGAAAAAAGGTTGGCGTTCTACAGAACAGCCAAGATTAATGACTCCGTAATTGATTCCTTAACAGGTGGCTGCGAGGTGTAACAGTGAGCAGTGCAAGCCAGATTTATTCGCTTTGGGTTGCATTCATATGAATATGGTCATCCAAGGCTTCCCACAGCAGGCAAGCCCACTATAACGAACAGGTTTCAGGAAGTTCCAGATTCCGATATTCGGCGAGACAGCTCTGTCGTAATCGGTACGGCGAGCGAAGCCTACACCCGGCGGGCGCGCCACTGTCTATGGCAACGCCTAAAACTGCCGGTTCCACGGAACCGGCTCTTTTATACTGCAAAGTTGCCCAAGGTCCGTTCCCAAAACATTCGCGATGATCTAATCAAATCGTCGTAACGGCTTTCACGGCCGGGAGATTCCGTTCGGAATCGGCGGAGTTCTGATAAAACTGTATTCACGATATTTCAGAGATGCGATGATGCGTCAGTCCTCGACTGGAAATGTCCACGAGACGTTTCTTTCACGAGCGAGAGAGAAGAGCAGATGGGACTAAGAAAGTGGGCTCGGGGGGATTGAGCGTCTGACGCGTATCTGCGGCAAGTCCGAAGCATAAATAAGGCTGCACGCGCGCGGACGAGCGACGCGCGACGTCTCCGTAAAGGCGCGTCGCGTCTGGCCGACGATGGACGGACGGGCGGACGGACGGCGATAGCGAGGAAAAAAGAGTATCGTCGGCAGCTCTCCTCGGTAGGGACTAGGGAAGAAAGGGGACGAAAACCGCGGCCGTTGCGAGAATGTGTGCATTAACGTGGCGCGCTAAGACGCTGCGAAACGACGTGGCAGGCCCACGGGTATAGGATGACACTTGGTTGAAGGGGCCCGATGGGCCCGATCGACTCTCGGCCCAAGCCTGCTTGTCCCTTGCTCGTCCGCTCGTCCGCTCGCTCACGTAGACCGGACAAGACCGTCCGCTCGTGTGAGTTCGCCGGCGCTCGTGTTGCCTCGGTTCGACCTTGAACGGGCCCTGTATGGTCTATGCCACTGACACGGACCAAGGACGGGGGCCCCCACGTTGCCTGGGCCCCGGCACGGATGGCGTGCTGTTGTCCCGAAACGCGGTCGTGGAACTCCGCGCGAGCGAGCGAGCGAGCGAGCGAACGCGCACCGCTGGAAAGTGTTCGCCCGATGGCAAACTCTTTTTCGTGCTTCGTGCCTTCCCTTCTCGCGCCTGCCATTGGCGTAGGGCCCATTCGCTCTCCACCGTCCAGCACAGTACAATCGACTTTGGGACTCGCTTGGTACCACTGCACGACTTCAACCTCTCCGCTAAGCTTAGGCCTTCGAGCAAGAGAGAAAGAGAGAGGGTCAGGACAGAAAGAGAGAGGGAGAGCGAGAACTATGCGGTCGGGATGTTCGAGACTGGTGAACTCCTTATGTCAGAGATACTCGGTAACAGCCTCTACTCGGAGAAGATATTTGAGAGGATATGTTATACTGCGGAGAAAGCGGGGGCCAAGGGTTACCAGTTGGTCCACGAGTTAAAGCCTACAAGTCTTTCGGCTGTTTGCACTTTGTCCAATATTAGACCGTTGGGGAATAGAAGGCGAGCGCTCTAACCAGACGCCTTGCGTGTACTCTGTATGACTACTCCCTATCTGTTACACAACACCGGTTTCCTTCGTCCGACCTCACGATTACATTAGCCGGATGTTGACCTTCCAAACACTACTTTCAGGCAACCTAGGATTCCGCACTTCTTGCCATTTCTAACTACAGCTACGGGTTTGACCAAGGCTCGGAACTAGCGCATACTGTGTGTTTTACTTTCTACGTACCTCGTCTGTGAAGGAAGCGGGTATTATTAGTGTCTATTGGCCAACAGGACACTTCGCGGAGCGTACGTTTGACATTGACGGAATAGAGAACCACGGCAGTGAGTATAGTTAGAGTAACACCGAATATCCGGAACGCGCCTATGGCGAGCGCCAAGCACCACTGCCTGGACTAAACCACACTGAAGCTACTCACCGAGGCTCACCCGGGCCCGTCTCGTGTCCACGTGTATAAAAAAAGGGCGAAGAGAGAGAAAAAGGTGGGGTCTGGGCGTTGGCCCTAAATCTAACGAAAGGCCCGTCCCGCCGGCACATCCTCCCGGTCCATAATGTTACTCTTGTATAAGGCCCAGCCACCCGTTCCCCCCCACCCCCTCCAGATTCTACTTTCTGCTACATTAATCCTGAGGGATAGGGCGCAAAGTATACCCCTACGGCCTAATGTCCTACGATTTTTCTCCTCTTATCTTTCGAGTTGGTCTTTCTTTGCTGCTGTAATGCGAATTGAATGCCGCCCTTACGACCGGCTTTACGGACTTTAGGGCCCATTCGGTATGGCAGATAAACACGACGCAACCTAATCAAGAGATCCGAGATAACTAGCCCCTTTAGTGGGATTCCTCGAATTTAGCTTTAAATTACCGCTGAACTTAATAACAAAGTGATCGCATAACTCATAAATACGTCGACTCTTACTTGCGTGACGCGTTAATCATCGCTTTACTTTGCTCGATTACGAAGTGTACAACTCTGGTATTAAAGAATAGCACGTTTATTATAAAGGACGACTAATTTATACAGGAAATATCGAACCCACCTAGTTGAATTTTAATTTCAATGAATAAAACATCGAAGAAAACTTATATTCGTTTAAGGATCCTGTCAAATCATGACAGTCTTCGAGGAATTGCCTTTGGAGATCTCGAGCAAGGACCTAAGCGCTTTTGTTCGAAGGTGCAGTGACCCAACCGAAAGTTGCTTGCTGCTCCTTTTCCCGTGGCAGGACTAAGCAGCACGTGGAACAGGGGCCCGACGCGCGCGGCTGCTACGAGTGAAATTTCGCATGGATAAACACGGCTGACAGAATTCTTTGGGAAGGATCGAGCCCGGAGATCGAGCACCGCTGGTTTTCTCTCTTTTCGTTTCATCTAGCGGTGCCAGGTGACAGGGATGCTTCCCAACATGACACCTCAACGTTACCAGAATAATTATCTCGATTAAGAAGCATCAGCTCGCAACACGGCAATAAGAGGAGCGCGTATATCGCACTGGAAGAGCGAGGTGTGGCACCTGGGCACACCGACAGTCCACTGCCGACTAAAACTGTGTGCACAGCCAATTATACTAGTTGGTAAATTGAACGAGATGCCTCGCCGGACTACCGCTTCCTTTGTGATACCAATGAAATTCCGACGGTAAATAAAACATAACTGATAGAATGTAATATAATATTATTGGAATATCAAACTAGTGCATCTTTAAGTATACGTTTGATTCTCTTTTATAATTGAATATGAAAAAGTTGATATAAAATAGTTCAAATTATATCAAGTTTTTTACTATAAGAAAAATTCAAGACACAACAAAATTAAAATCAAATAAAAATATGAAATAAAGTTAAACCTAAGTCGGAATTTCATTCGATCACTTTCTGTTAAAATTATCGACTGATTATTGGCGTAGAAGGACTCTTGTTTCATTAGAGCCACTGACAGCGGCTGTCGAAATCGGGAAAAAGTGCGGCGGCGCACATATTGAGACGCCGCAAGGTCGGAATATTCGCGCTCTTTTTTCCAGCGGCTCACCAAAGAACCGCAGGAATCCCATGAAGAAATCCAAAAGCGAGTCACTTGGAGAGGCGAACAAGCGCGAACAAGAGAGAGCAATATTGTGCTCATCAGGGAGTCATAGTTGATGCAAGGCTACCCGCCGAAGTAAACGTCAGGGACAACATTGTTGCACAGTAGCTGGTAATTCCCATGGATTTAGCGAGTCATCACGACTGGCATTCATATCATCCGTCTTTCACCGGCGGTGCGAAGAGAAGCGAGAGTTATACCTTGCATCTCGTTTTCACGCAATTCCGTAGTAAGTTTATGAAGGCAATGCTCAAAATGCACTTAAAGTACTATTAATTATCCGCTTTTAATTGTACTTGACTTGTCGTTTTGCATATCCGTGTACTGTACAAATATAAATATTGAAATTCCGAAAATGAGTTACCGTGACATTGCGTTAAACTTATATCAGTGATAAAAGGAATGCTTGTCACGAGTATTGAAATATCGCGCACGAAACGCGCATTCCTTATTAATCATCTACTTGAAACAATTAATTACGTTTACTGATATTAATTAGATAATAAGCCCTTGTCTCGGGTACATAACCGTTGATGAATACCACGTCATAATCCCACACCATGAGGATGCCCTTTGTGCGTGACTCAGTTTCGCTTAATTGTGTGCTTCCCCTTGGCATCATTAACAGTTGCGCGTCAGTTATGAGCATTATCAGGTCGTTTGTCGTAGCGAGAGATGAAATTAACGGTAGATACGCGGAAGGGTCGCACGATTAATCACGCAATTACCGAAATAATCAGCCCGCCGAATCTGCATACAAAAACGAGCTCTCCCTCTCTCTCTCTTTCTATCCTTCAATCAAATTCCACGCTTAATTGCAGCGCATTTTTCACCAGCGGCCACGGTAGCTGATTGCATCGGATTCCCGAAAGATCCTGGGAGGACCGAACAATAACTGGAGAAGATTGGCAAGCAGTGCTCACGGGCCAACTAATTCATCGGCGACCGTTGCAGCCGAGTATCCAATTAACTTGGGAATTCGTGTTTCGTTATGGCGGAAAAATAAACTATGCGAAAACAAACCTCAAAGGACCCCTGAAGATATGTCCTGCTACCGAAAAAAGAGATCGGAAGGTGGATGAAGATGTGGAACCATGATAAAATTCCAATAGTACAATATTATTAAATGAAATGGAATGGACTCCAAGCGAAGGAAATAAAAAATCAAGTTTTCTTATAGCAAATAAAATCAAATAAAAATATTTAAGTAAATTCAGAGGTAACAAGAGTACGAACATAAAGAAAAGTCGTACTACAAAGTGAGAGAAAACCGAAGACACTAATAATGTTCGAATATTTTTAAAAACGCAAGTGAACCGGAGAAGCTAATACGTTAACACCTCTACTGCAACTTGCTGTAATAATCCTGCAATGGATCGACATAAGTCGACAATTTGACCGCATAAGTTCTGAAGAGAAGCGCAAAAGGGTCTTCCATACGAAATCGCGACCGCCCAGAAATCTCGACGATTTAATTATAATCATTTGGCAAGTAGTACGCGAGGACGAGAGGAATTCCACAGTGGTAGCAGTGATCCTTCCTCTCCTTATCTGCGCCTTGTAATGAAAGATAACGATCGTCCTGTCACGGGGAGCGTGCTGCCACACTGATAACGACCACATTGTTGTAATAGCTATCATTTGTCATGTCATTCTTTCGCGCAACTACAACTTCAGTGTCTCGTGCGGGGTAGTATTCAAATTACAACTTTGTCACGCGCTATTTGTCAATGTTAATCACGTCGTTCACTGCTATGTTATTAAAAAGGAATCATAATATATTCACTAAGAACCTGAGGAACTACTTGTCAGCTAAAAAGGAAGTCTGATAAGAACTGACTATAATTCTTATCAGACGTCAACGAAGGCATAACCTTGCCTTCATTAAATCAACCCATCCTTTTATAATAAACTCAGAGACTCAAAGTTTGTATATCAAGATCTAAACACGTATGAGAAAATCTGTATCTTAAATCATTGCATTCTAATACACTTTTTAATTAACTATTTTTACAATCCAGATAATTTGCTATAATCGGAAACTTGACCTTTTCTGCGAATTTAAACGAAACTGACATTTCTCGTTCTTTCTCATTCTCGTCCTTGTTCCATAAAGCACATACGTTCCCGGCCAACTAGTTTACACTATAAACATAAGGAACACCGGTACGCGGATCGAGAGATCAAAGGATTCCTTAAGAGGGCTGATTTATTGGAAGGAAAGATCTCACTGTCACATCCGTTATCACCGACAAAGTGCGATGATTCGAGCTAATTGCCAGGCAAGCCGACTAACAAGTGGATTAAGCAATAAAGGGAAAAAGTACACGGGGCGATAGGCCATCTATTCCCAGGCGTGGATGGAGCTTAGAATAATTGCGTGGCGGGAATTAAAAGGGCACATAAAAAGAGATGTGCTAAGGTCAGATCTGACCTTAGATCGACGTCGGACCCGTCGGGTTAATCGCGAGGCAGCATTTGCACTCACGGGGTTATTGTTCGCTTGTTCTCGACTTTTCTGCTCCTCTCTTTCTCTCATTCTCTCCCGCTTCGCCTGCCTGTCCGTCTGGTCTCTTCCACTTTGCATTTCATTAAAAATCGCGGCAAGTAATCGTTATTATTTCGCGATTGCGTCACAATCGCACATAATCCACGTCATCCCTCCTCCCCGCGAGCGGCCCGCGCCTTTATCCTTTACATAACCGGACAACGGTAAATTCAAATGAGTCCTTCCACGCCGCGTGCGTTTGTCCTGTAAATCAAGAGCAAGCACACTCCGAGAAAGACACGCACGACTCTAGCGTACTACCAAGCTTTAAGAATAGAATTTTAATGGAAAACTGTATTCTATACATTTTTCTAAATAAACAAAGTAAACTGAGGGATTGATTTGAAAATACAGACCATATAATTAATTAAATGAATGAGTCAAGTTAGTTAATTAAAAGAGAAACAATGGGGCATTTGATAAAATTCTAATAAATTGATTTAATCGATTCTGTTTTGTTTGATACGACATCGAATGCCAGAAGTCAATAGTAAATATCTAGATCGAAGTCATAGGATAGGCGTCCTTAGGCGCTATGTGGTGCTGAGAGAAGTGAAATGGAAAGTCCAGGCGTAACTCAATCTCGTTGGACAGACGTATAATTTACGCGATGCTACTAGATCTATGTTTCAAATACGACTGGCATGTGACAAGTATATGTGGTAGTAGTCTTGTGACGGAAACTGACTCAACAAGATCGTTTTGTGTAATAAATGACAAGCCACGTTTATCTAATTATACGGTTTTGTAAGAAACTGCCTGAAGGTCGTATGTTACTGTGTAGATAGTCTACGCATTTTATCAGGAACTTTACCTGTTTTTCCTTAAAACGTACAAATAGTTGTGCGGAAGGGAAGCTGATGGGAAACTCTTTCTTTTACTTCCGTAAGGAAATTGTGGAAAAACAAAGATACGCGATTATCGTGTATACGATCGCAGATTCCAACTAATTCTGAAGAAATATGTTCAGAGTATAACAGAGAACAAACTATATACTTTCATAGAAAATATATGCACTAGTTTATAAAAGGGACAACTAAGAAATTAAGTGCACAGCATAAGAATAAAGTAATTCTGCTAATCTAAGAAAGGATCAAAGCTATTGTTAGTGTGCACTGAACTGATACTCCGCTAAGAAATTGGTTTTTAATCTACAGCTTCTACAAATAGCACACGACCACTTTCAAGCTAAGTTGAAAAGCGCAGAATAATTGCGCACGCACACGGCGATTTTTCTGAAAAGCGTGGAATTTATCCAGCGATCCATAGAGACCATCAGTGAGTCGTAAAATTAATGATAGTCCCGCGCGCGCAGTTTGCATACGCGATGTGAAACGAGCACGCACAATGCCATTGCCCTTTTCACTGGCTCTGCCAACCTTGCGCTGGCAGATTCCGAGATGACAATCATAGTATAACCGAAGCAGAGATTTTTCTCTGCTTCACGTGGATAACTTACTTATTTCAAGAAGACAGGTAAAACCGAAGAAGCTGGCGATGATTCGACGCACGAAAACAAACACTAATCAGCCTCTGCCCAAGGAAATGAGTGGTTTCGATTCCGTGATTGCACGTTCCGCTGGGAGAACAACTCTTTGCGCATTAACAAGCTAGGCGTATCCCTTCGGCTCTGTCCGCCGTGCGCGTTATATTACTTCCACACGAGAATCGAGTCAAGATTAACTCAATAGAACATCAAGATTATCAAATGAAAATCTTGAAATTCTAACAACCAACACCTATTTCATTAAAACCTGACGTTATTTCAAACAGATCAAACATCAGCAATTTACTAAGAACAAAATTTGAAATAATTAACAAATAACACTGAGATTTGTAAAACCTTTCATATTTCGATTTTTACAATTAATTGTAAAGAAAGAAACGAAAGGTAAGAAGATGTAGTCTGACTGGACTACGAGAAATATCTAAAAAGGAATTAAATTTCAAATCCCAAATACCGAAGATCAGATTAGTATGTCAGACGAAAATGATTCAATTCTCCATAAACTCGATAGCGAGCTAAACATCCGGTCTTTTTGCCGCACGTAATGCATTTAATTCCCGATTCTATTAGTCCGGTAATTCACGCAGACTGGCAGACGAACTCTCTCGATCGAGACGAGTGATTGCATATCTCTGATTGCACGTTAGCCTGGAAATGCATATCCGCGATGGTTGCGCGATCGCTCTGGAAGGATGCACGCTCGATTTCTCGGAGGAGCGAGATGGAGCAGGTACGGCGCAGACCGTGGGCACCGTGGGCACAAACACCGGATCGGTCCATTCCTGGAGGAGAGCGATCTCACGAGGCGCGCACAGCTGCCGGTGCAATTGCGAAAAAGGCCGCGAAGAAAAAGGGGACTTGAATGCTACTAACGAACGTGCCGATTAGTTGCTCCACGCACGAGCTCCAACTAAGTAAAGTAGAGCGGAAAAAGTATGCGAACGCGTGTAATCGCAGTTGACTAGGGAACAGGGTTACCCAGACAAGGGAAAAGAACTCGGCGGCCATCCGATGAAATGCATTCCGAAAGGCTTGAATCTTTCATAGACTCAACTCTCATACATATGCAAGTTTTTCTAGCCTTCTAGAGTCTCACCATTGCGTGTTGAGTTAACGAAAAAATTTAAGTACTTCCTAAAATATCCACTATCTTTAAGCTCCAGATTTTTCCCAATTCCTCCTTAACTATGATTAGTGAAGATACTTAAGAAAACCTGTCTTCTACCCGAAGATTGGCGAAAATCCTTGAAACCAAGAATTTTTGAAGACAGGAATCCTAAGTGCTCGAATAATTGGGAACCGAGAACTTTCGAGTACACTGTCGTCCAAGTGAATTCAAGTATTCGAGTCGTCAAACTTGCGGTGCGTCGTGTCATTAGTCATTAGCATAAATCTTGCTTGGAAACGTCTGGTTTTGAAGGCAATGCCGTACAGGAAACAAAATATATATGCGTGAGCAACGAGCAGCACTCATGCTTGGACTACACCGGATAGTCCTTGACTCGGGTCTCTTCCCTTCCCCCCCTTGTTTCTTCTACCTCTTTACTCACTTGTTAACTTTCGTCCTGAGGGTCTTGATCCTGAAACAAAAAGAAGGATTCCTTGTTAATTCATGATTGCCTCTGAGTTGCGATGCAAATGAAATTGCACTTTTTCATTGCAACTTCTAATCTGCGGGTATTTATCATTTCCGCGGGTGGAAGTGAGATACAGCTGGTTTCCTATTTCGTTTCCTGTGAACCTCGCTGCTGTTTACTTTGATTACAGAAATTCTTTGCATACAATAACTATCAAGTTTCTATGTCGTTAAACCTGTTAGTAGGAATGTGAGACGTTTGATGGTAATTGCTCGTCATTACTATTATTTCGTCCAATTACTATTTAAAATTTAATCGTAAGCAATAATATTCCAAACACCACGTTGTATCCTTAATTAAAATCAATTTTTCTTCATTATCATTCACTGAAAAAACTAGAACAAGTATTGAGTTAATAAGAGAGTAAGTCTCAAATCAATTATAAAACACTACATGAAAGTAACGCGTTTCCAAACCCAAGAAAGCCCACAAAAAGCAAACATTGAAAAACCGATTACTTTACGAACCTCTGACAGCCAGCACAAAACGCACGTATGTAACTCAGAAATTGATAATGCGCGCACGAGTAAATCGGAGCACTTAGCACAGGTGGAACGGTCGATCACGGAGTGGCGATGCGTGGAAAGGCCGAAGGTGCGAATGAACCCTGAAAAAGGCCGGCGCTCGTAACAGCTCACTTCCCTTCCTAGTGTGATAGCAGCGCTCGTTTTCATCGCGCATACACCTCACGTGCAACGTCCTCGCCGGCGACGACATCTACCACGACTAAGCGGTAGAGAGGGAGAGACGGTGGGGGCTGCGAAGGGGACCCGCGCGTAGTTTCCTGTTTCCTTCCTCGTCGGGCGGGCGAGTGAAACCGGAAAATCGGCGAAACCCATACGTTATCTGGCAGGCGTGCACCACCACCACCACCACCACCACTTGGACCGATCCCGGCAGTGCAGCACATGTGCGCATACCAAGGGGGACACGCGCGTACCACTAGTCAGCCGGTGATATCACCGGCGACGAATCACCAGCTGACCGTTCGCAACGCATACCATCGCGCATAACTCACCACTGTGCTTTACACAGTTTCACCCTTAAACCTTACTCTCCCACTGACTCAACCTCACCTCGAATTTTTAAGAGTATAATAAAATATGTTGATCGAAATAGAAATGGTCTATTAGAAGGGTGTTGCTGATTATAGTTATTCAAAATATAGATACGTTTGTCAGAGAATGAATATTCACCTGATTCACGCGAAGGATAGAAGTGTAAAGGATTGATTTACTTGTAAATGCAGTTAGTTCAATACAATTTCGTAAAATGAATCTACATTTCGTTGAAAAAGATCAAAGCTTTTATTATTAACTATTGACTTTTATTCAGTTTCACCCTTAAACCTTTTCTCCCACTGCTTGGAAGGGAAAACGTACCGCTCGAGTTGTTACGAGGGTTTGACCTTTCGCCTCAGGCGTATTATTCTTTCTTTTCATTTCACAGTTGTGCCCTGACATTCCTGGGATTATGGAGGTCAAGTCGTTCCAGAAAGTATTACAATATGTTCGTTGTTATGATGGGGCACGCTCCAAAAATGAGATAATAAAAACAATGGTGTACTTTCTAGGGTTTGCGTTGATCCGTGTGACTATACTTTAACTGAATGAGATCTTAGTAAAATGTTTCCCTGCTATATTTTGTAATCCTGATAAGTTAGAATAAATAAGACGTCCTTGAAATAGTTGAACATCCGTCAACAAGTTAGGAATGTTGTTGAATGACAGGTCGGAAGAACGTATTCTTCATACTAATCACCAGGCTGCGAAAGTTTATGCAAATCAAGTTCCCAAAGATGGTCTACGTAGAATGTCTCTAACAGTACTTGCAGAAAGTTGTACGTGTTTCAATATGAAACGTTAAATCAACTAACAGATAAATCTAACTTAATACTTGAATAAGTATTCAGAGTCTACTCTTGTAATGCGTTGTATGTACGATGGTAGTATTTCGAAAAGACGAGAAAAGTGCATGTAAAAGGCCCGTGGGCGGTGTCGAATGATGCATCAGGGCGAGCGGAAGGGGAGTGACACTTTCCAAGTGCCTGGTAAAACAATAGGCTACCAGACTACCAGAGAGAAGCGTGCTCGCCCTGCAAACTACGGAATTATTCAAACGAACGAGGCCCAACCCCATTTACCGTCGCTTTAGGAATTTAAGCTTGATGACTGCATGCTTTTAACACCTTTAACAACCTATGCAACACTGATAACAGCTGTTCTACACGTGATAACCACCATGGCAATCATAATGCAAAGAATGTCAAATACTAAATCTGACAATATTGACTCTATTCATTTTGAGTACTTATATCTAATTACAAGGTATAAATTACTCAACAAGAATTCGAAAGGTAAAACCCTCTTTGAAATTTCTTTGAAATTTCAATAAAATCTAAAATAATATCTGGAAAAATTCAGCCACTATTTAATGGACTTTGAACCTCCAAAATGACTGTTTTTTCAAAGTTAAAAATTCCCCCGCGGCGATTTACTGGTCCAAGTTAAGGAGATGCAACAAGAAGTAATTATTTCGACGTTCAATTGCACGCAATTGCTGGTTCACGTGAGTCGCGCAAAAAAGCCACCGGAGCGATATACGAGTGGGCGGAACACCAGGGAGATTTACTACTGGAACTGGGCCCGAGCTCGGAACTAAGAATCATGTTTAAAGTGTTAAACGCTGTAGCCATTACGGAAACTAGAATAATCTCAGAGCTGAGAGATCACTAACTCGTCGCGGTTGTATATCATCGGTTGTTCTAGAAAAATATGTCTAATGTAAATCAGAAGGATAGTTATTAGCATTAGCAGAGCCTTCCCAGACTGCTAATACTAATGTTTGAGCTTCCCTACAAGAATCTACGAGTCACGTCTTGTACTTCCCACGCTAACTATTGTCGGTTTATCAAAGTTTTATTATCTTGCCCGATACAACAAAGAACCTGTCCTTCCTGTAACATGGAATTTGGAGAGCGTAAATTGAAGATTGACGCAAGACATTGAGAAAACTAAGGAAGTGTCAAAAAGTCGTGCATTTGCAAAGTTCACGCATTCCATTTATACTTCAATCGAGCACAATGACAGGATTGAAGTATAAATACACAAATCTAAGAAGTACCGGTTAAAACGAAGAAATCCGTAGAAAGCGGTCGATCGAAGGACAGTTTACGCAATCATTGAATTACAATTCGGATTGTTAGGGGAAATTTTACCTCGCGCACGGAAGCACGCTCGATACTTGCGCCAATGAGCCGCTATTGTTGAACTCTTGTACTGACACTAATGCACTACTTTACTTAAGTATCACTTGCCGAGTGATGTAAGAAAGCACTGGATAATCGCGAGAATCACAATGCAGGCGCGCGCGCGCGCGCGTTCCGTAAGAAGCTGACTTTGACGTTCGTCGCGGGACAATGCGTTCTGCTCACTGAAAGCCAAGCAGCCCAGCCAGCAACAACTTTCTAAGCATGAGCTACGAGAGCAGCACTCGTGTGTATGTGTGTGTCGTGCTCACCCTACGAACTACGGGATTATTCAAATCAACGCAGGCAAACGTGTCCACTCATTGCAATGAAAAAGAAGCTCGCTCCCCCCCACTTTTGTTCATCCTGCCCCTTGAGAGAGGGGCTGCCTGCTTCCTGAATGGTCAGCAGAGCTCCCAACACTATGTACAACCGGAAGAAGTAAAACTTTTACTTTAATCAGAACTTCCCTTCAACGGTGTTTTAGTATTAAAATATATCGATTGAAGAAATTAATACTAGTTTTTCATCTCAAAAGATAATGCCTATGGAAAATTGCTCTGTGACAGTTTAAGTTATTACAATTGTAAGTAGTGATCGCGTTGGTTTAATTAATAATGCGAAAGAGAAATTAACTAATATTGTAATGAAGTATCGTTTATGAAAGAGGTGAAACAAAATTGAAACTTCAGCTTTGCAAACATGAGAAGAGGCTAGTAATGAAAAAATCCAATCAGCGCCGAGGAAGGAAGGTCCGAAGAAACTAGCGCTTCGATCATAATATGATACGAGGGAACAGGAAGTACAAGGATGCGAAGGCAACATTGTCGTAATTGAATAAAATTGACATGGTGGTTGCGGTACTCGGGAGATTTTCCCAGCGATCCCGGGACAATAAGATTACCTATTCACGCCTACTGTCTACATTGAACGCACTTTTTATCCGACGAGTGAGAAGCTAAGGGAAGAGAGAATCACGTACAAAGTTGACCGCATGAATGCGAGATTACATGCCAATCCAATTTGTAGTTGACATTCTTTGTCTCCGGCAGCAACTCCGTGATGCATCACGGATCATCACGCATCCATGATGCGTGAGTCGAGAACGCGGGATACAATTGTTCTCGCGGTTTCCTATGGGATTGCTCTTTCAGCCAAGACGAGAACCGGGAATATCTCGCCTTCAGAAAAACTGGATTTTACATCGAATCCAACGAGAGCTTCCGATTCTCGAATAACCGTAAGGAGATCGAATCAGAGATAATAAAAACGATGAATATATAACTAGCGATGCTTTGATTATGTAACTCTTATAAACTCCGAAAGGATTCGTACACATATGTCATATGATTGAAAATGTTATGAATGTATATGATTACAAATGTTTGTCTATTTAAATTCCCATCCATGTAATTTCCAAACTGACATTTGAACAGTTTTGTCTATAAATGCTTTAAAATCATCAGCCAAACGAGAGATTGATTTATAACTTTTCCTGCATTAAACTCAGATATTAAGAATTAAAAATAAGCCTTTCAGTCGATTTTCAAATCTGCACACGGAATTTCTATTAATTAATGAAAAACCCATGATTCGAGTTTTAGATTTCGTAAGTTTTATAAAGATAAGTACGCTAGTCAAGACTCTAGGGAATTTTACAAGTTCTCTCGGTGTTTCCAGGAGGAAACTGTCTGGTTCCGCAGGCAGACACTTAAGTTCTGGGTAAGAAAAGTCAGTGGCGGAAGGGAAGCGGTTACGTACACACATACGTCGTCGTGCTCGGCGAGTTACAATGACGAAGGTTAGCTTATCTCAGAATGCGGATCTAAACGTTTTGGTGTACGCTCCCAACGCTTCGCACGTATTCCAGGGCAATTGTCATTTCACGGCGTGGAAGATTCTCTATCACTGCGACCACTATTACCATAAATTGTGAATGACATTGAAGGTGTCGCGTTTACACCGAGCGGCGACGATTGCGCACGCAATCAGAATTAGATGGAAAACTTCCTTTCTAAGTCTCTCGCTTGAAAGTTGATCTACATCTACCTCAATCATACATAAAAATAAGTCAATCATTTCAAAACATTCTACTCGAGTTATTCCATTAAATTTATCCTTCAATTCTGCCATCGACATATTATTGCGGGGTCGTTAAACCCCGTTAAACTAAGATAAGACAAAAAAAAACACTGCATCATTCCACTTGGAATGTTTCAAAATGGAATCTTAATTGGTTTTGAAATTCAAAATCGTAAAGGCGATCCTCCCGTTTGATTTTAAATTCGAAGGAAAGGGTGTCCGGTTGGTAGAACAACAGGATGGACGCTCGGCTCGTAAAAGGGGTAGGCGAGCGTCCGCTGCAAGATTTAATTACATCGTTGCGCCGAAGAGTAATCGCTGGAACTAGCAGTGTCACGGCTTTTAATCCGGGAAACACCTTCCCCCGCCAAAGTGTCGCAGTTATTACGTGCCGCGAGCCAGACATTTTTTCCTCGGCCCCGTGTCTTGTCAGCGTGACACTCGCGGAGTAATCGCCTGTGTGGAATAATGCCGCGGCTTTCTCCGGCGCGACTCCGATTTATCGCCGCCACTTGTGCACGCACACTCCTATTACCCTTGTCCTAGTAAGATCGAATGAGAGTGGTGCCACTTCGCCGACCGATTGTGCAGATCCGCTCCGCAAACCGGATATTAGTCGTACGAGAGTCCGACGATATTAATGATCGCTCCTTTCGAGTGTCTAACAGGCCAATTGAAAGCCATCGAACAATTTAATTAGGAGATTGATGATCTTCGTATTAATAGACTTTTGTTTATGGGTTCAACACTTATGCAGAGATTCTATGGAGAGTGTTTCAGTTTTCGTAAAATATTACCGGTAGTTATTGGTCATAAACCATTCCGTGTGAGTAGAAATATGCTGTTTCGCATAAACTTCTGCGATCTACTAATTAGCAATGTTTATCCGTGAGTCTGTATAACTCTTGCAGGTGAATGGAAATGTAAATGAGACATTCTTCAAAAGCCTTTCAAATTGAAAAGCAAACGTCATTTTCTATGGGTTCTCAACTACTATTGCTTGACATGGTTTTGTATTCTGAAAGCATACATTAATAAATGAACTTCTGGTAAATTACGTAGGAGCTTCACCAATGATGCAAGTTTTTACAGACAACTCAATGTTGATAAACAGATTTTTTGACAGAACAGCCAATGACTTTGAAACGAGAAAGTATAGCCATTGGAATGATAAAGTGTGACGCGTATCACAGCAGTCTTTTTCCTTTCATTCATTTGTCAACCGAGACCTAATCATACTCAATGAATTTTGCGATTCCATTGTCATCGCGATTCTTTCCTTCGCATACCCGACACAATAAAACCTTTCACTGAGATGAATTCATTCATTTTTTGCAGGGCAGAGTTTACTAATTGAATGGGACAGTCGAGTGAAATTCATTATGAGATTAAACTCCTCACTAATTACCTCGAGCGCTCGACTGTAATTGGACCGGCTGATGAAGTCATTAGCGGCTCGATTTTCTCTTGCACAACTTTCGTGAGAGCTAAGCTTCGCGATATTCAAACTCGGTGCTTAATTCTTAATTGATTTAGCCGCTGGCGAGACTCTTAGTCAAAGGTGGAGTTATTTCGAATGGATTAAGTTATGAAAGTGGAGTAAAAGTAGCGTTACTTCAAAAGGACACCGGAAAGGATATATACTTTCATTCTGTATAATATAAGTATTGAAATAAAAAGCTTTTCTCTTGCAATAGTTCATGAATTCTTTGAAGTATAAAGCCAGGCTTAAAGGAACAATCTATAGTGAAAGATATAAATACAGAATGACAGGAATAAAAGTAAAAGGTGTCATATTAAAAATCCACTTCAATAACTTTAATCTAATCGTTTAATATTGAGAATATTAAATTCCGCTTTCTTTTCTTACTATGTAGAACAGTAATTCCGTGCTACTGCCCCGAAAGTTTACTTTCAATGGAGAAAACATTGTGTCTAATTTTCAAGCTTATATTTATCGCATTTTCTACTTTACTTAAGAGAATAATGTACTTCGAAATTCCTTTCTTACTGAAGCAAGCAGTCAATGTCTCGCACTCGGACTGGATTCGCCAAGCCGAAAGGAAGGACGCGAGTTCGTTCTGCTTCACGCACTCACGGCTGCTCGCAGTACTAACTGCAGGAGGGCGAGTAAGGACTGAAGCAGCCCTCACACAATCACTCATGTCTTCAATATCACTGGCAATACTTGGAAAAAAGGGGATATTTAATTTAAAACTCAAATATTAAACTAATAAAGTTAAAGTTCAATCTATTATTAATCTTCCTTGCGAGTAAACAAACGATTTGTTTGTAATTTATGTGGATAGCGAATTTTCTATTCGATAAGTAATTACAGCCTTCGTTCTAGTTTTATACAAATCACGTGATACTATTTTATCGAACGTTATTAACTGATACATTCTCACTTAATAATGAAAAAAATAAACTCGAACAGATCAAGGAATAAACACTTGAAACCGTACAAAAAATTCATCTCAAACGAACAAGATTAATTCTCTCGATGCAAATTAACTGGTAAACTTTAGAAATTTTAGAGTAACTCGAGTTTCTTTCGGTTTAGTTGTAACTGTTGATGGGATAACGTTTCGAAAGTGAGGAAGAGTGATTGTGTGAAGGCAGCTTGTGGTCTCGAAAGGCCGAGGAGAACTCGAGAGGAGGATACGTCGCGTCGGAGTGCTCGACCTCCACCTTGGTCGCCACGCATCGTGGAATTTCTTCGGGGAAAGAGAGTTCCCTCTCTGTATTCCGCAGCGCCTGCTGCCGCTGCTGCTCTGCTCTGCTACTTTGCATTTTACTCCCCAAGATTTGGTCGTTAGATTCACCGCTCGCGTCCTGCCACTTCGGCCTAGTGCAACGCGCCACCGAGACAGACCGACCGAGACTCTTCCTGTGGCTTTTCGCTTAGATTACGGAATACGTCCGACTTTGTAAACGAATGCAAATGGATCGCGCGTGTCAATAATACGGAATTTTAAAGAATATAGTAATTTATAGCTCTTCGAAATATAAATAAGCCATTTGGAGAATGAATATTTGCATGTTTAATGCGGATGAGTGAAGTATAATAGATTGACTTGCTTGTAAATGTTAGTTGGCTGAGTGTAAGTTTGCAAAATGGATCGATCTGTCTACGTATAAGTATTTCGATCAGCAATACCGTGGCAGGATGCATACTAATACTAATTTACGTAATTACGAGATTTTTGTACGAGAATTCCCGCGAATCTTCCACATTTCATTTCTACAGTTCAAAGCACGACGTTTAACGACTGCGTTCGTGTAAAGTTAAAGGAAGCATTAATTAAAATAATTGACTTCTATTCTAAAGCTAATGTAAAGGCTAACATCTAATAATTGACGCTTATAAGTTCCTGTCTGAAACCAGGAACATTTACAGTTATATGCAGATTAGCATCAGATAGCGAATAACTTTCCTTTATGTTTTTAGCCCTGCGAGCGGAATAGTAACATGAATTTACGTAGGCATGCAATTACGACTTAATTCTACGTTCGAGTGCGTACGAGCTGGTTCGGAGCGCGTCTAAACCAGATCATAAAGCTGCGATGCTGCCACGGTAACGTGATTATGTCTCGATCATGTCTAATGATTCATGAAACAAATCCATTGTTTAATTCGTCGTAAAGAAACTCCAAACAATTCGAAGGAAACTCAGTACAAAAACTTGTTCTTTCTCTCTCTCTCTCTCTCTTCTCCGCAGGGCAAAGAGAATGTTCAGTAAGGTTCTGGATTACGCTACGAAAAATACAAGTTTTTCAGAGTTACCTTTCACCCGAGTTGTTCCAATGCAATAAGTTCTATCTACTGTTTTATCTAATTATAGCGTAGGTGTGCAATAACTTTTGCCACTTTATGTAACGCAGTAACACCCATAGCACTATTTACAATGGGCGTAGTTTCCCTCGCAGTGTTTTCCATTCGTAACGAGGAAGGAAATTTTCGCAAAGGAGTCGATCGTTTTTATATCGATTCTTATATATGATTTATAGGTATCAACGTAACAAGCATTTCTAATCCAACTGGGGATACAATGGAACATAAACGAATTAATCGATCACTATCAACTCAATATTGTTCCATTATATCTAATAATTATTAATATAAATATTTTTTACAAATCTATTACTTCTACTATCATAAATATCCAGACAAATATGAGTAAACTTCCACGAAGATTCCACGCATTCCCAGAATAGTGTTACGAAGTACGCAACTTGTAGTATTGCGATACGCTCCAATTCCAAGCGCGAGCCATAAGCAATCAGACTAGAGGCTGCTACTTTACATTTCGCAGGTATATCGGTTACATAAGAGAAAGGTCTCAAAGTGGATGGGTATTGGGCGCAGCATCCGAGTGTATCCCGCGGCGAGTGAGAGCAGTGGAAGTGACTTTCATCGCTTTCGTCGATAGGCATCGCGTTGCCGGTCGCGCGGCGCATGACGCCAGAGTATTATCTAACACGAAACAACCGGCGAAGGAAAGCAACGTGCGCGCGCGCGCCTAAGTAACCCACTAAACCAAACTACAACACAAGAGGAGTAATATAGACAGGGAGGAGAGGAGGAGACGAACGAGGACAATGGATCTTCGCGAGCGAGGCTGTGCAAAGGCTGTGCGGAGCTTGCCGCAATCAATTGGCTTCTAGAGAAAGCTGCTCCCCTCCTCCCCCTTTTCACCCAACGGCTTACCAAGTGTGCTCTTTTGTCGCATCCTACTCGAGTTATGCCACTTATCCGTCGATACACGGGGCTTTTCGCCACGTCCACACTCCCTCTCAGCGGGAAAAAACTGCTCACAAAGAGCCACTGCTTCGATAAGTCGATAAGCCATCACGAAATTACTGACAAAAGCGGTTCACGCGATATCCAACTAATTGCACGCCTTTGTGCCTGGTTAAATTATTCTTGAGTATTTATTTGGTAGTTGTAACGGTTTTTTAAATGTGCCGTTCAATTAATTTATAATCCAAAGATAGTTAATCAATTGCTAAATTGAATTTTTCAATAGAGCTACATTAAAGATAAACGAACAAAGCATTATTTTCTTGAAATAAGTATGATATTCATTGTAAATACGCGAGAACTTTATCATTCAAGCGGCAACTGCTTGACTTCGACTTGTTACGAGTTTAGCATAATCCGTAGTTCGAAGGGAATCCAAGTAAAGCGAGCGAGCACGCTAACTGACAGGTTCGGTCTCTCGTTTTGTCGAGAGAGGCTCCTTTCGCTCCGTTCTAGCAACAACGAGTCGTGTTAGCAAGTATTATGTTTCATGTAAATTGCATTACATGAGATCCGTCACTCAGCGAGTACACCCGAGAGCCATTCAATGCAAACGTCTGCATTATTTGACTAACGACGCGAGATCCCCGCGCGGAGATCGGCTTTTGCTGCTCTCGTTTCTCGCTCGGCCGGCCTCGCCGCCGTATTTTCATTATCCGACGCTGCCAAGGAAAGTTAGCTTCATGGATTTCCAAATGAAATGACTTTAGACGATTTTAAGTCATTTCTACGAATAATGTATTTTGGATCGAAACGATGTTAATGAAATATTCACACTAATTTCAAATCCCGTAATTCAAAACTAAGAATTCCTGAATGAAACCATGTTTCTGTTTTAAAATTCGTAATTAACTCGTTACTAAATAGTCGACTCCCGAAAGTATGTCCAACTTATGAACCGGGTTTCTGATTTTCCCCTGCTTAGAAACAGGAAACTATCATCGTTTTAAGAATACTAATGACTTTGGGGACGGAAGTTTGGTGGATAGAGAAATCCAGGCCGTTCCAAAGAAAAGGATGTCGAGACTGTCGGGATTGTGACATTAATCTTGACTATAGTCCATAAATATCCTGACTTCGTAAGAACTTCTTCCCTTGGAGCGCCCCCTCCCAAGGTAGATCGCTCTGTCTGGCTCGCTGTTGCCCCGTAATTATTACTAGGGCAATTCCCCCGTGCTTGTTAGCTAAGTGAAGCCCCCCCTGCACTTTCAATGTTTATGCCACCGTAAAATCACCTACGATAAACCCTGGCGAGAATAATTATCCACTGGACGCTCCTTACTCCCGAGAAATATCCTTTTACTTAACATAATATCCCGCGCACATATGGACTTGGCCCGCATTATTATGTGCGCGCTCAATATAATTAGTTCACACACAGACAAGTAGACCCCGCAAGTTGCAAGGACACTCGCATTACACCTCAATTAAAAACGACATTAACCGACCGAATCATATCGCCGACAGGATGCTTCGGTAAAGATTACCGCAAAAATTGCAATATTTCAGTTCAAGGTCTGAAAAATAATATCGTGACTGATGAGAGAAAGGAAGACTGACGAGAAAAATTATTGTAATTTTAATAGATAAGCTACGGAGTCTTCCGGTTCGAGATTAGTCTTGTATTTCGAATTGACTTAATACAAATTTCAGAGGGTACAAATTCTTTGTTAAAATTTCGAAAATAATTACGACTTCAATACCCTTTCCCAATATAACATTTGATTATAAATAAAATCAGAAGAAAATATAGAGTATCATCGAAATAATTTCTTCTCTTTGCTACGAATTCCCTCGCTATCAAGCGCAAGATATTCCACGCGAAGACTCGTAGGAAGAGCGAAGTGTCTCGAGCGTGTCGAGTCCAACACCTAAAGCTCAGTGGTGAAGCTCACCGGTCTCTAACTATTTAACAGACAGATCTACGAGATCGTAGAAGCACGCTACGCTTTGCTCCAGATGCGAGGCGATAAGCCACGCAAACGGTGGGGAATTAAACGATCGTGGGCGAAAGGATGGCAGAAGTCAAGTGTCCCGAATTTATTCCATCTCCGGGAGAAGACTCGAGCATCCGAGCGGGCGTGCATATACACAGGTTCGCCGAGGAAGGAACGCACTCTCCGCTTTTCTGACTAATTAGCACTCGCGCTCGCTCGCTCGTGAAGGTAAGGGGAGCGTCGGGGCGCAAAATAAGAAGCGAGGTCGCCCTGCTGGAAAGTGAGAATTCACGCGAAGCCGCCGGCGTAAATTTCAGTCGCGTCGACGAGCAAGAAGAAGGAAAGGGGAGCGACGGCGAACAAGTATAAGGAGAGAAAGAGAGAAGTAGACGGGGAAGTCCTGGAGGATTCTATCTCTAGGATTCTCTTCGCGGAAGTAGCTTGAATCAACGATACCCTCGTCACTGGACCCCCCGTTGGCCGTGGAGAGCAACGCGCGGCCAACTATACCAGATCGCAAATTCGCGCCCGTCCTCTCCTTCCACCCCCTTTTACCTTCCTCTAATTAACGAGCTCTCAACCCACGCCAGCGCTTAAACGGTAGAACTGTTGCACGCCTCTAAATGGACACTTGGTAATACGAGACGTAATTGCCTCGAAAAATCCCAACGAACCGCTGGAACAGTTAAAGCGGACGCTTAAGCTCCTCGGGCATAACTCAATGTAATTGGAATCAAATTTTATGCTGCCTCTCGCCGGAGCGTGAAGTCCAAGTGCATTTTTCCCCCGGCTTCCCTCATCCATGAGTCTACGTTCATACATAAACATCGACATTAATATTCCATTTATGAAAATTGAAAACCGAGTTGCTTTAATGCAGCTAAGTACTTTGAATTAGAAATCCTCTTTAGATACATTTTACTTTATTATTCTTCAATAGAAACTACTGGAATGGTAGTATATTTGACAACAGTCTTGAATATAGTTTCAATAACTAATCATAAACAATTTTCTCTTAATTTCGACACAGAGTCGTCAAAGTAAAAGTAATATTTATAAACGACAAAAAACTAAAATTAAAAAATAAATCTAAAGGAAATAATTCGACCAACCATGTTCGTACACATGTGTTCACGTCCACCGTTTGTACTTCCGGCGAGAATAGGGTGAGCCAGGAACTCTTTTCCATGGATAAATAAACCGTGCACTAAACACCTGCTTTCACACGTCTGTCCACTGCGGCCACTACCCTTCGACTGTACCTAGACACGTGAGTATACCCTCTGTCTTCAGCCCCACCTCTTCCCACCTGACCTAGCTTTACCTTCATTTCCCACTGACTGTCTACTATAAGCCTGGCAATGCTTCGTTTCTACTTGGCTACGCTTTCAACGATTTTTTTCCTTGTCGAGGCGCGCGCTTTGTTTTGATTCGGCAGCGACCTACTAGCGACCGACCCGTAAAATCGAAGGCCTTTCATGGGAATCTACAGGGTGGTTCACTTGTTTTGGATCGCCATTGAATACGTTCCGATAAATTGGATATATAGAAATTATAGTTTTGTAAATGATACGAATTATATAGAATATATTATGTTTGTAATGTATGTGATGCAATATTGTTTTATAATGATAAAACTAAGCTACGAAGTACGGAAAGGAAGTGAATCAGCTTTCCATAATAGAGGAAGAAAACCTTCCGAAGATATATAGTGTGTACAAGAAATACTTCAACTGAAGTAATTAAACTTTAATATGAAGGTTTCCATTTTTGTCTAATGCTATAGTATAGCTATGATAATTGTATGATAATGATACAGACAACCAGACTGTGGATGTTTATACTTATTCCTTTTTCAATTTAAATGCATTTAAACAAGACCGACACTGTACTAATCATCTTTTCCCGAACTACAAAGTAACAACTACAAAACAAATAGACTTATATCCGACAATTCCCATTGGGAAGGTCTACAATTACCCGGAGAATTAGCACCGATTAAGGGCTCTCGCGCCGTGAAAATCTAGAGAGGATCGGCCGGCTAAACAGCGCTGTCTAATTTCAAGTGGGAATCCTAGCAGGTATATCTGATATATCCGAGACAAGCGTAGTGTTTGCGGATAGTTATCTAGATCAATGCCGGCAAAACGAGAAACAAGCGAGAGGGAAGACGGCGGAACCGGGCGCGCAATCGTCGGGGATCGCAGGAAACGCACGTTAAATCGACGATTTACCATTTCAACACGATGGTGTGGCGGCGGCGGCGGCGGCGGCGACGCCGACTACGGCGCGTAGGTGGATCGTCTAGCGAGAAGGCCTAATTCAGATTAGGCGTCGCCCTCGGTCGCTGATTTCACGGCGGGTAATTTAATTGCATAGGCCGACAGATAGGACCGCACGTTCGTTCCGGGAATCCGAGCTCGGGATGGGCTGGCAATTAGTCCATTTTTTCACTCGAGGTCTACGTGTCTTCGTCGGCAGCGTGAAGATCCCGCGACTGATAATGTACTCCTCCTCCTTCTCCTCCTCCTCGTCCTATTCCTACTCCTGCGGGAGAGGACGAGGAAAAGTGAGAGAGGGATTCTCTACCAGGAATATACACCTCTTTCCCAGAGAGAAGAGAGAGAGAGAGAGAGAGAGAGAGAGAGAGAGAGAGAGAGAGAGAGAGAGAGAGAGAGAGAGAGAGAGAGAGAGAGAGAGAGAGAGAGAGAGAGAGAGAGAGAGAGAGAGAGAGAGAGAGAGAGAGAGAGAGAGTGAGACGTGTTATTTCGCGGCGGACTTAATTCCCGCGAGACATCACGCGAGTCGAATGAAATAATGAGGTAATAGCAGAGAGATAGTGCCAGTGGGAAGGGTGCCTTGTCAAGGATACCAAACGAATCATTAACGTACGGTGACCGTCGATCCATCAAGGACGTCTGCGTTTTGCTAATTCTTTTTCAGAGATATGAAAATTCTAATTCTAATATATGAAAGTGAGTTAAGAAGTTTGAGAATTCTTAAGCTCTTTTTGCATTAACTAAGATTAAAAGGTTCGAATTTTAATTAACGTACGTTGTATCAATGGAGAAGGTCACCTTAGATTATAACAGGAACTTCAAAGTCGTTAATGAGACATCAATATATTACTTCAAATAATACGGCTGTAATTTAAAAATCTGTAAATCATTAATACTCTCCAAAGGGGAATTAATATTTCTTAACGAAGGTATGTGTGGCGTGCTGTTCGTTATAGTAGGAAGGAAAGAGAAGCCAATCTATTGGCAAGAAAGACAGAGTATCGGAAAGAAGAGACGAATATTAGAAAGAAAGGAAGGTGCAGTAAGGTGGAGCACGTACGCTTGGATATATCGACACGGCTTGAAAGGTGCAGGCTCGCTGATGCACGTGGAGCATTTTAAGGTGCCGAAGGGCACAACCATCCACCGGGAAAAGGCATTCTGAACGATAAGAGACGGATACTCTTGCCTCGGTAGCGTAACAATGTTCGTAACTCGACTTACTGCTAATGTAAAGGATTCCATTTCCGTCCCTCTACGGACAGACAGTACATACTAAGGGCGTGGTTCGAGGGAAAACTCATTATTTCTACTTAAGTTATTCAAAAATTAATTGTATTATTACACAGCTGCATTATGAAACCATTTCGAGTTGCAGTTGCAATTTTATCAGATAAAAATGGACTTTAATGAATACTGCTGTATTGTTTCAATTTTTAATGAAGATAGAATCTAACTGTTGCGACATGTTGATTATACTAGAAAGGAAGTGTTAGTTTTATTATTAACTATGTGTGGAATGGAGTACAAATAAAACTATCAGAGTTAACACGATACAAAAACAAGTGAGTGTATGTTTGCGCACAAAAAAATCGCGATACTAGACACTTCCGAGGTTAATTGCTCAATTGATTGTTACAGTGTAGCTTGTGTAAAGTGAAGTTGGTGCCACCCGAGTTAACATTTGTTTTCTTAGCAAAGCTCCGGGAATAAATTCCTGTCGTCGCGTTCCAGTTACACATGGAGCCGCGCCACCCTGATTCCCCGAAAGCCATTACTGGCCCCCGGCTTTCACTTTCTTCGTCGTACGCAACAAAATCCCGACCCTGACGAAGTTCCAAGCCGTTATCGCGCGGAAAAACGAGCGCGGTCCTCGGCCGAGGCCGAAATTGGTCACGTACGCGCCGCGGAATCTCGCCTTGGCCTTTCTTTCCTCCCCTCAAAAGTGTTGCGCCTCAAGATCGGATTCTCAACATTGTGCCAACGAAATACCGGCTTTGAAACATCATTTTCTCACTCGCCTTTGAAATTCCCACTATTTAATGGGCATGGCTCTTTGTTTATTTGTCATTCTTGAGATGTATGGTTGAGTATATTGGAATTGTAAAGATAGAGCACAAAGATTTTATGAAAGAAGAAGACTCGCTGTTTAAAAAATTGATTGCCGGCGGAGGAAAAAATCAGATATGCCATTTAAAGGATCACTGAACATATTTTAATTTAAGGATGCTAATATAAAATAAAGTTGGATCTCGAGAATTTGCCATTATCGTGACCATTAAGGATACTATTTAGGATACTAAACAGCAGTAGACAATTAATCAGACTAATATTTGCGTAATACAGTATTTTTAAAAATAGCTCCGTTACTGACGGAATATATTGAACTTGACTCCGACAGTAAAGTTCAAATTAGTCCTGGCTGCAGACCGGGTGCACCAGCGCTCAAGACACCGTATTCTGCGGCCACTGCTCATTGACATTTAACTTTCGAAATTGAAGAGAGCCGCGCGAGCCGAGCGCCAGGATGCTGCAGAGTCGCTTATGGACCACGGCGAAATACCACCGGCTGGATAGAGCTAACATTTAAATGCCACCGCTGCACCAACGGCCTGACAGGCCCGCGACTGCGCTCGAGATGCGGCTTCAATCTTTCCTCTAATAAGCATCATCAAAATACAAATACCCTTTCCACTCTTCCCACCAAATGTTTCCTTTAAATCTATCATACACTTTCTAGTGTAACGCAGAGAAAAAACTCAGTTTATTACTCAAGTTACTAGTCAGAGAATAATTTGTAAGTCGAGGAAGAAAGTAGAAAAGATTTTAAACGCAAAAGCTCCAAGTCTTTTCAGTCAAAGCAATATAATAATTTATAATTAATTGAATAATATGGAAATTTCTATTTCAAAACTCATACAAGCAGGACTTTAAGTTTGATGCTTAGATAAAGCATAAACTGAGAAGATCTACTTGGTCGTCAATGGAATCAATGGTCAAAGATGATTCAGAGGACTGATAATAAAGTAAGGTGGACAATGTTAGCTAGGTTAAGGTGAAAGGTCACTCTTGGAGACTCTGCGAAGCGCATCGATATGTAATGGGATATAATGCGAAATTAGCCGTTCCCCAGGTACAGTTACGCATTACGCTAACAAGACTTTACTTCCGATCGCAGTGAAGAGGCTCATTGTTCGCCCGAGCCAGTAGTGTATTCTTTAGCAGTCCGAACACATCCCCCTCCTCCTCTTTCTCGCCGACTAGTCCCGTACACGTATACACCATAGTCATCCGTCTATTCACTGGTTCTGTATAACGTAACGATAGATTCCGTGTAATGCGCCGGCAACACACAATGCCTTTCAAAGGTATGCGCCATCACGCCATCTAATAACCTCATCTTTCCTGATTTGCATTCGACTTGGAAGCCGCCGCCTAATTCGCATAGCGCGCACTCCTTGGTAATAAATCGAACAATGAAAGATTCGCGACAAAGAAATATTCCTTCATTGTTATGTTCGTGGCAAACTGTGATTTCGAAATCATAATAAATATCGAATTTACTTGCATTTCTAAAGGGGATTCTTTCAATCCCCATCTTTTTAGAGCGAGACAAATGTTAAACACAATACAAAATTTCTATGGGAAAACGAGATTCCACGGAGATTAACAGATAAATTATAAAAAATGTATATGCTAGATGGAAAAGTTCCATTATGTTATCATATATCTGCATGAAAAATGTACATTGTGGAGGTATTCGCGGGATTAGATAAATGAAAGGAATTAAATAGGAAAAAAAAAACCTGCAATAATGCGATGAAATATGGTATATAAAATCGAGTGGACGCGAGGGATGCGAGTCCTGCCGAAGGATTAGATAAACGTACACATTAATCCAGCGACAGAGGGCTCGAATGGATTCATCAAAGGACAGCCGACAGGCGGAATCGTCGGGGATTTATCAAGCGAATTGAAAATAGAGATAAGTGGCAACAGGAAGCAGCTGAAATATGCGACAGTCCGCTGGATCATCATTCACGAATGCCGCGAGACTAATCTTTCGATCTCGACAGTGCTTATCGTTATTAGACACTGGTGATTGAGCACGCAGACACCTCGCGCCGAGATCTACTGTGCCCGCGCGCGCGCGCGATGCGAAAATTATTACTGCTTGATTATCTCGCGAATGGATTTTCCAGAAGTCGCCGGGCGACAACGCTGCCGGAATAAAAGACCCCGCGCGGTATTTGCAATTACCGGAAATTGAAATCCGTCCTTCCTACCTCGATGCGCGAGTCATGCGTGAGGATTTCGAGAATTTACCAATCAACGAGGAAATAAGACAGGAATTGTCGAGGAAGCCGAGAAGAATTTATGAAAAAGTGTTGGATGATGGAATTAAAGGATATTACAGTGAATAAAGTATGATCGCGATGAGAAGACATTCTACTCAAATCGGGAGATAATTGCAGAATGATAAGATGGAGAAAATATGGACAAGTTAATACCGATGTTATACTGGTTTCCTTTTATGAAACTTATGTTCTGATTAATTTAACCGAATAAAGACTATCATTAGTATCCAACAATTTTCATAGAATTACTTTGCCGACATTTCCGCAAACGTTCGCCTTAACCCGCCTATTTCCATCGTTCCTATGCGGGTGACAATAATCTTAACGCCCTCCAGTAATTACCGCTAATCTATCGGCGCAATTACAAAACAAATTAATTTACTCTTATTCCACGAGTCTGCCAGGACTATTTACCGTAGCAGGGCCACCGATTAAGGATCCATTGAGCGTTCTAACGGTAAGCGATAAGGACTCGGCAAGTAGCGCGCGCAAAGCGCGCAAAGAGACACAACTCTCCGCGGCGAGGGAGGTTCGCATGCACGTCGGGACGCGCGAGCCATTCAATAAATTGTGCGCGACGACTCCTGTATAAGGCTCCCCTTAATTTGAATTAATGAAGCCGAGCGGCGCAATCAATTCCACCCGCTAAATCCAAATTTTACGTGGCACCGGCTTTACTCCGGGAGGATTCGAGCGGCAGCCAGCCACCAGCAGGAGCAAGCAAGGAGCAAGCAGCAAGGAGGCTAGGCGGTGCAAACCCGCGCTAATTTACGAGCCAAGCTGAGGTCGGCTGCTTCTTACCGCCTGTGACTTGCCCCGGTGCGGTGGTGGTGCGGCGCACCGCCAGAGGGGAAGAAGCATGCACGCGTCTCGAAATTCGCGTAACCTTGCGGGCGTGAGCGAGCGCGCGCGCGCGGGCTCGGTAGTTACCGTAAATCAGACGGGGATCCAGAGAATCTCCGATTATCCCATCGAGCGGCAGGACACTCGAGGGGTAGGAGAGAGGTGATACTTGCCAGGAGACAAACGGACTCCTTCGGCTTTAAGGCCATTCCAATCTGTATGTTGCACCGTTCTGCGCCCGTGTACGTGTGTGTTTATGCCTGTCCGTCTCTATGCATGTAGACATATAGCGCGTTCTGCATTTCCGCGTTCGCGGCTGCCGAGAGCGTCGCAGTCACTCGTGGGTCAGAGGTCGAATATTCGATAGGCGAGCCCCGCTTAACGGTACACCACGTGCCTCTCCTCCTCTGCCTGCCTCTCCACCGCGACGGCACACTGAGAGGAGCCTTGCTTTTGACAATCCACGTACCAGGCTAATCGCATACCGACCGTGCTATTCTCTCGCCATCTCTCTGACCGCCGCCTCGACGCTCCGGGCTTGGACGATCACACGCTCGATGCGCGCGCGACACACACCTCTCCGATCCGAGAAGCCCTTTTTGCACCCGACGGCAGAGGCCTCTTTCGCTTGGCTTCATGGGAGAGGTTACCGCCGCGCCGAGCCGAGCCGCGTTGGCTCGCCCGCACCGTTTCTGACATCGGTCACTTCGCCAACGAGGCCTGTCTCTTCTTCGCTATGCCTGCCAGCGAGATACGACTGCCTCCTGTAGATTGGATTGATTTCTAACTTCGAGTTCTTAAGATCATCGTATTGTAGATTGAAATGAAGTCTTGTAATTGAAAGTTAGAAGTTGTTTTGAAACTTGCGTTGTACATATGGCTGTGTTAAAGAGATCTGTCTAATATGATACTGTATTACTGTTACTTCACTCGTTGGTCCGTAAATGACAGGGAGTCGAGAATCTTTTAAATGCAAACACTTCTCGCAGTCGAAAAATTTAAATCACAAATAGAATGAGTACCAGTAAGATATGGATGCTGAACCCTATGACCACCGGACGGAATATGATAATTAAGTAACAGGTACACAACTCCAGCTAGAAGTTCATGAACAATACATTCAATAGCCTGGGAAGAGGAAACCGCGTACGACACGGAGTACATTCGATCTTTTAAAGGCGGAAAAACTTAATAAGCAACAAGTGAGTTCACGACTCGCTTAAGAAGACGTTCAACCTGGTGTGCGGCAGGGCGAGCAGCGGCGAAGGTATCCGGAATTCGTTTAACGTGCAGTTGTGGTGAATGATGTCAGTGACGTCAAGTGACATCGCGTGTACCGTAAGCGCTCTCGCGCGCGGGGAGGCATAAAGTGGCTTGGCGGCGAGGAGAGGACAGTAACGAGGAAGGAGGAAGCGATCCATGGAATCGGCATACATGCATACGAATGTACATAGACGCACACGTCTACAGTGAGAGCGAGAGGCTCGAGGGCGAAGAGGTATCTCGAAGCCGCGAGGACTCAAGGGAGATTGGGAATTCAAATAAATCGCTAATCACCGGTATTTATCCTTTCGCGCCGGCGACGCACGGAGTGCCGGCAATGCGCCGAGCGCTCCCAACCCCTTCTTCCTTCCTTCCTCTTCTACCCCCGGGTAAGTTGCCGCTCGCAACCCGTGCCTTTTAACGACAGGAGTGAGAAGGCTCCTCTCTCTCGCTATCGGCGCGACGCGCGTCTTCATCGCCGCGCGCGCCCGTTCGAGAGGAGAACCTTTGACCACCGGCCGGCGCCTTCCAATCGCTGACCGGTCGCCGCTGTTGCTCCTGCTGGCTTGTCAAACGCCCGATAAAAAGGCATCGCAGGGTGCTGCGGACAGCGTGCGCTCACACAACACACGAGCAACGGGCTGCTGTTGCTGCTGGTGCTTCCTCGACGCCCGAGGAGAGAACGACTCGTTCGTCCGTAACGAGCCACGGCACCGTTACTTTTCGGGACCGCAAACGGAAGCGCGCACCGACACTCTGCCGTCTCGCTGAAATTGGGTCCAATGGATCACTGGCGTCGAGATTGCTCGCTATAGTCTTCCAGGCTACTGGACACGCGATCCGAGAATTCTCGCACGCAGTCGAATCGGTGATCTAGTTTCGATGGGAGGAGTTGGGGCTTTGTTTGAAGAACTTTAAGAAGTTTTTAGAACCCCTCGAATAAATTCTAGACAATGGATTGTAATCAATACTAATAACTCTTTAGTTCCCAGCAATCAAGAAACAATGCTACCAAAAGACTATCAAGATCCCCAGACAGTCAACTACTAATTCCGTCCGCTTGATACCAAAATTTCAAGCCAAAGCCGTGTTTTTTCAAGCGGACGAATTCCCAAGCGAAATCCGGCGAAGCGTGGACGAGGAGTGCGTTTACAGGCACTCCTTTGAGTCGGTGGAGGCGAAGCTCAGCGGCGGCGGCGGCGGCGGTGGCGGCAGGGGCCTCCGGCAAGCGAGGAGGGCTAGTGTCCGAGGAGAATCGAAACGCGAGTTGAGTCCGCGCTGGCGGCGGGCGGCGGGGCAGAGAAGCAGAGACAGTGGGATAGAGGGAAGGAGACAGCGAGGGGCCGAGAGGGAGTCGGTGGAAGGGAGAAAAATGAAAAAGTCACCGATGCCATGCGAGCGACGTGACCTCTCGTCGGTGACCCCGGACGAACCGGCCGGGCCGCGCGACGACCACGAGCCAACAGGGGGAATGCCACAGCCTCCTCAGGCTACGTTCACAGTTCTCCAGCCGAAAAAGGCATGCTACACAACCGGCACACACCGATATTCCCCCTTGACCACGGCCTCGCTTCGCCCGCCGACTCTATACATATCTCTCTGAGCTGCCTGCGTATGTACTTCCACGCCGTTTCCCCGCCGACTTGACAGTCCACTTCTCTTTTCCTGGTTAGCGTTATTTATGGCGAAAGGCATCGCTCGCACGCCGCGAGAAAAAATCTACCCCCGCCGGGGCCACCGCGGCGACACAACAACACGCCGCGCTCGTAAGTGCGTCCACTACGCTCCGCTAATGACTGGTTTCGCGGAGTGAAATTTTTCCAGTCGCACACTGCAACTGCCTTCGGGGTATTAAGCTGTAAAGGGTTCCTATGGCTCGGCAAGGCTTCGCTAGCGCGCACCGCTGCGCCGGATATGCACGCGCCGAAAGGATCCCTTGTCCTTTCAACGTGGTTCTTCTCTCTAAAGTGACTCTTCTCTGCCTGAGTTGTTGAAGTTATGTATTTATTTGTATGGTATCTTCTTCAAGTTTGCCTTTACGTTTGTTGGATTATTAAATGAACTGCAAAGGAGAATTTTAGTGTGATTGACGTACACACAAATGTATTTAATTTTTAAAAGGATATGGTTAAGAGGATATGGCCGTATTTTCTGGCCCAATTCCTTCAACATCCTGTCGGCTTTTGGCACGTATCGCCAGCCAGGAGGCAGCCGATAAAAACACACCGACGAGGTCATCGAAAAGGAAAAATCTCGGTGAACAAGCGTCTATTTATCCCCGGTACTGGTAGGACTCGTTAGTCTCCATCGACTTTCCTCTCTTCCTGGCTACTTTCCTAGTACGTACTGCGTGTACCTGCCCGGTCAGACAAATTCCGGTCGTTAAGGCTCAAGTGTCCCGGCACTTCCGCGGCGCGCCGTGAACCCAACTGAACCCGGTCTCCTCTTCGCCTCGAATAAAGGAACTATAACCTGTGCTCGGATCACACGGGGATAACGGATAGATTACGATGACGGTTAAACAATTATCGTGAAAGCTTAATTGACCGGGTCACCCGGGGGGCTTCCTATCATTAGTCGGGAAGACAAATCAATCGACAAATTATTATCCCAAAGTACCAATTACCAGCCAACTTCTTCTCCGCGGCCGTCCGAAATGCCCGGATGGAAGAGTACACCGACTAACCGTAAACGGGGTAGCCGTCGATCCACCGACTTGCATTAAGACAAATTCCAGCTATTAAGGCGGCGAACGTAGTTGCAATTATTCCAAGTGCCCGATCGCCTACTATACAACGGCCGAAGAATATGATGTTCGACCCGAGCGGTAACCCTTTACGGTACCGGGTACGTCAATGCTTTAATTACGCTAGAGCGAGTCATTTCTTCGTGGCGTGGCGCGGACTTTTGCCGTGGAACTCACGTGGGTTCCACCCCTGGCGAAGGTCAAAGATGCAACTCTGTGATCGCTCGAGGTAAAAGCAGGAGGGAACCACCGCTCTCCTCCCTCTCTTTCTCTCTCACTCGTCCTTCCTCTCTGCCACTCTGTTTCTGTCTCTCGCCTTCTCGGCAGGCTAACGATCCTGACATTACGACCTGAATTAGATAAGGATTTCTTTCCTTCCCACCGCCGGTGCACGTTCGCTCAGATATACACAGATATAGCTGCAGGATATTGAGTTACGTGAGTCCTCCTGGTAGGTCCGTTACACGGCTCGCACCTCCTTTTCATTAATTTCAGGTCACGGGTCGCTAAAGTGAATTTCGACGATTAGGCGTGCCACTCGGAGGTGAAGCCACTCCGCGAACCTTGCGGCGTGCTTAGTCTTTGCTCCCTCGGGATGACTCACAGTTCGTAATTAAGTCGTAACTCGTGTAATAGAAGGCTAATTGGTATAATATCTCCATGGTTATTTCTCTGAATTCTCTCGAGTACAAAAGGTAAGAGTCGCTTCCGGGAGAATGATCGTAGATATTGAGTTAGAAAAAGGATAATTAAAAAGCATGGAGTTTTATCTGTTAACTTATCGTTGCAGAAATTGCAAAAAGGAAGTGTTAATTGGATTACTTTAAGGTCTACGTGCTTTTGTATTAGTTTCTCGGGAGCTTTTCAATCTAATGGAAGGCTCTTTGAGTGAGTACGATTCAGGAGTCAAAGGCTCAACCTTTTAACTAACCCTTCGCCAGTAATTGCAAGGGAATTATATAATCAAGATCGGCTATAATGAAGTTACGTAGCGATTCAATTCACCGAGTCAATCTGTTACACGTCGGCAATATAATTTATCTAAAAGCTTCCGACATTAACGTGAAACGATTTAGACCTCGAAATTAGAAAGGAACATGGTATGTACAACTTTTTCGTAAAGATATTACACTCAAAATGGATGTAAAGAAGTTTGTGAAGAACGAAGTTCGACCACAACCATTGAAATTGTATCTTCGATATGTTCCACTCGAGAGATCTTGAATGAAGTAAAGCTCCGAGTAGAAAGAAGAACCCATCCAACTCATTTCGGTCGAGTAAGGATTAAATGAGACGTATAATAGTGCTACGTCAGGCATACGATAAACCAATATGTGTCGAAGAGAATAGGGTTCCAAAACCAATTCTGGTTCCTCGAAACAATGCATGTAACATTAAGAATGAGACAGTCACCATTACAAATCAGGTGCTGTCAGAATTTCCACCGCGATACGGACATTGTTATTAAATGACCGACGAAAAAAAAAAGGTTGAATCTTTGAAAGCAATCGTCCGTGCTTAAAACAATTATACTGTCCCTCCCACTGAAGTAGACATCCACCTGTCTTGGTGCGGTGATGGAGAAAAAAAGGAAACGTCCACCGATTGAGCAATTTTCACGAACCATTAACTCTCCGGGAGCCTGCGGACTATTCTGAACACGATCATGTCTTTATAGCGTCATCTTCGGACGATCAGACCACCAATAATGCTCACAAAGAAAAACATAGAAGAGGACAAAAACATGGTCCTCAATCGGACATTTGATACTCTTCAAAAAGTTAACATTAATTCTTTGATTTACGACAGTGCTTAAGGTGCTACAGAATTCTCTTGAATAACTCTAAATAATTCATTTAAACGGTAATATATAACAAGCATATAATATGCTATAAAAATAATTGTAAGTCTATGCAGAATAAGTCTTGGACTGCTAAAATAATAGTAGCTTTTGACCAATCAAAATTAGTGAATCCGTAGCACCGTTCAAACTTCAGTACCGCCAAAATCTTTAATTAACATTAAATCCTCTAAAATCATCGAAACCAGGAGCGAAGGTTGGTGCGAGAATCTCGCCCATCTGAAAACTAACGATGATGAAAGAAGCAGTGAACTTCTTAGTGTTGCAGTGAATGTACCATCATAGGGAAGGATGAATCGATAAAAGTACTCATCCTACTGCAAATAGGAAGCGAATTCCTGGCGTAAGTGCGTAGCAGGGAGACGAGCATCATCGGTGTCGACTCGCCTCTCCGCCACTGTGTATTACGAGCTCTTGCATAACTGAGATTAAACAGAGAAGTCATTGACCCGAGGCCAGGCGATCGGCACATTGCACGACAAAAAAGGCCGATTAAAAACACGTTAATTGGCCATCGATGACTCGATGAAAAACGACTCCCTCCCTTTCTCGCTATCTTCTCCCTGTGCCACCCGACGTCCCTCCGCCTCGAGGGAATAGACTTACCGATAATGCTACGGTACTCTTTCTCACGCACTCGCTTTCTCTCTTTCTTTCTCTCTCTCTCTCTCTCTCTTTCGCTTGCTGTCTATCTCTGCGCCCTTTTCCCTCTGCCTCGGTGTGCTTCTGCCCTCTGAAAGCAGAGAAAAGAATAATTTAATTTAATTCGTTCTATCGGAAATATCCAAGGACTGCATATGTATTTATGAACAACATATCACGGCGAAGTGAGGAAACGAAAGGAAACTGAAGACAATTTTAAAGGAACACGTAGGAATTGTTAATTAATCTTTGATAAATGTGACGAGAAATTTAGTAAGGGAAGTTGAAGAATGCAATCTCTGTAAAACTTTACGCCAAAGTACCAACACACGGTGCAGGAACTTCACCAAGTTTTCCAGAAACGCATGATTTCGCAGACTTCCGCATTAACCACTTTCAGCAACGTATGACGCATATGCACATAGTTTATAACGCGTGTGTATGGGAAGAGTATGGCATTTTACACGGATCCGAGATTAAAGCTTGATTGGAACGGCGATACCTTAATCGCGTCTAATTTGTTATTCGATTTTAGTGATAATCTTCTAGATGAGGAAATAGGTAACGGGCGATAAGAATTCTCCGGGGTTATCTGGAATCGTTCGCGATTAAGTTGCAGAGGAATGTCACGGCAAACTTTAGGAATTCCTGACGGCGTGCGCCGATGAAGTTTACTCTCTCCTATCGATGCATAAGTAGCACACCGAAACGCTATAATTTTATGGGCTATTGTTGCCTTGTCCATTGTCCGATTTATATTTGTCCATATTCCACGGTGAGCAATCTACAGCCACTGCCACCGCCGCCGCTGTTCGCAAAGAATTTCTTGGCTTATCGGCAAATCAACCCGAGTCATGAATATTACATCTCTAATAAATCAAAACTCTCAGTCGCACAGCATATATCTCTGGCGTACTATGGAGGAATATCTGTATCGGGATTTCAACGCTTCAGAGAGCACAGACGCCCTTGGATCAGGGAGGCGAAAAGAGAGAGATGCCTGTTTAAGACATTCAAAAGCCTCTAGGCTGGTATTACATCGTATAGATTGATGTGTACAATTAAACATAGAATTAAAAATAGAAATACCGAAATGTAAATCAGATGATAGTCTTCTAATTTCTATTTAATAAATACTAAAACTATTTAATACCCAAAAAAGTTCAACTATAACCGATCGATAACTCGCAACGATGCTACTTTTTCCATGTTATTTCAATAAATATGATCTGATTTTAAATAAGAGAATAAAAAATAATACAAAGTCGTGATATTTAACATGTAAAGTATAAACTGAAAATAAACCAGGCAGATTTCCCATCAAGAACTAGGCTGGAATCTGGAATCTGGAGCGAGCCTGCACGCCGTGTCTGAAACCTCAAGCTATGTCGCTTGACCATACTACACTATCTATTCCAGCCGGTGCATATGTATTACGCACACCCACACGCCCGGTCACGTCCGTGCACGTCGATACGGTTTTCAGTTACCTAATCGCTCGCCGCTCTGTGTTGTAGCCCGCGCGACGGCATTGTCTCTCCTGGGTTCAACGACGCGTGAACGCAAACTTTACTCTCGTTCCATTATGCTCCCACCGCAGACAGCCCGGTACTGACCGCCTCGAACCGATCCACACACTCGGTGTGTCGGAAACTTTACATCCCGACGTATGCAAACTCGTACGCCACTTTTATTCTCATCTTCCGTGCATATAAATAGAGAACTGAATTTCAAGTATTCCTATTGAATTTTTAATATTGGAATTATTAAGTATCTTCTTCAAGGTTTGATGTACGGAATTTTATATTAGAATCTACCGGTATATAAAATACAAACGATTTTTCTGTTTGCCCGTATTAATTATTATATCAAATGTAGATAATGGAGTAAAACTCCTGATAGCACTATATAAAGTGATATTGTAAACGTTAATCAAGTATAGTACAACTATTAATTAAGCAATCAGGAAACGCTCATGCTTTTTGTATTAAAGGAGAAAGTATACGCAAAGAGACATCTTAAACGTAAAAGGGGAACTATCGAATAATGGTCCAATTTTATCGAGTTTCTACTATCGTGTCTGACTTTCTATTGCGACATGGATGTGCAGTATCGAATTGAGGGTGTCACCCTGTACAGGGGGTAAGAAAGGGAAGCTGGAGTCCCCATGGGCGGGTGCGTATCTGTCGATGGCGATCTGAATGCAAACTCGAGGGTTCATATGCGTGTCCGAGCGAGCAGAACACGGGATTCTGGGCGCAGATAACGCAGAAAATGGGCAAGGATCTCCCCGATAATCGTGTACCCGTGCAATTTAATGACCCGCTCCGCTCGGCTAACCTCTTACTCGGCTACTCCTCCATTTCCATCGGGTTGCACCGACTTTTATTTAAGTATTCGCGTAATATCAGCCATGCAGCGTGTGTGTACACTTGCCAGTTGAAACATTGTATCGATGCCGGTCAGCGGCTACTATCGCCAATAAGCACGGCGATTTCGCTAGGAGAAGATGGGAAATAAGCCGGTTGCAGCTAAGGAAAAACTAGCCGTAGAAAAGGAAATAATGATGCTAGCCATGATGGGAATAATAATGCAAGAGCGAAACAGTAACGACATAATAAGTAATATGTGGATCCAACCAATCCGCCGGTAATAAAGGATTAATGGGGCAAAAAATCGGGTGGACATAATTGAAATTATAATTCAGGAATTAGCGAGTACTGTTAGTCATGGATGGTTTAAGGCCGGCATGAATTAATGATACGACGTCCGGAACAAGCCCACAATTAGTGATGCATGTTTCGCGCAGAGGGGCGGTGTTTATTCAAACGGTGTGTAACGATAAGTCGTAAATCCGATCGGAACACAGAATCCCACGGCTGGCTAAAGTGCTTTCTGCGATTCCGAATCTAGGACTTTCTCGACGAAAATCGAGCGGTGCTAGCCGCGTTACCGTTAAGGAACAGGCGCCGAATCTATTAGAATACATTGACCCCGCCGATATAAACGGTTCCCGAATGTAACTCGATATTCAGCAATTAATAGTTTGCATTGCTGATCGAGGGTGTCGGAAACGAGCCACTTTAGATTTCCCTGACAGTTAATGGGTGTAAATTTCATTGAAAGTGGAACGAACGACTGAGCCGAATTACTCGAGAGGGAAGAAGCCTGATTTATACCAGCTGGGTATCAGAATTGGAATGTTCGCGTCGTTCATTCACACTTTATCGATTACTTTCGTTTTTCCTTGCTCGAATACCAAATGTATCATTAATCAGGTATTCCTAAAAGCGTGTAATTGAATTAAATTGCAATGCTATATATAGGATGGCAGTATTCAAGAAAGTAATTTCAAAGCTTTAAGATACTGAGCGTCGTTCGATCCAAAATTACAGACGCGTAACAGCTGATTTCGCAGTAGGAGCAATTTGGTCATTAAGGGAGCGATTTGCATCAGTGCGATTGAAAATAATTGAGAAAAGGGACGAAGTGCATTAATGTCGTGCGGTGCGAGATGGGACAGGAGGCTCGGTAAACACTTTGCGCCAAGTATTACTGGCGGCGAAGTGCGACTGAAGAGGAGCGATGAGATGATACATCCTTGGTTAATGCCGGTAGTCGGCTGCTGGCAACTAAGGACGGCGACGGGCTACTATGAGATCGTTAAGAGATAGATACGAGGATACGTTGGACAACGAGCAATAATAATCTTATACACCGTCAATCTCCTGGATGCCATCTCGCTCTCTATTGAAATCCTCGGACGCGCCACCGCCATCACGGCACCTTCCTATCCTCGAGAACCCTCTCTGCCTGTCTCTAATTCCACAAATGGCCACTTATTCTTAAGCAATAACACCTCTCGACTTTTACTCCACTCGAGAACACTTTAATTATCGCGCCTAAGTGCTTCCACTCGTACCACGCCGCGCGCCATTTTCGAGAACGAGTGTAATTGCAAGTGCGGGAGAATGATTGGCTATAAGTTTCGAAATTGTATAAACCAAGTAGAAGGCTGACTCTTGGAAATTCCATTTTTCTACCCTTGCTGTAATAACACTATCATAAATCGTGACAAATATAGCTCCTTTACGATATAAAATGTAACTCTTGTAACATAACACTATTATTTACTCGTAATATTACACCACGGTGTACCATCAGCATACAAATCTGTGGGTACTTCAATTTGCAACATCACCGAGTCGAGCATCCACGGATGACTCAAATACACGTTTCACGGGTAAAAATCGCGCAGGAATTATTCCCGATATTCACAAACATTTGCAGCCGTGTAGAGAAGCAGAAATTACAACTCGACCGGGTGCACGCAACATCGTTGTCCAATTAGAACGGAATAAGAGATTGAAATCGAATGGAAGCGGAATGAAAGAGCAGAGACCAGTTTTTTCCGGACAAATTGGCTAATGAAGTTAATAACCGGACTAAAAGTTGCAGGCGCCGCGGTATCATCTCTGGCCGGTGTGGACGCAGGACGTTGCCGAGGTTCCTTGCACCCTTAACGCCGCTGTATCAGGGTGTATCGATCTTTATTGGAAAGCCAGGCAGCATATCATGACTGTGGAGATGGAAGCGAGGGTATCGCGTCCGATGCAGCTCGCTTTCTATTATGGCTGCCAAGGTATTACCGAGTCATCCTTAATGAAAGAGAGACTCGAAACTTATCTGTCAGCGCGATTGGTACTACTGCAACATTGAAGCTGCAATCGTGCACTATCGCGCCCCCTGTCCGCCCCACCCCGCCGCCCAGACGCCAATAAATATGCTGATTAAGCGGCACCGCACTCTCAATTTGCAGTATATCAGCATCCAACAGTGCATTTTAATTGGCCGTGAAGCATCGCTCGCCAACGCCGATTATATCCGGGCAGCATCTTTTCACGGATGGTTGCCGCCACTCTCTCTCTCTCTCTCTTTCTGTCTCTCTCTTTCTCTTTTTCTATCCCCGCGCCCTCCCGCAATTCGATAGAAAGGAATACACACGTATCGTGTAGTCTCGCGAAAGGCGATCTTATCATTGAAAAAGTCGACCTGATACTGACCTGGAAATCCTGACCGATATTCGTAGGCTACCGTGGAGAGGAGCTTTTGATGACTCGCGCAAGTGCACACGAGATAAGACAATCTCAAAGATTAAGGATAATGGGAGATCGCATTATGAATATCGGATTATATTCTTGTTAAGATCTATTATCGGTTTCTTCAAAGTTCAAGATTGGTTTTAGTCTGTAATCTGTGATGTGTAGAGCTTATCTGTAATAGCTTGTTAAACTACTCTTGCGATTCGTGCGAATATTTATGCGTATACGAGTTTCTATTTATTTAGTAGAGAGTGCGGAGTGTGTACACTTGGCAATGTTTGATTTATTAAACCTCGGCGACAATTGCTGCTATAAATATCATTCTAGTTTGCATGAACGACGAACTTTACTTACGAGCATCTCGAATCGTTAATATTTTTATCGTCGTGTCTACGAAACTAGGATTCCGTTCAAAGATTCTGTGCTAAGATGCTATCGCCGTGACACAACGGTGCTCGGGCAATAAGCAAGCCAGCGCAGTGGTAAGAAATCCGGGCGGCAATCATTGGCAGCGCGGTGCGGCGAACCACGTTTTCGCCGGCCAATTACCATCGGCGCGCTATTGTCGCATTGGACACGCGCCTTATAACGGCGGTGGTGGCGGACCGGCGAGGAAAAGCGGCGAAGAGACGCGGGACAGAAATGCGAGTGTTGCTCAATCGGCTTGCGGATTTCGTTGCAAAATCGCTAAAAGGTGAGCCGGAGAGCTGCTCGCGCGACAGCAATGGCGCGGCAATATCGCCGGCATAAGTGCAACCTTGAAGGCGTCTCAACTCGACGGCGGATCGGCCGAGCGTGAGACTTCGACCTGTTTTGCGCGCGCACCGAGTATCCACGGCGACACTAAAACCGCTCAAGATAAATATACGCGTGTTACCGTGACCCGAGCTTCAATATTGATCGAACGATTCCCTTTAATTGAACGAGTCAACCGCGTTGGAATCGATCCCCGGAAATTGAGTTTCTAATTAGAGCAAAGCTGTTGCTGCTGCTGCCGCTTCACCGATGCGAGGAAAAGTGCTCGCGGCGAGAGTGTTATTTGGACGAACGTTATACTCGCACTATGTAATTGCTGTGAAAATGCACACGTCCAACTACAATTCTGTTCGCCGCAAGTGTTTTATTTGCTTATGCAGAAGCACCGTAAGCGCCAAGTACAACTGCCACTCGGAGATCTAAATTATGGGATTGCCTGGCTCTCACTGGCAAATTGAGAGGCTACATTTTTTGTCGCAGGTAGTTCCCATAACTTTAGAGTAACTGTACCTGTCAGTGTGACGAAATACATTTTCCTTCTGACTTAAAATCGTTGAAATTTTTAAAGAGGTTTGGCGAGACTCTATTTACTTTCGTCTGTCTAACAAATGTAGCTGTGCACGTTAATTTCTACCTCATCAATTTTCTTTATCAAAATTCTAATCAATTTTAACTGTTCCAAGTGCTAAACTACAAAAGCAATACAGGATTGAGTATCAATCAACGATACTTAATTGCTTCTTTCCAGCAGAGTTAATTTGAAACTCAGATACAAATTGCGGGTTCCCATTTCGCTACCGACAAAAGCCTTCATTCCGGTGCTCCAATTCAAAGAGACGAAGTTTCATTTACAACAGTGCTTCATTATCCGCGGTATAATTATATTTCGAATGGAAAAGCGGCGGTGGTTCCTTACTCGCAATGCGAGCGCAGTTTCCACGGCTTGGGCCGACATGTAATCGGCGGCGATTGCTCAACTTGACTCGCAGGAGCGTAACCTTTGGAGAGACGAGCCGCACCGGGATAAGTGGAGAAAGGTAGGAAAAAGGCGAAAGGGAAAGAGGGTACACGAGACAAACACAGAGTCTTCTCGGCCGCACCAACCAATGAACTCGCAATTATCCTTCTTCGCGGATATGCTCCTCAAGCCCGTTCTATTCGCGTCGTGTCCTACCACTTCGGAATCTACCGCGTCTCATGCTTTCCAGCGAGAGTTACTACCCGCACCTTTCTTACGACCCACTAATCAGCCCGATAAGAAGCAATCTCACCGCTTTATGTCCCTAAGTACCACACTACCAAAATCCGGGTATCCGTGTCTTTAACGATTTTTAGCCAATAAACTTGCGCTTATGGCTAAACTAAACCTTTAATCTGAATAACCTTTGATACCTTTGATATTTCAATAAAAAGAATATTGCATATTGTAGGTACTTTGTAAGTAAAATTAATTTCTCCAAAAAACAATTCAGATAAAACCGATATAAAAATCCCATATAAAACGAGTGTATCGTATCAAAATTACCCTTGTACCCTTAAAGTAAACAGACCCCAAAGAACAAAGTACAATCACCGAGAACTACATTTACCACCCCCATTAACATTTAGATCGCAATAATCCATTCAGTAATTAGTATTCATAGGATTCAGAGAAGGCTATCTCCCATAAACGTCCACCCGAGCAATAGGCACAGTTAAAAGCGAAAGAGCGTCCTCCTCCTCCAGTCAGATTTTTTCCTAGTCTTTCACAGGCAAAGTTAAATGATAAGGGCCAAGGCAAAGAGAGAGAGAGAGAGTAGGAGGTTCGCCGGCGAAGATTCCCGTGGACCACAGTAAAGATGCTGGGTGGAAGGGGGACGTTATCTGGCCGCAAAATCGGCGACCTATCCGCGAAACTATCGTTCCTGTTTACGAGTCGGGCAACGTATAATACGGGGACTGATAGCGGCGGTAATTGCGCCGGGATTGCCACCAACCCGGCGAACTATGTGCTTACGACGTGTGTATGCACTTAGATGCTGTTCACAGCCGGATACCTGCATCTGAAGTATCTATCTTAACTGCACTACGCCCCTTTTTAACGCGTCCCGACGCCCACGCCCTGCCGCGTCCGCCTAGCGAACCCACCGTCATTCGCCGTCTAACAGCTAATGCTCTACCGCTTCGATCGATCTGCCAGAGAAATGGATTAAATGATAAATGAATGGATTTGAATTGAAATTAAACTGATAGTGATATTCAATAGTCACCGTATGTATTGATAAGAGAATCTTTTTTAGTCTGCTTTAGTATTTCTAATATTAAATTGAAGTCAGCACTGTTGAAGGAAAGAATGTACCAGAAAGGTTAACTTTTCGAGTGTTGTATTATTGTCATTTAGCAAGAAGCTATTAACAAGAGTGCTTCAGAGAAACTTGAGTTTTCTCAGAGACTAATATGAAAATAGTTGACACAGACAATGGATCTGCATCATTCTCTACATCGGAGGATCGTATTTATCCAGGGTGCTTTCATCCCAGTAGCCGAAACCACCGGGGCTGGCCGTTTTTCTCGAGGCCCCCCTTTGCCGCCATATCTTCTCGGTAAGGATAATCGTTCGTTGGAACGAACGCGCCGAAAATAAAATTTCGCTCGAGCACGTACGAAGAAACTGGTTCTACGCGCCGGGCAAAGTGGGACTCTGCTGAGAGTGCACCGAGTGTGCGCCCGCCACCCTTCCCACCTCTCCTCTTCTTCGCGCATCCTATCCTAATAAACGAAATTAACTTTCTGCGGACGAGCCGACCGAAAAAGCGGTTGCGTTCGGTTGGTGGAATGCGCCGCTCTTAACGTCGCGCGAATTTCTTTCGGACCTTTTGCCGCACTCCGACTCCACTCGACGCGAGACGCCGTATTTTATGCGTTTGTCGTTCTTATCAAGCAAACGAATCTCTTATTTCTATTCTTCCTCTTTTACGAAGTATTGCGTTATTAAAAGCTTCGACTGGAAAATTGATTTAAATAAGTAATAAAAAGCAATAAGTTAACACAATATTGATTGATACGAACTCTTTAATTATAGTTACTGTAAACGAGACAAATATTAACAGAAGAATCATTAATACTTATATCGTACATTTAAGTATTATAACGAATTCTGTCATTCCATTGTTAGGATTCTACAAAAGCATATGAAAATATTGCGAACTACCAAAGGAAACATCAATTGTATTGAACTGGGCGCGGGTTATTCCTAGGAGAGTGGAGTCGGTGTTGGTCGTCAGTGGGCGCAGAGTGCAAAGTGGCAGGGTAAGTCACGCCGGTGTAACTAAATCAGAGAAAAGCGGCTCGATCGGGCAGGAAAGCGCGACACTTAACGCAGCCGGCGGCGGCTTCGGCGTCTCGGGCGACGATAGAAGGCTCAAGGGAGAGATTGGCCAACTATCGCGTTGCATTAGCATATCTCCGCGGTAATAAAGGTCTAAACTACATTCAGCCGCGCGGTACACGCCGAGTAAACCGCCCGATAAATTAGTGGCGTTAATCGAACACCGTGGCAATAAAGGCCCGCGGTCGCCGGAGTACCTTACCAGTTCTCTTTTCTCCGCTAGGAACTCGGCCTCTTTTACAACGAAGTTCGGAGCAATTCTCGCCAACAAAGACTATGGAATTTGTAGAATACCTGCTCAATATGCTGCACGCCTGCTTTATGCTTAATGTGCTCTCTACTAAGTTCATTAATTATTGAACTCTTATAACTTGATAGGTTTTAAATTCAATCAATTTTGAATTCTATGTTTTTAACTTTTTGGTTTCAGGAACGCGAAAGTTCCTTTTGTACGTTGGTTGAAGTACTTTGATTTCTATTTTTAATTTAACTCGTTTGGTAATGGACAGGTATATTTTCTGCCGAAATAAAGAAGGAAAGGAAGACGTTTAGTGCTTTTTTATAGGGATTTCTAACGTTTAAGGTTTAAGCTACCCGTTCAATTTGTCCTTAAATGCTCTTTTTTCATTGATTTTAATTGTTGTTCAAAACGAGAATAAACCTCAGGGTAATCTTGTTGACTCTGCTTTCGCCTTGTAATGAACTGACAGAATGCGACTCGACAAAGCAAAAGCTGCACGATGATCCGTTAAGTGTGCAAATACCGCATTAAAGCCAGCTCGATCGAAGCATTCAGTGAGATATAATTAAGAAATCCTTGTAACCAATTGCCGCGCACGCTCAATGCAAAGGTAATTTGCGCCTCGAGTCTTGAAATCGCGCCACGGCAAGGGAACGACGTTGCAATGCGTCATCGTGCTTTGCGCAATTGGCAATAATTGCAATAAACATATTTAATCACTTAATACTTGGACACCGGACCTCCGGGTGATTCTAATTATCTCCATCTTCCACCATTCAATGATTACTATTTTCAAACATTCTTTATATTCCACGTGCTACGTTACTACTCGTCGTATAATAAAACTCCACAGATAATAATAAACTTATCCAAAACATTAGAAACTAATATTTCGAAACTGAGAAACTTATAAGTGGCTGTAAATCCAGTCGCTTCTACAAGCAGTCATTGTCATTTCGGCGAAAGTGACGCGGTAGGGTGAAAGAAAGCCGGCTTGGACTCGAAACAGACGCAATTCGCAGCGGGAGCCGAAGGGGCAGAGAAAGAGAGAGAGAGAGAGAGAGAGAGTGAGAGAGCGCGCGCGCACGCTTCGGAATTTCACGGGAGAAATTCCTGGCGAGTCCAAGGTAGTTGCGGCTGGGGCGGTTGGGTTCGCTTCCACGTAAAATTTCAATCGGGGCCATCGATGGGGGCATGTCGAATGTCGAACTCGTCGGACCGGTGACCCACTGACGCACTAAACAAAGCGTTCGCCCGCTTTTTGACCGCTCGTCCTGGCACGCCAGGAATTAAAGCCGAGGGCAACCCTGGAACCTGGAACTGCCGACCTTCACGCGACACCCGTGTCCGACGAGTTTTCAAAATCATCTCAATTCCGCGCCCACCACTTTATTGCTTCTCTAATTATCAATTATTAATTTAAAATAAACCTGATTGACGGTCAGTATGATTGGATTAATGTTTATTGTACTTTTGTAGTTAAATAACTGTCATGACTTTCTTGTATAATAAATAGATTTCTAATCTTTATGGTACAATAAATTAGATATGACTCTGCAGAAACTCTTTACTATGCTAACAGCTACTTTATCTTTTCTTGGGTCATAAATACGTGTAGCGTACTATTGATTGGCTAATCGTGTCTCTGCTGATCGGATCAAATGACTGACTCTATAAATCTAGTACTTAAATAGGTTACTCCTTGTTCTATTATTTCTAGAAAATTGTAGATCTATTATAAGTGACATTTATTCAGTGCTAAATGTGATTGGACTTTGTTAATATTTTTCAGTTGCAATTAATGTATTCTCTAAACTTTAACAAAGATGACACTATTTTCATTATTTACATGATCATCCACCCACTTAAATTGAATCCCTTTACCAATAAACGATTTAATGTCGTTAATTCCAAACGCTAGGTCCTATCCAAACATGAATTACGACTTTATTTAACAACGCGGCTAGAAAACGGATTGAAAGGGGTTTCATCAAAGAGTCTGGAGCTTTAATTAAGGTACAAGCGTGCGAATTACCAGGACAGGGCGTCGTCCGGCTTAATTAGAGGGTAGCATCGAATCACTTCGGCGTAGCGGAAGGTCGACATTGATGACAGGAAGGCGCGGCCAAAGGGTGTGCCAGGGGAATAAAAAAAAAAGGCCGGGAAAGAATCGCGCGACGTTAAGGCGACGCGGGCGCGTCGACGCCGACGTCTGCGTCGGGGTAGAGGCGACAAGCGAGCTGGAGAAGAATCGAGGGTTGGGCGACATGGGGACGAGCATTGGGAAATCGAGACGTTAGACTGCCGATAGACCGCGATAGAACAAAGGAGAAATGCTGCCTGGAATGACAGTGACTGTCGCAACGGTACCCCACTATCCCGCCCCGCCCCCATTGTCTCTGCTTAATACGCGTGCTCGACTGTGCGCCGGACTTTTAATTGTTAATTATTAAAGGCGACTCCTGCTGGACAAGTACCTTTTACCGAGACAAATGCAAATGCGAATGAACGTCATGAAAACTGATATTGTTACTATTATTACAGGAGTTTGATAGCTATGAATAATGAAGAATGAATTCGGAATGAGTTAATGGAAAGGGAACAGCAAAAATTCTATTTGAATAGTACTTTTTTAATTACTGTAACCCGGTTTGAAATGACTTTTCCGCGTGTTTCCCATGCTCTCGGTCACAGCGACAAAGAACTTCACGAAGACCTTCTATTATGTAGTCGATGCAGTCATGTATGCCAACTGGCCAACATTTGCATGCAGATTGGCGCACAAGCGGTCCCTGCAATTTCTCTAAATCGCTTGAAACTTTCTAGCATGCATCACGGTTAAAGAGGTTAGCCCGTCGTGATTTCAGAGGATTATGCATACTCTCGAGTAATCGGTCCGATTATCCCGACAGAAACTTTTCTGGGTTGCTTGCATTCTATGCAATCTTCACAGTTGGGACTCAATTTGTTTAAAATGCAGAATTAATTCCCAACGAAATGAATACGAAATTCCTCTGAATTCATTACTTCATTCGTTAGTAATACAAAGCAGTGCTAATAATACGAACTTTTAATTTTAATGCATCGTAAATGTGCATTCTAATTCACTGCATATGTATTAATATCCTGCTTTTCACTTTTTCTTCATTTACATTGAAACGTACATGAAACGCGCGCAATTGTAGGACCGCCGCTGTCACTACGCCCGAGTAATTTACTTTTGTCTCGCAAGTGCGGCATCAATTAACCCACGGGCATTAATATTTAAAGTTATTCCACTACGCCTGTTTTCCCTTCACTCGTTAGAGTCCACGTTCCATTACTTTCGAATTCGCGCCACTATGCTAATCTTCGTCAACTTTCAGCCACGAACTCGAGGAATTTAAGAGGGATTAAATGAGAGGAAAGGGCTGTCTCGAGAGGGAGAAAGAGGGAGCGAAGCCAAAAGTTGTGCGAGGATTCGCGTGCATCGTTTCAGCCCACCGGAATCCGGAGAACCAAAATTATCCCCGCGGAGCTCGTGCAACTCATGATAGCTACTTTAAATTGCGCTCCTAGGGTGGTAAGAGCGAAAGAGAGAGAGGGAGAGCACCTAGACATTTCGTCGCGAGTACTCATGGCCACTGATCACGAAAGCCGAGCGAGCGAGCTCGAGAGTGCTGCACGAACCGCTTGGAATTTAATGAAAAATTCTCCGAAACCCACACTTTTCAGTGCCTCTCTACTTCCGCCCGTATGGTTTCTCGATAGACGATAGAATTTGGTAGTCTCGAAACTGCAAAGAATATAAAATAACATATTTTCGAATTGAAAACCGCATTAAAATAATTTAGTAAATCGACTCAGTTACTCTAATTAAGAGATATTAAAGAAAAGTAATTCAAAGTGAATTGACCATAGAAAGTTATGATAGTATTTTAAAAAGTACTTCAGTGTTAAAAGTAATCCGAAATCCAATAGCGTTTCGATACACGTCGATTAAATCGGGAATGAAACTTATAATGATTAACATTTGACAGTTATGACTGGAATAGCATATTCATCACTCCCACAATTTCTCAAAAGATAGAGGAACCATATAGTAAAGCTTTAGTGGGACGACTGAGTGTACTCAGCGATACATCGGCCGATAATTCGGGGAAAAATGCTGGGACGCTTCGCTCCAAGCCCACGCGCGCCTGCAATGTAACAAAGGCTCGACTTTCTCGTCAGGTATCGATAATACTTTGTCAAATCGAGTGTCGGTGCACTCTGCACTTCCTGTTCCCTCTACGACTCCGTTGCTCAAGCCACATTGCTCAAGCGCCATTATATGCCTTACGGAGAGCGCCCGCCTTCTACATAATGACTACAAGTTCACTGACCTTTGCATTTGTGACCACTCGATTTACATTGGAACTGGTTGGCAGCGACTCAGTTTCGAGTTGCGAGGTAAACAGGTATATACACGCTCGCGACTAGAACTCTATCGGGATCACGGTCAAATATGCCAGTGCTACTTAAATGTCCGACTTAACTAATAATTAAAACCACAAGGAAACACCACAGTCTAATTAGTAAAGCTTTAGCGAAATTGATCATCTAATAAAAATATACGAGTATGAATAAACTGGTTAACCTAGTGATTAAAAGACGTATTATCTATTAGGATTTTGAGCGAAGTAAAATAAAGGAATTTACATTTTAAAAAATGACAACAATGTGAGAAGTTCATGACTAACGTTTATAAGCACACATTTCTGATGAAATAGACTTGCTCAATAGTTGAAATCTATTAATTACACATAGGCGTTTCCCCTGAACTAAAAGGGTTAATTAACCTAAGCACAAACTATTGAGAAGAGTTGAAACTGTCTCGTGTACTCGCAACTAGAACTAGTATATGCAAGGCGTTAGTTGAAGCCAAAGGTAGAAGGGAGAGACTTCGGAAGAAACAGGAGTATCGGTTGAAAGCGACACAATAGGTCGTTCCGCGGGACAAAAGTCACTTGCACGAACATCTAACATTACCGTTATTACCGTAAAGCTCGTAGAGTCACGTACTCCTCCCATTCAGCCGCCAGAAGCTTTCTCCTCGGTCACCGGTTCTCCCATCGCGCGCGCGCGCGTGCACCAAATCGTCCTTCTACAAAAGCCAATAAACCGCACCGTACACTCTCGCGAAATGATCGCCGAGCACGAATATAAAGTCCGAGCAGTTAAAACAATAATACAGCTTGATGTAAGTCGGGGCACAATTAGCGTGTAAGCCAAACGACTGAGTTTAGGCGCCGCCGGCATACGTTCGAGTTCCGTCTGCCAGGACGGCCGGATTACGACTGCGCGGGAATAAGCGAGCCAATGTCGGTGGGAGTCTGTCAACAAACCGAACACGAACATTGGTTGTCGACGAACACACTTCGAGGGTGTTGGGTATTCGCGGTTTACGGCCTATTTTTCTTTCCTCTAATTTACCGTTTATACAATTGTCCTGGTCGAAAACCGGTCTGTAATTACTGCGAGAATATGACTTAATTATATGCTTTTATAGTTATGGAGTTATGGAATAGTCGTCTTTTTTTTTTGTCGAGGCACAATACTGTAAAACTGCGTCAGTAAAATTGGGTTGCAAACGTAGATTGGCTAATTATACATACAACAGTAATTACCGTACTCCTACTTTGGCAGGATATACTGTTATTAAGTGGTAGAATTCTCGAGTTTCTTGTTCGTTGATACTAGAGCAGCTAACATTGATATCGCGTGCTTAAGTAGTACCTCGAGAACTTGCAGATTAGAGTTGTCGATGCCGAGTAAACGAGCGTATATTGTCGGTTTTCTTTTCTGGACAAAACTAAATGATTCGTAACTATATGAATGTAAATAATGAACGTGTAATATTGAATCCGGTCACTCGGAATTACCAAGTGAAGGAAACATTAGCAAACAGAAGAGAGGAAAGGAAGAAAAGTGACGTGGAGTATAGGTAATTGCGTAAGACGCATAATTAGCGAGCAAAGAGGAAGTTGTTCGAGTGCGTTAGCACACGTAGGAAGTGGCATCGTCAATGAACTTGACATTGTGCGCCGTGAATGGGAAACCAACGAGGAACACGAGAGTCTAACAATAAGAGGATGTAAGATCAATGATCTATGTAATGATCCATAGCCAAGTATCGGAACCAAATAATAAATAGAAAAAAAATCTATTATTAGCTATAATATGAAAATGCAAACATGTAATATTGATTACTACTTATGTTCTATATAGTTTGTTATAGAATTTAATCACCGATAAGAGAAAATATAGTAAATAATTATTTTGTCTAACTTTCGTTTTACTTTGAAGAATCACTGATTTAAAATAAATAATATGTAATAAAAGAAACTCTGATTATACGCATTCTACCTTCAGAACAATAAATTTTGAAGAGTTTAAAAAGCATACACCAAATACTAATCACGATCTTTTTCCCGTTTCCCAAGGGTTCAATGAAACGAGTTAAACGAATTTATAACGACGAGGAAACTCTCACTGGCGTCAGGCAGCGAGACGATAATACAAAGATTATTGGCTCTAAACAATAATGACACGTCCAGTGGTAGAAACTGTCGATCGCTGGACCACGACTCACCCGCCGCGAGTGGAAAGAATCGCACGGCAGAGATCTCGCAGTATCGCGATCGATTCCACGGAAATTTCTATGTAAATTCGGTGGTTGGTTCACGTAAGTGCGATTCTCCAGCGAATGACCGTCCGCGGAGATCTCTGTCATTGTACGATCTGAGCGGTGATCTTTCACGGCGGCGCTTCACTCGCGATCGAAATTGTTATTGCCCCGCCGAGTGGGACAGGGATCGCTGAAATTCCTCCAACGGGACTGAATTCCAGGGAAATCTCTATCAGTCACATGCTGCGAACGCGGAAACCTCATCCAACCTTTACCGCAATTCATTTCGTGCCTCGAGATTTTTATTTACTGAGTAATACGTTGTTAAACAAGCCGCACAGCGTGATGTGTTACGAAATATGTTAATGCAGGATTGAAAAAGTTTCTGGTATTAAGCACATGCAATTTACAATTAATCAAGAAACGTTGGATAAGATGGAAAGGCTCTTCTATGTCAGGTGCATGTTTCCCGACAATTCACTTTCACCTAGTTGACACATACATATGTACATTCACATATGTTTTACTATATCCTACTGCAAACAGAGTGCAGAATACACGGTAAATAATAAGCACGAGGAAACGAAAAATCAGATAGAAAAAGAACACCGTAAGGTTTCCAAGGGGAATGAAATTCATTAGGCAGAGAACCTCCGCGATCAAGCGACGAGCTTAATTATGCCAATCATAAAGAACCCTCGCGTTCCAAATGAGAATCCCGTTGGGCAGAGAGAGAGAGAGAGAGAGAGAGAGAGAGAGAGAGAGAGAACGAGAGTGCATGTAAAGATCATGTAAATGAGAATGAGTTACAAGCAGGCATTCAAATACGGAGTCCGTTTAGTAACACCGGAGCAACGAAATGTAACGTGACGCCGTGCTGCGAGGAGGAACGCATTCAATTAAAGGGGGAAATTTGCATGATGAGCGCCATATTCGTCTTAAAGATCAGTCAGAGGTTAGGAAGAAAAGGTGAAGAAGGAGCGTGAAGCATAGAGGGATTGCGCGGAAGGGAGAAAAGAGGAGCGAATGAAAGGCGTTCTAACGCAGGGAGGTGGCTGGCGTACGAGTAATCCTGTCTCACGGGCTTCGAAAATTACTGCTAATAATTGCTAATGATCGCGGGCGCGAGCGAGAGTGTGCGCGCGAGCGCGCGAACAAAGAGCTTCGTGACCGTTAGTTGGCGCGCGCGGCGCCAGGGAGGAGAAACACGAGGTAACGTTAGAGTTAGCATTTATATGCAAATTTATAGCTCTCTTCGAGCATTCTCACGTCGAACGCTCGTCTTCACTTCGTGCTGGCCGGTCCTCCTCCCTCTTTGAAGGGGGAATCGCCTCCGACGAGAGGAGGAAGCGGCGAAGTCGTCGAAACTACAAAAACACTGTGACCCCTCGGGCCAACAAACCACCTCTCTCCGCTCATCCGAGACTTCGTCGACTTCTCCCTTTGATAAGACTTCGCCAACCAAGTCTCTGCTTCACGTGACTCGCAAACGATACTGGCTATTCACTATTGCCGACGGCTCATTTCCAAGCGGACTCGGACTTTTAGTTTCCACGGCGTTCGAGAGTTCCCTCTGTGTTCGCACTGATAGCTATTCTTACTTCAGAGTTTATTCCATGCGGATTCATGATTCGAAATTACAGAGGCGCGAAGAAGTCTCGTCTCTATCGAGGAATGGAGATTCCTCGATTATCCTCGTGAATAGTTTCCCTTTGTTCCGTTCATTCATTCGGTTCTGCCGATACTTGTCTTCTCTAAACACTCTCAATCATTTGTTTGAATCTCTGTATTATATGTATAATAAACTAATGTACTATAATCGAAGTGAATGAAACAGTATAGCATGGGATAATCTCTATCTACAATATAAGTAAATTAGTAAGTGTATAACAAAGAGAGCAGATATGTTCTGACGTATTAAAGAAACAAGAATCTCTAGGAGAATTAACATTTCCCTTTCCGGCACCGTTAAAGTGCTCTTTAATACCACCATACTTTAGCTATCGCTCTTTGCTAATACTAATAGAAACATGCCCTATCATTTGCATGTCCGCCAAGTCCCATAACTTCCTTTTATTGAATCTAAGAGACAAAGAATCTCCACATTCGATTAAGCTGTGCTTCTATTCACGCTGTGTATTTGCGCACACATCTCTTCCTCACTCTCTTTCTCTTTCTCTTGGTGGCTGCTCTGGCCGAGATATACGGTACGTTCTTGGATCCAGTGCACGTTGCGCCCGATAAATCGGAATACCGAGATAAATGTGCTCGCGTGTGGCTACTGGTTTTACGCGTTTCGACTTTCTAGCCCGTATATATTAGAGCGTGTAATTGATATAAGAATACGGCGAGTGGCGCGCAATCTCAGAAAAATGGTAAGATGAATCGACGATGGCCGCGGGAAGAGGAAAGCGCGGCATCTTTCGCCGTAATAAACATACGTCACTCGGCGATTAAATGTTCAGGCTCGAGTACTTACTTCGCCGCGGACTCGTTTCTCTAGGATGCGTAAATACTCCTTAGGAATCGCGGGGGGGGAACGAGTCACGCTGTGTCCAGGAGGCTTACCTGCAAAATAAAAGAAAAGGTTGTTGATAGTAATATTCGAAATGATGGATTTTTTATGCTTAAGTATTGAATTATTTCCTCGAAGGAAGTAATATCATTTTTGTCTCTTCTCTCCTTCATTTCTCTGCTGTGCTAAATATTAAGAGAAGTAAGAAATTGTAAACCAAAGAGTTAAACTTGGTAAACCAAAAGTAATACTTGGGGATTGAAGAATTTAATAAATTATTAGATGTTTAATTAGTAATCAAGGTGTAATAGAAAATGAAAGTACAGACTTTCAATGAAACTCCAAGCATTACTGATTCATTAATCCATTGTCAATAAATGTTTATCTCTTGTTTCAACTATCTGCCTTTAATGTTTAGAATAAAACCAGAGTTACACGTGCAAGATATACACAATAAATATTGCTACTAATGTTTGCAGAACTTTAAGAGCCGTCTACGAAACGAACGACTCTGTCTGGTTTCTCTTTGCCATGTAAACATTTCCCGAGGAAGGACGGCGCGCTCGCGAGCGGAATAGCTTATTAAATAGAATGCAAAAATATTTGAGGAAGGCGAAGAGAGCGCGCGCGCGCGCGCGTACTCCTAGGAAACCTGGTCCAAGGTTTGCGGTCGCCGCGGAAATGCTTTCGCCGCTCTCGTGCGCTCGCTGGTATGATAATCATTGTTAAATAGCCACATGTCATCTGGCGGACCACTTACTCGGCCGGTTCGTCACTTTTAGTTCCTTTTTCCTTGCAGAGAATTATTACGAAATTATTAACTTTCACGAACACCGGCCTGGAAGTATGAATATGATGCAAATGACATGCGGTGCTGCAACGCGCAGTAAACTAAGTAGTAAACTGCAATCTTAGATTTCAGAAAAAGCATGAGGCGGAAGTTGGGGTAGAATAGGATTCCAGAAACTACTAAGACTACGAGTATAAACGTTATTATTTCCACGTTGTTGCATGGCGAATAACACTTCTTTTAAAGAGAGCATGAGATTTTGTTGAATAAACGAGGCTATTCATTAACTGATTTACTAGGATAGTCGTTAATGAGTTTGCTTAGATCCACGCGGACTATCACATTGCTGACTCGAACAGAGTTCCGATTGGAGAGAAATAACTTCTTTCTCAAGTTGAGGTATGCGATTTCGCTTGAATACGTTGCATGCTACGAAGTACTCTGTCAGACGGAATTCTTTATACCCACTGGACTGCGATAATGAAGTTAGAAGGAAGTTTTCTACGCCCCGTCATTCCTGGCAATCTCCGGCGGGGTGTATATGTATTCAATGCGAGGGCTGGCAACAGATTGGCAAATTCCAGTGTCCTTCATTGTACTTGTACTGCATTTTCCATTATCCCGTCAGTTCCGATTATCACGCGACTGTATTCTCATTTTTACCATCGAATTAGAAAAACTTAATAGGAGACTGCCGAGCGTGTACCCATTTGCTTCGCTTTATCAAGACTACTTTTCTTTGTAAGTACAACTGTCATTTTTAGTTATCCTATTCTATAATGCAATTTTATAAAAAAAAAAGTAATACAAAAATAATTAAAGAAAGTAACACTTTTAAAGATTAGAATTTGCAATATCAGCTGTAACGTTTTGTTACGAATAAATTAGTTTTTATAAAGAATCGAATTATTTTATTATAATATAAGTATAAAACGAGAATCTAATTTTGTGGTGTAAACTAGAATATTTAAAAACTCTCGCATAATAAATGCGCACTCTCATCTTCTTAGCGGATAATATAGACAGATGCTGATTTTATGCATAGATAATTGATTAGGATACATCTCCCAAGCATGTCGATAGCAAGGCACCTGTCGGAAAATGATCGCGAGGAAAATAAAGTGAAGCACGTTAGCCCACCGTATTATCGAACTAGAACCACCTCCTTGTAGCACCTGGCTCGCATTAGTGAGTATAATAAGCAGGCGTTTCGCATGTAACCGAGGAATTTCCCGACGCAAAGTCGTTCGGGCCTGCAGTTAAACTCGCATGTGCACGCACGGGACTCGGCCGCCGCCGGCGGAAAATTCAAATGCGCATATAAAATCCAGCATAAGAGAGACACATGCCGTTGCACCCAGCGATGGATTCTCCTATCCGCATCTCCTCTTATATCGTTAATGTTCACTGACATTTTACTTTCTGCCTGTCAGCACTCGCATCCAATAAAATCTCACCCGATTGCTTATGATTTCAGTGTGATCACTTAGGCGTTCATCGCGCTGCATTTCAATTCGAAGCATAACACGCTTTCTATATGATTGTCCAAGAAATTCGCGGGGATATGAATGTACGTTAATGCGTTGGGTGGTTTTTAAATGATTTGCGCATTACGTTTTAATTCTTTTAAGATTCACTATATTATTTTAAGTTTGAACATAAGAATATAACGAAGAAGACTTGTTCGGGTTTTGGCTTTCAAACTAACCCTGAAAGACGCTTTCCAATTATATTTACCGGAAAAGCAGTCTGCTATTAGTGGGAGATTGCCATCGCTATTAATCTTTAATTAGTTCCACAAAAGATAGGATATTAATTTCTTCGAAATTCAATGCATTTAGATAATGGCATTGCATCACGCAATACCACCTACACGGTTTTTCCGCGATTCTCGATTAAAGTCATAATGACTCAGGGAATTTTCAATCAGCAATGGGAGCAGTGCTATTAATATTATAAATTGAAATCGAAATTCAATTTTCTCGGTGCTGAAAGTGCACCGGCCCACCGCCGCGCATGCCTTTCGTTCGGTATTCCTGCGAAGTGACCGAACGAGATCCGACACCTTAATGAACAGTTCAAAATACACCGGCGCGACTTGTCCCCGCTGCCTAACAACGGTGTGCATAATTCATTCATAGTGAATTACGGCCAATTCGTTCGTCCGAGCAGTGAGTAAGTGAGTATGAAAAGCGGCTGGCAACACGAGGCAGTGGCTGTGGCAGCCATTAATATCTATCCGCCCGGTATAATGCGATAAGCATATCGATCTTGATCAGGAATGATCGTTATCTTTACGATCATGCCTTTGAGCTATAAGAGAGCAACGAGCTTCCTAAAGGGGGCCGTGACACCTTTGCTTTAATCATGAAATCGTGAAAGTTGCGTGCAGATCACCGTCAACACTACCTGATCTTCTGCCTTGCTATACACGGTCGATTCACAATTTTCTGATGTTAATTAACACCGTTGATCGAGATACTTAGATCATGTGTATGTGTTTGTGAAGTTCCAGTCGGAATTCTGGTTGTACTAGTGTCGAATAAACTTTCCAATTAAAATTAATGAATTCACCCGGATAATTATACTGTGATAGTCTCTTTCATCTCTAATTCTAGGCAATCAATCTATAAAAACACTCCCATCTATTGCTTAGTCAGTTGATTTTTTAATATCTGAATAATATACTGGATTAAAATAGAATTAAGCACCTCAACTTAATGAAATCGAATTTGAGAAAAGATGCCAAGGTTTGCCGGCTTTTTTTTGGGGCCACCTTGTACAACGTAGGCAAGAGAAACCGAGCAAAAAAGGGCGCAGATTGGAAACAGCGGAGCTGTCGGGATGTATTAGCCAGGCATTTTAGCATGGTGATAGTTATTGATACGCGAAGTAGGAAAAAATATGTTAATTTCTAATAAAACCGCTGCGATCTCGGATCGATTGACATCGGACACGCTCAAATCACTGTGATATTATCGTCCAACTCATCGCAAATTGCCCGTTGCATATCATTGAACAAATTGCTGCGACACGCAATCACGCACCACCGAAAATATCGCATGGATGACGTCATTTCCTATGAATATTAACACCGCGTGTGTGCGATCGCCCGGATTTAGATTGGGATACAATGAAACCGAATACGCGATACACGACTATTATAAATTCAGATTGCCTGCACTTCTTTCGTGGTGGGTATTATGAATAGTTAGTGTGAAACTGAAAAAAAGGAAGTAATATAACTAAGAAAGAAACAGATAATCACATGGAATTTGTTGGGCAAGTTTTTTTCAATAAATACGAGCGATTGTATGAGTGTTGCATTTCGCATAAGACTACATTTTATAAACGGTATAGACAAAGTAGCCAATTATTATTCAACGACTTGAATAAATAAGGTTATTCTGTGAAGGAATCGTTTATGATAGCTCGATGATAATTAAGATAATAATTATCAGCTCTATCATATATGAATTGCAGAGAAAAACAACGCCTTGAATCAACGATATGACTGAACGTATTCAGATGACGAAGCTCGAAAGGTGATATTCCGAAGTCATTTTTAGTCAGAGATAAATATCAACAAAATGGTAAATACGTTGTCAAACAGGATGTTTAAGTTGACGTTAAACTGGAAGAGTTCCACTAGATTGTAGGTGGTCTAACATTACCAGCAAGAAATGTACCAACTAAGGTTCGACCAGTTCGCAGTAAATCATGCAGGAACGGTTGGCAGCCTAATCTTTGTGACAGTGGCGGAAGACGTAAGAATGTATGAATCTAATCTTCTATGCGAGCTGACCAATGCCAGGGAGTCACTGACCGATTGAAAAGGACGCCTTCGATTGATTAGCATTTTCGTCTCTAGCGAGTTCCAAAAAAGGGCATCGCATGCCCAACGATACCGTTCAATGCTCACCGGATCCGCTATCATGGAATACTATCTAGTCACCGACATAACTCAACTGATCAATGACTATCAGAGTGAGCATCCTCCGGTAAACTTATTCCATTCGAATTGCAGTAAATGAAACAGTTAACCCTGAACTTTATCGATTAAAAATTACTCCCAAAGAAATAATAGGAATCCCGCGATTCACGAGCTGAACGATTAAATGAAAATGATACTCGAATATATTTTACTGAAGGTTCGCGAGTACAATAAATCTTTCGACTAATATAATATCGCGTGATATTCCACGAAAGTAAATGAAACAAGTATAGTGATCGAAACACATAAAGCTAGCAATTTACTATTAATAACAGTTGGTCAATGGTATCGTCTATCACACTGAATGACGTTCCCCGAGGACACCACTCAACAATCACTTGCGAACTCAGAAAACCTGCGGATCACGCTAATACTGATTCTACAATAGCTGGCAGTTCCAACGCGTTCTCTGCAACTGCGACTGCCTAATTACAGGGATCGTGTGTAACATTAGAAAGGGCTACTCCATGGCTGTCCATGCTGCCAGACAGTCAGACGTATTACACCTTCGACACATGACATCACGTATTTATAAATAATCGTCAGAAGGAAGACACGTAGTGGCGAAGAAGAGTGGAGCGAGGTGGCCGAAGAAGATAGGTCGAGGGGAGAGAAAGAGAAGGCGAGAGTGGGAGAGGGTATCATCATCACGTTCAATGCCACGAAGAGTCGAGCAGGAGAGCAGAGGCCTCCTGTAATTTTATTCGCGTCGGAATGGTATTCCTGATGACGCCGAGAGCGTGGTGTGTGCGTCCTTCAAGGATACCGTTGCCCTTCTCTCTCGCTCCCAGTGCGCATACACTCTCCTCCCTCTCACTCTTATGGCTCCCTTCTCTCTAGCGGACGGATCCTGGCCCTGTCTTTCTCTCTTGCTCGCTCTCACCACAACTCCCAGCGTCTCTTTCTTCCCTTCATCATCTTGTTCACTCTCTTTCTCTCTTTTTCTCTCCCTCTCGCACCCACCGGCACAAGAACGCCCGCGTTTACCCAGTGCCATTGCCCGTGTAACAGTAACTTGCTTAAGCGTGTAATTTGCAGACGTTGCTATATGGATGATACGCCAATGAGGAAAGCTCTATTTTTGCGATTATAGAGCCCCGTCTTCGTCTAGGGATGCTCCTGTTCGAGACGCTCGCCACCGCCGCCGACGCTGCCGCCGACGCCGCTGTTGCTGCTGATGCTGTTGCAGCGCTGCTTGCTTATACACGAGGATCGTATCGTCTGGCCGCAAAGTACCGTAACGAAGCACCGGGGTTACGCAGCACCGCCACTTAATCCGACGAATCGGCGGTCAAACTGCGATTGCATAATCGCACCTTGCGCTCCCAGCCACTTTTCGCTAAATCGGACAGCACACCATTTTCATGGCACGACACACGGGGCCGATGGAGGCCGCGGAAGGCACGTACGCGCTCCAGAATTCCAGCGAAATTCAAGGGAGAGAGCACTTGACTCCGATCGAGAGCCAGTTCTACTCCGTCACTGGATAAGCATGTAGTGACGAAGATTTTGTTGCACGAGTCTCGCCGGGAAAAGATCGAACGAGTTTTCTTGATGAATCGATTTGTACGTGAAGCAATTTGAATTTTTAAAAGCATTTATAATAATTTATATGAAAGATTTCATTTTGAGGTAGGTCAGCCTTGGAATTATAAGAAGGAATTATGGAACGATAAACCTGCGAGTCAGTAAGAATTGTAAAGAGATATGTCAACGATCGTTATTGGTTATTAATCAGGGAATCTATCTGTGTCGTGTTAGCAGTACAAATTCAGAGGCAACCTTTACTGTCAAAATCGCACTGCTCGGAGCATCATCAATTACAAACACGAGTATATTCTTCTCGAGGGCTCGATGTAGCGAAGGCTTCCATGTTGTGCAAGCGCCGACTGAAAGGGCCCTGCTGCAAAACTAGTTTTTACCGTAAATCCGCCGAGCAGTGGAGTAGGAAGGGAGTACTCGATAGGCTGCGAGGCCAAATCCGAACCTTCGTAGAATCACACCACGACAGTGTCAATGTCGAATAGAACATTCATTGAAAGTCTGTGAAATAGGCCTTAATATGGAAGTTAACATTGGCCTGAAAGAACAGGCATTCATTTGAAATAGGATTTCCAACATGTTTTGGAAAGTAGTTCTAACTACTAGATCAAGAAAGGTTTCCAATGATATTCCTAAACAAACATAAACTCAAACAGGCGATCTCCAAAACTTAGTTCCACCTTAGTTTCGTGTAGATTTGAAGAATCATTAGTATTCTAACTTCGCCCGTGTTATTCAACACTGTTTCACAATAGATTTCACTAAATGCCAGATATATTCCTTTTTACGTAAGCCTAATTCACCGGCAGATTTATAAACACACAAGTGTTTCAATGAAAATCAATGATTATTAAAGCACAAGGTGGAAAAGTTTCTGCGCGAAGGCATACGAGTTTCCAAGGGATCAGCCGCGTCTTTTCAAGTTATCGGAATAGAAGAAGGGAAAGAAACGCCATTCTTGCTGGCGAGCCATTGATCGCTGGATCCAGTCGAGCGGCTGCTACTTTTTAAGCGGTATTTCTACTTCTCGCTGAGTCGGCTTTAAGTACGACTCACCTATTGAATCAAGAACGTCGATTAACCCGAACATAAATACACTCGCCGCCGGTACAAGTGGACATCGAGTAAAAGTGCTCGCGGATACTGTCCCATTCTTCTCCACTTCTTCGCCCTTTTCCCCTCCCCCTGCCAACCCTCCTTTTTGCGCGCGATTCTATTCTGGGCGCCCAGAGTCCACAAGAGAAACACTTTTACTTACAATTAGAAATGTAATAAACTATGTTTGGATAGAAATAAGGAAAGACCGTCCAACAAGAATAATTAATATTTAAGGAAATAAATTAGGAAACAGTGAAAAGTAGATACGGCAACGTTGAAATGTTAATTATAATTAAAGTAAGAAATAAATTGAACTGGAAATGAGTGTGCGTACGTTAATGTGATCGTTTCTAATAGACAAGCTTCCGATTGAACATCTCCATCATTGGAAACACCTGCGCTAATAATCTATCATTCAGCCGTCCTTCACTCTATGTCTGCGTGGACGTCACACGTGTCGTAATACGAGAATGGAAGCCGAACTAGAGTACAAGCGGCGAAAGGTCACAGCGGGATACAGTTTTAATTAGGGTACCGCCCCCACATTTTTGGTAGACGGGCGCCTTCCTGTAGAATGCGGGTCAGGCTTGCCAAAATTGGCGACCGCAGTCCGACGCGTATACGTTCTCATTTGAATCGCGTGCAAAGAATTTAATTATGTCTATGAAGTAGTTAGTAGTTATGCAATCAATATGGGAACTTAATAATAGAATCTCTTATTTTTACTTTCTTAAAACTCTACTGAAAATTCGGCGTAACGGACTACGAAAACAGTTTTAAATATACGTTACTATTTTTATCTCTCGCATACGTTTTCACAAATTCTTTTTCAATATAGTATAAAACACAGATGCGAGGAATGATTGATATGATAAAGAACCACGAGGCTTAACCAGGGGAATGCTAATGTTTCATTTAAATTGAAATTCCTATTACAAACGCTTCCCCCTGCTTTGTCCACGCTATGTATGTACATGCAGTTTCACAGAAGGGTAGAAGGCGTGCGAATGCATCCATGACAAGGAGTGACGTAGAATCGCGTGCACTGGTGCGAACGCAGGAAGCCGCGGTGCAAAAAGGCAGAAGGCAATCATGATCAGCTCCGAATATGGTGGACTAAGGTCAGGGTGCGAATGCGCCTCGGGACCTGGGAATGCTATTACGTGCATTTCGAACTTCGAGTCTGCTACTTAGATATTTGCTTCTCTTTCGCCTGTGTCTTTTCTTGCGCTCATAACTTACTTCACGAAATAAAAGAAAAGAAATAAATAAAGTATTCATTTATTCATCAATTTTAAAATTCATACGAATACTCTCACATTTGTTCCCGAATCATTGTACAAACTGAAAAACAGTGGCTCTATTCGATTTCAAGCAGTAATACTTTCTAAGGCAAAGTTTCACATCGAATGCCTTTTGTTTGCAAAGACAACCGGACGTTTTGCATCGACTCTCACTCTCCAAAGAGAATTAATAAGAGACATTGCATAAACTCGAAAGACATTTTATCAATGGCAAATTTCTACTCTCCCAAATGATATTAAAGATTCGCGATTGAGAGGAAAGGTACCAAACAGGCGTCAGTCTCGATTCAACCAAGGTTTCATTTACGCTTTCAAATCGAGCCCTCTGAAACGCGAAGGAGCAAACTGGCGGCCGGTGTTCGCCATCGCAAAGATGCGATGCATCTACCGTTAAAACAGAAGAAACAAGAGGGCAGGATGCGACAGGAGAAGATATGGTAGCACAGTAGACGGTAGCAGGGGCGCACAGGGTAGTAGTATCCTTGACGAAAGTCCGGGGGACAGCCAAAGGAAAAAGCAGTGTCTACGAACAATGTCTGTAGAGGGTCTGGCAGTATGCCTAAGTCGAGCGCGCGCGAGAGCGCGAGAGAGTGCTCTCTCGCGCTCTCGCGCGCGCGCTCGGCTCCGTGCATCGCAATGCAGTGCAGCACACAGGCAGCATAAAACAAGCTGCCATACATGGGGCGACCGTCAGCCGACTCTCCGGGTTATAGCAGGACCAGCCGAGCAAGACAGAGAGAACGAGAGGCCCTTGGTAGCGCTGGCGAACAGCCTGACGCAGAACGAAGCAGCGAGCCAGCCGTAACGCAAGCAAGCAAGCAAGCAGGCAAGCAAGCAAGCAAGCAAGCAGAGAGGGCCGGACGGAGCCGCAGCCGTCCAGTCGGAGACCAAGAAAGAGAGTGCAACCTAAAGAGAGAACTCTCCTCTAGGAGAGAACGGATCAGGTAAAGGCAGAGGAGAACTGGCAGAGAGTAAGAAGCGAGCCTGAAACGGCGAGGAAAGAGGGGGTGAGAGAGAGAGAGAGAGAGAGAGAGAGAGAGAGAGAGAGAGAGAGAGAGAGAAGAGGCGAGTACCCGAGAGTGCCAAGAGAGAGACAGGAGTCAGAGGAGACGAAGGATACCACCAGGCACAGCTGGGAGATAGATAGAGAGAAAGAGAGAAAGGGCGAGAGGAGAGAAGCTGGACGCACACATGGTGTGCGCCCGTGGTGGATAGTCGCGGGTTGCACGTGCACGGGGATGCCGAGAGTGTGTTGATGGAACCGGGCCTCTCCTCGAGATAAGCCGGACTCGCTCCTTACGAACGGAGCACATGAAAAGGTCTCGAAGGTCCTCGACACCCTACGCTGAAAGTCGATCTTCGCGAAGTACGAAGCACCCACCGGCCAGGCAGCCTGGAGCGCGCTCTCGGTACTTACTCGCTTTACTCGGCCCTGCCTACACTGCACCTCTCTGCTGCCTACCGACACTGCTCTACTCCACTCCTGCCCGAGAGACACCGCGCGCTCCTGCTCCTTCTGTTACACCTGGCCAGATATGTCCCCGCGATTGATTTCGCGATACAGGAGCCACTCCAATTTCACCCAATACCGTCCTCCCATAGTACGCCATTCTTATAAACCAACGACACGAATTCTCTTCTGCATGAAAAGAGGAATTCTGTTTCTTATTTGGATCTTTACTCCGTTGGTAGTTAGAGAGTAGTGTATTTGGAGGACAGCTTTGGCGAATTTTATTTTAGCCGAAGATAATATTAAACTAATGGTGAATGGTAATTCATTCTGATGCGAGTATAAGGATTCTTAAATCCCTGTGTAAATTAAAAAGTCTATTCGTAGTATGAGTGTCCCCCGAGTTAAAAAATATATAAATACATTCTTAACAAATTTTGGAAGTATAATCGGATTATTCGTATCGTCTGTAAGAAAAAGGACAGATTTATCCATAATAGTGCAAGCGGTGTATTAGTACAACATCGCCAGGGTTGTTGTCGTACAAGAAACGATCGGGGACAGGGAGCTCGCGTGTATCCGATCTATTAATAGCTCAGTGATCATTAACCCGAGTAGTATCCAAGCAGTGTCAATGAGTGGAGGACCGAACGGTATTAAAATGCGATCGTCTCCAATTATTCAAAAGCTCGTCGGCCATGAATATGCATACATACTGCGCGATCCATGCAAGGACACTCCGGAATCCACTAACGCTCGGGCGAAAATCTGTCGAGCGGGATTCATTAAAAAGTTAAATCTCAATGTATCCCGCAGGCTATTAGCGTTCGCATAATAGGTATTCAATCACTATTGATTTATGTGTATTACGAATTTAATAGTGACACGTGTTCTAATCTGGGCAAAATGGTATTTCGAGCACCAAACATGCCTTGAAATGCTTTCACTTTCGATTTTTTACTATTGTCAGCTGTAAGTGCACACTTGAGAAATATCATTCTTAATTTCGATTCTCTTTACACGCCAAATTTATTATTAATACTATCAATTGTATGAATAATTTATTGATCAAGAGCATATTATAACATAGTCCTGTGAATTATTTACCCAATGACGATTAGCCATACAACTACTGACACGTATAATTATCAATGAAATAAGAAACCTAACTCTGATTTAAATCTAACGAGCATCGTTTAATGACTAAAAAGGAACTAGCAATCGATCGTTCGATGGTTACTGGCACGTATCCGATAGGAATATGAATAGTTCTATCACGCATACCCGGACCAAATACGCGTTGGGACAAGATAGAACGGACGTGTTCGCGATTAATTCCTCAGGCAAATCCGCACTCGCACACTCGGGCGTCGCTCATTCAGATCGAATTCCCGTAACCTTGTAAAGCGACGGTGTTACATGCCGTTATACATCACGCGGCGAGCGAGCGAGCGAGCGAGCGGAAGGTGCCGCGCTCGCGCTCGCGCGCGCGCCAACACCCACGTGCCGCGCCAGTGAAATCGACAGATGGATTAGACAGATACACAGTCTTATTGGCTCTCGGCGCGTACACATGCGTATACATTGGAGGCTTACTGCCTCTAGAATTGCCCTGGCCTGTCTCTACATTTTCTCGGGGCCACCATTTCCTAGGTGTCTCTACATTACTTCCCTCACGCCTTTTCCCCTCTTACTTCACTCCGGATGAAGTAACGCGTTCAGGGTGTGTAGGTGAAACTCGAGTGCCAAGCCGAACCCGATAACGATTTGTTGCTACACAACTTGGACCCGATGGGTGGTAGCAATGCGCACTTTTTCCTTCGTTCGTCGCACTCGATTCATGCGGACTCGATCTCGTTAAGAAACGACTGCGTGTTAATTTTCAATCGAGACAATGCGCCTTCCATTGGAGTCGGATTCGATTGAAGTATCAAAGTATCAAAGTATAGTCGAGGGACATTGATAGGATTTTAAAGCAAGTAATATTTGTTTGATGTCTAGTTGATTTTGTATTAAAAGTAAGATAATTAGAAAATTAATTCGTGATACTTTGATGCTGATATAATCAATTTATTGGGTATTAGTATATCTTGAAATTCAAAGTAATTGCAAAATTAAACGCGATACTTATTACCTTGCAAATGCATACAATTTCCAGAGGCAATGCCTTTCGCGGCGTCAAGCTTTAAGTCTCCAAGGAGCTCAATTGCAATATCTGCAAATGTGAATAATTGAACCACGAGAACTTGTGCTATAGTTGAATGGACGGCTGCCGTCTCTCCGAATAGTACAATAGACAAGCCTGACTAGAACCGGGCAATGAATAACTGTACAAGTTGTAGGCACGACGTTGATTACAAGTAGGACATAAGTGCATCTGAAGCAATAATCGTCTGGAGCCGAGCGAGCGCGCGAGAGCAATCAACGTAAATCATTGCCGATCAAAATGTTGTTACACGGCCCGACTGTCCATTGTATGCTAATCGCACGTGGGAAAAATCGTGTGTCATAATCGCCGGAGAAACGATGCACAGAAAGGTCATTTAGCAGCGAGACTAAAATCTCAAAAGTGTGTGTGTGTGCCCGGGTGTTGGTATAAAGGTACAGATCAATAAACTGCGAGCACTATTTGTAAGTACTATTACCCACTAACTGCCGTCTATTAGTCGCAGTACGTTAACGTGTCACGCAATTAGCTTTTATAATTGTTCGAAAGGTTTCCTCTAAGTTACGAGGGGTAATTAATTAAACGCTTGGCACGATCCTTGTCGCGCCTGTACCAGTGATTAGCGCTAATCGATTACAGAGCACATCTATCATAGTTCGATAGTTCATGTCGCCAAACTTTCGGCTTGGAAAAAAACTTGCTCCTTTGATTGACTCGTGATCAGTTTCGAAACAGTACGCGAACAGGAATGAGAGTATTTCATCTCTTCACTGACATTTGTTTGAAGCAAAATTAATTTATTAGTCAACAATTAGAAAATCTCTGCGTATTCCACGAATTTATCTTTAATAGCCTAATTTGTTAAATTATGTAACTACCCGGAAATTAAATTATACACTTGAATAATTATTGGCTGATTAAATTTTCTTTACATCATCGTAATTTTTTAACTATTTAACCACAATGTTAATTTATACTAGCCTTGTCACTGTCGGGAAATAATGACAGCCAGAGTGGCAGTAATGCGGAATTCTAACACCAAAGGATTATTGCCACCTTGACAGAGGAAATGTCAAGGTGTTTCCGTGGAATAGGTCGCGCGTACCATAAAGAACGAGCGCCTGGTCGTGCACACCCATGTCTCGGGAATGCACTTATACCAGTTTTCCTTGCACTACCAAAATCGTCCTGTTGACTTTCTTAATACTCGACGCATTCCGCGCTCCTCGGCTCTCGGTCCATGACTTTGCAATGACCGTTGCATCCTTCAAAATAAACACTTTGATGCCCCACCAGTCCACTCGTTCCTGAAGTTTTCGGAATATTTGCGCTACCTGGACGTGAACGACTCCTTGTTTCGTCCCTGCTATTATTTTTTATTATGCCCGACAGTGTGCGGATTTGCCTTTTTTTCTACAGAGGATATAAAACACAAAGTGGAATTCCAGGTCTTCGTGCTGCGATTTAAATAATAGTAATTTCGAATTTTGTCAGGCTAGTATTATTATAGCAGGATTATCGAACACTTATTTTTAATATTCTATGGAACAGAAGTGTCAAATTAATTTTCATTTTAATTCGCCTCGAATTAAAGGGCCAACTATTCCATTCCCCTTACTATATTAAATCCCAAGAAATAAACTTGAAGCAGTGCCATCAACCAACGGGAGGTGTTAATGAAAGAAGCCTGGCGAGAAGAGTGACACGAAGCGAACAAGAATTCATGCTCTCGTTAATAATTGATATGACACTAGGAGTGCCAGAGCGCTTAGAGCGATGAAATATACTTCCCATACATGCTAATCGCTTAAACGGCAATAAAATCATTACGAAGAAAGAGGATCGCCGTTTTACGATCGGCGATCCCCGGCGATTCCTTGGCTTACGTTAATTCCCATTTACCGTGTTAACGCGCCCCATCAACGATCAACCAGCTGAGAGTTGTAATTTAAGCTAGGCGAACCAATTGGTCATTGGGCGAGAGGGATCGTCGCGTTCTCCCTCGCTCGGGCGTCGTGCCTGTGTATTCGCAAGGTCGTTCCGATAGTTTACGCGGCGCGCGTCCACGATATTTATTGTTACTGCCGTGCTAAAAACGGGAGCACGCGATATTACGAGTGTAAGTCGGGCGGACATATTTAAGGCGCGGACATCGCCGCGAGAGCAAACAGAGTGCCGGCGGCGGGGCAGTGCACAGGGCGAAGAAAGGGTGGCGGCGCGGAGTACATTGGGAACACCATAACTCCCGGCAGCACCTACGGGACACGTTGCTGCAGCAGCAGCATCCCTTGGCTCGCCCGGCCCCGCTTTGCATAATAAGAGGCTTAAAAACCGAGGACGTACCGCGTCCACGTAATTTGCTACCGTACTACACATATCATGCTGACTAGTTGGTCATCTTTCCGCCGCCCAGAACATTCCCGTCAAGGGGATGCAGGCTCCCCTCACTCCTTCCTCATCCCGAGGAGGGATGCTTAGGCTACACTCACACGACCGATAATTCTCCCCGGTAATGATACCATTTATACGCATTTGTCAATCGGACGCTGCTATTTCTGGCCGCCTTCCGTTCCAACTTGTTTTCCCATTGGCTAACGGAAACAGAGGATTATTTCTACGATGCATTTACTGGTCTGGAATATACATATGTACAATAATCCTGTAGTATGGATAATAGTTTTTTTTTGTCTTTTGTCGTTAATATTATTAATGACAGATTTTTTCAAAATCAGATTCCTACGGACGACTGTTTTGTGAATAGCATTATCCTATTGATTGATCTACTATAATAGCATATGCATGTAAATTCAAAGAATAAAGGAAGAAATAAGTAAGCAGTGTAATAGCTGGAACAATTGCTACACTGTATGCGAAAATAAATAGTTTTAGCAGAGTACCCAAGCAGTGTTTAAAGAAATTACTGCCTTTTGCGGCGCGAGCGTTCGACGATGTATATCTTTGCATTAACTAAAAAAGCTATGCAACTCTTACGATGCTATCACAAGGCTAGCATTCTGAAAACCTGCCTTCCCTGTCATATTCTGATCACCGGTCTTATTCCGAAATCGTCCGAGCGCCGATTTCCGATTTCCCGTTCGGTCTTCGGTATTATTAGAGGACCATTAATACGATCGTTACGTGTCGGGTAAAGCCGGCGTGGATTCACAGTAATGACAGTAATACCGATCGTGTGAGGGCTGCTTAAGAAGGATGATGCCCCGCTCTCTGAGCTCGCAGCCTTGAAACCTGTCCCCTCGGGCTTGTCAAGTGCGCACACACCGCACACATCACGCACGGGGGCTTCTCTCTTCTCTCCATTTACACGGCGCCAGGAGAACTCCGGGCACCCGTGGAAATGCGTGCCACATTCTCCTTTTTTCCGCCTTCTTCGCCTTCCTCATTTTTCCCCGTTTCTAAATTAATGACCCACCGTTCACGACGAAGGTCGTGCGCGCCTGCTGTTGCTGCTTCCACCGGATAATCCTGATTAAGCGCGCGCTCCAAAAAATTAACACCCGAGTTAGGATAATGGACTTTCGAGCGACGCCATCGTAAAATCCTTGCCACTCAGGGTGCCAAGTCCGATGGCTCGTATACATGCATTTATTAGAGTACACACGGAACCGCTGAAAATGAAGTAACGGCAAAGCAAACTCTGCCAACTCTGTGCTTTTAAACCGTACGCAAATTAATTACAGCTATTTCGAAATTATTGGCATATTAGTTGGAAACCCATTACGATTTGTAGATAAAAGTCCAAATATTATACGAATGCTAATGAATTGCAGTATAGATTAAGATACATTAGTGCTAAGTATAAAAGTCTGTTATTATTATATCACGCGCATCAAGCACACAAATCTTTGGGATTTCGACTTTCTAAGTGCAAAGGGAATTCGATGGGATCTCTTTATCCGGCCGGATGTTATTCATGGTTACCAAAGGAAAATGCTAAACGATGCTTTATCACTGGCGAGGACTGTGAGAGCAGTGGCTGCGCACTGTCCCTTTAAATTTCACCCGTCAGCCAGTTCTTTCTTCGCTGGTTAATGAAAAATCCTAGTCACCTCGTGAACACAACACACACTCTGCACTCTTCTCTCCCGGCAGTGCACTTTGCTCCATTATTCATGCGATTCATTGTACCCTTGGCGGATTCGCTTTCTTTCCTTGGCCAACGTGCTCTGCCTGCTTTAGGAGGTCCACGCAGGTTTTCATACGTACTCGCCGGGATTTATTGATTTGTAATAGCGGCTGCAGTCGTTAAGAGCAATAGTGATACCGGTCGGAGTAGGTGTTCTTGCTACTATCTTACTTTATGCCGGGAATACATTAGCGATCAAGTGTATAATTAGTTGGGGAAGACGTCACTTCAGACGGATTTTTGTAAAGTCTGTTGAAAGCCGGATGTAATAATAGAGGAAGTATTAATTACACATTTTACTAATAAGATAAATAAATATAATGATGCTAGAAATAAATTTTATACCATACTTGCATTTTGTACATTAATTAATTTAATTGTAGAATTAAACTGGGCCATAAAGGTAATTGGTGTGCCATAATTCTAAACTATCTTAATCAATTTTGTCTCTTGTTTACAGCTTTCTGCATTTTACGTATGTTCCAGATAGCGCACTGGGATTATCGAATTACCCAAGCCGGATTCACGACCGAGGTATTAAAAATGCACATTTATGGGAGACGCGTGTAATGTCACCTTTCTCGACTTTCGTTCCTTTTGAGTCCCGCTTTGCGTGCGCTGGGGCTTCGCTCGTACACGCGCGCGGCCTTAAACGTGCAAGCGGTCCGAGTTCGGCGAGAAAAATCGGCCGATCCACTTGAATACCCGGGCCTTTTGTTATTTACGAGCCGTGATACGAGTATTAAGTAACGCTGCTTTCACTGCCGCCCACATGTCCGGCCTTCCTCTTCGAGCCCAACACCATACTACCAAATCCCGATCGCGAAATTACAAACGTAAGCCGCTCATATTGTATTTCAGAAATTCTTAATACGAATTCTGTGTCGGTTCAGTTTTCAGTATCCAGTTATTTCACCTATAAAGGTGTTGCTGGGTTTAGAACCTGAATATGGATTGATTAACTATAGTTTTGCGTCGAAGGTCAGACTTCTCGAGTTCGAAGTTAGTGGCATTGCTCTTTCATAATCCATTCGATCAAGTTTGGAGTTCACACTCCTTTGAAAGCTGTGATTCGATTTGAATACCCTTTAAATTTAGAGTAAATAGTATTTACTAGTCATAGAGATCTGCTTCTTACAAAGACTCAAGAGATAATAAATTTCTCTTTAGCTGAAGATGTATTCGTATTATGATGGCAGACGAAAGGAATTTTACAGGAGATTGAAGATTCAATCGTGTAGTAATAATACTGAGAAATCCTTGTCGATTGACACCAATTTACTTGACGATTAAATGATCATATACATGATCAAACTTTTCTACGAATAGAAGAAACCCTGTCAGTTTCACTCATAAGCGTAATCCGGAAGGGCAGAAACTTGAATCCAAGAGAGAGGAAACGAGGGACTAGACGAATCCGGCAGGCAGAGCGAGCATGGGATAAAAGCCGACAATGGGTAACCTTGAATTTAGCAGAGCGGAAACGAGGCCCGCGCGTTCCTCTCTTTCTCTCTAATTACTTTCCCTGAATGTGTACGCGCTGAGTGAAGATCCACTTTAATGCGAGCTCGGTGGCTGCATGTTGCGCGCCGCGCATGACGTAACAGTAACCTACTTCCGCCTCGCGAGTCCATTCATCGCGTTAGAAATGCTACCAAATGAGACGACGAAACATCTGCCGCTTTGAGAAAGCACACACGTGTGTGATAGAACTGACCGAAAATAGGTCTTCAATGTTGAGAATCTTATTGGTTAATTTGCTCCTTTATTTTGTATCATCACAAATTATTGTTCGTCTAACTGGAATGATTCTAAGGTATCCGCTGAATATTTGCTCTTTGTACTCTGAACAAAAACCTATTATAATTGTAAGTACTTCTTATAATTGGAAAATTGACTTCTTTAGTAGTGAAAAGAACATGGAAACTTTTTTCGGAGCGTTGCTAATACCATGTAGACAGAAAATTAATCAAGATTTATGGAGAATGTTGTAACGCTAATCTGTTAAGGACGACTACACGCCAAACTACTTTGTCAAAGTTGCTCTTATTAGTACAAAAACCAGAAATATTCTTATAAATTGTCCATATACTGCCTTACATAGTGTATTCCACGAGCGTGCCACTTTTTATTCGGATGCATGTCGCTGACTAATCATCCGCAAAGGGGTTTCCGCAAATTACCGACGGTGGATGCGGAAAAAATCGTGAGCCGCGCGCGGTAACACGACACTTTCGTAAAAAGGAAGTGGATGCACCTGAGTACGGAATGGAGATGAATATTGATCAAGGGGAACGGAATGCTGCTTTGGATCGACCGGTGCACCGATTATAATCGTTAATTACCGGCAATTACCGACCACCTATACGCGAGACAGACCAATATTTGTCGTCTGTCCGCCACACCAATCCCAGCCATAATGCGGCTCATTTATTAACAAATTACCGCGATTAATAAAGCTCACGAAAGATAAGAGGATAATTTCACCCTGCGGCAAAGTGAAAACTTCAAATTCCAATCAATACCTCAGCGTAATTAATCATCAAATTCAAATTGCGGGTCATTATATCCCAGTCAATCTTCTGTCGCGTTTGCTTTCCATTACTATGATGGATCGATATAATTATGATAGAAAATCAAAGCTCGAGAATTCGAAAGGATTTGAGCATATAAATGAAGTTGACGCTTCTTTCATAATTAGATCTGCCCCAAAATAATTCGAACTGCATACTAGTAATGAAATAATAATATTTTTACCTAAGTAAATTTATTTACATTTAACAGTTGGCCTAGAAGATCCTACAACTATTGTGCTGCGCTTCTTATGGGTAAATTGTAGAAATTACTATTAGTAAATTGAACGTTACAGAATAAATTAGCATACAAGTTGCTGTTGCTTGCTTCTGCTTTAAAAAAACCTTAACAATCTTTTAAGTAATATTTGCAACCCGCTGTGTTCCGAATATCGCTTACTATTAGATACTTTCAAATTAGAAATCAGGCTGCCACAGCGTGACATTGAAGAAACTAGAATTAACGGATTGAGCATTCTCAGCATAGCCTCCTTTCATTAGCCTAATAAAGTCCTCCGGGTGTTATGCAAAGGAGCAACTAATGGCCATCTCTCGGAAAGTGTTGCCGAGGCATTGTGCGAGGAGCGGGCTTTCAGTGCAGTGCCAGTGACCATTGGGGTGTTTCAAGGAGATTATGCAAAGGATCCTTTTTGCTCGAAGCGAGCCATCGCACTGTCTAACGATCGGCACTAATGGCACCAAGGATAGGATATTAAGCGCGTCCCTTCGCGTGGGAGGCTCGTCCGCTTTTGCGAGGCGAACAGCCGAGGCCTCTCGAGGTCGCACCGAGCAGACTGACTTCAGTCCCTGAACTTTCAGTTTTACAGCCAATAGTAATGATTCCCCCAATATTAACCCTTAGGCTATCCCAGACCTTCTTGCGCGATTAAGAGGAACACGAACGTTCGGCGACTCACGCTCCCTCGGAATTAGCCAATCTAACTTGAGACTTTGAGCCTGTTGATTTGATGACGAAACTATCTTCCCGAGAGAAGATTCCAAGGAACTAGATACAAAGAGCATCTTTATTGCGCGACGATTGTAAATGATGGGCCTTTGGATTGACGTGAGAAAATATGCCAAGAGAGAAGTTTGAATCTTGGCATTAATTAAATAGTGTCTATTTTATTTGATGTACTGTATATTTGATTAAAACCATCGATCTTAAGAAAGTGAAGGAATGTCTACCAAAACCAAGGAAAAGATGATAGTTTTAGTAACAATAAATTTGAGAAACAATTTTCTCAAATATTCGTATTAGCCTGGCGGGTTGTTAGAGCAGGCTAGAGAACAACGGCCGGGGGAGAATATCGGGGCGAGGGGGGAACAATGAGGAACCAAAGGAAGAACGTAGGCGGGCTGAGAGAGTCGTGGAGGCTCGGCTCGCTCGCGGCCAGAATGCGGTTGACATTTCTCGGCAAGTAGAGCGTTACCCTATCGAGCCCAGCCACTACTGTCCCGGCGATTCACGTTTCATTCCACACTCTCGTGTGTCATAAGAGAAATCACCATTTAGATTGATGTGACTCAGTGGCACACAAGCCTCTGTGTAACACGGATTACAACATTAGATATCATCCACTGGGAAAATTGTAACTGTACAAGATTCCTGTATTTGATATTCCTCAGTGGAATTGGAAGCTGCTGGTGTGTATACGAAATTTCTTCTTTGTAACACGGATTACAACATTAGATTGATTTGTGTATCTACTATTTCCTAGACTAGGAAAGGCTAGGAGCCTTTTCCTTGTGATGTGCGTAAAATTTTACTACTATTTTTTCAAACGATTTCCCACTAGGTTTGGTTTAATACAAACTTAGTTCATTATTCGTCAGTACATCTGTCGTACTTTTATGGAGATTGAACTAGGAACTCCTGCTGGATGGAACTAGTATCGATTTTTTTAGAAGCAGACAAAGATATACAAATAGTATTTATGCGCGAATTAAGAGACATGTGTAATTTGCATACATGCTATGTCATCGTATATTGCCAGTGTTTTTGGGGTCAGCTTCCTGCTATAGAATAGCGGTAGCGCCCCTTGATGGATGGAATCCACTTGCATGTCCAATGTGTCGAAACATTTGTCGAATGAAAAAAAACTGTTAATTGCGAAAGCAGCGTTGTCAGATAGATACCGCTGTCGACATCCGATCTACGAACGCATCTGGATCGTAAGGAATTCGATTCTCACTGTGAATGACAAATTGCCGAATGACGAGGCTTTGCACTGTCAAGAAAAATTGCTACATGGCAATATCTAAATGCACATTCCCATTATACTAGTAATGACTGAATTACAACACGCTGGTCGAAAAGAAACCAGACATGATAGACGAACGTCAAGGTCTATGGTAATATGACAATTCGATTTCAATCAAGTCGGCAATCCGAGAACAGTAGAACTTGTTTCATTCACTGTCCTACTCTCATTTATCGATGAATCAGTTCTGTCCTGACAGTTAATGAATTATCATTGCAGATATTTCGACAAACAAATATTGAATGTTAATGAAGAAAAATTGCTTTCACATTTTGATGCACGAATTAAATCGATTAATAAAATGCGATAATATTTCAAGAACAAATTGCACAAGCACCGCGTAACTTTTGCATTACTAATATGCCTGTAATATACCATCAATTTGCCATTCACAGGTCGAACGAGAGCCTTACCAGATAATAACATCATCGGACGATGATTCGTCCGCGCAGTGCGACGTGGACGTAACATTGACACGAATGACGCTCTCGCCCCATGGCTAACTTCGTCACGACTCTTGTTGCACAAACAGCATTTCGCAGGGAATAATTAGCCTGCCAGTCAGAGCGACGTACATACACCACCACCAACACAAAGAGAGAGAGAGAGAGAGCCGAGTTGCTCCGAGAGGGAACAAAGAAAGAGAGGGAATGTCTTTTGCAACTGTTTAGTAAGACAGGCAAAAAAGAGAAAGAGAGGGGCCCGAGAGACAGAAGTTACTCGTTACTTTCCTAGCCCGATGATTTATGGGCCATCGTACACAGCATAGCCGTAACGAGTTCCCGAAGCTAATGATAGTGCCGGTACGCCCCGGACTAGCAATGTCAGAGAAACCTATGGAACCAAATGATTCCATCGATGTCCCTCAGAGACAATTGATCGGTGTCAGTGATCTGAATGTTACAGGTAAAGTCAGCGTGAGCCAAATACCACTGTGTGCTTCGACTCTCTATTCAACACCAAGAGATATCGAGTGGTGATTAGTTCATCGAGATAAGGAGAACTTGATTTCGGCACTCGATGATTAACATTTCCGGGCCGAACACGAGATCTTCCGACGAATTTGCATTCGACCAGATCCATCTAAAACCACAGTGAATCAGCCCGGCCGATGGATTACGGACCCAGTCTAGATTCCAGGGGCCAGTTGATCAATATGCAGTAAGGAGCGTATCACGCGATGGATCACGAGTGACCGAATCATTAATATACCGAGGCAGCGTTGGGCGGGATCAATGAACAGCCGATAGAGGAAGTGTGTGCGCGGTGGGTCAACAGCTCTCAGTGGCCAGCCGGTATTCTGCAAGAAAGGGGAGTAATCGGTGCAAGAAAGAGGGAGCGCTCAGCGAGACAAGGGCCGGGAAAGTGTGTCGCATTCGCCAGAATCTGAGAGGCCAGATTGCGCAAAGCCCTGAAATCCTCCGAACGAGTATAACGGGTATCCATTCAATATGCCACGAGCACCGGGCAGAAGAAGACGATGAAACGTATGGACCGCGCACGTAAGACTCGTGACACTTTCGTAGCCAGCGCTCCCGCTGTTGCTCCTGACGCCGCCGCCGCCACCATTCGCTGCTGTGCTGGCCTTTGTCTACACGCTCGTGTCCTGCCTCGTTTATAATGATAGCTATCAGCGACTTACAGCGGCAGGCTCGCCGGCATTTTTCGGCTACCGACCTTCCCATCTTTTATCCTCTTTTAGCTCGCTTTTCGGCACTTTGAAAAGAACCCCGGGTGCAAATGGAATTCCATCGTTTTTATGGCATAGACTATAAAGGGCTGGAATGATCGTAATGTCACTCATACACGCGACGAAAGAATATACTGTTAACTGAATTATAATACTACAGGTCTCCTAGAATTTAATAAGGAATGCGTACAATCGCGCGTAACACAAATATCAAACAATAGTTTAACCAGAAATCCTTCAAAAGGAATATAGGTTCGAACTACCGGATTCATCAGCGACTTCGGTGAAGCCTTTAACAAAGTGTAATAAAATACTCGATCCAAGCGAGATTCTAACAGGCTCTTAACAGGCCGTATCTCATGCCACTTTCTATGACAAAATGCTCGCCGGCGGGCATCAATGCTCTAATGCGGAATAGCCGACGCGCCGATATTACCGATGCAACAACGAGACTACTTCAATGGGCCATTGCATCTCGAGTGCAACCTCTCCGATTAAATGGCACCTGTATTCCTGTTCCATACATCACACTAGGCCACATTAATAGGACAGGCTAGCACTACATAATCCTAGTCCTCCTCCCGCCGAGGCCACAACATGGCATACCACGACGCTACTTTGCCAAGGGCTACAACACCACCACCGATATCTCACCCTCCCACCTTGGCTCACCATTAATCACGAATATATCTAGCCAAGTGTTATCCATCTGGATTTCTTTCTCTCCCTGTCGCCCGCCCTCCCCCTTTCACCCCCGGAGATCTCATCCGCGCTCTTTTTATTCGACATTAAAGCCCGAGCAGTGGCCTATAACTTTCTTAAGGGACCACCTACGTGCAATCAAATCGGGGATCCAGGAACGCCGCCGGCACACCCACACCCGAAACACTGACAACTATCTGCGGTCAACCATGGAATCTTCCATATCCGGTGAGTGAATGTTCGCGTTTCACTCGGACACAATTTTATGGGTAAAGGATGTGTGTGGATTGATTGGAGAAACTGTGTGAGTTATAGTTCTGATATAGAGTTTAGTTGGATTGAAATTTAGTTTAGTAACAAAACGATGAAAGTTAATTATTTGTTTTGTTGACGAGATTAGAATGCTAGACTGTAAAGTGATATATGTTATTTCTCGAAAAACTTTTCACTACTTATAATATTACTTTTTTGTATGTCCTATTCTTTCAATAATTAATGACCCGCTGATGCAACAGAAAAGGAATGCATAACGAACATTCGTGGACTTGGGTTGTAGGACCCTTTTCTATAACATGAGTAAGAAATGAAGGAAGAGTCTCGTCTATTAGACAATCTTATGGACACTCAACCCTATAATTTTCAGGCTCTAGCAACCCCGGGGCGAAGGGCAGTTAATTTGCGTGATACAAGGGTCTAATCCAGTCGAATCTTCCTGGTAAATCGGTCCTCGCCCGCATTCCAGGAAGTGGAAGGTTACCGCGGCAAAGGCAAACCGGATAGGAATTTATCGTGGTGGATTCTCTCGGCAGCCTCCGCTCTATTCCTTCTAACGCGTCCGAGGGTTTCTAACGCCGAAATTAGCACGCTATACCGTTTTCAGTGACCTTCGTGGAAATATAGCGGTGGCGGTACAGGAGAGCGTATTAACTGCGTCGAGCTGTCTGTCATACGAAGTGCCGTTTTTTCCTCTAATTATACGTGGGAATTCGGAATTACAGGCGACACACGTCGCGACGCCGAACCGTCTGCTTATACTTCATTAAGTATCACCGGCGCGAATGTCTAATAATTAAAGCTTTTAATTAGCTACCAGATATCTGTCGCTTTCATTTTTACATCGAAAGTTTAATACCGAAGAAGACGAAGTAAATATCAAGCAAAGCGCGGATCAATTATAAAAATAAATAATACAAAAGTAATGATAGATGATACATAACTATTTACATCTATATATAATATTACTAATTCTTTACTATTAAATCTTACAAAAATCATTCGTATGTGATAAGCACAATACTAAAGTACTGAAACGGTATATTCATGTATATTCCTCGAAAAACTGAAATTCCACGAGCTACTCTTTGTAATCTGTACCGCTGGGAAATTATCTCAAATTTTTTCGCAGCAACCGGAGTCTATTATCTCCACTAATTACTATCCCAGGCCGTGACACGTTATGTATAACAATAGACACAATTAATAATGTATGATAATAACGGCGGGAGCATTATGCCTCCCCCATTCGCCTCGCATTCCAGTATCGCTGCATCGGCGAGGGAATCCTCGCCGGGAGGCCGGCAAAAAAAAGGTGCAATCAATTACAGGAGGATCGCAAGAAAAATAGTCGTCACTCGCCAAGCTGTTTCTGGTTACGCGCGCCCGGTGTGATTTACTGCCCGTTGTAATTGAATTATTTATGAGCCGAGTGATATTACATGACTTTCGCGGAGAAGAGGGAATATTTTCATCACCGGCGACTCCGATGTGTCCGCGGTAAGGAGAGACGCGCGCCACATTTCTAACGTTTCTTTCCCCTTACGTAACACACACACACACACACACACAGAAATGGCGCGCAACACCGAGCCTCGGTAACCCCGGCTGCCAGAGCGAGATTGATTTCTAATAATAACCTCGCCAGCATGGAAATTGCGACACCAGGGGAACCGGTGAATGATAGCGTTAGATGCTGGCAAGAAATGTTAACTGTAAAGAGGATAAAGATCGCTCACTTCGCCGCGAGTGAATCGCCTCTGATGTCACTGGTATCTTCGAGTTTATTTAAAGAATTCTCATGTATCCCGATGAGTAATTGATCTATCTTGCGATTCGAAGCATCCGATAATATTAGAAACCATTTCCGACAAGTGTCTTTAAAACATAAACCGTGTTTCGCATAATTATGCTCGAGGGTCAATAGTTCTGCTGGTATAGCATCTAGTTTTCAGATACGATCACAGGAAAACTTGCCCTTCGAGCGTCGAAGCCCTTGAAAACTATAATCACTCGAATCACTACAAAGTTTCCAAACTAATGACTTTCTCATAATTCCACAGCACTAAATAGTACAGTTTACATCGATAATTATGTAAGGAAAAATTCTCTAATTAAAAAGGCAAATCAGCAGACAGCAACCACTGAATGCCAACCCGACGAATCTTATTGCCTCTCACACGAGTTGCCAAATAGACACACGACTAAACACTCAATCAGAAACCCGAGCGTTAGAAAGTACCCAAAGGAAACTTCCATCGACACTCAAATATTAAGATTCAAAACGTGAGATTTATTGCTTATCTGTCAAGGTTCGCGGCGATCGTCATGATTTCCAAGTACCGGGGATGGGACGAGTATTCAGTATTCAGCACGACTATTCTGCGTAATGGTGCGTGGTGAATAGAAAAGGGCAGGGAGAGAAACGCATTTCCAGAAGGATGCACGCATCACGCTCGCGTGAAGCCTGGCATTATCTGCGCGAAGGTCGTTACACGGAGGATGCAGACGGAGTGTGTCAAACGGCTAGGATTGCTCGCCAAGATGAAACGGGGGCAGCCGGCAACTGGAGTCACCTTTGCTCACACATGCACAGACACAGATAGAGAGAGATGCATCTGTATGGAAGAGTCCCACGAAATGGTAAGAGCGTCACTATTGTCTTGTGCATCGTAGACTACACCTTTCGAGTGCACGTTCTTCAACGAGAGCCGGGCGAAACTGGATTCGTAGGGCAAGCGCAACAAATAGCAAAGGTCACCAGTGTGTTTGCACACCACGCTCTCTGATTTTCGAGCCTAACGTCTTCCAGGTGTTACGTAAGAAGAAATATGAATAGATGGGTACTGTTTTGCAATAGACGCTTCATCTGTACCGCTATCGAACTTTGCTCGCTGTTCCCCCCTTAGTTTCAAGACGATTCGATAACTTAGTCGCTATGAAATTTGATCTTTGTTAGTTAATCAGTATCAGATTCGGTGTAATTTTATTGTCTTTGTTAATCGCGCTTTTCGTACTGCAATATTCCCAATTCGGTATCACAAAGATCTGATACCGAAGTAAAATGAAACAATTAAACAATAAGGATAAATGATACGAGACTATGTTGAAATTTATAACATTCTTAATTCTTTGCTTCATTACAAAAACCGGAGACTCTAAAATAAGAAAAACTCGAAAAAAAGGTGGAGCAATGGTAGCAAAATTCGCAGCGAGAACAGACGGCCGCCAAATATCAAATGGTTTTTCACCCTTGCAACTGGAGTGCGACTTTCATACTTGACTTCTATGTTAATGCCAGCGGCTTTTTTGCCGGGACAGTAGTCACACGTGGCAAAGGGAATAGAGACAAGACCGTATTAAACGCGGCCGCGTTTCGCGTTTCGCACGGCTAAAGACTTAACCGGTTCTTGACCCGGTTATTAAGCATCATAGTGCGGCATAACGATTTCTCTCGTTAACAGCGGAGCACTGAGGAGAGCAGCCCGGCAGAGAGCACCTTCTTCCGCGCGCCTTCCTTTCACGCGAAATCGAGCGAAACCGTATTAAGGAGAAAAGTGTGTACCGCTACCGATTCGACCCGTTTATTAAGTAGCATTAACGCATTGTTACGGCCGTGCCGTTGTTACCGACCAGAAGCCGTTTCGAAGAGTTTGCCGTCGCTGAAAGCTCCAAATGGAATTCAAAACGAAATAGAAATTATTATCACGCATTTATGATAGATCAAAGTGTACAATAATTAACGTTGAGGTACAAAATTGGAGCAGCAGAGAGTAATATCTAAATCTCTTTGAACCAGCAAATTTATTTATCAAAGCCTATAAATTACGAGCGCGAATTTACTATACGAATTCGAATAATTTCACAAACACTTATGATTTACCGTACCAATTGATTCTAGTTTCACTTTCAACGAAGAGTTTAGATCTGAGTATTGCTCGCGATTTATCTAGTAATTGCAACACAATCTCACAGCGCGCAAACTTGCGAAATACCAATGATTCAACGGACGAAAGTGGTCCAAGAGCAGGAAACTGTAAACAGTATCCGGGCTAAAGCTCGGACACGGTCAGGGTCGCCGGAGAATTCCTTCCCAATTCTTGCCAAAGTGTCGTGTCATTTTCTGGCTCGTCTCTTAATTATACCATAACGCTTACGTCAATTATGCAAATATCCGATTAATAGTACTTCGCGTATATTGACCTTGGGCAAGGTGACCGTCCCGTCGAGACCGGCCATCAGGCCGGTTGCATCAGCATATCCCTGTCATCAGATTATTACCCAATCGACGTAATCACTGGCAAAAGAAAGCACGAGGATGATGGCCTCATTCGCCAGAGTATCGCGCTTATGTTCGTGTCTCCGTCCCAAAGTAGAAAAAGTATATGTATGTGTGTGTGCAAAAGACAGAGAGCGAGAGAGAGAGAGAGAGAAAGGAAAGATAAGGATCGCGGGTGCGATTAACGGCACGGAGGCTCGCATTAGGGACCGCTTATACATTAGATCACGATCATAAGCTTTGCCTCTCAAAACTGTGATCATCGATGTTGCGGCTCTATCACTTTCACAGATCTCCGGCCACTTATACATAATTAGAAGAAGAGAAGAGCATGTTTGCGTTGAGATGATAGTTAGCGCGACGTGCTTCTTGCAGGCTATCCAACGACTGCTCTAAAAAGTATCCTCTCTGTGCAAAGACTTTAATGCGACGAACGTGACACGGTCGACTGCCCCGTATCACACATGACAACGAGCGCGAGGGTAGCCTCCTGTGTGTTGGACGTAGGCATAAGATGCATAAAGAAGGCAAAATATAAATGACAGCACGGCCGTGTGTATGTGGAGGAAGGCTAAATAGAGTAGAGATTGCAGAAGGCTAAAGAAAAGGCAAATGTGATGGAAATTTAATTGTTTCGCTATCTGTAAATAAGAAATAAAATAGAATTCGTGACAAATAAAAAAATTGCAGTAATACAAAAAGTATAAAATTGCAAAATTAGAATGTAATTATCAGGATAAAAAGGTCCGAGTAAAAAGGGCATGAATTTGAAGTGTTTAATGAATCACTGCTTCTGATACTCAAACTGACAAGTAACATAGAGGCGCGAGGGAGGTTTTCGTAGTTAGTAATTAAGACTTGAAAGAATCATTGAACTGATGCCATTCATTAGAGGAGCCAGCACAAGTTCTCGCATCGGACCACGCCCGAGCGGCTAATCGTTAGCACGCATACACCACGGAATATTAATTAAGCAAACGATTCATAATAATGGAAACTGGAAGACTCTGGTTAAGCCGGGTGAAGGCGCCGCTCACTTCCACGGGCGCCACAGTTATCGCAATTATTGTAATTGGCATTTACGAGAACCATGCAAAGTCACTTCCAACGGGAGCGAAGAACCGGAGAAACGAGTCGATTCTACCAGCATTATAGCAAGGCCGATCGAATGTCCTTTCGCGAGTCCTGCTGTGTACTAGAGCGCCGATTATTCGGGGTAAACCGCCTTGGCCGGCTTGCTCGTCCTTAACAGGGCAAAACTGCTAATCCCTACAAGGATTAAACGACTTATTCTACCAGCGATCCTTTCTTTCTGTCATTTACGATCACAGAATGAAAGCACTTTTCAATCCACCCTTTTATGTATAAATTCGTTCCGCGGGAAAGAGGCCACTTTCAAACCACACCGGTTACAATAAATTTAAACTTACAAATAAATACAAAAAAACATAAAGCTGCAATTGAATTTGAATGAATATCAATTATGTGTAACGTATAACTGAGCTCTCCGTATAGTTTAAAAGGAAAAATGAATTATAAAATGACATTAGAAGTGAGAATGAGAAGAAACACGGGCGTCCTTCGCGAGGGCACAACTCGGCGATATTTCAGTATCCATTAATTAAGCCAAGGAGGGAAAAATTCATGGGCTTGTATCTCTTCATTTGAATGTTGGTCGACGTCGCGATCTTCTTGAGTGTAAAGCCATCGGGTACAAATGACGCAGCGTCACTCTTTTTCACTTGGCAACATAGTTAAGAGGACGAGTTAACAGCGGCCACTTATCGCCCGGTAACTAACCCGCGTGCCCGGCACACCGGGAGGATGCGAATGCGCGCGTTATCTAAATCTCTAATTAGTTCAGAACTCGCAATGGAGATGCAGCGGAGGGGCCCCCGTATTTATAGTGGTCTTCGAAAACGAGAGTCCCACCTCTGATTTACTTATGCCTTGATTACTCTAGCGTAGAAAGTCGGTAAGCATCCTAGTTACCAGTCACAGACCAATGAGCCGGAGAGAAGAGCCTTTAAATTCACCAGGGATAAATCAAAGTGCGCACTCGGCGCGACACCAACGAGAATGTTCGTTAGAATTTATGAATCCCATGGCAATCGTTCCTTAGCGCAATACAAATTGCGACTCTTCCCTTTGAGACGAAAAATCACAGGCATTTGTAATGTTTAATTCAAACGGAGATGAATTATCAATATCGCGTAGTAAAGATGTAAATTTGAAATTGATACAATCCGAGAATTATAAATTCAGGATTACCAAGAGAATTATTTGGTGTAATTATATGGTGAGAAATTAGATAGATTGCAGTGCTCGAAAAAGGCACGTTTCTCATTCAAACGTTACCCAATTGGAGCAAGACAGCTCATAAAATATCAGTATCGAAAAAAGTCAAGCTCTTTCCATGAAAAAGACTGCAAAGTGACGAAGAAGCAGAGAGAAGTTGGGGTGCCAAGGGAGCTTCCGGGGAAACCCGTAGGATCGGCCTATCGGTTGGCGATCTATTTGCGCAAACTAATTCAATTCGTATTGGCAGTGAAAAGCGGCTAGTCGGGGAGGAGCGAGCGGGAGAAGCGGTGTGGTTCTCGGTGGAGGGATGCGAGAGTGTGCAAGAGGGAAGAGCTAGGCGGACTCTTAGCGGACGGTGATCGAACACCGCGGTAAGATAAGAATCGCGGCAAATAAACGATGGCAAAAGCTGAAGAAGAGCGCAGAGCCTGTTAGATAGCTGCTGCGCTGACCCTAGCTCGCTAGATAGCCGCTGCTGATGCTCGAGAAGCTGCGAGAGATCGACTCACAGGCTGAATCCAGAAGCCGTTTCAAGTGCCAGGGCGAGAGCGAGGAAGCGAGCGAGTGAGCAAGCGAGCACCGAGAAAAGGAGAGGACGCCGAGCGTCCTTGCGGCTGCGGAGCCTGGTGTTAAGCACGCATCCACGATTCTATTGAGACATTTATCACTGACCAACCAAGGGAAAAAAAAAGGGACACGAAAAAAAGGCCGCAAGGCTTCCCGCCGCCTTCGGAAACGGTATACACGCGGCGGTGTACCCGCCTGTACGCGTGTGTGCAGCCGAGAGAAAGAGCGAGATCAGATAAAGCCTGGCAGCCGCACTTCTGACACAACTTCAAGTCAAACTGGCGAAGTTCAAGCACGCGAGACTGCTTCCGCTCCTTCCTTTGGATCTCTCTTTCCCTCAGTACGCACTTCTGCTTCGATTCGTCTCGGTTCATCATCGATAGATTGATTGGGAAGGTCTCCCAAACACTCACTTCCTCATTGCTCTAACCGTTACTCAAGATATTCGTCATACAGATATCCTCAGAGTTTTCAAGGATTTCTGATGATGGTTATTATTATTTTCTGATTGACATTTCGTAAAAAAAACAGATATAAATGTAATGTTCGCTGTACTACATATAAAAATGACGCACTTTTGAAAACATTTCCCGATACATTCAGTACGATTTCACTTTCCATTTCATTCGTTCAACAGTTAAAAGTGAATCACCGAAATTTCACTCAATCAAACACCATTTCCATTAAACGAAACCGACCAGTATTCGTTCTATCGCGTAAAACCGGATAAATCTACGAGTATCTTAGCGTCAAGCTCAATGAAAGTTACACTTCCGCCTGGCCATAACAGCAACTCTATCGACGGCGAATTCTATTTCATTCCACGTAGGAAGCCGAGACGACTCCGCAACATCTCAGGAGTGTCGCAGCGCGATGCGACCGGTAATTCCAGCCCTTATCACCAGTGCACCTAAGGTCGAATTCAATTACCGACCGACGGGCGCGCGCGCGCGCGAACGCGCGGCCATTATCGCGAATAGCATCGATAGTAATTAACAGAAATGCGCGATTGCCCGGCGTCCTCGTCGCCCCGTAACTCTCTGGCACACGCTTTTTCCCGCGCGGGGAAACTTAGCCGATCGCGCGTATTTCTCGCCGGCGCGCTACCGGTTCAATATTGCCGGGTACAGCACACGCTCTCCCGGCGCCCGATAGCGCCGTCCTCTTTCCACTTCTCTGCGTTCTAGCAGGGAAAACAGAGAGAGGAAAGTATTCGTAATTAGTAGGAGCCGATATAGTTGCCCTTTAAGCCGGCCTGGCTGCCTATCTTATCGAGTAATATACTGACAATGTTCCCGCTCTGTTCCGCCGGCAAGCGTGCACCACAGCATCGCCGGTAAGCAAGCATTGCCCTCTTGAAACACAAGCCATGCTCGTTATTCGATTTTAACGCGTACCACCGCGATAGTCCGCTTATCCTTATCAAAGGATAACCGCGGAAGACAGGCGGTGCTGCACGCGGAAATTCCCCGCCAATCTCGGCTCGACCGAAAAATCATCACTGAATGAGTTCGTCCTCGTGATCCGAATTATTCTCATGCACGTTAATTAAAGTCGCGCCGCACGGCCGTTCTCCCACCGGAAATGAAAGCAGTGCGACATTTTAAGTACCGGTTACCGTTACTCCCTGCCATAATTTAATCGGCCATAATTGCTTAAAATATAGTCAATTCATTAAGTCGTTCGGAACCGAAGTTATCGCTATCTTTACGAGCTCGCCAGAAGAGATTGCTGAAGTTCTAACGATTATGCCGGAATACTAATTGTAAGGACAATCTCCTGCAGCTACTTTGATATCCGTTGGCTATTCATTGCGGCCAAGCGCCAAAGCGAATAGTTGCCACAGTCGAGATCGGGTTTTCGATTCGAGCCGTTTCAGACCTTCGAGATCCAGCCTGCTAACAGCCAATGTAAATTCAACAGTCAGGCGGATGTGTCTATTATATCCGTCGAGGAACATTATTTGCTTTGGCCAAGGAAAAACCGGGCATCGAAATGCTGAAGGTAAGCCACGATTTCCCAAGAAGCGGTGTTCCTAATTCCCTCGTCAATTCGACGGGCATGCTCTACAAAGTCGCCAACAGTGAGCACAGCATGATTACCATCGAAGCGAGACACGTTTTTTCGGAAGCCTTCGGGCTCTGCAAGTGTGCAGAGGGGGAGAGGGCGCTCCGCTGCTTGCAATAGTCCGGTCAATGAAGCAAATCGGCCTGCGCTCCTAAACAACACTACAAGCTCCGTTCGAGCTGGCTTTATTTAAGCCGGAACGATGTAACGCAGCGCGGCGCGCCAGTCACGATTGCGCAATGCCCGGCTATGCCGAAAGAGAGCGCACAGCTTCCCGGTAACATTGACTCTTTTTCAAGTGTAATTGCCCGGCTGCTGGCGCGCTCCGATTACTAATCGACGCCCGCGCGCGCCCGGTGAACGTGGCACACATTCGATTTCAACCTCGGTCACTGCCTGGCACACATACGTCTGCGCTCCAACACATTCCACACACGCGTGTGTCCGTGCATTCTGGGCGGACACGTGTCCCTGCCTCTCTCGGCGATTCCGGGCTTTCCCGAAAGGCCTTCGTCGAAAGGCGACGTGCACGGGGAAAAGTGGAGTAAATCGGCCGGACGAGCTCGATTCGAATGGCGAAGGAGCTCCGTTCTAATAATTAATTAGAACGACCTTGTAATCTCCTCTGGTTTCGATTCGGAAAGGGAGAGGGTTCTTCCTTCTATTGGAGATGAATGGATTTGATAAGTTAATCGATTGAGTGTAATGACGCCAAAGGGCGACTTGATGAAGCTTAGCACGAGCACCTACTGCAAGTATAGTTTATCGAAGATCTATTGTATATTCAAGTGATAACAGAACTTCAATTATAGAAAGTGAAGAAATAATAAATCTTTCTTAAATAAACAGATGTTATGCATTTATAATTAAATGACTATAAAGATAAAGAGAAAATACTGACTATAAAGAATTTTTACTTTTGTATAAAAAATGAAGTGAAGTATGTAATAATTTTTGTACCAAATACTATTACGCAATGATTCCCACTCTTTCGTGTAAATCAAAATAAAGTAGCTAAGGGCAACTAATACAGTTCTTATAAATGTATATTGAATAGAACAGGGAACTTAAAAGAAACCACGTTATAACAACACGCACGCACGAATAAAGGTAGTCTAAATTTAAATATAAAATATTACTTCCATCTAAAACGAATGTTAGTAAACGAACCGCAAAACTAGAACTGTTGAATTTAATCAGCATGAGTTTTCATTCATTTCGACCGAATAATCGTCTTTTTGAAGTTTTGAAGTTCCAAAGTGTACGGATTCAAGTCATGGCACGTCGAGTTCAACGAACTTGGATTCGCAACTCGCAAAAAGCCTGAAAAGGCTGAAACCTAGCCGCGGAACTCTGTTTTTGTCGATTACCTATCTTCTTTGTTGACGTGATTTAATCCATTCTCTCGTACATCTTTTTAGTACGAGCTCAATTCCAAATTCGGACTCATTCGATTCGATTACATGGTGGTGTACACCACTTGCAATTACACATACGAAACTCTCCACGGTGAGTTTATTTTAGATTCATCTTTAACCACTTAAATAAATAAAATGAATCAAAGCTACGAAACGAGAAGTTTCGAAGGTACAATTCGGATCAGAGTACCAGTGTTCTCGAAACGAGTGTTCCATTACCAGATTAGAAAATGTACCCCTTTGTTACAACCCCGCCAGATAAACTACCAATCTCGAAGACAGACTGTAGGAACCGGGCGAAATTATTATTTACAAATTTTAAAACCATACAGTACAAAAGTACTCAAAATATTCCGGATAAATCAACGGAGAATCGAAGCAACGAGGCAGGGATACCTCGTCTCTACGAAGTAGTATCGAAATAGGCAGTCTGTGGTAACCGGGTACCAGTGTTCTCCAAAGGGGAGCTTGGTTCTTGGCGAGGTTCTCTACTTACACTATAGTTATCGGGACGAAGGAGACCAAGCTCACCTGTCGTTCGAGTATGTATCCCAACAAGCAGTGCAGCCTATCGATGACAAGTCAACAGGGGCTGCTCCCTTGTTCGCAAATGTTTCTCTCGGCACTGCTAAATCCACTGTGAGCACTGTACTACGATATCCAAAGGGACTACTAGTACGAGAGGGGGGTGGTTCGAGGGACGCACGGCGCCGTACCCGAGTCGGCGTTCTATCTCTCTCTCTCTCTCTCTTTCTTTCTTTCTCTCCCTTTCTTTCGGTAGGGGTGTGAGGAGGGGTAAGGGTGAGAGCGAGGGAGGATTGATGATTAGAGAGGGCGGAGAGGTAGGCGCCGCGCGCTCGCCGAGGGTGAAGAGCGCAGTAGAAAAGGGTGGTGGAGGACTGGCCCTGGTCTGGCACGCACAGATCACTGACCAATTCCACTGGAGGACGGACGCGATACTGACTCGACTGCTTGCATCTGGCCTAGGAGATCGCGGTACAACCGGCTCTCCGCGGGCCTTCGGTCCCGTCCGTCTACTCTCGGTTCGCCTCGGCTACGGCCCTGCCAACCCGCACTCGTCACCTGTGTGCGACTCCAGCCTACCCACCTACAGGTACACACCGACATACCTGCGCCTGTACAGGGCCTCGCACAATTTGCGAATTGACGCTGTCATTATTACAAGTGATAGACAAGTTATTATTGAACTTGCCTGTCCGGCTGATCCCGATCGTTCAATGACGACTGGGATCGATAAGGCCCAAAAGTTTTGGAGACACTTTCGAGTACTTGAGGACTTTCTATGGTGCTACAGTAGCATTGTACTGTTAATATTTGCACGAATTATAGGATAAAATTGATTGTAGGTTTGTGAAGAGAGTGGGACTTAAATGGGTCTTACATTCAAGTGCACGATGTCGTAACACTTACTTATAAAGGAGAACGTTTCGTAACAAGTAAACTTGTCGAATAATTCGTATTAAGAATTAGAAAGTAGTTATTATTATTGATTGAAGAAAAGATCGAGTAAAAGATCGATTGCCATGAATCTTCCGATACTCGGTGAGCCGCTAAATGTGAGTGGACCTATACGGCCGGCCCCGTAAGTACGATACAAGTATGTAGGTACTACAACACACTGCGTCAAGGTAACTAACGTCTGCGGGCCCATAGCTACGCCCACGCAATTTAGGGCCCCGATGATAATGAAGAACGCGGCCGTACCTCACCGGCGAGCATCTCCCGGCTCCTCACGTGAGTATGCATTAGGGCCCTATTCCACGGCAGCCCCGACTAGATTCTCCCTTATTCCAATGTGTAATTTTCCTGCTAACTTCTATCGGCCGGGAGGAGCTAGCAACGATCGCCTGTTTCACAGAGTTGCCCGGAAAAACGGCGGGAATTGATAGGAATGGATTTACCGGCTTGCATGAAACGCGGTTGCCTTTTAAAACCAGGCAAACTTTGTTCGTTTCTCCAGACACGACTGATCTATTAGAAGTCTGGTAAGACATAGAAAGACGGATGAATATAAAATGAAAGTAGTTGCAGAATGCTACTACCAATAAAGAAACTAACATTTATCTATCATGAAATGAGATGCTTGCAAGAATAAATCCGTCAGGTGGCGTAAAAAACATTACGCATCAAGAAAGTTTGAAGTAGAAACCCGTAAGATGCAACTGCCGTGCAACCGGAAAAGGGAGGAACGCGCGGTGGAAATGCAAACTGGTGAGAAGCACCTGTCTCCTACACCATAAAGTCCGGCGAGTGATGACCTCGGGATATACGCGCAATCACCCAACAAACGGAGTCCGTCGAAAAATTGTAAATCATTAATTGTGAACACTAACGACCAAACCTACGAGGGTCAATTCATTAAGGGCAATAAAAAGGGAGATGACATTTAGTGTACGATCTCTTAATATTCAGCCAGGAATACGAAGCCTGTGCGGCCCAGTGTTTAATGAAGGTACATTTTCTCATTGCGTCCACATGCACCGGCAGTCGCCGAGGACAAACAATATTTTAGTCTGCCGGTGCCCGTCCGGCGAGTACCGAGTCTACGTCATAATTCTTGATAATAATCTGTCGATTCTCGTGTGTGACTCCCCCCGAGTGTACACAGTGTCGTGCTATCGAAAGGGCTCATTAACTATAACCATAATAATAATGTACCGGCATTACTGCGTTGGCCGAGGGCCGAATTTTCCTTTTGCACTGCTCACCCGCGCCAAGCGTTTATGCAGCAAAAGTATCGCTCTATCGATATCGGGTTTTGCTCTCCGCGAGGGTCGCGAAACTGGTTTCAAGGATGTTTCGCGGTTCGCCTGATAAAATCGACGGTACGCCAGTAATTATTACTACTGTACTCGAAACCATCCATCTACTAACTGCAGGCTTTCGATGTCAAAGCAATCGTATCAAAAGTTGGAATCTTATGGAAATCGAAAGAGAAAATGTTAGAAAGGGTAACACAGTTATGTTAGAAATTTATGGGCTGCTTTTTCGAGAGTCCAGAAAAACGGATTTTTATTTTGGGATGATAGAAAAATTGTGAAACGAGTTGGTGAATTTTGAACTTCCGTTCAAATTAAATTTAAATATATAAAATTCAACTAAAGTAAGGAAATATTAGTTATAAATTTCATACGCTTTTAACTACTAAACTATTAATTTCCCACTTTTGGGAAAAGAGGGGCGCAGGACTCCACTTGGGAGCCTGCGAAGAGGACGGTGAGAATAATGCAATCCCTAACTCTGCGACAAAAACTATTCATCTTTCAGTTTCCCTCTCATTTATTCCTTTTCCAGTCTTTAAGCATAATTTTCTTATCCGTGAAATATGAGGCACTGGTCGAGACCGGAGATCCTTGGTGGAAAATAAAGTAACAAGTGCTGGAATCCCGGGAAAGAACAAGAACCACCCGGCTGGCCTAACACTAGATTCCGCAAGGATGCGTGACGCGCCAAAGTGTAGGCTAAAAAAGGACAAGGCTAAAAAAGGCGACACTTCCCGAGAGCGACGTAAAGCAATAGGCTCATCGGTGCGTTGAAACGAGGCAGATGATCGCGCGCCGAGTCCCTTTTGAAGGGTTCCAGACACGCAGATATCCGTGGGCACGAGCCTTAATTATAACTAGTAGATTCCGTAACCCCGCTGAGCTTAATGCTCTCGCCGGCCGCGAGCACGCAAACGCACCGGCGAGGGCTTAAATTGCCGTTTGCGAAACAGCCAAGCGTTGTAATGCGAATATGCGCGCGCGTTGACGATATTCCCCCGCCGCTTCGCTGTGTGTCGTTCGCGGAACACCACCACCTGGTGAATTAGTGCACGCTCGCAGGATAGCCGAGGGAGCTAAACGCACCTGGAAGAGACGCATGCGTCGGGACGCGGATGCACGCAGAGCCACTCGCGCCACTCGTACACCGCGAAATCTTTACGATTAAGGCACGCGAATTGAGTTAATACTTTTCCAAGCCTCTTAACGAATTCAATGGGGGATGTATGCGGGCACATTGAACGCCAGCCGGCGTATATTATAAAAAATGTTCAGGAAGAAGCGGAAAATCTATCGTGATACAACGCGAAATTAAAATTGCACGCGAAAAGTATCAGTTTAGTAAACTGTTGAAGAAGTCACAGTTAATTGGAGCGACTGAAATCATTCCAAGCACATATAATAGCAATAGTTAACCGATCTTACATCAGTCATTATGCTAAAATATTGGAAAAGTGCTTGGAGATTGAAAAGAATTAATCACTTGAAGTTTACATTCCCTCCGAAACTTATTTCAAATGATACAACATTGATTCAAGAATAGAAATAATGAGATAGAATGTAATTCCGGGTAGCAATAGAAAATAATGTCGGATGACTATTCAAGTAGGTTGGACTCTAATAGGATATGGAGTCAAGGACGCCCGGGTAAATCGCATTTTTACGCGGCATTCCTAATGAATGTGATCGCCTGGTGATTCCACGTTGTTCAATGCGTCCACGTGCGTGCACTTAAATGCGAGTCGGCCGCAAAATGGAAAAGCCTTGCCGTGTACGACAACGCCCGCGTCCTCGTGGCAGGTCGCGCGTAAAAGTCAGCGAGATAGAAACCGAGGGAGGAAGAGAGAGAAAGCCGACTCTTCTTACATATGTCGCAAAATGCGGAGCACGCGCAACCCCGCTGAAAACCGGATCCCTCTAATGAGTATCCTGGCGTGCGAGAGACAGACAATTTTTAGTGGGCGCGTACGCTTTAATTATAGCAAAGTTAATGCGTATTATCCAGCGTCGCGGCTGTAAGCCCGACGACCGCTCGAATCATTCTACGCGATGACACATTTCGGAACGCGTTGCTCGCTGTGTCAAAGTAAACATACACTCGCGATATGTCAATAGTACAAGCTTGGTCGATAAATTATATTCCCATGTTACCGAAAAGCAATTCAAACAAGCGAAGAAATAAATGGGATTCGAAAATGTACCAAAAAAAAGAAACACCAATTCGTATTAACAATTACCGAAACCCTTAAAATGATTCACGCGCGCGAAACGAACCCAGGAAATTTCATAAATTCGATACTACTGTACAATGTAAGATCGATTCCCGTTTCCAGAAAACCCGTGCGTTCTCTTGACACTACAACAAGGTAATAAAAACTGCGGCAGTTCTGCGAGCAATTGAAAGAGTTGACTCGTAGGCGCACTGGTCCGGCAATTAAAGGGACGGGGCGACGTGGACAAAATGAGTGGCAAGGATGAACAAGAAGCTGGAGCACTTATGGGATAAGCGCGGACTTCCGTCGGTGGTTCACACGCGTGGCCCCATGTCCCTGGTAAGAATCAGGCCGTCGGAAAGGGGGGAGGCAGAGAGCTTTCCTACGGGTCTATTACACGGCGATCCAGGATCGTGAGATAATTATGGAAATGAATTTCGATCGTTAGGGGGGCGTGGAGGAGATCACGGGTTCCTCCGTGACACGACCTGGCCTCGACCGGGCCCAGAGAGAGAGAGAGTGAGAGAGAAGCAATGAGAGAGCGAGGGAGAAAGAAGGACGCCACCCACCCATCATCGTCATTTCCTCGTCAATTTTCGTGGCTGTCTGTAAAGAGACTCTTCTATGTTTTTATGGAATGTCATGAATATTATATTCTCATTGGCGTATCGTGTAATTCGACCAGGAACATTGTACGCGGTTAATGTAGAAAGAGGAGAATTGGTAATCATTGTAATCGTCGAAAGAAACTATATTGTACTGTTGAAATTCTGTAGTATTAGAATATCTATTGGTTCACGCGTTAAATCATTAAAAATTTATTACGATCACCAGACACGAACCGAAAGTTGTATACTAGTTCTATTTCCATCCGAAATATCAACCGTACAAATACATTGGCTACAAGCAGTCAATTTGACAGACGACCGGTAGGTATAAGTAAATGTAGTATCGCGCAAGTAATAATCATCAAACTCGCGTAAAGCTGGTGGTTATTTACCGAGAGTGCTGCAAATGGGGAGCAACAACATTGTGGCACAAGTTATCTTCGACTCGAAAATGAGGAGTGGTGCCATTACGAATTATCGCTAAAATTGCCTGCATTTATTCGTCCTGCACTACTTAATGTTCATGGGACACGAATCTCTCGGGTTACTAGAAGCTTGTTGGAATGCTTGGGGGAAATGTGAAATTTTGCGGTTGGGGACAGCACTTCCCTCGCGTTTCATGCAAATTCGCAGCAACATTGTACGCGGCCATCAGCGGAAATCGCCTGACAATTTCCAGGCGCATTAGTGCTAATTGCCAGTACTCGCATATCGTTAAGTGCAACAAACGTGAGTTACACGGGTAATTAAAGCGTATCACTCCCAAGACGAGGCGACCACTCTCACTCCTTCGCCCTACTGTTTCTCTCTCTGTCATTCCGTCTTTCTCGGCGCGCGTCTAACGCACGCAACGCGCTTTTTCCTCCGGCGACGGAGAGAAGACTCTTCTCACCCTGGAGCGCACGCATCGCGGACGAAAAAGATGAAGGGCATTTATTTTATTGCCGCTAATCGGGAAACCAGATACATTTCACCGGACGTGGTTGAATGCATTCGCGCACTCATCGCGTACACAGTTCTGGACACTTCTTTATCGAAAACCAAGTAGCACTGCAGTGCCCACTCGATATTCAATGGAACGTGAAGAATAAGTGAGACTCGAGGCGATGGAAATGGCGAGAAATTTATCGCTGGCATTGACGCGGCAATTTGTTGGAATGGAGAAGGAGGCGTATGCGGAAAGAGTTGTAGAACATACCGAATCCAATCCAACAAACTTACAACACCAAGCAGGCATAAGCCAAATGCTTGAATTAAAAATACAATCGAAAAACTATATCCAACCAAAGTGGTTGAATAAACACTTTAAAAATCAAATTCGTTCCTTCACGGAGAGGAAAATTAAAAAATGTTTCAGAATGAAAGGGTTTATGAAAATCGCACAAGTACCTTCACCAATCGATAGAAAAGTATTGTACGAAATTCAAAAGCCGCAGAGATGATATTTAATTGGAAGACTTCGTGGAACTATCAGGAAGTAGAGTAAACGGTCGCGATAGCCCGATTTAACGGTGGGAATATCTGGCATCTAACGGCATCATGGACCCAAGAGTCATGCATAATTTATCGGAGAGGACTATGAAAAATAGTGGCGACCTAAAGGGCCAGCCAGGAATGGCATTTAACCACCGACGCACTAGACTCCCGGTACTGCTGTCTGCATAGAAAGTGGTTGCCCCCGTGTGTTATGTGAGAGGGTGCCCGCCCGACTGCTCTCAGTCTCGCCATGCACTCTCAACTCGCAGTTATGCCCTGCCACTAATGAACTTCGATTTCATTGTTACAGTGACTCACAAGAGTATTCGATTCCCGACATATTCTAAATGGTACACTCTGAATCTAATGCCTATATAATATATTTAAACTATTATTGCGTTTTTAATGTATCATAGTATATGATTGAAATAAATAAATGAATAAAGGAAAAGCTTCTCATTGAATTGAATAATCCAGTGGAACAGTGCCTCCAACAGTATAAAGTTCTAATCAGTAAATTTTAATTTGTTTTGAAGAAATTGTAACAAATTACAGGTATGCAAGACATTGTTTCTCAAATTGTATCTGAGAATCTAACAAAAAGTCTGCACGCTCAATGCCAAATCTAGAACAACTATTGATCTTTAATGCAAAGAAAAAATCTACGTTCGTTTGACATTAAATACACAGTGATTTATACTAATCATTTTCACATTCTGGAAAAACTACATCTAATTTCTCAAATGATTATTAATTGAACCCTTTTACAGGTAATGATATTTGGAGACACTGTTTCCTGTATATTAAGACAGCTTTCCTTTTGATGCATTACTACATCTTCATTGAAAGTAGCAACTAATTTCAATTCATTAAAATTCCACCAAACTTGAAAGCTATTTTTGTCAACACCCGCGATTTTGAAATATGATTATTTCAAACTGCTGCCAACGGCAAACGATAAATAAGGCAAGTATCTGAATACTGCCCGATGAACTTTATGCAAAATTCGTGGCGTATCTCGCGATGTATATCGATTGGGCAGGTTTAGCCTGTGTTATCACCTGCCAAAGGAACTTGGCACCGCTCCCTTCGACGGCTTCCTAACAGTGTTGAACGCCACGGAGAAACCTGTTTGTCATGTACCTCGTTCTCCCGATATATTAACAGCGCTCCGTTGCTCACGAGTACTGGCCTCGTACTTAAAGGAAATCGTGCTTTCTTCCTATCGCTCGCAACTGAGTTTTATCTGCCTACGCCATACAACTTTGTATGTCAATGAACGTTGTTAATCCTTGCTGCGCTCATACCAGCCGGAAGAGCGCAAACTTTGCAAAATTGCTTTAGGAATTCGAGCTATGGTTTTTAAAGCGGTGAATATTCGATAAGGTGCTGCATTTACTCATATTTGTAGAAAGATAAAATGTATCTCGCACCCTACTGAGAAAAACAAAGTGTGTTAATATCGATGAAAGCTGCAATAAAAAAGAATTTGGATTGATTAATATCATCGGTAAAATTGAACAAAATTCCAGTGGGAATTCAGGAACAAGTCACGCTCAAATCTGTAATAAAAATTAATTTTGCATAATCTAAAACATTAACGCATCCTCAAACTTTTACTTCAATATTTGTAATTCGAGCGTTACTACTTGCAATATTCTGAGATTAATAAGGAAGTCAAAGACGATGCAATAATATAATTAAAAGAGGAAAAAGAATGAGGTACAATGCGTCTAAAAGTAAACTTAATTTAACTTAAAATATATATTAGACAGTAGCATGTGTAACGAAAACTAATTACATCGAATCTTAATGTATAGCAAAAAACTTTCATAAAGGAACAACCTTTATCAAACAATAGACTCTTGATCATTTTAAAATTAATTAACAATGAATGATAGACGAAAATATTACAAAGGTATTACTGATGACATTAGTATCTCCTTACACACTAGCAGCTGGTAGAATAAATGTCCTCACACGTGGCAGTATGTAAGAATACTGCCAAGTGGTAAACTGTATCCTACAACGGTACTCTGTTTCGAGTATAAATGAATATAGAGCTGCTATAAAAACAAAACGGAAACCCTAATTAGAAAAGCATTAATCGAGGATACAAAACACACCTTGGACATTAAGATTAATGAATCTAGAGGATGGTTTCCATTCAAGTCTCGACTTTATCGACCCCCGATTCCTTGCTGCATCACCGGCTGGATGAATCTAAAGTGCACGCGAACTGAGGCTTTCGGCTGAGCAACCAGTTGGTTTCTCTGAATATCTGCACAGATAAGACACGGCATAGATCGGACAAACACACAAAGCGGTGAAAGTAGGAACCATTGACAGGAATACAAAACATGTAGTATGAATAAACTAACGGAACAGACTTGATAATTCAAGAATAATTACTTTGCCATATAGTTAAGCAACAAAATACAATGAAATGATTTTAATCGATGTTTCGCGCAGTCTTTCCCATATTCTTTGATATATTTAAATAGTAATCGATAAAAACGATCAGAAGTGTATGTTATTTAGAGTCTGCGAATGCTAGAAATATTGGTTCCTACTTAACACCAAATGCACAGCTATCCGCCCGGAGCTACTTCTGGCACTGCACTTGTCAATCAAAGCTTGTGCGTGACTTTAATATTGCATAAATGAATATCTTGCAAAAGATTATAGATTAAAATATATTAATATTAATATACTCTAGATTGTACATCTAAGTAATAGAATTAAGTGCATTGACCGGTAAGCAGTTCCGACCCAGGTCTCACCGCTTGGAGGTTGCTGGCTTAGAGACCCCCCACCACCTCACATGCACTACAATTACTAAGCCCCTTATAATGCAAAATAAAACCAAGAAAATAAGCAAAATAAAAATGGTGGTGGGCGCTACTTAAATTTGCATTCACTACTTATACTACTTAATGTAAGTGCTACTTGTAATCTAAAGGGCGCCCTTTTAACGCATATAATATGACATAACGAGTATAGCATGCGACTTAAAACTACTTAAAACTAATGTTTGAAGCTGATGCATGTTGTAGCCTTCACTTGTTGGATGATGTACGCTGTAACCTGCGTATAACTAAAGAATAAATTAATTAAATTGTACATAATTCGATGCTATATTGAAAGAATGCAATTATGTTAAACACAACTTCAAAACTAGAGCTGGTATCATCTGCAACAGATCAAAAATTAGCATCCCAGGCTTTCGCGGTATCCTCGGGGGGATAGTACCGATCGTTTTAGAATTTGGCAATTGAATAGTGAGACTGAGAATTGAAATTAATATTGAAACTAATACCGAGGCACAATAAGCACAAATTAAATGACACGAGACACTAAAGATAATAAATGAAGCTAATATTAGAGTACTGCAAATCAATAGAATACGTCTATTAGATTTTGAGCCAGAGAAGGCTGGCTTTTCGAGAAGCATTGGGTTGCTCACTCAACAAATATCGGCGCGTGACTCTAATTAACAAAGCCATTACTGCAATTATGACGGACCAGATTTCCTTCAGAAGTAAACTTCAAAAAGAAAATCAAAAAATTGCTAACGACTATGGATGGTACCGCGTGCAGTTAAACGAGGGAAACGATTACCAGTAATTATGTTACTAAAAACCAAGGAAAAATGTAGCATAGAGATTTAAAAATACGCGGTTGTTTCTTTCCTGTTTCCAGACGTATGGCACGAGGGAGGCGACCAAGGCAAGAGCCGCGTACATCAAAGCTAATTGCACAGCCAAGACAAGTAATCTTGACTCACAAGCAAGCCGAGGAAAGCCTTGTACTCGTAGCTTAAAACTCAACACGATGATGACTCTGGTCTAAAGTTCATATCTGACTGGCGCAACACTACTTGCAAAAGCTCTGCAGCGAGAGAGACGCTCATCAGGGAGGCCACCTGTGGCTAAGCACGCCCGAAGCCAAGAAGCTACTAATGCAGACCTGAACCGCTCCAGGCATAAGTCTCTCTCTGTGTTATATTAATTCGCGAGGCTATTAAATCTAAACGTGAAAAATAACTATGCATTATATCTCGTGAAAGGATGTCTATCGTAGAATCTACCCGCGGTGAAGCATGACCGAAGTCAAGAAGTATTAATTGCGAATGAATGACTTTCAACAAAATTTGTCAAATAAATTCTGAATTATAAAAAGAAATTGATACTCTACAATAATATGCAAGGGATCCCCGAGGATCACTTTAGTGTAGAAAATGCCAAACTTTAACGAACGAACTGCAAAGGGATAAGATTGCTTAAGACCGCGCATGTGCCCCTTCGGAAATCGTGAGTATAAGTTAAACTGATAATTCAATTGCCATCTTCACTGTAAACAGGTCCTGATTACTCAAGCTCTGCTCAGCTGAGTAAAACTCTACTGCGTGGCTCGAACGAGGAGTTACCATTGTTCTCGATAAGTGACATAGGCACTTAGCGAGGCCCTAACTACCAAAAGACTCGTGCAGTCATTGCACGAGCCTCTGGCACGGTGACTCTACATTACATTCGTATTTTGTTATACCAGTTCAATAAGAAAAAAGCAGGAAGTCCAATTCTGAAAAAAAATTAGATTTACGAAGTTTTACGTACGCCACACACATTTTCATTTATATCGGCACTAAAAAAAATATAAAAAAATGTGATTGACTCGACTGATGAGATGACTCTAATTGATTGATACGACGATTGACTCTACTCTAATATTTTCAGCAAGGCACGGACACTATATTCTAGATGATTAGGCAAACATAATGGCAAGTCGCGGTGCCCTCAGTCAGTACTGATTTAGCTAAAGCTGCAGCAGCCCTAATACATAGAATATCGCGGAAATGGACTCTAATAAACGCGCACACGCGACGGGGTTGCGCCGGTTGCGCCTAACCTTCCCGGGTAGCACTGACTGAGGCCACATAGATTCTACTTTGTGCAACAACAAATTCCCGATTCGGATACACGTGACTCTAACCGAGTGGTTACTCAGAGGCGCTATCTAATGCAGCACAGAAGCGGCATGGAGGCTCACCAAACCAGATGATTAAACCACAGTATGAAAAATACTGCGGAATAATCAAAAAAAGCCTAAAAGGGGAGTGTCTAAAAGGTAAATACGCGGGTACGACAAAAGAGGTGAGCAAAATCAAGGACCCCTACCGAAAGCATCCTCTGAGCCCACTTTTATTGTATCGTTTCATTGGCAAATTTACACAAATAAGATGAGCAGTGAACATACAGAGTTATAATTAAATAAACAAATTAGTAAATTGTTGCACGCACTTGCCGTAACGTGTCTCACGTTGGCGAGCCGCAGACAATTACATCGGTGACTCGACATATCAGGAAGATTATAAGTGATTAAAACATTCAATGACTACCATGACAACTAAATCTACTGTAACTGCCAAAGACTCTACTTCAATTAGGAAAGGCTATATTTTCGCAAAAGACTCTATAGAAAGTGAAAAGTGATTCTACTGACTCGAATATTTATAATAATTAATGTAACTCTTGTGATAAAGCAAACCTAGAGGGTCCTAGAATAAAAACATTTCGTTCCACTTTAGAATCAATAGTTTAAAACTGGATTTTAAATAGGCAACATACCCAAACGATATGGATTAATTTATTTTTCTAGTATAAATAATCTCTAGCAAATAAAAATGACTCTACTTTAACTTCTTGCAATACGCAGTCTACTGAATTGCAACATCAAAACTATAAATACATATAGTGGCATACTATAATTAATAGTGATTGGGAAATACTGGTATTATTAACCTCGTATTATAAAAGCCACTTTTTATAGTGGCAAAAAGTATATGCATAATTGGAAGCAAAATATATAAAATTGGTAAGTATTGGAACGAAAGTTTCACCCTAGGACTCTAAAGGACGCGTGTCTGCTAGCCCGCCGAGAACCGGGCACAGGAACACTCTTCTGCTCGTGCCACAGCTCTCCGTTCGCCCAATGCGAACACATGCAAAAATCAATTGGCATAGTGACAAGATAATGATGGCTGCCCATCCTCGATGGGCAGCCATGGTTCTTCGACCCTCTTCATGGGCCACTTCGATGTGACGAAGGCTTCGGGTGAAAACCCAGCGATAGATCGTTCGAGACACTTCCTGACATGAACAGCAGTATGGCCACAGAACACGAGAAAGCAAACACGGGTCTAATTCCCATCCCATAACTAGCGATTAGGATAATAGCCACCCGGTAATGACTACCATCCAAACGCACATTTAATGTGTCTCGAACAACAACCAGCAACCCCCCACGCTATCCCCGAATCAAAACAATTACTTTTACAGCACCTACACAAATTTATACAATAACAAAATTATTTCGATATTGTATAAACAGTTTTATTACACAGCGACAAAAATTGCTACTATGATAGTAACTTGAGAAGCTCCTATCATAGCTTGTGCAATTTCTGCAGTTGCATAATACGTTTTCTGAAACGACCAACGATGAGCTTCTTTCTTCAGACTCTCGCTCTTTGCAAATAGAGTCCCGCCTTAGAAATTAACTTAGAAACTAACTTAAATCGAAGTGTCACTACTATTCCTCTGCGCTCTTTGCAGTGAGATAATAGCAACGGCCTGAGAACCTTCACTCGCCGCTGCGAAAGTTACTCAGACCCTACCTACTTACTTTAGATATCATACATTCAGTAGTAAGCTACCTATACCTCCCTAACAGTGTCTAAACAAAATCCACCCATACAAAAATCATACACACAAGCATTCAAGTTACCTCTTTAGCTGAAATCAATTGGCAAGCAGAAGCAACTATTGCGGCAAAAATTAAGATTGTTCAAGTGTTCAGAACATTCTTATTCTGTATTCTATATTGTATGTTAGGTGATAAATAAACTATTATATTTAAACAAAATAGGTAGCTGAAGAAGGATAAGTATGGAAAATACTGAATTTAACTTTAGTCAAGAAATTTGTGATATAATTTAAAAACAGCAATTTATCAAATTAGCTGACTATGGGCCAACTATTTCAATAACTTGCCATTTCAATGAAATGTACATATGTAATAATACATATGAATGACTCTAGCGACGTACAGACCACGCAAAATATTTCACACTCACACATGTGGAAAGTACGTCGTGCACAATCACTACCGCTTGCCAATTGCTATACATACAGTGAAATATATATACCATGAACCATGTCCTAGTCCCACACGCATATGAATTACACCTGGGCAACTCAAATGTGTGCGGGCATACCACAGACATGGTTAAATGAAATGCCTCCGACCTTTCTCATTCTTCAAGTGTGCTGAAAATCCTAGCTAAAAAACTTTGACAGATCATTCTAAGTGATCAATTGATAAAAATATTAATATTCTTCTAAACGGGCTATTGACTCTACTTTAAGAAAATTTTAATATTAGTCAGAAGGACTATACTTTAACACAGAATTGGACTCTAAATATATACTTTCATCTCAAAGACTCTACTAGATAAACTCGACTGAACTTTTTGTTCATATATTTATACAATAAAGTGTAAGTAATACTTCCCCTCTATTAGCCCTGAAAAGGACCAGGAGTTATATTACTCACACCCTTATAATAACATATTCATACAAATATCAAAGTGACTCTACTATATTTAGACAGACTTTACCCTTTTAAGACTGACTATCTCCGCCCATTTCCCTTGTAATGATATTCCGCGCAAAAATCTAAGATTCTACAACGATTCTTTACTTTAAGATATCTGTTCATATTTACAGATATATACAGATTGACTAAGGAGGCTTGCAGACGTAGTTGAGTCAATAGATATTCAATTATTATATACGCTACACTACGGGAAGTAAAGGGAATGAGACTCTCGCAATTCGGCCAGCCAAGGATCTAGCACCGATCGTAAAGGCTATACAGTCGAGCAGAAACCACAAGTTGCTTTGGGGATTAGCGTGAACAGAGCGCCACCACAGCACATAGTTGCCTACACACCGTGGAACTGGACCGTAACGGTCCTGCCAACATCATATAGATATCTCTCCGAACACATCCCCCATTCGACCAACAAGCAGCCCCACGCGACAAGACCACGAATACAAGGTAAAAGACCTTGGCCAACAGTATCACAAGTGGGAGGGCGACTCTACTACTAAAGCTAATTGTTCATTATTCTTGATACCACCGAGGTATCTATATCATCTTGAATAAAACACGGTCCGTGTGATATGTACAACCCGCGCACATGCACCGAAGCCACTAGCATATGCAAGAAAGAAAGCACAAAACTTCTGGGAAAGTTAAGCGCGAATCATTCTGCTGCCGTGAACAACGGGCGACACCTCTCGATGCCACAGCTGTACATCATCAAAAGGCAAAAAAAAACATACGATAGCAAATACTCTACCACCTCCAGCAGTAGAGGGATCGCGAATACTCTTTTTTTTCGTCTGCAAGATTCCTTTTCAATCACAACTACAAACTCTAGTAGCACTATTATATTCAATAATATTAATACTTGACATAATTACTTGACAAGTTGACTGTATGATATATATCATATATATAATATTAAAAATTATGTGACTGATAAATAAGAAAGTGCATCAAATCGCGAATTTGCAATATTTAATTTCTCGATGTTATACCATTATAAGAAAATGTTCGTAAATAGTCTGTCTCAAAGGGAATTGTTATCTGTCTAACAATTCAAAATCCTCGGATGACTCTTTTGTCAAAGCTCATATTCTCACGTCTAATTGGAATGAATAAAAAGTTTAATGGAAATGAAAGTTTTGCATTCTTTCCCGACAGCTTTGACTCCAGAATCTACCCGTCGCGAAATGTCTTCTTGCATTTATAACTCTACTTTAATTAATATTAATTTTCAAGCATCTTTACAGGCCATAACACAACAAAACTAAAACTGAAATTGGAGCAATTTGAATTATTTTTAATTACTTAATTAAAATTGTTTCATTGAAGCTAAAGCCGGGCTACATAGAAAGCTTACAATAATTTTCTTTTTGTAAGAATTTCTCAAAGTATTTCAGAAACATTATATACAAATCGCGAAATGCAAGAAAACGCTATCCTATCTAATAAATACACAATTAACAACAATAATGAAATATGTACCATTTGACAAGCATAATATACTCTTTCTAGTATATTATGCTTGTTGTCACTATGCTCATTGTACAAAATAACAATACAACCAGTCCTCTGTGCCGGTTTGGACCATTCATCCTGCGACATGGTAGAGGACTGGAGGAATAATAGAAAATAAACTCACCAACTGCTTTTCAGCTGTGTCGCTGCTTTAGCAGTGGTGATAATACTCGTGTGCATATAAATACCTCAATCTGTAACAAAAAAGGAAAAATTGTGTTAGTTACACCTCATCACACACATACTAAGTGCAAGAAAAATTTTAAATTAAAGGAAAATTCATATGTTAGTGTAAACGTACCATGTGTCCCACGGTAAGGTGCCAGACGGAGTTCCCCTCCACGGCCACTCGACACTGAGCAACTCGCGACGAATTGAGTATGCATCAGCGATCTGTAACAAGAAAAGCAGAGAAAAGTTAGATTGATTCCTGTTGTATAATAATATGCCATTTGACAGTAAATTCCAAAATGTATATTAATGAACCTACCAATGATCCCACGATAAGATGCCTGATGGACGTCCTCTCCACTGCCAACAGGACACTGACTCTAATAATCCCGGTAATCCGACGAATGTTTGTAAATTTGGATTTTAATCCAATTCCCGACCGTACTTTTACGCTGGTCCGGCGCAAACCACTGTCTCTACTTCCGCGAGCGAGCAAATACTTGATTGAATTCGCGAACGGGGTTTAAGTTACTCCAAATCGGCGCCTCAACACTGAATTGAACACGGGCGACAGCTCGGCCACGCGAGGCCCACCGTCGCTATTCTCCGAGAAACACTGACTCTAATTTCACGGCAAAATTATGTGGCTCGCACGTGCGTGCCTGATTTACTTACTCACTTGATTCAGTTGACGCAAAACACTGATTTTATATACGCGTTCGAGCAAATACTTGATTGAATTCGCGAACGGGGTTTAAGTCACTCCAAATCGACGTTTCAACACTGATTCTAACACGGGCGACGGCTCGGCCACGCGGAGCCCACCGCCGCTTGTTTCGGAAAAAACACAGACTCTAATTTCGCGGGAACGTTGTGGGAAATGCACGTGCAGATCCGCCCAGGCCTTTCGAGACGGGCCGCGGTAATATTCGCAACAATAAACCGTCCGTGATTCTAATCCGCTCGAATGCGGAATTGATAAACAAACACTGCTGTAAAGAAAGAATATTAGACACCAAAATGGATGAGACAATGATGGAATAATGAAAATGTGTGGTGGCGTACGTCTCCAACTCTACACGCGAGCAAAATACAATAAATAATGAATTGCTATTTCCAATAATCAATTATACGACACTAATGATGTGCTGAAATGAAAAAAGTTTCAAATTACAAGAATTGCAATTCCAAAACATTCACAGTATTTGAATTCATGGTTAGGTATTCGAAGCAAGTTGCAATGGCACTCCTCACAAAGATATATGATAATACAAAAGAGCCATAAGACTCATTAAATAATATATTAAAGAAAAACCTCATTTCTTTTTGCAATCTTAGGGATTAAAATGCAAGAATCTACTTAAACATCTTTTACCGCGAGTTCCGTGGCACGTATGAGCAAAATAAGCATTCATAAAAGAACACGAACGAGCTATTAAAGTAGTTTACCAACAGTTTATGATTCTACAAGAAATTCGCGATGTCGATTGAACAAAAATCAAAGACAATGCTCTCGAGAGCAAGCAAATCAAAACTAGAAACTTGATATTCAACAAGAACAATAAGAGAAGCTACGAGTACACAGTGGAGGTGCAGTAGAATACTCACAACCTCCAAGAAATTTGTTTAGACGCCAAGTCAGAGCAAATTGTCACCAAGATGCATCTCTGGCCTCATTCTCCTTCCAATGACGCCGTCAAGGAAACCTGGAAAAGAAGCAAATTGTCTCCAATTAATACGCAATAGTCATACAACACTGCCAGGCGAATCACTGTTTCCCGAAATCTGACGCTTAACCGAACGCGACTGACTCTACTCAACTAATTCAATAATGCACAAATAATGCCGATCTTATTCACAAGTGCGTCACCAAGAAGAAACTCGCGCGTACAGTAATGGCGGCCGCGGTGCAAGTCTGAACTTGTCAGAGCGTCGGTATTACTACGCCCTCTGGCAGCCATGTTGGAACTGACTAACTGAATTTTCAATGCCGGCCGCACACTTCAATTTCTAATTAAAATCTGACTACGAAGCGCGTACTCCTCGAATAACTAACCGAAAACGGTGCAAAATCATATTGAACGTCTCACAAAACTAGAGAGGCTCTATAATCACTAATAATGACTAAGTATCAAACCGTTGAAAAAGGACGCCAATGATAAGTGCGAATTACATAGCAGTGCTACCGGCGCGGCAAGACTCTAAATTCACGGTAATGTTAATGAGCGACAGTCGGAAATTAACCGAAAGCACCAGGAATAACCACACAATGATACAACACTATAATCCCGCACGTAGTGTAACACAGAATAGGTAGATAGCGCGGGAGCGATGATGACGCCATGCCGTCCGAGTCAAGTGCTGCAAGGGAACTGATCGTGCGTCGGTCGGTACCAGTCGGCGCCAGTCGGTACTACGCCGGCGCACGCACCTACGCCGCGTTCCGCGCGCCCCCACCATCGGCAATGGCGCCGCATGGCGTGTTTACTTCGAGACAAAGAGGAAAACGTAGTATACTAGAGGCTATGAAAGAGAGCCTTTGTTATGAGTGATATATTTGTCTTACTCTTTCTCATGCATTCTCCTATTACACCTTTCTTTCAGGATAGTTATAATGGCGAATATACATTACGCTTGAAGCCTTATTTAATGGTACTTTGTATTGAAAACTAGCTATTCAAGAAACTCTTGTGAATGATATGCTAGTCTTAACTCTTTCTTATACATTCTTCCATTGCAGCTTTATACTAGAATACTTATCATGACAATTAAACGTTGTGTCTGAAGATTTATTTAGTAACATTTGGTATTAAAGTATTGAATATGTCATATTGCTAAATGAATGCACTCGTATTTAAACAAGACTTCTGTTTGGAAACAAGCTGTATCAACTGTTGTTTTTCTATTCAAACGTAAATTCGTTTATAAGTAAATAGAAAATCAAATTAATAAAAACGTAGAGCCTGCCTGTGCAGAATTCCATTGTTAGATGGAGCAAGACACATCTCTAGTTATGCAGATATGTGTATCGACAGGGTTTTATACTTGAAATCATGGCAATAAATATGCAATGTAATGCTCAGTAATTCATAATAATAACTCTAACAATAAGCGAGTAGAAAGTTCATTCAGTAATAAATGTTTGAGCATTATGAGTGCACAATAAATGGTCTACATTTAATTTGATCGTTATAAGGTTTATACTTGTTCTTCTTATAATGAATACGTTAACCAACTGCTACTTTGCAGTCTCGAAACTTAAACTTTCTCATCGCCGATTTCGCGAAGCTTGTGCAAAATAAAACAAAACACGTTGCAAATTAAACGACTATACTTACTGGAGCTGCTTTACATTCATGTTCCTCGCGTATGATAAATATCTCCAATCGAAGGCAACATTTAATCAGGAATAAGGGAACCAGTACTTAATCATTTATCCGGAGCATTTTATTACCCGCCTCGGACCACTCGCGGTATTCGTAGCGCTTAAAAATATCAAGAAAAATATAACGAGAACACCTGTTAGCGGCGGTTAATGAGCGACTCGTTCAATTTGTAATACTTTACGATCATTAACTGCAGTAGCCGCGATATCGTAGCCGTAATATTTCATTCATTCCAGGGCGCGTGTGCTGCTACGAATACACGCGCAAACCCGCATACTCTCGCAGGCCGGAAGTTACGAAACGTGGGGCTAACATTTTCCTTTCTAATGAAATTCCTCGCCCGGCACATTTATTACGATTTCCAGGCGAGCAGTCGCACAAAGTAGACACCGCCGGCCGACTGGATATCGCTGGACATTAGATCGGAAACTCTGGGGCGTAATCGTGTTCAATGGACGGTGTGCCTGCGATATACGAGCCTGCCGGCGAACCTAATGACACGTTTCTGTTATTGCCGGCGTATAATTCATTGTCTAATGCGAGCCAACCGATTATTTCCAGCCGGCGCATGTACGGCAAAGTGCAAACAATTGTTACCTTCACGGGATCATTGGCCACCCTTTCACGGCTATTGCGAGCTCATATTCTGGTAAATGACAGTACGCTCACTTAGCTCTCGTGCTCATAAGTGGATGACAGATATGAGATATTTATGGAAATAATGTGCCGACCCTGAATGATCGATAGTTTGTACATGTGTTTTAATGAAGTTATTCGAGCCTTCTCAAGTGTATGTATAAGTAAATGAGTTAGAATGTGGGCAACTTTTATGAAAGATTAACTGCGGCTGAAGTTTACGATATGCATAATAATTATGACAGTAGTGATCGTTTGCATATGAAAGTTCATACAAAATAAGGTTTGGTATTGTCAAAGAGACTAGAATTAAGATTTCTTATTAAGATTACTCGAGTATTAAACTGAACAATCAAAACTACTGATCAATTGTACGGTGTTACTGGTTTAATAAAAAGCATTTCCATTTGAGAAATCCCTCTTTGACTATCCCTTTTGAAATGGAAAAATCAGATACCTGGGTGGAAGAAAAAATGCCGCTGATTAAATTAATTCGGAGAAGAAATATTTCTCATTACAATGTAGAAAGTCGTAGTGTATCCACGGCGACGAGAGATCTCGTTCTACGCTTGATGGAAATCGCGTGTAAATATTCAGTGGGATAAATCGATGCCCGTGCTTCGTATTAATAGGGGCTGCGAATTGAGCCTATGTCGGTGCCTAATAAGTCCCGTGGATCTCCTTTTAAACGATCCGGGGCTTTTAAACGATCGGGCCGACTTGTGAACCGCGCGCCTACGCGAAACTTCTCTCAAAGAGCCGACGCCGCAGTATATTTCCTATGCTCCAATACCTACGCCTTGGCTATACGTGAATTGATACTCTGTACAAAGTAGGAAACTTCGAATATAAACACCCGAGTATGTTTTTAATATTAATTGCAAGACTATTTTTCTACACTAACTCTAAAATGTACAGTTTATCCATGTATTTATAAATTACACAAATTCTATCTCGATTTATTGAAAATTCTATTAGCAATAGAACTTCTCAACTAATAACAGACTATCTCTATTACTGAGAAATCTCTGTTTCAATGATTGGATATAAACAGTTAAGATTAATCGTTTTTATCTTTAATTAGAATCAAACTATCCATTAGACATTAAACTGGAAATTCCCTTACTGATTCAATACCCGTAATTCAACCCATAATAAAATATTGTTTTCACATTGCAATTATTGCAAGACTTGCAAAGGCCTATAATTGAAACTCTAAACAATAAAACTGTGCTTTTTTCTCGACAAATGTAAAAAGGCAATACGGTCGCGCAAATGGGAGTGCACGTTCGAGTCGGTGACCGTACTGCAAGCGTGCGGCCAAGCAAATGGTATCAGTTACTTTCCATTAGTCAGCGAGCTCAATAAAAAGCAATAAAGAGCAATACTGCGCGTTAAAAGAGCGCGTAAATCCTGAGCCAAGATCGTAATATCCAGATTACAGTTATTAGATAATTAGAAGATCAAAGAAACGCCTGGCCCCGCTACCATAAAACCGTGCAGGAGAAAAAATTCAAAGGGGAATTAGTCACACCAAACGACCCTTACTGCTGACCCCGGGTGTCTATGAAACTCCGATCTTACTCGTTCATTAGGCTATATAACTTCAAGCGAGTTAATTTATTTTAATGAGCAATCGATTATTATTATATAACTATCCAATATTTTAATCCAAGTCAACGGAGTTGCATTACATCGACTGATATTTACCCGCTTAAAATCTATGAAAAGGACATCTTTTACAATTTTTATCGCACAAGAAACACAGTCCTTTTAACTGAGCATAAGCAAATCTTTACAACACCGAGAACATCCAAACGAACAACAGATGCCAGGAACATCCTGACATCCATCTAGAAAGGGTTAACCTCGAGTATGTCAAGCTCGCCATCAAAGTGGAAGATCATCGACCCATACAAACAGCAAACACAGAGAAATGCAAGTGATCGCTATCTTCAAAGAGATCTGGAATTATATGGGCGCCGTCAGAGGCGTCGTTCGGGGGCACAGGTAGAAGACACGACAGTGCGCCCCCATGATCGGTCCAGCCGATCCCGAAGAGCCGAGACTAATTAATCGTCGCGAACAATCTCCATTGAAACGGGATCCAGATAAATTTTCCACGCTGATATGCCTTCGCCCGGCTGGTATGTGGGCATTATCTTTACGACCTCTGAAAGAAACGCGAGGGGAACGGCGGACACCGGGGACCGAAGGGAGTCAGGAACGCATGCGCCACACGCGCTCTCGTCGAAAGAGCACCGAGTGCTCCAGGAAACCGGGGAACCTGTTATCAGAGGAACGGTGGCTGGGAACCTGGGGCCAATTATCATGCAACACTCCAAAGTTCCTCGGACGATCGCTGACGCTCTTAATCCCGAGCTAGCTGCATCCATGTTGCTGGACCAGATCCACCTGCAACTCGAACGCGCATCTCGACCAGACTACTTGTTCTCGCGTTTCATCAAGAATTAGTGTGACTCTGGTTGGCTCTGGGGTGTGCAGATTTCGAGAATAAGTGGAGGAAGATTTCCTGCATTTCTCGCTGGTAGTTTACTCTTGTTTACATTTTCGAAACTTGGGAAGAAACGGAGGAACTCTGTGGGATTGTGAGACGCTGTGCTAGGGTGTCTCTGATACTCTACTTAGTTTTGTGTTTGTTTAGTCGATCGAAAATCTGTGTTGTTACACGTGCGATAGTCACAGTACTTGAATAATGAAAATATCCCAGTGAAATAATAAATAAAGAGCAAAAGAAGATATCGTTAATTATTACTGATGAATAAAAGATTTGTGCGGAATATATTTCACCTTCCTCGGTATGTTATTGCATAATATTGAAACTGACTGACGGTGACTCGCGAAAAAGTAAAGGTGTTACTAATACACCAGAGATTTTACTGAAGAGTCGTAAAAACTACATTTAAACCTTTCGAGACTTCCTGAGTACTTCAATCTGACAAGACTTTCCCTCACCGGCGGACTGCCGGTGTAAGTGACCCCGAAATTTCGCGGGAACCATATCGAAAGTACGACACAACGTATCCCAAGGTGAAAGCGTCCGGGCGTTTTATCTCCCATCGAAGATGCAGTGCAATCGCGATGATTTATGAAAATGGGGAACCCACTAATTACTCGGCAGTGTGATCCGTCGCGGGACGTGTCGATCCCACGTGGTGAAACGGGTTCCTGAATCCAGATGACGCCGGCTCCTCTCTTCACGCCATCATGAGATGCACGCACCAAATTACTTCAGTCGACCAGTAATGAAGGAGATTCGACACTTGTTGCTAGGGTAAGTTATTAATAAATATCTGCGACTCTGTATATTAATGGAACCATTGTCTATTTCACTATTAATTAAAATGGAAGTATTGGTAGAAGAGAGCATAAAAAATAAAACACCTGTCAGTGAAGTAGCCCGATCAATGTCGATTTCCAAAAAGTACGTGTGTAAAGTACTCGTCAGTAACTCTGTCACTTGTATCGAATCTTCCACGAAAATCATGTAAATGGAAAGTGTCAATCGTAAAGCGGGAAAATATGAGAAGAGGATATAATAAATAAGAAAGTAACTTTTTCTGTTGATCACATGAATGGATATGCGAAAAATTTGCCCATCTCTTGCACCTGACTTGATATATCTTTGAAATCTGTCTAAGACATTCAACACACATAATACCTAAGCTTTTGCATCATCATAGCACAGTTGTCAATCATAATACTTATAAATCCTTTCACCGTAGCAAGAAACACTACTTCGTGTACAACACGCAGAAATTACGATAAGAATTCGAACGCAGATTCAGTCAGCATCTCACATTTCCCGGTGGGTTCTCACGACCTTTCTTTAATTTCACCCGAGACGCTGACCACCTCCATCGCGTGGCGGCGGCCCTTAAAATCACGTATTTCCGTGGGCAGACGCCGACTTTTTTCAGCATTCGCAACGAGGAGAGAGAGAGAGGAAGACAGAACGAGCGAGAGAGCGAGTGCTGTTTCGCCTTGTGAGTCTTGTGACTCGGCCCGGCGTTCACCTTAAGGCCCATTGGCAGCAGAACACGCTGCTCTTTCGGTCTTCCGGACGCCTTCACTCCTTCTTCCTTGGGTCCCCGATCCTTTCCTTGGTGAGAGTTCCTCGTAACAATGGCTGCCCTCTAATTATCGGAAGACCGCGGCACTTTAAAGAGATCCCGAGAGCCCATCAGTGTACTCTATTTCCTTCGCTCCTTAATATCATTCTCCCTCGCCTTCTCTCTCGCCCTTCTCCTTCTATCTTTCACTGCTTCTCTGTTTCACCCCTGCTCTCCCCCTCTGAGAGAACTCTTCGTCGGACGACGGCGGCAACAAAAACAATGGGGGCCACGATCGCGCCGCATGGAAAATTGGTTTCGTTCAGGGAATGCTCGCGCGCCACTTCACCTACCGCATAGGTGGGTTCATTCTTTGTAAATGGTGAATTGGAGATTGTCTTAATGTTCTATGATCTTTTTTAATCGAGTTTGAAGAGGAGGAGATTTTCTAAAAATTTGTAATGACTTTTTTGATTGAAAACACACTGCACAGATGAAGCAACGTAGACGTATTAATAAGTAAAAATGCTTTAAGTCCCTTCTAAGAAACGATGTAATAACTTTTCCAGGACAAACGATGTCATGGAAAGGCAATCACTCAGTTTGTTTTTGCTTCACACGTAACATTCCTATTCTCATTACTATAATAGTGACAGAAACGAGTCATTGAAATTAAGTAAAATGACAGAATAATTACAAAAAGATCTATTCTTCGAGATTCCAGAATAACATCCTCTTGGATGAAAGAATTATTTCTCGCAAAAAGTCAATAGGAAACAGATTCTCTTAGAGCTAGACTTTCAACGATGCTAAACTAGTAAATAATTGTAGAGAAAATCAGAAAAAAGGAATAGATGAGGAAGAAAAATGGAACTAAAGAAAATCGAGGAAGGCGAGCGAGGAATCGGGCGCGCGCGACTTGGAATGGGCGTAGCCGAGAGCAGCTTTGGACCTGTTGCTCATTGCTTCCTATTAAACAGCGGCGCGCGCGACCCACGCTGGAAAGGAGTTGGAGTTTTGCTGTGTTAACAACCAATGAGTAACAGTCTCTACGGGCCTTCTTTCAAGCTGCCAATTCCTTCCTTCGCTCTCACTCTACCCGTCGCCTTGTACTCACGAGACCCAATGGCACCGACACTCGTAACACTCGATCGGGATACCTTGGAATATCGTCGATCCAATCCCGCTTCCGGGTGGGAACACAGATTGTCAGGGCATCAATTGAGCCAGACTAAGCTTTATACACTTGTGAAATTTCTCTTCCACCCTCTCTCTTTTCACGAGAAATATTCGATTTCATTTCAAAAAATGAGAGTAACCAAAATAATTTAAGAAAGCATTAATGCACTTTTATGATCTTTTCATCTTTCTCTTGAATAACTGTTTTAAATTCGTTAAAACAATTATAAAGGTTGGATTCAGAGAATGAAATTAATATTTGGTGGGGAAAAATTTCGAGGAAACATGAACAGTTCCTAAGCAATTCTGTCATTATTACCTACACCTTTAATTATACTTTTATCTAGATTCTACTAACATGGAACTCCCGTCGGGCGCAACAATCTTCCAGCCGAAAGCAAAACAATTAACAATTAAATTAAAGCGTGGACCTTAGGATGTCCGTGGCAATTAGATCGGGCATCCTTTCCTCCAGGACAATGAAACCATAAAATTCCTGCTAATCGTGATTACACGCTGGCTCGATGACAATAATTATCAGCGGATAATGTCCCGTAGACCGCGATAATGTCCGCAGATAACGGATAATATATCCCATTCGGTTTCACGTGGAGAAGGTCAAGACGGCAGATAAGATCGCGCGCGAAGTTTCTACGAAACGATTCTGCAGGTTATACATATTTCACCCGCATACACTCCAACTGGGCACACTTATGTAAATCAACATATGTGCAAGACGCACACTTTTATAATGCAGGGAAAAAATTGACTTCTGCACAAACGATGTTGATAGTGGCAAGATTGGTTTTCTTGTATTTTAGCGTTAACAAAAGTAATACTCGCATACTTGTTATATCACTGGCAATTCAATGTATACTGTAACTATGCGTATAATATGAAATGTCATATTATTTAAAAATTAAACTATTCTTTATCTTCAAACAGATGTTATGATATAATAAATATTAAATGAAATACTCGTTTAAAGATTACGTAAATAATTGCTCTAGGTATTGTGTAGAGGACACGATCTACTTTTCTCTCAATACACTACAAGCTTTATATCCTATAAAAAATATTCATGAGGCAGCCGAAAATCGAGCCAGCTCATAGTACATAGCATAGCCATATCGCATATCGTTCTATTCCACTCTTGTTTTCCTATTATGTTCCTCCATTCGCACATCATCGATGTTAGGCACTCCGCCCCTAGAACCCTTCGACCTTTCTAAGCTCCTTGCGCGTACATGCGAGTCCTTCTCTCTCCGCTCTATTCTATCGCGTTTCTATTAGCGGTTTGTATTTCGAGCAGATGTTCTCTATGGCACAATGGGCCTTGCGCGGGTTGGCCAGTTTCAGTCTGGCAGCACTATTGTTGCGCCAAGATATAAAAGATTGAGCCAGGCACCTTGGCCCCTTGGCAACGACACCCCGAACAAGACGTGTTTATTCCCTTGCTTCGAACCAATCGCTAATTCGAATATTAGTGGGAAGAATTCTCAGAATCGGATTGCAGGGAATCGAAGGACTCCGGTTCATTCTAAGAGATTTGTTTCATGATTTTAGCATGTCAGTAACTTAGGTTTAGCGAAAGGGGAAACACAGAGTGAGTCAGCTCTTTAGCTTCGAATAAGTAGAGATATATTACTCGCTTTATGGCGAGCGATATGAATTCGTCAGCTTTACGTTCCTGATTTAATCAACGGGTTGCCCGATTACCTCACGCATGACGACGTAAAAAACTCTGTCATATCCTGCCACATAGTGGCGGGGAACTCACCGCTATTTATTTTTCCGGTGAATAATGAACAGTATAGAATGTCCGGAGTCCCTGACAAACGTTGGGAAAGGCATTTCCGGAATCCCTTGATTTGATGACTCCTCTAAAATGAATTTCAATTATAATGAATATAGGAAGTGTTTCTCCCGGATATACGATTAGGAGTTCAGTGTTCGTGTAATAATAATACGCGGTAACGACTCTAATCATAACATAAAAAAAGCTTCAGTCATTGTTTTCGTAAAGTTCCATTTCAAATAAATTCCTTCTAACATTCAATTGGATGTGAAACCGAGAAAGACAATCGTGTCGAATCCCATAGGAAGTCCGTTTCACGAGTGATGCGAATACTATCCAGGGATACAATAGTGTCCCGGAGCGCGTGTTCGCCGAGGAGGGGAATGATTGGCATGGCCAGAATGAGAGGAGAATGGACGAGGCCCGAGTGTACCAACAATCGTAAAAGAGGGCCTAACAGTCAGGGCTCTCACGGATTTACAGCGTCATACTGCGGGAATTAGAGACAGTGGAATAACTTATTTAAGGGGGTGCGAGACCCTCGAGAGACCCTTCCACGTAAACGCCATATCCCGGCTCTAGCTTACACCTGCGCCCTTTTCATCGCGCCTCGAACACGCAGCTCACCAGGAAAAAAACCCGTGTATAGCTCTGTTCACTAGGAACTTCCATACAATAGAAGGCCTCATGATGAAATCGTAAAATCGGATCGCGTCATTATTGCCCGCAGCTTTTGTTTATCTAGGAAACAACATTTCCAATTGGGCGAAACTCAGTTCCGTAGAATTCTTTTGCATCTATTGCGCATTTGGAATGCGCATATCCAATCTGTTTCATTTTAGAAAATGTTATTTCTATATGTATAATCAAGGATGAGTTCCTGCAAATAGAAACATCAACAGCAATAGCAGTAGAAATATCTGCCACATTCGAAGAATTAGAATCAGCGCGTGGATTTTATCGTATTCAAATGCATATGCTACATATCTAGACGGAATGCAATTTACATGTAAACTTAATTAAGCGATAGCTGTTGAAAACCAGTGTATCATTAAGTTTCATCCGATCCCCTGACAGTAGCGAGCGTGTATGCACGTCGGAATAATCTAACAACCTAATTACGCATTCAAAGCAGCAGCTAAGCAATCATTTACTCGAGACGTCTACTATCACAGCACAGCCTCAATAAGGATTGCAGCGCAAACGTACGTGACGCACACTGCTCTAAATCAGCCGTAATCCGCAGAGTTAATAATGCAGCGATGATACGGCGACGGTGTACGGCGTCGCTGCGATTAATTCCTGATTTACAGGCCCGAAAATACAAAGCTCCGTAAATAAACTCGAGAGACATTTAGCGTTACCGCGTACGTAAGTACTTGCATGAGTGCCGAGCTGCCCCGGCGGCTCCACGCTGCCCTCGCATGCTTGTATTGTTCGCGATCGGACGCCGCGATATAAATTAGCCGATATCATAAACCTAATGACGGCCCATTAAGGCATCATTGCACGAAATCTCCGCGAAATCTGCTCTCGACCGGGCTCGCAGTGGGCCGTAACACGTTTTTATGGTGCCCGCCGTGGAGGAGGAAATGAGGAGTGCCGATGGGATCACGAAATCGCGCGCCGAACCAGGAATACTAATTTCGCGGGGAGAATTCCACCGAAAATCAACCGTGACCTACCGCAGAAAATTATGGTAATACTACTCTAATATACATGCACGGCTATAAAAGTTGATTATTTTTGTAGTATTATTAGAGAAACGCAGGGTAGTTAATGGTGAAATTGGTTTTTGTGTTCAGATATTCTAAAAAGAAGAAATTTGATTGGTAGGGTTTATTTTCTAATTGCAACATAGTATTAGATTAATGTCTCTAAGTTTATGTATTACGTGTCCTATTATTTATTCGCTGTGATAGGAAATTCGAGGTTTCTTAAATCATACAAAACGATTACGAAAATATTGGTCATTAAATAGAATATTTATAGTTTGATCTCTGACATTATACCCAGTAAAACGGAAATAGTACTGTTATTAAAAGAACATCGCTAAACAAACAAGAAATTGAGCAACATACTGTACAAACACTATAAATGAAATAAGAAAATAAATAATACATTAACTCGTGTACATTTGCAATTCTTTTTATCATTCAACATGCTTCTTGAGAAGTTAACGGGAGGCTGACCGAACACCATACTTTTATATCGAACAGGTTCGAAGAAAAATTGTCAACCATAGAATCGCTTTTCCACAGGACAAGGTTTATCTTTGCCGGTGATTTCCATACTCGTTTGTAGGATGCACTAAGAGACTCCATTGATCGCGATCATCCTTTGTATTCTCAGTAAACAGACAGCAAGGTCGTTACATGAAAGCCGGCTGCTTCCGGTGCAAAAACAACGTGTTCGCAACTGTTGCCTCGGGAAATAATAACATACTGTTGTATGAGCGTTCTTGCACCTCGCATGACGCGGAGACCAAGAATTTTCTTTTGGTGTAACTCGGATTTTTAATGGCATATTAAATAAACTGGGGTTTCATTGTGTTTGGAATTGCATCATGAAGTGGTGGTTGGGGTCTTCAAAACACTGTCAAGTGTATTACATACTACTTCGAATTACTACAGTATTGTATAACAAATTATAGGAGAGTTAGACGAAGCTACCCGTATAAAGTTTGCATTTAAATTCAACGTTCATCAATTTGCAGTACTATGTATCCGGAATAACTTCAAGTATAAAAGTAAATGAATAAAACGAATTGCAGTTTATATGCACTTAATAAACCTGAATGGACTTTCCACATACTTAGCAATGTAGAATCTATAAAACTTGCAACCGCTTTGCGAATACAGAGTTCATTTGCCAAGTAACTTTTCAAGTTCTAAGGAATTTTAATTCGATAGAATTGCAAATAGGCACAAGGCAAGGTGTCGAGTCAATGTGCAATCTGAATTGGAGAAATATGAGAGAGAATTGTTTTTTAAATAAGGTTGCCAAGCGGTAGCAAATTAAAGATCGATTAAGGACAAGCATTTCCCCCTTTACTGCTACTCGGACACAGGGGACACGTGTAACGTGCACAGGGAACCACATTATAACCTGACTAGTAGTCTGAAACGGTAGTCTGTTCAGCCAGACATGATTCCTGTCGTTTGTTCGTGACACTCGAATAAAATGATGTTGCAGCTTTGACGTGATCATTACCGGCTCGCCTGTAGGTATTGTTCAATAAAATCGGGGAAAGCTAAATGAAGTTCATTGCTCTATTGTCTCTTTGTTTCTCTATGTTCTACCGAATTGTTCTTCGTGCCAGGCGTCACGGATCATTATTTAATTTTTATAGCGCTCGTTGGATTCAATTCTTTGGGAACAGAGTTAAAAAGATTATATAATACTCGGGAAACGTTACTAATTAAAGAGAATTATTAACTGAAGTATGGGGTTACTAAATTATCTTCTAGCGAATTGTATGCATTGGGTTTAATACTACAATTAATATAAAAGTCTACCACGTATGTCTTTCGTTCCATTTTATCGAAGTTGATCAGAGTTTGTGCATATCTAATGTACGAAACGAGTCACCCTTTTGAAAGACAAGTACAAGCTAATACGAACACGGATCACGCTTGCCGACTAGTATCCCCTTAAGCTCGAAAACATATGGCGCACAATTACGATATAATGATATATAATTAATGGAATTCGCTCAAGCCTCCTTCGAGCGTTCCGTGGCACGCTTGTTTCTTCGAAAAATCGAAGGGCACTGAGCGTTGACGAAGGGGGGCCTTTGAATAAAATTCGCATCGCCCTCCGCTTTCGCCCCCACATACATACTCGCCTCTGCCCGTCCACGATTAAGCACACTTTGCATTTCATGTCGCCAGACTATAACAGCCGAGGAAATTACTGGCACTGGAACGCACTAATTTCCTCTGTCACGTGAGCCAACTCCATTCCATGAGCGCTGATCATAAAAATATATTCCTACTGCAGAAAAACTATTGCACTTTCTTTAACCACTATGCATGTAGATTCTATGAAAGAATCGTGTGTTTTATACTTATAATTATAGACGGATGTATAATATTGCTTGCGTAACATGGGATTTGTTATATGAAAAGAAATAACCATACGGAACGAGTCAAGCTGCAAATATTTCTTTAGAGAATTGTATATACCAATCGCATATACTTTCTACACTGCAATTTTAGGTATTCTCCTGTCATTAATTACCAAAAATGGTTCGTGAATTAACCATCTAGGCAAGAATATCCCTTTAAAGGAGACATGTCTGTTTCACACAGGTGAGAGGAACAACGTTCTATTTCAACATAGTTTCCTACAAGGAAATGCCTATCAATTTACCAACACATGCGTCAGTGTAATAGCAATGTTGGAAAAAGTACCAATTTCAACTTACGAATATATTGGGCGTGGTGCGAATTGAGACATTCATAAGGAGCAATGATTTCCGGCATTGTCTGGAAAAAGGGGGGAAGGTGTAGCAAGCATTAAACACTATGCTCGAGCAGTGCTATGATTGGTACAGTGGGACACTCAGCTTAAGTCGAACGTTCACTTCATAAAGCCGCTCGAATCGTCGAGATAAATAGGGCCAAATGTTTCGGCGAGGATAATTTAAATATAAAGCGAGCGAGAGCAGCCGCACGCTCGTAAAACCGCATTATAAAATGATCTATCGATCTTCCGCATTGGGAACTGGCGATCGTTCCGCCGCGAAAGTCGACTATCAGCCCAATAGAAAAGCGTGCACACCGATAACGACGATCGAGTGAAATAAACCTGAAATCCCACTAATATCATTCATGTTTTTGTCGGGATTATTGTCGTGCGCGAAAAACCAGGGCAACGGGAATTAGTTCGTAATGGAAAATTTATCGTTCACGAGTTCCACTGTACTATCGCTTTAGTAAACAGTCGAACTGCAGTAACTTCAATAAAAATATACTGAACTGTATCATAGTACATTAATACGGAACGATATCAGTAAAACCATGATTCAGGAACTAGTATTACTACGATATTTCTCTTAATCGATTTGTATAGTGCTAAACCTTTAAATGCTATGAATTTTATCACTTGATTTGGCTCTTTGACGATAATCAAAATCAAAGTAGAATACCAATAACTTCGCGAAGTCTTAACACATATATCAGTAAAAAAGACTGAAACACTAACAATACCAGCTTCACCAACATTTCTCAAACTTACATATAAGGACTACCGCATTCCCAACCCCTTAAAAATTCTATGAAAGGGCCATTTCCCCAATCAACAATCAATCAGCCAGAGTCAAGTAACTCGGCAGACACATGACTGAGAGACGAGGAGCCGCAAATATAGACGTAGCGGTGCAGCGGTGTCAGCGGGTAACTGCGAGAGCAAAGCGGCGCGACGCGAAGCCGGCGAGCGAGCTGAACAGGAGAGGAACAGGAGAGGACGGCCGGCAGGACGGAGGAAAGTAAGTAAGTAAGTAAGCGAAACCTTCTCTCCCCGGCGAAGGAGAGAAAGCCGACAGAAAGGTGCAAGAGGATCGCGTCCACGCTCTGCGGAAACCGAGGAGCATCGAAGAGGAAACGAGATGTTCCCTGGGACGGAAAGGAGACCGATCCCAACCGATGAAAGGAGAACGAGAGTAGCAATGAGACAGGGAGCAAGGGAGAGCGAGAGAGAGAGAAAGAGAGGGCCGAGTGGGGAGGGGGAGTGAGAAAGAGGGAGAAAGAAAGAGAGAGGGAGCAAAAGAGAGAAGGTGAGTGAGAAGGCAAGGTAGGATCGTAGAGGTAACATCGTAGAGGCTGTGGGACCTGATCCCAAAGGTAGGAGGACTTGGGTTGGCGAGGCCAGTCCATCGCGGGCCCTCCTCTCGACCGAACGCGCTTTACTTTCTGCCCGCTCGTTCAAATTCCCATGTGCACCGGAGCGGCATAGTGTGCGCGGCCCCCGGCCTTCTACCCGCTCGGACTCCCTAAGCACATACAACCCCCTAAAGAACTGGGCCCAGCTCGCACTCTCGCTACGTACTCCGCGGGCCTTAGTTCTGACTTCGCTCCTGGCACACTTGGTGGCTCAGGTGGTGGAGTACCGAGCGGTGGTAGTGGTGGTGGTGGTGGTGGTAGTGGTGGTGGAGGTCGTGAGCGTGTCGTCCCCCCGGGGGAAGTTGGTGGTGGCGGTGATGGTAGTGGCCGCGCGCTACCTTGAACGCACCGGGTTACACCGCACACCTTGCACAGTTACCCTCTGCTCCAGTTCCAAGGCGCGCTTCAGGGACACCGGCTCTCGGTGGGCCTCCAATTAGCCGGGTGTCTACCCTTCCCAGTAGAGGGGTCCCGCACGCACGCACACGCACACGTACACATACGCGACTGCCAACCCCCGTGTTGCCTTCTGTCGGAACCGGAACGCGCGCGAGTCTGCATCGGCTGTTTCGATTGGAATTGCTGCGAGAATCACGCGTTAATTGATTTACAAGTCGGAGGAGAGATGATAGTTGGGGATAGGTGTCCGACGGTGCGGTGTTGAGGAAGCAGAGGGCATCCTGAGGGCTCGCGGTCCACGGAGCAACGGGGAAGGAGGACGAGAGGGAGAGAGAGAGAGAGTAGTGTTGCTGACAGGTTGGCGAGATTATGATGATGTCTCGGTGGAGCGCCCGTTGCCCGATGACTGGCGGCGCGCGTCGAGTGCTACATCACTGACAAGAGACAAGCATCAGGTGCGATGAGAGACGGCGAGCGCCGCATTTGTCTCGGCGAGTCATCTTGAGGACGTCGCGAGATCGAGTGGGCCCCTGGCAGGAACGATCGGCCCGATCGTATTTTAATTCGGACCAGTACTCTTCTCCTTGTACCAAGTATTTTCTACCCTCCCTTCACCCGCCGCCTCCCTCCCTCCCTCGTTCTCTCTCCCTCTCCCGGGGTGTCACACGCGCTCATCCCGAGCGTTTATCTTGTTTGACGGATCTTCGATATAGCTGGTCAATCGAAGGCCCGAGCGAAGCGAACAGGCCCGGCAAGAACGGAAGAGCGTAAAGGGGGCTCCTCGTTAGTGGAAAAAACGAGCGCGCAGGAAGTGGCATGCAAATTTTCGCGGCGTCGGGTGTCAAAGGCAACAGAAGGAAGCAGCAGGGAAGGAAGAGGCTCCAAGTAGAGAGCGCGACGAGGAAGACCGAGGGCCCGATGGCGCAAGGGCCAGTCCACTGACAAGGGAGAACAATAAAGCCGAGCGGGACAATAAGAAACCGGTAGCCTTGCGATACTCGTATTCTCCCAAAGAGAATACACTCTTCTTCGTTAAGTTGCGCCGAGGTGGAGCCGCCGCCGGCTGGCAGGAGGACAGGAGGAGTCTCGCAATGCCACGCGGTAAGGCCCATCTCGCGCCTCGAGTGGGCCCGAGTACCGAGCGATCGATCACTGGCCAGCAAGTCGATTCCGCGATCTCGACGTACCGATCCTCCGATCTCGAACGACGCGACGGCCGTCGCTGGCAGGCCGATGATGTGCCCACCGAGATAAGTCCCACCGCTCCATTCGTTAGCGAGAAGAGTGCGCCCGTTGGACAATAAGGAACCTCGCCTCGCGTGAGCATCGCCACCGATTCGCTCCTTCAATAAAGCATCGCCCAACAGAGACTATACATCCAGGTGTATCGGCGATCGGACTGAGATCCTCGCCAATAAAATACGCAGTGCCGATAACAACAGGGCATCGTTATCTTTTTAATTAGTGCCTATTTGCTAATGACTCGTGTGTGCTCGATCAGCCGCCGGCCACGGTACTGGGTGATCCGGTCATTAAGACAGCCGATTTGCCGTCACTAAGATAAACTCTGTCTGTTTCATGGATTAGAGCCTACTTTCTATCAACGATCCTTCTGACTCGAGTGTGCCAGACTCATTAGGAACGATCGAATAAATAAGCCTGGACCAGGATATCTCGGGATTCGCTGGAATCGTCTGTCGCCCGATTACGTTATCGAGTGAAATTCGTGCGGCGCACCTGTGGAAGGAATTTGTTCGGGATTCAGGGGGTTTACGGTGTTGAGAGCGGGAATTAGCGCCTATAGAAAAGAGTTGGGGCACGCGAGGAGAGCGCGATACCGCTCGGAAACGTGTGGACTTGCTGCGGACTAAAGCTCCTTTCCGCTTAGTCACTGTTAAAAGGAACGGGCTGGCCTCTCCTCGGGAGTATTTGGTGACCACAAACACTTGTCGGACCAGTTAAGCGCTCAAACACTTTAGAGTCTCGAAATGTTGGTCTTGCAGTTTGACTCTTTCACGCTCGGCCAGCGTCCAGCGCCTTTGTCTCACCGTCCAAAGGGACTGGACCATATATCTGCCCGTGGAACCGTTCCTCTCGATTGATCATCCCTTGCTCCCGCGACTGAGCGTGTATCAGCGCGCCGTGAGTTTTTTAATGCGAAAGGACCATTTCGAGAACAGGTTTCACTTTGCTCTCAGCCGTATCTAACGAAGCACAGTGCTAACTTTCCTCCGGCTCCGCTTGGCCTCTCTAATTCGCCACTAATCTCCAGGACACAGTGCGCCATATTTGTGGAACGGGGATATATTCACCCTGGGCGTCGACCCGTGCCAAGTCGCCAGGAAAAACTGTGCGAATAATCGAAGCAATCGTGCGAGGATTGTTGTTTGGAGGAACTGACGGTGCGTCGAACGGACGAACCGTTCGGGCGTAGTGAACTCTTGCCTTTTCGAGTGCATCGGTTTATGGATTTCACTAAACACGGTGATTGTGATGTAAGAGATGCGTCGTGGTGACATCGCGGCAACCGCGATAGCCCTACTGATTCTTGGGCAGATCCAGGGACCGCGCCAGACAAGGTGAGAGAATTACCAGTCCTCGTAACTATTTTACGAATTATTTTTTTGTCTACCTTTGTAATAATGATCGTGTTTTTAAGCTTGGAATTCAATGGCGAAGAGTATAATCTATTTGGATTATATTTTCAAAGACGATTTCAAAAGATACTATTGAATCGGAGGATGCGTGAAACATGGAATATCCTACATAACTGTTCCGACACTTCTCCCACGTCCGAGTAGCTCCTCCTTCTTTGCCCCACTAGTTCCACGATAAAGGGGGGAACAAACCGGAACTGCCCAACTTAATCTTTATAGAATTAGAGAAAGCTCATGCGCGCATGAGCAAGAACCTTGTTTATTATACAAAAAGACATGCTACCCGTCCTGCTTTCACCATAGCTTCCGCTAAATCGTAGCACATCTATACTTTCTACGCATAATATTTATCGTCCGGCACAGTCATCTTTAGCAAATTATTCTGACCAACTGGGAACAATTATAATTGCCGCGCCTCGCACTGTTAGAACGTGGAATTCAAAATATGCGGGATAAATTTAGATACTTTCTGAGCAGAAAGTGGGTAAAAGTCCGGTTGGAATTTGCGATGAATCAACGAGAACTCGTTTCTTTGCATTTGGCAAGAGTAGAGGGGCGCATGTGATGATAGTAATCGCTTTATGCTCGCGTACGACTTGTTTAACAAGGGCTGGCCGCCGTGCCCGTTATGTAAAATAATGTCGAGCACTCGCGAAGTGAGGATATTCAAGGCGACGGAGCATCGGCCATTGTGGAGGCAGAAGCCCGGCGTAGAAGGAAAATAATAGAACGACAGGCACGCAATGAAAGTCATCGAAGCGAACACCGATTCTGCGAGCCACCGAACACCCCGGTAGAATGGGAGGAGGCGGACCTCCAAGCTCCAGATTCGGTTTCCCTTCTTCACACTTCTTCAGTCACGTAAAAGCCAACGAGATTTTGTTTATAGAATCTCATTTAACCGACTATCAATAAGACGAATTTATAGTTTAAGTATGAATCATCAAGTCTGTTTGATACTTGACTTTGAAATTTTACTGCGGCTTCTAATTCATTTAATAGTCATAGCTTATGATTACTGACAAATATTCATGGGAATTCTAATAACAGTTTATCGAATACAGCAATAAAAGAGTGTATTCTAATGATTCATAGAGAAATTATATATGCATAAAATTCACTGGTTTTTAATGAAATAGACGGAAGAGTTTGACGAATTAGGGTGGGAAGCGTAACGAACAGGCAGACTTTCGGGAGAATAGATTGCAATGAATGCTGGGAAGACTCTTTACAATCAGATTCACTTGTTCTTCAGGTTTCAGTGCGGGGTTCCGACGGGCAATGCTAGGATTTCAAATAGTACCCTGCTTTATATACGTTCACCCCACTATAAGCATCCCTTCTCACTTTTCTTGCATCGTCATCATACGGGCAGTCGGAATTCCGTGAATCATTTCTCGATTCTACCGATACAAAAGAACTACATTGACGCGAATAGGAAGAATGTGACTAAATTAATTAAACCAAATTTAATCGAGATTTCAATCATTTCGAAAGCATTTACTGTATAACTTCCATATACAAAATGTAGTTATTAATTAAATTCTACTGAAATACAGACTCCGAATCTTTCTCCTTCAGCACCGGAACGTATAATATATATAGTAATTAACGTAATAAGATTAATTGAAGCCCATCAACTCTTAAGTTTTTCTACCACTGTTTACACGTTTCTCAATCAAGCTGAAACCCTATTAAACCGCGATTAGCGCGCACGCGAGAGTTGGGAAACGCAGCGGGTCACTTTTACGAGTTCGCCGGTATGTAAAGCAGTGACATTAGTATTTATCTGTGTCATGTTTACGTTTAAATTATGTCTTGTCTGTCGAGGTAGAGTGTGTTCTGAGTCACTGCTTCTTAATTACATAGATCGAGAGCAATGCGCTTGACAGCACATAAATCTGAGACAATGCCTATACTGACATCGCCGGTGCACCGACTCACTGGAATGCTCGCATTGCGCATTCTACGTTTGGTATAGGGCTTTCCTATGCCCTCACTCTGCTCCATATACGTTTCACTCGGATGTCCATTGCCTATTTAGACTTCTACATAAACTCCCTCGACGAACCAACTACTTGCAAAAGAATGAACGCTGCATGCAAAGTGATTTACTATTAAGTGTATTAAACCAGACCGACACGATCGAGATTTATATGCAAATAGTAATTACAAAGTGCGAATTACTATGCAAATTTAATGATTTTAATATAATTAAAATACAGCGACAGTTTAAAATAGCATTTTTTGTAATAACATAATTGATATTTCAGTCGACAGTTGTTGTGACTCACGGGAAATATGACTGGCACCGTATTAGGTTTGCCCACGTAAGCCTAGGATTTTGCATAAGCGTAAAACATATGATTCGATTCGTGTAGATCAGAAAATTAGGATTCCGCGTTTGCGAAGCTCCCCGAGATTAATTGTCAAAACAGAGAACCTGATTCCAGTTTGCGACGCGTTAAAAAAGGCGACTTTACAAGTCTCGCGTGGCTTCTTAAAGTGTCTGGCAGGCGCGATACACCTGTTCGCCAATGCGCGGTATAACGAATGTGGGTAGCAAAGCATTAAGTACTGTCAGCTGGTCTGATAATGGTTGATAGGGATAGAAATAGGGGACTCACGATTAGCATAACTGGCCGGGGACAACAGTCGTCGATATATCATGGAAAACCCACCACTCGAATTACGATTTCCTCGTTAAGCGATCGGTGTATCACCACGATCCTGCTATTAAAACGCCTAGCGTTGAGTGTCAGCGGCACTTTTTCCCTTGATTCGTTAAACTACTTGTCAATTAAGTCATTTATTTTCACGCCTATCAACAAGTCGATTAGAAGAGCAGTGCAAGGAAGAGAATGTCCACCTGATTTGCACTCTATATTGATGTAACTCGGGATAATTTGATTTTGAAATACTATAACAATGTAACTTGAAATACATACTATCACGTATCAAACTTAGATCCTTCAATTTTCATTATTGATGAAAGGTACTTTGATAGGATCGAAATCATCATCAGTTAATATTCACCTCTTACAGTCCTGTTACGGTTGTTATTTCTAACGCACGTATGTCACGATTAGGAGAAACGCGTGAAACATCCGTCGAACAGGCAGGGACTGGCACGGTTGCGCCAGTACACAAGAATCCAGAATATGATCATTAATCTTGGCGAGTGCGAGCGAACGGAAGAACAATATATCACGATCACCCACATGCAGGAGAGGCGCGCATTTCACGAATCCCATAGGGTGGTCACAAAAAATTAATAACAGGCGTTGCCAGCGGCGATCGATCATAATCTAGGCGGTGCTCGCTCGCGGCCCATTAATATGCAATCCGAGACTGCCTGGAATCAATCTAAATTACGATTCTCAGCTGATCGTCCGTGAAAGGGGTAATGCGACGTCCTAGCCGAAATGACTCAGACTTTGTTGCGAGTTCTCAGGTGTGTGTTATGCCGGTGCTTTTCGAACGCGTTCCCTTTGAGAGTCGTGACGTTCACGCTCGAGAAGCTTGACGAGTACAAATAGCTGTGAAAAGCTCCTTGCATTATCCTGAACCACCAGGCTGTGGGAAGGGATGCCATATTGAATGGAGAGCTGCTCCTCGACTTCTTTTCAAGCCAGTAACTGTGAGAATACTTGCCGCTTATGTCACTCGGCTTTTGTAATGGCTTGTGATAATTAATACAGTAAACTTTTCGTCGAACAATGCCTTGGAGTAATGAATACTTCGCCAAACTACTAAACATATCATTAACTGCACGCGATGTTTGTCATAATTCAAATTGCAACAGCTTATAATCAATTTAATCAGTTGCAAATTATTGTTAAATTATAGAATGAAGTTTCGAAAGGTTGGTGTTAGTTTAAATTGCGCGTGTACGGTGGGCTTGCAAAATTTACAGCGAGCACATCAGTAAAAATGTATATTGGTAGCATTTGCATGCAATGCGCATTGAGCGAGCATTCCCGGCACTGTTCCGGCGAGGCGTGCTAATGAAGAGGAAGGATGATCTCTCGGACGGAATTACGAATTCTCCGAAGTCGTTACCTCAGTTATAGTCCTTGATCCCCTTACTGCATTGCGTGCTAATTCGAGTGCGTTTTAACGAAGCCCCCCGGGGGCCAGCAGGAGTAATTTGCAAGCTATTTAGCGCAATCGATATCGTGACGAGCGCGCATTTATCAGATAATTGGAGAAAAGTCTCTATTACCGCACCTCCCTATTCCACACTATCAATAAAGATCGCTCTCAGTTTAATGAAATAACGTACGAGTATCATCATTCAGTGTGTGTAAACTCTCAATTATACTGTCGAAAAAGTCTTTTACGTGTTTCTTTGAAGTAACGCGTCTTGAAACGAATAAAACTGTGTTACATTCACGCTAAATTATACCAGTTTTTCACATACTGAATAACTTTGTAAGCTTACAGTTTTTATATTAATGAAAAATCCACGATTATTCATAGCGTTAATAGAAACTCTAAGCAGAAAGTAATAGAAACATTAAAGGTGCAGAGTCCTATGTCGTTTCCCGTTGCGATATTCCTATCCACGTCGGTGCGAGCAGGTATCGATGTCGGTGTATCCAATTGGTCAAAGGTGGGCCTGACACTAAATTAAGATCGGACGGTGTAAAGCAAGGCCCCCGGGACCCCCGTCGCGAGAAGTAGTAATATACTGTCCGGCGTAGTGTTCGATTCAGTAGTAGGTTTCTTGTCTTCATCCCTTCCCACCTGCTAGCGCTTATTGGCGGCTACGATTTACGCCATCAATTAAGCACAAGCACGGACCCATCTTCATTTCAAAAACTTCGATCACGCAAGACTGTCGTGTCCGAATCTACATGCGTACGATTATACGCGTTTTTGCTCGGAGAGGAAGACGTAGATGGTAGTGAGATGGTTCGGGGCGCTTGCGATCGCCGGGCGAATAAAATCGTCCCACGGGGGACTCGGCGGGGCCCAGGAGTACGGGAGGGGGAAGGGCCCCGATAAGAACAAAGCGCTGGCGCGCTCTGTCGCTCGCAGAACTCTCCTCGCCGCTCGCGCGCATAACGAATTCCGCGCGAGAGCGAGCTGCAAGCTTGAGGCCCCAGGAAGAAGGAAGGGAACGGGGCCCCCGCTCGAAAAGGGCCCCGAGCGAGGGAAAAAAGCCGCGGTCGAAGGTCCAATTAAAATAACCAGTGGTCAGCGGACGTCGCCGTAAAGGAGCAGAGGTATAATGAGAGAAGAGAGAACCGAGAAAAAGGGGGCGAACTGAGAAAAAGTTCGGGCCCGGCTCGATAGAGAACGAGAGGCGGAAGGAGAGAGAGAGAGAGAGAGAGAGAGAGAACGAGGGCGAGAGACAAAAGGGTCGAGACGCGATTGAATAAAGGGACCCTCTCTTCGTCTGCGAGAGGGAGGGGGCGGGAAGGGGGCACAAAGCGCCATTAAAATATCTCTAAGTGCCCCGGGAATCGGACCCATGAGAGATGTCGACCGTGCTGCCGCGTCTTCACCAATTCAAATTGATTAAATGGCAGTGGGCCCCGTGGGACCTCATGTTTCGTCGGAATTGGACGAGTTTCGTCCTTCTGCTGTCGGGAAGGACCAGGAAGAACAGAAAAAATGTAAGGGACACTGTATGATCAAGAATTGTCATTCAAAATTGAATGGTTTCTGTTCTATTATTAGCATTTTATATCTCGAATTCTGTTTTCCCTATGGATCTGTCTATGGTTCTTTACTGTTTTGTCCGAAACTTGATACCACAAAGCACATGAATACCGTAAGATATGAGCCTGTTGTATAATATGAGCCGAACGAAGAGAATATTAAATGGGAGCAGTATGTCAGAGTGTTGGTTTTCCATCTGACTATCCTGTACGCGGGTAATCGCTCATTATAACGCCGGCCAGGCTGAAGTACCGCACGCCCGGGGCGAGTGACTCTTCACCAGAGGGGGATTTTTTCGAACTCGGAATGTGTAAAGTACCGCGGCGACCACGATTAAACGCGACTCGCGAGCCAGCCTTTATGAGCTCCGGCAAGAACTTGTTGCAATTTATGATCTCGTATCTGGAAATCATCGCCGCCACGGTCCTGAGTGTTCCCCGCCAGTTACCACGAACTTGATCTATGTCTTTATTAGCCACGCGGGACGTTAACGAATGACAACTCGCGCGCACTACGCTCAAACGTACTCTCTTTTCAAATGACTCGCGTCGTGCCGCCTCACGCCATTAATAGTCGCATGTGTGAAGGTTGGTAATTAGTGCAAATGGCCCAGCCATAGGCAGATCGAGCTAAGGTAAATTTAGTTGGATGATACTAACTTTTGACGCGTAGTCATCGAAAAAATTCGTACAAACAAATGCTCCACAATGAAAGTCTAAGAGACGCTTCCATATTTGATCATTTTTAATATTTTATAAGCACAGACAATTTTTTAGACAGGGTAAAGGCAGTAAAGCCTGAAGATTAAAGTATGCTTTTGAGAATGGATGATCCTACGAAAATCATTAAGTTTTCTAGAAAATTCAAGATCCTTTTCACGAGGTGTACGGATAACAGTAACCGCACAAGTTTATGCCCGCAGTAACACACAAGAAATAAGGAAAACAACAAACACACAGCCGGCATAAGACGGCATTGCGCCACAATTGCTAACGAGCGACCACAGACGATGATCGTAATCGTGTGATGATTGCGGAGAAAGGTGCGTAGAAACGGAGGGATGGGAACGCAAATACTAACCGCCTCGCCAGGATCATCTCGCGAGTGGAAGGGAAAAAAGTCTGCGGTGGCGTTCATTAATATCGTGGAAAAGGTCAGAGTCATTACTAACTGTTGTTGTGCGGGAGTGTGAAACTTCCATTTCGTACTCTTATGCTCGTCGCGTAAAGAATAAATCATTGTTGAACGTAAATGTGAGTGAAATGAGTAAAAAAGCAAGTTTTATTGGCACTTGCATAAATTGGAACATAAAATATAGAAACGTAGTAAACACAGGGATTTACGAAATCACCACTCTTTCTACTATTTCACCCTAATCATAAGTGTCAACGGGATCACCCTAAATCTATCGTAAAAGTAAACTCCAGTTTCGAAGAAGCTATAACACGTTTTCAAAACATATATTCCGATGGGAAGAACGACTCTATTATTAAGTGAAAGCGTAAATTTAAAGGGCAAAGTGGCGAAAAAGTTATAATTTCAGGACTACGGCAGTGAGTGTGAGTGCCCCTATTTCGTAGACGAGGGTACAGAGAGGCGTGTTCTCCTTTCGGTCCGTTCTCCCTGATGTACGACTGAAGACTAGCAATTTACTGGGAATACATTAACTTATTTACATTTAGACCGACCTGTAATTCCTCTTGCCCTGCCCCAACCCTCTGGCTTCTCTGATATTTGTCAAACGTGTTTAAATGCATTTCTCTTTCGCCCCTCTTTTACGATAGCTCATCCGAAAACTACTCTGTCTCATCTGAACCAGCGCGTACTGTATTTTTTGCAATAATAACAAGACAAAAAATATATCCTACGATACTAAAGCACCGCGTTGCTACAACACAAGTATTACTATACTCATTTATAAGGCGTAGTTAACTCTTCTAAAAAAGAAAAAAAAATATCTCGAGGAATTATCGCGGTGGGAAATAATGATGCTACAAGACTCCATGAGGATGCAGTGGCCGAATTATGAATTTGCCGACGATTATGCAAACGCGTACCAACAAAATGAGATGAAGTCCGGAAGAGCAGACGTTGAGACAAGTTGCCGGAGAGTGTAGACGTGCTTTCGACTATGTCGTGTTAAGGGATACGGGAGAAAGTGTTAAGTCGAGGAGCAACGGGAGGTGACAAAAGTCGACTTAATGTATTCAAACTGCCGGTACGTCCTGGCAGCAGACATCCCTCCACCAATTACCCCTCGTCCCGAAAGAATGTACGCGCGCCTAGATAATCACTATAATCGGCTGCCTTCATTATAATTATCACCATTCATTGCGACGGCGAGGTCTCCTGCCTCTTGATGGAACGGACGCCCGGCCAATCCGGCGCACCGTTAAGTGCGCCAAATCTAATTAACTTTAATCCGTCGTAATTACGCGGACAGCCGGTCATTATCGGTCTCGATGTTACCCGCTATGACCCGTCGTTAACTGCGAATCGCGCTTCCCTTGTCAGCCTCCAACTTTATTTGCCTCCATTTCGATACCTCGTTCCCATGACGGAACACCCTTTACTCGTTACTGTAATTAGATGATTGAAAGGGATGAAATTGCTTTATTGCTAAGTGGCGGAAAGTGGGACTCACGCCGGCTTTTCCTTATCGATTTATTTTGCTATAATTTTATTGTAGTTGAGAATAAGAATGTCTAATTTATTATACTTTCAAATCAATTACAATTGAAGGAGTCAAGTGTAAAGGGTTGTAAGAGCCAAGGAATATTACATTGCAAGTAATATTTATAATGTTTCTTAAAAAGGGGTTGAATACCGCTTGGTATATCAATATCTCCATTCCACCATCGGCTTGCCTATACCCAAGTTTCAAATCCCGATTGAATAATTCACAAATATTCTTCGCGTCACTAAACACCCAAAATTAGTTTCAATCTTGTCGAGGGTAAATGCAAATGCAGGCGCCACGCCGAATTTGTGGCTACGACTCAATCCCATTATGTTCGGGAGATGAACGACGAGCCTATGAAACACCATGGGTCCAGGGGACTCATTCAAGAGTCCGATTTTCATCAGGCCTTCTTCCCGGCGTCCATTCTCACAGTAGGACTATCTGACCGGGGAGAGGATGTGCGCTAGGAAGGCGAGGGTCCAACAGGGTCTGAATGGTAAAGGAAACCGGCTAATAAATCTTGAGGCGCCAGGATTGAAATTTTCGCCACCTCTCACCTCCTGTCCTAAAGTAAGAGACAGAAGGAGCAAGAAAGACAGGGAGAAAGAGAGAAGGGAGGATAGGAGAACCTTCCTACAGAGATATTTCCAGTATTACCTGCCGGCGAGATCAGATCCCGAAGATACCTGGGTTAACGAGCTGACTGCCCTCCACCCGCTCGAGAACACTTCTATCTTCCTCCACCCATAAAATAATGTTAATTTGTGGCGCCGATATGTAAACACCCGGGCTAAGATAATTAACGGCTGTATCCTCGATTCCCGAGATGATCGAACTTACTTCTTATACGAGGACCACACCATGCTCGGGCTTCTATCCACAGTCATTCGTTATGATAGTGTATCAACCCTTTCTCATATAAATTACGATAGTCGCTGGGATATTGCAACATATTGATAGCCTGGGGAGAATTCGATTAAGACTTTATCGATATTACTCCGAGAAGTGATGAGTGTATCAAAATAGCATTAGTAGTCTGTCTATAAGAAACTTTTGGTTGTTTCAATATAAGTATGAAACAATGGTGCTCAATTTTATATTAGTAATTTAAGAAAGAAAGAAATATTCCAGCATATCTAATGTATAATAAAATAAATCGGTGTAATTTAGTCCTACTTAACTGCGGGCAACTGGTTGCACCGTGCCCGGTTGCTGTAAATTAGCATGGCTATTTTGTTGCTCCAATTTCGCAAGCTACAGCGAAGCCAACGCGACTGGCTCTCGAGCGGCACGGTTTTGCAATCGAAATAAGGGAGGCGAGCCCTCCCAAATAGGACCTGAATTTTTTCGTCTCGCTCGCCTCACGTCTAGGCGAGTAATACACGAGGCTTCCGCTGACAGGATTTGATAGGACGAGGCGGGAAGGTTTTATCGGAATAATTAGTGACACCTGTACGAACCCGACTGTCAAGTCGCTGGCTGGGGGAAGTCTAGAAAAATGATTGAAGTTCGCCCACGATGATCCCTTTCTGTGCGAGCGACTCTGCGTTGAAAGCCGCACGGCTCTCTTGCCTTTCTTTTCTCTCCTTTTTCCCTTTCTCGCCCCCACCAGACTTCCCTCGCGGGGCAAACGAGTCCTTCGTTTTCGTTGCTTATCGTGTCTGACGGCGTTTAATTATGCTTAATGACCGGACGTCCATCGGCGTGAATCTGACGAGCACCTGTTGCGCGCCCGTGATTAACGGCACCGACGTATTCCAACGTTGCGTTACTTGTCAACCGCTCTTACTGCCTGCAGCACTCATCACTTTTCTTCCTACTTCAAATTCATGTTTGTACTTTCGACATATTCGACGACAGCTGAGAAACGTCCATAAACTAAATATAGAACAAGTAAACTGTAAAATTGTATAATATTCGAGTGTTTTTTTTTTACCAATTTGTAATCTGTAGTATGTAGCTATTATTTGTGATTAAGCAACTGAGAACTAACTCAATAAAAACTAAATTTGAAAAGTCTTCGAAATTGAAAGACACGATTAAAGGACTGAATATTAATTATTCGTATTTCATAAAATCTTTCTCTTTTTTCTGAATAGCATTTCTATCAATTCCACAATTTTTAATTATTCTTTAGCTTACTCCAAGTGTATACATTTATATTTTGTCACCTTTAAAACCCCGGGGAATTTATTCATACTCCGGCACCGAAATGAGTGTCAATTAGGGCAAGAAATACCAGCAATGGTAGCATAAATTCGATGAATAATAAAAGCAACATTCTTCTCACAAATGGTATGGCACCGCGGGGTATGCTTGATTTTGCCGAAGCAAAAGCCGGATTGAACATTTGAAATGAGGATCGCTCGGAAGCAAGACCTTGAAACTCTTCGAGAGAGAAGAGGCCTGGCCTGCTCACCTCAAACACATCTCGTTCGGTCTGAGAGATTCGCGAGAACCTCTTACTTCGCCTCGGCCGTTAAAAGTGATATGTACCGAGATGCGTATTACTGTATTACGGCCTGGTATCCCGTCGTCTAGAAACCATTCCCTACTACGGTAAATCAAATTCCCAAAGCGATGAGCGTAAACTCTCTGAAAGATAGTCTGCCATAATTCTACATCTCCGATTGGAGTGTATATTAATAATTGAAAAACTTACGATGAAACTCAGACAAATACAATCCTGACACACCTGCCATGTAATTAATTTGTGTTCTTTTCAAATTCGACAGTCAATGATTCCCCTTTCTAATTGACACGTTAATCAGTCGCACATATTTCAATTACAATTGAATTCCACGAACATGTATGAATCAAGTGTCGAATAATAAATCTGACGGACTGAAGATTCACAGGATTCTAACGAAACAGTTAAAAAAAACTCCAATAATTCAGAAACAGTTTCATTTCTGACTGTATCATTACTAAAAAAAAACTGGTGGTCCGAAAAGTGACGGACTAAGAAATTTGAACGACACCGATTAGAGAGTGCGTACAACAATAACCCAGGAATTTCCGTGGCAGGACGCATCTAACTTGGACTGCTCCACGTCGTATTTCGGTCTGCGTAGCGCTGCCGTTGGATTTTAACGAGCTGATCGCTATCAGGACACCGAGTTATTCACATGACTCATTTCTGCGGTACGGTCAGCGCCAGTGTGTAAGTGCATTCGTATGTATTATGCGCGTGCTCCGCTCCGAGCGTCCTGGACGGACTCGTTCTCGTAAAGCGCGTTATGCGGATTAATAATGATCAAGAGCAAGCAGCCCTCCCCCTCCTTTCTTCCCCTCTCCCATCCCCCACACACTCTTTCAGTAAACGGGGATTGTGCGCGACGGCAGTTTGTCACAGGGTGAAGTATACTTTATGAACTTTCCCCATGGAACTACGCGCTTCTTAACTCACTCCGAGTGATTAAAGACCTTGCCTATGTACCGAGGAATTCTAGTTGAGGGCGGAGTTGAGTCTACCAGAAAAATCATTATGCTAGGAATACATATATGAAATAACTTCCGGGAAATAGAAGTTATATATAGTTAAATATAATTAAATATAGTACCAGTTACAATTGATTCTGTCCGAATCAAAGGGTCGAGACTACTGTAAATTGATTTAATACGTACAAATCTCTATAAACTAAAGTCCTCTAAATTCTTCTTTGTTATCTAATACATAACTAAGACTGCGAAGTATAGTTTCGTCTAGTCAGAATAAAAGTACTCGTATACATTCTGAAAAGAACGGCGGGCAATTCCGCAAATGGGTTTGGGGGAGTAGATAGGAATCAAAGGACGGCGGGGCCAGGGCTCCAGTGGGCGCATTACAACCCCGATTACATCGGTCTACAGAGGTAGCGTTAAGTATATAAATCGGGGCCGTTATAGCGCAGGTAATTTATTCCATATACGATGATATACAGAGTGGACGCAGGTTGCCCAGCCACACGAATGCATACTCTTTTCTCTCCTTCTCTCTCTCTCTCTCTCTTTCTCTGTTTGATGCATGGCGGAAGAGGGGGACACCGCGGGGCACACGCATACCGGGCAATCTCTCGCGGGGCGCGTGTAATGCGGCCGCGGGCGCACAATTTATGGGAATATTTATGCGTATTTATAGGGCGTCGAGTCCTCCGTGTCCGCGAGTGGCTACACGGGGATTTCGTGGGGCCCCGGGCCTACCGCGTGCCCACGGGAACACCGGCCCCCTAACCATCAACCCTCTCTCCTCTTCCTCCTTTCTCCTTCCTCTTATTCTTTTCTCCTCGGCTGGATTTACGTCGTGTCGCCAATAGTTCCGTGTTACCCTTTGCCGAACTCTCTCACGCTTTATTTAGTCTGGTTTTTAAGCGACACTTGGTTTTCGCCGATTGTATAAGTTTAAGGATTTGCACGGTCGTGGTAGTTGCTGATACCTTTTAAAGAAACTATACGAATCACTCGTAACACCTTTATATCCAAATTCCGGCACAATACAACCCAATAGAAAGTAAAAATGTATACTCTTTCTGTAATGTCTACTAATTTCCTTACTTATAATCCTTTTGTTGAAGTTAACGCGACTTATTCCCGATCCCGAAGCTGTTCGCACTAAATAACTATTGGTGTAACTAGAAGATGGTGCGGAAATATTACGAGCGCCATAAGAGGAGTGGCTGATCTCACGTTCGCGCCTTATTAAAGCGTATACGGTGTGTTTTACGCGGCCCTTAACACCGTCGAACAAAGTAGAACACTACCGGGCCGACTTAATATTTACAGCGATGCTCAGAGTTTAGTCCGATGCGAGCGCGCTACCAATTTATGTCGCGCCCGCGGTACTTGGATGCTGCGCTCTTTCATCCCCCGCATTCTCTCTTTCTCACTCTCTCTCTCTCTTTCGCGGGTTTCTCGCGTGTGCGGGAACATGTGTTAGGAGAGAGCCCCCTCGCATACGCTAGAGCTCCTTACGAGCACATTGTATCCTGACAAGCTATTCGAACGTCCTTCCTTCGATTTATCGTCCTTCCGAGACCTTTTCGAGACCGCAGCATCACACGCGCCCCAAAGACAAAGCCTTCCCAATTGTAAACCAACTGTTTTATGGCGTTTTCCGTTCTCCAAATGCCACTACTTTACAGTCACTAACTCACGTTACATGCTAACTAGCTTGTACCGGGAATCAGTGGGGAGCAAGTGAATTCTATAGGAGTCAGTGACTTAAACAATAGACAAGCCGCTAACGACCAGCTGACAGTAGAGTCACCGTGAGATAAAAATGAAAATAAACAGGAGGAATAACGAGTATCGATATTATCGTTACACACGTCAATTTGGACGGCGAAGGTCTTGATTTACATAGATTTAAAGGCCAAGCGAATGCGCTCCTAATGAACCCGAACGTGTAAAGTATGAAGCAGTCGACGCCTCGATGAATAATAAAGAGATAAGAGCGAGACATTCGAACCCTGTAATAGAACAAGTCCATGTAGTGAATGTTTAATGAGTTCTAACTGGAGATGTGTTTCTCGCCCTGTCATAAAACCCTTGTCAAATGATCTAAATAGTGAGGCATACTTTTCGATGCCGGGGAAGCTTGAGTCACAGCATTTGCTTCCGCGTAACGAGCCTCTAATGGATGACGCTTGTCAGAGGAAAGACTTTCACTTTCGCTGGCAATCTTTCATTGGCACCCACGCACTGGAAGAGCACCCCGCTAAGTCGAGGTGCGATAGCGGACCCTCTCGAATCGGACACACGGCCAATTCGAGCGGACGTAATTTACTGTCCGACGGCGAGTGCGTGTCTCTCTCGCAAAAGATCGGCATTTAAGGGCTAGCGCTTTGATTTAAGCGCTTCGTTAAAGTCGCGCCTTCGCCTCGCCAGCCTCGTTTAGCACGCGCGCACTTACAATATGTATGTACCTGTGCAATAGGCCTCCCATCCACTCCAGCTTGCAAGCTTTATTTCCACATCTATTGACAGTGGCGTAAGCCCGGGGCTGAACATGTTCGAATCGTACGAGTTCGCCATCTCGATTTGTAAAATATCGAGAGAAGGAAAATGGTTAGAACTTATTTCATATTGGTTTGGGATAAATTCATTAGAATCATCATTGTCTCATTTAATTTCTAACAGAAGATGATGTATGAATCAATATGTATGATGCTTAAACTAATTTTCTTTTTATATTAAACGTATAAAACTAGGTAATTGACAAATAGTTTGTATTAAATTTAATAAGTAGCACTGCAAGAATGAATAATGTAACCACACTCAAATGACTGTAGATGCCTGAATATAGAATGACCACATAATTTATTATACTTCGGCTTTTAAATTTAAACTCTGCATAAGGTGAGGTAGCAAACTCGAATCAACACGATATTAATTTCTCTCTTAGCGCAATGTAAAAATAAATGAAACAGTCGGTGCTCGCAGAAAGTACAAGGATACTCGTCCACCCCTCATTTTCTATGGCTCCTGTTGGTAATCGAAGCAATTAATAAAAGACAGGATAGGACAAGCGTAGAAGTTGCGACTGCCATTCTACGCCACTGACAGTCTGGGGGCCAGCTCGTGCTACCGTGGTTTATTCGCTGTCCCACATATTACCCGGTGCCCGGCGCATTCGTCATCGAGCCAATCTTAATAAATAATCGAGAAGGCATTATCGGGCAGCGGCGTGACTCTCCTCGCTCGATTACTTACTATTCCCGGGCGCAGAAACTTGCCGGAATAAATCTGCGCACCCCATATATCGATCCGCGCTATTGATCCTGGCGCTTGCTCGCTCTCTTGCACTCTCCGAGAGGACTTCTTGCCGGCCAGGTTAAGATATCCCGCTCAGTTCTCGTCCAGGATAATAATAGACACTGATCTATTAATCCGTCAATGGGCCCGCCTGTTATACGACATATTAACGAGAGCGAAAAATGCCAGTTTTCGAAAAATTGGAGAGCAGTTCACCCACGTGTTGGCGCGAACGGGTTCCCCTGATCTACTGGCGTTGCTTTTCGACGAAAAATCACATTCATGCTGCCCTCGCTCTGTTTTAACCTTAGACATGTTCCTGCTTTCAATGAAAGTGACACGCATGTTTCTGCGAAATGGTGAAATCCAAGGAAGTTTGGTAGTCAAGATTCTGCACCTTTTCCCAATATAATCAATGGTGACTAAAAACAAAGTGACTTGATTTCTAGTTATTCTTCTCATTTTACTTTACCAGTAAAATACACTATACGTGGTGCTTATATCGATTACGTTAACTACAAAACTCTCCCCTTTAACGAGATCGATCCCTCAATAATCAACTTGCCAAGAACGCTTATTTCGACATGGGATCACGATTGGTCGTTGAGATATTAGGAACTCGCGAAAGCCAGTCCATCGACTTAGCGATAAAAAGCGACTAATGGTCGTTCAGGGCATCGGGAATCAAAGTACGACAATTACAGAATCTATATTTAGCCGGGAAGGATGATCGGCGCTGCAGAAGAAAAAGGCTGGCGCATCAAATCGAACGGTGGAGGGGGAAAAAGCGAGGCGATTCCCTGGGCGAATTATCTCGCGGTAGGGGAAGAAGAGGAAGAAGCCCGGATCAATTTCCTCGCCTGTTAATAACAGCGGGGCCTCACCGCCATCAGGCATCCGCTCACTTTACGTCTCGTAATCTTGCGAGTTAATAGTCAGATCAGTCGCAATAAATCTGCATTAGCATCTCTCCGGCCGTAGATTAAGCTCGTGCCCCCTATCTTCTCCGGATAAGGCCAAGTTATCGTGAATTGGTGGCACGCACGTCTCAACTAATATTGATTCACCGCTGCCGATTTCACGGAAACGCCTTCCACGCATCCAACTATCCACTTTAGACCTTTAAAAAAAGTGTGCGAATCATTTCGGATAAGGTTACGATACTCGTATGCTAAAGGAAGTGCAGTGCTAATCGATTCTAGACAATCTACTGCATTGGTTGATGTTATCCCCAAGGAAAGCAGTAGGTTTTAATTATTTCTAGCTTGAAATTGTATCATCAGTGCATTCTGATATTCAAAGTAAAACATACTCAGCAGTGTTTATTTTAATTCACTTAGAAAAGATTTATGTTTAAGGAATATACTATCTGATACTTCCACTTCCAGTATTAAGCCAATAAATAAAGACTCAAACTCGTACCAAGCTCACCGCACAAAATTTCCTCATGAATCACGATTATCACAATTAAACATTAATGCAGACCGTTAGTCTCGGCAGCGCGGCCTTAATTATATTCGTCTCTCTGACCGGCGGGGCCAGTGGATTCGCGTAATAAGCACTTAAAGTAGTCGCTGGCCGATTAGATTATCAGCTACAAGAGCAGCACAACTATTCCATTAGTAATTTCAATCTATCGAGGCGATACTTACTGGCCCTGAAAGAGCGCGCGGCCATTAGAGTGTGCCAGGGACCCGTTGTGCGCCGGGGCCCGATCTCCCCCATGTGTACATGTAATCCCAAGCATGTGTGCGCGCCGGTGTCATTATCGAGGGGGACCAGAGATATCGGCGAATGTTCGCGCGCCCGCCAGTCGATCATCATCGGGTTGGGATCGGCGCTGTGGGTGGGCCCGATGGGTCCCACAAGCATATATACTACGGCTGTATTTGTGTGCGTGCGTGTACCGGTAGCGAGGTTGTCCCTCGCGTGTGGGTCCGCATCTTTCTTCATCCACAGCGAGTCTCTGACAGATCGAACGCCACCTAAGCTTGTACGCTTAAGGCCCGCTGATGCTACGTAACGGGCCCCGGAGTGACGGCTGGCGATGCTACTGCCTACGTGCGTGTAATTATCCTGTCAATGCCTCGGGATTTTCAGGCCCCTTGTTTGCTCATCACGCGATACGCAGCGCCCCGATTGAGCAATCGCTGCTCACTCGAGAGGGAATTAGGGAAACGCGCACTCCTGCCACTCCTGTTCTCAGACTTTTATATGAAAGTCTTCTGGATGAGTGGTGTGTAGGTATAATTGTTTTAGTGGGGACGAAGGTGATTCAGTGTGAGAGTAAGGACTGTGCTTAATTGTACTTGCAAATTGACGGGCATACTGAGACACTGAATGATGCTAAATATATGAAATTAAACGAACTAGATTTCCGAGGGTGTAATAAAGTTGAAGTGAAGTAGACTGTGAACGATGATACATTTTGCAACGTGTAGACTAAAGAGTATATACGACCACTTTAATACATACGATTTTCGCTTTTTTATTATACGAAAACAATAATGAAGAGGCTCGGGTCTAGCCTGCACTTGTCCGGCGGTCATTGTCATGAGTTAGTTCTTCCGGGCGGTCTTAAAAAGCGTGTGGCGCCCCTCAATGAATGCCGGTCGATGGCGGGGCCCAGTATTCCGGCGGTGGGTGAAGCGCGTGTAACCGGTACTTTAATGCGCGTATCATACTCTATGATATGATAATGCGTGGCCGGGTACACCGCGGATTATGCATGTGGGCTCATGTATGATAATTTGGCGAGACAAAGCCGCATTGTCGGGGCATAAATTGAATCGGCGTGTCTCCCTTTACCACCGTGAGATCGGCAACCCACCTATCCACCCCCACTGTCAGCCGGAGACCCTGACGCCCACTGTTCCATCCAGTACACGCATACACGCACACACATCCCCACGCACCGTCGCTGATCGGCGCACATACTTCGAAAGCCGTTCGACTTTCTCTCTTTATGAGTGGCGCGCGTACGCTCTACTCCCTTTTCTCTCATTTCGATCGGCACCCTTCGACCATGTGTGGCATGCATGTACGCCCGTGTACCATGGGACTCCGGTGGGGACATACTTCAGCCTCTCGACATCGGCAAACATTCGTATCTTTTGCAACTTCACCACTCCCAAACGATTTTACCTTGATACCTTGGCACGTATGCAGGGACTAAGTAGAATCGATTACTTTTATTCACTTTCCCTTAATTGCTGAGTCGTAGTTATTTATGGAAATGCATAGGAATAGAACAAAAGTCAAACTAGTTTAATTAATTCGATCAAGGATAGAATTGTCTCGAGTGGTGTAACTTTCTTGTCGTTTAATCACAGTAATATTGAATCAGTAATTAATCTGTTAATCAGCCCATTAATCTCGCTGTTACATTAATCATGCAAGTAGAAACTAACGAGTCATGTCGATTACGCCAGCGCTTGTCAATGGTTTATCAATTCATTGAACCGTTGTTTAATGCTTTCACTTGAATTATCAACTCCAACCATGACAAACATACGATCGGTGTACACGATTCTCCCCGAGTGCGTTCAGATCGCTTTGATCAATTTCCCATACCACTTAAATTCCACAATCTAACAACACTGTATGGAGTGACACACACTACGCCATAAGCAGGAATACCGTGACGCTCGTATCAGTCAAAGTGACTAGCACGAGACATCCGCAAAAATGGGATTTGTCAAGGTTTGAACATTCATAAGTTCCGCTTGTCAGCTAGCGACAACCCCATACAACTCTCGAAAAAGGTTAGACAGATGGAGAAAGGACATCGCTCGAGCTGCCGCCTTAAGGATTTTTCACTAAACAGGTATATCGGATCATATCATGCTGGGAGGCGTGGTTCACCCATTATCACGAAGACACATCGCCTTGGATATCACACAATTTTCTTGGTAAATTCCCTCGTGAGAGCGAGCTTCGTGCCTGATCGCGCTAATCCACAAAATTATACTTCCATTCTTCAAAGGGGGGTGGGCGACAAAGCCTCGTCTCGTATTTTTCGTGATTAGCCCGCTTTCGTCCGGCTGATGCTAAGTTATGAATTTCCGGCGCTGCATCGACCACACACCCCACCCTCTCCGCCCCAGCTTTTTCGTTTCACCCACACCGAGTGGGAGTACACGACTTGTCTCATTCTCTCTTTCTAGCCTTTGCGATAGCCTTGCTGGCTTTCGTGCCAGCTCGTGTCGAATAGATTTCTCTATTCGATGCATCGAGTATTGCCCGGTCGATCGCTGATCGGATTTAACGCTGGCGTGGGACGAGCTTTCGAAGCCAGAGCCTATTCATTAGGGGACTAACGAAGTACCGAATGATGTTTCGGCTGACTACGGGATTTGACGTTGCGCAAAATCGTGTGTGTCTCATTGGTGGATCTGGATGAACAAGAGTTTTTAAATGATTTGATATTCGGCTTTGTATTTGTTACCCCTAATTTTTGGACCGACGATTCACCGATTTCGAGTCTGTCGTAGTTAGAACGTGTATAAATATTCCTACATTCAAAATTCGAAAGCTAAGCATTACTAGCACAAAATAGATATAACGAAATTCTCAGATTCTATTAAAAATAAAAACCTGAACTGAATTCCGAGACAACTGGTCCACCGGTGACTTTAAATAACTCCACGAGTTGCGATTCCGGCGGGACAAAGAAAATTGACCAAAATTAGACTTTCAAATTTTACAATGTAATCCAGCGTGTAGTCGGTCGTTACGAGGCCGGAGTACGTAGCGGACATATTCGCATGACGAATGTCCGGGAGGCAGTGCGACTGCGTCGGATTAGCATAATTCGCGTGTTAACATTTAACCCCGCGTTGGCCCCGAAAATTTCGAAATTGGACGGCCCTCTCCATGCTCCATATCGCTCTCTCTCTCTCTCTCGCTCTCTTGTTGCGTGGGAATCCGTTCGTTGGGAGCATCTGCACGCTTCCGAGCTACGTGTACCTTCGCCAACAGATAATATCGCGGAATTATGCGAACCGCTCCTCCTCGCTTCGGATTAGTCAGACTTTCGTTCGCGTGTTTCCACTGTTTCACCTGATGCTCCCCTGAATACACTTTTTCTTCTTTTACTACACAAGTATGAGCCTCTTCAACTTTTTTCGTTAATGTATCTCACACGGCAGGAATGACAACGGTTGGAAATAACACGTTTGCGATGTTATTATTGTAATTGTATTCGAGTCTTAGTTCTTTTTTGGGTAGAAAATCGTGTGAGGCTTCCTTTGTATCGTATTATTACGTTATTTGAAGCGAAATTATCAGACGGGATGCTTATGCCTTTTGACGTTTTAAGTGGTTGGATATTTTTGTGAATAGCTCCATACATTTTTTTCTAAAAGTATGTTCATAACTGTGAAATTGATAATTCTATTTCATAGCAAACCTCTGAGAACACTTGTACAAAAATAGTAAAAAAGACATGGAATCCAAATAACAGTACTTTCATCGTATGTTTCTATTATCAATGTATCTGAAACGAATAGTTCGACCACCAAAAATAGCAAAGGCACCAACGAATTGTTTAGCCACACTCGACCTCGTATACAATCAGTTCACACGATCGGACAATAAATCACGCGTGACCAAATCTCCAAGTGAAGTATTTGAGAGCGGAGGTTGCAAGGTGTCGGAAGAATTTACGAGAAATGGCAGAAAACACCTGAGCCGGAGTCTTGGAAAAAATGTTTCGGTTGGCAAGGAGAAGAGCTTGGCTTTGAGTGGCGTCAACGTCGATCTTATCTCAGCGGAGAAGCGCCCTTTCAGGTCCTTTTAATTAGTCCCAGCTAAGTACGGGCGCCGGTCATTCCGGGATCAGCGAGGACCCTCAGGAAAGTGGGAGAGCGGACCAAGCCCTGGTAATAACTCGAGGCGCTCGCTGTAAGAACTTGTTCGTCAGCCACGGGATCTTCGACAAGTTTCCTTCATTTCGTCTCACGGCCACGAGAAGACGCTCGACGTAAATCTCCCGGACAACGACAAGCTAGGAACGAGAGCCTTCGAGAGATTGCGAGTGCTACCTGCCTCGGCCCGACACCGTTCGAATTTTGATTGCTTCGTGGAAAATTAGAAAACAAGCTCGAGGGCTAATGTAGAAATCGAATTATGATTAAAGAACGCTAATGAGGGAAAGAAAGGTTTGTTTGAATAAATTATCGTGGTTGGAGTAAAGGATGAAATAAACTAAGAGTATTAGTAATGAATGAGAATTCTTTGATAATTAACTATATAAACTGTTTAACACCAAACTATTTTGTCGACAAATTTGGCCGAATGAAAAATTAATTCTTTAATACAGAGAAACCTTATTCGTTCAAGAATATTATGCGAGTATCGTTTGTATAATTAGCGCCTACGCATGTAGCATATTCAAGTGTCCATTAAATAACGTTTGATTTAACCAAATGAAACCGATTTCTACTACAAAGATTAACTAGATAATCCACGTACAAATTTACAGGAGTTCTCTATATTAAAGACTAGGCGCCACAAACAGAGAGAAACACGAGGGCGCATTCTTTCATCAGGTCTCTGAACAAGGGAATCCGGAAATGCAAACTTTCCGGGTTACGTGCATTCATGCTTCAGGGCGAAACGCGTGCATAAGAATCGCGTAGGTCGGGCGACGCCGCACGAAGAATCACGGGCACTTCAGCATCCATTAGCATTGAATAAGAATTAAATTAACCTGCTGATGGGGAATTCTTTGCGCTGAAAGCCAGCAGGAAGGACAGTGGACCACGCGCACACTGACATGCCATGCAAGCGCAATTCAATGGCTCGAAAAGAAATCTCAGAATTCTTTTCTAACCCTTGCGAGCGTTCAAGCGGAATCCTGTTACTCCTGGTGATTCACCAATAATGATTAACGGCAGTTTTCCTTGGCGAACTGGATTGCAAAGGCGGCTTGTCTCGGCGGGGAATGTGTGTAATTCAATGCACAACGTACTAATTATAGCAGCGTGTGGTCCCGATCGGCCCTCTCGCTTGGGCTACGCGTATCAAGCTAATTGCAAGTTCCGCCTGCCGTTATTAATTGGGAATTCTTAATTGAAGAGTCCCATTGGCCTCTATCCTCCCCGGGTGGCTCGCTCCATTTGCATATAAATGCGTTATTATTTCGTTCGAAGCTACACTGAAACCAACGCATTCCCTGTCTCTTGTTCGCCGCCGCGTGAATAATGGTGTCCTTTCGTTACCTTTATTCTATGTAACCGGCCTTATTTCAACGATTTACTTGTAAATCAGTGTCGTTCCTTTCGTACATTCTCTTGCGCCACTTTAGTAGCAGCATTCTATTTTTTTCTTTGTGGATGGAAAATATCTATCAAGTTATGTCTTCGTGTAAATTACTATCTAATATTGTTGATCAAATTACCGTCACTTGAATTCAACTAGCATGGCAAATTAAGATTCAATCTGAATGGTACCTCCAAGTGATTTTTTATTGATTATCACAGGAATCGATAAATTATACCTTCTTAAGACCAGCGCGCTAAATCCGCTTGCAAAACGAAGTATCTAAAGTTCGAGCAAGACGCAAAAAGCCGAGTTATTAACTCCTGTTACAAAAGTGCCAGCAAGAGACTTTTAATTTGATCCCAAGCGAAAGGACCACCCCAGAAATCCTAATGAGATTAATACGCGTCAGCAAAATCATGCTAATTAGATCGTTCCGCACTATCACAGTCACCGAATAAAACGTTCCCGGCGTATAACGCGACTTTGTATTGGAAATGGCTCGCAGAATTATCGAGAAAGTTGAGGGAACCAGTTAGACTTTTGACCGTCTGGCTTGCAGGTAGCATGACTGCGAAAAAATCTATAAAGACTATTATCATGTGGCATGGGCGAAACGCTTGTCACTTGGGCACACGTAAGTATTAAATTACAGGGGTAAATTTGATCTGACGGTGCGTAACAGACGATTGCATCGAATCTGTCTACTAGAAAAAAACAATCTTTGCAAATGCACAGCACCAATTATTGGTAGGATACATTTTTTTGCGTGCTGTGATTGCATATCTCAGAATTTGAGTGTTAATATTCAATGATAGACCAGGGAGATATATTGTCAGCTTAGATTCAGAGTTCCAAAGACTTTCTGTATATGACGAAGCGGATACTTTGCATAGAAAGTAAATAAAAAAACATGGATTAATACTATTAATATTACTCTTAATATTACTCTGTGGAGTTATACTATGCATTCCCATCACTCTGCGTACCAGACGATAAAACACAATCTATCGATACAATGACTAACAATACAATTAAACTCCATCACGAAGATAACTTAATTTCAAGATGAATCTAATTCACCGATACTAAGAATGAAAAATCGAGGCGTTCGATAATCGCAATAGCAATGACTCGATCTGTTCCCTCACTTTCGAATGGTGGCTGTCGAGGGCAATTTCTCGGGCGGGCGGCGGCGGTGGCGGCGGCGGCGGGCGATACTGGAAAGTCTGTAGGATTCAATGAGCAAGCCATAAATACGGGAATTAGATACGAAGTGATACAGTTCGCCATGAAATAGCCGGCGGCTGGGCGCGAGCCGTTCACTAAATAATACGGCTCTTGGAGCTCCGCTCGAAGAAGGAACGGACTGGGCGCACGCACGCACGGCCCACGTACCAAGGACCACTTAGTAAGTCCTTAATCCTTATCTATGCGTATCGCACATATGCATTGCAAAGTGGACACGCATATATGCCGGAGTGGGATCAAGCGGTACACACAGATACATACGCGCAATCCTCCCCCGACTTGGACTTATCGCTTTGGACAAATGCGGCATTACACGCGTCCCGATCCAAGATCTTTGCGGGAAAAGTCCTTATTTCATGAAGTACCCTGGATTACTTCAACGAAAGAATCCACTTTCCTTCTTAATCCTTTGAGTAAACAGTAATATAGGATTAGTAACGGTTGGGAAGTGTTTACTTAATCAATGCATGAACCACTGCTTTATCGAAAAGTTATAATAGAGTTTTATTCAATACTTCTCGAGTTTAAATGAAAAAAAAACTCCTTCTTAAAAGTTTCAAAAGGTTAAAGCTCTGACAAAAAATAAAATAGTTTTAACAACAGCGATACAAATAAGAATCCAAGTATCATTCAGGTTTAAACTCACAATCACTCGTAATCCACCACAAAACAAAGTTAACGATTGAATCTCAAAAGCGACGCATGCACCGATAGATATTCAGAATACAATTAATCACGATGAACGCCTTGAGAAGAGAGGTCGGCAGTATAGTGACGAGGCGCGTTACAAAGTCTCAAAGGGGCTTCCAAAAAACTCGGGCTTCCCTTGGCGCGATAGCATCGGCATTCTTTCGCGTATGTTCCTGTCCCGAAGAGAGGCGGCCAACGAGAGAAAGTTGAGGTCGGCGAAGGAAAGAAGTGCAAGGCAATGGAGGGCTGAGAGAGAAAGAGGGTAGGAAGACTTGGAAAGGGGAGAGAGGAGCGCGGATGAGAAGGTGGAAAGCGAGAGAAGACGGGCATGAATAACGAGAGCGAAGGAGCGTGTAAATTGAGCGGCGTGCCGCAGAAGGCCCCGATAAAAAGCATCGTTGCACGCTGATAAATGACCGCGGCAGCCGAGAATCGATTATCGATGAGCCGCTCGTGACTCGGCCGATTTTTCGCCGTGGTATTCGGCCCTTCCGCCCTCCCACCCCCTTTGGAACCCAGCCACTTTGTAGCCACCGATATCCCGATCCTGCATGAGGAAAGAGTGAGAAGCACCGACTGACTCTCCCCCGGACTATAATACCCTCGAACGACCCAATGGAAATGGGCGTATCGAATCCTGGACGACGCAGTCATCGTAACCAGAGCGAAAGCAGTCGACTCGCCCCGTAAATACAATACACTGTACACCTAGTGCGTACACCTGTACATACACACGTATGAACAAGTGTAAGGTACTCGTGTATGTGTGTGTAAATGGTGGATGCCAGTGCAGTTCGCCGCGAGCGACTTCGACCTATCCCAATCTGAGATATCCGTGAACGCCCCGCGGCCCTTCTCGATTAGTCACGCTGTATCGAACGCCCGAAACCCATTCGCCACGGCTTGTCGCGTTAAAGTCACCCCGGCCCCCAAACAGCTCCAAATTTTACACCTCCGTCTCGTCCCCCCCCTGCCGACTACCTCCCCCTCTGTCATGGTGACAGTGGGTCCTGTCTCGGAGATTGTTACTGAGATTCGGGTAAAGGATAAACTCTGACGTTGGGCCGCGATGCTCCGAGATTCCTCTGGGTGGGCTACCCTTGCACGATGTGCCAGTAAAGGTGGAACGAGTCTCGACATGCCGTGTATTCCTTCTTTTCCCTTCCTCGAAGCACGCCATGTCAAAATACACGTATTTCTGTTACGTCGCTTGAGACTACTAAGTAGAAATAGTTCTAAATAGAAACTTTTTATTTGATTTTATTTTCTACCGTTTGAAAATCTATATTTGTCGTCCTAAAGATTTGTATTAGTTGATTACTCTGTTTTCAATCGTTCATTTATTCTGGGGAATGTTTTCTGTGTGTTTTGTAATTATTATGTGGAAGAAGAAATTTAATGAGTTAAAGGAAAGAAAGTTTATATCACATTTGAAAAAGTGGGAAGTTCGCGTGACACTTTACGACGCGTAATATGCACATTTGCTGCAGGTGTATCTCTGCACTGGGATCGCGTGTCACGAATCTGCCAGTTAGATAAGCCGATGATCCATGGCATCGTTATTGAGGAAAGATTGTATACCAATGACGAAAGCGCGCCAAGTAAAACGTGTTGCTTCGGAAACGGTAACGTGCAATTTACTCGCCACTTTGATCTCCCGTCTAGTATCAAGCCGATCAAGCTACGATCGCGATCTCAGATACGCCGGAAGGATGCAGAATACATTAGAACCTTCGAACACCAATCATCGCCTTTTATTTTCTGCTCTGTGATACAGTGCTTTGAATACTCCTTTAAGAATACAACGCTTCCTGTACATACAATGATAGGATTGTATTTCAAACTCAGAAATAATTACAGAGAACTCTAAATCCATTAATTAAAAGATGGTAGTTCTCCTGTTATAAGAAAAATGAGGAATTCTAATTATATTAATTACTTAGACATACGATTCCAATTACATGAATATGTATGAATAAAAAATCACGCCATATCTTATGCATTCAAAAACACAACAAAGACCCCTTTCTCGAGCACCAGAGCTCTGAATAGCGTAGTAATTAGTTCGATACGTAAATTACGATTCATTAAGAAGGAATTTCATACAACTGATTCAAGGTGAATCCTTCCAGCAGGGGCCATATTTCGCTTGACAGGAAGAACGTTCCATTAAGCGGGAAATACGAAACGAAATATGTATGGGAGACGAAATACGAGCGATCTTAGTATAGCTCGATTGTAGGATTGCATGGATGCATTGAATCATCGGCATCCGTGTGGCGAGCAGTGTGTAATTAACAGCCTTGCTACTGGTCTCTTTTCGATCTTCCTCACTCGTAAATACTCGCTGCGATAAATGCCTTGGAAGCACGGGCTCTCCGTAGGTGGCATTTACACGTACAAGTGCTACAGGAAACTTTGCAACTATCTGTCTCGCAAGAACCTCCAATCGAGACACGGCGATTAGGGCTGGCACTGTAATTAGCCGCACAATCTGCTGTGGGCAACTAGGAGAGTCAATGACAGACCAGTAAATCTCAAGGAAATCAAAAGGAATTCAGTGAAAATGAAACAATGAAAATGACGAATTGGAGAAACTTACTGATTATGTTTGAATAGTTAAATCAAATGATTAATGAATATTTATCTATGCTCGAAAAGCTGAGAAATATAAAATTGACATTTTTAAGATCTACAATAGATTTACTGTTTTAAAACCTGTAATGCATTCACCGAGATTTTGCAAACTAACTATTTAATACTATTTTCGACTGTCTTTCACGTTTGTCTTATTTCACATGGTCTCGAGTGCACAAGGAGATGTGGATTCCCACAGGGGCATCCGAAATACATACAGCATCACTTTCGTGCTCCACGGCGAGCCACGAGGATTCACCGAGATCTAATCTGAGCGCGGCTACATATGTAGCGTACAAGCAGTTTACCGTGATATCGTCGATACGATCTCACACCCGCGAGCACGAGATTACTGAGATTTACAGCTATAAGATCGACCGGAGTGACACCGCACCACGTCACACACGGCACGTAAGCGTGCTTCTTCGTACGTGTGTGCAGAGAATCACAAGAATACTTGTTTAAAAAGCAGGTTCCTTTTATGGAAGTATAAACTTTCTGAACTTCAGTGGAACATGAATGTTCATTGGCTTATTTGACTTCCTAAAAGGACTGCAACTTTTATGTTTTACATTTATTCACGTATCGTTGAGCCAATGGAAATGTGATTGAATTCAAAATCTGCAAATATTCGAATGGATCTTGTTTAAATATATTTCGTTGGAGCAACATTCACAATATTCGATCCAAGTTGAACGAGTATTTTTGAGAGTCACTGCATCTCGAATTCTCGGGCAGGGAAACCCCCTGTGGTGTCACCGGGCAGCTAAGGTATCGAGATATCATCGGTGCACTCGTATCTATTATACTTATACCATGCGCTGGACCACTAAAGCTACCATAGCACGGCATTAACGAGCATGTCCTGAGAACAGTGTCACCGATCACTCGGGGGATTTGCGTCAGGTAAGACAAGTTCAAACTGATACCCTTTCCAGGTAGCCGCTTTCAGTTAATTGTATTACTTTCTCTTTATGCAAAACAAAATTAAATATCTACGCATGTATGCGTATCTTTAAAATTATTAGTCGAAAAATAAAGAGTATTTAAAGTAAGATTATCGTTTAAGAGAAAAATGAGTTGGTATTTTAGTAATTAGGATTTAATGAAATCTGGAATCTAAAAGAAATGCTTATGAGTTGAAAAGAATTCACCCAAGTCATTACACCCGAGAATTAATTACGACTTTTGCATACGAAAATGAGGACTGTCCGCGCGTTGGTTTAATGCGATATTAAGTGACTGTTTATGCTTTATTATCCATTAAACATCTCAAGAGGTTCAATAAAAATAAAAAGTTCGCCGTGACTCCACTAAATTTCCTCCGCTAATTCTTCAATTATTATGCCACCATCGCAGACTTTAATGGCCCAAGATGTAGACTTTAACGATCAAGAGAAACCCGCAGAGAGGAGAGACGATTTGAATCTATGAAAATTTATGAAGCCAGGATCCGGCATGGTTGGTCCAAAATCGTACCTCAAACTTTCGAGCTTGCCTCTCCTTCGCCAAGAGTTCATTCTGATTTCGAGGATCCGCGATCTGATCCGTTGGCTACTTAAGATCCGGCAAAAGATAAATTCTCGTTTGCCGAATTCAAGATCGATTTCCACGGAGCGTTGGGACGGCTTGTGCGCAAAAAGTGGCCGCTTCGTCCCTCGTTTATCAGCGGATGCCGTATAATTCCTGGGAGAGGATGAAAAAAATGTCCCTAGTTCGCGGCGGCTAACGAGTAGTAGCGGATGCTGGTCCGGTGGCGGCTGTCAGGAGCCGATCGTCTTCATAGATCAAGTTGAAACACGTCGGGAGACAAGGCAAGGCGCGCCAGCGGCGAATAAAAGTGCATCGTCCAAGCAAGCGTGCTCGTCAATGCGCCCAGAATCCCATGTAGAATGTGCAGTTCTACCTACCGCGCAACCCAGACAGGGGGGGAAAAGGAGCCGAGAGGAGAAAAATCTCCGGGCGCAACACGAACCTAACTGAATCGGGCCCCTCGTGATTCACGATAAAGAACTCCTGTCGAGGAATCGTGGCCCGATAGATATCTCGATGTACACCTGAGCCCCTCGACACTTAAGAAATATCGATGAACCATTTCGAAGTATAGATCGAACTTCCAATCCTACAAACAATTCCCATAACCTTACTGTCCTCATCGAATGTATGTGCTAATCATCTTTTAAAGTACCATCATATGTGTCTGATATTACATTCGTATTTATCTATACTATTAAAGAAAGAAACTAATAGTTCAATTATTAATTTACTTCAAAATGAAGTTTAAAATTCAAAGGACTCTAATATATTAACTACATGTGCCGATTTTAAATGAGCTCTTATTTTTCAAAGTCTTATTATTAAGTTAATACATAAACGAAGTGTTTAACTTAATTAAACGCAAGTCCATAGAAACGAGCGTCCGCACGTAGATAAACCTGCTGGCAAACCACAGTGTAATTTTAATCTAATCGCCGGGTGTCTGCGAAACGATAAGGAAGCATTGTACGGCTATCCATGGGATAAGCGAATCTCAGAACAGATTCACCATCACCATCCTGACTACCATTCTGTATGTACTGGAAGGCGGAAGCATTTGCAAGCATCGATAAAGGAAGGAGGTTCTCTTACTGACAGCATGAGCAGGGCTGTCAATGATCCAAGAGAAATATTGCTAAAAGATCGTCAATCACAGGCGCAGCCAAACCTGTGTTGCTTTAGTGAGGATAATTTCAAATTGGTCATTGATATTGCTATTAACTAAGCTTATGCAAACAAGCTGTAATAACTATAATAACGATAATAAGTAGTCTGTGTCTACCTGGAGTCTATTTCCGTACGGTAGCTAAGTTGCAAATCAAGTTACTAATCATTAAAAATCAGATAAATTACTACCAATTAAATATCGAGCGTTTAACAGGATCGCAGTGTACCACGGTTCTCTTAAATAAAACGTCTGTGTCAATAGTAAGAAAATACTAATATGGAATAACTTTTTCAGGAATAATAGAATGAACATTAAGAGCAATCTCTATTTTGTAATTAACTAAAGCAACACACGCCTGTAAATCAAATGAAGGATGTGCAACATCGCATCAATTTCTGTCTGCGAAATTCATCTACAATCGAAACAGTGTATTCGCGATTATATTTGACGGCTTTTCAACTACTTTTTGATAGTCTCATTATCCAATATAGCTCGAAGCTACGGGGAACAGCTTCTCGAAACAACCAAGGCTACTTAATAAGCGCTCATGAAGGGAAAGGAGTGCTCGAATTGGCAAGAATCCAAAGTACAGGCGTGTGCTACCATTCCGAGTATTTTAACAGTAGCTTATAAAGAGGGTATTATGTAAAGTAGGCCAGATAGCAAGCCGATAATTTTCCCCAGATCTCCCCCATCGATACTCGCCCTTTACACCAGACTTCGCGCACTTTCTGCCGGCGCGCGAGTGATCATTAAGGCAATTCCCATTGTACTAAGTGGCTAGGAACACGTATCGTCGATAATGAGTAGCGCGTTCGATATCAGGATAACGCGAAATCACTGTTATCCTCGAGTGGAGTGAGCATTGCGAATCATCGTAAGTGGAGGCCTGCTAGCACCACGTGCACGCCCGAGGCTAATATTCCAAGTGCAAAGGGAACAACTAAATATTTGTAACTTTTCCTTGAGATCCAACGAAGAACAAGTCCCGAAGCTGCTAATTTTCAGCAATCAGTTCGGTAATAAATGTTACGATTCGCGTTTTGGAATTAGAATAACTATAGCAGTTAAAATAAAACTTATACAAACTGTATAATAAAATATTTATTAAACTACTGTAAAAGTTTTGGAATTGAAGATTGTTCTATGTTGTTTATTACACTTGATTAAAGAATCCAATAAATCATACTAGTCGGAGGACTCTAACAGTACTCAACTTCTTAAGGATTCAAGAATTGGATGATACGATTAAATGATAGAAATTTGATCGATTGTATAAGACAGATCGATCGGATTTTGTCAAGTAAAGTTGGTGACAACGTGGCTTGAAGAAAGGACGGCAGCTGGGTGCACAAGTGGCCCGTTGCAAATAGCGCACCATTAGCCTCCGTACGAGGAAGGCGTAATGTTATACATTACGCGCTAATGGCCACGTATGCATTGCTCCCGAGCGCATACATACACGCACATGCGTTCCTCATTCTTCCGCGCTACTCTGTCGGCATACTAAAGACATCCCATACGCATCTACACTGGGCTCGAACCATTCGGATCCACGTGAAATTTCGGCAGCAGTCTTTGCACTGCGTTTTCAAATTCACTGCTAAATTGAGGTTCTTCGAGAAGAGAAATTGAACTTTCAGTAAAGTTGTATGTATTAAGATTTAACATGTGCGCGCACTGAATGTGTGTTAGTTATATAACAAGACTAATTGCTCATTACGCATTTTATACTGGGCTCGAATCATTCCGATCCATGTGAAATTTCGATGATGCCATATCTTACTTTGCTATCCGATTCACTGGTAGACTCAAATTTTTCGTGAATAGAAATTCAACCTTAAGTAGACTCGCATGTATTAAGATTGAACGTGTGTGAGTATTGAGCGTGTTAATTATATAAGAGGCCTAATTGCTCATTGCGTGCGCGGGACAAATGAGTAATTAGCACGGGGAGATAACTTGTTCACATTCTGCCCTGCAGCTACCTTGTAGAGTGAAACTTGTGTAATGAGTAACGAAGGGTGTAATAAATGTATAATCAACCGTGTTAATTCTGTATACTGCTTTGTGTGCAGGCTTGTCAAAATATATTAATTATATTGTTATAGTGTGAAGAAATAGATATTGTTTTATTACTGTTTGCTTTATTATTTGAAATGACTCACTACTGAAAATGGTAGCGCGACAAAAAAGTCGTTATTGGAGTTCCAGGGTTGATTATGAAGGAAGTTTTACTGGAGCTTAATAATGGGGACGGCCCGAAATGAAAGTGTATTGCTGGTTTGAAGAAAGCATCATGCAGATGCACACTGACACCATGTGACGTACTATCATTACCAGGAATGACGTGGAACGTCTTCACTCGGACTAACCACCGATTATCTTCTCTCGCGAGTAAAGCATAAAAGCAGTTAAAATCAAGAACGAAATAACCACGTAAACCTTGAAGATTCAATTTATAATTTGTATGGTAATTTTTAAAATTATGCCGAACCGATATGCAGGTACAATCCTGAAATAAAATAAAAATTATTTATAAAGTGCAATAACTTCTCCACGACTTTGATTACTGTTTATAATTATCGGAAATTACTAGAGGAAATAAAAAGACTAACTACTAGGGCGACAAACTTATAATTTCCCCATAGAAACTGCACCGTTTGCTTTACGTCGATTAAAACAGCCCAATTCAATTCCCCCAAATACTTGAATTTATTTCTAGCCTAAAACTTCACGTTCTTTCGTTGACATATTTAAAAAATGTTACGTCTACGTTCGTAATACAAATGGCTTGTTCAAAGTTAATCCAATGTAGAAAAGTGACACGCACCAACTATAGGTTATAGGCATTTTATAAATTACGACAAGTACTCGGATTCCGACACCCTGTAGATTGCCCCACGTGTTGCGTTTCGGCCACCGAGAGCAGGCCGATGCATTCCAATGCAAATAACTCTCGCCCCGGGGACGCAACGTAATCGTCGCAATTTCATGCTTCTCAGAAATTCAAGCTGCCACAGCGAGCAGCCACCCCTCGCGCCACCTTCGCGCCCCCAAAGCCCGCACTCTTTATGCCAACAACATTCTATTATGACTTTCGTTCACACGAAGCCAAACCGAGCAACCTTCTCACGCGAATTTGACACCGTTAATTGCTTCTTCGCTCCAACATAGAACACCCTTTTAATTACGTCCGAGATGCGTGAAGGTACAACACCTGCTCCTTCCAAAGTCATTAATTTCAAGCATCAGCGCAAAATTAATGTGAATTTGAAATCTTGCCTGTCTTAATCTGCATACCAGATTGTTTTATACAATTTGTTATTTTATGCTGTATGCTAATTCGTCTGCTAACTGCTTTACATATATGCATAGAAGCAATAGTCTAATGTCTTGCCAACATTCACTTTGCGCTTCATTGATAGATGCATGGATGAATAGCTGCGGGGTTATTATGGCCCGAACACAAATACATTTATAGAAGTACTGAGGGAAGCCAAGTCGATTAAGGTCGGCGTCCCTAACGAGGCGTAAATCGAGTGGGAGAATGTTTTGACGAAGTTATGTCTGAAGGAAAATGTTTCGGTACTTTAAAGCGTGTTATGATCTCTGAAGGATATTGTACAATGCAGTCAATGTTTCAGTAAAAAAAGAGAGACATGTAAAAAAACTCTAGTTAATTCCACTATACATGTATAGTATGTTTAAATTGACATCGAATTTGATTATCATATTGATGATTTTATTTAATAATAGATGGACAATGATAGAAATGAACTTTACTAATACTTCCTAAGTGGCTAATGGTATAAATGAAAAGGAAAATTTTAAAAACCAGTTCACATTGGATGCAACATATACTTATAAGCAGGTGAAATACATAGTATACTAAATCATAAGAACAGGTCACGCAGGAATTCTCCGAAAAATACTTTCATCTCTACGCAACAGCGTACCTTCACTTTCAACTCGAACGCCCAATTTGACCGCGAGGACATTTTACAAAATAATTATCTCAAAATCTAGAAACCTCCAGATCCTTTCGTCCCGTTACTCTCTGGCGGCATTGATCTGATGGTGTGATATGCCAGAAATAATTAACACGACTCACTGATCATCCTCGGCACGACACTCCGAGGAGCAAGTTGTCGAATCCGTTTGTTCGTATTTTCCAAAAAAGCCCTCACGCCATTCAACTGTACACCAGTGGCCATAAATGTAATACCAATATTTAATTACCAATAGTAAGATCTTTGATTAAACATTATATACAAATACTACGAAGTAATATATTAAACGTATTTATGTTATAGATCACTTTGCTCTTACTTTATAAATGGATTGAATATATTCAATTTACTGGAATACTGTTGGATCAGTTTGTAGTAATTAATAAGCCAGACTTATTAACATACTACCTCGAACTGCATTAGGAATTATAGGTATAAATGCATTACTGAGAATATCAAACATCTTGAAAAGTTAAACTTTGTTCAAAAGCAAAATGTATCACGTGGGTCAGATCTATCTGATAATTTCTTTCATGAGGAAGAACCTGTATCGACTGTAACTGATAAACGAAACAATCGAATTTCCGCGTCTCCTGAATCGATAGTACAAATATCGCCGCGGGTGTACGTACTCTTCTCGAGTCGTCGACTGCTGGTTGACTTATGGCATGTAAATTACGCAATGGACCAGTAGGAGGCTGCGCGAGGGTATCACGTTTCAGGTTGTCGGCAGGTGATCGTGCTTTAGTATGTGGCACGATCCAGCCGCGCAGCTTGATCGCAGTGAAAATGTCGAAATAAGGAGATCGAGATGACGGATGGCCACGCTACTTTCTCAGCCTTTAGGCCAATCTTCCCCCTTTGCTTTCCCTTCGACCGCTTGCATCAACTATTTTCCCTCAGTTTCTTCTCCGTTCGTCCTTTTTTCTAGGGCCCACGTCACAAATAAATAGCAGTAGTGTGTTTAACAGAAGTTGATAAATAGCAATCAAAACTTGAATATATAGAGATAAGTGCTCACGTACTCTGTTAATTTAATAACCGTGCAAAGATTATACGTTCCTGGAACGCATAAGAAACTAGAAGTTCTGAATCATTATAAAATTTAAATATCTTTAAACTGTCTGAACTATATCTGCAAATATAATAGGTGATTGTAAATATTTGCCATTGCCATAATCTCGATGTTATACAAAATATATTCTTACTTGAAAGGAACAAATTTCTTGGGTGTCACAGTCAGAGTGGTATTGGTCAGGGAAATGATGAATACTGCTGACCACAAGAGCGTCCACCAGAATTCTTTGATTTCCACTGAATGTGGAGAAGATCGGGAACAGGTAGGGGAGATTTCGGAGAATCATTATCAGGTGGAGATGGCGTACGTGGGCTCTCGTGGGACGAAAGAGGCGAGCCGTCATTAATTCTTGGCACCACGAGGTATAAGAATATGCATATATGTATATGCATGTATGTATAACGTGCCACCGGAATCAAGAGCCGAGGAGGACGAGCTTAAAATGCTAATGACGCCCAACCGCGAGGGGACACCGTCGACACGCTCGTTCAGTACTTTCGCACATCGAAATTTATCGAGATTTAATTCGCTCTACGATATCGACCTCGTTCGCCACATCCCTTCGGGGGAAGTTTCGGACAAAAGATTAAAAAATGATTGCAGGTATTACTTTCCAAGCATTCATCAAAGTTTCATTAAAATCGCATTGAGTAGATTACAATGTATTGTTACATTTGACGAGAATTTAGTGAGGTACATGTATACTTATTTCTTTTTAATCATTCAAAATAATATTATGGTTTACTCTTTGGAAACTCAAAGTTTTCAGTGTAATAATAATCTTAATTCAATGTGTTTGAACCGAGGTAAACTCGTTTCATCTAAAAATATCATCGAAAGGGCACTGTCCGGTTAATCCCGATTAACAGGATCTCACTAATCACCGCATCATTTCGCGACATGAGTTGACATCATTTCTTTATTCCACACATTCGCAGGACATTTTCGAAATTTAACGCGTTATTACTGTGGAATTTATAGTAATGCTGGAAGACCCTAAGGCAAGATCCTTCTTTCCAGCATAATGACTTTATGATTTTCTCAGGCCTGGAATCTTTACGATGATGACTGTATTAGTCGAGGAGCGTGGAATTTCGCCCGGGGGGACGAATTAAATATGCGATTTTGGCTGGGCGTTTTAATTATGGGTCGCGGTGCGGATGATATCATCTTTTTGGCGTTTTCGGAAACAGTCCTGGCCGACGTGCAAGGTGAATTCACCAGAATGAGTGCCTCAAAGCCTACTGACACCGAAATTTATATAACGAACCAGACACTCTGATTAATAACGAAGTAAAACGATACTATTGACATGATTCATAAATGAAAGGCTCCAATTAGTGACGAGTTATGGAGCTTAACTTCAACATTTATACCAAAGTAAATGGAATATTAATAAATATTAAAATCGTATGCAAAGTTTCTCTTTCAAGAAATTAAATATGAATCTGCTCTACTCTACTAATCAGTCATTAAAGAATATTCGTAATGAACCACTCAAAGAGAAACGAAGAGCAACATATCTTAATTATAAGATCAATAAAAAACTAATGTTCTAAACTTCATTTGAACAATCTTCATCGTTCCCAAAAGACTCTTTTATTCTAGTAAAAAAGAGAAACACTCTTCTTAATAAAGAATGAGAGAGTTTCCGAAGGAAGGATTCCGCAAGAGAAGTATAAGGAAGAAGAGGGCGTTGGGAGTAAGAATGAGAGAGTGTTGAAGGGCAGAGTGTGACAGGGTGGTACTTTGTGTTGCAGGGTGGTCGGTGCGGTGGTGGTCGGGGCTGCCGTCTGCGGACGTATCCCGGGGCTAGCGAAGAGCCAGCGGGAGCAGTGCAGGAAGGCACCGCACGCGATGCCAGCGGTAGGCGAGGGTGCCGAGCTCGGTCTGCGCGAGTGCCGGCATCAGTTCAGACATCACCGCTGGAACTGTTCCCACGTGGCCAACGATCAGGTCTTCGGCCACGTGGTCGTAGTAGGTAAGTAAAGGATTGTCCTGTCACCCATTCTCCGCTATTTATTGTGCCAGCCCTCTCTTTAATAGCGGCCGCTCCGCTCCGCACCCGCAAAGGGAACGCACACCATGCGGATCGCTAAGGCTCCACGCACACTGAAATCCCCCGCCTATTCAATTCGGCTCCGCTTTTCTTCCGGGAATATACGTGTATATTCGTATTGGCGAAAGTAGAACTGGTTTTGGTTTCCGAGCCAATCGACAGATAGGCCTGATAAATGTTTCTCTCCTAATTGATCTGTTGGGACATGACAGTTATGTCAGTGTAATTGGCCCCGGCAACATAACAGTTTATGGCCTGCCAGATAAGCGCGCGCGCGGTTTTTCATTTCCGCTGATGAGGAATAGACTGGTTTGAAGGTATGGTGCTGATCGGACGCTTGGTTGCTTCATTCTCCGAGTGATCTGGCAATCGAATGCGCGGTACTTGTACTTCGATTGACAAAGATTTATGTTTCAAAGCGTTAGTTTTGATTTCTCTTCGAATAAATTGAGTTCTTATAGTAATACTTAGTACAATAAAAGAAATGCAAGTATGTACATTATCTACCTAATCGTGAAAGAAGAATTCTAATGATTCGCATTGTTATTATTCTGTGTGCAGTTACCCTAAAGGTAACTCACCGTTCGCGCAGTGATAATGGATGTAAGGGTACACCGTATGCGCTTGGGACATAAGTGTGCGAATAGGGCATACGCATTCTCAAGGATGCGTTCCTCTGGAAGCATCTGCGTTCGAAGGGTGCTTGGATATAATACCCCACTTAAATTTTACTTAACCCAATAAACTCGAGAAACTTCGAACGAAAATTCTTCTATTCAACTTTCGGGTATATATACTTTCTAACTGAATATAATATTCAAAAAACCCTAATAAAATTGAAACTAAACTTATTTCCGCTTACGCGAAAAGGAGATTCCAAATTTGCTATAACACCATCAATCTGTCCGGTGTACTGCCCGATAAAAATCTCTGGTCGGCCGTATTTCATATCACAGTTGAATCCCCGGATTTCGTCGCATAACTCAGCGTCACCGAGTCGAGCTTCCTCTAGCCATGGCAGAGGCGAGTAAAGTATGCGCGGTGCACGAGGAGTGCTAAATTATCCGAGGGAAGTGGCCGCGTGTATATCTCCGATGCATCGGGGGACTAAAGAAGACAAATGGGCCCTGTGTCAGAGGCATGTTTTATTAGCCGCTTGTACGCCTATCATACTAATGGCCTTTTCATTAAGCATCTCCCGACCTTTTATCGCGGACCTATCAATTCACATTCTACTGCGACCAGCCGTTCTCCGTGTACAACTGTTTGTCTAGCGACTGTATACACGATAGAACTGCATTAATAAGTGATTACGAAGTAAGCTTCAGCTATTTGAAAACTTCATAGGTATTGACGTGGGCTTAGACCAGCAGTTATGCTTAGTCAAATGGTGTTGAGTTGTTTAAATCCACTGTTTCGAAATCGAATTTAGTGGTAGAGTTTTATTAGGGTTCTCGTTAGGCAATGATTCTTATAGCAGGCAAATATCGAAGACTGTCGCATTACACTATGGAGTCTCTTATAATTTAATGTCACAGTTCGTTTCTAAAGAAATTGTGCCGCTTTGGATATTGTAGAATACAAGTATTAAAGAAGAAGTAAGAATGATTAAAATAAATGTTCGAGAAGAGCGACTATTACTTCGTTAACAGCGAAAATCTCTCTCCATTTCGGAAACGGTATACCGTCGAATAAATTAATATCGATGATTGTACACTATTCCGAGCGGGGATTTTAACGATATAACGGTATATCGAAACGAAATGAATCTCGCTCAGTAAAATCGTCACGCCTTTCCCGCACGCGTTTACTAATCGTTCTCGATGGGGAAGCATCTCTGTCTCCGGCGCGATCTCGAAGCTTTTAGATGCGGCTGCATTCTTTCCCGGAGATAAATCGGAGAGGCGTGGATCGGGAGGCGCTCGCGCGCCCGGTGTGAACTCGAAATTCTTTGTCACAGATGAACACTAGGAATGCGTGAATGTAGTTCTTTTTCACGGCTCGAAATCCGGTTTCCCTTCTAATGACCTGTTGGTAGCCTCGAAATGGCAGCGGGTTAAAAAAGTGACGCCGACTTTTCGGGCCCCCGAACTTTATCTAACTCTCTTCCCTCATTTTCCAAGACTTTAACGACGACTCGTAACTAACACTAAGTTACACAACCGTTCCCACCAAGAATTACAAATTAGTTGTCTCAAGATAAAACCACTTTTCTTCCAAGTAATCATTTTCAAATATTCCGAAAATCATATCTAACAAAACTCGAGTCCAACCATTACCGTTTAAACGTTAAATCCTGTATAAAATCTCAGAAAAACCTATAGTACTTCTCTGAAGTACTTCCCTAACAGAAGGAGAATCATGACAGTACAAGCCAAATAAGCGGAGAAAATCTTTAATACTACAAAGACGTGACTGCAAATCCTTTAACAAGGCTACCACCATCCCCTCTCCCCTTTCTCCCCCACCCCCCCGCCCAAACTACCATTGCCGTCTCAAATGTATGTATCCCAGAGATCAGGATACATTTCAACGTGACAGCTACGAGATTGCCGGCGTGTCCGCGTCTAATCCCCAAATAAGGAAGGCGCGCCCAAGCCGCATGCTCCTCAGTCGGCGGAAGATTAAAAGGACGCGGGGGTGGACGCGCCGCTCATATTCCGGAGGCCGGCATGCGCGTCTTTAGGGGGATTAGAATTTCGTGTTGGATGGCGGACGAGTGTGTATGTGGCCGGGGCCGGAGGGATATACGAGTGGCAGGGGTCCGGTAGCGGCTTTTATCGCCGTGGAAATCGACGAAACGGCCACCGGCACGAGGTGGTAGCCCGGCTCGACACCCACCCGCCCGTCCAACCGCACAACCCAGTCTCGGCTTCTGCTTTCTCGTGTTACCATTTCGTGATGCTGTCGGCTTCGACCCAACTGCAACGCACCGCCTGATACGCGAATAACCTACGCTACGTCTGCGTATGTACGCCCGCTCTCCTTGATAGTTTGTAAAAAGTATGAGAAAAAAAGAAGCTTGTGCAGAAGGAAGGAGAAAAAGAATACCGAGTTGTTGAGGACCACCCTCGCGTATACGTTTTTGCTTACAGTGAGTTCTGTAACTTGCTCGTGTCAGTGTTTGCTTTATTGTTGCGTTCCTGTTCCTTAGGCGAGTTTGAAGTTTATGTGTAAAATGATTAAATATTGGATGTGTTAGTTACATAAATTTATCAATTATTTTGAATGGACGATAAACAAATTCCAGATGGAGAAAGGAAAATGTATTACTGTAATGAAGAAAGATAAAGTGAATCTCGTTTTTTGTGGTCGCTTTGTTCCCGGTAAAAAGTTAAGTTAATAAAGAAGAAACCAGCTGGAACATAATGAATCATACTTTGTCACATGATTTTTGAAATGAATTCGAAGTTAATATCACAATATTGTACATGCAGCTACTCTTCAAAGCGACAAATGGCGAAAGCAATATTTCTCGGGGATAAAGTAATAATAAAAGAGCTATTTCCTTGGTGGAAGGTGCACGGAAGCTGACGTGATCGGCTCGCATAAATATCACTAAATACCTGCGATTTGTCATCTCGGCATGAAAAACCATAAGCATTGGGACGCGCGTCCCATAGCCAACCATGGATTCTCATATACACTATAGTTCAAGGTACAGTCCGCCAAAAGCTTGGCAGCATCCCTTACCAACACTGTCAACAATTCCACTCGCATACAATAAAAGAATTTGCCACAAGAAAACCAATAGATTTAATAAACTCTTTTAGAACCAACAAATATCAATTTTAACAATGACTAAATTACGAAACAGCTGATAAGTAATTATTGCTGCTAAAATCAAATATTTCAGATATTTGAATGTAAAGAATTTCATACTTTCATACACTAACTTTCTACTGTCTGAAACTGTGTTTTCAGATTATGTAGCATTTCTCAATGTTTCTTTCGTAAGTGTCTGTCGCCTATAAGACACCATAGCGAAGTGCTGCTGACTTATGGTTGGCAGTGTACCCTAGCAGCATGGTGGTACGTTCCGACGCGATTTCTCATGATTAAGCCGGAGGATTAAAGTCAGAATGCGCGGAAAAATCGACGAGCACAAGTGTGCCTCACTAAACGCGTCTCAAGATTTACCGTGGCCAATGAATTACTGTTACTTTGTTAGTCTGCTTGTTCGTAGTCTATGGGACTGAGCGAATGAAAGAGGGAGGAATGAGGGATCCGCACTACTTGAATTCCCGCTGGAATGGCCCGCACACTCTCGCATCTTAATTGATTAAACGGAGGATCGATGCACGTTGCTAATAAAAAGAGAATATTAAAATATGCTGCTCAAAACGAGTGTCTTTCTCGAGCGGCATTCAAAGACCATCAAGGAAACGTACAAAATATAAAGTGACACTAACGCAGGAGAGATCGCTTTTAAAATCAATGCGAAAATAATTAAGGGAGTCAGGATGAAAGTTATACTACTACAGACTTACACCCCTTTCCCGATCTCCTTGCTCATATTTACAAAAATCGTTAACGTAAACTTTATGATTTAACCGCGCTATAAAAGCCACATGTAAGCCCTCATCAATGGTCGCTCACGGAAATATCTGGCGATAGCAGGAGAAATAAATCCAAATAAAACAGAAAGTCCGGTAGTCCGATTTTTAATTACAAAATTTAATGTCCCGCGGTATAATGAGCTCGGCCGCCTACAAGTCGCAGGAAATCGTCGATCCGGCTGACTTGAGATGCGCACAGGTGTGTCTTGCAGCCGGAGCGGATTCGTGCGAAGCTGCGAAAGCTCATCGTGCGCGCCGAGTTAACGAGTTGCGAAGGCCCGCTTTCCACGCACTCTCGTATGGTGACACGACGCCGCCGCCGCACGATCGCGTTCATTAAAACCAGGACAGCTGGTTTCTATCGTAAAAAAAGGCGGCCGACCGTCGCGTCGGCGTCGTAAAACACAAAGCCGATGAAAACGGCGGCGGTCGCGATATCCGCGCCGATTTTGCAAAAATGAGCCTGCGCGAAATACGAGCAAAAAGAAAGGATTGCCAGGAGGAGGAAGAGGCAAACAGAGCGAGCTCTACTCGCCAGTGAGAGGATGTCGGTGGCGAAATAAGAAGGCTTCGAGTTATAATGCGCAAAAAGTGCGCGTAACACGCGGCGCACGAAGGCGAGATGCCCGCTCGCCCGCTAACTTAATTAGTGAAATTAACGGGGCCGCTCGACATGCCGAGGCTAAATGCGCCCGATATACAGCTCTATAGGCATTCGCTTGATCTTCGTGCACGCTGAGATTATCCAGAATTCTAGAATCCAGCGAGTCAATTCGATTGAATAATGAAAATTCTATGTCTATCGTACATATCGGAAACGATATCTGAATTAAATTATTCACATCACTTTTAACTTACAGTCAAAGTTTGACTTGAAATCATAAATACTGTCTGCCATTGAAATGCAATATGCAACATTAATATTGTATCACAATACATGTATTGACGTTTTGCATTATCTGTTCCTTCATCGCCGAGCAATTTAGTTCAGTATTACACGAATGCCAGTCCCCTCTAATGTAGTTTGCCCGTAGCACATGTGTGCAGGGTATGAAACGCATTCGCGGCCGACACCAACAATTACTACCTCAAACCACCAACCGGACCACTCGCGTGTCAAACCACCTTTCAGTGCGAGCGTTTCCGACTGTCCAATTACCCAAGAGTATTGCGGGTCCGATGAAAATGTATCTGGCGTCAGGGCGAGCGAATCGCGGGGGCAATGGAGCATGGCTGGCACGTCTCGAGGGCAATCGAGAATCGAGTTAAGAGTGATCGCGTGTCGCCGGTGTCAAAGTGACCGATCGGAAGTGACGAGGCTCGCGAAAGCCGATAAACGGCACGAAAGACTAATCTCTCTCTCTTTCTCGAGAGAGAGAGATGGCAGATGGTAGCAGGAGGGTCGATCGCCACACGTTGGGGGCACGAATAAATTTTCATAAATTAGACGAGTGCTGAATTTCGAGAGGGCGACACGTACGTAACTTGCTACTTGGGTGCGAGCCTTGTGGGCGTAGCCTCTCTGTCTCCCTAATCGTACCGACCAAACGACGTAATTAAGAGATCCATTACGCCGGCCACGCATGCCGCATTATCTACGATTAATTCAATCCGGAGAGGACCGTACTCTCTTAATTATCCAACTTATTTGGCGCGCCCGAGGGAAGATCGACGCCTTCCAGGAACATCCACCGCGAGATTCGGGCCCGATCGCCTTTCCCGGAGATCGCCGCTGCACGAGAGCAGTCATGGAATCCTGACTTTAATGACGCCTCGTTAGTTTCGGGAGCTGGTGATACTTTATTCGACTGCCTCCACACTACTTCACTACAGTTTCTTCGAGGACTACTTCTACACTTTTCGGTGGACTATGGATGCTACCGTGAAATAAGGATCGCCGGGACCAACCAGTTAATTTGGGGGATCGTAATGACCGTCATTACTTCCTTATCGAGATTTTGTATCTATCGAAAGGTTGACACTTTCAATTAATCGGAATGTGTTTGGTTCGGGTGCTTGGCGATTGGTTTCATCTAATTTCATTGGGTTACTGAAGTTTCGATCTTTGATAATATGCATCGTTTATTTAATAAAGAGACTTTACAGCGATTAACTAATTAAGATATTATTTCTGTAATTCCGTTCACTTAACAGATTTTCACACAATTACTCTCAGTTATAGGGAAGATCTTTGTCTGCTACAACCAACTCTGACAGCGGGTTATCGCCAGATAAAATCACCCTTATTCATCCGCACTAAATCCACGCGCACAGTGCTCAGCTGGTGTTAATTTCACATTATACACGGGAATGAAACAATCAGGACCTCACAGAGGATGGAAGATAAACGTGTTGAGAGATTAAATTCAAAGAAAGAGAGAAGTCAAGATAAACGGGAGAGAAAATAAAGATTTTGAGTGTAGAAAACGAGGATAGAAGGTAAAGTGAGAAAGCGTCTGAAATGGAGAAAAAGAATAAAGAGCGCTGGCAGGTCTCTTTCTTCTTGAAACAAGGGCTATCCTTTCCAGGATAATGGATAACGTGAACCGGCTAATGCGGCGCCTTATCAATTTCTGCCGGGCTCCAATGTGAAGCCTCTCACACGCTCTCACCCTTCCGAACTCGCAGCCTCTCTCACCAGCACACACAAACTCTCACCTGGCATCGAGATCGCCACTTTTTTTCAAGCTGGGCCCCCTTATCCGTCTCAAATAACTGGACTGGCCCACACCCGGCGCTCTCAAACCAAGCACACCTACTTAACTTCATCCATTTAGCTGCGCCTCTCTCCCAACTTGCTGGCAGTTTCGCTACTATATCGCCCTTTTAAAATGCTCGTTTCTACGTAATCAAGAAGTCTTGATTCGAGAGGGAATAATGGCATAAGTGTTCGACAGGGTTCGACATTGATGACGCAAGTTGGGAGAAAATAAAAATATTGTTGATACGATCGAAATTGAGTATGATCGTTAACATACTTGATCGTTTGGAATCGTCGAACTATATAAATTATAATTGTTCTTCTTGGAGTGCCTCTTTCGTTAAGGAAATTAGTTGAAATGCGAATACTTCGAATGTTAATGATAGTGGAGGGGAATATAAGAGAATAAATGAGTTTGAAGCAGTTAATAAAGAATGAAGAAGGAATGAGGCACATCGAAAAGAGAAATAAAAGGAGAGAGAAGATAACAGAGGCTCAAGTAATGAACAAATATTCCAGGGAGATTCTCAATAATCCCAGTTTTAATGAGCGGCCTATTGGATCGACTCACTCGTCGGCAATGCCGCCAGAACATTTATCGAATTAACCCGCTTCCAATGCCAGATAAGCAAACTCAGCACACGCGAACACACTTCTCGCATTCCATATGAGTTTAAAAAGTACAGAACTGATAATAGAATAGCAGTGTACTAAGGAGAGGTGGTTAATACAAAGAAGAAGAAAAATATATAAAAGGGTAGAAAGTAATTCTCTCCTTCCTGTTTTTAAACGAAGGAATCTACATATTCCTTGTATCTTAATTAAATGAGAAGATAAAGCAGGAAAGGACTAAGTGGCAGATAAACAAAGTAGCAAAAGTTTAATGACACATCTGACTCCATCAAGATCTCTCCCGACTTGATTGATAAACGTACCAAGCAACTCCCAAGTCACACCCGATCAGCAAGATACAACTTCTCTTCATTAACATGGTAATACCTGATCTTAATCCCATTAACCACTGACTCCGTTAATATCAGAGAGTCTAAATGCAACCATCTAGAAAATCTATTAGAAAGTCCCGTAAGTCTCATAAATGCGCAGTTCTCGCAAATCTTACCGCTCGAATCATTAAGATTTCGAGATACGAGTTGGAAGGTGCTCGAATTTCAAAGCAAGCGCAATTGGTAATCGAATGTGTAAGGAATTTGTGATCGGAAGTTCCACGAGTCGAAGACCTCGGAGCGGTAGTCAAAGTTCCAGAGGATGAAAGAGGCTGGGCGCGCGAAGCGATAAAGTTGATTATGAGAATTTCCGCGGGATTCCTCATAATCTCGAGCGCGAGCTTGGCGTGGATTAAATTACACGAGTCGAAGATAGGAGAGCGGTAACGACCAAGAGAACCGGTACCGAAGAAAAAGGGTACGAGGGCCACATGCACATACCTCCGAGTCAGGAGTAAGAAAGAGCTACGCCGGCAGGACGAGACCGCGATGAAAACCACGAGCAGGTCGATCATCGTCTTCCAGAAAAACACGACAATCCGCCAGTTGTTATCTTGCCGGTCAATTTCGACGGGTTTAGACCTGCCAGGTGGCAACAGCCTCGCCCAATCGATCAGGCCCTCTGTCGTTTACATTTATAAACAATACGACAGACATTCCTCTGGGTAATGCACCATATAATATTCAACCTACACTTTAAACTTCCTACACTCGTGTTCCTGTCTTACTTTAAATCGACCTTTTTTCAATCGCGTTTCGAACTTGAAAAGTGGTCTGATATTTGGTAGGCGAAAGGTATAATAAATGGGGATAATTTATGGAATAATTAATTATCGGCAAGGATAACTTCCATAATTCTTAAACTGAATGATGATACATAAGCACGAATTATACTCGATTCTCCGGCTGGTCGAATTGACTTTTGCGGTGCGCATTAAGTATTGGAGGAATACTCATCTGTCGAGGAAAGTTGCTTCGACAGACTTCTGGAGTTTGGAAGAAGAGTTAAAGTAGCCAGGCAGGCAATCGACAAGTGGACGAATGAACAAGCAAGAGCAAGGGAGTACAGCCAGTTAAGCAGGTCGTATCGAGTCCCGGGGATAATTGTATCGTGCGGCGCACACACAGGTCGATCTGTCTCTGTCGACTTTATCTCACCGCTAATTTGTTCGATAGGTCGTTCCAACCAGCCGACCGAACGAGAACGGAAAGCTGCGAGATCCTCCTCGAGTACATAAATGCCTTGTACGTACATACGCAACCGAAGAATCGGCACAAGACATCACAAAAACGAATTGGTTAAGAATTCTTTAAAGAAAAGCATTTCAAATTTAATTCAACCATAATTCAGCACTATTTAACTAGCAAAACTGATGAACTTCAAATAAGTTCATTCTGAAACTTGCTATGCTGAATTTCCGCTTTTAAACGATCCTCCTTCGTACTTTTCACGATATCTGCTCATTAAATCCAATTCTTTTTTAAAAAAACATATATGCCTCGGCGAACACAAATAAAAAGACTATGGAACTCGACAGAGGATCGCCAAGAAAAGGGTGGAACCGTAGCGATACATGCCGAGGAATACGCATTCCAATCGCAAGAAGTTGGCAGTAGAGAAAAGCGTACACCTCGTCAGAGGATCGTCAGTCGATTTCCTCGGCGATTCCACAATTCCAGGCAGTATCGCACGAAGGATCGCAGAATCGATAAGCGTAATGGCTCGAGCGAAGCTTCACCCTTTCCTGGCAATCAAAGTCAGTGTGCGATGCTCCGGGCAAGCACTCGCTTGAAATTCTCGGAGGAAAGAGGGGCACGCGTGCCCCGTAAATTAGCGATCGACGATCGCTCAGCATGCATGTACCAACATATTCCAGCATCTCTAATGGCCGAGTGGAGGAGATACGAGCGATCAACATTGGCATACGGCTGCGTCGACGCGATCAGAGGTTAGGTCTCGGCGAGCCTCGAAGATCGAGAGACAAATTTCCATTTACAACTGCGGGCATCGTCATTATTGGCCGCGATCCCTGCCGATAGTCGACTAATCTATCGACGGGCAGAGGCCGCCTCGAGCGGGTAGTCGTCGAGAGAATCCCGGCGCGCTGTAGCCCGGGTACTTCGAGCGTAGAAAAGTGCCAAGGGCGACCGGCAGATCCACGGATTGAGTTATGGCCGAGTTCTCGAGTGAGTCCGCAGGGGCCTCTTTAAGCCGTATAAATAAACTAGTTAATAAATTAATATATCACTGGCCTATCTCGTGGGGCCCCGTGGCAGCCGAGAGTGCCCCTGCGAAAATCCCCTAACAAGACCAGGCCCATTAATAATGGCCCGAGAGAAAGAGAAGGAGGGAGAGGAGGGGAGCTTGCGACGGAGGGTGAGAGAGAGGGAGAGAGAGTGAGAGGGAGGAAGCCGATGAATTCGCACCGTGGCCTCTTCTCCTTGTACCTTCTTCTTATTAAGATGTAACCGGTCATCCAGCCAGCGATAAGTCTCTTTCACGAAAGTGCCACGCTCTGTCAAGTGAACCCACCTCTCCGCCACCCTTCCCCCTCGCCCCAACTCCTCTCCTCTCCTCTTCACTCATCACGCTTCCTTTTTCAGCGCAGACTTATTTCACTGTTCCCAGTGTAAACGCGCGTGCTATCGCCGAGACAGGCCGATCTGTTGTGACGTTTAAAAAGCGGAACAGTGTTCGCCGGTTGTTGCACGCTGACACGTCCACCGCTGACGAGCAACCTTCTGGAATTTTTGGAGCGTGAGTTAATGGCTTTTAGATTGGGAGCAGCGGTTTTCGGCGATCGCGCTTCTGGTCACGCGAACGATACTTAAGGCGATCTTCATCGAACCCTTTCAGCGTTATCCAATGTCTAATTAAAATTATATTTTTCGAGCTGTGCCATGTATGCATTTGTAAGTGTTGGCTTCGATGGTAATGTTTGATTAACTTTTCGAGATGGTAAAATATCACCAAGAGGGGAAATTCGAAGTCTTGTCGTTTGTAGCATCTCTAGAAAAGGTCATTCTTGTGGGGCTCTCAACGATTTCAGTCATGACCTATGTAACAATGCAAATTATGCTGGTAACAGGATTCTAAGATGTACGGCTCACCGCAATCTACAGTTCAACGAGAGGCTAAATGGTTGCGCTTGACATATTATAATCGGAAAATCAGTACTCGTCGATATTGAAGGCTGCAACGATAGTGCCACAGTTGAATGTCAGGGGTTCTTAACCGAGAGAATGTTCGGTATTAAAGAGACAAAGCTTATGGTCGATATAAGAACTACATGTAACGATAAACTACAGCAGTAAACTAGAAAGTGAATACATAAAACGAATAAAACGAAATTATATTGGCCAACTTGAATATAAAGTTGATTTCTTACCAAGTTCAGTAATCAGTATTCGTTTCGGTTTCATTTCAGTTTCATATCGTACTGAATTGTTCAAAAATGGTAGAACACTCAATCATATCGAAGGGTTGTGAGGAAAAATTGATATCGAATGAATCGTACGACAGCGCATGAAAAATACTACTAAGCGAGTTTTCAACAAATCATACACATTCATTCTTCTCTCTGATGCACATAACTCACGGGATAGCGTGTGACCACCGTCGCGCGTGCTTTAATACATCTGACCAGACGTAAATCATAATCCTAGCACGAGGAAGGAACAATACAAACGAGTTTCGACCATAGATCTCGCCGGAGACTAATACTAGAGAGGACCCCCTGCGGATTAGCCGCGTGGGTATGGTGTTTCGTAGGGTGTTTTATGGAGTGTCCTTTCGTTTGGTATTATTTCATATCAAACTCACACTCACCACCAGTCCACATAACTTTTTTATTGGACTTTTACAACTGAAAGTTAAGAACTCTGCCAGAGAGACATTTCAGCACATCATGCGAATGAGAGTACATTCTGCATTAAAGCCAGTATGGTTGAAAGTACAACGAGCACATGTTTGCTACGGTAACAATGCAAATTAAATCTGTGACCTCTGCCGTAATTAGAGGCTGTCACTACAAGGCCGATTTATTACGCTTCCGTCGAGCCACTCGTTGCCGGCCTTTCGCCCTCTGCGATGTGAATTTAGATACTATTCTTTAATCTATCTCGTAATGAGGCAAACCTTCTCTTGATGCTCTTTTTAGAATTCAATACAAATCTATCTACTTGTGGGACGTTCTGTAAATCGGATCGAATTAAGTAAATGCTTACGAAGTTAACCGGATGTTTCTTTTATGAATTTTGATGTTAGAATTCTCGATATTTGTTTGGTATTTGATCAAATTCAATTACAATAAATACAGAAAAACAGTATGATCAAATCCTGAAGAAAGGATCCCCGTCGTTTAAAAGCACTGCGAGGTTAATCAATTCTTCCGAATTAATTCAGTCCACGAAATCATTAAAGGAGGAACAAGAGAAGGAGGGCCAAAACGGGATAATAAGTTCGACGAGGTTTCGCATGCAAATTCAACGAGCCACCCGCTCCAATCGAACAAATGTTAAGTAGAGGCGTCTGTCTTAATTATAGTAATTGGTTAATTGTCTGGCTATCTGATCGAGGGCGACTCGCTCTCGCGAGAGATCGATACGGAATTCCTCGAGCTGGAAACATCGGAATTCTGTTTATCGCACCTTTGTTCGTCCCACATCGAGAAACTACTAGCGCGCGCGAAAAGAGAGAAGAAGGAACTGAAGCGGCTGATTGTGAATTCATTATATCTTTGGTGGTCCTCATTAGGGGCGCGCAAAATTATTTATGGCTCGTGTCGGAGAGCAGCGAGAGCAGCGATACGCTAAACGAGTTTTTCGTCGTGGCATCCCCCCGACACAATTCGTGACTCTTAATTCGTGCTAATTGTACACCCACTCGAAACCTCTTTTTTACCTACGGTCTGCCTCCCTCACCTGAGAATTTAAATGAATCCCCATATATTCTATCACTAGCAGGAGCCTAGTCCTGAATAATCATTGTTCTTCTACTATTTTTCTTTCCCAACTTTTTAGACAATTATTAATTCAAATCTATTAGCTGGAAGACTAAAATTGATAATTTAAACAAATTGTACAATGTATAGTAATAGATTATATAACATAAACAGTTCTATTATTTAATTTTCAATTAAACTATAGTACAAAGAATACCGATTAAAATCAAAATTATGTAACTGATTATAAACAGCTATAATATAAGCCAGGGCGATGTAATTGTTCACTTTGAAATCAGTGTGCAAAATGGATTGTTACCGACAAAAGAAGTCTCGATCGTACGTCACGCGTTCAATACCTTTTATCCGCAGGCCGTGAGTCTTTGCTTTGGTTATGCGAGCACCGATGAGATAGAGAGTGAGCCCGGGCCACTCTTTCATCCAGCTTTATTCTTCCAGGCCGATCCTATCGCGTAGAGTGCGCATTATACCTTGGATAAGTATCATTATTCAAAGATCAAAACTTGTATGTTCCACGGCCCGACTCGTGTAACACTCGTCCCGATCGGCACAAAGCCCATTCTCGCAGTGCTCTCGCTGCTATGTGTACGCAGCATCAGCTTGGAAAAAGGAAGCCCTCGAGGATCCGAGAACGACCAAGAGAGAGAGAGAGAGAGAGAGAGAGAGAGAGAGAGAGAGAGAGAGAGAGAGAGAGAGAGAGCGAGAGATACTCCGCGCCATCATCGACATTACACTTCCTATTCAGGCTCGATACAAAGTGCATTCATACATTTTCGACAATAGCCCTCGATCGCCTTATTATTCAATGTCGCCGAGTTGAACGTGGTATTAATAATCGATGATTTAAGCCGCTTAGGATACGCGATCATCGAGATGGTTATTCGTTTCGAAATGTTGGTGTTATGGGAAAGCCTTGATTATTAATGAAATTCTTTTATATGGTTTCCCGATGAAAAGCCTGTCAAGATTTATATAAAATGGATGATCATCAATAGAATACTAAGAATGCTTGACACGAATAACTCGAAAAGATATTTTTTACTGCTCGATAATTAAATTGACAAAGTTTTGGATAGCTTTGGTCATTAAAAAATGATTGTGCCAATTTAAACTTCCTATGTGATTGGTATTCAATCCAATATAAGATTTCTTCAACACTGTTGTACGCTCGTATACGCGGCTGCAAGTTGTTATTAATGATTTAAACTTCTACGTACAGCGTAGCATAAAATCTCTTTACCGCGCTCTGTCATGTAGCAGATTATGCGCGCATAAATTAAAAGTGTCCCCCGGTTGTACATGCTGCTCTCTAAGGCTAGGGCGAGCAAGAACTGAATCCGCCAGGAAAGGAACCAGTTCGCCGGATGCACCGACGTACACCGGAGACGAACTTTTCTCCCAGTCTCATCGAGATTCAAACTCGTTGCTTACAACCTTTTAATTACTGGCCTTATCTTGCCTGTAATTAAGACATTCTTTCTCGAACCTCAAATTATCGCCCGAAACAAATAAAAGATAAATTATCATAAATGATCTATTGTTAAAACATTTAAAAAAAATATATTCGTGTCATATTAAGATCCTTCTTGTCTTCGAAGTCAGTTAAAATTCTTTCATTCGCACATTAAATCAGCACGAATTTCTGAGAACGCCAAATTTGGCGCACACCAATCAAAAATTCGAGAAGCAGTCCAACTGCAAGTATGATCTTTCGTGTTCTCGAGGAACTCGACACCAAGTGCAGGAGAAGTACAAGAGAAAAGGATTGAAAGGGGAAACTAGAGAGGCAAGGAAGAAGGGGTGGCGCGATGCCGTTGGCTTCGTCGCGGGTGTCGTCGAGGGCAGATAAATTTTTCTCACGGCGAAATAAAGATCTTGTCGGACACGAGAGCCTACAAGACGGAAACATCGGTGCCTGGTGGCAGGACATGCCTACGGTGCCAAGATAACCCTGACGTTCCTACAAGGTCTCTCTTTCTACACACGATCCGATGCTCGCTAGGAGCACGCGCGCTTGTTCGGCTTCCCCGTGATACTTGTACCATGAGAAAAGCATTAGCTACTTCCTACGGAATCTCTAGCACCGCCTATTACGCTTCTTGCCTTACCCTCTATTAACCTCGCAAAGAAAAGGTAAACTGTCTCTATTCAACAAAAAGATCATTCTCGACTTACGAAGCGCAATACTTTTTACAGTGAATCCCGTTATTTTCCTGATTGCAATCTTAAAGGGAGCCGAACTAAAGTTAATTCACGCTGCGTGTTAACATCTTTTACTGTCTTATAATTAGTTAAAGTACGACTGTTACCGCGGTGAAAGAAATAACATTACACCGAGCAATGAGTCTGAGAAAAAGACAGGAAGTACGAATTAGTATAGTACACTATACACTATTGTCTAGGTCGTTTTTTTAAACATCCGCGGTCTATGAAACAGTCAACAAGAGTGTGTGTTGAAATAATGCGAAAGAGAAAATGAAAAAAACCGAAAGAAAAACTGGACTTGTGCCACTTCTGTTGCGAGAGTATGTGTTACTAGCAGAGGTGTGTATTACCGTGTAACAGGATGAGGTGTTACAAGGCCTCGGCTCGGCCCTTAATGAACGCGGGCTGAAAGCGCGCGCGTTCAGCTATGCAATGAACCGCCTGTACCTGTGATTTCATTTCACTGCACCGAGAGCGACGCGCGTCCCGGACAATAAATTTCCCTCTTTCTTCGGCACCCACACACGCTCGCCAGCTCTTTCGGCGCCTCGAAAGTCACACATGCTCTACACGCGCCTGTGTACAAACTGGCTACAAGGAGAGTCGGTTTCAATTCACGACTTGCTCGCTAGTCCACGGACAAGTATCCATTACAAACTTTACAAAGTCGATGTGGGTGACGCGAGAACAGATGGCGCAGCCGATTCAGCTGTAAATTGTTTCTCTCGCCGCGGAGGTGTAAGCCGAAATTTTCACCCCACCCTTACGATTGCTTAACAAGTACGTGGAAACTTGATCTCGAGTATCATGGAAATTTGCTGCCAGTACTATTTATGCGTACGATTCTTCCTTGTGTTCTTAGTTTTTGTAGCTTGCAATTTTGCCTAAGCTGATTTACTTACTATGAAATAAGTTTGATTGTTACATTTAGTTTTGGGAGTAATTAAAGTAAAATTTGACATTCGTTGAAATGTAAAGCTATAGGAATTATAAATTGAGCTTAAATGGTAAGTGCGCAGGCCTGTCAACTGTCACACTTCATTTCCTGATATTTTAATAAATAGCCGATACGAGTGTAGGTAGGGCTACCACTTCGATACCTTCGATCAGATGTAGTATTGAATTACATCGAGTTTATTCGCAGCAGTACAACAAAACGATTCGACGGCCCTATAGAGTTACTAGTCTAGATCTACAACAGGATATCTCAATCGAGGACCTAGCAAGGGGTTCGAAACTTTCAGTTAAAATTTTAAATACACTCGTAATAAAACACTACATCTGATCAACTAAGAATTAATACAAAAATTCAACACTTATATAATTCACTACATTAACATTGATCCTTTAAAATTCAAGCATCGATTTTAATGTAATTCGAACTAATTTCTACGTGCTTAAATTAATATTTAAAGCAGATCAAATCAGGATGATTCGTCAAAATCCAACAGAATGTGAAAATCTGTGATGACAAAAAAGGTCCAAATAGAGTATATAGCACACGTCTAACACGTGAATCATGCGTTGGCACAAAGATTAAGATCCAACGCTAACGATTAAGAAAGTCTCTCGGGCGCTGCGCGATCCTCGAGCTAGAAACGTGACCGCGATCGTTGGACCGCAGCATCACCCGGTGTACGGAAACCGAATGAAAGAGCGGGCCAGAGTTCAAGGAAGAGCAGGGCAAAAAAGTGGCCTGAAACTAGATCTCCTCGTCGGACACAAATTGAATCGCCCCCTGCGCGGACGTTCCTGCGATCGGAATGGCGATAGCACTCAAACTAGAATTTTTCTTTCACCCTTTCCGGCCGCCCCTTCTCTCTCTCTCTCTCGCTAGTGCCAGAGAGGGAGAAAGAGAGGGAGAGGGAGAGAGAGAACACACGGGCTGCCAGCTGTCCAAGCGGAATATATTTTATTGCGGTGCGAGATACGATCGCGCTCATTACCCTTTAATAAGATCGCCACGCCGGGCGTAAAATTGCACGGGCAAAGGCTAACATAAAGTACGCGCGCAGCCAATTTCAGCTTGGGGATCCTAATTATCGAAACACTTAATGAACATGTTGCTTGATGCCACGCTGCGAAATCTCTTGGGGGAAATTAGCCTGACCTCGGGGAATCGAGTGGTGCTTAATAGGACACGCAATTACGACTCACTTATTTGCCGTTTGATCAGTGCGAGCGAATTGAAATTAGTAAATTGAAGTTATTATTCATCGACGTGGGATAGTAAGAGTTATTGTAGAATTGGTATGCACGAATGGCTGATAGCCAAGGAATTATAAGATATAAGGTTGCAGAAAGAAATTAGCATAAAACGAAAATGTAATATTAATAAGTAAGACAAATGAAAAATAGAAATTAAATTACCACCGTTTGCCATGGAGAAAGGAAACTCGTTTAGAGTTTCCTCGGAGGATTAAGCACAAAAATTAAAGATTTGTTAAGGCTTGATTCGAATCATGCTTGGAATAATTATCATCAATTAAGGATTATGTTGCTATGAATTTGGCTGCTAGCCAAAGGAAATAGAAGATGTGCTACTAGCTAGAATCGACAAGCCGATCGTGATGAAATAAGATAGTCCTGATTAAATTCGCTTCGTTCGGCCATGCAATCATCGTAAATAATCGCCCACGTAAAGGCGGCGTGTTGCGCGGCTTGTAAATTTCTTACAGCCATTACGGGAGTCACTTAAAACGCGATGATATAAATTAAAAGATCCTCGCGGCGGCTCGATTGATTGCCGACGAGTGACTGACTCTCCACCGAGCCTTGCCTTTTTCGGCTTTTGTGCCAGCGTCATTTTAATAACAGACGCGTTAATTTACACCGAACCCGACTACGACTATCATAACACCAAGAAACGAATAAACCTTCTACAAGTCTTTCATTAGTGCATCCATTGGCAATATTAAATCGAGTAAAATCAAATTTGTGAATTAAAAGTATGTACATGAGGATGATCATGGAGAGCAGTTGTGATTTGAAATGCGTTCGACGAACTGTCTGTTTATAGTATGTACTATTAATTTTTGTAGTATACATAGATAGATTCTATGAACTATTCAATATAATATTGAATACATTGCAAATACGTAATATTGACGTATTGGAAATAATAGTCTGTGTATAAAGAGCATTACATTTTCAGATTATAGTTCCTGGCAATTGAAACTTCCTCTTCATAATCAAAATTTCCCCTTTATATGTACATGCTTATTTAAAATAATAATGAAATAAAACCAACATTTGCGTGATGTTTCCATTACACTCACCCACTTACAAAATAATATAACATTGACTTTGCATAGAAATCCCACTGTTTCACATCATAAATTGGCAAAATCTCAGGTAGTTCAAATCTGCAACAAAGAAATGAGAAGTTAATTAAAAACGAGCACTCTTAACGAACGTCTCTTATGAATAAATGTTCTATATTACAAGAGGCGTTAAAATTCCGCCCAAATCGTGCGTCTTTGCACCGCAATTTGTAACTGTAGATCGATCACTGCGCTTCGCTATTACCATGGCACGTTGCCTAATATGGAAGCGGTGCTCATTTGACGAGCGCGTTCGCAATTTACCCGGCGAAATGAATTTATGGAAAGACCACCTCTCTTTTCTCGCCGACCCGAGCGAGCGGGCGATAAATTTCCACGACTACCCCCTTCCGACACTAAACAGATGCTCGCGCTCCTGACTTTTGACGTAAACGCCCCGGCATAAATTCATCAGCCGCTCAGCCAATCCATTCTGTCCCGAGTCCCGTGGAACTCCATCTATCCGAATGAAACTCTGTTGAGAAGTCCAATTTATTGCACGTGGCACACACCATGCATTTAACAGGGATTCACTGATTTGAATCTGTACAATAGAAAAAGGTTATAAATTATTTGAGTACTTTGTAATTATTGAATCAAGAATCAAATAAGTTCAAAGGTAACTTTGAGTATCACTCCGCTTATTATTAGCTATGTAAGGGACACACTCGGCTTGTATTTACCTGCCATTACCCACCACCAATTCGGAAATAAACGAACGGTCTCTTGAGTTTACGTGTGCCACATGTTTGCGAAGTACAAATATTTGCTATGTTTCGTAAATATTTCATAAGACAAATAAATTTTCGTATTTCTTATGCTTGGAATTAAATGAATGAAACAAAACTTATTCCTTATTGAAACAGACTTAAACAAACTACAAATTAGTATTTTTTAGAATCCATAAAATTATAAACTAAAGAATTCCAATTAGAACGAATGATTACTAGCTTTAAAAAACCCGTGTACATATCGCGGACGGAATAATTCAAGAACCGAGTGGATTCGCAACATTATATACTTAGAAAGACGAACTAGCGAATTACTATTTCATCGGCGCGATCATCTCAAGGCAAGAGGATGATGATCTCCGGGTAGCGTTCCTCCACGATCGGTTCCCATCGGCAAAGGTATGTCGCGTGCTACATAAATTGGCTGCATCCGGACACGCACGGGCTCGCTGGCGGCAGATACCGATCTCCCGGCATATGACTATGTACCGGCGTCTTCTATAAATCAACGAGCCGATCGCAGGCAGATATGGATCGTGCGGCGCCTGCCTGGGACACACAGCGATCTCTGAATGCGTTCGTGATCGTTTTCTCGCTCCCCTACGCCGCGCCGCGCCTCCTTCCCAGCTTGCGTGAGAAGAACTCTCACTGACAACGAGAGCAATGGGAATACGTGCTACGTGCTCGCACTCGCCAACCGTATATATACCGACGCCCATAAGTGTTGGGACACTTATCAAATTCGAAATGATGCTTAACGAGATTGCCGATTCTCCAACGATTCGACTCTCCGAGACTTTAATACTGAATCCGATGATTTAGTACTTTCGACTTTGTCGCACGTGTTCTCATTTTATCACGCTTTCGAGTAACTTGTCCACACGTATTTCTTAACGCGTGTTTCTTCGGAGTTTTATAATAAATTTATACCTAGTGTGATTTATTCTTTCGGTAGCTGACTCCAATATATTATTCAATGTCTATGTAATACGATATGTTGGATTCGCAATTTGCGTGCGAGAACTTTATTATTTGCCGAAAACCACGAAAAAGAACAGAAGTAGATCACATTCGCTATGGCAAGCACAAATATAAATAACGTAAAATTAAACTGGATTCGTTGTAGATTATACCAAGGAAAGCTTGGAAAAATGACTGTGTGCTTATTCGGTAAAGGATGCAATAGCTATAGGCTGGCAAAAACGCGAATGGCAATCTCCTTTGCAGGATCTTCCTACATTATAGCCGGCGATAATTAGGTGTCGGTGCGCGAAGCAATCTCGCGCTGCGAATTAAAGTCGAGTTGCTGTGATGCCTGCCAGGTATACCGCCGATCTCACATCGCACGCCGGACACTTACGCGTGGGTGTCCAGCGACCACATATGGACCATGGGAAAAAGGAGAAGCTGTTCGGAAGAAAGGAGCGCGCGATAACTCACTCGCATTGCGAACGCGCGTCTGACAATGTAACCACCAATGTAATTGACGGAAATCGGAACAAAACCATGGCTGCCTGGCCTGTGAACCACATTTCTTGAAAGTTTTATAGTAAAACAAAAGTCAAATCTAGTTATTGGCGAAATCTTTTGCTGGATAATGAAAGAAAGTTTAAACAGTAATAAATTAATTGCAATATAATTTCTGCAAGCTTTAAAAAAGCATTGAGCTTGGAACGGGTACGATAATTGATACGTATTGATTATCAAATTCAGAATAGAATAGCAGAGCACTAGAACAATAGAACAGTAGAACAGAATTACAGAAGAACGTAACAGAGAATAGTAGAACAGCTGCCAGAGCAAGATTAATAAATATTCTATTGCCTGTGCAATCCTTTACATAATGCACGTGACACTGAAATAAAGTTGGGAAACTAAGAATGAATAGTAAACAGGAACTCATTGCCCGTGAAATTCCCAGACAGGGCGAGGGTTGGGAAGGCCGCGAGACAAATACCTCATCAATGACTAATAGGTCATTGCCTGTCTGCCTAATACCTGCTTGGCTCGGCCTGGATTAATGGCACAAACAGGGACTCAATTTAGAATAAGGTTGGGAAGCAGAAAATCAGTGGAGGGAAGCCACAACTATGCTAATAAATACGAACACAAAAATATAACGGAAATTATTCCTCATATTCCTATTCATTTGAAAAGCTGAAGAGTGAAATAGAGATCATGATATATTTTTTAATATAAGATAAAGTGACTGCAACATCGGTTGATAATAAATAAATATTGTTTTATGTTGCAGGAAGCAGAGAAGCAGCTTTCACATATGCCATAAGTTCTGCAGGGGTAACCTATGCGGTAACAGCAGCCTGTAGTAGAGGGAATATTACAGCCTGTGGGTGTGAGCCCACTGTTCGGTAAATACATCTATTGTCTACTATCGGATTAGTACTTTAACCATTTCTATACTTTCATTAATACTTTCATAATTTATTTACTTTGAACTATCAAGAAATAATTCAAACAAGAGACTAGAATAATGCGCAAAGTTATTTAGTTGTATTCTCTGCAATAATACTTGATATTTTGCTAGCAATATATTTCTTAATTCGAAAACTTTAATCTTAACAAAAACTTAATTACTTGTAGAACGAGAAAAGAAATACCACCGAACGGTTGGGAGTGGGGAGGCTGCAGCGCGGACGTCACGTACGGAATGAGGTAAGCGAATCTCATCTTTCAACAATTCTACCAAAGACAAGAGGCCGTAATACACACCCTTTTAACATCAAATGTAAAACCATTGACTCGAGCATGCCGTAACTTCGCCACGAACACACCGAGTCTCTAATATTGCAATTTAATGCCAGGTTCGCGCGTAGGTTTCTGGACGCGAGGGAGATCGAGGGCGATGCAAGGAGCCTAATGAACCTACACAACAACAAAGCAGGAAGAAAGGTGAGCAGCCGCTCGTTCACTACTAACTATGTTGTTCGCACCTCCTTCTGACTGACAGCTCGTTAACTTGTCACGATCCACTCGGCATGGTTAGCCCTTCTCCTTTCACATTGCAGTATTTCACGCTCCCAGCTATTGATAGGCTCGGGCTTTAGAGTTAATAATGATGCGAAAGTAGTGTTAAATAAGATCTTTATAATTTAGTAGGCCAATTGATCCAGTTTCTTATACTGTTAAATAATTCCTAAGGCCGTGAATACTTACTAATAATACATTTACTTGATAGAAATATGTTTTAAATCCCTACAATCCATTTTAATTTAATGATAAAATAAATAAATTATATGCACTAACAATATAGACGTGCGCGTCCAGGAAAATTCGCAATTGGCAGTGTTTGTTATCCTACGCACTTCCATCTGCCTATTTTTCGATCCCTTCAAAATGCTTGGACCTACGCTATTGTGTACAGAAGAGCGGTTATAAAGCTAATCACCCACTTCCCCAAGCTATCGGAATAAATAGCAAAGGTAGGATAACTATGATCCGAGGCTCCATCATAAAAGCAGGATTGTACGCGCGAAGGATTTCGGTAAGGACCCGGAAAATATTTACGGAGTCAGGTAAAGAGATCCGCCGGATGACTGAACACTCGTAATACCTGCCGGATACCTGTACGATACTTTTCTGTCATTTGGATGGGCTACGATCGCTTTATAAAGCTTTCTTGGAAACATCGGATACAATCGCTTGGAGGGTTGAGTGGCGCAGGTAAAGACTATTGTCCGTGCCTGGATTTGCCAAACATTCGCCAGGAAGAATTAAGTTTTGCAAAATTGCCGTGCAATGACAAGGAAAGATAATACTGGATTCGCTTGATGCTTGAATTTAATATATTTGTCTAAAGAATACTTTCTGTACTCGATAAACAAATTCATAGAATGATTGTATTGAATACAATACAGAATTAGGTTAGATGTAATGTTATAGAGATACGAAGCAAGGCACGTTAGTGTAAGTTAGTAGAAGCACGCGCTTACTATATCAGCCTGTTGCCTTGCCTTAATTAATCATCGAATTAAACCTGTAATTCCGATCATACTAGCTTTGCAGCGATTAGGCATGAAGGAGTTGACAAGGTGATTGGATTACACGATTCAATTGCTCATGCTGGCTTTCACCCTGTCCCTCACGCGCCGATAGCAGAATAACACTAACTTTCTGCCATGTGAACCACTGTCAGCGTATTCAGGCCATCGAGCATCGATAATTAATTACAGCCCTCGAGCCTCGATGATTGACAAGCTCAGAAACTACGACTCGCATTTATTATTTTACTTTAATATCCCGGAAAGATCATTTTCTTGCTCTCAAAAATACACAACTAGAGCGTTAAACTAAAGAAATTATTACCAATAATGTTCGATATTGTATTGTTTTAGAATTTAGAATAATAGATCGATTATTCGTGGTTCCTTCGCGCAGTCCGCGCCAAAACAACATATCGGCACCGCTCGATGTTTGAATATCTGCCAGCTGCATCATAAGCATACGAATGGCCATTGAAAGACCACATTTCATATAACGAATGTACATACAGCGCGCTCTGATTTGCATAGAACACGCATATATCGTATATGTACGATACTTCAAACAAATCGGCACAGCCCTTCGGTCAGTACAGCGTGTCTCTCTGCTCGATATTGCCCTGCATATGCCGGCATTGTATACCACCGGCTTAATTCGCTTTGTCCCCTCTCGCCTTTTATGCTAATCACTTAATATACTCGCTCTATCAATTCGACTGCTCAACAATCGAAACACCGAAAAACTGTTGCAGTCATATTGTAATGATCGTATCAATTAATTTGATCCCGGATAAAAAAAACTATGAAGTAAATTCTAAAAGTAAATGGTCTATTAAACTAGTAATTCCTGAAGTAAAATACCACAGGAATCCTCCAAAAATCAATAACATTTAAGTGATGATGGCGATGCCAATCTTTTCTAAACATTGGTTGGTCTTCTGTGCATAAAAATACGTACGATTGCATACTATTGCGAAGTTCCTCGACGATTAATGTGTTTGTTTTCCTCGGCAGATAGTTAAATCCCTCCTGCAAACGGAGTGCAAATGCCACGGAGTGTCCGGCTCGTGTACAGTGAGAACCTGCTGGCGAACTTTGCCAAGTTTCCGACAGATCGGTGATGCACTTATGAAGAAGTATTACCGTGCTCGACCTGTGATCGCTATTACGCCTCCTCCGCCACCTACTATGCAGGTAAACCTTGCACGTCTTTTTTATTGGTAGTTTATTCATATGAAACAGCGATATATCAAATCTTCCTGAATAAACTTGACTTGAACTTAAATTACACTTTACTGTTCATTAATATTGCGAACTTTGGCTTTGCTTGAACATTCTAAGACACGTGGAATTCTATTATGTATACTGTGATGGAATCTCTTATAAAATTCTAATAGTATATTCCTTTATAAAAATAGCTAATAACAGTTAACAAGTTACACAAATCTGTAATTACTGTTTGCTAGCATCAACGAATTAAATTATGAAGTTTCCTGAAGAACAAGTAAAGTAAATGAGTAAATGTATGGATTCATTACAGAGCTTGGACGCGCTGCACGCGACATCAGCGGAGAACGTGCCGATTCTAGGGAACGACGCGAAGACGCAAGGGAAACCGAGCGAGTTCGCGAAATCGAGGCACGACCGGCAACCCCAGAAGAAAGTGATCAAGCCAAGGAGGCCGCACTTGGTATTGAAGCGGACGAAAGTGGGCGGAGGCGGTGCGCCCGGCATGGGACAGAAGAGAATTCCAAAGAGGAGCGAGCTCGTCTTCCTGCAGCCCTCGCCGAATTACTGCGAGCCCGATTTGGCGCAGGGCAGCCTGGGCACCCAAGGCAGATACTGCAATCGTACTAGTAAAGGTAACTTGCCACCAGGTATATACCTAATATACCAGCAACCATAAATACCAGAACCATAAACGCAACACGCACTCACGGATATACGCCGACGAGAAATACGATGATTCAGTAGTAATGAAGTGGGAAGAAATTGTTCAGAAAGTATATTTAATTAGAAGTAGTAATGCAGAAATTTGATGAACCAAAAACTTATGAACCTATTGATCAAGGTGATTGAATGAATAATAGACGATCGAATAATTAGAATATTAGAGAACATAAACTACTAGAAAGTATCACACGAAACAGTGGATTCACGGAATGTTATTCAAGCAAATATTTCGACGAATTTACAAATGCAATGATAAACGAATACTACTACTTGTTGCAGGAACTGACGGATGCGATCTGATGTGCTGCGGACGCGGCTACAACACGCATCAATTCACACGGACGTGGCAATGTCGGTGTAAATTCCACTGGTGCTGCCGTGTTCATTGCGATACCTGCACTGAGCGTACCGAGGAGTACACGTGCAAATGAAGATGCCCTAATGATTAATAACAAATGGGCCACGATTCGTGTTCTTAATCACGTGGCACCGGCACGTCACTGTAAATAGCCGCAAACTAATTTAATCGGAGTATGTATAATTACCGAATACGATGGACGAAGCCGGCGATAGTATAATGTAATGACACACGCGACATTAATGTAACTCGTAGTAAGTATCGCGTTTCCTTTGATATCGCTTTTGCTTACGGTTTTAGTGTAAGAACTCTTCGTAGATTGTATTAGCTATGTGGACGACGGGATCCTCGCATGCTTTGTAAAGTTTCTTATTCGACGTTAGTGCTCGACAAGGTGTATGTGTATGCCTATACATATGTAATTTCATATGAAATCGGATATTTACCACTAAGTGGATTGTAATTAGCAACGAGTATGTGTTGTCTCATGTAATTTGGAGTGTCATCTATTTCCAATTCCTATTTACTAGATAGGGAACTATAAATTCTACTTATGCATTCGAATTTTTATCTATTTCTTTTGCAGTTCAATTCCTGAAGTTTGATTGAAGTTTTCGTAATAATTAAATTGAACTGCAAGGAAAATGATAGTTACAATCCATGCGCTGGAAAATATATGATTGCTAGCCTGTGAATGTAGAATAATAAGCGGATTAACGTATGTCTAAGCCAATAAACTCTAATTACGAGAATTCGATCGCAATGCTTGAATTGCATCGAAGACAATCATTCGAACTAGATAGAAATTAGTCGAATACATATATTAAATAGTGTATGTACGAATATAGTTTATCCCTCAAGGGTAGTGATGCTCATTAAGAAGCGCAATTGCTAATTACCCGTATCGCATCGTTCAATACTCCCCCAAACACTCCACGTTCTCTAAGCGCAATGCGTAAATTATTATTTATTAAACTCGCGCCCTAAATTATACTCACTTAGGAAATGTATTTGTTCTATTTGCTGACTAATAAATCCCATTTTCACGCACGATCAGACATTTTCCCGGATCACGAATTTAATTAACAGCTTTCAGAAAATAATACATTATTCATCGAAATTCCTTGGTGTAATACTTCAATGAATATGAATATGATTTTCGAATAGTTTCGTAAACGAATAGTTGAACATACACAGGTTATTATATTTTTCTCAATTTATTCAATTCACGATATACTTTACTCAGAAGCCAATATCAAATATTGCATTCATCAATGTATTTGTCACCCTGTGCTTCATGGAAACATCAGATTATTTACCTAGCTAGAGCATCCACGTGCAAACCTCTAATTTTGGGGGAAAACAGTTCCGAGTATAAATACCTGGATGATTGGGGGAGGTGGTAAGTTCTCCCGTACTCAGGTATAATCAGGTAAGGAGACTGCAGGAAGTTAAGGGTCGCCGGCTTCCCATGTACTACGAGGAAATCAACAACCCTGAATAAAACCGACGGGAAGCACTGACTTAATAGCTATATAAGTCATTACGCGCACTGCCATCCAACTATTTCGGCTAAGATAACGGTGGAGTGCGTTTGCACTGAGAAAGCTCTGCAAGAATATCGTGCGTGCATTTTACATTGTAAGTGACGAAATTGGTGTTTGTTTCTTGAATTGATATGTTCATAGTGTCACTCGTTTAATTAGAGTGGTCATTTTTTCGTGTGCTGGGTTGAGTCACGAAGGAATACAACAATTAGTTGAAAAATCATCGAAACAGAAATCAATGATAATGCGCTTATAGATTTGCGAAATAGATATGAATAAATTGAGTGCTACTTATCTTATTCGTAACTCAAGCCAACACAATATATCCAATTTAAATTTAAATTAGAGATTGGAAAGAAATTTGAATTAATTAAATAAAACAACTCTAATTTGCAGGGGGACTAAGATTACGGAGGACGTTTGGACTTTGAAAGATGCCACAACCAGTACATCCACAGTGCCACTTTGCACCCACTGGATTCCGTGTGATATCCACACCAGTAATTTCATTGCCACCGAATCATTTGTTGCTGAATTCGTTATGCCCATGCGGAAGGCACAGGATGCACTTCACAATGCATCGTAATCTATTACTGGCGCAATTGACGAGGAACCAAGGACAATACAACACACGAGTTCTACCGCATTTGCTGCGAATGGCAGAGATTCAATCGCAAGTACGAGTTCGTCAGATGATGCGGAAAGAAGAACAAGAAATGTGTCTCGATGAATACGATAGCGAGGAAGACGTAGATCGATAGATCGGTAGTTAAATGTGACAATTAGTTCGTCGAACAATTAGAATATAATTATCGACGCGACCTTAGAATGTCAAGAATGATTAGATTAGCTTCAGTGAGTTATGAATGAAGTGCATGTGTGAATGTAAGTTTCCTGTATATCAGATGACGACAGTTTTCCTCTCTCTTTCTGAAGGATTAGTTGGCAATTTCAGGGTGGAATGAAGAGCGGAATTGAGGAAATTGTTTCTGAGTGCGTGTGGTATGTTTAAAAGATTAGGAATCCAAAGAAATTCCATAGCCTTCGGTTATACGATTGGAAGAAACTTCAACATTAGAATAGAATTTCGTGTATTATAAAATCAATCAATTTCCACAACACATCGAATTATACATAAGGAATGAGATATATCTGAAAGACATCGACCAATGTACTGCATGTACACACTTGTCCAGATTTTGCGAAGCAGTATTTATGCCTTGTGATTATTTCTAACACGTGCGTTTGGTCATTAGTACATTCCATGGGAACTAAGTATTACTTCGTCAATAATTATAAAAAAAGTTGTTATAATACTTTATGTAACACCAATTAATTAATACGTCGACCACCTTAACTGTACAAGTATAAAATATCACAACATCGTCGAAAATAAATGCATAGAAAATCCCCCGACTGAATCATATGTAATTGGGAACTTATTTTAAATTTCCCAAGAGATCCTTAGCCTCTTGAATAGCATCAAGATCACTGTTATTCTTAGCTTGATACTTAACTGTCATATCCAAATACATCAGTGCTTTCTGTTTGTTATTCAATTTAAAGTAAGTTTTGCCAAGCATTAAAAGATTGTGACTATAGAAACCACTGTCTATCTGTTCTGCTTTCTCAAAGTATGAGAGTGCCTCCTCGAATGATGACTTTGGTGGCTCACCAAAAACTACAGCAGCTAATTCTTTTTGATACCACGGTAAGTTTGCCACTTCGTAGCACAGTTTACCTATCATGTAACATGTTGTAGCATCCTTTGGATTCAGTTCTATAGCTCTCTGCAATTGAGTTCCAATATTAGGAGAACTGGTATGTTTGGTGTTAATATCATTCTTTTGCAGCTGTTATAATAGAAACACATACCATCATATACTTTTTGATATTATACAGTTCTTTTACTCTGGCTCGCATGCCTTCTAAATTAGATTTACTGTCAAGCAATATTGCCATCCACTTGTTGACTGCCCAGTGGTCCTCTTTAATACTGAGAGCTTGACTTATTAAATCATGAGCTTCGTATATCATCTTCTTAGCTTCCACAGAAGTGGCTGATGTAGACATAGTGTACAAAACTCTAGATAATCGCCATAGGATTTCAACATCATTACTGTTCTACAAATAAAGTACAAATTGCTTTGTATTCGACTAGTTTCTACTGATACAAGATTCTTATGAATGTATGCCTACTCTATGGCTGTCCAATGCAGAATATGCCCCTTTGTAGTTTCCACGTTCATACAAAAGGTCTGCCAATTCTGTGACTAACTCTATACGATTCACGGTAGGTTCCACTTCCTCTTCCTTTTGCTTTCCAAAACCCCAGAACCCCACAAGAGAAGTTCCAACAGCAACCATGTATGCCATGGGCTGAGACTTATTTCTCTGATAATAAGCATACTCCAGTTTATGTTATACAAGCCTGTCATACTTTGTATACTACTTATTGTGTTAGTCAGTGGACTTGTGTTTGGTTCACCTGTTGAACTCTGGGCATGGAATGAACATATCTGCGAGCGTTTGCCCTTTGCACAAACTTTGTGCCACGGGCAAATTGAAATAGTTTTCGAAGAGACATCGCATCCGTACGAGAATATACTCCGTTTTTGAAGAAAGCAGAGTACGTGGCTTACTCGCTTCTAACTTTCCTATTATGCGTAATTGCGTGTATCCGTTCTGTTGTAAAATTATAGATAGGAAAACAGGGTGCGATTTCGCGCCACCGATGGAAAGCGAAGGCGCTCTGCTGGCGAACGAGAAACTCGAAGGTTCAAGTTGCTTTATTGTCTGATACCGCGTTCATATGAAAGTCTCGCCAGGAAAACCAATAAAAAAAAATTGTTGGAAATCATTTAGACACTAGATTTGCCTTTCTAAGCTCTAAAATCTTAATTTAAGAACCTAAACTTTTATAAATGCGGATTTATCTCCTATGCTATACAGATTTATAGATACGAATACTCCAGATATATATACGTTATCAGACGAGCATGTGTGTACATCACGGAATGTTAAGGGTTATGCCGAATGTTAATTTTGTGCTTTTCTATAAAAATAACAATTGTCACGCGTAAATGTGATGTGCTAAAGTAAGCATCGGTGTTATTGAGTTGAAATATATGTGCAAATATGCGATACACCGTATCGAATCCTTATGTCTTCGGCTCAATCGCGGCGAGTGCTGCTGTACTCTTTTACGTTGGAAAGTAATATACTTTTATGGATATTAAATTTTTTAGATAATACTTTAATACCGGCTTGTCTACTTTGCTAATTGTATCTCATACTATTCTTTTAATCATTTCTATTAGTTATTGCCATGTGAACTACTATGAATATGATAGAATGTGTTTACATAATAAAAGTTGATTTATCTCTAATACATTTTGTTTGATCAAATATATATTAATTCAGTTTCTCGTAGCATTATAATTCCTACATAAACTGTATGAGTTATTTGTCATAGGACTGCTCTACATGGAGGTTTGTATGAGCACAAAGAGCAAAAGATGACAGACCAAGTTGTCATTATAACTGGGGCAAATACTGGTATTGGAAAGCAAGTGGCATCTGATTTTGCAGGAAGAGAGGCCAAAGTTATCATGGCTTGCAGAAACCTTATTAAATGTGAAAGGGTAAATTACTCATAGAATGTTGTATTAACAAACTGTCCTACATACTATAAGAGTCTTGTTAGTTGATCATCAGTCTATCACTAAGATTACTGATAATCAACAATGTAGTTTTAATGTGCTTGATTTCTCATATTAGGCACGTACCGAAATTGTCAAGAAAACAAACAATAGATTTGTTTATTGTCGACAGTGTGACCTAGCGTCACAAGAAAGTATACGGAAATTTGTGAAGCAGTTCAAACAAGGTTGAAAGAGTACTAATCCAATTAATATGTGACTGTGTTTTTAATTGGGATACAATAATAATGGCTTTTATAATTTTAGAACACCAAAAACTACACATATTAATAAATAATGCAGGGCTAATGAGGTGTCCACTGTCTTACACCAAGGATGGAATAGAAATGCAATTAGGAGTCAATTATTTAGGAACTTTCTTGCTTACTAATCTGTTACTCGATGTACTTAAGGACTCTGCGCCATCTAAGATAATTACACTTTCTGGCCCGGTGCACAAGCATGGGAAAATAAATACAAAAGATTTGAATTCAACAGAAAAGTATGACGCAGGCAAAGCTTACGCACAGAGTAAGCTGGCAGTCACGATGTTCACGAGGGAGCTAGCAGAAAGATTAAATGGTGCATTGGCTAATTTATACATTACTCCAGACTTATTAGTAAGCTCTTATTTCTTTTATATAGTGCAAAATTAAAAAAGTACCTCAATTTTAGGCACTGGAGTTACAGTGAATGCTGTTTATCCGGGTCTAGTTAATACTGAACTAGGAAGGCATATGGCATACTATAATAACTATTTTGCTCGAATATTTGCAAAACCAATTCTATGGTTGTTCCTGAAACCACCAGTGCTAGGCGCACAGCCTGTGATTCATGCTGCTTTGTCCCCTGATTTACAAGATATTACTGGAGCGTACATCAGGTGAATAATTATGTTAAATAATGATTGTAGTGATGTTTGCACCCCTAATTATAAATGATTACTTTTATAGTAATTACAAGGTGTCAGACGTGTCCGACGATGCAAAGAATCGAAAGTTAGGAAAATGGTTGTGGGCAGTTGGTGAAAAATGGACAAAACTAAATACACCACCCGTCGTTCAAACAAAACCAAAAACTGAACAAAATGTGACATCTTCGAAAGTCAATGTTGTAGCGGTGTCATAAATAAATAAATAAGCATGACAATAAAATTGCCATCAAACAATTGTCATTGCTTATGGAATTAGTATTTATATACAGAATTTTGTATTGAAATGTGGAATGAGTATAGATGTACAAATGTATAAAAGTAAATAAATTGACTAAACATATGATCACTTGTACGTTCAAACTAATATAAAGATTAGCAAATGAACTTTCCAATAATGATCCAAGCATTAATATCTGAATTGATTTGAGATTTGAGGTGAAAAGATCCCAAATATACAACTCTTAATGTACATCGAATCCACAATTCCAGGTATTATTTCAGTATCGTGATAATGTGCATTAAATTTTCGTAAAACTGGATCGAAATGGTTGAATAAGATGTTGCAAAGTACTTACGGGAAACATTTCATTTCTCGAGTTCACCGAAGATGTCAATTGCCATCGATACAGCTTCAACCACCACTTACGCCACACGAATTTATGAAGAGACACACTAAACACACGATACTGTACAAGAATATTGTGTTGGCTCGATTCAAACTACACGAAAACTTCGTAAAGCACAATATCACAATATGAAGTAGCGAGAGAAAGCGCGGGAGTCGAAGAAAGAATGACAGTCTCGAGATTTTGAATGGCGACTATCGATATTTCGTTCGATTATGACGCTCATACTCGAAAGCGCGCGCTATTCAAATTATCGTATAGTAAACGTTTACTGTGATTCAAATGGTGGCTGTGTAGTCCGGTCAGACAGATTAACAACAATAAAAAGACGATGTTACCGGTATTCTCTTGAGAATTCTGTCCGGAACGTATGTACTTACATAAAAACGTAAGAGAATATATGAGAAATTGAATTGTTTGAGGGAGTTATTAGGGAAATAACAAAGAGTCCGGAGAATAAACTGAGTAAGTCAAAACTGATTGACAATATGACATTACGACAACACTGTGTTGCAGGCCACTTTTCTTTGGCATAATTATACCGAGAATAATATTAAAAGTGGGTAAGCAACAAAATGCCCATTTCAGTATGGCATTTGGTGGAAAAAGAGAATACGAAAGCAAATGATAACACCCGGATTACCTCCCAGACAGTATCGTGATAATGTGCATTGAATTTTCGTAAAACTGGGTCGAAATGGTTCAATAAGATATATGTTGTAATGTACTTACGGGAAACATCTCATTCTTCGAGTCCACCGATGTCAGTTGCCATCGATACAGCTTCAATCACCACTTACGCCGAACGAATTTATACAGAGACATACTAAACACACGATACTGTACAAGAATATTGTGTTGGCTCGATTCAAACTACACGAAAACTTCGTAAAACACAAGACCACAATATGCAGCAGCAGAGGAAAGCGCGGGAGTCGAAGAAAGAATGGCAGTCTCGAGACTTTGAATGGCGACTATCGATATTTCGCTCGATTATGCCGCTCATGCGCAAAGCGCGCGCTATTCACATTATCGTATAGTAAACGTTTACTGTGGTTCAAATGGTGGCTGTGGAGTCCGGTCAGACAGGTTAACAACAATAAAAAGACGAAGTTACCGGTACTCTGTTGAGAATTCTGACCAGAACGTACTGACATAAAAACGTAAGAGAATATATAAGGAATTTAAATGTCTGAGGGAGATACCAATAAGGAGATAATAAAGGATCTGGAGAATAAACTGAGTAAATCAAAACTGATTAACAATATGACATTTTGACAACACTGTGTTGTAGGCCACTGTACTTTGCCATAACTATACCGAGAATATTAAAAGTGGATAAGCAGCAAAATGCCTATTTCAGTATGGCATTCGGTGGACAAGAGAGTACGAAAAGAAATCATAACACCTGGATTACCTCCCAAAACAGCCACAGAAGGTTCAACAGTGTATCTTACCATTGAAAGTTGTGTTATAAACGGTACGGATGACATCGACGCAAAGCAACAATGGAACAGCGATATCCTCGACGGTGGTTCAAAGAAATCCTTGGTTATTGGCGAGTCTACTTGCGTGCTAGACCAGCAAATCGAGAGAGCAATACAAATGATGATGCTACACGAAAGGAGTTTGATCACAGTTCTACATGGTAGTGATCCAGTAGATTTTATAATTGGTGCACCAGCAACCATTAAGTTCCTAGTAACGCTAAATAAGATGGATCTGCGGAAACGAATCTGGGAGTGGACGCCTCAAGAGAAGTATGAAGTAGCATTAAAGTACAAAGAGATGGGTGTTTGCTTGTATAAAGCGGAGAGAATCGTGGATGCATTTCTCAAGTTCAGTAGAGCCTGTAAGATTCTGATCACTATGGAGCCCATGGTTGACTTAGAGGTAGAGAAGAGTTTATATGAAGACATAAACAATCTTAGATTGATACTATACAATAACATGGCAAGCTGCCAGCTGAATCGGTACAATTATCAGTATGCCATAAGTCTGTGCAATAAGGTAATAGCTAAAGATCGGAAGAATATTAAAGCTCTCTATAGAAGGGGAGTCGCGTATGGGGTTTTACAAGATGTGAAACGCGCCACGGATGATCTTAAAGAGGTTCTTACTTTGGAACCGGAAAATACTGCTGCAAAGGCGCAGTACATGAAATACAATGCACAATTACAAGCGGGTAATCAGAAATCTTTTAACATGATGAAGAGAATGTTTCAACTATAAATACTGCTGTTTGATAACTATCTTTTTTATACAATGAATGAGTCATATTTGTCTTGTATATAAAAAATAAAGTTTATTTATACCCACGACAATTTACACTACGCTTTGTTACCTAGAGACTTATTTATGTATAATGTCATGCTTGTACAGTTTTGAGAAGTCGCGACTGAAGAGAGTTACTGTTAATTTACTCTATGTATTGATATCTGGCGTGGACATAATGGTTTTATTCCACTTTCTTTTTTATTACAATAATAGTACAAAATCATGCTTGAAGTAGACATTCGATGTTCACAGATGTAGTTGGTGTGCACAAAGCGATTATGAAACGTTACATCGCGTGTTAATAAGCAAGTATACATATATATGTATATATATATATACCTTCACATATAAGTACTTGTTTTATGTTACATTTGAAATTGAAAACTAAATGCATCTCGAACCATAATCATCTTTACCATGTACACGCTTTCTTCGATGTATCAAGTTATTGCATTACCTCTTATTACATGGAGACCAACTATAAATGCTATATTTACAACTTCTACCTTGTAGTAGCTGTGAAACCGGTCGGGTCTACTTCCTCCTATTTGTGGCGCATTATTGGGAGTTTCGTTACGAAAAGAAAGCCTCAAACACATGTATTAAAAGCAGTGAACAAAGCTTGAGAAATCGAGAGCCCTTGCATACCATATTATCGAAATTTCAATATCGTTTTAATAAATATATTATACAAGATTAAAACACGTTTGTGAAATTTAATACATACACATAGATTATTTAAAATATAGTCAACTTTAACCACAATATCTGCTGTCTTTCCGATATCGTTTTAAAGTATCGCGCGTATCGGATGCGTAATTAAAGCTGCGAATAATATCGAAAGATACAGCTCCCACAATAACGGTAGTAAAGAAGCATATAAATACTTTAAAGTTCAAACTTTCCTTTGACTTATCTACCCACTTGGTTAATGTTACGATCAACTTTCTATACACTTTCAGGCGTTTCACTCACTTGTGTTCCCCGCAGATCGGCAATTACGTTTACATGCATTCGTGTGAATTAGATGATACATAGTGAAATTTCGCGTTACAATCTCGGGATACATGCATCAAAAAGGAAAAGTTTCGTGTCAAAAAGGGGTGAGCTGCCGGCATAAGTAAAATATAAAATGCGTAACATTTAAAAAAAATGTTACGTCAGAATACCACCACCAAAATAACCCTTGATTTCATTCCAATCCAAACACAAAAAGAAAATATACGCCCTTGTTTGTATTTAACACTCTATTCTTTCATAGAACAAAATTAAAAAATGAATTAACAATAATCGGAAGGAAAACGGCCATTAACAGGTTCTGGTTAAAATTCGATTACTATTAATGTCACTATACTGTAAATAACATCGACGAGTCACTCGAAGTAGTATATACTCAAACAAAAAAGAGGCTGCAGTCACAATAAGTGTTACAAAAGCTTGTGAAAAATCATTATCAAATCTATCCGTAAATCGAATACAAAATCATCGTTCATACGCTCGGCAAGACAATTTGGTTTCAATACATGCAAATGACATTGTCCTGTCCCAAAACGACTCACTGAATATGCGATTTAAATGTTACTTTCACATTAATACAAGTGCACTTTGAATTCTGCTTGATAACCACAGTTCAATCTTCATTTTTAAGCTGGAAAGTCCATTCAATAGACTAATCTCTCTTATCTTTTATTCAGTGAGTAGTAATCGGGAGAGGTCCAGCGCACGTAATATAGAAATTTGAGCACTATTAACACCATCTTGGCAATAAGATTTATCTTAAAATTAGATCAACACAACCGCACAGCACTGACGATAGACTGTGGAGAGAATTAACACGTCGGATAATTCGTTTAACAAAATGACATAGTAAACTAATAGTATACATATACATATATATGGCATTGCAGTGTGTATGCGTAACGGTATACAGAGTGATCGGTAGGCTACTAGATCGACGTCTCCAAGATTGTGTTGAATTTCAATAACACCGTATAGTATTTACAGTTTTGTTTATTAAAAAAAGTATTCGTTACAGTAATAACTGATGTAAGTAGTTCACTTCTGGCACAAATGTAATTGGAACTATGACAGCTCGAGCATAGTATCTTAAGTGATGCGTGAGAGGATATTCTATATTGTTGAAACTTCGAGTTTTGCACAATTAACAAGGGTTGCAATACATGTCATGTGAGTGTGTATCATTTCCCCGTAAGTACGTGCTTATCTCTCCCTTTTAATATCTTTTCGTTTTACCCTTTACCAACGTGTCCACGATACCAATTTTTGAACTGGTCAGCAGCGTTCACTTGCATACGATTTTAACATTACCGTGATAAAATTTGCCGACCGAACTACAATAGTATAATGATAGTATCACTTACCACGTACAAGATTTTCCTTTACCTCTAGCAACAATATAATATTAATGATCATAGACAATACTAATAATCACGATTTTCAACAATCTAACACTGATTTATAATCAGAATTATACTGTATATACATTCACAGTCGTTCCTCGGATTAACATGTTAACTCTATGGTCTCTTGCTGCGTCTTAAAAGAAGGAAAGAACTATCTATGGCCTCGCGTTTAAAAGGATACCAAGTAGGAAATTTCGTAATATGCCACATTTTGCTGGTGCTAATATACTGACACTTTTGCTTTTGTTGGCGTTTACTTTGACACACCTCGGAGATATCAAATTTATGGGGGGGAATGAGCGTTATGAGTTTTTAAGCTTGCCATTGGCAGTGATAGTGGCGTTCACTGTCGCATTTGTTGCTACCTCGGCAGCGTGTGCCACTGCTACAGATACCGACTTCTCCACGAATTGTTGGTAGACCGGCTTCATTAACTGAACAAAAGCAAAACAAGCGGTTTATATTACTCGGTGGTCACACTTTTATTTTGGATGCGCTGATATCACACAATGAAGCAACTAATTTCGCTTGCTACTCTTTTAACGAACTACGCGATTGATGCCTATTCTTCCAATGTACAGCTTAGCCTTTTCTGTATAACTGTAATATACTTAATAGAGTGCGACTGTTAGAATTCATGTCTTAAGCCTGGAAACTAGAAGCAAATTCCATACCTTTTAGATATCCGCTCCTGTTAGCACTCAGCTTATGATAAGGATAGAAAGACAACAAAATAGTAGTATTAAGGACGGGCCTCATACAATTAAAAAGCATTCATTGCAAAAAAGGATGAAATTGGTCTTGAGTAGCGACGAAATGACTAGCGCGAATGGAGTACTGACAAGATGCTCGGCCACTGATGAAATCATTTGAAGGAACTTAACTTATAAGTCAAGTAAATAATAAATATGTAAATCGGGAGAATAGCTTGGGATCAGATGTGGCGGTGTTTACGGAGGTAGACGTATATGAAATTATATGCAGGGACTGCGAACAAAGTTGCAATAATGGAGAGGACAAGGTATCTTAGTTTATGAATAAGATGAGCGCATAGCCAGGCCTGTTGGAATAAGAAACGGTGGGTATTAATTGGGTCGTGTGCGATGATTCGATGATTATAATTCACAGCGGTATTTACACATTTGGTTAATTCGGACACTTGTTTACGCTATGCCAACAAGTACAGTGTATAAGTACGTGCACGGATATGGAAAGCCGGATTTCACACGCACGAATATATTAATCCCGCCAGAAAGCCCCACAATTCATTGCTTTCCCTGATTTACTCGAGCCAGGAGTTAAGTCTTCAAATGATGAAATAAATAAAAGAGAAAGTGCTACTTACATTTTCCCACAAAATGGTCGCTATATCGTCTAGTTGCATGCCAATTTCTCTAAATTCGCCACGATACCTGTATGTACGAGGATCAAATGAGTTACATAAAGAGAAAAGAATTTTGTAGCTGCCTGAGCTATTATGCGAAAGTGAAGAATTGGTAATGAACAGCCCCTACCTTATGTATGCCCAGAAAACGAGTGTAAGTAAACCGATGCCCATAATAAAATTACAAATATTCGCTAGGGTGTAGAGGCCGACAAGGCCAAATATTCCGGACAAAATGTACATTGTGACAGCGATCGCGAAAAATACTGCGGGGGTCCGCGCTGCCTTAAAAATATTTTTGCTTTCGTTGTGCGCTTTGAATTGCAGATATGCCTCATCCATGTCCTGCAACAGAGCAATACAGTTAGCAAAAGGATATTCAATTGAAGTACGTGTCATCTGGACAACTCGGAATACCTTAATTAACTTTTCCATGTACGTTTGACTAAATTCATCGCCACCCATCTTCCGTTTATTTTGGAAAAGGTACAACGCCCGATCGACGCATCGGCGATGCTCTGCCTCCAAATGTGCGGTTGCCAAAAATGGCTTATTTCCACCGCACACATGCTCCATCAATTGTAAGTAGAGGTCTTTTGCTTCTGCTACTGCCGACAGATTGTTGGCTTCTGCCGTTGCCTAAATCAGAATTGTAATGAGCCTCCTTGAAATTAGAGTAACGCTGCGTCTAGTTTAGGCTTGCCAAACTTTCGATGAAGGGACACTAAATTCGTGATTCTACTTTTTTCACATATGCATTTCGATCACTCAAAGTAAATTAGTGTACGTTCATTGTTTCACACGGAAAAGATATGTAAAGCATGGATACTTACAACAAGCATGCTTTTGGGTTCAGGCAGCTCGTCCCCCTTATAAATTTTAATATAACTCTTAAAATACTCGAGCAGGTCTCTCGCCTTCACGACTTGTCCATTAATTTTCTTCGTGACAAGATTCTCAGGTGCTAATAGCATCGGTATAAGTGTCCTCAGCTGTTCTTTGAAGTCCGATTCGATTTCGGCTAGTCTGCCGTCGAATGTGGGATTCGTAGCGATTTTTAGCCCAGGATGCGGCATGAGGAAACAGGAAATATCCGTGAAGCACGACTTAATGTGCCTCCGTAGACTTTGAAGCTCATGGTGTTGTCTGTCGGAAATTTCGAGTCGTCTTTTGAGGATCCTCTGACCGCCATCAGCACCGTATTCCGCCTCGTAAGGATAACTCCAGTCTCTAACGAGGAACTGCAGCCTCTGGAAGGGTGTGCTGCCTGACTTTTCCAAGGCGAGCCTACCGTATTCGGTGAACAGTTGCAAATGCTGAAGATCATCCTCCTGGATGTTTTGAGAGAGGTTGTAGATTTGGACTGAGGAGAGCATTGTACTTAGGGCGAACACCGTCGCGCAGTCTCTCACGGTCGACTGACTGTCGAATGCACCCTGAGTGTCCATTAGGATCACCGCAACCTTTTCCCCATTCGGCAGGGTGCTCGGAAACACTTTGGACCACATCAATATTCCTGTTGTATCCCTTTCAGAGCCACCCCTCCAAGAGAAGCCGCTCAACGGCTCATCATCGCTGCCCAGCCAGGCATCCGTGTTGTTATTTTTATTGTACTATTGTTGTTCACCAAGAATATGCGATGGGCGCGTGTCCATTTTTCCAGGAAACGGTTAAAAAGAGTATGAAAGGAAATGGATCAAATTACTTTCTATCTTCTAAATACAACGACGAAAGTTAATTAGAAATAGTCTACTGGCAACAACTGACAACGAATTGCGGAATCCTTAAAGCATTATGATGTAATTGCAAAAAATACGTAAAGGAAGCAAGTTCGAAGACAAAATACACAAATAAAGCTCTGAAATTCGATAAGATTCAGACAAACTACTATTGTTCCAAAAATGATAGTAGCAAACCTTATCAGTCATATGTATACATATAATAATTCAAGCACTGATCTTTTCAAATACTGTTTTATGCATAATGTGTGTTGAATGTAGAAGCATAAAGGAAATTAAGACGCACCTTATTGTTCATATACCGAAGGAAGAAGTCGAGAAGGAAACTCTTGCCTTTCCGGAAGGCGCCCGCGACGGACACGACGACGACACTCCTATCTTTAATCTCATCCTGGAGAAGGATTTCAGCTAAGGCTTCCTCGTCCAATTCGAATGTGTGGTCTGGATGGGCGAGTACCACTTGGATGGGTCTTCCCATGTCGGACGGAAGCTCATCCTGCTCCAACTCTTGCTCATCCATGGACACCCTTTCTATCCGCTCCCTCATGCCAAGGTGGTCTATCACGTGCAAATCATAGAATGTTATTCTAATTCTATTACCTCCGTGTTTTTCGACTTTCCTTGGGAATGTCATTACAAATAAGAAAGACAGCTATGCGTGTTGTCAACTCTTAATACATTCTTTCATTATTAGATGGCCTGATAGAAATAAGTGCTGACGTACAGATGGGCAATTAACTTTTGAAATTAGAATTGTAACATACATTAAAACAACCATAAAACTTTCTCCAAAAAAACTAGATCGACCGACAATGAATAAATGTTTCGAATCACCAAAGTAGAAAGGTAAATAGAGGAATCTCTGGGGTTTTAAGAGTTTTGCAATTATGAAAGCTAGAAAACCGATACGTTTACAAAAGGTGGTCTAATCATTGGACAATGAGTAAGATTTGTGTGATATATACCTTCTTCTCGCAAGCCACAAATTGATTCGACAACAAAAATAATAAAGTAAAGGATACAAATGAAGAAAGAGACAAACAGAAGTAATAGTCTCTCGAATCTATACGTAAAAGTCTAAAATTTATACGAGTATAAGGGCAATGTGCGTAGTAAAAGAATCATGCGTCAGGGTCAATCAGAAAAGAAAGACAAATGTACCGTTTCGAAACTCTAGCTTTTTATCGATTCTATACTGTACTTTCCAATCAAATATTTCTCCATACCGCAACGAAACTAATCGCAATTACACCGTCTCGACTTCGATGTCGACATATCGATTCCTTTGTTTAAACAGATTTTAATCCCTAAATGCCACCTGCCGCGCAAGTGTTAATGATAAACTCACAATGGCTGCTTTTGCCTTATCAGAGGTTGTGAGTCATGTTGATAAGAACATTTCGTATGTCTCAACTGCATGTCAAATAGGACACCGCACGTATTAATACCCCAACGCTCGATAAAATGAAAATCATCTTGGATTCTGGTAATAACATTCTAGTGTACAAATAGAAATACTTCAAGAAATGTTCGAAAAAGGTTCAAATTCGATGCTTATTTATTCTTACACGATGTGAGAACTACTTAAGTTATTTAAACAAGGGAAATAGAGTGGGAAATGTAAATACGGTTAGTGGAATAAATCGACGCAACCTGGATGCAAAGCAAAGAGGAGGAAGGAGATAGTAAAAACAATCGCTTATGTCATAATTACTTCTTGAGAAACGTCTTTCACGCATGCAATTCGCTGCGATTAACTAAACTTTTCCTATACAAAAACAATCTACGCCGTGGGCAAGAAATCTCGAGTAAAAACGAGAAAGCTATTGAATTATAAGCTTTAAAGTCCCTATCATTTTTATTATTTAGAATAATTAAGTAACTAATTATTTAGTTCAATTTATTATAATTTATCTTCGATATGAACATTTAATAAATTGATCTCATATAGTGTTTTAATAACAAAATTTATTAGATAATTTAATAGAGCACATGTAGGAAAAGTGCCTTTTGAAAGTTATAATGTGTTTGAATTGTGGTACAAAGTGAGATGATCTGCAAGGACGTTGCTTTCTGGAGAAAGTGCGGGGAGAGATTCGATCGAGCGGACACCGAGTGAAAGAGCCAATTTACATTGATGCAAAAGCATCAATTACAGGCAAAAAATGATCACAGTGATTTATAGTTATTACTTGACAAGAGTTCCATTTGATACGACGCGTATCTAATGAAATAAATAAACATTTATAGTTTTGAAATCGTTCACTCTTTCTCATGAAGGTTTACAGGCTGCTCTTAGTGCTACGTGTATTTTTCAATTGTACAATTACAAGTTCTACAAAAAAGGACCGGTCACTATTCAATGAAAAATCTTGTACTTACACGAAATAATGAAGTCACCACGAAATTTAATCGACAGGGACGGCATGAACTACGAGATAAATAGCTTTTCAGTCAATTCACTCGCATTCGACATATAAAATAGACGTCAAGACTGAACATTGCAAAAGGAACAACACAGAAAAAAAACAAATTGTACAGACAAAAATGTGCGCTACGCCCTATAAAAAATGAGTGCATGTTTGCTATAATTGTAAGAGTATAACTGAAGTATTAAATCAAAGGCGAATCGAAGGTGCAGGCTAATGGGTGTAATTTGCAAATGGTTTCTGTTGTTAGAAACTGGAAGTATCAAGTAGAACACAAGGACTGAACTACAGAATTTAATAATATTAAATCACTTTACCCATTACTTCAACTACTCTTCCAATTAGTTTCTTAGAGTACTGAAAGTACAATTTCCTTAATCATAACTAATCAAGGTCGTATCAAACTAAATATTACAAACTTGACTTCACTTGACGCAAAATTTAAAATTCCCAAGTTTGTGAAGCGGTGATAGAAAATGTTCGGGAAATCTGATGGAATAGAAAGAGGTCAATGACCCACAAAATCGCGTCCTTGAAGATGATCGAAAGCAGCCACTAGTGGAACGCGTTCATTGAACTGATCGATGAACTGGCGATCGCTTGGAGCGAGCGATGGTAGAAGTTTGTTGAAACGCGAGAGAGGTGTTCTCTCGTGGCAAAGAAAAATGCATGCGATGCGCATGCGAGCCTTGACACAGCTGACATAGCGAAATGCTACGTATGCAAGCGAATAATTCACTTCACGCTCCGCGCGAAAACAAACAGTGCGAGACTATCTAACTTCTAACTGCTTCTTGCCGGTTACGTGTCTCTGATGCGCTGACCCGTGATCCCTATTCGCATAAACGCTTACCAACACTGACGTTCATATCTCCTCTGCCATAACTTTGTACTAAATCTAAGATTGTTCATGTGTCTTTCGTCCCTTGAATAGCATAGTGCAGCAACCATTCTATTTGTCCTTCAAATAGAATCCTCAAATATTTAACTAACAGGATTAAGTTAACACACTTCGTTTTGTACCTTGAATGCCAAAGGATTACTACTTTTCTATGTTACTGAATGGTAACAAATAAAATGTGAACAAAGTTCAGAAACACTTAAACCGCGGAGAATCCGTTAGAAGTCCGTTATTCCCCGAAAGAACTACCTTCTACCATTCCGATTTTTTTTACCGACTGTGTTACAACAAAGTATGCCAACAGTAGCGCGAACCAGCGCGAACAGGATTAATAACAGAGCGCAGAACGATCGGGCTATTGTATTCCCTCCATTTCCTCCCTGTCACGAGGAAACTTTCACGCAGCGAGCGAAACTTCGGCGAGACTTCACGCTGGAGATGAATAGAAAAAGCGGCACGAGCCGCACGGTTCTCGCCAACTTCTTTTAGAATGGCCGACTTATGCCAAGAGTAACGAGTTACTGGAAGACGGAAGTATGCACGCGTGTATGCACTACGCTCTCTTTGTATTCCGCTCCCCTTCACGGAAGAAGCGTGTATTCTTTCATAGTTGGCATGTCAGCGTAGTTTAAAAATGCACCACCCTGCAATTTGCGGGGAAAGTACTTCAGGGGAATTCTCTTGAAAGATAAGCGGATAAGTGGAAAGCAGTCCGCGGGTAGAATAAGTGCGGTGCAGAAGAAACGGAGACTTCTCTTCGTAATAAAATTGACTCCTTTCTCTTGCGAACTGGTAAAAACGTAATAAGGGATTGTTAGAAAAAAATTGTTCTGCTGGTTTAGCATGTATTGAAGTAGCGTTACTGTGATGATTTTGGACTCTATCTTGTTATAATCAAATAAATACTTAAATTATTTCTGAAATATTTAGTGTCTGTTAATTATAAGTATTTATTATACGGATTTTTGGTGAAAATACTTATTAAAATAAATTTCAGAAACATCCAAGCACAATTCATCTTAATTCCTCATAGTATACAGTGCACCTTAGCACTTTAACGAGGCACAGTTTCGCATTACAGTGCTAATATCATGTCCATCAATAAACTGTGACTGCTTGATGATACTTTATTGCCGGTGGATATTCTAATGTGACAGGCTGAAGAACCCATCGTAATTCAGATAAACTTACATGTACTAGTCACTATACTTAAGCGTTAACACTTACAAAACTCGCCGCAACAAAATATAATGATGTAATTCATGTCCTTTGCTTTGAATTGAATTCAGTTAATTGGAACGAGGATGCACAAACTACAGTTTATCTTATTTTGCATTGAAGTACGTTCAAAGTTCGAATTAATATCTTAAAGAGTCAGATGAAATTCTAGTCATGCTAATGATAACTCTGCACTTATTACGACTCTAATCTCTCACAGTGCCGGCCAACTAGTGCTACATAATCATCACCTGAGTTCAACTGGTTACAAAAGGGTAGCACGCTGCAATCATCGTATTTTCCACGAATCGTTAGCGCATTACGAGCGGTAAATACAGAGCGCCGAATTTCTCGTGCGGAAAACTGCGCTCACCGAGGGAAAAAGGGAGGGAAAAGTGCGATCAGTCTAAAAAGTGGATTATCAATAGGATTCGAACAATCAAATGAGATAGATTGGATTTTTTATGATTAGATAAATGTAAATTAATTTTCTATAAGTAAAGTTGTTGGTAAAAATATAAAGGTCAAATCCCAACAAGTGGGATTTCGAAGTCATCGTCATCCAATTAATTAAGCACTACCCTTGGATACACATGCTTCCAATCAGTGTTTACCCATTTTCTCGGATAATGCCGAATATTGGTAGTTCACAACAAGAATAGAGATAGCGTAGTTGAGAGATAATAGTCATTAATCTGTGTCAGTATACTTCAAACAACTTAAGAAACATTTCAACAATAACATGTCGTGGTACATACGAGTAAGAGATTTCATTCAGTCATGCAAAGGTGTAAACGGAATAATTATGTTTTGAAACTAAATAAATTGAGTTGAGTTTTTCAAGAGTAATTAAAAGACTACTTGTGACACATACTTCAAAACAGGTGGTGAAAAATGAGTAGGAATTAATTGTTGTAAAGAATGGCAGAGTTAAGGGAATCCTACAAGTAGTTCATAAATAAAGCTCACTCGAAAGAGATTCGAGAAGAAGACTTAGATAAACGTCCAATGTAGTTAGGTTTCTTAGATGCTCACAATGATAACAGTAGCCTTATCAAGAGGCAAATAAAAGATGAAAGTGGGAAGTAGGGTAGACTATTGAGAAATCGAAGCTTTATCGATGAGGGGAAAGGACTCACCCGCTGCCTCAGCTGACACAGGTATACGGTTGACGTTCTCGTCGAGAGTCGTCATCGGGACCTTCTCGGCTGCAAACAGATATTTAATATTTTAGTACTTTGATTAATGAAGAATTATCATTTATAATCCAAAAAATGGTTAAAGTCTCGTAACGAGTCTAAAACTGCACTTTAACCGAGTTTTGAAACTGGTGTTTTAATTCTCCTGAACTTTAAAGTGGAAATTCCTCAATTTTGCTGAATCGAATGATCAGCTTTGATGGAATATGATTGCTCTACCATTAAGTTCTTTTAACTTGCAAGTTAAAGAAGGCAGGATTACGAAGCTTCATATTGGACTTCGCTCTATAACTCGAACAAGACAAAAACGACGTGCAAGTCACTTCCGCCGGCAGAAAATGCTAACACCTAATAACACCTATTTTTATTTAAACACACCACCTGACCTTTCCCACGCAAACCAGTGGCGCGATTATATAAAGCTGTAATACTTGGTAAAACATAACATATTGGCTCTATTTCGCAACAAACGAGTACTCTTCAAATTTCCTAGACCTAAATTTAAAAGCAACGATCAGCCTGCCTTCTGATCTCCAGCTCATATTCTGCTTTCGATGGAATCTCCGCCGCTCCGATCGAAAGCCAAAAATCTATCTACCGCGACGGCGACGGCAGTAAGATGAAATGGTCGGGTCGAAAATAGAACAGCGGTTTTCCTCGGGAAAGCAGGATGTAGCTCGAGGTCCGACCGGGAAAGTTCTAATAAGAAGGGAAGCTAAATCGCGCGCACGAGATGAGTTGGACTCAAGTTCGCTTGTTATATTTTCAGCGCACCGCGATCTGCGACATTTCCGAGATCATGGGACGTCAGTGCTCTGGTTCGTGGTGGTCTCGTTGGTTCCTGTGGAGTCTCAGGCGTCTGCGATCTTTCGGGTGTTCCGGTTCGCTCGAACTGCTGGCTTCTCTCAGGTTTCTGGACCTTCTCGAATCTCCCAGCTCTCTCGGCTCTGATGAATGTATCAGGCTTTTCAGATCTGGGAGAGATTTCACCTCTCTCAGATCTGCCAGGTGCTTCGGACCTTTCGGCTTTCTCAGATCGTTCAGATTTCTCATGTCTTTCAAGCTTCTCAGCCCTCTGAGGCTTCTCTGGTCTGGACCGAGGCCTCACTGCCAATTCCTCAGGCCGCCTCCGGCTCTGCACCACCCGCCGCCTCTCGCTCATCTTTCTCCCTTCACATTCGACCGCAACAATTCCAGAAGACACTGCACTAACACGCGCGCCTCACTGGAACGGAAGTCGAGTGAGAAGCCAGAACCAGGTGCATCTGGATAGATGCACGCGCGATCGGCTACTAAGCCGTGAGAGAGTCGCCTAGAAATATCTCGGTGGTGGTGGTTGCTACCGAGTGAGCCCTGACTCTGCGAATTGGCAGCATCCCACAATCAACGAATACCAGTAATACATAAGAAACCTGTGCGCCGTACACTGCTTTGCGGTATTATACGGTACTGTCTTTAGTTGGAAGAACGTCGGATTTTGTAGACGAAATTTGTAGACCTGCCGAAATAGAGTGCTCGCGAAGACGAACTATCTTGGCACTGCATTAAGATAGAGAAATCAAATTGATTTAGGATTAAATTGGCCACTCAACCAAGTTCAATCTTCTCAGTTTTAAATTGCAAGGCTAAACAAAATGGAAAGTTTGATTTTAAACATTTTATTTAAATTTCTTGTTATTTCATGTCCTACAAAAGACCGTTAAATTAAGTCTGTTCAGAAGCGAAATTGTTGGCACACTTTGACGTTAATTGCAGACCACGTATTCAGCATGTATACGTCTCTGTGTATGTGTAGTTTTCCGACCGCTAATGTATTTTTGCCACCGGTCTCACATATTTTTAGGCCTCACGACGGATAACGATATTTATGTCGGGAAACGCATTTGCACACAGAAATTCCGTGAGTTTCGAAACTGTCGACGTAAGATCAGTAATTAATTCGTTGCCTACTTTATAGTCCGTCATCGCATGTTTAATTAAGGGTGAGATAAAGGCGATTCTTTGCCGTCCGATTTAATGAAACGTAGAAAAAGCCCTCTTGAAAGAAAATAAATAGTAAGAGAATTAATTGAAGAAGTTCTGAACTGACACTGTATTTCATTATTTCTATTTAAAAGACTGATTGTATTAATTACACTTAATAAACTGGCAAATTAGATTCAACTCAAGTTAATAGCAAAACTACTAAAAATATAAACTCCCCGACTAGCTAATTACACTCTTCATTTTCAATAAAACTATATTCCCAGCATTAAATAAGAAGCCTTCATAGTCTCAGGAATCCCCGGGGAGTTTTTAATTATAGAAAATTTGGGACCCCCAAGCTTCGCGAAGAAATTACCAGGCGTTTCAAATTTCTCTCCTTCGCAAGAGAAGCCTCAGGCAATGTGTTACGCTAGATGAAGATCGACCGCTGTAAAGTATTACGAAACTCATTTTTTTCGATATTAGACAGGCATTAGAATTTTCCTGTCGCGCTTTACTCGTTCTTAATCTATCGTCGGTTTTTGTACAGCGTTTCACAACGCTGACGTACAATTTCTGTGACTCGCTCGTTCCCTCTCCTGGTCTAACTCTCTTTACGTATGCAGTAGATACACGGCAGGTGAGGGCATCGTAGCAAGATAGAGTGAGTCTAAATTAGTCGCGCCACACCGTGTGAAACTGCGTGGTTCATCCACTCACTCCGCTGATTCTACTGCTTTTGCAATACTAGCACTTCATCAAATAGGTTAAAATTAATCATTTGGAATTTTTGTTCAGTTAACCTTAATGCGTTTCATTGGGATTTCGCCGTTATATAAGTAACTAGACTCTGACTCTAAGACTTTGGAATAAGGTAATTTATTGTAAGTTTATTGTAAGCTGTATTTTTTTTAAACTATTCCTGCTCTTGTTTAAACGTATAATAAACGCTGTATTGTGATAGGAATTACGATATGCATATCAGATAGTGGTGGTGCACGGTATTTAAGTCTATTGTTCTGATATTATACAATGCCCATACTCATACCGAGTAGAAAACTATTGATTCAGTATCACCAAAGGAAATAAGGTTGTCATGGAAACTATAAAAAACACATTATCTTTTTTATAGTTCAATCGCTTACTACTAATCGATGTATGCATATGAGTACACTGTTACAAGTTTTTAGTTCTCGACTGTACCTTGCATAAATTAAATTCTTTGCACGTCATCTCTCTCGTCTTGCAAATGGAATGAAACTGAATATGCATCCAAATGTGATCGAAGTGTCATCAATGCGAGGTCAGTAAGAGCTCCCGCAACTTTATTCATGCAAATATAACAATGTGCTTTTAATTCTTGCATAGCATAATAATTCACTGCAATGCACCGTCCAAGAATTGCATGTAAGTTTACTAACACCTTATGTTTACATCCTTGTTTACTTTTTCCGATGTTTAATTATACACGTGTTTCTCCACTTGTGTTTCGACTCGGTGCACTCTTTAAAGTGATTTCAAAGTGCACGCGTGGCGTCCTCGGAGGCCATGTAAACTGTTGCTTATACATGTTGTGGAGGCACATGTATATATGTGCGCTGAGCTCACGATACTTACTGAAGAACATATAATGCCCGAGGCTTAACGATCAAATCTATGGATCTAAGGATTACGAGGTGCTTGCGCGACATACTTATTTAAGGAACTCTCAGTGGACGCAACTACAGGCGTTCTCAAATCTCGGGAGACGCATCAAATTTGCTTGAAGATCGAAGTACCTGGTCTACGGAAAGTCAAAATGGAAAGTTCGGGAATTGTACAAAAAGTGTAAGGCAATTCCGTTGAGTAACTAGAGACCTATAAAACTGATATGGAGTTTTTTAAAATTGAATGTTACTAGTTTGTAACATTCGCAGATCCAAATACGTGATCGATGGAAAATCGAAATGAAAATTTCGGGATAATAAAAAAGTATAAGGAACTGATATGGAGCTTTTTAAAATACCAAGTTTATACTGTGCAACGTCACAGGTTTGTCCTGTTCAGGCTGGCGCCCAGTTTAACTACTTATTCTGAAGTTTATGCATCGTCGTGCAAGCATATTTTCTTCGCGAGCGCGCACTATCGTTCGCGATCCTCTGAGCACGATTCCCCGATGGCAGCTTCTAAAACCTACTTCCGCATCTTCATTCAGAAAGCCAGTCAATTATGTATAAGATGCGCTTCCTAGCCAGAGTTTTCGACAAAAGATTTATGTGCGATGATAGTTCGTTCCTCGAATGCCAAGCTAAGCAACTATGAAACCTCGTGCAGTCGACATTTATTTGGTATGTGCATTTTATATTTCAATTTAGATTTGCGAAGAAGACCGATAGTATTATAAAACCGTTTTTTACATTTACCAACAACCTGCAAAAGCCACACTAATTTCTACTACACGAAATAGCAGAGAAATATAAAACCACACGGAATTACAACTATGATAAACTTGTGTCCCCACTGAATTATGTATCCAAATAAAAGAAAACTCAAAACGCTTTATCAGTCGCGACGGGTTTAAGTAAATAAACAGAAATTACTGTATCTCTTATGCTATCATTCTTCTGTGTTGCTTCCTTCTACGCCCATACGAGCAGTGTTGCGCAATGAAACTTGACGAACGTCACACGACAATCAAGAAATGCCTATACCAGGCTACCGCGGCAATTCCCGTAATCTAAAACGTCTCGAACGATAAGCAGAAACTGCAACCGCCGACAGGAATTACGAGCACAAATTCCACCGGCAAGTACACCTTAAAGCGGGTTCGGTGAGCGGGGTGGGGAAAGAGCAGAGAGGATGATTCCAATGATCGGTATATATCCGGGAGAACAGGCTGGGATTGCGGGAGGTCCCTTCGTCCATGTCCTTCAACATGGGCTGCGTGGACTCGCTATTCCTGCGTATCAAACAACAAGGTGGGACAGCACTTTTATTTTACGAGCCTTGGATCCCAAGCCATTTCAACGCACTGAATGCCGCGGCGCGTTATCTCGAAAGCGTAAAAATCTTTTATGGATGCTGTGCACCCCGTTTCCCCTTCCTGCGCCGCTCACCGGCTTTGGACCCCCATCCGATTGCAGCATCCCGCTGGAAAAAAGTTTGCTGACCTCGGCTGCGAATGCACTCCGGCCAGCGGGAATGCTTGAATCGCACAAGAAATGCGTAAGGTGCGAGAGAGGGAGAAGCTATTTTTAAAGCCCGACATGGGAAGACGATATTGCAGTTGCGAGGTAGACGATGTTACTATTGCCAGGCGGTGGATGGTACTATAAATTAACGTGTTATGCTTTAGTGCAGCAAAGAAATTATTATTTATTGCTATGATATTAGAGAATATTATATTGGTCAATCAGTAGTGTCTAATTAGAAACCTCGTCAATTAACCTGACGAATATTACGAGTGAGAGCCCATGTATCAAACTTATAGCTTTCGAGATCTCTTGATTGATTTGATTACGAAAATTATGTTGGATAATGTTGAATGTAGATGTATTTGGCAGATATACAATTGTTACGAAATATTATATTATTTACAGAGGAATTCATAAAAATGTCGGTTAATTGGCTGATCAAGCATTTCGTTTAATTTCATGTATTGTATCCTGAATTGGCTGACGCTGGCTGCCACAGCCTATGAGCAAGCACTTCTCTTTGGTCATGAGACAAAAGACCAGACTTTAATTATGCATTCACTCACGTTGTCCGAATTATAAAGTCAATTTTAAAATCGTTAATTGCTTCTGCGACTTCCTTGCAGTCTTTGCGAGCAAGCTGGACTATTGGAGCCGAGGGAAAACTATGCACGAAAAATAGGCGTTGCACGGTGAGGTTAATGGCACATCACTGATTGACTTGGTGCTCATTGGAGCGGGTGATGCAAGTTTAATTAGCCAACTAGGGAAACGCGTGAATCGAATGCGACGGATTCCTTGCTGGAAAGAATACAGGTTTGAATGGATAAACAAAGAGGTGAAGAAGGAATAAAACATATGCGAGATCTCCAAAGTTTATATAAAATGCACTAAAGTCTGACTAATTTTTATATATGAAAATAAAACAAGTGATGATAATTAATTAAACGATATAAACTTAGTAAAAAACAAGTATAACATTTAGTTTTCACTAGATGGCAGATCTTTGAGGAAAGTATAAATGTTCGTTTACTAATTCTAAGTGCAACTCAACAGATTGCTGAAAATACTGAGTAATGCGTCGATATCAAATATGTATGTATCAACAATGCATGAAAGCACCTATTGTTTCTGGTTTCTTGCTATTTGAGCGGAGTTAAGAATGCAAATGAGCGTTCCTAAACTTCCGCAGCTTTACTCATTAAACGCATACTAATTCGCAACATGATACGACACGGATGGAAAAGTTTACTAACGTTAGACGGTATTACCGGGGTAAAGACGAATTTGTTCACTGAATCACGCTGTATAGCTTTATTATGTACTTGTTATATTAACCAACATATGCCTTTTATTATTCCGATTGTGAAAACTGGGAGCGCAAGCTTTGGTGAACAACCGGAGATAGTGAGTCGCGTACCCTTGACGTTGCTAATTGACATAGTCTACCTTCGTTACTTGAGCAGACTTCTTTTTAATTGCAGAGGTCAAGTCTAGAATACCTTTTTGAAATAAATGAACATTTCTAATTACACGCATCGTCGTATATTTCAAACGTCCACTAGTTCTAGAGAATAGATTGAAGATCATCTAACAAATGTACATTTAATAGATGAATGCCTTTAAAATAAAAACAAACGGCAAAATAAAGAAATTGAACACAAGAATGGTTAAAAACAGCACACAATAAAAGTCATAGGATTGAAACAATCCGTAGCGCTTTGTAACTACCGTTCAGCTGATAGACAATCGCAATTTCATGTCCGATGATTACTGATATCGGTATCGAAATGATAGCTCGATGATGATAGCTGTTGTTCAGTAGGGATACTCGAACAATGGAAAACAATTAATGAGAAAGATTAATAGTCCGAATTAACGGCAGAATTTTGAATTAAAATTAGTCCGTCATCTACTAATTGGTCCACTTTAACACTTAATTACGTAGAAATATGAAAGTCAATGGGCAAAGATTAATAATCCGTTACAATAAGAAGAATCGTAAATTAAAATAAGTCTGTGATTTACTAACTGGGCTATTTCAATGCGGTGAATTTCAATTACGTAGAAGGGCACTTAGAGACATAGACTCGTTTAAGTGAATGAACGAGTTATGTGGATCACCCACACCTTCGCATTGAATCTACGCACAAGTGCGCACAAAAAGTTCCTAGTGTGCGCCCTGTTACAACATGGAAATCATTGTTCCGCGTTCCAGCAATACACATATTTCCACGCTACAGTACTTTTCCCTTTCTCGGCGAGATAAAAGATCTGGCTGCTTATCCGCAATGACGAAGATCAGATATGTTGGTGTGTAATTTATACTGCATGCACGCCTGAACCCTAGTTGAATGGACTCCTTTCAATATTGATGAAGCTCTATGAAAATCTGAAGAATGCCATTCTCATTGTGCCAGTGAAAGTGACTCGCGATAATGCAATGCTGGGCTTCTTCTCGTTTTTACTTTCTTTAAGAAACAATCAGTTCCCTCGGTAATTATCCGTTGGGTAATTGGCACGTACTTAGTTCCGTACTGGCACACATTTATAGGGTTTCGAATATTTGTTAACAGAAATGAAATGGAAACTATTGCAAAAGGAATTATATTACAAATTGATTATTCCTGTTGCGAGTCTAGAGTTTATGGGGGAATATAACAGTTTGATTTTGACTTATTCAGTATGCCGTGCTGTTAATTACCTTCACTTTGGACTTTTAATTACAAGATACTTCGTTCGAAAATATATTCGTAGTATAGACATAACAAAAACTCGAACGAACCACTTTTTTTGAATACCTTATAAGTAAGTACGTAAAGGATAGGGAAAACCAAACCCGTTTGTGATTCGTGAGTCATCCAATTCGCGACGAACGAAGCGCAAGATATATTACAATAACTCAGAAACGAGTCTTCACGAAAGCCTGAGACTGTACAATGTCAAGAGTTCAAGTTCAAATTGGTTTGAAATTTTCCACGTAACAAGTTGAGATTGATAGCATTCCAGAGCGCGACACGACTTCTCCTTACGCGTGGTGTGTAAAAGAAGAAACTTAGAAGCCAAATGCAAGAAATCAAATAGAACGCGTGTACCTTTCTTTCTCAAAGCCGGCGGGAATTCAGGACAAGACTTTCACCTTTCGCCGAGCACTATCGCACTATTATTATGTCACATTCTACGATAGGGACGAGACATTATCCATCAAATGAAACGAAACCAATTGCACTCGGCATACGGACAGCCTTAACAAACACAATAACCAGCGGCGACCTCGCCACAGTAAGTACGCAAGGACACAATCGTGCCGGTGAGAGGCCCGACGGAGGAGGAGGGAGAACGGGGGGGAGAACGCGAGTGAGTGGAACTATAATTATTGCCAGCATGCAATCTTGAAGTTCCCTCTCTTTAAGGAGAGAAGTGAGAAACGTTGCCTAGAGGCGGCAGCACGTACGCACCATGCTTCCAGCCTACGTCATCCTCCTTTTGACAGAATCACCCGTGCACACCACCGAACCGATAATTACGAATGCATAACACGCCAGACTCACGCACACGCGCCCCACTATTTATAGTTCATTGTGTCAATAGCGCGAGAGATGCTGGGAGCGCGTACCACTGACACGCAGCCTCTCGCATTGGAGCAGTATAACCTCCCGGCCAACCGAGCCAATTTGCCGCTTTCATTGATCTTTGCACCGCGATAATACGTCAACGCACCGCACGCCTCGACGTGACACCGGAGATCAGTCGCACACACTCCTTACTAGTGCGTACGAGAATTCAAATAGGCCAGCTCTGCCTTCGAGCGGAGCCGCGGTGCTCCCAAGGTACACCTGGCAGGCTCGAGTCTCTCGAATGAGATGGGAACCGAGAACTCGGCAGGAATGTGGCCACGTGGTCAAGATATTTCGAACAAAAGCTGAGAAAATCGTTAGGAGTCGAGGAGGAGAGCTCGCGGTACAGTTAGAGCCGTCGGGGAAACGTCAAAAAAACGGTGGGACAGGAGGAGGATCTAGCATACAGCTGGCGCACACTCTCCGGCAGGTTATGTCCCGACGATTATCGCCGATATCTGATAGAGGCCCGCTGGCTCTCCGTGCACTTGGCGAGCATGTTATCGCTGGACGACGAAAAAATCGTAGCAGTACTCACCGACATATGAGCTCCTGTAGTCACCACTCTGTTTACGTTGTTTAGTGTCCGCCATATTAGGGTGCGAGTGACGCCACTTCCGGAAGTGTGCGCACCCCGCTCACCTCACCTTCCCGGAGAGAGTGAGATTGAAGGTAGAGTGCTTCCTGGTTCACCGTTCACCCTTCTCCCCCTACGAGCGTTTGAACGCGTTATTTCCAGCGATTATCTGCGACGTGTAATTCGTCGGGAGCGACAACGAAGCAGATAAAGGCCTCGATATCGACGACTGCCGCAGTATGGGAGGATGACGCGGGCAATGATTAGATTAAGTCGAGGGAGTCAACTTTTTGTTGGCTATACGATGCTCCGGTGCATGCCAGGCATACATTTACGTACTAATGTGATACATTAATTAATACTATGGGAATTAGCATTTGCCACTGTGACAGCGAAAGTTCACCGTTGCACGGAAGTGAAATGCGGTTGTATGGAAATTCGCTTGGCATGCTGGTGTAGAGGAATGCCTCTGCTTCCAGGTTAATCATGATACTGGGACTGACGGAAGCTTTAATTGTGCTAATTGTAATTACTGTATAATATGTGCGAACTAATCACTCTACCATTGTACATATAAGGATCGGTATTAGAATGTTGCGTAATTGTTTCTGTTCTGTCTGAGATAATATTCAATCAAAATCTCTTAAAATTTAGACAATCTAATGGATCAGTTTTATAAGATGAAAATATGAGTTTTATTACGTCAATTGTAGTTAAAGTTTTCTAACTAGTAATGTAAATTTATTATGCATTACTACTTTAGAAAACAAATACGATCTATTTGAAATTTGAATTAACGCGCTTTTCCTTCCCGGTATGCACGAGTAGCGGCGCCACCATCGTGAGGACGAAATTCGAATAGAGTTTCCTCTCTTGTTTGCAGAGATGTGTCTCTTGGGTGCTACGAGCGGTACTTGGCGGTATTCGAAGGACTGGTCCGTTACTCGATTTCATTAACACGAATAATTGAATTACAGAACATCCTGCATAAGGTTTGTTCAATACTTATATTCGATGCATGAATATGATAATAGTATAACGCATATAAGTATATACGGGCAGTCAATGGAAAAATGAACGTAAATTATTATTGGCATAATCGACAGCAATCAAGTACATATTTGAATGAAGTATGTCATATAAATATATCAAATGTGCGCGTCATCGCGTATACTTCATAAATAGCGGCCAAAGACTGATTCTGTCGAGTTAGAAACCTTACGAAAGAATGCTTTCAATTAGGCATTCCCAATAAGCAGAACTAAGACTCGTCAATTCTCTTACTTATGTACTCGTGGATATCGCTTGCATATTGCATCATTGTATATTGTTCTCTGGTATAAACAATCGTGTAAATGAAAGACAGATAACCAAATAGAGATTATTATGAAAGAATGAACAAGACAGAACTATAAGTCTTATGCTTCGTTTGGTTAAGTGACTCAGTAACACGGAATATATTTTGTATACTCACTCATCAGCCTCGGGTCTTCATCCTCTATAACTTTACTTTCGTGTCAATTTTGTATCACTAGCCAAACACATATTCCCAACTTGCTTTATTTTGTAATACTACAGCACTGCCAAATAAATGGATCGGATTTCTGGTGAATAGATTCGAACTTAACGTTGACCAAGCGAGCACGAACGATCGATAAACGTCATGATGAAGTGATCCGCCATTTCGCCACCAGTGGCGTGGCGGCGCTGCGATCAGTACGCTTGTGTGTGTGAGTAAATTCGAACCGCAGTTTTGGCGTCCTTTGTTCCCGCGTTAATTCTTTCATTGCGATTGTAATAAGGCGGTGAAATCGCGAGTTGTTAGAGTCTTCGTGTGCTTCGTGTTGCAGTGATCATCGGATAATCGCAGTGTACTAATTGTCAGCGATGCGAATCAATGTATTAAGCTGGGAAGTGGATTTGTTTCGATTGCTGGAACATTCTACGTTTTCCTTCGACGATTCTGGAAGGTTAGTGATTCTTCACACTTTATTCTACGATTCTACTGCTATCACTGTTGGCGCTATTATAATATTGTGCTACTTTATGATTGTATTGTGTTCGCTTTGCTTTTAGATTGAATAATAATCGAAAATGAGTGGAAATGCGATAATGCACGAATATTGTGGGCCAGCGGATGATTGAAATGATTGAATTACGAATTGGATTTATGCTTTGTGCGAACGAGGACACTTCTACGTTTTCTTTCGACATCGGCTTTGAGAGGTTAGTGATTCTTTTGAAGTTATTGCATGATCTTACTTTTATTACTATTCCATGTATTATACTATATGGGGCGGACGGAATGACACGATTTCAATTTGAAGTTTCTTGAATATCGTGCAATTTTTTCCACCATTTTGTTCACTGTGTACTATTGTATTACTTTGGTATTGTTTTATTGTTTTCGCCTTGCCTTACTGCTGCATATTACGAACTGTTAACACCATACATACTTGAATTAGGTTGTATCATTATTACTGTTACTAGCCTAAATGGCCACATTTAAGCAACATGGCGTTAATGACAAATATTTGGATTTTGTCATCTATTTCATTATACGAAAACGTATTACATTTTTTCATTAAACTTCATAACAGTATCAGTATGAAAAATCATAGCTTAAAGAACATACACAGTCGAAACATGAAATTAGTTCTTTTCAACGAGCTACCTTTTTGTGCCAAAGTAGTACGGTAATTATCGAGTCCCTTGATTACTCGTGCGCGCCCGTCCACCTTTTTCGTGTTTCTTTTTTCGGCCTTTTTGCAGGCAAGGAATTTCGGTCGCATTTCGCGTTCGAAATTTATTTTCGGTTACTCGCTCATCAATTTCCCACTGGGTTACATGGATACGTACTGTTCCGTGAGAGTGAACATCGTTCTCCGTATTTACGAGCATTTCCCTTTAAGCTTTTCCTTTTGGAATCTACTTCAGTAGATTCACGCAGATACGCATTAAATTCAATGTGAAATATAACAGAACATATAATTATACGCAAGGCAAAACAATGATTTAATTGCGAACATATCTAAGGAAACACATCGTCCTTCATATTTACAAGCATTTTCTTTTAAGTTTTTCCTTGTTCGATCTACTTGAATGGACTGACGTAGAATGCATTACATTTACTATGGAATACACCACAATGCACAGCTAAAGGCAAGGCGAAACAACAATTTAATTGTGAATACTTTTAACGAAATAATTAGCGATGTGGTAACATGTTCGTGTACACATATTTGTGGAATATCAGGAAACATCAGAATTTTTTCACTGTTCTGTAAAACCACTGAAATTTCATACTGTACCATGGTATTGTGCGTATAAAATGTTTGCAGGTGAAAATTATTTGGGCGAATAATTAATATCTGTACAAGCATACATGAAGTTTAAATGTGCTAGTATTTATGTGTTATAATAGTATACTGGCATATTGCACGTCATATGCCAGTACTTTTTACTCCTATATCTATATGTGTTCGATGTTACATTACAAAATTGTCGTAATTAATTAAAGGTTGCTTTGGTCTGCCTTTTTTGCAGCCGTTTTATATGTTAGAACTTACCATGCACTATTTTTTAACAAATTCGAACTGAAACATTTAGTTCGTCAAAGGATTGTAATCCATAAGTCTCATAGTGATTTATTTGTAAGCTTATCACTTAAATATTAGAAAACGTGTAAATAGAATCTATATGGAAACTTTAGTTATGTACAGAGTACATTCTGAAACTCGGAGTACGCGATTTCGGAATATTTGTAACCGGGAGACTGAAAAAAACAGGAAAAATGTTGGATCCTCAGTTAGCTTTTGGCGGAGCGTATATGACGTGGAGCGAGTGTCAGAATCAGGATGAAAATGAGTGAAAGAATAGAAGTATTTTTCGCACTAGTTTTTTCCCAACTCTGTTTTCGAGAGGAAGGCGTCGGAACTAATGTATAACGCATGGGAAATTTGACTGACAAAAATATCCTTGTTTCAACGGACACCCATTGATGATGAAAAATCCTACTTGCAAAGGAATTTTTTCATACCGGAATGTCCGCTTTGAAAGTGGCGTATTGCATGATCCGGCCAATCAGTGGGAATTCGTACTGCAGTATGCGCGCCGGCCAATTGCGAATTAATCTCTGCACACTAATTTGGAAAAATGAGGACAGGATCGTACTCCGGCGGATATTAAACGCGACGTTCCGCCCTTTTTACGATCAAGCGCTCGTCCTTCGTAATTCGACGGTAATTCGAACACCGATACGTTTATTTGATGCGATTAAAGCTACTAATTCGAGCGATGGGAGTAGCAGTGACCTCGTCTTGCAGACTGTAATCGAATTTCCTACCGCCGCTGCGGCAGGAAAGCTAGTAACATTTTTGAAATACGCTGGGATTCCATGCTAATCCGATGGCATTAAAGTACAATTGGAAAAAACCTAATTCAAAGAAACAGTATTGTTGTGCATAGAAATTCAATTACAATACTCAATTGTCACGCGTAGCTTTCTATTTTATGGACTGAGTAATTGAATTCAATATTTAACCATTCATATCAATTCTCTAAACCGTCACTTATGATTATTACCATTCTAATCAACTGATTACGAGTCTCAGCATAGTTAATCAAATTTCCAAAGAATGTTCGCTTCTTGATTAAGCCTCTCTTATGTATACTTTACATGTTCACGACAATTTACACTCATACAACTTAACTAGACTTAAACATACAATAGTGCGCATACCCGCAATCTATTTCTCAGTAGAGTAAAAACATCTTATCAAATAGAGTCCTAGACGAGTTTCGTCGGCCGGGGAAACTGTCATTCGTCAGAAAATTGGTACGCAGTAAGGCTTAGGAGATAGAATCAGTTGAACGAGCGAGCAGTACTTCTCAGTACTCAAAGTGCAGGGCACTAATTCCCTCGAGACTCGTAACGCGATTTGAGCGCGCCAGCAGAAATCCCGAAGTATGTGGGCGATGCTCTGCATTCGACAGGAGGACCGCATTCCAGCCGTGGAATAACACTCGCATCCAGCAACGAGAACTGGGATAGCGCGGGGCAGCGGGGGTCGCTAAAGTAATCAGATTCAAATGTAATGTAAAGTGTCCCGTTTCAGAGAGGACGCTCGCGCGCACATCGCGAAATTACATTAATATTTAGCGAAAACGCGGGCAGAGCCGCCGCTGCACACTGACATTCGAAGGATGCCCGAAATGAATATTTAACGCGTTTACCATTTACGCGCGCGCGCAAGTAATTGCGGGTGCGCGCGTACTTCACGACATGTTTCGTCCTCGCTTACGAATCAATGCCTATACAAATCCCGTGTGCCGACGCGCCGGAGTTATCCCAGCTGAGAGGTTCGCCTACACGGAGATCTAGTATTACGACTGCATCCTATATGAACGGTGTTTCGGAAATAATTCAGAATAATTATTCCACTAGAGGCAGCGAATATTCGTCATTAAATGAATCGTTTCGTATTAACGTTTTAATGAATTATTAAAGGTATCGTCTTTGTTATGAATTATTGAGTTGTTTATCATCAAATTATATAAATTCCACTTGGGAGAGCCTGATATTTTAACAAGAACTCTTTAACAAATTTATTGGATAATAATGTTGCCGTTCTTATTCATTCAAGTACTTACTAATTTTATTTATCTTTCTGTCTCACAAAGTATACTCTTGCTTTGGCATACATACATTTATAAATGGTATTGTTTAGTTGCATTAGCGTTATTAGAAATTACTTTCGACGCAAGCTTTGTTACTTTACTTTTCCCCGTATAATCCCTTAGTGTTCGTATATCTCTGCTCAGTATATAAACGGGATCGCGAAGAAAAGTACGCATTAGTAAGACAGAGAACGACTTTGCTTTCGAAGTCGATTGAAGCAGCTTCTCGTTTAGGCGTCCATCTCTCCTGAGTGAATGGATTTACAGTCACAGCGTGTTAGAGTCGGAAGGATCGAGTGCGGTGAGGTCGACGTGCTCCAGATGCCGAGCGAAAAGAAACGAGCTTGCGAGGCTGGCTGTTGCCAGCAAGATGGGAGCGAGCACAAACACATCGCCTCGGTGCTGATATATCGATATATCTCGGTGCATCGCCGGGATATCTTGCGTACAGTCGCGTGGCACACGCCTTTGCCACGCCTGGCATTGCCTTTAGCCGTGAAAAATCGGAGCAAATGATGTGGGAATAATCAGGAATCGTCGGGGAGAAAATGAGAGTTGGTCGAGAAAGACGGGTGCCGCGCCGCACCGCGCCGCTCGCTTCTTCCTCCCAGAGCTTTGCGCCTTTCAAATTCACCCTCCAGTCATTATGCCGCATCATCGACCGATCTCTTCGATTTCCAACCACTAACTCATACACCGACGCAGTTTGACCCAGTTTTTAGCACGTTCGCGTTAATTAGTCGAACGTTGTTATATGTTGCATGGTAAATGCAACTTTTGAATTAAATGTCCAAACGAATGAATGATCGTTTTGTGTCGATGTTGGTAATTAAGAAATCAGCACTTTATAATGGAGGGTTTCGGAGAAAGGATAGACTCGGTCATGACAATTGACATTTACGAGTGGCGAGGTCACTGGGAACGGTTCTTGGTAATTTACTGGTCAGTGTAATTCTTCGCAGTGGCGGCGGAAAGTGATACATTTCTTCCATTACGGCGACCTTTGAATTCTGTAACTGACTCGCAGTGGCCTCTGGGTAGACGCGCACACGGGTCTAATTAATTAACTTGATATCACAGTTGCTTTTTGATCTTCTGCAAACTCTTTGAAATAATATCAATACCTTTTACAAGTACTTCTTTAGTCACTACGAAATTAGTATAAAAGCTGTGTCTGTAATATATTATTATATATTAATCAATATTTCTTATCAGTTAAATATTATTCGGTTTAACATTGATATAGAGTCTCAACTTTTACATTTCGAAGGTTTGTTATTTACTAACAAGGAACAGTATCAAGTGCTTCAGAGTAAACTAACTGTATATAACAATATGAATTCTACAAGCACGTGATTGAAAAGCAATTTTCTATTTAACTACGTATAAACGAGAATAAATAAACAAGGGACTGTTTCCGCACACGAGACAATATCTGGGAGAGTCTGAGTAAGCGTATCAATAATGGGCTGACTTCGTCAAGTAAAAAGCTGGAAACGAGACTGGCCAAAGAAAAACGATAGACACAGCATTGCCGCGGTTCTCCGGAATGCAATTATCTCTCGGTCTCGAGGGCAACTGAAATAAGAGGAGGAAGTGTGGGCGGTATCCGTTTCGAAAGTGCCGCTACAGCTTAGAATAATTGCTGGGAACGATTTACGATGGCAGCTGCCCGGGAATTTCGCCGATCGACCGGAGAATCGACTTGTGAAAGAAACGAGGGAAAAAGTGGTAAAGACACAGAGTTAACCGTTTGCATTCCATTGGTTTTCCCAGCGCGTTGCAGTTAAATGATTTACAGTGGTATTGCAAAAGAACCAGTAAGTTGTTTGCTAATAGATTATTGATCTAACAAGTCACGTTGAAAGGAAGTGAATCGAGCGAGACTTACGCAGTGAAATATCAGATTTTCTTCGCAATCTTGTCAATATCAGCTAAAGTGGTATTATCGGATTGACGCGCGCGCGTACCAATTGTGAAATGTCGATGGAGAAATGGGTCATACGAACAGCGCCATCGTAAACAAACAGCGCAGCAAACAATACCTTGCCAAACATCAAGCGTACACCACTTCTAGCTTCCGACCTTCGCAGGGCTTCCGACCCAGTTCTCGTAGAAAATTACAGAAAACAGCGTCACGACGATGCTACAAACAATTTCTTGGGGAAGTAGAGTAAACATCAGAGATATAAAAAACTCGTCTTTTTGGAAATCAATTTTAATTGCAATATGATTGAAACTAGTTAATACTAGGATATCATTATTAACATAAGTTGTTTTTACACGTTTTACGGGGAAAAAGAGGGGAGGCCCGTAGGCGAATCGCTCATGAGGGATGCATTTAAGCTTTACGATGCTCTCAGGAAAATTGAAAATTCTCTCGAGACGTAGGACGTATTATCTTTCTTGAACCGGCGGCGACAGATGCGGGTAATCGCCGAGTGTGCAGCATGCAAAGCTGCGACCATCGAGCTTCCAGCTGTCGTACACTTTTCTATCTGGATTTATTCCGCGTTTCATTTTGCAATTGTGCGAAGACTAATTAATCTTTTGAGTAAGATCGGCGCGAATGTTTCCTTAATTATCTATCCGTAATGGGCTCTTTAAATATATCGAACAATTTAAAACTAAATGGATTGAAATGTATTCCACATAGACATTTATTACAAGGAGAAATATCGAGGAAAAAGTGTCGTGTCATTTACCACTTGCGATTTTTGCGAGTCCAGCAGAAAAGTAGCGATAATAAATTCTCAGTACACCTGCAGCCCGAAGCTTATTGCGATCTCAGGTAAACCGTTCCAAGTATAAGAAGAGAGATTGCACCGAGAAAGCAGGAGGATGGGAAACCCGGCGGATGAGGGATGAGGGAAAAGATTGCAGTACGATTAAGAGCGATGTACATAGAGGTAATATTAAACACGATAGAATGTTCGCTAGTCTAAATGACCCCGATATTGACGATACCTCTCATTATGATTGAATACCTGGTGCTCCCGTAATAATAGATCGCCGTTATCGATTATCGTGTTATCGGTTTCATATTTTTCATATCACGTACTTCTGCGCCCCTTTTGTTCTACCTGCCGTCGCGGACAGCCTCATTCCGGAGAATTAATTTCAATGATATTCAGCTTGAGCTGCAAAATTTTACGATTTCGCGTTGACTGATGTTCAATAAGTACATCTTGCACACTTTTAATTCACATAAATAAGGTTGGAATATCCCGTTTCTATTGCACGACGTGTACATGTATACGGCTGAACGAACGTTTGCGTTTAAATCATATCTATGCTGTGCTGTTAGATAGACTTTAGTGATCAAAGATTACAGTATACAAAACCGGTTCCACCTAAACATTAAGCTGCATATTCAGCTTTAACATTTCAATAAACATAGAGAGCAAATAGAATCACGTTACAGGCACTCATTGCTCGAGGCAATCTTTGTCTTTCTATGTAGCATTTGTATATCATTTGCTTAGCTCTATTTTCAAATCTATTACCATGGACCTTTACGAGAGGTGCACGTGTAGATTGCAGTGTTTTGCAATCGTAGTCAATACGAGACACGGTGATAGTGCAAGTAGGTTTGGTAGGGGATTTAATAATCGAAGGGCAATAAAGGGACGAAGGGTAAGCGCGTCGCTAGTTACGCCCACAGAGTCACAAGAAGGACGAAAGGGAAGTCGCGTGTTCTAGGGAAGCAGGTAGTTGAAAAAGCGAGGAAGATTGTCCCGTAAAAGTTTTACGATCCGCACGCTTGCATCTGCTCTCTACTTTCCCTGGGACGGTGCGAGTCTAGGCCCGATTTCCTTCCTTAACTTCAGTGTAAATTAACTACGAAGTCATAAACAAGCTCGGAGAATACAAGAACAAACGTATCTATCTCTCTATTTCATTGACAAATATTATACATACAATCTTTTACCTTGTACGGTTGATTTAGTTCATTATCAAGTGCACTTTCATTGAAGATTTAATCGCATTCTAACAAACTCTACCATATAGTATACTTATGTAAACTCCATTTCAAAAACTGCACCTGTAAACAAAAAAGTATAAATTGAATCCAAACAGAGACACACAATAATTCGCAAGGTACTCGACATTTAAAGTTGACGACCATTTCGTTGAAAAAGTGGCCAATTCTAAAATCTGAGCTCGCACTGTACATACTAGGAAGAGCAGAGAATGCGGGTGTCGGGGAGGGTTGCAGGAGCTATTCTCGGAGATTTTATCCCGATTACGGTGAGACTAGGATATGGAAAGTAGATGCATCCATCTTCGTGGAGCAGCAGAAGCGGTAGCGCCCTCTAGTGCAGTAGTCGGGCCTTCGTTCTTTGGGTGGAGGGAAATGATGTGGGGCGCGGGTGAAAGGGTGGAAAGGGTGGAAAGGGGGGAGGGACAAAACGTGAAGAATATTGCGCCGTTGTACCTTCCTTTGAGAATTACCTACCCTGAACACGATGTATTCCAACGGATCCGTCTTTTCCCTGCTGCATACATATTTAACACATCCATCTCGCTCTACTGCTGGCCATTAGGTCGCATTGCACATCGATTCGATCCAGGATTCGCGCAACACTCGACTCCACCCGAATATTCCCTGAGAGTCTATTTCGATGTAGCGAGTGTATACATCTTTCCCAAATATTGCCTCGAGAATTCTACATTACCTACCATTAACCGACCATGTGTTTAACGTTCGAGGAAATCCTGTATTGCTCGATCATTCTTGTTGACGCAATACGTTGGCATAATACGAGTGGTCAAATCTAGAAATCCTAACTTGTAATTCGAGTCTTTGTAAATGCATTTCGTGCTATGTACTTTTGTATCTCCATTATTTATATAACAGCAATCACAGCTTATTTTAAGATGTGGAAGATCCCAAACTATTCATTCATTGATTCATCGAACTCCCTTAAAAAGTACACAAACCGGTGGAATTGGAAAAGCGTTTCTCCAACTGGCAGGGTGATCTAGTTGAAAACGAATTATAATCCACGAAAGGCTCTTGGCCCGCGCGAGTTCACGCGAAATTAGGCGTGCGAGCGCTCGATATCGGGAAATATCGTTTTCTATTCACTTATACGATTTAGCGGGCGGAGGCTTCGCGGAAGCTTAACTCGGCTGTTTCCAGGCGATTTCACAGGAAACCGGCGAAGCAGAGAGTCGCCAGGTATAAATTCCCGGCTCTCTCTCTCTCTCTCTCTCTCTCTCTCTCTCTCTCTCTCTTTCTGTCGTTCCAAAGAGAAACGCGGAGGTCCGTGTGTGTTTTGTCTGGCTGACGGTCCTGGGAGGCTGCGCGAGGGTGCGCCGAACGATTGTTATTAATTCCGTCTCGAGGGTGCCACTAATATTCATTGGGTGGACGGCCAGGAAGCCTCGGCTAGGTAGAAGCGGCAATGGACCACCGCAGAAAGCCGCACTTCTCCTCTGGAAAACAGAGCCGAATAACTCAATATCGACGTGCCCGCGCGGCCCGTTTATCCCGCAGGGACACACACCGCGCCCGCACCCGTTTCTCACGTGTTCCCCTATTTTATTTCTTCCTCCTATTTTTTGCCCTTTTCCTCCTTTTCTGTGACCTCCTCCGCTTGCCTCTCTTGCGCTCACTTATTCGCCATACTCTTGCACTTGCTAGTGTAAAGGCCCGTTTCCGATTCCGTTGAGATTCTTTTCTGCTGCGTTAATGCATTCAGCAGAATGGCGCGTGCAATTACACCTGGCTGCTGCTGGTGAATCATTCCCTGAAACGATTAGATAGTCTTAAAGAATTGAGAAGACGAAATGGTCAAGATATTTTAATTTATTACATTTGCTAGAAATTGATTGTCATTTAAAGTTTGGTGTAACAGCGAAATAACTAACAATCTAAGAGTTTATCAAAGGATTAATAATCCAGGTCGCGCGAGTATTTCACTGAAATGGGAATCTTCTTATAGGATCCAATTGCCAAGTAAATGTCGCATGGTATCAGAGGAGCTTCAACTCCCAAGCGCATTACTGAAGGTACATACCTTTCATACACGAGCAACATTTATAAATAATTGCTCGTAAATCCAGTGGTCTTCGATTCGATCTAAACTCTGTAACCAATAACCTATTTTATTGCTAAATAATCCGCGGTTGAACTACATACAGTTTCGAAGTAAAGATGAGAATTTGAAATCGGTCAGAGAAAGAGAGAGGCGTCGAGAGAAATCCACGTCGGGAAACGAAAGGTGAAAGGGAGATAAAGAGAGACATACAAGGAGAGACAGAAACGACAGCCAGTCAGACTTGTCCGATTCTTACCGCTCGTATTTTTCTTCTTGAAATACGCTTTGCTAGCGAGGATTAACCTGGCACTATCCCTCCAGTCAGGACGAACATAAACCCCGAGAAATTAATCCCCCAGGATAAGACAGTATGACGAAGCGCCACCAAGGGGGAAGATGGAGCGTGCCCCCTTTCGCTCTTTTTTTATAAGCGGGAAGCGGCCCGATGCTTCGTTTACCGAGGCACGATCAACCTAAAAAGTATACAACCCTTCTCTCCTTCCAGCCCATTCACCATTTTCGTTCCTTTCGCAGGCTACTATTTTTCCCTCGGCTTTCCAAGGCTTTTCCTCATAGCGGCGCTCCACTGTTTTCCGTTCGCAGTCCGCGGTAATTCGTTTGGCCAAGCAGTAATTCTTAATGAGGGAATGGCACTGCGAGTGCCATTTTCTCCGTGCAATTGTCTGAATCTGCGAGGTATTTATTGCTCTCACTGATATTTCCATCATTGTGAGTTTTCCTCTTGTTTAGATAGTAGTTTCTCGGAATTTTTCAATTCCGATGTTTGGTTTCAATTCCCCACTCGGAATTGATTGTTTCTATTGTAATTCAATGCCCTTGGTTACTGTTCTAGATATAAGGAAATCACATATTTAAAAAATGGAGTTTCCTTGTTTTTTGGTTAGGTGTTTTATAATATCACCATTGCACTTCGTGAGAAATGAAGTTACTATAAAATGCAATAAAGCTCTTGAAATCGAAGCATTCGGTTTCATCAGTTAGAAACAGAAGGAAACTTCGACGACGTTTATTGAATCGCATTTTGTACAAGGATGGTAAAGAAAATAGGCAATCCAAAAAGGCCCATACTCTTTAGGGGACGTCACTCAAGGGGTCTAATAGAATTAGAATCGGGGAAGAAAAGCCGGCGCACATCGTATTCTCTCAACTCGTCATCCTATTTATGTAAATGTTTGTGGCAGGACCCTATTGTTTTCCGAGGAGAGTCCTTCCACCATATCCGCCCTTTCACATTTCGCCCTTATCGTTCAGAGCCAATTGAGAGCTGTAACATCAGCAGCCCCATCCAACCCATCATCCGTCGAACCCGTTTCACCTCGCTCCTTGCAATTCTGCAACCCTCTTCGATTGCTTCTCGGTTCCCTGAGACTCTCGACTGACGTCTCCACCCCATCGCACTCTACATATTCCCAGTTGTCCGTATCTTATGCAGTTTATACTCACAACTACCAATTCCATCTAATACCTCATTTTTATTCATTGAACTTGATACCTTCGAAATTCCCCGCCATTTAATTTAAACAAGTGTCTCAAATTCGTTTGAAACACTCAACTGATTTCTAAAAGTTTTGTAAGTTCTTTTTAGAGCTTCACTTACAACCAATGGAACACTAAGACAGTATTATCCAGAAGTATCAATAATATTTAATTTATCATATTGCTTTTATGCTTTTATTTTTTGACAAGATATGTTTAAAGTTTCGACTCCAAACAATCGGGATAAGTTTCGTACTTCGAATCTCTTTCTTCTTTCAAATGTCCAACAGTCATTCCAGCGGAAGTGCAAATGTTGCTCGGGTGAAATTCCACATTAGCCATCGGCTTTTGGCGAGGAAATGCAAGACTCACGGTAACGGTAGTGCTAGCATAAGGAAGGGTGAGTGCGTGCACGTAATTGTAGCAGAAGTTGGGCCGGTGGAGGGATGGGGAGGAGGGCGGGCTGGCGTATCCGGCGAAATCTAAAGGGCATAATGGATCCACGTTCCGCGGAAGTCCGCGTAGCAAAAGAGCGAGGCAAAAGGGAGGAGAGTGGCGGGACTTTAAGCTTTGCCTCAGCAACTTTGCCTCCGACGAGCGAAACTTCCATAATCCTCGCTCCTCTCGTAGATACACGTCTTTAGGCCACGTGCACAATGCAGCGTAGATGATTTCCTCATAAAAAGTTAAAAGAAAATAGTTCATTTTTAAGTTAACTCTAATAATTTCGATTATTGCACGCACTACTTCTAATAAAGCAATTTTATTCAGTTTCTATGCGGAAGTTTTTACATTAATGTAGCTTTTCATCACATGTATAATATATAATCTTTCTCCTAGTTAATTAGGATTCAGTTAAACCTTTATCTGCAAACATAATCATGGTTATTAACAATCTTTTTTTAATTCGCACGACAAAGTTGTATTCTTTGGAACTTCTTATCCACTCTGATCCCACCCTTATTGTCAAGCCTCCAAAAGTTTAGTCTTCAAAACAATGAAAACAAAATTCAACTGCAATTGTAAACCACCATGAACTACTCTAGCAACTAACAATATGCAGAAAGGCACAGCGAGTTCTGGCTTTACTTACATTTCCGGAAGCATAAATAAAACTTGAACATGTAATGCTTGACTTCAAAGATGCATGGCGTTGGCGAGAGGATCATTTGAACTCAAAGGAGTTCGTTGTGGGCTTGCCCTTAGGGCTCAGGGCGGTTTTGCCTGAAGAAGCGGGCGCATGAAAGTGGAGTCAAGCGTGGTACACGAAGTCCACGTCCGCACGTCTGTCCCTCTGTGTGTGCTCGTTAAGAAAGGGATCGAGTGGTTGCTTTCATAACCGAAGGAAGAAGCACTGGTCGGTTCGCAGAGCAGGCGAGCGTCGAGGCTGACGGTTTGCGAGCGAAACTAAACGGAGTAAGGCGGTGGTGGTTGGTTGGCAGTTGCGCAGGAAGGAAAGCTTTCTCTCTCTCTGGTGGCGAGGCCAGCAGGTCTCCAGACTCAAGTTGACTCGTAGTAGGTTGAGAAGGAAACGCGAGTGGAAGGCAGCAGAGCTTAGAAGGGATTCACTTTCTTTGGATTCAATGCTCGTCCGCTGACCACTGCACTCCCTCTCTCTCTCTCTGTCTTCCTCTTTCTCTCATTTATTCTCTCCCTCTTTCTTTCTCTTTCTGCCTTTTGCCTGTTTTTGTTCTTTTCCGTATCTTTCGTTGCCCCAGCTCTATACATATTGTCTTCGTTCCGTCCTTTCTTGTTCCACGCTAACTCGGCACATCGGATTGCCGGTGAAGTCGAGTCTTCCTCTTCTACGATTTTCTTTCTTATTTCTTCGGTATCGCTAGCTATACTGCTTGCACTGCTTTCCCGTAAACATAAGTATTCCTAAGTTGTTCCTGACAACCGCTCGCCTTCCGCTCTTCCGATTCAAAGAGATAGCTGTCGCGGTGGCCCAGTTTCCTTTTGAGTCGTATTATCCCCGACGAACTGTCTCGTAGTTAGTACCGGAGAGTAGCTCACGTCGGTCACTGTCAAATATTATGCTGTAAATTCCTGTTACCTATTTAGTAAAATAACCCTTCAACGCAATTACATCTACGCTAGTAAAAGTATTAAAATTCTCTGCGAAAATCTATTATTAATTATATCGATCTTAACTGAAATACAATCTCGTAATTGAAAAAAAAACTAAATATTCTTTAAAACAGAAATTATATATAAAATAGTTTGTGTTTTAAAAACAATTACTTCCCACGAAACTTAGGTTTCTATATAAAAGCGTCGCGTTTAAATCGGATGGAACAAAAATAGGTTGTGTTTGTAGTAAAAGACACAGAGGAAATCAAGCATCGGCCTGTTGGCCGGGGCGAATTTCCAAACGAAACTGTAAAGTGGGTCTTGTTTAAACGTGCCGGTGTATTCGATAGTGTTCAATGACAGTTAACTAGGCAGCAGCCAACGCAAACTGCACGCACACACGCGCGGCGGTCGCAGCTCGTACACCTATCGCAGACAAAGGCGTTACAATTAGCGAGAGTGGAAGTGGTCCAGGAGTTTATCCGACTGCGTGGGATGCTGCGGAAAGGGGAGAGAGAGGCGGGACTGGTTTGGTAATCGGTGGCAAATTTCCCGGTAGTTTTTGGCTACAGCCGGTAATCTAAGCTCGAACGCACCACACAGCTACCACTCGCATTACGATAATTGATCGCTCGCGCTCGCATCCTGATTGGAGTTTCCGATGATTTGACACCACTCTCGGTTGCCACTTCCCATCGACTTGCCGGTGCGGCGTCTGAGCGAACAAGAGAACTAGTCGATCTTCTCCAGGCTTACGTTTAAGCTCGCCAACCAGCGCTATTCCAGTTTCCTATTGAAGTGTGTACTGCGAGCATCTGGATTAACGTCACCTTCTTGCTACCGCATTCTGCGCAAGGTGTTTGTTGTTTTGTGTAGGTGTGCGTGTGGGTATTGAGTCACGCCTTTGGCTTATTGTATCGAAGCAAGTCTTCCCTAGATTTCCGTCGAAATTCCAGTATTGCTTTGCTGGGAGATGGAAAGGTTCAAGACGTAATTGGAGTACTGGTTTTAGTGTAATTAATTGTAACAAGTAGATGACACTAATAGTACTTACGCGAAATTAGGATTTTTGGTGGAATATTACAACTGTATTTCGTCAATTCCTAACGAAGTTAATTATAAAAAAGTAATTCAGAATCTCATTCTAGCTTTCTTGAGAATATATCAAAAATTCTTCCGATACATTTATTTAAAAAATCTAGATATCATTAGAACTATATTCGTGATAGACGAACGATCCATAAACATCCACATTGTAACTTCGATCTTTTGCAAGCATTCCCATCGCTCGGAGTATTCAATGTTTCGACAAATGCTTCGCGATTCCGTATGCGAGAAGACGAACGCGACAGTTCTCCCTCAGTGTATACACACTGGCACTGTCGTGTCCCGGTTTTCCCTTGCCTCGATAACTATCTGTGCCCTTAAGCCGGCAAGTTAAAACTTGCGCCGGTGAGCGCAACAGCAGTGCCGGAGGAGTGTAGGCGAGGGGGTGGTTGGGCGTGCGGAGCATGTATTAAACATGCACTTCCTCCATTGTTTTCCCAGCTGGAAACTTACACCGCTATCATCGCCCGTCTGTCCGGGATATATCACGTACGGCGCAGGGACGAGCGGGCGCGAGCGGGCGTAAGCTCCCCGGCACAAACATCTGGCCCTCGGGTTGGAATTAATTAATTCATCGCGCTAGCGAGAGATGTTTAGTATATCGCGCCATGAGTACACCGCTTCCAAGCTCTCTGTCGCCGTCGGTCCGTTCTGTTGAAAGAGACTGTAGACTAGATACATCCAGCTTCCTCCGACCGAAACGCAATACACGCTCTGTGAAGTGCACTGCCGCCGCCGCTGCTGCTACTTCAATTTTCACCCGAAGCTGTTTTCGCCGCTTACTCTGGCACGGAGAGACAGCAGCCGGGGGTTGCTAAAGGGGCGGGGAAGGGATGGGATGGGTAGAGAGAGAGAGAAGGAGGAAAGGAGAAAGGGATTCGTTTCATTGAACGCTTCTTCTTTCGCCGCCAAAGGCAATCGTTACAATCCCCGACTGTGTGCAATTCACTGTGCTACCAGGTTTCCCTTGCTTCTTCCTACCCGCACACCCTCCCGCTTCCACCGCCGTTCCTGCCGCCGCCCTTTGTCGATGAGCGCGCGTATTCAGGTGCGAGTCTTCTTTACACGTACGCTTTACGCTCACCGTGCAACGGGTGTCTTGAAATCGTCAGACAGTACTTTACAGTACTTCCAACCGGACTGCCGACCACTGAGAAATGGGGAAACATGTCGCCGGATAAGTAGCCGGGAGAATCGTAACGAAAATCTAACGTATGGTCAAATTCAATTCTTTTCGGAGTAAATAGCTTAAAGGAGTTTTCTGTTTGAAATGAAAAAGGAGCACTGCTGACGTTCGAAAGGCTGTTATAAGATCCTGTGTGCTTAAGAGGGCCTTTGCCTCGCTTTTGTCGAACCTCATAAAGCAGCGAACAATAAGTTGAAAGGGGAAATAAAAGGGGAGGAACGCTTTCTACCCATCTGAAAAGCATAATTAGAATTATTTCCAAGGATGAAAACTATTTCTCACACCTGTTTAACCCTTTCATTACTCATTCGCCTGCCGAGTTTAAATAGCAGAAATTTCCACGCAATCGCAAAGAGACTATCGGGAAGAATGGACGGGTAAAGCCGAGGGAAAGAAATCATGGAGTACGTAGCGAGTATTAACAGAGATGGAATGCACGGCGAAAGGACCAACTAGCGGTTCCAGTACACGCAGTATGTGAGAAAGGAGAGCACGCGGCTACGAGGAAGAACGATGGTCTTCGTAATCCGCACACGTACAGAGCTCGTAAGCGTTCGGAACAAGTCGTCCAATTTTTCGGTACGGTCAAGTTTCCGTGGACTCCAATTCCTCGTTGCCCTTGCCGTCTCTTTCCGTTCCCTATACCTTCCTTTCCCTGCGTCCTGCCGGGGGTTTGTCCTTATCGCAACTCCGCTCTTTCCCGATGATCTCTCCGCCCTTCTCTTCTCCACCCTCTCACCCTCTCTTAACTGGAACTCGCTGCCACAACTTCCATGGCCTTTCCTACGACTTAGGAGGCGCGCACCTTCGGCGAACACCTGCGATCGTTACGGGAACCGGGAAAAGTTTCGCGGATCGATGCCACGGAAAGAAAGCTCCTTCCGCTTTTCGTCCCTTTTTCCGTTGGCAGCCCAATCCCCCCGGCTACGTGCACCCCCTCCCAGCCACACCACCACCCACCACCTCCCCTTGCTACCCCGCGTCTTCGTCGTCTCCACCGTCCCCTTTCACTTCCACTGTGTGTATCCGCGACTATTCCACTGAGCAGTTTTATACTGCGGGAAAAAGGTATTCTATCATACTTTCCTGTGATGAATACTCCTGGAACAGTTGGCCTCGCTGCTAGCGCACAGGGGATGCAGGAAATCGGTGAAATATTGGAGGAACTTTGCCGGTCGAATTTTGTTTTTGCATCGTACCTCACTTTCATTACACTTTAATGACTCGATTGCGTCCGGGCGCGCCTCTCGTAAATCTGGCGAGTGTGCTCGCAGTCCAAAGACTCTCTCGGTGGTTTGATCCGCGTGTGGTTCGGATTCCCGATGTGATTGATGTCGGGGCTGCGGGCTAATCAGTTACTGCGATATGTGTGTCCAGGGTTGGATCTGTTTGCTTTGGTAATTTGGAGATACGTAGCTGAATTGCCTGTTTGTTTCGTGTTGTGTATGTTTTGTTGCACGTATGAGTTATAAGCAGATTGAGAGGTGAAATACGAAGAGTTGCAATACTGATTGATTGTACAAAGTATCGATGCGGGAATATGGTTATGCTTTTAATTCATGATTCTGAGAAAAATCTAGTAATTGGATCAATTTTTTCTGTACGCAGAATAATAACGAAATTCTAAGCAAATGCGTCCTCCATCTTGTTATTTTAAATCATTTCTGTCATTTTCGTACATAAAATACTATTATAGTTATTCTCCCCCGCTCTTCTCTAATGGAATCGAGTCTATTTTGCAGATCGAAGCGTATACCGGCGCGGTCGGCATGCGCGTTTAATCGAATCGTAAATCCATTCGGTTTTACCGTTCACGCGGAACAGTTCGAAAATTGCATGTAAATGCAGAAATATTCGACAGCGAGATCGGCCTCATCCCACAGCAGAGCGCCATGATTCCTTATCGATTTGCGGTACACGATTCGATGGGGCAATCGCTTTTGCATCCTCGAACTTCCTTTGTACCTTCCAACTCACACGTCTAAGTGCGTATTGCTCAGACTTTTCAAAGAACAAGTCTTGGCATCAAACGCAGTGGTTCTGTTATCCTGATAATAATGACTAAACTACTTTCTCGATGTTTTAAAGAGTGAAGCGGTGTTTAATTCTTCGTTTTACAATTTACGACAATTTATTAAAGAGTATAGAAGAATGAAACTATGTGATATATTCCGAAATCATAATGAAATCATAACGAATCCATATTCCCACTGTCGATCCGGTTGATACAACCAAATATATATATTTAATAATTAAAGACTACTACGTTCTTTATTCCACTAATTTTCAAAAGACAGACATTCATGCAGATTTGCTGCATGAATTAATCCGTTGATAGATGAGAATCTGCGGATTCTAAACAATCCAAAAGTCTAAATGCTTCATAAGCCGCAGACACAGATGCGTATAATAGGTTGCGCTGAATAGAGTGGCGCGGTTAATTTGTGAGCAGAGTGGATCGACTGTCGAAAACTTTTGAGGATCCTTTTAAGTATACTCGAAGTTCTGGGGGCTACGTGCACCCTGATATATCCTCCACGGGATGCGTAACGACTCTTGCGGGGGAGAGTTAAACTGCTTTTCTCTCTTATGTGTAGCCGAGCATTGCCTGTGGGATCTCTCGTCTCGTAATAGTTCGTGCACTCTTTACTTTCTTCCCGCTTCTCGCTTGGCGAAACTTTCTCGCAGATTACGATGTCGAGAGTTTGAGCGTCTTTTCGAGAGAGCATAAACCCGCAGTGTATATCGAGACTTCTTCTTCTCTTTTTTTACCTGCCATTCGTGTCACTTCTGTCCACGACTTGTCCCCGTGGACAGCGCTAATTGTGCGATACATTGTACGAGAGAAAAGCTTTTTTCTATCAGGTACAAGATTTTTCATTAACCACTAATTTAATGTTTCCGCTTAGAGGTAAATAATTTAAAACAGAAACACTCCGATCACGATAAACGAAACTATACCTTTTTCATTTCAAGTATTCATAATGGGTTCTAAGATATGTACAGAAAATCTGTTAACATTCACTGCTTGCGTAATCACAATTTTACAACCTGGCGATCCCGTTCTTTGAAGTTCTTGCTGTCCCCTTCCCGGGAATACCACTTAATGGTTGAATCATTAAACAGGGGTGGCTGAATGGCTGATATTAAAGTTAGGCTAACATTAAAGACGACTGGTTCCTCGTTAACGCACTTCTCTGTTAGATGGAAGAATCGAGCCGGTGGATCAGGAAAGCCTTTCAAGTTTACTATTACGACACGCGTGCTGTTACGATCTCTTTATAGCTTTCGAAGCGATGAACGATTGAGTGTCCTAATTACTCAGTTCTATCACACGAAATGCCTTCTTTTTAGTAGCTAACATCACCACAAACAATCCTCGTATCTTTGATTTATATCATATAACTACATGACTTATAGTGACTTCTGACACATTAATTAATTATCTATAAAACACTTTATGCACATACTATTTAACGCATAAAAACCATGTTCTCCACTTTACTTCAATTAACTTATCTTCACTCTACTTGAAATTCATTATGCACTCACTTATCTCACCGTATTTATCACTCGAATTATTAGCAAGCACGCGATAAAGGTAGAATGAAAATCTACTAACACGATGGGACTTTAAAGGCACCCCTTAAGATTAAAAGATTACGTGTATAGAGTTACAGCTCTTTAGTTACCGTTAATTCCCGCGAGTTTCATTAATAAAGTCTACGTAAAAAGTGGGGCAGTAAATAGTGAGGTACAGTGCAATCCTCGACTATAGTGCACTGTGGCAGTTAGTGGAAACGGGGTGAAGAGGAAGAGTGAGGAATAAAGCACGCCCAGGAGAGGATTCGTGTTTTCTATGTTAATGCGGTGGCATAAAGTACAGCCGACACAGCTAGGCTCTCCTTTGGGAGGAACAGCTGTATCCAATGTCGAAGTCGATTACTCAGGCTATAATTTTATGGAGGCTTGCATACGCTCGCACACGCGCGATGTGTCTCGCGATACGTTAGCCGACTTAATTTCTCACAGGCCGAGCTTACCTCCGCAAGCACCCTGTGCTTGCTTCTCTGTTCTACAGTCACTTCCTTTACTTGCCAGATATGCATATGCATACATACATCAGCTTCATAAGTCTCGGGGAACACGTAAGGAATTAAATGTAATTAAAAGATTGAACGGGGATTTCGTCTCGTTTCTCACGCCCTCGAATTAGTTAAGGAGTTAAAAAACTCGGTGTTACATATTGATTTGAATGAATTAAAATTGGTTAAGTATAAAAACTTCGGAGGAAGCAGCATAAAAAGTAAGTTTAAAAACGATGGTGTGAATTGTCCGAATATGAAATTTAGTATTATTATAATTACTAGTTTATTTTCGATTAGCAAACACTTTATTAGTTTGCATACGAATAAGTCTGGGTCGAAACGGTGATTCGCTTCGTAAAATGTTGCAAAGTAGTTCCGCGCACATCGTCTACCGCGCGCGACTTTATTAGCATGGCGAAAAACGATCGGAAATTAAGGTTAATTAGATCGCTCACGAAAAAGTAGACAGGATCGAGAGGCGATGCGGCTTCGGGGATGAACTCCGGGCAAGGCCGGTGGCGTTTTAAAAATTCGCGTCCCGCTGGCAAATGCTAATTATGTCACTTTTAATCAGCTGCTCATTGGCGTAATGAACTTTTCAGTATCTTATCAGCCACGAATTAATACGGCGCATTAAATTCGCCCTGGCAGCAGCGGCGAGCTCAAAGTTCCAACATGGAATATTAGTGCGGGTCGAGCCTGCCCTCGTGCCCGTAATTATAAACTCGGATTATAAAATTGCGAGCATAGTAATTCCGGTGCGGCGGTGGCGCCAGCTTTGAATCAAAGCAATTAATTAATTAGAGGCGGGAGTGCGCGCATTACATTTAATTCCGAAAGAGGAGCTTAATTCTTGGGCAGAATGTGCTATTGTGCCAGGATTGCCCTTCCATTCAGTTGTCTGCTGGTACTAGAATCGATGAATGCTCGAACACGCTTTTCATGCACTAGTTGCCAGGAACGTGCACTGTTACGTGGAATATTTTACGGTTTATTCACGCATATTCTGCAGATTTGTAACGTACAGATATGGAACATACAATTCCTTACGTGAGTGTGTATTCGCTCGCTGTGATACGTTTTAATTCTCATTATGTGATACTAATTACGTAAATAATTGTAACCATATTCATTAACTCCAAATCCATTATATAATCTTATGGAATTAGAAGCATATGTTTTGTACTATTTAGTCTGTATTATACCAGTCTCTTTCCAGGATCCGTTGGTAAAAGACGTCTTTGAATGATCCTGGTACTTACTCAAATCCTCTTTAATATTAAGTCTTCTTTCATACCCCTGAAACATGGTACTCATCCTACCCACGGTATCCCCGGTTCAACAATCTGTAATGCCAACTTCATAAAAGCTCGGCTTCCCTCCCTAAACATAAAACATTGTCAGGGAAGTCCAGCAACACTTTCCCCCCACCAGCTTCCTCCTCGGAAAAAAAAGAAAACAAAGGGAAACTCAAGGAGCGTGCTCTCTTCCTTGTGCCGGGCAAGAAGACGGAAGTTCGACGAACATAAGAAGGGTTTCGGTGAAACTCTAGCGGAATTAGGATGCCCTGGCAGAGAGAAAAACGAGCAGCCCCGAGGTACAAGGAACTTGTGATAGAGATAAAGAGTAAGAGAGGACGGGCGAGCCGCAGGGAAGGGGAAGGCATCGCTCCTAACCTAATTCCGGTGATAAATGCTAAGTAGAGGCGGAGATTTCTGAGATACGAGGGAGCATCCTCGACGTCTTAACACGAGAAGGAACGTCGTCGTCGTCGTCGCCGCCGTCGTTCTCGTCGTCGACGGCCCTCTTAAATTTCACACCCGCCGTACGCTCCGCATACATGCCGCTCCTTCCCAGTGAACCTGCATTTAATGATCGGTGCACCGTTGCGTGCTAGCTTTCACGATTTAGAAGGAATTTCCTGGATGCTTGTCAGGATACATATGTGTATTAAACTTTCATTTTTAGGTGTAATTGTATGACGCATTTCATAGAATGTTACGTGTAATTGTTTTAGTATATTAATCTTTAAACGCACGTATTTTTTTGTATGCTTATGTATCTGCCCAAGTGATTAAATCAATCGACAATTGTCAATGGAAAATATTTACTGTAATTACAGTGAAAATGTCAAAGTAATCATTGCTTTCCCAATGCAAACTATGTAATCAAAAATTCGATAAAGGTTAGTCGCAATTTGCCAATATTGACTATTAAATACGCGGTTATTGGTATGCACAATAAACTAAATGTGCCAATCTCAAATGGCACTTGCTGACATTTATTTTCGGTGCATTCATTTCACTCTTTCGGGGGTGCATTTTGCCGAGTTCTTGTCAATTTTTCCAGGTGTTCTTTCGTTCTTGCGAGGGAGCAGCAGAAAAATCCGAGTGCTGTGGGTTTGGCGTCGGTTGCCGTATTTTCCGGCGGTACTTCAAAGTGCGGCCGGTACATTTCTCGATCGGGCGGTAGATATGAGTGTGCGCACATACGTGGTATTATTCCGGGTTGGCCAACAAAAGCGGGGACAGCCCGCCGGCACATAGGCGGTGGCGGTGCATTTGTCCGGCGGAGCGTGAGCTCGCGCAAATTTAGTTGCGGCCGTCCACCGGAGCACCCATTAATTCTTTCGAGCGGTGACAGCTCGCCTGCAAATGGAATCGATGGAATCGCTAATCGATCAAAGCGACGAAAAACCCCTCCCCCCGCCGCCGGCAAAGGGGTGGCGTACCACGAATGAGTAAGGATTAGGTGCTCAATAAAGCACACACGTTTGGATGGAGATATCGTTGGCCGCTAGAAAAATAGTGTGAACGAACGATGATCCAATTGATTTAGTATATTCCTCCGCTTTTAGTGCCCATTCAGTCGACAAATATATTGTAGTTATTCACTTAAAACTCATTTATTACGATTCGACATCTTTATTACAGGTATGGGTACAAAGATTGATTTGTTTAATCTAACGCAATCTGTCAGGTATCGTCAATAAAATGTACTTGAACTATTGGTTCGTTTCATGTTTATTACCATAGGATACATTATTTATTTATGGAACTCTATCCTCGATTGTAACGACAACAATTTTTGAAAGAGAGCACTTTCAATGTTAATTAAGATAGAGGTTTCAACGTTTTCGCGTGACACCGTCGCCGGGTTTTCGTTGCGGTCGACACATTTTTCTTGGGCAAGTGGCAGGAACGAGGTATATTTGCATAATAGCCCTAGATTTGCATAATCGCGAGCAGGCTGTATACCGGCGCTGCAGCTAGGATTCATGTGTTAGAAGCCGGTATTAGTAGTGTCTTATGGCACGCGAGAGTTTATGATCTTAATGAAGCTAACTGAAAGTTCGGGTTTTATTATTTGCCCGCTGAAACATCCTACCCGGTATGCATACGTGAAATGTAGTGATGTGTGTGTGTGTGTGTGTGTACATGAAGTTCGCTTTTAATGAAAACCTTGCCGTAATTTATTTTTCTCATATATTTGGATGTTCTACCACGTCTTCATTCATAGAAAAAATGTAGAATATAATTTCATGAATGTCTAAAATTTGTAAGAGTTACTTATTAGATTTTCTAACTCAAATCAAATGTCAAATCTAAATGCAAATCGTAACTCGAAGAACTATTGTCCGAGACTTTAACTGTTGCCGCTTTCTTATTGAAACTTCTGATATTTGTCAACTGTCCAGACATATAAACATTTCAAGAAGTATATTGTCAGTCATCAGATCATATTGTCTGTCATAGAAAACGAGGAAGTGAATGGAGAAGGCTCGTTTTTGTTGGCAAAACGATCTATGCAGCAAGCTTTCCCTTGGCGGTTGCTTTTGCTAGTCTCTTCGTTTCTCTTGCTGGCTGTCAGCGAGTCAGTACACAGGATTTAAGAGTAGAAGGTAGTACATTTGGCTGGCAGGTACCGCCCATCTCGTTTATGCGGTCGGCCTGAGTCAGCGAGACCGTAAAAGGGCCTCCGGATTCGGCGAAAAAACCATTTCTCGCAGGGGATCTTGTTTGCTGCCAATATCATTCGTAGCCCGAGATCGTCCTCGCCGTTCTCGAATGCTCCCACTGCAACCCTGTCTCCTCCTCGTAGAGTGTAGATCCCTCTTAAAGCGGCGGCGCTGCCCCCTTCGAATCATTTTTAAGCCGGGACTTGGAGACGTTCGGTCCTCTTACTCGCCAGATTTATTATTAAACTGCCATCAGATACTTCTTTAGAGCCTCTTCCCTGCAAAGCTTCGGATGCACTCGCATTCCCCCCCACCCCACTCGCTTGAATATGGAACGCCACTGAGAGCTTGACTTTATTCCAATTGAAGACATTTTCTTTTCCTCTTTCGCGAAAATTGGGAATTAGGAAAGAAAATGTTATCTGTGCGGATATTATTATATTAAATAGTCTTCGGGTCTAGATTTTTATGTGTTTAAAATAGGTATTGGGAATGAATTATTATTGAAATTTAGTCTTAATAGACTTTGGGCTTTTATTTCTGTTTATTTTTAATTTACCCAAATTTCTCTATTGCAAATAGAACTTTGGCGTTTCCTTTCCTTTTCAGTTTAGTCATTACGTGAGAATAATCTTCAATATCCATCTCTAATATTTACTTTGTACGATATCAAGCACAACAAATTCTGTTCCCTTCTTTTCTATTTGGACAGTTAACAAGTATAACGAGAGCTCTAGATGCATCTCGACAAAAAACTCTATTTGCTTACTGTTAGATTGTTATTCCCGTGCATAAATTTCGATACTTCTGGCAACGTTGTTGTTTCAAGAATGACGCGTTAAATGGGATAAGCGGATGGGCACCGCGGCGACAGTCTATCCAGGCATGAATTAACACTCGGCAATTGTAATGCCGGCCAGGATATATGTACACATACGCACATATATCTCTACAAAATATCCGTATGAAAGCTTAAGTCCAGCGTGCGAGAGGCTCCACCTGACAGCATTTTAGAGCGGCTAGAGCGAATTCAATGCGATTCTCTAACGGGCAAGGAAAAAATAATATTATTCGAGACTTCCGCTCAGTAGAATATTCGTAGCCATGGGAAAATTAACACGCGCCTGATGAACCTACCGAGAATTATTCTTTCCTTCTCGCAACTTCTCCCATTTTTTTTTTCCAACGAGAAGGATGATAGCTGTGTGATCTCGGGCGGAAGTTTCAGATCACTCCTACGCTGCATTGAACTTTCCAATAAAAACCGAAAGAAGTTATGGTTTATTATTCCAGTAGCTTTATAATAATATAATAATAATATAGACAGTTTGCAGTTCTAATAATTTCTAGTTCCATTTCTACAATTCCGCAAAACAGTTACTCCAATTAATTCGTTTAACAATTTTTTCATTCCATTTTGTACTCATTGAAAGCAGCTTTCTAATAACTACTTCCTACTTAACTACCATATTAATGAAACAGCAACAACAAAAACCAAGTACTCCCGAAATCCGAGTGTCAAATCGACCGAGGGAGCTTTCCCACATTTCTCTTGTCTAACTTTTTTCCAACTATCACGAATTCAGTCCGGTTGGAAAGGCAGTGGCACGTTTCGCATTTGGCGTGCAATATTTGGGCAGGCGAGCTGTCGCGTGGCAGGGAAAAGGGCCGAGGGTTTTCGTAAGGGGGAAGAGGGGGAAAAGAGAGTAGGAAATACCGAGGATTGGAATTTCACTAAAATGTGGTAAGAGCTTATGATGCGGAGCGCAGGGGGGCGCAGGGGGGGCGCAGGGGCAAGAGAAACGACGGGACGGCGGGCAGGGTTGAGGGGTTGCGAGGGGGGTTGAGGCTCCGGGGGTCTCCGGTTGTAAGCTAGCGTAAGCTCAGCTTGAAGAGTTGACATTAATTGGACCGTCTTGACAACTTTCATTCATCCCCTAACAAGCTACATCCGTCTTTATCCGTATTACTGGTTGCCCCCGCATTCGCCCCGCTCCGCCTAGTCAACCGTTTTCCGCGCTTTTCACTAACATATCGAAGCCAGACGTGCATTAAAGTTTGTCGCTCGAATTATTAAGCGAGCTACACGCAGTCGGCATCCCAACGTTATTTCGCGTCTACTTCTCGTGTATATGCCTGTTAAGAGGGGTACAAACAACTCGACTTGTTTGGCTTTTATCGCTGTATTTTAGATTGGAAATTCTACCACCGCCGCTCACCGGTAACCACCACTACCACCATTGTCGAGTTTAAATACTCATGTTTCGCAACTGCAACTGAATCATTGCAATACAGAAATACTGCAAATTACAGAAGCAGTACCAGTTTTCATAGTACAGTTACAACGATTAATGAACCGAAAAGTCCACCAATCTTGTACAGAGCCCTTTCATCCGAGTGCTCTCAGTTCCAAGGCTACAAAACAATACAGAGTTGCACGGTGCAATTGGGTTATTGGCATAAAATCGGAAGTCTACCATTCGAGCGGTGCGGTTGGAGCTCGGCTCTTCCGGTTGGTCGAAAATCGACTACCATTGACTTGACAATCAGTATACCGCATTCGAAGAACGAGTCGGATAGAGCTTTCGCTGAGAACCGGCGCACACAGACAGGCGCGCCTAGAAGTACGTGTAGAATCGGTAGGTTTGTTATACGCCGGCGAGGTTTAACTTGTGTTATTACTGGTCCGACAAGTCAAACAATGGGGCTGTTCGCCGCCGCTCTAAACTTCGCCGCGTGATACCTACTCTACATATAAGCGCGCACGGACTGCCGAGAGGGGGAGAGAGAGAGAGAGAGAGAGAGAGAGAGAGAGAGAGAGAGAGAGAGAAAGTGAGAAAGCCAAGCGGACACGCCGGGGCACACACAGGCTATCACGCTGGGAAATTCGGGAGAATTCGCCGGAAAATTTGTGTCTCCTGTACTCTCTCTGACTGCCTTCCGCGGCGCACGTACGCCCGCTGTATTTGTCACGTATCTCCGGAACCTCTGACTAGTAGTCACCCTCCTGCTTCCTCACTTTGACGCACGAGCCCGCCTCCATTCCACTCATTTCATTACAGAATCCTAGAATCTTGTATAGCCCGAATCACTTGGCTTTGCATCGGTATTGTCGGTTCACCGTGACATCGATTTATTGGCCATTATAGAGATGAAAGTATGTATGTACGAGTATATTTGGTACACAAAAGGAAATATGATAATAGGAGTAGCCAATTATTTGTTTGCCGTTCATAATTCATCTTGCATGATACGCATATTATTCTGTGACTCGCATAAATAATGAGGGAAAATGTTTGCGGATATTATATGATCTCGATCAATCAATTTTTCTTTATCGAATAGGTAAAACAGTTAAAAGCTGTCTCAAGTAATACTTTTCTTATTCCCATCTTGAGTATATTTTAATTTATTGCTTGCAATGAAAAAAGCAATTGACATTAAATAAATAAATGATATGTTTTCAGAAGGATATTCAAATATTAATGCAAGTCACTGTATTTATAGGTACACACATACACCCCTGTTTAGCGTTTTTCTGGTCTTTTTTCTCTTGCCTAAATATGATTATGTTAACCCTCAGATGTTTATTACATTCTGTTCATCATAACTGTAAAAGACCCCTTTTGCGAAAAGAATGAATTTTCCAGTAAAGGCTTTTAACAAGAAGGGATGCACATTTGCGTGCCTCTCCCCTCTCGTTTCTCGCCATTATCTTTATGTAGAGTGTATTCGAGACTTTCTTTGTATTTCACACCTGACCGAGCTCGGCAACAGTCACGTACCTGCTGTTTATCCTCGCAGTTGCAGGCAAATGCCCTGACACACGAAAATACGACTTTCAGAGTTGTTTACATTATGCGTAACCTCGCACAGAGCTGCCATTGAGCTCCCGTGGTTCATTCATTGTCGGTCCGTTGAGTGGTGAAGAGCTAACTATACGTTGTTGACAGAACGATTGGGCCTTATAGATTTCTAACTTTTCGTGGCAGTAACCGCGCCGGGTGTGAAGTGACAGTGACATAATATAAGTGATATTGTTGCAGGGAAAACTAATAGCTAGTTATTCTCGAGTATTCGAATTTTAATGTTTATTTAATTTTCTGAGTTTGCTGTTAGTAAGAGTGTGTTTAAACGATGTTTCCTTTCGTACAATATTACATGCAACTTGTGGATTGTGGAGTATTTTATCTCTTTGATGCCTTAGTTGCATGTCAAGTATTGCATGAGCGAGCATAGTTTAAATGTATCTTAACAATGATCAACTTAATGGATCACGGTTTTCGAATATAAAACTCACAAATATTAGATTTATTAGATACGAAATTATAGTAGTTGAGGTGACTGACCGGAGAATTCTCTCAAGCGTTATGAAAATAGCACTAATACTTGTTCAGTGCTCGGCTCATTTAATTGTGACACTTAAGTGGCAGAACTCTTGAGTTCAGTCGTTTGTGAAAATTCGTGAGACTACGAGACACAATAACAGGGCGCGTTTTCCCTCCCTCGTAATGAAATCATGCCGAAAGAACGTCTCGACATTTATCCGGCAGTTTGTTCGCCTCTCTTTCTCGGTAACTCGAGGCTGCGCGGCGCAGTCGTCTTCGCCCTCAAGAGCAATAAGTTAGATGGCGCGCTCAGTATGCTAGTCAGTCAAGGGGAAAAGTAATTTAGTATAATTGGTATCGTTGAACACACTGCTTTGGACGGACGGGCCGAAAGAAGTGCGCTTCGCTTGTTTCGCGCGCTCAGCTCAGCCGCGACATTTCTACGCGCTGTTTTCCTTCCGCGGAGACACTTTACTTGGTACCTTTAGTCCTGCCGCTCTCTTCTTCCTACGCTTTTTCCCTCTTTTTTTATTGCGTCAAGCCTCTTTCTCTCCTCCATTTTCGCGTCAATTTAACCCCTCTTCATTCTCTACGCCGGCAACGCTTCCTCCTCTTTCTCCTCCTCCGCCTACAACCTTTGTCCGCTTTTATACGACGCTTGATGTCTCGTCTCCGAGCAGCGTTAAGAATTCTCCGTTTCTCCGTCGACCAGTTTTAGTTTGCTTCGCGTGAATATGTCATTTCGGTAGAAGAGATGTATTTTCTTGTACTCTAAATGATTGGACCTTTATTAGAATTGATAATTGGGATTGCTTAAATATCTCGAATGGGTTTGCAATTTTTGTTCGATATTATACTTAGTGTTTTCACTTGAAAAGTTGAGAGTTAAAATTTTAATAAGGCTGATCGATCTTTCTATTAGGTATTTGTGTCTCGCAGAATTTTTTTGAAGTTTGCGATAAAGATCGACGCTATCCCAGTGATCAGGGAAATGTGCGTGCGTTGATCGATCCAATTTAAAGTTTTTCTTACCGGGTTCCCGTCGAAACTGCGGATATCAGAGGGAACTTTACGAGAAAGAAGATAGCCGTCCAGGCGCGAAATATTCGTTCACTTTTTTTATCTTCTAAAAAGCTGGCGTTTCCTTTTTGCAGAATTTCAAAGGATTCCTGTACAATTAGCGTCGACATACGCCAGAATTTCCACTCACCTTTTTCGAGTCTATCTTCAGCTTTTCTATCACAATTTCTAATTTCTGATTTCAATGCCTCAATCTCTCCTATTCACTTTATTTATCCAGTCAGTTTAATTACTCGAAATCTGCGACTTTGAAGTAGGAAATTATCTTTCATAAAGCTTTTTTCCTTAGCGAATCTAATATACAAACATTGCTCTAATTTTTACTTCTTTTACGACCTCAATTAGAACGTAAAATAGATTTGAGTTTATATATTTCAATAATTGAATCAATTAATTCGTCTATCGCGGAATTAGGTAAATAATGTGGCACTCGTGTTTAACTGGATGACAGGCTGCATGAAAAGTAGCTTGGAAAGCAGTGCACATGCTTGTTTCGCATGAGCATATTACAAGCCATCAAGCTTTAATCCGCGCGCACAGTTGGGTCGATCCGAAGCGCTAGAAAGAAAGGTGGTCGCTATTTACCAGGCAATACAGACTGTGCCGCGGCATTACGTCGTATATTACGGTAATTTGCCGCTCTCGTACAACGTCATAATGCGAGGCCATTAATATTCTCGGCACGTCTCTTCCCACCAAACGTACCATTAACCATTCCTCCTTGCCAGCACGCGTCAACCCCCACCTTTTCTCGGTTTCGATAAAGTCATCTGATCACACAGTAGTCGGTAATTGCCATTTCACTTGACTCTTTGAAATAATATAAATATCATTTTCGACGAGCATTACGTTAAAACATTCGATCCATGTAATATTTTCGTGTAATTAATCGACAATTTTCATCAAAAATTGTTTGTGCTTTTAAAATATTGGCAAAGTAACGGGCGATTATAAATTTCGAATTGAAACTAAAATCTAGAATGCCTCATAAGTTTTGCACTGATTATAAGATCTTTTGTTATACTTCTGTTCATTGAAAACTTACTTTATTGTCGCCGTATGCTTGGTTTAAGATTTAACCAACCGAGGAAAGCAGAAATTTAATATCGTGGATTGTGTGATACGCACGCACGGTGTTTCATAATATCTGCCAACAGTTTCCTTTACGTCAAATGCAGAGGCACACGTCTGCGGAAGTTGCTAACATCGGCGAGTCAGTTTAGGGCGATGGAAATGGTAAAGTCTAAGGATGGAAAGGCTCGAGGATGAAAGTTGCGCGAGGCGTAGCACGTAGAGACCTCAGGATGTTCCATGCTCCCTCTGTTTCCTCTGGTTTCCAGCACTTTCAGCTTCTCTCTTCGAAACGGCCCCTGTGTTCTTTTACCACTTCTCTTTCTCTCTCTCTTCCCTTCTTTTCATTTTCCCTTCTTTCTGGCCGGGTTTAAGCGGCTACTACATACCTTGCTCCGACTGTTTCTTCGTACAGTGATAGAGCACTGAACTCCGCCTCCCCACTCTCCTTTCTCTCTTGTCTGACTACCTTGCTGACTTTACTACTGCGAAACTTGCTTCGATTCCGACTACTCCCGCACCAGTTTACTCAGGAATATTCTCCGCGTCTTGCCTTTCCCATTCACTGTTTAATACTGATTAACGTCTGCTATACATATATATTCTATTTAAATTGCACTTTTTATGACAAACGTGCATCATTAATTGATACTGCAATTTCTCGAGCAGATCTGACTATTGGTATAATATAGCAAAGTGCAGTCCCAATAGTAAATTGCGAAACAAACATGACGTTAGCGAGAACGAGAGCATCTTTTGGTGTGCAGTATGCGTCAAAGGATTTAGATCGGCATCGATCCTGTCTAGCGTGCGGCTGTTCCCGACGGATTTAGTTATTAGAGTGCGGGCCGCGATAGATCAGTCGAATGCTCTAATCTCGAAATCACCGTGGGGGCTCCACCCACCTTGATTTATATCGCCGGCAATCGGCGGTGCTCTTTCATCGTGGCGTGGCAGCAATTACCGGGTGCGATGCCGGCGTGGCTCTGACACTGTCAAAAGGCACCACCAGTTCTCTCGACCTCTTCCTCCACCTACTCGCTTTCCTACTCTCCTACTCTCTCCCTGTGTCTCTCACTTCCTCTTTTGCCGCTTCTATCCCTCTCTATCTCTCTCTTTCCGCCTGGTTTCTCTTGGTCCGGCGTGAAAGAAAACCGCGATTCATTAGAGTCCCGAACGACGTGCGAGTGCACGCTTTTATTATATGCTGAACATTGATTTAGGGCTGGCTGTGCGAGGCGAGCGAGCAACCCGCATTGTCTTGGTAGCAGCCTCGTACTCCCGCCATTGTTGGCTCCCTCTCTATTGTCCGGCATAGTACTCCCGCTTCCACACTGCCCACCCACCCTCTGCCTCCACCCCCCTCGCCCGCCAACCCTCGCACAACCACCACCTAAGGCTGCTGCTGCAGCGTACTCTGAATGCACGGAATTACTTCGAGTAATAACATTTTGCTTCGGAACGAAGCCCGCTTTGCTCCCACTGTCGCTGCCATGCTCGCGCTGGTCTTCCTCCCTTTTTATAGCCTTTCGTGTGGAACGCCACCCTTTTTTTCACCAAAGTTTCTAAGGTGTCTCTGATAGCTCGCAATGTAGTGCGTACCAGAATAGCTTTATTGTTTGCGGGAGTACCGAATGTTTATGAAAATATATTTTTCGTGTGTAATGGATTCGTTAGTGTGGCAAATATATTTAATTTTTAATCGGCTTTCATTTTGTCGCGTATTTTTTTTTTTTTATGTTTATCCGGTGATAACTTTGCGAGGAATGAATTTATCGGGTTGAAACGTTTTTTATTTTATAGAGAATGCTCCTAGAATGATCGCGTTATAAACATTTTTGAAATTATTTTATTAGATTTAGAAAAGACTTTGGGGTATTTTAAAGTGTTTGTGAAATTCTGATCGAGACAGGCGCATGTAAATGCTTGGCTTGGATGAAAGGTGATAGCTACACGACTGTGCTGGCAAGCGTGTGTAGTTCGTTGTTCAGCTCCGCGAACTGTCATGTTGTCGTTGGAACCGCGAATAATCGAATCGATGGATAACCTGGCATCACTGGGTTCAGAGTAGTGATAGTGCACACTTCGCACATAGTATATAATTCCATTATTTATTAATCAAATATATTTAGTATTTGCGTTTTGTATACAATTTTATAATGCTATTTTTATTTCAATTTTGTACATCATTTTCACGCCCTATTTATAAAAAGGCGACTATTTTCTCGAGCAGACTTCGGAGGCTCGCAATACCCAAAGTCTTGAGAATACCTTTCTATATTGAATTTCGAGTAGTTGACAGGAATATCGTCAAACAATTTAAATCAATAGCATCTCAGCTGCATTGAAAACTGAAGGAAAAGTTGTCAGAGTGTAAAAAACGTAGTATTACTTGTTTCTTTAGCAGAAACATCAATAGCTATCCGCGAAGTGTGCGAAGTGTAAATCGAAGTAAGGAAGTTTGGCGAAGTAGAGTTCTCATCTGGCGCGCGTTCCTTGCCGGTGCGATAGGCGAGAGGAAATTGACTCGGAAAAACGCTGCGAAAAAAGGAGAATGGAAAGAAGCACGCGTAACGATTCGTCCTGTCTCGTGCAGGCTCCGTTGCTGGCCAGGAAATTGATTTACCTGCACTCCAGGATTTATCTTCATCCTGGAGAGCTACCATCTCCGCCTTTGACGTACTAAACATGTCCTTTCCTACCGAAAGGACAGGTTGCGATGTAAACTGTTTGGACGAGTGATTCATATAGGAGGCAAACAGTTCTAAATCTGTTATACTGCTTTTACGAATTGGCTCGATTGCCCTAACTTCCTGTTGCAGTTACACTTGCAAAACTTCATTTATAGTGAACATGGGCCAATTAGAGTATTCTTAAATATTCCAATAAATTAATACCAATTCTAGTAATTCAGTAAATCTAAATTTATAAAATGGAGAATCACATTTTGTCTCAGCATCCAAAGCGAGTTCAATCGATTCATATACATATTATGACTTGTCATTAATAACCGTAACTATTAAGAATTCGTAGTCAGTATTAATGATCGGTGATTACAGTCGATCATTCATTTCCGAGGACTTGGCGACGAATGGAACCGTTACTTACGCTACGTTTACTAAGTAACGGCGCGAATTTACATCGGGAGATCTCGCCGGAGGAATTATGAGACGCCTCGCTTCGTAATATAACAATAAATGTCGGGCCGAATGACGAATTATTATAGTCCTCTCCTTACACCGTGGAGAAAGGAGGGCTCGGAGAGGAGTTGCGCGCAGAGTGAGATTGCGGGCCGGTGATGCACCATTAATTCTAATGGAATTACTCGCGAAACGAAGAGTTCCGGGCAAATGATGATTGCTGCAACCACCGCCGTCGGAATTCCACCCTCCTTTCTTCTGCCACTCTGCTCGATCTACGCTTCTCTTTCTAACTCTCCCTCTCTGTACCTGCCTTTCTACTCTCTCTCTCTCTCTCGTTTACTCCTCGTTCTCGCACTCTCGCCCTACCAAAGCTTCATTCTCCAACCGCCGAATGCTCGAAAACACGTACTCTGTTTAACGCAAACGCGCTGCAACTCACGCTGACATGGCCCATCATTTTCAGTCCTTGCTGATTTGGATTCACTGATAGTGCTCCATTGCAATTCTGTTCCTATATGTACATATAATTCGCACATGTTTACGGTGCTACCTGATGTACTGTTCGGTTCAGAATTAGCCAGTCAGTATTTGATTTCGACTTCTAGACTATTGATATTTCCAGAGAATTTGAAAGTAAAGGAAAGTCAAAAAGACTTACTAAAAGAGAATTACTATTCCAGATTTGTATATATTATATATTCGTGCTTTTGAAATTAAGTGATATACATACTCAATGTTTTTAGAGATTAATTCAGAAGTTTAATAATTAGAAAAATCGAGTGATATTTTCTAATAGCATGAAAACTTCGTGTGAACTCAGCTGTCGACATGCATTATTTGACGTGTATGCGAATAAAGCTGCTCCCTCAGAGCTTACAATCAGTTCGACAAGTAGTAACGTGCCCCCTCACTGATTGTGCCAATAAGGGGTGGTCGTTCTTCCACCGAGGCGATCGGTTCGTAGCTTTCTAGTTGTTCCGTCTCTTTCTGGCAGGTCAATTTCCCTCCCCTCTCGCATTATCCTCTCCTGGCATGGCTAGCATTCAGTTCACCGGAATCTTCTTTCACCGAGTTTCCCAGCGGCACGACTTTCGCACAGCATCGCACATCTCACGAATTATCTCTGTCGATCCATCCATTCTGGAATCTCAGCTTTCAATCGCACTGACCTTCTCCCTCGTCGACGGCGATGATCGGCCACGATGATTGAGCGGCTATTCGCCAACTTTCCTTGAAAGATCGCGCGCGCAATTAGCGTGGAAAAATGGAGCTAATGCTGCTCGGCGCAGCTCGCTCGCCAGAAAACATTTTCGCCAAGTCACGATCCCGTACATCATATGTTCGCCGCTCGGTAATTGGCGCTGTTGTGAGTTTACGTAATTGGTTTGGGGGAACGCCGACTTGGAGAGTTTTGGTCTACGTGAGCGAGGTTCGGACACGTCGGTTTTTCGACCGAGGAAAGTAAATAGTCGAAAGTTGACGTGCTTCGCCTGTAAGGCTAATTTGGGGTAACTGAAACTGAATGAATAATCGGACAACAGTGTTCAAATTATTGTGAAGTGAATCTTAATAAGCTCACGATATTTTCTTGCTATTTTCAATGAGTCGAAGCAGTCGATAATTCATTTATTTCAAATGTAAAATATAATCGCTGTACTTTTAATTTTGATTTTGTTTTATATTTCTTCTAACTGATACTGTTCGATCCAAAAGAATCGTTCAAATCGTATTCTCACTTTGTCAAATTGAACGTGATTAGGTCGCAAAGGAATGTCCTTCGAATTGGTACATTCGTACCATGGAAAAGGTTCATTGCTAATTAAGTTCTTACAGTGAGGCTAATATGCGGTGCATTTACGGCAAATCAGCCTTGTCCCAGGGACGAATTACGCCTCTGAATGTTTGTCCGTACTTGTAGGAAGGAAAAGAAGAGTGAGGGAAATGGACACTCGGGGCGACCGACTCTTCAGGTTAATACTGTTAATTTTAATGAAGGAGGGATTCCCCCTTTTAAAGGCACTCACTCCTCGCTTCACTTTGGCAAACGCAACTCTTTTTCGTTTGCCATCCTCTCTTCCCGTCACATCAAAGCGCGTCCTCGAATTCGAGATGCGAGCTACTCTCTTTTTCTGTCATTCTTTCCTCTCGCTAGTTACTCGTACTTCACAACGAAGTTTCCACTTCGTTATGAATATGTATATTCTCAATTTTTGAGACTGGAACGGGAACGGAGAGCAAGCAATATCGCTGTACTCTAATAAACCCCAATTCAAACTGTAGGGAAGTGAGCTTGATGAGATTTCCCTCTCGGACAATGTGAAACTGATATAGTTATTCTTTCCATGTCATAGCTTTTAACCAAAGTCCGAAATCTTTACTTAGATTTAGAACAACATCTTAATAATACTTTTCATCCAGTGCATCGCTATTTAAAACTTGTTAACGCAGGCGAGCTCAATTTCCTAGCAATTGAAGCTCCAATTTAGCGAAGCATTGCGAGGTCCGAAAGCCCGAGGGAAGTTTCTGTAAAGCTCGCGCAGTCTTTTTGCTCGCACGCAAGACTTCACACAGAGAGAAAGCAGTGGGCAAGGTTCTTCTTCTTTTTTTTTTTTTAAACACATGCTGTGTGTAGAGATCGTGGCGCGGTGCGGTCTCTTTGCTTCGACGTGAAAGCGGCCGAAATTGGAAGGGTGCCAAGAGTAGGTGAAAGGGTGGTAGCCCCGGTCTTCTCCTTCGGAGACAAAACGTTGCCGCTAACCATCGCTGGAGAGAGAAAGGTGGAAGGAGAGGGTGGGATTTCTCCGGTACCCCTGTCGTCAATTTATGCTCCCATTTCTCTCTCAGCGCGCATCGCTGCCCCCTTCTTCTTCCTCGTATCCTTTTGCCACGCAGCTAACGCCCCGCTGCTCAAAACAGGCCAACCGAGCGCGTATAACTTATTGTTTAGCCTTTGTCACTTGCAACTGCTTGTGTCTCGCTACCCAATATTCGACAGTCGATAAGTAATCGTGATTCTTTTGCGGTATACGTAGCCATTTGGAATTGATTTGAGAAATCAATGCTTCAACTTTCAGATTCAATTAAACAGGAGTTATTTCTAAGTTCTGGTTCGACTTGGATTGCTTGTAACATATTATTCATACGAACGAAATACATAGTTGGAAATCCGTTTATATTGAAATATAGACGATACTTTAAGCGTAAGTTATAACTGCGAGAATACTTTGAGTGCAATAAGTATTACCGAATTTAAATAGAAAGCTACTAGATTGCTGACACCAAACGCTCGCCTCCGAATCTTGCGAGAATTCCTTCCACGCGAAGTAGCATTTCGATGGTGAAAAGTAGGTGCGCAAAAACGAGTGGTAGACCGGAAAATCCCGAAGCAATGCATTTCAATAAAGTTGCCTGCGCGATACATGTACGTATTTTCGGGCTGGGCTAACGGTTTATGCGAGAGAACGAGTTGCTCAATGGAATATAGAGTCGTCGGCTTACGACATAAACGCGCCCGTTTTCCGCTTCCAACTTCTTCCACGCTCCTTCTTCTCCCACTTCTCTTTCCTATCCCGGAAGCTTCGTCCTTTGAGCTATAGTCGGACCGTTGAAAGAACGTGAGCGCGGAGAAAGAGAAACTTGGAGGAACCAACTAGAATTTGACTCTTTTCAGTTACTCCTCGAGTGTTTCATAGCTTTGCTTATCCTTCCGAACTTTATCTTTATCTAAATTAAGCAAGTCCTATTGAGTCGTGCAACCAATAACGAAATAATAGATTGGAAGCATTAGAATGACGATGCATCCAAGTGTTAAGGGAAGTGAGAGCAACTGCACTTGGGAAAGGGAAATTTTGTTGAGATTCTTTCAACGGCCCGACCATAGAAGCGTGGGATTCGGGTACATATGAAAAGACATTCGCAGGATCGCGACTTGTGCGCGAGAGACAGTCGGGTGGGCCGATAAGAGGAGAAGAAGTAGCGACGGTCGCGCGCTGAAAGTAAAATATTCGATGCTCGCCACCGCGGAAAATGGAATTCTCGATACGTCGTCGAAATTCTGCTCTATCGCTGATCGATTTCACTGCGAAAGCCTTGACTATTCCCACGGGAGCTCACGACTCGCGAGCCTGTTTTCCTTCCGATCGAGGAATTCTTATCCCCCGAAAGTCGCCGCGCCACCCTTCTGCTCGCTTCTCAAACTACTTGCCGCTGATTTGAATTTGAGCGACGCCACGAAAGGAAGCCACCGGATAGCTATTTGCTCGGTCATTCTCGAGAGTTTTATTGTCACGATAAGCGAGCTTTTTTGCCGATCCAAAAGATTAGAGGGTGTGCGGAGAAGGTCGTTGGTGTATTTTGAAATCGGTGCTTATGGAATACTCGGGGGCTTTCTCGAAAAGTAATTTTGTAGGATTTAGGTAAGTTCAGTTAACTAGGAACTTTACAGTAGCTTCTCAGCATCTTTTACTCGAGAGACTTAAGAGATTTAATAGCCAACATGTAGAAATTTATGGCAAAGAGTATATTATTATTTAGAAGAATTTAGAATTTGCTATATAATAATTTATGACTTTCGCGAAATAGTTTAAACTAAAAATATATGTAACTACTTGTAATGTGAAAGGTTAACGATGCTTGCAAATGAAAATGAAAAGAGAATAGTAAACACTGTACGCGGAGTTTTATTACATTTGTCGTTGGGGTTCTTGCTCTTTAAACCATATTTATGACGATAGTAAATAATTTATCAAAGGGAATTCGAATTTTCCATTAGTACATCGAAAAACATGGACACCCCGAGGCAGATGGCTAATAAAATCAGTCAGGTGAAAGAGTGGACAGAGTTTTTACGATTTTTGCCAAAGAAATCGGATTACCGTGCACTCAGATCGAAATTTCGGAACGCGCACAATGGAATATGCTGGGGCGGCTATTGATTCGCGAATACGTATATCCGAATAAGCCAGCCGACACGAAACTCGATTATTCATTAATTCGCACATTTTTCTGCCATGCACCATACGCTTTTTGTCATTCCCCGCTCGACTGTATTGGGAATGTATGGGTGACGATATTGAAATGAAAGAGCTTCTAATTAGACCTGTGTAATAATTGTTTTGCACTTTCGATGGGACACGCACGAATAAATCGGCAAACATGAAACGTAAAACGTTAAACGGCTTTTGTGATCTGGCTAAAATGGGAGTTTCGATGCATACAAATCTTATTTTTAACGGCTGAGCTGTAAAAGTCCTTTTAAAGCTTTTGTGATATTTATGTAATTTATCGCTCCGGTACTTCAATAGTTTCTCCCTTTCTTTGCTTTCGTACATATACCGTTAACTATACGAACTTACTTCATTCTTTGTCCATTCGTTGCTCACATAGATCTATAAATTCCAAATATTTGATTCTTCCTATTTTAATCACGCATCGATATTTCTAGTCTGTTATCTTAAAGTTTTTCAAGGATCTCGCACGCGCGTGTTCGTTTGCCGCACAAGCTTATCTCCGTGTTTTTCCGTTTTTACTTCCCAATTTTCCGGGATTTCGCCATCCCTTAACCCAGCTCGCGCGATATTGCAAGCAATTTTAGAGCACTCCATTTGCCGTCAGGTCCACGCTTCTCTGCCGTGTGTACGCCTGTGTGTAACGCGAAAGTTCTGGCCGCGCAGTTATAAACTGCCGTCGTTCGGAGAGAGCAGCTCCGAGAGCGACCAAGGTAGTCCGCTCCGAGGCACGTTGAAAATTAGTTCTTTGTATCTCCGTGAATTATCAGGGTTATCATCCTGCGGACCAGCATGTTCCGTCGTTCCAGCGGCAGTCATTCGCCCGTTGCCGCTACGTGGCGCGGTTGTTGCCTCGCAAACCGGACATGAGCAAACGTGACTATTAGAAGTCGGCTAAAAATGTCCTCGCTCACTTTCCACCAGCACGTAGTGCTTTTACTTCAGCGGCATTGATGCGCTGAAATTGCTGGGGAATTTCGAAAATATGAGCGAACTCCACAGGCGTCCTGTGAGAGTTGGGTGGAGAGAAAAATAGAACTCGAAGAAAAGTTTGTTTCTGAAAAAGGCTTGCGTTTATTATGTACAGAGTAGAAAGGGTAGATTTTTCAAATCTTTGCTTCTACCAACGTTCGTAGTTTAACTTAAATATATGTGCTTCAATGAAACTTGTGAGTTACTTTTAGAAAAAAGTATTGCACTAGTTTTAGAGTATATTAAGAAAAACAAGTTTGAAGTTGCTATCTTTTCAACTGTTTCTTCTATTCGTATAATAATTCGTATACGAGAGCAAAATACGTTTTTAAAAGCTCCAAAATTCACAGTCTCTCATTAAAAAAAATAATTTTTGTGCTATTTCAAGCATACAGAAACAGTCCATCTATTAGTAGCCAGTCCTTACAAAAGTTGTAAATGATGGAAATTACAAGATTTCAAATGCTAGCCATATTAACTTTCCTCGAGTGATTCAAGTAAGCTATCAGAAACTTCCTTGTAATTAAAATCAAAATACTTCCAGTTTAATTACCATTTAAATCTTTCGAGGAACGAAGCTAAAAATAGTTAAGTAAACGTAAAAGCGTCGAGTTTCATCTTTGGTGTGTCAGACAAACAAGGGGGCTGCCTTAGCTGTCAATTTGAGGAGTCACTCACGCGTCTCTCAAGCTTCACACACTCGGTGACACGCAATTTTCCATCTCCGGCGAGGCGTGCACTACGCAGCCAGCAGTCCCTTTTCATCCGAGGGAGAGCACGATATCTCCGAATTTCTCGGCGATGTGTGTATGAAGTATGAGACTTTGCGAGGGTTCGGAGGGTGCCGACGTGGCAAATCGATATTCGATCTCGAACTTACGTCTCGTCGCGGAGGAAAGAAATCGGGAGCGAATTGGGTCACGTAAATTTAAGCGTGGGTCTCGGCAAAATCAATATCTCTGCTTGCAATCGCCGAGCTTGTTATTTTTTCGCTAACTTCACACTTTTTTATTCAATTAACTCGTAGTGTTTCCTCCGTTTCCGTAAACTTTTAGAGTTTCGATTAATGTTTAGTACAAGTATTGTTTTACATGAGATACAGGTGGTACTGTTTACAAACTTTATTTTGAAATTATTTCAATCATGCTTAGTTTAAATAAGAATTTCATACCATAACACTTATTCCTTCAGAGTCTTTAAATGTACTTAACCCAAACCGTTCTGAATATTTTCCCCCTACTTGAATTTTCAATACTTCCTCCCTCTTTGAGTCTCATTCTTACCTTCGCCGTTCATTCTTTCAGCTTTCCTGACTTTAAAGCAACCAATAAAGAGTAGAAAAGTCAGTGGTATAAGAAGATTAGTTGAATAAGCGAAAAACGCGTAGATTTCTCTTCGTTCGAGCGGGGAGCGGCGCGTCGTGACGTTTCTCGCTCGACGGTGCTTTCGTGCCTCCTGACACGCTCGGATTAAGGGAAGAGAAATGCCACGAATTCGATTCTTCGGGTTCCAGCTAACTGGACGGGCTGGCGGTAAAGTTTCTTTGGAAGGCGACTGGGCTCCCTGAAAAGGCGCTATTAAAGAGCTTATCGAAAGTTATACGTTCTATTCCAGGAGTGCATTCAGTCGAGGCTCGGATACGGGAACGCGCCTCGTAATTGGGGTTTAGTGTACGTCCATATCGCACTAGCTACCACCTACCAGAGAGTGTGCTGGCTAACACGCCGTTCTATTCAATTTCGGCTGAGTATTAGGCGGCATTATTATTGCCGGTATTGTTGAGGAAGTTGTGTAATTCCGCTTATAACTTCACTTGCAGCACGCGCTTTCCACCGGCCTGATTACCTGTAAAGTATGAGCTAACCCTCCGGCCCATAGGATACTTTTCAGTCGTCTCGTTAGAATCCGTTTCTCATTGCCGATATTATATGCTCTTGTATTCTAGTTGATTTCACTCGCTTTTAATTCTTAGTTTCTTTAATTTTATTTTACGCTTCATTTTCTATTGTTATTCTATTTCATCTGGTACGATTATCGTACAGCAAGTCAATATTACTTTGTCGAAGTTATTACTTGCATTTATGGGAAACACAGTTTTCCATTACTAACACAGTAATTATTTCTACGATCGGTAGAAGAAAGAAGTCAAACTAAACTGAACTAATTATAAGTAAGACAGTTTTTTCGGAAGCCAATTTATGATATTGGCGGTATGTTTATGACTGACTAGGTCATAATGCCGGAAGGAAGAAAGCATTACTCGGCAAAGTAAGGCGAGGACGATGAAACCGTTATTGATAGCCGTTAGATTTGGTGAGCGTTGGGTTTGGCCGCGAGCATAATCCGACGAGGACGCGCGCGCGCGCGGACTCTGCTAAGGGTGGCGTGGCGATAAAGGGATCAAGCTCGTTTTTACGAGGCCGACGGCCACTTTCGAGCCAACTCCTTTCCAGTTGAGCTTAAAGCCCCGCCGGATTGCAACGCTAACATATGATGACCGCATGACTCCGCGACATAATCGCCTGATGAGTGCTATTTCCACCCGGCTGTTGGCACACATTATCAGCAAACATGCTCCGTAATATAAATTAGATGCTTAACAACAGGCTTAGAATGTGGCTAAATGGCTTTATCATGGAATACATTTTGCACTCCAGCGAGTTGAGCGAGAATTAAATTTGCCCATATCGTTTGCGTGCTAGAGCCCGGAGAGGTTAGATGGGTATTCATTCTGGATCGAGTCTAATTGGATAATTATACATTTACTTGGGAATAACTTATACAGGAATTGTACAGTATAGTTGTATATTGGATACACTTGGTTGTAGGGTTAGTAACACTATTAATAATGTAACATGCTGATAGACGGACACTGAATCTTTAAGTATTTTGTTTTTTTAACTGCTTTATATTTTATAGACAGGGAGCTTTTAATAATAAATGATCGTAGTTTGTCAGTGTTTACTTGCGACTACGTGCGAACTAGATTTGTTTAGTTAATTACGATTCTATCGGATAATTTCAATACACGTTTAATAGTTGATCCAGTACTGGTAATTAATTTTGGTCCCGGCATTTACCAATGTTAAACACTATTACAGAAATCAGTTGATTCGGCTGGAAATATTGATGAAAGTGACCCGAATACTGGCAAGTGCTCGAAGATCAGTGCTTTACCCAATCGATTTTCACGGACGATGTGTTTCTAGGAGGGTTTGACGGTGTGTAGCAAGTGTTTCTGAAACATATGCCGGTCGTAGCGCGAAAATTCGAGCCACGTAGGGGACCTCTACTTAACTATCCATTAAATACGAGGGTCCGCCATTCGGTAGGAACGAGGCCCGACACCAAATACAAAGTAGATCGACGAAAAATTATACGGAAAGTTTAGAGCCGTAATACCTTAACGATCGGTACTACGAGCGCTCGATACCAGACTTAGTCCCCTGCTGCTCTGCAAATACATTTCTAATTAGTTTCATAAGTAAGTCGTTCCGATGTGTACCAACTGCGGAATGTTAATCAGACGGAGAAGATGCGAATCTAATTACTAACTACAAATAACTACTGCATTAAATGACAAAAATTACACAAGTTAGAATTGCACGAGAGTCAATTTGTTCTTACCAGCATCCTATAATTACATATAATTACAGTACAGGCTCGACGAGCGCGCCATAAAGTCTCCTACTTATTTTTTCTTCGCACGACATTTTCTCGCGCATATCAAGATAACTTTATAAACATCGCGTTGCTTTTTCCTTTCGATTAACCCTTCGATTAAAAGGGAGTTCAAACGAGAGAGAGGAGCGTGAAAAAGCGAGTTTATTGGTTTTATAGATCGGCCAGGGCCATGGGGGAGGAAGAGAGAGGGAGGACGAGAGAGCGAGAGCGAGAGAGAGAGAGAGGGTGAGGGTGCTAGTGGAGGAGAGATTTACCTGATCTACGATCCGCAGGAATTACCGAACGTCCGCGGTACGAAATTACGAGTAGATGGGTATCGATGTTGATGACAAATTAGCCGTCTCCGTCGATTAAACGACCCTCCTTCCCTTGACGTAAATTGCGTCGTTAATCTGGTATTAAATCGCGGTATAAATGATCGCGCGACCATTTTTTCTTCCTCTCGCCGAAACCAGGATACTCGTATTTCTACGGGATAATGGTCACGTCCGGACGGAATCCTTTATGCGAACATAATGGCCGTCTGATAAACGGATGTCTGTTGCTTTTTAGGTTGACCGGGCGAGGTGAAACTCAGATTATCGCGAAACCCTTTCCCTTGAACTCAACGAAACATTAAGTTTAGAACTATGGCACAACCTTTTCGGAAGGAAATCGTGAAACTGAATTGTGCTCTTTTAGCAATTTTATAAACAATCCTACAGACGACTTAAAAAAATGAAATCGAATGTGTTTCCACTAAAGTTTGTCAAACTTAATCGACTACCCGCGTTTTCATCGAATCACGAATAACTAATAAAATATCCACCAAATATTTCCTACTCGGCAACGTAGGCCAGTAAAATCAATGTCGACATTTTCGCCCAAAATTTTGCAACGTTAATCGAACAATCCCTCATTGAATCCCGACGGGATAGGTGGAGTGAGGAGAGAGTGGCGGGGAGATCGGTAAACATTTTCCTCGAGTTAGGGGGAAGTGGTCGTGATGAGAAAGAGATCAAAAAAAGGGCGGCGGGGGTGGGCGGAGAGAGAAGGAGGAGAAGTAATCGATCGACACGAGCAGCCGCCACATCTGGGTCGCGACTTTTTCTCTAATTACTTGCGGCTTTGAGCTCGCAAGCCGAGAGCCAGCAACGATGCAACTTTTCTCCGGCTCTTCCTCTCTCGTCGTCCTCTTTCGCCATCCTATCCCGCCGCTGCTACCGCCGCCGCCGCCGCCGCCACGCTGTCTCTCCATCTCAGCCTTTTTTCGTCGCCGCTCCGACGTGAAATCAAAGTTTAACTCGGGTTTACCAGTGTGCGCGAGGGCTAAGGGCGGAGAGGATTGGGAAGGGCGGTCGCCCTGACGAGGCCACGATCGAAATCGAGGATCAAAGGCCGCGGCTTTCCTTCCGATTTCGCGGCTGCTGCGAGTCTATTAGTCGGCTAATTAATTATCATTCATCCAAAGCCCGCGCTCCGCCGAAGCGCGCGGATATTGAAAGGAGTTCTGTAATGAGAAGCTGCCTTGACGCACCGACCCACTCCGACAGCTGAAAAATCCTACCTATCCAACGACAGCATACCGCCAGACTGATTTTTCGTTCAATGTAACCATGTAATGTCGATACGAAAATTATTTTAGATTTACAGTGTTAGTCACTGCAATATTTAGAATGATATCGTACATAGAAGACTTTAACACTTTTAGTCTTAGAAAAGCAGGTACAATCTAATCAAATTTTTAATGACATTCTTGGTTGTAAATGGAGTTTCGTATACTTTCAATACTATCATCTTTCATCACACTGTACAAAGTAACAGAATGAAAGATACATTCAAACGGTCAATACAATTTATTAAAAAATGATGTAAGCACAACAGTAGACTAATAAAATCATTTTAAAGCACGACAACGAGTGACGAGTGACAGAGTGTCGCATACCAAGTCCTACCACTCGGTTGTCTCCAGTTGACTATCGATACTTCGAAGCCGTCGCAAGGGTAGGTGACCGGTGTCCGGCCGCGGGCGAATTTGCAAAAGCATGCGAGCGAGCGAGCGCGCGCGCGTGGTCAACGCTCGTCGTCGAGCGGCTTCGTCGGAATTGCAAATGCCGGGCGCGTTCGCCGGCTGTATTTTAAAACGAGTGCTTCCCGATAATAGGTTGGGCGAATTTCGGCAGGAATTTTCGGCCGACTAGTCCGCCGGATGGCATGGCGGCTGACGGACTCGCACGTATGCTCACCTAGCCGCCCGATGAGGATGCTGCGCGAGAGAGAGAGAGAGAGAAAGAGAGCGAGAGAGCACGTACGCACGTGAAAGCCGCAATGCTTACCGGCGAGAGCGATTTCACGGCGAGCCTGAAAAAGTCGTTTCCTGATTTCACGCTGCCACGACCTTTCCGCGCCGCTCTCCACCTGCGTGCCAACCCGCGCGATATTTGCTTCCGCGAACGACGTGTGATTTTGTTATCGGCACGGCGCATCTCCACTTTGTCCGCGGCATAATTCGACGATCACACCCGCCGCTCCCGACAAAACAAGTTCGCCATTTCGAATTCAGAGGATGTAGTTTGGAAATTAGAATATACTATGTGGAGGACATTTGAGGGTCAAAGATTAATTAAGATTATGTTTTAGTGATTATATTAAAAAAGTTTATTAGATTAGTAATCCCTGTAATGCAAGTTGTAGACAGAGAATGTGCCTGGATACAAGGTTTCATTATCAAGTTTGATTGCACTGATGCTTCGTGCTCAAAAGTTCAACTAAAACTTTGGAATCAATGATTCTATTGAATATTTCATCAAATTACTATAGTAATCGAGTCGAATACAAGAAACATAACACAATAACATCTTACACACAATAAATTTGAAATTACCACTCGCGTATTTACCGCACATACAAATTTCATACTGAATAATACAAATGTACGTTCGCATGGGTCCAACGTGTGCGCGCAGTGAAATCGGCAACGCGACAGGCAAATAAATGTCAAGCGAGCCATTCTAGCATCTGCGGGAACCTTGTGCCAATTTTCTGTGCCCGGCGAATTTCCGAGAAGAATGATGGCGACTTCGAGAGAGGCCAAGGAGGAGGGATGTCAAGAGAAGGGATGGCAGAGGGGAGGGGTTTCTATTATCACGCGGGATACAATTGTGAATATTTTCGGCGCATCTGTCCTGCCGCTCAAGCGGAATGGCTTAGGTCCAATTGTCTCTCGCGTGTGCTCGCCTGGCTTGACCGGCTCCGCTTTTTCATCGAAATGCCGCAATCTCTCTTTCTCACTCTCTGCTACCCTCTCTTTCCCTCTCTCGCACGTCATTCGTCCTCCTCGGCGATACATATACTTTGATATTAGACGCCTGCTGATTTAAACGTGATTTTACTCGCACAGACAATCCATGATATTTTTGTTTATTTCTCACCGATACTGCGCAGTCGAAGTACGAAATTCTAATGGGAGTGCTTGCGAGAGAAAAGAGTGGATTGTTTACGTGGATATGTGATACGTTTTGAGTAAGTCGAACGATTGCTTTTGGTGCTCCGGGTGTGTTTAAGTTTGATGTATTAGTAGTTTAATTTCTGATCGATAGGATAGTCGATTTTCAGTCTTACGAAATGTTTCCTTGGCAAGTACAATCAATTCGATCGTATAGCCGAATATTATTCAGTTCCGGGCGGTGTGCTTCTCTGGAAACGAGAGCCTCGCTTTGCTACGATTACGTCGGCACTCAGCAATACAAGCACTCTTCTCTCGACAAGTGTTCGATCACACCTCGAGCTCCCTCGAAGATTAATAGAAATCGCACTCACTTTGGATTAGCATAGCCGCGGTGGAGCCGGGTACTCAGGCATTACAGTTGAAAGGAATTCATAACGCGATATTCTGCTCTCCCTTTGAACCGGCGGCTCGCGCCATTGATCCACGCGCGTCAAGTTCTCTTTACGCTCTTATTGCCAGGCACACTCCGCATTTATTTTCGTTGTTGTGTATATATAATATATACGGTGTCCCAACAATATTATAAAGTATTATAGCCAACTTGTCGAGAACAATAGAGGGATGAAGATGGCTATTTTTAAAATATTCATTTGATCTTCCTGTTGTTAGAAAATTATAATAATTGCATGCCAATAAGTTCTATCTTGCGGCAGGGCTAAAGTTACAACAGTTATCCAATAAAGAGAAATATTTTCTTAGCCATAATCGATTTCGTCACCTTCTCATTTGAAAAAACAGGCAACAGTCGGTCGAGAATCGTGTCTCGGGGGCGTTGCCTAAATTGTTGTTGAACAACTCAGAATCAAGAGCCAAACTAGAATTTCGAAAACAGCTATATTCTACGTCCCGGTCTTTAGAAGATCACTATAACATCATAACATTTTTGGAACACCCTCTAGTATATCCCGCCCCCGAGGGGCCGTGATCGTTCTCGTCGGCTGCCCACCCACCGCCTGTATTTCACGCGGCTTCGCCGTCCACTCGTCTATGCTAATACAAAGGCAAACTGAAGCGCGCCGCCTCCAAACATTGTTCGATCGGGCGACCATAAAGGAAAAAGGTTGGGAGGAACGCGCGCGCGCGCGCGCATACAAACACATACGCGCGCGGAGTTCGGCCTTCAAATTTAATTAGACTTCAATCGAATTCCACTTTGTACCAGTGGTTTGCCGCTTTTGCAATTCAATGGCGAGTGGCCGGCATCGCCCTTTCAAGTGGGCCTCTGTTCACGTCGCCGGATTAAAGAAGCAGATTAGAGTGGCCGAGATTCGCGCGGCTCTTGTATCTTGTTAGCGTGTCAACAAAGATCGGGTATCGCGTGTCACTTAATCCCTTGTGACTGAGTTCTTTTTCAGTATTCGTTAATTTTTTGTTAGAGTTCCTGCGATGATTATATTGGGTACGCATTAGGTTGATCGAATGATTAGCTTCATGAAATAGTATTAGTCATTGAAATTGTGATTCCCTTTATAATTGCATTACAGTATGACGCAATTGCCTTATTTAAAAGTTAATTGAAATTTGATTGAGAGTTAGTGTAATATTAAAACAGTATTGTACATTGTAATATCATTAACGAGAATAATGCTCCAATAATCTATGTAATTGTATAGGAAACTATATACTATGAATATTATAAATTCGTTTAAAGATTTAATTAAATGTTAGAAATGTGCATTGAAATGTTTAAGCATTTTCTACTGACTATTGTCACATTACGGTAATTCCTTGGTTACATGAATTGTAAACAAAAGTATTAGCCTGTCATATTGTTGGAACGGTTTAATCGGGATGACTCCAGCAGTCGTTAGACGATAAGAGCATTGTGTTTTTAATTTTTCATCGCATAGGAATCCATTTACATCGCGGAAGGACAGAACAGTGCACTTCTCCCTGCTTCTCGTTGATACACGTGTAAGCTTACACTCATAAATAATGCTCGTATGTTATTTCAGCGCTACAGCGGTGCCTCTCGTGTGTGCCAAAAGTATTTCTCGCTAATGCGCATGTCAAATAAACTAATGAAGATTTACGAGTCTGGAAATTTTGCTCTTTTTTTTTTTAGCGAAGTCCGTAGTTAATAGTCCGGGCTCGTAAATAGATGCCGACAAGCATTATAGATAATGGATATCCGAGCAGAGTCAATCCGGATATACTTTCTACAATTATTTTAGAATCGCAATACTTTTTCAAACTTGTATCAAACTCACCAGAAACAAAAAACCCTTATATACGATGCGCCGAATCTTTTGTAAACCAAGCATTTACAATAGAAAATGAATCTAAATACATGCGATTTACTATTATCAAATGTAAATGGACAAAATATATCCAAATAAGAATGCGACGTTTCTCCGAAGAATCGTTTGCTAGAGGACTCAGTGAAGTTCCATCCATGGATCTTGTTTACGTGTACCTTGGAGGCAAGAGTCATTCGAACGAGGGTAGCGTCCAGAGTCGCAAAGTGAGTGAGTCTTGAGTTCCAGTGGCGATTCAGTACTTTCACAGGAAATTCGGCAGAGCCACCATGGCTGTCCGTTTCCACGTCGGTTTGCGTCTGGCTATCCGGCACTAGCTTCTAGGGAGGAACCACGCGATGCCACAGAGAGCAAGAGAGAGAGAAAGAGAGAGAGAGAGTAGAAACTGTGCGCGCGGTGTGCACCAGTTGGATGCGAGTAACGGAGACAAACTGTGTGTTTGCCCCTTCATTACCCCCGAGTAAATACCAGCCGGTTTTAATTACGGCCTCCGCCGCTCGCTCGCAACTATATCTCTTCTTGCTTGTTATTTACTTGCCCGCTCGGCTAAGCTATCTAACTTTCTTACTGGCATGCCGTACACCCGCGGTTAAACAGGGGTCGCCGCCACTACGACGAGATTCTCCACTCGCCCGCCCCCACTCCGCTAACGACAATTTACGGATGCGAGTATTCACATATCGCCCAGCCGCCCTCTTACATTCGCCATCGTTTCTTGCTACTGTTGGCGAATCTTCCCTCGAATACGTAAACATCTTCGGCTTCCTCACCAGTCTGTTCTGTCGTCGGGTAGAATTGAAATGATACATTCGCAAGGGTGATTTAGCAGGGTGAATACTTGAACGTTTTAACTCTTGTTGATGTTTGATTATATTGTTTGTTTTAATTAGTAATGTAAAGCTTGTAATGTAAATGATGATGGAGTGCAGTTTTTTGGTATTATTGATAATACTTTAATTTAAAGGCATGTATAGTTTATCAATTATTGTTGGAATTCTGTATTATTAGTTTATTGGACGGCAGAGGGAAAAAAGTGCTTATCAGTTGTTTGTTTTTTCTTTGAATTAATTCGAGTATCCTTACGATTTAATTAAAAATATACTTTTAATTCATAATAGATAAATTGACATTAGTTAGAGCATCTGAGAATACACCGAGATATTCTCTTAAAAACTGCGAGAACCAAATACAACCAGTAGGTCAATTGGAAAGCTAACATCAAATAACGAATGTACACCGGGAATCAGTAAAGGGGAGTGTGGGCCGTGAACAAAGCAAGGAAGATAAACTCGAGTAATAAGGGATGTAAAACAGTCGAGACAACTGAAATAATAGGTCAGACTCTGAGAGTTGTAGAGAGAAGGGGGATGATGCGATACGGGAAAGAAAAGTTTTAGAATAGGCTTATTGCGACGTGAGCTTTGATCCCGCTTATTTTCGAGCGGAGACAACAACGATAATGCCGCGCGGAAGCATTGGTTACTTGTTTCGAAGTACAGTATAGAGATACTGTGTTCGAAGATTGCTGAAGTTAGATATGATAAAAAACGATGTTAATATCATTGATAATTCAAACATTTTTGTTTTACCACTTACGAATTATTAAAACAGACAATTATTATGATTTTCACTCAAATATCACATATTAAAACTACTACAAAACCATAGAATAATGCATACGACAAACTAGAGAAAATTCGTATCAAAGCATTAAAACAGAAAAATCAGTATTTCCATGCATTTATTTCAATGATTCCATATATTCATCACATTTTTCCATGTTTCCACTTTAATTTGCCGATACCGCTAACCGGGCAGCTTCAAAGGGTGCGGGGAATTCCTAGGATCGGGCCTCGGGGGATCTCATTTGGAGAAACGCACGGTAACGTGTCCAAGCGGCAATAATAAATTCTTCAGAGCGATCCAATTCCGTGATCAGTAGTCTATAGTGTGCGACGCCGCACTAACTTGTCGGCAGAAGGGGGTTGTTGGGGGGGCGGAGAGGCGAGCGAGGAGGGAAAGCACGTAAAGTTGCTGTGCATTTTGCGGTGGATATAGGAGACCCTTTTTAACTCTGCTCCGTTACGCATAATTTACGTTCATTATCTTTAATGGTCCGGCTATTAGATGGTGCGCGAGTAATAGTGTGGCAATACTACTAATGCTTCCTCTCCTCTCACCTCATACTTTACCTTCTACCGTTCGCCCGCCACTTTTTCCCACTTGCACGCTCATTCTTCTGCCAGCACGATTAAAGGACCGCCACGAAGGAAATGATAGAGGTCGGTATTAGCCTCTGTACGCCACCATCAACTAATGGGACTGATGACCATTTACCGCCAGTCGTTGAATTTCCATAGTAATTATTGTACCGTCAATCGCGGCAGACTTTATTATAGTACGGAAGATTTTTTTGTAGGACGCGTGAATGATAATATTAGGAGAAAAATGTCGCAACTCTTTACTCAATTAGTCAACGAAGTAGAATGTATAAAATATTGCTCTAATTGCCTTTGTATTTTAGTCAAATATCTTGGTCTCTTTTGATCTCCCGTTTTATGAATATAGTTTCAAATGATCATACTCTCGTTTTGTCGTTTGAATCGCCGGCAATCAAACGGCCGGCCGAAATTGCAAGCTTTACCCGGAAGCTGACGGCAGCGAGATAAATTTCAGTGTCGGCGCTCTTTTGCACCCCATGAAAGAGCTGTCGGGACGAGTGCGCGGCTAGGATCGTTTCAACGGGGCGACACGGTGTGTCCGCGTTCTGACCATTACACGAGACGACGATATTCTCGCGCGAATATCTCCGAATGTCGCTCGGCTTGTCACTTAGTGTCGCAAAGAAATAACGTTTCCCGGGCGAGTGTCACTCCGACATTGTCATCGTGCTCTCGTTGCTCTTGCTCGCTACTCAGTCCGCGCGCGCTAGAAACGTAGGGTCGTCGCCGGCGTCGCCGTCGCCAGCGTCGTCGGACACAACGCGCTGTCCTTCCACGCTCGAGCCAAAGCGGATTCCTTGTCTTTTCCCGCATTTTTAGTCGCCGCCGACCATAACACTTGGCTGGACCTCACCGGCAAGGATTCAACCTTCCTTGCCACTCCGACCAATGCGCTACTGTCAGCTTGAATAATACATGCCTCGCCTGCACGCTCTTGGTTCACTATCTGTCACGCTTCTCACCCATCCCATTCAACCTACACTTGTGTGTGTATGTAGGATGATGCGGCAATTTAATGGGAAAGCTTCACTGTTTTTGTCCAATTCTACCGAGAATAGTTAACGTTTATCACGAATGCAGATTGTTCGCTTTTTAATCATTCAACGTAATACAACATTTATAAATATAATGCAGTTTTAGCATTAGAATATTCAACTCTTATATATTCGATATTTAATATTGATAGTTTGATTTTTAAAATAACATTTCATTTAATTACAAAAGTCTCACATGGATGGGTGGTTGGGTGAGGCTTGGGCAATCCCGCGTGGGATTCTAATTCTTTCTTTGTTATTTCATCTCAAAACTTTTTTTCTACGCGCAATCTTCATACCGTGGTTTAAACTAGAATTCGTATACGTATATTTACATCACGGTGAATCATATCACCCATTCGATTCATCGTTACTTAAAAACTCACTGCTTTTTGTGAGACCTTTGATCGTGTTTACGCTCTAACACATTAATTCGGGATGCGTGAAACGACAGAGGTGCAAAAAGGGCTGGCGCGTGCGAGAGAGGGTCGATATGAGTTGCGGGGGGATGAATGCGGAAGTCAAAGTAGTGGAGGGTAGCTTTGCCGAAGGAAAGCTGGGCGAAAGACACGGCCTAAGAAGGAGGTCGTAGATGGAGGAAGATACAAGACGCGGCCTTCGATGAAATCTCATCTTTTTAATGGCTGAAACTTTTTCCAGCGAGCGAAGCTTCGCTCCCTGGAGCGTTCTCATTGAGTATCGGATTTCTGACTGATCGCACTGGCATGCCTGTACAAGACACGCCAGCCCTGATTCTGAAAGCCGGTGAATGCATTTTTTTGCGATCCGCATCACCGCTGAAAAGGATGTCTCTCTTTTAATCACTTTAAGAACGCGACGCGCCAGATGGATCCTCGAAAAAGTATATACCGATAATTCCTATTAATAAACGCGTCGTTTCATATTCGGACCTTGTAGTTTAATTCAGCAACTCTTGCTGGATGCTAGAAACTTCGTTGAATATCGATAATGGTAGGAGAAATAGCGAAAGATGAAAGCTCGACGAGTGAGACTAGTAATAGAGAAACTAGATAACTCTTCCTTTCAGAGCTCTCATGAATTTCTCCGGTGAATTCTAACTGACGCGCATAAAGACGTGACGTCCTTGGACTTATTGGAAACTAATATCAGGAATTGCTAATTAGTTTAATTAGCCAGTCATTATTCCTTCTCTTTCTCGTTTACTCAAATGTGAAAAGATTACCTTTCGCGTTTTGATAGTTGTGTTATTGAACCAGTTCCGTATTTTTCTAAAGTCACCGACCGCCTTTGAAGAAACTTTCAGTTTCATAGTGCATTCGCTCAGGATCATTTGACCAAGGAATCAATACCGCTTGCGTTTTCCATCCTATGTCTACCAATTGATCAGCTCGTCAATTGATTCGACAATTGTTTTGACGAACAGGATACGCAGCTTGTTTCCGGGCAATTGGTTTGTCGGGGCATCGGACGATATCGCGTGGAAAAAAGGATTTCTCTGGTGGCACTGGCGTTGCAGACGCATCGCCCGGCGACCTTGATTAAAGCGATTGTTTCGGAGGCCGGCAGAGAGAAAAGCGCTTTTACAGTCGGCAACCCTTTTTTTAAGGACAATTTCTGGGTAGCAGCGCCGCGACTGGAAAGGTCCGTGAGCGCGATATCTACTTAATTACCGAAGCTTTTGTGAGCGGGCAGGGGTTGCAACGCTGGCGAAAGATAGACGGAGAGCTAACTGAAAGGGAAGTGAAAGAGAAAAAAGCGAAACGAGAGGAGACAGTAGGTCGATAGTAATGCCGGAGTAGAAGGTTCGAGGAAATGTCCGTTGGTAAGAGGCATTTACATGTAAATGGCCCCATGGTTACGAAAGTCTCGTTGAGCGGGGCGGGCAAGGCGAAGTTAACGAGGCCCGATCGCCCGCTGGAAAAAGAAAACTGCTCGCTCACAGGGTGGCCCGAAATTGCACGACAGGATTCTTCCTCGTACTTCCTTCCGAATTCAATCCCTGACGATTTTTTGTCCATGATACCTCACCTATCTACTTTTCTTCTTGTATTCTTGGTTACACGCTTTTAAACTTCGGTTTACATTTTATAACGAAAGATTGGGTTTTTAGAAATAAGATATTTAACTGATGCAGCCTTATTACTTTGTCAGAAATCTATTTTCAACCTTTTATTGATTACGCCTCATTCGTCCCAAATAAAACAAAACAAGAGTGTTCCATTTATTGAAAGTTTTCCATGTCGACATTATTTCATCTATAACACATTATTATTCATTACGCTATATCATTTACTCTATGCATATTCATTATTCGGTGACTTCGCGATTGCTGATAGGCGCTGTGAATATTTCAAGCGCCGTAAACAATTTTTTTTTAACGCGACAACAGTAAATTCACAACGATGTGAAAATGGTTAATAAACCTTTGTGGGTAAATTCATGCTGTTAATTGAAAATTGTATCAGAAAAATGGTAGCAAGTAGTTGTAGCTGTGTTATATCGGGCCACCCTGTGCATAAACGGGAAAAGGCAGAGCGAATGCTAGGAGAACGGGAAAAAGACCTGGAAGGAAAATCGTTTCGACTCGGCCTTCGCTCTCGGGTAAATGCTCTTTTAAGTTTTTTACCTCGCGCTGTCTTTAGCTTTGAAGTAACGATTGCCGATTGTCTATGATGTACCGGTGGATCGGGCTTTAATCAGTATCTTTTTACTCCTTGATCCATCCTTTCATCGGTGCAACTACGGTATTTTACATTCGCCGGCAGCTTCAATTAGCGCTTCATTGTGGCTGCATACGTAATCCCCTTGATTCGGACTTTCGATGGACTTGTAAACAGAATTCAATTATCTTCTATGCGCCATACGAATTTCAAACCTTTTGCAGAGCTCACCGAGCGATGTCTGCTTTACTTATACAAATGAAACACGCTTGTCTTTTCAATCGGTATTTGTGAAATGTTTAATTTATTATTCTGCATCTTTGTTTTATAATTATTAAAGCATCAACGAAATTTCGTACGATGATAATTATTGTTTGTGTTATTATATATTAGCTTACTATTCAATTTTCATTAGTGTCACAGGATTGCTTCACTTGTTTCGTTTTTTTTTATTTTCACATCAGCTGATTCTTATTGAAGTATTTATCGTTATGAAGTATATAATAGTTGTTGCAATATTAATAGCAGAAAACACAGAGTATCTCATTTCGTTTGACTTTGGGAATAAACGCTTTTCGAATGTACATAACATATGTGTCTCCATCAGATTCGAATAAATTTGATTTCACGGCGGGCAATTGGCAACGACGATGTACAACGCGTGAGAGACATTCGCGCGAAAATCTGTATTCGCCAGGGGAAAAAAGGGAGCGCTTACGAAAATGCGACGATGCTAGTTTTTATCTTGCGGTCGCGATAGGGAAATGTGGACTCGACTGGTGATGCCAGCTCGGACTGGCCCGGCAAATAGTTGGGCGAATCTCACGCTCGTATATCATTCGAGCAGGATTTATGCAACCAGCGCGGTGCTATGTATAGTGTGATGTTGGCTGAAGTCAAGCCGGCAATACACACGGGGCTTTACGCCACTAAAGCTTCACTCGGTAAAGTTTTACTTGAGTTCCTCCTATACTAATTTGTACCCTCTTGCAAATCCTATGTAAGAACCTGTTAAATTTGAAACTGCTATAATAAATCTATAAAAGGATTTGTCGCTTCCTTGTTGAAGGATAATTCATTATTTTCATTCGACCCACTTGTGTACTTCTGTTTCAAGGGTTTTCTTGAATTAATTTAAACGAACATTGTACTGTATTGATTTTGATTTTTTAAATAACAAAAAGAACCAGCTTTCACTGAACTCGTTTGAGTGTATCTACGTCATCTCTAAGAATAACAATTTATAAACATTATATGTGTTTTCCAACGGAAATCCACGTCAGCCTTGACTAATCAGTAACTTTCTACTGTATACAAGAAATCGGTCGAATTCAATGAATGTAATCAGAGAGACGGAATCGAAAACATATCACCGAGTTAAATTTAACTTGCTAGCTTACGCCAATTTGTATGGCACTTGTGAGTCATTGTTAGACAGCGTCATGTTAACAGTAAATACCGGTGCAAATAGTTGGGTGAATATTTTGCGGACGTGGAACAGGAAGGTGACGGGAGTAGGATAAGCGTGTCGGAGAGGCACATGTTTGACGTCAATCTGTAATTGCATTCCACGCGAGGCTCGGATACATTTTCCTCGAATTGCCTTAGATTATCCGTTCTCGATGCACGATGAGTTTGCTCTCCAGGCGATGCAATCATGATACTGCAATACCTCGAAGTCCTCCCAGCATGCTTCCGAAGCTTTGTACTTACAAGCGATTGCGTATTTTGCTTGCGCGTTAAAGCTCTCATTTCACTATTTTCAAGCTCAGGAATCATCCTTGTAAATCAAGTAAAGTTGATGCAACTACCTGTTTCTTGTTAAACTTGAGATATAAATACGCGTTACATATAATTTCGTAGAGTGCTAATAATCTTTAGCATTAACTGCTAAAATATACAAATAATACGAAATATATATCTAAACACGAACTAAGAGAAAAATATATCATGCAAATTGAAAATCTAAATGAAATTTAATTACAAGTAACACAAATATCGAGGGGAATTATTTATAGAAAATAATTGGAGTATTTTCTTACTACCATATAGGCCTCTATTTTATGATGCGTCTGTGTAAAGAAACCAGAATGAACACCTGCGAATCAGTTGTTTCTCGTTTTTTCCCCACGGCCGGCTGATACGCGTCCTGTTTGCTTGGAAGTTATAAAGTAGAATAACAGAGTGATAGGACATGCTCGCGCAGAGAGATGTACCGAGGGAGAGTGATAGACGGATAGAGTCATAGACATCGAATCGGTCCCGTGTAGCCAATCATTGGAGGATCCTCCCATTCCCTGTTTAATCGTCTCAGCAACCTGGCTCCCCAACAGACCTCCAGTAATGAATACGCCCCGTAGCGCAGTTGGGTATATCTCCGACTGGCCATACAGCCATTCGCGATCATTCATGCTTCAATCGCCCTTTTTGCCTTAACCCCTTCGTTCCCTTAAGCGCTCAAGTCAAATAGTTCTTCCGACAAGTTGGGTGATCTGCTTGTAATATTCTTGGCAAATATTTCCACATGGTTCTGGATGCCAATCATATTTTGCGGGACCGAGGAATAGAATCCCTTTTCTATGGATTATTATATTTATATTAATAGTCGTATTAATGGATGGAAATTAATATAAATTTTATGGGTTGTAAAATGTACTTGTATTGCATTTGAAAAGTACTAGTAAAGAGCGTCAAAGGTGTTACTCATCAACGTGATTTTACATTAGCATTTATGGAGCACTCCATGTTGTGTTCAAGAATTCTAATTCTATTCCTCTACAATTTATCATGATTATAATGTACATTATTGGATGTTACCGAAACCTCATTCCAAAATTTGATTTCTATATTCGACTGGAACTGCATTGGAGGCTCGACCTCGATGATTTTCGGGCGTAGTTCCATTTCGGGTATTCGATCAGAAGAGTGTAGCTCGAATTAGATGGCTAGCTGAAATTATATCAAGCGCCAGTCGAAAGCTATATTGAATTCGATTTCACAATATTGATAAAATTCAATATTGGCGTAGCGTTCAGAGCCAATTTGCCGTTTCCTATCTCATCGATAACCATTTGAATTCGAATGGCGTTTGAATAATCGTCAGAGAGGAGCCAAAGGGGCGAAGCAGTTCGATCGTATCCAAACCACCGATTTGCTTCGACCTTAGTATCAGTTCATTTAGTTATGCTACGATACAGGGTCATCCAAGAATGAGACCAAAACTGCATAATAAACGTACTCCTTTTCAATGAATACTATAGTACGTATATCGGACTATTTTAAATCTCAAAAACTAAACTATTTACTGCAAACAAATAGACTATTGTTCTCTTTCTCATAAATATTCCAGTCTAAATCAGATCTTTGCCCGCAGACATTTAAAAGATAGAGTTTGAAAAATGAACAGAAAATTAAAATGAATTATTTCTCATACCTTGCATACACTCGCGTGGAATTGAGAATTGTTATTTTCAACAAACCGCGTGAATTTCATAGGAAGGTTTTTAGGTCACACGCTGTAGGTTTGCGGATATATCCATAGTGTCTGGGGTGTTGAATGCGAATTCGAGTGAGGTGGCTTGCTAGTAGGCAAGCCACGCTTCAAGTGGTAACCAAGATAAGCGAAACATATGATAGGCTATCCGGGCGAACTCGGTCTCGAGCGTCGGCCACAATAATTCAGCGTGGCAAGGCCAGCAGCGATGACTTTGCGGATGATTTGTGCGCCAGACAGCCAGGCTAAGCAGTCAGGCATTAGTGGCGCAGCTTGCACAAACGAAGCATCGAAGCAGCCGTGATCCGGAAGTGCTAAAGCCAGAACATCCCGCCGACACAGGGTGACCCAAAATATGCATCCTGATACTCTCATATTTCACCAAAAATACACTATCAATCTTTAGCAGGAAATAGACAAAACATACATAATTCATATTATATTCGAATATCCTGGAAAATTATTCAACCCTAAAAGTTACTTTATTTCTTTAATCTCGTGGATATTTTAACAGCTATTATATTTACATACAAAATTTATTATTGAATTTGAATTGAATTAAAATTTATTATATATGAAATTATACAAAATTTCATTCGAGCTAAAAAGGAGGCTTTGCAATCTGTTAAATACTAGCATTACAAATCGCAATGAACTTTGCTTTCGCTTCCGCGGTGGCGGAAATTCGTAAAACAATTTTGGATCGCCCTGTATGCTGTACGCAGGGGATGTCAGATGAGCTTCTGATGATAGCGTGGCTACCGCTGACTCGGTATTGTTCCGGACTCCAATGTAAGCTTGGAAGTCAAGGCAAACGTTGCGTTTCCATAGGACGGAATTCTACGAGCACGCGTAAGCAGCTTCCATTAACAAAGTTGAGTTAACGCTTTATTTATATTTGCCAAACGCATTTGCGGTCCGCTGTGCACTCAGCAAAATTGGTGCATCGGTCGCCGCCAGGCATTGACAAGTTCCACATCCATTTATACAAATTTCCTAAAAATTACTACAGTCAAACTTTCCATTCAAAATTTTACTCCCAATCTTGTTACAGGATTACGAAATAACTTTAAAGAGTATCTTTACTCCTCCTTCCAAGTTTATTAATTAACTATCTTTCGCGTTATTTAAACAATCCTGACATAATAGAATCGATCAGAAATTGCAATTGTTAAATGATAAAAACATACTCCAATTTAAATTAGTCCATCACGATGTTGGAAATTTAGTTCCACAAAATTATTATTCCGTTATTGACGTGCCCTGAAGCCTCGAGTTCGATAATGATTCGAAGCCAATCAGTATCCCTGAAATGTGGTATCAGTGGTAGATGGAGCTCCAATCGAAACCCCTGGAATTCTACATGAAAGTGATAATCTGCCAAATGAGTCGTGCCTTTAGCCAAGCGCAAAGGCTTCGTCTGGTTCGATAGGGTGACATAATAGGAAGCCTCGGGCCTCTAATAAGAGTAAGCGAAGCATCGGTCCAGTGATGATACGTGGAAGGGCGGATGAGGATGAGGAGGCAGTGGGTGTCAATTCGAGTTTAAGCTGCATGATTTAGTGTTAGGACAAAGTGATGATTTCGTAAATGGTTTGAGTCGTTTGTAAGCCCAGCAAGTGCGTGCCTAATGGTCCTCGCGCGTGTAATTACGTTGACAGCCGACGGCTGCGGCCACCAACACCTACGTACGTTGCGGTTTTGACCCATAGAAATAGCAGATTGGACCGAACCATAGGATACACTCACCCTTCCTCGCATCTTCTCCTATCTTCCATTTATAGCCTGACACGAATATTGCGAAACTATAAGGATTCTTGAGCGCTAAATATTGCACGGGTTTCAGAACCATTAGATTTTTAATGTTTACTTTAATTAAAAAGACTAGAGCATTAAATTCAATTAAACGATTCGTGGCTCCGTGGTTTTTCCAATTCACTATCTTAACCTTCTTTGTCTATATGCCTTAAATGTATAAACATAGTTACCATAGTACAACATAGCATAGAAATTCTAATAATCATTGGTGATTTATATAATAAGTTATAATGCACTAATTATAAAATCAGAGTATCGAATTCTACTATAGACGATTACGGAAATTTACAGCTGTAATTAGTCGATGTTTTGAACCAATTAATTTCGAGCCTTGAAAAAGCCAGTCCAGCTCAGTGCTTAGTTGCACGAAGTTTTGTTTTATGCTCGCCATTTATTATTAGGTATGGTGGCTTCTTGACAGATGGGCCACTCGCGCCTTGTTTCACGAGTACATGTTGCACGTATGCACTGACCATCTCCAGAATTCCATGGGGAATAGAGGCCCCATCTGCTAGGGAGCGTGCACGCCCGAGCATTTACGCGTGTTTGTACGTAAATGGAGCCGTAAGCGACGGCAACGGCAAAGTTAGTGCCATTTTCCCGATAGTAATGACTTGAATCCGAACTTCCAGCTACCAATAGACTCCGTTAATTAACTGCGGTAATCCTTCTTCACTGCTACTGTTACTGTATACCTTTGAATAATCGTCTACTTAATGATCGACTTACGTAAAACTTATAATAGTCGAATGAAATTTTTACTAAACTCAATATTTATAACATTAATACTTATTTTTACGAGAGCTTGAGAATATTTCTATAAAACTTCGTTCTTGCGTGAAAGTGCAATAGCAATAAGATAATAATACTCGTATTAATACAAACTTATAATATTTATCTTTCGATATCTCTCAATTGCTGACCAAACACTATTCTTGCCAGCAGGCTGTCACCGAAGAAAACCAAACGCAAACTCGAAAGCGTGCTGGAACTAGGAATTCACTATCGGGGAATAGTGCAACTCTTTGCGTACAGCGAATTTTAATGGTTCGGCTTGTGTTGGTGGAAGACAGGGGTGGATACAGGAGAGGGGTTAGACGTTTTGCTACGTGAGCAGGCAGCTCGCATGTATGATCCCAGGGGCATGTCAGCTCGATCGGACAAGAATGTCAGGTGGTCACGTCACGGACCACCAGCTGTCCATCAATCTTGTCGTCCATGGGGGTACACCGTAGCCACCCTACTCCCACCACCCCCGATTACCATTCCGATTCTCTCTCGTTCCGTTTACGTCGGCATGTACACGCGGATTTCAAGTGCAAACTGGCACTTACTCCCTTTGGCATTATCTGCCCTCTCGTTATATGTTGCCTCCCGCATCCTCCCGCGTCTTACCACACTGACACTCCATGGATAATAGAGTCCCGTCGTGACTATGATGTCCTTGTCGCCTAGGACAATTCCCACCGCGCTTAATAATCCTTTGGTTCGCCCATCTCAAGCGAACCTGTTTTAAGAATCCGCATGTCTTCCTCGTGAATGCATGATTTGCTTGTCGGATAGTTAACTTGACAGCTACTGTGTTTCTAGAGTACGATAGTAGTTTATTAGTGACGCCATCATCTTTTGATAGATGTGTCATGGTAAGAATAGACACGAATAGAGTCTAGTTTTTCTTGGGCAAATGAGAATATAATTGTATTAATTGTTGTTATAGATATTTTTAATTCCTATAATAATTATAGCATTACGAGTAGAATTTTTACGGTATATGTGGATAGTGCGTCAGAGAAAGAAAGGGTTGAATTGTTTGAATATCACTGTTATATAGCAAGTACGAAGAGCTGGTTCAATTTCAACTGACTGACAGCACGCTTACTCTAGAACTCATACGTATTTCCTCTACCAGTTCAATAATACCTCGCTCAATTTCACTTGATCTTTTATGTGCTTTGCAGCTTCACTGTACGTCTCTCGACCGACCCTGTGATGCAACGAACGCCGCCGGGCATTGGCCAATCCTTCATATCAACATTGAAGCTGCATCTAAATGATGTAGCTCTTCTTACCAATAAGTTCACTTCCACTCTTTTCATTTTGTTCTTCTATCGTCTCATAAAAGCATTTTTCATCTCGCTGTAATAGTTGCAACATTTGTTGTTAAAATACCAAACTTCTCAACACTTGCATTTGTATTTGGGATATTTTACAATTTTTTATACAGTCTTTTATGAAACACAATTCTTAAGTTTTTGATAATAGCTTTTAGTAAATTTAGCCACGAGTACCGCGATTGGCGAAACAATATTCACATTTGAAAATGATAAATTTTGTTTTGCTCGGTTCCCTGCTATAATTAGCTCATCTACCATCCAGCAAATTTCGTACAATTGTCCACCGAGAATCGAGCAATATGCTTTACTCGGCGCAATCATTAGTTATTTAATGAAATACCTCATTAATGATACATGTAATTCCTTGTGTTATTATCACAGCATTAATACTATTTAGAGTTTGGCAAAAGTGATTGCTTTCTGACGTAAATCAAATTCAATGGCTTACCTATCTGTCATTCTTGTCCTTTGTATCCGTCAACGTGTTAAGTCGTAGATCTAATATATTCGCAGTGAGATAGAAGAAGGGAAGAGCGAGCCAAAGCCGAAATGTGCACTTTAAGGGGAAAATATGTATTTGTGGCATTGGCATGCGTTCAGTCTCATTCCTATATGTCACGCAGCGAAACAAATTGCTGCCCGCCCGCTGGCAGCCTCCTCTCTTCGGCTATCCTGTCACGGGCTCCTGTTAAAATTCTGGATACATCGAGTGCCGCTCCCTGCGATCTGGGATTTTGATTTTCGCTTCCCGATACCGGTTAACAGGAAATCTATACGCGATATTCTCCGAGGTATTCGCCGCTTCCGCGAGACTCCCTGTTACGGGTATACGAGTTCTACCAGTGGCGTAGTCGAAAAACAAGTTAAAAGTTTAAACTTGTTAACTTAAAACAATCGTGTCTATTGCGATGTTTTTAGTGAACTACTTAGTGAACTTTTTTATTGTAGAACTAGACAACAACTTTTGATAATTCGGAGAAATAATTAGTGATTCATATTAGTTCGGATTGGTTCTTATTTATTTGAAATGCAGTCTCGTAGAACTTTGTTGTATCCTTTCTGATTTTGATTTTATCGGGAACTAATAATGATCCCCTTTTAAAACTTCATTGCTACGGCCGTAGAGACTCATTGTTTCCTTTAAATCGTGACGATGTTTATTATTTTACTAGACTATTTTTTAACGAGTTTTGCATTTTTCGCCAGTTTCATATTTTTAGTATTAGACAGATGTTACGGGTGAATTTTCGAGCTACGCCAGTGCCTGACCACTTGCTTCTTCCCTTACTCCCGTGTGTACATACGTGATCGAATACGTAAGCAGCAAGGTAGCCCGGCCTTTCTTCTACCACGAATTTCTCCGTTTTTCGCTTCCTCCGCGCTTCCCAGTCTGCCACTTCGCATATCATTCGATCTTCCGCGAGTATGGGTGCTTCGCGATCCGGATGGAATTCCAGATAGAATTCAGTATATCTGGAAGGAGGAAGTATCGCTCTTTCGATTACATGACGGTTATGTCCGTGTCTTCTCTTTTTCTGCTTTTTCTTTTACTCGACAAAGTTTTCCAACGCATTTGCACGCCAACTTCAATGAAATATGTAACAGGAAAGAAGAAAGCTGAATTATGTCAATTCGAATCGTATGGGTTACAGAGGAATATACTTTTATTTGGTATAAGTGATAATAATAATATTATAGTTACTCATTGATAAATATAGAATTAGAAATAGCAAAGAGCATTGCTAATCAATACAATCCCTACAATGTTCCTACATGTTTCTTAAGTCACACTTATTGACACTTGAAAGAGTCATTAATAGAACAGGGGAGAAACATCAGAAACTACATACAGTTTCCTAAAGACTAGAATTCTTAAGACAACGGGAAGTAAAATCGCTCAAGAATTCTAGCAGTGTACATACAAGCCTGTAAACAGCGAGCAAAGATAGATGACGGTTATTTTCATGCGGTGTTGAAAAAGAGAGCAAAACGAGTGGAAGCAAAGGTGTAGCGGGGGAATTGGAGGGCGAAGGCGAGCACTGTCGAATTCCCAGAAATCCGCGATCGGGCCTCTTCAGTTCTCCACGCCAACGAATTTGATTGAACCCATTGCTCAGCGATCTACGTGAAATCCTCTTGAAGCGAATCCTATGAAAAGCGAACATCTGCCTTCGCGAAATTTCTCTCGGAGTGCCGCGTGCCCTGGCAACCCTCTCGCAACCCCCTCAATTCCTCACTCTGGCCCGTTCTCCCGCTCTATCTGTTGAGCCCCGGAGATTTTCACATCTCCTCTACATTCCGGCTGCTCTATTCTACCGCCATAAATTTGCCCCAAGCGGGGATGAACGCTTCGTTCGATTCGGTAGTAGGTACGTAAATACCTGGATAACGGAGCGCCACTCACGGCTACCGCTCAATTCGTGAAAGGTTTTTGCTAATCGGCTAAAGATAAGGCTTGACAAACTTTTTAACGAGCCAAGCTTTAATGTAGTATTGGAATAATGTAGTTAAGGGAACACTGCGGATAATTCCTTAAATAGTATTTCAAATAGATGTTCTAGAAGTAACAGTATTGCACAGACCATTAACTGTTCAAAAAACTATCAACTCTTTCTAAGATCCGAAACAAATCCTCTTCTCCCACTAATTAGCGATTAACGTTATAAAAGGGCACCATAAAAACTTTCTTCAAACTTATAGAAATTGTTTCATTCTGTACTCTCGGGGTGATTGAAAAAACGCATCGCCTTTCCATTAGCGTGTGTATTGTACTATTTCCCTTCTCTGCGAGCTAATGAAGAGAGAAGGGAGAGAAGGGGATGATGGTGTGTGGAGGAGGATGAGAGCCAGCAGGACTTATAGGCGGTGCAGAATCAATCCTGGCTCTGACACGGGACGTTATCATAGCTTTCAGTCGCGAGTCCGGCATACGGGCTATGGGCCGATAATTATAATCAGTCGGGGGTGAGTCCTAGATTCGTAAAGGGGAGCACGTGAGATGGCTGAAGCGAGAGAGGCCGCAGGAAAGGGGTAGGGGCCGGTGTGTTCCGCGTGTCGTCTCTCCGAGGGTGGACAGAGCATTTACATCATTTAATTTATGGTCCTCTCCGTCGTGCCGGCGAAGCCTCCGCGAGAGTATACACACACGCGCGCACAACCCTATAACGGGTGGTCTTAAAGTCCATTGCGAATCTCCGATAAATGTAGAACTTTATATCTTAATTGTTTTATGAATGATTGTGTGAAAGTGTAATAGAGAAAGATGGCAGTATTTGAAACAGTCAATGACAAAGCTGTTTTCTAGTTTTTATGTTCTTTGTAAAGGCAGTGCTTTCTATTTCGAAAATAACTGTCTTTCTTACAATAGTAAAATTACATGAGTATCGTATAGAGGAATAATACTCTGCACCGGTTTGCATATCATTCCGTTAATACAATGAAAGGGGAATTTATTGGAAAAACAGTACAAGTAGAAGTGAAAAACAAAGTTTATTATTTATTTAAATTACACCGAGCAAGTTTTATTGGTCTTGTTCACTATGTATCGTAGAAACTGTCAATGTCTACCGATAGATTTTTAAGCCACCACCCCGTGTACTGGGCACTCGCATGCAACTACGTTCCGTCGTCTGCTCGAGCGGGCGAGCACCGAGCGCACACAAGCAGAAGGCAGGGGTTGTATGTACGCGACGCCAGAATAAATTTGCATATGTATGCGCCAGTGCAAGCATCCGGACGAGCCAACGGAGCAGGACGATGGGGAAAGAGGGACATAGAGCTGCCGCTGGTAGTGGCCGGTGGCTCTACGATTTGCGAGGAAGGAACGTAGTGCACGTTGCCGCTGCCCTCCAATCGAACTCGCCACCGCCTCTGCCAAATGCCAATGGAGTGCGGCACTTCATTGACTCTCGGCATTGTCGGTCGCTCGGGATTTCCTTTCCATTTTGGTTGCTTCGTGATTCTCGGGGAACCTCTGATTTTTGCTTTGTGAACGCTTAAATTCAGGGAAATTGCCAAGCATTCGACGTATTGTCAGAATAATGTCAGGTTAATGTTAGTCTTTGATATTTTCAGAGATAATAGATGGTTAGATTACTAGTTTTACTTTGAATAATTTAATAGAGCTAGTAATAAAGCTTATAATTATAGTAATTTCGGATTGGAAACTATTAGAATCTGAAGTATTGCCTGAAAGGCTAACGTTGAAGCGATACGAAGAAAGCGTGTGCTTTGACAATCTTGTGAACTAGAAGACTAACATAGATATTAGAGGAGAACTTCAAGGAAACCCGGATTAGCTAACGCGAAATTCCGAGCGACCTGGCGTCTTAGCGATAATCTACAACGTGTTTCCGGGATATTTGGCTTCAGGATTACCGGACTCGAACTTTGATTGGCTGTGAGCGACGAGTTAAATTTTGCCCAGGGTTTGTCGAATTTCTGGCAATTCATGCTTAGCAACATGTACACTTGGAGTGCTGGTCATTAGATACTTCAGTCGGTGATTAATCAAGTTATACATTTAACTGTAAAAGTGATGCACTCTCAACTACTTTATACGTTACTTTATTTGCAACTTGACCAAATCAGTGACTGAAAAAAGGAACTATAAACAAAAGTAATAATTGAAAATAGACTAAATTAAAGACAGAAACGATAAAACGATAGAAAATAAGATGGTAGTTTCAAAGAAAGCGCATAATTCAATTAGTAATTACATCGTTGTTTTCGAATTACATTTATTTCTCATTAGTTGACGATCATCTCCCACCAATCGCATAGTCCGCAAGCTTTTTCCCCCTTGCGGGCGTTGGAATGCCCTTTGTTCGCTTGGGCAAATTCCCGAAATTGATTCTCGCCGCGATATAACGCCGCTGCGCGTCCCCCGCACACCCTTCGCCTATCTCACCCTTCGGTTACCTGTCTGCTTCAATTTGGCGAAAGATATTTCTCCGCTGAAACGAACATTAGTGTAATTTCGGTTTGATCGGCGAGCGCGCGCGCTCGCCCGGGAGCGATGAAACATGCCGAGTCGCTGGACGCTAATTCGATTGGAAGTGGTGACCCCATACTTTCCTTACTCCAACGTTTTGCCGCTTTACAGTTGTTCATTACAACATCCCCGTCAAAGGGAATTCATTCTGAGAACGAGTTCAACTGGACGGAGAGAGAGCAAGTTTATTAGCCCTTTGTCATTCGAATTACATCGGGCAGTTTTGTGGGGCTGGTTTACTTTAGGTATTAGTACTTGTGCATAACGTGAGTAATTACACGTGTAGTTTATTTTATTTGTGAGTGGTTATTCGTTTTAATCGGTAGTTTTAAACGGTGTGTATTTAGGTAGATTTTTGATGTATTAAAATTGCCACGGTTACAGTTTCAGACTTATATTTTTTCTTTTTTTACCGATCTTGTGGCAATCAAAATGTTTGAACATTTCTGGAACTCGTTGCAATAAATAACAAATATTTATCCACGATATAACAAAACAGGAATAAAGCAGCCATATATTCTTACATCCAATGTATCTGAAAGAATTTTTAAGAATAAAAGAATTGCCATACAAGCGTCGAACAAACAATACACTGACATTCATCGGGAGTCGCCTGTTGGCGAAGCAATGTTGCGGCGGATGCGAGCGTAGTTGATAATTGAGTAGGGCAGATCGCATTAGCGGAGGAGTGCGCTGTTGAATAATTGTCGGCGCGTGTTCGCAGAATGTCAGATGGCGGTTCGCAAACAGCAGCAGCTGGCTTAAGGCGAGTGTGAGAGGCGACGCCGAGGCTACAAAGATCCGTGCCAGGCTTGGTCTCTTCCTGGCAGCGTTACCTTGAGTAAATTGACGTTAAAACCTTGTTAACCGTAGACACTTACTGGGAGCGGGCGAAGATTCCGTTCTTCCATTTCGTGTTTCCGGAACTCGTGACCTCTTCTACTCTCTCACTCCCACTCGTCCTCTCAATGAATGTGTGACAATGGAATTAGTTTCGTTAAAATACCGAGAAGAAGAGAGTGAGAGAGTGAGTGAGAGTAAGAGAGAGTGAGAGAGCTTCTTGAAACAATTAAACACGAATCGTCGCGTTAACAAAAGAAGCGGACCAGGGCCTGGATACTTCTCGCAATTATCTTGATGGAGTCATTATGAACGGGCGCCGGGGTGGTGCGATAGAGGGCGATTGTACTCGCCGTTCGATACTTAACTCCTGATGTAATTGTAGGTCAAGTTCCCCTTTTCGTCCGCTCTCCTAGCGACACTCTTTCTCGGCCTTGTTTCTTGGTCTGTCATTTGGACACAGAAATTTTGTTCAATTGTAGGCTTCTCGAAGCTGGGTAACTGATATTCATTAATTTAAAATAGATATCTCATTACGTATGTGTTTTTAACATAACATATATCCAAGTAAAACTCCTCGTGACTGAGATTCGTTTGGCTCTTGAGGGCATATTTTGCCAAGGACCTTTCTCACGTAATGAGAGACGTCGAAAATATTCCAATCTCAGCGGGCGACCGGTATATCATCACGTATAGGGGAGATCATTAAGGGAGAGGCCGGGCAATCCCGCAAGCAATGAAGCTACTTTCCCAAGATTTACATGCCGCAATCCGAATACTGAATCTGAGAGTGCCGGCGGTCCATTCGGCGGCATATCCACGGGTTGATGAGTGCGTGACCCGGGTCCCTCGCTTTGCAAGCATTACGTCCTGCCCTCGTTGCCCGAGAGACGTCCCTCTCCGACTCCTCGAGCGGTGAACGCAACCCTTTAGCGCGCTCTCCGGGTTTATATTTCGGGGTTCATCGGTCACGAAGTTACGGCTGAAGGGCTGTTTGTCAGCGCGGACGCTTTACGTGCTTCCAGGCTGAATCTCCTGCTCCCGAAGCGAGGAGGAGGCTACTTGGCTAGCGAGCCACGATCGCTCGGACATAGTCCGCTCCTAGACCGCCCCTTCCGGGTATTCGTTCGCCGTACATACATATATGTAGAGCTCTGTCTCTCTCCTGTTCTATACTAGCTTACTCCGACCCGCTTGCGTACCCCTCTGTTCTACCAGAAGAGCTTTCTCTCTTTCTCTCACCCTTCACTCGGCTTACGTACCTGGCAGTTTAAGGATCCTCCGCTCTAACCACTCGACGCTTGCCTCCCACACTCCCCCTCCCACCCTTATCCTCTGTCCGCCTTGATAACCCGATGACCGGCGCACTCCGGCTTCCTTTTCTTGTTGGGTACACTTCCTCATCCTGACACTGCCTCCTGTAATCTCACATTTTCGGCGAGAGCACCTAGTTCTCCGCTAAGAATTTATTTCGACAAAGTAGAAGTGTGTCGATGGGATTACCCGAGGGTCTTCGTTTTTTGTTGGAATACTTCGCTATGTGATATGGCTTTCCCCGAAATTCTCAAGGGCTATCTCGTGCTTCACAGTTTTACGTTAAAGTCATTCGGAACTGGTACTTCGTCGAGTTTCCGAGGTTTCACCGAACTGAACTTCGCCAACTTGGTATCAGGATGTTCTAATGGCTTCTTGTTACATGACGCTTGGTCTAATTATTAGTCAGCCAGGCATGGGTTTCCTCAAGTTTTCGGGAAACTTGTTGCCGCGATCGGATACAATTGCATATTCATTCGCTGGGTTTGTAGAATTATATTTTGTAAACTATGATAGTTTGCAAAATCTACTTTGCTTCGTTCTTCGGTGGTGTAAGACTGTAATAGTTTGTTTTTTTTGCGTCAACGGAAATAGAGTGTAGTGCGAAAACACAGAAGACAGAGGACCTTTCCGACAAACGGGAGCGTGGAAAAGGAATTTCACGATGAGGAAGCGCTTCGCATTTATCAGAGAGCAGAGAATGAGTTCGGGCGTCGCCCGGTTTTAATGCATTTCTGAGTGACCGCGAAATGACAGGTCACCCAGGACGTTCTACGCCATTTTTCCCACACTTCGGGGTGGATTTGAACGGCTCCAATCGTCCCGTGATAAATAGCTCGTGGTTACCTCTGCGTCCCGATCCAACGTGAAAGGAAATCGTGGGAATCGAAAGAAGGATAGAAAAAGTGTACCCATTATTCTAAAAGACTTTTGGAATCTAGACTTCTAAAAATATGTTTCATATCTTTCAGAATAAAATCAAATTCACCAAAGATTTATATTTAGATAAATCTCAATTAGTGAACAGTTAAAGTACGAATCCTGTATTATCAATACATCACTACAAATCAATAGCTCGCAAAATTCTAAATACCTCTGATTAACATAAATACCACGAGATAAATGATGAATACCCAGTTAACTAATAATTACTTCAACGAACCGCTAGTTATCCTTGGAAACTAGCATAGCACGCACACTTTCACGGTGCGAATTACCAATTCGAGCCACATTTAACGCATTTCGAAGGCTGGTATAAAACTAATCGGGACTCCGGCAGCACGCACTGGCGCTAGTATCGTAAGTCAGGCTTTGAGTGGCGTCAATTAGGGCGTCCATGGGACGATTTATACGATAAAGCCGATAATGATGGGGCAACCTGTAAAATCGGTCGCGTCAGCCTCTAATCTTTACACGAAGCTGCTGGTCTGCTCTCGCGGCCACTCGCGCCGAGCATTAAACGTATTAACGAATGTGCCATGCTGCCCGGCCGCCATGACACACGCTAATCCCATTGAACGGCCGCCGGAATCATCCCCGGTGTGTGCAAGGCACATACGGCAAAGGGCTGCCAGGCTTCGAAAGGGTGTAGCCTGGCTTAATGGGAAAAGCGGTGTGTCGTCTGTGCTACCGCACCAGGAGCCATCCACATCACTTACCAGTTTATAGGCAAGCTACCTCTTCCGACGCCACTCTTATTCAGCATCCATCCCATTATACCCTCTCCACCATCCTTGAGTATCCATCTCTTTAGTATAGAAACGAAATATCCATTTCTAAATGGAAGCAAATTAATATTCTAGATTTAGAGATGTTGATTTTACTGATTTCGTTGACGTTAATTATTCCGTTGAATTAATTGGCCCAGCCAATTATACCTTTGCACGATCGTCAAGTATGATCCTGCTTAGTGTAGAAATGAAATATCTATTTCTAAATGGAGGCAAATTAATATTGTAGATTTAGAAATGTTGGTTTTGATGATTTCGTTGGCGTTAATCATTCCATTGAATTAATTGGCCCAGCCAATTATACTTTTGCACGATCCTCAAGCATCCGTCTCTTTAGTGTAAAAACGATATATCCATTTGCAAATGGAGACAAATCAATGTTTTAGATGTGCTGATGTTGATTTTGCTGATTCCATTCGCGTTAATTATTGCATTGAATTCATTGGATTTTCTATTAATCCTCCTGTGCGTACAGAATGCACTTGCCTATTAATTAGCGCTATTCTACCCCACTTTACATACTATTATATTCAGTGCATTTTACATACTACTTAGAATTATATATAATATCCAAATATAGAAAAGAGTAAAAAAAGATTTGTATTTAATACAAAAATTACAATCTTTGGAGGAACTGTTGAATATTTAACCAAACACATATTGCACTGTGTTTCGTTTCATATTAAAAATTGTAAAAATAATCGATACAGGAATAATGATCAGCCAGATTAATTCCTACTGTTGGCAATCCTTGTATGTATACAAGGAAATACTTATGCTTTCCCCTTCTAGTTTGTTGTGATTCATTTATTAGAACAAGCTCAATGCAGCACCTATTTAATTATATAACGCAACAGAAACAGTTATAGAGTTATATATGAGTATTTCGGGGTTGAAGAGGCGCAGGCTTAAAGGAATGTGCGGTTCGCCTCCGATTAATAGTTACCGGCTGGAGAATAGAGCGGGGGCAGTTCGAAGCCCCAGACCGCAGAGATGGCCCCGAGCCACGTTAATCGTGTTCAAGTCGCACCATCGGGAACAGCCTTCCACTAATTCCAAGATTCCTCCGATCTTCCTTTTCGATAGCAACTACTTGAAACTGCAAACCTCAGCGTTATGTCCTTTATAAGGCTGATGTTTGATCAATAAAAGGAATTGGTCAGGATGGTATTATACATAGTAGAATATTCAAAGATTTCCTACTTTACAAAGAGTATTGATTCCTTCCAATATAATAGTTTTAAATTACAGTCAAAGATTTTCGTGTCTAAATTATTGTTGTATTTAAGAAACGCGTGGTTTCAGGCTTTTTAATATTCATTGGATTTCGCGGACGCCTTAGCGACAGGTCGTACGCGAATCCATAATTCTTCTGAATTCCCGGAACGATTTGCGGAAGGAGATGGGAAGAAGTTCTTAGAAGGCAAAGCCCGCGTGACGCGTGACTCAATTAATTCCGGGATAGGCTGTGCATCAAGGTAATTCTCGTAATCGATATAAAAGCCTGGCGTACGCTTAAGTGGCGGGTTAAAGTGGCGGAAATTAGGGTAGCCAAATCTATATCGGCGCGATTGGTGGTAGCTGGTCGCGTCTATGAGGGTAACGGGTGCGCGTCTTCGTCCGGGACGTGCTTCCAATTTCAAGGCAAACCAAACCTGACGTTTCCATGCCGCTGCTTTTCATTAAGAAACCAGACCTGCAACCACACGTAACCGACTAGCCGTGTTTAGCATTCAGGAGGGCGAGCTCCACTCTCCTCCGCTCCTCGCACCCTCTAAGTACCCGGGGCTTTCGCCCTTCCGTCGACCTTCCAGTCTTTCCACTCTCTTCTGCCTGCGTGTACCAGTGCATCTGTGCCATTGACTGCTACTTAGACTCACTGTACCAGTTTCCTCTCATAAGAGGACTTTAGTAGGGAAAGGGCAACGCTCCTGATACATACTTTTACTGTGGCCTTTTCAGATTTTCACTCGCTCTTAGCGCGAAATGTCTTCTTCTGATATTCTCTTTCATATTTTAGTTACTTATTCATTAACTCAGTTATTTCATTCCTTTTTCCCTTGTATTTGAATGTCGTGAATTTCAGTGTATAGTATAAGAGTTGCATTGCCTTTTAAGAGTTCACATAAAACTTCTTATCTGTAACTTCTCCGTTCTTAAATTCGATTATTTTAAACTCACATTCTCAATTGCGTTTGGCTCTCAGTAAATTATCTTCGCGCGGGTATAATTCCATAGCCGAAATGGTTTGCGCAGTAGATCTCTCTGTTTTTCGACTGTTACTTAAGTTCCTGTGTGCCGGGCTCCTTCAACAGCGGACTGTTTGACCTCTGGCCACACAGAGGCCTTTGCTGAAGTACAAGGAGAAGCAAAGTAAACACGGCAACAATTCTCGGGAATATAGGCGAGATCCATTAGCCGCCTCCTAAATACTAGCGCGCACCGCCTCAGAGAGAATGGCCGAGCGGATTTCACCATCTCCGTTAAGATCCTTCTTCGTAGACTTTGCGCATAAGGAACATTGCCTCTTCCGCTTCTCAACTGTGCCCTCAGAAAAGCTTTAATATTGATTCCCCGACGTACATAGACGTTTCAATTACACGTGAACCAAGCTTTCATAAGTCTTCGGGAGGGTTTTTGCAGGTTGTGTTGCCGCAAGTCACTCGCAGACGTCTTACATTGATCTTACGTAACGATTTATTAAGTGACATCAGAAGAGTAACCTTTGATCGAGGAAGCATGTTCGCTGCAGAACTTCATCAGTCTTGCGTTGTAAAATATCGGGACTAAATTGAGATTTTGCCGGAGACTACACGGCGATGGGAAAGCCCTTCCGCTTATCGATTTCAACTCAGTAATTGGATTTTGAATAATTTTCAATGTAAATTCTATATTACAGAGCATAGGAATTTAGAGATAATATTAATGTATTGAAAGTCACTTTCTATTGAATTAACGAATAATTGAAAATTGAAACGGATTCTCTTTCATTATACAACAATATAATACTTAATTTCCTTTTTATTATTCGAGCATGAAAATAAAGACGAATATTCCATTGAATACCAACCTTTTGCCTCAACAGGACTTTCTGCTAGAGAGAAGCTACTTTGCATCATGAAACAATTAAAGTCTACCGAGATAGTAATCATGACACTTGATACTCTCAAGTGTTCCGTTGTATTTCCCGCATTGTTATATTTTCGGTTGAATAGAGATGAGGTCGCGCAACATTTTAGAAACATCCTGTATGCCCGAAAGCCCGGGGAGATGGCGACGAACGAGAGAAAGAGAAGAGGAGAGCCAGGAGACTTAGGAAAGAGGGGGTTGAAGCTAAGCTTTGTGTTTAAGCCCGCAACAATGCCAGGCTGATGCAAGGGCCATCCTGTCGAGCGATAGTCAAGCCGCTCGACAATGGCCTGCAGTTTATCGGCTTTTTATCATTCCACTTCCAAAATAACGACACTTACCACGGCCGACGAGTGCCTAAATATTTGATTCCCGCTGGTAAACTTCCTCAACTTTCCCAACTATTGCTCCGCCGCTCGCCGCCGTTGCGCCCGGCGTCGCCACTTCCCACGCGAAACTTTCTCGCCCAGCGTGCAATGCGAAAAAGTGGAGGACCAGTTATTCGGAGCTTTAAACGGCGCGGGCCGTCTAATAATGCAACGCACCCGAGAGACTTTCCTCCTATTTCCTTTTTAATGGTAAGTTTTCGAAAGACTTTTTTTTTTAAAACACCGTACACGTTGTTAGCCATCGAGTGTAAGATCATAGTGACGGGTAGATACTTTGCGACTATAAACTTTCCTCGTGCATTATAAATACCAATATCAAAATAAGGAACAGCCGTAAGTTATTTCCTTTTTCTAACAAAACTCCCAATATTCGCTCTAATCCTAAACACGACATACGAGTTTCATAGCTTTTGCAATAACCATCGTAGTAACAGTTACATCTCCGGCAAACTACATTTCCATAAATCCCCCAGCCATTGTGCCATTAATACTCAACTGAGTCCTTAATGAACGTCCCCGGTAACACAAGAGCCAACGATTATAGAATTGTTCTCTCGAGTGGAATTCGTTATTAAACCGAATTTAATCAGTTGGCGCAAACAGTCGAGCGAATCTTATACCGCGTCGAATCTGGAAAGGCAGCTTTTCCCAGGGGCTCGTTACAAGGATCGTTTCAACGGGTGGCGTTGCGAGTTACAGATCGAGCACAAGAGGCCTCTGCCGCGCGCGGCAAGTGCATCGAGTGGTGGGAGAAAAAGCCACCCCCGGCTTGGCTGGGCCACCACTACCACCACCACCACCACCCCTCTCGGAGAGGGTGAGAGAGGGTGTAAGGTCGAGACTGCGGTCTGCGCGTGGTAGTTATGCCGCGCGACATACGTAGCCTGCCACGTGCAGCAGTCAGGAATTACTTTGTAGCTGGTAGGAGTAGGTGGTGGTTAGCGGGGGTGGCGGCGCGGCGGTGACGGTGGCGAAGGGTGGCGGTGACGGCGGCGGTCGCACTCTCCGGGTGCCGTGATTGTAATATAGGTCAACGTTTACACAGCTGCTTTAAGCTGGATTTACTGAAGAGCTTTCGCCGTGCCATGCCAACCGGAGCAAACTGGGACGGCAAATACATTTTTTTCTCCTCCCGCCTCCTTCCTTTCGCGCTCCACCTTCGCGCCGTACTCGCTCCCAACCAATCCCTTCTCTTTCTCTCTCTCTTTCTCTCTCTTTCTCCATTCTACTCCAGCGTTACGCCAACTTCCCTTCCCCGCCGACCAGTTCTCGAACCTCTCTTTTTTACGTACGCGCAGCACTCGTGCGAGCAGTGAAGATGAGCACTGCTATTTCTGTCCTCGCCGGTACTTTACCCTCTTCCTTGTACATTTCGTGATCGCACACTGAGCCTGCCAGAAGGCAGGCTTCCTTGTACCATGTAGTAATAGATTGTAAGGTCGAATTGCAACTCTTACTGATTGTACGTGTACCGTGTTGAAAGATTCTTTGTGGCGCGTATAGGTTTGCTCACAAATTAGTTTTACTATTAACAAATACCAAGGAATCTGCAAATCAGATACTTCGATTCAAATTGAACTCGATCCTTGGCTTACAAACTCTATAAATAAATCCTCGAAAGCAAATGCAAGCAGCATCATCCTTAACAAAAAGGGTATCCCGGCTTCGTTTCATCCCCACGAAAACCCGACTATACAATTCCGGACAATAACGGCGAAGGTATTAGCACCTTGGGAAAGTGTATTAGTGGTATGAAAGTGTCAAATTCCAATGCGCATTCCATTATGTCAATTAGAGAGAGACCTCTTAAATGGGCGCCGGCTTCTGGGTGGATGCACGGAGGTGTGCAATGCGCGCACACATTTCGGCGCAAGTCGCCTCGAGTGTGAATAGTCTCGAGTTCTACGGCGAGGAGGAGCTCGTCGTAAATGGATGTTCGAGCTCGCTCGGGATTACGATGCGATTTAAGCGCGCAACCCCCTCGCCGCCGCCACCCCCTCGCACCCCCTCCTGCCGAGCGACGCATATCGATCGAGAGTTCGTCTTGCGTCTCTTCATCGCAGGAGACGTCCTCCTCATCCCCGTCTCGGCGTCATGTGACGTCTTTGACATTACGTGTCGGTACACACTCATATTTATACTCGCACATAGAGAGGGAGAAGGGAGAGAGGAACTTGGATGCTGCATGTCGCGAATGAAGCCTGTCGGCTGCAACGCAATGCATCTTCAAAGAGAAGACTCCCCTTTTTCGTGTCCCGGCCTCTTTCTGTCTCGCAAAGAGGGAAACTCCTACCCGATGCAGTCCTCGTTTGCGCCGCTCGCGCCGCTCAATCATACTCTCGCGATCGCGATCGCAAATCACTGGCTCAGTCTCGGTATTAAAGAAAGCATACTCACCCCTTGCGCACTACAGATCCGTTCGGCTCCTTCATTCACCAACTGTTTGGAGTCGCTTTACAACTGACCTTCGTAGAGTTTGCTAATAAATTATTGGATTGTTTGTGTGAGTATGTAATAGTGGCATGGACCATGTCGACGACCCCATCAGTTGCCACGGCCAATGCCCGCAGTCCCATTAAGGCCTGTTAGGGTATTTCCGAAAATTTGATGGTAAAAGGCTGATTCCAATTCTACTTACCTGATTCTAAATTTACCGCATCGCCCTGGTACGTCGTGCGATTAAAAGCAGAAGTTAGTAAATCCTGTGCAAAGTACAAACACTCAATAACTTCAGTCGAATAATCCGGGACATCCAATATCTTGGATTAATTGTCACGGCTTTCATCTAAACAGCGTTCAGTCCTTCCCCTTAACAACGTTTAATTAACGAACAGCGAGTGGCAAAGATAATCTTAGGAAGCCCCGGTCACAAAGCATCATGACTTTGCATTATTCACTCCTGCACTCTGCATCTAACACCAGCGTCGCTGACTAACGTTGTAATTAATAACAAGCTCTAATAATGAATCAGTCGCAATACATTCAGCCAATGGAATATGGTCGAAGAACAACTGCAGGGTTCGGGCGATCCTTAGCGATACAGTTAAAGAGGAAGCGGAAAAGTTTGCGTGCTAGGCGAGCAAGAAGGCAGAGCCAGCTTTGTCGGAGGTTGGGCGAGAGACGCAGAGAATCGAGCTTTTCCTTGCTGGCTTTTCTTTGCTCCGCCTGCGACACAGGGCTGATTTCCTTTCGGGAAGCTTTCAAGCGCGTGAAATTCTAACTAGCAAAGTTTTCCCGCGGGCTAGCTGAGGTGGCTCACGGGGAGAAACGAAGGGCTTCGCCCTTTCTCGTCTCTTGGTGTGCCAGGGAGAAAAAGGGGGGAGAAGGAGAAGGAGAAGGAGGAGGAGGAGGAGGTGGCGGGAAAGGGGCGAGGAGAGAAAGAGCAGTTGACAACTTTTTAATCTTCTCGGGATCTCTCATTGGATCAGTTGGCTCGTACTAGCCGTCGCGAAATTCGCATCTCGCTAAACAAATTTCTCTGCTGGAGCTCGATCTCTCTCTCTCTCTCTCTCGTTTTCTCCCTCTCGCAGGCGTGCGTTTGCGAGCACTGCCATTTTCTACCTTGATTGCTCGACTTCTCGGATTTTCGCGGATCCCCGTCACCTGGCTGTTACTCGTTTATTTGCATTATTAGCGTACCTCTTCGCACCCCCCCTTGTTAGGAATTTCTATCCTCATTGGAGACTCTCTGTCGTTCCTACGTTTATTCCCATTTTTCACCCTGTCACAATCAACGGCTGCTTTACGCTCATGCTTGAATGAATGTGACACTTTTGTGTGCTGGAGTAGCTAGTCATTATTGTTAATAAACAAATTTAGAAAGACTTAAACGGAGAAAATAATGTATCACGAACTTCGATTTTGGTTTACGATTATCAGTATTTGAATATATCTTAGAGCGTTGCTCTAACTCTAACTATAACTGGTAGTCAATAGAAGCAGGTTTCCCTTACTCTAGTTATAGAAACGCTTTATGCCGATTGCAGGTAATACCCGGACCATTCCACTATTATCAGGTGACGTGTGCCTGTGTGCAGAGTAGTTTATGCCTTGGCAGGTCGTCCTGCATTGAATCCGTGATGCACAAGACCATACAGAGTATTATTAACAATCAAATTTCAAATGACTTAGATGAACATAATTCTATGTCGATAATTTCGACTTTAGTCTACAATTACCAGTGTTTACATATATCATAAATTATTCCTCTAACTATAACTGCAGGCAAATACAAGCCGGTTTCCCTTACTCTAGTTATAGAAATGCTTTATACCGGTTGCAAGTAGTATACAAGCCATTCCACAGATAATTCTTTGCGTGGAGTGCAGCAGCTTCATAATTGAGAGACATTTCAGTATTATCAGGTGATGTGTGGGTGTGTGCGAGGTTAGTGTTTGCCTTGGCAGGTCGTAGCTACATTCAACCTGTGGTGCGCACAAGACCACACAGTGTACACCGAGATCCACAGCCTCGGTAGTCATGGCAACTTTTGATTATGTCTCTCGGCTTGGCTCGCTTTCTTGGAGCCCGGACTCCTAGTGAGCATTCGTTGTGGCTCTCCCACTCTCTTTCTCTTTCTCTCTCTTCCGCCTCTTACTCGAGTGTGCGTGCGTGCGGATTCTTCGCGTAAAACGAGTGAAAAGGAAGCAGCACGCTTGGCTGACTCCCGAGACAGAATAAAGAGCGCCACCACTCTGTCAGAAGTGTGCGTTGGTTGAGTTTGGCTGGTGAAGTTCGGCTCTGCGATATTTCTTGTAAAGAATGCTTTGAGACCTTTGCCATATCTATCCGAGCGGAATGGATCTTTGTTCACGCGTTACTGTCTTATTTGATTTCGTCTACGAAAGTATTGTTTAATGAGTAAAGTTTAGGGCTCATTCGCGATACTGTTTATTTTTTACTCACTTACATAGACGTTTTTCCGTAAGCATAAACTTAAGCATTGTTAGTTCCATTGAACTTACGCCTGATGAAGTTATTACTGATTTTCCTTAACTGAACTGAAAAGATCACACGATCGAACGTGGATATTAATAAATCAGTTTTAGCATTGATTAATTGGATAGAAGATAGAATATAACATCAATCACTCCGGATTACGTCTGTCATACAATCGCCCGATCAATTTCGCACCACCTTGTAACATTAAGCGCCCATTCACCCGTTCACATTGTCTGTCGGATTTATATGAATTCTTCTCGCAAACAAACCCGATTTCACGCTCGGAATACAACGCGATGCGCGCTGGAAACACCCCCGCCCAAAAAAAACCGTGTGCGATTTGACTTGGATTGGCGATTAAACGACTGTCAGCCTGCAAACACTAGCGGCGACTAGCAGCAGGGGCCAATTGTTAATGAAATCGCTCGGCAAAGGAACAGATCGAGCTTTATCGCGTCGGGGATCGGCAATCAGTCGGTAGAACGGGTTGATCATCAAGCACGTTTATCGTCTCCAGTCCTTTTCGTCATCGGTCTGCTGTTCGCCCCCGCTTTCCGCCGGAAAAGAGGGGCGTGAAAAAACACAGGAAAAAGGGGGGGACGAACAAAACGTTTTGGTGGAAGCGCGTGGCACCGGAAGTATTGATCGCGCCCGGATAAAATCACTTTCGACGTGGTGTCGTGGTTAAAGGTGGATGGCATTGAAGAGGGGGATGAGAGGGTGGCTCGAGAATCGATAGTTTGCGAGCCGCTTGATTTAGGCCGATATGCGGGGCGTGTGCCGGCGGATATAATGTATGGTAAAGCCGACGAGTACACGCGCGCATAAACGATAAGCTTCGTTGCTCGTCCTATTCCGCCCGCCTCTCTTTCTCTCTCTCTCTCTCTTGCTCGATGTTTATCTCTCTTCCTCTCTCCCTCGCTCATTCGCTCTCTCTCTCTCTGTCGGCCTGAAAGGGGGAAGCAGCGCCGATTTACATAGCAATTAAAGCTCGCAGGCCTGGCTGTCTCGCAAGCGTAATAAAATCTCCGCGAAACACAGAGCGCGTGCCCATATAATAAGCAATTTGCATAAGCCCCGCCGATTCCCATCGTAATAACGTGACGCGCGCGCACCCCCGCAATAAATGAACTTTTTGCTTTAACGCCCTGCGCCGATACACTTCGCTCGACATGATTGCCACGGCTTTGTCGAATTTTGTTGGATGATATTGGCGCATCTTGTCGCTAATTTGGTTTCCTATCGCTTAACCTGTTAACTCGGTGCGTTGCGTGAAGTGTAGCTTTCCTTGTTAATTATGGTGAAGGACAGCCAAATAAGTATACAAATTGTTGAAGGAGAGAATTACGAGATGAGTTTGTTCTTTAATGTTTTGTGTTTGTTTGAATGGTATTTTGTTTTAAGCTTCAAATTAGCCTCTTACGAAATCAGTTACAAGTATCGTGAATAATGTAACACAATGGGAAATCTGTAGAATATTGGTTTCGATAACAGGACATGTTCATTTGTCGAACTAATGGTCGTACAAACTGGACAAACGATGTTAGCTTCGGTACATGCCTTTATATACCGTGTACGCCTATGATTTTGAGTAACGTTAGTTAGAATTTGAGACGTTTAATTTCCAATCGCAACCAATCGTTACAAGTTAAATCACCAATTCTGTTACACCTGCTTTATTTACCTTCCGTCGAACACCTTACTTTCAAACATTGCGTGGAGCATTATAATCGAACCAACTCACCAAATCAAAGTTTAAAGGCTATTAGAAATCGATCGGATCGTAAATCAAGTTCATCCCGCCGGAAGCTAGTGACAAAAGACTCAGGCGGGAGTTTTCACAAGAATGATCAGGTAGCTGGTAGTTCTGCTGGCATTATGGGGCGGCGTTGATAATGGGGAGGGATATCGGTTGGCCGGGGAACAGGGCAGCAGCGCGGGCCGCGATAATAACTAAATTGTATGCCAGCGACGATAAAAGCGATTACTCTTCGTTATTTGTAGCTGCTGCAAACAGCGGCATTATATTGTCGCGCTGATTGATGATTAAGTTTCATAATTAATGCCGGCCGCGCCGCAGCGCACCGCCTACGCCGCCGCCAGATAAACTGCGTTGCCGTTGCGACTTGGGCATCGTAGCTCGCTCTATGAAGCTCCATTAATAAATTACGAGAGCGCCGGCTTCGTCAATCCACTTTTTCAACAATGCAGGTCAGTCTGCTAGCCCGGAGCTAGATTGCCGTCCAGTCAGAGCGATTATTCAGAAGGAACGGAAGTACTTGGATATGTTGTAGAAAAACTTAATAGTTCATTAAGCAGTGTCCTCGCTGGAGCAGCAGTGAGGAACTTCTTGTTGATAGTTTGCGCTCCTTGAAAAATAGGTCAGTTTTTATCGACAATTTCTTAATGCTTCCGTAATGTTTCTGTTCGCCAGTGTTGGTGCAGAGTATTAGTGTATGTTGCACATGTGTCAATGCTAGTGTTAAATATTCAGTAACAGTGGGCAACATGAAGGAACTTCGTGTTGCTTCAATTTTTCTCTATTTCTTTTACTACTCAATCGCAGTAGATTTATTTTCTATTCAAATGAATATTACTTGGACATTCTCATTTATCCAGACATTTTTCTCTTTACATTCTTTCATTAAATACATTTTCTTCGTAGAATTTCATAACTTGACACAGACTTGAAAAGTAAATCGTATTACACTTCGAATTTCTAATTGTTTACTCTATTTTCTCTTCGATCGTGACTAAGGGAAGATGATTGTACATGACGAAATGTAGCCACTGTACAATAGGTAATAGAAGAAAATAGACAGAATGAATGGCTATTGAATAGTTTGATGACTTCTTCAAGTGATAGGAGTCCCAGGCTCATCAGCGAGTCCACCAGCATCAAGAAAGGAGCAGACAGAGATTCTGGATGGAGTGAGAATTCACTGGAATCGTTCGGAGTATTTCGGTCACGTATGAATCGCCCGGTCGTGTACAGTAGGACTCTGACACTGGATAATAAAGTACATACAGCATTATGTACACGTACTCTCGAATCTTGACATATACTTTTAACAGTCACCCGAGAATTATTATTATCATTTTTCATCGGATTCGAAGAATCCTTATCATCAGTTGAGAAATAGCTTTATGATAATAAAAGCCATCTTACGAATAGATTTAAGGTTCATCGGATGTTCGAAAGATCACAATGACTTTGGACTGTTTGCTTATTCCTTCTAGGCTAAGTAAATATCCTTTCTCATTGAGATCCACTTTGGGGTCTCTTGTTTTAGTTCTCTAATGACTTCTCGTATTTTAGTTTTCATTCTTATCCTCTCGACTAAGCTTTCTTCCACTTCTATTTCTACACACATATATATTTCGTGAACATTATTCTAATTTCGTATCGTTCAAATGTCAGTCTTAGTTCATTCTTGTCTAAGTAATTATAAGTATCATCTTTCCTTTGTGGAGCTTGATTGGAGCAGATTGACTGTAAACCTAACTACAATTTCATCATCGTTTCATTTATTCGCTAAACGCAACACGCTTACACCTAAAACAGAGTTTTTCCACCGATAAAAAACAAGAGAAAAAAGGTTAAACACACATACTTCCAAATGATTGGATCGATCCCATTACTCTGCATGGAAAAGCCAATGCCTCGCAACGACTTCTCCGTATTCCCCAACAACAACGTCCACATAACAGCATTAAACAGAACAGCAACGCTATGGAAATCGGTTTGCCGGTACGGAATCGAGCGTCGGAAACTCCTCGATAAGTCGATCCTGTCTTAAGTTCCTCTCGAGCATTGAATTGTGCCGAGCGACTTCGTTTCCGGTAGCGAGCATTGCACTGGATGCTCGCTCTATTGCTCTATTCTTGCTCCATTTGTACGCTCGCCGCTTACGAAGGTGTACGTATGTACTTACTTGTTCCTTGTCGGATATACTTGCTCGAGTGGGCTTCTGTGGGCAAGTTTCATAGGCATGTGTGGTACATATATGCCGTTATAGCTGGGCTACACGCTGGAATTTCGGCTGGAAAATCGCGGTGAATCGCGAGTTTACGTCATCCGGGCTTCGTCGCTGGCCTCACCTGCTCTCGGGGATGAGAATGGCCGATGTAACGAGGGCCGTACACGAATCCTCCGCTACCCCGCTATTATACCTACAGTTCGCCCTCTCTCTCCCTCTCTCGTTCTTCTCTCTGACTCTCTTCTCGTGGCTTTAGTGCACCAAGCCCGTGTGTGGCCTGAATTGCGTGTACGGCCTCGAGCGCTTAACGGGAAGTGTTCAGCACGAGAAATATTTTCGTTTTTCACTCGCCACTGCCTCGAGTATCCCTCGCATTCACTGGCGAAACTGGCCGCCTCTTCGTCGGCTTGCAATAGTCTCGATATTCTTCTACATCCTATGGAGTTTTGTAGGAGATCGTGGACTTAACATCGCTTTTTATTCAATGAAACTGATAATGTTTTATTTAGTTTCAAAAGTACTTCTTACTTTGTTTCAATTAAGCAAAGATCGAAATAGAATCGATTCGATTTCAAGTAAAATTATCATGTGAATTTAAATAAAATGTATCAGACCATTCGATCATTTTCATTAATCGACGTGAAAAGGCACATTTTACGAATTATTCGTCCGTCGAGAGTGAAGGCGCGCACGCGAGTACGTAAATGGAGAATGAGCGTGCAAGGGGTAACGAGAAGTGGAAATAAAAATTCAATACAGCTTCGTTACAGCTTCGGTTATAGTGGAGCGGGAGAGAGGAAGCAGAGAGAGAGAGAAGAGGAGAGAAAGCGAGGTTGCAGACCCTCTTGTTCGGTCTCTCTGTCTGGGTGTACGGTGGGTGTGTGCGCAAGCATCAACCTTATTTGCATACGAAAATTATTCCGCTGAACTTCTCACCTTCGTTAGTGCCGGAAGAAGAGGGAAATAAGGGGCCGTAAACGGTGCGAGAAATTGAAAATGAATGAGCCACCGCCCCCCTCGTGCCAGCGTGGTTCAAATTGCTGTAGGTGCCTTTGGTGCTCGCTCGCTAAGCGAGAATAAGCGAGAACAGGACACACTGTACCCCACATGATTTCACGTTGAATCTCTCTTTAGTTCGCCCTGGCAATTCCCCCTTCAACTTTCCTGCCATTCCAAGTGCAGTTGTTAATACTTTGCATTACATTTCGTAACATCGCATTAAATTTCACTGCTTTACACAGTGGTTCCTTTAAAAAGCTTTGACGAACAGAGAAACGAAAGGAAAAGAACCCGTAGAAATTGAAATACGACGTTCTGTTTCTCTTTCCATTTTAACTGATTATACAAAAATTAAGTACTTACCAGTATTTCTATTTATAGAACTAGTAACTATTTAATGATCGATTTCGTTAGTTTGGAGTTTGAAATTAGATAACTGAAATGAATCGAGGGAGAACTTGAATGGGAAGGCTCGAAAGTACTTGATACTTTCATCCTCGAGAACTCAATGTCGGTTCTATTGTTATTTATTAGAATAATCAAGTCTAAATTTCTCCCTGCTTACCCGTTAAAATTTGACGGTCCTAACTGGCGCGCTCATGAATTCCTGCCGGTGGAAGTAGCAGTTGTTCCGAACTGTAGTAATTACGTTTCAAAGGGGGATGTTCCCTCTCAGTTCACTACTTCATTGAAACAATAGAATCGAGAACGAAGAGCATTAGCGCAGTTCAATAGTAAAGTCCGGCCACTTGAGAATCCTCATAATTCGCCGTAGAGGTCGGAAGTACCGTGGAGATGCTCGTGGGCGGAAACTGTGTCCTTTACAGGTGATAATGTTTAACGGCACCCAGTAGGCGACGCCTTACCGCCAAGTTTGTACCTACTGCATCGTTTATAGGAAGTTGAGCAAAGCTGCGCGCGTTTTAGTAGCGATAAAAGCCGAATCCCAAGAGTGATCGGTTCGCCAACTCTGTGATAACATGTGCTAGGCTAAAGCAACCAGGCTTCAGGGAAAGATCAGTAAAAAGTAGTCCTTTTATTCTGCCCGCATCCTTTGAGTAGCAAATAATGTTAATGAGTGTTGGTAGATACTTTGACTTGTACAATACGTAACAAATATAAGCATTGCACAACTAAATACAATGCTATCATTGTTTTTTGCGAAGAAGCTGTTAAGAGAACAAATAATTGCATTTCATACTACCGATAAATTGGTAATTTTGCAGCCTATATCGTTTTTCTTTATAACACACTTTGCTTTAAAAAAATTAGGATGTAACTATGACCGTGGGATGTTTGGTGGCGAGGAAGTGAGGATAATACCATCATTTTAATTTTTAATCCTCATTAAAACCCGGGTACAAGCAGTGGAGATTACAAGGTTGCGTATACGAAGATGTATACTTTACTGGCTATAATGTTTTACTGCTGCCACTCGGGTCTAGCAAATGGGACTTTGTTTCGTTTCGCGCCCGAGTAATTGCAGCATCTTCGACCCTGTTAGTTATTCGAACGTGCCGCGCACTTTCTGCGTGAAGTGGCAAATGAAGTTCGCCGTATAACTTCGATGGAGAGGCTAAGGAAATAGCGGCCTCTTTATTGCACCTCCCTCGGCGCAGTGCGTATTCCTCGCAATCTTTGTGAAGCACTGCATCCAAATGTAATTATCTCGTGGATATAAAATAAGGGCCCCTTTACGCCTGGTATTACAATTTCTTCGAGTTTATCGGGGTTTTCATATTCTACTTCGTTGCTGCATTTCGAAGCGTAGTCCCTGGATAATGAATATATACTCCGCTGACTCGAGAACCGCGGCTGTACAAGATCATAAACAATAGAAAAACATATCCCGTATTTCGAGGAAGTAAAATATAAAAATATCATTCAAATTACAAAATCCTAATTTTCCATTCAAGAATCTTACATGCCTATTCCAAGAAGCAATTATCAATTCAATTCCACGCTAATTTTCAATCGATTCGACAGAATTCTATTACTCACCGTCAAAGCATTCATTTATTCAGTAACGCGTCAGTCCCTCGAACATTAATATGTCAAGGCTTCCATATTTTTAACTACCCGACTTAGTACGTGCAGTGGTCGTTCGTGTTTGAAAAAATCCAGGAGAATCGCGTTCGTTATCCGGATCGCATCCCTATTGTGTCGGCGTCAGGCGAGTTTGCACGGTAGAAGCAAATGCGATAGGAGTTAATTTAACAAGGCTAGTTAGTCATCTGAAAAAGTGGGCTCTTCAAATAACCAGTTATGTAAAGCGTGTCTTTGTGCCTCTATCTCTCCCGCACTCGTTCCCTCCCGCCGCCTCCCTCTCCCCAACTCCCCTTTGCCGCCCACGGTCTCTCTTGTCAGTGAAAACTAGAACGGTTTAACAAAAGCTCGCTGGTCAAGCCTGCACGGCACAGTAAAGCGAGAGATCACCGGGAACTCTCTCTCTTTCTCTCTGTTTCTCTCTCACTAACTCCCAGAATAGAGGGTCGAATCCTTGTATTGGTGGTGTACACGCAGAAAATCGCGGTGCTCATAGTGACGCGATCCTGTCGCGTGTACATGGCCTGCATTTTCTGCTGCGCCCTTCATTGTTTGTTGCCCATTAACCCTTGCCTCTGTTTTGTGCGCGGATCGCACAGAGAGACACAGTCACAGCGCGGCAGCCCTCTCCCCACCCAGCTACTCACTTTTTTGTCCGCGGCTGCCTATTCATCATGGCAGAAGCCTTCGCTGAGAACAGTTGGCGAGGGCCGACAATAGAAAAACAACTCGCCATTGCTTAAAAGAGGTGTCCAATAAATTTTTCGTATCATTCGACGACGACGACGACGGCGACGACGTGTATGTCGGGATCACGATAAATGGCCGCGTGGAACTTTCGTAGTGGGACAAGCGGTGACGCATGAATTTCTCGCTGGTTCGACTTTTCTTTGGTTGGTTGTAGCTTCGTTGGAAGCACGGGTCGTTTTCGACGATACGTGGAGAGGATTTGTGATAGGCAAGCCTGTGATTTTTGGTTGCGAAAGTTGTGGATAAAGGTTCACTGGATGCTTGTAAGTTATAAGTCGATTATAAGTTGTAAGTGACTGAGACTACTCAGCATCGACTTGTGCCTTCTTATAGTAGTCGCAATTGAATTTCGTCTGACAAAATGAGAGAAATTTCTTCTCGAAGTCTCAGACTCTTCAATTCAAGTCTGGCGTCCGTTGGATTCACGTAGAAATGAATTCTTAAGAAAATAGTCCACTAATGTTTTGTTCGCACGAATAAAATGACTTGAATTCAACGCGAGTGTATTGTAAATATTGTAATCGGCGAGTCGGTCTTTCGAGTTCCGGGCAAACAAGCATGAAGAATGCAAAACGGTACAGTCGGAGCGCATTTAGATAATTTCACGAATGATCGCGCCTGAGCGATACTTGCGGCCGTTTTAATTGACATTATCTCGCTCTTACTAGCAGAATAATACGCGCTGTTGGGATTCCGCTAGCTTTGTTTCGTGAAGGCGTGCGTACAATGGAGGTTAGCCGAATACGGGTCACCTGAAATCCAACTGACTGACGTCATCGCATTGTGCCCCGTCATGCACCTGATTCAGTTACTCTTTCACTCTCTCTTTCTCTCTCTCGCTCTCTCTTGGGCTCTCTGAAGCGACTGGTAATTCTTCCCGTTATTGTGTTATCGAGCAAAAAACTAGCCAGGAAAACTCGTTTATTCGCTGTGGTGGTGCGTGTCTATACTTGTGCGCACGTGCGTTAGTGGGAAAATGTACGCTGGAAAAAAAAATGCTCGGAAAAAAGTGATGTTTCTTTGAGTCGGGACTTCCGCAGCGCGCAAGCTCCCGCCCCCCCGCGCAATTCATCCAGGACTCGGTTGGAAAATAATGAACAAGCGCGTCTAATTACAAATACTCCTCTCCCTGGTTTTGCCGGGGATCCGGGAGAACCGACAGACCCGACAGACAATAATATCATCGGCGATCCCTTCCAATTGGAATTTTATTACTGCGCCGATCGTATGTTTGCGGATTACTGTTTGAGGGCGTATAAAAGCGGCGGATAACTCTCGTAATTAACGAATGCTTGATGATGCCGGATACATATAATATCGTGGCAATGATTTACCAGGATACACTTCCGCCCTGCCTACACAGCATTATGCTGTTTTTGCCGAGCTCACTCCACCGATCTTTTTCCCCGATTTCCACGAACGCTATTTTCAGTCTGAAATTGTTTATTTTGCGCAATCTCACCATTTTTGATGGACGTAATTTCAACTGGTCCACATCGAAATTTTTAGGATAAAAAATCGTCGGGATTAACTCATACTAATATTCTGCCCAACTTTTGTATCGCCGAGACACGCCAATTCCAAAGAGAGAAAAATCCATGCTTTCATACCATAGGAAACTTCTAATTAAACGTTAATTAATTCGAGTGGCATGCCGCGGATTTCAAAGTGTCAAGTCGACCAATACAGACTGCCGGAGTTTCCACTACCAAAGCTCTCTCGCGCGCTACAATTCAAACGTCAAGCTCCGTTGCGTTGTCCACCAGGTTTTCCGCAGTCCATTCCGCTCGATCGATTACCGATATCCGTCGCATTTAACTGCGGTATGTATTTCCCGCTGGCTCTTTACGTTATCGCGAGTGATAGCCTTCCATTCTCGAGTTACTAGGCACCGAGTGCAGCTCCGTTCGGCCGAGAAAGAGTAGGAGGAGATGGAGGAGAGAAAGAGCGAATGAAGTCATGCCGGAGAAAGAAGAAAGGAAGCATCGAGAAGGGGTTTGGGGTTGGGTTGGGAGGCGGTTGCAGGCAGATTCAAATTGTTTGCATTGTGCGGATCCCCGATGATATTAGCCATTATATTAAACTCCGAGCGAGGAGTCCAGTCGACGAAAGGGCCTCGCAACGTGAATGCCATTTCCAGGGGGGGCTCTCTCCCGGTTCCAGGCACGCTTCCTTCCGCCGCTGACTCTTTTCTTTTTCACTCGAACTCGCGCGCGCGCCTCCTCCTGCCTCCTTTCTTTGGCCCCCAGGCGTGTTTCTTCGTATTTCTGCCTTATGTCCTGCCGCCGTACCACCTCCCCCTCCCCCTGGCGGCCTGCACTCCTCTTTCCAGTGTTTGTCGACGAGAAGCTGAACGAGCTGTTCACCCCTCATTACTCCCTATGACAAGTTGCTTTTTTTCTCCTTACTTTTTTTTCGGATGGAACTTCCCAGGATGCTGGGGAGCCTGTTCGTGCGGGCTAGCCCGCCCTGTCTCGCTTCTCCCTCGGGAGAGCCTTCCTTCTCCTCCCCCTGCTCCCCCATATCTCGGAAGTTACTTCTACGTGTTTTCGAAAGGAAAAACTATATGTATTGTGCCGTGCGCTGGTAAATATGTGCTACCGCGTCGGTTTCTGAGTGAACTGAGGAAAGTCTCGACTTAGAGTTTTACTTGAGAATATATTTACCGAACTATAATTGGTTTCTGACTTTTGGAAATTGTCAGGTGAATTTATAGAAATTAGTATAGGTTCGTTGCAATTTGTAGTATCATTTTCTGTGGCCTGTGTTCTGTGGCTCCAGGATATACGATTCCACATTAGGTGCTTTATTTTGCGTGTGCGTACATGGAGCGAGTAATTTGTGCGGGCACTGCTTCACCCGAAACGATCAACGAGCACTGGCAATCGGCCCGAACTGGAGATCCAATAGAAATAGAGGAGGATTCCTTTCATCTATCTACTTTTTGCCGTAAATTGTAGACCCTCGAAAGCTCGCCGTTTCTCAGTTTTAATGCCCTCGCATTAATCGCTAATTATTATCGCACCAGTGGTAACTGGTAGGCGCCTTAAATCAGCGAGGGATTTCCTAGTGCACAGAGGTCCTCCCGCTTGCCGGTGTTTAACGAGACCGTTCTCGCGATTCTATTTGTCCATAAAAGTAAAGCCATACGTATTCGCGCTCCTGCTCTTGCATATACAGGGTGTAAATTAAGTCCCCGAAGTGTCATTAATTGGAATCGATAGTTCTAGGCTAGGGAAAGAAATACGTATCAGAGAATTCTTGCTAATTTGCACTACTATTGGTTTCTTAGATTAGTCTAAGTATTCGGCAATGATAACAATATAATATGCGACTATAATAATTATATATTAGACATTGCTATAACATATGTTAAATACATGCATTATTTTTTGGTACACACATGCCACTTCGAGCGTCAAGAATAACTGGTTCAAATTAGCCCATTCGTATCATTAGCAGATATATCTACTTAATTCACCTATTTTTCATCATCAGACTACATCTTACACCACCTTTATTCATTTGAAGTAATATCAAGCTTTCTAAACTTAACTAAAATTTATACACAAATATAAAGACAATATCAATGATTAAATTTTATTCGGTCCTCGATATGATGCAAAGGAAATAATGACAGCTGAATGCTTACACCCTGTATACGCCGTCGACGGCTGAAGCGGTCTGATTTAGCAGCGCAATTTGCCGGGCGCGAGAAATTGAGAAGTATACGTGTAGCGTAAATTCGACGGGAGCATTTTCCGCGCGTAGGCCACCGAGCACGTGCATGGCCGCTCTGCGGGCGGAATCTTTCAAAATATAGTCTCCATACGTCTGCATTAATTTGTGGAGCCAGCCGAATGGGATGGCTATGGCCGGGGGTGCAAGCCGCGCATCGATAACGATTATTAGTCTCCTAGTGGCTTCGAGCTCGAAGCGAGCTTGCGATCGAAATATGTTAATGAGCAAGCGAGACGCTGCTAATGTGAGGAAGCGAGTGGCGAGGCGCTCTCGCTACGTAGACACGCGTGACAGTAAAATCGGAAAAGCGAGTGGGACAATATTATTTGCAATAATGAGTTTGAGCGCGGCATTATTGGTGGTCGATATGGTTTAAGCTTCGCTCGCTCTGTTATACTTTGCAAATGCACCTTCCGAGTGGATGCGCAATAGCAGCGAGTGATTCTTGTTCCTGGAATACGATATCCCTATGTATTTTGGAAAGCTGTTCCTGAAATTATCTACAATTTGTGTATTATTTATATATACCAGCAAATGTGATGGATATATTAAGTATTGATACGAACTTCCTTAAACCACAAAATTTCCATTCCAGCCATAAGCGATAATCAATTATATTAAACTATCATTCCAACATTTCACAACCATATATAAAATCTCCGGTGCATACGAAAAAAAAAATATATATCAAATCGACCATATCGGTCCATTTGATCGCTCGACATTCAGCAAGTAATCTTTTCCAATTAATCGGAATCCGCAAGCAAAAGCGTTCAATCCATTACATAGCACAAGCGTTGGAAACCGCTCAATCCATTACGAGAGTCGCCGGCGGTGAAGCTCTGGCCGACTAGAGTTTCAATATCCTTGACACTCGGAAGTGAATTCCAGGCGGAATCAAATATCGGCGATCGTTTCGAGTAGGTAAGATAAAGGCCATCATGCGGATGACGCATGCCGAGAGCCGCACGCAGAATTTGTAGCGCGTGCCTTATTGCTTCATAAATAGCGTGGAACGGTATTTCCGGACTCCTTCCTTCGAAGGTAGATCCAGTAGCACGGTGAGGGGGTTCGAGGAGAGGCGGCGCGCCGGATATACGTAGTGGAGCGTGCGTTTAATGTACCACGCGCTTCCAATATGAGGGAAATTCTTCGCGGAGGGATAATACTTCCCCCGAGCGCTTATAAACATTTCCTATTGCTCCTGTTTTTTTTGGTTTCGTTGGAGTCAGGGCTCTCGCCTATCTACAATGCAATGAGGGCCTGGACCGAGTGGCTTATGTCTTTGAGTGCCAGCTTGCGCGCGCTCCTGCTACCTTCGGATGCAGCTGCGTCTGTAGGATAGAAGATAAATGAATTTCGAGACCATTAATGCTCCCATAACTCGGCAATATCTCGAGAGCCGTCGGCTTATTATACGCCGCACTACAGATACACGTATGTTGGTACATGGTGTGTTCGGCCGGTTATCTCCAGTAAGGCGGGCCCGTTGCTGGAACTTTGATATCGGCGAGCGAAGCTTGTCAAGATTAAGGTGCGATCCTGCCACTGATGACAGCAGGAATACTGATTTAAAGTAACTTCATATGTTTAGTAAAATCATACAATTATAAATTATGTTGTTTAATAGAGACGACAATAATTCAAGTTCATCATATTATTATTTGTTCAATGTACTTTCAATATAATCCTTATTATAAATACACATTCATAATTAGAGTAATAAGATGTCACGTAGTTTTCGTGGAACCATCAACGTACTACGCAGCTTCCTGTTATAACATGTAATTCCTTGAAGCATAGCAACGGGCGATTTGCGTCTCGGTGAACTGGGAGCCTAGCGAGGAGATATTGCGATCGGATCGATCAGTTGAGAATAAGTTGTTGGTGCAGGTTGTCGGGTAATCCGATCGATGATAGCTCAGCTACGATCGATACACTTCGCCGGCGCGTTTATGCCAGCGAAACTTGACACCACGCACATGCTCGGCCGTAATTCTATACGCGAGATGTCGAATTCTTAGCAAGGTTGACGCTACGTGAAATCCAGTAGTGGCGGCCTTCATAATCTGATAACATTGTTTGCGGTATGGAGAACCTGTCACTTGTGAGATAGTCTATCCGTTGCAACAAAGATGATCCAGTGGATCAGGGACTCTCTGATAGGTTGTATTCTATCCCACAGCTTTCGTGAGCTTTGAATATTCCTCGGATCTTCCATATACATAAAGCGTGACTTCGAAATTTTCTATAGATTCGCCGGTGCCAAATCATCCTCCCTGAATTATACATACAAATCCACAGGCATGAATGATAAACAGAATACGAAGATTCATCAGTAATATCACGTCAAACTCGTCAGAAATACTTATTACAAAATCAGAGAATTCAGGCGATCATTTCAACTGATACTCTTCATTGCTGATAACAACACTCCGATATATCAATAGTTCTTTTTCTCTAAACTTTATATTTCAGTATTAAAAAGACTTTTTCCCATCATCAATCGAGCGAATTCTACAGTGCGGTGGTGGTACGATGCATATGCAACGCGTGCTTTGCCGTGCACCGCCTATTCGGTGCAGGCGGAGCTGTTCTGCTCTCGAATCGGTATTGGCACGCACATTCAGCGGCTTCGACGATAATCAAGTTTCAGAAGGCTGCCGACGTAGACTGAGAGAGACAGAGTGAGAGAGAGAGAGAGTGAGTGCGGAGAGGGGACGAGGGTCGAAACGAAATAGAAGGGGCAGCCGAGAAAGATGTGGATCGGGTAGTGCACGATGCGATAAAGGCAAACGATGCGCCAGAACGAGATGGTTCATCCGGTGCCAAAGATGCGCGTACCTACATTTCCACGGCAAACTAGCCGCGCCTTTTCCACGTACCTACTTCCGCTTCTCTCGTTTGCACATTTCATGAGCTTCGCCTTCGACGATCCGCCCTGTCTCTCCGAATGAACCAGCTGCTCTACGCATTAAAGTGCGCATCCAATATCTTTGATGCGATACATCCAGAATTCAGATGGAGTCTTTAACAAGGACTGACTTGAATTCCCACCCAAATGGAGTAAACTCCATGAAATAGTCTCTTTTTCTCTCAGGCATGTCATATATAAAATGATAGTTCAGGTGCTTTGTTATTATTCTAAATTGATTATATATTACACTTCACAAGTACATGAAAGTCAAATCTGATGCACTGTTGTACCGCGGTATTACAGTATTCCTAACAATATTATTAACATTCCAAGAAATGAAAACTTAGACAGTATTAACTCTTATCTTTACATATTCTAAAAATATTAACAATCAGCTTGAATTTTCTGTTTCAGCTCCGAGAAAATCCATAGCAGCGGAACTGAAGTGAACTGCGTGAAAAGTGTATAAAGTGCTTAAGGAGCGTGTAAAGCTAATTCGAGGCGTTGAGAATAAGCTGTCCGTGACTCGAGATGGCCAGAGCGGAGAGTAGTGAGTAACAGCTGAGCGATAACCATAAAGCAGTTAGGTTCATCGGGATCGGCTGGCAAGCACTATTTAGACGGGATTCCATTACCTCGTGCTTCTGCGTGCCTTCTCCTTCTCGGTGCTCACTGTGTGTACGTACTGTAATAGAATCGCGGGCTCTATTTTTGCGCGCGCGGCAACGTGGCTCGAGGCAAAGGTCTTCTGATCAACGTGAGAGCGATCTGTTTAAGCGCGACAGTGCTCCTTTCTCGCACCACCAGCCATGCAAAACGCACGTTGGCCAATTGATACTCTCTGCTTTTAAGTCATCTCCAAGGAAACTCACCTTTGTCAAGAAATTCGTATTCACAGGTGTTCTTTCAGATATGTTTTCTTAGTGACTAATAACTAGATTTTAATAAAGAGACTTTATTCTTTAACACTTCGACTGTCAAGTTGGATGAATTTAGATGACACTTGCATGTCTATTCACATGTATATTTATGACAACGAAAATAATGTTAATAGGTAGTTTTGGCAAGGTGTAATAGAAGTTCTAAGTGGAATAGTTAAAAATCTGTAAGATTGTTAGTCGATGTGTTAAGGAATATCTGAGAATACAGTTTTTCTTAAGGAAAATGAGTTCTTTGAATTGGATATTTTAATTATTAAGGAAACATGACTTAACTGCTTTTTATATCTGGCCAGAATTTTTATACGTTCATGAATATTTCGAGAAAGCAGCACAAGGTCGTACATCTGTACGTAATAATCTTCGTTATTGCATTTGAACTTTGGTTTTAGAAGAAGATTATGTTGGAGCCCGTTCTGTTAAAGCCTTCGCTAAACATCGTGAAATATAAACGCGTGTAAGTGAGCCTGCCTCGCTCTCTCACTTTCCCTGTCTCTCTGTGTTTCTATTTCTCTTCGGAGTGGCGAGTTATGCAACATAGATCGAAAATAGAAGAAGTGAGCGAGACGACGAGGGAGAAGACACGGTGACGACTAGAGAGCGCCGAGTAAGAGTCACAACACCGACAGACTCGGCCATGTGTAATAGATCGATTCTGCAATGTTTGTTGAAATGCTTGTCAGGATTTACTTATACTCTCGATGTTCCATTTCGAAAGATTGTTCAAATCAAAATCATAAACAAGAAATATCAGATATTTAATATAAAGCTAAACCATATTTCGTGCGAGCAATATTAGTATTGGAAAATTTGCACGTGTTGCTGTTTGCGAAATGAACATCGAAATTCAATTAAAATATGCAGGTCTGCATTAAACTAAATCGTGTTAGAATTCACGAAATACAGAAATCAAAAGGCTATCCATTAATCGTCAAAGTATATTAATCACACTCTATTCACTAGTTAGACACTTACTATATTATTTATTTTATAGTTCAATTATTTTCTATATGATTTACCTTTACATTAAAGATGCAGTTCAACACGAAATATTTTTTTTATCTGATTATCGTTGAAAGTGTGATTACACGCGACAACGTGCTCGTTTTGCAATCGAAGATTCGTCGGACTTTATAATTCTGTTCGAGCTAATTGGACACGCATAATTAATAACTTAGTACACGGCTTTAATTATGACAAGGTCGTATTCTCCAGGCCGTATCGCTGAATATGGCCATGCCGACTGACGAAAATCTGTTCGCTAAATCATGAATGCTCTCGACATTAATTAGTGCCGTCAATATCGGCCCGATTGTAATTTACAAATCATGCAAACCTTTAAATTGGCTTAATTAGCCGCGCGCACAATAACCAGCGCTGCGCCATTTCGTGTAACAATTACACGAACTGAATTGATATTTACGAAGATGTACAATTGCGAATTTCAGATACTGTTTTGAAATTATTCTCTTTTGTGTTTGCGTTCGTCTAAGTCGCCTTTATATTTGACTTACACATTGACGAAATTAATATGTTGAATGTATTAATTTGGAATGAATGGATTCCTATATTTAGCACATTCAATTATGTTATCTTACAAAATTCAACAGACTCATTGTTAAAACTAATATCCCGGTATTATAAATCATACAACATCCTTTCAGATGTGATGAATTCAAAAACACCTGCACTTTCCATATAAATTTTCGACAGAATTCATTCAAAATTTAAATGTTAAGTTTGATAGACAATCGTATATGTTTCATCTATTCTATATTAGCATAGTCATCATATCTGATATAAACTTCCACGCCAAATAGCCGAGGGTAAAGGAACTTGGACAGACAAACCATCGCACGAGCCATTCGCCTCGAATAAAGTGAATAAATTTCGAAAGCCAAACCTATACTTTATTCCCTGTAGCCGCCCTTTACCTTTTCCGTTCGTGTTTTGACTTTACGCTCTTCTGTTTCCTTTTTCGATGCAGGCGGGTAGCCTCGCTTCGAGGCAAACACGATCGGTTACCGGGAAAAAAAGCTGTCGGGCAGGGCAGGGGCGACGGTGGGCAGTACGCAGCTCGACACAGATAGAAATCCAATGTTTACCGCCGGAGAAATTAAACTGTAGCTTATGTCAATAACGCTGAACGCGCGCACGGATGTTTCTGTATTCCCTTCCGTGTGGATCGAGCTTTTTACATGCCCCAGGCTGATCGTCCATACTAGTCGTATTTACATGGAGTTGTGTGTGTCTGTGTGTGACTCTACCAGAATCTACCATTGTGGAAAATTCAAGAAGTCTCGGCTACGTAAATCTCTGCAATAGGAAATGCTAATTGAAAGATCCATTTTCCGCGGAGCGTAGATTTAATGTTTATTCATTATCTCAGGAGCAGGGGTTAATTCTGATACTGAATTATAGAGTTCCCGGACTAATTTGAATATGCAGCATATGGGGATAAGGGTATGATGTTGTCGTAGATTAAGGGTTAGTGACCCTAAACCACTCCTACTCGGGTTTTCGTACAGAGCAGTATTATTTCGAATAATATCTTTATTTCAAATTGATTTGCGTTGAATCTTCAAATTATTCACATCTTCCACGTATGTTATTATAGAACATACGGATACATACGGATCATACTGTTCCATCTTTAGTTGTACTAATATCCAATACGACTTTTTTCGAAATGCTTCCGAGAAAGATCCCACAATAAAGTATGAATTCCAATGGACTCCGTGAAAATTAAATCGTATGAAATCATACAATTAGTCAAACAATCACGATGCATTTCAGTATTTTATATTACAAGTTGCTCTTGTGGCTGTTCGTTAGCTAATCCACCATCTATCAAACTGAGCATCAGACTTATCATACACCCGCATTGCCTTTGCCCGATTGATCTCAATGACGATTTCGAGTCGCGCTGTGAGTTGCGCGCATAATCGGAATGAAAAGAATTTTCACGTACGCGCATGTTCCGATTGCGGGACGGCGAGTTCTGGCTGACTTTGATCCGGCCTTTCATTTCTTTTCCGTCCATTTCGATTCTCCCTTTCGGATTATCGACGAGCCGCAGCCGGGCGAGCTTTATGTGGCCGCGTGTGCAGGATCAGCGCACAATGATCCGGCACGAGCGAGGCAGCCTGCCTCGCAGCAGCCAGTCGCGAAATCATACGTGCCCATATATGCGAGTACATACGTATGCATCCACTTCAAAGTAACGCCGCCTTAAAGCGTAATGCGTGCTCCCGCATTTTGCACGGTCTGCCGCGCAACTGGTTAGAAGGGCATCAAGTTTTGCAACGAAAGGAATTCGGAGTCACAAAGGACAAGAATGTAAAAGAGAAAATAATAATTGATGGATTGTGTGATAGCAATTAATTTGCTCGATTCATTGATAAATATTAATAAACGATAATATTTAATATTAAATGAAATTGTGTCAGAGTTATAGATTACTGTTCAAATCTAAAGAAGTATGAAGAATTATGTTACGCACGAAAGTAGATCAAGTAGTACTAATACTGACGCGAGATCATGCTAACAAGAGCTGTTATTAACAGCACAAAATCTTTTATAAAGCACTGATACTTAACAAGTTCAAGTACATAGACGAGTAGAAGGTATAACCGTTATAAAAAGATGTCAGTAACAGTTTCCATGAATCTGCATTCACACGATTATCTGTAGCATGTAATGTGCTTTTAAAAGTTTAATCAAACAGCAGTCAGATCGAAGAATGATGTGGAAATAATTATTCCGGGCGCACGGCTCCGCTCGTCGCCGTCCTACTTGTGCCTGTTTTAAATTGGAATTTTTGTCACCAGTTTTTTTAATTATTCGCGTTGAAGTGTATTTGTCGCTTAAGAGCGGCGAAGCGTCGCGATTCACCGTCCGGGCCTTTTTCGAGCGTGAATTTCGACGGTTGAAGGCGACGGACAGGGATGATGTAAATGCGAGTGTTGCATGAATAATTCCCGTGCATATATACATGTTCACATATGGTACATACGGGAACAGAGCGGAGAAAATAAAGCGCGCGCGCGCGCGCGCGGGCGGGCGTCGGGCACCTGTCATGCGAGTTTACAGTTTTTCGGCGCGTTAAATTCCTGCCATGGCGACAACCCTCCGATCGCAAGAACGTCCGAACCAAGTTGGCATTAATTCGCACTCACCTTTCCTACCATTCTCTGTTTTAAACAAGATTCTTGTCTTATACGTTATATTTTTTTTATTAATATAGTAACGTTGCAGATTTTTTTTTAACTATTTTACACTGTAAAGTTACAGGAAAGTGTTTAGATTTTCGGTATGCGGACATTGATATATTCCAACTGGTCTGCTGGAAGCTTTTGTTACCTTACGAACACACGCTTGATAGTTAACCTTCCTTTCATTGTATTTACTTCAAAAGCAATCCGCGCGCGCCACTCGGACACACCGAGTGCTCGCGGTAAAACGACGTGAAACGAATATTTCCGCTGTAATTGCTTTTGCCTGGAGCGGCCGACCGCGAGAACGGCGACGCGAAAACGAATCGAGAATTTAAAGGAACTAATTCGAGGTGTTCAAGTTGACGCGTCGCTTGTTATAACAGAATAAAGGTTTACTGATTTATAAAAGTCTCCTGGATTGTGTCTGCTTAAACTCGGATTATACTACTTAGACACTTTTAGCGTTCGAAATAGTTTCGCGATGTCTGTAAAACTGGAATAGCGATCAAATGAATTGTTAATTCTATTATGTTATTTATTTATCAGTACAACGAACAATGCGAACCGTTTCAGAACTATTTTATGCCCATTATTCAATTTAAATAACGATTCTATTCACTCGCTGTAAAAACAGTTTTCTATTCAGGAACACGTAGTAGGTGAATGCGCAGGCGTATGAACGCTTCAGTTTCGATATTTACGAACAATTACGCGCAAGTTCATTTTCAATTGAACACTATGAATGTATCGAAGCTGTCCAATCAAGGACTCGACGTGAACAGCGGCATGAACTCGTCGGAAATACAGATTTAATTTACACAAAAATTCCACGAGAATTAAATAATAGTCCGTAGTACCTCGTTTTAAAATCATAAAATCATTTTGCCATCTGGCTAGTATTATGCGTGTAATGAAAAAATTCAGGCGCACCCTTGAAAACTTGATGTCCATTTAATGACTGGAAACGTTTCGCGGTCGAAGCCAGTTGGAAATCCAATTATTCAATTAAGAATTACATTATTTTAATTCTGGCGGGAAAACTAGGAAGAAACGAGAATTTCCAGGAAATTCTCACGGTAGATTGCAGGGCCTTTTGAATCGGCTCCATGTGTGAGAGCGTAGCGGCAAGTAAACAGCGTGGTACCGGTTGCGCAGGTGGTGTCCGGAGCGGAGCGTAGAACGTTGCGCGGGCGTACGAGCGGTGGTAGAGCAGACGCAGCAGCAACAGTAGCAGCAAGTGTTCTAGAATCAAGATCCCACGCGGCGCGCGTCCGTGAATGCGCGGCTCGCGAAGCTCTCGAGCCTCGGCGTCGGCGAACCAAGCACGCACGCACTAGTTTTCGGGCGTACGCGCGTCGCGTACGACGGCTTTTCTATCTGGTGGAGAGAAAGAGAGACAGATAGAGAAAGAGAGAGGAAGAGTGAGTGAGGGCAGAAGGAAGACAGGCCGAAAAACAGGAAGAAAGAGAGAGGGAAGAGGCGAGTGAGCGCGTACTCTCGACCGCCGGTTGAATATAGCATCGTGGATGGGTCGATAACGCGCAACTCTCGCTTCGCCTGATCGTCGAGGCCGTGATGTCCTCGTAAGCCGAGCTTTCCTCCCATCGGCATCAGTAAGTCTCGCAGTGCCGAGACCATCCTTACCGGAGCGAGAGGAGGCGAGCGAGCGGAGAGACTCGAAGGAAGTAAGAGCGTAGCCGGTGTCGTCTCTGGCACTACAAGGTCGCTGAGGTCCAAGACATCCTCCTGGCAGGAGCCCTCTACAGCGGCGGCAGCCTCGCGAAGCTTTATCAACATCGCCGCCACCGGCGGCACCACCGCCACCGGTAGAACCACCACCACCATCACCACCACCACCATCACCACCACCTCCACTACCCCCAGCATCCCCAGCAGGACACCACCACCGCCACCGCCGCCAGTAGTAGCAGCAGCAGCAGCACCGGTCGTCATCTCACCACCGCCAACACGCTCACCCCACCGGCTTTCCTCCTTTTCTCTCACCCTCCTGCCACCCGCTCCGGCGCGCGCGCGTCCACCCCCGCCCCGGACCCACGCACCGAGAGGGACAGTTCAGCCGTGACCAAGGCCAACAACGAGAGTGGACAACCCCGAGGGTGCTCTCAGGATAGATCCGTGGCCCCCGTCGGATACGCGAGGATTCGCATCTCTCGAGGATTGTAACGCGCACGGAATTAGGTCTACCATGATCTAATGAGCCCGGGGAGCAACGATCGAAGGAGCAACCTGTCATCACCAGTCATGATGCTCCAGGTACTCCTCCTTCCCGGGTGCAGACACGCGGACACCCAGCCGGTGCATTAACAGGTTGCTTTTGGCTGGCTTTCGCGCGGCTCCATCCCACCGGTGCTCTCCCTCGTGTACTGCCAGAACTGGTCAACCTGGAAGATCCCTTTGATTGTGATTTCAAGATTCCACGTTCATTGTGAGGCAGAATTATGATGTGGAAGAGTCGAACCCCATCTTGTACTCCTGAATGACGACGAGTGATTGTTGTACTCATTAAGAATGCCTGATATTCGATATTCTGAGAAAGGATGCTTGGTTCAGTGACACCTCTATCATGCGTACTTGTGATGGAGAATGAGTTGAATGCTGTGGAGTTACCAGCCGAGAGCGAAGTTAAGGGAGGCAGAATCCCTGTTACAATCAGAAGTTGGAGAAGCTGGTGAGGTGCGATGCCGGTGTAAGGAGGGTGCCTTTACTTCCCAGGAATCCAGAGGACGTGCCGATAATCCAAACCGCGCGGTTTAGTTCTCGGGCGTAAAGCCACCGCCAAGACACGGTATTCAGTGAGAGTGAATCGCACTTTAATCGGATCGCCAGCGTCCTCAGCGGGAAAGGCAATCGCTTGCTTTAGGAAGGGCGCAGTCCAGCACGTGCTAGCAGCAAGAGCACTAGCACCAGCAGCAGTAGTGGCGGTGGCAGCAGCAGGTCGAAAGGATATAGAAGCTACGGTCACGTTCTAAATTTAGTGCTCGTGTAGTGCGGTCGCGTAGAAGCAGTGTCGTGATCCGTGAAAAGGCTAATAGAGCCTCGCTTACGATGCGACGGCGGTCCACTCGTCTGGAAAAGCCGATCATCAGTGGAGCCCGGCCAGCACGGACATCGTTTGCGCGTAGAAAGTGACCGCGAATCTTGATCGGATCATCGTCGGTCGCTCGAGCTTGAAATACCGTAGCGACGCGACGGGGAGTGAACGCTCTCTCGCAGGGGGTAGCAAGAGCGCGTTGACGCTTTTTTCTCCCGGCGGCGCCAAGAATGAACGTTCCTCGGATGAAAGGTGGTGCGAGCACTCGTCAAAGCCAGTACTCTCACCAGCGCGCTGGAGTGGACCCGGAGTGCAGCATCATGAGGGTTATTTAGTATCGCCCAATGTTGTGACAGGATCAAACGAGAATCTCGCAATCGAGCCAGTGAGTCGACGAGGACGTCTCGCCCGGCGCGCGCGACCGCCGAAAACCGTAGGCGCCGCAGGGGGAGGAGGAGGAGGAGGAAGAGTAGAAGCGTTTACTCGTGGTAAGTTCACTCGTGTCGAGTGAATCAGCTCGAAAGAATCGTCAGCGGAGTGTCAAGCGTCGAGGGTGCTCGACGTGGTGGTGTATATGGCGACGCGGCACGAAACATTAATGTGCATTGGGTGATAATCGGACGGGAGAGGAGTTTGCCTCTCAGCATCCCAGCCGGTCCAGGTAGCCCGCGTCGTTGGTCGTTCACCGGTGGCTTTGATGACGGCCGGGTGTCAGGCCGTCTCGGAATCGTGACGGGTCGCTTGGTGCACTATAACGCTTTCGAGAGTCAATCGCTCGGCCACGGTGATCGCGCACGGTGATCATTGTGTCTTGGTGTGGATCGGCCTAGTCGCGGTAGCTGGTACGCGCGCGTTTGAGCTACCAAGGCACGAAACATTAGTGCCCCACGGGAAAATGAGGAGACCTTCTTCGTTCTACACCTCAAGGTAGGCAGCATATTCTCTCTCCTAGTCCTCTTTATGGCTTTACTGCTGCTCCCCTATGGCGGGCCAACCACCAGAAACTTTTCCTCGCTTGCTTCACGTTGACGCGCCATGCCGCCCAATGACAAATCCCTCCCCGGGGCCTTAAGACGACCTCCTCGCCGGTGATCTTTCTTTGGAGCATGCGTGAATTTCCAACGGCCCCAACGGTGCACTTCGCCGACGGGTTAATCTCGGATGCAGTTACGTCCAGTTTGCATTTCGCGAGGCCGTGCCAACGATTCTAGGCTCTGCCTCAGCCTCGAGGAATTTCCAAGTAGGCGTGACTTAAGAGACTCGAGCCAATGTGCTAATAATTGGAGCGCTGCCAGTATACGCTTAATCAGAGCATATTTCTTATTTGTCCAGACCAGTTGTTTCGGGGGATAATAGTGTCAGCGTTCCTGGCGATATTTTATGTCGCGTACAACTGTGGCGTCCGTTTCAAACTCCACTTCTAATGGTAGTTCCTATTTTGAACCTTTAATCTTTAGATAACCACTTGAGTGCCAGTCAAGTGACTAAGAAGTGTTTCTATTTCAAATTATAAGGAGTCTGCTCACTCATCAGCATTAAAAAATCTAAAACGCATTTTTAAGATATCTGTTTAATACCTAATTGTAGGAGTAGTAGGAAGCATTTCTAATTGATTTCAAAGGTTCTGATTGTTCTCAAAATCTCTACATATTTTTCCTCCTTTGTTATGTCGGTAAGTCGCGAAATAAGCGAAAGTACGATTATAGGAGAATCATCTCCATCAATTTGTCGGTTTATAAAGGGAGTGGTACCATTGGCAAGATCCTCGACTATCATCCGCTTTCCTTTTTTATTCGGCCTCTAAGCACACAGGTTACATTGGGTGGAGGGCATCGATTTGATATAAGCGAGCTCGCTTTTTGCGTATGACGACGAGTCCGCAGCCGGCTTTTCTCACGGTAGGCTTGACATCGGCCAAAGAAGTTTAATGTCCGTTCGAGACGAGTCCGACGTGATTAATGTACGCGCGCGTCGTTCGGCCCAAGCTACGACGCCGACGCTCGGCGTCTTTTCATTTTGCGCAATCCGTGGAATGCGGACGCCACCGAGAATTTAATCGTCTGAGCAGGTTGTCCACGCGACGACCTCGAGGTCGGCGTCGTAGTCGCCGGGTGGGAATTTAGTCTTCGCCCGGTAATTAGCTGGCTCGCTCGCCGATTTATCAACAAATTCAGAGCGTCGCCGCCGTTGCCGTCGCCCGCTGGACCAAGCAATCGAAGGAATGCCTGAGACCTCGCGCTCGTTAATTATTTATCAGCGAATTCCGCGCGTCGACACCCTCGGCCGGCCACCCCCGCCGCATATTAATTTCTTTTCATCCCGCTTGACTTTAATTAAGCGCCAGTTTGCCGGACCTGGAATCCCAAGCACGCGACGCCACTCGGAATTATGATGTACTGGTAATAAGATGATCTTCTTTTCGTTGATGAAGATCTGCTGAGCGATTTTGTGCGCCGGTTAGACCGGATTCTATTTAATTGGAGCTAAAAATTGCCGAAAGAAAGAATAATCGGGGACATTCCTTCGAATAACAGAACCCAAGGAACATTTCATTCGAATGGCAATTGCTCATAATGACGAAAGATTTCACGATGTATTATATAACATACAAATCTATACTGTTGTATTTTGTATATTCTGCTCGGAATAGTTTAAGAGAATTCTAGGAAGTCGTTCTTAAACATGAAATATGATGTCGTTCACAGATTCGTCCGAACACGCGCGATGATTCGGTATGCTTTTTCACCGGCAACGAGCAGGAAGTGTCGCATGGCGGCATTTCGTTTAAAAACGATGAGCTAACAGCGCCACGTAAATGGACCCACAGCCGATGCTGGCGTCGGGAAAAAGAGCCGGGAAATCTACCGGTGGCCACTTTGAAATTGGAGTTGGTTCGCCCCTCTCTCATTCGCAGCGATACCAAACAACCCGATCATGTTATTAATGCACAAACATACAACTAAAGCCGACTTTTCCTTGTATTACAATTATAAAACAATTAACATTTATTAATAGAAACTTGTCAGGCAAATCGTTTGTTCTACATGATCTTCGTCAATCATTTTCTTCTAATTCTAAAATATGTAGTTTATATAAAGCCGCTCCCGAATATTTAACAAGTCTACCTCATTATTTGAAAACCATTAACGCAACCGTACATAATATTTTACATTAATGGGCGACTGCACCTTAGAAATCATATCTCAGACTGCAGAAGGAGAACGAGTGCGTCCTTCTGTCAGCCATGTGAGCAACTTTGCTGGCGCTTGCGCCCTTCGCAGCCCCTGACAGGCAACAGCCACAGCCGCACTTTCATGTACACGTGTCGGGGGAAGCCGTCAGTGGTGTTGGTGATTCGTAGAGGGGGAGCAAAAGGGGGATGATGGGGGCGGGGGGCAGAAATATCGGAGTTCGATTTTGCGTTTTGCGCGAGGGAACGCGAGAGATTTTCGTAATAATGTCACGTAGCGGGGACGCACTGCCGGCGGCTGGCTCTCCCGGTGGCCCAGCGACGGATCAAAGGAGAAGGAAGACGCTGGCTCCGAGCAATTCGTGCTTTTAATTTAGCTCACGAACCAGCCGAACCGCCTCCCACCAGCCCACGGCGCACTGTTTGAACTGGAACGTGTCCTGGGTTATCCTTATACAGCAATAACAAGAAACTCCGCACGGAATTCGCTCGGTCCTCCGCCGGCGCACACCCACACCCTTTTATCCGACGACTGTACCCTCTCGCTCCAGTCCCGGCATTATCAAATTTCAATATTGACACCTTCGCCTTGCATCCGCGGCACCGTTTTCCTTCACTAATTTCCCGCGCGTGCCTCGAATATTCTCGCGTCTCTTCTGTTACGTAACCTTTAATTGAAACGCCTGTGTTTGTCGTAGTTTTGTTGCCGGTTTCTTTTGGAGCCTCTTGGATACGTTCTTATTTCGTATTTCATGCACGGAATGATAATTTGTTTAGAGAGTAATTCGTTACTCGCCGCGATTGATAATGAACGTCGAAAGTATATGAATTGTGCGGTTCATTAATTAATAGTTCATCGGAAGTAATTTCGGGGTATTACACTTTTTTTAAACTAGTGAGATTAGTTAGTTGCGCTGTCATAAATTCGTAATGCCAGGAGGCTAAGTAGAGGGATAGCGATGACGTGATTTTAATGGCGAAAGATGTCGGTCTTTGGGTAAAGTTTGAGATTGTCGCTTGGCCCTCGGCTCCCCCTCGGGATAATTCTAATTATTGAAGTTGAGAAAAATTACTTAATCCGGCGAATGCGCCTGAGGAAGGGCCGAAAGTGGCGTCATTAGCTGAAATGAGCGGTTCTTCTTTCACGTTCACCCCCGGGTCACTCTTCTGGTTCACCCTCTCCACCATCCCTTTGCCAACCCTTCCCCGTCGATATTTGTTTTTCTTCTCGAGAAGGCTTCCCCCATGTACTTTGACCCCGAGTACTATATCTCACGTCGCCAGAAAGAAAATGTGGGCCCGCAGGAACGTGGAACTTTTTTTTCTCTCGAAATACCTTGTTAGATGCTAATGTTTATCAAATACTTTATATTACACATCAATTCTTTACGCATTTTAATACAGTTTCCGTAATTTAATGTGTCACTTAAAATTATTAAGTAACTTTTTCAAACTCACTGAAAATATCTGGAATTCTACGTAAATAGTTTGATATTACCAGAATTACAAATTGTGTCAGTTGTAGACGTATCCTTAAAATAAAGGCAATACGAATTTCTGTCAAATTTAGCATACTTAATCTTTTTTTAAAAAAAGAAGAGGGGTTGATAAAATTAATACTATTATAATAGATTTAAAGCGCAGTGCCGACAGACATGGCAGACATTTCTATCCTGCGCATTCAATTATTCCCTCTACCATTCTTGCGAATGTCCTTTTAAATTCGCCGGGAATAATATCGGGACGGTTGATATTGTGAAATTAAAATGCACTGCGCGGCGACGATGTGACTTTATATCTCGAATGGAGTCGCATGAATATGTGAAATCATACAAAGGAACCACGATCGAGAATTTGCGTGGAAATGTTCGGCGGCCTTCTATGTACTCACTTCGCTCGGCTGTAATACTACATATCGATTTACATATTACATACTGTCAGCTATTAATGTAAAACGGGGTCGCGGACCAGCAAAGTAACTTTCGCGCAGAGTGGAATGTGCTCTTGGCACTGTTCTTTCTTTGCCAACGCAAACGTGCCCCTTGGCATCCCCAGCGTGCGCAAACGGCCCAGCATAAGTAGGCAAAACTGAATTATTCATTTAATTACTTCTTCGTCGTGGGGTGCGTAATTCGATCACAGCAAATAGTTTATTTGAGATCCCACTTTTTGGGATTTGGCTGGTCCGCACATCGACAACCTTAATCTGTAATCTACTTATTATAGATCTTTATTGTAAATTTCCCACATAATTTGAATAGAATATTATTATACTTTCTATTCTACCTTGATCTGAAATTAAATTTCGGTAATACCGACACATTAACTTTAAGGATTGATTTTTAAACAGGAATCGAGTTAGGTAATCTTGCTTATCCCTAAACGGATTGCGTATAACGAGCAATCACCAACTTGCGATTTAAGAATTATTTAAATTGCTCTGAAAGGAATGCGTAAAAGTAATATCGAGAAAGCATTATTTCATTTGCATATTAGTATAATAACGACTCCGCAATCTGCATAAAGCGAAACGGATTAAAGGAGCAAGGAGGAGAAAAGAAATGAGGGATGAGGAACAAAACTAGGACGACAGGGGTTGCGCTTACCATCCACGAAGAAATTCGGGTCTTGAGGGAGAAGATAAGGACCAGCAGGTTGCACCGAGCGGATGGATGCTGGCATTATAGCGTAACCTGCTTCTAATGGCATAACTCGTTGACGAGATTATAATCAGCCAGCAGACATTAAAGCTGGAGCACCAGCCTTCTCGAAGAAACTTCCGGGGCCGTAGGCCCGTGAGAACTTACCGGATCACGTGCATGAATTAGTTGAAAATCACTTACACACATTACTTTGTCCTTCCAAGTAAAGGAAGGTTCACTCGCCTAATCTTTCATTTTCTGTACTCTTTACAGTACATTTTCGGAGAAATAGACAAACATATATTCATAACAAAGGTCAAATACAGTTTAAATATTGAAAGATATGTAAGCTTTTAAAAGGATTGTAAAACTAACGTTGATTGCAGAGCTGGGATTGTCTTGTGAACATATGCAATAGAAATTCAATTCATTATTGATCTAAACTCATATAGAAACACAAAAATAGTACAAACAAGTTTTAAACTTGGGTCGAATAATTTTTAATATTAAACAGTGTTTTATACCAACTGCGTGAAAAATGGCTACAAGAATTGAACACTCTTTTGCAACTTTCTCATTCTTCATTACATCACATTCACCGCTCCGAATTCCAGTCAGGTTCTACTTTTCATTCTATTGTAAAAACGTGTTCTTGATTCTTTTCTGTTTAAACCACACTCGTACCGGAAGAGAAAGTACTCTCACGTCTATCGCGGATATAATTGTACTTGAATTACAACGGTAATGTAGATTCAATGGAGGAAAGGCGTATACAGCTGCAACGGTGCAATCAAATAGAGATAGGGAAGTTACGACTCGCCTGGGCGAGAGCTCGCAGCCCTTACTGTAAAATAATAAAGACGTATGGCCGCCTGTATAAATGACGCAATATTTCCAGTTCTCGCCCTAGAAGTTACTCGCTTGATCACCGGGATGATACCAGCGCCGCGAAAGAAAAGTGGTAGACACGCTCGGCAAATTTTTCTTCGTGGAATTCATAAATCAGTGTTAGCGTATACGCACTGGAACGGTGACACAAGAGATATACGAATGATTTGCGATGCGAATTAGCATTCTGTGAAGGGTAGGATCTGTATACATATTGTTTAGTTTTTAGAAAATAGTTCAATTAACTTCTTCAATTTCGTTTGATTGTTGTTCATTAATATCACAGGTTCTATTGTACCATGGCTTCTACGGAATGCGTTTTAAGTTTCCTTGTATTTTCTATTTTTTATTCTTTTATTTGCATTCTAATGGCATAAGGATGAAGTACAACTTTTATCATTAAGAGTACTAGAGTTGCTAATCTCTTTTGTTTCTTACCTTGTTTTACTATCTTTTTATTATCGAATAGTTAGCTAATTGCACATAATTACAACAGTATTCCTCTTATATCCGTTCGTAAAAAAGCTACGCTTCAGGTTTCAGTCTTATTTTCCACTTTTTAAGCTTTCATACCATTCCCATTACTTTGCCTTTTCAACGAAGCTTCGTTATTGTACTTTGCCCTCTTCCTCCTTCCTTTTTAAAGCCTGGTTCAAACTAGCATGGTCCTAACACGAAGAAAAGGACGTCGGGGAGTACTTTTCGCGTTCGCTAGCTCGTTCGAGATCGATCGGCGCGGCGCGTCCAGAGTACCTGTATAAATAGTTCTCCAGCGAGCATATGCAGGCCTCGTTCGTATTACAATTTTTCTGATGTCTGTATAAAGAACATTGGCATTCGCTCGCTCGGCGTAGTTTCCGGCAAGATGCAACTCACGCGCTGCTCTCAAAACGTGCACAGTTTAAGGAGCCACCCTCTCTGCTTCTCGTCGAAGCCCACCCCCTTTCACGTATGCCCCATCCTCCTTTTCCACCTACGGCGAGCACGATATACCTTTTGTTTTCCTTGGCATCTTGCGATCGTAGCCAGGAATTATATGCAAGCCTGTGTATATTTCATGGTTGCATGCAGCCGGAGTTAAAGCGCCCTGCCCTTAGATGCATCGGCCGGAATTTCGCAAGGGTGGGTTATTGAACGAGGGAACGAGCCCTCTTGCATTGTAATGGGCAAGTTTCGATGGAGAGAAGGGGCCAGTATTTGTTACGAATAAATACTTGGAAGATACGAGGCTGCAAAATTGGCAAGAATGAGAGGCGAATGTTTAGACTTAGCAACAACCTTGGTAAAGTAGAAAATACGAAAGTTTAGAGCAATCAACAAGATTCATAAAAAGAGAGACGAATGTTCATACTTACGTGTAGAAAACAATTATTGGAAATAGGTATTCGTAACACAGTAGTTTCAATGATCACATTTTCGATTCATCGCTTTAATTTTAATGTAAATCTTAAGATTTATTTATTTATCTGATATATAATATTTGTGGGAGCAGATTATCTGCAAGTAGCATTACTCTTGAAAAGAGGACACAGCATAGAATTCACAGTGTAATGAGCATTTATGGTAGCACAGTTATGACTAACAAATAATAGGGATAATCATCGAATTAAAAAAAGGACATCAGACACACATTCATTGTGTTCGTAAATTCACATTATAGCATCATCGATCATCGGTTAGATTCATTTCTCAAATAATGCAGCACAATAAATATTCAAAAGTAAACTCTCAACAAAACGTATTGAAAAGATCAAATAACGCATGGAGAATAACTCACCAATTACTTCAAGCGCTTTTATACAGTGCCAGGCGAGCATGCGTTTCTTCCCATTGTTTTTCAAATGCTCGCAGGCATATTTCGCAGGTTAATCAGGCGTTCACTCTGTCAGTAAAGATTCCTTAAAATCAAAGTGATGACACAACACAGGATGCACTTTTAAATTACATTTCTCAAATTAATTATCCATTCATTCTATTAAGCACTGATTAAAGTAAGGACAAAATAAACAGACGATGTCAAACGCGCGTGCTACGACTGTTGGTTGACGGCAGCCATGCTTCTTTATGATATAGATATACATACGTAGATGCTGTCATGTTCGACAATACCGACAATCTTGACCGCGGTCGCCATCTTTGATTGTCGCATTGACCGACGCGATCTAGATACCATTCGAAGCAGGTGGCGTCAGTGGGTGATCCCGGAAAGTGTTGCAGCGCGTCCTTTCGTTCTCCGGCTTGATTCGTTTCAATTTCACCTAAAAGTGTGCGGATCCGATTCCAATAGTGCGTTACGATGTGCCCGTGTGCGCTGTGAACAGTTTGTGAGTAAATCTCAACCGGCTAAGGTTTTGTGCGTGAGAGAAACGTTAGTCAAGTTTCGGGCGTGTGCGATTGCAAGGGAAGCTTTTGTCTTTGAGCCACTGCTTTGAATTCCCGCTTGGATGACAAAGGAACGCTATCGAAGCGAGCGCTGGACGACAGAATTCCTTACTGGCTTGCTGCGCAGTAGTCGTTTTCAGAGAAATAATGTATTATAAACACTGCGCATTCGCATCAGGTATTGGCAGACTGTTCTTTATAATGCATGCAATATTCAGTGGCACGCTTGCCGTGTCGACGTCACGAAAACGGTAAAAACATGGCGTCGGTGGTCGAACATACCTTTTTGTCAAATATTTGTGTATATGGGAAAGGACTTGATTATGTATGAAAGTAAATTATTCCAACAGTTCTTTCGTTCGTATGTCTGAAATTTAATGTGCCAGTATTTGGAAATGATGAGTTATAGATGTAACTATTATTAATGTTTGTTCCAGCATATTCCTTGATTTCTTAAGTAGCGTAATGACGCAATTACGCGACACCATCCAAAATTCTATTTTACTTGCGAAATATAGTGATGGATGGTGTCTATGAATAGAATATCTAGAATGTCTAGATAAATATTGAAGGAGAAAAGAACTTTTGGGATAAGCAAAACATGCTTTTACATTGCATTTTCTATTATATGTGTGTTATTTCTTGCGACTGATATGATTTTACTTGTGCAATTGAATATGTGTATGTATTGAAATGTATACTTTAAAAATGTATTTTCAAAGTCCAAAGTTGAAGGGTCTATTACACTTTTATTGTGTAATACAAGCAGGTTATTTCTGTCTCAATTGAGACTTCAAATTATGGGTTTGAAGTTATCCCCAGATTTATATTGAAACTAAATAAGGTGTTGGGGAGGAGTACAGAACTTTGGTTATTATTTACATAACAATTTTAACTTGATAATTGATTTTATATAATGTCAATTACATTATTGTGTTTGAATTACTAACTTTTTTATTAGTAATTCGCAGTTATAAGACTACTGATGAAATATTCTAACTTAATTTGATATTACATCAGAACAATGAATTATACCAAGTATCAGTAAATTATTATCACAATAAGTGGGAATCGAAAAATCCATAGGAAAATTTCGTGTCAGCAGTGTAAACGATAAAGAGGAAACAACTTTCTGCGGTGGTGCTTGAAAGGCAGGAGGGGCGTACTCGGTAAACGAAATCTCGACGAGGCAACCCTTCCATAAGCAGGAAAAGGGTAGGAAGGAAAAAGAGGGGAACAAGAGGGTAGCAATGGAGAGCGGTGTAGCTAGAATACAAAGGGGTGCAATAGCGCTTGTACGGAATTTCATGGCGCTCATAGTTTATCTTGCAGCATTTGCAAGAGCATGAGCCAAGTTTTAGTTGCTGCTTTTCGACCTTAGAAAGCAAACAAATTACTTTGGAAAGTAACGAGACTGTTATAGTAACTAGGGCAAAATAGAAACATAAAATAGAGTGCCTCGAGAAATTGTTAAAGCATTCTTTATAAATGATTGAAATTGATTGTGATTTTCTCATAAAAGTATAATTCGACTTCCGTTGTTTTTCAGTTTTCTGCTATAAAGATACTGCTGAATTTTTGGATTCCTACTTATTGCAATAATAAGACGCAGATTTAATATTTGCAAACACAAATTTGGATTTTTGACGTATGGAGAGTTTCATCATGCCAAGCGTTATGTTAATCAACACAATTATTATAATAACATAATTATTATGCTTATTATCAATCACTCTCATATTGTATGTATAATATTTATTTCAATGTGTACTTTCCGTACGTATTTCTCATTCTAAGCACAGGTTTTTGTTCATTTTATAACACGAAATTAACGACGGCATTTTGCTCCTACGATAAACGGTATTAATTCCATAATGAATGTGCCAGACGCAAGCTGGCTCGCGCATTATGCCGATATATTCGTGAAACATTGGTGGAATTCGTTGGAAGCTGAAAGGGAGAAAGATCAAAGCGAATCAGTCGTAGGGAGAATTCGCAAGGAGGCGAACATGCAGCACGGCTGAATGAAAATCCGATTGCGCGAGCGGCAAATCGAAGAGCGATTTCCTCCTTCCTCACAGCTTCGCCTCTCGCGCAACAGCTGCTGCCTCTTTTTGAAAAATCGCCGATCCTCAGATCGAGCGGACATCAGCCCGCTTTACTACCGCACTCTGGTACTTCGCTCGCTTGGTGTTTACCGTTTTCTGCACGCTCGCCTCTTCGCATACACACGTGGTTTCTTCCTGAGCCTCTGCCTACTTGCCTCGAGTAAAGCACTGATTCGGTCTTTGAACTTCCTGTTTCATCGCACACTTCGAACAGATTCACCAGAAGTAATAGTACATTTTTTAAACGAGAACATTTTTGCGTATTCCCCTCACAGTATTTCATTCTATTTTCTGTGACCACTATCTTCAATGTATCCCTGTATATTTAATTTTATATGGCTCAAGTTATTTCTAGATTAAGTGTAATTATCTTCGCTCGAATATAACGCATATCTTCACATATAACGAAATAATTAGCGGATCAACCACTGAAACTATAATAAGACAATGCATAACATTTCACGATATTATATCATACATTTAATCACTCGCCTTACGCGCAAGAATAACAATAACACAGAAACCGTCATTGTATGCATGTGCGTCAATACATCGGTGTGTGTACCGCCGCTACAATTTCGTGCAGGGAGACCTTCGGAGGAATTCCTGGAATAGAGTTATTCTCCTTGTAGCAGGCATCTGGCATCGGTGTAACCCGACTCCCACCCTGGTGGCACAACAAAGGGGGGGTAAAGGCAGCCATGGGCAGGTTCCTGGAGTGTAGGCTCCTGTAGGCAAGAGCGAGCAGCATTTGCTCGTACGCTAGCACGCGAGAACACGAGAGTTCATAGAGGATCGGAGCCGAAAAAGATAACGGGTCAACTGCACAGTGCAATCCAATAAAATAATTTCTTTCAACGGAGCTGGGGATTTATTTATTAACAATCACAGTTATTGTACATTAATCCTCGTCACACTATTAGACGTTGGAGTTTTAATTTCGTAAGCTCAATCGAATTATTTAATGTGATTTGTTATATATATAACATACTTAAGTATATATCACATTATATATATTCATATAACGTTGCCCTGTGAGATTCTTTTGTGGATGCGTCGTCTACCGAATGTTTACAGAAAGGTCCGAACGACCTGTCGTCAAAAGGTTTATAATCAGTAAATTAGTCGAGTGAAAGTTTGTAAAATTCGTTTGACACTCTGTTCCTCAAAAGACAGTGCACCATTACTTACTTGCCTTTGCGCAAGCATCTCCCTGCACGTGCAGTGTAGAGTGAAACTATGCGGAGACACGGTTCGTCGTAAAGTCGGATGACAAGATAATACCGGCGAGTGAATAGGGACAGTTCCTTCGGTGGAGCGGTCCAGCGATGTTGAAGCGCGACAGCTCCGACGAATTCAGGAAGTCAGCGTACAGTGTTGTTTACAATCGTGACGCGGTCCGATATCATCTCTCACGGGATCACGTGTTACTACATGTAGACTAGTCTCCTTCACTTCCCCCTGTAGTTTAACGGATACTTAGGAAGTTTTGGCAAGCAGCAAGCGTGAGGGTTACTGCTCATGCGGAGGAGAGGGGACGGTTCTGTCTCATCAAATTTTCATGGCACGATCGCCAAGCAAGATTTATATTTCTCGTATGTTATCGAACGTTCCTACAAGTATCCAAAGTTAGATGCCGTTTCACTGTGCTGACGATTGCCATTTGGAAACACTCCTTTATGTCGACCCATTCAAAAATCATCTTGAAAGTAGTTTCAAGATTTTTCGGACTGCAGCGAACGGCATATGATTTGTGACTATTAATGTGACATTCTAATCTTTTCGTACGAACTATGATAAATTTAATACCTATTTTTTATTCACGTGGAATAATCGTACATTTATAAGTACGAATGAAATTAATGTTATCAGTATTTTTGACAAAGAAGGTTATTAATCGTTGGAAGAAAAACAAGTCTATTTAGCTACACATGTTTGCTACCGAAAATAAATCACTCTTGAATAGCCTAGCTGAAATCTTTAGGGCATTTTTGAATAGCTCCGTATAAACATCGGGGCAGAGCACCGTCAGTGTAATGATCCAACTGTCGACAGCATGAATGGACGAGTTTTTATCGCTCGTGGAATTCGCATGGAAATCGGCGAACAGCCAACCAACGTCTTCGATCTAACTCTAACTCGAAGCTATAGTGGGCCTTCGCTTGCTAGCCGATTCTTGCGTTACTTCTCCCCTATTCTCTCTCTCTTCATTCCCAGTTTGACTCTTGCTGGGTTCCTCGGACCCCTTGGCTTCGAGTCAGCCGGAGAATCGGCACTGGTAGCCCTTATCTATCTGGCAAGCCTCCAGGGAAGTGTTATCGGATCCTTTTGACGCCAATTACGCCGATTTTTCAGAATGACGACGCCGCGCTACCGTCGAAATCGACGCGGATAAATCGATATGCCGCTCCGCTAGAAAAAGACACTTCCTCGTTTTAGATCCTATCTTCATATTGCGGCGGAGTTTGGGCATTGCCCGAGTTCTTCCGGCTGCTACTCTGCTGGAAAATAAAGGACTATATTAGAGGGCGGAGCATTTACATGGGAATTTGAATATTGTGCAGCGAAGTAGCTCGAATACATAGGAGATAGAGTTGCATCACGGGAATTTTGATGCAAGAATAAGAGCAAGGTTACCTCCCTGTAGAACAAACTTTTGCCACTTTATAATAAGTAATATGGATGTACTGTAATTTTTAAAGTGAGAGTCTGAAGTTTTTCAGCTACTCGAGAAATTAACAAGTCCAATCTTTTGCAGTTCCTAATTGAAAAACTAAAGTTTTAATCAAAAACCTAGGTAGAGATTCGTTGCATATATTATCTTTGATTTTCATTTAGTTTCACAATTAATAATGAAAGTACGAACACAAATATATTTAACCCCTTAACCTACGATTTAGATTCGAAGATGTTGGGCCGAAATTGTATACAAGTTCGCGCAGCGTTCGGGACGTTCGCACGACTTGGGTACACGCCGTATAATATGTATAAATAAATATTTTGTAATACTTGCGCCTACCACAATTATTGCATCAGACTGTAAATGCGTATCAAATATTCCACGTAATATTTACATCGGGCCCGATCACCGTACGCGGGCTATGCCCGTAATATTTACTTCTGGCCCGATCACCGTCCGCGGGCTATGCCCGTAATATTTACTTCTGGCCCAATCACCGTACGCGGGCTATGCCCGTAAAATTCGGGTTTGGCCCAACCATCGTACGCGGGCTATGCCCGTCATTGTAGGTTAAGGGGTTAATACTCATTGTAGATCTTTACGAATTTTCTTTAATTTCCTTTTTTTTCTGGTTTAACACTTAATTGGATTCTTGTGCCGGCGTCACGCCTCATTAGAAGTTAATCGGAACGAGTGCGGTGGTAATGCCGCGCGTTGATGATTCGACGTATTCATAATTCCAGGCAGTCGCAATTCGAGTGAATATTAACCGCACGCTCCCTGCGTGTGAAATTACATTTGTCGGAGTGGTGTGTGTCTATAGTTAGGCGCAATATGACGTTATTTCGAACTTTGACAAACGCATTCCCGCTGGTTCGAAACGAAACGGATGTGACAGTCTGCTGAATAATGGGGGAAGCAGTAAGCTCGGGATACGTCGTCGCGCTGTCACCGTCTCTGTGACTACTCAATAGCCGAACCCTCCTTCTCCCTCTTTCTCCCTCATCCTCATTATAACTTCCCTTTCGCCTGGAATCGAGTGTTTCCAATTTGTTCGGTGATTAATAATAGCTCGTCCATCGAACCTTCCGCTTATTTCCGTCTGTTCTTACCTTAAATGCTCTCGCAATTAAACGTGCCCGTACAATCTCGCAAACTAACAATCGAACCCACAGAAATATTAAAGTATAAAACGAGTTATTCGGCAATGCATTTCAAAGCAACCTTCGTACACTCTTTAACTTAACAAGCAAGTTTACCCAAGTTTTGAAATAGTAGCTTGCTCATGTACACCCTTAATATTCCATCTATTTGCATTTCTTATACATTATTCCTACCACGCTTAGGCTTCGTAGTACTGTAATTTCATACAAAGCCGCCACCCCATTCTCAAGTCTACGTGATGTCTACGAATGCCAAACAATAAGTGTAGGCCTTACTCGGAATCAAAAGTCCAAGGGAAGCGCTTAAGCGTGAGAATAGCCGTGGGTCTACCCAGGAGAGCCCTCAGCCTAATTAGCTCGGTCCTAACGAGGGAGGCAAGGGCTACCAGCAGAATTAACAGGGGCCAATTTTACATTTAACTCGCACGAGACTCTCTCTCTCTCTCTCTCTCTCTCTCTCTCACTCTTGGGAAAGTGACGCACGAGTGATCATGAGTGGCACGCGTGTCACGGGATTCCCATTTCGCGCGGGACAACAGCCGAGCGGTCCACACACGAAATAATCCGGCGAAGGTCGCGTCTCACGGGTTGGAGCAGACAGTTAACTGTATCAGATGGAGAGTTTATGTGTAGGTGTGCGGTCACAGGTTCGCGTTCGTTTGCCTAATGTCTAGCGGGGCGAACGCCTTTGGCTACGACTGCCTTCCATCCCAGCATGCCCCACCTATTAATTAACCTCGCGACGTTAATTGCATTGCGCTTGCTTGCGCAAGAGAGTGACATTTCACTGTATTCCTCTTTCTACCCCTTCTCCTAGCCAACTTTCTTACTCTCCGCGACGACAAGCCCGCCGGTTGACACTTCTCTTGTCGTACCTTACAAGACGCACGTCGAATACACTGTTTTTGTCGGGATCTTATGGTTTCTTCGTCTTTGCTGAGCGCACGCTTTGTTACGAGGATGTCGTGTTTGGAGACGGTCCAGGAGTGTGTTTTAGACCGGCTGCATTCTGGAATCTTCCAAGGCAGACTCGCATTTTAATACTGAATATTATTTAATTGTTATGAGATTCTACTGAGTAATTTGAAACGATATATTATAGTCACCCCGCTATTTCAAGATCTGATTAATAAATAAAACTACTCCGATGGTTACACAAACTTGGAATGCAGATTATTTGTATCTTTAAACTACAGTAATTTTATTACAAGAGCTTAGAATATTAATTCACATACCGAAAGCGTGCTCATTCCTAGAATTTCATATTAAATCCGCGGTTCAAAAATTAAATGCATTTACTGGGATAGCAGGAGTGCACGGCATCTTCGCGTTCAGCTCGCCGGTTTCAGGTCATCAATTAAAAGCGGGCAAAGCGTATCTCTCGCGATGGCAATCGCAGCTCGATCATACCGTCAAGGGGTATACACGTAGAGGTTGCTGGGGCACGCGGCGATTCGGATCTAGCAGTCGTCGCAGCGTGGAATCTCGTTTCTGGCTGATCGATGCGCGCCTATCGCGCGAAATTACGTTAATTGGACGTTGTCGAGAGCAGCGAGAGACACAGAGAGATGGATGGATGAATACAGGGAGAGGAAGAGAAAGAGAAAACGAGAGAGAGGGAGAATGAGTGAGAGAGGAAACGAGGCAGTTGGGAGGAGAGACAGTTTTCTATGCTAGGTTGGTAGCTTTGTGCCAAGTCGAGGGCGTACGTGTGAACGGAATGCGAGTGCGAGGGAAATAGAGAGGCTGTTGGCGAAGGGCGCGGAGAGGTGGAAAAGGGAAGCGGGAGACGGAGGACTCGACTCTCTCTCGCAAGGGCGGCGGAGGGGCCAAGGGTGGTCCACCTGTGTATGTGTGTGTGTGTACGCGTGCCTGGAAGGGCGGAAGGGCTGCGCAGAGCGCGGTACCATTCGCTCGCACTCAAGTGCCGCTGCCCTTCGCTACAGTAACGCTGCCTCTCCATGTATCGATTCGTCTTTCGAACTTCGAATTTCAACGCGCGCGCATCCACTCGCACCTAAGTACGTGCACGTGTATATACACCTGTGTGGGTGCATCATCCGCGCGTGTGTGGAGTCCAATGTGTACGGTTGTGCTGGTTACATCGTGGTACTAGCATTCGCAATCGTTCTTGCCGATCGCTCCCCATTGGACATGGTATTGCCGATAAACCTGCGAGGGACAGGAAGACCGAGAGCTCATTTCCGTTAATGATCCTGGAGTTAACACTTGATGTTAACTTAGTTGGAAAGTAATTCCGCTTATGTTTTTTGTACGGATTAAGCAAGAACGCTCGTAGTCGTTTTAAATATATACTTTAACAAAATGTTATCTTGCAATATCTAACACCAATAAGAAATTGTATATGTACGTGCTATTCCTTCCCAAGTTCCGAATTCAAGCACACGATTAACTCGTTTCACTTCTCATTCAACGGATTCGTACTCGGACCTTCTTCCACCCTTTCCAACTACCCTTATTTACGTCCGTCGCCATCCTCAATCACTCGCCGCGCGTATGGCATCCCCGAGGAAGCCGAAATTGGACGAGCCCTAGTTAAAACCCCTAATTACTTGGAACACGACGTCATTTTTGAGGGTATGCGCGCGTCCCGCGTCGAGTTCCAACGGATGCCGAGCTTTCCGGGGAATTTCGCTTAAATTCCGGTTTTCCTGGCACAGCAGTATGTCGTCATAGTAATCGCAGCGATTAGCTTAATTTCATGGAGGCCGTTCGAGCACAGCACTCAGGAGTAGGTGAGCGCTTGGGCGAGCGGGTGGGTTGGGTTGGGGTGGTTTTGGGGCGGAAGAGGGTTGGTAGAGGCGGGGGTGGGTCGTAGATGAATTTAGTGTCGAGCAGTAGAGAGTGTCAGAGAGTCGCGGGCAGCCGGAGGGCGCGCTGTTTCCCTCGCGGCCGCTCGTTAATTAGGATTTTCCATTGTGTCGTTTTCGCGGTGTTAACGAGAACGAAAATGCACCACGCACGCCGCCGCCACCGTCGCCGCCCCGGCAAAATGGCTGCGCGCTGCTATTGCTCGTTAGGCCGCGCTATGAAAATTTGGTCACTGCCACCAGCTCGGCTACTAGCGGGCCCATTTTACCGCCCTGTAAGAGGAAAAGAGAACCGGGCAGCAGCCGGGTAGATAGAACGCAGTGGTTTCCCGTGCGTAATGAGCCATTGTTTCGTGGCGCGCACCCACCGACGAATAGAATATAAGGGATGCTGTGGAGCGCGCGTACAGGATGGACCCCTCGGCACCCCACTTATTTCGCGGCGCACCCTTCGACACGAGGAATTGGGACATAGCTTTTCAATTTGGTTTTTCGTGCATTTTTTACTCGACCCTGATGATGGGCCACATTAAGAGCGGGGGTGTGCAGCGGGGATAATGAAAGAGTGCGGGAAAAGGCGAGCAGTATTCCCTGCTCGGGGATACTCGCTTTCTGAAAGGAAGATGGCCGGTCCAATCTTCCTCAGTGTGCCCGGCACACTTTTTGCATTAGCCTGCATTTGCATTATTGACGAGGGCCTATTCGAAAGACACGTCATTGCAGCGGCGCGCTCGATATTCGCCTGTTTCAATTAGTGAATTATTCAATGCCCGTTGCACTCACCGGGTGCATTAGCAAATCATAATTAGTCGCGGGCAACCCTCCTAACTAATGGTAAGGTAACTGATACTAAGGCATTCATCGGGCTGCGGCGGCCTATCGCTAGAATGTTTTCGATATCGGCCACGTGAATGAGATCGAATTGTAATGGGCGATGAACTATGTGTGTCGGCGCTGGCTAAATTCAGTCGATATTCGGTATTACGTTGGAATTCTAAACTAATGTATTCAGCCTGTATGATACAACGAGCACGTGCTTGTCACTTCCAAAAGCAGACTGATAAACATCATTTTCCGGGTATAATAAACGCTTCGGATTCATGGCTATTCGGTGTATAATAATTGTAGTGAATGATCTACTCAACGAGTTACAATAGAAATCTATAATCAACAAATAACTTAATAAGCCTGTGTTTAAATTATCTTAACAATCCGAGCGAAAGATAACTCGTTTGACTAGCACACTAATTTCCTGTAATTCGAGCAGAACGATAGTTTCAATACGTGTTGGAACCGACGCTTTTGTCTTTAAGCTCTCATCACCGATTGCAACCAGATCTGTGTTAATTGCTGGGCGATATCGGGGCGCATCTGCAACCGGTAAAAGCCCGCATTTACGAATACTGCTTATTGGCAATCGGTCGGTATGAAAAGAAACGTTTGGAAAATATTATGTTATTAGTACGCGATAACAGGGCTGAATCGCTGCGTCCTCCAAATTTCGCATTGATGCTCGAAACGACACGCGGGGCCATCGCGATGCACACAGCTCTCGCAATTCAGGCTAATCCGTGAAATAAAAGCCATATACTGTCCTGAGTTTTTCCCCCTGCAATCTCGCAGCTGCGCGCGCGCGCGCGCCCCTGGAGAGATTAATTGTATGTGCATACGTCCAGATAGAATTCGGCCTCGAGTTTCATTTTTTATTATTTTTTTTTTTATTTATTCCCCACCGTGATTTAGAAAGGGCCGTTCATTAATCAGGAGTGCCGGCGACGCTTCGTTCTGTCAGTTGTACATTAATTCCATCTCTGATTTAATTTCATTACATTGTTATTATTCTGCTGAAGTTATTGGATGTGCTGTGTTTGCCGAGGCAAAGGCAAAGAGGAGAGGGTTTCGGTCGATGTTGGCAGTCTAATTAATTAACTTTTCATATAGAATGCGCACTGTCAAGTACATAACTGTACATGTTAGATACAGATTAGACGTTTCTTACTAATATTCCCCACTGTGAATATTCTTAGTTAAATGTTAGCAGTACTCATAAACAGTTGGCTATGAGAATACACAAGGCTTACTCACTCCTGGCAATGTATATGCAAAGCAACCTTCCGTACAGTTAATGGACTTACGGGAATAGTTGTTTGTTGCCGTTCACCCTTTACAATGGTAGATCATAAATCAGTACCATTAATTTACGCATTCTAAAATTGTCGAAAACATAGAATCATTTTATTATAATATCAAACAAAGCTCCACAATATTAGAAACATTTCTCTTCTATTTCTCGAGACACTATAATCACTTCCAACTGTCTCCGGAAGTTTCATCTACTTTCACATTGCTTTCAACAATTTCCACACCATACTTATTGTTAACAGTTCATTTTCGCTTTTGCCTGGTGCACGCCAGATTCCCAATACTGGCGTACAAAATCGAATTCGGCCAGGACGGAATCCACTTTCCTTCTTGCACCTTGTCTGGTAACTCGCCGCGGTAGTTTTCCCAAAGCCATAAATACCAGGCCATTTTTTCGAAGATCGTTTCGAAGCAAGCCGAAAATAACTGTTTCCGCGTTCCGGTAGGGTTGTTGGGGTGTTCGGAGGGGGTGGTGGTGCCGGCGGGGAGCGCGAGGGGTTGCGAGAGGGGCTCGATCATACAGCAAGGTAGAATTTCCGCATATCGATTCGTTTTTCAAAGTTCGCCGGTTCGGGACGCTTGCGCATTTCTGCGAGACTCGCTGCGTGTGCGTGCGACAACGCTTTAACGCGTGTTTCGTCGAACGAAATGCCGACCGGCTGCTGCATGGCTGTGAGCGTGCACGCTTTAACGCGTGTATCGACGAATTGAAAAGGCTCGTGGATTTTTGCGCGAATCGAATAATGCGTGTCTTCGTATTTCAGAGATAAAAGAGTTGGTTGTAGTTGCAGATTATTGCGACCACAACGATCTGTTTTCTTCGTGCTAATAGTTTTCTCGTGGTTTTTAAAATATTTTCTGTCTAGTGTTCTATCTTGATGATTGATCGTGAAACGGGCTTCGAGTTAAATTTGTATGATCACTTTAAGATTGGTTTAATGCAATGAAGATCTCTTTGAATTATCAAGTTTCTCAAGAAAATTATAAAATCGATTTAACATTAACACGACTTTACAATAAAAATGAACAAGTGACTAATTTTTATTAATAATGTAAGATTATTAATATTAAGATAGTTCTGTAAATAGTTTTATACAGTTTTCCTTTCTCGCGTCATGAAAGTGCGAGAAGTATTTCTCGATAAATAATCCTAGCAGGGTGTATGAGAGATAGCTGTTCTATTTTATCTGGCCGCGCTGTTTGCTGGGATTTGTGCCCGTTGCGCTGTCTGCGATCTATTGTGAAGGATATCGGAGTCAGGATGGGCTGGAGGACGTCGTTTAGCTCGTTCAGCTATTATGTTGACCTTCCGTCGACGTAAACAGACCAATAACTGGGCTACTGTTTCGCCTAGGTCACTTCGACAAACAGCCCTGGACACTCGCTTCCCGCTTTCTCTCACTCACTCACTCCCTTTTCCCGGTGAAGTCACCGCACTACCATCTCTCTCATTCTTGACTTTAAATTGCCGCCTTACTTCTCCTGACCATCTCCTTTTGAATGCAAGTTCTTTTTCACTCTATCAGCTTCCATTCCTTACGACCCGTGCACTGCGTTTGTGGGATCGCGTTGTTTTTCGGGACCAAACTATTCAAAGTTAAATACCGGATTCTTTCCTGTTTTATGTTTCATTCGTGTGCGCGCTCCCCTTTGGAAATAGTTCCTGGCTTTCTTAGAGCTCCCTTAAATTTCGGAGTTTTATGTGCTCACTAGTTTCCTGTAGAAATGTATAGGATGACGCAAGGGGAAGTTGCGCAATGATGTCGAGACTCAGAATTAGTGCACAAGTGGCATGGGAATTCTTCATTTTCTTCTTTAAAACCCACTACGCTTTCTAACTTATAACTATTCAAGCGACAATTTGTAGAACGTCAAGGAAACAATACAGATTTGTATTATTCAATGTTTTCTTAACTTAAAGAAAATCCCTTGCTAAAACACAATAAAATTCCTTAAAAATCGTAATTACAGATACATCAAAAACTACTAATCCCCCATTAGCTTGGATCCTCTTATCGCCTACACAAGCGAAAAGTGGACAAGCGTAGGAGACCGAGAAATTTTTCGGGGGTCGTAATTAGTTGCGGCTAGGTTGCATCAGTAATCCAGGAGTAGGAGGCATTAAGTGTCGCGCAGTGGTCACATACGTCAGAATCTCGAGGACCGCAAATGTGCATATGGGATGATGGGGGAGTTTCAGGGGGCTTCCCGCGAAGTATTAGTCAGAGCTGGAGTACTCCGGCTGCCATTAGCAGAGCTTGCGGGCTCAGCAATAGAAATGGTATTACGTGCCGTTGCCTGTAATAGCGCTGCTCTCCGTTTGCTCCCGATCCTCTCTCTCCGCGCTCCTCTCTCCCATCTTCTGAGGCATTTGCCTTAATGCGCCGCGGATACGCTCTCCCGCAAGGCAAATTAATTGACCGATGATGATTTCGGGCGAGCGGGGAATCGGCTCGAAGATGCGGTGAGAGGCGTCCGGGGCGCATCTGCCGGTTTCCTTGCCTTCTTCGCACGAGGAGAGAAATGCTTGCCCGGCAAAAAGAGAGACTGTCAGGGAGATGGATGTCCTCCGAAGTAGGCAGAGCAGCTGTCCTATCGCTCCTCTCTTCATCCCCGGACCTAAGTTTCGATCCTTCGAAAGACACTCTCGGCAAGTTAGTCCGTCGGAGACACCCCTAAGCTTCGTGTCGCGAAGTGGATGTGTCTCGGGTTGGCTCGATGATGCTTCGCCGCCAAGGCGACCGGGGATGAATGGGAGAACCGATGATGTATCGGTGGTCTTATAGCTTGTTCCTTTATTAATTTACCTCCTATCAGTCAGCCGCTTAGCCAGACGCCTCCGATCTCTCCAATGTCCTAGACTTGCTACTCGATAAATCATTAACGGTTTCAATCAGGCATAGAGACATCCTTTACGGTTCGCGCAGGAATAATGACGACTCGTAGAAAATTCGATTTGTATCCAACTTGCGCGAACTAGCCTGATACGAAGTACGCGGGTGTAAAATTGTAGTGTTAACCCTACTTTAAAATTCTCTTCGGATACAATTCAGTCCTTTAATACCTCAAACCTCGAACCTTCCAGTCCTCTGTGAGCATTGAAACTTGTCCCCTTTTGAACAAGGATTGCCACTCTATCACTCTGAATTAATAGCCGAGGCAACCGAGGCCCAGACACCGCTAAAGTCGATCGATTACGTCCGATGGACGAAGCGTTCGTTTATTAAGCGATCGAAGGTCCAAGTTGACGATTAATAAATGCACTCGCCAGTTAAAATGAAACGGTCCGAAGTACGGGGACGGCAGTTTCACAAGGTAGGAGGAGAAGCATGCGACGGGGTTACCGAGGGGGTTGAAGCCCGGAGGGGATGGGTGGTCTATGCTTCTTTCGCTTTCGGGCTTTTTTGCGCGAAAGCTCGGTCCAGCGATCGCTCGCTCGGATCCTCTACTCTCTCCCGTGCGATTTTTCGCTCGGCCCGTTTCTTCCGCCTGCTGGCGCGGCGATTTCCTGCCTCTGACACGGCCGGACTTTTAATTTTAATCATCGACCCGCCGACCGCTCTCTCGGGGAGGATGAGGCGGCGGCGGAAGAGGGAGGATGCGGGAGGAGAGAGGAGGCACCGACTGGGGTGGCGGGTAGCTGAATTATAAAAGTTGCCGCGCCGCCCCGAGGACGCTTTCAATTAAGGATTTCCGTTCCTCTCGGGACGATCGGCCTCGTTTGAAGGAGCGTTCGGCGACATCGACGAACGTCGGACCAGTCAAAGAGAGAGTGGGAGAAAACTGGAGGATGGGTTCTGCTGAAAAAGTGAAATACATCCAGGAAAACCGGGAAGAGAAATGCTGGGAGGATGATGAGACAACATTGAAAATGATTTAAAGTATAATATGCTCTGGGATTTAACTTCTCTCGTGCACTATTGTTCGAAAGCGACCAAGAGAAATCTGTATTAGTTTTTATACGATTTTTGTCGAGTTTAATAATGATACCGCATGCTTGATAAATCCGAAACTAAATATTTGTTTTTTTATCAATTCTTGCGGATTATTAAATATTGTGATTTCTATTGAGTGGTTTTTTGATTGTTTGTAAAGAGTTGATCTGATTTCTCATTTGAAGGCTTTCGTTTCACTTTTGATGCTTTAGCATTTTATTTTCTATTTCAGAGACTTGTGAAAAAGTCAGGGTATGATGTTTGAGTAGCATGAGAACATTCTTTTAACATTCCTCAAGCAGCATTTGTATACGATCTTCCAATTTCATTTTTTCCATAATTATTAAAAATTTCGGATAGTTGTAAACTGGAAAAGTTTCCTATCTTCAGCAGGGCTTCTTCACATTCCTTGAAAAGAATATCCTCTCTTACGCGGAGCAAAGCTTTCCGGTAGTCAAAGATTTTTCTAATTAATTTCGCGCAACCGAACGAATGCTTTCTCTCACAGTCAGCAATTCTCTCGCTCGGAGAACGTTTTCATTGGCAAATGGCAAATGATGCGGAATCTGCAGCGTCGAAGGTTCCACAGATGAACCAGTCAGCCAGCGCCGCACGATCACGAGACCGCGATAAGATCCATTTGTTTTCATGCCGAACTGCATTTAAATGAAATCGCGGACCAACGTACGATTGAACTTTGAACGACACAAAAACATAGAATACTTGCAAATTAGTTGCAATTCTCTGAATCTAGATTTCAAAATTCAAATCTTCTAAATCTTTAAATCTATTTTAAATTAGTGAATCTAGAATAAGTTTTTCGAATTAGGACGCATAGAGTTTAGTTTCCCCAATGCAATCTTTCAGCCCCTTTGTTTCTGCAGATTGCATTAACGTATCTCTCGGACACAAACACACTTTATTGAAGTGTCTAGCGCTTTACTGTAAATCACTCGTGATTGCGAATCCACTTCTCCTTGGGAATAAGACGCGTATTGTTAGACCATTGTCTGCGCCGGGTTCCGTGACCTGATTGTGTTTGATCGTGACTGATACTCGAACGCGTGTCACGCATCTGTTCTTTGGTTCCAAAACTGTAGAAGAATAATTAGAAACTGGGAGATAAATAGTGAAATAAATTCATCTTTAAAATTCTTGTACATATATCCACATATTTAGAAAATAATAATTAGTCAGCATTTATCTTACCAATGCAACTCGCACTGCAAACATATCCTATTGAACTACAACTTAATGAATTCTAATGAATTCTATTCATCCACAACTTAATCGATAATAGTACAATAGGCGTTCAACTAAATTACAATTCGAATTGAATACCATTTCACAAACATAACAAAATAGATTACAATGTAAACAAAATAGATAGACAATGCGGATCTGTAACCTTGTTGCTGTCCTCATTACACTTTTATACATCGAATCGCTTTGTGCGTCGAGATTTTTAGTCGGCAAGTATGCGCGGGCGGCAACGAGACACTCTCCCTCAGCGGAATACGAGTAATTCTATTGGTGTGCATTAAAACGAAACGTTCCCCGGTCCTCGGAGAACGAGGGCGCGGAGTGCGCCGCGACGCTAGCTAGCCACCGCCGGTAACCAGTTGGTCGGGCGAGCGTAACAAATGAAACATTAACGCGATTAGCCGCAAATAGAATCAAGCCGCTCGGCGAATTTCGCCAAGTTCGGATTCCCTTTGTGCAAGCAGATACGGCGTCCCGTTAATCTTGCACTTCCCTCGAAGAATATACATACGTATGCATGCGCATTCCTGTATTCCTATGGGAGCGGGGCTAGAGACGAAGAGAGAGTAGAGAGAAAGGAAGGGGACGGAATTGAGATCTGCCGGGCTCCTACTAACCGCGTATTCCCGAGTTTGCATAATTTCCCGAGGAATCGAATACCGCAAGCTCTACGATATTAGTTGCTCCGTCTCATAACCCTACGGCCGAAGATGTAACTACTCCATCGAAGAAACCATATCCCTTTTTCACCAGTCTCATATTTTCTTTCGCAGCATTTAAATGCGGCATTCGTGATTTCGTGTGTATTGGATTATGAGTGATTTGGCTCTTTGTGCGGACCGCAGTGATTGGTGAAAATAATGGAATTTATTATAAAGGGTTCGAGTGGTGCAAAATTGGGAAGGATTTCGAATATATTGAATATATTGATTGAATTATTCTCTTTGTCTTGGATGCAGGATGCCAATGAAATATGCGCGTTGGTATTTCGCGTTAGGCTTTGCGCGTCGATATTCATTAAGTTCGACTTTTCTTGTGTGTGAGAGCCAACCAAGCTTGTACGTCTGACTAGCGAGTACATAAGCGCGTGTACATATTTATGCTGCCAAGAATACGCCGCGGCAGTATTGGGGGAAGTTTCGCAGGCGAAGTAACTTGGCAAATTTGTTAAATTACCAATCTACCTTCGAAACTAGTGGGCAACCTTCAACGCTACTTCCACCACTCTCTGGCTTCTTTTGTCGAGCGGCTCTCTCTCTCTCTCTCCCTCTCTCCGTCTCTCTTTCTCCTGTCGGTTCTTCGTTCTACTTGGACGTCGGCTCGGCGGCGGCGTCCTGTCGACGGGCGTCTTCATTCCTTTTCCCCTTTGTCTCTTATTAGCGTGCCAGCGAGAACTTTTTAATCTTCATTTCCATCCAATTACCTGCGCGAATTCATTATGAGCACGCGCGCCACCTGCCCATCCCACCCATCAACCCACTCTCTGTCTCTCTTTACCTCTCTTTTCCTCTCTTTTCCTCTCTCTCTCGCGCTCACTCTTCTCCCTTTTGTCGTGGAATGCGACTGGGCTCCTCCTATGTGAAGCAGGGAATTACGGTACAACGGCTTTTTCGATGACACCGGGACCTGTTGCCAGACTACGTCGAGAGCATTTTTCGATAAATCCTGAGAAAGATTGCGCAAAGGATTTGTAGTGTCCCCTGCAATCAGACGACAGAATTTTCTCAATTCGTTCGTAATTATATTTAATAAATTAATATTAAAAAAAGAATAATAGAGAATTCTGGTAAATTATGTGTTTGTTTATTCGTTTGAAAATATGCTTTAATATTCGAAATAACCGATACAATATGAAGGAATCTAGTTATAGTTTCCGTATTTCTCTCGGTTTTAGTCCAACTGACAGTCGCTGGCCAACAGAAGATCCATTAGAACATTAGATTCGTGAAGAGATAACGGGATGGTGAATCGAGGGTTACGAGGGAGCATAGCCGAAGGGAAGATAGGTGGTTATAGGCCTTCGGCTGAGGATCCGTCGATGTAGAACATACTGTAAACGAGTTTCGTGCATTTACATTGAACGTGCCATTACTCGTTTATCTATCGACCCGGACGTTGTTACAAAGGCTATCTCAGGGGGGTTTAGTGACCGACAGTGCGCGTTGCTACTGTTCCGTGGACTGCGCGGAAATCGATTTTGTAATTGACCGAAATCAATAGCGCGATTTCGAGGACGCAAAGTCTGTCATACGAATGTAATCATCCACGCATCTTTACGGTTTCGAAACATTTGATCTGTAAAACAGATCCATCATTCTTTTCGATTTCAATTTTATTCCAACGTACTAAAAAACAATACGAAGTCTGTAAATCTTTCGTTTCATCGATACCATTGTTTCAAAAATATGATTGAATTATTATAGTTTTGTAGTCATACTTATTTTTCTTATCTTCAGAATAGTTTTACTATACTAGTTTACAGTGCTTTCAACTTTCATACTCAAATTTACAACAGTCACAAAAAGATTTCTATACGAATAAAGATTCGGTATCCAACATTGAGCAACGTATAGAAGGTATACCGGGCCATTCTTCATTGTCTCCTCCGAGTCCACATATGCTTGGGTGTGCACACGTGACGTAAAACAGCGTTTCCGCAGGAGGCACATATCGGGTAGGCCGGGAATACTCAAGAGTACAATTTCGCGGAGATTTCGGAAGAGCGCTGTCATCCGCGTATCTATCGGTGGCAGGAGCATTATACGAGGAGTGGCTGCCGGAGGCTTAGCCTGCCCCAGCGCACAATGTAGCAATTGCAGTCGACTGGAGGGCCGGCACGTGTAATTAAATGCAATCAGGGGAAGAGAGTGCTCCGAATTGGCGACGTTTAGCTCGCTCTCGAGCTCTCCCGTCTCTCTGCCGGCTGGCTCTCTTTTCTCTCAGCCGCAGAGACCAGTCGCTTCTCTTCTCTCGCCACCGCCGTTGCCGCCGCCGCCGCCGCCGCCTCCGCTGGCTCCATCAGGCGCGTCGGATGCTGCTGCGCGTTTAAGTAAACGCACGTACATTCCAGTCGAACGCGCCTCGTCTATTCGGCATTTCATCCCGGTGAGCGCGTCACCCGACCCACCGTCGGCCCACCAGTAGAAGGGGAGCACCAACCCCGGGGAAGTAGAGAACGAGCGAAGTTGAAAGGCTTTCAATTCGATAAAACGCTTTCAGCAAACCCGAGCGAGCGAGCGCGCGCGCCCGAGCAATTAACGGAAATTAATTTTCATTTCTTTTTCGCCGCTCTGCGTCTCATTCTCGCTGGCGCTTCCTTCTGGTGAAAAGTCTTCCTTCTCTACGGGTTCGTCTCTTGCCCCTAGGGTCTCCTTCCCAGAGAGCAACTACCCGGGAAAGCACATTTTAAGCCTCGAGCGCCGATTCAGCCACGTTCTAAGCTTTTTTGGATTTACCTCTTTTACCACCGATCACCTTTCTTCTCTCGATTAGACGACACCCTCATGATATATATTACCATTACCTTGGTGTAATTTTCTTAGACTGCATTTATAACGAATTTTTAATGAAATGCACTATATTTAACTATTCGTTAAACATGGATAGTCTAAGTTAATTGCGATAGAATAGTTTGTAAGCATTAAAACTTGTCAAGCTTGACATTTAATTATAGGTAGTTTCAAGATAGATTTTAATACAATAATTGTCAATCCAAGGACTGTAATTAATCTCCATTTTGGGGAATTCGGTTTCCTTCGCAACAGCGTAACAAGCCACGAACACTGCTCGAGAAAAATAATCGAAATTGTCGATGGTACACTTTACGCTTTGCTCAGTGGTTCAAAGCTCTAATGAGTGGCGCTTGCCGTTACACGGGCCACGTAGCATTTGTACATTTGTACTATCGGCAGATTACGTCACGCTCCGATAAATAATAGCGTTGTAAGCGGGTAGCTCTTTGGAACTTTCTCTCTCTCGTTCCCCAGCATTTCTCTCTACCGCACACGCAAGGCAATTCAATGCTTTTCAACCCAGCGAGCTTTTTTTACATACCCGATATATTCAGTTCGAAACGTTCGCCTTCTTCTCAGGGCGAAAGGTCGACACGAAGGTTGCCAATGAACTGAAGGTAGTATACTATCGAAATGTCAAGCATAAGAAATGACTATTTCACCTATGCTTTCGCTTGAACTCTTACATATGTGCCACACATATGAATACATACAATATAAACTGTAATGTTGGCAACATACCATTTTTCCGAACCTAGATTCCTTTAAGAAAATTATCAATAATTTGAATACTTTTCAAAATCTTGTGATCCATTTTAATACTAAAATAAAAAATGTGGTACTTGTATACAGTCGAATACATTTACAAAAAGTCGAGTTTTTAATTGAACGTATCCGTAGATAGTCAATGGAATGCAAATTAGATGAATGATTCGTTAATAATCTTTTCTATGTATCATACAAATTTTAGATAATTTCTAAAAAAAATAGTGTAACGCGACAACTACCTTAATACCGAGTATCTCCAAGCAATTTCTGGAACTCGGGATGAGCAGAGCGCTTATTAGAGGAGAGCTCCTCGCCGGAGGAGTTTGGCCAAGACAAACTCAATCTCCTCTTCGGTTCCTCGGGCCACCATGCTCGAAGATTACTGCGCCTTTGTCGTATTAGCCGCTGATTAGGGAAGCATCTTCGGCTCCAGCGTCCGCACTTTGTACCTGTAGCCTGGAACTCCCTTAGAGGAAATGTGTCTTGGACTCTAAGGTAATCAGTAATTCCGATCGATTTCAACGATAAACTGTATGATCTTTGAGCATTTAATCCATAATCGAGAATCTTAGTTGTATATCTTCATTTTACTATATATTTACAATAGAAAGTCTAATTTGTATTGTTCTTTTCTTTGATCAATAGGATTTGTACCACGTTAGACTTATCATTCATTTGCAGGTATAATTAATGGAAAGCAGTGAAATACTGTTTTCTCCTAGTTCCCTTACTTCACTTCAGGTTTCTTGTAAATCAGCTTCGCTTATCGTTCGAAACGAGAAACTTCTGTTGAATTAAGTACTTCGCAGTGTAGAAGTACTCTTCCACTGTAGCGTATCATTAAGATCGATCTTAGTAAAACGTCTTACTGTAACAATATCCAATATTTATCCCATTGGCATCGAAGAAAACATAAAACTATTATTCCAAATGAATCAAAACATACCATGACGAATCTTCAATTCCTCAATTCCGATTTACTCAAACTTCGGGATACCATATCTCAAAGAGTACTGTATCACGCTCAAGATACACATTCAAGATAGGGCAGGTTGCAACGAGCGCGTCTCTTGCCGTGACAATAATTCGTAGCTTCCCTCTGATCTCGAGATTTAAGCAATGCTTGGAGGAGGATGGTAGTCCGATCGCAAGCGAGCGGGCCACCGTTTTCGTAACAATAAAGCGTAGCTTCCCCGCGGGAGGCAGCGAAACCAGCCGTAAGAGATGGTGAATCAACGATCCAGAGTGAGGACGCTAGGAGCGACAGAGTTCACCAAGCACAATCCTGTACACGGAAGAGCGAGATGGAGACGGACACAGTGAATCCAACAACCGAAACAAAAGCCGTCCGAAAATCACCAGCGGAGTACCAGCGTAGCCGTGTGCACGCTAGGGCAAAAGAGAAGAAGGGGGTTGGGGGTGGTTTAGTTGAGAGGGAAAGAGAAAGAGAGAGGGAGCGAGAATGAGAGAGGATGGGATGCTGGATAGGAGAGGATGGGGTCCCGGAATCCTCGACAGGAAAAGCGCAGACAAAAGGGTTTAGAGGCGGCCTATAATTCAGGGTTGATGGCTCCACGGGCGAAGGGGTGTAGAGGGTGAACGAGGCTGCCGCCATTCTGTAGGCGCGCCACCCCCTCGGCCTCCCCTTTACCACCCATCCTAGGTGGAATGGGCTTGCTAGAGAGAATTACGAGGTCACTTCCGGTGGCGCCTGCACGAGCTTCCGCTTCCGGCCGAGCTTCATCCGTCCCTCTTGCGTTTATCCTTCTAACCCTCTCGCTCTTCCTCCCGCGTAGGGATACACTAGCGCGCGCGGGGCTACCTCTTTTCTAAACCCTCTTTCGACCAACCACCCCTCACACGCCACCCCAATCCACTCTAGTTTTCTGTTTCTCTTAGAGGCTTGACCGGATTTCCTAGTCCCACGCAATGTAAGGTTCGGTGCGACGAAAGTTCGTGCAATCGTATTACTCGACCATTAGAGGGCCAACAGTAGCCCGAGGCTCACCCGGCCTCCGGAGCGCGCACGTGTTTCACTGCCGTTAACTTGGGGCTTACTGTGCAGGTAATGCCAAATGCATCCGTGGATATCTTGTTGACATCCACGATGTGGTAGTTGCGATGTGGATTATTCTGGGTGGTAATTATAGTATGGTTGTGTTTGGGATATTGTTTTAAGGGTAGGATTTTGGTCCAGAGTGCTTTGGCAGAATTAAAAGCACCTTTATTGATTTGGTACGTGGATAAGAATGATGAAGAACGTGGATAAAATCAAATAAATTTTACTGATACGTAATCAGTAGCAGATATGGAAAATAACAAAGGTTTATTGATTAACTTCTCCTCTGAAGGAATAAATAAATTCTTTTATGAAATCAATTTTATTATAGATTTAAATATATAATTGTAACAATCTAGTCGTTTAACAGAAACAACTTTATTTTTGATTGCGTATTTATAAAGCAAATTTAGTCACCGAGACTGCCTTTCTTTTATATTGAACGCAATTTATCGGGATATTAAGGGGGGGAATTCGTAAAAGTAATGCGAATGGCAAAAGCAAGCACGGGTTGCATTACAATGCTTGTACTTTTATGACGCAGCGGAATCCGTGGAAATATTTGGTTGCCGGGAGTTGTATGTATTTACCGTTCCACTTTGTACACATTCCACCGTGTGCAACAAGTTCAAGACTGCAGCTCCAGCTGCTCGAGGGAATGCGAATCGGCATGCTGGTGATTTTACGCTCTGCGCTATTGAACGCTGGGTATTCTTTCATCAAGCATTCGCTCTCCGGTGGATACGTATGTATATGCGCGTGGGAATATTATTCGGGGAATATCTAATGAACAATACCGAGCGGTATGAACTGTTCCCGTCTCGTAACGCAGTTATGAAATTCATGAGAATAATTCCAAGACAGATTCTGCTTTCAGTTTAATTTTACATTTTTGCGTTATTTCGCAACCTTATTATTCCTTTGGACTATTATTTGTCCTTGTCCGTTTAATATTACAAGCGTTAAAGAATTTCAGATATTAATCTCGATAAATGTCAACTTCTTGGACACCTTAGCATGTGTCAAATATAAAAGTGTGTTTTACCATTAAATAATTTCATCGAACGATGAAAGAATGTAATTTAGTCATTGTTTAAACATTGCAATGCAGTTAAATCTGTCAATCAGTTTCGAAACCATAGAATTAATTTGAAAGACAGTATTGCTAACGTCACATAGTCACACGCAGTTAAAGGGTTAAGAGATACTTGGCTCGCTCCTCGAGAAGAAAGCGTGGCAGCCGGTCAGGTTTCCCGGCGGGCATCATCACGTGTTAGGGAAAGAGAGAAAAGGGTAGGTTGCAGGTAGTAGAGGAATAACGAGAGCGAGCGGCCAGGTAAATGGGTCACGATGTAAATAGTCGGGTGGGCCTTTCTACGTCAACAAACGCGCGCGCGCGCGCGCGCGACAGAAAGAACACGCCAGTGGAAGCGAGCAGGTCGTACGAGGCAAGTGCGTGATAGAAGAAGAGAGAAGCGAGTCGGTTTTCCACGAAGAAGGAGCAGGAAACGGGGTGAATGAGGGCTGTGCGAAAGGGAGTGGGCCGAAAATACAGGGATTTGCGTAACAATGGCAAGCTTGGCCGCTTACCCGCGAAGAGCCAGCAGAAAAAGCCCTTTTCCTCGTTGAAATTTGTATCGTTGACGACTGCCCTTCGTCGCAATCATTATCTTACGTGTGTTTGTCGTCTACTTCCCAAGGATATTTCGAAAGCAGCTTAAGTGAGAAAGAATTCCCCAAAATTTCGAATTTTCAATTCTCTCTTTCGTCTACGATGATACTGACTCCCATCATCCCTGTTAACGAAGCCAGCCCCCTTTTTCAGAGTTCAGCTTCGTTATCATCACTGGCGGCTCGTAATCAGGCGAGGGTAAATACGTGGGTGAATAATTTTTGCGCGTGATTAACACGCTCGGTTGACTGTGTGTATCGGTTGACAAAACGAGCGGCCAACAACGGCTAACGAGGTTCCCGGGTCTTGTAATATCGTACACCCGTTTTCCTTTTCAATAAACTTTTGTGATCGTGAACTTTTTTTAGATTCTTCGTTAGAATATAGCTTTAATAAATAATAAAACTAATAAAGCATACACTGTTTTTTAGTTATATTATTTTTTTAACAGTATTTAATTAGGATGGTTTACGATTAATAGATAATATTTTGTAAGAAAGTCTGGTCGTTGTCCCCTGCAATATAGCATTATTATATTTTTATTGGAGTGTAGCCTGAGTCAGAAGACTACGCCGTGCAAGGTATTAACGTGGGATTGGCGGAAGAGTTTTTTTCTTAGGAACCCCGACCTTTTTCTTGACGAAAAAGGTTTATTATTAAATTCTAGCCCAGAGTGATTCCGTGTTCAATAAAGTACAAATTATTTCATTAAAATAAGTATAAAGTTCACAGTGTTATCTTATGATTTCCTCGCGATTCCTTGAAAACTAAAAGTGACGCGTGACATTGTGCGAACCGATGACGCAGAGGGATGCGAAATCTCGTACACAACGAACGCCGGTAATTACGGTTAAACGTGGACGCGCAATTTCCACGGCTGGAGTGACCATGGGACGGTTATTGGTCCAGTAGGAGCCGTTCGTCCTGGTGAAATTGCGATTAGGCCAATCGACTTGGGCAATCAGCATTGCAGGTGCACGCGTGGCGATTTGTTTGCGCGCGGCCTAGTTAATTGCCGACTCGACTCTCGGCGATCGTGAGTCCACCTCCACGGAAACCTCGACTAATGTCCACCGCAAAGAGACTCTCACGAGATTCTCTCCTCTTTAACTAGCCTCGATTTACACTGGATATTCCCCTTTCCTTCTCGTATCCGTTCCCATGGCTTTCCTGGAGACTGGATAAAGTGGGGCTCGATCGGTTTAATTGTTCCGCGTGGACCATAGTTTCTGAACTCAAGAACTTTTTTTCCTTTATTGGCTTGGCGCGAAAGTAAATTCGGGTTTCGTGTATACTTTTAATGTAGAACATGGAATAACGTTGGTAATTAGCGATAGTTATATTACTATTACATTTTATTTAATGGATTACAGAGTCTCGTGTTATTCACTGAATTCAGAGCATTTGGATTTGTCAGGCGTTGTATACTATAACAAAGAATTCCTGATATCACGTTTTGTCTCTCATTCTTATTCAATCTTTCTCACTTTTATTCACACAGTTACTTTTCATACTTGTACACATATTCGCCAGTTTTACCTTCGCTCCTTACTCATTCCGAAGCGTTTCTTCAATACTTTAATTGCGGCGGGCTTGAAATAAAAGCCGGCTGCGTACACGGCACGTTATTCGTTTGTCGAGTAAATTGGGTACTGGTTGAAAGGGCTGGTTAAATCTCTATTGTTCTCGGCAACATAGTATCAGGGAAGTATGGGTAGCTGGACTATAACAATCCAGTATTACTTCGACACGAACAACAATGGTAGACGCAGGTAACCGATGAATTACGTATCAGACGAATAGAAAAGCCTGTAGCGGGCAACCAGCCAAGGAATGCAGACGCGGTTACGGGTGTGTCGTTGCCTATCGTAACAGAGAGTCCTAAACCACCGTTGCAAGTGACAACAAGCCACGTTAAAACGCCCGATGAAAATACCTGTAGCGAAACAATACGATATAATGATTCAACGGGTCGTATCGTTATTCAAACTGTTGTTTCGACATTTAACCCGTTTCATCGCCAAGTGAAACAAAGGACTGAATGATTAGTAAATACTTTTTAACTGAGGAAAATTATTGACCCGTTACTTGAAAAGTATTGTAGTTTCAAAATTAGTGATCTTCGATTAGTGAATTACTGATTTAGACAATTATAATGATTTCATTAAATCCTTGATCATAGAGATTAATCAATTTGTGTTGAATCATAGAGTTCGCCTATCATTCGTAGAAACGACGCAAAATAAAAGACTAGACAGGATCAAGAGGAGCAAAGTGTCAGAAGTAGAGAACTAATGGGGAAGCAAGTTTCAGATAGAAGTACACGTGTACTTATTCGAGAGTTGCAGCGAGTACCTCGGTCACCTTACGAGAGATGTAATTCCGGAACATTAGCTCGCAGCTTGCCGCTTTTCCACCTGCACGGACAGGAGGAAGACAGCTGGCGAAATGGCGAGCAGTGGAAAATAGCCAGCCATTCGTCAGCGTCAGTAATCGTGGTCGCCCATAATATCTATACCGGATCGGGCAGCGATATAGACGGTGCACACGCTGGCCAGACGCTTCTGGCGTGTCACGGGTCAAATGCAATTTCTAGCTTGGCCAGATAAAGCATGAGTAATAGTGTTCGGAATGTAATATCTTATTTCGCGTTATGAGAGTTTATCTCGGAAACAAATGGAGCTGGGACACATTTATATTGTACACACGTACACGCGCGTCCGTTTCATGGGAACGGATATATACTGGGTTGGAATTCGCTTGAGTTTTGTCCAGTCGTGTTTATTACGCGTTGACCCATGTCTGGGATTGTGGGATTCCCATGAAGTTAAAATGACTTCAGTGGTCGCTCTCTGGAAGTACAGGAGCGTATGGAGCCTTGTGCTTTCTATTGTTGCTGTTGTAAACTTCGAAATGTATCCGGTACATTTTTGGAGAACCCGGCAGTAATCACCTGATTCATCTATTGTCGAGTTTTTGAAATTAATCTAGTAAATTAGTTTAATCGGATTCATTATTACCAAGTAACAATGTCAATTCCAACACGAAATAATCATCCATGCTTAAACTTTAGAAGATGAATGCAGTCAATTTTCACCATTTTACTTCTTTCACACATACTCCGCCCTAAACAATAGAAAGGACAGATTCACGAGTGCCAAATTGCCAGACGTAGAACAAACGGCAGTAGCGTCGGCGAGCTTTAAACCTTGCAGCGGCTGCCAAGAAGCAGCATGAGTGCGGCGGCGCTGAAAAGAAGCGAGTACCAAAATAATGTTCCATTCATCAGCGAGCCGTGATCGCAAGCCATAATACAGTGTCTTCACAGATAAGTTAGTGGCCAGGACAGGCATTAATTATTTGTCGGGGGAGACTTGCGAGTTGGCGCGTGAGAGAGCGCCTGGTGCAGCGGCAGGGATGCTGCACCACTCTGGACCACTGTTCTAGCATGAGCGCGCTCACCTCCACACGCTTCGAGATCTCTCCCCGGAGGCTATTCCGTCCCGTTAACGGATAGCCGGTGCCCTTAGACGAATCGATCCTTCTTAGCCGCTTCCTACATCGACGCACACTGACATCCTAGCACACACAGACAGTTGGAGGGAGAGAGAGAGAGAGAGAGAGAGAGAGAGAGAGAGACATGCTTTCCTGAGTGCTCTCCTTGCCTGATCTCCAACGAAGCGCGCTTCTCTTCCCCCCCTTTTCCCTCCCTCGCACCCCGAAAAACAAACATTCCTTGCCCCGTGTTCTTGGCTCCCTGTCGGGCTCCACCCCCTTCTTTTTCCCCGGTAACGAGCACCTTGCGCGAACTTTGAAGCTGAAAAAGTGGCCTTCCGCCGAGCAACTGATTAACGAGGACTCTTGCTAGCCACCCTCTCTCCTCGCCCGCTTTGAAATTTCACTTATTACTTATTACCGACTGTGTGTACCCGGATTCTATTAATTGTTTTGTCTTTGTATTCCGGCGAGGCTGATTTCCTCGGGTTTGATTTGTAAGGAATTCACGGAACTATTAAAAGTTAATAGTAATTTATAGCTAAATAAGAAAGTTCAACTCGAAAGCACTCGTACGTGATTTTCATAGGAAATAAGCGACGCGTCATCCCAGAGTTCACGCGAAGTGATAAACCAGCAACACGCGAGCGGTAAAAATTCATTTCCCTGTAGTACTGCGCACGGAAGTATTATAATTTCGCCTTTCCTGCAGTGGTATTCTACCAGCTTCATTTTTCTTCGACTTATTACCGCAGTAAAACACGAAGAACTGACCTAATCCAATAGTGGCACGTTCGAAACGTAGCAGCGCGCGCGCGCGCGCGAGTCACGTAATCGAAAGTTATATCGCCGCGTGTCATACAACGGGTGAGTGTTATCTTAATCATCAAAGGAAAAGCGAAAGCTCGATAGTTTTTGATCACGCGAGGCGAAGTGGAAAGAGGGTGACTTGAAGTGAGAGTGACTAGTTCGGCGATGGCGAGGGTGGAAGAGGCGGGGAAATCCACCCCAGGTTTGCGTTGGAAACGACCCTGAAACTGGCATGGTCACGCAAGCATGCGGGATTCCAGTCGTTGTGTTCTCACCCTCCGACGGTGTTGCTTCCGAACCCTCGCACGAAGGGTTTAACGATGCTGCGGAATTTTAATTCGATCCTGCTATACCAGCAATTCTGGCATTCGCAATCCTGCAGTGGACACAAGTTTCTTCAATTTAACTGTATATGTCTTGTACAGTTTTATCTCGAAATCGTTTAATCGGGAAACTGTCAAATGTATGGGAAATACTTTCGTTCGTAACATTTTTAACTGAGTGAAATAGGAATTCTTCAGACAGTCAATTCTCAGAGAAAAGTGAGAGTACCACTGACAAATTTAATATAATATTTATCAAACGTAAAATTATTAAGGAAAGACTAAAAAGATAAATAGTATTAGCGATCTTTGAGTCGGCGAGTCTTTGGTTTCCCAATTGCAGCAATGTTTACGAGCGGAACGCCGGAAGCGGCGCGGGGGAGCCAGTTTCCTCCGAATGATGTAGAACGGTGGCGAGCCCTTTATCAAGCGTTAATTAGAAAATGGTAGTGCGCGGCGGGGAGAGAAAAGTTATCTGGCACTGCCATCCCCGAAGCCAAGAGATACGCTCGGCTTCCTTTGGCTCCGGCGAACTAAACTCTCTGCATTTCCTTCTACCATCTCTTCTTCCTCCCTCCAGTTGCCGCTTGATTTCATTCCAGCCTGGCCAGCACCAAACTCCAGGACGAATGGTTTACATTTCCCGGTGCGAACCTTTTCTCTCCGAACCATCGATAGTTCCCGTCCGGTTTATCAGTCACGCTGGTCTTCCGATTTTTCGTGTGCCTGGTAAAACAAGCGATAGGCTTCTCAAAGTTTCCCTTTTTTAGCAGGTTTCTCGTGATTCCAGTAATGACTTTATAATTCGCGAGACTTCCGTAATACATATTTGTTCAGCCTAACGCATGATTCACAAATTTCGTTTACATACTTCTAAACTTCTAGAATAGTTTTGTTGTTAATAACAGAAGCATTCATGGAACTTCGATAAATTTTCGATAAGAAGTTTTTGGAAGAAACACAGAATTTCAACAAAATGTTCCTAGTTATAGAGTTTCAAAACTCCTGGTTCCCATAGCACTAACTTGGAGGGTGCAGAAGTATCAAGCGAGGGAGGGCGGATAATGTGAACGAATTTGTAAATCAGTGTGTATGGCAGGGCGGCTGGAGGGCTTGTTCGAAATTCAGTGGGCGCTCAGTACAATATCGCGCTAGAGCTGACCGAAAAGAGCTTACCGGTCATTATCAGAAATTTTCGCTGACGTGCGTCGAGAGATTTCGCGAAATCGCCGCTCGGCTATCGCGAGCGAGGCTGGCGCGAATGGTGGCTGCACGCGCGCGCGTTAACCTGCTCTCGTTATCCCGTGAAATACGATCCTAATGTTGCCGCGTACTCGAAAGTGCACCGCCCACCAAAACACCCACGCACACGCACGCATTCTCTCGGAATTTAATGCCACGCGAACTTTTCCCGCGCCCGGCTGGGGGCGCACTGCGAATTTGCAAAGCCAAGCAGAATGATATCCGATGGATAATGAGGTACACTTTCGCAGGGCTCTCACTGATAAACTGCTCTTTCCTGATTTTTGATGACACAGTCAGCTGCTCATGACCGCAAAAGGGTGCAACTGTTACTGCTGTTACGTTTCAAATAGAATTTTCCTTTTATAGCATCCTGTTAATTTTAGTATTATTATTAAGAGTGAATGAGAATGGTTGGCATAAGGTTTACTAAATTAAACCATTTCGTATCATAGTATTATCTAAAACATTAGTAATCTTTTTCACATCATCATAACGAACAACCTCAATTTAATCTACTCAACAAACTTCATTATCCACCTACATCCCTTTAAATCCCTCAACGCAGGTGTGTATATTCTTCAAACATACACTCACGCAAGCGACTCTTTCATCCATCTAAAATCTAGAACAATCATTAAAACGATATCCTCCTTACAACATCCATCTTTAATCTTCCAAGATCTTGGCTCAGCAATTTATCTTAAATCAGTATAATACCACGTATAGGGTAATTGGCGTCGGCGGAAGGGCAAAGGGGGTTCGCTTCGTATTGCAGAGGCGGAAAAAAAAATAGCTGACGGATGGTGTTGCCAGTGCGGCGGGTAGATTAGCGGCCATGGGAGTTCGTTTTTGACGGACAGCTCTGTTATTACTGTCACTCCGACTCAGCGTCGAGAGCCGCTGGCTCTCCTTCTCTCTCTTTCTCTCTCTCTCTCTCTCTCTCTCTCTCTCTCTCTCTCTCTCTCTCTCTCTCTCTCTCTCTCTCTCGCTCTCTCTTTGCGCGCCACGTTAATCCTTTCGTCAGCGTGTCCCGCTGCTCTACGTGTCACTGTCCGTCGAACCGTTCTAATGAGATAGCCTGCCTGCACCCATAGCCTGATCATCACAGATGGAATTTTTAAGCTCCTGGCTCGCACCGCCGCCCACGGCCGAGTTGCTGCTCTTGGGTGAATGGTGCCACGTCAGCCGAAGCTTCCTGATGATTTTTCGACAGCCGCCACCCCCGCGGGGATTATCGCGAGCACCGACCCAAGCCCAGAATTAATTCACGGTTTACGCGCGATGATAATTACCCGGGCGGATTGCGCCCGTTCGATTTTCCCGCGGCGACACACATCTCGTTTCTCGTGTGTATGTATGACTCCGTAGGGGAAATCAGTGGGAATTGTGGTGGAAAGGCTCGGGTGTCGTGATACACTGGAGTTAGTAGTTTCGAAGGAATGATTGGTGATGCGACTTGCTGGGAATTTTGGGGTGCATGCTTGTTTAATATTAGACTCACCAGCTGTTTATAAATAGCCATTTCTTTAGAATAAAGGTTACATCTTTCCGATTCGTTTATAGTAAATAATTTATTTAATACGAAAACGAATGCACGGAATAACATTGCTGTATTTGTTATTTTGAATATGAACGAACGAAACGAATGCATCGTAGAATCGAAGTTTGAAACTGGTTAATTGACCGGGTGTTGGTACTGTTAGTGTTAATCGTTGTTCAATTAACGACACATTCGGCTTTAAGTGTAATGGTGGGCGTTGATGATTATTACCAAGAGAGAGTTTGTGATTGAAATTGGGAATTTGTAGTGCGTGAATAGATTGTGTAGTATTGACTTTAAATCTAAACGATACTTAACCACTTAAAAAGGTATTATCACAACCTTTCGAAGACCCGCACTTTCAGAAAGAGCAATCTCATCTCTTTTAACAGAAATAAGAATCTCAGATTGTTTTCAGATAATTATCATACGCGAATTTTTTCTGGAATTAAGCGTCTTATTTGCACGGCTTGCAATTTCCAGTATATCAAGGACTCTATTGTATTAACGGAGGCTTTACTTTGACGACGTGTATCGCCAAGATAGATATTAAGCTCGAAAGAAAATAGCGCGGCTGGGAAGCTCCGGGAATATTTTAATTAAATCCAAGTCTACGGTTAGCAAACAAGAGAACGAGGGAGAGGAATCTCAGCGAAAGAGAAGAAAATTGCCGTCGCATATACGTATGTGATACTTATATACACGGCTCGAGAAATATGCTACGTTAAGGAGATTTATTACCCTTACTACCCAGCGAGGATAAAAAGCGAGCCAGCGAACGAGTAAATAGCGAGGAACATTCGTTTTATTCGCCGCTCGTATTAAGTATCTTCGCTCGGAATTATTTAGAGCCTTGCCAAAGTAGATAAGGGTTGGATGAATCCTAAAATGATATTAGAATTTTAGAGAAGATCTTCGAGTCTTCTTTTGACGCGATTGTCTTATCATATGGAAACGAAACGATTTCACATTTTGTTTGAATGTACAAATCCTTACTTCGACTTGTGTTATTTCATTGAACTCTTGCTTTGTTAGAAAGTCTGTTTTCACAATTACGAGATGTTTTTGGAAAAATATGCATAGCATAATCATTTTTCTACCAGGTTATTTTTTCTTTTGTTTGAGAAGGTCATATATTACTAATTTGCTATAAAACAAAGGTACCCTCGATGATTGCGGATCGATTTGTTAATCCTCATAAATTTGTATGCCCCATTGTCCTTGCTATTGGTGCAGGGTTGCTGCTCTTTCCTCGGCCAATCCTCCCAGGCATATCTTGGACAACTCGTAACTTTCCTGTTGACGTGTCCCGTCGGTGCCATTGTCAGGCAGAAATAGATCGCTGCCCTGCTTGTCAGTCTCTTTGGAGCTCTTGTCGGATACACTGACGCCTTAGAAACAAATTCTACCGCACTTCCGGTGCACGCTTCGCCTAATGCACGTGTCCCAAGGATCTTCTTTGAGTTCGGTGAATTTGTCACATCGTTGCACAAAGTGGTATTTTCTCGAACTTCCTAGATAAATCCGTTTTTCCCTTTTTCTTACAATTTTATACAAAGTACTCATAATTCTTTCATATTCAATGTCATTAATTTAAACCGGCGTTTCTTTATACTTTATAATCCTGTATTGTATTACATTACGTAATTGTCACCCGTCTCAATTACTACGTGTACTAATTATCGTTTATACGTCCAGTGTTGACAACTGGATTAAATCCAGAGCATAATAAAAACAGAGGATCCGTTGAAAAAGAAAGAAGTTGAGTGGAAGTTCTTGAATCTTTTCTACACGAAAAAAAAACAGGAAACAGCTATCTCGCATATTTTCTTTCGCAACTACATTCGAACGTGAGCGGACTAAAGCAACCGGGGCTATTGACAATTAGCAGGAGGCTCCACTCTAATCCGATTTGTTTCTCCAGCGCCACCAGTAACGCCATACCGGAAGACCGTTCGCGCTTAATCCGTGTTTACGGAAGAAAGAACTGTCGATATAACGGTATACCTAGATACGCTCCCTGGGGTTCTTTCTACACGCACCAGTTAAGTATGGAACATACATTGGTGGGTTCCTGTTGCTGTATTAGTAAAAACATTATTTCTAACCTCAATGATTTCTCTGCTATTCGCAAACTATTCTTGCAGCTGTAATTAATTTTTGTGTACATTCCGCCACATAGGAATTATATTCATCTAACATTTTGTGTATTATAATTTAGTTAACTAGTATCGAAAGAAATAGTGCGTGTATCCGTGTTTAATTTGGTACAGGAATTTATTAACTAATCACACTGTACCTTAGTATTTATCCGATCCATGTATAGTTTGTTTAAAGTAAGCATCTGCTATATCGGTACCAAGAGTGCGAAAAGCCGAGAGCTTTAATACCTTCTTTTGTTCAAAAGCCAATTAACACAGGGAACAAAAGTTTACGTAAAATCTGCCTATTAAAGAATTAACCTACAAAACACGTTTGTTAATGCAACTTTTGCTTTAATAATTAAGATCGCAAGATACGCGCAAATATTTGGCGCGTTCATTGTTGATGCACGCCTCGCACGGGAAACGCATTAATCAAAGTTAATTACTAATTACTATTATCGCGGCCCGAAATGTCGTTGGAATTGCATTTCCCAGAGGACACACCGGCATTTCCCTCGTACATTTTTACTCCGGGCGTGTATACACAGCAGGTTGGTTGCCGGGCAAACGAGATGTTTGCCAGGCGCGCTGTTTTTTTTTTGTCGTAAGCGGGAGAATCGCGAGGATGATGCTCGCGTACGTTGCCGGCTCGGGCGGCGTCTACCGGATAAGAACAACAAACGGTGAAACGGTGCAGCCAACATCATTGCGCGGTGTACGAGACGAGGTGTACGAACGATAACATTTGTACTACATTAGCGAGACGACCGGCAGCCTCCTCTCACAGCTGGAGCGAAATTATTCCGAGAAGCGTGCGCGCCCCGACAGATCGTCTTAAAAAAGGATGCGCTTGTTTTCTTTCTCCCCCACCGTTCTTCACCCTCTCTCTACTTCCTCACGGCACTTCATTTCCATGGGGTGTTTTAATGCATTGCTTGTCGTCGCCGATAGCACGACTTCTTCATTATGATACCCTGTGTCAACATACAGTCATTGGGAAATGTGTATTCTGTTGGCGAATCTAGGATTCTCGTAGTAGAATTCTCATTTAACATTTATTTTGCAATCTATTTTGTAATACTTTATTTCGTGTTTACTCGTTTTTTAGTGCATTCCCGGAAGTGTTGTTTATTAAAAGGAGGTACATGCATTTCCTGTTAGTTCCCCTTCAATTTGATTGCCTCTGCATCGATCGGCCCTTCGCGCGAACACTTAGCAACTTCATTCGAGGATGCTTTCCGCCAATGATTTATCTCTGTGGAACTTCTTCCTAAACTAGTATTTTCTCAGGAGGTAAATATAGGGCAGAGGGACAAGAATGGTTGTTTTAGGATGCTGGTGTAGAAATGTCAAACATTTTCAGTCGCAGAGGGACGACAAGCGAAAGGGGAATCGAATTTAGGAAAAACACATGTTTGTTGACGCGCGCGATGTAATCTATTTTATTTTCTCTGTAAAAGTGTCGCATCACGTCAATTCTACAAGGTAGTTCACAATATGTTTTACTTCAAAAATGATTATAATATTGAATCGTTTTGATTCAAAAATATTCATGTTGAGAGTGACTTTGTAAATCTTCTACATTTTCTAAAATTATCTCTATTCTACGCAAAGTACGAAGGAACATTTAAGTTCGTATGTGTATCGTTTCTCTTACGATCTCTTACACAATCTTCCACACCTTTCTTTAACCCTTTTCAGTGTGTCACTTTCTACACTATAGAAAGACGATAGTATTGAAAGTACAAGGTGATTTACTTCACTGTTATATCTCATTTTTTGTAAAACGTATATGTATATTATATTACATACATTGTACATACAATATAATATAACGTCTAGAACTTGTAATGAAGACTTGCAAAAGATTCGTCTACAATTAAACTTGCTAGATAATCATTCTGTATTCAACAGACTATATTTAACACTAATGATTCAAAATCAAGAGAATCAAAATCATCAACTAAACTATACTCTCAACTTCCGGAAATCGAAAATGTTAATATTACGATAAGAGCAAGCCTTAGTAGAGTCCGACAAGCAATTCCTTGGTGTGAATAGGGTTAACACGAAGCAAAGGCGGACGCGTCCCTTTGGTACATCGAAGACGCATGGGTCCAGCTGACACTTGGCTCCGATTAGATGACAGCCAGGCGGCATTAGATGAAAGCGAGCGCGAGGGAGGCGGCGAGCGTGTTGGTGGGGATAAGAGGACATAACGCGTGTGCGCTTGCGAGTTGCTTTGACTACGGGTGGAGGGAAGATTGGAAGAGTGAGTGAGTGATGCTGGGGGGGCGCCGGGCGGAATGGAGAGAGATGAAGAGAGATGCTGAGAATCGGAGTGAGGGGTTGCGTTGGTTAGGGGTGCAAGGGAGGCGCGCGAGAGCACCACAGGTGGTGGGCGTCCCGACGTCCCGAGCGCCGCTGCTCAACGTGGCCGGCAACTATGCCGCGCACTCGTCACCGTCACATCGATGTCCGTAGTAATGGACCATCCAGCATCCGCCATGGAAAATGTTACTCTACTCAAAGCGATGTTTATTGAAGTCAATCACTGAAAGCGTACACTTAATAGTATTGCAGGATGTATTAAGTGATCACAAAGAATCCCAAGAAAAACACTCGCTAGATAACAAATATAAATATAAATTTATGGGAATTATAAATATCTTCGAAATCGAATACGACTACATTCGAATACAGACTTAAAATAGTATCATACGAGTTTATCAAATATAGTGAGTCTTCAATGAAGTACACAGTCGATCAAATCGTTACCCAGTTCCATGTGATCCTCTGATTCGTTGGTACATCAGGTGGCGAGCACCGATCTCAGTCATACGCGCGCGCGCTCTCGCGCGGTGTTTCAACCCGCTCTGCGTCGCGCACCCTCTACCACCCTTTCATTCTCTTTCGCCGCTCCTCTCCCTCACTCTTGGCTGAAATCTCCCTCTCCGCCGAAGCAACGCTCCTTCTCCAAGCGCGTCTCGTTCTCTATAATATACACGCCGTACTATTACTACGTGCACGCGCACGCCGGTCTCCACCTGTCTCCCTTCCTCCGCCTCAACAGCTTCTCCGCTCAGCTCTCTCTCTCTCCGCCTCGGCGGGTGGCAAAGCAGTAGTGCGCAGCCCCTTCCGCGCTATTTCTCCGTCGCGGCGCGCGGCGTCGTCGGCGGTGGCGGTGGCGGCGGCGGCGGCGGCGGCGGCGTCCTCTCGGCGGCATCCCTCTACGCGCGCGCTCCGCTCCGTTCTCGTTCGGCGGCTACGTTACACCGCGGCCGGAGCAGCACGCAGTGGCGCAGCCGTCGGCGCGACGTGTGCTTTTCCTCTCCCTCCTGGTGAGCCGGCGCGGTGGTAGTAGTGGTGGTCGTGCGAGGAACGCGCCGCCGAAGAGGTTCTCGGCATCGATAGCGGGAGAGAGACAGAAAACGCGCGTGCGAGTTGGAGTGGGAGAGACGGAGAGAGAGAGTGAGAGCGAGAGAGAGTGAGAGAAGCGGCCGCCGAACTTGGATCGGCGTCCTCTCCGTCGGCCGCGCGCAGTTCTAGTCTCGCGCGAGACCGCCGCGCAACACGCCACCGCTACACCGGAGAATCTGTCCCACCACCGACAGAGAGAGAGAGATAGTGTGTGAGAGAGAGAGAGACATAGACACACACGAGGGCCCGCCTGCCCTCGTCATTCTCTCCCGGTGTTTCCCGGTCACGGTCCTGCAGGGGCCCGCGCGCTCCTGAATCCACGTTCCATCTTTTAAACGTCCGACGGCCGATCTCGCTTTTATCATCGTAACTTTCGATCTCCCCGGTGGTATCTAGTGCATCTATTTTGGAGTCCGGCAAGGGATACTTGGTGCTTCTAAGGTGGATGCGTGTGGTGGTCCAGGTGGGCCCGGTGGGGTTGATAGTTGGCGCGCGTTTAGTTTCGGAATCGCGTGCTTCTCTCTCTCGAGCGATCGGGCCGCGCGCGATCTCCCGATCGCTCCTAGCGGTCCAGCGGATGAAGAATGGGCATAGGTGCGCGCGTGCCATTCAGGGGTGAACTGCTGCTGGTGCTTGGCGATCGGCGACGCCATAACGGAGTGCGTTCGCACGCTGCTTGCAGGCCGTGAGAGCCGCTCTTCTTACGAAGAGACAGAGAGAGAGAGCGAGAGAAAGAGAGAGAAGAGGTGGCTGATAGAAAGGTGTTTCGCGCGACATTCGAGCAAGAGAAAAGAAGTACCTGCTTTCGTGGAGATCTTGAATGTCCTGATCGGTGCGCGGGCCGCATGCTGCTGCCCGCCGCCACGGGATTGTGTTGTGTGCTACGGCCGAGGGTAAGAGCGCCGCGCCGGGGGATGAAAATGTGAGCTTCCTTCTTCACTTCGTCGCTGACACCAAGGACCATCTCCCTCGAGAGGTAAAATACCCTAACCTCTTCTATACCCTCTTCCTAAAGGATCCTCCAATCCGCAACACTTGTCACTCTCGCGCTCGCCTTCGGTTCGAACTTTCGATAGGATTGATTTGGCAGAAGCGTGTGTGTGTGCTTGCGGCGAAGTTGTGCGGTGTCAAGGTCGCCGGTGTGACAGGCTCACAGTGAAAGCTAGTGTTCCCGTATCAGGGAAGAGTGTGCGACAGGATTGCCGGTAAGGAATCCGCCGATTGTTATCCACGCTCCTCCGGTGACAGCGGGAAAAGGAGTGACTTTCACGTGGATGTATGTGTGTGTGTATGTGTGTGTATGTGTGTGTCAGCATCGTTTCAAGTTCAAGTCCCTGCGTGTCTTTCATCGAGTTGGATGATTGTGTTCGTCTGTGTGGATGCAAGTGTAAAAGCTCGATGATATGGCTCGTACGAGTCTATTCTGTCTACTCTACTTTCGTGTTTTAATACAACATTGTTTTTGACAGGATCAAAAACTGGTTTTTCATACGTTGTAAAATCTGGATGCGTCGACGTTGTGTTCTAATATGGAGTGCAAAGAATGACTGTCGTCAAAACAGTGTGGGTTTAATTGACTTCGGTCATCGGCCAAGTTATGGCTCCAATTTTCATGCGACTTTTAATTTGATTGCTCGATAAATCATTCGAGAATACTTGTACCTGCTCGCGTGAGTGTAATTTGTGTTCTACTTGAATATCGTGAATATAGATTGCCAGTGAAGCAAGAACGTGGACGAACGTCTGACATAATAATAGCTGTACTTGAGGAAGTTAGTCCGTAATGATGGCAATTTGTTTCCACTATACAATGATATTCATACTCGGGCCAATTATACGAATATTGATACGCGAAATGATATGTTTCTTCAGGTTCTCTCAAATTTACAGTGTAAATTAATCCTTCCCCCCTAAAACTTTCTGCGCTATTTAAAGCCGAGTCATTAGAGAAACGAAGCTCATAGACAATTGACACGGTCGAGTAATTCTAGTTTAATAAAATAGAATCATCACTAGCTTCGAGATGTCCAATTACACCCTCTACATCTAAGATTTCTCTCTTGAATAATAGAATGGCCAATTATAACCCGTGGATATTCAAGATTTCTCTCTTAAATGACAATTTCCTTGACAACGTAAATTTAACAAACATATACGAAAAGAAATTCTATGCACATCTTAAAAATAAATTTAAGATGCTGGGTAAGATTTTTTTCCCTAAGACTTGTTTAAACTCGCAACGATTATCGTTTCGGTTCAAGGTAACTCATCTCGATGCACTCCGCTCGATATTCGTGAGATTAGTCGATTTCACCGGCGCGTGGTGCGAGTGCTCCCTATCAGTTTCGCGACTGCTCTATAATTAGAAAGCGATTTCCAATTTTACACGTAAAGGCAAGGAAGCGTCGGGGCGGCAGCGGCGGCCACATATCAACGCACCAGCTGCCGCGCCGCGCCGAGTCGAGATGAGACTCGAGTGCGCCAGACGTTTCCCTTTCGTAATTAGGTCAATCTCTACCTAATGAGACGTTACGCGCGTTTCACTGCGGTCGCACCACCGCCGTTCGCGACGTCTCACCTCATTTGATGTCGCAGCCGATTCCCGGAGAGGAACTCGCGCGCGCGTGTGCTTTTAATTAAGACACCGTTCCACCCCTTGCAACGCGTACCATCTTCTTCTTCTTTGTCTTGTGCAGATTCTTTTAATGTTCTGTCAATTGAACTAGCACATGCGTTGCCTGAATTAAAATATATTTAGTAAACGATTGGCGGACAGATATTTCATAGATATTTCTGGATCGAAAAGTTGGCGACTGAGATTTGGGAGATTTTGCGAGCAAATTTTGGTTTGATTTGTTGGAATCGGAATGGAATTATTAAATATTAAGAATCTTCTAATGGTAATAAGAGAAATTAATACTTCGATATTGGTGAATAGCAAATAGATTTAAGAGAAAGTTAGTAAAGGAAGTAATAATGATAATTATATGTTACGTTGGCTTTTACCGCGAGAGTGCATTAAATCGAATGCCTGTAATTTGTAATAGATATCAGATGTAACATATTATCATGTCTCTAAGGAGGAAAGTTGCAACAGGAATTTATCGTTGACCTAGAAACAGTATTATATTCTGGATGCTAATTAGAAAGGAAATAAACCGGAAAACCCAAGTGAGTAGAGTTTCTGTGGTTCTATTAAAACAGAAAGAGTACATTTTATGTGGCAGTGACTTAAAGAGTCGGCCGAAATAAAGAAATAAGAGTGTTCGAGCTCGATAAAACGGTTGGAAAAATATTTTCATGAGAAACACGGTTGATTATTTGTACGCCCGAATGTTTGGTGATGCTGTAACGCTGTCTAGTGATTTTATGAAGCAGCTGATCCTCGTTTGAACGTGGCTCCGGTTAATGTAGAGCGTGTTTCGAGTCTTCTTTGGATCGTTCGTGCCTGACCTGACTCAAGCCACGATTTATGCTGTTGGTTCGCGATAACTCTCACTTTTAGCAGCTTCGACTCTTAAATCGGTGTATACGCATACGTGAACCGTTCAACAAACTTAGTTTCTATCTTGAATACGTATCATTAATGTAGAATATTCACTTCAATAATTTCTCATACAATAATTGTTCTTCTTTCAATGTTTTTAATACAGTCATCATTCTCAGTATAAAAATCTTGCAGTATTTACAATTAAAGTTCACCATTTCTTAACGTAAATAATATAATCAGAGCATTACAAGCATTCTTCAATTTAGTTCTGAATTCGTCTGTCTTTATCGGAGAAATTTCTGTCGGCCATTAAAGATCGACTACATAAAAACTGTTTGGTCCAGAGTGATTCATGCAGTTTTTTGCGAGGGTTTTCCTTCTTGGATTTCGTGGGACGGTGAAATCATCGAAATGGGTGATGATAAAAGCGGAGCGCGGTGCGTGCACTCGGTGGGCGCGCGCATCGCCAAGAATAAATGACAATAAAGCGGGTTCTCGGCATGCACATGCCTACGTGCCTGATGGCCGCCGGCCCGCAGCGCACCAGCGCACCGTAATGTGCCGTGCCTTTGACAATTCTGAAAATAATTCGGCCCAGTTTAATTCGTGCGAGACACACCGCATGCTCGAACTCTGTTACGACACCTGAGCGTCGCGCCGCCGTCGAGTAGTATTCGATGATTAGACGCTCAGTTCTGTTTGGTCTAATTACGCGTTAGATGAAACCGCTGTTCGCCTGCTCTTTAATAGAGCGTATACTTCTTCTTCGTCTTGGTTCTTTAATACGTTCTTTTCTACTTTCGTCTTTCCAAAGAAAGCAATTTTGCGTTTGATTTATTTGAAATTTGTAAGTGAATGGATATTCGCTTTTGAAAATTTGAAAATGGATAGTTAAAGTCTTTTGTGTTACTATTTCATATTTCAGTTCATGTTTTTATATGTGCGAATTTGTCATTTACTATGCAGTATACTTTAATTCTATAATATCCTCTTTAAGCTTGTGATATTTCCTTAATGTCAAATGATACTTTTATGAAGCTTAATGTGATTCTAGATATTTTTGCCAAAAGCAAATTATTGTTTATGAGTTACTACTACTTTGTACTGCAAGTTGTACTGGGAAGCAATAAACAGGGTTTCTTTGAATTTGAAACGGTAGAAATCAAGATGATATCGCACAAGCGGAGCCTCTTTATACAATGGAAAGTTGTAATGATTTCGTGTACTTTCTCTTTAGCTTCATCCCATTATTTTTTGTGTTCTCTCCTCGCGTAGAATATTCGAATTCCAAGAAGTTTCTGCGATTCCCGAGTCGCAATCGTATGCTGTCGCTTGGACTTCGGAGTCCGTCGTTCTAGTTTCCCTTAATTGTTCGAGTTTCGAGGGTTAAATTGGGACGAATCTCCGAGTTCACATATACATTGACGATGCTGGAGTAACTCGATCGCGCGCAACATATTTCTCCACGTGAGAAATGCATAGAATTTTTTTAACATTTTTAAATATTTCACAGTATGATAGTTTTGTGTTCACGAATTCTTCTGTATTAATATTAACGTATTTAATTTATTTTCCCTATAAAATCTTACATATAGCGGAACTTTTCGTGCATTGAATACTAGCAGTAATCATACTCTCCAAACCAAACAGAGAATACTTTTGCGAAAAATTCTAATTCCCCACCTGACAGTACATTATATACAGAGTGCTTCATCGAAAGGTAGTGAAACATTCGATATTTTTAGGTTTTCTGCAGCAGGCGTTAGAATCGCTTAAAAGTCACAGTGCCCATGCTTTAAATCAAGATGTACTCCAGATGGCGGGGTGCTCCCATAAATTATCCTTAAGTGGTTTTAACGCGATGCGATAATAAACCATACAACCGGGACGAAATTTATTTATGCAGATGTAACGAATAACTGGTAGGCGATGATATTAGTTTAATCTATCGTTTATTCATATAACGATTCAATCATGTGGAACAAATGACGAAATACCGAGTGCGAGATTTTCGGTTTATCAGGTTGGTCCGGCTGGTGAGCACCGTTGTGTTTAGAGCGGCCTCCGATGGAGTACGAGTCCGGCCGTGATGTTTAACCCGTCTGTTTGCGCAATGCAACGATGCGGTATCTAGAAATAATAGAGCCCACGGGCGAATCGATATCTCCATTTACGAATGCAACAGTGTTTACAAAGTTGCTGCGAGGCTCGCAGGTGCCAGCAGGATTGGCTAATATAATCCAAACCTAGCTCAGCGCAGTCCTGGGAATCGAGGAGAAGCGATAACACCGGTCACTTCTCATGCCAGCTTTATTCAAAGTGTCTGCAATTCAGAATGCGCGTTTTGCATTCTAAAACGATGCCGACGAAACAGGCAATCCTCGAAATATTAATAAATTGATTTTACAAACCGATCTTAAATTAGATTAGCTAAGAATTTCAAACGGATGATATGCTGTTATTTCGTGTACAATAAATTATTTGCAATTATTTAAGATGAATGTATCGCAGTTAATATCAATGTTTGCTTTTGTGAATCTGCATGCATACTTGATGTATGTATAACAAGCTCGTAAGCCCCAATTTGTCATCTTTCTTTTATTATTCACGGTACAATAGTAACAGTATTATGAGAGACGATGCTTTGTGCAGTACATCATTTCCAACCATCTTTTCCGCATTTACGAGCCTTGAAATTTGTTACTGAATTCCCGCTGAGCCTTCCATTTCAAGAAAGTCATGGCTGTAACCGATTAATCCTTTTTCCACAATACTTGCCAGTTGCATTATTATATCGTTAATAGACAACATTCGGGAGGATTATTAATACATTCTCCTTTCACAAGAATCTATTCTTCCCAGCATCCATTTTGCTCCGAGGCAATTGTATTAGTCGTTTCCCTTTATCCTGTTGCTGTCTCCCACACTATTTCTTCCCTCCTTTTTCCACGGGCTCGCTGTCACATCGCGAGCGCTATTCTCCGGGCGCGTGGAGTAATGCGATCGATGCTCATTTTTCATCTTCAGGCCTCGACTTACGTAGGTGAATACGTTGGACGTAATGCCCGCGGTGAGTAGGTGCCCTCTTTCCTTCTTCAGCCACCGCCGGCCGCCCTTTCCGCCGGCAGAGTTCGCCCTGTCTTTCTCCGGCGTTTTCTTTGAATAAGAAAAGCTGGGAGGCGCGCGCGTTGCACGCTCTCTCTCGCGAGGACGATGGCACCTTATCAAAAGCGTCTTACCGTCTCCTTGGAAACGCGCCCGCCCTGCCTTGCTTGGCTCGCCTGCTTTCTCTCTGTGTTGTGTTTCAAACTCACTTCCTCCTTTCTTCACGACTCCCTTCGCCCGTTGCCCGTCAGCATTCCTTGGCCCTCTAACGAAGAAGGTACTAAGATTACGTACTCCATGGAGAACATTTCCCTAGGACTCATTAGCGGAGCACCACTTTGGAATTCGAGTTTTGGCTTCCCTCTCTTTTCTATCCAACCCACGCTTTTGTCTCTCTCTCCCTCTCTCTCTTTCTTGGGAAGCCTCTACGAATAGAGGGACGGGGGAAACAATCGGAGGGAGGCTTGTTGCTTCGGGTGATTATCTAATGACGTCAAGCCTTTGTCCCGACTTTGTAGAGTGTCGCAGTTTGCCCTTTCTGGTTCACTGTGCGAATCTCGGCTCCTCGCTTCCAAACAGTTGCGTGGCTTCTGTTCTTGCAGTGCAATGGGTTTCAGAGATCGCTCGGAGAATAAGAAGGGAATTTCGCGGGAGTTGGGGAGAGTCCAGTTAGTTTTGAGATGTAGTTTCGGATGTAGTTTCTTGGTCTTTGATCCTTTACTATTTCTTTGAGATGGTATTGGATTTTGAAAATAAGAATATAGAACACTCATGCTGTTATAATTATTTTATTATTATGTGGTAGATTGTTTTACTGCTATTTATAAACGCCAGTATGATGATCATTTTTTGAGTACGTATTAATACTGCCAATATCTCAGTGACCTTAAAAATGCAGCGACCAATATGACGAGTGTAGCGCGTAGTTTGTGCGATATTCAATTTCACGATATTTCAGGATAGCTTATTTGCATAAGCGATTTCGCGATATTAAAGGGAAATGCAGCGCATCCGTTGAGCGTCTGTTAGCGTAGGAGTTCTTGCCAGTCTTTCTTAAAGTCTACTTCCTCCGGTGTGCAGCTATACATCCCGGTGCTTCCATATTTGAAGGAGGCTTCACTCTGGAATAAGAAATGCGCGTTCCACCATCTGAAAACGGCGAGATATGGAATAATAGATCGGTCACTTTGGCCGACATTACTCGCGTCCAAGATCCTAGGATCCTGCGAATCATCGAATATGCCGATCGCTCAATGCAAAGTTGATCAGACCTACTTTTACAGGCATATCAGTGCCTGCCTCTTCATCTCATACATTCTTTCCTTATCTTTCTTTCACCTTTTCCCCATCAACTATATTTCCCTTTCTCATCGTTATACCTTTTACTTTTCTCTTCCTTCCTTGCACCTCAATTTTCTTTACTTTCTTATCTTACTATTTCCTATTTTTGAGTCGACGCTTTTCACTTTGCACTATTTCTCCCCTGTCTGTTTCTCGAGTGTTTACCTTGCTTTCTTTCGCACGTCTCCCTCCTTTTTACCTTATCTCGAGGGCTTCTGTATTCTGCCCTCTCATATTTCGAGCTTCGATCTCTTTCATTCTCATCTCTCTCGCGGATATCTTGCGGCCCAACAAGGTCCTGTCGGAGTAAATAAAATAAGAGGTGCGTTCAGCTATATATACATATATATGTATGTACGTGCCGTAGAACGATTCGACTCCTTTCGCAGAATGATATCGCAGCTAAGATCGAGTGTACCTATCTCGCGATTCATTTCCGGACACGGCGATCGAGCGCTTGAGATTATTGCGGCTCCTCTCCTAGCGTTGGCTTTCCCCTCTTGCCGCTTTGTTCCGGCGAGTCGATCGAAATATCTGCGCGTTTCTTCCCTTTATTTCAATATCCCGGCAGCCGAGGAAATTGACAGAACTCGTAACGAACTCGCCCCGAGCGAGAAACTGTGGCTCTTCTCATCCTCCTCGGCCTTCCTCGACTCGCTAGTCGAGAGCCGCTGCTGTTTGAGAACTGAAAAAAGAGATATAACTTCCACATTGTCGATCGTACTCAAGCGCTTCCGTATGATTGCCGCGATTCCTTCGCGATTCGGTAAACGATACTTCCGCTGGGTTAAAACATGCATACTTTTTCTATAACGATTTCATTTGGAATACTTAAGATGGAATTTAAATGGTGCAAAAGGAATTATCAGATTTTCTTTTACGTTCGTACGATATACTATGATTAATATTACGAATTATTATCTTTGAGTATTAGATATTCGAAAGGAAAAAGATACTTTTGTTGTCCTAATTGAGACACTTCTCGTTAAAAAGTCTACAAAATTACTATCATTAATATCCTTTACAAATACGACTGAATCGCAACATGCTCTTTATAAAAAAATCCCCCATTTTAAAGGGTTAATCTCCCAGTAGATTTTTCTTATTCATGAGTACACGCACACTCGTGCAAAGCGAGAACGATAATTCTGTTGCAGTACGTTAGTGGTGTACGTAGAATGTACGCTGGCGCGAAAGAGAAGTGACTGAGACAAATTGGACGGCTCCGGCCAGATCGAAGTAGATTGGCTCGATCCGCGCGGCCTCGGATAAATTCCGAGCTGATGCGAGATATCGGGAGTAATGGGCGGAATTACGCTTGGCTTCATTATATTAAGGCTACGCGCATGATGAATTCCTCCGGGCTAATGAGAGCGTACGAACACTCACACACACATAGGTGTGCATTACGGTTATACATGGACGCGCAAGCCTTACGCCGCGGTCGAAAATACCGAAATGAAAATACCAGGAATGACTCAGTCGTTGCACTTTGAGTATTAGAGGCTGCGTTATTCTTGAAATATTCGGCGAGATTGTCATAAAAGCTCGAAGATTAATTGAACGTGGAATCTGTAACAGAAGAGAATGTAATGTAGTCCCTTGGTTTAACTTTCGATTTTTTAGGTTTCAATTCGAAACTTTTTTTCATTATTTGGTTATTTATGATATAATGAAACTGTGACGTGTTAAGTGAGTGAATTGTTATTAAATAAAGGTACATCGAATTGATGTACATTTCTCGCTCTTTCTGTGTGTAGCACGTATGTGTGCACGTCTGCATACATACAAAAACAAAGTTTGGCTGACCCGCGATGATGGATTTAGTGTATCGGGTGCATAGAATAGGTCTTTGCCAGTATGACATAGTTTTCGTCGTCTTTGACCAGTGAAATTCATCACCCCTCCCAACTATCCTCAAGTTGGCCAACTTCCTACGTTCGATCCGATGACGTTGATCCTGGCATACCGTTGACGCGTTGTTTACTCGTACCCCGGTTTGATTTCCGAAAAACAGGCATCGCTTCCTTTATTATCTCCCCTTTAATTTTAGTCCGCCGTTCCTCGCACAATGCCGCTTCCTGTTATTGTTGATTCGAGTTTTCTGTCTAAACTAGATTTTTCTTCATTCAAAACTTTTGAAATTCACAATCCACTGTATGCCAACTGTTTATAATTCATATACACAATTTGGCAGATGTAACTATAATCTCTCAAATCTGAAAATAATATATTTTATGCGCTTCATTAGTAAGTTTGTAGACAAAAATTAGAAAATTCCACGTCTGATATTACAAGAGACAAAAGTACAAATTGAAAATTACATTTTCCTTTGTAACTTTTAACTGGTAAGATTTACAAATCCGAAATGTATAGAAAAATTGTTTCTTTTGGGGAGAAAATTCTGATGCAAGTACACATTTTTTTTCATCAAGGCCACTTTTAAACCTCTTATCCTTTCTCCATACCTTATATTCTCATTTATACTACTGCACACATACACACACACACACCCTACAAAAAGTCCTCAACATTACACAAAAATCAAGCGTCACAGGGAAAGCATTGCAGACCGATGTAAGGGTGAAATTGGTATTGCCGTGAAATTGGCGGAGCAGGATGCCCGCTATAATTTCATTAAGCATTATTGCGGGTGCGCGCGTTCTCCGATGCAAGCCCTGCTGCTTTATGCATGCCTGTCGAAAACAGCGTCGGCATAATTATAAAATTGTTTCGCTGGATACCTCGTACAGCGTTGCGCGGTGACGGCGGATTCGTCAGGGGTTGGTGGGGGGTGGTTGCATGATGCACGTTGCAAAAGGGGGTGGTTGGAGGTAGTAGGAAAGAGTGCGTATGAATTATAAATTCAGGTGGCGGCACATATCGCCGCACTTTGCTCTCTCATCGCGGTCGGTTTTGGGGGGCGGCGAGGGGGTTGACTCGGGGACGAGCGGCACGCTTTGATCAAAATAATTAATTGAACGCGCAGACAAGCCGTTGGCACATGCGCGCGCCACGAACAAAAGCATGCAAAGCGAGTCTGTCGCTCGAACGCCCGGCTACCCTCGAGCAGCAGCAGCCCTTCCCGCTTCGGACTGCCGCCGCTTCAATGCTTGCGTCGGTGGCGATAATCATTGCAAACAAAGTTTCCTCCTTTTCGACGAGGCCAGCGGTATTCTATCGCGCTGGCCACTGAGCGCCCAACGCGTGAAATTACTTGCGCTACGCAACCGTCTCTTCCACGTCCGTGTGTTTTTTAAATCGCCCCCCCTTTGAGCCACGCGTGTTGGTTTAACTGGATGTTTAGTGACTCTTTTCTCCTCGGGGTTGGATGCTTCGAGCACGTACCCAGAGTTGAAAGTAATTATCGCTTTAACGCTTTGTATGAAATTGTGATTGGCTCTTGCTTGTTTCGTGACGGTTCATCCTTTTTTAAAGAATACTCGGTGGATATTCTTTTGAAGGGTTTCTGTAAATTAATTATGCTGTTATCGTAAGAACTTGACGTGTATTGTCGTGTATATAATTTCTTTTTTGATTTTTCTTTATGTCCGTTTATCCGTGGATATTTACTACCTTTCGCCAGTGCTTCACCAATTCGTTACACTTTTATCGAACTTTTATTTGTATTGCAGTACACAGTATGCATTGAGAGAAATTGCATTTCATGCTAACTAAATCTAGCAACACTCAAATATTAGTAACTCTCCATGATTAACAGGAGTTATTAAGAACTCGATAACCAATATGATAACCGAAAGAAAAGAACATCGATGCTTTAAATACATCGGTTTCCCGAATTCCCTTTATTGCTAGTTGCACAATAGCGTGCGTGGCGGAGCGGCGAAAGCAGATGTCGGCGGATCAAGGAGGATGCGATGTGGATTATCAGTAAAACACGAAGGATCCGATAAAATCTTGAGCGCAGGAGGCTGCAGTGCTATATTCCTCGGGACAGAGTTGGGTTGTTGGCGATCGCCACTGCTCCACGACTATTCCCACGGAATCTTTTCGGCGGATAAGCCAGCGCTCGCGCGCTTACCGAAAACCTAGTAGGAATATATACAATATATGTATGTATGTAGGTGTAGCTCGGCTTGGTTACTTCCTTCGACTGGCGGAATCTCTTCTGCGGTCAACTGGATATCTTCGCTGCATCGTATAGATTCTTAGGGCTCAAGTGCTCCAATAGATCCGTCGGTATTCTTCTGCCTTCTTCCACCCTCTCCTCTTTCTCCTCTTTCTCCTCTTTCTCCTACTCTTTTCTACCACGCCGTGCTTTCGATATGTGTTCTCTCCACCTGAGAGACGAATCCTTTAAGAATTCCGGCACTCCAACTACCCGCCGCTGCTCTCCTCCTCGAGATTTATGGGCCGAAATTGATCGCTCGATCGCGATTGCTCGTGGTATTGTGTGCTTGTCCGCTTCCCAACGTTTAATTGAAATTTTTCGTCAGATAGAATACCGGGACCACCCTTTTGTGTGTCTCCTTTTTCGCGAGAGTTATGGTTGATATTGGAATCGGCCGAAAGGTTGCCTTCTTCCTTAGGATTGCCGGTGGAATTTAGAACGACTCCGGGATTCCGATTAATATCAGAGTCGAAAGAACTCGTTCATCGATCGAAAGTGTTTTACAATTGACTTCGTACTTTCTCTATCTGTAATGTGTATTTAAACGGATATCAAGTAAATTCTTATGTACCACAATCTGCATAAATATGCGTTTCAATATTAACTCTAGTAGTTCTGAACTCAAAATGATTTAACGACCTGCTTTTAGAAACCGAGCGGCCCACAATAATAACTCTAATAATAATTGGCAAAATTCTAACAATGACTGGACGGTCGGATAAAACAATGTCGCGAACCCAGTTTTGGCTAAGTTAATTGGCCGTTACAATAGTACAAGTTCGTTAAAAGCATGAGGTATCATAAATCTCTCTATTTAAGACGATATTACAGCATCGGGATAAACGGTTTCGCCGGCGGCGTGTCGTTTTTACGTCCGGCAAGATTTAGGGTGCCGTAATCGTGCGCCACCACCCTCGCGGCCAGTTTTCGGCCGGCTAATAGTGCTCGCCGCTCTTTTCACAGGGAAGAATGTCTCCCCAGTATTTAAACGCTTCTTAATGTGTGCGCCTCGCTCGTTTGTCACTCCTCTTCCCGGATGGCTTAGCCCATTAAGCGAGAATTAACCGGAATCTCCATTGGAATTCGAGCGGTTCGCTTCTTGGCTGCCTGATAGCACGTCGACACTTGCGCGATTACGTGTACCTTTGCCGAGAATCTTTCCAACCGAATCTTTAACCTTGCGTGGGTATAAATCTTAACCTCGTCGGAATTTTAAATTGGATCGATGTTTTCTGTGACTGGTAGAATTCGTTTTTAATCTGTATTTTCCATTTGGCTTAAAAGCCTTGTGATGACAGAATATTATAATTCCGTGGAAATACTAGCATGGAATGTTTGAAATATTGTTCGTAATGATTTGCTTGTAAATCCTCCTGATTATTATTTGCTGAAAGATGTTTTCATAATAGTTTATGGAAACCATATAATCTGTCTTAGGTTTACGTGTACTTCGCGTCAGTTTCTTTTACAAGGACGCGCAACGCGTAGTTTCAATTTCGTGTTAGGTTGGGTTCTCTCGAGTTTCTCTTTAGATCTGTCGCCTTTTGCGAAACGACTTTGCACCGTCGGCGACGCCGATCACGTCATCAGTTCATTAGCCAAATATAAGTTGGAAGTGATCTCGCGGTCTCGATAAAACGGCGAGACGACTGGCATTAAAGTTCTATCAGGGAGATTTTAAGATCTAGCATCTCGCTCCTCATGGCTCTGAAATAATGTTCGCTGTCGCTCGTTTCTTTTTGAAGTCGGGCCAAACTTGTTTGTTCCGATAGTGATGCATCCATAAAGCTTCCCGCTTTATATTGTTTCACGACGATATTGTGTTGCTTTCAAATTAATTAGTCGACATCTGTTTTATCGTTTCAACATGTTTCCTACCTTGAAACTTATTATTGGCCGTCTAATAAATCACTGTCTAACAATTAAGAGAGCCGGGAAGTAAAGAGAAGGAAAATTCCATTGCTTAAATAAAATACACAATCCATCAACCACAAAAGACATTCATACTAATACAATGAGTTAAGAAAACAATCTATTCATATACAAAGAATTCTTCCACAAAGACCTTACTCAAACAAACACTGACAATCACATCTCTCAAACCTATCATTAGCATCGTCGCAAAAATTCACAGAGTTCTCGAGTACCAGTAATATCGGCGATACTTTATTCCCCAATGGCGAACCAGCCACACGGAAGTAAGTGCTGGACAATAGGTAGGAAGATGTCCGGAAAGAGTGGGTGGGATGACGGGGCGCTTAGCCCATTACGAGTGGGACTTTTTAATTTCGGGATGCTCTCTCAAAGGGCCATTCGATCCAAGTGGTTGACAAATAAAGTCACTCGAGAGAGAATGTGTGCGTGTATAGACGTACATGTGTGCGAGAAGAGAGAAAGAGAAGGACTGAGAGAATGAGGAGAAGAAAGGGAGAGGGAGCAGGCCGAAGCGAATAACGAGGGAAAGGCAGTGAGGCAGGAGCAGAGCAGGGCTACAGATGGGTCGAAAGCCCCCCCCCCCCTCTCTCTCTCTCTCTCTCTCTCTCTTGGCTGTGTGCGCGCCGACAAAACACGCCGAGAGAGGAAAGAGTCGGGTGGATGGTGGCGGGATAAGGGACACGGAACCATCGTCAGAAAACGAAAGAGTGTGCTGCCGGCTGGTGGGGCAGGCTGCCACGGGGCCAAGGGGTGGGACGTGCTTTCGACGATAGATAGGGTCGATTCTAGCATTTTGGCCATTCGCCAGCGTTCTATATAGACGGTGTGATCAGAAAATAAGGTGAATGGATACACGCCGTCGTTGCTTATCGAGCGAAGATGAGGATCCACCTTGCGGCGGCGAACTGTCCGGTGTGAACTTTCAACTCTTTCTCCTTCTTACAGTCTCTTTTCTCTCAATCGTTCTCTCTTTCCTTCGTAGTTTTACAGTTTTTCGCCTGTCAGCTTCCGCGGAGACAATCGGCAGCTGTGGCACCACCTATTCTCCTTGTATCATACAATAAGGTGGAATTCTGCCCAGCTCTCCTGGCAGATCGACAAACGTCTCACTGCTTGGGAACCTCTTCGATAGCACGTTTGGGTTTTCTCAACTACCAGAGTTTCGTACCTTAGAAGTACTGTTATCGTTGATCTTTGTTTCTCTGTTTTCTTTATACGCTAATGGTAGAGATAATAGCTTGTTTTGTACAAATGTAATTCTGTCAATGTTTAACATAATTAGAGTGTTACTGGTTCATGAAAGTTTCTCAGAATCCATTTCTCTTATATTTAACTACTGAAGTAATTTCAATTATTAAACCAGTAAGAAAATCGTACCATCAATTTCGCTAAAACAACAATACAAATACCGAATTCTAATCCAAGAGACTTTAGTACGATTCTTTCAAGACAGGGCAAAAGCATCATTCGCGAGAGTTTCGATCGATGAGTGAGCGAATCCGGCAATGAGTCGGCAGGCGCAATTTTCCATCTGCCAGGACCGAAGCAAGGTATTTCGTGATGTTCGGTCGGCACTCCGCTATTTATCACGACCTTCAAACGCACCTCATTTTCGGCTGACGCCCGCTGACAGCTGGCGTGTCACCTTACCCTTTACTTTTTCCCTCCACTTCTCCTTCTCCTCTTCTCTCTCTCTCCCTCTCTTTTCCTGACGTCTAACCAGGAGGCTGCCGTCGGTGGCGGCGTATGTGGAAATAGCAGCGCGAACGAGCACTTGTCTCTCACGGCCAGCGACACCCGCCTCTACTCGCCTTTCGACTGCTCCTGATTTTTTTACTTGTCAGCGACCGCTTTTCCCCTATGTTTGCCCCGCGCGATCTACCGTGTACCGCTGTGCTCAGAACGCCGCCGCTCCTGTCAAAACTAGTAATGAGCCGTAGCCAGCGCGCACGCACGAGTATGTGTACCGAGAATCTCCTTTTCCGTGTCTCATCCTTTTTTCGTAAGAGCTGTGGCTGACATTGCAATTAGCCGGAAGATTAGCTTCTTTGATGGGTGTACAAGGCGAGCTTAGAGCATTTCGAAGATTTATGAAACTGTTAAATGATTCGAATGATATTTTGTTGTAGGTACTAGTTTTTTAATGATTTTATTTTGTATGATTTTAATACAGGTTGTATGATTCATTTTTTGACATTTTTTTCAACCTAACTAACAGTGTTTTAGAAGTATAGAATAATATCAAATTACAATAGCTTATATTGTTCTATTTTAAATGATAGAAACCTACCGACGATCCGAAAGTCATGGAAGATCGGACATTCGAGATGTATTTTCCTAGATCTCGAGTTCGAGGAGAACCGCGGTCTCCGTAATGGTCACGTCGCACGGAGCTGGCGATGCTCCTTTTTGTTTACGAAATCGTTCGCCTTGAAATGCAGTCTCCATACCTATGAGAAATGACAGTGGCAGCCACTCACGTGAAGCGTGCGACATTCTCGATATTTGCTTATCCTCCAAGGGACGCAGCGCGACGAAACTCTGGAAAATTCAGATCGTCGCACCTCCTTGAACTCTTTTCAAGAATAACTAAAAGTAGTTGCGAAAGTTTATGTTGAAAAGTTCCACCGAAATCGCTCGATAAGCAAACAACTTGACATTCAAGTTGAACAGACAGTTGCTTGCAGTAAAAAATTTAAGGGTTTGTCGAAATCGTCGTATTTTTGTATGAAAGCTTAATACTACGAATATTTAACTATAAATGCACTTCTTGAATAGCTATTAAATATTCACTATTTCTCTCAAGAGAGTCGTATTGTCCAAGAAAATTTAATTAAAAATTCCGCACGTAAGTGTTGCAAGGGAGAAGTATTCAGACCGATAATTTCACAGTGCTCGAGTTAGCAGGACGCGCGCGGTGTATATGATCAAGGCAGAGGAAAGAACAGTCGAAAATTTCGTGGACTGTTTCCGCGGTGCGAGGTTGGTGCTCGCGAGGAAGAAGGCGTATAAAGACGTCGGGAAGCCAAATGCGCCAGCAGGATCCACCTGGGAAATTTAAGGGAACATTCTATCGCCCAGTTATCACCCGCTCTTTCTCCCTTCGCTCTGCCGTACCGCTTCTTCTCCTCCTTCCACTTCCTCCTGTACTTTTCCCGTTCCGACTCGAGGATTCTTCTCTACATCGAATATCCAGCCTCTCTTTCTCTCTCTCTTTCGTTCGAGTTCTCTTTCCACCTTTCTTGACCTCGTTCGCGAGGCGAGAACTGCGCGGAAACCCCGGCTATCGTTTTCGGAATTTATGTGGGACGCTGAATGTAACCACACCACTTACCGCCCCGCTTCCTCTCCTTTTCTGAATCCTGGCAGGAAGGATTTCCGAATAGTCGTTTTTAGCCGGCGGCGGCGGTAGCGCCCCCTTCACACGTACTCATACACACATACACGCTCTACATTCGGGAGTGCGCCTAACGGAATTAGAGGATTTATGGGGAGCGTTTTCATGTCGGATTTTGAGGAATTCTCCGGGCAAAATTCCCCACGAATTGGGCCAGAGGATTTCTTTTACGACCGTTTTTGGTTATTTGGATTCGAATGTAGTGGACTAGGAGAACTCCGTGTAGTAATAGCTTCATATTGTGAGTATTTTTAGTAGCAAAGTCATTTTAGTATGTGACGTGCTTATTAATAAAAATGATAAAGCTCGCTTTGGAAATGCTGTATGGATTTTCCGAATTGCAATGATAAAGTAATAACTTTTGCATTTCTGAAAGAAACTATTATACGTATTGTTGAGATAACACAATTATGTCAGTATTTAATGATCGGTAGCGACATCCTTATATTCCACAGGATGTGGGAAATATCTCTTGGAAGGGAAAGTGCGCACGCGAGGACGCAGTGTTCAAGTTTTACGACTTTTTTGCCTGGCAATAGACACATTTCACGGTTTGGAACGATGAGGCGGCTGCGCGAGCGCTATAACTCTCGACGAGGCTCGGCGCCTATATTTTCTTTGGGATATAAAAATATTGCTCTCGTCGAGGACGTGGAATGTAAACTCGTCGTAGGGCGGCCGAGTTATAGGCTGAGCAGGTGCGACGACAGGTTCGTCCTCGCATCGTTGTGAAAATGACGCACACTGAATTCCTTTGACAATGCATGCTAACATTTGCAGTCTAATGGAAAAATGTCTTCTAAATTCTGTGTAACACTGGTTATTTTGTTGAAACCATTAAAGCTGAACTCTTAGCATATTTATAATACAATATTTAATACAGATATTTTTCGTATGATTTTTATCGTCTTTTTATTACCCATTGTGGGCGAGTGTTTTGAATAGAAGCTTTAAGAGAACTTTAAGTAAGTTTCGGTACAATTCTTTTACATTTTATAAACATTAAAAATCTTTTTCTCGTGCAATAGCATAAAGTATAAACACTAGTCAAGGGAAAATATTTATGGTTAATTAATAGTTACCGATTAATTGCAATGTCGGATTTAGTACAGTGAATAATCAATAAAAAGTTGACATTATTCCACCCTGCACTTTTCCCTCAAATTAGCGGTATCCTTCGATCACATACGTCAAAAGAAAATAAACGTCGTTCCTCGTAGAGGTACATGTTCGCCGGAAGTGGGGCGGGATGAGAATAATGGATGGTTCGGCCATATTTTCCGACGCGCTACACAATTCGCGCATTAAGACTTCGCTGCAGCCAACACCAGCAGCATAAACCGTTAATCGGACTACGTAGCCACTATAAACATTCCACTGCCAGGGAATTCGAATTTTTCCAAGCCAATTCTTAACCGCAACTTGTACTCAAACCAAACTAGCAATTTTTTTTAACTTACTAAGAAATCATTAAGTTTATTGTTTTAACACGTAACTATTTCCATGCAGTTGCAATTAAAATCTGTACTATGTTGATTTCAGAGATTAGAAATAGAAAATTTGTATTATCCAGTGTGGTGTGTTTAGTTGAATACATAGCTCATTTATTTGCATATATGGCTAATCGATTACACATTTCCCGTACCACGTGACTACGAGTGGTTAACTTTTCAAATATATTTCAAAGAATAGAGTCGAGGAGGAAACCCTTACCCCCATTCTCCAGCAATTTCCTCGGCGCCGTGCCGGAAAGCAATTTAATCTTAGGTTAATTAATTGGAAGACTAATTTAGTCAAGTAGTAATCGAGTCGGTAGCGGTGAGTGCATCTTAATACGCCAGTCTCTTCACATTCCATTATTTTTACCGCTCCATTTAGCTATTACGGAGACCTGAGTCTTCAATGAAGTCATACTTACGTAGAGAATTACGTAAGACTTTACAAACCACCTATTTCTGCTTGTCGATTTTCTGCTCTTCTAGCGCGATGAGCATAGTTTCGGACTATTAGTCATCGGAAAAAAGAGTAACACCCTGGCATGCCTGCGTAGGCGGTTAAGTCTAACTGCGTGCCTGACGTAATAGGTGAGCCTTTGTCTGACCAGTCCAGGCCGTTTTCACTGGCCGGACTTGCACTCGTCACCCAAGTCACCAAGGACCTCCTTATTTGTACTTTCCTATTTATTCGTCGCTTTCTGATTTCGTTTGATCAATTATCTCGCAAATATTCGGTGCTATTAAAGGCACTGTTGCTTTCTAATTAATATAATAGATCATTTTCGAGGCAGTAATAATTGTTTTCTTTATCAAGAAATATTGAATAATTTTGTCTACATCTTCCTTTTCGTATACATATGTAATAAATTGATGAAATTGAATAATCGCTTTACTAAATAATTAGAACCAATGGTGCTCTCGAGGAATTAGATTATAAGAGGTATTTCTATCTTCGTGTAATACTAGAGCACTAGTAATAACATACGTTTTGCGTAGCTGGTACGCGAGCGTTCAGTGAAATTTCCGTTCTATCTCTCAGCGAGTTAATTGTTTCCTGTTAATAATTCGCAATGTAGTGATTTCTCGCTTAATAATAATTTGCAGTGCCGAGAACAATGGCGATTCAAAGAGGAGTCCAATTACCGGAGAACGAGACCAAATAATGAATAGCATACCAAAAACTAGACCGAAGGAGAAGTTTTGAGTTCCATTAATAACGCAATAATAATGACTATACGCTTGCTAACACCTAGCGAAATTCATACCATATCTGACTCGAAGTCTATTGTTCTCAGAGCCATTATCTGTATATGTAACAATTATTATACACAGATCACGCACACGCAGATAGTGTTCATTCTCGTTGAAAAATAAGGGTAAGCTACTCATTAGAATTTTTTCTCGCACAACAGTTTAGTTAATGAAATAAAATATTATAGAGAATTGCATGAACAGTTCTACACAAAATCGTACTGAGCAACTTTTTGGCAACAATATTCGACAAATGCAGCTCAACGTGATGGATCAGTTACAGAACTAACCCAATGTTATATCCATTTTTACTGCAATGTCGGGTGTAAAACGAAATTGCAGGAAAATAACAGGATGAAAACAAAATAATAGTCTCGGGATTGTGTTGCGGGGTAAATTACAGTAGATAGGAGTTATGACAGGATGAGAAATAAAGGTGGTGGAAGGGTTGTAAAAGAAACACATTAACAGTAGGAAGACATTACATCGACAGGCGACAGGTCAGTCCGAGGAACACTCGCTCTTCGCGAGAACGATCTTTGCTTTTCCAGTTCTACTGACTGGTACAAGAATAACCAGTGCTGGCGAATCTTATTCGGTTGGAGAGAAAGCAGTAGAGAGAGAAAGAGAACTATTTTCGATGCCAGTGATAAATCTCGTTCGGTTTTATCATCGATGTATGAATCCATTGTGATTGTAATAGGAAAACGGAATTTAATGCTATTTAATACTTTTATTTTCAATATTTGTATAAACAATTAGTCTTTGATATGTTAACGAATCCTTAAAGAATAGTTGATGGTACGTACTTTTAACTCATTAAAGCTGTACTGTAACGTGACATTTGCTTTAATTACGGACATGATATCCTCTTAAACGAACTTTATTATTTACAGAGCTTATGAACTTTCTTTCGAAATGACAGAATAGAGAAACATGTCTGTTCGTAGAAAGTTTTAATTGAGTCTTAGTTTATCTTATATTATTCACTTCATCGTCTGTAAATTCTATTTTCTAACTTACATTTCTGTTCTCGAAAGGTGTAACTTTGAAGTTCGTAAGCTTTACTTTATACATTTTCATCTCATGTAAAGTGTATGAGTGGACTTTGGAGAGGTGGGACTTTGGTGGGAAAATGCTGGGGGATCTGTTTACTTGTGTAGACATAGTGCCACCATAGTTATTCGTGCCGATCAATCACCCTCGATGTCCAGGCGGAAGTCTCTCCTTCAGGAGGAAGATAGACGGTGCTTTGACGACGCTTTAATCGCCGTCGAAGTCGTCGCCCGTCTATCGAAGCCGCCCCCATCCTTTAGTCCTTTCTTGCTTTTTCTACGCCAATATTTCTTTCCTAGTAGAATGTCACTCTTCCAGAACATTTCACTATCGCAGAATGTGGTTCGAGGTTCTTCAGAATCAATGATCACAATACAATTATCGAACGTGAGAATTTAACGTATAGTTTAATGATTAATAGTGTTACACTGTTTGTTTAAGAATATCAATGCTTTCTTTTCGAAGCAAGTACCAAACGATGGTCCATAATAATTTATTATTTCAAAGCACTCGAGCCATTACGTAATAAATTAATTATCGTTGCATTTGAAGTAAAGTGTTGTTGAATAATTCAAAGAATATTAGATATCCTAACACATCATACAATATTATTCGATATATCTATTAGCAACAATAATCCATTATTAAATATAAACCATCTTATTTCCTTACAAAAACAACCACCAATTTCAATTCCTATTTTTACACAAGTGTACTCCACAGAACTCGAACACTGCTAAAGAAATAAGTCGCTAGTCTGTCTAATGGGTCGCGTTTCTAAAATACCCGACAATTCTAGCGAGAGTTATTACAAAATCTCCAGTTCGCCCGGTCTGCCTCGTTGAAATGGAACTCGCCGTGATTCATCTAGTTACTTTATATAATAGAAGGAGGGGCGGCATTATGAATCAAGCTGCTAAATGAGTTCGTTACATAATAACAATATTTCTCGCGCCGCTTTTCACTCTGCCGGCTCTCTCTCTCTTTCTCTCGGCTACATGCATATATATATATATATTAGAGCGGGCTATTCTTCTGCCAGTTCTGCACTGTTCCGCCTTCCTTGGGTCGCCGTCAGGGTGGGAGCGACGGCGACGCCAGCAGCGGCAGCGGCAAGCATCGCCATGCATCATAACTTTAAATTAAAACTGGGCGAAACGCCGCGTGATGAATGACGCGGGTGTGCCTGCTTAATTATGCGCTAAAGAGCGCCTCGTCACGTCCTTAGACAGGAAGAAACGAGTCCACCGCCACTACCGCCGCCGCCGCCGACCTCACCCTTCAGACCCGCCGTGAGAAAGTAGCGGCGAGGAATGAGAAAGCAGGCTGAAAGCGAAACATTAGCCTGACGTGTGACGAAATTTTCAAGCCACGACTGATCCCTGACAGCTCTGTTAGTTCGTTAACACGGGATTCTTAGATTCTTTATTAGTAGAATTGATTTTAATAGGTTAAGTTGTATTTGATTGTTTAGAATTTGTATTGCGTCAAGTTGTAAATTGGAAGTTCCGATTGTAGTAAATTTAGGAAGTTTAGTGGAATGATTTTACTGTGGGAAAAGGGAGAAACGATTTTTACTCGAGCGTGTTAGTAATTGAACTTTCAAGATCAAAGTCATTAACGAACACATTAGTGGATACAGGTGAATGTGTTATACACGTATGGCGTGTGAATAAGTGAAATCAGAGGTTTCAGCGTCGGACACGTGGTAGTTGTCACTGCTTGGGTATTTATTTGTTTGAAATGATTGCCACTTGACACGCAAACCTCCCGCAGCTTTCCATGAAATTCATTCTTACGACAACTATGATAGAGTATGTTGTAATCGGGATTGAAACTACACAGGTGCGTTAGATAACGACAGAATTGTTTGATATCTACGAAAATACATAGTTATATTCGAAAATTGCAGAGAAACTACTTTACAGTTATACTAGAAAGTTTCCTGAAAGAACTAAACTATACTCTCATTGTATTTTCGAACATCTTTCACTCTCTGCAAAGGTCTTCCCTCAGAACAAAACTAACCTTCAACCAGTACGGACACGCCAAGTAGCGATTTGCGTTGCTTTCTTGCTAATTAAAGGCGAAGGTACAACTAAACGATATTCATTTACGTGTCGACAATTTCACTGTAAAATAAAACAACTTTCACGAGAGTAGATATTTTCGATTAAACCAGTGATTTGTAATAACAGAACTCGGAAAATTTCATTCGTAGAATGAAGCAAGAAAATCTGTAGACAGGCCAAGCGCCGAGTGGAAGATTCCTCGTCTTCATCTTGACCCCACTAGCGCTCGTTACTCGATTCCGACGGTGTCTGACAAGCGCGCGTCTCTACCTAATCTCTGTCGTCCTCTATTTTTAGCAGGCTGGCGCGTGTCGCGCGAGAAGAGCGCTCCTCAAGAGGAGGCAGAGAACGAGGCGCAGAGAGTTAGAAAGAGAAACGCGAAGAGAGAGAGAAAGAGTGAGAGAGAGAAGGAGGAGCGGTGAATTATCGCCGTGACTGCTGCGTGAGTTCGCTTCCCAGTGACAATCGCCTGGCCATCAATCACCCCGGCGTACTTCCGTTTGTAGAGCAGCGCGGCATCAAACTCTTTTCTGGCGGACGCGCCATCGCCAGTTTTTAATGGATCCGATTTTTCGCCGCTATGCTCCGCCATGACTCGAGTATCTCGTTCCTTCGTGTCTATCAAGTTAGCATAACCATTTTTGGAAATCTAAAGAGAAATGATGTAAATCAAATGATGTGATTTATTCGAAGGGGCATTAATTCTGATCGACCAGGGAAACTTCTTAAATGTCTTAAATTAGTTGTAATTAAGTAGAACTTGCAGGTACAGAATGCTTGTGTACTGATTTTCAAAGTCTCTGGAAACTTCATTTAAAAATATATTATAAGAAAATTATTGTACCCGGATTAGTACAATGGTATACACATTATTATCTAAGTTCACGATCCTTATGGTCATCGAAATATCTCCAATCAGAGTCGAGACAGGGATTGGAATCTTCATGGCTTTGTTTCTCAATTCGCTGGCTTTGGAAAGCAATAAAGAAGGATGAGAGACTGCACGCCGGGTTTAGTAAAAGAGAGCAGAATTCGATAGCCGGTCACAAGGGTGGTGCGAGTGGGAAAGAGAGTATGGCAATAGAGAAGGCGAAAGCGAGAGAGAGGAAGAGAGAGTTGATAACAGTCGAGAGCAAAGGGGGGTCTTCTTCCCAGCGGTTTTCCCATAAATTGAAGAACTCCAACTTCCAAGTTCATGTATGAAGCTGGCTTTTACGGGCTTATTTAAATCATGCCACAAAGTCTCCTAAATATTAAAACACCACCGACCGAAGCTCGGCTCGTTCCTCCCACCCACCTCCTTGTTCCATTTTAGATCCATACATTTGCTTTTGCCCGGAATCCCGATTCCACGTACAACTCTTCTTGGTAAATTGTCCACAGAGCTTATATCCTGCATGTCATTAACAGAGCCATAAAAGCCTAAGATTACGAGAGGTATAAAAGATTTTTTTAAATTTGTCCTTTGAAAGTGTTTCTCAAATTTATGGATTTAGTAATTTGATATATGCATTCCTCTGCGAATCTTATAATCTGTTGGTCGAAAACTATAAAAGACGTGTTTTGGAGAAATGCTCGAACCATAAGTTTTAAAATCGTTTAAAGAATGATGATTTCAGTATTTAATAATGATACATCTGAAAATCGTTGATGTGAACTTCAACATTATGTAGTTTCCGACGCAATAACAATCCATCGATAGGCAAACTTATAAATTAAAGAATCGAAGTACTATTGATTAAATGGGAAGGGATTTTAAAAACTGTGAAAGTACTTCACGGCTAATTAAAATGCTTTGACGACTTTGACAAGCCCGTTGGCTGAGCTATAGCTCGTCCGACAGCACCAAATCTCAGCGAACGATCTTGACGAAAACGTCGAAGGGGAATGGCTGACATTTATTCGCTCGTTGAAGTAGGCTGACTTATTAGTTGGCCGAATATCAAGCGTGTTTTGTCAGCCAGCACATTGTAGAATGTGTCAGGGTCGGTTCTGTTTTCATTTAATAAAGTCCCTCGACGAGTCGAAAGCACGCAACCACCTTTCAACCGAGCCGATCGTAAGTGCGTCGTATTTTACTCGCCTGGGATTATGATTTTCGACATTAACTTGTTGCTATTCATGTCGACCCAGTGACACTGCCCGCCCTAAATAGCTCAAATCCTGTCGAATGACTTTTATCGCTACTCTCAAATATGGCAGAAAAGACAGTTCAAGGTATTTCCGACGATATATCAGACTCTATTTGAACAATTTCATATCAGGCTTAGTTTCATCGAAATCTATAATATTACAATGGAATAAAAATAAGTAATTCTTCATCAATACATTTACTAGCCATTTGAAAATGGTTAGATTCGCATAATTGTTTATCACAATTGACTTTCCACACTAATTCATTCGATAAAGAACTACCACTTCTTTATTATTCCTGTATTATATTAAAACTTCGATTCTCGTAACTCACTGGAGTACCCTGTGTTTTTTTTAGGCATGCTAAGTACCACCACCAATAATCACTTAATCTACTCTGCAAACTACCGCTATTGTTCCCGCCCCCCTCCCCCGACCTTCTCCTCAAGCGCCAATAATTCACGTACACTTTTTCCCGGAGGGTAACTCCTATTAAGTAAGCGATAGAGGGTGGCGCACCTGCGTCACACTCGACGCGAGTTTCAAGATCGCCGGGAACGCAGGGTGCTTAAGGAACTCTCGGCTCCCATCGAGGCTAAATAGGTCAGTACAGCTCGATAATTAGTGCTCGTAAGTCCCAAAGTCTCGCGCCTCCAATCGGCATTGGTTCAATCCTACGAGAAGTAAAACTGTGTCCCAGCAGCTGCTTGTTCGTATACTAACTTTCCATTTATATTAGACGCGTGTTTCTATAGTTTACGAGATTATTTCGAGGATTTATATGTTGCATTTCTTCGGGAGTTAGAGATTTCTAGATATTCGTAGGGAGAAGTGCGTGACTTTGAAAGTTAGGTTAAACTGTAATGGGGATATTTATACGTGGTACTCGAATGAGTAAAGTTACGACCTGTAATTATGAAATGGCTTTTGAAGTCGTTAACTATTGCTTGAGTGTAGATATGCTTCATTTTTAGTATAATTTAAAATATATTTTAATGTTTGATGGTGAATAATCAATTTTAGTGCAAGGAAATTTATATTATACAACTTCGAGGTTTGTATTAGTTTTTTTACGTTAATTCCAGTTCCAAGTCATTTAAACTTTTCATCAATTCGGACGATTTCACTCGCGTTGGCATTCCCGACTAATTGCAATCAAGGAGAGAGTAGAATTGTGTAGATACATCTTTTACGTCGGCTGAGTCTGAATCTGCGTGCTGTCCCCTCGAGGATTTCTAGTCTTCCTAAACGGCAACAGTGGATCCGCCGTAAATTTGCGTGGCCCGAGGAGATTGCATGTCGCAAGAGACCGTTTTTAGGTATCGCCCTGAGAATAATATCTCTTTCACGGACCGCCTCTAACAATGGTGTCACACGCGCACCTCGTATTTCGGTCGAAATTGGAGCAGAAGCGCTCACCTACTTAGAATTTCGTCGTCCGTCGTGCCGGTAAGTAAGGGGTGATTGCGAATTTATCTCCGCGACTTTGGAACTGCGACAGATCGCCGAATAAATCTAATCCGCAAAAAGTTGTTTCTTTGTTCTTTCTATTATTCACTCTGCCATGTAATCTTGTAAAAATCGTAATATTTCCTATCAATGTTAAAATACTTCATTGTGAATGATTGCATTTTTAAATTGGAGTTAATAATGAAAATATATTTGTAAGAGTTAGAATACTTTTTCTTTTAAAGGATGAGATTATCCAATAATAAAATCTTGTAGAATTTTGTAGCCTTTTATTATAATCTAGCGTTCTCAAGAACCTTAAAATACAGAGTCCATAAAAACCAGCAAGTCCATTCCTGTTCGACAGACACGTGTCGTAATTTTTTAATTAGTTCCATCGGCAAGTTCAATCGCACGTGGGTCGTAACGAACACTTTGTTTCCTTGGTAGAGTAGCGAAGTAGTTCGCCGAGGGGAAGTTGGCAGTGCACGTCTGGCCGTGAGGCACGTCAGTTGTTCCGGTTCACTCGGAAGGAAGAGCGAAGCACGTTCCGGATTGCCAGGCAGAATCCAACCCACTTTCGGCGGTTCCTTCGAGGTTCCCGAAACGCGGCAAACTTCCCTCGGCTATCACGATTTTCCGTAAAAAATGGTTCCCAATCCTTCCGGCAAACGAAGCGTCGGTAATTAATGTTCCTCGCGGCAGACAGCGCGAAACTAGATCGCACGATCGTTCGTCTTCCCCGTCTTCTATGACGCACCATCGTACTTGCTCCTGAAAAGTAAAGTTACCGGCTGTCAGACGCTTTTTTATTCTACTTGAATAAATGACGTTAAAAGTAGAATACTCTGGCGAAATGTTGTAAATGTTCGTTCATCGTGCGACTTGAAAAATTCACTGGAAACTTATTACATAGAAATTAGAGGATAGACTTTTCTTGAGAATTTGTATTTGAAATAGTTTCCAATGAAACCCTTTCTTCCCTTCGAATTTCAGGTTTTTTCTGATATTTCGATTGCATTATTAATTATTATACTCACGAACTTAATACAATTACATAATTAAAATTAATTATAACTCCCATTATCAAATGATGGAGTTACAAAACGCTGATAAATAAATAAATAAGGGGGTCAAAGTTTGAAGGGGGGAATTTATTCGCGTATAACCGATCTGGCCTGAGTTCAAAGAGGGACGAAAGGCGGTCGGGCGCGCACGAAGAAGTCGAAAGGCGCTGTTTTACGATCGAAGTTCCGAACGACATTTGCACGTCGTCGACCGCTCTTTCGGCTAGTTTTCCTTGCCCTACCACACTTGGCATTGCTACCATCGACGCTTCCAACGAATTTCCATGCCGGTAATTCTTATAATCCTGTTGAATTTTTGTCTTTATTCTTTGATGAATTGGATGACGAAAGTGTTTGCCAGATGGCAAATATCAATTTTTGGTGGCAGTCTGCTTTTGTTCAAGTAGAAGTCTGTCATGTATAAGTTTATTATCGGTTAGTTAATCAAAAATTCATAGAGCTGTGTATGAAATATATAGAATAATTCATCTAGCTAGGTCAAATACTAATCGAACTTAAAGAATTAATTATGTATTTGGCTGAAGTTTTAATTAGTGTGTTTACGTTTCTTAAATTCAACAAGCTATTGGTTTTGAGAGGGAAAAGATCATTAAATCCAGTACTCTTCAAATATTTATCTATTAGTAGTGGCAACGCATTTAACTAAGTGTTTAATAAACCCTAAAATATATATAACCATTGCGTGCCATTAAATCAAATCAATATACAAGAAAAATCAACCCAAGTTACACTTCCATTGCACTCTCGCAAACGAAATAAATACACGTCTGCCGTCAGAATGAACGGGAGGGAGAGTCGACGAACTCTGACCGCGAAAGGCCCAAGTAGCATTGTAATCGTCTCGCAATCGGCCTCGATTGCGGGCAGATTTCTCTCGCAGTTGGCCTGCACAATTAATAGACGGCGACCTAACGAGGCGGTCTCGAGTGACCGTCGAATAAGAAACATTCTCACCCCAGCGAAATTTTAATTGCGACTGGCGGCGATTAAAAAAGCGCACGCTTGGAGAACGAGCGAGAGAGAAAGAGAGAAACAGAGCGAGGGAGCGAGGGAGAGAAAGTCCCAGAAAAAGAGGTGAAAAAATAATCGCCAGTCCGACGCCGAGTGCACTCACGTCACCCTGTTTTTCGCCCGACCTCCTCGAGAATTCACGATGCAAAAAAATCTCCGCCTCCTACCAACCCTTCCGCCTCTTCGACATCCCTTAGCACCCTCTCGCCGATCGTTTTCGTAATTAACAGTTGTGTGCACAGTAGTAATCTGTCGCTCCGCTCGCAAGTGACTCCCGAAGAGCTTTCGAGCCTCGACAAACAGAAAGATAGAAATACCCATAATCCAACTCATCGATCGAGAAAGAGACATTAATAGACGCGCGAAACTTTTTGTTACAGAACAACAGCGGGCTAGTGGACGCAGATCCCGGTCGTGTGGAGAGCATGACAGCCATCAATTCGGTGAGTCCATCGTTGGAATTAATCATCGAGCCAGAGCGCTGTTTACTCACCAAACAGACCAAAAAAACACTAGGCTAGGGTAATAACTCTCGTAATCTTTCCCTTGTAGAAAGATCACGTAGACAAAGAGAAGGTCAGGCATACAAGTTATTGACCGTCGATGTGTTCAATTATCAAAATCAATTCAGCCATGCTTGCAAATCCCTTTTCGCGCGCTCGTAATTGCACGGGCGCGCCACTGGTTCGGCAGGAATCGGGTTATAAATAACAGTGTAACCGTACTTTACGATGTTTAGGCGAAAGCCCCGCGTAAATAGGCGGGCAACGCGCGCGCGCGCGCGCGTTCGGCGTACGTGCGTGTTGTGTCCGAATCTCCTCGATATTCACGTTGAAATATTCATAGGAAGTAGACTATGCTTACGGCTCCGGCCGGATGAGAACGTGTGGGGGTGGGTGAAGCAAGAGGATATAACGCGGCTGGCCCTTTTCGGCAGTGGCTCATCAAATATGCAGGTAATCGCCCTCTCTCCTCGTAAAGGCTGCCTTTCGCTGCCAGGTTCGCACACCCCCTCCTCCATTTCCCACCCTCCCCCACTAATCCAGTAATGCCATGTCGCCCTCTAACGCGACTATCCTCTCGTCTCCTAGAAAAAGAAGGACCTCGGCTTTCCGCAGTATGCATAAGTCAATAGTCCACGGAAATCGTTAACACCTAGAGTACACTCGAGCCTCTGAAAGTTTCAGCGCACCCTCCTCCTCCTGCCTGCCTGCTTCGTCCTCCCCTACAGATTAATCGTGGAAATCTTATCGACTGCTTTGTCAGCCGATTCGGCAGGGTTTCACCAGAGGGCCGAGAGTCCTTGGGAAAATCCAGACTCGAGAATATCTATCTAGGGATGAGTTTTGCCTCGAATGATTAGTTGAATCGGTTTCCGGGGGATGATCGTTGGAAGTAATGAAGTTGTGATTGTCATTGGATATACGTGGAGTATTTTGAAGGTGGTGGGAATTAGGTATGGTTAGTGTGTTATATTCTGTAATTGGATATCGTGGATGATAGTTTGGGGGATGAAATCAAATCCGGGGTTAGTACGTCTGATGTAATAAGAGAGAATATTCATGTTATTGAATGTTACGAATTCGATATAGTATATTGTATTAAAATATAGTAGTTTCTTTTATCTACCATTTTACATGAAATATAACGAGTTTATTAATTTCCTATTGTACTTCTATTCTAAATACACTGTCAATCTTTAAAAACACTCCAGGTTCCTTCCACATTTCAATCGCATTGAAACATCATTTCCAGTCACTATCATTTACAAAAGCCCCTGTGCAAGAGCAGACTATCATTCGCGTGGCCACCCTGATTTCACAAGCGAGCCTTGACACCAGCGGCAAGCGGTGTAGTACGCTGCATCGTGGAATATCCGCGTGCATGGAAATTCCTCGATGGTAGGTGGCGTCGAGGGGGTTGGTTGTCGCATGGAAATGAGAGGGTGACTTTAGAAAAGGAGGGAGGGATGAAGAGATGGAGGAGGAGGAGGTCGTCCACAACCCGTGGGAATCACATGCTTGCCGGCGTACACGCCGTATTCAAGGTTTACACGCGCTGCACCCCCTGAGAACACCGTAGAAAGGGAACAAGGGCGGCGGAGGGAAAAGGGAGGTCTTGGAATTCGTGTCCGCGGAGACACACGAAGGGTTGCGTGGATCGATGCGAATTCAGCGGAGACCTTTCACTCCGATTCTTTGTACCCCTGACTCACTCGCAGCGACGACGTTCGACTACCCCCACCGCTTGTCTCATCCCACCGATCCTTTTTGTGAGGGAGATTTCTAGTTCTCAAAGCTTAAGAGGGGATTCCACCCTTTTTTTTAACTGTTTTGAGTTGTAATTTTTTTTAATAGTTAAGAAACAAGTTATTGTTCTTATGCTGAATGATATGTAGAGATGTTTACACATCTTTAGATATTACACATTAATTATATTTAATTTTTACATGCTAGTAGTAACGTAGGGAAAATGCTGGGTTTTAAAAAATCAATAGTAAAAAGAGTTTGAATATCCACTTCATCGTAATACCTGATGAAAGTATTTTCTGTACGAGTGTCAGCTAATTACTGAATTTGATGTATAACAAATTTAATACCTATTGAAATATTTGAACTGCTATCCAATCAAAGAGCTTTATTTTCAACAACACTTATAAGCCAGCGCGCAGGATATATTTTTGCCGAAATTCCCTGTGCCTTCTCTGGCATGATGCAAGCCTGCCGAGCACGCTTTTCCATGCGGAGAGTCATTTTCCAAGTATTTCCATACACGCTCGAACCGTCACCACATACAGTCGCCGGAAGCCAATGGAGTTTACCGAATTCGCGATATATTTTTCAGCCTCGATGCATCGAAAAAGCCTTCGAAATTGTTCGCGCGCACTCTTATTCGTCCTTGCCCGCGAGCAACGGAAAGCGAAAGAGGGGAACTCACAGTGCCAGAAGAGTTCTCAGTAAAATCGTGTGATTTATGCTCCGGAAATACAGCCTCGAGTGGACTCGCGCGCTCTGTTCTTGGCGGGAAACTCGTTTTTGTGCTATTACGACGACGATGCAGCGAGGAATTTCGATCTTTCTTTAACGCATTCACAGCTCGCCTGCTTTAAAATCGAAATATCCTCTTTCAGCATGGAATTCACTCTCGTTCAGTGTGCTCTCGGTTATTTCCGGATTCAACGGGGTTTATGCCCACCAGCGCTATGTCGGTGACATATTATTGAATCGTATTGCACACGCACTCTGCGTGACCCGATTCGTTATTATCAGCGACAAGAACTTTCTGACTGTATCTTCTTTGAAAAGGCTTCTATTAGCAGTCGGAATGGCTCTCGCAATAAGCCCATTGAATCGAATAAGCCAGGGCTTTTCAAAAATCCATTCCCACTTTTATTTCATTCGCAGAAGCTTTCTCGGGTCCGCTAAAAAATACTATATTTCCATATTGGAATTATATTCTATTTCGAGTTATAAAAACTGAAAATATCAGGCTTTTTTTAAATACGAACAATTCACGTCTTATAATACATCACTTCATGTTCGTTCTTAATATTACATAAAGTTAATTCCCAGTATCACTAATTAATAGTTTCATCTTCTAACCAAGTAACTGACACTGTTTCACGATGGATCGTTTTCCCGCCCCTTGTGCCACCTTGCTGCCACTCAAAGATGCTAACATCGGGGGAAATCGAAGCGGGATTCTGGCATCCGATTGAAGTGGCAGATCCAAAAGACGCGAGAGTAAAGGATGCCGGGGAGGAAACCGCGTTTAAATAAAGACCGCGCATGTGGGTCAGCCGGCGTGGCGTGCTGTGAACCGAGCATCGTGTACGAACGGTTTGTTGCACGTTACGCAACAAGCCCGGCTCGTTCTCTCCTAGAGTCGTCGTACCAATGAAACTTCGCTCTGTGCATTTACATTTCGCGCCCGTCACTTTGATTGACGAGTCTTTAATAGACTCTGTCGACGAAAAGATTCGCGCGCGAGCTCGTTCTCCTGTTCTCCACGCATTGCTTCGTCACTGCTTCGCACTTTTTTTGAGAGAGAGACCGGCTCGATAGGATTCTATGGTAACTGGGAACTTCCGGTGCGTCTGGCTGCGTTTGCTTCGACGGAAATAGCGGTGACAGTCGACGTCGAGATGTGAAAGCTATCATCTGGACTAATAGGATTGACTTTCCGGGTAACGCGTGTTCTTCGTTACTGTTGGGAGTCTGTAATAGTATAATGTTTTGTGGGAAACTAGTTTACTTAACTAGTTTCACTCGCATATTATGTGTGTACGTTAAGAATAATTTAATTTAAAAAATAGTAGATTGTTACAGCTATTTTTATTGAAATAGTTTTCTTGGATTAGTATTAGTGACGATATATTGGCTTAATGTAAATTTATAGAAAACATTTACTAAAACTATTCGAACGGCTTACAGATTATTAACCACTTTGAGTCACATTACAAATCTTCACGCAAAAATCAGGATCTTTAATCAAAGATACTTGGCAAATCTTAGAATTGTACAGTCGTTGACTTTAATACAAGCGATAGTCTTGAAGATTGAGATTTATGAAGTACTTCTGCAAGGCATAACACGACATGCCTTTACTTTGTAAGATGTAACGCGAGGTTCGCGTTGAATTGGGGTGGAACGGGTGGTGGCTGGCAATGGTCTGTGAGCCACCTGAAACGAAGCGCAACAACAGAATCCTGACGCACGTGTGTGCCACTGGAATGGCTTCCGGGATAGCTCCACTCTACTCTCGGAATACATTCGAAGTTGGAGAGTGATTCGCATGAACAGAGGAAACTCTTGTTACGAAATTGTTCTATTCAGACCAGGCGAACTGTCAGTCGTCTACTTATGTTCCTTGGATGATGGATAGTATACCTTTGACGACTTCAACAGTCTCGTATACTTGAGTCGTTTCTTAGTAATTCTTACTTGTTGTAGTTACTGTTATGCTTGCGACAAGCAGTTGACTCTTAAAGGTGTGTGCTTCACTTGAACAATGACGAGGAAGTTTTCATTAATATTTTGAGTCTCTTTAAACAAGTGCTTGTTCTTACCAAACATTTTTTGACACTCAACAAGTGTTGCTCCAGCGAAGACACACTTTGATATGTGTTTTAACTTCTTTAGAGAGTCTTCACTTAACGTTGTACTGATTTTGAATCAGGAATGTAAAAACATACTTCGAAATAGTTAACCATCATATTTTGACCTTTCCTTTATTAAAGTTATTTGCATTTTAAAAGGGACTAAAGAAATACGTGTTAGTGTTTTCAAAGAAGGTAAATTCTTCCTTTACCGTTCTTACTCGTCCAATCATCTTGAGCCAAAGGGACCAGCTATAAAAGGTACAAACAAATCGAAGCAAAACTAGTCGTACTCAGGAGTCCTTGGAAGGAGCAGCCCCCTTCCACTTGACTCCTCGTTCCTCTTTGCTCGAGTGTTTTGCTTGGCGAAGGGTGCGCGCAGGTAAAAGAGTCATCAAGTCGGTGATGTCGCGGCGAGTCCCTCGGCAAACAAAGCTCGATCTGCCGGAAGTGTTTCCAGACGGCGCAAGTGTATCGAAGAGGGTTGCGCGATGGTCTTGGAACTGTTAGAAGAAAAGGAAGTCGGTCAAGTGCCACGTGCTACTAACATTCTTCCGGTTAAATACTTATTCCAACGTTTACGTTCCTCGAAAGATGCGGTCGCCGACGTCAACCGAAGTGACGCGTTCCCTGATAAGGTGGCGCCGCGACGCCCTTAGAGTTTCCAACGCTTTTACCTTACCGTTTAAATTACCAACTACGCTTTCCAAGAGTCGCATCCACGCAGAAAAAGAGTGGTTTATCTGGGAGAAAAATCGTTTTTTCACTGTATAAATAATCATAGGTAATTTGTTATCTGAATTTCTATTTGGCATTTTCACCCACTAAAAAACTAAAAAAGATCGAATATCGATGTAAGAAACCCATTAAACACAGTGTTAATTGTTATTCAACATCCCCAAATAAACCGTTCCTTACAATAACATTGTAGATCGTAACATTTGTAAGGCAAACCGGAAGCCTTATACACCGAGTAACGCGCGCCATTCATTCCGAAGACCGGGGCGTTTTTCCATCAGCATTACGCAGTAACGTAACGACGTTCGATCTCGAAAATTCCAATAAAATTCCTGGCGCACACATGCCCGCCCATAAATTCCTGCAGGCTTTCAGCCGTCGTCGCTGCCGCTGCCGCCGCCACCGCCGCGATGAATACTATCAGTAACATCAGCGGAACTTTTATGGCAGCGCACATTCGCGCGGTTATCTCAGCCCGGTATCAAGCTTTTCCCAACCGTACACACACACACGCACACACAGACAAAAACGCGTGTGAATAAGGAGAGGGTCGGTGGAAAATGTGCGAACAGCACACCTGCTAGATAATAATGCATCGGTCCAGTGCATCGTAATCTAGGAAATAGCAGGAGAGAGTCTCGCACGCGCGCGGATAAGTAATCTGTATCGCCGGGCGATGATGTAGGGCGCGCGCGTGGGTGCACAGCCACACACATATATACACACACAAACATTTTATGGATACGGAATCCGGGGGAAGTTAGATAAAGCGGCATCAATTCCGGCCGCTTTCATCCCCGCGGGATGTACCCAGGTGCGAGAATCCCTCTCGTCCTGCTGAATCTCACTGCTTCCCACCCTCTCTCCTCTTCCAGCCCTTCTTTCTTCCTTTGCACCCACCTTTCTTTCTCTCTCTTTCTCTCGTTTCTCCCATCAACGAGTGTAAGTTGATGTGGCAGTGGCGGCAAAGGGCGCAAGGGTGGGAGGAGATAGGATTCTCGAGATGAACTGCGGCTGGGAAGTGTCGGCAAAGAAAAAAGGGAGCAGAGAGTGAGAGGAGAACACTCTTTGCTACGGATTGTCCGATCCGCCGACCGAGCTGAGATTTATTTCGCCGATGGAACGGAAGCACCTGGCTAATGCTTTCTATATTATACGACGCCCCCTCTGGTAAAGGAACCACGCCGCTGCTCTAATTGGGGTTTGTTTGCGCCGTTAGACAAATAATACATAATGTCTGAAAGAGGTTTTTCTTCGTGTGTGATTTTATGTCTGCATGTCTTATCACATTTGTAAGACGTTTTTCATTTTTCAAACGTTTTCGACGTCATATTTGCGTCTGCCTTTTTACGGTATTGTTAGAGCGTCGCAAAGACGTCGAGCAAAATGACGTTTTAAGAACACGTCAACTTTCCATTTTGGAACATTGATGAATATCCCAAAAACGACGCGAATATCCCTATTGGACGTTCCAAAGATATTTTTAAAACACCATTGTTCTATCTGGGTAAATATGGAGCGACAGTCCGCGCTTCGCTAGATAGGAACTGGCGTCACGTTAATCGAGACACAATGTAGCAGCAGCAACGGGTATCGCAGTCGAAATATTCCTATTGGGAGATCGCATTTTGCTTGCCTACTCTCGTAACAAAGTGTCTATGTGTGTGTGTGTGTGTACTGCCATTTGGTGCTGGCATTCCAGCACTCTAGCTCGGGCGTCGTCGCCATGATTTATGCGTGTTTTGGCAGAAACCGGGAATGTGCTTCATTCTTAACGCCTAGATCGTCGCGCGCACGACTGTTCGGTATAGTCAATTAGGGGGGGAAGCACTTTGTGTGTGTGTGTGTTTGTCAGTGTGCGAGTCACCGAGAGTGCCGAGAACATAAAACTTCCGTCAGCCGGCTGCCGGCCATTCGGATATTACGGGGATTGCCCATATTCCAAATACCAGTCATTCGGTGGTACAACACTTCGTGTAGGAAAGTAACGATGTATCGTGCAGTTAATGTGTGGAGCTGGATTCTACGCGACCGTAAAATAGGAATGTAAACGTTAGCTTTTGAAATGTTTAGTATTTACACCAGATTTCTGCTAGTTCTCTAGATTTTTAAACGCTTCCTGTGTTTTTTTATTATTTATGATCGCATTAAGTATTAAAATCTTTTGGAAACGTATTTTTTGGATGAACGTAGCTATCGATCATTTAAGTAAACGATTCGTTTACTTGGTCTGCAGACCAAAATGGATATTCAAACAGTCGTGTTTCTCGTTATACTATCATTCAAAGTCCTAATTTAGTATTTTCTTTTGACGAAAGATCTACAAGCTCTTTTGGCACTTGAATTTTAGAGAACGAATTCACCGATAACATTTTGCATTGCGGAAGCAACAATTCTAGATAACGATAATAAATTTAAATTTCCTATTAGAACCGATAGAGTAATGCGAGTGGAAATACACGGTAGTTGGTGAACGCGGCAGGCAGTACAGCAGAGTGCCAATAAAAATAGCGTTAAACATTCATTCGGCCAGCGTGATTAATGATTATCACTGGCTCAGCAGGTGCAGCTTCCAGTTGGTAGTGGGCGGATAAAGCCTCCAAATGCTGTCAGTTAAAATTACCCTCGCTCCCGCGACTGCTCTAGTAGCAATTTGACTTCCATGATAGATCGAGCCGGTGACATTGTAAATAGAATTCTGCGTAACCAGTCTGAATCATATTAGCTTTACGTCAAAGTTTCGTTCTGGATAGGAGACTCACTACGCAAAACGTAAAAACAGACTAGACGAAACATTTGATTGGGTAATAAACGAAAGGAAATGCGTGTATGTACACTAATACTATCGCTGGATTCGTGACAGTGGCGAAATGACTTCACAGCTGCGGTTATCTAATTAGTGACAGTTGAACTTTACTGACAAATGATATTATGAAATCGTTTCCAGCGTGCTATTATTATATTCGCTAGTAGTACAATCGAGATTTAACAACAAGTAGACACACACTGAAAATTCGAATACCAGGAAGGACTAGATTGTTGTCAGACCATTCTTCAGCTCGTCCAAGTATAAAATACATTCAGCACAGCAATCCATCAGCGTAGTAATCCAGCAGAAATCTAAACCGCAAATCTCTATGCAGCATTACAAATCTAGAGCACAATGTTAGCTCAGAGCACAAACTAAATGACTTTTCCGTGTAATTTCGAAGTATGTCGTTTCTCTACAATAATGAATTTACTCGTAGAATAGCAATCTAATAATAAATGAATGTGCGCAGAAAATATCTACATTTGCAAATAGTATTCGATTCTTCTCAGAACATTCTTCGGATTGTCCAAGATCTAATCCAGCAGAAATCTCAACTATACAAGATAAACTACTACTTAAATAATTTGTTAGAAGAAATAAACTATCTCATCCTTCTAATATTCCCAAGATATCTGCGAGGGTCTTGTAATAATAATAATAACGTACCATAATTGCCAGAATTAAATAAAATATTTATTACAACCCTTCGATGTGTTACAACTGCAAATCTATCTAAGTTTACAAATATACAGCCTAATAATAAACTGTTAGTCCTAAAAATAAGTCGAAATCAGAAGGTTTCACCGAGTAATTTCAAAGTATCGCGTTTCCATCTGGAAGTACGCTCGTTCCGCTCGGGGATGCCGATGGCACCGGTGGACTATGGCGCATTTAACATCTCGGAGACGTGCGGCATCAAAGATACATTGTCTTGAGAGACAAGGCGGTCGGTCACGGTGCATCAGACAGGCCGCTCGAGCGTCGGTGGGCGCATTAATGGGAGAAGCAGCGAATGATGAAAGCCGTCTACGCGCGCTTCATCCGAGCGTGGAGAACTGCGGCCAGGTGGCTCGAGAAGTTTTTCCCCTGACAGATCCGTGGACCCCTCTCATTTTTCTCATCTTCTTGCCCACTGGATAGTTCGCATCACCGATCTCTTCCACTTTCGTGTCAACTTTACCCTTGGATAATTTCGCACGTTTAGCTAAGACAATGTACGTTACAATGTATGTTAATATCGAATATCATAGTTAATATTTCAGAAATATCGTCACATAATAATAGTACAAGGTTAAAATTTTCCAACAATTATGTTAAATTTGACAGTGCAAAAAGATTAAGTATTGAAGTATGACTGCCAGGTGGTTCGAGAAGTTTTTCCCTTGACAGATCTGTGAACTTCTCTCATTTTTCCCGTCTCCTTGCCTAGTCCGCTTCTTGCATCATCGATCTACCCCTTTTTCACAAGCACGACTTGTTATTAGGGCTCGCTCGCTCTCTCTCTCGCAGAGTCTCCCGTGAACTTTACCCTCGGATGATCTCGCCGGTCCAGCAAACACCGGCGCCTCTCCCTTATTCCAATCTCGTCGCGCGTCCTCGCCACGTGGCAGCGGTCCAGCGACTTGCTCATGCTAGAAGTCATCGCGGAATCCGTCCACGTGAAACTGGAACGCACGCGATCTAATCAATCTAATTCAGTTCCTCCTCGGTGAATCGGCTTGTGCATCTCATTGTTCCCAATGTGTCAGTACGGTCACTTATCACGAGAACTTCTCCCATATTTCGATCGTCGAGAGTATCTTCTATTCGTGCTTGGTTTTTAGAGATTTTATTTCGAGTTCAACGCTGTGAGATTTATAGCGTTGGTGTCTTAAAGATTGCCGGAGTTTTAAGTTGATAGTAAATTGTACAGTATTTTAAATAGTTCGCGTTTGTTAGTGATACAATGAATATAAAGTTCCGTTGTTTTATATTTATTATTATTTCGAAACTTGTATTACTTTGTATGTGTTTCGAGTGTTTTATCATTTCGATGGATCTGTTCAAGCCCGTCATTATTTAATAGGGTTTCTCCCCACAGCAGTATATTTCATTAAAGTGGCACAATTTTTCTCTCGATTCTCCCCGACGAGAATACAAATTCGCCTAATTCAAACCCAATAAAAGCAAGGATCCGTGGGGCTGGCGAATGACCGTGGAAGTTAAACTCGCTGGAAGTCATTCACGGATTAGGCAAGGGTGGGACATGGCTCCCTAAAGTGCAGGCAGTAGAGAGAGGCGCTCATTCGTCCGGAAAATAACCTCCACCGAAACATAGGAGTTTCCTAGTGGCATTTTGCCTCTACCAGCTTCTCTCCACCACGTAACATCCTTCCTACTTATCCAGTTCCCATAACAGCCCTCCGCTCGGCACTGTTGTTGCTGGTCAGCGATCGTTTACTTCCGTCCTATCGCCGTTGCTTCCTTCCCTGCACGATACAGCCACTTCCTTCCATCATGCTTCTGTTTCTTGACACCGGTGCCTTCGCGATATTGCCTCGCTTGGATATTTAAAGTGATTCTTCTCCCGGTGTCAGTGACGCACGGTATCATAGTGTATTATTACGCCGCTCTGCGATACGCAAGGAGAATAAATTAGCGCAGGAATTAAACTGATAGAAAGTATGGGTTTCTATTCTGAAATGCATAGATTTTGTTTTTGGATTTTAAATGGAATTTTTGAAGCAGAATTTCTGATTCTTATTTTCTCTTTTCTATTGTATAGTATAGTTTTAATTCAATCTACGAAAAGTAATTTTAATATTTCAAAAGGATCGTTAACAATAAATTTTCAATAGATAAATTCTTCAACCTAATCATTAATTTCTACTTCAATAATACTAGAAATGCCATGCAACGTTTACATTTCCTTGATATTTTACTGCATACATTTCTGCTCTTGGCATTCTTCTTGACAGGCTCCCTTAAAGCACCACCCTTACTGTTCAGTAATACCAGTTGGGGTGGCAGTGATTCCTTTTAACTTTCATGCTTCATAACAAGTTGAAATGGGTTAGCAGAGTGAGAGAAAGGAAGAGGGATTGAGTGGGAAGGGCACGAAGTCGAAACGGGACGGCGGTGGCTCGCAATAACGGCGGGAGAAATGATCCAGGCCGTGACCTATAGCAGGCATTCCCGTCGGAGTCCTTTATTGCGCGGGATGCCCGTAGGACCGTTCCTATACATCATTTGACTAGCACTCTTCCCACCTGGCGCCAGCCGATCGGAAGCAATTAATGGCCTTTTTATTCGACTCGTAAAATCCTTTTATATTGGACTCGGACCGAGAGAGGACATTCCCTGCCTGGTCTCCCGCTCTCTATGGAGAAAGGCTGCGATTCGGGTCGATTGTCCTCTTCACGATCTGCCCCTCTCCGCCCTTCGCCCCTTTTTCACCGGTCGCGCCGAGTCCTTGTTGCCCTGATAAACGTACTTTGTATTCGTCCCTCGCTTTCCCTCTTCTCTCACTCCCGTTGCGCATTTATCTCCCGGATGGCCGCGCGATCGTGAGCCTTCTACGTTTTTACCCTCGCATCCTTTTTTCCTCGTAGTTATCGGTTTCTAGTTCTTTATGCGTTCCTGTACTTCACTCATTCTTGGCACACAGTACTGCGAAATATGTTCATAAGAATTGAAGAAACATAGTCTATTGGAATATATAATAATTATCTCTTTGAAACTGTGTTACAATTAATTAGACTAAACAAAATTTCCTTTCCTTATTTGTAAACTCGAAAATAAAGTTAACAAATATATAAGGAAAATAAGGTTGTTGTACAAGTATTCTATGTACATTGAAAATCTCCAAGAGCCTCTCGGAAACGTGACTGCAGCCTACCCCAACAAATCTCGCGTCACCTTTCCCAAGTGCAACGCATCCTGTCTGGTCGCCTTGGTTTATCACCTTACAGTGTCTACCCCCGAAAGACTGTTTACCACGTTACGGGAGGCAGATAAGGCCGTAGCTAAACTTACAGCAGTTCCTCCGGGTAGCATATGTGCGTACACATAGACTGTCTTGTTTACCTCGTGCAGGCCCTTGAATGTAGCCTAGTTTGTAGGGTGGATCCACAGCGACAAGACACGTAGCCGGAGGCTCAGGCGTTGCGCACACAGGCTGAAGCATGCCTTTTAAATTTCTTTCTGCGCCATTAATTCTCACTCCTTCCACGCCCTTTCTACTCTTCCACTAGATGTCCTATCGGCCTGATGTTTCGACTACGCGTTAACAGTAAGTCGATTAAAAGAATAGTAGGTTGTTGCGAAAATCTAACAGTGTGTTTAGTTTGATTTAAAGAATAAGGTATTGTAATTGTTTTTGTTACAAAAATGTAAAGCTCGACGTTCCATTTCTTTTGAAATTTGGAGGTATTCTTGAGACAGACTTTAAGAATAATAAATATTCTATTCTATACGGGAGACAAAGTCTATTACAATCTGATAAGAAGGTGTTTCAATCGGAGTAGTTTGATCATGAATAATGTTTTTATATTATCTAACACACACGTATATAAAAAATCTCTCTTTATACATCTGTGTTAGTATATGGATTATACATTTGTCTCTTTATTCAGACACGAATTTTTCTCTCCTCTTTCTCTGGTGCACCCTTTCGATTGGTCTCCGTTCGTTCTCGAGAAAGAATAAGTCCCGTCGGTAATATCCATTGAGTGAAGCGGATTCTCGAGGGTGAATTACCCCTTCGCTCGCCTCGCTCGTCTTTCTCCATATGGTAGCACATATGGTCCGAGTTTGCGAAAGAAGTCCCTTATGCCAGCCGCTCTCCTCGTTTCAAGTCCCTGCCACTTGCATCCTTTCCACTCGAGATTCATCCGCGATCATCCGGCTAGCTTTCTCTTCCCGCGAGCGATATCACTCTCGAATTTTCGGTAACCTCGCTCCAAGACTGAGCAGGCGCTCCCTTGCTGAATCAGGATCATCGATCAGTTCGCTTCGCGTTACGCGCACTTGGTGAAATCGACTGGAAGTGATGGGGAAATTGGTTCAATCGGAAGTCGCTCTTGGTCGCACCGCTTAAGTGGCTGCGTTCCATTACTGTTCGGTATATTAAGTTTTTAGTATATGATATTGAATCGCCAGTTAGTACAATGGATTTTGATTGGTAAAATAACACATATGATTTGTGTAGATTCCGAAGAGCTTTGAACTTTTTTGATTTTACATAGCGTAACAGTAAATACCAGATCTTATTTCAGACTTTTTATATTATCGTTTAAATAGTTGCATTAAAAATATAGTTTCTTTTTTGAGTTTCTTTCTTGAACATTGGCATTTCACACAATTTAACGAGTTCTCAATATTACTATCTAAAAGAGGAATGATGGCGGCCAGTTTTACGACAGCCATTGCAAACAGGCGAATGAGTGCGATCAGTCGAAAGGGTTCATCACGTGGTGCATGAGAATAGGCTCCATTAATGCATACTCCAGTCGACGAGCAGTCGGCGCGATCTTCCGGCCGGCGTTTTCCAACACGATAAGTCACTTTCCACTGGTCCACTGATCACTGCGAGCACCGCTACGACCACGTGTTTCGAATTCCTCTGGACAATACATTAGCTCGAACCATTCCCATTACTGTGAGTCCTCCATACGCGCGTGTATCCCATGCAACCAACATTCTAGCCACCCTTTTGCCTCTCCACGTTTCCATGGATTCTATGCTACGCTTTGATGCTGGTTTCGTGTCTTCCTCGCTACTGGAAAAGTTCGATAAGTTCCTGTTTGGTATTTCAATTCATCACCGCGTGCTTTAAAGTAAAAGTGAAATATGGCGACTTAAGGCTTTAAAGTGAAGGCCGATACCTAAGATTTTTTAATGCTGAATTCAAGTATGAAAAATCACATGGTATATTGTAAATATTTATTTAGATTAATCCTTTATTATATTTCAGTATAGAATTTCGAATAAGAGTATTAAATATTTACTAGAATGAAATAATAGACTTAATACGTATTCAAACGTAAATTATAGATTCGCCGGTACTTAGAAATGATTTATTAGTACAAATATTTGCAGTCCATCCATGATACTCGAACATAAATTAACTTCTCGTCGACTTGCACATACAACACTGCGTATTAACTCTCATTTGTATGCATGAACTGTTTCCCACTAATCCTTAAGTGTCAGCTCTTCATTATAAACATAGAAACTAGAACATTGGAGTTTTTAATACATTTTTATTCAGACTGTGAATACATACACTGGCATCTGTTAAGTAATGGAGCAGGGTCTCGTGGGTATCCCGAGGGACGTCGCAAATAATTGTCACTCGCTTCCGAGGGAGTTCCTGCGGGACAAGCATCACGTTGCCATCAGAATTATGCCATTTATAATTTTCTTCCCTCTCGCAGCGGAAACTTGCCGCGACACTGGGAAACTTATCCTCGCATAGTGATGGATGGAAACATTCCTTAATCTCCCTGCTCTTTCCCTGGACGCTTTTCATAACAAGGACTTTTCCAGACCATTCTTGTGGCAGTGCACTTGTCCCTGCTTTATGCTTTCTTGGAGTTATTGCTGTTTTTAACGTGTATGCTGAACTCTAAGAATATTATTATCACTTCTTTCTATTTCTGTTTATTGGTGGAGTATTTTTCATAGGGAAGATATTACAGATGTTTATTATATGACAGAGTATTTAATGTCAAAGTATTAAAAGTGTTGTTAGTATTTTCTAATTACTTTACTAATTAATATCGTTGTGTCAATTCTGTTTTTCTTTAGTTTAATTTATTTATCAGAAACTTCTCTTACGCTATTATAATAAAATGGTAAAACTTTTCGTTTTACTTTACTATTTCTACTCCGATAGTTACTACCGTACAATGTTTTCGCATCCACCAAAACATCTGTTAATGCCGCGCCGATTCCAAAGTGCTCCGGCGCTCTTGTTGCGCAAACTTGCCTGCAAAGTATTCGTAACATTACACAGTGGAGAGCATTTGCCCGGCCGGTTGTATAAGCGTGCATGTGTACATTCGTATCGCATGGTTCCATCGCGTAATTACGCGCGCATGCTCGCATTACCGTCCGAATGATGGAACGGTGCGCACGAAGGGTCAAAGGGCGCAGGCGGTGGTGGAAGTTTATGGTAATGAAATCTAGATTACATTTTCGGTTATCACACGTACACGTCAGGCTGGAACGTGCAGCGCCGCGGCGAGGAAAAAAAGAGTACGCGCGCACGTCTGCCGGTGCGCGTCGCGTATTTCACGCGGGATATATCTCTGGTGTCCGCGCTTTTTGCCCATTTTCATGAACGTCGCTCTCTCCCCCTCCGGCATTTGCATTTGCATTCTGCATTTTGCATGCTTTGTGATTCCGGTGCTGCGGACGCGCCCGGGGCCGCTGGGAATCGCGACTCTACCTCGCTCGACTCCCATCTGAATCGACGCAGTTTTGATTATTCCTCTGGCGAGTCTGATATGGACTCTTGCTTGAGGAATTAACCCTTCGGGCGCGATGATTCTTCTGGTTGATAGTTATTCCGAAGGTAATACTGTTGGAAAGGAAGAAATCGGAGACACTGAAATGTAGAATCAATTACAGTGGTCTCTTCAGAAACGAATCATTAGTTTTTGAATGTTTTCAAATTGCCTGAATTAAATGAATTGTTCAAAGTATTTTTACTTTGTGATTTGTTCATTTTAAAGCGAAGCTAGTTGAATTAATGATTGTACCTCGATTATTATTCAAATATTCTGAAGACCAATAACATTTGGGAAATTAGTAACCACTGCTTCAAATATTTGCCAGAAACTCAGTATTTCCCAATGATGCTTACATTCAGTTTCATCGATCATCCGTTCTTTGTAACTTCGTCCGCACATGTGCTTGACCAGAGAACATAGCATGTTTTTCATAAACCCGTCGAGGCTAGCATTTAAATTTCCCAAAATGAAATGACCACCAGGCGCTTGCATGGCGCTGAACGCAGAACACTGTGCGGTTAGTGGAACGACGTTTGTATGAAGCGAGCGGTGCGGTGCAAGGAGCACGAAGGCCAATTTTAATTTGTAATCAACGATTTGCATTGCCAGCAGCGGGCTTTCAGTTGCATTCTGCATCTTCTATCCTCGCCACACAGTCAGCCTTTCTCGTATTATCATTCGAATTAGTCATAGGTCGAGCGAGAATTGAAATTAACTCTGGCCGTGTGTACATTATCATGTCAAACCGCCTCGAATTCCTTGAATCGTTAATGAAATGCTCATTGGACGAGAGCAATGTGCATCTAAAAGTCACGAATAATATCCTCTCTTGAAAAGCTACCAACCAGAATTTATCGTATTCTTCAATAATTAATACAAATATGTTAATAATTAAGTATAACTTCAATTTAACAGGAGGTTTTCACGAATTGTAAAATTCTATAAAAATAACATAGTTTACAGAGACATCATTGTTTCTTTTATTATATCTTTTACAGTCTTCATTAAAACATTCAAGCTGTCTGCTTTGTTGTTTTTGGCTGTTTATATTAATTTCCTCAAATCTTTCTTTCTGTTTTGTTTATTCTAATCCTAAGGAAATTGATACAGGAAGTAAAGAAGGTGTATTTTTCGTGTTAAAGCCAAGCCAAATAGAAGCGCGCTATGCGGTCAGGAGAATGCAGTCTCGTTGGAAGTAGAATGAGTCGGTGACGGATCAGACCGCTGGCCTCGCCCACTCGCGCGTGTATCACATTTCCACGGCCGCATTTGTGCACGCCGCAATCTTGCTGGATGCCGTGGCCGATGTTTACGCGGCCGTTTCGTTTCCCACTACCATTAACACGTCTCAGAGTTAGTGGTGGGTTCCGCTAAATACTTGGTAGCGCCGCTTTCGAAACTGGGGGGAATTAAGATTCGAGAGAATATTCGTTTGTTCATCGTTGGTACTTTTTATTAGTAATTGATTAGAAATATGTAACAAGTAAAAGTAGTTCGTGTATTTAATTAGTAAATAATTGTTAATGCGAATAAATCGAAAACGTTCTGCTATTTAGTCGTTGCTTTTCTGCTCAATTTTGACTGCAATTTTACATTTTAGACACGATATTCGAAAGTTTATTTAATTCTGAATTTATTTATTACTTTGGTTGAGTCGGTTGCATCGATAAAATACGATCTCGTTTTCCACATATATACAATTACCTGTTGAAATTTATTAAGTAACAGTTTCATGCTTTCTATCTTATACCGAACCTTGTGGTTTCCGTGTGATTTACTGGCGCAATAACAGTCCTTGGGAGGTTTAAGCCATCAAATAGTTTGTCACTTAAGTTGTCGTAGATCGTCACGATTGATCTTCGTCCATTTGTGACTCGCTCTTTGTTGGCGTTGGCGCAGACATGATTGAGCAGGAACTTTGAGTGCGTCCCGTGGACGGAATTGGCAAGACGAGTCGAGATTGTCTGTCGTGTCTGGATCGGACTGTACCCGCGTCTCGGCAATAATGCGTTAGCCTAAGGTATACATCAATGTCTATTTTTGAACGGCGTCCAAAAGCTTATTCAAATTTATTCCCCCGTTATATCAACAGGAATTCCCGGCCATGTCCTAGTGCTATGAGACTGGCCGAGTGTAGGATTTATTTTCCAAACCAAGAGATTTTTATAAAAGGACAGGATAATAAATAATTCGTATTTAACACAAACACTATCAATATAACTTCGACTTTTATGGACATTCACAGAATGCAACATTGCACTTTCCATTATTACAATCATTAAATTCTGAAAGTTTCTTAATAACTTATTGACTTTATCGAATGCAGAAGAAACCCAATTTTTCCGAACATCCACAAAACTCAAGTATCCCCGTGAATATCTCTTAAAACGTGCTACCGTTAGAAAGGATGCTCACGAGTTTCCTGATCGTGTTACGCGAGACTTCATCAGCGTGATCGGAGAAAATTAATAGCCCAATGGCAAAGGAAGTCTCATTCGTTCGGGAGGCCATCAACATTCCGATTGATGTCCGATCATTCGAGAGAGTTTATCTACCGCGGGGAATCCATCTGCATGGTGGCATGATTTCCAGCCCGTCCCGGCTAAGATATAGGACCGTAAAGTACAGGCGGAGCTCGGGCGCGGTAATAAAACGGCGATATAAGCATCGGTAATAGCATACGCCAGGCTAGCACCATTACTCCGAGACGGTAGGCCGCTTATCTATCATAGAGGGCCGGAAAATAAATTTGGAGCCAATAAGGCCAGCTAGGAATCCCTCTTTCAGCGCGGGCCACGAGGAAGGAGGGGTATATTTCCAGCTTCTCAAATTTACGAGAAGCACCGGAGCACTGGCAGACGCTATATCGATCTCTCTCTCTCTCCCTCTCTCTCTTGCCGGTAGCATCTCGCGGATGAAAAATCCTTCGGGAGGAGCAGCACGTGGCGATGGCATGGCGTGTTTAATGGCATCCTCCATTATGGACCTGGCAACCCTTCGAAAAAGAAGCCACTGTTGTGGCCGATAGATAACCAATTTGTCTGCTAATCCATTCCTGCGTCAGCACTTGTCGCCCTCTTTTACTTATTTTTCATGATCTCGCATATGTTGTTAATCTTGCGAAATATGTTGGTTGGAAGAATTAAAGATGAAGTTTAGAAGTCTTGACATTTAATATGAATTATATTTATTGGTACTAATTCGGATCATACTATTTACAATTTGGTTAGTTGGATAATTTATATTCGTGGAATTCCAGGAGTAACTATTATTATCATTGAAGTATTATAATTGAAAATTTAAAAATGCTATTAGAAATTTTCATAATCTTCTTGCCGACACTTCTTTAACATCCAAACTTCTTCCTCTTTATGTTCCACCGCTTGCTGTTCGAAGGCGGTTCTCGTGCGAGCCTTCCTCGTAACTTGAAAACCGTCCTCCAGGGTGCCGTTAAACCGGCTGGATTCCAGTCCGGGCTACCTACGCCTGCAGCTTTCCTCGAAAATTTCCTGAGAAAAAGCCTTTCTAGCCAGCCGATTTTTTCTCGTACCTTTGGGAAGGGAAGCGACTACCTGGCATGATAAATGCGTATCCTTGAAAGTTCCTCCGTGCACGGAATACTGCAGTTCGCGGTCGATCCAGGATTAGGTAGTACTTTTATAAGGTGTTTTATTTAACAGGTTTATACTAACTTATGATTTAATTCGATCATTGCCAAATGATATCAATTTTGAAGGTAACTGAACATCAAATAGTGCAAATAGAAAAATTCTAGCTGTTTAAATTAACAGTAGATTTACCAAATATTCAAAATAACTGGAATGATATTTTATTAAGAACTAACTTTTCAAACATTATCATCAATTATATAAATTAGTTTACCCTGTTCTTCTTTTTCTATACTTTACATTTCTCAGGCAAAAGTAACATAAATAATACTGTATAATTAACTCACTCTCATATCGAGCTAAATAATTTACTTAACAATTTCCAAAATACCCAAGTTTCAAATCTATACACACATTTCGTTCATTACTCAACCAACAAATTTACTCCAAAATATAACTTCATCAAGCTTCCTTTCATTACATTACAATATCATTCGCCTTCGATCGCAAAGCCGAATTCATATTACAGAGCTTCCCACGGTAACCGCTCCGTTCAGGTTGGATTTTTAGCTGGTCGAATGAACAGGGCTTTATCTACGATATTTCGACTGGCAGAGGCGTGCAGAGAATCGGCCGTTCTGCTCGGCGATCGCGTGCATATATCGCCTATTTGCCCAGTGTATTTGCACGACACACACATACATAGAGAGAGAGAGAGAGAAAGAGAGAGAACTGGGAGCGCAGATGGTAGGACCAGCGAGAGGGAGACGAAGCGAGGGGAGTATCGAGGCCCGATATCGCCCAGCCGATATCCCGACAGTTTTAAACCCGGATTTCCGCCGATAATTAATGATGAAGCCGTGTTTGTTCGAAGATTATTAAGTTACAGCCGCCGGCCCCACCGGCACATGGGAAAATCGAGCGGCCACCGCTTCGGCCAGACCTACCAATGAAAAGTAATTTCGAGTTCGAATAGGATGTCAAACGTGCCCCGATAGATATTACCCTAGATTAGTTCCTGTTAATGGATTGCACGAGATCTCTAAGGATAACAGTGTCGCCCTCTTTATGGTATTACTTTCTAGCTTCGCGACTTCTCCGAGTCTCACTGCGTAGGTTCTGTTGTAAGTAGAGTGTGGATATTTTGGCAAATGAGGTCTAATTAAATTTTGAAAAATTTATTATATTATGAATTCAATTGTAAGATAAGCAGTCCTGCTTTTTATTCTAATACTTGGCGATTGTTGTGCATTTTAGCATCTTTTTAATGAATATTAATATTAATTACTAATTATCGCCCAGTTACGAGTATCTTACACTCTTACACGATTATCAGTTAGTGTCAGCTGACAGTCGCAAATTTCCTGGTGCAGCAACAGAGAGACCGATTAAAAAGTCCATCGAGACTATTTTCAAAGGCTGGTGCTATCGGAGGGAATAATTTCTGCGTACGGGCGTACCGCTTTTCCCAAAAGTACACACAGGCTGGCGGCACACAGACTTACACACACACACAGACAGAGACCGAGCATACAAGAGCGGGGGCATTTTTCGCGCCGGTGGCAGTGAGTGGAAGTCCTTTCGGGGCAAACAAGAGTCTCCTCGAAATACGGTAACGCGTCGGCGGCCTCGCTTTAATGGGTTAAACGCGGTAGTGCGCGTTCTTCGAAATCGAGCGCGTTAAAACGTTTCCCGAAACATTCCGCTCCGCGTGGATTGTTATAACGTTTCCCTGTTCTGGGCGAAGGGAGAGAGAGAGAGAGAGAGCGGCGCGTTTATCGGCCCGGCAAAAAGTTCATTTTTCGCCGCAGGGCTGACTGAAATTTACGTTCGCTCGTGTACGATGTCAGTTTCGTCAGTTAGCAGCAGTTCCCCGCGAGTATTTACTGAGCAAGCACCTTCGGCTTCGCTTGGAGAACCTTGCGTGTCACTATGCTCCTCGTTGTCTCTTTATTTATTGTTACAAGGCTGACGCAACTTCGGCGCACCTTCGACAAAGGTTCTCTTGCAATTCTCCGGTGCAATCCTTGGGTACGTCTTTTGATAAGTTAACGAGCTCGTATCCTGTGATCGCACTAAAAAAGAGTTCATTTTTAACAATTGTTTTGTTAGTTGATATTTTAACTGTCGAAATTTAGTAGCAAATTCTGTGATAGTTTAGCACGTGTAGTTATGTAAATCAATTTATTCAATAACTTTTAAAGTGTTGTCTCGTCACTTTTAATTCTTTCATACTTACATCAATTTATCATACTCCTTATATTCATCATACTCCCATCGGTCTATTACACTCGTTGCATTCAAGTCACACGAGTCGTTACTTCCTCACAACTAAACACTTCAACCTCCAAAGAATGGTTGTCCGGGTCGAACAGAGGTTTTTAACAGGCGATAGATTGGATTGGAACGCTAGGTAAGCTGCGTGGAAAAAGTGACAAGACGAAAATTGTGCTGGCTGAACGGTAGCACTGTGCCAGTAATGGATTCAGGATGGGAGGAAAAAATCTTTTGTAAATAATGGACCGGGCGCTTTCAATTAGAGGAAATCGATTTCCATTGAGGCCGATCAATGTGGCGCGTGTGTGCACGGGAACGACACGTATATCGAGTGAACGAGCGCGCATAAAGAGCGAGAAAGAGAAATGAAGAGACAGCAAAAGAGAGAAAGAGAGAGAGAGAGATAGATGGAGCGAGATGAACAGGTCGTTCAAAGCAGCCTGTTGTAAAACGGAGAGAGCCACCGATTTTCTGGTCGAGCTCTAATACCACGAAAATTGAGCTGGCAGCTACGCAACGTCCACGTGTTTCGACGGGAAACGCAATAAAAACGTAATTACTTTCCGCGGTAACTAGCGAAACGCGCTCCCGCACGCTGCATTCTTTTCCCTCCCTGCATTTCATGATCGCGTTGAAAGCCCTATCGATTACCCCTTAATTGCGACGCGTGTGCCCCGACACATGGAAAAAATCGAGGCTCGCCCCTCGAAAACCCCATCGATCGTTCGACCGATCGTCTGATAAAGTGCAGTTGTAACGCTCCGCTAATAAGCGCGAGCTTTGATTTTCTCGTAACTTAATCGGCCCTTTGTTGCAAAACGCTGCTGAGTTTACAGTGCATTTTTCAAAGGAGGCTTCATAATAGGATTTCCCTTTACTAAAGTTCGCTTGTTACTCTTTTTGACTGAGTTACTAGCGCAATTTTCCAATTAACTAAAGCACTCTGTGTTCTCGACACCGTTTATATAGCACGAGATATTAAAACTGATCGTGTCGAATAAGCTCTGCAATTTTTCGATGGTGTGATTCGTATGACAATGTTTTATGGTTCATTTAAACTTGATGGCAACCATCAAGGCAAACGTTATTACTCAATATCAGCTACTACTAAAATTAATAAACTAACACATTATAAATTAAGAACGCTAGAAATATTTATACCTCGCAATTCAATTACTTTAAAAATTCACCAAAATTAGAAATAAACATAATTCAATTTTCATTTCTAGTATAAATCAGAGCAGGTTAGAAGTAACTATTTCTCATTTCTAAGGCTACGCTGAAATTACGAAGGGTAAGGTTGGGCGAGCTGGGGTCTGCCTTGCGTGCACATCAGTATCATTCCCGGTGTTCGCGCGGCATGGAACAGTTGCGGCGCCATAACCGTGGCTATTAATTCGACGAAAATAAATAGAAATGGTTGGTCGCACATGGTGTGTGCAATAGCGGAAGTGGATCGATGCTGCGAGCTGGTTGCGCGATTCGCACTAGGAAGCAACGCGCAATTAAGGGGCCGAATTCCGCAGCACACATCGCTGGCTTATCTGGTAAGCAAGGTCGGCCGAGGTCGGCGATATCCTTACAACCGATTGCCCGTGCTATTGCTTAAACTCCGTTTAACGGGCGAGCAAGTCGAGCCCAGTGAGGATTTATGCTCGCAGCGGCAACTCGAGCGAAGCTCGCAAACTTGGCAAAATTCGGCCGTCGCCTTCTCCTTGTTTCGGCTTGAATCACAAGCCAGACCAATAGTTTACTAATTGTCGAATTAGCTGAGAGTAGCTACGTTAAATCTAGTAGAGTTTTACTAATAACTAACCTGTCGTCTTTCACATTCCTCTTGTAAAGTAGACTGAAATTGGCACGTAGTGTAAAACAGTTCCGAGCTGATTTTAGTTTCTTATTTACATTGTAGTTTTCGAATGGTTAGACTATTGTTGTATAAACAATTTTCATTCAGATTCAAAATGTGAAGTGTAATGTTCAATTAAGACTGAAAGGAAAGATCGATTATTTACGTAGTAAAATTCTTTATTACAACATAGTTTTTTATCACTGCAAGTCACACACTGACATTAATATATTTCAATTATACATATTTTAACTTTCAGTTTATTTAAACCGGACAATTATAATTCCTTGTACTCACATCACCCTGTATAAAATTAGAACGATTATTGGCTACAGGACTAAAATCAATATCATTGGTTAAATATCAGTATATTCCCGCAAAGAGCGATGCGCGATTGACAATGGTTAAATCAGAATACGAATAAGAATAGATCTGTAGTATTCAGTTAAGAGAAACTGCTTGATCGCCGAGATCAGGGTAATTTTCCGCATCTCGGCAGTGCGTATTTTCCATTGGCCGAGCTCGAGAGTGACACTCGTGCAAGGATGCAGAGCATTACGCGGCAGTGTGGTAATCGGCGTGGCCAGTTTGCCGTGCCAAGAATTGAGTCATCCGCCACTGTGTTCCTCTTCTTCTTCCTCGCAGAAATCCCTCTGTCGTTTCGCACAATCTCTTCGCATTCGCTCATTCTACACGCACATCCACGCAGAATACACGTGTATGTATAACGCACGGTTGCCAGTGGTCGGCGCGAGTTCTAATTTCTCAGGAATTCGCACTGCTGACAGACGCGTTTCTTCTGAGTGACTGGGCCGAAAAAAGATCGGCTTTGCTCGCCGCTAATACGTTTTCGTGATCTTGTCCTTCGACATGCCAGAGACGCCATCCTTTTTTGTTACAAGATTTCGGAATTCTTCTCGTTTTTCGTCGTAAGAATTTGTCAGATTTATTCCTGGAACTATTATTCGGAATTCTATTTCTCTCACAATAGTCTTTGTGGTCTGACGAAATTCTAGAGCTGGGATTACGTAATTGGTAAGCATTGATTTAGGAGTTAATTAATGGTCGGGTCAGTTCTAAATTGAACTCGAGTGTAGTTACTATTTTCATTAGTGAGACAAATGATTGTCTGAATGCAATTTATTTAGTAAGACTCTTAAGAATACTTGATCTTTCATTATAAAACTTAATCTACATTATTTTATTCGCATCCCTACACATCGAACAGTAATCACAAATACTATTTATATATTTATAATTCTATTAAATCTGATCTTTAAACAAACATCCCAAAATGGAAGCATATAAAAGCGATGTGTAAAGGCATCAGTTCATCAGTAAAGACGAGGGGCTTCACTGTCACGGTGACCCGAAACTCCATGCACAAGAAGACGTCGAAAGCTCGAGCTTATTCGACTAGCCCGAACCGACGTGAAGGCACGTTTCCGAGAAGATCCGAGGGGCGTCCCGACGCCGACGACGCGGACAAATGGCCCGTCGTTACAATAAAATTACGAGGAAAGCAGCGTCGCGCGAGCGCAAGACACACCGGTATTTCTCAGTGGTGTACTGCTCGTCCAGGATGCTACTTGCACTCCGGAGAATCCGTTCTCCACTCTGCTTTTCGCTCTACGCAATCCTTTCCACTGGCGACACCGTCGCTTTTGCCTTTTACTCACCGCACACTCGAGGAAACACTTGATCCTCCGCCCTGCTAGTTTACTACTCACTGTCGCTTCGAGTAGTTAAATGAAACCACTATTTGATACGAGTTTAGTTGCGAAAGTATTCGTGTGTGTTTCTGTAACTTCTGCCAAATAGTCTGGGAAGTATTGGATTGGATTCTAATTCGATCTTTTGGTAATTTATTGGGGAAGAAATAGTTTGCGGTTTGTTTGGATGTTTGAATTATTAGATGATTAAATATACAGTGAGAGAAATATACATTCAATCCTAGTTCAATTAGGAATTCGATTTAATGATTTTTTTGTATTTATTACTTCTACTGTCGAACTTTATCAACTTTATCACTTGAACTCTACACTGACTAAATTACAATTCCTTTCACTTTGACATTCTTACTGTACGAATACATTTAATCATTACTGTAGATTAATTTCCATTTGTGAAAAAATTCTCGACGAAACTCGAGTAATTATAAGTATGTAACACAGACGTTTCCCATCTCCGGTGCTTGAATGGCGTATCCAAAGAGAGAAACGCAAGTTATTAGTCTAGCTTACACGAGTTCCCGGGAGCGAAATGAAATTCGAGATAACAACATTGGCGAGTAGCAGCGGTAGCAAGGGCGATCACAGGTAGACGGAGGGCAAACATTCTCGGAAGGGTGTACACTTAATCCAAGAGAGCCGATATCGAAGCCACTTTCGCCGGAATAGGTCGATATTGGAGTAGTATCAGGCACCGAGCCTCTCTCACCAATAACCCGAGCCCTTTCCCTCTCCCACCTCTTCCTCCTTCTCCTCCGTCCCGTTTCTCCTCTCGCGTGGAAAACGAACGACTCTCGACGTAGTTCTACCTGGTCGGATCAATCTCTCTCTCTCTCTCTCTCTCTCTCGCTTCCTCTCGCTCCTTTTCTCCGAGCGATGCTTTGGCAGGGCTGGTGGAGCGATCGCTAATAAAGCGAGCGATGCAAGCGCCGCTCTCTCCGTGCGAGATCACACGTTTTTGTTGCCTCGGGAGGCTGCGCCAGCAAAGAGTGAGTGAGAGAGAGAGGGAGAGAGAGAGAGAGATTGCGTGTGGAGCTCTGGTGCGCCGCGAGGCGAAAAAGGATTTTCCTTTCTGTCCGGGCGATCGAGGGAAAGCCGGCAGCAGCATCCTGGAAACATTGGATCGGAGAGAACGGCGAGAGAGGGCGCAGCGGCGCCGAGGAAACGGGAAATAAAAGGGTGCTCTCTCGCCGAGAGACAGCGTCGCGTGATGGAGAGGCTGACACTCGATTGAATATCTTTACATGTATGAGATTTTTATTCTCCCCTTCCGCACTCTCTTCTTCTTCTTCTTCTTCTTCTTCCCCTCCAAAGGCGAGCTCGACGCTTCCTTTTGTCTCTCGTTCTGTGGGATCCGCGCCTTTTTTCGGGGATTCGTCGAAGATGCGACGCTTCCATGTTTTTCACGCTCTTTCTACTTGAGAACGCCTCGGGTGAAACCACCCTCGATTTACCCTTCGATCGTCACTGCATCCCGTTTACGGAACACGCCTCCCTCAACTGGAATACAGAATGCTTGTTAAAGTTCGAGGAGGCACTGTATGACTTTGGCGAAAATACGTTTGTCTCGCGGCGACGAGAATCTCGTGTGGGATACAGAGATTTATGGGGATTTGAGTATCAAGATTATGGGGATAGTAAAAATGTTCAACTTTGAATCCGTGAGTGCTCTGTTACTAATTTTAGACATCGGAAGTTATTGTTTTTTTATATTTATTTTGTCTTCTTTATATAAATTACTTATTTCGGTTATAAACATCATATTTTTCGTCGACTTTTCTACTTTTACTACAGTTCCTTTCTAATAATCGACTACAGAAATTACTACATAGAACTATGAACTGTACCACTCTCTTGCTACTTTTATTTTAATTTAATTTCACGCTCAAATGTGTATGGCAACCATGCAATGTCATATTGTCTAAGATCGTGTTTCCGACTTATTCAAAAGTCCACACGCACACACACAGACCAGAGAACATCCAATTTCCTTCAAAACAGTACGTAATTCGTTGAGCGTCTGCATATGATTACAGTACGGTTGCATAGGCCGCAATATCCAGCGGATCTCACGTAAGATCGTGGACCATTCTCTCGAAAGCCTGGCTTCTTTCTGTGCGCGGTCGAGTGGCGACTGCTTTTCTTCCCGCTCCACTTCCCTTCATCCCGAAACTCCTCCGGCCACCTCCGCTCCTTCACCTCCCGTTGCCAGGATTATTGAATTTCCTGTCATTTCCAGAAGAAATACGCCCCATTTACTTTGGCGGGCGCTCTCGCTCTCGCTCTCCTGGTGTGGATGTGTAAGGGAAATAAGAAATATATACGCCAGACCGCAACCAATCCTCCCGCTCCTTCCAGGCTTTTCGGCCTGGAGAAAATCAGCGGGTGCATGATGTGTTGGGTCCTTCGTAATGACCACTACTGTGGAGTGGTGGAAATAAGTAGCATGCTTTTAGTAAATGGGATTTCGTTTTTTCATTTTGGAACTTTTATTCGGTACAGTAAAACTATTATTAATTTTGGGAAAAACTGTTTATTCCATTGAATGATTTATATGATTTAATAATAATTTTTTCTAAGTCCTTTTAACGAAATTTATCCTTAAAAAGCTTTTTCAACGCGATCCTTTTGTCTCCCGCGATTGCAATATTCCCGTCAGGTGTCAGTAGTGTGAGAAGAAAACTAAGAGGACGAACAAGACGAGATAGTTGAAGAGGATGGTTACTGTATGCCAAGATGAGGGAGGTGTCGTGGATGCAGCGTGACTAGAAGAAAGGCAGAGCGCGTCTGCGGTGCCCTTTGCGCCGTCGAAATTCGTTCTACTCGGCAGACACCGGAAGCCGGAACTCCGTGGAGGGCGCGGAGGGTTGCCTGATGGGAGATCAGGGGTGCAAGGCTGCGGGACGAATTCGTCCTCGGCAATGGCTACGATTCTAGGCACGTACGCCGAATTTATTCGTGCGAAGGCAGGTCGCGTATGCAGCAGAGCCTCCTGCCTTCCTCCGCCCTGCTCATCTCCGTCCGAGTTTCCGGAAGCAGTTTTGCCGGCTGCGCCACCGCATCCCGCGATATACCCCTCGCCGCACCCTCTTCCACCCACTTCCACCCCTTCTTCTCGTACTCGTCTTCTCTTGGTTGGAACGCTCATCCCCGAAATGCACCCGCTCCACGCGCCAACAAGCCTCCGGATCTTCACACCTGGTACATACCGACAAGTTTCGAGTTATACTTCATCCCAACCCAACCACCCCTTCAACCCTCCTTTCTGTTTCACGACTCCTGTTCTTCGACTCGTGCACGCATTCCACTGATTATTTGATTAACACTCCTCTCCCACCACTTCTCGTATTCTCGCCTGCTTTTGCGATAACGATCCTGTGGATTTATTGTTTTAAATATGAGTATCGAAATACTGGGAATAATTTTAGAAAGTCGAAATGTTTGTATTATAGATTTGTTTTGTATTAAATTGGTCTTACGAATTTCTTTTTAGAAACTGTCTTTTGTTAAAGCAAGTTTCTTGAATTGCCTCGAACGAGATTGGAATGATTTCCAAGGGTGTAGTGTCAGAGAGATTGTTACAGTTTCGCTTATCTAGCGTTACCATCCGAAAGTCGAACTCGTGAAGGACCCGCCATAAATTCCGCCGGAAATTCGTGGCTCATAAATCCGGTACGTACGCGCACGTACAATACAGGGGGAGGGTATACATCGCGCGGGGGTTGCACTTACTTTCCCGAGAAGTCCGGGCGGAAGCTTTTATCGCCGAGAACTTCCTCGTAAAGTTCGAAGGTGCTTCCTTCAGGTACGAGGGTGGGAGGCACACGTCGCTGAAGCGGAGGAGCGTTCCTCTCGAGGCAGACAGTCGATAAGCGGCTAGGTAAGTGCACCCACGACAGAGATTACGAAAATTCCGAAGCTCGTAATAAAATTCGCGAGCGGAATATAAAGCGGTTGCAGTTCTCGCTCCTGCTTCACTTCGATCTTGACGCGCTAGGCCTTCGAGCTCAGATGTAACGACGCTCTGAGAAAGTTCAAAATAAACCCATAGCTCAATCTTCTTGTCCACACAGATTTTATTAACTCGCGAACTGTAAAGATTGTCTCCCTTTTGGAAAAGCGGATAACAAAATATAGAATAGAATGAGACAGCTTAGGGAAAGCAAAAGTAGCAAGTCAACTTTACTTCGGAGTTTTTTTTATTATTTTTAATTACTTTTCATGTTTTTGTATATTATCATATGTACAGAATAATGCGGTTGTTTTGGAATCAACAAGTAGTTACACCCAATTAATTAATTTTGTAAATTAATTTTGCACAGTGAATCAATTTTATCGTATTTATTGCTGCCTATTAGATGCGTTATTGGTTTTACAAATTGTTAGATGATCATTCGTAGTTTCCATATTTTTAATATTTCTTGTATATTATATAATACTAAGGTCATTGATTCCACGATTAATATATCAACTGTATATTTATAGGAACTTTCTTCAATTATCTTGCAGATTTTTTGTAAACTACTGTTTTTACGTTTCACCAACGCTTAGACAAGAATGTCTTATTACGTGAATGAACTCCAACTTTTCATCCCTTCGCAAAACCATCGCCTCTTCGCTCTTATAGTTTGCCTTCCTCGTTAGTGGATTTCCCGATTCGTGCGTGTACCACTTTTCTTCTGTCGACGTCATCCTCGCTCTGTCTTTCTTTTCCATGATTTTTTGCTCGATCAGCATTTGCGCGCGCAAGCCGAGTCCGCTCGTTTCTTCTCCTGCGTACAAATCCACCTACGAGGTTTCCCATCAGTTATTTCTGTTCGTGCGATTTCTGCACGGATTTAGAGTTGGTATGTTGATTTTTCGAGAATTTTGCGTAAAGTAGTTTAAGAATTATTGGTAGAGGGTTGTTAAGGGTGGGGTGATTCTGTAAGTAAAGATCCTTTAATATAGAAACTTATTCTGGTGAAAGATTTTATTCTTAGTTAGTCTGTGTTCGTATTTAATTTTAAAGATGCGTGCAATATTTTTGCGATCTTCATTGATTTGGAATGAAATTAGAATAAAATTTTATTTTCCGTGAATTCGTAGAATCATCATACATTTAAAATGATTGCCTTTCCCTCTTTACACTGCCAAAACTTTGCGCATTGATTTATTCCCAAACTTTCATAATTTCATTTTGACAAAATTATTCAGCTAAAATTATAGCGCGAAATAGCAACCACACGTTGTAAAAATGACAATTATTTCGGGCGAACACAGCCTACACCATTTTGAAATTACAGTTACGCGTACTGTCGGCTGTGCCTGTTAAAATATATCCCATGTACGTGTCAAGTTAACATTAGCAGGTGGCCGACCGGACACGTGCTGTTGTAGCAGACCGCTGCTCAAAATTCCACAACTCCAAAAATTCGTAATTGGACACTTCGCGTGATATATTGCGATCCAGTGCTATACCAGACACGTGGGCCTGGAATTTCGAAATTTCTGCTCGACACCTTCTCAGTCACTGCGGTTGGAAATACTGGAAAGTGAAGAGCACACGCTGACACTGAAATTTCGAGTACTGTTTGCCCAATTATCTTGTAAATGTTGGATCAATGTTACAACGCTTCTGGGATTTCAACATTTTTACGCTTACAGACACATACATATTTATTACAACTTCAGATTGTGTTAGCTCGTGAAAGGCAACATTTTTTCATTATTTCTGCAATAGAATAGAATAATGAAATCCCTAATCAAGCTTATGGTGAAAGAGAGAGTTAACAGCATGTAATAGGAAAATATATTAAGCACTATCGGTTCAATAAATTCATTCTTACCTCTAATATAAATATTTATACCAAATAAATGCAGCAGTATTTTCCAGGATTGCTTGCCATTTAAAGAGAACACCTGCAAGTTTGCATCATTAGATATCGCATGCATTCCACTCGGGTAACAGTGAACAGTTCATTTTATCTGAGACGGCCTTGCGAAAATCGTTTAGATAGCTTTATTTCGACGCGAGGCGGAAATGCTTTTTGTCAAGTCGCGTGAAAAGATAAAGCGGCGAGCGTCTTAAAATAACAAGGAGATTCGGCGCATTCCTTCCCCCACGTTGACCGTAAAGGTGAATAACGACACTATTTCCAGGTTCCTCCCTCGAGGAGGCCGGCTGGGAAAGAGAAGCGTCGTTTCATTCTCGCAGAATCGCATCCTTAAAGCATCAACTCATGCTTATACTGCTCTGAATTCGCATACGATGTGTGTTTGTGTATGCGCGCGAAGCATCATTTGTAACGCCAAGTATGCAATTTTCCTTCGCGGAAAACATAGGAGAGTCTCGTTGATAAAACTCAGTTGTGCTTGACATTCGATACATTTCGTTGGAATTTTCAGTTCATTACCTTCTTTCTGAATTTATTACAACATTCTCAAGTTGAATGTTTGAAATATATTATTTATAATCGTCTTCTGTGATGTAAGGAAGGTTTTGGAGAAACATTATATAAAAGCCTGTGAATTTCTACAAAATTCCTTGACTTGAAAATAGACTATGTAATTACGAAAGCATTCTAGTGCAAGAGCAGGAGAAAATTCTGCATAATCACGACAAGTGTAGAACTCTCCGGCATCATTTGCGAGAGTGTTGATGGACTGCGGAGATTTGATGAGAGTCGCCCTGGAAAATCCACCGGCGTGCGCTACACATTTTTCTGCATCATTATGCACCCGACGCATTTTTGCATTCCCATTCGTTCGCACGGACCCGTTTCGTACTGCAATATTTCGCCCCGAAATATTGTGCGTGGATAATCCCAGCTATTTTAGCAATCGCTTCGCATTCCGCCGCTATAACACGCGCGCACGCGCCAATTAAACATTCGTCGACATTAAAATACCGGGTAATCCATGTTTGCATAATTAATGCCGCATATTTATGGGCGAACGACGAGCAAGAGCGTGTTGCATACGCAAATGACCGGGAAGAGATACAAGAGGAAGGAAACTGCGCGCTACGTTCAATTGGTTATTGGAGAAGCGACATTTGCCCGGGCAGTTTGCATCAATACTTCCACGTTTGCGTTACAATTCCCTTTACGCATGATACTTATCGACAGTGAATTATGTTATTTAATTATCATCTGATTTTGATTAATTCAATCAACCGGGCAATGACAGTGTCGCATTTTACAGGAATTGCGCGAATACATTATACTTTCGGGAGTGAATAATCTCGAATTAATTGTGGAACCACTCCTTTTGTTTGGTTAATCGTAACGTGATTTCTATAGAATTATTCATTTCTCCTGTGCTTTTGTTAGTTTCGTATCATTTTCCGGGCGTGTCAGAATATGTTTTATTAATGCGGTTCTTATAATAATATTAGCAACTCGTTTACAACGTTGTCTGTTCGTCTTCTTTCACAAGCTTTTGAAAAGCTGAAAGTGCTTTTCTAAATTACTATTTACTCTTTCCATTAATCAATTTTCAATCGTTATAAATCTGTGTAATCGATAGTGTCAAAATATAAATAGTCCGGTAATTAATTAAGGTGGAGGATCGTGTTTACTCGTCTGCAACGGCGACTTTGCCGCCAGAAAGAAAGTGTCACGCGCGAGCGGTCGTAAATCATGGGCTTAAAGTCTCGGGGAATGGGAAAACAGTTGGCGAAATTCGTCTCACCCAGGTAAATCCCTTACACGTGTTTACATTAGTCCGAGAAAGGAGAGGTCGTCCCAATAAGTCAAAATAAAATACACCTTGTCTACTTTACGTTCTACAATAATTACATCGAGCGATTTATTAATCACCATTTGCATTTACACAGCGAATATTCATACAAATGACATAGACATTCTCAATATTTTCCAATACAGTTTTACAGCTAATAACGAACATATTCCAAAATTCATTCTATTATACTCCAAGTTCTATTTTTGTAACCAAGTACTTATAAAGCGACTAAAAAAACAAGAGTTGTCAATAAAATCTACGAGTGTTTCATATTAGATAAACTTTACAACACGCGTCTCGGCAAGTTGCTAGAAACGTGCGTGCTTTCCTCGCATATTTTTTCCGATTGTTACACTACGCGCTAGAATGGTGAATGTATGTGTGTGTGTGTGTGTGTGGCTAGGTAGCAATGATATATCCCGTCTGCGGAGTATATTCTGGGTGGGATGTGCTCTCGCCGCGAATAAAAGGTACCCCCGGGCTCAGAACTGAGCCCCGGCTATGTATTGGCTGGGGCTGTGCCCTGAGAAAGGTTCCCGGTATCATTGGCGAGCGAGCGTTTGACGCGACGCAGACGATTTTCGTCGCTCGCTATCCTGTATCGTCTGCCGGCAGACTTTCTCGTTACCAAGAGCCCTTCGTGCCCAGGAATATCGGAGGAAAAGTCGTGCGGCTGTGCTTCGAGTGCTCGAGATTATTTGAACGTGCCTTCCTCATCTTCTGTCTTGTCTGCCTTGCCTGGGATTTGAGTGACAACCTGTTCTACTTATATTGGACCGTGTGAGGTGAGAAAGTTGTTTAATTAAACGAGTCTCTGGATTAAATAGTTCTTTCGATATTTTTATAAATATCGTCGGATTCTTGGAGTATGTAAAAATAGTTTGTTAAAACTGATCTAAATATTAGGGTGGTAAGGTTTGTCGTTTTTGACACGTAGTCTGATTTAATTATAGTGTTAGGAATATAAAAGGTTAGTTGATTAATAATAAATAGACTTAAAAGAGGGAGTAAAATCTTATCTTTCTAGAATTAAATCCTTTGCATTCCATGGAAAATGCGATTTAACAGACACGTGACGTTTCAATTGAAATTCTTCTTCGTGGAATTTATATTCTTCAGAGATTTTCATACTTGAATTACACCCTTAATTCTACTTCTACCCCAGATTTCTCAGCTGTCGTAAATCCGGATGTTGAATTTAAATTCTGATATCACGTAATATCATATTCAAACTGTAATTTAAAGTTTCTAGCATAGTACTATTGTGTTGCTAGCATATTGTATGTGTAAAGGCACATATGTACAGTGGATAAAAAAAACTACTTGCGCGTGGAGCAGTGTTTCAGGAAAAAAAGGTTCTTGAAAAAGAAAACTCTCCTCTCTAAATAGACAAGTATTTTCTTGAACAAGAAAGTGCTCTTAAAAAATACATTTGCTCAGAGAAGACCGTTTTGTTTTTAAGGAAATTTGTTCTAAAAATACAGGGTGTATCAATACTTTATTTAATCATTGTGAGTGTGATCTCTTAAAGATAGACAGCCATCTGTGAATGGAAGAAATGATACTGCGATATTAATTCAAGACAGTGTCGAAGCGTCTGTGCATATGGATGATCATTTTCATTCGGTCTCATTGTATCTCCTCAAGCTTGAGGACTTCCAACCTCGATATAAAGTATCCTAATAATTCCTTTGGAGGAACACGGCATTCAAAGACGGGGCTTGCACAATTATACACCGGCTTTCAGGCCGATTAAACTCAATTCGCAAAGTTACCGGACTCGTCCTGGCTGCGATAACATTTTATTTCATATTCTCTGCCTCGAGATTCAATGCTCCCATTTCACTGGAGCGGGGAATACGTTTATCCAATTTGCCCCGTTCACCAGTAATAATCTATTAGAGTCGACGACAGGGCCCTTTAAAAGGGAATAAAGAATCCGACGTAAAAATCGGGAGAAATATCAGGGCGGAGATGGGTGGTGAGCGCGTGGGTGGTGAAAGTTCAAAGGCACTGTCTCGGTAATTCACTTGGCTGTTTGATCTTCAAAGGACGAGTCGAGCAAATTCTAGCCCTGTTAGGTGGAGCCAGACTTTTCTTGGCGAGTGCTCGTCGCACAACCAACCAGAGAGAAACGGAGAAGGAGAGAAAGAAAGAGAGAGAGAGAGCGGGCGAAACGGTAAAATGGAAAAAAGCGTTCTAACGGCGCGAGTACACGGCGCTATTATTTACGCCAGTGCCGGAAGAAATACTGCGTTTTCAAACGAAACGTCCATTTCCGCTTTCTTTTTACCAGCGTCTGTCCGCCGCCCTTTTTCTTGCCTCGGTTGCACTCCTCGCCTGTAGACTCGCTGCTCTGCACTGCCCTCTCCATTACCATTTATAGTGATTCCTGAAGCTACCCACCGTCCCTGCCAACCTTCGCTTCCGCCACGTGGAATTCCTACACTCGCTTCGCACCCTTGGAATACCCTTTCGCCTATCCGATATCTTGAAAACTTGTAATTGTAAAAATTGCGACAGAGTCCGGCTATCTCGAAAAATCGAAGGTAAAGTAAATTCGTAACAAAGTTATTACTGATAAATAACATTTGGAAATGTTTAAAAGTTGCAATTCTAGAAATTCCGACTACCTCGGAAAATAGGATGTATGTAATTATAAATTCTTGGCAAAGATATTACAACTAGTATATTAGGATTAATAATTATTTATAACAAAAGTAGATATAATGTAGATAGGCAAATATTTGATGAAAAGCAAATATGCGTCGGCAAATATCGCGATACCAGGAACGCACTACACAAATTGTAATTAACAAGGATGTATATTTGCCCGCCAAGGGTCCCGTTTCCCCGGAGCATATTTTTCTGCCGGTGCTACCGCATTCAAATTACACACGCTCTCGCGTCGCATTGTAAAAAGCATTCCCGCACAACCGTTACTCGAACGCTGCTCCAGTTGCGAAGCTTTGGCGAGCTAGTATACATTTTCATTTGCCTGGAAAAACTTTGCTGCTCTCGTACTTCCCTCTTCAGGTTGGCGCAGCCGGGAATAAATTATGCCAGCCACTCCAAACAGATCGAGCTAGAATTCCGTCGTTTTCTTAAAACATTGCCCGGCGATGGCGCACTCGAGAGTTATGCGGGGCCGCGTGTGGGTGTACAAGTACGCCGGCATTATGTAGTATCACTGTTTTATTGCACTCCCGAGTGTCGTCACACTTGAAGCGCAGCTGGACGCCACTATTATGCCCGCATTTTGCGGGCTGCCTCTGTCGTTTTGCTAGTAACAGCATCGTAAATGTCACTTTCAGATTTTTTGTCGGGCTACTTTACTGGCCGGGTTTCAGTACCGGAGTATTTCGATATTTCGATAGCGTCGGAAAGCGTTCATGAGTTGCGGGAAAGAGCAGCTTCTTATTGTTTACTTTTAGTTTGTGCTTCATATTTGATTTGAAATTCGTGAAGTATTATCGTCTATATTTGATTCGTAAATACTGTATTTTGAGAGTAGTTAATAGTTTCTGAAAAAAGGAAACTCTCTTCTCAAAAATAAATTTATTTAACTTTGACACTGAGTCTGCCAGTACTATCTTTATCCAAAGTAATAATTTACCAATTGTCATCAAACATCACAGGAAACCCAACATTTCTTCGAATTCTCAAATTCGACTAGCACAATCGAGATCTCTCTTTCGATGCCTGGATCGATCTCTTCTGTCCATAGTATCGGAATTTCATCGAACAGTTGGTACTCTCGCACCGTCAAAGGCCGTCAGGGCAGCAAGGGTATCGTTGAAACGCGCGTTCAAAAGTCAGCTTTTCGAACATCGAAGCCGGAGGGGGTCGTCGGCCGCGCATTATCGGCTAGCAGCATCGATTTAAAACACATCACAGGCCATGGCTGGCTCGCTCGTTCGACGATGGGGCAAGCGGTGGTGGGTTTGCGGTCGCGGTGACGATAATTCGCATTTTCAGCCGCTATCGCCGGATTTTCAAGCAAGCGAGTGTTACACAAATTAACTGCCGTCCGCCACCATGAAACGCCAACGTCCTGTCCGCACGTTCCCCTGAATTCGTTCGCGCGTCCCGCGTTCACCAAAAATGTGGATATGTGGCTCGGATGCTCGAAGCTCTCTCTGCTCCAGGACCTCCTTGGCTCCTCGCCAGACGTTTATTCACTCGCGATGTTTTCCCATTCGTATCCAGTGATTCCGTGTGTGCCCACGTACTTCCTCGGTGTACAGGTTCACCCAAAAGTGAACGCATCAGGAATATCGGTTAATTTTTAAGCATTTCTAGTAGGAATTTCGATATCTATTTTGTAGCGAAGGATTAGTAGCGACATTTATTTTATTCTTCGGATATTCATAAACACAGTAATAATAACACGGATTGGATTAATGAACGAATTTTAATTTTAATTTCTGAACGATCAAAGATTCGATCTTCGTAAGAGATAGAAATTAATAATTTAATTATATATTATACATCAGATTTTCATTTGGCGTTGATTAAGTTATTAGTAAGGTGAGTTCGGATTACAGTGTCTATTTTTGAAAGGACATGTACTCACCATTTCCGGACCTTCCACATTCTACCACGACTGTCTGGCGAAAATATACTCGAATCCCGTTTCATTGCTCGGTTAACTGTGATTTTGGCCGGAGTTATCGCAGAAGAGCCAGGAACTTTGTTGCGAAGTTTACGGGTATCCCGAATGCTGGCCACCCTCGAGCTAAATTTCCTAATGCTTTGGCTTGCCTAACAGTTAGCCGTACATTCGTTTTGCTTTTGTGACCTCTCTGGCATGTGGATCGCATGTGTGCTTCCATTCTTCTCAGATTAATAGCAGTTGTCTTGTCTGATGACAGCTTTCTACTCTGTTGCTAATTACTCAGATTTATTGGACCACACTTCTATGAACGTTTGTCCAATTCTCTTTACGTTTCTATTTTCAAAATCTTCCGTTCAATGTACATGTATATTTTACACGAAAGATTTTGGATAACGTCAGAGCCAACGTTTTAGGAAAGTACATTTATGTTAATTAGGGTCGATAGTATTATCAAATAAAGCGGAGAATATTCTCAGAGCTATACAAGTGACGACAGCAAAATTTCAAATTCATAAACTGTCATTGTTTCATTACAATAGAAAGTACAAGTAGTTGGATTAAATTCAAGTATTATAGTATTAAAAAATAATTGAAAGCGGATAATTAATCATTTTCTGTAGTCTTTAAATTCTTCTTTACGCACATAAAATTTTTTATCGAAGTTTGAACATTGATCCTCTTAGAAATTAAAATATTACTGCAGCCCTAATTAGAGTTGGAAGCCTGTCAGAATACATGTCTGTATATCTGTTGCAATGCTCTCTAATTACGGCTGGCTGAAAGCATTTCCTCGGAGTAGTAGAATTAGTAGTTCCATTATAGCCCGTATATGCCTCTCGATACGATTACAGCGAAACATTCACTAACCTGCAGCTTATGCCATTATGTAGGAAACTTCATCCAAGCCTGCCGCTTGCAGAACTTGGAGATCCGATTTCTTGCCTGTGTATGCTCTTCATGAGGCAGAAAAGGGACGAGCATAGTTGGCAATTAGGAACAATGCTCGTTCACCGGTGGTAATTAACATGTACTCTAATATACGAATAAGTTCGTATTTGGGAAGTTTCGAATTATGCATAGCCAACTTAACTGAAGATCAAACAGGAACTGTTGTATTGTAATTTCATTTGGAATTCCTTGTTTCAGCACTTTTAAGTTTGGCTGCCTGTTATTTATTGTATAATTACGTGGATCAAATAGTTTTTACAAACAACGAATAAGAATTAATTTTCTACCCTGTTTAGTGCGATTTTATTCAATTACTTTTCTTCAATTCTAAATACAAAAAATTGCGATTTTATAACCAATGCAATACCAATCCTCCCCTACGTTGACAAACACAATTTACCCTTAGAAAAAACGCTATTCGATGAAATGCAAGCGACTTTCCTGGCCCAAAAGGTTTAAGAGCGATTAGTCAGGTACACAGGTCCATCAGGAGCGGTCAGGGGCACACGGGCCAACAAGAGTGGGTCGAGGAAGTATATAAACGTCGGTGGGTACACAGCCTTATCAGTTCCCTTGGGAATCGTAGCTCGTAAAGACGCGTTCCGCGGTCCACAACTCTGTCTGTGTCAGTGTGCGTGTGTGTTCCGGTCGCATAGTGACCACGGGCCGCAGAGTAATTTGCCGGCTCGTAGCTAAATATTCCCAGGTGAAAATGCAGGAGTTGGATGATAGAGTGACAACGGTGACGGGACCAGCATAGAAAGAGAGATAGAGATAGAGAGAAAGAGAGAGCAAGAGGTGAGGAACTTAGAGAATCCAAAGGGGCGAAGGAGTGAAAGAGGAAGTCTGATGAGTGATGGGAGAGTGTGACTAATGCACCATCCCGCAGGACTCTCCGTTCACAGCCAACCAGGAGGTGCCGACCTCTTGCCAAGCGATGGCTTAAAGCTCCGTTTACAAGGCCCCCTATTTCTCTGCTCTTCCTTTCTCTCTCTCTCTCTCTCTCTCTCTCTCTAGACTTGGCTCTTATCTTCTCCAGCGTGCCTTTTGTCCTTGCTCCTAGCGAACCGCGCCGCACAATCCATCAAATGGCCCGTTAAATATGAATGATTGCGCCTCAGAGGAGAGAGAGAAACTACCAGGTCGAAGCTTCGTAATGCTCTCCTTGCTCTCCACTTTCTCTCCCTTTCCCGCGTTAGTCTCCCTGCTACCGAGCTTAACCTATACCGGATTAACGAAATTCAAAGGTACTCGCGATGCTTTGCCGCCGCCCTCCTCTCGCAGCTTCTCCACTCTGCTTATTTCTCTCGCATGATGTATCGCGGATATTCTGTTGCGTCCGCTCGCTTTCCAGGATTAAAGCTGCGCGAGGATTTGCCCTGGTGTTTGATCCTTGTTTTCGAGGACTTTCACGCTGTTTTGGAATACGTGATTCGTCTTCATGAACTCGTCAGAGAAGTATCGCAGGGGTGGGGAATGGAAATTGTTGTCCTTTGATTTTCTTTCATGTTCTAACTCTGCGAATATCTTGTCCTTTGCTGTGTGAGAAGCTATAGGAAATATTTGTGCAGCAAAAATTTACGTTAGAATTATCTGAATGCATTAAAAATAGTTTAAGATATGATTAACCACAGTATCTACAAAGAATTCTAGGATCTCTCAACTTTTATAGAGAAACATTTGGTCTTTCTTACTGATTTTCTCTAATAAAAATCGCTGACAACTAAAACTCCTATTTATCAGTTGTCGTTTCCACTTTTTTATCATTCAGATATTCCGCGAAATCCAATGCCATCGTTCGTAATTAAGCCAAAAATATGCCACCCTATAACAGTCACTCTTTTCCCGTCTTGGTTCGCGGAGGGCATCGCGCCAGGCATTTTTCATCCCTTAAACGATGAGAGTCCTCATCCACAGATTGCAGCACGGTGTTCCTGCTTCTTGCGTTTCCCAGGTTAACGCTCTTCTCTAACCTGCTACCTTCGCCCGAAGGAAAGGTTACCGTGCGTTTATTCAGGATTCCCACGTACAAAGCGCGTGCTTGGAAGGAAGAAAATGCGAGAAACGAGAGGAAGTCTCACGGTGAAATGCACTGGGCGATGGAAAGAAGGGTGGCAGCCGAGGGGAGGAGGTCTGCAAGGAAATGAAAAAGTTATGCTTCGACCTCGAACTTGCCGCGGAATGTTTCCGGCATCGTCGTCGGCTGGCCGACTTTCCTACTTCGTGAGCTCGACTTCAAAATGCCCTCTTTCTTTTCTCACTCTTCTCTTCGCCACCCTTCAACCCGCTTCTCCGTGTTACTTCGTCCCTTGGCGTCTACCGAAGGGGGTTCAACGTGTGCCTGGAAGAAAGTCGAAAAAAGTGCGACGGCTGCCGAGGAGAAAAAGAAACTAGGGACGGCGGAAAAACGCGGACGTGTGGAGACTGCTTGAATCTCGGGAAGAAAGCTTCTCCTTGGAAAAAGGAGTCGACTTGGTGTGTGTGTGTGTGCGTGTCTGCCTGCTGGGTTCACCGGTGTGTGCCATTGTGCCATTGTCGATGGAGAAGCTCGTCGTGCGTCGCTCTTGGTACGTGGGACGAAAGTTATTTCGGGATTATAGAGTGGAGAGGATATTTGGTACCTTCCCGCCGAAATAATAGACAGTTCTCGTGTCATCGTAGACTTCACATCACTCCGCGGGAATGCACTATCTCTCTTGACACCTGTGTCCAACGAGTCAGTCCTATCGGAGATTTCGGATTGCCGAAAAAGCCTTTCGATCGTAGTATTTTTGAATTTTGAAGGCAGCTATTTCGTTGAAACCCTTGTACTAGTCTTGTGTGTCAATATTTTTTAAATATTTAGTTTTCAGATTGCCGAAATCCTCTTATGATATTTTCGAAAAATGTATTTCTTATTTGGTAATGCTATTGTACCTCTTCAATTCTATTATCAAAGTCTTTATTACATTCATCAAATATTATTGCACAAAAAAACCTCTCGTTCCAAACAAACACAACACATCATCGTATTAGAATCATGCGACATCTCAAACTTTTTCTCCACAAACTCGAAACCAGTCTGCACACGTGTTAGCTTAGAAAGTCAGTGGTTGCCGAGGGTTGAAAAGCGGTGTACGCCCGTTTCACTCGTAAATTCCTTGCTAGACTGCTGTCTCTCTCACACATTCTCTCTCTCTCTCTCTCTCTCTCTCTCTCTCTCTCGAATGAGAGAGGTGTACGAGTCTCGCATTCCTAATTTCGTTCGCGTGCGAATCGCTTTGAATAGCGATTACGGACTGACACGAGGCTCGAGTGTAGCAACGCGCGAAAAAGGGAGTAAAACCGTAGAAACAGGGAAAGCAACGGCACTGCCACTGTAGTACACATGTGTACACTTATATATGTGTACACGTGTGTGTGTGTGTGTGTTTGTGTGTGCTGCAGGGTGTACGGTTAAGAGTGCCAGGGTTCTACAGAGTTGCGCCAAACCGCGGCAGAGCTCCACTTCTCTTTTAATATTTAGCATTCCGCTGCTCCCGCCACGTGTAACTCCCTCCTCGCCTCCCCCCTCCCTCCTTCCACCCTTCTCTGTTGCCAGCGGTAATTGCAAAAAAGTCCGGCGAAAAACGAGAAAACCCTTGCGGTAGTCGCGCGCGCGCGCGCAAACACACTCGCCGGTTACGATCTCTTTTGGTAAAAGGAATTCTAAACGTCTTTAAGAAAGGAAATAACCTTGCTTCTTCCGGGATTCCGAAGTTCCTCTTGCTTCAGAAATAAATGTGAGATGTATGAGGGATTGCATAAAGAAAGTCTTGAGTATGATGAACTTGATAATGTTATGAAATATTGTAGAATTTGCATTCTTGATATTGGATTTTAAAGATTTAGTTTGAAAAAGAGTTTGCTTTTTATGTTGATTTGTATTTATTATACTTAATCGAATCTACGTTTATGAAAGCAATAAATCGCAATGGATTTTCATTCTGTGGATTTGGCTAACAATCCTCGAACCACATTTCTTCTTTAAAAGTTCTCTATCGCTTTAAAAAAAAAACAAAAAAAAACTGGTTCGACATTCTTCTTTTTTCCATTTACCAGCCACACATTTCGCGTGTAGTTAGTTGGGAGCGTGAGAAAAACTGGGTTTCTGTGGATGACAGTGTAATTACAACTGGCGGAAGGAGCAATTCGAAAAAACCTTAATTTCCTTCGCTTCCCCGTTGGAAGGCGTTCCTCGCTGTTGGAAGAAGTTGAGATTCGAAAGTTTCCAGAGCGCGCGCTGTGTTAAGAGGGCCGAAATGCTGCTTTCCCTTGGATGCTGGAAAAGGATAGCTGAGGAAGAGGAGTAGCGGGGAGACGGGGGAAGTTCAATTCATCACATAAATAGGGCATCGCGTATCGATTCGCATTAGGAACGCCGGAAATTCAGGAAAAAGCTTCAATGGTAGAACAGTGACGTTTCCTCAACGAGGTCATTAAGCCCCACTCTTAAAAGCTGTCCCGCTGCAACGACGACTAGGAAATAGCATCAGCAAACTTCTCTAACTCGATGCGCACCGTGTCACACTGCTGTCTAACGAGTGGGATCTTCTGGATGTAGATTTTTAAGTACTCCCCTTTTGCCAGGAATGCGTTCGCTTACTCCTTGCCTACCTTTCCATAAGTACACGTATTTACTGCCAAAGTGGAAGTACGACTCGCTGTATGCACATAGTGCACAGAGTTGCAAAATTAATCAGTCCGTTTTAAAAAAATCATGCAACTTTCAAAGACGAATTGGGACAGGTCAACGGGGAGAAATTGCTCCAGTTTGTACATTTTGTGGGTAGGTTGATTTTAGCAGTGATTTATTAATAGCTTGTTTACCTTTTCTGTTATTGATCCTCTGATACATGTATAATTCTGTGACATAATTAAAAGAAGCAGCATTACAATAAAATCGTCTAATTTATATTTATTATTATACATATGTAATACATACATAGATGCACGAAAACTGTAGACTTATCAACTAGTAAATTCTTAACTAATTTAATGTTTCGTGCATAATACATTTTATAATTCATATTTTGTATTTCATATAAATTTTTTAGCATTGTATGGTAAAGCATTTATTTAACGCGAACTGTTTTTCTTCCCAATTCGTATCAATTTCGTCAGGAATCCAGTGACTTAGTGAGCGGTGCTCGTTGCTTTTAGCCGAAGTGGGTCCACTTTATCCTTTGATCCGGGCAGAATGGAGCGCGCACCGAGAGTACGAATGTTTAAATGTTCTAATGGCATGGAAAATATAGAGACGCGGACGCGTTTGCAATTCAATGGGCGCGCTCGAGTGCCAGCATGAATCAAGGGACAAATTCGCTCGGGCACACACACACACACACACACAGAGACACAGAGAGAGAGACACACGTATGTCCGTGGCCACTCTCCTTGAGCGTGTGTCCGTGTGCTGCCGGTGATTTAGCGGGCACGCATTCCCGCAAATTGCTTTTCCCCGATGTAACGCTTAAAAAAAATCTGTAGCACTTTCAATGACCGCTGTTTTATGCGGCACCCTCGCTAACCCGTTGGCTACGGGCGCGCTTGAATATTCATGGGGCATAATAGAGTCCGACGCGCGTCACGCTGCAATTGACGAGCGAATACTCTGCTGGGAGAGCGTGAAAATATGAAAGGCTGCTGGTGAACGAACCACCCCATGGTCACCGACAGTCAAGGTGTACTGAAAAATCCAGAGAAAAGATGGAACGGTTGATTGGTAGAAATACATTTTTTTACATTTGCCTTTGGACTGCCGGAAATTTTCACTGCAAATATTGTGAGATTTTCATGACGGAATTTGAGCTTCGATAGTAAATTGGAGTTAGATTTTGGGATTAAAAACAGCGTGCATTGGATCGAAACCATTACACGGTCTTTTCTTTTCGCAATTATTCTGTAGTTGGTTCAAGCAGATTTTAAAAAATTCAGAATTCGCATATAGTGTGTACTTTATATGAACAAAATTTTTAATTGCACAATGAACAATGAATAGTTGTTTCTGTCTTTTCACTCCTGCAGTATAACTCGTCAATAGCAGCAAGATTTAGTTGTCATTCATTAAAAAGGCATCATACTTTTTGAAAACAGTTTACATACTTGCCGATAATCTAGCAGCTCCAAGTGGAATTAAAAGCGGTCTAAATGACAGGAAGGATGTCAAGTTTGCCGCAGTAAATATCGAGGGTTTCCCAGTTGGAATGGCACGGTGCAAGCGACGGCTTATCATTGAGCTCGGCATTGTGATGCGCGCGCGAGCGCATAGTGGAATTAGGGTGGCTTTCAGTCATAACTGCGTCACCTGGAGCCGGGATTCTGGGACTCCAACGAACGCCGAGCAAGCATTCTCTTTGATATTTGCTTCTTAGTAAACGCGTGCGCGCACAATTAATCCCAATTCATCCTGATTGCGAGAGCACGAAACCGCACCGCTCGTGAATCGTATTAATACGAATCTCCCAGTGAAGCGGACGAAATCGGAGAAACGGCGCAGCCAGTCGAACGCGTCACGAAATATACGAGTGCACGGAACATGGTGCAAGGATTTGTCGAGCGCCCGGCGGCCATCTTTCCTCACGTTAATAAACTTACTTTAGATCCAAGATATTAAGAGGCTTTTGTTAAAGCCTGAGTAACTGCTTTAGATTCTCGTAGTTTGAGTTTTATTTAGTTTAGCATGAAAGAATGAAATGGGTTGCATCAAATATAATATTACAAATAGATTAATTTCTTTTTTACGTGATTTTATTTACTGTTTCATGTATTTACATATCTTTTTCTTAGGAGGATTTATCGGAAATGATTTCGTCGGTTCCGATGTGAACTGTACGTGTTGAGCCGGTTGAGTTTCTAAAAAAAAACGGTTTACATATCATTAAATAATTAAATGACATTCCAGTAAAAATTGTCAAATATTCAACGAAATATTTCGGATCTTGCGATCGGAAATATGCCGGTAAATGTAGATCGTTAACAGTTGGGATTCCGAATTCGATATACACGAACATAGATGACCAGGTAGTTGGAAAATTACGAAACTTGAGTAGTTAATGAATCCAGACACGAAATGTACATATGTATAGGTGCGGATAAATACATGGGCCAACAGAACAGGAAGTCATATGGCACAGGGTAAAAATATTGCTGGCTATCTTTTTCCATCCGCCAAGTCGGCAATCGATTAAACCAGACGCGAGGAGAATACCAAAGATTGAAGAGTGATATCTCAAAATATCTTTACTCGAATTGTGCTTCCCCCAATCTCGACGCCCACTTTTTTTGTGCTGTCGGCAATCGTACTTTAACTGTCTTTGTTCGATGTTGACGATATTAATCATACACAGAAACAAGCATTTGGCAGAGTATAATACATACAGTTCACAGTCGATTCTTGTATTAAAAAAGTCAAAACCTTTTTACATCACTTTGAAATGAGTATAATAATTATATCTATCTAATTTACTTTAGTCGACTTCATTATACACTCACATATTTCTCCCACTTGTCACACACAAAGGACATTCATACATCTAAAAGCCTAAACATTTCATTTCCCAACAATCCACTTCACATCCACAAACCTACACTTATACATTTCCCTACCTTTACATTTTCCACCACATAATATTCATATTCGACATTAAAACAGATCGCGCATCCCCTCCAATTAATCCTACGATCCTTTCAAAGAAAGGTAACAATGTCCATTACAATCGCTTCGGGCACCGATTCCCCATAGAAATCCAGTAGGGTCATCAGGGGGCGTCTATCGGGCGTTCGCATTCGCAACCACTCCAGTTGGAAGTTGGCCCTCCTGTGGGAGGAGGAGGAGGAGGAAGTCGGAAAAGTCAGGCGGCTGCTCCAGCAGGACTATTATCGTTATTAGGAGTTCGCCGAGGTAAATAGAAATACGAATATAAGTGCGCGCGAGGGAGCAGCGGCCTCGCACACACACACACACACAGACATGAAAGGCAGACACACGTGTCTCGGTTGGCTCAAAGCGGCAGAGTACATAGGTGGACCGCAGTACTATTATCGCTGGTACAAGCGGACTCTCCATTGGTCCAGTGCAGCTTCTTACCGCGCAATCGGCTCTCTCTCTCTCTCTCTCTCTCTTGCTTCTGAGCTTATTCACTCTCGCTCGCTTCGCAGATCCGTTCGGAGAAGCTTTTGAGTACGTGTGGTGTACGGCTGCGACCGGTACTGTAAGTTCGCCTCGCAGCGGAATTGTGCTCGAGGGCTCCGAGGGCTTCGGAGTTGTCCGCTCTGTGTGTACGTCTCTCTCTCTCTCCCTCTCCCTCTCTCTCTCTCTGTGTCTCTATATGTATATATATGACTGTGTGGAGGGTAGAGCTTGCAGGGAGAGCGGGTGGAGAGCGGACGTTTAAGCGGCTTTAGCCGCGAAGCTCTCGCAAGCCCTGGTTACGCCAGTTTTCGTACTAATATTTGCCACTTGACCCCCTCTCTCTCTCTCTGTCTCTCTCTCTGTCTCTCTTCTCTCTCAGAGAGCAGCCCCACTTTCTCATCGCTGCCGCCCGCGCTTTCAACCGGCGACGAAGCGCGCTCGCTCCTCTTTCGCATAACAGTTGTACAGTTTGGCCTGCTTCCTCCCTTTTGCCCTTTCTACTCCTCTTCTCTCTCACTCGTAATCCCTGTCGTTTCTCGTATCTCTCTGGCGCTCCATCCTCTCACACCGCGACGTCAGGCGAATGAACATCGACGCTGTTGTGCGTTGTAGCTAGCGTACTCTACTGGTTTTCGGTGCTTTTTTTTTGCTACGCTCAGGGATTAAGAGAGAGGGATACGCTTTTGGTGAGGGTTTCTTAATGAATGGGAAGGTGGAATAGTTGTTGCGAAGGAGTACTTAGTATTTGATTGATTGGTGAAGGAAAGGTAAAGGGTAGTTTTGGGAATCTGAGATTGGTAAGGAAAGTACTGTTTAATTTCGTGTGTGCTTTACATGTGTATTATAGTTAATAAGTTAATAGTAAATAGTAAATATTAAATTAGATATAATTGGTCGAACGAATATTCTGCGAAATTTTGGAGAAGCCTTACATTTAATTCACTTATTAATTCATTATTTGAAAGTATTACTGTATAATTTAAATTACCACATAATTTGTCCATTTATTATATTAGATAAATTATAATTATACAGCAGTGTATATCGGACAATTGAGAGACAAGTAAATCACTTTGTACACATTCAATAGGAACATTCGAAATAACGCACGGTTAATTCAACATTATAAGAACAGACAGAGAAAATAAGTGGGACGGAGGGTCTAACAAAATTGATGCCGGGCAAAGGATCGCGTAAACCGGAGAAAGCGTTGCAGAGTTTCTTGACTGGTGGCGGCGAGCGAAGGTGGCGGTGGCGGGAAATTGCAGAACTAAATTAATTACTCGCGAAGTCGTGAGCGCGCGCGCGCGCGCCAGTTGCGCCAGGTAGAAAATGGAGCTAATAAAGGCGAAAACGAAGAAAGACTTAACGTCCTTATAGAAGGCAAACGGAGTAGCTTGGTTAGTTAGCACGCCGAGCCAACACAACGTTTGCCTGCCACTAAAAACGTAACAATTATTTTCGTAATTAATAACTGCGATGTTTAGCTGTGTACGATGAAATCTTTGTTCCGCTGAAATACGAAATCCATTATAAATTAAATGAATTTCGGTGCGGCGCAAGTGTCTACCCTCGTACGACTAATGATATACACCGAGTGTAGCATTATTGGAGACGACATTAATTAGTAATTTCGTGCTGGCACAATCATCATCGATGACGGAAATACCTTATAATGGCGGGCGCGGGATTTCATTATTGTCCATAGCAATTACAGGCGATTGGATGAGTGCAGAGCGCGCGCGCGCTCGGGCTTTGCAGCGTTCAATCACTCTGGATCGAATTTTTGCTTCTTCTCTAGTGGTGTTCCGGTGTCGGGTGACAAAAAACACTTCTCCGAATAGAATGTAAACCGGGAATTGATTTATTGCTGATTGAGTTATTTTATCGAGTGGATTGCGAAAACATGACGCTACCGGTCTCCGTTATTAAATTTAATTGTAATTGCTATTGCGCGAATTTCCCGAGCGTCCACGCTCAACTTTCGTTTGTTTGCGAAACAGAGCTACTGCTTTGAGATCGTTTACAGAAAGGATGAAATTAATTATTACAGTTGTAACTGATGGTTGTAACAGAAATAAACTAAACTATCATTTTTCGAAGTATGAAGACTTATAATTGCTGCTGATCATACGTATTTCAAAATGAATACTCTCATCTTTCATAGAAAATAGGATGGATTGACTGGAAGTGGACCACAGAGGTCTGATGATCCTCTCACCTTTCCGTTTCCATGAAATATCTAGCAATAATTGAGATGGCCAACCGAGCACGTACCTTCTACCGCGTAAGTCCGTGACGATTCTGAACTAGCCTCATTTTGGACCTGATCGAGCACGATCCGCTCTTCGGAAAAGGTCGAATTTTCCGTAGTAGAAACTAGAAATATCTGCTCTGATCGTCGTGAATATGCAATCTTGGCTTATATTTAATTAAATATGCAGCAATTATTTCTCTGTCTGCCTGATAAGTAATCCCTATGTAATTGGCATACTACAATCGACACACTAATTAATTTCGAAAAAAAAACAGCTGTGACGTCACAATTCAAAGATATTATCTCGTGTGAAAGTTAATAAAATGATCTAATACTCGCAAATATTATACTATATTCTTCCGCAATTTAAATACCCAAATTTCAACTCCTAATTCCACTACTTTTTCCATGCAATTAGTCTGCAAAAACACACACAATACTTGACCCTTTTTTTCCTACATTCCCAGTCTTTTATGGAATACCACCGAAATCGCGATATCTTTCCAAAGATACATTTTCCATGCGAGGAAACAAAGCTGCCGGAACAATAATGACTTCGAATGAGGCCGGTATAAAGTAGTTGAGAGCGTCGGTGGGAGATGTGCTATTCCCTGGAGGCATCGAGGACGTTGAGTTAGACGAGCGTGCAACGAGTTAGGAGCGGAGATAGAGCGGGAGAAGCTGCACGGATGAAGTTACATCTTCCGGATACATTACGGCGTATCCCATAGCCCGGTAAAATACGCCCGCAGGCGTATGCACGAGCGGCTCGAAATTATGGCCGAGGAATATTATTTCGCCTCACACGCTTCCTACCTCGTCTTCTCTTCTCCCATTTAAAGAGAGACAGGGAGAGAGAGGGAGAGAAAGTCAGTCTAACCCCTACCTGGCGTTGGTCAGTTCGAGTTATGCAGGCTCACAAGTATCGCACTACATTACCCGGGATACGTTCGTTGCGGCCGAGCTCTGATATGCAGCTGCATATTTAATCCGGCGCAAAGATGAGGAATTTAGAGTAGTTTAGACAAGCCGAGTTTTCCATGGTTCTCTGGAATGCCGTCTCCCATTTACTGGAATGTTTCTACCAATAGATTAACCAAGTTTCTCTTATTACGGCGACGAATTTAGACTCGCTAGTATTTGTTTAGTCTGCGCAGAATCATGCGTGAATTAATTTTGATGATTTTTTCATAGGAATTCTGATGTCTGTCTGAAGTACTGGTTCATTCTGATTGGTCGATTTTAGTGCTATCTAGTAGTGTTTCCTATTAGCTTTCAGTGAAATGCGCATCTGAAGCGTATTGAACTTGAGTACTTGTTAGTGGTTTAGAGGAATAGTGTGATATCAATGGGAGAATGAATTTCATTTCATATTCCATGCTCGGTTCTTGATAGAAAGGAATCGTTGAGAAATCTGAAGCAGGACGGGAGGCGGGAAGCACCGAGTTAATCGTAGTAATGGAGACCAACACTTATAAAAGGCAGAGAGGAAAATTCATAATGAATGAAAATGTAAAGAAAATGGGCAACCGCACTAATGAACAACTTTGTATTCAGGTGAAACGCTCGCAGGTGTAGTCTGACCCAGTTAGGCTAAAACAGGTGAAAGGGGTCAAGGGTTTACGTCAGAGATGTAGGTTCTAGTTCGCGAATGCAAGAAAGCCCTTTCCATATTGAAGCTCTCGCTGGGATAACGATTATTAAATGTGCCGACATAACATTATGTCATTATCATTGTAGGAATTATACAGCTTTTTCACTATCGTGAAATCTCCCCTTTCTGGCGGGAATTGTACGGCAATAGAATTTCAGTCTGCCTTCAAGTGCAGAGCCAGTTTTTCAAGTGCTTGGATAACTTTACACAAAAGGGATGAAAGTTATCGAAAGCCTGAGGCTAAAGAAGGTCTTTGTAGATTTAAAATCTGTATAGGCAAGGAAGGAAATTAATTATCCAAAACATCAGACAAAAAGAAATCGAATTAAGTAAATATATTCAAATAAATTACTAGTACGAAAATAATTGCACTATTATTAATAATACTATCTCACAGTCTACTAACTATTACAGTTAAAATAAACTACAGTAGAAAAAAGTATTGGCGCGCCCTGATTTTGTAAATAAACTTTCCTATAGAAGAAAACTCTCTCTAAATAGAAATACACTTTCTCAAAGAAAAAAGTGTCCTTAAAACATAATTTTCTTTAGAGAAGACAATTTTTTTAAAGGAAATTCTAAAAATACTATGTGTGCCAATATTTCTTTCAACTACTGTGTAGTAGCTTACACTGCTGTAACAAGTAATTGCGGTTGCAGATTCCATAATGCATGTACAATACAAGCAATCCGGTTGTCGTGATTCGGTGTCGGCCTTAATGGAGAAGCTTCATTGCCAGCGCTCGAGGCAGGCTGGCTCGGCATGCGGTAACCCAGTGGCGGAAATCTGTCCGGGTAAATATTACATGGAGATCGCACGTGGTGCGTCGTTACGTAAGCAATGAGGGCGAAGGAAGGGGCGAGCGCAGCCGGCCAAGCACAGTTATGAGTGATTCCGGGCATTCGTCTTTTCGACGGACAACAGAGTCACGTGTCGGTCAACAGCATTCGTTGGATATCTTTAGATTCGCGGCCGAAACGTATTCGGAACTTAAAGCTGCCATCACAGAGCGCGTTTCTAAGTTTACGAATTTCTATTAAGAAATAGGAAATAACCCGCGTGACATCTCCGTTTGTACATTAATAATAAGTTAAATTTTAATATTAATAATGATTTATAGAATAGGTCTTTGTTGCCGAAATCTAATGACGTAGAAATATTATATTATTTTATATTAATACAGTTTCTATATAAAGAGTTTATACAAAATTCAAACTATGTATTTGCTCATACCTTTAAAAAATCTAATCTAGATACAACACATTATTTTACTCGCACTTTTAACATCGTCACCTTCGTGAAACATTCTTCCTAGAAAGATCTTTCTTTGATCAAATTATATAAATAACGGGTGTCGTTAACACGCGCGAAAGTAATTAAAGGTAAAATACAACGAAGACGGTGTTGTGTGAGCACTAACTAAAACAAGAGCGTAGAAAGCCGAAGAGCGACGAGCGTTTTCTCGCCACGCAAATAAGAGAAGGTTCGCAGTCAATTGTTGTGCGGCGTGCGGAAGGGTCGCATGGCGCCGCGGCTGCGGCCCTTTTTCTTCCCTTTGCGGCCTCGGCCGTTCTTCTTCCTAGTTTCGTGGTTGGCGCCCAAGTTTAACCGGGCCACCGACTTCTTTTCTTTGGCCCTGGCCGCCGGCCAACCGGGTTTCGTATTTCCCTCGTCGCCGCGCGACGACACACCGCCTGCCCTCGACGCCCATCTATCTCCACTCGCCCGCCAAAGGGTTAATGGCAAAGGGAAGCCCATGCGACTAACTGACGATTAAGAAGCATCGTGTTTATCTTGTCGCTCACGCTAACACTAATTAGATATCTCGCTTGGGAATCTGTTTTTCATTGTTTTTTCATTTTTATTCTTACACAAAGACTGTATTTCCATACTTGTAGAATTGTTCGGTAGCAATGGGAATTATTTTCTTAACTGACGATTAAAAATCACTTTGGTCTTTCTGCACCTCCTTTTACTTTATTCGTTTGCGTTTTATTATGTCATAAATTATTTTATTCGAATTAGCTGATCCGCAGACGCGTTTTTAGGAGGTGCCATTTCAACTGCATTAACGACCAATTCTGCGAAGTCATATTGTCTCCCAAAAGGGAATCTCTTAGTTTTTATATCTGCGTGCTCTTAAGTTTCAATATTAGTATTTTCGTACTTATCACTAGCTCATTATTGCAAAACATACTTACTTTTGTGTATCGCGAGCTCAAAGTTATCAGAGTACCCATTTCGTTTTATCTAGAAATCATCAAAAGAGCCTCCAGACAGTTTGAACCTTTCCCATCGGGCGCTCTTACTACAATAATTACAATAAAAATTGATCTATTTCGCGAAATTAATAATCGGTAAAAATACTTCCTCATATTCTAACACAAATGCATTGGCCCACAAAGTTGAAAGCTGAGTTCCACCGGCGCCGGAAGTTTGACGGCAGGGGCAGACTTTTCGTGCGCGCGAGGAAACTGCGAGCGGATAATTATTGGTAACTGCTAACCGGTAAAATTTCGAGGAGGCCGTCTGCCCGGAAACGAGAGAAAGCCTGTGTGCGAGTGTGTGTACGTGTGAGAAGGAGAAAGAGAGAAAGAGCGAGTGCTTCGGTGTGCGCGGCTCCAAAAGTGGTCTGCTTCGCGTAAATTAAGTATGCCCGGGCAATTTATAGCAGCGATATAATACCCGTGTCTGTGTGTACCGATGTGGCTCTGTGTGCGCTTGCAGTTCGGCCATTATTAGCCGGATCGGATCGCAACTCGTTCGACTTACCCTTAACTGAAAGTTTCCCACTTGATTTCGTCGGAAATGGCTTTTTCGATGAAGTATGAGAAAAATCGGCCGTGCTTTGTTCGTGCTTCATTCTGGTATCCAATCGCTCTGTGTTAGAATATGTGTAAGGAAGGAAAATATGATAATTATGAAATTCAAGTTAGATTCTGTAATTTTTTGTATCATAATATTTCAGGAAAAATGCTAGAATTAATATGCTGTTGAGTTTATTGTCACGTGGTCCATTCAGGGTGTGCTAAAGCGCATTAATTTCGAAGCTTTTAAGTCGTTAAAACCGCAATTTTTGTTATTAATTATTATTAGTAGTAATTTGAAGGTTCCTATAATTTCTATCAAGTGCCAACACCTTTCTATTAAGTGAAAAATAGTTTCCATTCATTTCTCTGATTTCTTGTCCGGATCCCATTTGAAACAAATGATTTCCTCTGTTGAACCAAGCTTTCCTCTTTTTGCAATGGCACGTTCCTTCCCTCCGTCACGTTCACTGGATTGCCATGCGGGCGCCCTCTTCCACTCGGCGGTGCCCCTGTGTGTTCGATTGTGTTTGAGTAGCACCCGATTTTAATCGACTGCGGTGGCGGCCGATTTGGCCGGCCCATTATTGGCAAATTTCCGTTGAGTGGCAGATCGTAATTATCGTCGCGTTTCGTTTGTCAAAGGAAAGCCGCTGCCGCCAGTCGAACGAAACAAGCGCGTGTAAGCAAGATGGACGCCAAGTGTGCAATGAGCGCTCTATCAGTAATGTATCCTATTCTGATATGTGCTGAACGTTGATACTAGTTGAGATTTATTTCTTTGGCACTACTCCTTTTTCGGAAGAGTACAAATGTTGTTTGAGATTTTCAAACGAAGGTATTCATGATTTAATATTTAAAAGAATTGCAACGAAAATACATTCGAGTTTGTAAAGTGGTTTTTATCTAGTATCTTTAACGGATCTTTAACTCTTTATCAATAAAGTAGAGCTTTATAGCTTGGAATGTTAAACAATTTTACTTTTACTGAAGTTGTCTCGATAATATTCTATGTAGAACCTTTTTATAGTTCTTTCTTAAACAAATTATTTACAGTCCCAAGAATAAAAGGCAGGGCAGACACACGCAAATCAGTGTCTGGTAGGAATATAGGCAGACTCATTAAATTATCATACATCTACGTGACGAATGTATAACGCGGCACATACTTTTACGGAGAACAGGACCAGCAGCTAATCCCTGCTCCTCCATAACTCCGGGTCTTTCGGGTCCATGCAGCCACCGCCCGATGGGACGAGCGGTAAATTTCCAAGCTGACAAAGCCGAGCTCGCTCGGCTTCGCTCACGCGTCGCGTTCCACTTCCGGCGTAATTAGAGTTCGTCCTGATCGCGGTAAGGCCAATTTCACAGCCAGCCGAGCCGGTGGAGCGCATGGTAATAAATACAGGAGCCTCGCATGTTCATCCTAGGATCATTTACAGGTGGAAAAATCAAAAATAAAAATTAATTTATGATGGTGTGCATTATGTTAAGTTCACTTTTTACATTTATTGTTTTCAGAGTTATTTCTAATTGCTGCTGTGATTGGTGATAGACATTCTTAAATACCCTGTTGATAGTGGATATTTGTACGTAGCAGAGTCAGCGAAATACATTATCGGATTATTCAATATTAATGTACCAGAACAACTAAATTTCCAGGATTATTTGGAATAGTGAATATCTGTGTAGTTCACTAAGCAGAATATCCGAACAGATCATTAACTATTCCAATAAGTGCATAAGGAATTCAGTTACCAATTGTAATACAAAGCCCTTTCTACTACACTGCACAATAGTAAGCTAAATTACTAGGTTCAAGATAAATTACCTACCGACAATTTTTTCATTTCATAATCAATGATATTCTGTATTTTAAGAAACGCTGGTATAGCAAATAGTTTGTCGAGTTTTGTAGTTATTTTTTAACACGCGAATGGTTGTTTATAAAGTAGACTGCACTTTAGAGTGATGGCATACGAGAAATTGTTCGGGGTTACACTAATATTCAGCCAGCTGCCTGGCATTTCGACAGTTTTTCATGAAACGTTTCAAGCGGTGCGTACAGCATGAAACGAATTACATGCACCGCTCTTGTATTTTGCGCGCTGACCTATTTCACGCGGTGCAGTTGACAGGTATCATCTATTGCCTGTATTAGAAGTCGAATTTTGCAACGACAACCCAGCGCTGTAGTTGCCAGCCGACATGCTATTACTACGCGCTTCACCCATGTCTGACTGCGCATGACCTTTTCTACTCCAGAATTCCAGATACACATTTTTCGCATTTACAAATTGAAATTTTTAATCCACCTTTCATTTCTATTTCTTTACTTACTTATTCCCAATATTTTGTTTCACCAAGCATTCGATTGAATATCATTTACAAGCAATTATCGCTCAATAATTTCTTCTTTATCAATCAATCGTTTTAACTTAATAGAAAGTTATAAAAATTTACGTCAAGAATTAGATTGAGACATACCTCACGCAATTCTATAACAGTAAACAAATAATTCTATATAAATAAAAATCCACACTTATACTTCAATCACTTGAAAATTTAACCATGAATTCATATCTATCTTCTCGATGAAACTCGGTTCTTCAATTTCTTACCTCTCGTAGACAGCCTATCAAATATTACGTTCTACGACACGTGGACGCGTGAGGGGCACGTGCGTGCACACGCTCCCTTGCATGCAAGGCTTCGCTCTTCATCAGACGATGAAAGAAAGGTGGGTCTGGTGCACGCACGTGCGATGAAACGGGGGCCACATTGGAAGGTGGACGCGTGTGTGTGTGTTGGTTGGTTCGACGTGGATGCCGGCACACGCTCCGCACATATTACGGGACACGTGTTACATGCCATATAAGCCCATCGTTCATAAAACTCCTGGCATAACGCCGTTCCTTCGTGCCACGCTCTCTCGTTGCAAGCCTGGCTGTCGCGCGTGTCTGTATTTCCTCGGATGCCAAACGTGCCCATCGCCTCTCCTGCCAAGATCGGCCATCCGTCTTGTTCGTCTGCAGGCTAATAACAGGGCTGACAGCAGCCGGCAGTAATACACTAAATTGAATAACGAGCCAAGGATTAAAGGCAACTCCTTTCAAATTGTAATTGAAATATTCCGAGGGTTAATGTACAATAGAATATCACGAAAGCTAGTATTAAGTGAAATGAAAAAAATAATACAACAGAGTGTTTGGATATGTTAGTAATAATATTTATATAAAATATGACACTTCACTACTTACTGCATTAAAAGATGAAATATTTAAATCTATAATAGTTAGTAACAGCTGAGCTAACATTAAATAAAAATTGCATGATAGAGACGTATTCGACGGTTTGCACTGAAATTGAAAAAGGTAAAATCCCTGTCTAATCATACTGGACAAAGAAGCAGGAAAAATTAATAATGTCTAAAATACTAAATTCCTACCATACCTAATAACAGCGGAGCTTGTACTAACCCGAGTAATATAAAACTCCAGCGCTATCAGAAATTGCATAATAGAGCCGTGTAGCCGGAGCAGCGCTGGTCAGCATGGAAATTTCGGGGCGAAATTTCGTGGGTGAAAAAAGGCTAGCAGGAAGGAAGGAGAGGTGAAAAAAGGAAGGGAGGTAGTAGGTCGCGACTCGGAGCTAGGAAGTACAGCTGTCTGGAGCTTTAGTGGGGTTGGTCTGCCGGGTGCCCTCTTCGTCTCCGGCGCGCGCGCGCGACCACTCGCTGCTGGCCTTTTTCAGTTTTTCAGGCTGTGTTCTTGCGGGCGCTCCGCGTAATTACGTCAGAAATGAAAGAAAAGCGCCGAGGGCGAAAGCGTTTCCGTGAAAGGCCGGTCCTCCCAACCGCCCTCTTCCCATCCAGCTTTATTATACGCGGCTGGGCCGCGCCGGGACGCGCCGGGACGCGCCGCCACGTTAGCCCGATAGAGGCCAGACAACTTTTTACCTAGAACAGCCGCGAAAGACACCGTCAGCCAGTCGGCCGAGCCAGCTCGTTTTCCTCCGGCCGACGCTTTTCAGAGCTCGGAGACACCGCTGGAAAGACGCGTCTATAATTCCCCGTTACACTCGCGCCCTCTGCGCCTGACGTCACTTTGTCCCGCTTAACGACCCCCTCGCACACACACACACCCTTTTGCAACTCTCTCTCGACCACCCCTAATTACGCTATTAGACAGACTTCTCGCACTTTGCAGTAGTTTCGCGACAGCCTTTAGAAACGAGCCGCACGCTTCGCCGATAACTCGAAACACCAGCTGGATGAGACACTTTCGAGAACTCATTCTTTGGCAGGTTTTTAGTGTCAGCCCTTCTTGTTGACTGGAAACAAGCTGTCACTAATCACTGTCATTATTGGACGTGTTAGTGAAGGAGAGTGAAAGATTCTAATCATTAAACTTTTTGTTGTTGTAGTTTATTGGATTGTTGGGTGGTTTTATAATTTAGTAAGTGGTAATTATACGATTTCAAATTTTAACTTCGTTTACAACACGTATTAAATACCTTTACTATATTTATATTAATTGGAACATTTAGAAGTTGTATTTCATTTGAAAGGGAAAAACATAAAAATGTTGTCCAAGCTTTGGAAGCTTCATAAATTATTTTGCGTTACGCTTTTCACTGGTGCCGGCAAAAAAAAGAGTATATTTTCCCGGATCCATCAATCCCTGTAATTCGACTCATCAGAGTGGACTGATGGAAGCATGGGATTGCGGAGAGAAAGCATTCCGCCAGAAACATGGTGCAACTGAACTGGAAAAATGTTGGTGCGCGACGGGCCTCCAAGTTTTTTACATGCGAGATAATAACTTTTAATGAAAACAAATGTGGGCGTCGCGATGCTAATGGTGCAACGGTGGCTTGTAGTGATGGTTCTACATTGCTGTCATGCAAAATAGGGGAAAACTAATGCGTCCGAATACGAATAACAGTGGTTATCATTCCTTTCGTGAAAGGTTACTCCAATTTATGTGTTTCGCGAAATTGATACAGTCGTGAAAGAACTGGTCCTCATTGGCCCAACAATAAGAAATCTGTTATTAATGTTTCGTGTTTCTTAAAAACTAAGATTTGTTGAAGTTCTCATAATGTTAATAAATGTTTACACAAAAATCTCTCGTTGTTGCTCCAGTAAGGCTGCATATTAAGATGTAACTAAATCGTGAAAGTTCGGAGATCGATTAGCTCGATAAAGAAAAACATGCCTTTCATCTTCTAATCCTGTCAACTAAACTCAACAACCAGTTATTTTTTTATTCAAGATCTTTTACACAAAAACAAAATCGTTCTGCAATAACCAATCACTCAGGACCCTGTAAAGTTTTGCTATTCAATATTTCTGGGGATTGTCAATACACCGAACCCTCTTTTTACCGGCTTTTTTTGTTGGTCTCTCGCGCGGTTCATACGAATTTCGTTACTTGTTTATCGTAGCGCAGTCGCAGCTGGCGGGAGCTTTATTATTATTCCGTTTTAATTAATTTTTGTACGGCCGGGCTGGAGGCGTGTATTATTTTTATTTGCAGCGGCTTTCGGTGTACACAGTTGTAACGGCGTTTTGATTGAAATCTCCCTGTTGACGTAATACCGGATTAGCGGCGGCGCGCGCCATTGAAAACCCGATTTACCTTTTGAACACGCAGCTTCCATGGCCGCTATGCCCCTTTTGGGAATAGATGACGCGCCAGCTTTTTCTTTTTTTTTTTATATATTTTCAAATACCAACGCTGTTTTTCCGAGGTTCGGCTCGAAAGCAGAAAAAAAATATTCCACATCCGAAATTGGAAAATTCCGCGATGCGGGCTTTTAGTTATCTCGACTGGCTGGTTTCTCTAAAGGGCCGAACATCATAGACTATGGAAAAAGACTAATTGCTACTTGCTTTTCTAGAAATCCTTGCAGTATTACTTTTTACTTCTTTGTAAAGCCGAAGCTTGAGTCTAATAACGCGAGGATGATCACATACAAACGAGTAATAGTATATCTTTTAATGCTATTATAAATTAATTAATTCCGAACCCGAAATATATAATTTTCACATTTTTTCATATAGTCCATTTGAAATTCAATAAGATCCAAACACACATAACTGTAGAATTTTCCACGATCGTTAAATCTTCCTGTGCAAATGCAGAGTAGATTATCGTAACTAACAAATCCAAATTTGGCGCCAGTATGCAGCGCATCCCGTAAGTCAGGGAGCATGGTGCGCAACGGCAAAACGCACTTTACACGCCGTTAGAAAAACGAGTGTCGGGCGAACGAGCGTGCGGTCGCATACCTTGTAAACAATGTGTCCAGCACGCGTGCACTTGGTTGCTCGGAGTTACAGGCGCCCTGAACACCAACCAGTCCACGGCAATAATTCATCGAGACCATTTGTACTCGACGCCGCTCGGCCGGCCCTCTTTTTTCTCCGCTTTCTCATACATGGATCTGCAATATCTGTGCCGCGTGAAGATGAAAAACCACCCGCGTTTATAACGAACTCGTTGGAAAGTCCTTAAGAGTGAGGGCGAAAATGGTAAAGTGTAATCCGCGCTAACACACTTCCATATCGGAGTGGATATTCAGGCAGGTTTCACTTGGATGGCATTTTGGGTGATTATTAATAATAAGTTCAATGAATTATATTTCACATGCTATTTGAAATCATTGGCTTTTTTCTATATTTATATTTGATATGACTTTTGAAACAAATCAAATCTATACTAAAATACATGAAAGTCTTTCCAAACTGATGCACCAACTTTCTACAATCACTCATCAATCAAAAATATCAATACTCCCAAACTAAAACTACACACGAATTCCTTTTCACCGGTAACTTTAACACCGCGAGAAGAAACTAATCGCCATTTTTCATCCGCTGTTAAGAACTCAGCCCGGAACAGTAACCCCTACCAGCAAGTCATATCCGACAGCCGAAAAGTAAGTTGCGCTCGGCAACGTTATTTTCGTAGTTGGAAAGCGCAACAGATCCCGCAGCGAACTTGCTGGTTAGGGATTTAAAATCGCGTTCCCAGTGAAATGGTGAAACTAGCGCGAAGGGGTATGGCGGTAGAGAGAAACAGAGGAGGAGGAAGAGAGAAAAAGTTGGGAAGAGAGGCGACGGTAAGAGTGCGAATATTGTCGGCGCGGCTAGTCATTACGCCGCCGGTGATATTACGGTAATATAACGAAATTGTAGACGCCGAGGAAAAAAGCCGTCGAGCAGTGGAGTGCGAGTGAGAAGGAGAGGAGAAAGGGAGGAGATAAAGAGAAAAAGGTGGATCGGCGGATGGCAACCTCGATGGGAACGGGAGCGTAAATTTTCCAGCGACCACTCGTACAAAGCGAGATGTAAGTACCTGGCAGCAACACTCCTCGCAGGTTTTTCCTGAGTATTTCTGCGACCCTCTCTCTCACCCTTGACTCTCTTTCTCACTACTATACTGAAACTGCTTACTGAAACAAAGATTGTCGCCGGCTAGTAAAGGATTCGCTCTTGCACTCTCGGCACACTGGTGAATCTCGCAATTCGATTTTTCCGAAACCGGTATAGGAAGAGAGATAATAAGAATCAGTTGTTCCAGTTGGTTTTACGCAGGTGATATTTTGTGTGTATGTTAAGAATATCTTAATTTAGAGAGTGATATTCCTGTTGAAATTTTGCAATTACTTTTGGAATACTTGGATAAGCATTTCTATGAAACTAGCGTATCATTACACAAAAAAAGGTCTTCTAAAATTACTACAATTTCTGTAAATAATGTTTGATTCACTAAAAGCCAATTGCAATAATAGAAATATCAACACACTCGAATCGAACAACGAAGACAGAGATTTATTTGACTCCGATAAAATTTTTCTTCCAGTATTTGGCTTCGCAGTCGCAAGTGCTTTGTCAGGAATCAAAAATAAATATAGGGTGACACGAAAAAAGTATGATGTGTTCAGGGTTCGTAGATCACCGGGACCACTTTTCGAGGGAATCTCGTTTGGCGCGATAGCAGGATGGACACGTGGAATCGATTTCGAGCTTGCAAAGGGTTGGCGAGGCTGACCATTACGAGCGCGCGCTCTCCGTATTTGCGTTACGGCTCAGGAAATCTGTATTCCCATCCCTATTTGCCTGGCTACTTACGAAGCATGTGTGTGCTGCTGGACCAGCACACACGTACAGTACTCTCGTGTGCCATGGTGTGCTGCCGCACATCCGCATTGTTATGGCCACATTTCCGGCTGTTTGTCGTTAGGGAAGCAGGACAGCCAGTTTGGTGTACCCGCAGCACACTCGGTGGGTGGATTTCAGGGGTGATGGTGCATAAATGATTCCGGTGAAAATGATAAAAGTACAGATCGATTCCCTTGCCTTTGAGTCGGTACTATTTTATACAGAATTATTATAAATTCTGTACTTATTTTAATTATCGAAAAATGTTTTCCAACTCTTCTCTGCATCCAATACATTATAATATAACATTACACATTGTATGTATAATACAGAGAAATTTCGATCTCGTATTAAAACTACTGTAACAAGGAAACTTGTATTCACTATTTGAATAATACAAATTTCTAAATTGCATACAGCTTTCGAGAAACGAATACCAAAAGCGAGCAAAATTTATTCGTCAGTGAAAGGGTTAATAAAGTATACTAGTAAAATCGTAGGAAAGTTAGTAGAGTCCTACGAAACTTGGAGGATGAATTTGCAGGAACCCCTTGGAGATATCCCTGATTCCTCTCCTATTTCGGTCAAGTGTTATCCTGGCTGGGCCAGCGTGGACGACGCCCCTTTTCAAATCCGTCAGGCTGCACCCTCGTAAAAACTGTCTTATCGCCGTGACAAGTCGTCCTTGGAAGCGGTGAGGATCTCGTAAATAATCAGGCGGCGATAACCGATTTATTGGCGAACCTCGAAATCGAAGGATATGTACTGATTAATGTCGTGGAAACGGAGACGGATATCGAGCGAGCGCATTCTCTTGTCCCCCGAAAGCGCCCGCTCTTTCACCCGAATGGAAATGGCTTGGAAGATTAACGGCGCGAGCGAATCGACGGCAGAGCCGATTTTTGAAAAATATTCCCCTAACGCCGCAGTGACGCGCGGGAAAGCATGAAAGGAACTCCCTGGAATGAAATCCTCGCACCCGCTGGCGACGCCGAACAATGCTCGAGTGTTTTATCGTCAATCTCCAAAGGAGAATCCGAGTACAAACTCTGCTATTGGATTGGGAAAGCTACGTGTTATAAAGTGTTATTGAAGCTTGAGGGGGTACGTACACTTGAAACGCAAAAATAAAGGGTTCACTTCAACATTTTGAAATAATATAAACAACATTTTTAGTTATACTTATAAAACCATTTTTTGATGGCTATAAAAGTATAGTTATTTTTTAATCTAAAGGGCTGCTGTTTCTAGAAAAAATTATTTCATTCCTTTCATCCACTGTTTCAAAATGTTAAAATTAACTGTCGAAACGCAAATTTATCGTTTCTAACCAGCATCCATTTTTGATGTCTTAAAATTCCTACGTTTCCTTTTCTGCCACTCGTCTATGCCCCATAAAGAAACCACCATATTCCATGTCCAACCAACTCGAATTAACCGAATGCAAAAAATTCCCGCAATACTACACACGTATACACACACACACACATCCACAGCGAAGAGACCACTGCACACTGTAGCTGAGCGAGTGCGCATTCAAACTCGAAGCCATAAAAGTTTCTCGCCAGCATAGAACCGGGGCTCCATACTTTCGCCCGTATAAACTTCAATTCGCCCGTACTTTCAGAGGCGCGTTACGCTCTCTGTACACGGCTTCATCTAGCGATGCGCGTATTACAATCCAATAAAAGAATTTCGAGAGCGGGTGTGCGCGCTGTGCGCTCGGCGAATAATAGCGCGGGCGTCGGGAATAAAATACAATTGGGCAAACAGTAGGGGCGAACCGTCATAAATCGAACGGAAGGACAGGTCGATTGAAAGCGGCAGATACGAACGGACACATCACGCGCGACATACACGCCTGGCGAAACAAGAGGGCAATCGAGGAACAGGGTGGAAAAAAAAATCAAGAATACCGCTCGAGCGAAATCAACGGGCAACAGTAAAACGTTCCTCACAGCCTCTCGTAAAACCTTGCACGGCTACGTCCTCGTCGCATCTTCCTTTCGCAATCTATTTGCCCTTTCTCTCTTGTCCTCGACGACCTGAGGACAACCGGCTGAGGAAGGACCATCAAGAGTGGTCATCCGGGAATTTTTATCCTTCGCCAAGGACCTCGCAACACTTATCGAGAGTGATGTCGATACAATATTGTTTTGTGTAGTCTTGTGGAATTAGTACAGTATTAGTTATCATTGAAAATTATAGGCAATGCTAGTGAAAATTTAAGTGCAGAAAAAGGGGATAATGCTTAATTTCTGAATGTTTGCATTAAAACATTCTTTATAATAACATCAAGTTTGTGCTTCTATATCAAACAAGAACTACCCATTTTCAGTAACAAATTCCATTCCAATCTCGACTAATCCAATCTCCCAATTATCATATGCATTATCCTGCCGCAAAAATGACACGTTTCAATCATTCAATTTCTTCGTAACTCCCAGTTTGCGCTGGAACAACAAAAATTCACCATTTTTAGTATCGAATTCCATTCCAAACTCGACTAAGCCAGTCTCTCAATTACCGGGCGTTATCCTGCCGCGGAATGACTCGATATTCCCGGGGAAACAAAAGCCGGCGAAAAAGGAAAAATAGATCGGCAGGAGGAGCGGAAAGGGTCTGGAAAAATCCAGTGGCATGGACGAAGCGAGATCGGCGACAATGTGAGCGAGTGGCAGCGGTGGTATTCGCGCTCGCGCGAGCCGAAATGGTATTCGCTGGAACTAGAACTGGAATGCAGCCTGCAGAAAGCAGGATAAAAAGAGGACGGCACGCAGTTGAGAGTGCGATCGGTGGTGCAACTCAGCGAGAGTGTGTGCGTGGGAGAAAAGCGGCCTAGCCGCAAGGTCGCAAGCCTGATACGCACAGCTATTGTTTCCGGCAGCAGGTGCCATTTCACGACTGCTAGTATTACGGGCGCCGCGCCGCATTCTCCGCGTGGCGCATTCGCTGCACTCCTGCACTTACGATTAGAGCGCTAGCTGCGCTCTAGAGGGCCTCCCACTCGCTCTACACACCGATACAAAACACATTCTGCGGCTTTTCCTATGTGTAGACTGTTACGGATTCGTATGAGCCAGCTATGCCGAAATTGCACTCCGAGAAACATATCTCTCGCACACTTTGTATTAATTAATTCTATCCTGGGGCTATAAAGATAACAAATAGCATAAAGATTGTGCGACAAGGGTGTATTTGGGTTCTGCGAAATTTATAATATCTAACAAAATTGGATCAATTCTGAGTCCCGAATTTAGAATTGCAAATTCATATTTTAGAAAGAAAAACAGTTAGAGCAAAGCGTTAACGTTAATTTCCGATACCAAGTATTGACATTGAAAAAGGGACGGCGTTAAAGAATCGAGGTGCTCTAATTTATTATCTTATTATAACTCTGATTATAATATTTGAAATAGCTATAAACTATAAAGCGACGGTACAGTTAGTGTTAAACCAAAGGTAGAATCGCAAGTTCAGAATATAATAAAGCTAGGCAAGAGTGCATAGATATTCATACGACGTCGCCGGAAGTGGGAAGTCGTATGTCAGGCAGGGTTCGATCGCAAAATTTCAGGCAGCAGTGTACGTGTCCCATTCACCGGTGGCCATGCACCCCGCTCAAAGGGCCATTACGAAAATGACCATTAAAATAAATTACTCTCATCGCGGTAGCCTGCAGCGCGACCTATCGTGAACGCCCGTTACAAGCAACAGCGGTGCTCAATGCCACGCGGCGAATACGTGACGTCGAAATAGGCTCGCATACGAATCAATTTACGTAAATAATGGCTCGGCCACCTCGCCACGGCTTTATAACCCCTGAATTCATGCGGCCGGAAGCAGACTGCCCGCCGGCTCAATCCCTCATTCGACCCCACTCGCGTTTCGAATAACTTCGTTCCCACTAACACTTGGCCGCGTCAATTTCAAATTCAGACACCTTGCTGATAATTTTGGTTGTTTTATGAAACTATTTATTTATTTTTGTTGACGAGATTGGAAGTCTGTTTTATATTATAATAAGTGTATAAAAATCAAGTGAATGAAAAAGAAACAAATATTTTGTTTCTAAAGAATATTTATGTTTATTAATTAAAAGTTAGGTGCAGCATAATTTTGTAAATAAGTTCGTGCATGTGCTCTTTAGAATATCGAAGTGCGCCGCACACGGTGTTCCTTTCACGCTGTCGATACGTTCCGCGTAGGAAGGAAATCGTTATTCAGGAAAAACAGTGTAAAACGAACCCACGTTATTCCGATAAATCACGTAAAAGGAAACCGTGTAAACAGAATCGAGTAAACAGAAAACACGCAACAAGAAACCTGCGTAAAAATGTGGATCGTGTGTGTACGTACCAGAATTTTATCTCAAGTTTTATACTTCTATCGTAGTAAATCACTACACCAATATAATAACATAATTAATACACAACCAACCTGCAACAATAATTTTGATACTTCAATAAAATAGTATCATCATCAAGCGCGTTCCTGCTCTGCAAGACTGCGTCAATAAATTAACGAATCGAATAATAACACCGGCAAAGGGCAGTAATTATTTCTCCAAAACTTTCCACTCGCGCATCGCAAATACGTAGCAATAACAATTAACGCATTATTTCTAGCACTCTTTGAGCTCGGAAGCAATAAGTAGGGAAAAATTAGCAAATACGTAGGATGCAATGAAACAGGAGGCGAATCAGTGGTTGATTAATTGAAGCTCAGGGGGAATGGGCATGTGAAAATACAGCTTCCTGGGGCGCGATTACATTTCGCCGATATTTACAAGGATCGGTAAACAAGCATCATAATCAATTAGAGAATTAATACGGCGGCGTAGTGTTTTTCCCGGAGCGGCCTGTTTACCCGATATCGAAACTGGAGGGAGCGCACGTCCAAACAGTGCGCGTTTACTCCGCGCCGAATGCGCGAAATAGCTTGAAAAGTATTCCGGTCCGCGCGTAATATTTCCATAATTGACTTTATCGGACTTCGTAATATCGAAATGATACCATCGTTCGATGTATCATACATGTAGCTGTTTGGCAGTGCGTGGTTAATCAATATGTAGTGGAAATGCACCGTGACGAAAGCTGAATATCTTTGCCTTTTTGACACGGAGAGTGTCCGACTTGACAGGTCGAAACCTGTTCTCATTCTTTTGTTATTCGTAAACCAATGAATACTTCTCCAAAAAATCAGCTGCCATGATCAATCATAGGTATTTCTTAAAAATCATCGCAAAAACAGATTTTACCTATTCAATGGTAAATATTTATGCACTTCATGTGCATAGTATCAGCTAAAAAAATTCAAGTACTTTTTATATCATATTATAAACAAATACTATAAATATCATGGAGTGTTTCAACCATGACAAGTCTAACACCATACAAATATTTATAGCAAAAAAGTAACAAGACAAAATCAGAAAGAATATTACAGACTCAAAAAAGCTTGCCTTTTTTGATTGATTTAATCTCAAACAACTTCGACTAGAATTGTTGCATTTGGCTAATAAAAGGATTACTTGATTTGTTTCAGGGTCCGGTGGGTGAAGTGGGTGGCGTGAGGCTGCCGCTGCAATCATTACATGGATACGGATCTGTGTTCATGTACTCGGCGTCGACGAGCCCTGGTGGTGGCAGTGGCCAAGCCGGCGGAGGTAGCGGCGAGGTGACCCTTCGTCTTCGCGAACCCGAGGATATTCCGGAAGAAGTGCTCGCACGCCTTGAGGACACCGCAACACTCTCGATCTCCCTTCAGGGCGACGCGGTCCTCAGGCTTGGCGCCGCTGGCACAGGTAAATTTGTCAATAACTCTTTTAGATTTCGTTTGAATGGAGTCTTCCAATCGTTTGTCGAATATTCAAACGTATTGATAAATATATTTTGGAGTTAATTTTGTTCCGTTCGTCAATTTAATTATATATTTAAAGTCTTTGAAATATTTATATTTATTTTGTTGAGGAAACAAATACTCTCACATGTCTTAGATGTAGTAAAATTTGGGTGTAAATAAGTATTTCGCCCTTAGATTTGATGAGTAATTATACCAAAATTCTATTTCCTTCGACGAATCATTTCGACTAGCCCAGTGGAAACAGTTATACATAAATTGTCGGTAGTTCTAGTATTAATCACAAACATCTTGCCCAACAAAACTGTTAAAAGCCTTTGAAAGGAACTAATCAAACTGAAGTACAAGCTTAAATCACGAATCAAGGTAGCACTGGAACTACATCGGAGTGGCTTGCCATGTGAGTTTTCTTGTTAAAAGCTCTCTCTCGAATCTTATCAGTGCGCGCAGCTAAAGTTTCGCTATTTCGCCACTGGCCAATATCTCCCAACGGAAATAGAAAAACTGTGCCAAAAGGGAATGGATATTGGCGCCCATTTTATTCCGCATTATAGTACGCGAGCCCTTGGCGAAAAAGTCAGGCGAGAGTGCACCGTTACGGTGGACGTCAATAGGATCGCTCGGAGAGCCACGGCGCGTTATAGGTTTTGCGCAATGCACGGAATGACTATTGCGATCGGCAGGCTTCTCCTCCTCTTTCCTCCTCTTGAAAGGGATCCAGAATGAGCCCAGGCATTTACACTGACGATTAACCTCCCGGCGAATGGAGTCGTAAGCCCCGTTGCATCGTGCTCTCCAAACGGTCGAGTGTGTTCCGCGATACGTCAGTTGTCTACGTTTATGGTGGAGAGTGAACGTTCCCTACGTTCCAAGTCGATTTTCTTTCGCTGATGGCTATCGGTAGCGATTTTCGAAATGAAACTCGGGAATATCGAGATTCAATTCATACTTAATAGTTCGTGGATTCGAATTTAATGTTTGGTGTGTGCGGAGAAAGAATTTGAAAGAGACAGGAATGTATGATGAATAAAAGTATTTTTGTTGGGTTGTTTTTCTTTTGAATTAAAGAGAATAGAAATGCTTGAATCAATGATAATCGTACTATTTTCCATTCTTAATTTTCATATCAAGCATAAGCGTTTCTAATAGAATTTTGACTTGCATACATTTCGACTGATGAATGACTAAATACTGAATTATTATACTACAATTTTCCAGCCGAACTTTACAATTATCGCCAAAACACAATCAGATTTCGTTTATGAGAGTTATCAGGGACGAGTGCACCGTGAAATACGAGATAGAATAATAGGTATATTTGGGCGTCATAAAAGCAGCTGGTCCACGGGACGCAGCATCCATTTCCAAACATATTGCGATGGCAAACGGTTGAGCGCGCTCTCTCTCTCTCTCTCTCTCTCTCGCAAAGCACGGAATAATCTGAAAGGAGAGCCGCGCTCGCAGACAAATCGTGCATCCGCGGGATGTTGGATCTTTCTTCGACGAGTGGTTGGTATCTCGCGAGGCAGGAGAAGAAGCGTCGAAACGTATGTAATAGCGCTCCTCGCGCCACCTCTGCCGGGGGCTAATACCGTAAACCGGAAAAGAATGAAACCAGGCGCAATAAAAGTGGTCGGGATCGCGCGCGGCAATATGTCTGAAATATGCCGGCATTTTATTCTCGGTTTCTTTCGACTACCTGTGAAACGGCCGCGAGTATTTGCAAGAAGTGTCTCTGAAGAGACGCGAGAAAGATGAGAAGAAGTTCCCTTATGATAAAAAGCAGTGCTCCAAATTAGGATCGAGTCTGAATTTTTTTCGTGCTCATTAACTGTAGTATATTATTAAGAAATGTGAGGAAAAATGTCACTCGAGTGATGAGTGAGAGAATAATTAATTTGCTTCCATAAAATTGGATTTCGTAAATGCAAATTAGATATAATTAGTTTCGACCAACACAAGCAATAGTAATCAGAGCTTTTAATTTCAATTCTTATTAAACTCGTCTAATTTCTAACAATATAATCGTCGATTTGTGACTCTCCTTAATTAAATAATGTATGAAAAGGGATTGGAAATGGATTCGTTTGATCTTAAAGATACCTCGCCCTTAAAATTCACACGGAACACGAGGCGCGTTCGAGCACACACAATAAACGCCTTCGAAAAAGTGTCTTCCCAGTAAATACAGGGTATACATGTGTGGAGTACTTTGTTGGTGCTGAGCGAGCGTGCAATTCTGCGGGAGCATGTGCCGCATAAACAGGAGAGCGCGAAAGAATGCCGAGTGCCAGCATATGCGAGAAAAATGGGGGGGGGGAAAGGCCGGCTTACGCACAGGCGAGTGTGCTCTTGCTTGCTAGGAAAGTTCAGGCAGAGAGCAATTCTCGTTATAGTAGAAGTTTCGGTCGTTCGCCAAGCGAGACAATCGCCCAGGCCATTTCCGACTCCTTCCTCAGGTGCGTCCAAGGTCTTCTCGTCTAATGCTCCCAAATCATTGTTTTTTCTACGTAATTTTGTACGTAGTGTTTTCTAACATTTTTCTAATCAAATCATTGGGAAATTACCGAGTTTCGTTAACATTTTGCGAAGGTTGAGCAAATTCTTGAAGTAACACATTTGTTTCATAGTAAATAAAATAATTGTGGAATTAGATGAAATGAGTTTCTGAATTAAATAATTACCTTCTTTCCAAAATCACTAGATTCAAATCAAATAGATAAATTACAATATTTGCAAGTACAAGCAACAATTCCCTCTTAAAATATCTTTCTTTATTCTTCCAGCCCAAAATTTCCATACTCCATATTTTTCTTATCACTCAAACTCAGTTGTACCGCAATTACGTCGCAGTAATAGGCGACACGTGTCCCTTTAAGTATCCGCAGAGTGGCCCCACAGCCATTAAAAGCATATTAACCTAATCCTTCTGCAATCGGTCAAATAAATAGCGGGAAGAAGCTGCAGCCACCAGGGGGCTTTCCCATCCTCTATCTCGCAGCGATAAGAGCCGGAGTAAAGTTTAGGGCCTAAATTTATTAAACTAACGGCGTAAACTCGTGTGCGAGAGGAGATAGAGAACGAGAGCGTAAGAGAGAGCGCGAGAGAGAGAGAGAGAAAACGGAAAGATACAGAGGGTGGCTATCGGATCAACGATCAGCATCCGAAACTTTTCCACGGTTCCACCCTTCCTCCCGGCGCCGGCCTAGATAACGATTAATAAATCGCTCTTCGCACGAACCTCCTTTTTTTCCTGCCCGACGTAATCACCGATTGGATCTTACTCGGCTCTGTATTACGCCGTTGGATGCCTGGGGAAGAGTAAGTCCTGGATGCTGGGAGTCTGAAACGATATCCCAGCACGTCACGTATGTATTTAAGGAAGGGATATGGGACACGCGTTCACTCGGCCCGCACTCCTGGGACCAGCAGGATCCTTGCGCACGTGTTGCTCCGGCTATACGAGCGCCTTTAGTACAGGTTAACCTTAAACTGCTGCCGAGCATTATTAGTTTTGCGATACGTGTTGAAGAGAAGCTCTTTGGGGGATCAGTGCTTCTACTTTAATTGTTGATGTCGTTTGGAGTACTCTTGAGTTCAATTATTAGATGCCTTTTGTAATAAAGTGTAGAATGATTCTATTTATGTTTCTTAATTTCTTGAACGTTTAAATTAATTGCGCTGTTAATAATTACTGATCAAATTCATTAAAGAAACTTACTGCATTTAATTCAGATTTTCACGGTTACAAAAGTAATTCATTACCATAGAAAATACTTCGAACTATTTCTCCCAAATTATTTCAATTCTCAGAGAAAGAAGATTACGAGAGTAATTAAAAATCGCCCCGAAAATTCACAGTTATTATTACCTCTGTATCACATATCGATCGATGGTGTGCCATACTCATAATTTCTCGCCGGAACCGAAACCCGGTTTAAAAGAGCTGCGAGAGAGCCATCATCCGGAAAATCCCGTCAGCCATGAGGTGGCGTGAGCGGGCAACTTATCTCGAAATTATTAAGTGTCCTTAATGATGAGCCCGCTGGCGAATGGGAAGCTGGAATCGGTGGTAGATGGTGGTAGAAGGATGTGTGTATGGTCGGTGTGTGGTAGTCGGAGCTTAACCCAGTTTCGAGTTAACCTTCGCTCATTGAAATTACGAACGCCAGGGCGACGCGCGACGCCCGAAAGTTAGTGGGTTCGCTGTTTTTTAACGCAATTACCACGCTGGTCTCGGCGCACGTCATCTCGAAGTGTGGTGTGTCGGTGAAGTAACGAAATTTACGCGCCCACTCCGCTAATGATTAACACGCTACGCCGGCAGATAGCCGCTCCGGAGTTATCGCATTTCCGAAACCCTGAAGCCTTGCGAAATAGCCGTTTAAAGGAGATTATAAACATTGATGTCGTGATTTTTATTAGAATTTTAACCCTTTTTCTATTTAGTTACATGTAACTTTTAATTGAAATATTAGAGTTTGAAGTTTATTAGTTTTTCATGGAAATAAGTGTATAAACAATAAAGAATCATTAGTTTATCAAGTAACTTATTAACAGATGTTCGAACCACTTACAAATCAAGCTACGTTTCATTAGAATCTTTGAAATCCAACCCTCAGTAACTATAACAAACTATCAAAAACAACCCCAAAAATGATCAAACTCCATATTTCCCCCAATTACAAAAAAGCAAATCATTCATAGAAATCACAAGATTTCGTAACGAGAGGATCACGTCTGTGAAGCAGAGTGTTAATCATAATGAAAGCTCGAGCGCCAATTAAGCGGTGGCAAACGGGAGGCAAACAAAGCGGCTACCGAAACTGTTTCAATTTCGTCGAGTAAGTGAAACGGTCCGCGCGCCAGTAAGGCATGTAGTTACATCGAGAGCCAAGTGAAAGCGGATGTTGGTGCAGTTGCCGGCGCCGGAATTCGAACTCTGTGTTCCTCTGCGTCCTATGTTTGCGCCGGTTTCAGGCATACACACATATACACAGACACATACTATGTGCATTCGTAGCGAGGAGGGAGGAAAATTATTGTGATACAGCAGTTCTACGTGGCGAACAGTCGCACTTAGTGTGCGTCGCCACAGACGAAACTACGTAAATTATGAACGCTCTTTGACTTCGTGCCAGCTACACCCCATAACCAGTGACCAACCACCACCGCATCCTTTATTCGTTTGTTCCGCTGCATACTCGCTTCTATGTGCACTCTGTGTGTCTGTGTGTGTGTGTGTGTGTGTGGGCTTGTATCGGGTAGAATGAATTTTCATAGAAGCCTGTGGACCGCGAAACCCCTTTTTCCGCCAACAACGCTTTTCCCTCGGTTTTACCTGCATCCTGTGGTTCCATCGATTTTCACCTGCGACCTGTGGTCGTTTCCATTGCACACAAGTCGTATTGCATGTGCGTAACTGCATTTATTATTATGAATAGGAATAGGAAGTAATAGAAAGTGATGAATTTAATTTTCATTTATGATAAATTAAGATTTTATTGGTTAAGGATTATTTAGTAGTGACGATGAAATTTAATACTCTGTGTTTAAATATGTCTTTGTGGTTAACGTTTATTATTACGCGCGTGTGAGTATGTTCGGTTGGTATAATCAGTACGATTTTTATTGTTTTGTATTGTTACAATCTTTCCTCGAGTTTTCGCTTCCAGATTCGTCAAATAGAAAAAGGGTAGGAAAAAATGTCAACTTATCAGCCGCGCAACGTTTCGCTCGACCAATGCATTCAGCCGTGAAACCCAGCGTTTTATTGCCTCTCGAGCACATGTGTTTGTCTGGGTATGTGTGTATGTGTGTGTGTGTGTGTGCACTTGGAGTAGAAAAACAGGAAAACAGGTCACGCGGATCAAAACAAAGCCTGGCCGAGCGAACTAAGTCACGTATTGCCATTTTCATTCAGTCGAAAAGCGACTTTACGCGTTTCGCCAATCCTGTATGACAGTCGTACTTATGGTTTATTCAATCCATGAAGTGTTCCATATTCACAACGTGCATGCTTCTCTCCCGTGATCTTGCATACTGTTTGTTAGCGCAACTGACGATTGAAGTAAATGTTAACAAGAATGTCTGACATTGTTTGGATACTTTATAATATTTGAACATTTACAATCCATTTAGTAACTTTATTCTTTAATACAACAATAAATTTACCGCAACAGTCGCTTTTAAAATATTATAGTATACATATTACACACAATTAAAATTAAAATTATAACTTGAGAACAACAACTTTTATTCACATTATAACACAAACACAAGATTACAAAAATAATACTAAACTTACAGGCAATGACAGTATAATATAAGTAACTTATTATAGTACATCGTAGTCTACCACTGTATTTTTATACTCTTTGTTGTCTCTGTTAAGGTAGGGAACAAGTGACCTGTACATATTCGAAGCGCAGTCATGAAAGAGAGAGAGAGAGATAAAAGAGGGTGAGGTTGAACTTTTAGCGGCGATCACGGGGTTAACTAAAAAAGATCAAAGGGCAGAGCGAGCGACCACAGCCGCTTGCTAGTATACTACACCGTACAACCCTACACTCTCCGTACTCTGACACAAGCACTCGCCTATCAAAGCTTTCTCTCTGCGCTGGCTAACACGCGGCCGGCAGTAGTCCCCACGACACCCACGTAAAGTCTGTTTTTGAATCACGATTACATCCGCCCGACTCCACACGTTCCTCTCCTCTTTCCTCTTGGAGCTTTTTCCTGTGCAAGCTGGTACATTGCAAGAGCTCGGTTTTGATCGCGGATAGCGGCTTGAAGCGCACCACTCCTGCGGTTTTCGGGACTTATGCTAATTCGCTGCTCATCACTGGAAAGCCACGGACCAACGATGTTCTGATTGGCTGGCTAATTATTCGTGAATCTACACCGAGTAATATGTGAGCCTTCCTCTATTCGGGGAGTGGATTTCTTTGTGTTTAGAGTCTCGTATGGATGTTTGGATATTTGTATGTTTTAGGTGTGTATTTGAAAAGATTTATTGAGGTCAATTTATTAATAGGAGAAAAGGTTATAAACTTGTAGTTTATAAAGTTTAAGGGTTTGTTAGTACTAGTTTAGTAATATTTAATAGTTTGATGGTTTATCGTTTGGAGATTATAAAGCAATGGGCATTCAACTACGAGTTTCAATATCAATTTTATTAATTAACATAAACTAAATTAAAATACGAGACGATAAATTCGAGTCTAAGTAACGATAAATTCTTAGATTAAATTTCCAATTTTCGACAGAAGTCAAGTAGCTCTTCCACTTCATCGATATCCGCGTGAGCTCTGAGCTCGAGGAGGCTGTTGCTGACAGTTTCGCTAAAAGACATCGATCAGCGATGACTTGGGAGCGGTTGGAAAAAAGTTTGCGCGAAAGAACCCAACGGCAAAAAGACGAAGAGTGCCAGGAAAGAGTATTTGCCGTGCGGGACGTCGTAAACGTGAGTCATTCGCTTTTACGAGAATTAATTTTCATCCGAGGGCTTCGCTCTCATAAAAAAAACGAAGAAGAGAACGCAAGTAGTATGTGCAAGGCGGTGGTAGGCCGAAGAGGATGGTCGCTTATCATTTTAATACCAAACGCATCCATGCCGCTCGAAAGCCCGGACGACCGTAACACACCGCGCGCAAGTGTATCCTTCTGTCCAAGCAGGACCAATCGTAAAAATGCGTCACCGAGCGACAAGATATTTTATGCCTGGCAAACCTGACCGACAGAGACGCTCGCTTCATGGCGAGCGAAAGTTTGGTACGCAAGATGCAGAAAGAGAGGAGGGATACTCTGCGGCTAGCAGAGATTAGCCGCGGTAGAATTTTCCTCGGCGAATCGCCCCTTAAATTAAAGTTTATGCGCGCGGCTACTTCTACGCGCATTTTTTCCCACCGCTTTTCACTCTCGCCTACGTTCTCTCCACTCCCCTCCCTGTTTTCCTTTTCCAGCGTGGCGTTTCTGCTCTCTTTTTCCCGGCGAGTAGCAGCGAAACACGAATTCTTCGCATCCTCTTCCTCTCCGCTCGGAGAGCGCTTCGCGTTTGCTGCTCTCTCTCTTTCTCTTCCTTTTTTCTCTCTTTTTTTTCGGGGCGAGCTCTGCTGCGCGACCACGGGATTAATCCGAAAATAACGAGGTGCACGTAAAAAGGAGGCCTCCACCCTCCGCGCGCTGGTTTGTTCGTCGCTCTGTTTCTCTTGCGCTCTCGCTCCATTTTCCGCTTTCCATCGCTGCCTCCGCCTTTCTTTCCTCTCTTTTCGCCGGCTGTTTCGCTCGCTCGCCCTTTCAATCCCTTCAATCCGTTTCGCTCAACGTCAGTTTGAGCGTCCATGGCTACACGCGCTCAAAGGAATCAAGCTCTCTCCAGCAGCTTACACCCTTGCTCATACACATACACTGCTCACACATACATACATACATGCATACATACACGTATGCGCGTTTGCAACGGGAAACGTGACCTCCTGTTAATTACATCCGAACGGAACGCGTACGCGTCTGTGCTGGGTCCAAGTTTCTGCCAGTAGCATCCCCAAGCAATTTGATACATACACTCGTTCGCCCCTGACCGACTCCCTCTTTTTTTCCAGCTAATGACAAGTTTTTGTTGAATTCCTTTTTTTTCCCCCCACCGCTTTTGACGTTGAGTTCGTTTGATTTATAGCTCGACTTGTATGTAGCGAGATAAACAGTTTGCATTGGAAATGCTTGGTTATCAGAGAAGTCGTTAGTCTTTGTATCGAAGCGTTTTACACTGGGAAAGTGTGGGATTTTGTTGAAGACGTATTGATTGTGTATTGAAATAAAAATTTCGGTGTGAAAGAATTTTTGTTATGTTTTTCACAGTGTTTAAACTAGACTTTGTTTAAAAGCAGAATCCTCTTATTCTTCAATTCTTTAATTATTTCAAAAAGAACGACAGGGAAAAATTAATAATAGTTACATGTTGAAAATCGTTGAGTAGGAAAATGAAAAATTGGATGTTTCAAAAAAGAAAGAGCATTCAACGAACACTTTGTTCCAAGAACGGACTCGACGCGACAGTCAGACAAGTCTCTGTTCATGTAAATTTCAGTCTCTCATTTTATGTTGTGTAATACAAAATAGCTGGCGGGAGCGTCTGTATGCTCTGTGGAGACGTGCGAACGATTCGAACATGGAGCAGGGCGTTTCGCATAACGACGTCGGAGCCTCGGCGTCCCCTATTTACCGTGTGTGCCTGTCCCACGGGAGTGCCATGGGACCGCTTATAACCGCTGGCACAACGCTGTAATCGGTGGCACGAATGTACACCGTGTTTCACAAATCCCGGACAATATTCCGGCTATCCGCTCTCATGTTGTGCGAGCTTGTTAAATTTTTGAGCGTCGCGTCGCCGCACGTACTAGCATTATTCGGACACTCGGACAAAATTCGAATAGCAATTAAAACGAATTTTTTCCTACGAATTTTGCTCGACGAACAAATATTTAAGTGTTCCTTTGAAAAGTATAAGCCATTACTGTTTGTATTAATATTATGTATAATATTTTAATAAGTTTGAATATTTTCGAATTTATGTTTTCGATTTGTACTCCTCTTCTCTTTGATTGGATAATTTAAATAAGTAATTATTCAGCGGAGAGATAGGTATAAATTAAACACGCGTGTATGAGTTATAATGAGTAATATAGATAGAAAATAATGCAGCATTCGATTCGAATGAATAATTACATAAATAGGAAATAATGAGATAATCACGTATCAATATCGGCATAATTAAGAAACAGTGATTCGAGGCGAAACTGTATAAAGAGGGGTCGTCCATAACCAAGTTATTTGGCGACACGTCAGTATGTCATAAAGCGTGCCACAATGTATCAATCGGGAGAAAGGGTTACTAGCGGGGAACCTAATTAGTTCTCTGATGGGGGTTAGGTCGGCCAACGAGTTTCGTGTTGACCGTCAGGCGCTGACAGCCAATCTCCCATGTAATTATACTCGGCACCAGCTACAGCACACAGCACACATCGCTTGAAAGCACTCGAGTGTGCACCAGTCAGGCCTGCTTTTTGTGTGTCAGTCAATTTCGCGACAGGAACTCGAGCTTAGTTTTGAAACGCCTTGTATGCTAGCTGAATCGACTGATCGCGCTCATGTAGCTGGTTGCCAAGTGTATACGATACACTTTCAGTTTATTCGTTTCAGGAGCTATGCCGATTAAACAAAACTTAATGGTGGATTGTGCTTGCCATCGAAGATAGTTTAAAATATTTTTTATCAAAAATAGGTGGTGTTAAAGGAAACCTGTCAGTCCTGCAAAATACTTTAAACTATTATCCATAAAAATATATCTATTATTTAAAGAAACAGATATAGTTTCATTTCAAATCATTCAAAACACTATCAACACTTTCCCTTGAAAAATAAATAATATTAAAGGAAACTAAGCTTACTCTTTGTCTATCAATCAATTTTGCGATAGAAATAGAGTCTTAATTTTGAAACGCCTTATAGGTCAGGTGAGCCGACTGATCGCGCAGATGTAGTTGGTTGCCTACCGGGCAAAACAGGTGAGGTGTGTACGATGCATATTTACCCCAGGCTTACCGCGATATTGGCATACTACCGGCCAATACTGATATTCGCCTTTGGGACCGGACCAATTTCCATGGCGCTCGTCCCACCACTGTTTCAGAACTATCGAGATTTCCTGTAGTTCAGTGGGGACAACTATCGAAGCGATTGTGCCTGCTTTGTAACAGAATGTGTTTGTAATTGGCAAAAGTTCCAGGGGTATTGTTGGGCGAAATGAACACAAGATAGTTCTCCAATTTTTATTTACTTTTACTTTTAGAGCTTGAGTTTGTTACTTTTATTATATATTTTATCTTATTGCTATACTTTAATTGCTTCTTGTGACACCAGTAGTTGCTTATAAAATTTATTCTTTTATAATCAATTAAAGTTTGTATATAATAATATAAATATTCGATTTAACGTGTACATAAACAGCGAGGAAATTCTATTCTTCGGTGTTAAGCAGTCGGTATCACAGAGCAAGAGAGAAAGGATCAGCAGGAGTCGGCGTAATGCTTGGGTGCAATAGGAATCATGCGATTATCAGATCGGTTAGCGCGGTGAAACGGGTGATGGAGGACACCGCAGAGCGTTGTCACACAACGAGAGAGTGCGCCAGTGTGTAGGATATTCCTCGCCCAGCGAATCCCCGGCTAGGCGGAACGCGCCCGTAGCAATCAGACGTTAATTACGTGTAATCCGTGCTCTACTTAGCCCCGACGAATCCAGACAACCAGTCACCGATCGCACACGTTCCAGCCTCTCCGCGATGTGTAGCGAGCGTGTGCGAGTCGAATGTACGTGCAACTTATCTCCCACTCGGGCTGTCTCGGCCGAGGATGAGTTATGGACGCGCGGCGCAGCTTCCGCCGATCGGCTTAATCGTTGCTCTCGCGCGCCCACTGTTTCCATGATTCATCGCGCCCGCTCGCTCCGAGAGCGGAATTTATTCGCGCCGATCGCCGTCCGACCTGATGCATGCAAGCACCCGTGATATATGATCTTGATTAATTGGACGACTCTAGGCCGAAAAGTAATGAGAGTCGTATTTGCCCCGGTGATTTGTACCGAGGACTTTGGACTCCCTCGCTTTTCGATGGAGCGCGTATGCTTTTTAGTCTGTGGAATACGTCAATTCATGAAAATAAATAGTAACGTTTATTGGGACATTTTTATAGTTAACTGTCTCTGGCGTTCCTCGGAATTGTAAGGTTCATTTGGCTGGATAACAACTGGATTGATAGATTGAGTTTGATCGTATTTATTTTCCTCGTTTGTTCTCCCATAGAATTATTGAAAACATATTATTTGAACTATTACAGAAAGTTTTATTTAACTAAATGTTGCTTTAAAGAATTATATCATTCTGTTCAATTATTCTCTTTTTAATACACTCTTATCTTTCGCAATCATAATTTAAGCACGTTAAACACTTCTCATTTCAATCCTAAGTAAACTGTCTTTACCATTTTGAAGTTCATGAAAAACCAAAATTTCCTCCAGCAGACATTCTTATTTAACACACGCGTTCACCCATTCGCCAGCTGGAGTTTGGAACGCCGGAAGCAAGCAGTTGAAGTTAACAAGTGCCATAAGTAGAAGCGGCGTGCTCGAAGTAGTAAGAGCGCAGTACTAGTCAGACAGGGGCGCGCAGTAGTAGAGCCGTAACTATAACCAGACAGTGGGCGCCAGATGGTTCGGAAATCAAGGTGGCCCTCGATTCTCCTCTCGAGTTCTCTTCGAGTTGCGCGTTTCCAGCCGGCATTACCGTCGCTCTCCAATTACTTCTGCAACTCCGTTTTACATCAGTGGTGCGCGTCCGGAAACTCAGTGCGCGCGCGTTCGCCCCTTTCACCGGCAATAATCGTAACGTTGTAACAGGCAGCGTCGTTCGCTCTCGCGTAGCAAGTTTCGCCAACGGGAGAGAGGAAAAAAAAATATGCACCTGGCGCGAGTGACTCGTGCAAACTCCCTCGAATGGAACTTTGTTGACCTTATCGGTGCCAGTTTAACAATCGCATCCACGTGAAATGCAATCTTGCCGTAGTAAAACTAGTCGCATTCTCGGTGGATGCTCCCTCGCGTTATGGCTGACTTTCGAGTCGGATACTTGGCGGCGAAATTGCTTTCGGCTCTTGGGATTATGTTCGTGGACAGTGGGGTTCTGCTTTTTTGTAGTTTTTGATTGTATACTACTCCTGATGATATCTCTTCAAGTCTTTGGTAATTAGAGGAATTCGTAGTATTTAAATGTTAATTAAAATCGCTATAAATTTGTCATAAAATAATAATATATCCAGTTTTCGTGCTTCTCTTTGCAATAAATCTTGAAGTTTTTGTCTTTATCGAAATTAGAGCGTGTAATCGAACATGGTCGAAATCGTCGCGAAATTGCCCGGCTGAAAGGCACCGTGACGAGAATACTAACGATAGAAAAATCCTGATTGGAAACAATAAAACAGTATGGAAGCGCGTGACGAGGCTTTGATATATTTTTCGAGAACTATGCTTCATGGATGCTATTCACGTAACAGCAGCCTTCGTGAAACCAGAATGCTGGTAAAGGAATTGATTTTGTCAAAGCGTCGCTCGTTCGCTTCAAAACTTTCAATCTGTCAAGCTAATCTTAACAGTTGTGAATTATAGGTGCATTGAATTTCGTACACTTTAGTCTTAAACTGTTTCGATTATTATTAATAACCAAGTCGGTTTATCCATAAAAACGTGGGCTTATTAGACGACGAAGTTTAAATGAAATAATTTATTCTTTCCTTCATAATCTGCTTCAGTTCGATTTTTCAGTTATTGAAAATCCTCTGACTTCTTCGATACTTGCAGTTCATTCGTTTCAAATTCATATCAATGAAATAAAATCAGTTGCATGACTAACCTCATCCAAAATACTATCAACTATTTCTCATAAAAAATAATTAATGTCGAAGGAAACCAAAATCGTACTAATTCGTGAGTGTCCCTAAACACTTTAAGGTTAGTCAGGGATTCGCCGCGGGCCCAGTACACCGCGGCAGGGATTAATATGAAAACTATAACGGCAGTGCTAGCAGGAAATAATTACGAGAGCGATGCGCGTTGCACGCGTACGTGTGCTTTTCGCGCGATAGCGGGCGGAGGAGATGCACTACAAAGGGAAACACAGCGGGCGCGCGTTTGTATTCCGGGCGCGCTGCCGCTCGCCCAGGGCACGCGTTCGATTTAATTAATCTTGCCTCTATTCCACGCGGTGGAGCACATCGTTCCTCCAAGCTGGCGTTCCTCCTAGAAAGAGACAAAGAGGGACAGAGAGAGAGAGAGAGACCGAGCGATGAGATTGCAGTCGGCCGGAAATTCCGTTTTTACAGCCATGTAATGCTACGTCCATTTTCGCCCTACCCGCTTCCTCCCTCGTTCTCTTGGCATGAGATTTTTCTCTTGGAAGGTTCGCTCTCTCTTTCTCTAATATAGGCTACCCGCTTTGATATCCGTCATTTTATTAAACCCTCCGAGTTCCGATCTTTAATATTAAAAGGCTGTTTTTATAAGTGTTTGAGATACTTATCGATGTTTAATTAGAGGAAGTTCCTGTAGATTCTCTTTTTTTAAGTCTGTTGTAGGAGTTTAATTATGTTGACAGTTTTTACATTCCATTAAGAGCCTCCTAATTGGATTCTTTCATCTGTACTGCAATTTTATAATTCCTGATATTATACTCGACTTTGTAGTTTCCTGGTAGAATTGTGTCGAAACAGATTCGAATGTTATTTCCAGAGAAGATTAACCAAATATCCTTTTCCCATCAACTATTGACTAATAAATATTGCATTATTTATCTCTCATACAGGATGTTCCAAAGATAATAACAAAATTTCAAAAGGAATAAGATACTGTTACAAATTCACAGAAGACATTTACAGAAACCTATTACTCGTGAAATGAAATTATTATTACCGTCCACATAAAAAATCATCCGCATGAAACCAACTAACACATAATAATAATACACACCAAAAGTGTGGTAGGACAGTGTCAGTTGAAAGACAACGGACTCACCCCGTACATGAAGAGAGCGACGTCAGAAATGCCCTCGGGCGTTATTCGACTGAGTGAGCAGGGGTGTCTTCCGGTTGCATTGTCAATGCTGGTTGTTGCGCGGGAAGAACGGCTGGCTGGTTTCAGACAAATTGACCAGCCGAAGCCTCCTCTCTCAGTGGAGGAAACAGGCCAAGGCATCCCTTACACCGATTCTCTCTCCCTTCTCTCTTGACCCCAGCTCCTCCGCGATAAAGACATGATCCGTGACTCGGAGCCTTGTTGTCCTTGCCCGCTCTACCTGTGTGTATCCCCGGACCCTAATTAGCTCCTGGGTTACACTGCCTGCCGAGCGCAAACAACAACCCCCTTCCGACACGTTAACGCCAGTTATGAGGGAATTCACTGCGCTATGTATGCCGCTCGCACTCTCTCCCCCCCCCTCTCTCTCTCTCTCTCTCTCTCTCTCTCTTTGTGTGTATGCGTGTGCGCGTGTATGCAGTGGAACCTTGCCGAAGGTTCAGGACTCGTGACTGACCGATAACCTACGGCGAGGTCGTACTTGCCTCCAGGCTTGGTCTCTGATGAGAGGATTCATGTCTGCTGTGTTGCCCTAGTTCTATTGTAGTTCTGTTATCAATGTTTTATTCTATTCTTGTAGTTAATTGTATTTCAATATTTGAATGGATAATGTTTATTGCTTATCGCGTTGTAATGGGGTTTGTGCGAGTTAAGAATGATTTAATTTAAAGGATCATTGCTGTAAATGTCTTTGTTGTGGAAATCATTCCTAGTGAAATTGTTGGGTTATTTTTAAAACTGTTTGTATAAGTAATTAATGTTGCAATATTTTATAGTCTGTAAAAATCTTTTTAATATTAGATATATTATTCCAGTAGAGAATATTTATTACCTAGTGCAATTAACTCTGAATCTTTAAAATTCTGTAGTCCACATAATTCTGAATTCTACCGCAAAATCACGAACCTATTGCAGCAAACTGCTAACTCATTTGCAACATCAGAGCTAGTAACATTCAAAGGATTACCGCTCTGTAATATCTTCGATTCGAGTTTAAGAGCTAATGGGACTAATCTCAAAAGCGAAGTACCACTTTGAAGCTCAGAAAGCTATCTCGTGCGGGAGGGGTGCTGATACATACGTTAACGCTTATAAGCCGAGATCGGCGTCAGTTTACCAGACAGGATCGCGTGGTATTAGAGCCATAGAAAGTGCGAGAACGAAAGAGATTTTTTCCACTGACGTCCCAAAGCTCCGAGCGAGACGAGCTTTCGTGCGAAAGGGTAACACAGAGAGAATTTTTAACGAGGAAAGCACCCTTCACCCTTTCTCTCTTCCTCTCTCCAAAGCAATTCCTCGGTAAAGACGAAGAGTAAAAGAGAGAGGGAGAGCGCTCTGCTGTCTTAACGTGTGTACTGATCCACTTGACGGTATAACTCGTACTTAGCCTCCCTTTGAACCCCTCTGCTGGTAAGGAACCGGCCCTGATGAAAATATTTTCCTCGAACGTCCCTCTCGAGACCCTTTTCCTTAGTCTATGGAATCAGCTGCTTTCCAAATGACGAGAACACTCTCTCGAACTAGTTTTTCTCTGGCTTTCCGTCAGTCCTTGTGCGCTCCTAGGTTTTGCTAGATGTTTTTTTGGAGGTAGTGTATTAACGTTTTGACTGCCATATCAGCAGAATTCAGAATTCACTTTTATAAAAATATTAAAAATCTTAATAAACATTTTTATGAAAGTGTATTGAATGAATTGAAAATTCTGAAAGAGAAAACTCTACACAATATTATTTATTTCACTGACTTTATCAAATTGCCGAAACAGTAATGAAAAGCATACGAAAACGAAAGTCAAATCACTATTCAACTATAATACAATTTAAAAAAATCTATCAAGCCATTTTCTCTTAATGCTGAAGCGATTCAACTCGAAATAGGACATTTAAATTCGAGGAATTGGAAAGCCATTCGCACTAACCAGGAATATGAGCGAATTTCACGGGGAATTAAGAAGGTCAGTCGAGGCAGAGTGTATAAGTGGCAGCTAGGAAGAGGGTGATGATTGGGGGTTGTCGGCGGGCGGGGGTGGTCTCATTTAAATGTACGATACCGCTCGCCTCTTATCGTATTATGGTAAATACGTGGTCATAGCCTTGCACAGCAGCGCCAAGCGTCCGGAACGGGAGTAGAAACGGCTGCATCGCTGATTGCAAATTGACTTCGCTACCGAAATAATACCGTGCCGTTGCACCAGTCTCCATTTTCCCTCTATCACACTCTCTCTCTCTCTCTCTCTTTCTCTCTAACTCTCTTCGTTTCCACGTTTTTTCTCGTGCGTTCTGCCTCTCCGCCTGGCAATTCTTATTGCGCCGAGTTCGTTACCACTCGTCTTGTTTTTGTTCCCTTGTTTTTCGCGCCAGTCGTTTTGGCTCTCGCTGCTCCATCGTTCGTCTCTCCTTCCAATGATTATTGTTTCCCACGCTTCCGCGCACTACTTTCCACGGTGTATTACTGTTGCCTCGACTCTTATTGGAACTGCGTTACTTTAACGAATGTATCCGTTTCGAGCTGTAGATTTCGTGCTGCGAGTTGTGTGTTCGTGTAAATGTGAGTCTTATGTATTATTTGATACAGTAACTATCGAAATTCGTTCAATTTTTTTTATCGCTCGCAACGTCAATATAAATTATATCTGCACAAAGTATAATTTCTTTCTCTCTCACGAGCGTGTTAAGGAAAAATTTCATATAACTGCGATTTCCATTAGTGCTGAAAAGACCGACGGAGAAAACAAAAATCATACGCGAGGTAAAGAAGAGAGATATTGAGGACGAATGAAAAGTATCTCGTTTCAGCTCTCTCAAAAAAAGAGAGATGAATAAAGACCACCTTTGCGAGAGACTGCGAGGATAAGCGTGAGGAAGAGTGAGCGAGGGGACAGGTGGGGGGTGTTAAAAGGTAATTTAACTCGGCCTCGTCTGCTAACGAGCGGCCTTACACGCTCTCTGGCAAGCGAGGTCGTGCGAGATCGCGCTGCGTCGCTCTCCTGTGGCATCAGCCTGCGCGAAAACGTTTAATCGACAATCACGCCTCGATTGTCGCCCGCCGCCCTATACTACTGCCTTAATTGCGGCGCATTAATTATAACGGTATGATTATTGGCCCGTGATCCTGATTACCCACCAACGCCACCAGCGCTCCCCACTGCTCGAGCCGTTACCCTCCTACTCCTCGTGTCGCATATCCGCAACGATTAGCCTTGTCTTTATACCCAGCCGATCCACCTGGCAATCTGCCCGCACTTGCCACCTTGCCTCGACTATTCTTCCGATACGCGTGTCACCGACTTTACTTTAAAGTTTTCAAACTTGTTGCTCCGCTGATGCGTTCGTGTTAGGATCAATTGGTATTTTGATCTGTTTGTTGTTTTGGGAGTGTGTTGGGTTCGGAATTACAATGGCATTTTTTTGATGGAGTGAAACAGTTTTCTTTTTATTTTTAATTTCGTTCTAAGACAAATAGCAATCCTGGAAGCAGTCGATTTTATTTTTCTTCTCTAAATAATAAGATTTATCACTTCATTTCTTAGAACCTTCAAGAATTAATTTCATTCCGAATTAAACACTGCGAATCAACGATTATAACACTCTCAACAGTACTAATCTCTCCCCAATAATTGATTCCCCCGAAGTGGTAAGCCACTCATTAAAACTAATCACTATCGCGGCAGACAAGCGCCAAAAAACAGTGGCGACATTACTCATCAAAGGCAGCCACCTCCAAAGCATTTAATTAAGCGGTGCGCCGGAGGTGGCGAGTGGGAAATGTCGCCACGAAAAGGTTCGTTAAGAAAGAGGTTAACTAGTCACGAAGGACCTTTCACACACGTGCATCGCTCGCAAATACATATATTCTTGTATTAAAGGTGTGTGGGTGGCAGGGCCGAAGTTTAAGTTCCGGGCTGAGCGAAGGACGCTCGAGATAATGGTTGGTGCTTACGACGGCACAAAGGGAAAGATGCCGACGGGCCCGTTCGCGACAACTACGGCTTTAGTCTCTTAATACCCATCGCGCCACGAAACACACGGGTCAGAGGAGCAAGGAAGAAGGGGAGGAAGGCCCAAGGACTTAATACCATTTGCATATCCTGAGCCTTCGCGCGAACCAACCCTTCACCCGCGCTTTTAACAATCTCGGCGAAGAAGAGCTGCAACTTTCCTGCCGCTCGCTCCTCTTTTCGTTTCTCATGGAAATCAGCTGCCTTCGCCTCGATTGTTCCCGGAAGTACAGTGATTAGTGGCGACCGACTGCTTGATTGCGCACTTGATGCCCACCACCGCGCGGCAGCCGCGATCTTTTGATTCTGTTGTTAGTGAAATTTGAAGATTCCAGGCTTTCAAGGTCAAAGTTATTTTTGAGGAACTTTGGGGTTTTTTTGTTTTAACCGATGAAATAGTTGACCGCCTTAGTTGCCAGTGATTACCAACTATTGCAGGAGAAATTGCTTATTGCTTGTCTTTATCATTCAGCTTGCAAACGGAGACTAAATATTCGATAGCAACAATCGACCTTAATTAACCCAGACGATTATTATTAACCCGTCACCCAAAAGTAAAACATCCCATTTTCGCCGGAGATCAAAGTGCATCCTCGTTTATCGGAAACATATTATACACACGGGGACTTTTAACTGTCATCTCCGCGGACATTTTTAATTAATGAGAGGGACTGAATTACTGAAAGATCGGTAATTATAACCTCGGGCGTTTTTTTCGCGACCGTCAAAGGGAAGTATGGCGGTCGATCGCGAAACGAAAGGGAAGGGCAAGAGAGGGGGCGGGAACGGTTCCCCTTAATTTGCATGAAAAGCACGCACCCACATGGTGGTTTTATTGGGATTTCATTAATTACCCGCCGTCGCGGATCCGCCGTCAAATCGACGATTATTGGATTCACTGAATTCGCGTGAGAATCCGCCTTGATAGAGAGTCGAATAAATGGACGAGCGTGCAGGTATAGACCCGCCCGAAATAATTAGAGCACAGAGAAACACCGAGTTAAATGCCCCCGCACATCGCTTATAATTAGATGCCACCCTTTTTCCTCGCGCCGACGGATTAAATTGCCTCGGACGCGCTTGAAACTGTCTCCGACACTGTTTTATTGATGGCATGTTTGTGGAAGCTTGTTTTTTTTATAGCCATTCGTTTGCGAATTGGAAGACAAGGATTCGACAAATTTATTGGCTCGGATGCGTATTGTGGTATATGCGATTGTTATTTATGGGAGATTTATTAACTGACACTTGCCACGAGGTTGTCCTTCATCTTTAATTTCTTCTAGCTTTTTGAATAAATCTTCACAGAAACTATCTTAGGATAATTGTGACTTTTTTATTGCAACCTTGTGTATTGTTTGAACACATGCTTTGATTACCGAAAATGAGTCATAAACAATTCTTCATTGAAAAAAGACTGCAGTGAGAGAATTCCTGTCGTCATTCGTAGTTATGAATGTCCCCATTCTAGTTCCGTACCAATTTTTCTCACTTTGTTCAAAGTACTTTTGCTATCTTTTCCACTGTGCTCTACATTCGTCTGTATAAACATGGTAAAAAATTCATTATCTCGTATTTTCCATGAAATAATCCGGCATTTACTGAAACCAAGAAACTTTAACCAAAAAATCATTTGAAACAAAGGAATATAAAGCTTTCCACGAAATTGCCGTAGAGTTCGAAAACAAGAACCAGGGAGAAAAGAGTGATATGACGAAGAGGAAAAAGCGAAATCGCAGGAAAGAGGTTATATGAAACGCACTGCGGTATTTGCAATACCCTTCGAGTTAATCCCGATCGAATAAAAATGTTTTTATTGTCCAAGTAGACCAAGCCAATCGGAATACTATATCACCAGCGGTGGTCCAGCACAGCTTCCCTCCATACTATGAAACCTAGAAACACTGTATATTTTTGTTTATGTTTTCTTCCACCGGACACTCTATAAATAGAAACGATCGCCGGCGAACGATGAAAATATAAATTCGCCGGGATTTACGCCTGACGTCGCTTCGCCCAAAGATTTTTCTCCCTCGCTTTTTTTCGCTTTTCCAGTTATTTTCCGCGATCCCGGCGTCGGGCGCGGCTGTTCGACAATGGGGTAAACGCACCGAGCACTCTGATGCATTTGAATCTCTGATGCGTAATGTGGGGTTGACCCTTTTGTGCTACTTTTTGCCGGAAACAGTGCACCGGTGAATGACATTACCCCGAATAGGGAACAGTAAAACCGGCGACGAAAGATTTGGAATCATAGTTTCGCGTGGAGTTTGCTTTCAAGCCCCGCAAGTGATGAATTATATGTGCTATTCAGAAAGTTCATAGGAATTTAATGTGTGCTATATTAACACTATGCAATTAGACAGAAGTATAAATATTAAACGATACAATACAGTATTGTACATAAATCTCTATGAATAATATTACTTCACGTATAAATCGAGAAAGAAAGGAAATTCCGAGAGAAATTACAAAACTACAAAAGTACATCAATGGGAATTAGATTATTAAAATTAATATAATCGATCGAATCTCATTTGCAAGGACTATTCGAGCGAGCTTAGTGCATAAAGAATTCAAACGTGTACTTCAGTGCATTTACCCGAACAAAATATCGAAACCTTGCAATAGCAGGTAACAGAATCGAATTGAGCATTACGCATCGATTACTAGTAATACCGGCATGCGCGGTCTACGCATATATCGCTCTCGACGCGAGAGCAATCCACAGACGATTATCGAGAGTCTTATTAACCATGCTTCGACGCGGCACAAACGGCCGCGCAGAATTAATCCAATCGGTTAATGCTTCATCTGACAGAATCGGTTGGTTTGATAGGCAGCCAAAGCTTGATGTCGATTATCGATCGACGTAATAGTGTAATCGTAATGCATTGCCGCAACGAATCAGTCTTAGGCAGGTGTTGGGCCTTGCGAACAGGGCGAAGATAATACTGTAGCATGCACCCCTTCCAATTTCGACCTAGAACAGACAAAATTAGCATCTGTTAACAAACTGATTAACATAGTCACTGGTGAGCTATGTGACCATTCCATTTATTCCTTTGTAACATCCGGAGTAATACAATTGCTGTGTTAATACTGGAAAATTGAACTAATTGTTAATTAACTGATCAATCAAATTAATTGTACATAGTAAGACAGTGAGACGTACACGGTGATTGAGGTGCCTTTGTGTTAAGCTACTTTGATCACTCTGTATAATAATATATTATACTAACTGTCATACTCAGCTTCACCAGGGTGGCATTTCGTGTGCCTGTGGTGGACTTTAGAGGTGGTTGAAGGGTTGGGACCATCATATTAATTTGTTTAAGATATCGAAGAATATAATATCATTATAACATACTATAAACTACAGAGAACTATAAAATTACTACACAATTTATAACTATCGTATTTACGGCAACATACTTAACAATGGTGATCCTCAGACAATTGGATCACCTTGCACACAAAGAAACCGTAGAAGAAAACGGAGATCGTTCATGATGTCAAATATACTAGTTTCCTAACATTTCTTTGCGATTAAGTGTAACGAGCCGGAGACACAGGGAGTATCGTGTACAGTGCGTGCAGCAGGTTAAAGCTGAAACGGTGGGACAGGGTGGTTGGATTTACGAGGCAGGGTGAGGAGGAGGTGGAGAGGCTGGCATGGTTGCGGGAGCAAGGTAAACGATATTTGCGAGGCGGGCAAGGATCGATAGCAATTTAACCGGGCTTCGCCATTCTGCAGTGGAACACCTCCCAGCGGTACATCCAGCGCTGGTCCACCAGTGGCATCACCATCACGACCACGAACACCCTTGCTACCCTCGTACCTTCTCTCTCCCTCTCTCTCTCGCATAGCCCTTTTCCTCTCCTTCATCAATTCACCCTTCTCCTACCCTTTCTCTTCGTCGCTGTCTCCTCTTCTAGACTCGCTTTCCCTTCTCTCTCTCTCTTTCTCTCTGCCTCGCGTAGCCCTTTTCCTCTCCTTCATCAATTCACTCTGCTCCTACCCTTTCTCTTCGAGGCTCTCCCGAAGGCAACCTGGCCTAGTCGGGGCTCATCCATATACATCGGCGAAATTAATATCTCGCCTTGGTTCGCACCAAGCTGAATAAATGCGCGCTTCCTTCCACGCCGCGACCACCTTGATCAACCCCTTGCCAGCCCCCAGCATCCGCTTGTTCCATGCTACTCACCTTTTTCTTACCGCGCTCTACCCCCCTCGGTTTTTATTGTTGCGAGAGCAACCCCCCGCAGGGGACAGATGGCGCCACTCGGCTGACCAAGTTTCTTTATTTCCTGATTTTAGATGATCTCATTTTTTAACCCCCCCATCTTGTTACAAAGAGCATTGGGATTCGCGTGAATGTAATTTCGGGCGGTGACAGTCTTTGGTGAATCGCGTTGTTAGGAGAATGGTATTCTTTGGTGATTAGTAGTAATAGGAGTTTCTTTGTATGTGGATTTTTTAGTAACGTCATTCAAATATTGCAGGATTGTAAATATATAAAGTGTTTTGGAAATTAGATAGATAGGAAAGCATGAAAATATGAATTATTTCAGTGTTTCTACATTTCTTTTATTTCGATTATTAAATCAATATGGGTAACAGATTTTTTTGTTTGGATCCTTTGTCCTTCACAATTTGTCTGCACAGGCATTTTGTTAATTGACGTGCATATATGTGAGCAAATCATCATGTAGGCTTTTTACAATATTTTAACACACCAAAATACCTATGTCATACAATGCTTTCCCTTCTTTCCATTCCATTAAAATATACGTTACACAGAACATATGTCCGAATATTTTTGTGACGAAAATTCAAACGGTAGACATTAAATAAATAAATGATTCGACTCCAAAAATTACAGTATGCCCTAATTTACTAAAAAAAAAACATTTAATTGATTAACACTATTACAAACAAACGTATAATAATCTAAAAATAACTGCAATAATATTACGAACAGAAAGATATCGGAACATTAATAGGAGTGCCTGTATTTCTAGGGAGTAAATTGCAATTTGATAGTTAGCCGACTAGAGCGAACCTAGTCAGACAGGCAAGCAGATTCGCTTTTGCAGAGGTCGGCGAGCGTTGGTCGGTCGTTCGGTGGCGGTGCGCGCGTTTCATCGCTCTAACCCCAGGGCTGCTGAAGTCCGCCGCGTCTAGATCAGGTGTGCTGCTTATATTTACATATTTAACTAAGCCAGGAGCGAGCGCCGGCATGCGGAGAGTACGGCGTGGCGGATGTGCCGGGCGCGAGCATTAACGCAAACGCGCCGCGACGGATAATCTGGAATATATTAATCCGGACGGTGGCGCACAGCGTCGCTTTGAATTAACGCCCAGCACCCCTGCTGGATTCGTACGTATGCGCGCCTCGCCACTACGCTAGAGATATGTCGAAGCGGACAAGTGCACACCGCGCGCACTACCACCGCGCCATGCATATTGCAGAAATGTTAATTCCTTGCCTAGCCATTCTCCCCGCTCACCATCTTTCATCTATTTTCACTACTTTCGGGCCTTTCGTACCTCTGCCTTTTCCCTTTCAGTGACATCGTGTTTCCTTCATTCTGAGATGTGCAGTTTTTGAAAAGAAAAATTTTTAGTGCACTCACTGGTTTGGAAAGAAATTCATAATTAAGGCTCGTGCAGAGTACAGACATGGTAAAAATTAAGCGTGTAATTAAAATTAATGTTGAGAGGGGGTAAATGCAACTTTACAGTGTTTGTGAATCGATATTAACTAATGGTCTGTTTTGAAGGAGTTGATACGTGGGAATTCATATTGTAATGACCCGTTTTTATTATTCTCTATTTAGTATTATTGCAACAACTGTGGAAAATAGTATAAAAATAATACAAACTTCCGCACGAACAATTCGAAATTTCTAATTTGGGGAACTTAGAGAACGTCAAACAACCAAAGTATTTTCCTTCGAGACTATTTTTTAGCATATTCATATAAGTAAAACATGAAAGTAAACACGGCTGTCCTCCGAATACAACAGGATTTTTATGCAGGAAGCCGCGGGTTTTTACATATCCTAACAAGACCAGTTCATAGCTTATTCATGCGCGTAAAGTATAACGACAAACATGGCTTCACTGTCAAAACAATGGTATTTATTCAGATAGACACAAAAATATTAAAAGTAAAAATTCCCCAGCAAGTCTGTTATCGAAATATTTGTTTACTTTTTACACTATACATAATAAACTGTTCTGGACGAACTTCACTTTTTAGATGACACAGTACAATTTTCAGTTTATTCCTAACAACTTTATGTATATGTCTGATGAACAACATATCATTTTGTACATCTGTGTGTGCTCCAAAGCGGCACACAAATAGACAACAATTGTCTGCATGTATTTCGAAATAGTAAAAATCTAAAATAATTAGAATAATTCAAGTCAAATTATAAAAGCCACTGTAAAATAAGTAATTTCTGAAAGTGTAAACCATAAGTTCGTACTTTACATGCTATCAATTTCCTGCTTACGTAATTTAGATAATTTTCACTGCCACGGAAATCAAAGGAACTATTGTAACATCATTTTGCGCATTCATCTCTCGGCTTGGTCTAAATATTCATGGCAAGTCTGCCTTCGGGTAACACCGACATTTCCCCGTCGACATTTTGATTAATGACAGTCGAACCACCCACGGCTGCATTTATGCCATTCAAGCTCGCGTCACTCTTATAAATGGTTCGCAAATTCGAAATCATTATTCGCCAAAAGCACTGCGTTATTTGATCTAAAATGCATATTCAATGCATGATTATTACCATCCGGCTTTTAAGGAAAGCTTTCGGGTTGCCGGAAAAAATAAGGCCAGAATTAGGTGATCCGTGTAGGAAATGTTTAACGTGAAAGAATCGCTTCGATCGTCGAATTCATCGAACAATGCGTAGAGTATCAATAGGGGAAATGTATTGTTACTAAAGAGTGAAATCAGTGAAATAAAACAAGGCAGGATTCCAAACATTTCGAGTGCTTATTTCTTCGAGTCGTTCGCCATTCTACATATTTTTATAATTTTAATAGAACTTCCTATAGTTAATCGGATAAAATATGTATATCAACATTGCAGAATCTATTTAGTTCTTTCTTATCACTAAGCAGAACTTTACATTTCACTCTATCATAAAAATTTCATGTTATTCGCTAATACAATTAATTAAACATTGAAGATGACAATGACAAAACTAACTCTTTGGCACAAATAACTGTAAAATTGCCTGTTCTCGTGCGACTAATAGTTAATTACTGACACCGACCGCGCCAAAGATAGTAGATGCGGCAACGTACTACACACAATGGCAGTGGGACGCTCGCAGAGACGCCAATTATTTTCGTGGTATGCGCTTTGTAACATGCCGGAATCTTGTCCGTCTGTCGGCACCGCTTGCCAACCTCGAGGTCATCCAAGCTGGCAACATCATACGCGATCGAACATCGTGAAAGGCGCACTCGCCAAGTGTTGGTAGCGCGATTGATAATTGATCGAAGGGGTGAAAAAAAAGCCGTTGGTGCCAACTGTGAGGACTTTCTGCTTTGTAAGTTCTCCCTAGAATTCTCAACGAGAGTCTTGGAATGGCGAAAACTGGGCTAAGAAATCAAATGCGGTATTTTAAAGGATATAAAATAATGAACAAAATAACTAAATTATATTATTTTACCTAGATTTACTATATACTAATTATTCTGACTGATCTAATAATTTATATAAATCTGTTTATATGAAACATAGTATTGTATTAATTTAAGAATACTCTAAATTAAGATTTCGCATTGGTTTTAATCGTAAACTATTTTATAAATCATCCTTCCTTCATACATCACAATTGATACCAAAGTACGAACTTAGAGACGCGAGAAATTCAATCAATAACGAAGATAGATATTGCGAGGGGGAACTTTGGCAAATTGGCGAATGGAAGACACAGCGATTTATCCCTACTCAATCTTGATGGGGAAGTGTGAGACATTTGGTAAATAAGGTCGACTTGTCTTGTTCCAGGGAACGGAAATCTGGAATTCTTCGATAGCGAGAGCGGGCCGGACCTCACGTTATCACCTCAGACCTTTACGTCGACGGCGGAAGCCTTCATCAATGACAATAGCGACAGCCTTGGTGTACCTGGGGACAACGATACGGGTGAGTCAAAGAAAATCCTCGTCCTCTCCCATATAACGAACCTCTTCACTCATGTGATGACCTATTCTTCGTTGGGAAAGCACGCTTCGCTTGGAAAATGGGTGTCCTGGTTTAACGAATCGAAAGATCTTATTCTCCATCCAAACACTTGAATCTCACGGTGATGCTTTTGTCACGGAATCAGAGATTTCAGTATATATTTTGTGAAGTGATAATATAAATAATAATATGTAGTGAATGTAATCAAACTCTTTTATTTTATTTTATTGCACAGGAATGAAAATATGTCTGTACATCACCCAGTATGTAACAGGGGAAAAGATTTATTCTAGAAATTTATATAAATTGTAGCAGTGTTTCAATTTTAATGTAACCCAAATAGTATTATTTTTAACCAAACAGGTGTAAGGTACATTTAACAAAATGCTTAAAGTAAATCAAACCCTTCATACCATTTAATTCTTTTATCAACTCTATCATCGCATTTCAATTTATGAAATCTATGGTAGAAAACCCTTAATTAGAACCGAAACTACTATGCATTCAGACCATACCAACCACTAAATTCCCCAAGAAAATCCCCACAAAACTCTTATCTAAAACATTGCCAGACGATTCTTATTCCCGAAACTCGATGTAATTTCTTCTCATTACAAATCCTCGTCGGTATTTCTCTCCAAGTTATATACATTTCTCTAATTACCCAGATTAACCGAGTGCTCCACTCCAAACTATCGAAAGTGGTCACGTGTCCTAGGAATCCTTAGTACCTTGGTGATAGCGGAGATCTTCTATGCAGGGCGTTCGTAGAAATCTCCAAGCATTCCTACCGACTTATAATGGTACTGTCGGAATAGGAGGGTGGGGGTGGGGGTCGGGGTCGTACATTTAAACGTTTTAATCTCGCAGTTCTGTGCCGGGGCTGTTTTAATTTAATCGAGGCTGGGTAAAGTGGGGGCCCGCCGATCGTTTAGAGAGTCGTTAGGCGAAGGAGAGCGTTACGGGGGTTGGGGTACAATGCATTAACGTAATTGTTGCGCTCCTCGTCAGTGCCGAACACACTGCCGCGTTACAAGTGCCGCCGCTTCTCCTTGTGTGCGCGACGTGTTTCCTCTACCTTGCCGATGTCTCTCTCTGTCCATGTAAATGTATGTGTGTGTGTGTCTAGTTGGTAGCAAGTCGGGGGAGGCCATTTCCGTGCGTGCGCTTCGGTACATAATGCCCATTGTTTCCGCAAATATAACGGAAGGCGGCCTACGCGCGCGCGCGCGCGCGCAACTCGCCCGGCAGTTACGCGCTAGCGGCGTACAATGTCGGCATTGTTTCCTTGGGACATGTCGCGCCCCCATGTCCGTGATGATCGAGACGCCTCTCTTTTCAGAATTTTAGACCACCGCCGCTTTAAGGCGACTCGCAACAAATACTGTGTGAGACGGGAAAATTGCGCGTCCGCCGCATTGATGGTTTCAGTCAGTGTTGTACGGGTGCGTGGAAATTTGGGGCTGTTTATTGGTTTCGACTTTTTGACGATGTGTTGAGTGTTCTTTGAATGAGAGATGTTTTGTTTTGTAACCCTTAAGAAATATTTCTGTGTCTTTGAATGTCTCTGGGGTTTTCAATGCCTTTTGTGGTTTATTAAAGTCGTAGTTTAATTATACATTTACTGATTGAGGAAATTTAAGAAATTAGCGGCACTTTTATCAATGGCGTGATTCTAAGATTAATTTAAATTTGATTGTCAGCAGTGAAACGTTTCCCTTAACAAAAATCTTGATACGTTTCCTATCTGTACGCAGCATTGACAAATCAAACTATTTTATTATATTTATTGCTGATTAATATTTGTGATATTGCACAAATTGCTTGATAATCATTAGTAGTTTACATTCTACAGTTTTAATATTTCTAATAGATTATAGTCTAATATCACTATGCATACAGACAAACAAACCTTGTCCTTAATAACGAAGTACTTAATTATTAGAAACATCACTGATTTTATAGCAAAAGCATCACCCTGTATATATTTACATTACACAATTTATAGTGGATCGAAGTGGTAGCGTGCCGTTGCGGAATTTTTCCGGTGCGCTCTTTCTAGCGGCGAAATGGGTTAAAGGTTTTTCACGTGGCGTGTTGTAAGTAAGGAGTAATAACGTTTCCTCAACCCGTTAATGGAATTCTCCGCGGACGGCCTCGGCGTATACCACAATTTTTGTGGCGACCACCAACACCCTCGCACTCTTCTCGTCTCTCCTCTTCCTCGTGTAATTTCGCCCGTTGGACGCGAGCCGAGAACGAGTAGTTCCCTTTGTACACCGGGAATAAGCTTAATGTGGCGCGCAGGAATCCTAGTATTGAGATTCCGATGACGCCCCTTGATTCCGAGAGATCGGCAAAATTGCTCATCGAACCTTCGATTCGACCTTCCGTGATATTTAACGCGATTTTTCTTCCCCGTCTTACTTTCGCCGATCGTTGTGTGATGGAGAACATAATCGACATTTTTCTCGAGTCGGTCGTAGTTTCTGTGAAAATTCGAAATTAAGATAATTAAAACTAAGAAATAATGTTAGTCGCACGTCGATTACTCACTTGATTCGTGCTGGTAATATTACCAGTAATATGAAACCAAAATAACACCAAATGAATTAGTTTATCTAATACGTACGTTAATTCAGTATATATTCTACAAAATAATTATCATTAATTCTCAAGATTATGCACATTAAAAGACACATGAACAATAATATCTATCATTCCAGCCGTTTCATTAATTCAGGTATACTCCAAACTAACAGTAAACATTCAAAGACACACATTCTCGATCTAGATGCTTCCACCACATGTTATAATGAAATTGCAGCACGATATATTTGCGGCACAAACAATTAGCGTGAGAGGTTCGCCAAAAGTGCGTTAAAATAAATTGAACTCGAGCCGAGCACGACTATACTCATGGCAAAAGTATGCGTGTGTGTGTGTGTATGTCGTAATAGAGCAGACGTCGCGACAGACGTGGCGGGTGTGGGGGAGGGTGAGAGCGAGGGCCGCCTAGACTAGAAGTCGCAATTATAAAACATGACATCGCGCAATCCAGTCCGGCATTTGACCACCAGTGACTCATGTGGAGTAAAGCCGAGGTTGCTGCCAGCAGCTAGAAACCATCGCGATAGTACGAGCGACGTAGCCAATAGCACCATGCCAAAAATCGTATCGGTCAAATAGTCGAACTTCGTGCTTAACTTTTTTCTTCGTGAGTAATCCACTGTATTCATGATTTTTTTGTTTTCATTCCTCGGACTCTTTTCGATTATTTATCACATACAATAGTATATTAATTATAATGTAGGTATTGGTGATTTAGGAAAGTATTGGTACACAAGTGTGTACTTAAAGTTGCTTGATTATAATTATTTTATAACCCTATAGTAATAATTCAAAAACGAGTGAATCACTTTGTATATGAGTATCCCTGAAAAGATTCATTATTTCTCCTTTTAATTATGATGGAATCGACGCTGGAAAGTCTGTAAGTCGTAGCTTTCCATCTCCAAGAGTACAATGAAATTGTGTGCAGCTTCGTTCTCGCATGGTTTTATGAATAGCGGGCGAATAAATGGCGAAGGACGTGTCTGGCGCGACGAGCGAGCGGGTAGAAAATCAAGAAGAAACAATGCCGTGCGACGAAAAAGCACGTGCATTTCGTACGTGCTTGTCCCACATCGCTTTGTCGGCCATTTGGCGATATTGCTTACACCGATATAAAATCAGTTGCTGAGGATCGAATTGCTCTACGATTTACAGCATTGCCGCATGTCAGATGTTGTGTTCAGGTTTTCTTGAATCACAAACTTTGTTGTTCGCTAAGAACATTCTATAAAAAAAGAGTACTCCCAAAGCGTACCAGTGTTTTTGCAAACAATGAGCAAGAAAGTGACTTTCTTAAGAGAAAATAAATTTCCTAGGAGGAGACAGTTTTCTTTTATAAGAAAGTGTATTCTAAAAAAATTGGGTGTGCTAATACTTTTTTTAAGGAGGCAGAGTGTTTGGTGTTTGACTTGTCTTTATATCTATGGTTAATTATAAATTATCTAGTAATTTTAATTCTACACGAATGTTTGCTAACTATTCCGTACATACTGTGTATCACAAATAATTATATTGCGGACACAATGCAGATAATATAATATACATAAAGCTTAATAAAAGATAAGCTTGACTTGTCAAATACAAAAACAAGTATTGAGTTGTTCCATAAGTTCCTACGAAATTGCAACTATTATAGCAACAGATTAATGACTTGTACATTCTCCGTCATTATTTGCCACCCCATACTGTATAACAGGATTTAGTACGTGTATACTCATGTATACTCATGCATATACATGTGCATATCCGATAAATAAGTAGAAATTTCTATTTGCATAGACATCCGGGATCAAGTTATACATACATATAGCGCTGTAGATTCTCGTATAAATGAACGACAAGCGTATTGGTCGGCGAACAGCAGTTCGGATTCCGATTTTAGGGAAGTTTCGGAACGAACGAAAGACTTCGCAGAATCGAGCAAGAACTTTTGCGCTCTCGCGCAAAGTTCATTACAACAATTTGGGGGAAACGCGAACGCGCGCGCTGCGAAGTTCGACGTGTACGCTCGCCTATGAATAAATTTCAGACGCGACGATCTATCATTTGCATATTACCCGCTTCGCTACGTGACGAGCTAACGCTACTCGCACTCGGACTTCTCACTCTGTCTCGGTGTATCGGAAACTGGTCCTGGCAGCACCGGAATTTCGAAATGTGCATGAAACTACGTGGCGCACTGCACATTTTGGGATCGAAGTGCGGCTGGTTTTGTTCGAACTTCCTAAATGTACTACTGTAGAAAGTATTTTCCCAATTTAATATTCAGTTCGTTCGAAATTTAGGAAGTTTATATTTATTATTAGTATTTTTACGTATGATTATTCATACAATCATACATTAATTTTACATTAATCATACGAACACCCGATGTATCCATTTATTATTTGACCATAACTCACACGACATTAAAACTTATAACCGACAAACCTCGCTTTATGAACACAAAAATCGAAAGTCGCTGGATAAAGCATCGGCATTACGAAATTAGAAGAAAGTGTGCGAAACAGGCGAAGTATACACTCAGACGGAATTCCAAGACTGCCTTGAAGCGTGGTGTCTGGTAATAAGACATCAGGCAACATCCACCGAGACATCGCTGTCAACGCGCGCGTCTCTGACGAGCGGGGCGGAAGCAACCGAAGAGAGTAACAAAAAAATGAGGAAGCTGGGTTGTACAGAGAGAGGGATATTGCATTCTTGTGTCGAAGCAATTACTCGCGTAACGAGATATCGCTCCTCTGTCCGCCTCGCCAGTGGAAACTTCCTCGAAGGCGGAGGCTTGCTAAGGGATGGTTGGGGGTGGTTCGGGGGTGGGGGTGGGTAGACACGGGATGGAGCAGTCTCCAAGCAATGTGAAATGCTTGACTGCGAGGATCGCGTCCAGCACTCCTCGCTTTCCTTCGACCTTCCTGTGCCTCGTGCTTCCTTTCATCGCGAAACTTCTCTCTTCTCTGCCTTTGGCACTCGCTGACTGTGCTCTCGTGCTTGTTATCGATGGGACTTCATCGCTGCCTACCCCCTAAGCAAGCAGTTTGTGCCGGCAGGAACGCGCTCCCAGTACCATCGCACCGTGAAATCTCAGGGAGCCTTAACAATTTTAGAATCCAATTTCCACGCTTGCGAGCTCTAATTGTTGATTACACTTGCTTTTTTCCGGTGTTATTCGTTATCTGTTATTATCTGATGAGCATTGTTGTTAATTGGTATTCGGGTTGTATCATAATTTGTGATTACAACTTGTGATCGAGATAGAATTCTATACGAGCTTGTTATTATTACCTTTGATATTTCTAACATTCATAAAATCGATAAAGCTTCGCAAAGACAATAGTAATAATTCTTTCATCGAATATCAAAATAGAAACTGATCACTGCCACGTCGAACCAATTCTCCCAGAAAATACTCCATCGTACTACGCCTTTAGTTTCATTTCTACCGCGGAGTGGCGCTGTAAGTCGCGCCAGACATAACTCTATTTCGTTGGGGTGTGCTCTGTGTTTACTCTCGGCGAGAAATCGGCGCTGGAGGTGTCACCTCCAGTGATACAGAGTGCGAGAACGAGAGGATGTGTATCGACGCGAGGAGGTCGCTTTTAATGGAGGTCTTATCCAGCCGACGTCTCTCCAATATCTTCGCGGTAAGGATCGATTCTTTTCTATCCATTCAGCATCGATATTAAGACCGCAGGCTGTCGGGCCTGGAATCAATTATTTGCCGGCATCTGCGGCAACATCCTCCGCACTCTCCTTTTCTTCGCTCGGCTTTCTCCACTTTTCCCAGCAGACTGAATGAATCGGGAGAGAAGCAAGGATTTCCACTTTTTGCCCCCTGTTATACCTAACCTCTCTCTCTCTTCCCTCGGTTTTCCCGCCTGCCGGCACTGCCACTTTTTCACTTGATGAAGGAGCACCGGAGGAGAGGAGAACTTGACGCGGCGCATCGCAGGCCAACTCGCCTCGTCTTAACTTTCGGCGAGGAGGAAACCTTGTTAGAAAAGTACTCGCCTCGCTTTGTGTGTACATAACGCGATACTCCCGTCGAGTGGCGTCACCGGCGCCAACGGCACATCTGTAATCAGTTATGTAAATGGAATAAGAGCTGTTTACGTTCGGGGCGAGTCGACGAAATTTCTGAGATCTTCCGCGCTGCGAGACACGACTCTTCCCGGCAATGAGAGCTACAGAGCGACATAACCTCACCGAAACTTTCCATTAGGACTCGGTTGTCCGATTAATTCGTTCGTGGCATCGTTTGATTTAGCTTTAATAGGATATTCCTTTGAGTCGACAGTTTGGAAAGAGATCGAAGCATTTTAGCCGCGCGAATTCCTATCAGGGTCCTTGGTACGCATTCAGGGGTAGCTTTGCTTCAACGATCAATTGCGGGAGATCGTAAAAGCTGGACGTAAGCGGGCTGTTCGATGACCAGCATATGCTGCACACTCGAATAACATTGAATCGCTGCGGCATCGGCTTTCATACTGCTTTTGCCATCCTTTGTGATTGCTCCTGCGGGTAACATTGATGTCTGTATTTAGTTGACGCTCCAAAGCTTTCTTAGTATTTCGAAATTCTAGTTTGTACGAAATTAATTCTATTATTTTTTTTAAATCTGTCAAACTTTTTATTTAATAACTTCGAAACGATCGATACGCGGGTTTGACACTAAGCTAATGAGAATCAGAGCCACTTTTTCACTTCCTATTTCATCTCTCTATCAGTATCAAATTATTAGACGAAATTCAGATAAGTGACTGTTTTTTTAAAGGAGCTAGTCTCCGCATTATTAATCCGCGGCTTGAGCGGCGGGCTTTCAAGCGCGATAATAACTTTCGCCTGCTCCTTCGTTCCATTAATAAGTAAAAGTAAGAAGCGCCATCCTTTCGAGTTAATGGTAACAACGTCGTAAAGAAGAATTGCAAGGAGCGAGAACGACGGCCTTAATTAATCGATTCGGAGCGGCGAGAGTGGCTCCAATATACATAAACTCGCGGCGGCAAAGCGCCGGTTGTTAGATGGAATCGTAAAAATCCACGCTTTTCTTGGCTCTCTTGAACTTCGCCTTTCGCTCCGAGTGAACTCTGTCCAAGTTTTTACGATGGCTCGCCCTATTTTCCCTTGGCAATGAAATCCGCCTGTGCCTTTCTCTCTCTCTCTCCCCCCTTTCCATCTCTCTTTCTCTCTCTCCTCCACTTTGGTCCATCTCGTACAGATTGAATTGCGCCGGGCAGAACGAACGCCTTCCATTCATAATAACTTTCTTATGTCTGATATCGTCGTCCTGCCTTACTTTTCAATATCCGCCACCGGATTTTCCACCAGCTGCGCTCAGGGATCAGTCGATTCGCGGACGACCCATTTCGGAATTAGTACCACGCGTAGATTCACTTCGGACGTTTCCCCCATTTGGGGCTTTTGACTCGGATTCTTCTTCACCGCATCAACGAAGAAATTTTATTGCCTAGTTGGATTTCTGTTTAAATTGCTGCCTTTAATGTTAGTGTTAGTTTATGTCACGATTGAATACTTGATAAGTTAAATATCGAACTTTTGATTAAAAAGAAGTTAAAAAGTAATAATATAAATTTTAATATTAGAAACAATGTATAATAAAAGATGTGCGTACATTATCGTACAACAAACAAATACTTAACACAAGTATGCTCCAAAAATTAATCTCAATAATTAATTCGAATATCGAAGGTTCCGCGGTACTATCTGGCATTAATGCTGAGAGTAGAACGAAGGGAAAGTACGATGGATAGAGAAGCATTGGTGGATGCGCGAGAAGTTGTCGTCGAGTTTTCAGCAAGCGCCACGGACTTTCCTCCTTTCGGTGGACCATTCGTCCAAGAGAGGACTATGCAGGGTGAATCTGGCCTCACCCACTTTCATCCTCTATCATCGCAGCGAAATCACTTTGCCCTGAAGAGTGAGCGAGATGAGCACAAAGAGAGACGCAAGAGAGAGGAAGAGAGAGAAAGAGAAAAGCGAGAGACAGAGAGAGAAAGAGAGTCCTTGGAGACTCGAACGTGCTTTCAAACACGCGCTCGGCTGGATTACGTGGAAGCTTATGGATTCCTTATACAATCTCTCGGGCTGCTGCCTGCCATGGAAGTTCTAAGCGCGCGCGCAAGCCCCACTCTCCATCATCCGCGTCTGCAGACGTCATTGGTAAAAGCCTGAATTTGATGAGAGAATCGCGAGCTGAAGTCTGCCTGCCGTTTGGAATCGCCTGTTACCCTACTAAGGACGCTTTTCCATCCACTGAAATTCCGCATCCTGCATAATGTTTTGCTATCTGTTTATTTGAATTTCTATAAGCTGCTGATAAGCAATTGGATCATATCCGAATATCTATCCGGGCTCTTGGAATTAGTTAATGTTTTCGAGAAAGTAAATTAATTCTGTTTATTTTAACGTGGAATGTAAATTTGGAGTGTTAAATCATTGAAAATTTCTATTTGTGGAACACTCCCTGAGTTTATTGAATTAATTTTAATTGTATTAATTCAATTATTAATTCATAAATTTATGAAATTAATATCAACTGATTGAGAATGCAATTTAAGGGGTTTTAAATTTCAAATTTTCGATTCGCGAGTTCCCAATACGTAATTAAAATAGTGACCGAGCGAACCAAGTCCATCAAAAGCAAAGCTATCTTCGAATGAACCATCGTGGACCAGTAATTCTCTATCCCATCTGTCAGCAAGGTTATAACACTCGAAGTGTCATCGCGCATCAGGAGACTCCATAAAGCGGTGGGATCGAACGACTTGTCTCCTCTTCCTATTGCGCTGGTAGTACGTAAACAGGATTGTGGAGAGCGCTGGCATCGCGCAGCGAGTGTTGGAAGGGTGGAATGAAGCGTGGCATGAAGGCCGTCGACATAATGATACGAAGAGAGCACACGCGAACGGACTACTCGGTATACGGTCGGATAGAGCGAATGCTACATAGTACGAGATAGTACATACAAGCTCGGATGCTCGTTGGCTCTAATGTGGCCTATTCAACCGCCACAATGCACTGGTAATACGATTTCAGCGTGTGCCGACGCCCTCTTCAACTACCAACGTCCTATCCGCCGATCTAGAATCCCACCGGTTCCTCTGACCCGCATCGAAATTTCTGGACACCTTCGCCTTTCGCACTTCCTTCCCAGCAAAATGGAATCCGCTTGTCCGAAGCTGCTCACGAAGATTCGAGAGTTCAGATTTCGTCGTCCGATTTAACGATTTTGCCCTGCAAACCGCAATGGGTTGTGCATAGTTTGCACTACGGGGTTGTCGAGTTTATTACCTCTTGTGTTTAGATATGGTATGTTTATTGTTACCGCTTTTGGGAATTAGGATTTGGTATATTTGGTCGTTGCTAAATATGGATTTAGAAATGTATCGTGAAGTATTTTCAATCTGTTTTCGATTCTTTTGGTATGACATGTGTAATATTGCTGTTTTTGGCTACCTTTATTGGCAATATGAAAGCGATATACATCACTTGTTTCTGGGAGTCCAATTGATACTTGTAATTACAATTCGTCAATATCAAAACATGTAACAATAATCGTTTATTTATTGACACGAGTACCGCGTTGCAACTTTTATTAAATGCTAATATTAAAACTCGAATTTCCAATGGCACGAATTCGGGGGAAAAAACGATAAAAATCCCTGGTTGGAAATCTCTCGTGAAAAGAGTCAACACGCGTTCAAACGTTCGCAGATACGAGTCCTGTATGTATTTATCTCGCTCGCTCTCTCAATACGGATGCACGCATACACCTCGCAGCGTTACCCCTTTTGACAGGAAAAAATGTAATAAATTCTTACATTTAATTCCACGTTACGATATTGGAGATGGATGCAAAGCGCGTCCGTCGAGCGAGGACGCCCTCGCATATTTACTTTTCACAGGCTCCACATATTATACACATATTAAAGTGCAAAAACAGATTTGCGCGCAGCGCAGAAGTATGCGCACGTGCATCAGCGCCGGATGCAACTGGCGCAACATTTGCTGAGACAAATGTATATTTTATATTCCCGTGCAAGCGAGCGCGGTTTAATTTCTCCTCTGTTTGCGCGCTGCGTTGCATGGCGCGCATAAGCGCACGTCTGTTCTCTGCGTTGATGGGGTAAATTCTACAGTGAGCGTCCGCCCGATGTGCTCGCGTTTACCGTGCTAGAAATACAGGAATTAGAATTGGCCACGTCCGCCAGCTGAAGCTCCGCAAGTAACCCGCTCGCGCGTTATTTCCGCCACGCCCTCCTTGAAAATATTGCCCTGTCACACTGCGTCCTTTTCATTAGAGAGTACTCCGAGCGTGTTTGCAAGAACCTCGAGGAAACGAATTTTTAGCGCAAATGTAGCTAAATAATGAATTTTAGTTGTTGAAATTAATTTCAATACGCAAGTTTGAATGGTAGTGTGTAAAAAAAGTTAATATAGTATTGATCTTCTGCTAACTTTGTAAACATTGTTTATCCTGAAACGATCAGCAAGTATTATTAAAGTTCTTCCACGGCAAGTCTTTTTTCACGCGACACTACCATGATGGGTGGGCGGTTAGGGGAGCTGGGGGGTGTTAATCAATGGGGAAAAGGATGCCTTTGATCGCAGCGAGGATGGTGGCAGGAGCGTCGCCGTGAAAAGCGCGCCGGATCTCTCTGTCGCCGGCGAAGGAACTTAAATTGAAAGTGTCTTTTACAACGTAACGCAGCCCGAGGAACGTAGACAGTCACAGTCTACTGGGCCCACTCTTCCTTCTTTAACTTAGAGAACGAAAAGGAGGAAGCCATTCTTTTCGAGGATCTTTATCCCCGCCGGGTTATCCTTCTTTCCGAGAGTCTTCGCTCTTCTTGAAATTTTTATTCTTCGTTCACTCTTCTTTCTTTATATCATAATGGAATATTTGGAATATTTGGTTTTGTGTTCAGTCAAAGTATTCTTACTGGAGCAACAATGGATTTTTGTTTTTTATTGTTGGTGAATGTTTTGATATTATCTGTTTTGGGATTTTGTATACAGTAACGAGAACATTTCTTGTTGTAATAGAAATGTTAAGGGAGCTTTAACCTAGTCCATTTTATCTTTGGAATAATTCTATGATAATTGATATACAAAATTCAAAAAAAGAATGATATTCTTAAATTCATACGCTATTCTCCATATAATATTCATTCATAATTCTTCACAATTTCAATACTTTCTCCATTAATATTTCCTTAACTCTAGAACTACCGAAAACTACTGTTTGGTAAATCTAATGTTAAGAATATCTTGAGAGAGGAAAGCTCACACTGGGGAGAAGTGCGGCTTACGAAAAGGCCCAGGATCCTAAGACGACTAGAAGGTTCTGCTCCCCAGGAAGCTAAAGGAGAATCCCCAGGCTTCCTTCTGCTCCTACTTGGGAGCCAAAGGAAACGGAGGGTGACAGCCAGGGTGTATGCGCGCGCGCGAGGGGGTTGCAGTGCATTTTAATAATCGCAGGCTAAAGCGAGTGGCTGCTGTTGCTGTTGCGCTCAAAGCCGTGCAAGCGAATTGCCACTACATTGCTTCCGCTTGGGAAAGTGGCGCAGTACATATTGAAATAAGTGTCACCCTTCTTGCCTCAGCACGCGCCACTCCGTAAGGGAATATTGTAAATCCTCTCGCCTGCAGCGCGGCAATATGAAATGCCCGCCTGAAATTGTTCCCTTCTTGTGCATTCATCGGCTACCAACGCTTTCTTAGTCGAGGAAATGTGTTGCGGGATTGTTTGTAGGCCAAATCGCCCTGGGATAGTTTCCTTTACTGATTGCACTCCTCGCAGATGTGTTCTTCATTGTGATTGATTTTAATCTTTTCTGTTCGTGGAAGATCCTTATATGTAATCAAATGAGGTTTATCCTTGGAAGAACTTTGTTCGATGGACTTTTCTGTATTTTTGATACTATCGATTTTTTTTAGCAGTGTGTAGGGACATAAATTTTCGAATACTCAATCATACATTTATTTATTAATATAAACCCTTAAAGAAATCGACTCGTTTATTAATACTATTTAACGCTCACTCGCAAATCCCTCGATAATTACTACTTCTGGTAAAAATGGCGAATTACTTTCGACTCGTTACGCATTACTTCTACACGGTGGCCACTCGAAAAGTCATTGAGGCGTCGCCGGCTAATATTGCACAGGCAATTTGTCAGGCACTAATCGGCCGAGAGGAGCGCAGTCCTCGCAAAAAATCGAAGATTACAGCCGATTATGGGCGAGTATTCACGGAGGAGTTCGTGTGGGGTGACAGCCGAAGCTACCCTTACCGTCGCAAATTGCCACTCGGACGTTTTTATTCGGCCATTCTCTCTCCGAGCATAGTGTGTGTTGCCCGCTCGGCATCATCCCTTGCGGCCTAATCGGCGTGAGCCGTTTCGCGCTGCTGAGAGGAACGTTACACTCGCAGGATTAAATTTCCACCGGCTGCTTTCGGTCTGCTGATTCCCCCTTGTCCTCCTCGTTGTCTCCTGCTTGCCCGTACAGGTGTGTACAGGGTGATTCATTTGCCTCTCAGCCTTTCGTGTTGAGTAATTAAATATTGTTTGGTAATTTGAATTAAATACGAATATTTAATAATTCGATTCTGCTGTTTATATTTATATTGTAATAATTTATCTAGTAAAAAGAGGGTACAAAGGTGGTTTTATAATTATCGCATACAGTAAATAAATAAATACACGTACACCCAGTCTTTTTGGAACAAATTATCTTGTAATTATAATAATATTTCTTCTTTAGAAAAGGCGGTTTGCTTTTTTAAGACGATTTATTCCAAAAATATTGGTTGTGTCTGTACTTTTTTCACCCACTGTATATCTGATGGAAGTGAGTCACCTTGTATAGCATGCGTTACATCCTTGCACCATTGGCGAGGAAACCATCCCCTTGGAAAATCCCAAAAGGTATCCTCGCCGTGCTCCTCTTCTTCCCGAAAGCCAGTGAGTACGCCGAGGGTTAGATTTCGGGGGTTGGCTAAGCTGTTGGGAGAGCATGTCTGGCCCACACCCACTGGTGATAAATTAATTATACCGGTTCCTGGCGAATCAGTCTAGTCCTTGCCGCGACGGAGTCCTGATCGCCGTGTTCGAGTCGTTAGGCATGGATCCTTGGAAATAGGATTACACGGGTTGCTAGAGAAACAGAACTTCCTTCTTTGTTGGTAAAAGATATTTTATAAATAATTTGAATTAGAAGCTGATAAGTAATTTTATAAGTAATTTATACTCGCTGTTTTACTGACGATGTGAGTTTCGATCCAAATAATATTTTTTATATTCCCTGAAACAATGGATGTCAAAAGCAGCAATTACCATTCTGCTCCCAGTTTAAAAAATCAATAGTCAAGAATTACACGAATCGGTAAAATCATTTGTCAAAAAGAAGCACAACATTTTTATCCAATTATACATATTTTAAAAACGCATGTTTCTTTACAATCGATTAAGCGGTGATACAAACACCTTCACAAAGTATTAGCACAACATTACAAAAGCATTTATCGTAGCTCCTTTATCGAAAGGGCTCAAGCTGATAAGAGTCCGGTAGTAGTTGGAAGAGACGAATGAGGTTGCAGGTTGTCGACGAAATCGCATGGAACATTTAGCCGGTGCGGGTGTATCGGGCATGCTCGTTTGCGGATATTTCAAGCTGGCTAATACCAGGATAACGAAAAGGACGATCGCCATTCTTTCTCGCGAGTGTTCCGCTTGCTCTTCTACGCTCGCCATGGCGAGGAGATTCGGTAGTATTGCGGCGAAACGATACGGTAATGATGCTCGTTTCGCCGGCGACGATCGGATAATCTCCAGCGGAGCCCACCACTCTCATTACTTCTTTTTAAGCAGCTACTTTTGCCGCCCGTTTTAGGTAAAATGCACCTACTCGTACAATTTCTAGACTTAAATATTTGATGATTAGATTGCAGGGAGTTTGTTTAAATGAGGTGTACTGGCATTGAAAAATAGGGGGCTTGTTTTATAATTTATACATTATTTTATTAGTGGTAAAAATTTAAAAATGAATATGATTAAAGAGGGGACAAATGAACCACAGAACATCTTACTTTTACTTTCGCTTTTTTACACTGATTTTATTTGACATATCAAAAATACTTTAATCTTTGACAGTTGAATATCAAACAACTGCCATCCCAGTTCTCCGAGGAATCAGTCACTCGCCTAATTCAGCGATCAATTAGCAATAGTTAGTTAGTCCAGGGCACCAATCCCATTATTACCGAGAGAAGCAGAGAGGCGCAGTGGGGTCGAACGGATATCGCCAGTGACATTGAGGAAAGCTGATGACGCATGTACAGGATGAAATCGCAAGGCAGAATTGCTCTCGACGCTCTCTGCCCGGCGGCGGTGGCATCGGGCGCCGATGGGCGTCGGTGGGAATGCCTACCTAATTACGCGGCATTTCGCCGGGCGATTTCGAGCGTGACGGCCTCTCGCGCATTGGTATGCAGCCGCGAATGAGAAGTAAATTGATCGAGACGAGCCGGGACGTTGAAATTCGAGCAGCCATCGGCAGCCGTCGCTGCAACGGGTTTCCGTGTTCCACCGCTTTCTCCATGACACGTATCCATGGTTTCTATTATGCGCGACGACATGCAGCGTTCGCCAGCCGAACTCTCTCTCTCGATCCTCTTGCTTGCCTGTCCAATGATGCATCATATTCCCTGACGAGCTCCCGTTCCCGATAATCTCCCTCCGGGTGCAATTTTTTACTGACCGGCTCCTGTGGGTCACGAACGCGTACGATCTTCACCGATTAAATCTGAAATGTGGTCGAGTCACGGAAACGAATTTCAATTCGCGTGGATTGGAAATAAGAGTACAATAGAAGTTTAAGATGAAAATTCTTGCACAGTAAATTTGTCAATTTTTTAATAATAATCTTCATGTATTGAACAGAATTAATACTGAAATAAAATATTATATCAATTAGAAATTCGCGACGAATTAATAAAGAAACAGAATTCGGTTCTTCTTTAATAATAGACTTCCTCTTTCTATTTATCATTCAGAAGAATATCTTACAAATATTCTGTATACTAAAAAGGTGATATGTTTCCATAGACTCTCGCATTCTTTTGTTATTTGTCCAAGAGCGCGTCATATTCCCTAACCAGCTCGAATTCTCAATTCTTCCCTCAGCTACTCCCACATTTTTAAATGACCACGCTTCTATCACGAACATGGTGAAGAGGTAGAATTAGCCCCAGTTAAATTTTGATTGTGTTAGAAGATTCTTGTAGAATCGCAGGCATGAATTTCGACTCGCTAAACGCTCGCACAGACAATGACCCTTTGTTAAATTTGACTCAAGGGAGCACTGCCGTTTATTTCCCTTAGAATCTTCTCTGCGTACCACGATGAACCGTACATTCCGAATTAAGTCAGATTTGAAAATAATTTAGAAGCGCAAAGTAAAATATTAAGCTTTTAAATTAAATTCTTTTCACATTTTTCATTAAGCGATATAAAAAAAGACTGTTTAAAAAGATTGAACTAAATTAAAGCTTTTACAGTATTGAGTTATAAGTTTGATAAAAAGCACACGAAATGTATAACAGTTTGCAAGTTGTTTTGGCAAAGACAATAACTTCATATTTGAATCCCTTGTCGCTTTATCGTTCGCTTTAGCGAACATTATAAGGTATTTACCTTCGATTCCCTTCGGGCGGAGCCTTAATAAAAGATCAGCGGAATAGAATGAAAAATAAACGGCTGAATTGACACGAATCTCCGGTGAACTGCAAAATTCAGCCACCAGTCTCTGTTTACAATGTTTCTCGTGCGAAGTGAGTGAATCGATAGGAACAATGCATCGAAGCCAGTCCAAATTGTTCTCGACTGGTTGCAGTCCCTGGGGGAATGGGCATTGAACAACACTTTGCAATTTCCGGTGTATTGATTAACCTCGGGATTAAACATTGAACAAACCAACCTTTGAATAATTTGTCCGAAGTGAAGTGTAAACGCACAGTATTTCTTTTAAAAGCGCTTTGATAATTAAACTTTCAGTGTCAATGTTGAATGAAAGAATTGAACGCTCAGATATTAGTATCGAAACCATTGTTTTTTTCCCCCCGTGAATAATCTAAATTCTTATTGTCATTAAAAAAGAGGCGAATAATAATTAATCGCAAACAAAGATTCGCAGTGAAATACAAACGCATAGTATTTCTTTTAAGAACGCTTTAATAATTAAACATTCAGTGTATGCTTTTTCAACATCAGAAATCATTGCTTTTCCCAGCGAGTGATCGAAGCCTTCACTGTCAGTAATGGAACCACAAATGACAATTAGTCATAATCAGAGGGATGTTAACTCCGGCGAGAAATTGACGTTGGCTGTGAGCTGGCACACAGCAATAAGGGATTGAACGTCAAACTCCTGACAAAGGACATTATCCAGTTCGTAGCGGTAATAGGTGGCGCTCAGGACAATCGCCGCGTCTGCGGCACCGGCTGCTCCATTGAATCGTGATATCCAATTTAATTATAGGCTCGCGAGAGTGAATCTCTTAATGCAGTAACACGGCAAGTTGCACGTGCATCAGAGAACATGCAAAGAAATATTATTTTGGTCATCTTCCTGCATTTTCTCCATGCAGGGAATCAATAATTAATGATTCAAAATTGTGTAAGATATTCAGGACATTGAATCTTAAATTTTGTATCATTAAATCTTTCTCTGAACTTAATTTCTTTAGAAAAGATTTCTTAGATATATTCATGTTGAATCGATAGCAATTAAACCAGGAATATCGAAACAACTGTCCACCACTTTTTTCTAGGAAAACTATTTAATCTGGAACAACGATGACATACAGAACAGTCGAGTATAAAAAACGACCTTATTCGTTAATAAATTTCTAGCATTCTAAAACATTGCTGAACAAAAGTCGTGAATAAAACAAGTGTACAACCAGCACAGAATTAATAACTAACAAGTCATTAATCTTAATTGAGTCAAGGGTGGAACACACTATCGGAACACTTTTAAGGTAGTGATAAATCGAAAAAGGTCTTGGAAAGGGTTGCACTTTTAGAAATTAGTAAGGTTTCCTCGTGCTTTCCGAGTCTTCCAATACCAACGCCAATGTGGCTACACATACGTGTGTGCCAGATGTACATGCACGTCACACATACACATGCACACGGGTTCCCATATCCCTGGCAGTGTAACCTTTCAATTTCCCCGTATCTTTTGGATACACGTAGCCCGGCCGATTTATGGATCGAGCTACCACCCTGCCCGGACCGCCGATATTTCACTCAAAAACGAGATTTTCCATTAAGGCTCGAGGTACGGGCAAACCTCGAATATTGCACTCTCGGCGGACGCCCGGGAAAAGGAATGGCTGTTTAACTATTTATCAAATGTACGCTCCGCCGCGAATACCTTTCAATTCGAATCTTTAATTCGACAACCCTAAACGCACATGTTTGAATATTTTATGTGGTTGTTTTTATTGGTGCTCTGTAGAGTTATTTTTGAACGAAGTTTTTTAATGTTATTAGCATGCGTGTATTGGGAACATTATAATATTAGTGTAAGATTAATTTAATTACAATATTAATATCAGATTAATTTAATGAATTAATTTAGAATGGAAAAGAATCTTACATTTACCGTATTGAAAGAAAAGTACTCGACTATAAAGCAAGGAATTTTTACCGTCAGTGTCTTTTGTATTAATAATACCGTAAATCTTCGTCATTCCATTTTTCTCGTGTCTCCTTACACTCTCAACCACATTTAATTTCGAGAATCCCATTTTACTCGAGCCACGTAAAGTTCACCGCGAACTAAGGTCATTCACGACACGTTCCTGCTGGGTTCTTAAAAAATTACCCGCCCGCCGGCCAAATCCCCGCCAGCATCCAGTTTAATTCACAGCGGAGATCGTCGCTCCGGCGTGCAAGCAGTTTCCCAGTTAATTCCGACACGCTCGAAGGTGCTACACGCTTTTGATCTCGGCTGTTTCCGCCCGGAGAGCGTAGAGCAAAGAGAGTGGCTAAAGTAGATTTTGTTGCGAGGAGAAGAAGAGGACGAGCTTGAAAGCCGCCAAAGGCCGACTAGAAAAGAATGGTTTCCACCTTTCTTCCCAGTCTTCCAGGTGTCTCCCATTTTTTCCCTGACAGCGGCTCTCGGCGGACTAATGTATTCAAGTATAAATACGAATTTCCGTTGGGTCGTATTTAATTATTCCGCAATGGCGCAGTCTCTTTCCTTCTTTTCCTCTCCTTTTATCTCTCAGGGCGCAGCCGTTCGGGTTAATGAAAATGTCACAAAGATTTGCGCGGACAGGCCTCCGCTTCACCATCGTCTCTACGCGCGCGCGCGTGTCTGTGTATGTGTGTGCGGGGGGGGGAGAGAAAAAAAAAGGTGGCGCGAGTGGGACACCGGGAACAAGAGGGAAAACTGGGTGAGAAGGGGTGCGAGTGAAAGAATGAGAGGGAAAGCATCGCGCGAGTGTAATCAATTCCGCGCTATTCCCGCGGACTCAATTATCCGTCGTGGCAGCAGGGTTGCAATTGCGGTGGCACGCCGCCACTCTGACAGCCCTGTATTTTTCCTTCTTTGATTGCCGCGCACCCTCTCGCCCCTCTTTGAAACCACCTCCTCCCCAACTACTCGCCAAGCCCGACAATCTCTCTCTTCTCGCTCGATCGCCTCTTTTTTTTTTTGTTCGCACGCCCGCCACGTGTTCCGCCAATTGCTGCTCGATGTACGCGCTTGTGCGAGACTTCGCCGCTATTAATAGGGTGGCAACCTGTGAATGAACAAACAGACTCTTTCATTCTCGGAGCGCTATGTTCTCCGCTGACAGTCGTGGTGAGCGTGACTGTAGTTGGGAATTTCGGGGTCTTTTCGTTCGCGGTGGTAGAAGGATTTTGCTTTCTTTTGAGTGACCTATTGGTGGTCGTTTACTATTTGGAAGAGAATATTTTTTATAAGGATGGTGGCGGAGTAATTATTTTTGGATTTGTTCCACTGGTTTGGGGTTATTTTCTAGGTATCGAAAATTAAGGATAATAAGCTAAGGGTTAATAAAGAAAGTTGTAATTATAATTTTATTTCTATACACACCACCCATCTGGAATACCATTTTTCCCCATGGGCATTGGATAGGGACATTTTTTCGCCTGAATGAAAAGCACGCGGATGATACCGCTCGCTATGGAGTCGCATGGGGTTTATTATTAAACACCATTGAAAACGCGTCTAACAAAGCGCGTGGAATGTGAGTAATCCTGGGGCTCCGCGCTTTCACAGGAATCTGAAGTGTTCTCCGGAACGCATTCGGAATTTTTTGTTTGGAATATTTATAAGCAATCTAAAGGATATTCGTGTAAAGAATATTATTATCCCAAATTATGACTTGCTAACATCAACTAATACTTAATAATACTTGTTAATTATACACGCAAATAGAAATCCTGCTGAATAATACCTTTTGATTTCACGAAAAAAGTATAAAATCACATCATTATCTTATTATTCAAGTGATCGAACAGTTTCAAAAGCATTTTAGTGAATGATTTTGTGAGACACTAATTAGCTCGTGTGAATTAATTGGTGTGAGAATATAATGAAAGTAATGGGAGAATATGTATATACGGAAATAATAACGGACATCTAACCAGGATTTGATACGAAGAAATAATTAATCAATCATGCGATGACCCAATACTGCGTTAATTAATATCGGATGTGTATTTTATTGCGCTTCAGTGCCGGATATGCAATTCATACGGAGAAGCTCCAATTGGTGCACTATACCTTCGAGCATATTGCGCTCCTTTTTCCGGATGGTAATCGATAAATGAAAACCTACACTTGGCCGGAAGCTTAATTAACTCGCAATAATAAATATCATGAATTTCCCGGTAAATTCAATTCTACGAAAAGCGAAAGGCTACGGGAGTTTTGCTCAAACGCTGTAAAGGGTAGTACACTTGGTTTTTAATTAACACAAATCTATCAGACTTTTTATCAAATTTATATGGATTTTATTAATAATAAATTGAGATGTAGGACAGCATGAAGGATCATTCATGTATAATCACTGTACTGTACACGACAGTCGTAATTATTTCCTGTGCCCTGAACATAAATACAACATTACATGTATAAAATATAACATACTATAATTATAGAATTATTATATGTATATATAATTATCCTATACATACATTATACAGCATCGTTATATCCAACAATAGTGACTCAGATACAAGTAAATCATCCCATCCCCATAAAACTCCAAACAACGGTACAGCTTGGATTCTAACAAGTACTAAAACTAAAACATTCAGCAATACAGAAGCAAAACTTCTCGGGTTCTACAGTTCTACGTGAAATCGAGGGGTGTCGACAGAACTCGTGTTTGCATGCAAGCGCGTCCAAGTTCACCGAGTCTCCAAACAAACGTCGTTCCGGCTGACGAAGAAGAAGCCGGAACAAGTAACGTCGGGAAAGGGCGGCGAAAAGGAAGAAGAATCGGTGATAGGTGAAAGAAGGGGTGGCGCGGGAAACCAAGGGGATGAAGAAATGGCATGGGTAATAGGGTGGGACCAAGCGGGATCCGCAGCTGTCTGCAATAGTTATGGTCGAGTTCGAGGTGAACAGTGTCGATGGTTGGGTTTGGTCGCCAAGCCTTCTGGCATTCGTCGAGGTCGACGATGGACCGAGTGATCGATAGAATTCCTAAGAGGAAAGAGCCGGCTTCTGCTTCTCTTCTTCTCGGTACAGGGTGATGCACTTATTTTGGAATCAGTATTGTCATATTCGATATTTTTAATAAATGTATATTTTGTCTGCATTGTGCATAAATATTATGTTAGTTATATTATGTAGGATATAGAAAAGGAGGGCGAAGTATTTGTATAATAATTGAAGGTTCTAGGTGGCTTTAAATTCTTTAATTATTTTAATATTCCATTGTTCGTCAAATCCATATAATAAAGAATTAAAAACAAGATAGTTTCATTGGAGTAAAAGTACTCACTAAACACTATTTCTTATTATTTCAAATTTCTGTACCAAAGTGTGAAGGTGAACGACCAAAAGTGAACGACAAACCTCTTAAAACTGATTTCAAGAAATGCGCATCACCCTGTATATGACTAAACACATGCACGATGTACAGTTGCCTAGTCTTTGTCTTGGCTAACTCGCTAACTCGGCAAACTAAGGAGCAGGCCGATGCCCCGATCGGAACTTTACTCGCGCGACACTGCACTGCCGGAAGCTTCCGGCCTGGCGTTCGGAAAAAGTTTCCACCCCCGAGCGAAGCAACCCCTGAGAGAGGCAGAGCAGGCTCGAGTCAATCGCTGGAAAGTATTGCTGAGCGAGGCTGCCGTAATTTCGACCTCGCAGAAGCGGGCGAAACTTTGCGGTGGGTGCTTCATTATGCTCCTGCTTATTTTCAATTAGCTTCTTAGGGCATACTTGTCGGCGAACGCCGCCAAACTCGAGAATATTGGGTTTGGTGATACGGCAACGCCGGGGTTGAGATGGTAATCGCATTACTTCCTTACTATTCCTTCGGTTCCGCTGGGATAAAACGTCGCTGGGAGTTTGTTAAAGTAGTTATTCGATGCAGCCTTTGTTAAGGAGTTGAAAATGATATGATGAAATTAATAGTGGAGCTTGTAATTAGTTTTTGTGTGCTTGTCAGTTTTAAATATGTTATGCTCTTTGATTGAAATACATTTAAAATCTTTGGGGTGCAAATGAATAGAATATGTCAAATTCGTATTTCTATTTTTATTGTTTAAATAAAAGGTCAAGGAATAGAAATATGTTATTCTATGTTTTATAATCTGTTTTATTGGAAATTATTTATTGAAACTTCAGTTCTTATCAGTTAATACTTCACATTTGCTTTATCTTATTTATCACTTATAGTATGATTCCTAAATTGACAATATCCTTTGTTTGAAGATCGCTATAAAAATGTGATATCAGTGTTTCAGTCATATTGACACGTTTATTACGTTTATATTATATTTTGTAGGTTAATCCTGTTCATTTTCTTTTTGTCAAGGCTCGGCTTTCTTATTATCTCAGGCTTAGCCCATTTTTCTACGTAGCATTCGTAGCATAGAGTGAAGCTTGTTCCCCCGACAATAAACAGTCGCGAAAAAAATCGTAAAAACTTTACTGGCACTGCTCTTCCAAGTTGCTGAATTTCCATGAAACGCTAATGAGTCCTTTTTCTGGCAGCAGACGCGAAATTGAAAGCCTCCGGGTAAATACTGCAAGTAGACAGAGCGGGCGTCAACAAAGCCTCGTGAAATTTTCTGCCTTGGCTTATTTCCCGACAGGACGCGGTAATAAATCGTCCCCGGAAGTGGATCGATAGGTTACCGACGCGGTCACCCAATTTTTGATTTCTCAAAGTGACGAATGAATCTGTTACGACTTTCGAAGATTCCTGATTTTATTAGAATTTAATTAGCTCCTAATTTTGGATTCTACGTGTTATAATTCTCGAGTGTAATGAATTGAATTAATTGGACAACAATAGACCAGTTACTTTCTTTATACCAATCTTTTGAAAGCAGTAAACTATTCACATACAAAACATACTCGAATACAAAGGATTCATATAAAAGATTCCACTATTCTAGTTCACGGTCATTATTTCAAATAGAATGATTATTGTCGAATTTAATAGCGACAATTCAGACGGTTTAAAACCTTGAAAATTGAATAGCCCGTAGGAAAGCCGAAGTTGAATGCATAAAGGTTGATGTGAAATTTGGCGAGGCAGGTTAGGGCGGAAAGATAGTACGATTCTCTTGGAAAGGCTGGAACGGGAGAGAGAAGTGAAATGAAGGGACTTATGGAAGGAATGGCGTGGAAGTAAGAGAGAGCGAGAGAGAGAGAAAGAGGGAGAGCGGGCCGGGTTGGCTCTGGGCCATAATTTTATTGTTTTATCTGCCGTGTTTACGACACGACGGAAAAAGACCGAAGGCAGGCCAGCGCCCAGTTTATTATGCAGCGTATGCGCCTGAGGAGTTCTCGCTCGGGAAACACGACGGGGCGAAGATAAATGCGAGCGTTTCGACGGAGCGGACGAACGCTCCATGTAATGCAGACGCGGAAGCAGCCTTGGACGGTGACGGACATTGCGCCACTTAACCTCTTTCGCCGAGCAGATGCGCTTGGAATGGAATCCAAGCTCGCGAATTAAATATAGAAGTTCGACTGAAAAGTGGCTCGCTTCGGGGCAGCCCACTTCAGCCTTATTGACAGCCACTTTCGTCCCTCTTGAAGTTGATGTATTCGCCGCAGACGCTCTTGCGTAATCCGCGCCTTTGCTCTCGGCCATCCCCGAACTCTCTCCGTTTCAAAATCCTTCCTTCTCCCTGCTCGACCCTCCAAACTTTCTCGCGCGTATAATTCACTCCGCGCTAGTTAACAAATTCGAAGCAGCTACTTTACTACTATTATTAACTCTAGTTGATGCAAACAGAAATACAAGAGTAATATTTAATCACTGAATAGCCATCTCTTCCTAAATAGTCCAATCGACTATTAATTATTATCATTTTTACATGATTCATAAAAAGAATCATTTACTAACTTAGATTCCAAGGGTATCAAAAGCAAAGGAAAATTGCTGCCAATCTTAAAGCATTCTTTGTTGCACGTCCTTCCAAAATGGATCCAAAAGGAGTACTATCGGTGACTTATAAATCGGGCGAAGGCTCCATTTCGAATTCCCGTAGTATCGGAAGAAGAAGCGCGCGGGGGCTGGTTTTGTTGTGGAGCATTGAGGAGGGGCGAAGTGCAAACAGCGGGCAGGACAATGGTCGGGTTGTGTAACAGAAGGTAGGAGCGAGAATCCAGCAGAGGTGGCTGAGACTGCTCTCATCCATTGTTGTCCCGTTCTCTCGATAGCAAGCTTGGGCTCTGGGTGTTCTTTCCCGGAGTATATACGACACTCGGGGGCCGATGGCACTTCCACGAACGGCTGACCCGACAATGGACCACTCCACTCGAGGGTGAACCATTCCTATGCTAACAGGCTTTCACGCCAAGTGCAGAGCCACCTCGGATGCTGCACAGTCTACGTGCAACCTGCTCCCGCCACTCTCTGTATCTCTATGGACCGCCTATACACGCTCCTCCCAAAGTATTCCTCGAGATTTTCGACTTAGCTTTCGATATTCTCTTCTTACTATTTGGATGACTAATCAGAGGTTGCTGTCTATCGAAGTAGACAGTGTCGTTTAACTTGCAGTGAATATAATGTGTAGATTGGTTCGTTTTGTATGAGCATTTAATAATTTTTGGCTAAGTTGTATAGTTTTTTTAAAATTACTTTGTTTGTAAAGCTTATATTAATACCAAGAATATTAGGAGATAGCTGTACGTTTGTTACATTGATTCTTGAATTGTAACTTTAGTAAATAACAATTTCATGGAGGATTATAAAATATAGCATTATAATTATAATAAGAATTAGAATTGCAAGTGTAAATATATGAGTCGACCACATATCACTGCCACCTTTTAAAAGCAGGGTTGGCTGGTGCGTGTATGTCTAACGTCTGACCGTCTCCGTTCATACATATCCTGGCATGCTCTTGACTTTCAACTATCGGCGCCGGACAAGTACGAAAACCATTTCCGGGCTGGGCGATCGTCCGACTGTGAAAGCAGCTCCGACAAAGAGCCGATTCTTCGATACTCGATCTTGCAGATTGAGCGCAACGCCGGAGCTTTCTTCCACTGAATTTACTTTCGCGCCTTTCTCAGGGAAAATCGCCGCCCTTCGTCTTTCCGTGATCTCCTTTGAGGAACAATCTGCCTTTCTCTATCATGCAGAACCAACCCCATCGACTGCGTCAGCCTCTGGGAATCATCCCCTTTGAGAGAATCGACAAGTGTTTCATTTCCGTGGACATGCGAAACTTGACAGCTAGATTGGTTACTTGACGCGCTAGCTTATTACTGTTCTTTCGTGAATGCGCCCTCGGCTTTCGACCTTGGAGATCTTGGATCATCTTTGGTTGTGGGGAGAAAGTGGAGTCGTAGAAAGTAACTTTCTACTCTTTTAGAGTCTCTTATTAAACTCAGTAATTTTAACCCTTCAACTGCGGAATTAATCTGATATTTCCTTCATCCACGCACAAAACTTGTCGATAAGAAATATTGATGATAAATCAAAATATCAGGATTACATATCAAGATTCCAAACATTTAAATATTATAATTAAATATTTATGAACGTCCTACGAATATCATAAGACATCTTAAAGACAATATGTGTTGTTTGGGTTGCTCGTCCGTCATTGGTCTCTCTTAATCGAAGAGTACCTAGAGGCGCCGTTAGAAATGCCGGTCGCGTGAGACAATTCGATAATCGAGGGCGCCACCAGGAATTACAGCCTTCCGGGCGAGGAGGCTCAAGGTGGCATTCAAAGCATGTCGTCCAGCAACAAGTGGTAGGCCGTGCAGCCGCTGTAAAGCGGTATATTCATTAGACTCCTTTTATCCTCAACGTTCGCCTCCACCCTTCTACTTTTCCAGCAGTGTACTTGCTCGAGGCTCGGCTTGTGTCTTCGAGCGAGAAGGGCCGATGATAAATGAGACGTTACTTGGAAATCTTAGGTGGCCGAATAGATAGTGTCGGAAAGTTTGGTGATAGAAAGGAGGGAGCCGTCCGCTCTGTAAAGCCGCGAACACGCCGGCGAAGTAGAGCGCGGTAATAAAGTGGAGTAGTTGCGCCCCGAAGTAGTTTCCCTCTGGAGTATCGTCTATGGAGTGTACTCGGCTTCGCTTATACGAGAACACAAGGGCCCCGCCAGCCTTGGTCTTCACTTGCTCGACCTCCGCACCGGTGAAGCCCTAGTTCATCTCGCTGCAACAATAAAATATAATGGTGCGTTTCACCGCCCTTTATTAACGCTACTGTTAGGGTTGCCTAGATAAAAGTACAAGAGGAAGTCAAAGGTAGTCATGACTACTGAAATATTGTAGTAGTTTGTTAGAAGGGTTGATGATTACCTTTGAATTGGTATAGTATGTATAATAGTTTGGAAGAGTGTATAATTTATAACACCACTTTCGAGGTACTTTAAACAATATTATAATCAAACGCTTTTATAATCGAACGCAATGTAATGAAAGCTTTAAAGGCATTCAAAGATCCATTAGGAATTGAACATGGAAACAGTGCAGTTATTTCGGGACGAGTTGTAATATTTATTTAGGGTTCGCTTGTTTTCGGGCGGGGTTTCCTTCCATTAACCAAATGGGATTTTTCGGAAAAGTTGCGCCAATTTGCCTAACATCTCGCTAGGATCGGCATAGCGCGCGGAGGACCAATCTAGTCTATCCGCATTAAGGCCAGCAAAAGTGATTTGTCCTAACTGCGGCGTCACTCGCCGGGCAAAGCGAACAATTCTCCCGAGTTACGGATGGATTTAACGATCGTCCTCCTCCGAGGCTTTGTCATTCCCCGGAATCTACCGGCATACCTGTCCCCCCGAGCGCCGTCGACGACGACGCCGACGAGCGCTTTGAGGAAACTCGTTAATCCCGCTCTCGAAACTGCCGGAGAGAAAGAGAGAGAGAGAGAGAGAGTGAGTGAGTCCTCGAACTTCCTTCCAGGAAAATGATCGGTCGATCGGCCTTGTAGCAGATAGAGGACTGCTACGTCTTCCACACACATTGTATCTACGCGGATTTGTATGATTGTATTGATCCCAAACTTAACACTTTATCAGACGGTAACTTATTAATAGGTTTTTCGATTTGGAAAGGAGTCGACCGTCGCCGTGAGTGGTTGATAATGTGTTAATTGTTGGTAGCTTTAATTATGGGTGATCTAACGCAAGAATAAGAAAAATATTTACACATAAACTTTATTCGATATAATAGTATTAAAAAATTATAGAAGAGTAAATATTTTTGTGTCCAGACTTTTACGTGCAACAAAGCATCGACGACGTTCGCCGCAATCGGAGAAAACAGTTTCGATGGGTCCGAAATAAGTCGAAAAGGGCTCAGACACGGAAAAGGACGTGGACGGGCAGCGCAAAAACTATTTTGCCGGTGGGACGCGGGTAAACCACGATAATCCATCCATAAAATGAAAGCCGCGGAGAGACAGAAGGAAAAAGGGGAGCGCGACGGTCAGCGTCGGGACGACGCATGGCCACGTGTCACTCGAACGTCTTCCCTTTTTCCTGGTCAATAAGAGAATAGTACTCTTTCCATTCCTTGGAATTATGTGAGGAGGGATTTCTGCCTCTTTTCAATTTCGCTCGCTCCGCTTTCATCTTCGAGTTACGGATGCGCCCGAACTTTCCGCCTTCTCTGAAAGAATCGAGGAAGAAGTTCCAGTGACGCTTGCCAGGAACGCTGCCAATGGAAGCCATTGAGCGCTTCCATGTTATTAGAAATGATTGATTTGATCGCTGGTCGAGAGGAATTTTCTCGTCGGGAAAGGAAAAATAATTGCACTTGGCATTCAAATATAAATTCATTTTTATTTCTATCGTAGGCGGTTTCAAGATTGAAATGTACAAATTCTCTTCCTGCATTTGTTCACTCCAAAAACTGCTTGGATTATGATTTCTGACTCATGATTATAACAAGCTTGTTTTTACATACTACTATAAATTGGACTTTTAATTCCTAAACTAATTCAGGCATAGCACTTTCAAAATTTCCACAGCAATAATTCCTTTCCTATTCAGCGAGGATAGAATCATGTAATTCGTCTTTTGCCAGTGGCAGGAGGAGCTCGATTATGTTTCCCTGGAACTGCATAAGGACCTCTCGTGATAGGTGCATGTGTATAGGTGGATGTACGCTGGTCTAGCGCGCTCTCGATCCCTCTTCCCGTAGAAGCCGCGAGCTAATCCCCCGACAAAGGGGCCATCGAGTATCGATCGCTTATTCTCTTTGACGTGCTGCCCGCTATCTCTTGGCTGCACACTCGTCCGTGATAAGAGGACGAGTTTACTCACACGACGACTATGCTCCTCGTGCTATGCTGCTACTGCTGCTGGCGATGCTGATGCTGCCGAGCTAGACGAATCGACACGTACACACGTATTCGTGCTCCGCGTCCTTCGTGTAAGCACGTAAACTCGTTTTCTCAGACGCTACTGCCATTCTTTTTGCACCCCTGTCACCCATATTGCGAAAATAGAAGATGCTTCTTACGAAACCTGGCAAACTTCTATAAAACTATATCTTTTCAGTATTATGTTTATGTTTTTAGGTTTGTTGATTGGTTGTATTAGTTAAAGAATTATTGGTATTAATTAAGACTTTGACTGCTATGTCAGAATTTAGGTTAGCCATATTTGTTTCTGCGAAATCTAGCGCTGATAATCATTTTAATCCAGGTGTGATGGAAGAGTTAAAAGTAATTAAGATAGTCTTATTATTACAATATATTAACAATTGAATAAATCATAAAATCGTTTCCCTTTACAATTCACTTAGATGCAAATTATTCCGATTCAAATTCCAACTGATTTCCTAAAAACTGCATAATTTTATCACTGAAAATGGATGTCGACAGTCAGTTACAGACTGGCAACTCCCATTTCGCAATTCGTGGATACGGCTCATTTGCCACGCTTTATGTCGAGCGAGTACAACCCAATTGTCTCAGTGGGAGCGTCGGAATAATGGGGTATTCTCGTCATTAGAGGACAGTCCGACAGTTCCTTTGTACTTAAAGTCCCTGCCGCCGCCTGTACTTTCAATCTATCGGTCGGGTACAAAGGGTCCGGAATAAAAATTGCACGCGGAGAATTGGTTAGTGCTTGGTGCGCTCTCTTCGTCCTCCCGGAAGCTGGAGCAGCGAGGAGCGGAGAGGAGAGATCTGCGCGCGTTTGATTTGGCTTCCTCTGTCGGGAGAATCGATGTCTGAGGCCGCGCGCGCGGCCGGCCACAAAGAGAATTACGTATATCGTCGAGCCGACGTGCCAGGATCAGCCTGTTCCTCGAACCACGTGCTCCTCTCCTTCGTGTCCCCTTTCAAAGCCGATCCCGACGCTCTGTCTCGGCATATAAGTTTCACGTGTCAGCGAGTTCAGAAGTGTCAGTTTAGGGGCCGATGGCCTCCTCGGAATATTCTCGCTCCTCCGATATCCCAGTCTCTGTCATAATGTAACAAACACATGGCGCCGTAACGTTTGTGCAGCACTGTTTTTATGGTGAATAAAGAAGGTATTCGCACACCTTGTATTTTTGGAGTAAATTGACTTAAAGATGAAAATTTACTTTCTTGCTAGAAAAATTGTTTTATACATTACGGTGGTTTGCGCGTTTGTTTATAAAAGAGTTAATTATATGCAAGAGTTTTTCGAATATGTTAGATTCATATTTTCAGTATTATATTAAAATCTTGCTCCCCTGCTTTATTTGATATTCTAGTGTTCTTAACTGGAATTCAGTAAACCCTGTATATGGAATATACGGAATTTTATTGAGCCAAGCAAAGAGTCTTTGATCTCTTCGGCGAAAATCGGAAACTATGCGTAAGTAGATTACTTTCGTGCTGGCGGTCTTTCGTGTAGGACTCGCGCGGTCAGGCTTTATGCTTAGGACGCGTTATGTACACGACCTACACACAGGCAGAGACACTTCAGAGGAAATTCTAAACTCAAAGCGTGCCCGTAATACTAAGCTGCTTGGACGTCAATGCGCTCTCCTTTTCATCGTGTTACATGCAGACGCACGCGGCCAGCTTTTCTTTGAATATACGTGCCCTTTGTTGTACAAGTAATCCGAGCAAATATTACACTTCTTGCTAGTTAATGGGAATTCATTAGCAGGCTAATAAATCGTGCCGATGAATAGAAGGATTTTAGAATGTTCAGAACTACTTTGCGATGCTTTAGCTTTGCAATGAGTGAAGGTTTTCTTGGTAAAATCGTTTTTTCAATTATTAGGAAATGCATTAACATCGAAAATGGTTATAGTATTCCAAATTATTCGAATTATTTTGTATCATTGCTTGAATCATCCACATCGAAACATTTACATCATTACTATCATTCTCTCACACGTGAAATCACGAAGCAGTAGGAAGCAGTTGCCGCGAAGTTCATTCGGTAGAGTGAAGTTAAGGGTTGCTGAATCAGGGCGGTCTAATTCCAGGGGGTGGTGTGTGCGAGGGAGGCCTAAGTGAGCGGGCAACATCTAAATTAAAGCATTATGCATTATGGCCGGCGCTTTTATTGCCGATGGCTCAATGAAAGAGACCTCCGGCAAAAGATAGAGGGCGCTTGGGGGGTGGTCCGGGGGTGGTTCGGGGGTGGGTTGGAAGTGTAGGACGGGCGAGAAGAGGGCGGCTTCATCTCGGTCGGCCTTAGCCCGGGGCATGTAAATTCGCGATAATAGCCGGGGATGCTTCATCCCTCAGCCACCGCACCACCCTCCGGCTTAACTCGGCCTTTATGAGTTAATAACTTGGGTTATCGAGAAATTCGCCTTGACTGCTCAGCCCGACGATTCTCCTTCGTTCTCTCCTTCTCTCACTTCTTGTACACTTGCCACTGTCCTTCTCTTCTTCTCACCTTTCCCTACGAAGACTACTTCCTCTTCCTCTTTCTTTATACCAGCCTGCCGAAATATCTCAGCCTTTGTATGCCCACGTGTCTCACAGCAAGCCTACCGGAATCTTAAGCGACTACACCCGCGACCCAACATTAATACTTCGCGGAAGCCCTGATATTAAGTTGGCGGTGAACTTATGCGAATTTAGTTGCGGCCTTATGAATCTCCCCTCTTACTCGTTTTTAGTCGGTAGACTTGTTTGGTAGTTGGCAGAGGGTTTTAAGTGGGACTTAAGTTTCAAGAGCTTGATCTTCTGCGTAAGGCTTTGAACGAATTTTGTTTGTACTTATTTGTGATAATCGCGACGTGTTTAGTGGAGTGTCAGTTTAGGGGAATATTTATTTCATGGTATAATATATTTATTTAGGTTAGTATTTAATGTAAGAGACATAATCTCTGAATAATTATGCAAGCTTCTAATTACTGAAAACAATATAATAGTAGTTTAAATAGTGTAACTTTCGACATTATAAAATTGCATATAGTTATGCATTCAAATTAGAAAATTGTTTATTCATTATTCAATCTAATTGTATCTATTCTATATGTTTAAACGCTCGAATTTCCACTCGAATATTCTGATAATCGAGAGAAAAGCGTTCCACTGTAGAATTCGGCGAATGGCGAGGTGAAAAAGGGGAGGCAAGAAGCGAATATCCGATTGAGCAAACAAAAGCTCTGAGTATCGACGAGCGAGGCGGGTGGCCCATATTCCGGTAGTATCGCCGGAACAAACAGAGAGCGGCGGCAGAGACGAGCCGGACACAGTTTACGGTCAAACAATTTTTGGTAATGAATAAAAAGGGAATTAATTATCTGACCGCGATGCTCGTCGATACCTTCTGGCCATTCGGAGTCGGCGCTTCCTCGATTTCGCGAATCGCACCGCCAACAAGCCCACCGGGGCCGAAGTCTGGTCAATATTTGAAGCGAAATTGAAAAGGGTTAATTAGCGAAGCGCACTACTTGCTCTCGCGAACCACCCTCGCTCGCTATTCGCCGACTCGGAAACCGAGCTTTCGAAAGCTTCGAAAAATAGTCGGACGTGCTCCATATTTTTTAACCCCTCCCTTCTGTTTGATTTTCTTTCTGCAATCCATTCTACATTTCGGGATCTTTTTCAAGAAAAGTGTGGTACTCGAATTCACCAAATATTGGAGGAGGAAACTCTTTCGTGCTTGCTACGCTAGAAAAATATCGACTGGCTTGGATCGAATGGATTTCGGATGAGAGTCACTTCAATTTTACGTTTTTATATTTTGACATAACCAATTGTTTATTCGGGGCTCGTTTCATAAAAGCACGGAGGTATTTGTGGCAGTTGAAATGAATTTTGTTCCAGGGACTTCCTGTTTCTGAATGGTATAGCTGGTAATAATTACCAGTGGTGTGATTAATTTGGAATACGAAACCTTGGTGAAAATTCCCAGTCAGGTTTCTGGCGAGTTCCAATTGCAAGTGGGCGAAAAAGAGTGTACATGGTTTCATTGGAGTTCCATTACTTGGGGATATCGGGCGAGCGAATAATTGATTAATAAATTGTCCCGGCAACTGGACGGCCTGGTTGTTTTGCTCCTCCTTCGCTGGCGCGGGGACAATTTATCGGCGCAAAAGTGATCCATTGTTCTCAGCTATGGTCCGCTAATTACGCGCATCGATTTGGCGAAAATGAAACGGGGATCTGCCAATAAAGCACTGGAAATCTCTTTATTGGCCATATTGAACATTGATTGCCGAGAACATGCCGGGGATTCCGCTCCTTCTCGACTTAATTTCAGACTTCACTTCATTCCCAATCAATGACGTCAGATTTCTAATTCTATTCCAGCCAATTCCTAATTCTATCACATAGAAAACCTAGTATAAACGAAACTCTACCGAATTTCTTTAAAAACTTAAGCTCAAACCAATTCTGAATTAAATTATAAACTAATACAATTCACAAAAAAATTTTACTCTATCCACCTTTATTAATTATATGGAAAAAAATTATCCTTATCCTTATATCGTGTACTAATATTAATATTATAATTCCGTGTATCCAAGAAAGGCCACTTTACACGAGCTTTCCACTAAAGTTCTACTTGGCGGGCAGAGAGCGGTTGAATCCTCGGAGATCCATCATGCGCCAGTTACATGGCAGATATCAACTTCACATTTGTCTCTCTCTCTCTCTCTCTCTCTCTCTCTCTCTTTCTCTCACTCTGTTTCCCCACAGTCAAAATATCAGTTGACAAGCTGCCAGGCGCGATCCACCCCCGAGCGAGATACAATCTCTGGTGGCTCCTGACAAAACGGAAGCCAACCCTCTCCGACACACACTCCGGCTTCCTCGCTCCCAAGACAACCCCCGGAATCGCACGCATTATCCCACTGGGAATTTTGCGATACAGCAACCCCCTCGCATGCCTGCTTTTCATGTAGAATACGACGCGTTTTATTCGTCACCCGTACCCGCCGGCGGACACCACCCCCGAAAGGGATGGTTTCGTAGGGGTGGGAAATAGTTGCGGCGAGCGGAGATTCGCGCGTTGAAATTTGCGTACGCGTACTTTCGCTGGTGGGATGTATTTGATTTGCGATGGAACGCACTAGAAGTTTAGAAGTAATGTGTGTGAAGTGCGTGTGATTGGATTATTGTAATGCGTTGGGAGTATTGGATATTTAGGGTTGTTAATGATTACTTGGTGGTTTGTTTTAGAAACAAAGTTTCTTTGAGAAATTGAAGGTGAATATTTAAATTATTCTCAAATTACAATACGAGTGAAAATTGTAGACTTCTATTTAGTAATCTCACAACTACAATTCCAGTCTTTCCCAAAATTACTACGATCCTCCAAATCTCTACAATTCCCCAGCAATCTCCACCGGGTTTCATATTTCGCTCACCCTTGCGAAAAGGGGTGGTGCACGAAGTGACACATACTGCAGTGTATCTGAATTCGATTATCAGGCCTGAGTAATAAATATTACAAATGGAAGTGGAAAGGGAACAGGGTTCCCTTCCGCGTAGAACCCTTCTACCACACAGCATTCATCCTTTCCCTGCGGTCCTTTTACGCTGGCCCACGTTACCGGTGCTCGCCTTGTTCCAACCCGCTTCTCTCTTTCAGCCTGCTCGTACAAAGCCCCGTCCAAGCTCACTGCTAGAATCCCCGGCAACATATCTCTATCTCACGCACACAGCATCCAGCTTTTCCTCCTGCTTTCTGTTTCTCGTTGGCAATGCTAGCCCGGACCTTTTTTAAGCCCCTAAAGCGATAAATCTGACTCGCGTTGGAACGGGGATAGTTTAAACGATTTTAACGGCTGCTCCGCTCGGCGCTTGCGTTATTGGCGACCCTGCACTCCAATGACGCCCGCCGCTTTCCAACCCGGCTACCTTTCTACCCCTTTCTTTCCCGCCTGCATTGTTTCCGTCGCCGAGTTTAGAAATTGAGCAACCGGAGAGAGTGAAATGTCGCTTCGCTTTGGTATCGAGGATTTAAGGCGAGTCGAAGCAAGTCGAGGTAAAAGAAGTATTAAATCAGTTTTGTTATTTATTCCGAAAGAGTTCTCTGGGATGTAAAAGAATTTTTAAAAGAGTGACACTTGAAGAGGAAGATGATTATTTCAGATTAATTTCAAGTTTAAATATCAAAGGATTGAAATATTTCTTAAGCAATCCGTTATTCTTTATTGTACATTGTGTTATCTTTTACTTTTAATAACCCTTTAACACGTTAAATTTACATGTTTCACTGCAAATTACAGTAAATTGGGCACATTTTAAAAACCCATCTACACAGTACTGTACTATGTATGAGACACGGGCGAGAGTTATGAAAGTAATTCGTAGGCTGTGGGCAACATGGGGAAAGATGGAAGGACAGAGAGATGGATTGGCGCAGTGAGAGCTTCGTTAAAAATGGAAAATCGTTAATCAATATCAATGGTGCACTCGCCGGGCCGTAAAATCGGATACCGTGGAATGCCCCGGGCCCCTTCGATTTAAATATTTAACGATCCCATCCTGTTTACCGGTGCTAGCCCGCACAATCGATCGGGTCCACGCTCTTAAAATTTGCTTCAGGCGGCAGCCATCGAGAAAATATCATAAACTCTTTTCCACTATGAATTTTTTTTCGTCTGGACCGCCTTTTATTAGTTTACGTATTTTTAGCTGCAATTAGTTCGATGTCTGAGATTAAACTATGGAATGAAATTCAGTGTTGTTATTTCGCCAGTTAAATTCATGGATGGAAGTTAATTAAATGTATGAGGAGTTGGTATTTCTAAAAGTGCTTACGTAATTAGTGGACACTCTGTCTACCTACCTTTTCAGTTTTCACTCTCTGAATAGAAGCTAATTAGAGTTGGATCTCTTTTATCCAAAATCGAATATGACACTCGAAAATATTTAACGAAATCACTCTTCATTTTAGTAGTTGAACATTACTATTATTTTCGTACTGCAACAATCTAACTGTTTAATGTGATTAAACTGATTAGTGTGGATAATCAAGGTTCCATTGTACTATAATTCGGAGATTCGTAGGTAATAAGAAAAACATTCAAAAATATTGCCAATAAATCAAGAAATCAATTATTGGATTAATTAGGTAACAATCGCATCAAGATTTAGATTCGCATTTACTTAACTGTACAACACGTACCTAATAGGTCCTTTAAAATAAACATTCGACACGTTTACACGTACTTCAATCCCACAGAATTTCAGCAACCCTCGTCAAATAGAAGCGCGCCATTATGCGGGAATGCATTGGGCGTTTCAGCATTTCCACAGTCGGCGTCGGTCTAGTTGTCGCGGATAATAGTCGCTCGCATAAATGTCGGGCGTTGTAAGTGACGAAAATATCCAAGGCTTCGTCGGGGAGGAAAAAAAAACAGTGGCGCGCGCATGCGTTTTTATGCGAAGGCGGACAGTTTCGTTTCGTCATTTACGGTTCGCTGGCTTCGTGAAAGCGACACATGGAGCGCCGCTGTCAACGATGAGGGCGAAGTGGGGGTCAGCGAAATGTTTCGGCGAAAAAGTGAAACGAAATTAGGAATATAAAAGCTGGGTTGTTGGCCTTTTTTGAACTGCCGAAAATAAAGGTGGAAAGGGTTTTATGGCAGTGCCGGCTGTAAACACAGCACAGTCGTAGGAAGTTTTTCCTGATGTAAAGACTGTTGAATTGTACAGGCTGATTCAAAATTCTTCTCTGTAAATAGAAATATATTTTCTTGAACAGGAAAACGTACTTCTTAAGAAAGAATTAATTTCCTTAGAAGAGACAGTTGTTCTGGCAATATGTATATTATAAATATTCGTCTATGAATACACAGGAACATTTATTTATTTATATGAATAAATCATAATATAATTTATTGAATCTTCTAAAGAAGTATAGTTAGACTCCTCATTTCTTTTCGTCCTTTTTGAGTTTGCAGCGAACCACCGGTTCAGGCATGTAATTCATTACAACTACGAAAACAGAATATTGAAATCATGAACGAACAAACTCTGTAATTGCTATCGACGAGCAATGTATTTCCTGAATAGAAATTGAACTTGATATTGAATAGCAATGTATTTATTGAACCGTAATTCCTGTTACAAGCATGCGTATCTTCGTTTTTCCATGTAGCTGTTCAGCCATCTAATTCATTCCAGCTATGAAAACGGAATATCTAGAAAATCATGAACGAACAGACTGCTTCGCAATTGCTATCGAAGAGCAACGTATTTACTGAATAGAAATTAAAGCTGCTATTGAATAGTAATTGGACCTTCGGTTTGTCTGGCTATGGTTCCCTTCGAACATTCACTTTGCATATGCGGAACGAATCGGAAGCGCGAATCAACCAGAGCAAAGTGTTCAATTGATATAGCTTCCTTTCATAACTCGCGCAATTGCAAAAACTACTTGCGAACTATAATGCGTCTATGCTCGATGTTAGCAGCGACTCAATCGATTTCGACTTGCGAGATTAAGCGAGAAACGAGGGCAGTTCAGTGCGGAGTTGGCGCACAGAGAGACTCGGAGAGAAGAGAGCCGCGGCCCATTGTCGATGATCAGATTTAACATTAATACCAGATAATTAGATTCCACCTCTAATTCCCGTTACCAATCAAGGTATTATCAGCAGGCCGTAATTACCGGGCCGTGCAGAATTACCTAGGCCCCGAACAAATAATTCCCATCTGCTTTACACCCTTATCTCAACCTCCTCTCTCGCTTTCATCCCCTCCCTTTACCTTCCAGTTCAATCTCTCCTCGCCAAAGCTAGAAATGGTGAATCTAGGTTTTCTCAATCTCTTCTAAACTAATCCTTCTTTATCATTAGTGAAAATTGGATTGTATAAAGTAGCTCAAATCTTAATAAGTTTATTGTTATACAATATAAATACAGTACAGTATAAAATACAAAATCAGAACTTGATTTGAATATTTATTAATTACTTCAAAACATTCAATAATTGATTTAGTATCAACTATGATTTTAAAAACTTTCACTTTCGTTAATGACTTTCCTAAGTTCCAAACTATTCATTCCTCTTTTCTAGTACAAAACAGTACTTCGTCCAAAGTGATGCAGTCTCAGGCAAGTTTTTCTCCGATATCTCGAACTGGGTATCGATTAGTCCACATATCCCATCGGCGCTAGATACGCGCAATCCCGCAGAATTAATCGGGAACTCCGCCGGGAGCGATTAAAGTGTCGGGAGCCGATTGACGATGCAATTATGCGCACTTGTCGCTCTCGGAGACAGTGCGGTGAGCAAGTGCACACATCAGCTGTGTGTATGCGTGTGTGGGACGCAGGATAAGCGGAGGACACGTACGAGAAAAGCGACTGCAATGCCTGGAAGGCGCGAGCGCACATGGAGTCTGAACTCTCCCGCGCCTAAGTACACTTTATTAAGCATGCCGTCTGCACGCTGCACCGCTTCCACTTACGCGGTAAATGGAATTACAAAACGCATCGGCGCACTTTCCCGCCTGCTTCGCGTCTACCGTAAATGCGATACCTTTTGACATTTATTTAGAAGGGATGAAATTAATTGAGCAGATGCATACGTGAACATTTTGAAAAATTGTAAGAAATATGTAATAATTAAAGAAGATTTAATTCATATTCGGAGATGTGTTATGATACTAGAACTGAATTGAACTATTGATTATTTGTATAAAGATTTCATTTCTCTTGTTGTATAGAATTGCGATCCAAGTTAATTGTAGGCTATAAAATATTGCAATATTTGTTACTTACACAGAGTGCTTCAGGAGTTACTTCAAATTTTCTATGGGAATGATAAGTCGAGCTATAACATAGTTAAAAGATTTTCGCGATAACCTATTAATATTTCCAATCTATTATTATTAAAACGTACACAAAAAGTCCCCCAGTTTTTCTAAGGATGAACTCTTTTTAATTACAAATAAATATCTTCCCAGTTCTACAATAATTCGAATCTACATTTACTCGATCAGTAATTCATATTGACGATAAATCCTTCAGATAATAAAACTTCATTGAACAGTTCACCAAAGTTCGAGATGAATTGTGGCTGCGGCTGACGGGTGGACGTGCAAGGCTGTATATCTTTGGGAGGCTGCGACGTCATACGGGCAGTATGTCTTCATAATTGAACGATTGTTCGTAAGACCGGAGGAAGCCTCAGGAAAATTAGTGGGCGAGCATGGCGCGCAGGATTCCGCTCGAGATTCCGCGCGATGCCGATGTCGTTCGAAGCACCGAGATAAGCCTCACTTCCACCGGAGGAGACCGAAGGAGAGTGGAGGAGGGAGTTTCGTAGACTTGCAAGCTAAGTACTGCTAGTCCCGAACTATGGCACTCTCCGGGCTCCTTGGGAATGGAGGATGCTTGTACTCGTGTTCGCAGCCATGCTGGAGACACAGGAGTTCTTGAAGCTCGATTTTATTAAGACTAAATATTCCTAGGAAACTAGCGTCCAAGACTTTCCTATAGCTTTTTTTTAGTTTTAATTAATTTTCTATTGTTATATTTGAATCTTATTTGTAGGATTTATATGATTATGTTAGATGCGAAAAGAAGTGGTATGTTCGATACAAATGTTGAAGAAATAATAGTACAAGCTATTCTAATTTTAATTCAACTGTTCTACATATGTAAACTCGATTGAAAAATAAATCCGTACAATTATCGAAATTCATTTTGCGTTACATTCGGCATCCTAAAAAATGATTCGGTACGTCTTCGTAATAGAAAAACCTCATTAAAGCGCAGAGGTCTAATCCGGGCTGCAACAAGTCCTCGAATTAGCGGGGAATTTGGACGAGCGATTCGCATGGTTTCGGCTTTAATCAAGGCCAGCAGCGAGCCATTTAATCAAGCGCGAGCCAGTAGCCGGTACTTTGTTCGACTGACGTTGAAAAAGGACTTCGTTCATTAAATCCAGCCCGGTATTAATTCCAGCTATTCGCTGTACCCGGCACGATGGAGACGCTTTCTTTCGCTCCATTCGCCGAGCGGCTAACGGAACTAATTGGCAGCTTTCGATATGCTTTTTGTCATCCGATACGAACGACCACTTGTTCTTTCTGTAGAGATTTTTGTCGATCACCAGCACTTGCAAAAGTTGGCAGTCTAATTTCTCTGTAATTTTAAAAGTAATAACATTTGCTCTATTTTATCATTCTATTGGAAAATAGCATTTGTATGAGCCGAGATTATTGTTTAAAGCAATATGTCTGTTTAGTTTAACGTTTAGTGTAATATACAATTTGTGAAAATTATAGTTTCCATTATTTATCACAGTGTTGATTAAATATGTGCGTTTCTTTTTGTAAAATGAAATTCGTCCTGTGAAATCCCCTTTTTGGTAAGCAATTCCGATATGGAATTTCTAGTCCAGCATCCTTTTTCCAATTACTGTTCATTTAATTAAACGCAGCCATGCTCTAAATAACCGGTTGTGGAATGCCATGATTTAGGAAACGCATATGACTTCGCTCAAACAAATTATTCGTCCTGGCTGCTAATTGCCTCGGAAATGGAGCTGGTCAAAGACAACCGCACTAGTTTATTAGATTGTGGTACACTGCCAATTGTCAAAAGTGATACGCGTCGCTTTGAATTCGAGGAACAGTTTTAATGCGGCTGGCAGAGGAATGCGTGGAATTTCTGAGATTATACTCCGATTGTACATGTTTTCCGCTAACCTCGCGCTGGTTTCTTTTCGAAATAATCTGCTTGTGGTGGAAGCTCCTTCCCTTTCTTGTATTCTGGAAACTACAAGCTTGGATAGTTGCATCATTTTTGAAAAATATAATAGTGAACATGTTATTCTGCAAACGCAGTTTTCACTTCTTTGCATTCTAATACTTTTGAGCTATGTATTTGATTTCTTAGAAATGCTTGTAAAATAATATTATCGGCCATAGTAACCAAATATGAATGTAAGAAAACCAATATTTATTTATGTAATTATTCCCTTTTCTCAAATTGCCGAGCCAACTTAAGTCCGAAAATTCCGAACATTTAACATCGTTAATTTCCTATCGACAAATCTAATTCCGAACATTTTCTTTTCTACCTATCGTCGTATTTTTCTGCTGAATAAAAAACATTCGGATCTACTGTAGAATTACTGAACAATCATCAATTACACTGGCGCCAAGCCGGGAACAGAGATTAACGAAGGCAGACGGTTCGTGCACACGAGTGGAACTTCACTCTCGAGAAAACTAGGCGAGAGCATCTTCCTTGATCGCGGAAAACTAAATCGCGAGAGCGCACTTGACTCCTCTCTCTTTCTCTGATAGGAAATGAGTCTTGCCCGGTACAATCTCCGGTCAAAAAGGAGATTCTCTCTCAATCTTTCTTCTTCTTTGTAAAGCTCATGCGGTGTAATTGAAAATGTCCGGTGCTTTGCTCGTTATTTTCTGGAAATTCTGGAATCATCCTTTTATTTTAAAAAGTTCGCATGCATTATCCTGGAAATTGCATAGGTCACGTTCTTCCAAGTATCCTCTTTATAATGCTCGTTTCATTTGATTTATTATTCCGAATGGGAAAGCTTTGTGGAACTCGGTTAAGAAAGCTTTCGCATAGAGTGGATGTTCGAAAAGCACGGATTAAATGTTAAAGGGTTTAATTGCGTTTAATAAATATTATACAAATTCTTGTCTGATTTTTCTCTGACTTCGCAAAAGAGGAAGTATTCATTCCGAATGTATTTTTATTTTTCAATGCTTCTTCAGCGAGTTTATTTAATACCAACCATTGTTATTCAAACTTAAACTTTAAACTGTCCTTGCATTTATGTCGAATACATAGTCTTGTCCCATTTTTATTCCTAAAAGATTCAAAACAAATCGCATTTCCAAACTCAGACAGATTCACCGTCGATCGACTATTTCCACAAGGTCCGCGTCGACGAGAAAAGTGCGCGAACGTTTTCTTCTTGTGGAGCATCCATTTCTCTCCTGTCTCTATCGGCGTTTTCCCGCGGGTAATATTTTCGCTCCCGGGAACCAGGCAGGTGTCCAGGTGTGGAAGAGGAAGGATAGGTCGATTCCGATGGAAGTGTAGCGTCGACGAAGGATCGTTTCTCTCCTCTGGCGATCGATATTGACGAGCAGGCCTATCGGCCATTAACTATAAAAGCTCGCACTCGAGCGGCGGAAAATTGTGTTTATAAAGTTAGCGGAGGCATTTTAGAAAAATTAGAAAATAATCGTTGTGTATTAATTTGTGAAGTGGAAATCATAGAATATTAATTGGCGAGTGCTATGAAAATGGTATGATTCGATTTTTATTCGAAGTTCATTGAGAAATATTTTAAGGTTGAGTTTATTTCTCTCGCATTTAACATACTTGATTTCTTATCGTTTCACTACTTTATCTTGTTATTAAAACGTATTCCTTTTTCTCTGATATTTTCTATAAAATTATGAATGGTGTTGACTTTTTTATAGATTTATTTCACGAAGAATGACTATTAACACTACAGAAACAAATATACTTAGCAATCCTTGTACATCTTCAATCTCTTTTTATGAGACAATATTTTCGCTCTTGGGAACGAGACAGGTGTCCAAGCACGTGAGAGGAAGGATAGGTCGATTTCGATGGAAGTGTAGCGTCGACGAAGGATCGTTTCTCTCGTCCAGCGATCGATGTTGACGAGCAGGCCAATCGGCCATTAACTATAAAGGCTCGCGGCACTCGAGCAACGAAAAAACCTGGCTACGGGCAATCAATCTTCGATAAGTCGTGCCACGAAGAAAGCCACCTTTTCTCGATCGGTCGGCGAAGGTGCTTGCGAGTTTGCGATCCTACCAGCAAGAAGTCGTCGGTCGCAGAACCTTGGCAACGTTTCCGACCTTCCTCCTCGGAAACTCGAAGGGTTTAGCATGGCAGTTTCACTGCAGCTCGCTCGATTTATCAAGCCACTCCATTTGTCGCCTGCGATTCCCACGTCGGACGATACTTCGCTCCTTGCGAGCCTCTTGTTTGAGCCGAGACACTTACCGGCTGAAGTCGGATTAGAGACGATCCTATTTCTCTACAAAGACATCCTCTTCTGATTTCGGTGAATAGACAGACACGTCTTCTTCGTATACAATCGAACCGTTGTTCTTGCTTTTTCTGTTCTTCAGGAATACCTTTTTCTTTTTTTCGTTGGGAGTATGGTTTAGCTACTCTTAGAGACTATACTCTGAGAGACGACAAATGCACACGGATGATTGATTGGTATTAATTCGATTTTTCTGATTAACAGTTGTTTAAAATCACTCTCGTTTGACTGGAAATAAATTAAATATATTTGATTAATTATTGTGTAACTGGGTAATAAAGAGAAAAAGTTGAGCGATCTTTCGTGGGGATTGTACAAATACTATTAAATTATATCGATTATACATAATGAAAAAAGCTAGAAATGTATAATTTATAATTACTATTTTATTTTTATTACAATTTATAAATATGTACAGTAGAGATTCTGAGGCAAGTGAATTTCCCAGCACATAATTGTCTATAATTAATGATTTTTCGTCGTGTGTAATATTATTGAATAATATTACCAATCCACAAGTGGTAGGAATAATAAAACTGTGTCTCATAAATTTCATTTTTGTATTTTGCAGGTAGTAGCGAGGAATCGCGAGCTGGCGCAGGTGATCCCGGCAAGCTCGGCGTGAAAAAACCAAGACCGAAAGCCTCCTCGCCCAACCGACAGGGACCACAGCCGTGCCAGGTAAACAGTTCATTCGCATTTGACTCCCCGAGCAGTCTACACTTCTCCTGTCAGGTTTGCACACTCGACTGATCTTTAATATTTCTTTTCTTTCTTCTTTCTCTTGAATAGTGTCTATGTCTTATTATGTACTGTTTGTTTCTGTGTGTACATATGTATGTACATATGTGATTGATTGATTGAAAGCGAATCGATTTTGATGGGCAAGCTTTTTGCAAATTTCTAGCGAGTTTTGACAGTTTTATTTTAAAACTGTTTGTAAGGATAACTGTGGGACATTCGTTTAGTTGTGCTTCATTCATTTTTGAATCAAGGCTGAACACGTGCTGTATAATATTGAAACATTAAATACAGAAAATCGATTATTTCTTGACTGTCAAAGCTCTCTGATTCACTCTTTAACTAAGTTCAGATTTATAGGAAAATAATATTCTTCATACAATTATATGTCTTTGACTAAACTATAAACATCATTAAAATCTCAAGTATATCTTAAAGTAATTAAACAACTCATCGAAAAGTTATTCGTCATACTGTTTTACGAGAGAGCTATTCGACCTTTTCAAAATTTATAAACTTGTGTCAGTGAACACGAAGAAATTGACTCTCCAAAGTGAAGTTTCGACCCTTAATTTTCATGCAACAATGTCCTCCGGTAGTTTTCGGCGGCCGCTTGGCCGCTTAATTGTGTTACTCGGTGCCTCGGTGGTTTATCTTCGAAATCGCCAGCAGTTCAAGGTCTATCCGCAAGCTCCTAACTTCGTTAACCGCGCCTTGTCGAGCGACTACCACTAATTAACAAATAAAGCGGAATATAGCTCGCTGATTAGATTACACCGGCCAGATCTCCGGTTCCGTTGAGGGTTCGGACCGGCGAAAATCCGACCTATAATATCTCCTCGTAATATACTTGTAGGGATGCTGGGGATCTGGTGCCTTAATTACCAGTCACTGATTAAATTCAACTTTCGATTGCTGTGAAAGTTCAAATGATTTATTGCTGGGCATAAAATGACGTATTCTGTTGTGTATACTTGTTTATAATAGCATTACTTAATTAATTAATTTTTGTTGAATTTGATAGATATTATGGATTTTACGTTTCGATCCAAGCGACAAATTACAGCATGTTCAAAATTTTAAAGGGTTTCCAAGGATTACGTCAGTTCATTTAATTTAATTTATTGCATTATAGAAGCAAGGTTTATATTGTTAACGATTAATATTAATTACATCTTAAGTAACACCTTCATTTACAAACAGTCTTTATTTGCCATCTTACCGAAGTATTTCCAAATTTAACAAATCAATGAAACAAAGTTTCGTGTTTTTCGAATCCTTCATAGCGTGTCGTTCGTGTCTCGGCTTTTCTTTCCCCAACACACGGACGAGAAAAGCCAAGCACACTTTTATAGAGCGACAATTTCTTTAACGAGACTTCCGCAAAAGAAACGACGAGTTCTCCGTTTGCTAGCATCGCAATCGGCGATCCGCGTTTCACCTTCTTCTCATCATCGGTTTCCGAGTCCAACTACCACTTTGCGACGACGACTCGAACACTGAACGATCGGAGAGTGCACTTGAAGTCGCAGTCGCTGTCGTCTGTCTTCTTCCCGGTGGAAGCTGCACATCTTGCAACTCGCCGTGGGGAATCGGGAAAGTTGAGACGGTCTTCGCGATGCGCCTTGTTACGTAATTAAATGATAGTCTCCGCCTGACTTTGTTGACAAGCTTCGTTTCATGTATCGAGTCACCGAGCGCATTAAGCTTTCATCGCATCCTTCTACCTCGGCTCATTTGTGGCTCCAATATCGGCTCCAATTCGCTGAGATCACTTCTTTGAGAAACTCGTCGATACTTCTCCTAAAAGTGACAACCTTCTCCCTCCGGTCACACTTTAGTGTTCTTCCTGGATGGAATATTATTTTAGGAGATCTTTGTAATATAATAGAGTCTTTAATTTAATTGGTGGTTGAACTTTGGTTTATTAGTTTATGAGAAGTTAGAAAATATTAGTGTTTTAGCAAAATATTAAGGGTATTTTATTAACATTTTGAAGAGACTTGCTGTAATAAGTATTTTCACGAAGCAATGAATTAAAATCTAATTTAGTTCTCGTGAACTGTATTAAAGGACTGCAGAACTTTATGAAAAGTTAATCATATTTGCATCACTCAACTCACATTTTATAGTATTTCTATAAAAATCTACAGTCTAGTCATAGATAATAATACATCTAATGAAAGATTCAGTTTACAGTTTCAAAGTTTCACTTGATTCATTAACTTCACATGCAATTACACATACGAAATCGAAGTTTCTCTCCCTCTATGAGTCCTACAACTATTCCATCCTTCTCTATAAACAATAATAACTCTATTCTATTATTATAAGTTGAAGTTCATTCAATTTTAAGATCTATTACACAGGTTCAGAGAGTTCCACTTGATTCATTAACTTTACATGCAATTACACTTGCGAAGGACTTCCTAAGATACTCAAACTTCTCCACCCGAATCGTGTCCTACGATCATTTCATTCCTCTCCTGCAGGACTATAATAGTCCTAGCAGTTCTATGATGGCGCGATTGCCCTCTCGTCGCACGTACTCGCCAGGAGGATCAGTTATGAGCCGGGTTATGGCGTACGTAAAAGCCGCGTGCTGCTCGTTAAATTAATTAATTGGCCGGTCGGTTAGGTCCGAGATGTGCGAGATTGCCAAGAGAAAACGTCCGAATATTCAGAGGCGGACGATTGCGCACATAAGAAAATGTGGAATCGCTATAAGCGAACACTCGCAAATATTTAGTGTAACCAACGTGCGCGCACAAACTTATCGGTGCTCGCCATCCGCGGCAAGATGTTTCGCTGAGAGCGTGTTTGCCGCTGACTAATTTAACGAAATTAATTGCGAAATTCGCCCTATCGCTGTGAACGCGCGAGTGCTTTGCTTCTTGGTGAATATATGCGCTTGTCGCTCGTGGAAAAGCAGAGGGAAATGCTCTTAAGGATTCGTCTCCCTTTGCCACGTCTTCCAAGGATGCGCGTGGGTTTCCTCTAATTAGCTTCGATATCATAGAACGAAGAATTTAAATACTTGGTGTAGATAGATTGTTAATATAATTAATGACTGATTATAAATTATTATTCATACATTTTAAGTGTTGAATATTTGGAATACAGAAAATCTAAACTATTTCTATCACGAATTAATTTTACTCCAAGTTTTTCTTATTTCAGTTTAGACAAGTCTACTTTCTTGTCTAAACAGGCAAACTAGTACTCTTAGCTCGTAAAAGTTCATCGAACAACTCCTTGGAACTTAACATATCTGCAATCAACAGCAGCTAGCATACTCGAACGATCGGTATCTCTGGTTCATCGAGATAACTCGAATCCCCATTTATATTCCCTGGTGTATCACTCGTTTCGTTCAAAGGAAAAGTTAGTCGGTGTTCTCAGCGCATTATGTGCCTCCTATCTCGTCGTTTATTAGCACATATCTGTTGCAAAACACTACAGCTCCGCGTCGGTTGAGTAACTGTGTACGTGTGAGTTTCGTCGGGCTTAGGCGGTGGTGGAAGAGGTCGAATGAGGATGCATCAAATGACCTCGCGTATCTACGGCGACTGGGGCTGTTAATTAACTCGACTTTAGAGCAAGTTGCATTGCTAGACTCGCATTATATCCGCCGCATAGTTGGATGCTTGTTTCGACGCTCTCCGTTCCGCCCCTTTCCATCTTTCCTGAGTCTCTCTGTGCTTCCTTGTATGTCTGTGTGAAGATGCGAAGGTAAGCTCGTGGCAAGAGCGACTTGAAAGGTTCCTTACTTACACTGTCGCGCGAGCTATTATTAATTTACGTCTAGTAGATTCGCGCTAATTAACTCGGCACTTGGAAAATTCTAATTGGATTCTACGAAGTATTTGGCCTGTTTATCGAAAAGTTTGGAAAGTAGAATTATGGTATTTGGTGATATAGAATCCGAGGTGTTTGGAAGTCTGTCCTGAAGTTTTTGGACATGAAAGTTTCGAGGTGTTATAGATTCTGCAGTAAACAAAGTTGAAAGCTTTTGTATATTATTAAATTCTTTGACACACTTCCTTTTTCTATTTTTTATTTGCCAAGTTCTATCTTATTTTCTTATTAAATTTGTATTACATCAATTAATATAAATGTAAATATAAGTGAATTCGAGTTATTTGATCTACTTCGATGTAGAACGAAGAAGTCCATAAATGGTGGTTCCATTCATTCGATTTCAATTGACTCCTTGAAGATCTATTTTCTCTAATACCGTTGATACCCCGCAAAACTTTGCACTCATAAAAATAAATGCACCCTTTGTGAAAGGAGCTGTGCACAAAGTCTGAGTAGTGCCGAGACTAGCCGCAGTTGAGCGGCAGTAAGAAGCGTTTGCTCGCAGTCTGGCTTCCTCATTATTTACGGCAGCAGGAGTTCCTCGTCGTTTCTGCTTGCTACTAGTAATAAGATGCACTTCTTTAAAGGACTTCGCCCGCCCGGAAGCAACAAATTGCATTCCCGCGACCAACCGCTCTCTCCTTCTCTCTTTCTCTCTCTTTCTTTCTTTCACACGCGGACTCCAGGAAGGCTTCTCTCTTCGCTTTGAGAGGAACTAAAGCCATAGCGAACGTGGTTAGCCGGAACAAACGTTAACCGGATGGAGAGAAGGATGCGTTTTAAACGCGAAATCATCCTCGGCTGGCTTTCGAGCCTCGCCCTCGCTTTCTATCCTCTGACTGAGATTGCTCTTGCGACTAACGAAGTAAAGTCTCCCTTTTTATCTCTCTCTCTCTCTCTCTTTCTCTTTGTTTTACTTCGCTTATTTTGTTAGTGGCGTTTTCTGTCTCATTAATGTTGATTCACACGTACTTGTGATGGTTCAGCGTTTGTAGTTCACCAGTATAGATGCGATATTCGATAATCTTCCAATTATCATAAAATCTTAAGGAATAATTTTATTTTTTATTAATCATTTTAATAAACCAAAAAAGGGAAGATCGAAGGTCTATTTAATAGACTTCCAACAAAAATCAATTAATTCCAACAATCATAAAATCTTAACGAACTAAACACTACTTTCAATATCTTAGCAACTAGTTTATTCACTTTAATAAAACAAAGAAGGGAAAATCGAAGACTTTGATTTTCAACGTCGCACGGTACTCTTGCGTTCGCCATGAAAGGTGGTCGGTGAGAACAAACGTTAGATCGAGCCAGACGCTTTCGAGTCGGAGGAAGGCATCGACGGTCTGGTGGCGGCCTTCTCAAGGGCCGCCAGCCTCTTAACGAAGTATCAATGTTACCACCGACGGATTACGTATTCAGGAGCGGTGTTGGTCGGTGTACATTGGCGAGTCCGCCGGAAAGGCTGTGCTAGGCTGGGCCGGAAGCTCTCAAGCTTCTCACGCTGCCGGACTCTCCCTTGAAAAAGCAGCTCGAGCGAGATGAAGAGATGGAACAGCGCACCCAGAGAGCGAGATGGAATCATACTATTAGAGGGAGGAGAGTGAGAGGAGAATACACTAGCACAATCCGTTTGGAGCGTCGGAAGAGGGAGCCAGAAAGGCCAGGAGTAATGATGTTTGTTTAGCTCTTGGGAATGGATGGTTCCTGGTCGGGAAGATACGGGTTTTGGCACGAAGATGACGGACTCTGCCTGGACCAAACTGTTTTGAGGTCCTCTTCTTCGCCTAAAACCTCGAATCACTCCCCTTTTCCCTTTTTTTTTATATGCTTATTGCGCGGGTTTAAACATGTTTGTCGTATATTGTACTATCTAAATTGTACCAAAGGTATATTATATTATGTTATTTACAATTAATGTTAAGGCTCTCTCGAGCGCTTGAAGTTATACCTATTTAATTAAATAGGTATTAGGCAATTAGAATAGATTTCGAGTTGACTGGTCTGACACTCTTTTTGTAAGAAACAATATTCCAAATGATGTATTGTCAATTTGTATGAGTAAACGAAACTGTCTTGAATCATTCACTTTTTTTGTTCTGCTGTAGTTATCGCTGGCGCAAGCTCCCTTTTGGTAGTGAATCTTCCTCTCTTGGAAATTGAAACCCCTCACGGTGCGCTCTTCCTTGCCATAAGTCTCAAGCTCCTTAGGACTTAAGCTACGCAAATTAGATTTTCTGCTTAGGGCCTCGCGGGACGCTTTCCTTGCTGTTCCTCGCTTTTGTTTACCAGCTCGACTCCTTATTTTCTTCTTTACTGTGTCGCTCGGTGATGTTTTAGGTTCTGTCTGCTTTCGCAGCGCTACATTTTTAAAGCTTTTACAGTTTCTATTCTTTATTACTTTAAGAATTGTTCACGAAAAGCTTAAACCCGATTATTATAAACAATTGAGTTGTCTCCAAAAAATATCAAATAGTCTCTAAAAGATACTTTTTAAGTATCACTCAATCACTCTAAACTAAATTCCCTTCATCTAATCTCGAATATATCAAGAGCTTTACTAAGTTCTTTCAATAAGTGTCGCAGGCCATTCATATTCCACTTTGAAATACCATCTGATTAAAATAGTACTTGGCAGTACTCTCTCTCTCTCTCTCTTTTTTTATTGTGACACAAAGAGCGACTTAATTAAGATTAAAGGACCGATAACACCGCCGGCGGTTAACTTTCCTTACGATTAACCTGGATTCCACCGGCGAAAGCAGAGAGAAAAAGCTGTGGATCTTCGCTAACGAGATGCAGTTTTGCCTCATCTCCGCGCGTACCCGGCAACCGCTTACTGCTTGATAAGAGTTACTTGCCACGATTTTTCCCAGTTGGACGCAAAATATGATCTACGAACATACGAGGAAGTCTGCTTGCAAGGCGCAGTATTAAACAATTTACAGGAAATTAAGGGAGTAATTTCCGAAGAAATTCTCTGCTGTTGAAAATGTTATTAAGTAAAATTATTTTGTGTTCTCTTAAAGAAAATTAAGAAATGAAAAAACCCCGTGAAGAATAATATGTTTAAAACAATGCAACGTCACGGTGATTATTAATAAAATTTTATATTAATCTGTCTAAAATTAAAAATATATAATTATATTAATTTATCTAAAACTTTAATCTTATTATTTTCCACTTAGCACATTGCTGCGCATTCTCCTAGAATTCCACTAAACAAAGCAAAGAACAAATTAAATTATAATAAACAGAGAACCAGTTCAGACACTGCTCGAGTTAAATTCTTTACTCTGGAGGCCAAAAAGGGCGAGTTAACAATACGACAGAACAAAGGACGAAGGTAAATATTTTAATAAAGGTATTTAATATGAGGCCAGGCGAGATTACAAACAGAGGACTAATTTCTATCGAAAGCGTCTGTCGTTGGTTGGCATGAACTCGCGGAATTTCCTCGGATATTCGAGGACGGCAAACTCGACGCGTATCCGGGCGATCCTTCCTCCCATTGGCCCTTGGACCTGCCGAATCTAATGCAAGGTCCGCTTCGCGTACCTCCGCTTCTGCTCCTCTCGCCTTCCTGAAATAGTTCTTGAAATAGTGCGCGCCGCCGGCGATGCTGCACCCTGGTAATAAACCTAATTCACATACTTAAGCGGCATACCATCTCCGTCGAAAGCCCCGAGCGTGTCTTCGCTGTCGCCGCCATTAACACGTGAAATGCGTACCCGCCGTTTCTAGTAATTGCAAGCTTTGTCCTCTCAGCCATCTCGCGGAATTTCGATTCCCGCGCGAGATATCGTGCGGCGCGCGAAACTCCAGCAATTCGTGTGCAATGATGTTTGATGGTTTCTGTATTTTGTTTTCAAGGTGGTTAATGACTCGGCTGGAATTTAGTGTTCTTTTGATCGAATTGTAAGTTAGTCGGTTTTGGAAATTGCAAATTTGTTTATACCACAGATAGTTTTTTCATCGTAACATCAATTTTATATTGTACCACACGATTGCAATAACACCATTTTAAAATAACAAAAGGCAGAACAGGTATCACTTCGTTATGTTATTTATTGGTGTTCTGAATATCATGTAATCAAAATGTTTTAATTCCAAATTGGTATTTTCTCAGCTTTTTTTTCTCAGTTATAGGTAATGTTCGAATTTTTCTTTTTCATTGGGAATAAAAAGGGTTTCTCTGAACATAATGGTTACTATTTCTTATATTCAGAGAGCACTAACTACTCGGTTTTATTTCAATATGAAAGAACGACGTCATTTTAAATCCGCGAAATGAAACATTCCCAGGGAAATCCCAGGGAATGCATGGCGCGTGGAATTTTTTCCCTTGGCGCGTTGCAAGGTCTCCTAATGATATTCAACCAAGCATGCTAGTAATATTACACGTTATTAAAAATTGTCCTGTCCACGCGTCTCCTCTTCCGCCAATGTGAACTACGGTGCAATTATCCGGAAGAATCGCTGACGTACATCGCAATATTAAAATGGTAGTTGCGCAGGTGAAAATGTTCGGGAATATTGTAGACGCGGTGAATCGACAAAATTTGAAAAAGTTGTGCTCATATTAAATCGATTAATACGTTCTGAATAGTTTTCATGAAATCGACCAATGCCATTGTCATTTATGAATATTGAAGAATATAGCAGAATATTTTCTCTCAGCTTTTTAAGCGTTTTATCATTGAATCGCACAAATTTATTAAAAAATTTGGGTGCATCATTTACTTCAAAATTGTGAAGATTTTGTAATATGAGGACACTGTGAGTTTCGAAAATTTTGTATACGATTTATTACTTCTACAGGTAAATTCTACAGTATAAATTCTACAGTTACATTTACAGGAAATGAGTAAACTAGTGCAATCAACGTAGAAATGTGTTTTCACGGCAAATATTTAGAAACAATTAAAGTACCATTGTTCTACTTGAAAAGTAGAAACTAGCCCAATAAAAAGCCAGACATCGTCCTGTATAAATTGTTAGAATAACAAAATCTTTGCCATCCGCTGTAAAAAAAAATTGAAAATCTTCATTTTCTCCGCAATTACTGACTCCATCCAAGTTCATTCAGTTTCTATCAAGCTTGCGTTTGAAAACCTTCCAGCGTCACCATATTACAACCAGCCCTTCCATTCCTGTCAACGCGCGAATTCTCTTTTCCCTTTTTCGTCCGCGAGATGTTGATTGTTTCTCCTTTTTTGCACGAACGGCAAAGTGTGCGTTGGCCGGATTTTAGAGTCGGCGTTTCGTGGAGCGCGCGAGCGCTCACGTCACGTGCCAAATGCATTTCAGGAATGCCGGAGCCGTGATTGTAGCGTGAAACTGCCACGCGAATATTGCCACTTTGTGCGGCTGACATCGGTGTATATCCACCCTGTAACGCACAGCGCCACCCCGTGTATTACTCTGCGGGCGTGCGCTCGACACTTCTAAGTATGAATAAAGTTTCGGAATTTCCGCCAGCCGAAGTTTTCTGTCGCGCGCGTGCACCGATTTTCGAGAGTCAACTGGAACGTGCACTCTCGATTTTCCTGAAATTAAATTCTCGCACGGAGAATGCCCTTTTGTTGGTGACTAAATGTGTCGGGAAAGTTCCTCTCGTTTTGGAGTACCGGAGAACTTAATTGTACTAATTTCGATGTAATATTCCGGCTTGAGGAAAGAATAAATGGGAAAACAAGGGAAACGTAGTAATGAAATATAATTAGTGAGAGAAAGATTTTCTATTTTATAAGAAAAGTATATTTTTAATTTGTTTAGATATTTTATTTGATATTTTATTTTAAATTTAACAGGGTCAATTTTGAAAGTTTGTTCATTCTATTTCTGTAAATCTTATGTTCTTCATTGTTTCTGTGTTACAGGTTTGTGGGAAGGTGTTCAACAATGCATCCGCGCTAACGAAGCACAAGTTAACCCATAGCGACGAAAGGAAATACGTGTGTGGCACCTGTGGGAAGGCGTTCAAGCGGCAGGACCACTTGTGAGTAAACTTATCTTCCTTAAATCCTACTCTTGCTTTCTTGATTACTGCTTAATCCTTTCTATCCTCGCCTGTAAGCGTACTCAAACGTTCTCATTCACAAATTCTACCACAGACATAAACTCCAGAAACTTCTAATGAAATCAGCATTAACCTTCTATAAATAAAATTCTTTATCACAATGTAACACACGTCTTCTTCTATAATAGCTCTGTTTTCTAATAGTCCGAAACATTAAAGTAACTGCTAAATCGTTGAAAATTAAAATGCATTATTAATTTCTATTCCTAGTTTACTTATGTACAAATTTTGGTACAGTCTGAAAAAAAAAATGTGAGCCGAAGGGGATTAATTCAGACGAAAGTAATACACTTGTTCACGAAACTCGTGCTGAGTGAAGCGACCTATTTCCAGAAAAACGGAGAGTCCAGTACTCCCGAGCGATAACGGATGTCGAACTATTTCGACTTTCGTTTCTCGAATACTCCCTCTCTTTTCTTTCTCTTTGGAGGCTTGGGAAGCAGGATGCTCTCGTTGGCTGGGCCTTTGATTATGCTCGTCAAAGCTCCTCAACGATCCACTCTTCGAGATTCTAGCGTGTGCACATGCATATGTACACAGCCAGCTGGTTCGCTCTCCGGGTATGCTCATGAAGCCGACGATATGTACGCGAGTATGTAAGGTACGCGCGTATTTATCTTACACTCTCGTACGGCACACCGCTCTTGGGGCCACGTCAGAGAGCGGCTTCTTACTCCGGATGTAGTTACCAGAGTTTCTGCCAACCAGTTCCTCCGCGTATTTGCCCTGGAATAATCGTTTCCTCTCGCCACATTCTCTTACCGTGCTCGTGCAAGCGTAGAGCAAGCCGCCGGCTCCTTTCCCCTTTACCGATCGCGTTCCTCTTCTGTTGGAGAGAGGACGATTTGCGATTGATACTTGCTAGGATAATAGGCGAATTCTTAACACCATTAAACTTTTGATTTGTTTGGAGTTTATTTGTATTTGGAATTTTAAGATAAGGGGTTGATATTTCAACTGGTGTGGGTGAAATGTAGATAGTACTTTTTGATATTTTATTCTATTTATTGATCATTCTTTTTTTTGTGGGGGAAAGTACGTGTTATGATTAAGATTAACCAGAGTAATAAATAGACAGCGGACCTTTAACATTTTATTGTGTAGTTAATTTATAAATATTTTCATAGCCTGTTAAAACTTTGAGTAAATGATTCACGTTAGAAACGCAGGAGTTTAAGAATCCAAATATCTTCGATCTAATTAAAACTGTGACACCTTAATTTCCCAAGTACCTGCCAACTGTTAGTTGGCTAACGTTCGCCAAGACTAATTCCGCGAATCAGTCAAAGTCCTTTCTGTCATCCGGCGTGGACTGGCAGCGGCGGGCGAGCAATTTCCAAATTTCTAGCCGACATTCTCCAAACAGCGATATATCCGGCGCGAAGGCGGCGAGCCGGAAGTCGAGAAACGGGGGTGGAGAGGCACATTACCGCGAAAGCACATTAGGGAACGTCATGATCTCTCCTGGCACTCGGTGGGTGAGAGCGATGCCGACGCCCGGCGTCGCTCCCGCCAACGAAGATGAAGTACTTGTGCAATATCTTGAGCTACTTTCGCCTCCCTCCGAGTTACGCGCCCGCGAACTTTCGCCCTCCGAAGATGACGACGCCATTGTGAGCGCGCCGAACGAATTTCGCTTAACGATAAAGCGAGAGCTGAAAGCGTCCCGATGGGGAAAAGGAGGACGGATGCGCTGGAAGCGGATGCTGAAACAGGAAGAACGATGGGGTTTGGGTACAAGATGGTACAGGGTGATTCGTTTCCCCTTGTACAGAACAATTATAAATTGTAAACTACTTTTAATTGTAATAAGATGTTTCTATTCTCGGAAAGCTATAAAATAACATTATTCGTATGTCTGTCTTTTAAAATGAAAAAGGTTGAAAGTAACAAGTCAAAATTGTGAGCTTTAAAAATATGGATGTTATATATTAATATTTCCACAAAAAGTTCTCTTTACCAGGCTACTTTATATTCCACACAATAATATATTATATGATTATATTGTATATTACACGAGAAATGTACGCGCAGAACTACATCTCGGAGAAATAATAAAATACGAGAGTCCTGATTCAAAGGCAAGTGAATCACCCTGTATAAGAAGGAGCTTGGAAAGAAGAAAGGAAGTGGGGAGAGATTCAGGTGGGACGGAAGCGTACCGCGGAGACTAAGGATTCAATTCTTCTCGAGAATGAGAAAAGGAATAAGAGGGAATCAATAGCAGTGGGAGAAGGATGAGGAGAGCTTGCGAGAACTCTTGGTCGGGAAAGCGTTCCCAACGAGACCACTGGCAACTTGCGTGGTGTTGTATTTCCTAGCGAGAGAAGCCACAGATCCTCTCTCCGACCCTTCCCACTTCCTTTCGCTCGAAACCACCCTGTCAGTCCGCTTGGTGATCCCTCTTGGACAGATAGTATTTTTCCTTCGCTCTGATCTACCTTCGACTCGTCTTATTTCCGAGGGAGTCGCGGTCAGCGATGTCGTTTAATAGAGAGGGGACCCCTAAGCTCCCGTCCAACTCCGTGCAACTTAAATGTCGATATTGCCTTCACCTACATGTGTCCTTTCCCGCTCGCTCCTCATATAGAAAGCTCCGCTTAACGACCAATAGTTACTTCTGGAAACTATTGCCAAGAGATACAATTCTCTTGGAATTATGTTTTGGTATACGTTGATGTACTAGTTTGGAATAATTATTAATTAATTTCATTCATACATTTAAAGCTTCGCGTAAGGACGAATTGTTCGTTTTCAAATCTATAGTCAAAAGTATAATTATTCATTGTTTGGTCATTTTAATTATACTTTCGATTATGACACATTTGCTAGATTGACGTTATTACTCGGAAACTGTTATTAATTTAATATACTATAAAGTAGGGATACTTAGTAAAAGAGAATAGCAAAGGTGAAATTTCAAAACGAGATACAACAGAGTAGAACAGACGCTAATGGTCAAAGCTTTAATTAATTACTCCAAGAAATGATTTAGAATCAACGTCAGTATATACTCTAAAGATACAGAATCAAAGATCGCAGGGTCGACGTGGAAATCTTTCAACATTGTGTTTCCGTCAATACAAGGTTAATCTTGTTTCGTCCGGCGGCTTCGTCGAAATTCGCGATGCGCCCTCTCCGCGGTGATTCGGTGTCGTAGTTCTGGCAATGTCTTCCTTTTTCACTCCTCTTTCCTTTTTCTCGTCCTTCCTCCTTTTGTGTACACGTATTTCATTGGTGTCGCGGCGCGGCGCGGCGCGTCGCGACGTGCAGCGCCGACGGACGACGTCCGCAATCAATACACGCTGACGAAGCTCGCCAAGAGAATTACACTCCTCGCACCGAGGAAAGTCACCCTCGTGCCTGGAATTATCCGAAATTTAAGATTTCCTCGCTTCCTTACTTCTTGTTTCTATGTGTATGTGTGTGGCTTGGTATTCCGTGCCGGCTGTATCCTTTTTGTCGTCGGATGAAAGACCGTTCGATATGAACCCGAGCTGCATCCGGAAGTCGAGGTTGAAGTCGACCGTTCAAGATTCGGGGGTTCTATTTGCCCGTAAGAGAAAAGCCGAGGCCCAAAGTAAATGAAACACTGCTTACAAGTCGAACGAAATGGAATAAAAGATCAGGCGAAAGCCACGTGAAAGGTTATCTGATTTCGGAGTATAATTGAATTCTTGAATTGGAAACGTGTGTTTGTGTTGACAGTTTCATTTGGTATTTGAAACATTTGCAGTGGTATTTGTTAGCCTATTGTTTTTAATATTTTCAATATTCGTTGCTTGCGTTTCAACAAAACCATTAAATATTACTAGAAGAGTCTATGTTGCAAGCTTTGATTTAATAAAAGTTATGCTCGAACAACATAATTTCTATTACGAATGCTACAAGACAATGCCAACTCCCATTTTGTTTCGTCTGGTAAAAATTGCAGTGAATAACAGACAGATTAATAAAGGGAATTCTCGGTACGCTTGGCAAATAGAGCGCTTCTGCTTTAAGGTAATGCAGCCATTACTTTTACAAGGAATTCTACAATTGTCCTTGCGCATTTTATGCGCTCATTACATCAATAACTGGAAGGCGAGTAAATTCCGGAATGCAGTCATGCTTTTTGCCCGAGATATTTCGCTTAATGAACGTAATAGCTGACATCTTCGCGTCCCTTCTTTGAGCCAGGTTCAACCTACTTTCAGTTTAATAAAGCATTTTCCACGAAAAGCAGAGTCTGCAGACGCAGTTCTCTTCGACTATGGAAGAGCGGCTAATTAGTCGCTAGGCCAAATTAAATTCCACGGTTGTCAGGATATACGCGCTCTCGTCAGTGTTCATACCGATCAATACACAACAGGTGTTTAAGATGTAAGAAAGAGTACTTCAGACGAACATCAGGCATCAGTGATTTGAAGTTCGACCTTTTTAAAAAGCAAATTTTAGATTATATCAGGAAATAAGAATTTTATTTTCAAATTTTCTGCTTTCTAATTGTTTTATTTTAATAGTCCTGTTATTCAAATTTCTATGGAAAATTGCATTTGAGTTCTTTCATCTGTTGATGTAACATTCAATACTTGTATATTCTATACGAGATGAAATCCAAGAATTATTTGTCACGATTAGCATTTCAGCTTAGAAAACATAATTCTACATTATTTAACAAAATCAGTATAAACTACATACATGACATAAAAAAGCTGCAAAACTGTCGATCCAAAACCAACAGAATCACCCTGTACGGAGTATCATTTGCATACACGAAGAATTCTTCGGCACTAAGAATACTACCAAAGAAAATATCCTGTAACGTCTTCTCCATCCGCGCCTGTAATTCTCCCTTGATATTGTTCGCAACACAGCATCCTTGGCGCTCAGTGTTGCGACAGGCTTTCCGAGGATGCGAAGCAGCGCGTACTTTGTTGCAAATGCTGCTCTCTCCTCTTCGCGAACGCCGGCTTTCTATTACCGGGCGTGAAATCCGAGTCTCGGACTTGGACGAGAGCAGTTCGAGGCTGGGACTCCTCGGAGCTTACGCGCTTTCCTGTTTTCCCGTGGAAGCCCCTTCATTTCACGGGGCACTGCTCGTCAGTAATTAAGTGGAGATGCCCCACCCGGATGCTGGGCGAAGGCCGTCACGCTGTTGTGCTTCGCTTTATGCTAAATTTCTCATAAATCTTGGTTGGCTTATTGTACGACGCTGAGTATGAAAGCTCTGGCAAAACGGACTCGAAGAAGTCTCTGCGAGCGTCGAATAGGAAACGTGTAGTATTCCGTGTGTTCTAATTCATCACAAACATGTTCTTTGTTGGAATTAGTTTTGTATAATATAAATATTCTTATTGATATTTATATTAATAATTATTTCAGTAGTTTTTTAGAAGAGTTTTAAATTGTTTTAATAATACATTAGTGTAATAATAAGAAGATACATTAGGTGAAACTAGGAGAAGGTCATCACGCTGTTGTGCTTCGCTTTATTCTAAATTTCTCATAAAGTACAATGAATTTTGAACATTTCACATTCAAGTTAATTGTAATCAGTTTATATTTGCCGTTCCATGAAATTGTTCTTTATTATTCCACGAATGTTCAATGATTTCTCGCGCTGCATTGTTGGATGTTATCGAGATCGAGAAAAGAACAGAAGGAAAGAGACGGAAGGATTCGATTCTCTTGAAGCGCTGGAGGCACGAAAAGATGAGTAATTTCCTGTCTCTTTGTGTGCATTTAGTGTCTTCGGCATTTCTTTCTCTTCTCGTTGCCATCGATGCTCCCCTTTGTCCCGTCTGTTTTCCTTTCCCCCGATCTTTCTCCCTCTGCGCCGCCAGCCAATCGCAGAGGGGCTTTGCAGTAAGATAAAACACAATAGGAAGCGGCAAGAAAAATCTTCCGCCTTAATACTTTCCTTTATTCATTGGCGACGGAAGCAGATCAGGCGTCAGTGAGAGGAAATTTAATGGGGATTTAGTTTTTCGGATTGCAAAAGAATTCGTTCTGTTGAACTTGACAGTTTGGAATTTTACACAGACAGTTGGAAAAGTTGTAAGTTTCGGGAGATTTTAACAAAGTAACGTATAACGGTATCCAAATAAAAATCAGTATAGTTGTTATTCAAAACGAAATGTTTAAAGAGTGATAGCAAAGTGTATCAGAAATGTTTGAAAACCTTACTTCCAATGAACTCTAACTACGTCGCACGTTTGCTCTCGTATTTATTAACTTATCCATTAAGAATTCCTCTTACGCGAATGATTAACTATCACAGAGTCGTCGAGAAGTTGACAAAACATAAGCAGAGTTTACGCGAGGAGTGCGCTCTTGATATTCCGCGAGTGGACTCGGCGAAACTGTGTCGTGCAAACAGGCTCGCGCCAGTATTTTTAGTACACAACGTCTCGAAAATGTTGAGCCGCCAGGAAAGAGAGTACAAAATAGCGTGGTACTCGAAAAGCAGAATTGCGCTCATATTTACAGAACACGTGCGCCAAAACGGAAAATCGCAACGAGCCTGGCATTAAAAACAAATTGGCCGTGCGGTAATACGATTCGCGGCGTTTCGGGAAATTCGCAATCGAGCGAAAAATTCGAAGCACAGTGGAACGGAAGCTTTGAGTGCCGATGATCGCAGTTATAAAAAAGCATTTTGTTTGTAACAATACTCTCGAAAATCCACTGACAATGAGTACAATGTTTGCAATAATTGTTGTCTTTACGTATGTATTTTATATAGCTAATATGAAATGTCAACCTCATTTACGCGGACCTTCAAATGACGAATGATTAATACACAAACAAACAGTCGTATTTACACGAATATACGAAGACCAATAATTCCAGGTATGTACACAGTCTGTAAAGTGTACATTTAATGATAATGTTATACTCCATATACGAGCATCATAAAATAGGTATGCGTAGGGTAAATAAAATAAAGATAATATTAATATTCCTGACAGGACGTAAATAATCCATTGAGCAATTATACACACGGATATCAAGTATCATTGATATTTGTTTCAATCGAAATCCATAGTCGATCAACGACAATTCATTCGCTTAAAATACAAATAAATATTCAACGAAATTTGTTTAAATAACATGTAAGTTTACATTTAAATACAAATCCACGGAGTAATCTTTAGAGAAATTATATTTTTGGGTGGAAAGTTTAGGGTATCCAGGGAACAAGCAAGCGCCAGTAACTTGTTGCACTTTTGCCGCTGCCTTTTCTTTTTGCTTGGCGCAGCCGGACTGTCCGCTTTTTACGTGAATATCGTGCAATTGCCGCATTGGCACGGACCTGATAACGGTTAGCGATGTTTGACAAGGTGACGGCCTGTCAATATTATCGGGCGTTTCATCCATTCTGTAGTGGCTGATCGTCCTTTTCCTGCTGGCTGGCTGGTCTGATCGACCATCTCGTGAAATACTTCCTGACAGACTCCTTTTCTGATCGAGTGTCGCCAAATGCGGTTTATATTTTTGAGTGTCGGACGTATCGCAGACACTTCGGTCAATCGAATTATCAATCCAGACATCACTACTATTTTTCATTAAGTCCAAAATAATCAAATGTATAATTTTTCAACAATTTTGTAACAATTGTTCTTTATTTTCATATAGTAAATATAATAATAAGTCATTGGGATTGTGTTATACACAGAATGTAAATGTACGTCTTTTTAAATAATAGTACTTCTTCACATTATAAGTAATAAATTTAATATGTATACTTCTGTGTAGTAAGGTCAGAATTAGTATCCAAAAAAAAGATTACAAATTAGTATTATTTTATCTAGCCGAAATAGATTAACTGATCGTATCTTAAAAAGTAAAAAGGCAATATACAACAGTATAAGTAATTTTATACCACTTTCCACGCCTTGTAGGAGTAAAAACTCTTGACTGGCAACTTGTTGCGCGATGTGTGCTTCTGGACACATCTTATCTGGCCTGCCTATCTTCCCAGCTGTTAAGGAAGGCATTAGGAAGGGCAGGCTTTATCCTCCACGTACTCTTCTACCGGCACTATTCACTTTTAGCAATTTCAGCAGCTTCGCTTTTAGCGCACCCGATGATTAAATCTTGGAAAGTGCTGAATAAGGAGGAGTTAATGTCACTTATAAACATTATTTCTAAATATACTATATTTATTCACATATTATATACTTTGCATCTTTTATAGTATAATCATATATTCCATGTATAATTCATATAATATACATATTAAATCTGGAAAAAGAAAAGTGAACAGTGTTGCTTCCAAGGCGAAAGAATCACCCTGTATATTGAACCAATTATGGACCAATAATAATTATATTTCGTTAATTATTAATCCACAATTTACCCAATATTTCGTATTATTATGATTGGACCAATTATAAAAATGAGACGGTAGAGTTTTCTTCATGAGTTTCACCCATTAAATACTATTTTCTGTTTTTGTTTCAGGAACGGCCATATGTTGACGCACCGAAACAAAAAGCCGTACGAGTGCAAGGCGGAGGGTTGCGGCAAGTCGTACTGCGACGCGCGGAGTCTGCGGCGGCACACGGAAAATCATCACGCGGGTAGCAAGGTGAATGAAAGCGTGAGTCCGAGCAGTCCCAGCGGCGGTCCGCATACCCCGAACACGCCCGGCAGCAATCCCAGCACCCCTAGCACGCCCGGCGCCACATCCACGCCGAACGGCCACGGACATCCGGCACTCAAGCAGCTACTCGCCACTGAACTCCCGCAAACTCAGCAGCAGAAAGTGAGTACATGGTTGTAGTAGGTCTTTGATAGTTTGAACGCCGTGTGAACAGAGTTTCACTGACGTGTATATTTATTTACGTGGAAATAATGTTGATAGAAGTTTTACCATGTTGTGGTGAAAGAGTTAAAATGTAGAACTTGGCAAAATCTCATTTTTGTAATAATTATAATGGAATTTGGGAAAAAAGTCGTATTGGTTGTTGGATTTAAAGGGTTACTATACAAGGTAATTGAAATATTGAATGGAAAAGAACTGGCAGTTGTCAGTCGGCGCACGAAGATAGCGTTTTCTCGAAATTGGCCTGATATTGCTTCGGCCAGGCGATAGCGTTAAGAGCTTAGATGCCTCGCTCTTGGATGAGCCGTGGTCCAGCGTCGAGGCTCTCAAGATCCAAGGAGCTAAGAGGATTTCGTTGAATCCTCAGCGATCCTCGAGTATGTTACGCGACTCCTAACTGCGACCTCCACATTAATTTCGATATCATTCTCAGTGGTCAATTTGTCGCACTCCCGATCTCATCCAATAATACGATTCTGCCTAGATTATACATACCCGAATGTATAGCACTTTGGATTAATTAAGGTTCGAAGAGCTCCTTTAATACTGATCCTGCCGTACACTGACTCCCAAATGTATTCGGATACTAACATACGACTAATGTTACAGATCAATATTTCAGATGATTATAAATTTAAATTTCAACCATGCAAATATAATTATTTATTATTTAAACAAAACCAGCACGGTAGTTTACTTGTAACATAGTTCGTTTTTCGCTTCAACCTATTCCTGTGGTATCCTTGACACGCTCGGTTTAACCCCATAAAATATTCCCATGAAGTTCCTCTCTTAAACTTAAGCCCAGATTTACAAGTTGAACTTTAAATCTCGAGCGTGCAAATACAATTATTTATTATTTACTCGGCAACATCCTTGTAGTTTACTTGTAACGTAGCTCATTAATCGCTTCGACCTATTTCCGCGGTATTCTTGACATGGTGCCATAAAATATTCCCATGAACTTACTCTCCGGAAACACTGCCGATTTCCATGCAAGGACTCGCTGAGAATGTAACATGCCGGACACACATCGGACATGCATCGTGCGCGCTCGTAACACTGGTAACAAGTGTGCGCATCGTGTTATGCGATCTCGTGCGGACCGTATTTCTACGGTGGTTGCATGCTTGCTTATGCATGCCAGGGTTACACTCGATCGCGTCTGACCCATATGATCAGTTACTACTGCGATCGCCGGGCTTGTATCGCCTCGTACTACTGCGCCGTCCGGCGCGCCATACGTTTGGCTGTTCTACTGGAAATGTACTACTGATTATTCTCCACTGATTTTTCTATTCTCAGCTCATTTTCGGAGAATGTTGATACTTTATTTATTGAATTGATTTAACTTTAGAGGGTTTTTATATAAATGTTTATATAATGTTAACTTTTAGTAAGATTATTTTTGAGGACTTTTAATTTCGGACTTATCCTTCTGTTTCAATCCCAAAAACCAAGTCTGTATTAAATTAAACGATGCTTTCTGATAATTTCTGATAATCTCAGAGGGCGCTAGTGTAGAATACCATGGGTAATGGTTTAGTAGGAAGATGTCCAGGCTTCTTAATTGTCATCTGGCGCTTTATTGGCACTTTCAAAGTCGAGGTTTTCAAGCGTGCGGGAGTTCTCACTGCTCAAATTGACTTCCAAGGAAACTGTAGAACTCCTTTCTCGGTCTCTCTCTCTCTCTCTCTCTCTCTCTCTCTCTCTCTCTCAGTATCTCATTCTCATTAAGAAGTTTCCGGTCATCAAATTTTATTAGTCGCCACTTGAAGTGGTCCTGCTCAGCTGACGCTTATTTCTAATTCGATATCATCGGTTTGTAGTCTCGATTTAACCACGCCGTGACAGTTAATCTTTCTCCTTTCTGCGAAAGTCAGAGAGAAAGAGCACTCGCCTGTGAAAACTTTTCAGACGCAGCGCGCGCACTCTGATTTATCGTACTTCATGAAACGACCTCATTTCTGCGCGGCCGCTTCGCGTAGAAATTCGATAATCATCGTGTCGTCTTTGGAAACTAACTTCAAGTTTCGTTAGGCGAAACCATAAATGACGTAAATCATTTCTCTTTAAAATTACATGGTACGTTTTTGAATCATTGAAACATGATGAGCTATGTTTGTTTTACTTTGGCAGTTTAAAGATAGAATTCTAAACGAAAAACTTCATCATTAACGTTGCATAAAAGAATAGAAACTTTTTTCCAGTCGAGTGATATAAATTACAATCGGAATAATAATCTCGAAATTCATTCTATTATAATTACAAACGATTTTATTTTTAGAGCGCGGTGAACATTTCGAATAACTCGTACGTATTGTGAATTCGGGTTTTGTCGAAGCATTATCTCTTCGTTGTTCAATATGCATTAATTTAGTATAATATTTATTTCAAACGAATAAGGAATACAATCAATTTCGGTTTGCGAAATTGTCAGTCGAATTATATTTCTGGCTTTGCACCCAACCATCCTCTATTTCTGTCGGATTCACGCTACCAGTGTAAAAGAAAGCGTAATTGTGATTACTAATTATAGAACGCAGTATTGCAATATTCCACCGCATATAATTCATGGGCGCACTCGAAGCTTTGGTGCAACAAATAACTAATTTTGCGCACATCACACGGAGATGTGGAATCATCGTAATACTCGTGCGGGCTGATAACTCAATATTATATCGGCTGTATGCGATATTAATTACTTCGGTGCAGATTGCTCGTTCTCTTTGGACCCGATTCCACTAATTACGGATCGCCTAATTCCCCTCGCTCCGACCGGCTTCTCTTTGAGTGTTCGTCAGTGTTTCACGGTATCGTAATTCCCAGATGATTCGTTGACGCATTGTCTCACCATTCATTAAATAGGATCGCGACTTTGTTTTAAGCTTACAAAATTATTGTCATGGATTCATAGACATTTATTACTCTTTTTTAAAAAACTACATTGATACCACTGAAATCGGAACACTTATGCTAGTATATTACTGTCGATTCGAGATCCATTTTTTGTTGGCCTACTTTTAAATTATATCTTTTGAATTTATTTACTATGTTTGGGGAATTAATGATTTTTTTCGAGCTGTCTCTCTGTCTCTTTTCTGAATTATGGTGATCGAAGGCGGTGAACGAGTTTTATTCATCAAAGAATTTCGTAAGCATTGAGTTTGTGTTAATGAGTAATTATTATTTGGACTATTATTCAGTGTCCTTTGTTACAATTCATCGAGACTGTCATTATTAAGGTATACTTGCTAGATAATCCTTTCATCTCGCTTTTATCATCCCATCAAACAAAAGCCCTTGAAATTATTAATTAAAAGAAGGCCGACATGGTCAACGAAGTAACGTTATACATTGTAATAAATCATTTCCTTCGTTTACCGGCGCGCTCGTCGATGAAAATGAAAAATAAACAGGAAGGTTAACAGCTTCGTACGTATCTTTAACGTGCCGATCCTCACGATCTCTTCCTTACACATGTGTAAACTATATGTATGTGTGTATCGTATGGTTTAACATATGTAATCGTAAAAGCAAGAGAAAATTCGTTGGAATAATAATCTCGAAATTCATTTAAAGTATTTGACTCTTATAACTATAATTGCTTTTATTTTTAAAACGCGACTGAAATATTAAACAGATCATTTTATTAAACCAATTCCTTCATTATTCAATACGCATTACTTTAGTATAACATTTATCGAGCGAGATATCATTTAATAGTTTAAAAGGAAAAATAGGAAGTTGATACGAAAGCGATACGTCTTTCATGGCAACATGTATGCGCGCGCACGAGCACGAGTGGGGATGATCGAGAAAGCGATGCCGGGAAGCTGGCGTAGAGGCACAATATCCTGAGCAGCTCTTCCGCTGTACAAACGCGGAGTCGCGTGCGCTTCCGGCCTGCGTATCATAGCAACCGGGCATCCCATCGCGTTCGCTCGCTCGCAGCATCCATTTCGCCTTTCGCCTGACAAGCGCATACACTCGCTCTCTGTCAGTCCATCTGCCTTGCTCTTCTCCTCCGTTACTCTTGCTATCTTGAATCATGAATGTACAGGGTGATTCACTTGCCTTTGAATCACTACTGTCAGATGTATACTGCTCGAGATAGTATAGGATAATTATTGCCAAATTTTGAATTCTGGAAATCTAGAATGAATAGCAGTTATAGCAATTATAGGAATTTTAGAATTCCAAATTTGTTAATAATGTTAGCAATTTTTAACGATTATTAGCAAATTTAGAATTTTAGATTCAAACACATCCCCACTAATATTCTTGATCACACGGTTGATCGTCCAATAAACTCTCATCTTTACTAGCCGAAACTTGTATGAATAAACACGAAACCTCGGTAAGCTTTTAAGCTGGGAGCGACGTGAGAAGTACGAATTTAGTGCGATGCTTGCAAGCACAGTCTCTCGAAGATCGTTGGCTGTGCGCTGCCTAAGGAATTTACGAGTCGAGCGAGTCCGATGATGTGGCCTGAGTGGACGATAAAAAAGAGTAGCTGACGTGGACCGAAGAACTTGGATGTTGCTAGGTTCCATAAAAGTCCTCGTAACGATACAAACATGGGAATTGGAGTATCCGTCTTGATACTCTGTTACTCTTTTCTCCACTTTTCTTCCCCCCCTCGTTCCTTATCTTCGAGAGTCTCGTCCGTCGATGAAAATTGCACAGTCGATGATAAAATTCTGTATGCTGATGTATGGGTCCTTTCGGTATCCATCATGCTGGTCTCGGCTAAAGGGTATTTCCCGAGGAAAATTGGATCGTTCCCGATGGAAACGCCGGTGCACGTGCTCGACAGGAATCGACCTCTCTGCCGCACTATCTCCCACCTCTCGTGTATCTGATTTTTCGACGTTTTTCAAAACTTTTCCTAATTGTTCGTAGATCGTTTGTTTGAACACTGTAACGCGTAGAAAACAAGGGACAAACCGTGTAAATACGAGAAAAAATCCTGCTTCTACAAAGATATATTAAATATATCAAAAGTGTAAATGAATATCATTGAAAAGCCAAGTTTTCGTTTAAAAATATTAAAGATTCTGAAAGATATAGATATAGATATCATACAAGAAAGTCGAGTTTTATTTACCGATACTTTGATTTATTATTATTACACATAATTATAATTTTTCAAATCATCTAACTACATTTACAGTTACTGTCAGAATCATGTAAAGGCTTACACTGAAAGGTAGTCCAGGTGCACCTGATACTTCGTTGCAGTGAGTAGCCTCGCAGTTTGATATGATATACATATTGATCCTGCTGTTGCTCACCGTTCGTCTCTCGCGAAATGGAGAGCTACTGAAATCAGGACTACTCTGCGGTGCTGCTGGCATTAGCTCTCGGGAATAACGTTTCAACTGCAGCTGCGAGTTACAAAGCCCCAGCCCCTCTGTGTATCCTGGACCGACGTCAGTACGACTGTCTAATGTGGACTATCCTAATGACGTCGAGACCTTCCGACATCTCTGCATTATTAGCTCGGTAGAACCGGGTCAAGTTGCCAACTGCCATTCTACCGTCCATTTTATTTCACTGTTATTCCAAGTAATACATTCATATTCTGCGTGGGATGCTCCTCGACCATTTCAACTTTATGAAATTTCGAATTTTGATGGTTTGCGTATGCGGAATATTCTAATGAAGTAGAACGTGTGTGATTAACTGCCAGTATTGAGGAGGGATATTTTACGTGTAATTGTTAGTAACAAATATTTTTGTAGTCATTGCAATGGAATTACTACTGAAATCTTAATCACTTCGAATGTGATTTCTTCAACGATCTTCCGCATAGATTTCTACTCAAGTAAAAGCGTGCAGATAATTCATGGCTTGGTCATCACGAATAAAGTACTCTCCTTTTCAAAATCCTCGGTACTATCTCTCGGGGACATCTCCCGGCGGCGTAACGTACTGCTTCTATCGGGCCTTTATACGGCCTTCGCTTCAAAGGGGTGAAAGGGCCGAAATGTATTGATGAGGAGAGGCTAGTAGATAGGCAAACGAAGAGAGAGGATGCTGGGCAAGGGTGGCATGTATGCGGAACGCGCTCTCGCGCATAAATCCGTGGCACAACGGCCGCAGAGTCTGCTCGCGTACACCGGCCTCGCATGCGAAAGCGATATTAACGCAAGCACGTAGCCTACGCCGTAAAACCAATTGCAGCGGAGGAATACCTGCCTCTCTCTCTCTCTCTGTGGCAATACCTGGTGGCACGAAAGTCACGAAACTACCCTTTAAATTCTGAAAGTTCGAGTAGATCATACTATAGAATCGACGTACAATAATTTTTAGGCAGTATTTTTTTACTGACGTATATTATACATATATTGTCAAACTTTTCTCTAAATCTTATGGAATAATACCTAGCTTTCCTATACGTCGAAATTATTTTCGTTATAAAAATGAAAAGATGAGCGAATTAGTGTGACACTGCAATAATAATTAAGCTTTCCTATTTGGCTTTGTCCGAGTAACATTTAGTGTATATTAATAATAATATAATTGAAGGAATAATCGATATTGGAATTATTTTTGTTATAAAAATGAGAAGGTGTAGCCGCGAATTTGTGAGTCACTGTATATCCTTAGTTAGCACGCGCACACCAAGTGCAGCATCTGATAGGGATGCTGGAGCGCGCTCGAGCCGGTCATTTGATATAAAGCTAATTACTGATCGAAATCTCGAATTGGCCGAGTTTACATACCAGCACCGAATCAAATGGAGCCGAGGCCTTGCCACGTAAGTGGAAACCCGCCGACCCGTATTACCTTTCGCCCCCTCGTCCGCGCTATTAAACCTGATTTAAACCCGTTCTTTCTCCTTCGGAATATTACAACCCTTCCAGCCAAATTAATTCGTACCAAGCAGTAATGCACTTCTGAACTAATTTGTGCCGATGAGGAAGAGTTCACGATAATTATTATTAGGATACGACAAGAATGAAACTGATTTAATTTCCTTTTTTCAACATTACAAGGGTTCGAGCGAAATTAATTTTTATCAACCAGTAATCCATTTCTAAATTAATTTCTGTTGCGGAACAATTCGTAAGAAATAGTACTGAGTAGTGATGCAGTTTTGAATTAATTTCTGTAATAGAAAAATTCGCAGTAAACATTATTAGGATAAATCAAGAATAAACTTCTTGCTAGATAGTACTCGTCATCGCTTGATTTTAATCATGCAAACAAATATACATTTCCAAAAAAAAAGCCCACCGATAAAAGCTTAAAGAAACATTTCCCAGCATTCAATTCTTATCAACCGCGACAGAACGCCTCACTCGGGTCAAAAGTGCACGAGCACTTTTCGAAATCTGACGACGATAATTCGTCGCAACAGCGACGTCGTCCGTGCGAGCCGTATTTCGTTGGAACGTGAACGCGACAGAGAACATCAGGATAGAGAAAAGCGGGGTATGACGATGCTTTTCCAAGAGTGCGCGTGTATGTGCAGAATATAAAAAGTGAATATGGTCGGGGAGAGAAGCGCGGGGCACGTAGGACACGTAATATTTTTCCAATTGCGCGCCTGGCGCAATGGAAATTTAATATCCAGCAGATCGCGCGAGAGTGGACGGAAAGGGAAGCCGGAGGAAGGAACGAGAGAGAGAGAGAGAGAGAGGGAGGAAGCAGCCACTGGGAGAGCGTGGGAGCCGGCGCAATTTTTAATTGAGTACGATCAGAAATGTGGAAATAAAAGTGCAGGGTGGAAAGAGAGAGAGGAATAAGGGCGGAAAGGGGAAAGCAATGGGCATTCTGCGTATGGGCAAATATTCCAATATACACATAACGAAGTAATGCTGGGCGCGCGCTCGCCGGTGCTTGCACGCGCCTTTAAATAGGCTTCCATTCACCGCCGGGCGCTGATCGGTTTTCCCGGGAGAGTTTCAATTAATTAAATCCACCCCGAACGCCCACTGGCTCGCTCGCGTGCGCCCCAGCAGCCAGCCGTGTAAGCCAAGCCCGATCAATTTTCCGAATGGATATTCGATGGGCTTCTTATAATTTCGCGCGCCGAAACACGAACCTTTCGCTCGCTCCCTTGCTCACTGCGCGCCCCCTATTAACCAAGCACCGGAGAAAACTGATGGGATTCCGTCTGGTTTCGTATTGGCTTCCCTGCTTTGTCCGGAAAAGGAACTTTTGCAGGTAATAAGTGGTAAATAATGCAATATTATTTGGCCGAGGAAAAAAGGGGAAATTCACGATTTGACCAAACCAACGTTTTTTTCTATGGAAAGTTTGGAAGGTTTTGCAAGTCAAGTCTAACTTTATTAATTACCACTTGAGATTACGAAGATTAAGAGGAACTAGCTTAATTTTTATGACTTTCCTTAATGAAGTATTATAAAGGATGTTTTAAGCCACACTTCTCGTATTCCGTAATTACAAAAATTATGTAATTACCCGCTACTGCCTTGGGCTCCTTGTAAGCCCAGAAATAGCTACTATCGCGCTTCGTAGGAAACACTATGCAAAGGGTTCTTTACGCGGCAAAGTATTCAAGCCCGGTGCATAAAGCGCCCTTTATAATAACAAGATTCGACGTCCTTTAATCTTCGCTCTTTTTAAAAAGCGGCGTCTTCTTCCTGGCAACTCTTCCGACGACCAACGGTTTCTGTCTTCGCCTAAGGTGATTAGATTAAGCCGCGCGGCTTTGCGCCAAAGTATTAAATGCGTCAACATCCCTAACACCACACAGCACCACCTTTTCCTTTCTCCTTTTTCTCGTCCTCGCTACCGCTTCCTCCTTCTCCATCAAAGGAGTTACCGTAAACTGAAGGGCGTGATTAAAACTCGACAGTTAAGCCGCTTATGCTAAACAGCTATCTATGTACCCGTCACTTTATTGGAACTCAAAATGGCCGCATACTCTTTAAACCGCCTTACTATACTTCCATTTGGAATGTTTTCGAAAACGCGAGGATGTTAGATATGTTGAAGTTTCGGATGGAAATATATTTTTGTAAGATTTAATTTGATATCGCAATTCGAAAATATATTTTTATTTATTGAAAGACTGTTTTAATTACTGCTGTGTATATGTACTTCTACTAGAAAAATATATTTAAAACAAGAAAGTGGAGAATGAACAAGTAATTTATAAAAAATAATAAAACGACTTTATACTTTACTCGCAACGCACTATTTGATTTTTGGATCACCCTATATTATTCCGTGCGCACGAAGATAGGGAAGATAGCCGAGCGGGATGTTACAGTTCGACGATGTACCCAATCGAAATGGGATTCCGGTTTAATGCCGGCTTCGAACGCCCGGTTCCTGAACGATACTGCAATTAGGCTCGTGACAGTCGATCGTACCATTCCAACCATATTACGCCCTGTTGCGTTCTCAACGCTGCTCGACTGCGCGCACTTCCATTTGCCCAATTTTCACTACACCCGCTTTAATGTTGCACGGAGTCCTTTGTCTTTTAAGGTGACTGACTCGAGAAACCACCTGGAGCTATTTCAGACAATTTATTGCATGCAACTACACGTGTTCCTTGTTCTCTCGAAAGTGATACTTCTCAAAATGAAGAAGTAATGACTGGAACTTTAATACTAACTTTACCAACTTGCTCTAGTAAACATTATTATTATTATCAATTCATGCATCAATCTGTTATAATTTTACTTAAAGAATCGAGAATTTCCTATATTTTACACCGCCATAAACAAGCCGAAAATCCATGAAATTGTGCGATCAACATATTAATCCAAGAAAGCTTGAACCAAAAACATTTTTGCAAATCCAAACGAACCCACACTGTAACATAATAATTCCACGTTACACTATTACAGTTTCAAGCGATCTCCACTTTCCACCGAAAAAGTGAAAGGAAAAGAAGGCAAAGCGGTAGGAAAGAAAAGACAGGCGGTGGAAAAAGTTTTAAATGAAAATTGACGCGGAACGAGGGAAATATGTGTGCGGAAGGCTCGAACTTAACACCTGGCCTTCGCCGTAATAAACCTGTCGTCGGACTGAAGGTGCTTGCGGTGTGTCTAAGAGAATTAAAAGTATGAGAACCGTCCGACTCCTTCGTTCTTTGCGTGGATCTCTTTATCTAGGCTTCCCCTTCTTAAACTTCCTCCTTCTTGGACCAAACACCCTCCTCCCTTCCGCCTCCCTCCAACGATCTCATCTAAAATGAAAAGTTCGCCGCCATTGCGGCCCTCGTTCAACTTTTTTACACCCATCGAGATAATCCGACTTAATTAATTTAATCCCTCAAAAGAATATGAGCACCCTGCCGAACGAACTTCCTCCTCCTGCTTTTTGATCCTTTATTATTTGATCGCTTTTTAGTTGCAGCCGAGTGCGAAGAGAATATCGAGCGCTGCTAGTGCGTTGAAGAGAGAATTGTTTGTGTTTTAGTATATTATAATGGAAATTTAAATTGTTATACTAGGAAAAAATTGTATGAATAATTTATGAGTTTTTTTGGCAGTAAGGTGTACGAAAGTTACTGCGTGAAATATTTATTTCTGCTAATGCATATAAGATGCTATAAAATATTGCACTGTTTATTACTTACAATCTGTTATTTTTTAAATTAACATCTCGAAATTGTGTTAATATTACGAATTCTATCGAATGACATTCTATAATTTAACTAAGGAAAGTAACTTAACTAACACCAATTTTCTGCCTTGTGAAATCATTAAAACCAAAGCTCAACCATGCTAAGATGTTCCGGTTGCTCGACGAGAAGTTCGCGACAAGCAAGCGTCAAGCTACAATCAATAAAGACTTCATTAATTACCGTAATTGGTTATTGAACGACACGAGCGAGGCGACGGGTAACCGAATTAATCCGATTAATCGAGCCACGTCAACCGATAAATGTTTGCGCAATAAATTCGCGGAGCGCTACATTATTTTCCGAACATGTTCCGGACGAATCGATAGACGCGTGTACCGGCGGAAGGCCGGTGTATCATTGTTGATTACGATGATGGAACATTACCGGTGGGCATTTTCCACGAAATGGAAAACGTCCCGGATGCTTTCGATAACCATCGACCAATTAAGCTGGATTGTCATTAATTATTGCTATACTAATTTCTAAATTCAAAGAAATATTAATAACAGAGTTTCCGAAGGCTGAAGTAAAAGGGAATTGAAAAATATACATAGTATAAAATTAGTTATTCAGGCACTTATAAATGAAAAACTTTCCTACCACCAACTACCATTTATAGCACGAGCCGTAAATACTATTAAAGATCTCTAGAAAATATTTATACGATCATTAACATGATTAATGACAAGCGCGATCAACATTATCAAGTATGCATAAAACTTGACGTTTTTCTGTGGGGCTAACACGACGACATTCGAGCTCATGTATCAGGCTGTCTAGCAGGCGAACGATGAAGGAGGATGCTTATAAATAATAGAGCCGGCTGAGAGAGCAGGTGTCGCGTGCAGGCGGAGGATGACGGTGGTCAGGAAATGTGGGTCGACATTGGAAGCAGCGGCGATGATGAACGGCTCCGACCCAAGATCGGTGGAAGGGAAAAGGTGCCTCTGAAAAATAATGCGAATCTCGCGATGGATGCTGGGAATCATTCCGTGCATAAACCAACTCTGACGCTCTCATGAAAATGTCATTACATTAATGTGAAACACACCAGCTTTTAAATGACAATTTAAAGATACGTGAACTAAATTTCTTTAAAAGTCATTTCGAATTTTTAAAAAGGAATATTTATCCTGCATGAATAAATAATTTGTGTATGTAAATGATGAAATTCTACTCATTTATATGCCAAAATCCTTTTAAAACTAAATAATTTACAAGGTCGTTAAAATTCTACTGAAAATTCTAGAAAGCAGATGCAAATATGGATTTTAATTCTAAATCGTAATGTATACGTTGTTAAATTTCTTTAAAAGACAATGCATATTTCTCACTTATGAATAAATAATATACAAGCATAAATAATGATAAAATTCTAATCATTTACATACCAACATTAATGGACTTCAAAGACTAAATTTCCAACAATATTAAAACTCTAATACGAATTTCAGACAAAGTATGATTATACAAATATTCATAATAATTGATCTATTATAAATTCCTCTGCAATTATCAAAGTATAATCGGAAAATCATAGAGAAACTATTTATTATCTATAAAAAATAAAAGAAATGCCACCACCGATGCGTTTCATTTCCCATAAACTTCCCGGCTCCAACCACCACAATTGAGTCGCCATAATACGGTAGACTCGCCAAATTTTCCAGCGATATTCCCGGCCAAACAACACAGACGTTTTTATCGAGTGGCCGAGGGTGTGCCTGCAGCAACCCGATAACTTATCTAAAGCACACAAGGGGTGAATGGGATCAAACAGCGAAATCTGCCGGTCCGCCCTCCTCCGCGCCGGCGAATATCGAAATAAATATCGGAGGCATAAATACGAGTATCGATAACACGGCGCCTGCTGCAACACGTTTGACGGTGGGCGCAACCCGATCGCGAGAGAATATAAAGTCAACACTGATCGGGGAATAGACATACGTGGCAGGAGATTCTCTTGACAAATATTTAATTATAATTAGCGCGGCCCGCAATGCGTTAATGAGCGCGCGATCACTTTATCTTGACCACGGAATATACAAAGCTATGAGAGTGTCCGAGCGAAATGTGAAAATGGAAAGAAGTATTAATTCATTGTGGTGGAATTGTTATGGTTAACGAAATTCTTGTGCGACAGTGGTATAAGGAATTATTTTTTAAATTAGATGATGCTAATAATAATAAATAATAATTATGCAATTCCTTAGGAATGAGTCCTCCTTTTCGAAGATTGTCAAAAAGCACACAACTCTGTCCTAGTTTTTTCCTATATTTTTCTATTTATTGAATCCACAAATCCTGATATTGAATGAGACAAGTAGAAACGAGCGCAGAGATAACAACTCCGCACAAAGGAAAGAATTGTTCTGTATTTGTGGGCATCAAGAGTGCAAGGACGAACGGACTGATTACGATGACGAATGGCTGCGTGGGAAGTACGGAATGAAACTTTAATAAGCTGCGAGAGTCGAATGGACGAGGCTATGGTCAGCGGCGGCGAGCATTCCCCGCAGTAATTAACAAATCCAATTTTAATCGACAGTCCAATTAGCGGGGCAACCTGATCATCGGCTAGCCGCCGAGCTCTACCGTACACACAATCGTTATACAGCAATACACAAAACTGATTAGAGGCGCGCCTCGGTACATAATAAATTCGCGCGAAACAGCCTTTCCTCGTCGCGATCTTTCTCATTTGATTTCACCAAAAGCGAAAGGAAAGAGCGAATTCAAAAATGTACTGAATAAAAATCATAATTGGATTAGCGATTTTTATGTCAATGAAATAAAACTGTAGTAACAAAGTCGAGTAATTCATGGTAAAGTATCACAATCGAATTCAATGCGAATTATAAATATGTCAATCACGCTAATAATCGTAACTATATTTCTAATAACCTTTAAAAATATTTACTGGTTATACTATAAATACTTCAATACTATATTTTAAATATCTTTCAGTTCTTTTTTACTGTGCTAGACTAATGAAAACATATCAAGCTATACGCTGACTTAATAATGTTCACGTTAATAATCGCGAAAATTCTGCAATCTTTAATAACGCTCACAGATTACACTACAAATTACAGTACGAAAGTTTCAACACACTAACACACGTTTCACCAGCTATTCTGACTCACTCGACAATGGATCAGTGTTAGAGTATCGTGTGATTTCGTTGGAAAGTCTCTTTCAAACGGGGCTATCGGTGCTGGCACAATAATTAAAGGCTTTCAGCGCGCGCAGTTCGAGACCGATCGAGCATTCACAGCGATCGCGCCCAAATAATTCAGGAAATCAAGTCCGACAGCTATCGGAGAGGACGCTGGAACGACGGTAGAGTGAGAGAGAGGGAGAAAACCAGCGTGTCCGCGGTAACCCATTACTGGCTGGCTCTTAATTAAAAATCGTGAAATCCACCGACCAAACCCACCCCCTCACCCAACCCTCCTCTTTCCGCCGAGCCCATCCGGCTGCGGTGTCCCTTTGTTGCCGGGCGTACTCGTCCTTTCGTCGATTCCAACAACGCTCGCCACTGCACTCACACACACTCTCTCTCTCTCACTTCCACGGAAGCTCCAAACTTGCCAAAATTTCCCGGCGGAGCTCGGAATTCGAGATTTTAACAATTTCGTGTCGACACGACGACATCTGATATGCACTAGCTTCCTATGAGTGTTTGGGAATATGGGTTGAATGTCCACTGGGCAAATGAACTTGATATTAGAAAGAGTGATTTGAAATTTGAGTTCGGTGAAATGAATGCGAACAATTTTTTTTGTAGGTACATCAATGTGTTTGTATGCATTGGAAAGTAATGTATTGTTTATGGGTTTTATTGGTATGAGAGCTAATCATTCTTAAAAGATATTTGGAACAAATATAAATCACTAAACTTATTATATACTGTAATAATATAATGTTATTATTATATTATATATTATTATAATATATTATATATAAAGACTACATTGTGATTACGTAATAATTCCTGTTACTACACACAATCATAAATAATAAATTACGAATGATAATCATACTCCTCTTCTTTTTTTGTTACAGAGTGCGACGTCCCCAGGTGGCAGCAACGATGGCCTCACCAAACAGCAGCTCGAGCTTATCCAACAAATCATGCAGCAGACCCAGCAGCAACAGCAGCAGCAGGCGTCCGCTCAGCAGCAGCAGCAACAGCAGCAGCAACAGCAACAGCAACAGCAACAGCGAACGACTACGGCGACGGCAGTCGCTGCTCAAATACAAAAGACACAGAAGCCGTCCGTCAAGAGCGCGAGCAGTACCAGCAATGTGGCGAGCAACACCGGAAGTGCGAGCACGAACAATAGTGCGACCTCCAGCCCGAAGGCGAAGGTCTGGAACCACGCGCAGGTAAGCCACTTCAGAGAATTCAGAGAAAACGCTCGGCTATGTGTTTTTTTCTATTTATGTGTACCTGAAAGAAGAAGTTGAGGATTTTGTTACGGTAGAACCTCTTTTATCTGAGATGTTTACTGTTCGAATATTTTCATATTGGAATGGAAGGAAAGAACGAAAGGAAAGTGCATAGTTGAATTCAATTTCAGAATTGGTTATTTGTGGTGTCGAAAATCTTTAACCAAATCATTGTCAATTTCGCTATTTCTGATTGCTGTTGTTTATATTGGAAGACTCAAGAAGGTAACTTTTCTATTATCGGAAAGTCCAGATACACGAGGTTCCACTGTACTATGTTTTTATAAACTTTATACGATGTACTAAAGTGCAGGCGATCAAAAGCTCCCATATCCACCTAAGAACCAGTTAATGCTCCAATTGTTATTTATATTGGTTTATTTTAATAACTATTTTCGTAGAAAGATGATTTCTATTTCCTGTTATTTGAATTTTTAACGTTGACCTCTCTGCTTTTATTAATAATATTAATCAGTCGCAGTTCGTATGCGGAAAGAATAATTGTAAATCGGTTTCGTAATATTTTCTTGTCGACGAATCAATATTTAACACGCGAATATTAATGGACACTGCGAAATATAATAGTTATTTGATTTCGTACTTTTCGTTATGTGTTTTTATTAATTAATCCTTTTTTGTAATCTAACTGTGCATGTCGATGTTGATTGTGTTTTGATCTGTTGCTTTGGTTTGAAATAAAACGAGAGTGAAACCGGAAGAGAGGTTTGTGTTACTGTCATCAACCCCTTTAACCCATCCTAGAGTGCCTTTGCAAATTCAATTAACAGATTATTATAGTTTTGCGTAGTTTTAGTTCGCATAACTAAAGCATACCATTTACGATCACTATTTTACTACGAAAATTAAAAAGAGCAAAGTGAATCCTACTGTTTCGAAGTTCAACTATTATACAGGATGATTAACTTGCCGTTGAATCATTCTGTGCACGTTTATAAATTTTTACAGAATTACATATTGCAGTTATTACATTTGAAAATTATTTAAATATTACTGTTATAATTCTATTATTAAATTATTATTGGACAATTTAATAATACAATGAAGTGAAAGCAGTATTCTAAATACACTACGAAAACTACTGTCTGACATATTTCATTTTATACTACTGATTATAACGTTCGAGGGAACTACTGGCGACTACCGCGTACTAACCAGCCTTCTTTTAATCCATGCTCGGTCGGCGACGAAAATTGGAATCGATCTCGGAAATAATAGGCGAAAGATCAAGCTATTATCGATGCCGGTGTTCGCGGGAATACAATAAAAAGCATGCATCGAATCCATTATTACCCTGGAGCCGAAACTCAAACGAAACAGCGAGCCCCGCGGCACTTTGTAGCTTCACAATTCCACGGGAATTTGAATTGGAAATTTGATTGGCCGGGCACTCATGGCTACGTGCCTTCGGCATAACATTGCCCGATAGTGCGATAGCATGACAATGTGCGCTAGAACGACAGATGATCTTCAATAACTAGCTGGTACACGAAGCGGGGGCAGTGAAATTGAAAATAATATTTGTCCGATCAAGTGCGCCCACCTGATAAAACAGGAGTCCAAGTGACGTTAGAGCAATATCGCTGGCGAACAAAGCGGAAACTCCTAAGTAAAGCGTAAAAACGATTAGCTGCCTGTGTAGAGAAAGTCGGGGAGGGAATAATGACATGCTAATGATAATAAATAATAATTATGCAATTGTATAGTAATGCTCTAAGAATGTTGAAATATCAGAAAGAAAGAAAATCGCTGTTGAACTCCTTTTGTTTCTATTTAAGTTTAGAGCAGATGTTCGATGAATCTAATTTTCTAATTAAAAATCAATTTTCACTTCTGCAGATTACATCTTTTTTCAACTATCTATGCCAAATTTTAAACAACCACTGCTACGTTCCTTATATTCCTCTGATTATAGCACGATTTTTATAACTACAACTGTTATACTAATAATCAGAAGGAAAATAGTGAAACAGAATTACACTTTCGATAATATTTCGAAGGCAGTGAAATTGAAAATAATATTTGTCCGATCAAGTGCGCCCACCTGATAAAACAGGAGTCCAAGTGACGTGGGAGCAATATCTCCGACGAACAAAGCGGAAACAGCTAAGTAAAACATAAAAACGATTAGCTGTCTGAATTTGCAAAGAAAAAAGTTCTCCGTTAAAGAATTAAACAGTGAAATAACAGAGAGAAAATTTCCTCGTATGAATTTCATAACTCAGCTGTAACATTCTCGAACCCACTTTTCAGCCAACCGTAAAGAAGGATACGTTACTTCGCCCAAATATCCCAAGCTTTACGACAGTATAAATTCAATTCGCCGCTTACCACTGCGCTCTGCGGACAGTGCGAGAACTACATCATTTTAATACAGAAATCTTGAAAATATGAATCCTAGAAATCGAATTTCAGAACGAAGCACACGTTTACTACCAAAACTACTACTTAACATTTTCTACAGTTGTAATATTTATTTAAATCATCTAATAATTCCATTCATACATAACTCACCCTTTATACATACATATTCGAACAATTCACCTTTAAAAGGGGTTGTTCCACAATACTCCCATTAAATTAGCCCGCAAAACTCCAAAAGGGATCAACGAGCATTAATACTCGCACTCCAGCATTATCACAGAGCGAGGCACATCATATACACACATACACACACTGCTTCAATATCGCAAATCATGGCAACGCACTTCTAATTGAAATTCCTGCAGGCCTCTCGATCCCACTCGAGATCGAAATCGGCCGGATCAGAGTCATGTTCGAAAAACAGGCGCGTGTATTCCGAAACAATGAGTATCTGCCAGTCCCAGCCGAATATTAGGCGCGTCGATTCCCGTCGATCCGGCATGTTACACTTTAATAATGCGTGTGCTCATTATGCCAGCGGGCAATGCGCGTGAATATCAATGCCGGAATCGCACGTCACTCGCATAAGCATTTTAACGCACCGACAATGCTTCAAGTATCATTACGATCGTTCTGCAGAGAGGAAAACGAGAGAGAGAGAGAGAGGTTCGTTAAAATGCCAGGGTGGCTGCTGCCGAGTACGCGCAGCACACTCATTCACTCGAGAAGCCGATAGCTTTGCCAGCCGAATGACAATAACTGCCCAATGTGCTCCCAGTCCCAGTTTCGCGTGCTTGCAATAATTAGCCGGCTATTACCTCGCCGCGCACCCCCGATGCTGATCGAGTACCATAAACCTGGTACAATAACGAGGGGGTTCGCGTACACGTTCGATGATTTCGTACGAATTTCAATGAACTTATCGGCCTGCCTCGTACTCCTCTATTGTTTTATCGCGTCATGTGAAATGACGTATTTGAGTCCTTTTTTGTGATAAATTAGCTGTTCTTGTCGGTTTTATCCGGCTGTTGTTTTATACTGTGTGTTGGTGATGATTTAAATTAGAGTATGATAGATTTTAGTATTTCTTTTTGTTAGAGATATTTTGTTATTTTGTTTATAGCGAAGATAGAAATTTAAAACCTGTATGAATCATTCAAAATCGTGAATTAACGAACGAGCGATACTGAATCATTGACTACTCATCAATTCCTGAGTCAGAAAGAAAAGCTATCGGGAACGCTCGCGTCGAATTACCCAGAGCTGTCTCTCGCTTTTCTTCGGCTTGAAAAACCTGACGACGAAAGAGATGCGCGCAAGACCAATGACAAATGACGGCGTTCGAGGCGCTGTTACTCACCGATGTCAAGAAGAAGCGTAATCACTCATCGCGCTCATGCAAATGGACCAGGCTAGGTGAGGGACGCGTGGCGTCGGCGTTGCGACGCCCCAGCCAGACTAATGGAAAGAAATAATGTGTCGCTCTGACACGGCTCGGCCGTGTATCGCTCAGCAAATATCAGTGTAATACATCAAATCGATTTTCGTGCCAGGAGCATCGGTGAAAAAGCGACGCTAGCGCCGCCGCATGTCACCTTTTTTTTCACGGCGAGAGAGAAAGAAGAAAGTTAGGCGTTGCTACTCTCGGATATTTCAAAATGGAAAAATATCCGGCCTTGGCATTAAAAGTCAAAAAGTCCCGGCTTTGAGCATCGCGTGCCGCTTTTTTGGCCCAGCTTTCGCAAGCTTTTTCCTCGCCGGATTTTTTCGATTCAATCTTCCGCGCGCCGCCCTCTACCATCTAATGGATACACTGCGCTTTCCCTTCATCCCCCTTCATCCCCCTTGTTGGCTCACTCGTTCTATGGAAGCATCGAGCCAAGCTTTCTATGAGCAAAAAAGCAAAATTCGGTTGGGATTGTAATTAACAAGGTTTGACTCTCTTGCACACATATATATATCTGCATGTGTGTGTGTGTGTGTGTAGAACGGTTACCTTGGTGCTTTCATGAAATTTGTTACGCCCGCGAAGCTTTGGTTCGCTACGCGAATCCAGCTGAAATTGTCAAACGTACACAAAAAGATGGGAATCAAACCCGGCACTCTGTTTTTCATCAATTAGTCCGCAGGATTACTTTCACGGAATTGGGAACGTACAGAAGTGTACAAATCGGTGAGGAAGTTTTTCAGATATTTGAGTTTAATAGCACAACGATATTAATAAAATATTTATGTGTGTTAAAGGATTAATGAATGGGAAATAGTTTATTGGTTTGTCGGATTCTTTAGTGCCAATATAAATATTCGTGAATTGAAGGAATCTTTTTTTAATACTTTACAAAGTAAGATTTTGATGACAAGAAAAAGAATCCTAAATTTGCATTTTCATTCTTAGCAAGAAAGAAAGAAACAAGTGTATTATAGAATGGAAGTTAATATTAGAAAAACTTTGCAACAAAAATAACTATAACAATCTATCACTCTCGAAATCAAGTTAATGTTAACACTCACTAGAACAAGTTACTAATACAAATCGTATATAATTTACCATCCGAGACACAAGTAACCCCCATTTCACACAAACATACTCAAACCACAACCAACACTTCCGAATGCACAATATTATTCCAGCGAGTGCAAAAAGAATTATTCATGGAACGGGTGGACAGTCGTGCCAAATTCCGTCGACGGACTAAATCCGGCCACGTAACTTCATTCCCCTAATGGCATAATAAGCATTGGCGAGTAGTGGCGCAAGGGAATATCGCAAGGCTGAGGCTGCCGCGAGAGAGCAAGAAGCGAGAGTGGGATCGATCGGAGTCCCATTAATATGTATGAGATCTTTACCGATAGAGCAGGGCAGAACTAGAGGAGCGGTAGGGTGGAAACGCCACAGATAGACTGTTCCAGGAGGAAATCGGATGTGGCCCAAGCGAAGAGAGAGAGAGAGAGAGAGAGAGTCAAAGCCACAATGAGAAGAGAGCGGCGAAGGACGATTCCAGCCGGCTGTCTCCGAGAAGAATTGTAAGGTGGCCACGCGACGCTCGTAATTGGCAGCAAGGACCTTCTCTTTCCCCGAGGCAGGCTTCCTTCACAGGACTAAAGGGATTCTACGAGAGAGTTTCCTTCCAAGCAAAGGATGTCTTTCGGGGGCTGAAATAATCGGCGTCCCGGAATCCATTAAGGATCTGTTTCCTTTTCGCCCGCGTTTTCCTTTTAGCAAGGACCTCCGGGTCGGATTAGAAGCCGCTACTATCCCCGATCCACTGTATTTGCGGCAAGGACACCCAGGATCTATGGCCGAGGGCCGCAGCCACCGCTGAGATAAACTCTCCCCTTCGGCCGATGTACTGTGTAAATTGATGAGGAGAATTCGCTTTGCCGTCTGCCTGATGATGTTGACGTAGGTCTCGCGTTATACACATTGACTTAACCCACTGCTCGTCCAGGCTACAGAGTGCTTCACTTGTCTTTGCATCGGAATTGTCGTGTCCTAATTTCTATCGAAGATGTATGTCCGCATTGTCCTGTTGAAGTCTAAACCTTTCCAGCGTATAAATTAGTTAAAGTTTGGAGATGCTACGATTTTTGGTGATAGTTTTTTTTTGTGAGCGAGTCATCCCAAAATCAATATATCTCAAAAATAAACAGTCTCAGATTTTTGAAACTGTTTCTTTCATAATCCTCGCGACTTTTTTCTATCAAAATAGTCAGTCAAATTGTAGTCTTGCTCCTTTCTAAAATTATATATAAATTCGAAACTGACGAAGCCTTAATCTCAACCTATCGAAGCGTGTAATTCAACGATAAACATACAACAAATAATATCAAAATTACCAAACCAAAGTAAACGACAACCGTGTAGTAATTAAACGACAAACGCGCTTTCAAATCGAAAGGAACTGTAGTCGGCAGTTACATTCGCGAAGCTCAGTTATTCGCGATAGGATTGACGGGCGTGGAAATTCGCAAATTTGCACAAAATACCTCAGCCAAACAGGAGACGGAGAAGCCCGGCGAAACGGAGGCCCATTGCAATTGCGTTTGAAGTGGCAGAATCGCTGTCTGATTTAGTCGGCGACTGTCAAACAGCCCTGAATCCATCGCACCTTCCTCTCACGTAAAAGAGTAAATAGCAGAGGGAGCACCGCCACAAATTGCGAAGGTAACTACGTGTTCTTAGTCACCGTTCTGGCAGCGGACTTTCCGCTGCAAATAGCACTTCCCACCGTGTCTGCCGGTCTCCGACTGTCCGAGACTATTCGCATACACAGTGACCCAGAAATGTGCCCCGAGTGACGCTGACATTTCGCGGAATGTGTAAATTTGCACTAGCATTGTGTGCCTCAAGTTCATTTTTGGATTTGCTTGCCATGCTCTTTGATCCTTAAATTGTTCCAATATTAGCGGAGACTTTGGTAATTATGGGTTTAAAAAGCTTATGCGATACAATTATGTACTAGCAAAAAGTTAAACTGAATCAAATGACGCCCTTATTATGCAGACTATGCTAATTAATTACACATTTAGTCTCTTTGATCCTTAAATTGTATCATTAGTGAAAGAACTTTGACTAATTTTCAAATCTGATAAAAACTAGGACACACCACAGATGTAAATACACACGAATCACATCCCACAAAAGTAACATTCGAGCAGTCTTATTTCCAATCCACCGTGAAAGCTCACTCATATACGCAACAAATACAACAGTGCACAAGGAAACTATCGAAGCAGACTCTCGTCGAATGCTCTAAATCCCTTCGCTCTACAGTACCGAGTCAGTATAGAATCTAAGCTAGCCCGGCGAATGCAAGACATCCTCGAGCGATTCGAAATCGATGCGCCAGGCAATAACAATTACCAGGCTTGCTAGAGCAGCGGAGCGAGAGCCACTTGAGAGCAATAGCGGCTCTGCGATACTCTCCCATGTTGAGAGAGACAGAGAGATAGTGTATGTATTCAGGCCAAAGTACGTCGAGGTTCGGCGATCTTCATTAGGTTTACGACATAATACTCCTGGCAGAATGGGCAAGACCGCATATCCTCCATTTGTGTGAATTCTGCTTATTTAACACTGGAACTACCGAGAATTAATGTACATCTATTTCTATTCAGTGGATTAATAGGAAAGTATAAGGGAAATAGAATTATTTCATAATTATTCAGTAAGTCTAAGGATGAAATGTTTATAGGTCATATAGAAAGGTCATACAGTGTGGAAAACAATAACGTTTATTAAAAGTGGAAAGGGGTTAGTGTTATCATGATTTTATTTTATATAATATAATGTTTCTATGGGTTATTTTTCTGTTAATTTCTCGAGTTCAAACGATTACTATTATTTACTGTACAACATGTACACTGGCTAAAAGAAGTATTGGTAGAATAAAAGAAAGAAAATATTGTTACATTCGAAGAAATGAATAAAACTACAAGAAATGTAATTAAACATTTCCAAAATAAAATCAACTATTAAAGGATAAAGAAGAATTTTTCCAAGAACACCGGGTGTGGAAATACATTTTTTATCGACTGTATAATACTTGCTCATAAATATCGATTTTCTGCAGTCTCCGTGTCTCTTCGATGTTGAGAGAGAGAGAGAGAGAGCAGCAGTGTATGCATTCGAGCCAAAGTACGTCGAGGTTCGGCGATCTTCATTAGGTTTACGACATAATACTGCCGGCAAAGTGGGCGAGAGCGCGTATCCTCCACTTCCGCTTCGCCTGCGCCATCGAAATGCATAGTGGACTCGATTGAAAGCCCAAGACTACCACCTCCGCCTCCTCCATTAATATGTATGCATGTACTCGTCGCAGTATTCGCTTGCCGATCGAAACCGCACGCTCCGAACTGGCGAAACTTTCACTTGTAAATCGGGTGACCATAATCGTAAATAAGTTCGACCCGATTGCGAGATGAAGCCGTTTGTAAGTGAGTGCTTCTCACGGTAATTTTGGGGTGAATGAAGCCACGATTGTGTTGGAATTGAAATAGATGAATATTGCCTTTTTGATTTGTAGGATCTGAGTGATTGTTTTTAGGGTTTTGTGTAGTTTTTATTTGAAGATATAAGATGTAATAATAAGGTTTGAAATTTAAAATAAATACTATTACAATGATATTTTAAATTCACAACTTATTTGGGCATTAATAATGTTGGGGTACTGATATCACTGATGTTAATAAATTCCAAATAATTAAACCTGACAAAAGTGTCGAAAGCCGAAGTGACGAAGCGCTCAAATTCAGAGCAAGTGTAGAACATTTAAAAACTTTATTTAAATCTTAAAACTTATACAATACTGCGAACTCTTCCATTTCATTACGAGCAATTATACCGAATTGCATCATTAATTTATCACTAATGAAAATCCCGTGTCCCTAATGAAGGTTTCGCTCGCTGGCGTCGGCGATTCCTCAGTGACAGCCGGCGGAAAAATAAAGAAGGTCGCCGGCTTTACGTAACGCCGAGTCGGAGTGTTTGCTCTAATAACGTCGAAACGGCTATTTCAGGAGGGCGATTTTGGCATCGCGCGCACACGCCGAGCGTTAATCCTTTCCGGTTGCAGAAATGCAGAAGGTTCGGGGCAGCGCGCGAAGAAATAAATGTTACTCCTGCTCCGATCTAGAGCCGATGCCAAATTGCCGCCCATTAACCGACATGTGTCCCGAGCGCGCCGAGATTCCGCCTTGCTATTTTGCACTATGTTAATTGCGAGAATTATTAGTCGCGCAAATGAGCGATCGAAGTTACCGTCGAATTAATAGTAATCAACGCTATGGACAAATCTCTGCGAAATTGCTATTAGATTATGAAGGAATTATAATTGACCTAGTTGTGTATTCGACTAAACGTTACCCTGCCAATTAATACTATGCTCCTGCAATTTTGGTTTTGTTTAATGCGTTTTAAATAATCAGACGAGTGAGTGGAATTATTAGAAACTTATACTGTCAATTGTTTCTCAATTTTTCATTATGAAAATTATTAGCCGTGGCTCGAGTAATCAAAGTTATGGCTTAATTAATAGTAATCAACGTGATTGCTATTGGATGACGGAATTATAATTGACCTAGTTACATATTAGACTGCCCTACGCAGTATCGTATTAATTAATACCATGTTCCAACAATTACAGTTTTAAATTATTATCTGTTACGACAGCAATGTACTAATTTGTAAAATTATTAGACACTTATAATCTAAATTCTTTTTCAATAGATTGACATTAAGTAATGCTTTGAAATACTGTATTGCAATCCCAGAATATTTTTTGTTATATCCAATATTATAATACTCAGCATCAATCCGAATAATCAAGCTTCCGGCCTAGTTAGTAATAATCGACGCAATTGGTATTTGATTATGAAGGAATTACAATTGACCTAAATACGTATTCGACTCCCCTAAGCACTATTGCACCAATTAATAATATGCGGCTGCACTCTCAGTTTTGTTTAATGCATTCTAAATAATTGCCACAAAGAAAAATAAAATTAGTAGACACTAGTGTGTTTCCTAATTATTTTCTCTCACTACAAAAGTTACACGAATCACAATTCCAATTCTTTTCCAATACATTTACATCAACTATTACTTTAAACCACAGTATATCAATCCAATAATATTTTCCATCATATCCAACAGTATCATCCATATCGCACAAAAAAATACCCCCGAAAACTTTACAACCCACTCGAGTAATTGTCCCAAGCGACATATCGGAAAGCTGGCAACGAAAATCCCTTTTCCAAGCAACGAAACTGTCCTGGCTGATACCTTGCTGTACCGCCGGAAATATTTCGAGCCTTCGCGCCGAACGCCGCGTGCATCCCTGCAGCTCATAAAATTCAAACGCCGGGCAAGCAAAGCGAGAGAAGAGGGTGGAAAGAGGGTGGATGTAGTGTGGCACGAGAAGTGTGCCTGGCTGCTCGCGCAACCTGTCAAAAAAGATTCCCGTGACAGATAAAGCACCCGGTGCTCTGCCGTGTGTGTCGAGGCCTGGCCAAACACGAACGTACAGAACGGCGAGAGAGAGAGAGAGAAAGTGTAAAAGAGAAAAAAGAGAGAAAGAGAGAGAGAGAGAGAGAGAGAGTACTCTCCCGTTCACCGTTGTTCGTTTTATGCGGGGGTTGTATGACAGGCGTGCAAATAAGAATTACGGCCGCTCGTTACGCTCGTACGAATGTCAGCTCGTACGCAACAGCACTTCCACCCTTTCTTTCCTTCTTCTTTTTCCACGTCTCTCTTCTCTCCGACACGTGTCCCTCGCGCTCCCTCCCTCTCTCTCTCTCTCTCTCACTCACTCTCACTCTCTTTCTCGCTCCCACGTTCGCACTATCGTAACTTTATGTCTCTCTTTTTCCATCCGCCCTCTCTTCCTTTTATACGACACGATAGTTTCATCGCGAAACTGCCGGCGCAAGCTCGCATCCGTTGGCTTTCGTATTACTATCGTCGAAGGTATGTTCAGACACAGCCACACACATACGCGTGTAGATATACTGGAGTATATTCGTTGCTCTCGATTCCCGCGGGTACTCCTTGCTTTTGAGGATGTTGTTTCTATTGGCGGGTTTCTGTGTTTGTTGTTAGGGAATTCTTTCGATGGTTGAAATCGAGGCTTGAGGATTTCGTTGGTTTTTGGGAGTACAAATGATAGGTATTTCGGAAGAAAGTATATAGAAGCTTGTAATTAAGAATGTGGGCAGATAAAAACAGCAGGATAAAAAACAAACGAAATACTAGTAGCAATTCTAGTCAATTTGCTAAAACACTGTTTGTTTTATTCACCCTGTTTTCAGAAAATACAAGAAAATACAGAGATAAATATGAACGAAAGTTAATACAAAATATATTTGACGAGCCTAGCTCAGATTATCTAAAATTAGACTTAGGATTATTAAATCCTATCACCTTTAGAAACCGAGAATTCCCAAGCCGGTGAGGACATTGTCCTGTAAATACCGGTATTAGCTATGGCGCCAAAAATTCCGTGTACCCGAGCAGGCCGGAAGTAAAAATGCCCCATCCATTTAACAAACCCTCGCACCAATAAAACCGTGCGCTGTAAGTCGTCGAGTAAGAATCGAAAGGGTTAACGGGACGTGTTTGCGGGGCTCTTTGCTGGAGGTAACAGAGTGAAAGAGAGCAGGGAAGAGGAACAGGTCCCGGTGATCCTTGGGGATGCGAATGCGGACAGTCGACAACGTATCTTCCCACAGTGACCGACCGGTCAAACCGGACGCGTCACGTCCACCCAGTTAGAGAAAGAATGTCAGACCCCCAGGAAGAAGGACCCCCAAGTCGGTCCAAGGGACCCCCAGCAACTCCCTGGCGATGCCCTCGTCCTTACAGGTCCTAGGACCCCCCAAAGACCAATCGCGCGGCCAATCGCGCTGCCAAAAGAAGCCGCACCAGCGAAAATCTTGCTTTCTAGCCAATCGGACCCGTCCAATCTGTCCTCCTTGATTGCCTCGTTCCGGGATGTGGAACGTTGGCCGGCCTTGAAAAATCGCGAGCACGTGCACGTCCTCCTTTCGGATTTTATTGTCGACGAGAGAGTAGAATAGATCAGGAACCAGCAGCTGTTTCGTGATTCGATGATCTCGGCTGTGTGTGGATTCTTTCGACTGACCTATTGCCGCCTTTTTCGACACCGGTTCCTTCGTCTTCCTCTCCCTTTTTTATTTTTTTTTTTTTTTAATATATTACGTTGATGCTTAGCGGTACGTTGGTTCGTAACGTTTTTAAAGGGCTGTGTACGCTTCCTGACTCGGCCCTTCATCCTTGGGCTTTTCGTCCTTCCGCGATTCATGGCGGCCATTTAAATTTTAAAGCGAAACAGGAATGCTAATGGCTGGCTGGGTAACTTCGGCCTATTTTCCAAGCGTTCGACGATGAACCCTTTTCGCACTGGGTCACGGAAACCGTTGCGCTTCTTTCGGTTCACGTCTCTGTCGCCTCTTGGTGATATCGATCCTGCGTCACGTGTCGAAAGCGTCCAGTTATCTGGGTCACTTTTTTCTGTCTCCGTGAAATTCTCTGCGGGCTGATAACGATATCAACTTCTTCCCACTGTGGGTTTGTGGTTCGGGGTAGTTTTCACTGAAAGGGTTGAAAATATAGAAAATCGAAATGTTACTCATTCGATAAATTATGAATCGGAAATTTCAGTTAATTAAATGAAATAGTAATGTTGGAAAATATTAATCAGGAAATATATTTAAATCCATTTCAATTATCATTTTGATTTGAAAATCTAGCACGTTTCCCTCGTAGAAATACGAGACAATAAATTCAACTATTTCAGGAAAATCAAAATACCAAAGCATTACAATTCTAAAAAAATCCAATTTATAAAACAATTGATCGAAACTACAATTATGTTTCCAACACAGTTGCTCTATTTCCGAGCGAGAAAGAGTGTACCAGAGAACAAAGAGGCGCTCTTGACCTCGAGGCAAGGTCCTTCGATCGATTATTTCGAGATGCTCGGGTATCCTGGAAAGCGTGCACGCGGCTCTGGATCGTTAATGGAAGATGTAATTGGAAAATACTTGGCGCGCCTCTGTTCGATCCGCCAGCCCTGTTTGTTTGCTATGTTGCCTGGCTTAAACACAAGCAGAGGAAGAGAGAGTTATTGCAAGAATTCTGCCGCCATAATCCTTGGCTGGTGTATAAACTGCGTGTTCCAAGCTCGTCCTCGCGAGCGAGGCTTTTGGCTCCTTTCTGAAGTTGACCGGATGATCGATATCCTCTGAACAGGATGCCTCGCGAACGATCAAACGCCCCAACTATTCCTTTCCCGGCAAGCCTTACCTTCTTCATAAACATTCATTCTCGCTAATTTAAAATATTAAACATTCTGTCAACTTTCCTTTTTCGCTTTGCTAAGTAAATTCATTGAAATTAAATCAGATCAAATTATTTCGGATTTAAAAGCAGGGTTAATAATTGAAATTAGGTCATTTTACGAAGGGAATAACGTAAAACTTTAATGATAAGTCTGCAATGTTTAATGAAAGGTTATTGAATATAATTGAAATCTAGTTATTTAAGAGTTAGAATATTTTACTGATTCTAACGATTGGAGATTAGTGATTAATATAATGAAAACTAGAAGTTAAAATACTTCGCGTGAAGTGAAAGATCAAGAACATTTTGAACTCGTCGAACTAATATTTATAGCTTCTGATTTTTAATAATGGGTGAAGAATTTTCGAAAAATATTCCACTATTAAACTGTACCTTAATGAATAGGAATTAATGCAGGATTGAATTAGGGAATACTGCGTAATACATTAGGACTAATTACATTACGGAACGAAGAACGTACTGCAGAGTGTAATAAACCGGACTACTCATTCAATTACTACCAGGAAATGTATTAATTACAACTTTAAAGAGAAAGAACCTGCTAACTGACAAATGAAAGAATGACTGGAATTTCAGCCCTTTCATTTCTCTTCCGCTGCAAGTGCAATTAAACACGGCGGCGCAATTACAATCGTTTAAGACGTTTCTTTGTCCATTTGTAGGGACAATTTCAATTGGCCCTCGCGGCAGCATGATAAGAGAAGTCCGATTTTTACATTTTGCAATTCATGGAACCACGCGTGTTAACAATTGATTGCGCGCGCGCGCGCACTCTCACACAAAAAACATTCGGTGAAAATAACGTGGTATAAATATGACTTGTCAATATTATTGCTAGCACGTTGCTGCAATATTCTGCGAAAAACATGGAAGTCACAGAAAAATATCGCACCGCGCAAAACAATATTCGTATATTGCATTCCGACTTAATTTTAGAAGTGCTCCAATTAAAAACTGGCACAAAGGAATATGAAACTCTATTCAGACCTTTTTTGATTAACGTTGGTTGTAAATATCTGCCAACTTTATGAATTTTCTTGCGATTCGTTAGCAAAATTTTAAAAGAATTGATTTCAATGCTTTTTCATGTTTGTCAGTCTGGCTGTGTGATCGCGATATAATTAATTATTAATAATAAATAGTTATTTGGGGAGTGTTTAAAGAGTGGACGTTGACATTAATACAAGTATGTACCAGCTTCTACTTATGGGTGTATAAAATATTTATGACTTCTACAGACTGTTTCAAAAATAATTGTGATGCTTCAAAAAGAATGGTACCATTATAAATCATTAAACTGCATAACTGCAGAGAAATAATTAATAATAAATATCTATTTGCTTGCAAGCTTACTCGAACTTCATAATTTCTTACTAAATAAGTTACCATGGAAGGGCTTTGCAGGGTTATGGGATCCCTTAGCGAATAACTACGAGGAATACGCCGACCAGGAAATTCCGATTGCGGGCCGTACGAGCGAGAGCAAGTGATAACGATAATAATTACGTGCATACGCGCGTACATAGCGTTCCAGCACATACCAGTAATTCGGACCTACACTGGCAGCCATTCACGAATGGCCGTGCCAGTGCTGCCGAGCTACTTTGAACGGATATTATCGCTAGGCCCTTTACACACCGGCAGAGAAGGGCGGAGAAGGGTGCACTTTTCGCTTGGCTGCCGCCTCACTGCTTCTCTAAGCGGCTTACTGCCTTCCGCCAATTACCTATGCCGTAGAATCATTTCGCGGCTTCGTGACATTTGCCCTCGACGAGCTTCTGAATTCCTTGGAGCGCAACTTGTTGGGAACGCGCGCGACTTAACCCATTCGATACCAGCGCCACCGCCGGGAAGAGCGAGAGTCGAAGCTGTTCTAGTTCTAATGGTGGTGAGGAGCGCAGTGTAATTTGGAGTTGGTTTGTAATTAGGAAATCGAATGGATGGTTTTGAGATTGATGGGGAATCATTTTTGTGATTAATAAAGGAATTAATCAAAGATATGGGAATATTGATAACAAATAGTGTAAGATAAATATGTATTGTTATTGGAAATGAATCAAGTTGGTTTGAAAGTTAGAAATAATGATATCGAATAAAGAAGGTAAAATGTTATATAAGAGAATTTTTAAATAGATTTCTGATAAATCGAACAAATTTGTTAACTTAAATCAAACAAAACGTCAGAATTCTAATTCCCACAATTAATTAGTGCTTGAAAGCGGTGGTGGAAATAGTTCAAGCAGCGAGTGTACCGCAAACGCAAACCGAATCTTGGAGAGTCAGTTTCAAGCAGGTTGTGGCGTGGATGGGGGTGGGGGGGCGCTTCAAGACGGAAACGACGGCAGCGGACGTGCAGGAGGAAACTCTTCTGCTTCTGAACGGACCACTGTTGAAAGTGAATACTGCTATCGAATAGCAAGTAGCACTGGCGTCTCCAGTTGTTCAAAGCGCGCGTACGAACAGCCGGCGAGCGACTTGCCATCTAATTGGCGGGTTTCTCCCGACAACATAAACACGATTCGGTAGTAGTTCGGAGAGAGAAACAGCTCCGGTAGCTTTCGTGAGCCGCATCAAAAGCTTCTGAGGAGTATTTCATCCTTGACGATAATATTCGAAAACCTATTTTTACAAGCTTGGAAAATAGAAAATTGATTGTTTTAAACAAGTGTCTGACCTGTCGAATTTGTTTAGAGATAGAAATGGTTTATTGTGTTTTTAAACACAATAAACACGGTACTTTTAAACAAGTACCGAACGCATACTAAAAAAAACCCTGCCAATTCCACATCCCTTGTACAATCATCGTATTATTATTTAAGACTCACAAATCCCACACATCCTCATTGATAAAACAACTGTCAAAAACCAAACTATCACTCCACAAATATTAATAAATAAACATCTACATTACCCGGAAGACCAGAATACTTCCAACAAAATAGCCGTTTACTTCTAAAGAAAATCGATGAACCAGGTCATACACTGGCTACCATCGCTTCGTGAGAAGAGGCGAAGGGGGTTGCAGGGGGTGGCGGATGCACCGCTGGGAGCAAGCTCGGCCGCGCAATACTGTTTTCTCGCCCCGAAAATGATATACGCCGGAACAATTTTATCTGTGATTAATAGGTTGCCGCGCGAGTGTATCGGTTAATATTGGCGGGGTGAAGAGGGGTTCGAAGGGGGAAGGAAAAAGAGTTGGGGGGTGCGCGCGAGGGATCGTTAATCCCGAAGGCTTCGCCGCTGTAATAACCTAGCCAACTTGGTTCCCCGAGAACACCGATTAAAGGGAGACCTACGACGAGCTTTAATTGACGAGTGAAATTAACACGCGTGTTCTAATGCTTTTTCAAGTAGCCAGATAATAATTAATTGACCGAAGGAATATAAAAATTCAGTAAGTTGTTGAATTATTTTGTATGCTTGCGAGTTATATGTATACAGTATTACAGTTTGATTTTGAAAACAGAATGGAAGTTTACAAATACTTTTTCGGTATTTGGAATACTCTTCGATAGGAAATTATACTTATGACACTCTTGCTGTGTTATCAATTTATATTTTGATTGAATTTCGAAACTATTAAAAAATAATATCTTGTTCCGCAATGCCTATCAGATCAATGCCAATGTAATAAAAGCTAAACAAATTATCGTTCTTTTAATTTTTGCGCTATTTGTTCGAATACTTTCAATTCTCACTGCGGGCAAAGTGTAAGCGTGTTATTTCGATGCTTTCGTCGCACAATGAATTCTGAATTGGAAACTGCGTGGGTTCCGAACAGATTGTTACTGCATGTGGAATACAGCGCATGAATAGTGTACACGCGCCGGAAACACGCAGGCTGCATCAATAATGCATACCGGATCCTCGGAGATCGATAAGTTATTTAAGAGTGACGATTTTTTAATCAATAAGGCGTAGTCGGATATTTACTATTAGAATAAAATCTATATTGAATTTATTGTGTTGTGCGCAAAAAATGAAGGAACACATAGTACTTGTATAAATCTTGTACACGGTCATACATTTTGTTATTTATTTATACTTGGTCAGCTAAAAGAATAAGATTAAAAATAGGCAGGAATAAATATGATAAAACTCATTGATCTAGCAAAATGAATAGTCGTTAAAAATATTTGTTGATTATAATGCAAATGCATCACTTTATACTTAATAGTAACATAAAAATTTCAAAAAGTACTGAAGACTAAAGCATTTTCACAATTCCCAAAAATGTGCAACTCGAAGAATCTAATCGCACAGTACCAAATTAAAGCCACGGAAATCCACCCTTCCAAACTGACGGCGGTGCAAATACTAGAAGAAAGGCTCGTCAAGAACTTCGACGGACCTCCAACGAAATTGCCAGAATTTACGAAAGCATTAAGCCGCACCGAACACTGAGCACCGGTAACCTTATCGGGGGAGAACACGAACTCTGACCACACACACACGCGCAGCCCACAGGTACAGAATGAGAGTGAGAAAGAGGGGAAAAAAGGGTGAGGTCGAGAGACCTCATCCCATTGACGGTGGCGGCAGGTTTTCAGCGTGTAACTTACAATCGTGTTATACCACCGAATGGACTTTCGGAAGCGCACCCCGGGTTTCTACCCTTCTTTCCCCTTCGCCCTTTTTCCCTAAACCTCTGCCAGTGTGTGAGTGTGTGTATGTGTGTGAAAAACGGGCAAGGAAACCTTGATCGAAAGCAGTAATCTCAATTTTTCCAAAAGATTTACAATTTTTTAATTGTGAATTAAATAAAAACTCAAAATTGAAATTGAAATTAAATCGTATTGAAACGTATAAACTGTAAGACAAATAAATTCGAAATGAAACGACATAAAATAAATTAAACAAAATGTAAGAATATCAATATGTAGAATTAATTGGAGTTTGGAGTTTTAAATGAAGTCGAAGTGAAATAATGTTTGATGATTATATTTTGAAAAAATCGATCGCGCAATATTACAAGCAATACTAAAATGTGTTACACGTCCAAATAAACTTTTAGAAGCGCGCTGTGAGTTTCAGGCCTTTTTCTCTCCGAAACAAAATTAAATCGAACGCAGCACTGTCAACAATTTTTCGACTGATTAGATTCAATCCCAGTGAAGATGAAAAACCATTTATCGTCGATCACTTTTTCGCAGAATATACGCTCGTGCATTTATTCGGTAATCAATGGGACTTTGAATGCTCCGATTACTGTGAGTTTAAATGATTGCGTATTGTTAGCTTCCTGCCTGTTGTGTGGAAGAATGAACTAAAGTGGAGCCTGAAGCTTCGCTTTTATAGGAGTGTAATGAGAAATCCGTCGAGTACTGGATTAGTTCGTGATTCATCATTGCGCATAATACTAATTGCATGCTCGGATATTTCTGGTCTAATAGTTCCTTACAATGTTCGAATTTTATTCCCCGATATTATTAAAAAGTAATCCCACAAAATTCTATTCCAATTAGATCTCTAAATTTATTGAACATGTACTATATTTTTAATGAATCTTTTTTACTATTCTCAAATTTATTTCATAATGAATTACTGTATTGAAATTATTTCTCACACATATGGAAATCGAAATCTTCTACAAAAATTTGTCAACTGTCGTGAGAAAGAGCTTGTTAGTTGAATACCTGCGTCAGAGTTTCTCAATCGATCCGAACAAGTGGCCTTCCGGTCTAATGAATTCGTGCCCGAAAGCAATTAATATCTCACCGGAGTCATCGGTGATTGGCTCGCACATTGGATGCTGGAAAGGGTGACACTTGTCACCGCAACTGGAGGAGATCGCGCTGGGCTGCCGGCGTTCGCTCGTACCATTATTAGATTTGCCCGTTTGAACTTGGACTTCGCTGAGTGCGCTCGAATGGGAATTCCGGGCTTGCATCTCTCACCCCTTTCACCCCTTTCACTTGTATTGATCACCATGGGAGACGACGCGCCCTAACCGTATAACCTGTTTACGGATGTAGCGCGCTGAAGGATGGAATGAAGAGCCACGGAAAAAATGGTCCGAATTTAACCTTGCTACGATTTTTGGATTCTTCTTTCATGATAAACGTTCTTATTCCTTTAAGAACTGTATTGTTTTTGAAGAATATGAGAAATATATCTAATATATATATTTATAATAGAAACGGCAATAGCCATTGTTTCGATTGGAAGATTAACCCCGCTACGATTTTAAATAATTAAGATACAAATAAATGATGGAAATAATTTGTTAAACTGAAATGATAAATAATATGAGAAGTTTTAATGACTTTCTCGAAACATTATAACCCTCAATTCGTGCAAGACCATAACAAACTTACAACAACAACCCATTAAAAAAAGGGCACTAAAAAAAGTTTCCTAAAATAACATGGAGCTTCGTGGAAAAAAGGTAGGAATTGGGTCAAGTCGAATAAAAATTCCCGCTGAAAGCCGTGGAGAGTCGAGATGACATGCGAGCGAATAGGAATAGCATCGTCCGAGTGAATAGGATGTCCTCGTTGACTCGGGCGGCGACGTTCATCCTACCGCAACAGTGGAAGTTACCCCAAGAGAATACCCGCTGCCTCAGGAAAAGAAAGCGTTCCCCGGCATTCTTTTCTACCTACACACTCGCACACATATATGTGTGTGACAGGAGTGTGCGACACTGGCCAGAATGAATGATTGAAATGACGGCAAGCAAAGTGGCGCGGAAATAAAGGTGCAATCTGGAGCACATCGGGCGAAGAGGAAGTACCGCGCGCGCGACAGGTTTCGCGAGAAACCTACGGAAATTCCTTGCGAACATAACCCCTTTACAGAAGTGGAAACAGGGTGGGAAAGGGGAGAGAGTTTCTTCTTCTTCCTGATAGAAAGCCACCTTTCCCAGCGACCCCCAGCGGAAACTGGTCTTTGCTACAGAACGGGATGAACCTGGATTCTTTAAGGGATGCTGTGGTCCATGGGGGTCAAACTGCTCTTGGGGGGGCAGGAGTGGGGGGGAACAGAGGACCACCAGCGGTTCACTGAGATTTTGGTGATTGCTCGAGTGGACAGTCAGTTCCTCTGGAATCATCGTCTCGAGTGCAATACGAGGCGGAAGTAGCAGTAATCTTGAGTAAAGCGTGTTAACCGAGAGCAAAGTTTTCGAAACACTCGCGACTCTCCTTGTGACTATTTCCACGATTGCCGCTCTCTTCTCCGTGATTTACTCTGTGCCGTCTAGATTTCGTTGGGAACTTTCGCGCGAGCTTTCCTCCCACTGTGAATCCTCGGTGAACCGAGTCTTTCACTCGAAACTCGATAAACTCAGTTTGAAATAAAGCCGCGCTCTGTTACTGTTTATAATTAGTGAAAGCGTGTACAGCGTAAAGTCGAAGGACAATTCTTTCGCGTTCCTAAATAACTAATATTACAAAAACAATGATTTATTACCATTCGATTACTTAAGAGTGGACCTTCATGGACTGTCATCGCTCTTTAATTTACGCCAGTGAAGTCCCGCTGCGAACCAAGACCACCTAACAATAAAAAAAAAGGGTGAGAGAGAGAGAGAGAAAGAAAAAAAAATAAAAGAAGAGACAGGGAAAAAGGAGCAGCGTAGCTTGGATGGCAATAATTTTTCCGTGAGCTCGTGTCGCGTCGGGGTCAGGCCATTCGTCAGCACAGGGACAAAGGAAGTTCCAAACAATAGACGGATAGGCGGATCGGCATCGAAAGAGAGATATACTGAAAAAGAGAGAGAAAGAGAAAGAGATGTCGATGCCTCGATGCGAGAAGCGCGAGTTCAGAATGCGAGGAACGAACGAGCGCTCGGCCCTATTGGCAGGTGATTGATATGTTTGCCATTTGCGGGAGCAACCCTTTTTCGCTGCCGATCGGCACTACCTTCGAGCGAGCGTCCTTCTTGTGATATGGATGGATACAATCATGCCTGGTATCATCATCATCAGCATCACCACCACCACCCTCATCTGCACCCACCGAGCCACCACCATCATCCCCATCACCATCACCAATACTACCAAGAGCAACAGCAACAACAGCAACAGCTTCACCACCAACAGCAATACCAAGTCGATGTGGGACAGCAATACCATCAGCATCAACCCCACCAACACTACCAACACTATCCCCAGGATTACCTTTATCGGTTTTCCCTTCAGGTAAATGCCACTCTACTTCCTAATGACGCTGCACCCCTTCTCTCTTCACGATCTCTCTGGATGAAACCAGTCGGCGGACCTGTATTCCTGTAATGAGCTTCGTTACCTCCTCCACAACCCCCCCGCACGCCGCCCTCCCCCACTCCAGTTACTATTACGCGGGGGCGGCTAAGACTTTTTGTAAATGGTCCAAATCGAATGGGTCGAGTGGGATTGAACAATGAAGTCGATGAAGATTCGCTGATGTGTTTTGGTGGGGGAAAGACGGATCAATGTGTGTTTTGAATGTACAGGGTGATTTACTTGAGTTTGAGTATAAATGTTTGTTAGTTATTTTGATTATATGTCATCGTTTTTCAACTTTTTTCTATGATTCCCTTTATTAAGATAAATAAATGTTTTTAGGAAATATCTTATAAAAAGGTTAATACGACAATACTAATTCAAAGCGAAGTCAATCACTTTGTATGATCACTAAAATTCTAAGCTTAATACAAATGGAATATTACATAGAAAATTTCACGCATAACTAGAGCAAACTCCATTCACATTTCCGTACCAAATCCACCAGAATTTGCTACAGAAACAGGACGCACGAGTGGCAGAAAACTTGTATGAATCAGCAGAATAAGCAAACTCCATTTGCATTCTCCCGCGTTCTATCTGACAAAGAGTGACAAGCTTTTCGTAATAGTTCTTGTTACCGGGCGTCACATTAAATTCAAAGTGGCACATTTTTGAATTACTACAACTAATGGCAACGCATTCAGCTCTAACTGTAAGTGGAACTCTTGAATTCTTTTAATGTTTCTCTTTTTATATTGAATGACTGACCTCGGAATCAATCAATTCTTCGTGTCCTTATTGAGACGCGTTACAAATAAAAAATACAGCGGATGTCTAAACTTGCAACTTTGTTGTAATACATATAATACAAAGCTTTTGATTGGTTTAAATATATAAACCTTAAGCTTGATTTACAAGTCTAAACAAAACGGGGCACACACGGGGGTGGAAAAAGTCGGAGCGTCGGCGATAAAAATGCGAACAAAAGGCTCTAATAAAGATGAGAGGTTCGTATAGATAGCGAGTGAGTTGTGCTTGTCGTGCTAGCGAAATTATGCTTTCGTTCTCGTATGCGTCGTAGCTGTTTCCTCTTTCTCTTCCTCTAACACATCTCTCTTGACGCATTCGCTGTTATCTCAGTGTCGGATTTACGATTCGTTCAGAGAGAAAGAGAGAGAACTGTGGAATTGCACCTGTGCCTATGGACCAAGGTAATCGTGTCTCCGGATAGCAAAGCAACCGCACCTACGTGTCGAAGAAGAGTTATTTCCATTGATGGATTGCCCATCGGCCTCGCCGATACATGCGTCCATCGCCCATCTCGATTCGGTACACGTAGACGCCGGCAATAAATTCGGCATGATCGGATTGCTTTTCCTATGCAACTGCAATAACTTTTTATACTCGAAATGGCAGAAATTTCTGGCATTTATGTGCCCCGTGATTTGGTCGTTTGATTAAATCATAGTTATCTTGAAGGAATACTTTAATTATTGAAATGATCTCTTGGGAGTTTGAAATATTGAAAAATATGATATTATTTATCATTCTTTTATCACTATTTAAATATTACTTTGCGCATTTGTTTCCGTACTAAGTTAACAATTAGCTGTATCGAAATAAAAAAAAAAACATAGCCTTCATTTATTTGACATTTATAAATGCTAGAAATTCGACTCAATCATCAATGTGAAAATTTCAACGCTATTAACAGTTACAATGATAGCAATCGTAAATAAACATAACTCTTGTTAACGAAACTTAACAACAAAGCGCACGAAAAGCTCGAAACAAAAACTCCAAGGAATTTCAACTAAATAAATAAAACTCGCCGGAACAAAATCAACTAGCAAACCCAGTTAAATTCAAAAAGAAATCAAACACAGTGGGACAAAAAGTCCACCCTCGACACAGGCGTGTGTTTCAACAATCATCCTCGAACTCCGTGTCCACGCAAAATCGATCGACAGACACAGGCGCTCGGTTGAATCGGAGCGCTTTGATACTGAAAAGAAGGCCGCTCGATAATGGGAGAAATCGGAGGCTGAGTCGCAGACTAAACAGCAATAGTAATTCGTTCACCGACAAAAGCCCCGTTGCCAACAATGACGTCTGCGTTTCCCTTCGTTCTCCCTATGCACGCTACGAGAGCGGCTTACTTTTTTACTGGATTTTCCGTCTCCCATTGGCATTAAATCGATCGAACAGCCTGCAACTTTTATTGTTATCTCAAATTATTGTTATGATTTTTCTTTTTGTCTTGTTAGTTTTTGTTAGGATTAATATCAAAGGAAATAAACCGTGTGCAATGGTGATTTCAATGCTTTCTGTAATCCAAAATATTGCTATGTTTACTAGTCTTTACTTTTCTACCATAACTTTAAACAGGAACGAGTGTCGCATTAAGATTGATTCTACCATTTTCAAGTTTACGAGTACCATTACGAGTACATGACATATCACTTTCGAGTTCGTTGAAAGTGCCAAGTAGCTACGAATAAAATTGCAACCGGTTGAGGGGGTCGATCGAACGAAAGGGTTGACAAGATCGGTGATTCGGTTGCGATTCACGGTATATTGGCTGGCGATTCAGCGGCTTTCCAGATTGCAATTCGAAGAGAAACGCGGGCATTTAACGACCAATCAACGAGGCCTGGGTGAGCGCTAGCGCCCACTATCGGTTGAGTGATATATGCGCGTCATTAGCGAGTTATCACTTAGTTTCACGTCGGAATTCATTACCGCTTGTTTCAAATATCAATCAGCGGCAGCGCCGCCGCGCGTAATTTCAAATGGCTGTCGCTCCTCCACATACGTATATGCACACACACACAGAGACACACACACTTTCAGTCGATTTCGGTCTTCGGGGAATTGCATTTAAAATTCAATGCTATTCCACGAGCTCTATGATGCAGCACTTTCGACCAACATAGCATCAGCTCGCGTACTCTCTCTCTCTCTGTGTACATATATTTGTACATACGTAGTGGTATGCTGAATGTATGTATACATGAAAAGGGAAGGCACTCGGGCAGCTGGCTTGCTTTGGAAAAGGGCTGAATTCTGATTCGAGAATTCATTATATGCCAGAGGCTGTGCGCGCGCCAGCGAATTCGAATGATATACTGGCCGAATTGCGTTTAATGATGCATGCGGCGGCCACCGCGCATGAAATAGACTAAGTTAACTCACTCCCGCAACTAACATGAATTATGTAACCGCGCAATGAAATATAGCCTCGCTCCGCAAGTAGATATCCTTTTACTTGATTGATTTAAAGAATTGAATCGCACTGGAAGAAACTCATCCTTCGAGTAGTTTTGTATGAGTTTAACATTAGTATTTAATGGTAGTTAGCAGTATAAAATTACTGTGTCTTATTGATTTCGATCAATAAGAGAGTTACTAATTCTACAACATTATCACTACAACGTTCACTAAAGCCAATATAATAAACTGAATAAACCTGCAACAATGATTAAAACTACAACGCACGTTGACTCCGACGCATAGTAGAATGAATAATTCTACAACATTATGACTAGAACGCGGACTAAACGCGATGAACAGTAAAATGAATAAACGCGGTATGAGCGAGGGTGGACAAAATGAGACCGGCGGAAGAGGATGCGGTTAGTATGCGCGCCATTTTAAGGGACGCTGGTGTGCCACGGATAAAGGGCGGCTTTCGCCGCACGACTAATTAGACACGTCATCCAGTTTACGTAGGGACGTTAAACTGGAACTTGGGGCTGCTGCCAAGAGAGCAGAGAGAGAGAGAAGAGAGAAATAGAGTAAGAGAGAAAGGATTGGCGGAGAGCGTTGCCGGAGGCGAGCGATGCTGGCTGCTGAGCTGTACGAGGAAGTGCTGTCCATTCTCGGGAATGAAGGGTCCGAGCACCAAATTGAACGATCCTTTCCCGAGACAGTGCACCTCGGCCCCGGCAACCGGCTACTGTCTCTCCGACGACATTAAAGACCTTCGCCCGTCGTATAATTGACGCGCCAACTGCATGCGAAATGTGCCTGCCGAATCCCTGAATTCGCCTCGGCTTGACCACCTCTCAACGCTACCCATTTCCCTTCTAATGCTGCTCCTCACTACGGATGTGTTAACACTAGAACTACCAATGGGGTTGGAATAATTTGTTTCCTCGTGTTTATCACTGGTTTCCAATATATTTTAATTCGGGAAGATTTTGAGTGACTTTTGTTGATCAATCTTGTGTGAAATTCAATTACTGTTTTATAAAAGGTGAAGTAGATTTTTTTTGTTTTTCAAAGGTTTAATAAATGCATTAAAAGTCGACGAACATTCGATTATTTTTCTCTCGAGTAATATCAGTGTCGAGAGCAAGCAATCTTCTTTTCGCCGGAATTAATCAGCGGGCGAAAATCAATAACTCTTAATTGGCAGCTTTGTTAGGAACGTTGTTTCGCGCGCCGATAAATTTCGTCATCGGCGTAATGCAATCAGCGTTGCCAATGGGCCGAATGAAATCGACAAGGTTACAAATTCACTGTGCACCCTCACCTCTCGAACTCGAAATGAAGGCCGATCGATTAATTACAGGGCAGTAGCGGCGGCGGCGGCGGAGGCGGCGCGCGATTCGCCGTCGCAATAATCAAAATTCTAATTCGGGCCAACAAATTTCGTGATCAATCAGTCGTTAAAGAGAATTAACCGGCTGACAGTGCTTTTATAGGGAATTCGAGCGGAAGCCGCCAGAAACAAGTTACGTGCGCGCGTCGCCCAGGAGAATGATTAATTGCGCGTCGATGACTGGAATTGCGATGAATAGAATGACAAAACCAGCCGGGCATCGTGTTTGATACAGACATACGCGCAGACGATCGTCGAGTAAATTGCGTTTGACCGGTTTCGGCTCTAAATTATTTCGCGTTCCGACGATAAACATGCCGCGTGCTGCACCAGAAATAGGAGCGATCACAATTTCATCTCGGCATGGGGAGATTCTGATCTGTCGTGCTCAGACTTGTTTATGGCTCCACCGATAGCAGTTGCTGCCTTCGGACAGAATTATAAATAGCAGGAATGTTTGGTAGCTAGTACAATTTTAATGTTCCGTATTAAATTACTCTTAGGTAAGAGTAATGGAATAAATCTCATGATATAAATACAGTGCTAACTAAACACAAGATTATACAAAAGTCGATCCAGATAAATTATATGAAATTACACTTGGTTAAAAACATTCGTTAAACACTGCGCTTTTTAATTATTTCACGCTTTAATGATTCAAACTCGTGTGCTTGTCTTCGTTCTTAGCGCGAGATTGAGCGGTGTGTCGAATGTTTACGAGGCCACAGTAATTAGAAGGTCGAAGGTGGGCCAAAGTCATGAGCGACGCTTAAGTGGCGCTGCCGACACGTGTGGGCTTATTGTTCATAAGGCTGGTGCGCCATGTGCTCCAGGAATTTATGTGCACCCTTCAACCGTACCGGAAACCTGCTGCGCGAGCTTCAGAAAAGAGGGTCGTAGCTCTCCCTGGTTTTGTCACCTTCCAATAGCTACGCCCCATCGACCCTTATTGAACCCCGTCCCACTTGTCATAACGAAAATGATCCAATTGTCCCGCTCTTTCTATTTCTCTCTCTTTTGTATAACTGTAAGTCTATTTCTAGTTTTATGCAATTAATAATTTTGCGACCTCTCAATAAAGCGCGCAAACGACAAGTTTTTTTTTATTATTATTCATCGCTAATTTATTGTTAATTGCTTGGCGTTTTTTTCTTCATTTTAATGGTTTTAGGGGTTAAATTAACAATTAGTTAAAAAAAATAAGAAGAATACTGTTCAAAGGCAATATTATTCATTATAGCCAGGAATTTGCCTATTTCAGGTTCTCATATATTTCTATTATCTTTCGTTAATATCAAGTAGCATTCCATGACAGTAACATTCTCGCAAAAGTTCTCATTAGCGAGGAAAGTTACGAATATCAGTTTCCTATTGCGAAGTGGGCTCAATTCCTGCACGGAAATGAAAGCGCAATTGTATTCGCGAGAGTTTATGAGGAAGCCCGAACGAAATATACATGAGTTACGCAACTTTAAATATTCATGGCATTATGGAGATGAAAAAGATGAAGCCGCGTCCCCCCGGCAGTTTCGAAATTCGCCCGCTGCCAATTAGAAACTAGCGACTTCGCCGGCGGCATAATACGTCGATGGTTATTCAGCCGGTGGTGTGGCAGCGCGCCCATCGAAATGCAAGAATATTCTGTCACTAATATCAAATCGATCATTCACTGATTAGTACAAAATAAACTCGACAAAAGCAGGCATTCAATTATTAATAGCAATTATATTATGAAATAAATTAAATGAATTAAATAAAAGAAAGAACGAAACTATGGGTAAAAATGAAAAACAAGACTATTTCTCTATTAATCTACAATTGATAGATTAGTACAAAATAAAAAGTGTGCCTCAAACAATTAATAACAACTTCTAGAAATACAATTAAACGAAAGCATAGTAAAAAAAACACGAATTAAAGCAAACAAGTAAAGAAAACAGATGTAATAAAGAGACTGAGAGTATTTCCAGTTCTCCGAAGTAATACCAAAGACAATATCCGTCTAAACTACCATGTCCCTTCGATATCTTTCCTCGCCGGGGTTAATCCAGCGCGCTTTAACTGCCGAATGACGATCGGTATCGCAGTGAACGACTCGCAAACGGTTTCGCAGGCTTTAAGATAATCACAGCCGGCATCCACTTCCTCGTAGATCCCCAAGTGCGATTACCTATCGCTTAACGGATCTCGCGGCTATTCCGGGGACAATAAACGACGAGGAATGAGATATGTGCGGAAGTGAAAGCGGAAAACGACGAGTTCGGGTTGCCGAGGAAAATGGAGAAAAAGTTAGAGCTGTAATCAGGAAAGCATTCAAGAGAACCGACCTTAACTCGTGGAACTTTTAAGTCTTTTACAATTTTCTTTTCAGTAACAGTCTATTACTTTTAGGGTTTTCTTTAAAATGTACCTATTAACCATTTGAATTATTTGCCAATTTTTTTCTTCATTCCTACCAGAGTTAATTTTTATAATCATACTGCCATTACTAAATAAAAATATCACTCGATGATTTACACCCTGTTTAACTTAATAACTTATTTCCACTCTTTCGTCAATTTCACCCTTAGCTAACTTAACAAACCTCAATTAATCTAATCGGCTGAGTTAAACTTAACACAAGGGCTTTAAAAAAAAACTTTAGTACCCAACCATGCAACTTTTCTTCCACGCGAATGTCAACTAAGCTGCGGAATGACACTCGAAGAGACTATTAAGCACGAAAACTTTAGCAAAGCATTTTTGCCGGAGCTTTTTTCCCCGTGCTCGGCACAAACAGAGACACCGTTTCATATTCCATTACGGTCCATCTTCCATTGGATTTTTTCCCCTTCGGCCAGGGCTTTCTCCTGTCCGACGGTGATTTACGTCGGCCGTGAATGTCTCCTCGAGGCGCACGCTTCGTTTTCTTGAAATAATTCGTTAAATAGCTGCTCGCCAACCCTCCGAGAACGAAGAAAGCCGACTCGCTGAAAGTCTAATTAGCCCGGCAGTCGCGGTTTAAGTGAGTCGCTCTTGCCACGGCCTTTTCAAACTCGCAACAGTCGTCGACAGTGCCGCCGCCCACGGCCACCCCGCCAACCTTCTTTCAAGCCTCCGTCGCCACTTGCCACCGCTTTCTGTTATTTTACGCAAATAATAAGCGCACTTGCAGAGCGCAAATTACCAGCGATCGAGGAAAGTTTTTTTTCCCCTCTGGAAATGATATTAAATGTCCTCAGTGAATTAATAATTAGGAGTTCTTTGGTGCTCGTTGTTACTGAATGATTTTGTATTTGTTATAATTGCTTATTATGATGTAAGTTGTTGATGTTGAAATTATTTTATTTTAATAAGTTGGAAAAAAATTATAAAGACGATTCATTTATAAACAATGAAATAACGAATCGTACCATTAGTGAAATATATTGGAAGTCAATGTATCAGTAAAACACAGCAATGTTTGTCTCTGACAACGAGAGCATTAAAACATTTTTGGTCAAACCAGAACCTTTTTCAAGAAACACGACATGTCAACAAAAGGTTCCTAATTATTCATTCAGTGAGAACACACAGTTTTCTAACTCTGCCTTTGGTTCGGACAAACTTCGTTAAAATGCGATGATACGCAAACAGTGCTAAAAACAGCGTGTTTGTTGTTTACGAACGTCGAAAAGTTTGATTTTGCGATAGCTGAAAGTTTTACTTGTTATTGTGTAATTTGCGAGCACTCGAAATTCGGCTGGTGCCTTCCATTAGTCTTACACGCCGGGTCTCCAAATGGTCATACGTATTAATAGGGTGTTCGCCGATTAGTCAGCATTCTAATTCCGATTTCGATTTCGCCCGCCTTTAATTCTATTCCGCTTGAAATCCACGTCCAGTCCAACGGAATCATTTATCAAACAGTCACATAGATTAACCAGCACCGAAATGGAACATTTGAAATGGATAGCCGCTTAACTAAATAGTGTCGCTTGGAATTCTAATTGAATGAATTCTCTTGATATTAAAACTTTTATCAGCTATTTGTCGATACTTTTTATTTTAATGATTTTACTATTGCTGCTTTGAATTTCATCATTTTCCATTTCTAACTTTAAGCTTTCAATCAACCGTGAATGGTCCCAATTTAAATACCTAATTCCAAACTTTACTGATCTTCTTGGCATATTACGCGCCAATAATTCCTCAGCCGTTTTAATCAATACATTAATTAGTTTTGACCTATAAGCGGATATAATCCAAAATAGTAAGTTGTGTGTAAACATATTATCGATGAAATCCTATCAAAGCTGTTGATCAAGCTGCGTAATAACACTCTATCGATACACAATATAAAAATCGTATATATTTCACATTAGCAAAGAATTCCTATTTTGTATAAAATTAACAATTCTAAAAAGATATACAATTCACCCCCAACAACCTGATTTTTCATTGTTTATTCTATATGTCTGAGTATAATATTACATTGCATTGCATCTACAATATATTATTCTAATACTATAATACAAAGAATGATACAAATACAATAGACTTATTATTACCGCAACAGATAATTTGTAATTGTTAGATACGCAACAGTATACTCGACTATGATTATTTAGAGACGAATGAATGACCCTGTACTTGTACATTTACACTCGACCAGGAAACAAAGCCTTCCAAAAGCGTATCATTTCCCTCGTTGAACAAAGCCAACCTGCCATAATGGAATTTACAAACTGCGAACCGGCCCACTTTCCGCGACCCAAATCATGCGCGCTGCAACAACGGCACAGCGGCCGCCTGCTTATTATTATAGGATTGCTGAAAAGAATTACAGGGCGAGCATTATTTCGAGAGGAGTATTAGTAGACAGTGTGCTTTCGAGAATAGGAAACTCCCGGCGAGAAAGAGAGAGAAAGCCTGACCTCGGAGTCACGAGAGAATGCAAAGCGCGTTCTACTTTTTCATCCCCCGCGTCTCTTTTCTCTTCGTTTTCCATCCTGCATTTTTCTTTCTACCCCTTTTTTTTCTTCCCTCTCTTTCTCTCTCACTCGAAACTCTTCCTTTTGTGCCGTTTTTGCACTCTCGCGCGCCGACCCTGCAATCTCCTTCGACGGGGTGAGGATGTGTCGAGCGCATCCTCATCCCCATCGTCGTCATCGTCGTCGCGCGAAGTGCACTCGTTGCGAAGTCAGCGGAAAACACGGAGATAAAGGGGAGTCGTCTTCGCGATAACGCAGAGCTGCGATGATTAATTTTAAGATGACGGATACCGTGTGACGCATGAATTGACCTTTTTTTCTTAGGAAACTGTAGTTGTCAATGATGCGCAATTGTTGCTCATTTGTTTTTCGACGTCAATATATAATACCAATATCATTAATTCCATGTTAACGACAGTAATATCAATATCACCAAACATATTACAAACCTGCAATATCGATTATCAATTATTTAACAAGCCACTTCAAACAATCCACAATAAATACGACGAAACACGTTTATTTTACAAAATCGTGAATAAAAACACTTGCAAATCCCAAGACAAACACACAATACACAGATACAAAAATCTACCCATTGACCTGAAGAAATCTGCTCCATTTCCAAGCTTACAACAAGAAAGGGTGCAATTAGAGCGACATACACACAGACTCGACGAGAGAGCATCTCGCATATTCGTTATATCCGGTGAGTCGAAAGGGAACTGCGTGCACAAAAGAGCTCTCTCGCGTGTCTCGATAGGAATGCAATTGCCTGGACTCGGCAAAGCAGCATCCTGCGCGAGAAGAGTGCAGGCTGCGCGCTCGAGAGCAAGCGGTCACTGGCTGGGTAGCCCGAGGGGGATGCTGCGCGAGAGGAACAGGAGCGGACAAGGGTGGAATGGTAATCAGTATGAGAGTTAGCAGGAGGCGAGCCTGAATTCTCTCGTGGCAAAGCAAATCAGGGGTTCGCTGCACCCGGCGATCGCCAAGAGACGCTGGAAAATGGGAGCGGAAACCCGATGAAGATGACAGAGCCGCTGGTTATCGCGAGTGAGAAGACTAGTAAAAGTGAGAGAGAGGGAGAAGGGGAGAAAGAGGATGAAGCAACGACTCCAAGACAATGTAATTATTCGCAATTACCGCGTCCGTCCGCGGCTCGTCGAATTATCCCATTCTGTTTCCATTACTCGCCCGGCTGCCACCCCCATCGCGTTCCTCCCCAACTACCAACTACCCTTGCCAAGCGCCCTTCCCTTATATTCCCCGGCGTTCTGTTCTGCACGCGCTCGTTGATACAGGAATGAAAGACGAGCGACTGGATAGCATCGATACTCGCCGGAAGGGAATTACTGGGATGGATGTGGAGAAAGCATAGTGAACAACTTTTACGCTCGATATCAATTCACGCGAATGCCTGCTTCGTTAATTAATACTAGCTTAATTAATAGTAGAGTTCAGTAAATCTACTTTCGCACAATTTTACTTTACTTTGGCACACCTACGAATATTAATAAAATGAAATCTAATTGTGAAGAGTGGAGGTTAGCATTATTTTTGTTGAAATATATTTTCGGAAAGAAATAATAATTCAGATGAGTCAAATAAGACAAAATGAAATCGAAGAAAAAAATAAATAAGTAGCACTTTAAAAACTAATAGATAATTAGTAACTAGTGTTAACACTATAATTGTTTTACCTTACGTTTTAAATTGACGTCGATTTTCGATATTAGCTGCTAGCAAGAAAACTTTTCCTTGGTATTGTAAATCCACCGGCTTTCCTTCCTTTCTTCCGCGCCCACTTCTTCCTTTGCAGGCGGGCTTGGTTTCTGCCGTTAAAGATTAACCGGTGCACTTCCGTGCCGGAAACTTATTCGGAAGTTCGAAGTAGAAGTCCGCGGAAAGGGAACCTGGGTAATGTGACCGAGGAAATCCGTGTTACCGCGACAAAACGTAATTACCTGCGCCGGGCTTCTCTTTCCCTCGCTTTCTTCTACGCCCATTTCTTCGACCCGGCTTCCAACTAGCACTCTCACCTACGCGACGAGGATTACACTGCGCTTGGAAAATTGTTCTTTGCTCGAAAGTGTTTGACTCGTTCTAAAATTCCGGCTTTCCGGTCTTCGGTTTCTTACGTTTAGTTAAACAGGCGACGAGAAAAAAGGTTTGAGCATTGACATATCACTTGGCTGGTATTAAGTTTTTGAATTAGAAATAATCGGAGGTAACAAGTAAAATCTTGGAAATAAAGGAATAAGAGACATTCTCTTTATAAGTTGTTAGCTTAATCTTTTTTTCTTTTGCAACTTTGATGCATGTTTGTATCCCGCTAAAATTACCATAAACTGGCATTTAACGGTAAATACGTTGGAAATTCGTTTTTACTATTTATAAAACTTTCTTCTTTCATCGACCAAATTTACTTTCACCGACGCGTGCGTTAACATCCCACTAAAATTGCAATAAATATGCATTTAACAACAAGCGCTTGATAATCCAAAGTCTACCAAGCTCCTCATCGCGTAGCCAATTAGCTTTCGAGACAGAAAGAGCCGGTAGAACAGCCGGATTAGATGGATAACGAGTCTAATATACCCGCTTTGCGTCCTCTCTAATTTTAAAACGTGAATACGCGCGAATTAGCCGGCACACAACAATTTTGCTTTGGCGATTCAAGCGTGGAGTAAACGAGATTACTGGCATCAGGCTTTTCAACCCCCTCGCCAACCCTTGTTACTTATTGCGTTCTCTGACTGCACACGGATTCGTCTTTCCCTCCGGTTTAAACGCCTTAATAGTTAACTTCGTCCATTTCATCGCGATTGTACGGCAAACGTCGGCCGCATTTACTCACGAGTATAATCTTCCTGACTATGTGACTTTTGTCATCCCTTTTCGTCGTCTGACTCTTCACTCGCCTGTATAGTCACTAATGAGAGGTTTAAAATGGGGTAAATATGTTAATATTAGATTTATTAAATAGTTAATATGATTGGAATAGTATTTAACAAACTTCGATATTGCGGCGATTGTATTTTACCAATAAGAATATTAGAATTGTCTCTGCTTAATATTACATTTACAGAAATGACTGGGATAATATTATGTTGTAAGTAATAATTTTTTAAAGATTTTATTTTAAAATATTCCTGGCTTTAATATTGCTACATACGATTAATTTTATTCAGTTATTTTCTCTTTCCCATTTGTTTTTCTACCCATAATATCAATAATAATTCTCCTTTTTCAAGTAGCTTATCGGAATAATTCGTAGAATTTTTCAGATATTTGGAAGGACATTTCTAGTATTTTTATTACAGGGATTCCTCGATTAGTCGCGAAACTACTCCAAGAATTATTGTATTCCAATCGATACCGTACAAATGGCTACTGAAAAAGCGCAGAACTTAAAACGGCTACTCTTATCGCTTTACTTTCTAGTTAAAGCGTTAGTTTATTCGATTTTCCCCGAAGTGGAAAGAGCCGAAAGAAACTTCAAATACCGTGCGAGCTAGAATGGGGGAACCGAGCTTAACAATGTTACTTCGTTAACCCAATTGCACGATTTGAAAAAGCTCGCCGTCTATTTCGGACGGATAGTTCCGCGCCTGGTATTCATTAATAGATACACCGACGTACGTCCAATATGCAGAACCGGCAAGCAGAATAGCGGCCGTCATTTTCGAAATACATACATTGGATGAAATATACAGGCGGATTTAATGGCCGACCCTGTTAACAGTAATTGTAATTGGAAGTTCAGTGCTTCTGTAAAGCGTATTCATATATTTATCCATTATGAATTGAAAAACAGATGGAACATTTTTCAATGTTCGTTGTTAGCATTTAACTACTGACAGCTGTCAAAATCGTTACTTGATTCGTCAGACTCTTAGTACTATTACAAGAGTTTGAACAAAAATTGTCCATCTAATTATTATTTTCTTTTTATTTTTAAGTTACTTCACTTTTCTACAATAATTATTTAAATACTGGTCCCTCGGAACTACCAGTAATTAAAGTTTACATACATCCACCAGAAAAACATTAAATATAAAAAAAGGAAGAGCAAAACAAAAATCAACTTAATAAAATCAATCATGTATATATTGCAATAAAAGCCAGGATAACATCCTTGGAGAAATCTTTCGAAAACTTCTTCTTATAATACAATACTTATAACACAATAATATTCCAGTCATTTTGACTCTAATGCTAATTTATTGGCTGGCTCGTCCAGGCTCAAAAATAAGGGGAGTACGAAATGAATTTCGGTTTAGAACCAGTAGAGAGTTCGACATAGAGAATTTTGGCGAGCGCGCACAAACAATACTAATAGCACGTAGATGGGATTAGGGAACAAGATCGGCCAGGCAAGAGAGACGGCTGTAAACTATGTACTAGCATCCCATAAGTGGTAAACTGAATGCAGGCTCGAATGGAAGGTGTGGATGCAGCGGAGGGAGTTATCCCGGCATTGCTCTAATTTAATCATACATGCCAGGAGCAGAGAGGTTAAGATTGTGGTCGCACATTCAGCCGATCCTCGCAGACAATCAACTATTCCGGCAACTTGGATTCGCCCCCCCGCGTTCCATTTAGCCTGCCGGCTTCCTTAAACTCCTCCGCACACTTATACACTTCACGACAACGCGTGTATTTGGCGAGGAAAATTGGAATGTTAGAATCACCGAATAAATGTTTGACAGAGAAAGACTGGTTAACCCTTTAATATTGTCAAACAGCAGTGCTTGTGTCTTTTAAATCAAAGAGAGAATCTTTTTTATTTCTTTTGTAAATGTTTGTATTATGTCCTTGTGCTAGCGGGTAGTTTTTTTGTTCGAATCGTGCAAATTTAACTGAGTAAAATTATAGTTGTTTAATTGTTCTTATACAAATTTCAATATGATAGCTGTGATAAAAACGTTTGATACAAATGATTATTAAATTCTACATTCATTCGATTTCCTCAGATATGTTAACTTTTCCGAATGCAAATATGCCAAACTTGCAAAAACACCGGCAATATAATTACAAGACACAATACGACAGATATATTCTCTTAAACTTTATTTCCGGGGCCACAAACGCGTCCATTAAGTTATCCAGCTCATCACCCGCACCCATAACTCACAGTCAACGATAGAACGTCGAGGCAGAAGTGGAAGGAGTGGAAGGCGAGGTCTTTGCCGGGCGGTAAGTTTCTTGCGGAGAAAGAAACTTTTGCATAGTATTTCGCTGCGCGGCGGCGGCGTCGGCGGCGTCGGCGGCGTAATGAATCGTGCTTTATCCCGGCGGGCCGCTCATTTATCCTTTTACATCGCTTTCATGCGCTTGCCCGCTTTTTCTTTCTCGACGATCGGCCGGTCCGTTCCTTTCCCGTTCCGTTCCGTATCTTGGCGCTCGCTTCTTCCCTTTGTCTCCACCCCTTTGTGCCCTGGTCGGAGTCGTCTAGTACTTAGATAATTCTCCCTTCCACCTGACGAGCCCTGCTCCTTTGTCTCCCCCGCCCCTTCTCGTCCTCGTCCCTGCCACCCCCCCTTTTTCCCGAGGAAAAAGGGGCAAGGGGAAGGGGTTGGTTCGTTTCCCCCCTCTGGCCGTGTACTCGTCATTATCGCATAAATTTCGTCGTCCTCGTGAATTCTCACCCCTTCCCCACCCCGACGATAAGCTTCTTTGACAGATCTTTTTCCATGGGTTTCAACATAAACTTCGAATCGAAATAAGGAATTTCGAGTTTTACATTGATTTTTAAGAATGTTGCTGGTGAAATTTCTGGTTTTGTCTAAACCTCGAATTTTATATTTAAATTCTAGGAATTCGTTTACGGTGTATTCACGATATTTTTAATAATATCGACAGAATTCTGTAATTGCCCATACACGATTGTACATAGATTCTTTAGTGAAGAGTCGCCGCTAGCAGCAGGCACTATCGTCACTAGGAAAGCATCGATAGCGTCGTCGAGGACGCTGCCGGTTGTGGCGTCGGGGTGGGTGGGGGGTTGACACACGAGGCGCCGTGAATTTCCTCTTGTTTCGGGGAGCAGCCATCCGAAAAGGGCCTCGTAATTTCGTGGCCCCAGTGTGCTGCTGCTGGTGCTGCTGCTGCTGCTGCTGCCAGCGTCGTTGACGACGAAAATTCACGAGAGCCTGACGCTCCCACCCCTTTCTTCCCACCCACCCCCTTTTCCTACCCCTTGCGTTACCGGGGCGAGTTCTGCGGACGATTATGCCGGCTGCTCCGACGAAACAGTCGAATCGACAGTATTCCGCGAGAGGCCAAAGCACACCACCCAACCCATGCAATTATCCTTAATTAGTGAGCGCCCTCCTTTCCGCCCCACCCCCCCTTTTCGATCCCTGTTTCGCCCGCGTAGAGAACAACCATGACGGAGGAGGGAATTTTTCTTCAACCCTGTCTCACTCACACCATCATCCCTGTTGTGGCATGGAATAATTCATGGCGCAGCAAGACGCGCAAGGGAGGATGGAAAAGAGCGGGGGTGAAAGCTTAGTCAGCTTGTTATGGGAAGTGGGGGAGGAATTGTGACTTATGGAGGAAGACGTTTTGACAATAGTCTCGAGAGATTTAATTTTCGGATCCTTTTTGCAGCATCTTTTCGCGTCTGGCGGAGTTGTTTGGGCTGTGTGTTTTGGGGGTGAAATTGGGGTTTGAGAGAGTAACGTATTCAGAGGAATATAAATGGGAGAAGGGAATTGTTAGAAAATAGAATATAACATCATATTAGTCATTTTGAATTGTTGGTAAATGTAATATTCAATAGAAACTCTAATATTCTTATTAGGCAGAATACAATTGTTTCGACATCGAAGTTTGTTAAACACTAGAACAGAAAGGAAGTCGATCGACTCTTTTCTATTTTATGCACAAAAAAATATGCGCCAGGAATGGAGCGCGGTTAAAAATTAGTCGGCATTGAATACTCCGTCGCGCGTCAATTGCCGCTAGGAAACTTCGAACACCTTCGCCAATGAATTCGTCGGCTAAAACTGTTACAAAGCGTTCTCTTTTTTTCCCTGGCGTAACTCTCTGCACTCCCACGAAATTCGTCAAACTTCATCGAAGCACGGTCGAGGAAAATTGAGAAGTTTGTGCCCGCTTGTTCAAATTCAGCCGCGGTTAATGCGCCATAAAGGCGCGGTGGCTCCGCGCCGCGGAAATGGAAGTTTTTTCGGCGGTCGGATTGAACCAGTGGGAAACAAAAAAACCGCTCGGACCCTCTTGCGTTTCGGTTATTATTGGAAGGGAACTTTCTGTTTTCCAACTTTCCTCTCACAGCGGAAGACCGAGTGCCGAACGAAATACGGAATAAAAAATCTTTTATGATTTCCTGAAACTGATGGAACTCGCCTTCTTACACCGGATGATAGTGTTGGTCACGTAAAATTTCAAGAATTATAAGTCTCTTTTTATTGTCCAATGCTTTCTTGACTTATTGTTGTATTTATTTTCACACTCCCCATTTTAGAGTATCAGTGATCACTTTAATTTTTAAATAAAGAGATTTTTTAAATAAAATGCAATTGGCATTAACTAAATCAATGATTTATCTCCAGAAACAGATATCCGAACTTAACAAAAAATAATAATGATTGTCAATGCGATTATAAGCAATAATCTCTCAAACGCGAGTACATTCAAATATTAATGGGAATAATTCTGGAATTGTGTGTCGTCGTCAGCAAAGACTCTATGCAATTGGCTGCGGCCACACTAAATCAGTGAAAATGCATTCAGCCCTTTAGCGGCGATGCTTCCCAAAGCCTCTTGTCGCACGCCAGTTTCCCAATGCGCGCTCGCCTCTTCAACTCATTGTCAGCCTTCTTCCCTTCATTCTCCGCGCTTCCGAAGAGCACTCGCGCGCGCATACACATCCACTTCATCTTTCGAGTCTACTTATGTCTTTTCACCCGCCACTCCACCGGGGGAAACAGGCTTCGCACTTAACCGGTGACACTCATTGAGCTCCAACTTTAAGGTGATACTTGCCGACAAAGTAGCCGGCAATGACAAATATAGAATATCTAATTGGCGTGTGAAAAACTGCAGTTAAATTTCGAAAAATTATTTATTATAAAGCGATGGCTATTATTTGTCATTAATACAGACATTTGCATAAACTTCTGCAGATTTTTAATATTCCATTTGTAACACCACTTAGTTTATGCCAGCCAAAAGTGCAAAGCAATCAAAGGAGAAATACGAAAAAGAAAAATAACAATACGACTTCTAACAAACATAAAATAATACAGCGCACACAAAACAAAAAGTTCTCCTTCTATCAATTCATAACGAAGTAATACTTCCGAACTAGCAAAGACCTCAAAGGAGTACGCACAAATGCGAGTGCCGATACTCCCTCAAAAGAGTAAGAAATCCCAGCAGTCTAGAATCGAAGTTTTCCCTTTCAGTCATATCTCTCCAAGTCTTTCTTTGCTTCCTTCCATCGGCCGATCAAAAGTCCCATCCTTGGTGCACTCAAAGCTTCGACAAGAGGAATGATCGGCTCGCGCACCAAGGACTTTTGCGGCCCCAATGAAAAGTGGAGCGAACCATTCCAGGACAACGTCCGACTGCGTACGAGTTACTTTTCTCTCTCTCTCTCTCTCTATCCGGTTGGCAGAAGAGGGTGGACGCTGTTTGATTCTCGAGAAGGGCGCGCATGTGTGCGCAGTTGCTATTGGATTGCCTGATTGAAGTATCGAAGTAGTATCATCGCTAGAATCTAAAGGAGGGTGCCAAGTGCCCAGTGGAATTAGAACGCTCGCTCTTGACAACCGAGGGATGCTTCCAACTCTCGATGGACTATCGGCGATCGCCCCGGGAATCGCTCCTGGAATTCTCTCGAGGGTTAAGCGTCTCAATATTGGAGCGGCTGTTGAAGTACTTCGACTTGTATTTTTCTTTAAGTGGAAGAACAATGTACCGACAGTTTAATTCATCGAAATAGAATGTGGTGCTTTTGTGATCTGTTTAAGAAAAAGTAACAGGGAATGATATTGTTTTGTGAATCGATAAAAATTAATTTTGAACAGAAGAAGAACTAGGACATCTAATAATTGTAATATTCGACATTGGAGATGGAGAGATTTTTAAAATAGTACTTTTTAATTGTATATAAATTTAGAAACCTTAAATCTATGAGTTTAAGGTAGATTCGTCAAATAAGCTTACGCAACCTCATCCAAGTTCTCTGGAGAGATTACCGAAAGGCGCGAATGTTTTTGCAAATTTCTTAAAAGCGTGAAAACTAAGCGGATATTAAATTAAAGTTCGTGCAAGCATCGCTCCCTCCAGGAATATATGTAGGCACGTTATCCCCGAGGAAAAAGGGGTTTGATTACTCTATCAGTCTATACTTCGTTAAGCGCTTCCGCCCACTTTTTACGGCGAACAGGCTATTCCGGCAGGAAAATCAATTAGATATTATGTAAAATTCTTCGCTGCCTAACGAAGCTTACATTAAGTTTCACGGCTAATAAGTTTTTCCGAAGCCTTCTTGAAAACTCGCGCGACCGCCCGGGATTAAATTTCAATATAAATTTGAAGTGCCCGCAAACTTTTAACGCGCCTCCCAACTTCCCGGACGAGTGGAAAACATCTTTCGGACCTTTTGACGCGATCAATTAGCGGATAATGTTATCAAGGCTCCAATTAGAGCGGATACTGCGCAGGGTGTGTCTCGGGAAAATATGAAACTCACAAATTCTGATCCTGTCAATACTGGGGTGATTCCTGTAAATTTCAAATCAAGTATCCAAAAGCCATTAAAAACAATAACTTCTCGAGAAGACTTAAAAACTAAACAAATATTGTTAAAATTCCTAGACTATCCTTAAAACTGAAATAATTTGTGTAACTACTATTTAATAAATACTTTCAAGTAAACTTATAACAATCAATCTTAAATAATTCTATTCGCCATATTTTCAAGATAATTTCAATAAAAACTACAGTCGCACACTCGACCGCTTTTCCTTTCCAGAAAAGCCTGCCAACTTCGACAGAGATCGGATTCACAAAAGAATGACGTCGGTGAAACTCGCGATATTACGCGCACATCCAAAGTATCCCATCTAAAATTGCCCGACAGCTCTCGCAATTTCTCCGCCGACTATTTCCCGGCGGCTTTCTCGCCGGCACGCTGAAAGGATGAAAATTAGGAAAATAATCCTTCCGGGCGCGCCTTGTAACCAAGCTACGTCGCTCTCGATCTGTAGCACCGGATTAGCCCCGCCAGTCTCGCCCCCGACGCTCAAGGGCTTCCGGAATTTCGACGAATACCGAAGGAACTTACGCAGCGTTGAAACTCGAGAGTGAAGGCTCGAAAAGAGAAAGAGGGAAAAAGAACACGAAAGGGAGAGAAAGAAGTGATGAAGAGCTACCCTTCGAGAAAGGGAGACAACCGAACTTAATTTCACATAGTTGATTTAAAACAATAAGCTTAACAATGAATAAAAATTAATTTTAGTATACTTTTAACATATTCTGTTTCAATGAATTCTCAGTGACAAACTACCAAGATCGTTTGAAAAAAAAAATCTTTCTATGAAAAAACTTAAGGGGTACGTACACCTATACCTTTTTTACCTTTGCGAGTTACTATACTTTTATAGCTTTTGAAGTTAAAATTAAAACTAAAATTAACTTTCAGGAAAAGATAGTTTCATCTGTTTCAGATAAAATTTAGTAATTATGACCAATAGATTAATGAAATGAATTTATAATATACCTTAAATCATGTACTTCCACATATACTTGAAAACATTAAAACAAACTCGTTTCTTACATTTTTTTTTCTCAATATGTTAAAGCTATCGCAGAAGCATAAAGAAAGTATTCTCGTATTACACCTGGCTGTATTATTGCCACGTACTACGCTCCCTTTTCATCCCCCTGGAATATATATATGCGCGACCAAAAGAGTGAGAGAGCGCCGAATGGAATAAAGTGAAGCGAGGGGGTGGAGAGAAGGGTGGCTTTCATCCGAGTTTTTATTACATCGCGCGATAACTCCTTAGATGAGACTAGCTGCACGTCAAACTGCCTGGCGTTTCCTCATTGAATACATCTCGTGGAAATTTCCGCCCCCAACCCCCTCCACCGCCACAATTCCCACTCTCTTATTCGCTGAGAAGACATCACCGCGGGAATACGGGGAATATTGTAACGCGGCGTGGGATTCGTGCACTTTGAATGATTAGCTTCGTTGTCTCTTTGTATAAGTGTGTAGTTTTCTGAGAGATTATGATGAGTTTATTGCTGACGGGAAATAAAGGAAAGTAATGATATTTGTGAAGGAATGAATAATAATGTTTCAATTTATTGAGTTGGAGTTACTTCAATTTGAGAGAATCCTATTATGTGTAACTAAATATTTATACATGCATATTGTTTAGTATTATTAGAATGAATTTTCTCCAAGAAGAAAACTGTCTCCTCTAAGGAAATTGATTTTTTCTTAAGAAGGACACTTTCTTCTTTGAAAATGTATTTCTATTTGGACAAAACAGTTTTCATTAATCAAGCAATTTTCAACTAAACTTATAAAAATGTTCCCGTGCATTATGTTGCAGCAACAACAACAGCAAGCGCAAAAGCAGGTGCAGCAGCAGCAACAACAACAGCAGACGCAACCGCACCAGCAGCAACAACAACAGCAAACGCAGGCGAATTCGCCGGGAAACGGAAATGTCGGGAAAAGCAGTCCTTCGCCGGGAAGCACAGCATCGCCCGGTGCGGTCTCGGCTGCCAGTAAGGCGCAAGCTGAACCGAAGCCGGTCGAGTGCAACCTCTGTCACCGGAAGTTCAAGAACATACCTGCCCTTAATGGCCACATGAGGCTCCACGGTGGTTACTTCAAAAAGGTGAGTGATAAACAATTCGTTATTTAAGCTTGGGTGTTGTAAGAATTTTAATGAATATTAACAATCACGATTGATTAATAATAAGTAATTTGTAGCAGATCATCCAAATACCAAGCTCATCAAAATTAATAAACAACATCTTCCAATCTTCTAATACACAGACTTCAAATTCCATTACTTTTCTCGTACCAATCTAATGTGTACTTTAAACGAAAATACCAACAGACCCTAATTAACAAAGAATATCTTCCAATCTCGTAATATAATAAATCTAAATAATAATACTTTTCATGCACCAACCCAATGCACGCTCTTGTTTAATCCCCAAGGATAAGGGTGAAGTTCAATTCCTTAAAAAAGCTTCGCCAAGTTGTTGGAATGCGCGTGGTATTATCATATGAATTTGCAATCGGAGCAAGGAGTCGCGGGTGGTTCTGCCGTGTAATCAAGAAGTGATCTCATGAAAATGTCATCAAGAGCGAGCGGAGGATAGCGTGCGGGAGGAATCGAGGTGATAATCGTGTCGCTGGTGATGAGAGGAACGGGATAGGAGCAAAAGGAAATAAGGAAGAAGATCTCCGCGAATGATCCTCCCACGTCTCCGCTCTTGTTTCCCCCTCTCGGTTAGTTTCCTCCCTTGTTTTCTCTTAAATAGGAATCCTGTCTTTTCCTCGCCCTTCTTTCTTCCCCTTTCTGGAAAGAAACTAGTAACGAAGCGACTCTTAACCCTTTACCGGTGGACATTTTTATAAAAAAAAATGTGTATCTGATTGAATAGTTAAAACATATATAACAATATTTTCATGAAATGAAAAAACTTACTGTCTATTTGATTTCTATAATATAAGAAAAGAAATACACTTTTGATTTGTTATAATAATTACGATCTTTATAGCTAAAGGGTTAATAAGGCCAAGAAAGATCACTGATTCTCTGAACCGTCTTCTTCCCTCTTCTTCGGTTTATCCCTCTTTCCTCGGACTCTACCAGTTCTCTTACAACTCCTCGTCGGTGCTGATTAAAAATGTCTTAACGAACGCGCGCCGCGTCATTTATAGAAAAGTTCTGAAAGCTTCGTTTCGATGAAACTTCCCTGAGATAGGCTGCTCGAGCCACCCTCTTCCAACAGCGCACTGTCGGAATGTTGCTCCCGGCGAATTTCAGGGAACCTGCTCCTCCTATTGTCGGGAATAAGTGGATGCGAATTAAGCCGGCGCACAATACGAGTGGAAAGAAATCTTCTTCCGCAATAACTTCTGCCTGCACTGTTGTTGCTTGCCGCGGATTCAAGCTCGGCCATTCAGGGTGGTTGTTACGATCTGTGCAATTTATGCGGTGGAAAGGAAAACGGGAAATGGAGACGTCAATTGTTGTTGGATTACGGAGAAGCTAGTAATGATGGGTATATAAAATCAATGTACCAGAGAGTCGTAGTTTACAATTGATTCTGACTTTTATGTTGACTCTGTTCTCGACGATCCAATTTAAGCTATTGAATGAGACGTATTTTTTTAACAGAAGAGATTGGTGTATGGAGAAATGGAAAGAAACGCGACGTCTCAATAAAAGATAGTGCAACATGATAAATTCACAAAATAAATATAGAAAGAAAGGTTCCATTCTGCTTTTCACCTCAAATATTACTATCTGAATCGCAATAAAATTTATCCTTTAAAATCAGTGAAGTTATAAAACCACCAACTATCATACTTTAAATTTCCATCGTGCTAATGGATAAGAAAAAATACTGGATCCAAGAGATGCGCCTGTAAAGTAACACTTCCATCACTTTAAACCCCTCGAAACCTCTCACGCGAAGAGTTACATTGGGGCAAGTAGTGCAATCCGAAGAAAAGGAAGAATCGATACTTTAAAGTAATCCATTAGCGCCGGCTCTTCCCACACTCCTAACTCCATTCAGTAAAGAAGTACGAATCGTATTAACCCATTAACTCTCGCATCAAGAACTCTAATGCACAAAGTACAGAATTAGAGAAACTATCAGTATTTCAAATATATGCCAAATCAAAAATCACTGAGAATAAAAGAGGCGGTCAAGAACGTGGCGGAACATGTATTAAAATAGAGTTTTTAACTAACGTCCATCATTCGAACAAAAATCCATTTAAAACATAAACCTGTAGTTAACTAAATCTAGTTAACACAGGCTAAAAAAATCCGTCAGAATTTCCTGACTCTCGAATGGGTTAACGGAGCGAACAGAGGGTAAGACAATTTGATCGTCGCGGGATCTTATCATCAGCGTCCATCGAGAGTTCGAAGGCCCGATCGAGATAGTCCATTGCAGTTACTCGCCGGGGGTAGTTATAGAGAAGAGTAGCAGTCGATAGCGGAAAGGGGGTAGGAGGCGGCGATGAGTCTGGGAAGCGAGGCAAATCAGCGAAATCGAAATAGAGCCGTGAAGAAAGTGAGAGCGGGTTGAAGGGGTTCTCGAGGGTGGGGGTTACTCGAACGAGAGAATCACGGAAGAGTACCGAAGGGGTGGGTGACTCCGACTGGGAACGAGTCCTGCGAGGCTCCAGGTGAGGCCGGAGGGGGGTAGTCGGGAGCGAGTATCGAGAGAAGCGATGGTAGAGGAGAGATCGTGAGATTGGAAACTAGAAAGGAAGAGACTGCGAGGGTAGATGGAAAGGTAAGGCGATGATCGAATCCAAATGAACCCATTAACAAGCTCTTTGCTCCCGGCCGATAGCCCCGGCAATTGCGAGAGTCCGAGCGACGAGCGAAAGAGCTGGACAATGAGCCCGCCCCGCTCCTCCCCGCCGAGGGGAAGGCGAGCGCGGCGCGCCGATGAGGTCTCCCTCTTCGCATCTCCCTCCCGCTTCGCATAGAGAGAGAGAGAGACGGAACGAGGGAGATGGCACACCGTACAAACATTGTCTCGAGCTTTCTCCATTATGCAGATTGAATCTGACTGGTTACGCTCGGGGCTTTTCAACGCTGCGGTGCCTCTCGTTTCGAGCGAGTTTTACCGCGCTCGGCACCCGCACTCTCGCTCGGCCTCCACACACGCGCCACCGATTCCGCACTGACACACTCTCGCCGCGTTTAAGAGCGTAGCCAGCCGGGCTTAGCTCCGAACCTTTGCCGTCCAACCCCCCATGATTTTACGTGGCTCACTCTCTCTCTGCCTTTGCTGGCCGCCCGCAGCACAACGCTCTACGATCCTCGTACTACGCCTCGCTTCCTCCCTTCGACACCGCTGCCAGGATAATAGGGGAAATGGCAGAATTTCATGCTGGAAAGTGAAATTCTTATAGTAAATATGCCGGCGGATGGGTGCGCGTATTTGGTGAAAATGGTGTTGGCCAATGAAAGTCTGAGTTCATTGTCTCTTTGTTTTGCGAGTGATTTTGATACCAGTGTGTTAATTCTTAGGTCGCAAATAGAAAAATTTCGATATTGCTGAGAGGATAATAAAGAAAACGAATTATTTATTATATTTATGATCACTTATTGTTTGCGTGTGATTTTAGACTACTATTGCAGTCACGTTCCGTTGAAGTTGTGATAACTTTTGGGAGAAACCTTGAAAAAGCGGTCTTTTTCAGTTCCCATCTACCCTTGCGAGCATATTAGTTATCAAAATATTATTTTAGGGATAGTTGACCATAAATGGATCTACACTCGCAGTACTTTCGACTTCCCAAATTAAAATGGCTTCACAAACGAATACCAACCATGCACAAATATTAATCAAATTATTTTGATTCCATTGCCAGTTCTACAGTCGAGAAAAAAATGCGTCAATTAAAAAAACGATACTTCAAACCATGTTACTTTAAAGTGGCCGCGTATCCACGTCAATTGAATTAAACACAAGCGAACCCATTAACAAATGACGAAGAAATGCGTAAAGCTATCAGTGGCAACGAGGCCATCGGCGAGCAGAGCGCGATCGTGCGCATTCAATATTAAATTCTATTAGCGGAGATTCATCAGATATCGCAAGCAGCGTCCTCTTTCAAGCGGCGGCCACTGCTGGTCAAGGGTTCGGCTCTCAGGGAGAAAAAAAAGGCCAGTGGAGTGAAAGAGAGGATGCCACCATCGCCAGCGAGAATTATTGAAAAGTTTCGATGGCCACTTGTCCACGTATATCCGGATTAATGGGAGCACCCCGTTTTCCTGCCCCTCACGTGTGCACCGAAACAAAAGCAGTACCACGTGAGAGAGCAACCACCGCCAAGAAAAGAGAGGGCCAGCACGCCTTTCATCCCTTTTTCGTCGAAAGCAAAACCGCGAATCTGTATGCGCAACCATTACCGATTGCTCGTATCGTCACTGAATGCCTAATATGTAAAGCTTCGTGTGTCATTCATTTAAATCAGTGATTCCTCAAATTAAGATATTCCCACCCACAGTTACAATTTGCAAAATGTTTTCTTATTCTGTACTATGTATAATGTTTAAATATAAGAATAATTGTCTACAAAATTAATTGAATATATCACACAATATTAGTAAGTAACTCCTGCAAGCAATCAGCAATAATTACAGAATCCAAAATATTCCGTGGACTTAGTGCAAATTAGATACGAGCGTTGTGGTAGCTAATTGCCGAGTATTTGCAATAACAGAACGCCGGGGCGATTTGAATAATATCGACGATAGCCTCGCTGTCGCATTATAATTTCAGCAAAGCGGAGTCCGATCGCAGTGATACGAGCGGCACATTTGTCTACTCGAATCTCGATCGGGCCGATGGCAAAAACAACGCGTACCCGGATTTAATTCGCAGCTGCGAGAAACGAGAATTAAATTATAAGGGAAATGTCATTTTTGTGTTCCCGGTGCACACAGTCATTTCCCGAGCAGCTCTCTTCTCTCCAGTGCGAGCCTATTGGCCGGCTACATCGAGAGCGGGCGACGAATGAGTTATGCGCGAAACATTCAATTTCGTGCCGTGATTAATTCTATACGGGTGACAACCCCTCGCACCGTGCGCTTTCCACGCGAAAGCTTCAGGCCGGGCGTTTCTACGCTTGGTGAAATTGCCGATGCAAAATGCGAATCGCTTGACAGAGATAATGCGGACGCCCCGAGCGATCGCTAGATGACGCGCGTGTCACGTAAAAATCTGCTTTTATACGATATTTGTAATTGTTAGTCAATTAACTCTTTAAAAATGAATTAGCATTTGCTATAAGATTCGTATTATTATAACAAATAAAAAACGTGTCTATTCGCTTAGAGTAAAAAAATCGAATGAGCAATGACATTATGCATTTATGAACATAGAGCTCTGCATTAAAGTTATCTAGGATTTCTTTTTTATTTGTGTAAATAATTGTAAAACAAGAAAAGAAATTTTAATGTGATTTTCCCCCCTTTATAAAGTTCTGATCCAGGTAAATTATAGGCTCCAAAATATTGCAATATTTATCAGTGATTTATCAAAACAAAGATAGATGCTACAACTTATTATTCTCCTATTCTCTCAATTAAATTATTATTAACTCTAGGACAACTAACAAACTATACAAACTCATTAAAGAGTGACAACAATTTCTTAGCACTTCCACCAAACAATCTCCTCGATTCAAATTACTATTCCTCACCTACACGTTAGTCCCAATTAAACTAACAAGCCAATCAATACCATCGAACTCTAACCATGCTTCAAAATACGACGCTATCTCAAGCAGCCAATAGTTAAACACTCGACGAGGCAGACAGAGCGAGGGAAAAAAAGGGCGCGGAAAACAGGAGCAGATTTCGGGGGTGGGGGCAAGATAAGCCGAGGCGGTTCGTGGCTGGAATCGACATCGGGATCGAATTGATGACTCGCCGGTCGTCCCGGGGCAATCAATTCCGCGCATTAAGCGGCCGGCGCGCTGATCAATATTCATGAAGCGAGAGCGCTTCCCGCCCGCGAGTTTCCCTACGTCAAAGACAGAGTTCAATTTCGTGGGGGGCCGCAAGTGATATATGTGTGCGTCGATCCGCACGTACACGCGCGCCAGGAACAAGCCGGCGTTGGGACGCGCGCGCGTCCCACTCTGCCTGGATACAGATCGAGCAAGGAAATTGGCGGCGGCGTGCGGATTCGGCGTCCATTAGGTGGTTGCGATCGAGATGGACGTTGCGATGTGTTCGTCTCTAGTAAATTGTGACTATTGGAGTATTCGATTAATATTTTATGGTTTTATCTCAAAGTATTTGGTTAAATATGATTTGCAAAAATTATTTTAGAGTTTAAGAAAAGAATGATGAAATTATAATTTTTAGTAATCTGTGCAATCATCACCTTGAATCTACTAATATGTTATAATTTTATTTCTAAGTATTTCGCTAAATGTTATTTTCGTAAATTGTTTTAGAGATTTTAACAAAAGGATTACGAACCTTTCATGATAAAATTATAAGGGTTTCTACTAAATCACTGAATCCTGAAAACACACAGTAAAAATTAATAATGTGCACACATACACAGACGCCGAGACGCACGTGGCGTCCGTCTGGATACAGATCGAGCAAGGAAATTGACGGAGGCGTACGAATTCGGCGTCCATTAGCTCTCTACGATCGAGATGGCGACTGCGGCGTGTCCCTCTCTCTACTAAATCGCTATTATCATCCCCCTCGACGCATTAATATTCCCGTGCATTGAGATTTATAACGACGCGTCGCGACGCACCCTTGCCTGCAAGAATTTGCATGCAAATGATCAACAGCACCTTGCAATCTGATGGTCGGTCGACGCTTGATCGAGCATTCTAACAGATTAAACAACAAACTCGCATTAATAGATTTTCGAAGAAAGAAACCCATAGCCATAAATTTCCAATTTGTAAATATTCCATCAGTAAATCCGTACTCGCTCGTTTCAAGTAATAAATAATTGACGTTCTTAATTATATCAAATTCTTTTTAATACCACTAAAATAATTTTCAACTGTCGCTGTTATAATAATTTTCCAACGAAAAGTAATTTTTTCCTCAGCAGAAATCAGGTACCGTTTATTATCCGAGCTTTCTGCTAGTATCTAACATCTAACGTAGGATTCATTATCAGAAGAACAAAGTCTGCTGATTCGAAAGATCCTCAGGCAATCTGAGGAAGGCCGGCTCTAATCGGCTGGAGCACGCGAAGGATCTTCCAGGAATGGAGGTCGAGTGGAGACGTGGAGGATCCGAGCGAGCATATAATCTAGCATCCTAAGCGATTCTAAATCACGGCAATGCTTCCATCAGGAGATAATCGAATGACGCCTCCAATTAGCTTGGCTGAGTGATTAGCGTTTATCCTGCCATTCTCTCAGACTCCTCTCTTCTCCACTGGCCTCATTCAAGAATTCTTCTCCGTGATCCTTTAAATTCATTACCATTCGTCCCGTAAAGTTGTACGCTTTAACAAATAAAAGACTGAAACGATTATTTTTACTGTCACTCCTAACAGATCTAACAAAGGATATAATGAACGTAAAGCGTACAAAGTCTGTTAAATAAAAAAGAGTGATTTCTATATTAATTTAGCTGTATTAAAACTCTAGAATTAGTGGCACATGAGTTACAATAATTTTTGTTCTTGCATTCTATATTATTTGTAATTTGGACTATCGCAAGAAATTGACACTAATTAAACAGACATTTTACTCGTCAGCATCACACTTTCATCCCCTCTCCACTATTCTCTCCACTGGCCTCATTCGAGGATTCTTCTCGGACTGGTTTTCTCGTGATCCTTCAAATTCATTACCATCCGTCCCATTTTTCCTCCGAGCTCCGCCTGACTAATCTCCCTTTTTCCCTGAAGCCGGTGGCGCCGCGTATCTTATTATTTCTCATATCTTAGCCAACTCCCCGCGCGCTTCCCCCTTCAGAATCCTTTTTCTCGCGAAAGCTTTTCTTCCTCTCCGTTGAGGCGCTGCTCTCGGCCGCTTTTCTTACCGGCACTGTTATTTCGCCGCTGCCTTTGACTCGGCGTTATTAGTTCCGTATCTCCTTTCTCATTCTCGGCACGCTAAACCACCCCCCATTCAGAGGCTCACCCCTTTTGGATTGTTCTTATTATTTCCCTCATTTTCCTCGGCGACCCCTTTCTCGCCAAGAACCGCACCTTTTCTCCTACGCTCCGACTCTCGCCGCTGGCTTTACTCGCATGTGCGAATCAACTGCCCTTTAAACTGCCCTTTCTTCCGAGGAGATAGAATGTGTGCACTTGAAATCTGTGTATGCGGCCTCAGAGAAGTGTCTCTGGAATTTCTTTGCTGGCATTTTCTTGGAAAGTGGAACACTCTGTCTGAATTGTTTTGTAGATTAGCAGAATAATTTATTAATTGTGATATATTGAAATTCTATATGCAATTGTGTATGAAAAATCTAGACTTTCTTTTATCATAATTAAGGTGAATATTAATATTTCAAGGTAATATAATTTAAGGAGACCTGAAAGTGGAACTCTGTTCGTGAATTATGTTTTGTAGATTAGCAGAATAATTGATTAATTGTGATGTACTGGGATTCCATATGAAACTGTGTCTGGATAGAATGTGTGCAAACTTGGAGATATGCCTTTGGAATTTTCTGAGGTTTTCTTGGAAAACCGAACACTCTTCGTGAATTATGTAATGAAATTCTACATGAAATTCGTATGGAAAAATGTAGACACTTCTCGTATGAAAATCGCAGTTTATATGAATATTTGAAGATAAAATAATCATAAGTGAAATTTTTGCAATAAGCACCTTTCTTATTGACAGAGGAAAAGAATAAAAATAATATAAAGGAAAACTGATTCGCGAAGATGAGTTTAGAAAACCGAAGTGCATATCTTAATATGTAATTATGAAATTCTATTACTTTTTATCACTTCGAAGGAGCGACGCTTCCTGCAAGTACAAATGCCTTTTCAAACGCGACCAATTAAACTTGTTTAATCAACGCCTCGTTATCTCGATTGTGCAGGACGCGGAGAACAAAAAGAGCGAGAAGAAGGAAGTCGTCGGCCCGCCTCTACAAACTGCGTCCGTCAGCGTGCGAGCTCTCATTGAGGAGAAAATCATTCAAAAAAGAACTACCGGTAAGTCAATCTTTTATTATATCTCACTCAAAATATTTCTGTATGAACAAAAATGATAAGCTTGACTATCCATTACCAATAAAAAAACCTTTGCGAAAGTTCTACCTCAAAGTTCAACCGCAATACAACTTAGCCATTTGATCTTCAACAATTGCAATTCTCAATTAGAGAATGAAAAAATACGTCTTTCATATTCACAGAGAAATTAGGAAACATTCGTATACACTCTTCTTATTTTCATTCACTATTCATTCTGTGAAATAAGTCAACTTTCTCAGATTTATTACCACCTATTAATTATACTCCTCAAATTCTTAATATTTGCCACATATTATACAATATTATTCGTAGGCAAATCACCTCGCGCGTGAGATTAGGGCGCACATCTCGCGGAAAGTCGCGGTACTGAAACATCCTTTCGACACACCAGCGGCGGCGAGTATCAAATGTTAAACAGCATTATCCAACATGAATCAGAGCGACGCGAAGTCAAGCAGTTCAGCAATCTCGCATTGCCCACCGGGAATACGATTCCGAATGATTTATGTAGTTCGCGACATCCCTGAATTCAAGAGCGCGCTTTCCACCCCCAACCACCCCATTTCCACCACCCCTACTTTCTGAAGGTAGAACCGAGTATTCCGAGCCAAGTCTTGGAGGCATTCGCATAGTTACATACATTTCAGCCGGGCATTATCATAAGGAGCAGCAGCGAGTTATATTAACTGTCAGGCTACATTAACTTTTCCTTAGACATGTGCGCCGACCAACTCTCTTCGCTAACTGATCCCATCTCTTCCACCTCCTCTTCTTCTTCTCCTGTCTCTACGTTTCCCTCTCTCGCTCTAGCTGGTATAATATAATACCCGGCTCCGATTGCTTCGCGAGCTGAGACTGTTGTTAAACTAAGGAATGCAATTAAGGTCCTCTCCGCTTGAAACCCCCGAGGGTGGTCGCTGCAGGATTTCAGATACATATTTGGGAACGTTGGAACTGCCGAGGACTAACGTGTGTGTAGCTTGTTTAGGTAGGAAGATAGAAATTTTGAAAATGGATGAAGGATGGGAAAGAAATTTGGAAAAATAAAGAGTGGGTAAAAAGAAGTATTGTCAAACCCAGTAATTTTGGGATAAATTGACGAAAATATATTTGTATTTGGCAAGAAGAGTTTTATTCTTTAAGAACACTTTTTCCTAACAAATTTCAAACACAAAGTGAAATTGCTAACATACCGATTGGCGCATCGCGCGCAAACCAGCGCCACGCGTCGTCTCCGATTCGCGCAAACATCTGCAGTCCATCAATACCCGATAACCGAAGCTCCCCAAACCCAGAACCGGAAGCACCTCTTTCCACCTCGGGAAAAAACGAGCGGGTGGTGAGAGCTTAATCCAATAGCGGCGATTGCTCGGCGCCGTTGACAATGAGAGCGGCGAATTCTTGTCGCCGTCGATGATTTACGTATGCGGCAGCAATGCGACGCATCTTTTCGCTTCGATTTCACGTATACAGTGACTTTCAAAAATATTTCACTTTAAATATATTTATTTGTTGCTCATTATTGAAGAATACTCTTGTATTGTTTGTATTAGTATTCTGTTTATATTAGTGACTTTAAAAAATATATAATATTCTAGAATTTATATATAGCATAATATACACAATGCAGTATACTCAAGTAATCTGTATGATAAAAATTGTATCATAAAATATTATATAGTATGCGCCCCAGTATATCAAACAAAATATTTTTTTACATTCTATTATACGCATTTCACATACAAAATAAACGAGTATATAAAATCTATCATACAAAGAACAATTAAAAAGCAATTGTGCACAATTAAAATAACTAGATAATTCCCAATTATTACACATAAAGCATTGTACAACCAATGGTAGCGATTCAAAGTCAACTGAGTCGCCCTGTACACAGACACAGAGTCCGGCATACATAGATATACACGTGGGTAACTGCGGAGGGCGCGCGCGCGCGCGCGAGTGCACTGTCGAAGAATCGTGATTTACGAAGCGGGCAAGCCAGAATATTTCTCGCATTGTCCACGTTCGCGCGATAAATCAGGAGAGCGAGAGAGAGAGAAAGAGAGGGGGGGACAAAGAGAGAGGGAGAAGAGAGAGAAGAGAGAGAGGCCAGCATACCAGCAGCCCCAGCGAGAAGCTTAGCCAGGCGTACGTCCGACGGGAGAACAAAGAGCGAGAGAAACTGTGCGCTTTTGTAACAAAGTGCGCGTCGTTAGCGATTTATGCGCTATTTCGCGAAGCCCGGCCCGCTGCCAGGAAGCAAAAGAGAAAGAGAGGGAGAGAGAGAAGAGAGAAGAGAGTGAGGCTGTGCTTTTGCTTGCTCGCTTTCTCTCACTAGCTTCCTACTTTCACGAGAGACCTCGCGGAAGTAATTCCATCGGTCGCGCGCTACCAGTTCACCCTTAAACGATGGGGTGGACCCTACGTCAGTGCGGCACAGGGATCTTGTCTTAAGAGAAAAGGGCATTTCGGGAATGAGGCGATTTATGATGATTGACTTCCGTGTAATTGGGATGATAAGTAGTATTGATATTGACCCCTTGCTTTCTTGACTCGACAGATTTTTGTTTCCTTAACAAGTGTACTGCTTCCAAAAAAGATCCATGAAAATTATGATGAATATGATTCAGATCATACGAAAGTCCTATTATGGCCGATCAAATATTGTGTGGCTAATAAAAATAGCTACATATATAATATCTTTTAGTAATAAATAAGTAAAACAGTATAAATTAAAACAGAAGAAATCGATCATTGCTTTTCCACAGCAACAAATAATAAATCCAGATTCAAACTAAATCGGAACAGCGGCTAAAAACTCGCCAAGACTCCAAAAAAAAGTGCATCGCCTCGACATTCGCTGCTGGGTGCGATCTCTCGCCCGACAGGAGCCATTGCAATCGATATATCGAACATATATATTGAGAGAGATGGTGGCTGGCTCGCGTTGCGATGGCCGCGCATACAAAAGTACCGCGCCAGCACTTTTTTTCCACGAACGGGGAAAAATGGCGAAGCGGTTTATGGTTTTCACGGGATAGGGCCGATGTGAATTACGCTCGGTGCAATCTACAGGACGATTCCCGATCGACAGGTGGAAGAGAGAGAGAGAGAAAGAGGGACAGAGAGAGAGACAGAAAGCGAGTCATTTAGCGAGGCGCGCGTCGGTGGCTGGACCATTATTTTTTGAAAGCCGGTGGGACACCTCGAAAGTGGCCGCAAAACGAGAAAACCAGCTAGGAAACGAGCGACACCGATGGAGAGTGAGAGAATGAGAGAGCGTGAGGGGTCAATCGATAAATAATTTACTGGGATCGCTGGTCGAGCCGTTGCTGACGACGCGCTCTGCATCGATGCAATTAGAGCAGCGCTATTTCCCGCGCTCGCTTAGATCGACCAAACGACAAGCGCAGCAAGCCTGCAACAAAAACAATTTTTAACACCATTTTACCTGACTAACATAGAAATTGCCTCTGCTAATCTTGTTTGTGGTATTAATTTCAGACTGCTTCTTCTTTCTTTTTTTTTTGTAGTGTTTGAAAGTTTTGGTAATAGTTATATACTTTTATTTTAGTATATTTGTCAATTTAGTGATTGTTATATTAAACCAGCGAGAAATTTTCTTTAGCACATAAATATTTTTTAAAAAGTCTATCGTTGAAGAGATAAAAACGAAACTTTCTTGTGCATTAAAATTTGCACCAAGAAAAGCGTTGTGCGCTAATACATTTCTTATCTACTGCTATTTCGACAACAACATTAAATTAAATATTCTTTATCAAACACGTGAACAATTGGATTTGCCGAGGAGATTGCGAAAAATCAGCATGCTATTATGCGAGCAATGCATCATGAAAGGATAATTCGTAGCCGAGGGTCCGAAGTGGCCAGCCTTTATCACGTTTATTGTGGAGCGAGGACTAATAGGTTCGACATTAATATTCATAGTCGGCCTAGCGAGCAATCGCCAGGCCCGAATGAGACATTAACTATTCACAAATGGATAAACTAATCGCGGCTGAACCTCCGACCGAAATATGAAAACGCTTGAACAGAGGCATGTAGGAAATTGATCGAAAATTATTCGCAAAAAATTTATGAACGACTTTAAGTGATAACTGATTGATAAAATAATAAATAATATAAAGCAATTTATGCTAAAGAAATAAACCATGAAATTAAAAATACAAATTTCGCATATTCGAACCTTCGTTTATCGGAAACATCATTTTGAAGATAAATAATCCTTTTTAGAAACATTAAAAAATATAATAAATAGCACAGTTTTTTACTACTTTGAGCCACTTGCATTCTGTGATAGGAATCAGGCTTCGATCATACTACAAAAAGGAAGAGTGCGAATCGCAGAGACCATAATAATGAATTTACGGGCAGCATAAAGCGCTGCTGACTGTGCGTGCCACGAGCACGACCGGTTGTGCATTTTGCTGCTATTCGAGGGCGAGAAAGGCGGATAAGACGAACGGGAGTATGCTGCTCGCTCGGATAGCCAGCAATATTTCCTGGCCATCTGCTGATACCGGCAGAAAATTTGACAAGCCTTGAAATATTCCCACTTCGCCGCGCGATCGTGACCGAAACCACAACCAGCTTGCATACACCTCTGCAATATGCCTCGCCGACAGATATTTCTCAATGAAAAGTAACCCCTTCACTGGTCAATGATATTTTTTAAGAAGGATGAGAAGAGAAACTTTATCATCATCACAATTATTCTTCTTTTTTTAAATTTTATATACATATAAAACTTGCATCAACTCCGGAGTTATTAGCAACCACAATGTGTACATTTCTTTTAACAGTTATTCAACGACTACTTTTAACAACAATTCGATGAAGGATCTAACTATAATTATTAAATTAAATACTCGATGAAATATAGTCAAACATTATTGATAATCGAACACTTTCTATATTATTTTTCCATTTTCTATCTGCTTGTATAAATCAGTATTAACATGCAATGGTAAACTTTGCGTCGTTTCAGCCGCGGATGCCAGCACGAACCAGCAGCCGCGTGTGACCACGACGACAGTGTTCACCAGCCAAGCGGAGAGCTCGACGCAAGTTACGGGGAAGACGAGCTTCGCCGTGCCAGCGCCGCCACCCTTAGCAGCCGGCGAGAAAGTCCGCCGTCTCTCGGACGGCGAGCACTTCCGGCAGCCAAATGTCACCGTCGCCGGACACGCCACCGTGCAGAAACAGCTGCAGGAAGCGCAAACACAGGCACAGGCGCAGGCGCTTGCCGACATGATCCTCAAAGTGAGTACACGCGACGCCGGAAGCGTGCGACGCACTTCTACAAATAGTAATCTGGCAAATTTAGAATTTAGTTATTCCCAGACAATAATAATCCGTGCATGATATGTGTTGCTAATTTTGAGAGTCGTTTAAATCGCATTAATAATTTTGATCCAGCCGTTTTTATAAATCCCCAACAATTATCCTTATCTTTATCCTTAAAACTAGGATATAAATGATTGCAATATTTATAACTTTAGAACTTCGAAGGATAAGTCTGGCTATAAATCGTGAGATGTTTGCAATCAAAATAGTTCCAACAACCTATTACTCGTTGAATTAAATTATTATCAAGGATTAAAAATAGTATTAAAGTCAATACATCTATTACAACATCAAGCATTATTAAACAAGAACGAACGAGAGTCAAAACCGTAGATCTTCTCTCACAAGCTTATTTATGAGGATTCATTTTCAATAGATAATTCACTTAAAGCGGCTTATTCCTTGCGCGAGTATTCCATAAATTACTTCGAACCCATCGCGTTTATCCAAATTTGTAAACGTACTATGATTTATCAGTTGCCATAAATTCGAGGCATACTTCGGCACTCAAACTTATCCATTCTCATCGAAAGATAGATGCTAGATTATTCCAAGCACGATACTTCCGGATCATGAAATTTCACACCAGATGTCAAATTATTGTAGAACATTTTTCGCTCGCAAGCGATCAATGTGGGTCATCAGCACATTGGCAACAAAATCAATATCAATTAATAAGCGAAACCCCAACCGACATCTACCGATACACACCGAATTATACGATCGATACAGGTTCAGTTGACCCAATTTATAATCCGTTCGCACGCAAGTCCTCAGAAAAACGACGGAACCCGTTTAACTTGACGTTTTCATTCCTCGAATTCGACGTACTTTCGCAACGTTCAACAGCCTGTTAACTTTGCGAGTGCTTTCCCCATGAATCCGAATCTCTAAACGAATAAAAATAGGGCATTCTCGAGTATCGAACTGAAAGGACTCGACGAAAATGCTCAAGATACTACTTCGGTAATCCGCGTCGATCGATCAGTCCTTCAAAATGCCAGTTTAAAGTGCAGTCCGCCAATAATTCGACGGCGCTCTCGAGTGCTGCGAAATACATCACGTGGAATTCACTGTAATCGGATTTTGCCGATGGTGGTAATTCGGGAGTGTTGCCATAAAGCTTAACCCCTTTGCTACTAAAGATGATTATGATTGCCTGCCAAAATTTCACATAGGTTAGCAACCCTTTTATAACATAGTTTCATATGGGATAATCAAGGTTCCTTTGAACAATTGGTTGGTTCAATTCTTTGGTGTTTGTAAAGTTACAAAAGAACTTATGAAGGAAAGACTTATATTAATTGGTAACACAATTCATTTATTAATTTACTAGGAATTATACTACTAATTTCCACAAGAAACTGTTTTACAACAGTGTTATTGATTTTCACTGTCAAAATGTAATTATGTAGGAAGCGTCACATGTTACACTTGCACAAAGCGTGACAGGTTACACTCTCGGGGTGCTCCAGAGCAAAAGGGTTAATCTCAAAGGGGCTTTCCATCACTGGCATGCCTGGCAGGTTCCGCCACCGATAAAATCCTAATAAGTTGTGCGCCTTTGCACCTTCGCTCAAACGCAACTTGCGAGAAGCGACGGCGGTGCCGGCTTAAAACTAACAATTAATAGTTGACGAGTTCTGGCGCGCACTGCTTGAAGCCGCTACCTCCGCTTCGGATCGCCGAGCTTTACTAGTAAACGTCAACGGAACTTTGTTTGCTCGCGCGCGGGCGCGCGTATGGGAGAGCCTTGCTAAAACCGATTCGGTAAGTTGCAGCGCCCGCGCAAAGTAGGAGCTTGCTTGCCGCGCGAGGCCGGCATTAATTTAATGCTGCGCTAGCGTAATCCCGCTTAGACGATTTCTGAACGAGCCCTCTCACCGAGGAACACTTTGTTTTACGACCTTCCACTTTAGTACCCAACGAGGCGAGCAACTAAGCTCGATGGAATAATGATGCCGAGGACTCTTAAGTCCCACCTCATCCTCACTTGTTCTTTTTTCTGAGCCATACACTCCAAGGAACCTATGATGTAATTGCTGTTTCCTTTTAACAACTTTAAGACTTATATATTCATAAATTATTACAAATATGACGATTAAACAATTAGATTTCAACAGTCGAAATTAATAAGAATCCCCATCCTCGCTTCTTTCTTTGTGAAGTACAGCAATAATTAAATTACTGCACGTTAGCATAAAAAAAAAATCGACTAACACAAATGAGAGCATTGCAAGAGACCCTTTGGCAACAGGAGACGTTGCAGGGCACGACGAAGATGACTGTGAAGCGAACAACCTCTGACCCGGGCCAACGATTGCACCTGACTTATCAAGCGGCACCGGTGCAAGCGGCGGCGAATCAACAACAGCAGCAGCAGCAGCAGCAACAACAACAGAAACAACAACAGCAACAACAACAACAGCAGAACAGCCAACCGCAACCACAGCCGGCTGTTACCGAGAGCTTCTCGATGACAGGATATTCCGAGGACGGTGGTTACTTTAGTCCGAGCTTGCAGGACGAAGTCTTCCAACAGGTGACCGCGGTGCCCGACAGTGTCTTGCTTCACGCGACCCAACTGGACTCCATCCAAGTGAGTCCTCAACTTTTTACTGCCTTCGGCAACCCTTGGGTGTTTGTCCTATTCGCGTTTTAACCCTTTGCAGTCGAAAGTAAACACTTGACTTTCCAGTATCAGTTTCGATGAAATCCCTTTGAATGATATTATTGTCTTCTGTGTGTTTATTGTTGTTATATTTAGTTTGTTATTAGTGTTATAAGAATCATTGACAGAGTGTTACATTCAAAAGTTTCAACGAAAATTTGAATAATAATTATTTATTATTACCTTCTAACTGCTAACTTTGACAATGCGCGAAGCATTATTATTAATTAAACTTTGCTATATCCTATTACTTTATCTTTAGGCTTATTACAATTCCCTTTAATTCACCCCTTTTAATCAAACAAATCTTTTTACCTGGCAGAACAATTGACTCCAAGTATTTCATTTCCACGGCATATTACAATAACAATTCAACGAATTCCCTAACATTACCCATGAAAGCGAATATCATTTCCCACCGCTTCGAGACTACCAAAATACGAAATATAATACAAAAACTCTTGAATCCCGACAATACGTGGCAGCAATTAATAAGGCTGCGGCAGCCATACAATTGATACCAATAACTCTGCCGATTCATTAAAAGAAGACCGTTACTGGTAACATTCGATGCGCGTAGCTCGCTCGTCCAAACTATTGAAGCGAGTTTTCCGTTGAAAAAGAGCCGGCCGAGAACACGAGACCGGAAGGGGGATGCTCGTGAATTAAACCGGTACGTTTTTCAACTGGCAGCGCAGCCTTCTAATTTGTAACTTCATCCAACGGGAAAGCGAGAAAGACGGAGAAACGCGCCGTCCGGAGATTACGCGAGGCCGACAGGGGTTGGAAAGAGGGGGTTGAAAACGAGGGGGTTGCTCGGAAGAGACGAGCGGTGACAAAAGGTAAGAAAGGAGGCGGCGGCGGCTAAAGGGAAAAGGCATTTGCATTTTCAGCCCGGTCATGTTAAGACACAATATCGCGGATCCTTTGACGGCCTAATTAGACCGAGCGCGTCTCATTATGCATTCCACGTCGAGCCCTGAAAACGCTTTAGTTTCAATTACGTCACGACAGAGCGAAAGCGACGGGTTAGGTAGCAGCGGCGTAGAAGTTAATAAGGGGAATTATCTAAGTAGTTGGCGCCGACTCCGCCGACAAGGATGCTGGCAATGCAGTCACCGTAACATTTCAAAAGTCTCTCTGCAACAAAGCTTTCCCTTTTCCTCTCTGCATCTTCCTCTGCAGTAGAACCTGATCCGACGACAAAGCCACCCGTCGTAAGACAGTCTCGTTAATGTCTGACCTTACGACATCTGAGAATTCTAGACTTATCCTCCTTCTTCCCGTTGCTCTTCCCAATGCATAATCAGGACGAATCATGTCCTCGCAAAGTCAACTTAATCAATTCAGAGAGATCCTTTTTATTATAGCTGTCAACGATCTTTAAGTATCGTGACAGTATTTATACCAGTTAAATTAAGATCAATATTGGTCCAGGCTGACTCATTAGTATCCTTAATAGAGTTTGGTGATAAGCACTGCCGAGCGATGAAGTAGCAAGTTTCTATCCTCAGTTTCAGACGGCCAGCTTGCTCCAAGAGCAGCCATCGGAGCAGTTACAAGACATCAGCCTGGAAGATCGCTTTTCATCACAGCACACTGTCAATCCTGATCTCCAAGCGTTGGTGAATTCTCCATTGCCGGACTCCCTGGCAGAATTCAGCACTTACGGCGCTCAGTACACCGAGAGTCCGCACACCTTGCCGACCCAATCACCGCTGCCGTCGCCTTTAACCAGACACGATAGTCCCAGTTTCACGTACCCGACACCGCCCGCTAGTCAGGAGGGTCTGTTAACAGGAAGTTTGCCTCTGCTGAGTCCTCAGGAGGATCCGGAAAACGTGCGACAGGTGTCGTCACCTCTGTCGGCGGCCTTCTACACGACGAGTATGTCTTCGGCGGCGGCGGTAGAAGAAGCGTTGAGCGAAGTGCTGCCGGGCGAGTCCGACGCGGACGCGGACCTTTACGGGTCAGGCTCGCCCAATCCCCACTCACCACTGCCAAGCCCTCTGTCGGCGACGCCAGCGCCATCACCGCTGTCATCATTACCGCCATCATCGGTCTCATCGCCGGGACCGGCTGCTTTCACCGGCGCTAGCTTCCCCGTCTCGCCGCATCACGCACTCCAAAGTCAGATGATGCCCAACTCCGAGGACCCTTTGCTCTCCTCGACTCCTAAAGATTTTACCACATCGAACCGACGGAGGTTCGAGTTCCAGTCGTACAAACTCATCACCAGCCAGAACCTGGTCGATTTTGGCCTGGGTAATGGCAGCCTCGCTGGCATTGTCGTTGATAACAACGGCGAGTTTAAATTAATACAAACCGCGGGCCTACAGAAAGCTAACGTCCTGGTCCAGGCGGGCTCCTTGAGCCCGGCGCTCGCCTTTAAAAAAGAGATCCGTCTAGCGGCGCCAAAGGTCGAACCCGTCACCGGTAACCTCGGCCTTAACGTGCAAACCAACAATCAGTACAATGCCGGCCAGTTCAACCAACAGCAGGTTGTCAACCCGACCAAATTCCTCGTACAAACCAGTCAAACTGTCAAGAACAATAACCTACGGCAAAAGCCGGGTAGTCTGCCAGTACCGATCGAGCAGATCAAGGAAGAACTCCTCGACGAGGATGTCTTCCTCAACCCCAGCGGCATACAATCCGGTAGTCCTATTCGCCGGTGTAGGAAACGACCTCGAATCGAGGGTGGCCAATATGGCACCTCTCATTCGTATCCGTCGAGACTGAGAAAAGCCTGTGATCGCCACTGGGATAGCAGTTATACACCGCCGCCCATCTTGGATCCCTCTCGACCTGGACCAGGCTTGTACGCCAGGCTCCATCAGTACGATCGGGACTCGGACTTTAGTTCCGACGATTCCCAAGGGACCGGCGGTCCGCCACCATGGATTAATATCGGCACGAGATACCAAGCGACGATACCGCCACTTGGGTGTGATGGCGACAGGGGAAAGGGTGGACCCGAAACCGATCACTTGCTTTGGGACCCCGGCATAAACGACTCGCTCACTGATAACGAATGTAAGCATAATGGGGCCGCACGCCAAAAATTCAGACATTGTATAGATTATTCCTTCTGCTATGTACTTTGCATGGAACTTACTACAGGCGATGCTATGCGTAAATTAGTTTTAGGCTTTTAACAATAACCAACTTTAACATTAGGTTTACGGGCGTTTCGTATATTATACCTAGCTAGCAAAACCATAAAATTTCTTTTTAAAAAACAACATACAGATAGGTATACTACGTAGGGAATTTCAAAATTAGAAGGTTTTGAAAAAAAATTAAAATAAAAAAGACGCGTCCCGTAAACCTAGTGTTAATGAGTGCGCTTCCAGGACTAAAAATTTTCCTTTGTTTTACAGTGGAAATGTATCTGCAATTCGCATGCTGCGCTGCCGTGCCCGGCGGAGGGAGAAATAAGGAGTACGCGCTTCATCTCTTGCATATGTGCAAGGGCAACATTCATGTAAGAGCGAGCTTCGAATTGTGGAATATTCCCGAGCACTCGTCTATCTCGTTTAAAACTTGAAATATTTGGAAAACTAATGTTAGAATTTTTGAAAAATTAACTATCGTTTGCAGCTTTTGTCAATTTGATACATTAAAAAAAACATACTAAAAATCCTTTTTAATAAAACATTGTTTTGAAAAACAAAACTAAAAGCCAAGTCTTTTTACAATCCCTTTAGGAGGCAATGTTGAAGCTGATGAGACCAACACCCGCACTCCCCGCAGAGCATCCGCTGCACAGTTACGAATGTCACGAATCCGACCGATGGACGTCCCACGAAATGGACGTCTTCTACCAGGGCCTCTTAAAGTACAACAAAGACTTCTCCGCCATCTCGCGGGACGTCGGCGCGAAATCGGCCAAGCAATGCGTGCAATTCTATTACCTCTGGAAGAGGCTCTGCCCGGACGAGTACAAGAGGTTGCGCATCAGGAACGGCAAACCCAAGATCAAGATGGAGAACAAGGATTGCAAGGATACCCGGGAGCTCCGCGACGCCATCGCGTCCGTGACAGAGTTGGACTTCAGCGAAGACAAATCGATCCTCCATCGTACCTTAGTGAGTTTCCTGATTTTCATCTTTTATTAAGATAATCGTTTCAAGATAAAAGTAAAATGAATCGAATTTGAAGATCTGTCTGTTCAAAATCGATGTTACCAAGCCTGTTAAATTTATGAGAAAGTGAATCCCTCATCAAGTTAGGGATTTAAATAAAGAATTACAGGCGCTACTTAAACAATGTGTTTTGTCACACTTTAATTTTAGCTATCTTCAGCATGTATGAAGCAACTTACAATAAATGAAATATTAATTTCTTATATATAACGTTTCAATACTACAACGCGATATTTAAAAAAAACGATTTTGATGCCAATCACCCGGTTTAGTTACAGACAAACGAGAGAGAGAATTCGGCGACCCTCACCACCAGCGAAGGAGAGCTGAGACTGTTCGCGTACGACTGTCCGGATGTAAGTGCCACCATTGTGTTAGCAAGGTTCCATGCCTCCTCACTAACTACATACCTCCGTATCAGCTTCGCCGTTGACACAGTACTAACCATGGGAAACTTAGCAGCTAATCTCGTGAATTATCACCGAGCCACGTCGACAGCGTATCATCCCGTCCGAGTCAATCGGCCCAACGATACTCGTTTTAAATACTGTCATCTGTAAATGCCTCCATTCTTGACTAGCGTAGCCGACGGCAGTTACGTAGAGAGACGCGGCTATTTGTATCATTTCGTAGGCAATTAATTGATCCACACCGATTACGAATTGCTCGTTCAAATTAGTATGTTAGATGTTATATCCGCGTATCATTCAAAATTATCGCTGTCAACAAAAATCTGAAAAGATTTGTTGCAGTCATATTCATAATTCGCGCAACATTATATGCTTCACAAATAATAGAAATTCCATAATTTCCAGGGGGGGGGGGGAAATCGAAAATATCGATACGATAATTCACATTTGACACGACAGACACGAATGGTCGGTTCGTACTCGGTGCATTCAAGCAGCGCGTACAACGGCATACGCACTCTTCCCGCGTAACATTACGTATGAGCGTTTAAGTGTCGCATGTGACTTGTTGTTGGACCCAAACTACCACTCACTCTCTCTCTATCTATCTATCTATCTATCTCTGTCTCTGTCTGTTTGTCTGTCTTTCACGCTTACTATGTATATCTGTCGCAGAGAGCGAAGACGCGTAACGTTGTGCGCTACTATACAATCTCTAACTACCATGCAACATAACATCTAAATATATATATATATATATATAAACAATATTATATATATATACATATACAATATATATATCTGTATCAGTGGGCGTGTGTGTTGCGTGTCTGTGTTACCACACCTGTCTGTCGCCGTCGCCGCCGCCGCCGCCACCGCCGCCGCCGTCGTCGCCGTCGTCGTCGTCGTCGTCGTCGTCTCGTTCGTTGTTGTTTGTTTGTCTTGTTTATTTTGGCTTTGTGTTTTCTTTGTGTTGTCAGAGCTTTAGCGGAAGTGTAACAGTAACGATGGCCGGGAGCACCCAAACCGCCCAAACCGGCAATACCGGCCACGCCAACTCAGTCAGCCACACCAACTCACAAACTCACACTAGTTCCGAGCAACAACAACAACTACCACCCGTGCCCACCACCACCACCACCACCACCACCACCACCACCACCCCACTTCACTACCCCTGCAAGATTTGCGGGAAGTAAGTCTCCAATCTCTAATCTAAATTCTCTCTATTCGCGCGCAGCTCGCGCACCACGTGTGTGCGAAGAAGCACGCGTGTGCACGCGGCAAGTATCGGCGCGCAGCAGCGCAACTAGTTCTCTCCACCTTGTACATAATACGAGCAGCCCCTCCGCTTTATAGAGGAGACAGGAGAGCAGCCTGCATTCTGTTCTGACAATGAGAAAGCCCCATGCTAGCGGTACTACAGATTATTACAGACATTCCATATACCTCTGGACAAAGTCACCCCCTCTCCCCCCACCTCCCCGCTACCCTTTAGCTATGCTCTGTGTCACCGGCTGACCATACGCTCGACCCATTCCACTTGCAATCTCCCGCTCTCGCCTTTCCCCCTCGAGCGCTGAGAGCTCTCGCACTACTGCCAGGAATTAATTCATTAACACTGAAGCTAGTAAAGATTAACCTACGTCTGTTTCTACTGAAAGGGTCAAAGTGACTTGTTCTTTTAGAAATATGTTGTTGAAGTATACAAATGTATGTTTGTGTGAGTTTTATGTAAGCATTTCAATTCTCCTGACTAAGTCGGTAAAAAGAAGTTGGTTTTGAGTAATAGATAATTGAATAATTTCTCGAAAACAAGTAGTATCAGATCTTGCATATAGTTTTTAAAAATGGAGAATCCGAAAAGTTGATAACATACTTTTGAAATGAAAATGTCACCAAGATTATTCCTTACCCTCCTGTTTCAGCTTCAAAGAATCATGGTCAGCCTGTAAATGTCCTAATTATTAACCTCGATGTTGCTGTCTCGCTTGAATGTTTTATCATTAGTCATTAGCAATTGTATATGACTTGCAAATAAGAGCCTGGCGAGCTATTGAATAGTCGTATAAATGAATAGTCAGATCCGTTAATCTTTTTGAAATTCCTGAATATAAAAGAAAAACAATATGATATAAATTTAGAAAATGGTAATTTTTTGCAAGATCAACAGCTTTTTGATTGTATGTAGCAATGTGCAACCATATAGTACTCTTCATGTAACAATCTAGCAATTTCATAGATGCTGCATCCGTTCGTACATTTCTACTGTTAACCTGATTCGTGATGTAGCTTGAAAACAATGACATTCGCTCTGGTTACGAGTAAATGTTACCTCTGAGTTGCATTCATGCTCGTCATTCTGTTTCGCTATTGTGTTTCGTCAAAATACATTACAAGGGAGACCTGCATACTAACCCGTTTCTATTGACAAAGCCCACCAGTTTTACTAACTCTTAATAATGCATTCAAAAGTACGCAGCAATTGTGTATTTAGTTCGCTTGTTACTCCACATAGCTAGCTCGACCTCGAATTGACACTGAAACTTTGCTGGTAATGAGCATGATTCAATATTAACCAATGTGTTTCTGAATATGTAGATTTAAGAATTTCGTTTCTAGAAACATTGCATCTGTCATAATGTTTATATTAGTGTATGATTTCTGTTTCGAAGCAAACTTCTGACGAAGAACGATTTGCAAATTACCTTTTCATGCTACGCAGATCGAAATCTTTACCGAGTCCCGGGCAACCAGAAATGGAGCGAAAAGTTTTGCCAGAGAATAGTGAATGCTAGCAAACATTTGGACCAGTGCTTCCCAAGTCACTGCAAACGCAGTTCTTTCGCACAATACAAACATAAATCCTAAATTGCATTCACTTTCCCAATAAACCCATAACAAAAAAAAAACCTTGGGAAACGCAAGTCCAAATTCTCCAGTTCCCCTTTATTACCACTCGTATGTTAGGTCATCACAAAGCATCGTGACTCACATATAGCAGCAACCCCCATCAAAAAAAAAAAAAAAAAAAAATCTGACCTCCACCACCACCCACACAACATGCAAGTGACTGACGAGCGGATACCGCGTGCTTTTACTTGCAGAGTTTTCAACAAAGTGAAAAGCAGAAGCGCGCACATGAAATCCCACAGGCCAATACCCTCGCCCGATTCAACGGCACAGGACTCTAAGCGCTCTGCCCAGCAGCAACAACAGGCGTCAAAAGCACAGCAGCAGCCAAGCCAGTCGGCCCAGCAGCAAGCACGCCAGCAGGCAACCCAACAACCACAACACAACCACCACCACAATCACCATCAACACCACCAACAACAACAGTCACAATCGCAACAGTCATCACCGCAGCAACAGGCTCAAGCGAGTAACGCTCCTGGCGGTCAAGGCCAGGACTACCAGCCGCACCAGCAGCAGCCGGTATCGAGCAACAGTGAGACGACGAGCGCGCAGAACGCCGCTCACTTATGGCAGAACCCCAGCAGGCTCAGGCCACCATAGGACGAGAGCCTGATTGTACTTAAGTTACCTTAACGAAGGCTTGAGCGTTTCGGTAGGAAAGTAATTCGGCACGCGCTAGATCCGGGTCAAAGTTAGGCGAACGCCCGCGAACGGGGTACGAGAGGGCGGCTCTCGCCTCGAGGATTCGGCGGGCCAGAGAGAGGGAGAGGGAGAGAGGGAGTGTGACAGGGAGAGAAAGAGAGAAAGATAGGGAGAGTGAGAGAGAAAGCTTCCAGGGATACATAGTTCCGAAACGAGAAATACCTCCTCTAGACTACTGCGAATAGAAACTACGTCATAGAGAGAGATTGAGAGAGTTAGAGGCAGCGTCTCCTAAGCCCAGTCCTCCGCCCGTCGGGCCAACCGGCCTAATTAAACCTTCCAAGGTGGTATATGTGCGCCCAATTTCGCCAGTGGGTGGTAATCGGGACGTTACCCGGGCCAGGACATCCCCGTCGCGCCCCCAGGTGGTCAGGATGATCCGACCCCGTGAGAACCCCAATAAGACCCCACTTAACCCCTGATGACGATGATGACGATGAGGGGATGTCCTCGCGCGGGCCACCGTCCCCGGAGATGCGGAATCCGTAGGGCGGAGAGGGCGACACTGTGGCAGGGTCCACTCTAGCGATGATGACCCGAGGCCAATGGTCGAAGGCTCGGGATTTCCTTGAACTAGTGAAAATTACGGGAGGGGGGGAGGGGGAGAAAGAGAATGAGAAATAGAGAGAAAGAGAGAGAGAGAGAGGCGCGCACTACTTCGTCGAGGAAGAATGGGGCCTAGAGAATTAACACTTAGCACGCGTGACCGCCAGGAAACCCACGCGCGACTACTGCTCCGATTGCATCCAAGGCAAGGTCGAAGGTCAGCGCGCGGCAGCGAGAGTGTATGTGAGAGAGAGAGAGAGAGAGAGAGAGAGAGCGCTGCAATCTTTAATGGATAATCGCGAAAAATATCGGTGTACCTAATTACTATGCACGTCGAATGTTCCCAGATTGTGCCACGCAAGACATTAACTGTTACCTGTTGCCTCTTTACCGTTCGTTCGATGTTCCACCCTTCTTTTTCTCGCTCACCGTCCCCCGCCCGATCGTCGTCCCCTTTATCCCCCCACCCCCCCATTATCATTCGAGGGACCAGCTCGCGAACCGCTCCTTTATTTTCGCCGAGCAGTCGAAGTTAAGAAAGACTTCCTCTTCGTCTGTGCGTCACCCGCTCCGACGGAGAGATGGCGAAGTGTCCTGCTGCGAACGGTTCGCGAGTCAATCTCCCTGCTGCTACGACTTCTAAGGACGACATGGTTGCACCCTTCTTGCTCTAGCTTAATTACCTAGTTTAATCAAGCATTAGCCTATTTGAATCTTGTACTACTCTAAGTAAGTGATCCTTAACGCCAAGCGTCCCAAGTAGATTTGTTGAGAGAGTACACCCAACCCCCTTCTTCCCGCCCACCCCGTCGTGTTCCCGTCCCGCGACCAACACCCCCGCCCCGCGATTTTGTTACCTCTGTTACTTAATGCATTAATGATATTCGGTAAATAAATTTTAATATATATATATATAAATATAAATATAAATATAAATATAAATATATACAAATATATATATGAGTAAACGCTCTATAAATATGTATAAACAAGATGGATGTAATTGAAAAGGGAAATTGGTAGAAGTATAATAGCGGTAGGCTAAATAGAGAGAGAGAGGCCCTCATTGGCGAGGGGTGGCGTTTGTTCAAGTTTCACTTGAGGCTCTCGGGGCGCGCGCGCGCGCGCCTTCGGCCGGGGCTGAATGTATCATACAAAATCAATTCACTATACATACGTACATGACATTATTATAGATGCGTGCGCCCGAGAAGAGCATGGACACGAAGTAGCCGAGAGTGGGAGACAGAGAGAGAGAGAGAGAGAGAGAGAGAATGTATGAGCGAGCGAAAGCGAGAGAGAGAAGACATTAACGATTATTATATTTCAATCGCACGCGATCGATCGGGGCCGGGTCGATCGCGGCTCTACGTGTACATAATACGTGTACATGCCTGTACATAAATCTTTAACATCGGTGTCTCTATGTACAATTCTGTTTCGGGGGAGCGCGCGGCCCGCGCGCTCTCCGGCGGGACGCGCGCGCGCGTACGCTGCGCGCGACGAAACTACGTAGGCTAGAATGTTTTAGGTTGTTCTAGGCGGCGATATATCTGTATATGAATAAAGTGTACACACTCGGCTTGATTTTCTATCTTCACCGGCGGCGAGCCGCGCGGCGAATCTCCCAGACGAGGTGGTGCGTTCGTCATTGGAATCTTTTTAGTCGATTAGTTCTTAAGTTTCCCGGTGACGGGCGCCCCGATGATGTTCCTGCCGGGAGTCCGAATGCTTCGAATCGACTGATTCGTGTCCGCGGCGATGAAACATATTTTAGCTTTGATTATGAAATTATAAACTGTTGTATTGGAGAATTACGGCCAGAAATTGGGCCACTCTGTGTAACTAAATGCGAAATCGAAATGTGAAATTGGACTCGAAACAAATTTCATTCGCTCCTTTCTAATACATCGCAGACGAATGGGAACATCATGTCGATATTCGCAGATAACTAGTAACTATTGCTGGCGAAGCAAGCATGCGAGGCTGCCTGCGTGTATAGAGTTTCAATCAATAGAAACTCAGCGAATTGTCGTTCGAGGAGGGGTTCGCCGATCGCGGATGCCGCGCCGATTCTACCTTTAAAAGTACTTGTTATTGTTAACGCTCTTCTTCTTATTAACTTTTACCATTAAATACGTGAAGTCGTCACGTAATATACACTCTAACTTTTTAAACTTTTCACGAGTGACTAAGCGTGAAGCGAGTGACTGAGGACGCTTTAAAAGGAAAACATGAACTATCTGCCAAAACCTAATCGCTCCCACAAGAATATCTTCGAATCTTTCCCTGTTTTTCGCTTCAAACCACCCCGAAAAATCGAGCGAAACTCTCTCTCTCTCGAAACATCATCGAAAATAGAGAGACTTTCACAAGAATCATCAGGGTGGTTTCAACCACCAGATATCTCCTCTTACCCTTCAATGTTCTCCAACCAAACTCATCGCGATCCTAAAAGACAAAGTTCCAGCCTCTCAAGGCACGGCTTTCTATACTGTTTTCCCCGGTAATATCCACGTCTGTCTCCTCACTCCTCGAGCCCTCCCTTGCGAAGCAGACGTCTCATACTACTAGTTTCCACCAGTGTATCTGTATGTTCGTTAATATGTAAAATCTATCGTAAGAGATGCTATCAAAAAGGAAACCCGGCGAGCTGGCGATTATATACTTTCTTTGCGAATTCGGTTCGAATATCAGGCGAGAGATCATCGCTCACGACAGCCATGGAAGTACTCCTTTGTGACCCCCCACCCAGTAAGACAGCGGCGTCCCCATAGTGGCGCCCCGAGTGACGGCCACAGGCACTAGACTAAGCCAGCACGAGAGACGTGAAATAACACTAGATATCTATATATTGTAATACATAAGAGTCTAGGGCGATTCGAACTTTAAAAGTAAGCTTCAGTTTTAAGGGGGAGGGGAAGGGGGAGGGAAAAAGAGAAGTTAAAAGAATTGTTATGGCGGGGGTGCGTTCGACGGCGCCCAGTTGGATTGGTGGTCGCAGAGCTGCGCGCGGGGCTACACAAAATTAGCAGACATATCATTTAAGACAATACACTTGTTACGGAAACTAAGTTTCTACTCTAATGTAATTATTATTGTACGTAAAGCTAACGATTAATCAGACACTTAGTGATTCGAGGGATGTTAGTGATAGTGCGCTGGCATGATGCGGTGTCCATCATTGCGGCTGGTCAAGTCCAGAGAAAGTCCATGTTACTCCACCCACGTGAATATACCATTGAATCATTAAATTCCAGCAGCCACGATTGTAAATCGAACACTCGTTTCATTTGAACCACTTTAACGGTGTGACGTTCGAGCATTCATTAACCAATGTAGCTGATCCCATTAGCGATCGTCCTATGTCCCAAATAATATAATTAATACGTCAAAAACTACAAAATTAGAAAATCCAGTATTAAAATTTAACAAGAAAGAAATTATAATATCAATTCACATCCAATAATATGCTAACACAATTCTACAAAAAGTCAAAGGCAGTTGTTTAAACTAACCAACTTCTAACAATGTAACAAAAAATTATAATCATTAACGCTACAACTGGCGACATTCGGTAGGTGGGACACAATTCTGTTGAATATTCAAACGAAAAATTATTACACTCGTTCCATATTAATAAATAAAAAAAACTCCGGCATTTGTAACTTTACTCGATGACTGCTACTGGGATCAAGTGTCATTGGCCAACATTATTCCACGTACAATTCTGTGCAGCCGGGAATCATCGAATCGAATTTCATTTGCTCTGGATTTGCAACAGTACGGTTGTGAAGTGTGTGCCGGTGGCCGATCACTCGGGGCGTGAAAAAGGGGGCGGCGGCGAAGCAAGCAAGCACGTTGATATAAAAAAGGAAAAAACGAAGCAATGAAAACAGTAACGAAGATATATATGCATGAATTGTACAAACGAGTCCCTCCACGTCACAGAGAAGAAGAATGAGAAATGATTAAAAAAAGTATATATATATATATTATACATCTATATGGAGAATATATATATATGACAAAATGATAAATATGTGATGTATTTAAATGGTATGTGGTATATGGTATTACGTATTTGTACATAGGCGGACCCGTGCCATCAAACTAGTGAGTTGTACCGATATCGTACTGCCAAGTTCTCGCGAGTCTCCTGCGTCCTATAATTATATTGAAATCCAATGCACTGATTGGGCTAATTTATATTTAAAAAATACAGCCTCATATTTGGTTGATTTTTATTCTTTAATGCACTGTCTACTGCAATTTATTATACGCACCGTTATTATTATTGCCACCTACTACTGACAGTGTGCTAAGATTTATTAAGACATTTTTAAACAAGTTGAGTTAAAAAAGATTATTCCTCGAACACTACTATCAATTGCAACCCGAACTTTGCGTAAATGATACAATATTTCAAAATAAATTTTACACCCGAAATTATTCATGAAAATCTTTCGAAATTAATTGCAGTAGAATCTAACAATTAAACCACATTTGTTTCATTCCTTCTTCGAGTCACATTGAGTTCCAGCGGTCGAAGCCAAACCAATCGCGGCGAGGGAAATATTGGTACAACTCGGTGACGAAAGTGTAGCGTGGTTATACACCTGAGGAATGTGCTCAAGAATACTGTATTTAAAGAGAAAACAAATTCTACTAAATGATCGTGACAAAGCGTTCAATTGCGAAATTTACTCTTAACGAACAAAAGAAGGGCGAGCGAGTGAGAGTGAGAGAAAGAGAGTGAGAGTGAAACTGAGAAGCTTGAGATAGGAGAGCGAGGAAGAGCAAGAGCGCGAGAGAGAGAGAAAGTTCTATTACGGATTATTGAATATCGTAATATCTATTGTCCTCTCACCTATTACCTACTTTAATGTCTATCTCTATAACGCCAGCATGGTCTTCTTTATACTCTTCTATTTGATGTTACACTATTCTCTATTACACTTTTACATGAGCGAGAGAAGCGTATTGTTAACATAGTGTTTTTAATCGGCTCTAGCTAGAACACGGTCAGCTGTAGGTAAGCCGTAAGGTGGATAGTATGTCGCGTTTCACTTTACGAATCGAGTGGGTAGCGATCCCATGGAAAACTGGATCCGAGGGAAAACGCGTTGGAGCTTTCGTCGTACCGAATTTCCGATTCCCTTTTTATTATGATCCCGATCTTTATTCCCATCGGGATTCCCATTGTCGACAATTTACCCTGATAGTATTCCTACTATTATTCCCAAGGAGGTGCTCCATTCCCGATATATCGCTTGTTTCCCAAAAATACCTGCAGACCTGAACTCTAAAATCGAGTCCGCCGTAAAAAAGTAATAAATTGACGTACTAAAAATCCAAAAATGCAATTTTTAGCAACTATTTTGGCAAACATTTTTGCCATATAATCGAAATCACAATATCGATTAAAAATCCATCATTTTTTACGGAAACAAAATTTCAGAGATATATTCATTTCAAATAAAATAGAGCCCGGGTCTGACAGACGGCACGAAATATCCGAATGGAAGGCAAAGGCATGAAAGTCGATTGATTAACAAATCAATCAAATAAATAGATATGCAGAATCAGAATAACTTGCATCCGGAATAATGGAAAGCGTGCGGCGATCGGTAGCAATACTGTAGTTGATTTTTCCACTTGTCTGCTCAACTAGTTACTACCTACCTAGAGAAAAGTGTACCTCTACGTATTTTATCCTGTATACAACACTCGTTAGAGCCCTCGTCTCGCATCTCGTAGTACATACGCACACCCTAAGGTTGTGTTTACATTGATCAGGAGGGCTGATCGATTCATCGATCCACTTCACATTTATACGTATTTCATACGAACAGTTGATACCAAAAATTCTCATCAACAATTGGCATTAACAATTCATATAAACAGTTGACATAAATAATTGACATGGACAATTAATATCAATAACTGACATAAACAATCCAGAACAATTTATATGACCAATTGATATTGGATTTATACATTCAATTATCGTACACGTCAAATGGATTCGTGCGAGACTCGATCAGCCCACACGACAGATGTAAACCCGGCTTAAGCCTAATCTCCCACTACACTGTATCTCTTATTGTCTTGCTCAAGGGGAACGCCGGCTCCGACACAGGTGACGCGCGTCTCGGGCGAATGCTGGTTCATTATCCGCCGGCTCGCAATCGCGGCACGCAGTGAAATCGCTCAACAGTCGGCGCCATAAAGCAATATGGACAATATACTTCTAAAGAAACTTGCGCCATTAGTCAGGCGCGCGTGCTAACTACAGCTGGCCCGAACCGTTCTATTTTAAGGGGTTTTGCGTGACGGTCCTTGCAGTCCCGTTGCGTCGCGAAAAAGAATCGAAAGCGTGTTTGACTTTCTCTTAAACTACCTAGAACTTCTTGTAGAAGTTCGACACTCAAATTTAAAGATCGAGGGCAGCGAAAGTCAAAGACAAGGGGGATGATGATTAGAGTTTGATTTGGATTTTAATTCTTTCTCGACACCCCAGTGTCCACAATAGTACAAAATCGTGTTACCGAAAATTGGCACGAGTCGACTAAAAATAAAAATAACGTCAACCCTCTACAACCGAATTTTCTATGTTTAAAAAACTACCGCATAATCTGTAAGGGAAATGTAAAAGAATTGGAAGTATGACAGAAGTGATTGAAAATGAAAATCTGTTTTCCAAATTAAATGGCGTTACATTGCTTTCCACGAAAAATTGAACTAACATTTTTTTAACTTGCTCAGTCTTTTTTAACTCCAACAATCTCGTTACTAATGAAACTCACACAGACTAATTGACAAAAAGAGCAGACTCATCCGATCACTCGCACGATTCTCAATCGGCGCAGCGGGGACTCGCAAGGAGCACGTTTCTATTCAATAAAAGTTCAGTCAATTTTCGAGTGCGATGAAATGGCGGCCGAGTGGCGCGTGTGAGTGTCTACTATAGTTAGCCTAAGGCCTAGGAACCGTTCCTCGTGAAGTTCATGCCTCGAGAAGGTAGAACCCCGGCGAAAAGACCCCAGAGGAGGCCTCGGCAAACCCCTCCAAATGAAATTGTACAGCGACGCAACCAGCTTACTTTAACAAGCACAAGTTCGTCTCGCGTTTCCTTTCGACTGACTGCGAACACTGTGAGATTAATCAAATTAAACGAATAATTTGTATTAATTCAAAATACTTGCTATATGAATGGCTGCATTTAGTGAAAAAATTCGGGGAAGTTGCTACTTCAATTTTTTGATTGGAGTACAACTTGTAATATCGAAAAAAGAGATGCAATTTAATTGGTATTAAATTGAATGTCACAAATATCGATGGATAAAAGGATTTCATTTTTCGAACTGTCGCCTTAAAATTTAAATAACATTGCAATCTTAACAACAAAAATTGACAGCCTCACCGAGAATTAAAGCTTTCTTAATATTTCTTACCAAGATAAAGTTCTCTAATTATCTGACGAGGAACAATGTGATGTTCCAATCAGCCGAAGGAAACCGAGTTCAAAAGAACCTGATAGTCCGATCCGTTCAGGCTGCTCTGCCGAGCGAGGACTAGCACACAAAGTCAACTAATAAAAAAAAACGAATTCAAACGCGGAGCGAAGTCAAAGAGGCTTCACGCGCGAAAAGCGAAATCAAAGACGAAACGCAAAACCAAAGAAAATCGATGCACGAAGTCGAAAAGGCTCGACAAGAATGAAAAGCGAATCATCCAGGAGGACAGACGCAAATCAGTATTAAAACATGAAAGCGCGCATTGAGCTAGTGATTCTACCTTGACACTCTCCCGAATATACAATCGCATACCACTTTGTTTAGCAATAACATCGAGGGCGCGTATTTCACTACCGAACGACGATATAACATTATTATTACCATCATTATCATTATCCATCCCATATACACACGTATATACATATATGTTCGCACGCATCACACGCGTGACGATGCGCGGGCTTCGCCGAATGTGTACTGCGAACTGCCGATTTTGACTCTTCCAAATTTTCTTTACTTTACAAGACGAAATTTCGTGCAACAATAGTTTTTTATTTCCTTAACAGAGTCTATAAAAACTTGGGACAAGCTTGCTATTAAATTTCCAATACAAAAATCGGTAATATAAAAATGCTAACATTTATTTATTATTTGGCAAAAGTATACCAAATTTCGCAGTGCGCTTCGTCATCGGCCCGCCTCAATATAGATATATATTTATATGTATATATGTACATACTCGCCGCTCTATATACTTATACATATATTTATGTATGGTAGATGTGTGTCCGTGCGTGTACAGGGGAGGATCAGCTGAATATCTCGATGTGCTACTCGTTACAAAGGGAAGCGTGCGTGTGTGCAAATTGTGTGCAAATGAGAAATCGCAACTTCTCCGGCGTTCTTTCAACGTCTTCGCTGATACTCGCGCAAGAGGATTGCGAAGAACATCCGACGAAAAGAGGAAGAGTGTGCACGTAAAGAATGCGAAGAGAGTGCTTCGCTAATTCTGCTATTAAGGTCATCCCTTTCCAATATTGGCAATGAATGTATAACCTCGTCGGATCACAGCAGTGTATAGAATCTCTGGCGATCTTTCTTGGGTATGATTAAATCATGGATGTTTATGCTCACATGGATTAATTACTAATTAATTGAAATTAAAATATTAACTCAAAGGTGGAAATACTGCAATACATGCGAATTTATTATTAGAAATTGACATTAGAGTCTTAAAAATTGCGAAAAAACCAAGTTTTAATCAATAAATTATTTTAATCAATTGCAAAAGTTGCCGAAACATTGCATAAATATCCAAGGTTTACCCACATAATAATGCAAAAGTCAGAATCGAACAATCACCAGAGATTCCCAAAGGTTTGCCTAACGTCGATCGCATCGTTAATTAATCGATCGAAGTCCCATTTAATTACTCACACTAAACTTTACATCGAACACATTAAAACCCGCACAACCTTTACGCAAAGGCCTGCGAGAGAAATGAAAGAGAAAGATTAATATTTCGTCACAGGATGTAATTTAACAGTCGTTTCTAAATCGATGTATTATAGATATTATAATTACGGAAACACTGGGTGCACAAAGTGGATATTGATACATACAAATAGCAAATTGCCTGTGCGCATAGCAAAAAATACAGGGCGATGCATTTGTATTGGAATTAGCAAGTATTTTTAGCGGCTATTAAATTCGCGACATAAAACAGCTTTATAATTTTTACTGTTGCCAATTTGATGTATTATTGTTTCTAGAATTTGCTGGATAAGCATCGATAGTCTCACGTTTTTAATATTTAATATTTTTAATATTACATAATGCCGATATTGTCGATTCCGAGGCAAATACATCATCTTGTCCATATTGTACACAGGAATATAAATACGTGTAACTATTCTCCTCTACGAATACTGCGAGCGGATGTTCCGTGCGTTCTTTCCAACATTACAATGAACAGCAAAGGTAAGAAATACTCGCGGGAATTCCTCACCTATTAATTGCTATTAAGTAACTAATTTTTGATAATTCGATTATGTTAAACATGAAAAATGTAGTTAAATCAGGCAAACGAAAGAAGTGAAATCTAGCTAATTTACGACGTGTGTGAGTCAAGTGCCTTCTGTTCTGCTTATAAACTACATAATCATCTCGATCATTATTATTCTGTCATTTAATGATTTAACACTTTCGCTGCCATAAACGTATTTAGGCGTTCTAAAAATGCAAATGCAATTGTATTCATTACTAAAGTCACGTCGATTGAAAATAATATTCTATTAAATTTCGCTGTAGCGAAATAATCAATAATCATACTTTTACAAGTGTGCACAATGGAACGAAATCACGACAGTTCGAGATCGAAAACTTCACTGACGGGAGAAAACAGTATTATAACTTAGTTAGCGACGAGTATATTTTTCTCCGCTTACGAAAATCGTGTATTAGCGGCTAGTTGGACGATATTATATTGATAGACGAGTATAAATACTGTGGTTCCTAAGCGCACAATACCTGCGACGATTACCTTTATCGATAAAATCGATGAACTCATCGATACTGATTTACCATGTGCCAAAGCCTCTTCCTGCCTCCACTGCGAATTACGCACACAATTATTCCACGCGATCTCATCTACAATGACTCTGGATGTTCCCAGACAGGATTTCGTTCCATTGTGATTCCATTATCAAGCGCAAAAAAATTTGCAAAAGACATGAATCATATTATTCGCGAGTGGAAAAAAATTGTGTTAATTGTGCTAAACTTTTGAAAATATTTGTTTTATAAAACGAGAGTTCATTGAGCCTGATAAATCGTAAGAAAGAAAACGAGGTGCTAAGATAAGCTGCAATAGTCATTGTCAGTTGAAGGCACGGAGTTTAATTAATCGCAGTATTCTCTAAGGCCTCTATGCAACAGAATTGTTTATAATAATTAATACATCTGTGTGCGTGGCTGTTTATCTATTTATGCATACTGTAAGAAATAATTCGCCACGTTTTGATAAAAAGAGAATTAATTTTCTCGCAGGAATTGTAATCTAAGTGTAATTGGAAGAAAAGCAGGTTTGAGAGTAAATATTGCAGACCACTTTGCCAAAATTAAATCGTCGATTTATTAAAAAATTATGAATAAATTATGAATAACTAAATGACACATAAACTGTGAAAGAAAAATTGAGGGACCTTTGTTCAATATGGAAACATTAATTCGAAGATGTACTTTCCAATTTATAAATCCGAAAAGATGGACTTTCTTGTTTCGCATTTCAATTAAAATTAGTTATCTCAAAATTAAAGAGGCCCTCCAATTAATTGTTCAATTAAAACAAGTGGTAAAAGTGGTCCACAAATAAGTGCTCGAAAACAGTTGCGTTTCTTCCGTTGTCTGATTGAGCAGCAAAGCCTTGCTATCTCAACAAGGAATTGATGTAAATAGTAGCCAAGATTAGTAGTTAGCGAAAGTGTCGTAGCCAAGGAAGCTTTGCATCCATGACTCGACAAATCCTAGACAAGCAAGTATAAGCAAATGCTTATTCGAAACTGAACCATCAAAGAAACCAAAAATGCAAACAAAAATGTTTGAAAATGAACTACCAAAGGAAAACTTTGTTTCGGAAACAAACTCGCAATGGGTGGAAAAATCTAATTGGCACTTTTCGTCGTGATAGCGTCGAGCTGGATGGAAAAGACCCTAAGCGGACAATCCCCTTTTAACTAGGTATTTCAATGTACGTATTCGCATGTCTCCATGTATGAATGGTGTGCATGGAAAGTATTAATTACTAAGGAGCCGGAATATGGTGCACACTTCCCAACGCATTACACGTCAGATAATTCTCGTGCCCACTATCCGATAATTCTGACTATAACATTTTGCACTAATGTTTGTATATTCCTGCTTTGTGAACACTGATTGACACGAATGACACGAATGATACTCTATTCGATTCTTGTAATTCCAGATGAAGAAAGAAAACTAAGGAAATAGAAATCGAAATTCAAAATACAGGGAACTACAATTAATCTCAAACTGTTATAAGATTTACTTTCGAGTCAAATGTGAGCATAATCTTGTAGTTGTTTTAAAAAAACAAGGAAAGAGTATTTTAGATCCATTTAATTGGGAAAAATATGCGAAATGGGGTGCGAGATTGATTAAGAAAATATTATAGTGTTCATTCGTGTCAATGATTTGTAACAATAACATTAATTATTTCATATTCGTTCCTCTGTTTTAACTTCCTGCAAATGTAAAATTGATGTTCGCACCACGACTATATTACCAATCAGATACTTCAACTGTCGAAGACTACGTATTTTCGCAAATCCTAATCTGCAGTTTCGGAAGAAAATACTCTTTTACTGCTTAAGTGCACTTCGTGGCAACATTAAGTCGAAAGTGCGTACTTCAAATGAATATAATTTTACGAGCTACCTGACTCTTAAAATTTTGCATGCAACTATTGTACGTTCTGAACAAAATCTAATATTATTAAGCGGTCTTATCATTCTGTTGTTGCCAATCAAAGCGCACGATCAAACTGATCGTGCACAATGACGATCACTCTTCAAACATCAATATTTTTATCGAGCTCATAAAAAATACTTAGAATTTCAAGTGAAAAGAAATCAATCAAAATTTGTTAATTAAAATGAGTACGATTTATGAATAATTCGTACAATCAAGATATCAAAATCAAACTCTAATACACATCTTAGAATTTATAAAATGAAATTACACCTGGAAGTGGCAAAAATAAAAACAGTATCATTCAATGATTGAAGGTACTAAATTACTGACAAAATTCACGAGTGAGCAATTATCACGCTGAATCGATCAACGAGCGGCAATCAATCGATTAATTACTATTAATAGCTGTTCATAGGAAAATCTTCTAGGTTAAGGATTTCCCCCGCATTCTTCAAAGTTAAAAAGCTTCATTAACGCATTTCCTCCCAAATTCAAAGTTAGCCCCCTCTTAATCGATAAAAAAATGCGACGGCTCCTTGTGGCCGGCAGGCGGCGAACGTGTAGTATGCAATAATAACGATATAACTCGACGTATAGAGCGTATCGACTTTGTATGTATGTCTTGCGCTCAAACCAAGCGAATACAACTTTATCGAACGGTAAATTTAGATACAATCACTTCGCTTGTGTTTAATTAAATTTGTCCATTTTCGATAGATTTTCACAAAAGAATCAAAATAAAATAGACATCACACAAGAATCAAAATAAAATCAAAATAGAAGTGCAATGCAATCATCTGCAACTACATCTTTGTTTGTTCACAAAAGCAGTGTCTAAATCTACCGTTCGAGCACGGCTTTCGAAAAAACTCTTTTCACATCATGATTCTCTGCCTCTCTTGCACAGATATTATCCGTTTGCACGTGTGTGACAAGTGTCAAGCAATAATTGTACCCGAGAGTCTGAAGTTGGAGCACTGAGCCAACGCAAACAATCAAAAATCGAATCAAAATGACTCGCGAAAATCAAAAAAATTCCGCGCGATATGTTTACAGCTCAAAAAATCAGAAAACTAATTACTAGATTGCGAATGTTTGTTTACAAATTTATCTAAACATGAAAAATGCACTATTTTGCGTATAAATAAAAAATTAATCAAAAATGATACTAAACACTTCTGTTTCATGTTCCACCAATTATTGCATATGGTGAAAAATCATGATATAACTATTAAGGAAACCTTTTTTAATGAAGATTGTTTCTGCATAATTCGCAATCTATTAATCGATCATCACGAATACAGGGAAAATCAAAGACTAATCAAACAAATAAAGACAATTAAACCGATCTCGAACAATGACTCTCGGGCGTGCTCACTGAGCGGATAGAAGAACTGCGATAAAAAGAGCGTGCCAGAGCGAATGAAAAGAACGTGTGATTCTGTCCGCTCCATTTGTGTATTTTAGCTGTTAAAAAAACAAATAGTACGTATACAATACAAATACAATAACTACGGCTGAAGCTCCAAATCAAAATGTAATGATCTAGGCGAAGATCGGCGCGCTGCACATTGCAATCGCGCCCCTTCGCAAAATGAACTTTCACGTACCTCTAAGTATAAACATATTACGAATGACAGTATTAACAAACTTAGCGACCACTTTGTGACACACCCGCAGTGTTACACGCATATTTAAACTGATTGCCAATTGCCAGCAAATGAAATTTCATGATCCGCGACAAGAAATATCGATTGAAAAATTATCAAAATGACCTGGCGTTCGAAAAAATCATAATACACTGTGTCGAAATCAAAATTGAGAGCGAAAGATTTAAAAAATCTCCCAAATATTTAGGAAACGCCACGAGTTTCCTCGCAGACGAGTACACATTTTTGTACATCCTGCAAGATTCCATTTAGAAAAGCTCGACTTTCTCTTGAAAGCTCAGAATAAACGTCGAGAGAAAGCTGAGGAAAAGTATGCACTTTAATGGCGGGATTTAGCGCGAGGAGAAACGCATGTTTGTATGTGTGTGTGCGTGTGTGAGTGTGTGCATGACATATCAAAAGAAATTCTTCAATCACTCAGCAATACCTTTCCGCTCAATACAAATTTTACCAATCGCCAAAAAGGTGTCATTAGTCTTTTCGGATTTTAATCGAACTTGGCGGAAAGTCCAAGTCTAAATATCTCGGTGAACGAACTTCCTCTCTAAAGGAACTTACTGACCCTCTAGATCATTCTGCGCACGCGAATATCGTATAAGAAATCTATTTCGAATTAATTACCGTTTCAAAATGTAATAAAAATCCCGAGTTAATCCACTAACATCACCCTATCGATTAATTAATTAATTAATCAATCAATCAATTAATCAGAACATTGTGCCAAGCATTGCAAACTGACATTCACCGAAAATAAACATATTTTATAACTCCGTTGTCCGCATGAGCATCATAAGCCCCAGAATTTAAACCCCACATAATCATCCCCGTCGTATACGCGATTCTTGCACACTGCGAGAAACTATAAAACCTGAGACAATTCACGTGTCTCATTGCCAAATGATTCTTGCGCGCACTGGATTCACTGCTCAATGACGAAAGAGGTGCCAGGAATGAGCCAAATCCCAAAAAACTCAACCACACTTGACAAGCCAAAAAGCCTGACAAGTCTCAAACTATAAGAAACTATTGAGCGCGTAGAAGAATTGCAAAGGGCCGAGAGAGCACGAGGAACGCGGCGAACGTAAAATGTGAGCGTGTGAATGCGATCTTATACATACAAACACAACTTATATCGATATACATAGATGTTTATATGTCGCGTTAAACGGAGTGACTGTCGCGAGTCTCACGAAACCCAGCGAGCTGGCTCTTTAACAAAGACAACAAGAAACTACAATTTCAACAGTCATCACGATTGATGAATGCGCCGGCGTTGCACGCGACAAATACAAGGCGCGCGCCAAAACGGCGTAAAAAAAAGCCAGAAAGATGTACCATAAACTAGGTTGACGGAGTCCCGAGACATTTTCACTTCAAGCTATTAGAGATACGACAAAAACACTGTAAATGTACAAGGAGTCTATCACATCCGGTGCTCCCCAACCCCCACGCAACACCCCTCAAACCCCCATCAAGTCCTGCGGGTCTTTAAAAAAAGCCAAAGAAAGAGAGAAAGAAAGAAAAGCAGTATCTCTCTGCATGTAAAAAATCATGTAATTAATAAAGACACGCACGTCCCCCTGCACACGAGAACGATAACCACCCGCGCACGCCCCCCACTCGTAACCAGCCACCCCCCAACCCCACACCCCCATCGGTATATATATATATATACATATATATAAATGATATATTATATATATATTATATATATATTACGACAAGAAAGAAGATTGATTGTGAGTCATTTAAATAATTGTTATATGTATTTTCTATATATTATGACAACTAATACAATGATATATATTGAGATGACATTACGGTACTATTGTAATAAGTATAAGTAAGTGTAGTTAAAGCAAAACGAGAGTGTGAGAGAGTGTATGAGAGAGAGAGAGAAAGAGATGAAAGGGAAAGCGGCGAGATGGCCGGGGTTCCGAGTGACGAGAGACGGGCGCTTACAAAGAGAGTGAGAGAGAAAGAGGGAGTAAAAGAGAAAAAGAGAGAAAGTGGTAATAGGCAAAAGACCTTGGATTCTTCTAGTCCAATATTTCTATAAATCTCACACATTTAAAGATAAACCGACAGGGAAAGGAGCGAGCACAAGCGCGTAACAAGCACGAGGGCGGAAATGAAAATGATGCTGGAACAATAAAGATGAAATTTCAAGGTTAGGAACTCGAGGCGATTTCTTTGTCGCGAATATGTTGGATATTGCCAAGCTTCTATTGAGGAGAAAAGTAGGAATTGCTCGAGAAAGCTACGAGAAAAAAGGAAAAATATGAGTTCGCAGATGATCGTGTTGAGTTTCCGTGGGATTTTGGGGTTATGTGCTCTCGTGCGTGTGCGCGCTCGTGATTGCACGGGGCGGATGTAACCGAGAGCTGAATTGGCCGGCGACGAGCCGACCGAAGGGAGCGAGCAAAGAGGGCAGACGCTGAACGCAGGTAAATCATGTGGAATTTGTAACAAAAAATCGCCAAAAAACGTAAACAGTGAAACGCGAAGGTGAAGACGACGCTAATGATGATGATGACGACGACGATGACGATGAAAACAGAGCAAAAAACAAAAAATGTATTTTCTCACTCCCACTGCGACGCGAGGTGTATGTTCATCGCTGCATCTTATTTGGAACGAAAAGCAGAACAAAAAATACCTAAATATTATATTATTATATGAAATTACTGTATAATTGTAACGAAAATTGTTTTTCAAACGATGTGGTATTTTTATTGTAGATATTATTATATAACAAATAAAATCATGATTCATTGTAATGCCGTGACCCGTTCTTTTCTTTCCCGCATGGACACGACATGGAAAAATATATCGAGCGGTCTCAGCGGACTCCTCGCGGAGCCAACGAACTACATCAGCGCTCCTCACATTTCCCCACCACACATTCACCGGCTGCGCACGCTGTAGTAAAGGCTCCTTCCTTATCCGCCCTACCGACTACAGTTTACCATGAGCACGTGCTCTTAATTTCCACCGATCGATATCGCCGAACCCAAAAAGGAATTTTTTGAAACTCTGCCTTCCAACACAAACCAGGTAGTATGGATACTACCTGTCTGTCACACTATGGAAGAGAGAGAGAGAATGCGAGCTCAGCCAGGAGACTCCGGAGCAGTCTACAGACTAAATGGAGCTACCTGTAGATGGCTATAGAGGAATCAGCAAAACGCTGTTCGGAAGAGAGAAATCAAAATGTATGAAAATAATTTCAATTTGACAACGAAAGCACAGCTATCCGCCCGGATGTACTTGTGGTAATGCACTCACCAATAATAGTGAAGTATGATTTCTATTAAGGAAATCTCTAGTTCCTTAAACTAAATTAGAAGCGTGTATGTTAGTAATCTGTTAACATTAACACGTCAACTCATCTATATGAATAAAAGAGCAAGTGCATTAACGGTTAAGTATTTCCGACCCAGGTCTCACCACGAGGAGGTTGCTGGCTTAGAGACCCGCCCACCACCCATGCACTACAAAGCCAAAAAGAAAGTCATGCAAAAAAAGCAAAAAAAAAATTGGTGGTGGGCACTAAGGCAAACGCATTCTTTCCATTCATTCCTTATACATACTAATACGTAATACTAGAAGGGCGCCCTTTTCCGCACGCAATATAATTTACGCTTAATCCTATACGATTTAAAGCTAACGCATAATAACGCTGTTCGTTGCGATGATCTTCCATGTTGTGTTAATCTTCGATGTTGCCGATGAATCTTGAAATCTACTTACAACTAGAGAAATGATTAATTCGCATATTATATAACTAGGCATGCAATACTTATATAAATAGGCTTATGCTAATCGCAAACTTAAAGTAACACTGAATCTGGAATCATCTACAATAGAAAAAAGATTAGCTTGCCGTGCTCTCGGAGAGCATCGAGCTATTCACTAAGCATGCAATTGCCAATTCTGGCATTGCATTCTGAGTGAACATCAACGCGTGACTCTAATCGACAAAGTCGTTACTGCGTTTACTGCAAGCGAGAGTTTCTCCATAAATACAATTTGAAAACAATTGTAAAATTGTCGCGTAACCGCTGAGATGGTGTCGCGATCAGTTGGACCTAGAAAACTGGTACCCGTAATTATAATTCTAATTATTATAAATCCAGTAATTATAAGAACTGGTGAAAAAGTCAATCAAAGTGGAGGGGAAAAAAACGCGGTTGCTTCCACTCGGTTCCCAGATCTTTGTCACTAGGAAGGGCAAGGTGTACCAGAGATACGTACATTACATCCAACGTAATTGTACAGTCAAGACAATTGAGCTTGACTTGCAAGTGAAGTTAAATGGTGAAGTTAAATCGCGATGAAAACCTGTGTACTCGTGCTTAGAACTCAACACCATGATTATGCGACTCTAAAGTTCATAGCCAGTTGACGCAACACTATTTAAAAAACACTCTCTATTCGGAGAGAGGATCAGTCATGAAATAATACAAATTCAAAATTAACAATTAAATCTATCGAGGAGGCCTCCCGTGGCCAAGTATGACAGATGTCATGCTTATCGCGGAACTAAAAGCTCAAGAGGTACGAAATAATGAGGCACGCGCTAACCAGGGAGTTCCACCGCGGCTAAGCATGACTGTGAAGCCAAGAAGCACTAATGCAGATGTGGACCATTCCTAGTCTCTCTCGAGCTTTATCTAACAAATGCGGTACTTGATATCCATTCAAAACAATGATATCTTTAATGCAGGGGAGTTTGTCAAGAAATCCACCCGCGGCTAAGCATGACCGTGAAGCCAAGAAGCACTAATGCGGACATGGATGACTTCGACGAAATCCCACCGCAAACGAATCCGAATTCAATTTGATGGCAAACTGGATCAGTGTCAGTTGGGTTGCTAGTAATCTACTCTACTATATGTATAATAAACGCAACACTAAAACCTTAAAGGTACGGAATGAGTAACGCGTTAATCAGGGTATCCACCGCGGCTAAACATGACCGTGAAGCCAAGAAGCACTAATGCGGACATGGACCCCAGTCTCAGTCTCTGTTGAGATTCATCGAGCAAAAAAATCATACTTGATATTCATCCAAAATGATGATATCTTTAATGGCGGGGAGTTTCCCGAGCAGACCACCCGTGGCTAAACATGACCGTGAAGCCAAGAAGCACTGATGCGGACATGGCTGACTTCGAGAAAATCCCACAGAAACTTGAAAAGCAAGTGATTGCCGCAGATTACTTCGAGAGCGCGAGATATACTACGGTGATCTATCATAATCGAGATCACAATAACCCCGCAAATAAGCTAGTGTGGGACATAGTTTTTGGCGTGCACAAACCCTTCCCTGTGTGTCATGTGTCATCGATATACAACCGCGCAAATTCGACTTTATCCAACCAACTGCAAAAGGATAAAGGGTATGGGATCGCGGGGGTGTCCTTCGCGAAATCGTGAGTATAAGCCAAAGTGATAGCTAATATCATCTTAGCTGGAAGCAGTACTTGATTGTCTCAATTTTACAATAGAGCGATATTTCATTGTCAATCAAGCTCTTTGGTGAATAAATTCAGCAAAACTTTGCTGCGTGACTCGAGCAAGGAGTTGCCATTGTTCCCGATAAGTGACATAGGCACTTATCGAGTCCCTGAGTACCGAGAAATTTGTGCACTAATTCCACAAATCTCTGGTACGGTGAGTCTACATTGACTCTACATCGGTACTGAACTGTTCAGTACAAGAAAAATCAGTCCTCAAATGGACTTTACTGAATCAGACGTACGCCACATACACATTTTCAGATGAATGTGCAATAAAAAAAATAGAAAAAAAATATGATTGTCTCGACTGATGAGATGAGTGACTCTAAACTCTAGATGATTGGCTTCGGACGAGTGACTCTACTTTAATTTTGGCAAATTACGGACACTATTGATGATGGTGCAAACATAGCAACAACGCGGTGCTCTCAGCCAGTGCTGGTTTAGCTAAACTGCAGCAGCCCTAATGAATAAAATCGCGGGGGTTAAAAAAGCTAAGTACACCCGACGAATATGCGCCGGTTGCGCCTAACCTGCCCGGGTAGCACTGACTGAGGCACATAGATTCTACTGTGTGCAACAACAAATTCCCGATACGGATCACGTGACTCTAACCGAGTGGTTACTCAGAGGCGCTATCTAACACAAGAGAGAAACAAAGAGGCTCACCAGACCAGTGGTGGATTATCTTTTTTCTGAAGAAGAGTATCAGAACAAGATAATCCGAAGAAGAAGAGATGCGCGAGACGAGAGGTGAGCGATATATAAAAGACCCCTACCGAGAGCATCCTCTGAGTCCACTTTTATTTTGTCGTTTTATCAGCAAATTCACAAAAAAAGAAGTGGGTTTTGGGAGGGGGGGATAACCATAAATTGGTGCACGCACTTGCCGTAACGTGTCTCACGTTGGCGAGCCGCAGACTATTATTTCGGTGACTCGACTTTCCTAGCATTTTGAGACTCGACACATATTTACACCCATAATAAACTGATAGGTGTAATGGAAAAAATTGAATGACTCGATCGTGATAAATGACTCTACTTTATTCAGCAAAGACTCTACTTTAGCAAGACGCATTCATATGCAAAAAAAGAATTTGATTTTAAAGAAAAAGTGACTCTAATTGTTTCAATTGGCTTAATGATAAAGATAATTAATATTCTAATCAGGAAAACCTAAAGAGTCAAAGAACAAAAGCAATCCACTCCAGTATGAATCATATATTACATACTTTGAAACCGAGTGTTATATTAAAAAAATCTGTAATACTACTCTCCGAGTTGCACTGCATCTCTTCGAGTTTTATCACAGTCCCACTCGAGTATTACCGCAGATTCATGAAATAAATCTCTGGCAATCCTCGTGGGTTAAATTCCCGCCACTCGGCTATGTAATAATAGCACAATTAATCCACTACGAATTAATTGAGTATGATCACATAATCGAGAGTGGGTGTGTTAGCAATACCTATTTATTTGAATGTACTTATTACAACGGCGCAAATATGTGCCATGGAAAATTCTGAGGTACCGGTACCAATGTTTGAAAATCAGATGGTAAAGGTGAACTTTGCAATGTAATTAGTTAGCTGAGTGACGAGTTATCTCGTAAAACTCGTCTAATGTGAATGTGTCTGATGTCCAGTCACTATTGCATCATAGTGCCTGGAGTATCCCTATAGATAACTAGCATATAAGACGGAAGCAACGATCCCTTGTCATTTGTATGACATCTCATTATACTTTCTTCTTAAACACTAGTATCTGGGTTATGCGAATGTGTACGAGGTTTGCAAGTTTAGTACCTGCATTATCACACTACAACCGGGAGAATTGTAAAGATCCCTTGTCATTTAACATGACATCTCAATACAACCCTACCAAGTTTGAAACGATCATTTGTCCTTCGATTGACATCACGTAACATTTCTTTTTTTCAAAACGACACATTGGCATTGACTCGAAAAGCAAGCTATGACACATTGACATTGCAAATACTCTAATAATTGGCCTGCTCTCAGGGCCTAGCAAAAAAAAATTAAACGACTAACCCAGCTAACAAATTACGACCAGCCAGCTCTGGTCCACCCATGACTGCATAATAAATAACTCTAAATATTATCGCCGGAACAATTCCTCTATAGGAATAATACTGGTGATAATGCAACACTTGTGAGCTGAGGAATTGGAACGAATTAATTGATCATCCTTTTAGGGAATGTCCAACCAATGCGCACCAATTATAAAATGTACTGTTACCTTATAAGTATCACGGATGCAGTGATACCTATAAATTATGTTGTCCATTCCTGATATCATAGATACAATGATATTAAGTATGTCCAACATGACCCTCAGCTAACAAGGACAAATAAGCCATTAAGGCATTGCAAACCCATGGGCACTTGGATCTCTACAAGGATTTCTATCCTTAGTCGACCAATACCATCTGAGGAGGTATGCTAACACAATAATTTCATCCTTCCAAGCGTTCTCAGTTGGATGCGAATAATAAATGTATAGAAAATTACAAGGAACATATATGCAATTAATAGATACTGGAGTGGAAGTTTCATCCTGAAACCCTAAAGGATAGCCTCTATGAAAATCGCGTGTCTGCAAACCCGCCGAGAACCGGACACAGGAACACTTACGTTCGTGCCACAGCCCTTCGTTCGCATAATGCAAACGGCTGAAAATAATGAGCATAGTGACATTAAGATACAAGATGACTGGCCATCGAGGATGGCCAGCCATGGTTCTTCAACCCTCTTCATGGGCCACTTCGATGAAATATCTTCGGGTTGAAAACCCAGCAGCCAGATTGCTCGAGAACACATCCTAGCATGATGCGCGAACAACAACGACGCGTGATGACAGAAAGAACGAATCGCGTATATAGTTACCCAGCCCAAAACTAGCGATTAGGACAATAGCCACTTGAAAATGACTATTATCCAAACGCACATTTAATGTGTCTCGAGCAACAACCAACAACCCCCCAATCTATCCCCGAAACAAAAGAATTTAATTATCACTCAGCACCTAGCACTTATGCAACAACAAAATTATTTTGTAACAAAATAATTTTATTCCTGTATAATTAGTGGCATTACACAACGACAAAAATTGCTACTACGCTAGTGAACTTAGCAGCCACTAGCCATAGCTTGTGCAATTTCAGCAGTTGCATAATAATCTGGACCGACCATCGATGAGCTTCTTTCTTCAGCTCCCTTTGTGCAATGGGAGTTCAGCTTACCCACTAACTTACAAATAGAGTGTCACTACTATCCATCCGCACCCTTAGCACGGACAATGTAGTAGTAACGGCTCGAGAATTTTTGCACATCAAGTGAAAAATGTCCCGGGCCCTACCTACTTATTCTACATAACTCATTCAGAATGGTAACACAAGCATGGAGACAGACATACATTTTCCTGAAATCAACCAGGAAGCAGTTACAATCATTGCGACAAAAGTCACTGTGATCTCTTTAAATAATTTATCAAAACTTGTTACTGTATCTCAATAGTAGATGCTTAATTAGCATACTAATTTACGGCTGAGTCAATAATTCACAAAAACAAGCCGCAGAATTATATGTATGAGATGGAACATTGAGGAATAGCAATTTATCAAATTAGCTGATTATGCGTCAACTATTTCAATAACTTGCCATTACAATAAACTATGTATATGTGTGACTCTAACGACGTACAGGCCACGCAAAAACATACATTCACACATGTGGTAAGTACGTCGTGCACAATCGCTTCTGCTTCCCAATTGCCATACATACAATGAAATATATATACCATGAACCATGTCCTAGTCCCACACGCATAGGAGTTGCACCTGGGCAACTCGAATGAGTGCGGGCATACCACAGACATGGCTAAATAAAATGCCTCCGACCTTTGATGCTCAATCTTGAAGTGTGCTAAAAATCCTAGCTAAAAATTTTTGATTGACCATTCTAAATGATCAATCGATAAAAATATTAATATTCTTCTAAACGGGCTATTGACTCTACTTCAAGATCATTTTTTATATTAGTCAGAAGGACTGTTCTTTAACATAGAATTTGACTCTAAATGTATACTTTCATCTCAAAGACTCTACTAGATAAACTTGATCGAACTTTTTGTTCGTATATTTATACAATAAGGAGTTATATTACTCACACTTTTATAATAACATATTAATCCAAATATCAAAATGACTCTACTATATTTAGACAGATCTTTCCCTTTGATGACTGACTATCTCCACCCATTTCCCTTGTAATGATATTCCGCGCTAAAATCTAAGATTCTAGGACGATTATTTAATTTAAGATATCTGTTCATATTTACAGATATGTATATACAGATTGACTTAGGAGACTTGCAGACGTAGTTGAGTTAATAAATATTCAACTATTATATACGCTACACTACGGGAAGTAAAGGGAATGAGACTCTCGCAATTCGGCCAGCCAAGGATCTAGCACCGATCGTAAAGGCTATACAGTCGTGCAGAAACTACAAGTTGCTTTGGGGACTAGCGTGAACTGAGCGCCACCACCGCACATAGTTGCCTACACACAGCGGCACTGGACCGTAACGGTCCTGCCAACATCATATAGATATCTCTCCGAACACATCCCCCATTCGACCAACAAGCAGCCCCACACGTCAAGACCACGAATACAAGGTAAAAGACCTTGGCCAACAGTATTACAAGTGGGAGGGCGACTCTACTACTAAAAATTCTTCAGCATTCTTGATACCACCGAGGTATCATCTTGAACAAAACACGGTCCGATGTGACATGTACAACGCGCGCACATGCACCGAAGCCACTAGCATATGCAAGAAAGAAAGCACAAAACTTTTGGGAAAGTTAAGCGCGAATCATTCTGCTGCCGTGGACAACGGGCGACACCTCTCGATGCCACAGCTGTACATCATCAAAACGCAAAAAAAAAAACATACGATAGCAAATACTCTACTACCTCCAGCAGTAGAGGGATCGCGAATACTCTTTTTTCGTCTGCAAGTTTCCTTGTCAATCGCAACAATAAACTCTAGTAGCACTGTTATATCCAATAATAATACTATTATTACTTTACAATTCTACTATATAATGTATATAATATGTAGAACTGTATGACTGTTAAGTAAGAAAGTGCTTCAAACCGCGAATTTGCAACATTTGTTTTCTCGATGTTATACCATTATAAGAAAATGTTCGTAAATAGTCTGTCTCAAAGGGAATTATAATCTGTCTAATAATTTCAAAATCATCGGGAAACTCCTTTGTCAAAGCTGTGAAAGTTTAATGGAAATGAAAGTTTTGCATACTTTCCCGAAAGCTTTGACTCCAGAATCTACCCGTCGCGAAATGTTTTCTTGCATTTATAACTCTATTTTTATTAATATCAATTCTTAAGTAAACTCATAGGTCGCAACACTACAAAACTAACGCTGAAATTGCAGCAATTGCAATCAATTTGAATTATTTGATTAAAATCATATCATTGAAACAAAAGCCAGGTTACATGAAAAGCTTACAATAATTTTCTCTTTGTAAGAATTTCGTAAAGTATTATAGGAAAACCATTTACAAATCGCGAAATGCAAGAAAACCTATCCTTGCTAATAAATAAATAACAATGTCTACCATTTGACGAGCATAGTGTACTATTTCCAATACACTATACTCGCTGTCACTATGCCCATTATTTAGAAAAAACAATACAACTAACCCTCGATGCCGATTCGGACCATTCGTCCTACGGCATACTGAGGGATAGAGGAATAATGAAACATGACTCACTTTGGCTGTCATAACAGCCTGTATACCAAAACCTGAAAAGAAAGAAAGAACAGTATTAATAATCCGTTCGTGCACTCAACAATTGATAGAAAAAGTGTAAGAAAAGTTGAGATTCACTGACTTGAAGAGTCAAGTGAAATAGTGAAGTCTATAGGTGAATACACGTACCATTATGTCAGACGATGAAGTGCCAGATGGAGCTGCCCTCCGCTGCTAGCAGGACACTGACTCTAATATATCTATACATATAATGAGAAAAAAGACTCTACGATCACGTACGAGCAAATACTACATCTGATACGCGGACGGGTTCAAGTTACACCAAATCGGCGCCTCAACACTGACTCGACAACCGGCGACGGCTCGGCTACGCGGAGCCCACCGTCGTTATTTACGAAATAAAATATATAGATTCTAATTTCGCGGAAACGTTATGGGACTTGCTCGTGCAAGTCCGCCCAGGCCAATTCCGAGACGGGCCGCGGGATTCTCGCAACTCTACGCCACTCGATGGCACAAAGAAAAAGAAACACACAACACTCCTGTAAAGAAGGCATATTAGACAAAGAGACATACATAGGGGGTTATACAGGGTGGGCTTATGGAATCCATGAAAATGCGTTGTGGCGTACGTCTCTAAGTGTAATGCACACGAGCAATGGATGATGTACATACATATAAGTACAATATACATAAGATAATATATCACAAGTTGCAATGGCACTCCTTGAAAAGAATTATTGCAATATGCATTGCAGTCGTAAATTCGCGTGTGAATACAGCAATCATTTACTACTACACTCGCGATTTCTCAAGGGACTGACTCGACAAAAAAAATTAGTACAAAAAGTCACAAAAGCGGTAAACTAAAGTTAGTTGGATCGAGTCGAATCGTCGCGATTGTAATCTACGACGTAAATTATACCGCCATTACTATCCCGAATGGTATAGAAAAATCTCGAACTCCCTCTGCATTCGTTGGCAATCAAATGCAAGAATCTACAAGTCGCGAGCAAGAAGCTTTCAATTCAAAGAAGCTTTTACCGCGGATTGTACGTTAAAAATAATAACGTAACAAAAAGAATGAACTAGAACATGCAAGCAAACTGATCTTAATCTCAGCAAGCCATCAAATCGTGAAGCTACAAGAATGACGCGATGCTGGCTGAACGCAATTGAAAATTATTGCACTTTTCAATAAGTGACTCAAAACCGATATTTCCTACTCAATCATAATGAAAAGAACAAGCACGAGTACACAAGAAAGGTGGAGTAGTGCAATACTCACTACCTCCAAAGTAATTGATAAGACACCGAATGGTGTAACGGTCGAAACATGTTCAAACATGTTGTAAAAATGGCTGGTGACGCCTTGCCCCGCCCTGCCCTTCCTTGTGACGTAGATGTGGGAACCTGCGAAAGAAGCAAATTTCTTGCAATTAATACATGATCAGTGCGTAATATGTTCAATATCGGGGCTAATCACTGTTCCCGGAATTCTCGCGCTCAACTGAATACTACTGACGCCACTCAATTACACAGAAATACGAAAGAATGAAAATACCGGTCTAATTCGAAAGCGTAATATGACGGAGAAACTCGCGCGCACTGCAAACGGCAGCACTTCCTTTGTTCAACTGAAGAAAGCAGTGCCGCTTGGCTCCTACAACTTTCAAGAAAGGTAGGACTACGCGCGCCGGCCAATGGCGGCGGAGCGTGACGTCACGGCAGAACGCCGACTACGCGGCTCTACTTTGCCCGCGAACTCCAGCCAATCACAGGCTAGCATCGATGCCTAAACTTTCAAGCAAATTTGAAGTGCTTTGTTTCACGACCACCCACGAAATGGCGCGAAATAATATTACAGATTTGGAAGAAGAAAATAATTCAATTGATTCTTAACAATAAATGTATTGTTCAAATAATGTCTAGTATCGTAATATAGGATATGCACAGAATTTATCTGTAGAATCATGAGTAAAATAATAAGCCTGAAAGTAAAATAAAGACGACCGAGAGTAATAAGAAATGGGATAATAACAAAATATATTACTAAAATATTAATATGCCACAGTGCTCAGCTTGAGAATTCAACCTTTAGTTGAATTCTCAACCAGAATTCTACTAAAGAGAATCTGAGGAAACTGATACAAACACAAAACACTCTCACTTAAATTCTACAAAACTTCAGAAAAATTCTAAAATTTCTATTGGCATCTTGCGTGAGAAAAATACGTTACTTCTACCACGTTGGCAAAACTGCCTCTAAGGCAGTTGGAGAGTTACGTTGGCCACTCTTCCGGTTTGGGTCGGTCTTTAAGTTCGGCAAGATGGCTGATCAGGTAGGTGCGCGGTTTTGCTGGTGTCAATATGTGGAAAATCTCAGGTTTCCTTTCGTTATATTTGCATACATCGAGCGTAGTACACGGAAACTTCATATAAGGATTATTAAAAAATAAAAAATTTAGACGCTAGTCGAGAATTTAATAAATCGAGTTCCATAGTCAACCTACAAAGTCACACGTGGTAGACAAATTTCCGTATACTACGATTGAATATGTTTCATTCTCCCATGCGAGTTAATATTTGGTAGTGTTAGATGTTTTCACAATATTTTTCTCTCTGCAGACCGAGCGTGCGTTCCAGAAGCAGCCGACGATCTTTCTCAATCGGAAGAAAGGTCTCGGCCCAAAACGTAGGAAGCCGATGAGATACAGCCGCAATGTCGGCTTGGGATTCAAAACACCACGTGAGGTTAATATCTCTTCACGCTTATCGTCAATTAATTCGCGCCGAGGAAAGAATCGTTTTAGAGTATTCCTTAAAAATTCAATACTGAGCGATAAACAAGGCAATTTTCTTAATGGCCTAACTAGAATTAGTTTCACCTGAAACATACTTCTACAAATATATGATTTGAATAAAATCAAATTCGCTTTTAAAACAACTTAATTTAAACATACACGGTTCAAGATGGATTAAATATGTATTACTAGCAATTGAGTAATGTTTAATCTTGGACTTTAGGCTCTGGAAGGAACCTACATTGACAAGAAATGCCCGTTCACTGGCAACATTTCTATCCGAGGACGCATCCTCACGGGTGTCGTACAGAAGATGAAGATGCAGAGGACCATTGTCATTCGCAGGGATTATCTGCATTACATCAGAAAGTACAACCGTTTTGAGAAGCGGCATAGGAACATGAGTGTACATCTCAGTCCTTGCTTTAGGTTGGTTGTTTTATAAATATTTAGATGTTCACTTATCTGCTTATTCTTCTGTTTTGGAGAGCTAACAGATTTAGTATAAAGCAAAACATGTTTTATTTATGGTATAGTAATTCAAGTAGTAATATTGGGCTGAACTTCGGAGAGGGTCCTATGGTCGATCGACATGAATTTTTATTTGTTTTAAAGATATTAATGGAAAACTGTTGGTGCAATACATTGAAGTCTGTTGAAAACTGACCGAAGCTAAGATATGTATTTCGAAATTACTCGTACGGTGGTTACTCTATTTTTTTGAATTTTAATAACTCTCGATGGCTTACAAAGTATTCCAAGGTCGATTTTAATGAAAGTACCATGTTTGCAATAATTGCGGTAATATCTCGTAATATAATAAAAAGCTGAAACTAACGGCCACTGGACTCTTACGGGAGAACATCCTAATATTGTGTTTCAATGATGATATTGACGACGGTCTTCTGACAAACAATACATGTGAAGTCAAAATTCGTCCACTGATTAGACAATGAAATGTATGTTACTGCAAAGAACTGGATTTACAAGATGTATAATTATTGATAATGCTTGTTACAGGGATGTTGAGATTGGCGATGTCGTCACCATTGGTGAATGCAGACCCCTCAGCAAAACAGTAAGATTCAATGTACTCAAGGTATCCAAGGGTACAGGATCCAAGAAGAGCTTCAAGAAGTTCTAAAATCATCTTTATAATAAGCAGTGGTTAGTAGTTTGCTTATATACATTATATATTCTTCATTGTCAGGGAATTTATTTTGTATGATGAAAATAACGACGGTCTTCTGAATAAGAGTGAAAGATAATAAATCGTATTCTGATTTCTACACAAGATTATATGATTACTTTTCGATCATTCGTGGTTTTATATGTAATCGTTGGATTTCTATTGTTACAGGAAAATCTCGTATTACCGAACATCCGAAAAGAGAGAGAATGCCATACCACCAAACTGTGCTGCATGGACGGAAGTTACGAGAGAAAACTCCATCTTTCAACTTGTAACTTATAACATCTAAAACAATAAACCTGAAATAAAACAATTTCTTTATACTTTTAACTACGAGTAATCCTCATTCGTAATTGAAACAAAGCATTCTTTGACTTTACTCTGATTCAATCTGTAAACATGCTGTTGCAGTGTGTTTAGCAGACTAATTTCAATTTGATAATTAAAGTCACTCGCGAGAACTGGTTTTAGTTCCTTGACAAGAACGGAAAAATTTCCAAGCTTATTTCAGAAATGCATCGGTCGCTTGTAGCTATAACAGGATTATGAAAAAAGTACAGAAATCAAGGATAAAAAAATATGTATTTATACAGATCTCAACAAGTCGCAATAAAATCCTTTCGTGAAGATTACGCTTTTATAAAACAGCATATCGGTAGATTTATTGTCACGCTAAAATACATTAGCAAAATATTCGAGTACATTATCAGTGAGTAACAGTACCATTAGACAAAACATGATAAATGAGAACTCGGCGCCTATACGATTATCACGAGGTATCACTACCTCTAAACCTGAACCAGCAAGTAGCAAAAGTAATGGCATCTACAATAAATACTGTGTAACGGTTTCGAGAATAAATTAATGAACGAGTTAAAACCAGAAGTACTGTAGCAATTAATTGGATTAGAATGATAAGAAAGATGTGCACAGTTAGTAAACTTATAGGAATATCTTTGGTAGGTTCTGCCTTAAATGCGTTAATATCATATAAAGTTTATCACACTGGAACGGAACCTCAAAATACGCTTTCCGATACGCTTCACATTGTTCCAAAAATTGGAAAAGGCACTTCGCACTATTCGCATCGTATTAACGTTAATATCAACTTTATCGCACTATAAATGTACTTTTATATACTTTCGAGATAGAAAAATAGAACAGTATTCTTTGTAACAATATACTCGCGACTCGAGTAATTACAAGTCGATGATTACGCGCTGATTAATTTATACGCCGCCAGAGGTGCGCCCGAACAGATCTGTGCACACACGGCACAAACTTTCATAACTTCGATGTTCCATAGGAAAACTTTAAAAAAGTATTGTCATACTCAATAACAATAATTAGTAAATATCGTCAGTGATTATTGGATGAGTGGGCATAAGAGGAAAACTCGGTCATGTAAATTATGTATAGGATAGGTCCTACAAATCCCAGTAACAATGAAAAACCTAATAATTGCGTCCAAGTGAGACCACAATCCATGTCATTCGAGCACTTAAATCTATCAGTCCAGTGAGCACTTTGTGCGTTGCTCTCAAAGGCACTGAGCAACTGTTCAGTGTCCGTATTGGAAGTTTCCACCAAACTAGCATTATTGTACGACGACAAAGGCTCGCATACAGAGTTCAAAATGATTGTGTTGATCTCTGCTGTCTGTGATTCCGTACTATTCGGTGGTCTCTTCAAATCCAATAGCACTGGTTTCTCACTGCTTGTACTTGGCTCTTCCAAATTTGAAAGTGCCGCATTACTTTGATCTTCATTCGCAACTTGGTTCTGCTCTAAGCTCTCAGTCAGAATGGAGAACGGTTGAACTGGCACTTTTATGTATCTCCTTGCATGGATCTCGTTCTCCTTGTGTATTTTATTGATCCTCTTCAACTCTGATATCTGAAGCAAGCATCAATTACAAACCATTCTCTTGAGAGAAATCCAAGTTCATTTACCGTGCATCTGTAGCGTAATGCTAGGGCTTGAAGAGTATCCTCTGATTTTAATTGAACATTAATCACTTCGATCTTGCACGGTAGCGACGCTGTCCTGGTTCTCGGTTGTAAAGGAATGTTATCCTCTTCTGCGCTGTTCTCTTCATCCGAATATAAGAACACATAGTGCGAGGTGCCTTCCCTCGGATTGCCACGCTGGTACACCATTTGGCTGGAAACAATACACAAAATATAACACTGAACTAATTAACATTTATTAAAATCCCTCAAAGTAAAAGAACCTTTCTAAATCCATTACAACACTAGTTGTGAATTAAAAAAATGAGACGAACAAAACTCAGAGAAGATTCAAAATTATTACAGTTTTGTAAAATACAAAAAGTCAAAGAGTTAGAACTGGTCGCTAGCAGGGTTGAATGAAGACTACTAAGGCGAGAGTCTACATTGTAACTGTAGCGTACCGTATTGTATAATAAACATCGTGATAAAATCAACGTCAACATAAACACCGTTTCAATGGTAGGTCTGTAATGCGAGAACCGTATCAACGATACCACTCAGCACAGATTTCTATTCGCTCGAACGCTGAACGCGATCTTCGGAAAATTCTGTTAATTTGCAAGGAAGCAAACTCGCAATCTGTCAAGTGACGTATCGAATCGCTATTTACCTAGGCGCCTTTCTCTAGTTGGAGAACTCAATTTTCTATCGCGATCGACATATTCGCGAGTGCACAGCATCCGGTAACGATCGGCTACGTTAGGGTGCCTGAACCAAGCGTGGTTGTCCGATGCTGCTGGACCATCTGTAATGATGAGCGATGACAGGTAGTAGCCTGTGTGACGCGATTCACACGAAATCGCCGAGGATTCTCGGTGCCACTCTTTACTGAATACTTCCGCCTCGGGTAGAGTTAGGTGTGCTCAGCTGATATGCAGTGTACGGAACAACTGTTCGGAATAAAACTTACTTTTCACGGTTTACTCTTCGATCACTTGCAAAGATGATGAAATATGTGGAAGAAGGCGAAACCCTGAAGGATAAAAGCAGATGTTCGAAATTACGTGCTGCTTTGAAGATGTGCTTGCTCGAAAGCGATTGTTGTAAAGTTGTGAGTAGCCCACGCTTTCGTGATTGTCATGAGTTCAAAGTGTTACGTGATTTTGTTGAATAGAAAGAATTAGAAGTTTCTGATGGATTATTTCGCTTTCTTTATTACTATTTGTTTTACTATTTGTGAAATCCCATTGTATTCTGAGATTGGAAACTGCAACACGAAAAGCTGATGTAACCTGTCAGTAGTTTCATGTTATTGTTGATTTTGTTCCCTTTTGTTCTTTTAACTTAATACAGTTTCACATCGAAATACTGGAGAATACTGATATGTCTTGAATATTATATGCACTCACCTTGCTTTTATTTGCGACTTAGAAGTATATTTATGACACTCAAAAATGACTGTTGTTTTATTGCAATTACCATCTGGATTTATTAAGCGAATTGTAAAATTTAATTCTTTGTGTAGATTGAAATATTGAAAGTTGACATTTCTTTTATTATTAACCTTATCGTTTGTATCATCGATTACAATCGTTTCCTACATTACCGAGTGAGAAATTACAAATTCGTGTTTCAGATTTCGACAATAATAGTCGAATTCTTCATTTGATGCAGACAACACATTATAATTTTGATGGGATCTTATTAACTTTTTTCAGCACCACAAAACCCCAAGACAGTGCCTTGCTACCAACGACGGAACCGTACCTGACGATTGCTATTTACTAAGAACGGCGTTTTTCGAATGCAAAAGATCAATTGTGAGTAAAAAAACTCTATTAATTACACATATATTAACACTTTCGCAGACAGTGTTTTCAATATACGAGCTTTTGCTGAATACAGTGTACAATTTTCAAAAATCTAATTGAAAATAGAAAAGAGGAAAAAGAAAGTCGCACCTATCATTATTTCAATCAGCAAAGAATCTAAACATTACATAAAGTTACATCAATGGCTGCGAATGTGTTATGCGAAACATTTCTTGTGTTCTAATAATAAAATATAATCGTTGCAGATTGATGGACGAAGGAGGTTCAGAGGCCCCAAAGGTGAACCACCGGAAAAGTGAGATCGTTTCGATTCTTTATACACTCACATTATACTTAAACTGTTAGGAATATTTTTTCTTTAAGTTGTAAATAAAGCTTTGTAACGTATTTGTGCCTTTACTTAGAGTTGTCATTTATTTGCAAAGTCGTATTCTCTATTCGGGGTAGCTAGTCAATAAGAACAGGATAGGAGGAGTAAAGAAATAAGCGTCAGTTGTGCAGCGTAATATTCGAAGTGATTTATTATTACTTCCCGATATTCGTTGTACATGATATAATAAATCTGCTCTCGTAAATGGCCAAGCAACCAAACCGTCATACAATCTTCCGTATTACCAAGCAATTGATCCGCTCCGGCGCAAAACGCGATCGAAACTTGCTGCTCCTTGTTGCAGTGTGCAAGTTTCATCTAAAACCTATAAGTCGCAGCTATACCAAATCAGCCAGATCCACACGATCCCTTACTTATCTCTCGATTGCGGAATATACAGCTTTCACTAAACAAACTTGTGCTTGCGAAGACTCGATGCTTTGTACACCCTTTCTCTCTCTCCCTCTCACTCTGTCGCTCGCTCTCTCAATGTACAATACCTCAATCATACCTCACGTATAATCATCAATCGAATCACTCATTCGCGGTTTCTCGAACCGCCGTTCTCAATCGCACATGCTCGCGCGTATCGGTTTCGCGATACACGTGGCTGGATCACAGTAGAATCGCGAGTTTTTGTGTATATCTTTTGTTCTTGTGTGTTTGATGATGGGCTAGCGGCATCAATCTTTGAAGACTCGAACGATAGTCAACGGCATTCAATCATTCCCCTCTGCTTAAGTCAAAAATTCATGACGGTATTGACGGTGTTGCAATAAATCATATACAACCAAGTACTATAATTCAGTATTATAATAATTACTGTGAATTACATTGTACTTTCAATACTATGGAAAATCGAGAAGTGGAGGGGCGGCAGCGCAAAGTTATACTCCTCCGTGATAAAACCTTACGTAACTACTTGGCCGGGCAAAAGCGTATTATAATAGTAGCGAGTAATCGAAGGACGTTCAAAAATTGGCGCCGCTATTCCCTTGGACTTATACAATCGTCGAATTTCCTGTTATACCTTATCTACTTAAGAGTGTCTTGTTCCACTTCTGTTTTGTTCAGCGAATAAATACGAAGAGGCAAGTACGCCCCATTGCTTGAGACCCTTAATAAAAATCTACGAATTAGAATGACCGACGAATCGCGCCTGCGCTATCGTCCTAGCTATTGTCTGTGTGTATGCAACAAGCGTATATTGACTATACGATCCTTTTTGTACTACAATTAGCCAACTCATGCTAACTCCTTCCCTGACACTCTTCTAAAAGAGACCGCTACGGGTATCTAGAAAGATTTCGTTTAAGCTTTCCCCGCATATCTCACACGACCTTCACTCCCAGCCTGATGAATACAGAATGACTTCGAAAGCTCAGCGATAGGTCTTATAAGTTGCTTATAGACAACGAGAACATCTGCCAGAAAAGACACTCGGTTAGAAGTCCTTGGGAGAAACAAGAAAAAAAGCCAATGTACAGAAAACACGTTTACTACCTTCCGAAATATTAATGGTATTCAAATCAATCGAATCTCCAATTAGTTAAATTCTTCAAATTTGCACATCAAAACCGATGAAGTGCAACTTATAAGTTTCCATCAGCCGAAATTTCGCAGTACAGACTAATTACTTGTTGGACAGGATCACCCGATAGAATCAGCTGGCATAGACAACCCGCGCAAGGATATGTGATATCAAATACGAATGTAATCGATAAGAGAATCAAGATTACGCAGTGTGTACTTAGAGTACTAGAGCCTTCGCGTATACCCTCTACTTACTGTTACTGTTTCTCAAGTGAGTTTAGCGGTTATTAAGAGTATCCCTATAAGTATACCAAGAAGTATTCGCGATGTCGTTTTGTGTGATATATGCGCAACTCGTTCGAATATCACAGTTTCTCGAGTATGATATGTAATTAGCGATTTCAATCGTTCGTCGCCAATAGTACGAAAATGGTTCTCCGTGAATGTGTGTGTTACGTGTGTGACTGTATGTTTCGCCTGCCTAAGTTGCGGATGTAAACTCGCCTCCTGCACTCAAGCGGCACTTGCCCGACTAGTTGAAGTACATAGTAAAGTCGAAAAGTACAAAGTAACCAGCGGCGCGGCTAGTCCTCTTAGTAAATTTGTAACAGGCCTTCGTCGAACTTCCTCTGAACCGTAGGCGACGCTTTGCAAACAGAGAGTACGACTTTCGCAGTCGACTCTTCAGCTTTTCTACGCTTCAGGGACTCGTTTCGTGGTGTACAGAGCGATTCACTCGCCTTTGAATCAGCACCATTATACTCCACTTTTTCTCAGACATATATGTATATTATATTACATGCACCGTGCATATAATAAAATATTACATATAATACAGAGGATCCAAGTAACAATTTGGAGACATTCGTGTACAATTAAAATTAGATTAGATTAGATATACTGTTTATAAGTATCCTACATACAGCAGCGTATTATCATCGATGGTGATTCGAAGGTGAGAGAATCACCTTGTACAAGTGTATTGCAAAGATTCGTAACACTGGCAGTATAGCTCGATTAAAGTCACAAGGATCGCGTAGAGATCCGCGTAAGGCTAGAGAGGTTTCGTAGCAGTATCATAAAATAGGTGACTTTATAAAAGGGCGAAACTCGTGAGTCCAGCGATAAGATTGCGTTGGTTTACTCAAGACCACTAGTATTGCAAGCCTCAGTTACGAAACGAGCCACGTGGGGTCTGCGCTTTCGTGTTCGCGGTGATTCGGTAGTCGGAGCTATGTATTCGTTGATTAGCTTCCGGTTTCTCTCGTTGGACCGACTTCAAACATCGTAGATTTGAGCGCGGCGCAAGCTCGGCCAGCAGTTCTCCAGTGTAGAGCGCAATGCTTCCCAGACGAGATATACGAATGCGAACCAGTTGCGTCGTTGGTGCGTCTGGCGCCGCGTCACGACTATCGATGACCGCTTTCTCGATGCGCACCCGTTGTTCGACGGGCCTTCTAGTCACGCGCCGGGTAATGGCAAGTATCGTCGGCGCTTTGTGAGGAATCAGAAGCACACCGAAGGTCTGTACAGGCCGGTGTAACCGCACAATCGGGCGCGCAGTGCTGGCAACAGGATCGCCGCTGCTGAGAGATTGTCTTGTAATTGCGAGCACTCGCAGATCAACAGATACATCTTGTCACCCTGCGACATTGACTTGTGCAGGGTGATACGCCTTAGGCCTACGGATTTCGGGAGATACCGGTACATCATTCGGGCGCCTGGAATATATAAGAATAATCTTACGAAAATGAACACTATTATTTCCTCCCTATTAATATAAAAGGCAACCTTATTCTGTCCGTCTACGTCCACATTTCAAAAGGAATATATATATTATATATATATATATTTCAAAAGGTTATTCATAAAATTGAATTACTGTTATCCTGCACCACTTTACATGAAAGAATCGATTCTAAATTAGTAAAACAATATCACAATCTAAAACAACGATTTAGTCTTAATAATGACAATCTTCCCGTGAAATCCAAGCACTTTACTATCTGCATATCATTAACAGGCTTTCTTGGCACTGTTTTGTTCGAAAACTACATTAGATAAGTTGAGGAGCTTTGAGATACCTGTCCAGTAGAGCCAATTCTGCTCGAACTTGAGGCCATCGTCACCCTCGAAGACTTTAAATATCGAGACGATGTAGCCAGTGGACGGAATGGGTGGTCTCCCACCAGGTGGCTCGAGTGGTGGCCGGGCGATCGTCGCTACTTCGTTAAACAGGTCCAGCGTATGACTGGCTGCATATCTGATATCCCGAGGGTCGAACTTCCTCAAGGCTGCGCATTGCACTTCGTTGTAAAAGTCCACCGGGTCGGTGTTCTGCTTGTTTATTAAATAATACGTGATGAACGGGAAGTCCGCTGAAATTCACGTAAACGAGATTCACTTTATTTCTTCTATAAAGTTAACATAAGCGTTTATTTTTAATATTTATTTATAGATTTATTAGTCATGATTATATAAAAATGTGAATGTCATAAGTGTACTTGCATGTGTTCTTAACAATAAAACTACCGAACTACAAAGAATAGTAAATACACAATATTTTAGCGTCAATATGGTAATGTCATCTCGTTCAGTGTTAGCAGGTCAGTCTAAATGCAAATAGGAAGAAGAATTGCATGGTGTGTTTTTTTTTTTTTTTTAGGAGAAAAGGTTGTAGAAATTACCATTCTTTTCCATATTTGTGAAAAGAATGCTAAAACCATTTAGTATTATAATTCAAAGAATAGAACAATATTTTAACATTATGGTATTATTTAGTTCACTGTTAACAGGTTAGTCTAAATGTAAAGCGAAGGTTCGAGGTGAAATGTTGCCGGAATTACCATTCTTTTCCATGTTGGTGAGCAGAATACTTTGAGAGGCAGAGGGCGCTATTTCAGCGACTAATTCGGCGGCGGTGTCACGCTGTAATACAAGGGGTCGGGAGACCGGAGACTCGATTAAAGGGTCCAAGGGTTCCAAGGGTGTCATAAAATGCGCCAGAACACATTGCTTGGGGTCCTCAACTTCGAGCACTGAGAGAGGACTTCCTGGTCTTTTCTTGTCGGCGATTGGAGCATGCTGAAAAAGAGTCACCGTGCTCAGCCATTATCCTCCCTCGACATTCCTATGCTCCCATTTCATTTGAGCTTTTAACCCTTTGAAGGCGAATCACGACTGAGTCTACCTTAAGGGTTCCTCTAACTTCTGCCCGGAAATACACTGTTCTCCAGAAAGTTCAAAGATGTTACTTTGCATGGCGAAGGTTCCATGTTAAAGGCGGAAATTTAAAAGAACTTGTCAAAGAGAAGTGGACTTATATGTTCCTAGGATTTCTCTTCGAAAGGAGTTTCCAGTTATTATGCATTTTAAAGTCATAAAATGTACAGTTCTTTGTGATTCTTGAATGTTTATGCATTCTGGATTGAAAAGAATACTTAGTATTGGAATAATAACGTTAATGTTAACCGTTAATATTTCTCTCTTTTGCTAACTTTAAAAAATAGCAGTAATTTCTATTATTTTGATCATTCTTGTTTTCTATCTGTATTAAATTTCACACAAATGATCAAGCGAATTACCGAGAATGCACTTCGCCTTGAAAGAATTAAAAGTTCTCATGCCGAGATGAGTTATTCCCTAAGACATTAATCTGCCTTGCTGCAAGAAACATCGCCAAATGAAAATACTCCAATTAATTGCGCACAGAATGGACGTTTTCTTGTGATAAACGTGAAAGCGATACAATAGAACAGGAAAAAGGTTTTCCGTACGCAATAATTAATTGAAGTAAAAGTGAATGTATGCAGCACATACATGTATTTGTACACGTGTGCACGTGGAAATACGGTTTGCTGCGAGTACTCACGTAATTCTCCGTTGGCTGCCGGCCAAAACAAACAACAGTTATCAGAATGAAAAGCTCTCAACGACGCGCACTTATACTACTTATGCGGGGACAAATTCTCCTTTGCGCTATTGTCGCGCAATAATTAGCGTATTAGTATTCACACTGATAAGAACATCGACCAGCTGCAGGCTTTTCTTTTCAAGTCGATGCCATAATACTTTAATTAGATCCAAGCAACTTGTTCATGACCAGTTTATATTTACCAAAGTAAAGTAAAACGAGTAAGCGAGATATAATAATTTATCGTTATCAAACTTGCCATTATAATAATCATTATATAATCGCACAATGATATCGTGGTAATTCAGTATTTTAACGTCGAGAAGTAAAAGAATAATGAATAAAATGAAAATTGTTCACATTTTGCGCGATGGCTGTAACTAATAAATCTAATTAATGCTTCCATTCCTCGCATTTCGTTAAAATACACATTAAACGCAGCATATGTGTCCGAATATTTTTGCAATTTAAATTCTCAGCATACTTTAGTTTCTCGCTTGCAGCGTAAAAAGTGTTCAGCATTAAATAGATAAACGATGTGTCTACACAAATTACAGTGTTTGAATTCTGTAAAAGAACAGTCGATTAGTTAATGCTATTATAAATAAACGTGTGCGACAGTAATCTCTCCAACGCGAGGCTGTCCGAATATTAATGGGAGTAACTGTACATGTCTGATAAAAAAATGTGATACAACATTTTTCATTCATGTCAAATGAATAACCCTGTGTAATAAAAATATCATCTGAATTTATTAGGCACACCCGCACACGATAGACTCTCGGTGGCCAACTTTTTCTGTTAAATTGTTCACTATGAATTTTTATATTTGTGTCCGCTTTTTCAGTCATCCATGTACAGCGAGAAAAAAAATTGTTATAAATAATGAACTTATAGATTATTATGCAGCGTATGAATAACTAAAAAGACCGACGACAAAAATAAAAATTGAACAATCTAACAAAATACAAAGTGTATCATCAACATAACTAATTCGTCGTGTGCTTCTATTGCTGGCAACGCTATATCGTTTCGCAGGGCGGCTTTTCTCTATTTTTACGCGTTTGACAGAAAGCCAGCAAGGTCGAAGCTCGCAACACCGAGCGCTAAGGCCAATAGCTCGACGCACGATGCTTTTAGACGAGCGTCATAGTTTCACCGTCGCAGTCTGCAATCTGCAACCTCGTCGAGCAACGACAAAATTATTATCGCCGCACCGATGATGCGAGAGTTATTGCGCCCAGTGATTTAGCGCACTGGCCAATGGAACTTGCGAAATCTCTTTAGTAGTCGCTGTGAGCGAACGGTGCGTTCGATGCCGGGCGTAACATGCAAATATACGAGCGCGCATAATTTGCAGGTTCGTATTTCCCGTTGTGCTCTAAACATAGTTTCGAAGTGCGCGGGAAATAGTAGTTACGCGAGGATATACTATTTGGTTTTAATTAGTTGAATATTGCAATGACGAACACTGTTTTTCAAAGTGGTATGAATTGTGTGCTGGTTTCCTATTTCGAGATATCCAATGTTTGCCAATTTATTCGCTTAGATAATTGTAGACTAATACTGTACTGAGTAATTAATACAAAAATTTGGATCTTTTGATTTTGATATAACAATTTCTTCGATATTAAATATCGATATTAAAAGAATTTATAAAATTGTTCTCCAAAATGAACAATCTCAAAATCATAACTAATAGTATCCTCAAATTCGCATCATTTTTCACCCAAAGAGCTTAACTGTATTTAATTCAATCAAACACCGCAGCAGAGTTAATCATTTGTTTTAACCGAGCAGCATAACTCCACCTGGAATTCTTTAGCGCTGACGAAAGCTTTTTCTGCCGACTTCTCGCTCGAGCCGAGGAAGTCGACATTGAAGTCGGCCACGTTGGAGAGAAGAATAATGGCAGAGTCGCCGTTCCGTGAAACTTACCGGGACACCGGCGGGCAAAAAGCGCTCGAGGGAAGCTAGGGGAATGATGAAACAATCGCGGTCCAAGGTGGCCAGGGAGATTGGCTCGCCGCGCGGCGGTGGACTGTTGCCGGAGACGACCAACGGTGTATACGCACCGGCTGGACGATTCCCGCTGAAGGATACCTGCGGAAAAAGAATCAGTCATTGTATCACTCGAGAATCATATTATCTCATTTGTGTAATAATAATCTAGTCTGAAATTAAAAAACAATTAATATGTTATTTGCTAAAATGTTGAATAAATTCATACATCTCAACCTGCTTATCCAGGTTCTTTCGTAATTAATCATTACAATAAAATAACTCGCTTTATTGCTGTACATTTCAGTTATACAGTCAGCTATAATATCAAATTTTCACGTTGCAAATGCAACTATACGACAATATCTTTCCAATAACTGTTGTTCTCTTCATTTTCGGGCAGAAAAGGTCACTGCATATTGCCATCCAGCTCGGAAATCGTCGAGCAGTTCTGCCACCACCGGTTCAAAAAGTCATGGGCTCGCGGATTAAAGTCGAAACACGCCGAGGTAATTCAGCCCGCTTTATATCCCAGCTGTTGCCGGGATATTTCGGGAAATGAAAATCGGATAGAATAAAGGAGCGCGTGTTCAAGCGAGTATCAACTATTTTTAATCCGCCCGCTTGCTCTGTTCAATGCTTTGTTCAGCGAACAAGTATTGTTTTTCTTTGGCGCTTTTGTTGGTGAAAAGCTTTGAATCGGTCGCTACTGCTGGCAATAGTATTGGTTTAAGCCATCGAATTTGCGTTTTCAAATGCTTGCTATAAACCAACGATTTGTGGTTGAATGCAATAAACAATAAATTTGAGTGAATCTGTTAAATAACAAACTATAAAATACAAAACAATTTGCATGTACGTAAGCGTTAACTAACAAACGATGATTGTTAAACATTAAATCTGAAGCAACCTGCATGAATTTTGATTTCTGTTTCGTTTTCATATATAAATATGATGATTATTATAACTCTAAATAAAGAAAAAATAGAAATAAATATATGCTCTTGCGATTAATTCTTATTTCCAAGTAGACCACATTTCATTTCATGAATCATTTAATTTCATCAACAGTACATTTACATATAATTATAATCATTAAGGGTTCAAATAATCAACCGAATGCAATAATTCGTTGTCAAAAAAGAGAGAGTAAAAAGTTTCGTGATCTGATATTTACAAAAATTTACAAATAGCTCGCGATAAACTGCAAGGCCGATGCGGTCAAGCTAGCAGCCGGCGGCTGGCTTATCACGTGTAATACTACTTGCAGTAGACTCCGTTTGTACTACTGGCTTCCGGCTTGTCCACGTACACAGGCTCGGCACTGGCTTTTCGCATTTTTAAATCTCTCCTCTATTTCGTACTCTCCTAATTTAGGCTGCGCACGCTGTTCCTTCTCATTGTTCAGTGCTTACAGAAAAAGAATGTTTAACATAGAACACCGTTCAAGCGAGGCCAACCGGACACAACTTTCGCAAAAAGGTAGCGGCCATTAATCCCTGTCAGGTTAGCTGGTGGATTTCCGGGAGTTTCTTTGGTTGCTTTGTTTCATTCGAAAGTAGCAACGAAATTGTTGTACATTGTTAGAAAAAATAGATAAATTTTTATTGTAATAATAAAAAGAGTTTATTTGGTTGGAGATATTGTTGGAGATGTGGCTGTGAAAGAAACTATTTTTTTTAAATAAAGGGTGAATTAAGATTTTCTATAAATTAATGTTGTAAAATAAAATTTGTACAATTTTATCGAATGAAAAATCGAATGTCTACAAAAGCTCTTTTCAACAAACTTTATAACGTAACTCTACATCAAATCTGTACCAATACTTATTCATCTAACTCGTAAAATGAACTTCGCTTAATAAATAATAAAAAATCAAACTATTCGCGAATACAAAAATTTTCAATTTACTCTGCCATAATACACTTTCGCAGCTTAAGGTTGGCAGGTTAATGCACAGCAGCCATTCGCTTTGGTAATTTCGTGTTGGTTCGTTTATGTCAGTGAAATGTTCCTCCACGTAAAGGCAGGATGGTCTAATACAGTATTCCACGTTTCTACCGGAACTATTTCGAGGAAACGGCCTAACGTCTGCGGTAAAGTCTGTCCAACGTCAACTGGATATAACACCCGTGTACTCTCGCTACTTCCACTTTCCATAATACTTTACTCGGGCAAATGTTAAAACTCGTGCCGAGGCAACCAATCCTTGCATGCACACTGCATTTACTTGCACTTTATGATTCCTGTGTGAAGGAATGCATACTTCCAACTACGTCACTTTGCACTCCAACTTTCCGCCATTTGTGCATTTATGAGTAGTTCTGAATACGAAAAGGTAGTTTGATGTAAACTTTCTTTGAACAGTAAATAGATACATTTTTAAAAAAAAAACGTTAATACAAATTGAGTTTTACTTTTAAGCTGAGAAGAAGCTACTGAACATAATAATTGCCAATCTTGTCTATTACAACGCTGTATATTGTATAAATTAATCATACTCTGCGGCATCGAATCTTTTATAGAACTGTCGAATTACAAATCAACAAAACCGCAAGCTACCAAGAACTAAATCAACACAAAATGATTTCAAGCGAAGGAGATGTAGGTCGTAATGCAGCGCTTCGAAAGCTTTCGAGCGGTAACCCATTGCACGTTTGGAGCACTGGTCAGTCCGGAGTGCGCCACTCGAAATCACTAATAAAACAGTAGATTCGCTTGGTGAATTCCCAAGCAAGCGGCAGAATGTGACTCGCTTGAAGAAACAGTCGGCCTGCTGTGCGTTTAGCCAGCGAGACCGTTAAATATCGAACAGAGGTCGAGCAAAAGCATTCGCTTGGAAATTTAGTAGCGCTAGTAAAGTCCACCTTCAGTGGGATAACAAGCTTGCGTGGAAATGCACCGTGCCTGCAACTTTGTGCCTGTCAATCATTGTTAAGTAACATAATGAGCCCTGTCTGGCTCATTCCTTCTCATGACTCTGTGAATCATGCTAGAATTACGGAGACGTGTTAATACACGTACTTTGTCCTCAGGGAAATTAAAGGGTTTAAACGAAATTACTTGCATGGTGAAATATGCTTTAATCGCTTTTGCTATTTAAACATATTATTATGTATTTGATAGTTGCCTCACTTTTTCTTATGACTATGTGAATCCTGCCAGAATTACAGGAACGTGTTAATACACGTATGCTGTCCTCAGGGAAATTAACTGCCTTAAACGAAATTGCTTGCTATGACGAAATACGCTTCAATTGCTTTTATCATTTATAAATATAGTTTCACGTTTACAATGAAATAAAAAATTCGTTGCTCCAAAAAGTATCCATGACGTTTTCATAAAAAGTAAAATAATCTACTACTATAATACAATTTCATTTCAAACGTTTCAATTAAATTATATTTATATTCCACTACAATGAATAAGTACACCTTATTCTTTACTTTAATCTGTAACAGTAAGAATGCAAAACGTGCATAATACAACAGCGACTATTAATCGCCGTCATTTGCTATATTGAAATTAATGGCCGCCTTTATTCCGTAATTCACCAGCTAGCTGTATTACGAGGTTAGTTTACGAGGGCCGTAAAATGGCACGCATGTCTTACTATAAAGCCATTAGCGAGTCTGCGATAGTTCAGCGAACGCGTGGCCCACGATTTGCGAAGATAAATGCCACCGAGCAAATTTATGGCCGCCGGCTAGCGAGATTCGGCGCGAGCTCCTGCCCAGACATTTAGTGGCCACCGATATATCGAGTATAAATTCGATTTCGCCGTTATGACGGCGATAAGCCTTCAATGCCTGCGTGGCTGGTAATGTAGTGTAAAACTCAATGTCGAAACGATAAAAGCGATCCGGGCATATTTCATGATAACCTATTATGTCTTTTTACGTGCGTCTCTAATGTATGCTTTCACAGTATAATTAACAGTGATTGTCAGATATTACCTGACTAAATATTATGATGTGGATTTAAGCAATGTGTACTTTGTTTATTAAGTATTTAGCTGCTGTTTATTGTAATTTAATATAATATTCCTTTGATTTGTTAGCAACTGTTTCATTGGAATATTCTGTACAAGAAAATGGGATTTCATTAGTAAATTCTAGTATTCGAATGATCAAAATCTCATTAACTGTACTTTTGCAGCGTTTGAACTTGTATTTGTATTTAAATAACTGATAACAAAAACATTTTTCACTTGGTTAGGTAAACATTAAACTAAACATTTATATCAAAAACTCTTAATCAATTCCAACGACTTTCGCTTCGATGTATTTAATTTATCGATAGTCGTGAAATTAACTCCAAGAAATATTGCACCGAACGTTTCAAGTTTCGGAGAAAAAAACTTTGGCGAACGGAACACCGGTGACTTCGAGGAATTTATCGCAGCGGCACTTGTCGCTGAATGAGCGCGAACGCTGTTCCTGTAGATCAGCGAAAAACAGAATTCCCGATCTCTTCCACTCGGTCAGTCATGGGATTGCACTTCGTACGACTGACTATCAAGTCTCGCCTAACTAAATCGAGGCCTGGCGTTACTGTCGCGACTCTGAAAGGGAGAAAAAGAGATTCCACTGATTCCCCCGACCGTCACCCTTCACCGGCGCAGTTTTGTAAGGTTTCGGATTCTCCTGTAAATCCGACTGCCATTCAAAGCTTTCGTAGAATTCCCCCGTTCCGCTGAGCCTCTTAACCGACTGCTATCGCACTTTGGCAGAATGGTACAATTCTTGCGAGTCTTAATCTAGTTTATGCTTTGTATAATGCTAATAGTATGATGCAATGTACTTCTAGTGCATTTAACGTTAATCTATGTCAATGTTAAAGCAAAAAACATTTTCAAAATATCGATGATCATTATAAACTAAGAAAAATATGAATAATCATTACAAACTTACCTGTCTGGAGGCAGTCGGGGTTGCTGGCTCGGAGGGTTCCTTCTGCTGAGCGATCTGGGTCTTCCGCCTCCCTTGATTCGCCGGTGGCTGCGCTTGTGGTGGCGTGGGACTTGCGCCGCCCCACTTAATGACATGAGGCCCCGAGTTCCGCCGCGGCGGCGGTCCCAATCTCTCTGCAGGCTCGTCCGGCGGCGATCCGAGGGCGCCGCCTGCCGGTGGCGTCAGGAACAAATGAGTCCGGTAGCCGTGGCTCTGGTGCTCGTGATCCGTCATTGACGGTAAGTAACCGAACTCACGGCTCCGTCTGATGGGCCCGCGCGCCCCCACCATCGACTGGCCCACACCTCGACCGCTCCCAAACCGAGATCCGGCCACCCCCGAACTTCCGCCCGCCGTACTGTAAGTGCTCCCAAGTGCCGATCGACCTTCCAAGCCACCACCACCGCCTCCGCCGCCGCTCGGGCCCTTCTCGAAGTTCTTGCGGAACATAAGATTCATGACTGACCCTTTTTCTACCCCAACTTCCGGATTAAAACTAACCCCCTGCCAACCCTCACGCACCCACCCCCCTTTCTCTCTCTCACTCGCTCACTCTCTTTCTCTCTCTCTCTCACTCTCACTCTCTCTATCGTGGCGATGTGTTTCCGACTCCGTGCTTGCTTCCGGCCGATTGAGCACGATCGGGATCATCCATTGAGTTCATTTGTCGGCTTCACCAGCGTACCGCGCACTGTCGAGAGTCCGGTGTGTTCGCTTGCGAAAGAAGTACTTGCACACCTGCTCGAGCGCGTTATGCTGCTTGATTGTCTGATTGTCTGGGGCAATGGCGGAGACTGTGCGACAGAAATTTTCAATCTGGTTAAGGCAGTAATGGGATTTTGACGATGATTTGGAATTATTTGCTGGAAATGTTCAGGGGAGGATCTGTATTGATTTTCGAAGGTGATTCTTTGATGAAGTGGTGTGGAAGGATGGATTGTAGTTTGGCGAAGGTAGCAGAGTTGATGCAAAAAACGAAGGATGTTTGTTTTTGTTTAGCTTACTTATTTGTAATTTTGTTCACTTCAGCAATAATTGTTCCAGAAGAAAGTACTTAAATCACAAATTGGATGCTATTGTAAAATTAATTATACTTGTAAATAGATTTATGAATGGAACTAGTACTTGTAATAAAGTGAAAAATTAATCTGACTAGTAATCGATGAGATCGATATTATTATTTTTGAACCGTGGAAAATCTAATACTATTTTTTACTTCTTCTTTTATGATTAATATTATTTATCTAGTAATCTATGAAATCAAATTATTATTTTAGGCCACTGGAAAATCTAGTGCGATTACTTTCTACAAACAAACAAAGCGATCAGGTGTGCAATGTACTTGTTTCCCACTGCATATGTTTTGGGTGAGGGTTGGGTGCAACGATCTGTTTCTGTCCACTGCATTAAGCCTTTGCTTCCTGCAGTTTCCGGTGTTTACTGTGTTCAACACCCCCCGAATAATCGCGCACACTGGGACATCTGTTTTCAGGCGATTGTGTTAGCATGCAATGCTGGTTGATCAAGGTTTATGCTAGTCAAATGGGAGGTAAATGTCCGGCTACACATATCATGCTCGAATCGCACCATTTTAGTGTGAAATCATTGTCACCGAAATCAAGGACACTTTCATTGGAATAGTTGGGTGTCCTTGCATTCCTGGACACATTCAAGTGCAACACGTGGTGTGCAAGTGTACGTGTGGACGAGTAATTCATGTGTAATTGTATGTCAGTTGTTGATACAGTTAAGCAATTAAAAAATTTAATTGAATAAGGTTGTCCCTCGATATTTATGCAGCTTAAAATTTTAATTATGAGAGGAGAATAACATTTAATTTATTAACGGTGTAAAATGCACAAGAAAACCAGTTTTCGTATATTTATGACAAACAATATTTCCGAATAATGCAATTGGAATTTAACTTCATCCAAATAAAGCGATTAAAAATTGGAAACTGGAGCTTTGCTTATTTGCTTATTGCGCGCTATTATGTCTTGATCAGATACGAGGATAACAACCACGTTTCGTTGCATCAACATGCATCAACGTGTTACTGATACCCCACGGATTTATGTCTGAATGGAGCTTAATGGTAATCGATCCTGTGGAGGCGGCCAATTATTGTCCAACGGAATAGAACGTAATTATTGCTTAGCTCAGCACGCATACAGCAAGATATCGAACTTCACGGTAAGCAGATTCTAACAGGCATTGTTCCAATATCGGCCTTCGACTTTAAAATGCCTTGAGGCTTTTATCGAAGAAATTATAATTTGAAAATAATTCCAAGGTATTTATATTACGTCGCCTTTTATTTGGTTATTTCGATAGCAATATAAATAGCTCATAACTATATAATTTAATGGCATCGTTGTATGTAATACTGTTTCACTTATGTTACATTATTAATTACTTAACACAATATTATGTTATGTTATGTTGCAGCACAATAAAACTAAACAAATTTTAGCTCCAGTTATTAATTATTTTTAAAATTATTTATATACATTTTCAAAGAATTTCTTTCGTTTCAGTACTGCGAAAATTTGTTGCAATATTGCTATGCGGCATTAGAAAACTCTAAGGCAAGAGCATCGCTAATACAACATTTCAAATGAAAAATATACATATCGTCAAAATATGTATACAGAATAATACATACATGTCTATAGCGCAATGATAGTGGTTGCACTCAACGAATATGGCGATAGTATGTGTAGGGTATCGCGTGCCAAGATGAGAGTAACAGAAATATGAGAATTATGTGGAGCTTCGATATTGATATTGCCTCTCCCGATGCCAATACTTACTGCCCCGGAACCGATATAATCCACTCAACCAGTCTAACCCCATCTATTACTTCCGCCGTGCACCAAAGCTTAAAATGAGCTTTCAATAATATTAAATTTATGTCAAGAGTGAAAGCGTAGAATACAAAATTTTAAAAATAGTAAATTAAAATACTATTTCAATTTTAAGCAAGTTTAAAGTTTGTTATTCGGATAATTATTGAGTTTAATGTTTGGTGGATCGTAGCTGGAAATAGATATTATGAAGATAGTTTTGTAACTAATATTATTATTATTAGTATAACATAATAATTTTATTCTAGTTTAAGTGTCACAGAAAGGGGCTTGCTTATTACGACCAATTCTACTTGCTGTTCATTATAATTGAATTGAATTCATTATTTGGGTTAAATCAATTTGATTAATGTAAACAATTATTTCATTAGTTCATTTGAGCATTATTGAAAAGAGAAGGCCATTGCTTGTGACTATTAATAGTTCCATTACAACATCAACTAACAATTGGATAATCCGATCTGTCAAAGCTTTTAAGACAAAGCGCCGTCAGTGTCGCTCGACTTCCCCGGCAGGATTTCACGCGGAACAATTTTGCCGATGGGTTAAGAATCCAATGAACACCTACGCGAGACCCGCCTTTCCGCTGTTCCACTGTCTATCGGCCTTGAATTAGAACGGTTCTCTCTGGCAGCAATTATTCTTCGTCCAAGATCCACTTGCGATCCGGCACACGTGTGGAGATGAACGCTCCCGCGTACGAATCATTACGGAAATTCCGAAGGTCCAATAAGGATGGCTCGGAGCAATTATTTTAGTGGATGAAAACGTTAATTGCCAAGTTTAATTGTGGAATTCGATGACGTTCAGGTAAAGGGATGTTAGTCTTGTAAATGAAGGTCGTATTAAACAAGTTGAGTTTTTATATATTATCGATAACTATTAATGTCAAAATCATTACAATGAAATATTTGCTTGAATTATTTTCTATTACTAGTCATTCGCGTATTCATATAGCCTTTCAGGAATACACGTTCTTGATTCTTATTTAATTTATTTAATGCGTCTTTTACTTATTTAAAGCAAATCTTTTGTCCATCACGTGACGATCGCGGAAGTCTCGAGGACGAGTTAAATCGACCTTGAGAAGTCAACGCTCGGGGCGCGTTCGGCCACTTAAAAGAGCCGGCGGACGTCCCCCGCTCCTTTCGTTCACGGGGAACTGACACATCTCAAGATTGAAAGCACTAAAAATAAGGGAATTGGAATAGCTGGCCGAATGCTTTTCAACCGGTGTTAGCGGATGGCAGACACATACGCGTTCCCTTGGCACTGGCAGTGCTCTCGCGTTATTAACGGATCGTTTCGCGTGCGCCGACAACGTCGACCAACAATAAAAGCCACGTGAAGCTACGTGACTATTTGCCCGACTTTAAAGGTCTCCCCGCACAAACAGGTGCCTTTTGTATTACGCTTCCGACCGGCGCAGTCACGCGCAACCTGAAACTTCTTATTAAACCGAGAAAAGCACCGTGCGAATGCAATTCTAGGGAAAAATGTGGAAAATAAATCTGAGAGAAAATCTGTGTATACAAGTAATCGGAATGATATGAAACTAATATTTTATTAACGGTTGACCCACAAAGTTATGTGTTCTCAGATGCAACTTGAATATTAGCACGAATTATTTCTTATCAATATTAATTAACAACATTACCCTTTTTACTTTTACCACAACCTAATAAATAGCGTCGATAAATTACTTGAGCCTTCACTATCCTTCATGATTTTTTTAACACCAAGACTTATTCCAATGGAAAAAGCTTTAGCTTCGTTTGCACTGACACGTGTGTTTTATCTTCTAGTGAAACAGTTCGTCATATACGCGGTAGTAGTTGTGTGACTAAAGCTTAACACGTGGAATCTCCCGCGATTGATCAACCGTGACCAGCTCAAGGACCTTCTATCTTGTCACGATAGTCGGTGCTGGTGCGAGCCACCCGAGCGGCAAAACCCATTTCCGATCGGTTCTTCCTCTTTGATGCTTCCTTCTCGCTTTGAGTGCTCCAATTGCCGCTCTCATACGTATAGCGCGCGTAAATGCATGCCTTCTTGACATGTGGTTTTAAATTTATAAATAAGATCTTCGGAAATTCTATTTCGAATTATTTTTTGTTCGTAAAGTAATATTATAATACAAAAATAATATATAATTAAAAATAATATTATGTACAAATATATATTCGTATATAATACTATATTGTTTAACGGTATGCATTCTTTTAAATGTATGCTCAAGATTTATTTAGAATATTCATTAACAAAAACTAACAAAAACTGCTTGAACTGTTTTCGTTACGAAGACGAAATATTCCTATTTATATTCTTGCCACCGCGCGTCCACTGACGAATGTCAGCAGGTCAACAGGATCCCTGAGTATTATGGGAGTCGCCCGACACCCGTAAAACGCCCAGTAAGTATGTGCTAAGCCTCAAGCCATTTCGCCCTCATTTTTCTTGGTCGCGCTACCAACACTCTTTCTGCTCTAACGCGCTATGGTCGTTTAAAGTTGATACCAAACTCTCGTACTGAACCACATTGGGAAGTGTGTTTGTGAAATTCATGCATTTATGTGGAAAATGTCTTATCTGAATTTTCTGGTATAGGAGAACTTAGTTATACCATTTTTATGGGGTTTCTTGAAGACGGAGAATATAAAAAAAATAAAAGGGTGTAATAAAATAGTTCATGTTAAAAGTTGAAACATTCGTTAGAAGTTTGGATATTACGTATTACGTAAATTTGGATATTACGTGAACTCGCGTGTTTCATTTGAGATATTACAATTATATTCATCATGTGAAACTGCTGAATTTGCTATTGCAGGATAAGATAAGTATGTTTGAATAGCAAAAGTGGAAAGGTTATTAGTACAAGAGAAACTATTATCAGAGAATACGTCCGTGTTATTGGACGAAATTATGTTGTTAATAATTGGTTAATGTTTGCTAATATTTATTAACATTCACATTTTATTTTATATTGTATTATATAATTCGATTGTAGTATTTTATAAATTTAAACACGAGTTATGTCTAAAGTTATGTCCTTGCGTGTAATAAGTTTCCCAAAATGTTTATTTCGAAATTACCTGTCTCTATTATTAGATACCTCTCGCAAATCTTTGAAGGACATCTTTTAGCATACAAATACCACCAAAAATTCCCCAAAATTCTTGCAATCTTCCAAGTCTCCAGTTTCAATTCAAATTCTATTTTTGTTAAACTGCAGAAGGAAAACCAAATTCCCTTTGCAAATTAATCTTTACGGTCTTAAAAAATTAAAATAACAATAACTTCGCCTGATATTAAACAACGTAATTATCCTTAATTTCCAACTATTCCAAACACTTTGTTTACGCGAGAATCAGCAATCAACGAACAAAGATCGCATTCGAAGTGCAAACGGTGCTTCCTCGATCCTTTAGCGTCGCCGGCGCTTCCGGTGCTGGAAAAGCGCGCGAGTTAAAGTTAATGCCAGGCGAAGCGAAAGCCCGAAGAAAATTCCGTCGGCGTTACCACAAACGAGCCACGTGGTCGAAGGAGAAGAGCTCATCCACTCAATTACGATGAGTGCCTAAGCACTTCCGGCTTGAACTCTCCAAGTAACTTGCTCGTCCTGGCAAGTCGCACTTCCACCGAACTATGCACGCCCTTAACAAGGACGAGACTTGAATTAATGACCCTCTAGCGAATGCTCGACGAGTCCTTTTTGCCGGAATGATGAACGCGCGGGAGTCTCGCACCTGACTGCACCGACACCGCCATTATTATTTCACATTAGCACAGTTGCCAGCTGTGCATAATCGGTAGTAGGTGCGAGCTTGAATTATTTGTCTACTAGTTTGCGTACTAGTTTGTTTGTTCGTCGGAGTTTCTCGATTTTGTCGTTTCTCAAGCGAAACTTCCGGCTTGTAATTTCATTTGGCAGCAGTGCATAATCGGCAGCATAAACGAGTCTGAATTTATGTGTCTGCTAATTTGTCTATTATTTAGCTCTTTGGTGTTTTTCGATTTTGCCGTTTGTCAAGCTAAATTTATGATTTGTAATTTAACTTGGCAGCAGAGCCTAATTTGGAGTATAAGTGACTCTAAATTATTTGTATACGAGTTTGCCTACTATATAGTTTGTTTGTTCACCGAAGTTTCTCGATTTTCTCGCTTTGTCAAGCAATATTTGTAACTTACAACTTGGCAGCAGTGTATCATTGGGAATGCGGCCGAGCTTGAATTATTTATCTACTAGTTTCTTTACTAGTTCGTTTATGCTATTTTGTTTCCTACTAGCTAGTTTACTACTTTGTTTGCTTGCCGGAGTTCCTCATTCCGAATTAGTGGTGGGTTTTATTGCCTTGCCAAACTTGTAACTCCTTTATATATTAAGTATTTCACTAAGTATATTTTCAAATAGTGGCTATTAAAAAAAACTTAGAAAACATTCACGTGTAAATTAAAATTACTACAGTAATTATATAAGTATAATTTCAAAAGATAGCGTATCACCCTGAACAAGATACCAATTTTGCTTTTCATATGTCTAATTCAGCAAACTAAAAATATAACATTATATACACATATAATTGCTTATTACGTCAAAGCAAAATATATTTTTATAGCACAACTTTTCCAGTTTTAGATACAGCAAAGCAATCAATAAATTTATCATAAAATCTAATACTCCAATAAATAAATCGTTGAACATTATTAACAAATACAACCATTGAAGTGTTATCATAAAATTGTAAAAGGATATTCTTGCAGAAATCCAACGCAGTTCCCGATGACTATGGCTGCAATACCACATACCCTTGCCCTTGATCGATCTACCGACTCATCGATTGCCGCGCGTCCCCGATAACCGTCGTGATTAATATTTGCAACTCACGTCACTCGCCTTATCCGAAGCATCGCGCGCTCGAACCTACCACCGGAGCCTGTAATTCCTTTGGTTCTTAAACAATGGATTCGCATGATGATACCTTCGTTTTGGGGAAAGAGGGACCCATTACGAGTATGCAAATATTATGTCTTTCATAAAAAAGAACACCGAAAAAATCGAAACTGGGCCACGAGCGCCGATGACTTGTTTGTTATGATCGTAAAATAAGGGTTTACGATAGCTAATATAATTAAAAGTTGGAAGATTCGTTCAGTTTAGGAAATTCTTTAATAAATGTAATTTATGTTTAATTAGAACGGTACTTTTTATTTGTTTATGTAATTTTATGATATAATGGAAATAAATTGTGTGGCTTTGGAAACCCACCCTTTCTTACCGTAAATTTAAAAATATGAACGTTAATTTTTGAAATCTATTAATATAGAAAAACAGATTTACTTAACTACTCCCATTAAATAGATGAAGATCCAATTTAATTAAATTAAAACCCGCTTTGCTTATTGATGGGTCAAATCTTATCCAAGCAAACTAAAACCGCAATTTCGATTTAATTAAACTCACTTTACACAAATCTCTCACAGAAATTTCCTTCCTATCCTCATTCTGACTCGACGCGAAACACACTCCTAAAATAGAACTTCTACCATTGAAAGACGATCCTTTAATGTGGCGCTGTGTATATATGTGTGTGTGTGTGTGTGTCTACGAAACTGTACGAGGCCACTAAAAGTCCCTTAATATAGCGGGTGAGTGTCACTAATGTGAGGTCGGCAAGAAAATGTCGTGTCGGAGAATCCTTGAGAGTAACCACGAAGCCCCTGTTTCCTCCCCCCACTCGCTCAACTCTTCCTCATGCACATTCAGACGGTGGCCAGGACAATTACACACGAGAAGCAACGAGCAATCAGCAAGGTTTGTGGCTGGGACAAGGACAAAAAGGATCAGGACAATTAATGATCGACTTGATTCGTATCAATCACCCACGCACCTTTCTTCCACCGCGACACCAAGAGGATCATCGATCACGCAGTTAACAATGATTCACATCATTAGCAAACACTCACAACTGAGGAAAAGCGATGGAAACAACACTGAACAACATTTACAATGCACGAAAGTTTAGAAGAAACTTCTCGGAATTATCAAGGATTATTTTCTACTGTTTTTTTTTTAATGTTTCGTCCTGGATACTTCACCTGGAATAGGCACAACTTTTGTGATACTGGGAAAAACACAAAGCGAGACACAAAATACAAAAGCTCGATAATTATTCGTTCACACTCTGATATTGGAGTGTGTTTAAAGATGTTGGAGCGAGATTTGAATCCATCAACACACTGGTTGCGAACAGTTCACAATGCTTGTGAGGCAAGACACAAAAGCTTGTCAACAGTCATTCTTTCACACTCTGGCTTTGAAGTGACTTTCAACCAGCCAAGTTTGACGTAGATCCATCAACACAGTGGAAACATAGAGCGTTTGGTCCTAATGTTCATTTATTATAAAAAATGAACACACTGCTTACGAACAGTTCGCAATATTTAAGAAGACAGCGATAGACAACAAAGTACACAAAAGCTCTTCGATAGTTACTTTTGCACACTGTTATTGGAGTGCGTTTGAAGACGTTGGAGCCAGGTGATTGGTTCTGGATCCATCAACAGTGATGTTTATTTAATTTAAAACATCAATGAACACAGTAGCTACGAACAGATCACAATGTTCGTGAGGAGTGTGCGAAACAGTAATACAAAAGTTCTTTCACAATTACTCCTTTCTGTCATCGGAGTGTGCTCGAATGTGCCAGGTGGTTGGTACTGGATCCGTCAACATACGAACACATGGATCATTTAGTTCTAATGTTCATTCAAGTTAACAAAAATCTACACAGTGGTTGCGAACATATCACAATACTCGAGACAGCGATAGACAATACACAAAAGCTTCTTGACAAACACTGTTTTAATGTCTGGTATTGGGCTGCTTTCAAACCAGGTGGTTGGTCCAGGATTCATGAACACATCAATGTCCAATTAGTTTAAAACATCAATGAACACATTGGCTACGAACAGTTCACAATGCTTGAGAGGAGAGTTCGGGACAGTGACGCAAAAGCTTCTTGGCAGACACCCTTTCACACTCTGTTCAAACGGGTCAGGTGTTTGGCCCTGGATCCATCAACACAGTGAAGACAAATGGCCCGTTTGGTCTTAACGTCCATTTATTTAAAAAAAAAACCAACACTTTCTGTGAACAGTTGACAATACCGAAAAGGAGAACGATAGACGAGACACAAAAGCTTTTTTATAGTCACTCTCTCACACTCTGTTTAAATGAGTCAGGTATTCGAGCTTGGATCCATCGACACATCAATGTTCATACAGTTTCAAACAAGAAACTCAACACACTTTCTGCGACCAGTTGGCAACTGAAGAGGAGAGCGCGTGACAGTGAGACAGGGTATCAACACTCAGAGCCCCCGATAAACTCTCAATACCTGGGAGGACTATCACTCGGCGGCACTATCACCGAGAACACGAGCGGCAGCGAGGCGTACTCCGTCGAAGCCGCCAACTCGCCAGGACGATTCACGAACAACACTAAAACAACTTGGAAACACGTGCTCTCCACGGTCGCTCGCGCGCGCGCCTTGATCGATGCTGTCCTATTGAAATATTCACGGCGAGCGTGCAACGTGTGCGTCAAGGTTCCTCTCCGGCGCGAGGCGTCGCGGCGCCCGACGGTGCGTCTGCGGTGGATCCTGCGCGAGCCGATCGATCAGTGGCGCGCCGAGATCATCGACACGCGCGCGTTCCTCGAGCGCGTAGAATGCGAAGGAGTGCTTGGGTAGAACCGGGAGAGCAGCCGACTGTCCCGCGGCGAACTCTCCTTGCGACTGACACCCTCGCACCGAGCATAGTGGCAGGAGGCGTCGCGACGCTGCTCGCCTAGAGCCTCCTCTGCCAGTCGCTTGACCGCCAGACCCCCGCTCGGAAATATAACATTCACCCGCCAAGAGAAACTGGTCTCTCTCACTCTTATTTCTCGGGGAAGATAGCAATTAGTATAAATGCGCCAGAAGATGAATTAAAAGAGGTTTCTTATGCACAGAAAATTTGATTAAATAACTATTTTAATTCAATTTTCATTCGAGTTATAAGTTATAAAATATTGCAATGCTATTATTTATATTTGTACCGAGTTATTATGTTATTTATTATACTAAGATGCCATTTATTGTACTATGCTTACATTGGTTATTCCGAAAATCCCTAAAATTTAAAGGTAAATTGTTAACGTGCGAGATATTATTCCCAGGGTAATAATATTTCAATAATATTTTCGTGGAATAATTTTCTTACATACACAATTTACTTTCCCCCTTTTAGTTTTAAACTCATGCGAGTGCTCATACAAATAATTAATTCAACAAGTCTTTGATAAGAATATGCACCTAGAAAAAAAACCCTCCAAATTTCAGCTCTTCAAATGCTCTAGCAATACACACAAAAAAACATAATCTAAGCTAAGGAAGACATGAAAAATAATAATAAAAGCCTCCTATATCAGTCAGCTGAGCTTTAGGCCTCTGCTCGGAGATATAACACTCCCTGAACGAATGCTACTATTCTCTCTCGCTCTCTCCTTCTCTCTCTGTGTCACTGGCACACTCGGCTACCTCTGCCGCACCCTCGCGCTACCTTGAAACTCTGTCCGACTTGGAACACTTTTTCCTCGGATTCTCACCGAGCGATTTACTGGCTGACACGCGCCTGCCATAGTCTTTCCCAGCTTGTCTGGCAGAAATATGCACCGAGAGACCCCTGTTCGTTTATTTACTGCGATTCCTCGGTTTTGTAGTGGTGGTTAACTTGTTTGGTTAAAATAGATTGTATCAAGAGAGTTTCTTGATAGTGGTTTATTAGTTAATAATTGTTTTCATATATGTTTTCGATATTCTTAATTTCTTGGTGGTTTGTATGACTTTATTAGTTATCGTAGCAAAACAATAGTGTAAAGGCGCTTGTTAGAAGATAATTGTTCAACTGTTTCAATAAAGTTATATTTCATTTCAGTCATAAAACTCTATTTTAATGATCCATTTAGTAATCTCTAAATGAGTGATAGTAATTTAAAATCCACGTTTCAATTATTTCATACTCGATCTGACCAATTCAAAAGAGCCAATATTGTGAACTTTTTCGTCTCTTCCTCATTCTTTTAAAGCGTGCATCGGGGATCGGGAATTTCCTAGGACTGCTTTCTCAGTGACAGGAGCGAACTGTAAACCACGTCGATCTTGGATATTTCAAAGTGAATTCCCAGGGCGGCTGAAGTAGAGTTCCAGGAGAACCGAGCCACTGGATAAATAAGTAGTCTGCGGCTGTAAAATACTTTCCAGTCGATGCAGCAAACGATCTCCCATAAGAAAAACATTTGTCGGCTATGGTTCTCGTCCTACTTTACTCGCGTGTATCTGGGAACTAAATTTAGAAACGAATTCGTCCTCCAAAGACAGATAAATATACTTTTCATTTAAAACATTCTGCAAAGTTTTTGTACATGCAATGAAAGCAACAATTATCTTTAAGTAGTCTTTTTGAATTGACTTTTTGAAACGGTTCTGATAAAAGTTTACCATTAATTCTAGTTAAAAGTTTTATCATTAATACCAGTTGCTGTTTTCAAAGTATAACAACCTTGACAAACAAATGAGCAGAATTAATATAAACAGCATGTGCTTTAAGAATACAGGAAAGCTCGTTAGTCTTTTGCTGCATTTAAATGTCAACTTACTTTCATCAAACATTTCTGTAGCTTTATACAACTAATTGCTACTTCATCTTTCATTACTAGATTTATGCAATTAAAAATATCCACCTACTGAAATAACATTTATACATTTGTTGTTGGGAACTCTAGAAAATACTATTGCATTCGTTTTCGTATTAAATTAACAATTGATTATAATCAAATCAGAAAAATACAACTTTTATTTCATAACCTGCATTTCAGCGGCACGGTTAGTACCAAAATAAACCGCTAGAGTTAATTTGAACCCAGCTGGTTCGAGGGAGGGTTCAGAGAGAAACGGGGTTTCCGGTGGATCGATAGTAATCTGACAGTATGGTATCCAATATCGCCTTGGGGGAAGGCAGCAAGGATGTCAACAAGAAAATGAGAAATTACTCTACCGCATTGTTACGATTACGTGTTGCCCGACGAATTGAAGCCATAAAAAAGGAAGAAGTTGGCGATTTACGAGATAGACGCGCTAGCGAAACCAGCTGCTCGCAGCTGGAAAAGCTTCTTGTATCGGCCACGAAAATGCGCGTTATCTCGCGCACAAAATTGTGACTAGAAACTGGTATAATCAAAGTGTTCACCTTTCCTTTTTAATTTTATAATCCTTTTGTTTAAACATCTGGAATAGTTTTTCAATTTAACAAGGCTTTACCTAGCATATTTTTAATACAATTTCATTACAAATTCATTTTTACCAACTCAGTTTCCTCCAAACTATGGAAACCTCGCGCTTGATTGCTTTGATTTAACGAAACTCCATTCGCACGCCAAAGCAACAAATACAAGGCGCGTTCGCGCGACGGCAATGCGTTATGCAGCGGAATGAAAGCGTGCGCGCGCGCGTGTTGGCACGATATCGCGTGATGCAACAGGAGGATGAAATACGCTGTATGAGGCCCGAAATAAAAGCAAGAAGCAAAACGCGTTCCCACGTCGAGGTGAATGCGTTAAATTATCCATGGCGACGGCACGCGACGCTTTATTCGACGCGCGTTCACTGTCCCGTGATTGTCGCGCGGCAGCGTCACGACGCTCTGCCAACAGTTGCGCCCTCGCGCCGTGCGTACGAGTTTTGGCAGCTGGTTCGTTTCTGCACGATTCTCGTTTATGGGCTAGTTTACTGATCGCATTGTCTTGGCAAGGAATCTGAATCGAAAATGGGTAACACAGAAATGCGTTAAAAAATACAAATTAATTTTTTTATTAATACTATAAAAATTTGAATTGTGAGATTTAAATTTTTATTTTTATAGATAGATACAAATGTATTAATTGTAATATTTATTATCAATACAAAATTCACCAAGAATAATTTAAAAATTTCAATAGCAACGAGCAGTGAGGCTATACTTTATTCAAAACCACTTGCAACATAGATGGGTGCAACAACATATCTGTTAAATCAAGTTATAGTTAACCAGGACACGAAATATTACTCGGGCGAAACCGAGTAGGACAGTTAGTGTTTTATAAACTATTGCAGTTCAGCCTTCACCGACAAAGAAAATGCTAATCAAAAATTATCAATGGCGACGAGAACGAAAGAGAGAAAGAGAGAGCGTCGGTCTCTATTCCTGGCACTGATTCGGCAACTAAACTTGTCTTGCGTGCGTATGAATAGCGCACACACGAGGCCTATGAATATCGGCCCAAGGTGCTGAGGGTAACGGAAAATGAAAGCGTTCATTTTAGGTTCATTTCAATATCGATCCATGTACTAAACTTTAAAATAAAAATATTAACAATTTCAAAATAAATAATGCGATTTATTAAATAATTAAAATATGCATTCCTGTTGGAACATCCTTTAACTCTTTAACGTCACGAAGAAAAATAAATTACCTTTTTATAAAAATGGTAACTATTACAACAAATGAAACATTTCATCCCCTAGAAAAAAATTTGTATGAAACTATTATTATATGTGAAAGAAATGAATTAAAATATAAAGAAATTGAATATAATGTAATAAACACTTAAACAAAAAGATCCACGATCAAAGGGTTAATAATGGCTACATTAGTCATTGCGATTTCATGAAGCCTACGAATATCGAGCGAAGGTGTCGAGGGTGACGGACGCGCAGGGTGGTCGTCGACGAGCTACGGAATGCATCAATCTTGACGCTCCCCTGTCGACTGTCGCCCTGGCGGAAGATCGATCGGCCTTGATCCAGGCTGCTTATCGCTCGCACAACGTTCTGGTTAACCCCTTTGCGTTGCGGTACTGCCAGACACGCGGACTCGGCTAAACCGACCGAGCCACAATCGCAACACCGCTCAACTCGAATGAAAGAGCGATACCCTGCCAACCGTTCCGATCCGATAAATCTCTCGTGTTTCCTCTCAGCCACTCTACAGTGACTAACGCAAATCCCTTGCCAGTCTAGTATTGCTGGCGTTATGATTCGATGTTTCCGTTCTTTATAATGCTATGATTTCCGATTTTTTTTTTTAGGAATGTGTCATATAATATTGTTGACAAAGATAATGTCAACGTTATAATGTAATATTTCAATTATGTATGATGCAGTGTTAAGAAAGTTATATAATTAATTTAAGAAAAAATGATTAACGAAAATATTCGGACACTATCATCATTAACATTACGATTACAATGGAAAGAAACGTTATTTTCATTACAGGAACTTCTACTTTTGATGTAATTTACTAATTAAATAACCCTAATTACGGTCTCCGCAATTAGTCTTAAAACATTAAAGTCTGGCAAATACTCTCCAAGTAATATCTCAAGTCATTATTCATTGCACAGAGGATTCGCTGGAGCACGAAATATTTGTCGACACGCTCATCTTCCAGCGCGTTTCACTTTTGCCCATGCAACGAGAGAGAGAGAGAGAGAGAGCGTAATTGCAAAGTGTAAGTGTTGCGTTAATGACGACGCCGACTCGTTTAATGATGCCCTTTCCATGGAGAACGTCGGACACAATGGGATGTTTGCTCGCACTTTGCACCGAGAATCCCTAAATGGAGATTAATCTTAAGACAGCATTGTACTGCGAAATTATAGCGACGCCCGTTTGTGACTCGAAGAGTAATCACTTCTTAGTCATTGTCCAACTACTGCTGGCAGTGAACAATGACTCCGACCAGACCAGTAATATCTTTCTGATAGGAACAAAGTATATCAATTAAATTCACATGCTGAACACGATAGAAATAATTAATATAAATAATAAGAAGTTAAAAATGCTTTAAATAGATAAATTGTATATTCTCAGATTAATAACGAACTTAAGACTTAACTTATTATTATTTACAATACTAATACTAATACAATATTTATTTATTATAATAAGTGTATTATCATTATAAATAAGATAAGTTCTTTATTAATCCTATGAACTACAAAGATGTTCGTCGATAGTATTAGTATGTGATATAGATTTTCCTTGCAACTGATTTTTCCACCTTCCATTAACAAAGTATTGTTGCTCTTATTTGAATATAACGGTTTAATAACACATCAAACCATAAAAACGTTCTGTAATCTTTCTCGGATCTATCGCTGACTTGGAAACAACTCCTGGCACGTCAGGTTATTACCGCATGAAATGCAACGAGTTCATTCCAGTAACCCAAAGTCTGTTGCTTCCATTAACCTTCAATGACATTTGCACACAATGCGGCAGAGACGTTAACGATTCTTAAGGTGCATCCTCACTGGGGCGATAAGGAGGATCTTTTGTTGCTCGTGCTTCCTGAATATTTTAGCATTATCCATATTGGTATTTTGCTAACTTTTTATTTTAACTTTTGTTTCTAACAATGGAAATGTTAAGAGAGATTTGTATATTTTGTAATGTTCGAAATAAAGATTTGACCGATCTCAAAGCAAAATAATTTTGTTAGGTATCAGACTCTTTGAATATCTGATTACAAATGAAAGCTTTGGTACGCACATACATAAACAATTGGTTTATGTATGTAGAAGAAAAAATGAGATTCTTTTACGGCCACCCCGCAAATTTATTCGATATTTATTCCAAAGAAAAAATTCCCCTCGACTTCGAACTGGATTTTTTGAAACTGAATCGCATCACACAAATCCTTGCAAACTCAGGAAAAACATAATTGAAAAATCAGAGCTGCACTAATAAAAATCTCGGAGAAAAGCTGCATTGGGCTTGCGCAGACTCGCAGCAGACGAAACTCTCCAAGAGAAAGAGTGCGCTGTCGTCGAAGCACGTACGAAAAACTCGAAGTACACTTCAATGAAGTTGAAGCACGCACGCATTGATTTAACGCCGACATTAGGTGGTGCGCGGCTGTTTTCATGGTTGGCTCTCGTGCGTCAGAGCGTGTTCGCCCAATGAATTTCTAAAGCCGATGTGGAAACACATCCTCCGCCATTCGGCCGCCTCATTTATTTTGAATAGGAGCGAGCGAGGTCATGGACTTGCGAGTACCGTCGACCAAGAAAAGTGCTCTACGATCATTAAGCATGCAAGTGTCTTCTTAAGCGAAGCTCGAGTCATTATGGGACAAAAATGAATCGACATTCAAAAATCGAAGTTTACTATCCGCAAAGTTGTGCAGGTGAACACAAAAGTAAGTGTATAAGTAGTAGAAAAACATTGACAAAGGTTTGCACACAATAACATTATTGTTATCAAACTATAGGCGATGAAATAGTTCCAACAGTAATTATAAAATTTCAAAAGGAATGAAAAGTGGAGCCATACGCTATTAAAAGATTTTTGTTAAAAAAGTAATTTACACAACCCATTAATCATTAGATTCAATTATTATTAACATTGGCAAGGAATGTTATTATTCGTGGAATAAGAGAAATAGTAACAATTAAATTAATTTTTCTAATGAAGTAGTACCCAGGGAGAGATTATTCGATATACCTTCATTAATAATTACAGTGAACTCCCTTAGCACTTGATGACCTGTGATTTATAGTCGGCTCGATTCATTAGAGATTAATAGGATATTAATGGGCAATATTAGTTTACCGCAGTGATTTAATGGTTGCCGCTGTAATCCAATATTCACTGGGTGCATTGTGTGTTTCCTGTCCTTTATTGGAATTAGTGAACATAATGAGTTTCATTTGCAAAAGCATAAGGTATGTAAGCAAAATTAATTCAAAGGTTGATTACCTTTACTTGTTTCTTTGTCCCACTTTGATGAATTTAATTTTGTTTACCTTTGATTTGGATTCAGAAATTTAAGGCTACAATATTTAATTTCTTGTGATTATGAAATAATAATAATTTTGTATTTGTTCAAGTACTTGGAAAATAATCAATTAAACCGACTGTCTATCAATGTTCTAATATGTATGAATGATTAAACTTTAAATAGACAGTTTTTCCTTCGTAGTTTGTGTTTTCGTATTTATTCAAAGAAATGCTGCACATTTATTTTCCCCGCACTCTGGTTAGCGCGCAAAAACGATTGACCAACTCAAACTTGTTTCCTCCGAATACAGGCTGCGCGCGAATATTTTCCTAGCGTAAGCAAACATATCCTGTTCATTCTAATTCAACCAAACAAACTTTTAAAACGGGCATGTCTGATTTCGCGCACAAACATTTGCACGCGCGCCAACACCCAAGAAAAGGAAACATATTCGGGCATACACGCGCACTGCTAGAACTAATACACTATTAGCTGATTTGTTGTCACTTATAATAAAAAGAGGATTTATCAAACAAAAGTTTCTTATTTTGTATTCCTGGTTTTTGTCATTGCGACAAAACAATTGCAAAAGTAAAAAAACCTTAATTTTTACTTTCAAATATGCAGACTCTCATAAAAAATCACAAGTATACATCTAACCGAATGACTTCCGGCGATTTTGAGCTGGAAAATATGATGCTTCTTCGACAACATTTCCTCCCAAAAACGACATCGGCTTCCCTCGTTACAGCTAGCGAAGGAATCGAATATGAAAATCGGTGATCATTATTTCTTCTTTTACGAGGTCGGCGATGCGCCGAGGAGGCCAGCGGAAAATAGGGAATGGCCTACAAACAGTTGGAAAAGCTCCACATTCGCTACTCGAACTTCGAATTATTGCTCACCATTGAATTGATGCGATAGCTTTGTGTATCAACGCGCATGCTCTGTTTCTCGTGGTAATACAGTGGGGAATTATAATTCTCGAAAACCAATATGAATTATCGTTATGCTCCACGGAAGTCGATTCTCAATTACACGATACACAAAAACAGAAACTTCATAAATATAAATAGAGAAAAACAAAAATTGATCGATCGTAACATTTTATAATCGATTGAAATAGTTGAGATGATAATTAATTATAATCCATTATTCATTTAATTAGCTAATAGATGTTATAACCCAAGTGAACGAAACAGCATTTACTTCAGTTAGAAAACTTATATATTTGTACTATTAGTTAAACTAGATAATAGAATAATTAGCGAATGTACACATTTGAAAAGTGAGACAATATTTAAACTGTGAAAAATACATCAGTATATATAGCGCTTCACCATCCTTTTTCAGGAGATTTCAACGAGTGTTGATATATTTCAAATACGAAAATATTTAATAACGTTTCTAACAAAATAAACATTGCTCTCTAACGAACGTCGAAAGAATCATTGAAGAATCTCGCAACGATTAACTTAGAACACCGCAATCTCCCGCAATGTCTTCTTCGCCCGAACGGCAGAAAGTTCCTCCCTGAATACGGAATGCCTTAATGCGGACTTCCCGAAAGAAGAGGATCGATAGTGGGAATCCCGGCGAGGACGGCTCTCGCGGAGGAAGTTAAGTAGCCGATTGCAAGAGCCAATATTGACTGGGAGCCGCAGAGTGAGAGAGAGAGTGAGTGAGAGAGAGATTTGCCTGGTTTGGCCATTTCCATTCATCACAGGACACATGTGACCTGTACCGGATTCCCCTGGCGATTCCAATTAATCCGACAACGCGCGCGCATCGCACACTAACACCCCGCAAACGTACTTCATAGCAAAAGCGTGCCGCGATAAAGGGGATTAATGGTATGTAGGAAAACACAGTGTGCTCTGAGTACGGAATTGTTGCTGCTTTACTATTATAAAGTGACTTGTTAACAACTATTTTATTGTCGGTAATTTAAGTGTTGACATTAGCGCTATAATTCTAGTGTTAGTAATTCTGGTGTTAATTTTACACAACACAGGGAGAAAATTAAAATTCGTTAACCAACTATAAATCATTGAGCGTAGAATGTTATCGGAAATGTTTTCACGCTTCGAAAGAAAAGGCGATTTCGAGTAGTCGGGGATTGTTTAGGAACGTGAAGCGTGCTAATTTTAAGAAGGCGTCGGTTCAAAGGGGGGCGCACTTGGCACTTGGCACGGAATCCGCCTCACACGGAAATGCTTTTAGTTGCGGTCCAATCGAACTGTTACCTTGATCGCCGCTTGGATACCGCCCTTGAACCTATTGGTAATTATCCGATGGGTGAGAATATTTTTAGAGAAACAAGCTACGTTTTGGATGGCTGATAGTTAGTATTAAGTAGTCAAAAAATCATTTACCAATTCTGTATTTGATTTAATTTCATTGTCTAAGTGTATGTGAAAATGATGATGAGAATGCCACCATCAATTAGCAGACGGTTCTGTGTATCATTATTATTCGCATAACGACCAACATACCCACCTTTACAACAAATATTATTATTGTTATAAATAAATAATTCTATTTTCCTATAATATCATAATCGCTTCCAACATCAATTCATGAGAGAATTGCTCATAAATTCTAGACAGAGTCATAATTGTTTGAGTACTGCTCATACCCATCTTTACAATAAATATTACTATTGTTATAAATAAATATTGTTATTTTTCCTGTAACATATTCACTTCGAACCCCAATGCACGAGAGAATTGCTCATAAATGTGTATTGTATAACCGCCGGTTTCGCTTCAAGTAGTTTCAGCTCCCGCGAGTATCGGGACGATGGATCACGAGCACCTTATTGTCATCTCACGCTGTAATTAACTCCTAAGTATAATGGAATACATTGTGCGGCGAACTTCGCACATGTCCAACTAGTTTAAGCGATTCCATACCGTCCCCAAAACTAATCTAGTCATATGTTAACACATAAACGTTGTTATACCATGCCATGCGAGTAACTACTAATAAACAGCTCGCGAAGTATCCTGAAAGTTAATTAATTATTAAGAAATTCGACTATATTAAGTTTAAAGAGTAATTTGAAGTTTAATTAATAACTAAGAATAAGAATAAGAATAAAGCCTATAAACTAATGCATTCAAACTATAATTAATTAAAAAAACCGTATGAGGCTGAAAAATGTCGTTTCAAATATCTATTGTGCGTTCCAACAAAGCTCTATGAAACCCTCCAACTTTATTAGTAGAAGAAAGTGCGTGCAGTTTCGCGCATTACGAATTCCCGCATTCTCAATCAGGAAGCTTTCCTCTTACTTAATATTCATGAGGCGGCGGTGGCGCGCGCGCGCTAAGGGAAGCCGCGTATCGGATAAGAGTGGGCGAAATAAATTACTTTCTTCGTGCAGCCGACATAAGTTTGCCGGGCAAAGCATAACAGCGTCGGCGGAGAAATATGCGCGGCGGAGTCCTACATTCTTCCTGACCTCTGTCGGCGAATAAACACTCGGCAAGCTCCGTGAATAGTTGTACGCGCTTTCGAATACACTCGCGTACGCTCATTAAAAATGCGCTAATAAAATAAAAATACTAAAATAATGAAATAAGAATAAAAAAATAATGAAATAAGATAACAGTCATCATTTTCCAGAAATGATTTCAAATAGTATTGTAAATTGTTTGTCCTGCCTGATATTTTAAGAGTTCTGATTTCTGGATTTTGCTTAGATTGTTAGCAGTGATTTGTTAATAAAGCTTCTGCCTATAATTCTTATATACACATGTGTAGCAAATAATTGAAAAGATCGACATTTATACATATAAAGATTTGCAATCTGGTTATTACTCCTATTTTAATTTGGAGTTCCTTCGCCAAAGGATGATAGTAGTTAAAAAAGCTTAACATAACTAAGTTACAAACAATAAATATTCATATGGCAAAACATTAATGAATAATTTTATCTATAATTAGCAAATGAGACGGCAAACGGAAATATAATTCTTCGATAGTATTTCACACGGTGATTCATACGTCACAGTAGCCAAAATCCTGCCAAAGGCACGTTTAACCTTCGAAAAGCGCCAATCAAAATATCGTCCGGATTAAAATAGAATATTTACAATTGCGATGTAGCGCCACATGCGTGTATAAGAATTATTGTAATAACGAGTAGGAACAAGCTGGAGTCGAAAAGATTCCGGCGCGTCTGACCAAGCATTGACTTGCACTACTTGCTCGCACCCCATATGTAGCCTGGGATCTTCAAGTACTACTTACTTTATTTAATGATACTTCGAACATTATAAACAATGAACTGGCAACGCAAGTATTGTATAATATATTTAATATGCTTAATCGGCCACAATTATTTAATTGTCTAACATGCTATTTAATAAATTAGAATAATAATGTAAGTTTCAATTGGAATTGCTACCACATGATAAAAACACAAAGTTGATGTTCACACTACTGCAAATTTCGTACTGTAAATGAAATGTTTAGTCAATCTACGACTGAAATTAATTCAAGCAACGACCAATCTAACAACTGCATGAGTGAAACGATTACAGAAAGAAGAGTGGAGGAATGCAATATTGCTATAGGGAGTTCTTCAATTTCAGAAGAATGAGCGCCAGCAAACTTCACTGTCAACTCAAAGGGTCAGGTAACTTTTTAATAGAGAGCTTCCTTTGCCAAGCAGTTATTACTTAATAAGAAATAACTGATATAGGCGAGCTAGGTCTTAAATCGATTTGCCGTCCAACTTTGGTGAAATAGAGTTTCAATGCCGATCAGCATGCGCTGTCTTGAAGGGAAGTCGCCTGGAAGGCTAATACCGCGATGCAAATGAGCTCGAAAGTTAGCCATTGTCGGAAAGTAGAAGCCGCTGTATGTATCGGCTCGGTACAATTCTCGAGTGGCATTGAAATCCAATTTCCCTGCCACTGCGGAGAATATATCTGGACTAGGCCGGACGGCTTACGTATCGACGTGAAAAATCCCGCGGAACTTGAGCCACCTTCAAGTCCATGTACTTTGAGTCACAAAGCCAAGGAGGGTAAATAAGTCGTGGCAATAATGGCCTCGCTATAGTACAATACAGATGTACAACGAGTCAAGGACGCGTGGCTTTTAGCCTTCGAAGTTTTCGAGCTCTCATTTCCTCGTAAGTAATACTTTCTCGCTGCGTAATATTACTGTTTAACACTAACCGTACCGGCTGTTTATACGAACCTATTTCTACCGCAAGCAGTCAAATGACAGTTTGTGAAATAAAAGTTACGCTTGTCCGGTTCGGGTATAGTTGATTGGTAATTTAAAATGACATTAAATATACGAAGTAACATTTACATAATAATAACAAAGTTCGAAATTTACATTCTCATTTTTAACAAGAACGAAACGCAAGTTTGTAACCAGTTAATTTACCGGGCGTTGGTACGGTTAGTGTTAACTTGAATATTGTATGTGAAGAAGTATTTTATCAATCCATACTGAATATTATTTAAACAAGTATTTCAATGTGAAAAAATAGATAATTGTAAGATTAAATTCATTCAATACCAATTAACATTAAATACTATCTGAGAACGTTACTCATCATTATTGCAAAACATGCAGGTATTTTAGTAGTAAAAAATATCTAATTGTACAATTAAAAGGGTTCAATACCAATCAATATGAAATAACATCTAATAAAATGACTCACCAGTGTCGTAAAGCGGGCAGGGCATGTATCCATAACGCTGCTCAGGGTAGACAACCGATTTGTTCCTCTGGCCGCTGGTCATCGTCGCGAACTTGGTCACGTACTGCAGGAACTTGTCATAGAAGAGGAGGATGGTCGTGCGGATTATCGTTGACGGCGCGTATCTGACAGAGAGTGGCAGGAATCCTGACTCGCCGGGCGCACCAAACCACCGGGACGATTATCCACGATAATATCCGAGATGATCGCGCATCATGCCGCACGTGCTTTCCCCCGAAATCATCCGAACCACTAGACTAGACTAACCTACGCTTCGGATTAACTAATTACAGTGCACAGCCAATTAGCAGTGACTGTTAAGAAAGAGGTTGCGCAGTTAATTAGGGTGGGAATAGTTGGGAAGCTTTGCCTTTTGTGATTCAGCCTTTCTGACGATTCTTATTCTTTTGCTTTCTTTCTTTTTGGTAGCTTTCACCAGGCTTTCCTGCCAGGTTTTTTCGCCCCTCAGGTGTAAGCTTATTTGGTTTACTTGTTGTTTCGGCTTTCTTTCAGGCTTTCGTTCTTTGTAGCTTTGTTTCTTGGTACTCTCGGCTCTGCCTGTGTCTCCTTTTTCAGCCTCTTATCCTTCACACGTAGGCTTATTTATTTCGTGGGCGGTGCTCTCCTTCTTTTAGATTAGCTTTTTCAATCGCGGTCTCCTTTTTCTACTCTCCCGGTCCTCCCAGTAACTCTTTCTTTCGCCACCTTATCTCTTCATTGTAGATTTTGAAAGATGTAAGTGCAAATTTGAGAATTTGCAATGATAATAATAGCAAAAGTACTGTTTCCTCTTTATTCGTAGGCTTACTTATTTCGTGTACAGAGTCCTCCTTCTTTTAGACTACCTTTCTCAATCCCAGTTTCCTTTTCCCACTCTCCGGATATTCTCAGTAACTCTTTCGGCGCCCTTATCTTTCCACTGGAAGAAAGCCTATCCTTGAAAAGTGCAAGACGGTTGTAAACTTTAGCAGATTTTGAAATACGTAAAATCAATTTCGAGAATTTGCAATAATAATAATACCAAAAGAACTACTTTTTTTTCGTAGGCTTATTTCTTGTTTATCTCGTGTTTGGCGTTCTTCATCTTTCGTAGCAGCTTCCTTCTCGCTCCCAGCTTCCTTTTCACTCTCAGTAACTCTTTCTTTCGGCGCCTTATCTCTCCAGTGGATTTCCTCCGCCGCCACGGCTCGTTTCAAAGATATATGAGGCCGGGCTTCGCCCGGGGAAGTGATGTTCTTCACGCTAGCTCCAAGTATTCCTTGTTACAGTGGAGAGGATCCTTCTCTCGACTACGGATCTCTTCTTTCTGCCAACAAGAATCTCTTCCGCTTCTTCTCCCTTCTTCTCTCCTTCTCTCGCTCTCTTTTTCTCTCTCGTGTATTCTCTTCGTGTGCTCCTTGACGCTCGAGGAACGTGTGAAAGTTCCGCTTGCACCGCTACTCTCGTTGTCACGCGCCTGAAACAGATCGCAAACTGTTAGTTGGATGTTTCAGAGATTAATTTGATATGTCGACAGTTATTGGTAATCCTTGATAAGATTGTTGATGATTATTATTGCGGAAGTGTAATCATTATTGATAATTATGTTTAGGTGAAACTTATTGTACTATTATTGTACTATTATAATTTTTCAATATTCGAACAGTTTTATTTATGCTAGTTTATATGTATTTAAGAAAAATATACAAATAACGTAACAGAGTATTCGGATCGTAGAATATTTGGAACATGTGATTTGGAGAAATAATTAAGTCATATGCCTGGATGTTTAGGAGATTAATTTGCTAGGTTTCCAACTAGTGGTAATCAAGGATGGTGATTACATTGGTTAGTGCTCGCGCTATGGGAATGCGCTTATGCTATCATTATCACTAATCATAACGATCATTATGAGACTCAGTATTACCAATACCAGTAAATAGTAATTGCAATTACAGTAGAACCTCTTTTGTATGAATATACGAATCGTATTATCAACAATTTTCTACTATCGAAACAATCTGTTATTTTATTTTCATGGGTTTTCTCGAAATATATAATATATACATTATTTTATATCTATTTCTACTGCAGTCTTTTCAATTTTCAATGTGGAGTTTCCTAGAAAAATTCCTAGCGTAATTCTCTACGAGATAGATTGGCTTTGAATAAACCGTGCTTGGGGAGCTATATTTCATCTCTGCCAATTATTCCCAAAAAATCCTGAAGGACTACTACGAAACCTAAGAAACGGGCACAACCAATTGCAACGTCCAATTTTTCCCAATTTTTTTGCAGCTTCTACTGGAATTTTTCTTGAGGAAGACTACCAGTTACGTATCACACAGCTGTAATTGGAATTAACTACAAAAACTAGAAATACAAACTAGAATAATTATTTCATGTTCATAGCATGAACGATTATTATTTATGTTGGATAAACAACGCGATGTAAAGTGTCATGATATAAACAAACTAACAGTTAGTATAGAATAAGGAAAATGCTAATGAAATTAAATGAAACTAATGAGCAATAATAAATACAATAAAACTACTTTACTTTTCAATTATTAGTCGATCAATATACTTGCTCAGTCTATTGCAAACTCATCAGGGAATCCTTATCACAGATAAGTGTGAAATGAGGGAAGCTCATTACGGCATCGATGATCGGGAGAGGGTTTGCGAAGCGGGCAGTAAAGGCAGTCACTAAATAGCCGGTGTGTGTCGCGCATCACACATATGCGACAGCGGATGGAGAGTATAGAACCGGTGCTCGAAGCGAGTGGCACTCCGCGCGAAAGCACCTCTCCACTGAAAGAGATCGGCTCCGATCTCCGTTTCATCGGATTACTGAGAGAGGGCGATATTAAATCTGGCAAGCGTCCCTCGTCCAGAGCGCCCAAGTTAGGTTGGAGCGCGCGCCGCATCGGAGATAATCATACCAAAAGCGAGTGACTCCGATCAAGCGCGTGGTAAAGATGATGATCTTTCAAAAGTGCTAAGCGATTGGATACTTCAGTGGATTTTGGAAAACGTAGGTAGAAATTTGAAAATTTGCAAAGGTATATGATAGATAATGATAATGATACTAAAACTAATGATATTAAAAGCGAATAACTTCGTGTTGGAAAGTAAGAGATAATTGCATGGTTCGGATGATTTTAAGATGAAATTAAGTCAAAATTAACTATTGTTGGACACTGTTATACCCTTTTTATTACTTCTAGTATTAAATATTAAGTAGATTAGAAAGTAGTTTCATTTTTTGACATCAAAATAACAAGAAAGTTAATAATTTAATCACCAACCCAACATAAAATCATTGAAACAATCCAGGCGAATGTCAGTTGCGGGCAACGTTCGATTTGTCACACTTTCCCTGTTTGCAAAAAACCACTGGTACTGCGTTTGAAGTTGGAATGAAGTTAAGAGTAGGCCACGGTGGCGGAGGCGTCCTGAAGAAGTTAGAAGGGCCGGACGAAGCACTCTTCAACTGGCCTTCACTTGTACAGTCTGCAAAGCTCTAAAGCTCGAGACACACTCGCTAAATTCTATTTCGTTACGAATTGCTTGATATTATTCAACGATCAAGCAAGTTCATTTCCAACGGATCGTTCTACGAAAATTTAACAACTTAAAACTAGTTGAAAACATATAAAAAAAATTGCGGTGACTGTGAATATTTAATAGTTAATATACACACGAATACATATTTTTATTATACATTTATATAATAAATATATTTATTCTTCATTAGTTACATTAATATATAACAGTATCTGCTAAATAAAACAGAATATTCCAATACAAACACGAATGAAAATCGAATTCCCCAAAACAAGAGAAAACAAACTTTCACTCTCGAAAATAATACTTCACTTTTTGGAACGTGACTTATCCTTTGAAGGTAAAATTAAGGACGAGAACACTCCTTTTCAGTTCTCGGTGCGACGAGCAAGTGAAAGACGGGAAGCGGAAACGGAGCGGGGAAAGACAAGTGGAATCCCTGGGCGACTGCAGCTTGCCAAGTTCGAGAGCGGCAAGATAAGTCCCGTTATTAAGCGTCGCTACTAATGTCTCGGCTAGGCCAAACGGCGCGTTAATTACTCCGACACTTCTGCATTACTAGATACACAATTTAATTAAGGCAATCAGCCGCAATTAACGGGAATCCCTGAGCCAACCGATCTCGGGCGAAGATATTTCGTGAGGAGAAGATGCTTTACCCGAACAATTATGCGAAGTCTTTCATTAGTGCAGAATTTCCCTAGAGTATTCACTTTAAATGATATTTATAGCTTGGAAGGTAGTATTTGTGCACCAACTAATTAGAAAGATTAACATAACAGACTTGTATTATTAGATTGAAGCAATTATATTTTTAGTCCTTAATTATGCAGTACAAAGCAATAATTATTGATAATACATTTATTGCAATAAATATTTATATTCTATTTCTATGAATAATTTCTTAATACAATAAGAATGTGTAATAAAGAAAATTAAGAACTGAACAATAAGATGTAAAATTATATAATGCAAAGGAAGTGCAAATAAATATGTGCACATGTGTAAACTTTGCAAAAAGAGACATAAAACATAAAAGAGAAATCCGTGATGTGTCGAATGCCGATTCATCGACAACGACAGGCGGTGCAAGCTCCGATGCATCGAGAAATCGATGTCAGCCGACTCCGGAATGTAAAATAAAGGCGACAATGTGCCTCTCAGCCGCGAGGGGATCATTCGGCCCTTTTAACCGCTCGAGTACTACGCTTTCACACCGGCGCCCTTTGCGACCTCTGAAACAACACAGCTGGCGAACGCGCCATTCAGGAGTCAAAGGGTGAAGCTTTCATTTGCAAAGCACCGAGAGTTCCTGTATTTGCGTGCGAAGCACATAGGATAATTTTGCCTAAATCACCTTACTTTTCACATTAAGCCTTATTACTCAGAAATAAAGAATAATATTTTTATATTCTTTAAGTCATAATAAACAGCAGTGTTTCCCCTTTCTTATGGAATTTTTTTATAATTTTAATACATGATTATCATTTTAAAAATAATTGTTATTGAGAACCCCAGGCAAAAGCACGCGTGTATCGCAAGGGTCCCATTTGCAAAACAATTGGGGTAAGCTTCGCCCAATGACTTGGACATTAATTGTTGTTATTAATTCGTCTCATGTTTCCGGCGAGACAACCAATTCCGGGAACATCTTCGCCTTGTGAATTAATGTTTCGTGTAGAAAAGCTGGAGAAATTAACCCTTCGCAGTATGAACTGCCAAAGTGCTTGGCTTGCGGCTTCGCGAAACATACTGAGTTTTGTGGGATTGAAGTAAGTAAGTTTCGTTTGAAGGAATGAGTAATTGTCGCTTGGTGTCTTCGTGAAAATTAGAAAGAGATCTAATTAGAAAAATTAGATAAATTAAGGAAAGAGAGGAACAAATTTATAAAATTAATTATTGGAATGAAACCTAGAGAAATGCTTAGAAATAAATATGTTCTTTCAAATTTACTTAATCATTCGATTTGTTCTGAGGACAAACTACGCAAGACTCAGCAGTACAAAACGCCTGACTATTTTGGACGAAGACCAAATAAGCCGGACTATCCGGAATAACAGCTGATAATTGCTGCCAAGCGATTAAAGCCCCGCTAATGAAATTAACAAGCGGGGAATGCTGGGCGAACTAGAAGCTGGAAAAAGTAAGACACGTCCGTTGGCAGCGGGTAGAAATTTTGCAATTTAATTAAGCACTGCTGCCAAGCAAGATGTATCGACGATTCATTTGCTACTCGATTAATCGCACGTTCTTCGAGCACCACTTCGAATGATCTTGTTCCAATCGTATCGATTAATTCTCCCACGATTGCGTGGGAGTTTTTTCTGTATTGCGGACTAATTTATTTAGTACTTAATGAAAATAATTAATTTCGTGCGTGTACTTTAAAATAAAAATAAAAAAATTTTGAGGTTTTATGAAATATTATATAATGAATTTGGAATACGATTCGTAATAAAATAAAACAATGAACTAATAATATCGCTAATAAAACTTCTGAGAGAGCCAAGGTAAGACGGTACAATAAAGCTCGCGCGAAAGGAGAGTCCAAGTGTTAAAGCATAATTCGGCGAGCTTCGGCTGGAAATTCGAGCGCGAAGCTTTAACCTGGAAAGACGGATTCGAGCGGAGCACGTTTAAGCGCAGATTTATCGTTACCACCAATCCACCGGGAATTCCGCCGAATCCGCAAAGTTTCGCATCGCGGCAAGCTTGTCTATGCGTACCTATTACATCTTCGAGAGGTACTAAAATTAGAAATGAAAGACGTTGTCTTGCGATAGTAACGTCAAAATATAAAACTATGTCAATATTCTATAATATATGAAGAGGACTAATAAATTTAATGGGCAGTAAAAAATACGATAAAACAGATGTATTTTTTAATTGTATGACGGCGCAAATTATATACTTTAAGTTGTTGTATTTTTGAAATCAAATAGAGAATATTTTTGACTTTTGCATTCGAATCCTAGCAGTTAAAAACAGCACATTAAAAAAAGTGCTAACTTCAACAACAACTATTTTAAATTTTCAACAGGGAATTTTCTTGAAAATGCGCCAGGTTTGGAATACGACTTCGAAATATATTTGAAAAAATTCCTGAAAAAACAAATCAACACCACAACTACGTTAACTAACCCTCAGACAGCCCTTCGAACGTGAATTTCTCTTCACGCTCCACTTGTTTAGTCAATCGTCAATAAAGCAAGCGCGTTTAATCGTCACACGGCTGAGTGATCTGGTTTCTCTGACGTAAATCGTACTTTGTATATTTGGCCGCGGAAAACGAATTTACTAATAAGTCAAGCTATAAATGGGACAATTTTTAATGTGGTGAATTTTAGTTTCGAGAAACTAACAAATAAAAATAATATTTGAATGTTTCGGATTTAACATAATCTAAACTATTAAGGTCAATCAGTAGATTATACAATGAAAATATTTAAACACATTTTCAATATCATAAATAATAAAAAGAAAACATCGTTAGTAGTAACTATAATATAAATACAATACAAATATACCAAACTCTATACATTTGCTTTCCATTTTTCCTCTTTCTCTCCAAAAACGTATATTTTCCGTATATCACTTAAAGAATTAAATCAAAACCATACATTAAATTTCGCCATAGCCAAAGTCTAAAATCAAAAACTCTGTTTCAAATTCAACCATACTCAAACTCTTAATTCAAGAACCCTGCACTAGAATTCAGCATATCCAAGCAGTTCATTCAAAAACCCTGCATCGCGATTACCACAAAGATACTCACGAAGGCATACAGCGCGCATCACCAACACCTGCCGCGTACCATCCTCGACCACCATGTGTCTGACTGCACGTGTCCCACACTACTGACGAGACTTCACCGACCGCGCTTGACTCCCCGGGGGCGAGCCAATCCCAAAAGCTATGAGCACCAAATGGAACCAGTCCAAAGAATACATCGGCCGGGACTTAGAAACGTCGACTATCTTCCAGAATTTCTTCCAATTCCTTCCAGGATTGTTACGTGCTTTCACCTTGTCAGCACCGCATCCACCACGTGGATGACGAGTTTGCGACTGCCGCTTCCTTTTGCCCTCTCTTTCTCTATTTCTCTCTCTCTCTCCCTCTCTCTTTCTCTCTCCTATCAGCGGGTGGAGTTGCGCGTTCCTTTCAGTGACGGCGACCCGGGGTCTCTCCTAATGACTCCGATCGACGCGCACACACACACACACACACACACACGCGCGCGCAGAGTCAGTTGGACGCGCGCACTTGACGAAAGTGTAAGTGAAGCAGGTGCAAGTGCGCGCGGCGGGAGTTCCTCTCGCTGCACCGGTCGACACTCGACTGGACCGCGTTTCGGGGGCTGAACTCTCCGGAGACAGAACACCCCCGACGACGCGAGGAGTGTGCGGTGGCCAGGGGGCGCAGGAAGCGAGGGGGGGGGGGGGGGGCCGCGGGAGGGCAGACGGAGTATACGAAAGGGTACGGAAGGGAGTCCACTGCGGGGCACTAGGCGAGAGAGACTAGGAGAATTGTGCGAGAGAGGGCCGAACGGGAGAACACGTGCAGTGGCGTAGCATGCTGCTTGAAAACTTCTAGTTGAGTGTTGCTTGGCACATACTACGAATTTTATAATGTTTTATTAATGTTAGGAAAATCGAAGTTTAACTGTGGATTATTGTAGTGATTATTATTGGAAGATTTTTTTGTTATTAGTATGTTATTAGTAGAGTTTTATAAATGTTAGAGAATTCAGGGTGAATTACATATTTTGAGTAGAAATTATTTTAGGAAGATCGAGACACATGGGGATTAATCACTCTTTCGGTAAACCTTGTTAGAGATATTTGTCAGCGTTAATATGGCAGAAGTAAAAGAAGGCAACGAGAATTCTCAGTACTTTGTACAATACGACAAACGCTTTTCAGTAACTTTTACCCTCATGCGTCGAACTTCGTATCCACGAATCCTGACAATTAACAGCCCCTATTGTTTATACTAACGACCCTGCGAAAGCGTACCCTCAGCGAACACCGCTGTCAATAAATGACGCGTCGAGCTTTTGTCTTACTTGTACTAGTTATGAGGGAGGCGAACACGAGGGGTTGTCAGTAAGCGCCCGATTGGTAACCGTTGATTCGCGTATGTGCATTATCGACACCGCATAATAGCTATTGTGAATGCTGAGGCATTATGGATCTCCCTCGTCCTATTGGCAATGCTCGACGGAACGTTTCATTGGCGTTTTATGGCGCTTTGAACCAACTGTTATGTCATATTCGCATTCCACTTTGTCAGAACGCGTTCATAGTGTATGACAGAAATCGACTTTGGCTCTTGCTTGTCTTTTAAAATAGAAACATTTGGAGTAACAACTTTTTTCTCTTGTTGTATCAGGGCTGGTTAAATATTTGTTTAAAATTTGATTCTTCTAAGAAATACAAATTAAAATATATCATTTTTTGTATTGTTATGTAAATGTTGTTTTCCGAAAATAATATTTAGTTTATTTTTCTTATAATCGTAGGACTAACTATATAATAAAATTCCAGTACATTTAGTATTAAACTGTAATGAAACCGGATTATTTTAACAGTAAAGATTTCCCATAAAACAGGTTCCATTGTAACAAAATCTTTAATTCAGTTTAAACAACAGGGAAACGCCAACCAAACTGTACAATACGCTGTGCGTTAACTGTTAAATTATCATATATTGTTCTACACAAATCATTTTAAAATCCACCTACTTAATTCAATATTAATATTAATGAGCTTGGAGCGTTTCCTACAACATTACCACTTGATTCTTATCAGAAAGTGGCACAGTTCGCACAGCACTCGAACACCGAGCAATCCCAGCTGCTCGTCTTAAGCCAATCATACTCCCAGCGTGTTCCTCGACAGGATTCCTTAAGTACATCCGATATTGAATGTCCGACTTCAATATCGCCGAGTTCAATAAGCGCGCCGATACTTACGAAACTACCCATTAAGAACGACGATATTTATGGTGCCGGGCTTTCGCCGATACGAGTTTCGAGTTCGAGAGTCAGTTTTCCGTGGAAACGAGGGCGAAAAAGGGTGATTCATTTGCCTTTGAATCAACGCTGTCGAACTCCGCTTTGTACCGAACTTGTATACCATTTTTTTAGAGATGTATGTGTAATGTATAAATAATATATTATATTATATTAAATATATTATGTATATAATTAATGATAATTTATACTCGACAGTGGGGATTCAAAGACAAGTGCACATTTGCACATGTATCACAGGGTTGTGCATTTCCGATTAAACCAGCACTCTCCAACTCCACTTTTCATTAGACTCATATGTATTATATTCGGTTTGTTATACACATAATAATAAATATGATACAAGCATAGTATAAGACATGCAGAAACAAGTTCAGAACATTTGCATATAACTGAAATGATTGAAATATATATAATTATTCTAGAGCAGAGAGCAGTGTAAACCTGATAGGATGATAGCGAGAAAGCGTAAACCTGATAGCGTGTTCGTGTTTCAAAAGCAAATGGACTATCTTATGCAGGATGACGCATTTTCATTTAAATCTGCACTGTTGGCATATGTTTAGCTGCATATAATTAGCTGAGCGACTAGGAAATTCGTTAATTCGATATTTGATTGACATCAAATTTGAACTACTTGTTAATGTTTAAGGAAGGATGGGTATCAATTTTGAAACATTTCTGATAGTGATTAAAGAAAGTAGAAACATAATTTAAATGATTTCTAGATCACTGAAATAATGACAAATTCAGAAAAAGAAATTCGAAGGGATCCTTTCAAATAATTTCAATGACAATACAGTTAATCAGATATAATTAGAGTTCTCAGTTTCGGTTTACAAAAATTGAAAGCTAGTTAAAATTATTTCATATATAATAAATTTATTTCATAACCAAGCGTTTGATCGCTTACAGTAGAAACAGCTGTGTTAGCTGTGATAAAATCACAAATTACCCCTCTCTATAAAACTCGCAATTATCACAACAAATGAAAAATGTCCAATCCCACAATAAAGGTATCAAATCAGCAATAACTTTTTCCATTTTCAAGAATTCATTTCCTTACAATTCAAACAAACGATAGATATTTTCAAGAAATAAGTCCACAATTCAAGCGTTAAAGAAGAAAGTTCCCTTTTAGCGTTAAACGAACGGGGTTGCGAGGGGGGTGCGTGGAGGATACGCCACTGCGGGAGAGCAATAGAGAGGGAGGATGCTGCGGATGCGGAGCGCAGACTAGTACATATTCGGGCCGAGTAGCGCGCTGCGCATTTCACCCCCCTGGCCGCTCCGAAGCCTGGAAGGGAGAGAGGAAAAAGAGAAAGTGAGGGGGTCTGGAAGGGGGTTGGAAGGGGGTTGGAAGGGGGTGCGGTCCTCCTCACAGCCCCGGCGAGCCGCTACGTGCACGTAGTCGCACGTAGGTATAGTGCGACGCCGTATTCCGGAGGCCCGCGCGCCACCCTTCCCGACCAACCCTCCCCAACCCCTCGCAACCCTACCACGAAACCCCCTACGCCGAGCCCCGATTCTATGTCGCAATGTATCTGCAGTCGGAAGCCGAGACCCCACCGTCGTCCCTGCCTATATGCCCTTCAAGACGCGTCCACGATCCTTCTCCGGTCTTTACCTTTGAGTTTCTTATACCAATGCCACTTTTTTCGAATTAGCCATTTTTGATTTGTGTCATGTGTGGAGAAGATGATTCCCACTGGATTTATCAAGAATCGAAATCAGTGATAGTTGTAGCAAGTACTAATTTTTTTAAATCTATCTTTAAAGGTGATTGTTAATTAATCATTCGACTGGCTAGAGATGGATCTTTTAGATTAAAAACTGTAGATTTTATATGCGTTTCTTGTATGCTTTAATGTTCTTTCCATGTATGTACATCCAAGGTGGTGTGAATACATGAGTCAGCCACATCGATATTAGTTTTTGTATACGTAATTGTATTGTAATTGTCTTCAGCCGCAGTATTGCATGCAATACAGCAACTCGTCGGTGTTTTGCCCCTTGCATGCCTTAGTTGCGTGCTTCATATTGCACGAAATCAGGCTAAATGATTTATCCGTTACACTAAACATAGCTATACTTCTATTCTAATAATACAAAGAGAGAAAGTTTTTGTGTGGGCGTCCAAGGTAATCCCAAAACTTATATAACTGATTTGGATAATTCCTTCGTTATTGGAAAGTATACATATAAAATTATGATCGAATTACTTTGAAAACTATACAAAAATATATAAACAAGAAGCACTTTCAGAAATGTCTTGTTGCAAAATACCATTACTATTATTTTCAGCCAACTATACAGCGCGCCTGAACTTAGTATTTTGAGTGCACTCAAAATTGTCCAAAACATAGATAAATTTGGCAGGAAGCAAGTTTACGTGACTCTGACCTAAACAAAACATTCGTGACAGTATTGCTGATCATGTGCAGCCTGCCAGGAACTTGGTTAACGAGAAAAGCAAATTCTGCCAAGGATTTCGGAAGCGTCGGCAAATTTTGGCTCCGACAGGCGCATCCGATGCAAATGTTCGGAATGTATAAGAAATGTGGACCCCGAAATATCGGATATATAATCGGACTTTCTTTTTTGAGTGTGTGTCAGGTAAATTCAAAGAATGGATAAAATATTTTCAAACAGTTTCTATAATAATAATACAATTATTATTGAAAGTATTTGTATCAACAATATCAATAAACATCATTGTATATTAATTGCGTAATACGAATAAGTATGGTTTTCCATAAAAACGTCATATCTGTGATCTCAGAGATTTTTTAAAAAACAAAACAGTAATGATTCTCGATGAAAAAATATTTCTTTTACAATTAATGTCACTTATTGTATTAACTTGAATTCCAACCCTTTGCAAATGCTGGATGAAATTTGTGCTCGGGAAAACTTTGCGCGCCAAGTGCACACAGGAGCGGATACCAAGATGCCAACGTTTTTTATACGTCAGAATCACTTGTGCCGGGAATGCACTCTGTCGTAAAAAATCTCGGCGACGAAAAGTCTGCCGAAGGATCGCGGAACATTGGCAAAGCGAAATGTGCAATCCCAAGGATTCCGGAGTTCTAATTTGTTTGCATACTGCATAGATGCCAGTTTCGACTACGACAACTGGGCCGAGATTTTTTGTTCAATTGGATCATTCGACAGTAGTGTACAGGATTGTATAATACATTATAAATATTACAAATTTGGGAGACTGCCAATGATATTTTACAATTTGTTCAAACAAGAACAATAACACGAATTTTATGAGTCTTTCTAGGTGCCTAAACAAATTAACTTTTTTTTTTGCTTCTTTTGAGCATGCGTTACTAAGTTTTATATAAAGTTTATAAAGCCTATAAAGTGAGTATATTTAATACAAAAAACAGGTAATGCAAGCACAGATTTTTTTCAATTAAATCACACAGCATTTAATGCACTAGACCTTTTAAATGTATAAGCAAAATAATATTTATAAACAAATCAATGTTTCAAGTCATAAGTATTCTATTACATATTGCGATTTAAAAGCAAGTGACTCAGTCTGTAGGTGGAGCTGCAGAAGTCTTTCAGGATTGACTATAGTCTGGCTCTTGAGTTTGTTGCTTCTTTTCTCAGCCGGACGAGCCAGCCCTTTGTACGCACCCTTAAATGCGGGTTAAGAGCGGGCAACTCGTCACCGCGCGACTGAAAACACTGGCGCACCAGCATCACTCGGCGAACGAGGGCTTTATGTGGGCCGGCATTCACTTATTGTCTACTTCACCGTCCTCTTTCTCTCCAGTTGTCTCAAAAGCTGATAGGTTATTGTCTCTGACTATTATCGCAATCTGATCCTCGCTGCAATCTCTAACGATTTAAAAGCTAATCTGGCTGCCTTGCTATACACTTGCGAATGATGCATACTGAAAAGATTCCGATATACAAAATGTTGATATTAGACTTATCAAACTGTTAAAATGAATACATTTTGTTGGTCCTATTTTTTTTCAAAGATTTCGTAACACTTATTAAAGAAAGTACAGTAACATTAATAAAAATATATAAAAATAGAGTTAAAATTTCATCCAGTTTTATAATGAATAATCGAAAGCCCACCACAAAGAGTGACAGAGTATACTTGAGCTTTGTTTACCGACTAGTGACAGAGTTCGATACGATCCGGTGGCCAGATTAATAGAATCTCAATGACTGGTACAATCGGGGTAATTGTTTGGGGGAATCGCGGCCAGATCGGCGTGTTGCGATAGCTGTCAGCGAAACATTGGCGAGAGCAAATGGACACAAGCTTCCCACAGGCAAAACTCGACGGGCGTCCAAACGAGTACAATGCCACGAAACACAGCTAACGCAGACAAATTTACGAGGCCGCGCGTCGTCGGGGAAATTATCGGGTGAAGCGCTTGGTGAAAGCTCCCCGGAACACAAAAGCGGAGAGGATATTAAGACCGAGCAGGGTGCGAAGCAAGTTCAAAAGAATCATGAGCGTATTTTACTGGAGAGAGTGGGAATTTGATTAATGCCAATGGGAGTTTTGAAAATTGCCTGGCAGACATTGTAATAAAAATTACAGTCTTTTCTAAATTAAAAAGCCTGTTTTATGTGGTAATTATTTGTATCTATTAAGGTATAAAAAAGAGAAATCAACCGATATATTTTATTACACTTGTCAAGCAACAGTTAAACGACAGTGGTAGTAAAATTTAAAAGGTAATTAAAGATGTCTTTAAGAACCTTAAAGTACGATATCGATTTACTTCGAGGCTGGATCGGCATATATCTCACCAGCGCAAAACTCATACCAAACTCTTAAAGACACACTCGAAAAGAGGGTCAGCCGATGCGAAGAGCCAAATCCAAGTGATCGGGCGCGTTAATGGAAAATCTCTCGTCCGCAAGCGAACAATCCTATTCGTTGGCGAAAGAGGAACACCATTTTTTTCTGGATTATTTATTGTCTCACTTAAAACCAGCAACGTTAACATAACGTTTGCATTTGATTGAAATGTTGACAATCTTACAGGAATTTGTTTGTTTTTTAGTTAATTGATTTTAACTCATTTAATTCATTGAAGTAAAAAAAAAGGCCGAATATTGAGCATTGCTACAGTTTCACCAAAGAGTCATGTATAGTTTTCAGAGCGCAGAGGTATGCAGTTGGTCACAAAGACATTCGGCCGGAACGAGAAATTACGGTAACAATTTACGAGGTATTTTCGCCACTTGCATATCGCGTCATTCTCTTTGGACCATCTTTTCTCTACATATGTAATGCATTTATCTATCCACACCGATGAATGTTCATTTTGTGGCTTTTACAGAAAATAATTCTAGCCATCGCAGAATTATTATAAATCCATTTGTTAATAGTTTACAAAGTTTACTTGACAGGTAAGGATTTCAAGAAATAATATTGTAAATGTATGGAAAAGATTATTTAACAGATGTGATAAAGAATTAAACTAACAGAAGCCTAGCAAATTATAATGTAAAAGTGATTACTGAATGATTACGAGCAAAAATTTTGAAACCTACTGTACCGAATTCGCAGAAGCATTTCCAATCAACTAATGAACATTGGCTTCGAACAAAGCTCTGGAAAGCGAATCGATTCCTCATTTTCCAGGGACACCTCTAATAAATAGAAATCCTTTCAGCAAGCGTATGAAAAATACAGCTGCGTGTTAATTCGGCGCGTGCACAGCTTTTCAATGCGCCAGAGTAATATCCGGAACTGGCCATGATAAATCGACGCTATTTACCAGCAATTCTACGATATTTCCGTTGTCCTCGAAACAGACTCGCATTTTTTCAATTACTTCCCTGAGTAAACACACGTTAGTTGCAGCTGTTCTGCATGCTGGCACAGTGGCATAAATTTTCGCGCCATTTACTTTTACCGTCATCGTATTATTCCACTTAGCCTTTAATTAAATGTTTAATTAATTAGCACATATATTGTCACTTTTCCCAAAAAGCCCATGCTTGATTTCCTTTTTTTTAAAATTGAAATCTCCTCATCTAATTGACTGGTAATTGAAAGCAGGGTTCATTCTTTTCGTTGATAAATCCAGTGTTAATAAAATTTCAATAGAAGCAACATAAAAGAATATGATAGTTATTAAATGCCAGTTATTAGATACGAAATGCCACTCGGGCGTAGTCGTCTGGGATAGCTGGTATCGAAATAAACACAAACAGAGAGGTTCGAAACACAGATAATTCATATACTAATTCAACACTGTTATGATTGCTGGAACAATGATAGAATATAATTCGGTAATCACAGTTACAAACGAAATCCACTCATAGAAATTCATGTGAAACAACAATTATTCATGTGAAAATCTTACCTTGTTTTTGGAAGAATGAATGTCCCAGTAATTAAACTTCCTTCAATCGATCAAACAATTTTCCATTTAAAATGAGATACTTCGATCTTGCGCCGCATTCTTAGACTTCTTTAACATTTCAGCTAGGCTTTCACAAAGTTTCGATATGAAGGTTATACTATATTCCAAGAAATTCTCAAATTTCGCGAGAGCGAAACGACGCGACGCACTTGTAATTCATTCGCCAAGTAAGATTGTCTTCGTCACTACCGACACCTGGCGTTGATCGATAAAAAGATTCAGCTAATAAATGCTAATACAACAATCAAATAAGAATGAAGCTGCAGCTTCATGCAACTACGACTTAGAGCGTCTTCATTGGACAGGTATTAACCCTACACTGAACTATAGCACTTTCACTGTTGTGACGTTGGTGTTGAAGCGCTGTAATTCAAACCCAAAAGCATTGGGCTAACAAAACCAACGCTTTAACTTTCGTATGAAAAGGTACCTTACGAAAAATACTAGTCCAATGCTAAATCTGAAGCACCTTATTGGTTATAAACGATATTAAAAGTTCGATTGCGATTTATCGAAACTAACCTGCCACCAACGCCCGGCAGAATGCGCGCGCCTGCGCAGTAAGCACAGCGTCGGTCAGTGAGCAAGTGTCATTCGTGTTGTGTACTGCGTTTGTTATCTCAAATTTCTGTAGTGTTTCGTTGGATTCGATGTTCAATTGAGTTCCGAAAAGATGTATCGCGAGAGAGAAGTGGTGGGAAATGAGTGCAAGTGTCATCGAGCAAGGATAAAGGATATTTGTGGAGCAATCGTAGAAGTAGGTTGGAAGGATTTTTCCTGCAAGCGGTGAGTCCTCGATGCATGCGTTTTACTTATTCTCTTTACTGTTTTTCAGTGATTACTTGCTGTTAATTATTTATGTTGTTCTTTGCATTACTGAATGTTATTGAATTTGCAAGTTTAATATTGCGTGGCGTATAATGAACTCATAATCGCGCGGTTTAAAGTTTAAATATGAAATCATAACCACTAACTACGAATCATACGAATGATTAAGAATCGTCTGAAGTAAACACGAAAGAGATACTTGTATCTTGTGTCATAGTATCGTGTTTATACGCAAGTCCAATTGTTTTCCTTCTCAATCTGTTTCACAAGGTTTGTGCTGGCAGTTTGTATTATTTTTGGCTTCAATTGCCAATTGAATATTATTCTGCAATAACCTTTCTTTTGAATCTGTATCATTTGATTTGTATTAGCAACTCGTTTTCTTTTCAATTTCTACTGCCAATTAAATACTATTCTGGAATAATCTTGTTTATCTACAACAACAATTGCTTTCCCCACAATTTATTTCACCGAGTTGTTACCAACAGGTTGTATTTTTTAAACATCAATTGGTAACTGAACGTAATTTTCCAATAACTATATTTTAAATATAATACCAATCTCTTTTCTCCTGAATCTATTTTACCTGGTTTGTCCTAACAATTTTTCATTAGTGTAAATTCGATTATATCCAATTTGCCTGGTTTGCTTTCGCCACGCGTTCTCATTGAAATTCGCATACAATCATCAGTGTAATCAGCAGGGTAAACTGTGGTCACACGTGATAGTGTCGCATCATATGAAAACGACGCGCAGAAGATTCAAACGCATACATATTTCTGTTTGTATAGTACAAACAATTTCTGTAGACAATCAATTCTTATTGATAACTAGCCACGCGATTATTACTATAAAGTTATTATAAAATTTAACTTCTAGTAGAAGATTTTAAGTATTGAACAAGCATTGTACAGGGTGGTTCATTTACTTTCGAATTACCACCTCCGAATATATTCTGCTCTATATAAAATAATTATAAATTATTTAAACATTTTAATTATACATTGATTTTGAACGAGTTTCTTTTATATCTTATACATAATATACTTGTATAGTATTTATAATAGTACACTGTATGTACAATGTACATTATACAATATAAAAATACGTGATTAGACAACTAAATCAGTCTATACAAGCACTAATTCTCACTTCATTTCGCAGTACAAAAGTCCCATAATAAAACACCTAACTCTTCTCTTTCATCTCTCTCAAAACAATCGTACTCGGTAATCCTCGGATCTTAGCGAAAATCGTTGAAAACCAGCGACGAGAAATTGCCACGGGATTTCTATGCTGCGAGCCGGAGCGTTCCGAGCGATGAAAAGCAATGTGTGCTGGCGCTTCCAACGCCGGCGAAGGTTTCGGGGAAAGAAGGTCAGCGAGAAGTGCGAAAGAGAGTCAGGCCGTGTTTAATGAATGATAATAATTCATGCCGAGACGCTCCTGTTTCACGGCAAGGAGAAAACTAGGCGCTCCAGTGAAAACGGCCGCTCTTTCTCTTCTTCTGGTGTGCACACATACTGCTTACTTGTTTTTTTTAATTGCGCCGAGCCAGGGATAGACGAGATCAAGGAGAGCGAAGAAACGAGTCGAGCTCGTAGATAGTGCAGCCTAGCAATTCGCTTTTATGGCTTGAAGTTCGTACGACACACCGAATTGCCTTTCGATCGTTCACTTCCACACCCTGGAGTCTCCGAAAATTGTGTGGTAACTTACTGGAACTAGGCACTTCGGAGCAGTTAATTAACTATTTGTAATTAGCTAGTGCACGGTGATCCACTTGATAATGATTAATTATAATATTGTAAAAAGGGTCCTTCAAATATTTTAAATAATATTTGTCGGTAGAATCAAATTGGAAAAATCTTTTTAGAGTATTCTATCAATATTTATTCAAAGGACAGAAATACAAACCCATCAAAATTGCACTACATACAAATACGAAGGGTCCCATAAAATTCTCGAATCAAAAGAATGACTTTTCAAAGCTGCATTTCATCTTATTTGTTTGCACACAAAATTGCATTAATTATTCAACGGACACTCCACCGCAGAAAGTTGGTCCGCAATTGTCTGTGTGGCATAGTTTCTAGTGGAACTGAAATTCTAAGTGCCAATGACTGGTGCGCTCTGTTACGCGGCAGTTCCGGAAGCAATTTTCATTATGCATGAACGAATGCCAATAATTGCGCGCGTCGACTGCAAACAATTCTTCACGACGCGCCCGTTTACCGCAGTCGCAGTGCGAACTCCCCATTGTTGTCGGGCGGAACACTCTACCGTTATTTCCGACATATTTTCTCTGTTTTCATGCGCTAGTACGCACGTGATCTAAAAATAATAGGAAACACCGGTAAAGGCATGAATTCGCTAGTAATGTTTCCTTTGAAAATTCTTTCGCAATGCTTAAATTGAAAACTGATTTGCAATTACATAATAACTTTTAGATATACCAACTTTTATCAAATGTTTGATGCAACAAAACGAATAATTATTAATTGATAAAACACTCATAAAATGAGTGACTTATTTGGCAAAAATACGAAATCTCCAAGTTTAATTTAATTTAATACACGATATCGATTGATATCCATCGATAAATCCCTACACTCGAATATGAAAATATCATACGTCGACAATAAACAAAGGTGGGAGTGTCAGGATAATAGGTAATGAAACAATCAGCACGTCAGATCAGTTTGTCCAAGTATACTTTAATTCTAACATTAATCGCGCACGATTTACATATCTACCGGTGGCATCGGTTCGTTCCGCACGCTCGTTCTCCGCAAACACACCTCTTAACAAGCGATAGGAAAAAACAGATTAGTCGAACGAAGCCGATCTCCCAGTGACATATCTGTTACACTATCAATAGAAAATCTGTACAAACTTACATACATTCGACCGCCGCACTTGCATCACTGCTGACAAAAGCATTTGCGACGATTACATGGAAGTGCTTGTCGGCTTGTCGTAACAATCATCGTCACTAACACTCGCAGTTAGCACTTCCTTCTCGTTACGCTAAACCGAAAGAAACGCTCGGAGGGTAATGACGCATGCTTATGAGCGAGATTTGTGCGAGAACATCAGTGAAATTCTATATGAAAGTGTGGAGTTGGCCGAGTTCAAGCTGATCGGGGATCGTTAAATGAAAAGAAGTAACATTTATATCTACGACTAGCTGGTCTTTTCGACGCTGAGTACTATTGGAGCAACATTTATCAACTTACGATACCTTTCAAATCGAAAAGCTCCTACGGAGAAGAGCACTCGAGACATGCGATAAAATCCAATCCGTATAAAACCCATAGCATGCTCTTTCACCTCGATGAGATCATTGCATTGCTCTCGATCCTGAACTTATGGTGTAAGTAAGTCTGAAAACCTTATGAACTGTCTCTGCAATGACTCTGTACAGCGCGCAAGTACATTCGCCTTATCTAAGCACCGACTGTACAATCTGTCCCTTGAGTTGGCTAAAGTTATGCCTGATTCGATGCAACAGTCACTCGCGAGACGTCATTAAAAGTTAAAGCCACGCTGGCGCGCGTAATGGCAGTTTCTGGTAACTCTGATATTGGCTCCATTAACCCCGGATGAGTAATCCTTCCTAATTACTAGAGAAAATTAATTCTAATCCTGGAGAATCCTGGAATTACTTGGCTGGAAAATGAATTTCGGCAGCTAAGATATTTTAAGAGTAAAATTATAAAAGTAAGTAATCAACATGGAAAGTTTATAGGAATGAAAAGTGTATGATGATGAAAGTAGTATCATAGTTGTAGCAGTCGTTTTAAGTGTTATGGAGGATGTTCGGTGATACTCGTCGAGGGTTAAAGTAGCTTTCCTAACTAAAATCGAAACTTACGCTTCCCTTGCGACTTGACACACAGGTGGTTACAAATTTAATCTATTCACTAACACCTTCGGCTATTTGCTCGCTCGAGCAGACCCGCTTCGATAATTGTACCTCACGAAGTTTCTTCTCGATTGTGTATAATCGATCAATTCAAACACTGTTTTATTAAAACCCATTTCGAACCCTCTGAAACCTTTCTTCAAATCGAATGTCTTTCCGTAAGATTAAACAATGATTCGTACTTTCTTGGGGGAAAGAATAAATTTCAAGTGGAAACAATCATTGGTCGATTCTGAATATTTCAAGAACAGTAAATTCTTGATATATTATACATGAAAGTGTGAGGTTGACTGAGTTGACTTAGCACTTGGCACACATTCGAGATACGCAAAGTACACAAGCGGCCCAATAATACTTCCTTGTACATTTGACTGTTCGAGAATTGGAATGTACTCTGCTCTAACAACTACGTTTGTACAATATTTGTCTAGAAAGTAAGTTTTACGCGGCTAGATTCGAGTTGAATCCAGCTTGGCGAAGTTCGCTAAGGACTTGAAGAAGCAAGTCAAGATTCCAGTGGATTTGAGAGGCGTAAAAAAGAGGTCGTTCTCGCGCGAGCAAACAACGATGACCTTCGGGGAATTAGTCCGAGGCGATAATCAATCGCTCGAACGCAGACTACGATACGCGTGTATTTTTCCGAAGTGATTTCGAGAGTCGGTCGGTATCGATCGAGACGATTCGAGACATCGAGTTCGCGCGCTCTCGATCGCCAAGAATCGTGAGCGACTGCTATAAATTATTATGCATTAATATGTACAACACATAGCGCCTAAGAGCGAATGGAATAGACTTCAGTCTCTGCTGCCGCAATCTTCTGCTTCTTCACTTCCGATCAGGATTTTGAGGGATCCTGAGCTTGCTGAATCTTCCGTTTCTCCCACTCGTTGACCCGTTTCAGGGGATAGCAAATCACCGCCGAGAGGAAGATCAGACTACCCGACAGGTAGAAAGAAGCGTCGTAGCTGCCCGTCAAGTCCATAAAAGCTCCTGCGTCATTAAATCGTTATGTATAGATATTATTTATGTAAAATTAAAGATAATGTATAGTTGATGATTTTTTGGTTATTTTGCGAATTGGTTTCAAGAGATTTTGACCAAAATTATCAAAAAAAACGCTAATAGAAAATCGACAAAGATTATTTAAATCTGAATGATCATTTTATGGTTCTCCAGAACCAGAATTTTCACAAAATGATCGTTTAAAGGATCAAGTTTAAATTGTGTTGTTAAAGTATTTCGGTTGGTTTATGCGTGACAAATAATGGGTCGCTCTAAAAATCGCCTGTCAAATAGAATTTCGCGCTCCATAAATCGACTGATATCAAAAGCACGCGCGTCCATTAATTCCCGTAAAAGTGAGCTGTGTCTGCCACTCAACCCCTTTCGATAAATTCGATGCAGGCGAAATCCAAAAGCGGCTTTGTCCTTGTCGAGAAAACGCGGCGCGTGAGAAAAACAATGCAAATATTTTAATTGCTGGCAATAATCAACTTTAGCAAGTAAAATAACGAGGCTAATAAGTTTTTAAGTAAACAAAAGCAGAGACTTAAATGTGATAGAAGCTATTAAGTATAATGAATTCTTCTAATTACCTGCCAAAGGCGCACCCACTGCTGCCGCCACGCCTTGGAATAGAAGAAGTAATCCGAAGGCATTTGTTAGTTTCTCCAGTCCGAGCAGGTCTACCACCAGGATCGATCTCAGAGAGGCGAACACCGCTGTGGAAGATGTTGCCGCATGAATAATACTCGAAGCCATCGAGGAAGTCGAAAGAATTTACTACCCGTAAATTGCGTCGGATTCGGTGATATTTAATAGACTTTGACATAGTGCAGGTGAAAATTCGTTGTTGAAAACATTAAGGAATTCTAACACTTGCCAGAAGTATTATTTTCCTTTTCATTATTATTATAATTATTATAACTAATAATAATGGAAAGATTAAAGTTTTCCTAAGTTTCCCAAGTAACCGAGATAATTTTCCGAATTTATAAAAATACTAGAATTGAAAAGTTTAAAATCATTTGCCTTGCAATCAACAATATCAATGCTTATCTACCAATTTCTGCAAATACAATAAAACTGTTTCATATCGCAAAAAATACTTGCTAATTTTATCACAGACACATTCCTCTCTACTACAAAGGAAAGTGCAAAATAAGAGGCAGGACTAAATAAAACAAGACTCGTTTATATCGCAAAATTAATAGTCGCGAAAAATTCTTGCAAAAAAAAGAAAACGATGTACTCACATATACTGAGCCCGAATGTAGCCGCATAGAAGAACTGGTAGCCTTCACTGAGAGATAATCCAGAAAATACGGTGAGCAGGCCACCGGCACTAATGAAGATATTGTTAACGACGAGCGCGTTAACACCTGGCAAGCTACTTGCTATGCCGCAAACGACACGGCCGATTGTGTTGCCGATCCCAATCACTGAGACGAGGAACATCGCTGTCGATGGCTCGACGTCTGCTCTTCTTGCTCGATCTGAAACAATATAAATTATTCTTGCACTCTTTAATGAAAATTAAGAGTTGATATTGCATAAATATGGCCACCGAAAGAAAATTAATTTCTTCTAACTGTAGTTAATTTTATTTAATTTTAAGTCGAGTTAATACGATTTTTCTAACCTCGATTAGTTTGGATAATCAAAGTTCTAACTTCACATATGTTTATGTTTTATAAGAAAAGTGTATTAGAAAGTAAGTTAAACCATATTCATGCATTATGAAAACAAGGGGGAACGAATGGAATGGAATGCTCTATTAAAATTTTTTTATCGCATATTCTCTTTTTTCAATTATTTCTTGTTACGGTCATTGAACTGGTTGATTAGATTGTACGATTTAGAAAGGCATGGGAATATATTACAAATCATTTGGAAACACCTTTCATTATTCCCGGGAACAACAAAAATGTGAGATGAACTATAATTAAGTGTTAGGCCTGCAATTTACTATCAACTCGCTTGGAATATTAACACCGTCGTTGAAAGAAAAAACTGCTTCGCGTCGAAACTTGTCATTAAACACGTAGAGCTAAATAATTCACACAAAAACTTTATGACTGTTTAGAATGTTTAGTAAATGAATGCAATTATTTATTGCTTACATTTAGCAAAATATTTAAAAATATAAATATCTAAATACAAATGCAAATACACACCTGCAACATACATGAAGGGTGTGTAGAAGCCCATCATAGTGAGTGCGCCTGAAATCGCCAATATCAGGAAAGTAGGACTCTTCAGGAGGTTGACGTCCAACATCGTCGTAAGAATACGACGCACACTTTCCGGGCACACATAGCAACTTCCGCTTTCTTGTTCGGCGACATCGGTGGCAGTTGGCAAACGCGTCACCGACATGTGGTAGCCAACTGAGGATTGCTGTACCCAAACTCTTTTCTCTACACTACTGTTATGACTTCCGGGCTTCAACGAAAGCTATCGAGCTTAATAATTTAAAAGTGCTTCTTGAAGATTCGAGTGAAACGCTTGCGACGTGCAAAATCGTAATAGTACAGTGGAAATTAAAAAGTTGGATATCATTGGTTTGGCTGTCACAATATTTTTAATTATATGTGGCTGTATTACTCGATTTTCGTCAAAAATACGAAAAACCATGATTTTCAAGTCACAATTTTCTTTCTACTAAAACTAAGACCGTATAACTTAAAAATTTATTTTATCTATTTTTTTGTTCCTTTGAAAAAAATTTCCTTTGACTTCCTTTGAGTCAATATTCTTTATAGCATTATAGAAACCTTGTTGTACCTGAGATTTGTAGTGCGGCAGTCTGTTCAACGAGCCTCCGTAGAAGATGTCATCCCTGTAGAAAGGTCTCTGGGGATCTTTGGTCAGCGTATTTCGCCTGTTGCCTGTTTTCAGGGACTTTTGGCTGCATTCCGAGTCCGCGCGATGGCGTCTCCCACTAATTGTGTGCCTGCGAATCTGCCAAAAATTGTCCTCGTATACTGAACTAGGAATCTTGTAGGGACACTTAAGACTTAAGTGAATTGGCACCGGTTTCACCCTGTTTTTATGCTGCTCGACAGCGTGTTTGAATTGCTCAATTATTTTCTCGACATGTTACTTTCGATTCTCTGTAATTATAATGTTCATAGTCGAATTTCTAATTCCTTCTTTTACAATTGTAACCCTTTAATAGTGTTGGACGAATATATTGGTTATGAGGAAAAATAAATTCTCTCTTGCTATTTATATTTAAAAGAAATTCATTAAAATTATCAAGAAATTGTAAATGCAAGCAAATAGAAATTTTGAAAAAAAGTCAATTGATTACAAATAGAAATGCATTAAATACAAATGACAAACATTAACAAGCCACTGTTTTAATAAGGAAATCTCCTTGCGAATTCAGCACTTCTCAGACGAAATGATTGGATATTATCTTGATTTCTAATTCCGAGTGATTGAGTGTCATCGGTCAAGTTCAATAAAAAGAGAAAGAAATCCTAAAAGGTCTTACAAAGCAACTTTGTATGCGCGTGCTGTGTTTTCGTATACCGGGATCAGTAATTCAAGAGAGTCAACCTTGCACCGGCCGCGATAACCCTTTCAACGATTTATTTGAGCGAAATCAATTGATCGCGATAAAGTGCGATCGGAAAGTCATCCTGTTCTTTCTCGAGTGATAGATACGTCAAATGTATTAATTAACATTTTTGTTTTTTAAAAATCTAATAGTTATTGAACAGAAACGTTCGGGAAGGTTGGAAAACGTGGGAAACACGGAATGCGTATGATACGAGTGTATATTGACATAATAAGAGACTGATTCGTCACTTGACAGATACGTGTAAATGTATCCTGCAAATTATTTAGTTCTTTCAATCTGCACGCATTTGCACACGCACAATACATTAAAAAAAGAGTAGTCCCTTTAGGAAAAGATATTCTTAAAAAAGAAAGCTCTTTCTTCTGTAAATATAAATTTCTTTACAGAAGAGAAGTTTTTTTAAAAAAATACTGGTTGTATCAATACTTTTTTTACCCACTGTATATGATAGAAGTGCAAACGGAGCTTTAATCACTCACCGTGGGTACTTTGCCGTTAAGTCTCTCAGCGTCGCCAGCCAGGAGATTGTTTTCCTCTTCGGCGATCTTATCCTCGCTGTTTACGGCCTCGAGGTCCGGATAGATCGGCGCAGAGAGACGTTTCTCGGACGTGCTCAGCTTCTTGTCCATGTTCTGCAACTCCACGTGGACCTTGTTCAGCGAGTGCAGAGACTTCGAACCGCTGTAACATCAGAGAAACTTGCAATCCTAGTTGTACATCGAAAGACACACACCTTTTCTTCCCAATTGCCGGAGACAAGAACCAATCGAGTGATTTGTCACTGTCTCCTTTTACGACACATTCGAGTATCCCTGTTCACTCGTAAACTACGACACGACAATAGTGCCGCTGAGAATTTCTTGCTCCAGGAAATTTCCGGGAAAGTTCTACTTAATTCTTTAATCCTAACAGTCCACTTCATAGAGTGAAACTGGTAAAGTTGTGCGTATTGCTTATTTTTTATATGTTTAGTATTATATTAAAATTATTCAAGTTTTATTGTTTAAATTATTCGTTGTGATTGATATATTTTTGATATGAAATAGTTTTGAATATGCAAATAATAAAAGGGAGATATCAATTGTTATTTCAGGTTCCTTTCAGTTTTATTTATAATATTTTCAAAAATGGAAGTTTCGCTAATAAAATTAATTAAAAGCAGTTGATACGAATCATTTTCTCATCAGTAATCTTTCTAATAAAGCTTAGCTGTTAGTAATAAAAAAGAAAGAATTAAATTACTCAATTTTATATACTTAAAACGATCTTCAATAAATTAACAAAAACGCAACAATCAACTCGACGCGAAATTAACCTGAAACTTTCTATGTCCCGGTTCATTAATTACAACGAAAAAGAGTTGAGCACGCCTATAATCAGCGATAGCGATCAAAAGGTTAAACCATTCTCATGGAAATTGATCGAGCCGCTGGATAATCGTAAGCAAATAGTTTACCAAGTGCCAACTTCCAGTAGGCTGTCTTTCCTGATCAGACATTGTTAGAGAAATAGTTCACTCGACTGGAATCGATCGGCTGAAAGTATCGACTGTTCACCGAACTATATTGATGAAAAGCTCCGTTTATATTAACGGACATTCGACATGTCAGGCGCATAGCAATGCGAATAGGAAATACTCTTCAATGCATATAATAAATATACCATCTCGAAATCTGTCCTCATTTTTTTTTATAACATCATAAACCAATGTAAAATATTTCGCAAAAAATTCTGCTGCCATGATTAATTGTAAGTATTTTTTAAAAATCATCGAAAAACCAGATTTTATCTGTTCGACGATATTTAAGGACTATCAAACGTACAAAATTAAATTGCGCGCGAAGCCAATTTCACGTGGATTTGTTGCGGCCATCGAAGCAAGATTTCACGGGTGCGGCTGATTCGCGCAGTTTGCCCGCCAACCGCGTGTAACGCTTCATTGTTCCGCGCCGCGCGTGTTCCGGAACGCGTGAATGAACCTGCTGGAATAATCGGCTAACCCTGGAAACGTTTAAAAGTCTCGGCCGCGCCGGTCCACTTATGTACACAACAGATGTGCGTGACGCGACAATCAGGCGGAAACGAGCTGACTTTAAAACTAACATTATAGTCGACCGAAGCAACAAGAACACTGTTGTGAAAGAACGCGTACGTGAATCGACACGTTAAAGGACACACGGAAGTGCCGGAATGAAAGCGTAAAATGTATTGTAAATCTGAAATGGTTGTAGACAACGATTGAAAGGAAGTTTTGATTTCATTTTTGTTCGATAAAGATAAATATTATTATATTTATTACCAATTATTATATTTACTAGTAATAATAGTAATAAATATATATATTTATTATTGTTTCAGTACGAGTGGTATTTTGCGCGTTCGTTAATAATTCTTTAATTTAATGAATAATACGATGTAGCACCTATCTTTGTAGGAAATTTTTTTTATGAATTCAGACAATATTGTTACACAACATATTAACCGATAAATCATTACACTCTCAACGATTCCCTTACGACTGCTGCTTCTCACCAGCATTCAATAAGCGAATGAGTCATTAATGTGTATTTCCACTCAGTTTTATCTCCTCGAAAGAATCCAAGGAATATCGCGTTGCGAAGTTGAAGCAACGCGAATATGATAAAAGAGTACAGAAATAGTAAAGAAAAGGAAAATCACTCACTTGACGATGTTAGGACTGCTTCCGAGGATTTCGGCGGCTGTTGGATATTCGGTGTTATTGTTCGTCCCAAAGAAACCACTTCTGCTGGGTCGAACACAGTGCAGGGATGCTGTGGATGCGCCCTTCGCTAGAAGGGTTGTCTTCACTTCGAGACCGACATTCTCTGGCGGTGATTTGACTTTGATCCTAGTAGGTTTCAAGGGCCGGAACATCGCACCGAAAGTGGCGCAATTCAACAGCATGCCTGGAAAGAAATTTCGAATTTGTTTATTATCATTTAAATGCTACTTTCTGCATTTGTTTTCGTATTAAATTATTGAATGAATGGTTTCCACTCCATTTTGTATGTCGATAATAGAGTAAAATGAACTAATATTCGCAATTAAGATTTGCATATTTATAAACATAAATAGGTCTCGATTATATTCATGCATAGAAATTGTGGTTTTAAAAGTGTGCAATATTTGGTAAAATCCTGTCACCAGACAACCTACCTTTCGTATTACTCATTACAATGTTATTTGCTGTTGAAAAATTAATATCTTATTACATTAATTTGTAATAAAATATTGTAATTTTCTTTATTATTCACTGTATAAACATGAATAATGTTTCCTTTCATATTTGTATTACCAAATGAAGTATTACACAATACAGTAAATAAATTTATACATCGAAATATATTCCGAACGAATCGTAAGAACCAAAGAATAATTGAAAAGTAATCAAAACTAACTATAAAAGTTAACGAACGAATTCAATACTACTAACAAAACTAATGGAAGAAAGTCAGAGAAAGAATACAAAGATTCCAATAAAAGGAAGGAAAAAAAGAGGTGTTTCAAAATCGAGAGAACGCAGAAATCGTGCATTATGCTGCAAGCGATATCCGAAAAGTAAAATAGAAATCTTCACTACTCCGTAAACTACATTCATAACAAAATTACGAACATCAACAAAATCAAAGCTTTCAATTTACCTTGAATACGATTCCTCGAAGGTGCCACGAGGCTTTGCAACATGAATTAAACAGTATCGATTAGCAATCTAGTCGGTATATAATTCACACTTGAATTAATTCATCTTAATAAACGTCACCTTCAATCTTAATAAGTAATTAAGCTATTAGTAAGTCGTGGGATGCATAATTACCTGCTTGGCAAAGCAGAGCTCCTCTCCAGCCGAAGTGCTTAACGAGCAGATCGGAAATTGGCGCTAGCAAGAAAGCACCGATCCCGGAACCGCAAACGGCGATTCCTGTGGCGAGAGCTCGCCATCTCTCGAAGTAGAAACCGGTGGTTATCACTGCGGGCACGTATATCAAGCCTGCCCCTATTCCACCTGGTAATATAAAAAAAACACCATAGAAAATATTGTAGGGAATACTATAAAATGTATTTTAAGAAAGCACCATAGAAAATTCTGTGAATATTTATATGATACTACATGAAATGTATTTAAAAAATTTTATTAAGTGTTAAAAGAAGTCTTGTCGCCTTTCTTTTTTCATGCAAAATGAATCCTGGTTTTCTTATGTCAAATTTGTTACATCTGCGTTAGACGGGCTTGTTTGCGAGCACTCTTGCAGCTTATCGAAGTTGCTCACAAAAACAACGAACCAACGCGAAAATCGCGCGTATCTCCAAACGATATCATCTTTCCTCGCAGCTAAATAAAATCCAGCAAAGTACGAGATCGATAATCAATACGGATTTCCGTGAAATTCCCAAAAAGTAAAGCGAAGTGATGAAAAGGAAGTAGTAGGATCAAAAAAATATGAATAATTCTGAATGACTTAACACCAATGAATCGCGTACGCGCGCATCCGTTTGAACAGGTGCGCGCAGAAGTGTGAAGCAAAACGGGCCGTGCAGAAACAAAGCGACCAGTTGAACAAACACAACTTGTATCTCGCGGAGTGTAAAATATTTCTGCGTTCGAAATTAAGTGTGGCAGTGAAACTTAATGATATCGTGGAAAGAAGCTCACCGAGAACACCGTAGGAGACGTAGAGGAACTCGATGGAAGTACTGAAATAGGAAAGGACGAAGGCACCGCAACTTATAACGCTGCCTAAAATCGCCACAAGTCTGAAACCGTATCTGTTGGCCAATGCTGAGACGAATGGGCCTGTAAACAAATAAATAAACAAATAAAGAAGTTTAACTGATTGAAATGAATCCGTTAAAGATATATGAATTGTATTTTATAAATTATTTTGCACGAGCTTTCATTTAAACAAACATTGATATTAAAATTACTTATAATAATACAGCGGATAAAAAAGTATTTCCAGATCCGGTATGTTTAGAATTAGTTATCTTAAGAAAGAAAACATATTTATGGTGAACTAAAAATCTGTAGTATAATATATTTATATTGCAGTATAAAATGTGATAATAAAATACATTTACAAATTAGTAACAGATTACAAGAAAAAAGTAATAATAGTATAATAAATAGTTATCGCTCACCAGCCATAAGATAAAATCCAGCTTGAAGCGAGCCGACCAGGGAAACCCTTGCTTTGGAAACCTCGAAAGCTTCGGAGATGTCATTGAGGAAGACGCCGAAACTGAAGATAATACCGTCGACGAAGAGATTGCACATGAAGGATGCTGCAACGATTACCCAACCCCATCCTCCGTCCGGCGGTACCACCATCTCCACTTCAATTCCCTGTCAACAAGTTTTCATAATGACCGAAACTTTCTTGATTATTAATGACTCTCTGAGTCGCGAACTATTTTCTCATTGTTAGAAGATCTTGACTGATGCTTGCACCTTGATTACTGTTTCCATCGTATATACTTGCATATTAATTATCGAAGTACTAATTGTGCAATGCAAAATGATTGGTTTCATTTAATTCCCATAATTTTCTTAATATCTACCATTAAATCGTTCGTTTTGCAAATGACCCCAAAATAAGCGTTTTACATTTACTAATTTAAGTATTACAAAATTCAATGAAAACTTAACAATTCAAATGGATTCGATGTTTAAAAGAAATTCATTTGCTTAAGTAAACACAAATCATTCATAGCTCGACTCATTCATACTAAAAGAGAAAGAAAAATTATTCCAAGCACAACTCAACAAAAGCTCAACTTCTTTTGCGGTGCATTCGGTGAAAATTGGCTGCAGAAGAAGGATGACATCACCGATTATTCACCGGGCAACATTTACTATGGAAATTCACTCAAGGTGCTGAGATCAAGGCCATACGGACTGTAAAAAAAACCGGCGCCCCTCCCTCCTCCCCCTTTCCGCCCCCCCCGAAGTTTATTCGATTTCAGTGTCCCCCGGTTGACCCAAAACTCGACGCATTATCAAACCGATACCGTTTCTTTCTCTCTTTTTTCTTCCTGCCCGATCGTTAAACCGAAGAAAGCCGTCGGCGAGGGGATATTTTTAACAACTCTTTCGCAAAGCAGCGTGACTCGCGGCTTGCCCAATTGGCGCGAGAAGCTTTGCGAAATCGTGCGAACCCATTTTCGGGGATTTTCGATGTTTGTTAATAGCACGATATTGAAAGTGGCGATCATTGTTATGTTTTATCACAATGTATTATTATTCTGTGTTTTTGTCTGTTAGTTTGTTTTTGTATTTTATATTTTGTATTTTCTAGCAAAGTATTTTATTATAATCATTTCAAATGTTAAACTAAATGAAACTCCTACAGCAACAATCGGTAAATATCCACACACCCATTCTGTGTTTTTTGTGTTGTTTTGCACAGTTTGTCCGATGGTAAAAATGTGCACGTGTGCTTATAAACAAACAGCGTATGAATAAATATTAGTATGCAATGTAATTGTATTGCATTGCATAATATAAACTATGCCCAGCAATGCACATAGCAATATTACTCGCGGTGTAAGAATACGAATCTTCTTACGAAATTAATTTATTATAAAATATGAACGGTAAAACGTGCATTAATTTCAAACGAATGAAGCTTAGAATTTCGATATCATATTAAATTAACACTAAAACTACCAAAGAGTAACAAATATGCACCTTCTTCCATAAAAACACAGAAAAACAATAAATTAACAAACTTAATCATCATACATATTATAATAAAAACGAGGTAAAATTTTCGAAAATGGGTCCTGAAAATTAATAGTATCATTCTGATTATTTGATAAATCTAATAGTAAAGTTTAATGAGTACGACAAGTATATCTGAAGTACGATGTTGATTAAATGACATTAATGATTGCCCGACCCGCACGGCTACTTTGCAAATGAGACTGAGCCAAATGAAAAACTCGATTTCCTCTCCCGATTAGAGGAACAACATCTTGCAGGCGTGCGTTGCAGGATCGAGATAAACAGGTGTCGCAGTCGCGATCGATAACAAATCGAACCGCGGCAAACTAACTGGAACAATGAATGACAGCAAATGGAGCACAGTTGAGACAGCGAACAAAATGTGAACGACGGTAAATAGAAAATAAGGAAAGATAGTGTTGCCTTTTCGCGGGTCGCGCACCGAATTAATTGGAACGATTATATGATGATAATATAGTTTCTTATGCTGATATTGTTATCTGTATTATAAATAGATACAGCGAGGATCAAATTATATGCTATTTATATACTTTTACATATTAATTAATTAGCTAATTAATTTAATATATTGACTTGTGTTCAAAAGTATATTTCATAAAACTATATTCTTGAATCTTTCCATTATATTTATATGATTCTATTTTATTACAGTAAGAAAGAAAAAGTAAAAGGAACTAATTTATTCATCATTAATTATGTTGACATATATTTGATTGTACTGCAACATTATTAGTATTTATTTATTGGAATTTTCCCAGAGTCCCATATCAATATTAACAAATACAATAAAAAAAATACTTAAACGCCAAACAACAATTCCTTTTAGTTTTACTTTTTACTGTATGAATTTGTTTGATCTTCACTGATTTATTTCTCGAAAATGTTTGTCTCCTTGCAATTTCTTGCAATTTTAATTCATTTCTTTCAAATATAACACTATTTTCCACTTTCTTCCACATCCAAATTCTCCCCCGAAAAGAGCTGTGCACATACTTCTTTTTATCCATCATAATTTCAAATAATGATTTCACTAAAATCTTACCTCATCATTATTGTTATCCTTGTTCTCGTCGTCGGTGTGTTCCTCAGCCTTGTATCCGCATCCGTTCATCTGGGGCGGTTTTGCGGCCAGTTGGTGGTCCGGCTGTTGGTTCTCCGTCGACGGCATCGTCGTCCACGCTTGACTGAAACAAGCCGAAGCGCACGGTTTCGCTTAAAAACACTGTCGATTAAACGGTTCGCGGCCGATAACGCGCAGCTGGACCCCCGAAAAGTTTTCGCTTAACAGACGCGCTCTATCTGAATGTCTGCTTCGATTCGCTTGCGGTTCTCTTCTCGTTTGCCGCTCGCGCGTAAATCCGCCCGGCCGAGACGCCTACACTCGATTAATCCGCGAACGTATTGCCTCCGGTAAATAGAACTCCGCCGGCGTGCACGTATCGGTGACGCAATGCATCCACCGCTTGCGGTTTTAGTAGGGGATTGCTGCTCCACCTGGTAGGGAATTATAATATTTTGAAATAATAAGAATATAATCTAAGTGTTATTTATATTTGTTCTTTTCCATTTGTCTCGACAAGTCTACAGGGTGTAACAGATAGAATGGAGCCAGCTTTTTACCATCGAATTATCGGTGATACCAACATTGCGTAATTGTTTTATTAGCCATGTAATGTCGCTTGAGCTTACACGGAGTGAATCGTGACAGATTCCAGCGGCTTATCGATTAATTGAGAAATGTAAAATCTCGAGGAAACGTTACTTATGCAATGAAACTATTTTATTTTCATTTAACATAAAATATGATTATTAGGATGAACGCTTGTTAGTTTAAATGGATACAACTCCAATAACAATGATACACCCTGTACATACAGGGTGACGCACTAAACGGGGAATCAGCTTTTTACCATCGAATTATCGGCAATACCGACGAGCCTATCGATTAATTAACAAATGCTAAATCTTGAGGAAGCATTATTTATACACTTCAGCGAAACTAAAATCTGATTCAAATGTATCACCCTGTACATAATGATTGTAAACTGTAGCTAAGAATTTAGACAGGATTTATTTGGTATACTTTGTTGTTGCCAATTAGACGTTCCTTTATTCGCGCAAAAAATTAGTATAATCCAAAGCATGAGGGAAAATATTTGAACGCCTTCCGATATTATACCGGTTTTTGCTTCGAATCCGCTTCCTTTCCAGTTTTATGCGTCTTATTAATGCTATCGGTTGGCGCGCGTGCATGCGATCTCACCGAGCCGTCTAATTAAATCATTAATTAAGAAACTCTGACATCGCGTCAACGAAAAAGAAAGTCCAATCTCACCGAGAGCGAATTCCGATTTACTTATCGCGTTTCTTTATCATATTATATTACTTCGTTTCCTCGCTCGATCGAGCTGTCCACTGTAAAGGCAACTTTTGAAGTAGTTTGATGATTTGAGTGAAACTCCGATAACACCAGCAGGAATAATCGATAATATTAGAATTGTATCGATCCGGTCATAATTTCATTTTTACTATGTAACATGTTTACTATCATTTTTACGGATTTCCAAAATTCGAAATAGAAAGTGAGAAATATCGAGCATTTAGAGTCTCAAGCATTCGATGGTTCATCACGTGCTGCGAATCTTAGATTCGCCGACCGACCTTGACCTCTCTCTTAACGATCCTCTCTGACCTTGCTCCGCCCATGAATTCTCGCAAGCAGAATGAGCGCGCGCTTGCAGGACCGCGTGTACAAAGTGATTCACATGCCTTTTAATCACTACTGTCGTGTATACCTTGCTGTATATGTATAAGATAATTATAGATTATTTAATAGTTTTAATTATGCACGAATGCTTTTTTATATTTCTACATTCATTTATACAACGACACAAAGTATCAAAGCAAATTTATAAAACCTAGGAGATTTTATTTTAAAATAACTTAAACAAAGTTCACTAACATTCTTATAACTATTTCACCATTTCGCAATCTTTCGTTGACAAAGGAAACAATAAATAAAATTTCCTTGCGATAATTAAACTGTTACCACACTAAAAATCGTCCGTGAAGTTGAAGTCACGTTTGTAGCCGAAAAAAAGTAAGATAAGAAAGTTGGAAAAAACTTCAGCCTTCGTTTTGAACGCGTGGACAATGGTTTATAGCCCTTATTGGCTGAGCATCCTTGATACTCGAGTAGTCAGAAACCCGTTCCAAGGTCAATTGGGTCAGTTCGTTTAAGAAAATGAAGTTCGGACGACGTATAGCGGGCTTCAGTGAAAGTATACGGGAGGCGCGACGCTATTAGGAACGGTTCAAGTCCACTCGGTCAATTGGGGATCACGAACCGTACAATACGTATTACAGAAGCCAACCGAAAGTCCGCGTGGCACGCGATTGCGGTATAAATAATGTCAAGGAAACCTCGAATACTGTTAATCTGACGGACATAATCGAGCTGTTCTTCTACAAAGTAGTAATAGTTTACTTTTTCAGGTTCGAAGATTTAAAACAGAAAAGAAAATCACGTTATAATTATTGTTATATTAATAATACAATATAAATTATTTAAAACAGTGTGCATATACTTTGTTTATCTGCTCAATATGTAAATGCATAATAAAATGATGGACGTTGATATTGGGATAAAAATATAAAGGGATAAGAATGCATACGATAATCTCGGATAAAATAAAAACTATTTAATGGTATTATTAAAGCCAGAAAACTAATATTTGCATAAGTATTCGCGGTCTAGTGATGCCGAAATAATGGGAAAATATAAAGGGACAAGAACAACGGTGAAAGATCGAGAAGCACTATTCCACTTTTCGCACTCGAGCGACTGGAAAGAATGCATACCATAATCTCGGAAGAAATGGGATTGCGAGCTATCATGCGAGCACTATGCAACCTTTCCCAGCGGCGACGCGGAACGCCTCCGCGCGAGTTATCGAATTGGCACAATTTCGATATCGCGCGGCGAGGCGAGTCGTCGCGATCGCCGGTAATAAGTGCATCGCTCGTCGTTGTTCCGAGGAAAACAACCGGCAGAAACAAATACAGAGCGGACAAATATTTTCACGATACAATGTTTGCGTCCTCGGACAGGTGGCCGAGGAATTATCCAGGCGAGGTATGTTGGTAGCATTTGCGAAAACCAGCGTTACTTAAAGATATAATCATGCAATTGCTAATTTCGAGAATGAATTCAATTAATTAGTAGCACTTACAATTGTAATTATGTGTGAATGAAAAAAAGGGTAAACTTTTCGTAAAAGATATCGCTTGAAATAAAAAAAAGTAGTAATCGATCCTGTCGTGTAAGGTTTTTGTCAAAAAAATCCCGAAAATTCCTGCAGAGGACTCTCAAACAGAGTGTTGGACCTGTCAGGTTGAAAACTCTGCACACTTTTTTTTGTACAAGTTTCTAAACCAATGTAGAATAACTTCTCCAAAATCGACTAGGTGAAGTCTGGCTTTTTGATGATTTTTTATAAATATCTATAGTTGATCACGCCGGCTAATTTTTTGGAGAAGTATTCCACATTGGTTGACTTGACAGGTCTGACACTTTCCTTGTCAGACACTTACCGAATGACTGTTCGCCGTGAAGTCGCCGAGAAAACCAACCGGAAGGAGCATTATAATGCTGAGAAAGCTCGACTTTCATCTTCGTGTATCAGCCAAGATATAAATCGACGATAAGATACGTCAAAGGAACAAATAGCTTGTAAGCCGAGAACTTTTGCTGTTTCGACCGTGCAAACAAATACAAGATTTTCGTAAAAATTGCATTTCGCATTTTCGTTTGCAAACCAACCACCAACAGAATTCTCGAGAAAGTGAAAACATTTTAGGGTGCATTTATGGCCTTTAAAGTCCCGCGATTCGTTTATCTTGGAATCAGTAAGATCATTCTTTATTTACAGCTAGCTTTACAAAATGAAACAGTTTTATTTCATTTATTGCCGATTGCTGTTTGTGGCATTGTTTGAACAAACTGCTGGATAACTTTTTAATATTTCTGATATATTAGGCTGATATAAGAAATAAAAATATTGGTTATTAGAGATATACACGAATAAATAATTAGTATTAAAATTAACTAGTTTAAACAATTATTACAGTAGTGAAGATATTTTTCCCCTAAAGTTTCCTCCTTTAATAAGAAAACTATTTGGTATTATTTACCACTGCCAAAATTAAACAAATAAAATGGCAGACTTAAAATAATTTCTTACTGCGACGAACATCATTGGCTACGTCGCAAAGAAACAGAGTCGAGCAACTGTAAGGCCGACAAAAGCGAATGACACACACACCGGAAGAAAAGCAGCGTTCCCCTACTCGTCACTGATTTGTCCCTTATTAACCCTTTTCACGAGCTGGCCGAGCACTTATCGGTACGTAAGAGAGGCCAGCAATAACTACTAATAATTGCGGCAACCTCGCCGCATTATTTCGGCATCTGTTAATGTCAGATGAAGTCTGGTGCTGCGTTCCTTCGCTCACGCGGTGTCTATATGTGCGGCGCCATAGAAACACACATGGAAAGGAATCGATTAAATATGTGTACAGGACTAACCAAGAATTCCGAATGAATTTCTATTATAATACAAAGTATGTAATAAAAACTCTTTATAAAGAGTTTCATTTATTTAGAGCAAAGTTAAGATAAGTTTAAGAGTTCAATAATATTATTACGAATATAATACATAATAAAAACAGACTTTGAATTATTATATTTAAATATATGTATACGTATTATTAATTAAATTAATTGTAATAGTATGTTTCGTACTTTTGTGGCAGACGCTTATCCTTTGATATAATATTATTATATTTTATAGTTAAATTATTATATTTTACTACACGCGACAGATATTTTAAGAATATTTTTCATAAATCTTGCAAAACTGTTACGCAAGGAAAAAAGTTAAAGTCGCGCGTCACAATTTTTGAACGATCCTCTACAATTCGAAGAGGTAGCACGCGATTTGCATACGAACGTGTGTGGGTTGAATGGTTAGGCAGACCAAGTAATATCGTGCAAACAGTATTGTGCAAACTTTGCTAATTGATAAGGGTAACAGGCCGCTTATTTTTGGCACCGCGACATTCTTGTCACTTTCGCGCGACACACACAGCCTGCTCGCTGATAAGCAGCGCGTTTGCACAACCGAATTTACAAACTCGCTGTAAATTGACTAGATCCCATTCTTTCCAACGGTATCAGGAATAATTAGTTTTCCATTATTTGTCTTACTCGCGTTAACGATATTGACAATCAATTAATAACTCTTCAATGGAATCATGTAGGCAATAATTAATTATTGTTATTAGTGATCTAAAAAAGCCAGGTGGGAATCATAAATGGGTGTAATTAATATTAAGAGAATATGCTTAATATTTTCTGTTTTCGGTAGTTCTCCAATATACACGATTTTGATTTTTAATATTCACGAATGTATATTGATTTACAATAATGTTCTTTCAATACCTTTGCAAAGCTTGTAAAATATTCTATTATCATCCTCTTACGTTCGGTTGCAAGATATTAAAAGAAAATCCCAATAGCAAGTTATAATTAGAACTAATTAGCAATGACGAATGCCAAGTAATAAGCATGCCGACAAACTACAATGGCTTATCACGTGATTTCATGGGCTCGGCAGTCTACGCTGCTAAACGAAGCACACAACTGAATTAATTAACTGAACGGTGCGTCGTAAGCCGTGATTTAACGCGGATTGTCGCTTTCCGGAAGATACGGTAGCGATGTTATTGTTTTCAAAAAGCGGGCTTAAGGCGCCAGGATTGTTTGTCACGCGAGACACGGGAAAGCAGGCGCACAATTTGACAGCCGACATGCTCTTCTGGGGATTGGCAATGCCAAATTCCTCAGGAAGAAACGTGTAAAGCTCAATTCACACTACGTCAACCGTGCGGACTGAATCTGGCAAGATTGATTTGAATTATAAACTACGATTCATTATTAATTTATACTAATTGTTGTTAGTATTCGAGTATTAATAATTTAACTGTTTTTTTAATATTGATTTATTTTATTTTTCCCTCATTGGAGAATTATTTATATCGATAATGTAAAAGTGATAATAATAGTAGTAGCTAGTTTCAATCACTGTAGCATGTAAATTATTTTCCAAATGATTTTGCAACAAATGGTGCTTACATATTAAATAAACAAAATGACACTTTCAACGAAACTATTAAAGTATATTATAACTGGAATTACCAACAGAATTACCAATATATAAATATGTTTATGTACAATTATTAAAATGATTCGACTAACGATGCTGTAATTTGAGAACCAGCACAGTCCATATAACGTGGAAAGAGCTTAAACCGTCTTCGCCGGCACTTAGGCACGCCGGATTTCCGGATATTCGTCGCTCGAAGTCTTTGGATATCAGCCAACTTCGGCGATACTTGCCGCGCGCGGCAACTGAGACGAGAAAACAGCAGCTTGAACAACAAACAAGTTTTTCCTCGGCCGATTTTCTAAGTTGCCGGAACAAACACGTGCTACGACTGAAGAAAGCTTGAAGGGTGAACGAATGGCTCTGGACAGAAGGGTTGATAACCTTTCACTCGGAGCACAAAAAATGAACATGCTTGACTGAAGGAACATTCTGTTTGCGAGACAAATTTTGTGATCGTTGTTCATAATAAAAAGAAACATAGTTGTTAATAGATCGAATTTCTTTATTTTCTTGATCTATTTTGAAAACGCTTAAACCGATTTTAATCTTGTTTTCTTTGCTGTATAAAGTTATAATCCAAATAAATTATAGGCTGCATATTTATTGCTTATTCAAGATGTTTCTAAATTAATTAAAAAATTTCAAATTCAAGTAAACCTGATCGAAAGTCAACCTGCTTTTCAATAAATTCTCAGTGGCCAAACAACCACGATCATTTACAAGACAAAACTCTCCCAATTCACACTTATTATATCGTTAATAATTATTATTCTTATCAGTATTATAATCACTATGAACAACATGTTAATAACACATTAAGTGGTTTCTATGAAAACACTTAAAGATCCTCTTGAACGTATCAAAGACAACGGAGAAAAATAATGTCAAGATTCCATCTGAACAATCGTCTCCGCATTTTTCTGTTCGAGTGTCGGATAATCGTATCTGATTTCTGTAAATTCTGTACATTCTTGCTGTGTGCGAGCGATTGTCGGAGCAATGATTAATAGATCCAGTATCAATGATATCCGCCCTTCGAGGGGTTCAATGGCGCTTTATCGCGTACTCAATATCGAGATACGCTCGCTTATCGCGCCTCCGCTTCAAAGTTGGAGTGGAGCGTTCGCTGTCATCGAGGCGGGATTATATTTTTCATTCGCGCGTAAGTGCGATGACTCGCATAATATTTGTAGAGGAATGATCAAAAAGTACAATGTTAATGCCTCTTGATTTCATAAAAGGATTATCGATTGGCCCGAAATTTGTCCAATCGCTTTATCAGTAATTATCGCGCTAACGATTTTTGATAACAAAAAGAGTAACAATAAAGCTATGAAATTCGAATTCATCATCGAATTCATAGTTGGCATGTTTCTTAGAAACGTGAATAGTTAAGCAAAATGGATATTATAAATTAAAGATTGCCATAGTAATAATCATATATGTATATCTTTGAAAATAATAAGTCCAATAATAAAATATCGATATTATCCGCGATTTTCTGGTAATATCGATAATCCTATCAACAATATTTATAATTATTCTCAGCCGCCATAAACGGCAGTTAAAAATAAAGGCAATAAAATATGTCTGTCAAAGTCTGAGACCTTGGAGAAAGGCATTTCGTGAGCTGACATTGATGCATTAGCGGCTGTTTAACATTTACCGACGAGTTCAAGTACAAAGATATCAGCCACTTTATGATTATTAGGATTCTATTGAGTGGCAACAGGACAAATAGAAAGAGCGAGCATTAAGCTCGAGTGAAATATGAAAGCAGACAGATGTGCAAGAGAAATTAGACTACTTTTTGAGTTGTAAACCGGGCATTAAATTTAAGTAAAAATTGCTACAAATTATTAAGCTATTCTACACATTTTATTCTTTACAAAACGAACCGGCAAGTTTATCTATTTTGTACTCGTACAAAGATGAGTATACAATTTATATAAGTATTTATAATAAAAAGTCTATAATACATTTTTCTTGGAATCATCAATAAAATACGTGCATGAAGTTCATATTGGGGAATTTGTCTCGCGAGCAATGGCGCAAGAAGTCATCGAACAGCGCACTATTAATCTTGACACTATCAGCGGCGTTAATTAATTCAATTTCAATTAACTCTCGCTGCCCTTGAAATCGGCAGTGCGCGGGTGCCGCACGATAGGAAAGAGTGAAAACAATTACCATTTCCGCCAACAGTCTATCGCTCGTTGGTCACCAAGCTAATTATGCCGGGCAATTAAGCAGAGCTTGTAAACGAGGTCGAGCGCGGCCCAATAATTTCCCAAGCGCGTCACTCTGACGGAAGAAATGATTTGTAAATAAATAAGGGCAACGAGCGCAATTAATGAGCCCAATCAAGACGCACAGGATTAATTGAAACCAAATTTCGAACGGAGTATTTCCTAGCTTTAATAGGAACTTCATCGAACAATCAATGGAATTATTGGTTTTTGAAAGATTCTATTTTATAAATTTGAAAGGGAAAATACTGACGTTTATTATGACGTAAAGAATATAAAGTTAAGCAACCTTATTCTAATACTAATCCAATTTTCCATTACATTTATTGTCCATGGAACTATTGTTAATTATATTCAAGACGGAAGGTTGGTTCCGTTAAAAACTGGGGCGCTATTTATAGGCGAACCTGCATCTTTACATGCCGCCCACGACATAAGCCAGAAAGTTTCGTCATCGAATCGAACTATTGTCAGGGTCACATTTCGACATTGCACGTTCATTACTACACTTCTCCTTTCTTTTTTGAAAACATTGCAATATTTATTAATTATACTGAGTGCTTCAAAAGTAATTCTAAACTATCAAAACATATATTTAAACAGCACAAAACGGAAAATATTATTCAACAAAGCCCTAAATTTATTCCCTATTATTACGTTAATCAAGTATAATAAAAAAAGAGTTATTTCCAATTATTCAATATTAAACATTTTCACTTATTACAGATTTATTCTTAATACCGGATATACGCGTGAAAAATACAACTGTCTGAATATTTATGCGAGTCACTGTGCACGTGCAGGAATGAGTGTTCTTCCGTGAAAGTGAGTTGGGATCACGAGCGGAAGATGAAAGACCGAGAGTAGAGTGGCCGTGACGAGAATAAGAAAGGACGCCGAAAATAATCGGCGTGACGTGTGAATCGGCAAGAATAGAGGCACTCGCGGCCCGATAATACCAATGTATTGACAAAGGGAAGCTGGAAACTGCGAGCATCATTGTAGAATATAAACACAAAGTCCAATACTAAACATTATTTAATTTATTATAATAAAATTTATATATACTCTTCATATTAATTAATTATTTTATAGTTACTTTATGAATTAACACAACTATCTCAAATGTGGAATTAAACCAAAAGAATTAATATGCAAAATGCACGTATGTGAATATTAAACATCTCTCAATTGATGAAAAAAATATATTAAATTGAAAAGAAGAAGATAATCGTCCGACCGATAATGCCGATCTGTTAACAAAGGGAAGCTGGAAAGTGCGAGCATCATTGTAGTATATAAACACAAAGTCCGATACTAAACTATATTTAATTATTATAACAAAATTTATATATACTCTTCATATTAATTAATTATTTTATAGTTACTTTATGAATTAACACAACTATCTCCAATGTGGAATTAAATCAAAAGAATTAATATGCAAAATGCACGTATGTGAATATTAAACATTTCTCAATTGATGAAAAAAATATATTAAATTGAAAAGAAGAAGATAATCGTCCGACCGATAATGCCGATCTATTAACAAAGGGAAGTTGGAAAGTGCGAGCATCAGGCAACTATACACTCATAGACAGATAGACAGAGCGCAATAATACAAGTATAGAGAAACGGCACGATCCTCCGGGGGATAATGATTGCTCCAGAAAAGCAGAGCCAGCGCGGCGATTGCCACTTGGAATGCCGTGATAACTCTCATTATCTAGCCGCAGCACAATGCAGCTCGTCGAGAGCTCACTTTCCAGGCGAATACAATTCATTTCATCGGAACGCGATATTGGCTGTTCCGAGTGCCAAGCGAGCTTGCCAAATTTGTAGTGGAGCAGCTTTCTATGAAGAGTGAACGACGCACATCTAATTGCTATCCTGGTTTCATGATAAGAATGAAGAATTTGTAATAGTGTAGGAGAAATAATTCGTTCCGAATGCTTCGACGTTTGAATCGGTTTTAATTCGATTTTAAGTAATAAAATTTGGAATATGTATTATTTTTTCATGATCTTTTAAGTGCAAACTCAAAATTTCAAGAGAATGCCATTTAACTTTGATTATAAACAATAGAAACATATAGTTTACTTTTACTCTTTGTCTCTTTGATTAATTTTTACTCTTTAACCACTGCTTTTTGACTGTCCAATAATTATTCTGTTATATTAAAAAGCATAGAAACTTTGAAAGAGTAACATCTATGCAACAAAAGTGCTATTATTGGAAAGACGGAACTCCGGCTGGTGTATTCCGTGAAGAATACCAGTAAATATCAGTGGCCTTTAAACTCTTGATGATCGCCGGGCGGAAAGAAATTCTGAGAACAAAGGGTCACTCCACAGAATCCTTGCAGCAAAACGTTGCCCACTTGTCGAGTGATAAGAGCAATAAAGGGAGCAAAACAAAGTTAACTACTTTTGCCTATGCTTTGTTTTCCTTAACAAAGTTGCCGAGTTCGTTCCATTGCTTTGTTTCATCGTGTTATTATTCAACTGACAATGTCATGCATCAGATCTTTCTTATTAAGTAAACGAAGATATAAAGAAATACATAGAAAAATTGTAGAGGAAAGAAAATATAAAAAAATATACAGAAATAACTAGAAATATTTGACGTTTCAATAATTCATGATTCAATCATTTCTTAAAAGCAAACTTATAAACAAATGTTGAAGAACTCATTTTCGTCACAATGGTAGTTGCAATGTTAAATAACGGAATCCAAAACAAACTGTACGACTGAATATAAAACACGCTTTCACCACGTGTCAATTCACGTTCCTAACAACAAGTTCCATAATGCCGGGATTGTGCATTATTGAACTAGCGCGATTGTATCGCCATGGCGAAGCCGACTTCCTAGAAATGGCAAGGAAGCCATTCGTTACGATTGTTAGTAGCGGAACTCATCAGGAATAATTGAACGCCTTGTGCAGACCAACTGCACGACGAACTTGCGTCTTTCTTGATAGACAGACTTTTCCACTACGAAAAATAGGTCACAGCTTGTTCACCGATTCTATTCGCGATGTTTTCGTTACTTCACATCGAAAGCTAATTAATAATCCATGTGCCGCCTTTGATTCCTAGTGGTTCGTGATAGCGACCGATTAGTGATAGAAAAGCTCCTTCTTCAGCTTCGTAGTTTCTCCTTGTTATATATATACAAGAGAAAATTGTATAAGAATCATTTTGGCCATTTTTAAAATTATTGCAATCAAACAGACAGACAAATCCTGCCTTTTTATATTTTATATATTAAAGAATTAAATTTACTTGATATATTTATATTAATAAAATAGATTTTCCGAATTCAATAATTTATTATGAATTAAACAATGGTTTCAATGAAGCTAGAAATACTCTGCATTAATCGCATACACCAATCCCCGATAAAAACATACGTCATTCGCATACACATGCACGGGTGACGCGGTAGCTGAAGTCTGTAAAATTAATCTCGTCGAGCCACACGTTTATCGTTCCCGTTGAACTTCAATTATCTTTACACCTCTGTATTTACGAGCGGCGGCGAACCTGCGGCAATTTAACAGCTTTCAATTAAGTGCCGTATTAAGATAAATTAGGAGCGCAAAGAAAGGCTGTTGAAGCTTTCGACACGTGCGCAAAGAGAAACAAGAAGGAACTAAAAAGAGGAACTAATCGAGCTAAATAAAGAAATTTCGAGTTTGCCTGAAGTTGAAGAGAAATATGATATGTAAAATATAAATATTTGCATTATTATATTACATATAATTACACAAAATCTAATATGATATACAATTATACACAATTAGTCTGAAAAGTTTCCCGCGTCCCCAATCATTATAAATTCAACACAAGAGTTCCCTTTTAATCGTCTCAATAATCCCACGACAGATGCTCAAATACGATGCAGGTGTCCAAGATTAATTGGCAGTTAATAAAGGCACGCGCTAAAACCGGTCGAAGAGTATCTCAAAGACTCGTTGCAATTAGCAAGCGTGGCGATTACCGATGTCGCTTTCGGAGAAAGGTGGAGATAGAAGGCACGTATCGGAGAAGCACGGCGAGAAAGAGAGAGTGTGACGCAAGCCCGGAATGGAACTTTTATTCCACTGGCCTTTTATCTTTCGTCCTTTCCGCCACTTGCAATAATAAGGTAATGGAAAAGTTACGAGAGAAGCTCGCTCGCTCGCGTAGCGTTGCTGATATCGCGGTGAATAAATATTGGCTGCTTTGGGGGGCGGGATCGCCTCCGCGCACACCACTTCTCTCGCCTGATCGGACAATATTGCCGTTAGACTCTCGAGGATTCTGTAAATAGTAACGCTACTTGATCCATTTTCCAAACCCGATGTGTACAGAAGTCGTTTGAAATATTGACACGGATCAGTATTATTAATGAAAAATTATGATGACAATAAATGGTACTTGTTAGCTTTTATTATTTTTAATGATTGTGTTCAATGGTTTTATGAACGAAGGTATTGATTAATCACAGACAATGTTTTAAAAAAATTCATTATTAGCAATATTAATTCATTAATGCTAGCATTCCTTGCTCGCGTTTAGAATCACTTATTATTATTAAAGCTCTATGACATTATTATTATTAATCTTAATAAATCCTAACACACAGAAAAAGAATATATTTCCAAAAAGTTCCTTTTAAAATCCCCAATAAAATATTAGAAAAGCGATCAGGGAGATTCTATTTCACCCACCAGTTGGAACTAAATTAGCACGAACTCATCCAACTTATCATTACTGGCGTGATAGCATTGTCAGCTGGCGAGGGGAAGGGGCGATACGTAATTCCGCGGAGAGCTACGTATGTGTCGAGCGATTCTATGGCAGCTGGAAACTCGGCAAATATTGTCACAAATGCCGACAGCCCACCACATAGTCGTCATCGCGCCCGCCTCCCTGTTTTTCTCGACGGATTATCTGACTAACCTATTTTGAGCAGCAGCAGCAACAGCAGCAGCGCTGACAGCATTTCGTAGTGCCGGCGAATTTACGCGCACGGCGATCATTGGCCGAGAACAAAGCGATCGAGAAATCTCCTCTGTAAGCGCCTTTTATCAAAGCGGTCCTCTCCGACAACCTTCGCTGATAATCGACGCGTAATCGCGGTGCTAAGTTTCGTAAGTAAATGAACTGATAAGTGCCGAAAAGCACTTGGCAAATAAGGATTGCTTGCGGTAAAGTAAAGCCCGTCGCGAGCTGCCGGAGACGTGCCGATTAGAAAGAAGTTAAAGTACGTTGGCTGAAAAAAGTATTGACACGCCCAGTATTTTTAGAATTCATTTTTGAAAGAAAGAAAACTGCTTACTCCAAAGAAATGTATTTTTTCGTAAGCTGGACACTTTCATGTTGAAGAAAATGTATTTCTCTTTACACCGAAAAGTCTTCTTCTTTAATTATATTTTTTCCAAGAACACAAGGTGTGCCAGTATTTTTTTATCCACTGTACTTGTTATACAACGATTTGTAAAGTTTCGACTTGATTGACACAACGTGAATTTTGAATTCATTTCGTTTTATCATATATCACGAATTCTTTCAAAACCAAATACGTCCGGCTTGCATAGCCGCCCGCAGTCTACTTTTAAGTGACCTTTGCATAGCATAGTTTGCAAAAGAAATATTTTAAAAGAAGAAGATTTCTCTCTAAACAAAAATACATTGCCTCCAACATAAAAATATTTCTCTTAAGAAAAAAGCAATTTCCTTAGAGGAGACAATTACAAAGTAAAAGAATAAGAATTTGATTTTTATAACACACGAATCTAAAACTTCAAACTTAACTTAAAGTATTAGCGAAAGTTTAAACCTTCGAATACAAAAATAGGACTAAGCGCAATCAAAGCCATTATAAACGCCACAAGATTCCTCTTAATTTCAGATTAGAAAGTCCAAATTCGAAACCATGTCTATAGTAAAATCAGTTCGTATAAAGAATGCTGAAGAACTACGAATTCTACGTTAATAAAATGTATTATCAAGCACCGATAAGATTTCTCTCCATCCGACCTTCGAAATATAAAACACCGAGCCCTCTCCTTCTCCAACCACATTCCCTTTCCCTATGAAACAAGCTATATCTGTGCTGAAAGATCGAAATACCAACGAATCCCGCTTTTCCATGTCGTCGCCGTTATCTTTAGAACCAGTAATTATTATTCTGTTTAGAAAAGAATGAATAATTTATACCAACGTTGAAAAATATCTTCATACATTAAAATAGAACATTAACATTTCGATGCTAAATAAACATTAATGACTTTATTAATATTATAATTAAAAAATTCTTTCGTTGCTATATCATTTTCCTGTTTCATACATTTTCGCTTATCTTTAGAGGCGCTTTTAAATTCGTCATTTTCCAGCACTGGTTAACGACGGCGTATCTCGCGTCAACATTAGAAATCATTAATTAATTCGAGAATGCTTGGGACTGGGGCGGCGGGTCGGTGAACTAGCCGGGATATGCACGTGGCGGTCGAAGAGGAAGGCGATTAAGAAATTGCATTGAGCGGAGCATTCGCTAGTTGCTGCGTAGTCATTGAATCCGAGCAGAGCGGGCTCTCCCACGGGATTTATTACCCCGAATTCATCGGTTAGCGCGAATCCCATTGACTCACTTTGCTCGGTGAATGACGTATCGTTAAAGGCGGCTTGTAGTCGCACGACGATGCGAGTAACTTCCTCGGTGCACGCTGAGTATCTCATCGTTCACGTGTTATTAGGTTTTTCGTCGAGTTTGAAAGGAATAAAGTTCGCAATTGAGGGATTCATTTGGATTTCATGATCAATTTGAATTTTTGCATTAATTTAAATATTCACAATTAATTCGAATTTGACGATTAATTGAAATTTCGTAATTAATTCAAATTCTTCAAGTAATTCAAATTTCTTTATCGTGTATTTCTGTTTATACGAGCAGGCAAGCATAAAATAACAATGCAGTAATAAATTAATCATAAGACCGGTGTGCTCCAAATGCAGTGGCACAACAATGCAATAAAGTTGTGGCATATTTATAGCAGGCTTACAGCACTAAGCTATCTTAACCCTCTGGTTTATAACAACCTGTCAACTTTTGTGATCTAGAGTCTCGTATCAATATCCTAAATCTATCAATACGTGTAATGCCTTCCACTTAATTAGCACCGATATAACATCCAATTAGACTCACAAATCGAGTACAGACTTTAGGTGTTAGTTGTTGCAATTGCCAGGATGAAGTCTAAAATAACTTTACAATACTTTACAATAATTCATCATTTTCCAAATCGTTGAAGAGTATTCATGAATTTCTAATTCTTAACCCAAAAACCAAAATGTACGAATTTAGCTAAAATATTAATTTGAAGTATTCATTTTTTACGGTCAAATATAACTTTAAAGTTGACAATAACGAGAAATGATAGCCTCCGGACAAATGTTCTCGGTGATTTCAAAGGGGATCTATTTGACTGGAGCATGACTAAGAAACTCCTAGTCATCGTCATTACCAAGCTGGAGAAGCCACATGGACGAAGGGCAAAGTCCCAACGAATTTATCTGTCACTTGCATCTGATTTATTTACCAAAACGCACGCGCGGGTCATAATCGCACAGTCAAGCGATGATCCAGAAATAGAAATAGGCAGAGTGCAACAAACGCCACACGAAGTTCGGTTTCCTCCAATCGCTTTGTCTAGAACGGAATGGAAGGCTTTGTTCTCGAGTTCTTCCCCTCCGGGAAAAGTGTGCTTGCACTCACCGCCCGCGAGTCATTGTTACGAACTGCGTGCCGATGACTAATAAGCGCGCTTTGCATCTCCGCTTTATCGCTGTTTGGACCACGCTAGGTCCACCGGAATTGTCGACTGGACTCCCGTGAGTCACGCTTTGTGATTAACGTCACCGAATTTCCTATGGAACGTAATAGTAAGGTTTCCAAAATCGTACAGAAAGTCAAATTGCAATTTTGCGGCATTTTTAAATAGAACCGTAAAGTATTTAATAAAGTTTATTATGCAAAGAAATTGTACTTTTCTATATAAAAATATTAGAAAAATAGAATTTGTGTACATATTACTATTCTATTACTAAAATGCCAGTTAAGTGCAATTTGTAATCTTGTCAGATGCAACACATAAATGTTACGCTTCCAATATGTCGAGGAAAACATCTTGAAACTAGCATGCATTACAAGAATCTCGATGAATCTGATGATTTGTTTCGACAGAGAGAATTCCAAATCAGTTTTTTCTGTCCCAGAAAAAAAAGCAGATTATACCAGACTATGCAATAAAACACGATCAATTCCAGATATACTTTTTCAATGCATTTAGAGTTCAACAGGATACCAAAATCAAATTTGAATTAATTTCATCATGACAGAAATTCAAAACGAAATACATAACATTCTTATCTTATATTCCACTTTAAATAACTAACTAATCATTACCAACAACCAGGCATAAATTTCAAAAACTCAAAACAACGACAGAAATAAATAAAAACAAAAATCCGAAAGATTTCAACTCGAGACGATTCCATTTATACTTGAACGTTCCCGATCGCTCCGGACTCGCTTCTTCTGCGAGTGGGTAATGCATATGCAGTATGTCAATGACATTTCATCCTCTCCCACTGATTCCGAGGGTACTGACTGATTATCGACTAAAACCCGATGCGCTAACGTATTCCTCGACTAACCGGATTCTTGAATACTAAACGAAAGTCCGGGGGCTCGTCCGGAAGGTTTATACGCGCTATTATTAGGCGCAGGGATACGAGAAAGCGCAAATAACCGCGCACTATTCTCTCCAAACTAGCAGGTTCACAATCGATCGACTAATTGGAAGTTTCCGGTCGATATGCCAATTGAAAGTCGATAGAACAGGTCGACCGGTAAAAATCTCAGTCGACATGATCGAACAAGTGGATTCTTAAGGGACGATCGAGGACAACTTGGCACAGTTCCACTGCAGTGAGCCTCGTCGCGAGATTTCCCGTTAGTGTCCTCGCTCGAGCAATAATTAATTCTTTGGTGGTCTTTCATGTTTTTTGAAAAACGCGCCGATTTTTACTAAGCCCTTCTTAAAGCTTTCTTAAGGAATATCATAGAAATTTAAGTGCAAAAAACTGGCAAAGTATGGCAATTTATTTTACATATAAAATATTGATGTTTAAACTTATTATGTACTTGTTTATTACTCCGGAGTTTTTTATTGTGTAGTCAAAAATCTAATAAAAAGAATAGTATTTAAGCATTAGCTTGAATACTACAATTTGTAATTTCACTAATTCCACCAATTGACCAAAAAAAAACATACAATAACAATGAGAAAAACTGGTTTACCCAGCAATAATGTGAAACTAAAATAATTCGCGGTACTGCAATCAACTTCACCAGTATTAACCCTGTCCCCAATAAACCCAAGAGAAAGTTACTGAATAAATCCTAACATTCCAGTCGAACGACTAATAATTAATACTAACCAATCAATGACAAATTCCTAACTCGCAATGACGAAAGCCAGCATCTTCCTGCTAACAATGATCCGAAGTACGCTAACCTAGAGAAAAGCAGGTCGAGCAGAGCAGATATCGATTAAGCAGGCGAGAGCAAAATCCTTGGATAAATCTAGACGGCCAAATGTGCCGGCTCCAGGTGGCGTTGCACGTGCGAACCACAAGGCAAACCGGCTGTCCACCTGGCACACCGAAAACGACACCGACTGCTCCCACAATAAAACCAATTCCAACAAACCATAAACTAATCGATCAATCGCACATAGAAACATTATATAAATACAAAAAAAAAAACATATTTCAACCGTTGGAAAATCATCGCACGTGTCTGTCGAAGCACGTGCGGAACGATGTTAAAGCGCTTGCGCGGTAGCTTCGAGATATCTCGAAGAAAGCGTCGGAGTGTGAATAAGATCTTACTGGCTGGCGGGCGAGATAAACACGCACACTGGCTTCGACTTGAGAGACGCTCTGCTCCGCTGGTGCTCCGCCGGCGATTACCTTGCCTGGTGGAGTCACTGTCACGACTGCCGAAATTCCAGCGTGACCGAACTGGGCGCGCGCGCGCGCGCGAGCGCGCGTGCTCTCTCCGCTCTCCTCGCTCTTAGTTACTTGCTTGCTTGCTTGCGTGACTCTTGCGTTGCGTGGCGTGCGTGCGCGTGCACTGGCTGGCGCGCGGAGCGTGTGTGTACGAGAAGAGATAGCAGAGTCGAGCTTGGCGCTCGCCGTTTCATCGGGCGCCGATAACGAGCAGGCGTCAGATTGGTTGACTCGCAGGGGCAATCGCCTCGTCCCCTTCGAGACTCGAATTCACTCCCACACACAGAAACGACAGACGTACATATAGAAACACAGACGAGAGTCGCTGACGTAACACACCGCACTGCCGTAGAAAGTTTCGATTATGTGGAATTCAGTAGTAACCGCTGCCTCCGCCGGCCGCTCTTTAACGCTCGGTCGCGCGCGTGCACGGCCGATCGAGTATGCACTGAGCGCCAACGACGTACACACCGCCGCCTTATGCCACTCCTGGGAAACCGCATTTTTAACCAGCCGCGCACACACGCTGCGGATAATGTCTCCTACGTGGGAGATACGTAGGAGAGCGATTAAAAAGCTCGAGATTATGTATGAGTGGTGGCGTTTGCATATCTTCTGTTGTCTCCTTCTGTTTCTAAGCTTCGCGCGGTTAAGCATAGAAGACAGTGATGTAGACAGTTTGTATGCATCATTGTCAGAAAGGTCGAAGAAGAAAAGTAAGTGAACTAATTGTTCAAAATGTAGAAGGGGTGATTACTCTAGAAATGAAAAATTAAGTCAATGGAAATTTCATTCTATCTTCATTTGAAAATATTGTTAATTATATAAACACGACTAGAGTGAATCCTTGGCTTGAATCAGCACTGTCAGTAACCCATAAATTTCCTTAAAAAGAAAACGGTCTCGTCAAAGAAAATTTATTTTCTCTAAAAGAGAATACTTTCTTATTGAGAAAACTGTGTTTCTATTTAGAGAGAAGAGTTTTCCTCTTTTGAAAATATTTTTTCTAAATTATATGTAAATTGATATCATTTCATAATTCATAATCATCTGATACTATTATTTATAGCAGCATAACCAGTGCTAACTCCAACGCAAATGATTCACTCTGTACACGCATACATCGCCAACGAACCCGAGCCAAATAAATTCATTCCACTAATTTCAAATCCAAAAAATGCATCTATTTTTAAAGCTTCTCCCAAAAAGCTATAATCTAGTTTCTATAAAAAATTGTTTCATCCGTTTCAGTTAGAAATTGTCCGACTTACAAAAAACACCTCCACAAATCCATGATAATAATTTTATAATTATAACCGACAGATTAATGAAATTAATTTATAATATACCTTGAATCACGTACTGGCACATATATTTTATAAGCTTCAAACTATTTCAAAATGTCGAAGTTAACCCTCAATTTTTGCGATCCAACTATTGCGCGCCTCCTTAAACTCAGATCCACTAATTCCACTTAAACAGTGAAATGCGAATCGCGAAACAATCGTCGGTAAAATGCACGCGTCATCATACTGGAGAACTCTCCAGCTGCGATCAATTCTGATTACGCAAGGTCTGTCTGGAGTGGTCGGAGTCTTGCTTTACATTAAAATAAGAAGGGTCAAACCTCGCCGGGGAGAATTCGGCTTCGAGGCTTTCGAAGCTCTCTTCACTGCTTCGGAATACCAATATCGTGGGAATCGAATCTTGGCTATCCATTCTTTGAAAATAGGATCGGTCCGGTTCGATCGCGAGAAAACAGCACTATCATACAATGTACGTAGAGGTCACTCGGCTAAACTCTTGTTTATTTCAGCCGGCTGAAGTGAGTAATCTCCGCGACTCCAACTGGCACCAGCGTTCACGCTCGCTTAGCTACTTCCGTTTGAATCAGCAATGTTGTATCCTAGTTTTTATTCGACTTGTACAACTGCTATCAAAAATATTTTAACGTAATAATAATTAATGATTAATTAATAGTCATGGAAATATTAAGAATGTTATTTGAAATAAATTCTGAAATAGTAATTTTAATAAAAAGTAACTCACGAATGCATCAAAAGAACCGGTCTTAACTTTCAGTTTCTTGAGTACCTGAAGACTCACTGTTGGTATTGCATATCGAAATTTCATTCCACACGCGCCGACAAGTATAACTCTTAGCACGGCGGCGGTCAATGACGCGCGGACCCTTGGAAATTCGGTGCAAGCCGTTCTATTTAGGTGCTGGACAGAGGAGAGCATGCGATCGTGCGGACCGTGGCACAGCAAGGAGTTAAGCGAGGAGTTAACATGTTTCTCCACGATGCGAGGAAAAATGGCTGCGGCAAGTGTGTTGCTTGTAGAGATGTCAATCATAACATGTAATTGTTATGAAAATGCATATAATGATCATTCTACTTTAATAATAAGCTTTTAATTAATCGTGAAATTTGAATTAAGGTGCTTCTACAAATGCACACATGTATGACCAGACACACATAATCTAATTACTGTGAAAATGCATAGAATGACTATTCTGCTTTAATAATAAGCTTTTAATTAATTGAGAAAATTCGAATTAAAGTGCTTCTACAAATGCACACACATGTATGACCACACACACACACATCATCTAATTACTGTAAAAATGCAGACATACAACAGCAATTCTGCTCGCTGCAAGCACTTTATTCCTGGAGAAGCGCCTTTAGCCATGTGGAACGGGCGAGCCCTCGAGAACGAAGAAACGCGTGTGGAGGAGAGCAGACGGCTGCTCCGGGCACACATGGACGAAAATCGTATTAATAATAAGAGACACAAGAGTTTGGTCGAGATCGCCGATAAGGAGCGCGACCGGCACCGAGACTGGCCGATAACCCGTTTTCAATGGAGATTGCGCGACCACCAAACCGCTCGCTCGACATAAGTCGACTCTCTCGACGCCGACGCCGACGTCGCGACGTATCCTTCGCCAGAGACAGCCAAAGACAACCGGCGACACACGCGCTACCTGAGAAGGTCTGCGCTCTTATTGCGAGTGTCGCTATGAATGCCAAACCGTAAACCACACGCTATGGAAATGTTCTGTCTCATTGTCAGTCGCACACAGAAATTGGAGTCAAATTTTCAATAAATCTTGATAATATTTTAAAAGGTCCAAATATTAATAGTTTGACACTAACCGTATCAACGCCCGGTCAATGGGAAATTAAATGTTAATAGTATTTATTAATCTTTCTCTTTAAAATGGAATTAGTTTTACGAATTATAAATGTGGATTTACAACCTACCTACAATTTAATTTAAAACAAGTTTAAGACAAACTTTCTTTTTGAGAACAACCACTTTTCTTAAAAGAGAAAGTTTCTTTTTTAGTAGAAAAAATAAATGGTTCCAAAACAGAATAGTTTTTCTATGAAGACAATTTAATTGTGTTAATATACTGTATTTAGACTGATGTTACAACAGAGTTAATTAGTTACGCGTTACCGCTCACAAGTGAGTTCACACACCGACGTAACGAGACGCCAGACAGGCCGAGGAAAGGTTCGACCACTCTCCGGCCAAGTATCACCTGATAACGTCGCACCCAATGATCTTTCCGCAACTACGTTGCATCGAGTAGAAGGCACCGGTGGTTCTAAATGAAAGATTGGAATTGCTGCTGTTCGGTGGACTTGTTAGACCTGTCGTAATCTTAACTATGTTGGGACTAATGTAGACTGGCCACCTCGAAAGGTTTAAAACATTCTAATAGGTCTAGGTCGAGTAAAAATGTATACTGACTGCGAATGTATTTTATTTCGAAAGGCTACTTAAATTTGGGTCGTCTAAAAATCGAATTAGAAAATAGAACAGTATAGAATGTAGTTTCACTGTGAATATTTATGGAGCAAGTATATTTGTACTCAAATGTCTGTAATAGAAAATATGTTAAATATGAAACGTATTTTGACTAGGAAGATTTATTCGATTTATTATTTATGCAAGAAACTACCGAACACAGAGCAACTTCAGGTATTTATGCAACTACCAATCTTTCTTAAACTTCCACAGTCTACTAATAATATGCTAATATCATATGATACGAAGCAAAACACCTATAAAAACATGTCGGAACAACAAAAATTACGGCTTACTCCTTATCAGTAATTAAAACATAATTAATATAGTAGAAATATTAGTGTTCAAAAATTTTCTGTTCATTCTTGTAAGAAAAATTCGTACCAATTACAGTAGGAATTTTTTATACAGTCATATAGATTTAAGTAATTACAATATTAAATATAAATTAATAAATGTAAGTTACGAAGGACCCCAACACGATCAAACACCACTCGTAAACTAGCTATGAACTTTATGTCGCCACTAGCAATGCATATGCGGGATGTCAATGACATTTCATAGGCTATCGCCAATTCCGATTGGTCTTGGATAAAAGGAGGTGTGCGTTAACATGCGCAGCAAGCAGCAGGATTCTTGAATATTAAACAGGACTTTGGGGGCTCGCCCGGAAAGTTTATGCACGCGCTATTTCAGTGCAAGAATGCGGTTATGAACAAAAAATGCGTCTGAATCTTTGTCTGTATTACCTGACAACTGGGAGGCTGATAATAACTGCGCTAAAGCAGTCAGGCATATTTTGGGATGGAATATTTTCCACCAGAACTAAGATGGGTTGTTATAATTATTTATTATATAATTATAATTGTATAAAAAGTGCCTAGTTATGTTATAATATTTATTCTATATTAATATATACAATATTAATATATAAAAATGTTCGAATGTAGGACAATCTTTGAAATTATCGAATAAATTTGAAAAACATTTTAAAAAGGGGAATATAAAAAATAAAGGTTGCAGAAATATCCGACTAATTATTACAATTAAAATCAGCCAGTTTGCTATCAGTTTTCGAGTGGACTACTTTTCTAACTAACTGTATTTATCCTCGGAAATCATTGATCCCAGTGTGTCAAGAGTGCGCCGCACACATTTCACATTAGCACTTTTCTTATCGCACGAAGTAGTGTAAACTATACGAAAAAAGAAGGCTCGCCTCCGGTGGTGTGACGCGAGCCATTATCGGAACAAACAGCAGTCGCTTTTGTAGCAATCAGCTTCCCAGATTCCCAAGGCGAGAAGATAAATATCGCGCCGATGTTGCAGAGAACGCTCTCGTGCCAAGACGGAAACTATTGAAGCAGCTGTTCTACTACAAACTATTCAAAAGCCAAATATAATAAACGAGCTGTCCCAGCCGGTTAATAATTTGTGTGCATATTAATAACAATTTGACTATTTCGCACTTGCAAATGCTTTTACGTGTTTGAGAATTTCACATATTGTATACTGTTCGCGATTGTGATAGTATTTGTTACAGATAAAGAAATAAAGGGGTGAAAAATAATTTTTTTAACGTTGACATACTTTTAGATCATAATAACTATCGCGCACTAAATTGTTAAGAAATATCATCAGCAGCAGCATGACAGGAATTAATTATCTCTTTATAATTATTTCCTTTTATTGGTTTAAAGATCGCTATTTAATTTAATAGTAACACTGTCAAATTGCTTTGCCAATAAGTAATCCTATCATATACATGTAGAAATTCGTGTATTTAAAAACAATAGAATGCTAATTCCCATCTGCACTGACAGTGCATGAGTACTGATACGTCACGGGTACGTCTAAATCGACCATTAATCAGGTCGCTCGACGACTTAATTGGCATTTCGCGTGCACACGCGCGCAGCGCAATAAGCGTGCTTTGTCTCGGTACAACCAGCAACAGCGATAAATCACGTGCCCGATGTGAAAATGAATGTTCGTTCAGCAGTTTTGTTGATTCACTGTAATTCATTTAATATTGCAAGTTCGAAATACTGCTTTTAGAATGTAGTACAGTAATATATATTAAAGTTCTATCATTCATGTATTAAAGACCTATTTCTAACGTTTTTTATATCTCCCTTGGAACGTATTGCGAAGGCCTTTAAAATGTTCCATTTTATAACATGCCAAAGACGAACAACACGAATATCCTTATCGAGCGTTTTAGAGACGTTTTGAAAACGTCATTGTGCTATCTGGAATAGATCGCGAAACCGGTCGTTTATGTCATTTATTTACCATCGTTAGTCAGATACATTTGTCAGGTCGCGCCCACTGTTGTGAGAAGGGGTTCACTCACGTGTCTACGGCGGTCGGTGCTCACGAAGGACGAGCATTCAGGGTCGGCGGCGGCAAGGCACTTCCGGCCTCTGCAGCGAATACAGAGCGAACGCCGCGCTCCGTCCACGTGAAGAGGAAACCAGTTGACGGACACGGCGTGCCAGACATTGAGACATGCGAGAGCTTGGCCCCCATGAACGCCTGGGCATGGGGTAAGCTTTCCTAAATCGTACCAGTTTTCGTATTAGAGATTAATACTTAGAAATAAAAGAAAACACAGTTTTAAGTTGTAATAAATAGCAAGATTTTCCTTTTCTCATATATATTTTTTGTTTAATTTGGGTAGATTATGATTATTTTGAGTATATTTAATTTTGCAGCAACGAGCATCTTAAATACTACTTCTTTTTATGTTAGGCTTTATTATTAAAAATTGAAGAAGAATATCTTTGATTTTTTTACATCGTGATCATTTTCAAAACAACTAATATTGCTAACTTTCTAAGTTGTAATAGTTTATTATTTTCAATCATAGCAGTACACTCAATAGATATATTAATGAAAGAGGAAACTGGAAAATACATAAAAATGGTTTGAAATACATTAGCAGTAACACCTATTTTTGATCCAAAAAAATGTAATCTTCCAATATAAATCTAGCAACAGTTATTACTAATTTTCCCAAACACGCATATTTACCTTACCTTTCCTAGAATTCGGCTACAAAGTATCACAGAAAACAATATCAATACAACTTTCCCACAAACGCCCGTAACAACTCCAGCTTTCCCGGTAAGTGTTTCCAAACACTTACTGTTCAAGCCTTGTTGCTGTACTCCGAAGGTATTAACTAAAGGAGAAAAAAGAGGCAGATGGCGCCACACGCAAACTTTCGCGATTGACAGAGCGGTTCGATTTTGGCAAGCTTTACCACCTCGAGAATGCCTGACCAATACCAGTACAAACACGGCAGACACGAGAGAGGAACGAAAGCGCTACACAGCACAGTCGGCTGACAGACGAGGACTAGAATTCAATTCGGAGCTCTACTTGCACTTTCCTCGGCCAACGCACGCCTCCACTCTAAGTTCGCGTGCGTGTGGCGCGTACAGTACCGCACAGCGGCGGCCCCCACACACGCGCCGTTGGTCCACTGCAGTCCGGTGGCGCTTGGACGAAAGTGCAAGTTTACTTGAGGTAGGTCGTGCCAAGAATACGCGTCTATCGCCCGACCGACTCTCGCTCGATCCCGCTTCTCCACGTGCACGAGGTTTCTGGGCTGGTAGGACGGCTCGCTCTCAAAACAACTTCGCGCTTACTAAGTATGTCTGTTGCCCAAGGATTAGGAACACGCATGTTTGTATTTTTAATTCAATTCTAGATGAATATAGTTTTTATTTTCAAATATATTTATATTTTATTCACTTGTTTTTATAAGTTTGTAATCGAGTTCGACTAGGTGGTTTTTTATTCGTCGCGTGTATATTTCGATCCCTTTTATATTATATATTATAGTTCCTAAATTGCACATAAAAAACATTAAACACACAAGGCACAGAGAAGAATTCAGATTAGTGGATAATTAAAATGACTAAACAATTTATCAAACAGTGAAAACCAAGATTATTATATGCTTTTGTATTAACTCGTTTTATATCAATACGTTCAATACTAATTTTATTAAACCTCATTTCTACGTGTTGCAAGAAAATATGCCTTCTAAATATATCAATGTTTCATTCAATGGCAACTGCTTCACCATACACACATGCATAATACAAGAATCTACTAATACTTACCAACGACATTCAGTTTAATGTTCAAAGCCGCATATCTCCGTAAACTCAAACAATGCCCATCTGATAAGTTTAAGTAAAAATGACTTGCCGATTTGCGGTTACCGCAAATGTCACCGATATTTACTGCGCCGAGGTGCGCAAAGAGACCGATTAAAACTTGACGAACGCAGCTATGCATGGCATTACCATGAATTTATGAACTGGTCCTGGAAAACGTATTCCAGCGGCAAAGTGTTACACAGACGCATAAATGCGGTGAAGGAATGATCGCTCGGCGAGCGCGCGCTAGCAATTAGCCGATGTAGCAATAATACAAAACAGCCGGAGTCATTATAATATTTTATTTACTGCCAATCGACTATTGCGCATTAGCCAGACATTTTTCATGCTGGTAATGGCCAATCCCAGGTGAATTAGAATGTATTGGATATGTTAGATTTTTAATGGGAATGTATATTCTGCCCGTCAACTGTCAAGCTTCAGTTTGATCTTTGTTGGTTCATTAGAGAAATCAGACAGGTGTTATAAATATTGCTAGAACATATTCTTCGTATGTTATTTGATATACGAATTCTATATGTTCTTCCATATGTTATTTCTTTTATTTGTTAAACTAATTCCGTCAATTATTAAATTTAATTTCGATGTTTGTTGGTTCATTAGAGAAATCGAACAGGTATTACATATGTTATTTCATATATTATACGTATGATACATATTTCGAGATAGCACAAATGATTTAATTTGGACTTCTGTATGCTCATTCGGGAAATTGTATGTACAAAATTCAGACAAATTGCTATAACATATATTCCATATATTTATTCCATATACGTATTCCATATGTTATTCCACATATTTATCAAACATATTCCAACTGTCAAGCTTAATTTGGACGTCTGTTAGTTTATTCGCGAAACCATACAGGATTCAAACATATTGCTATAACATGTATTCCATATGTTATTCCATATTCGTATCCATATATTCCATATGCAATAAATAAAAACAGTATTTGCACACCCTGTGTTTTTGAAATAAATTTTCACAAAGAAGACAGTTTTCCTTCTTAAGATAATTTATACCAAAAATACTGGATATGTATATTAATCAATACTTTCTTTATTTACTATATACATATATTCAATTATCAGGCTTAATTTCGAAATCTGTAAGTTTATTCGAAAAATCGTACAGAATTCACACATATTGCAGACTGTTCGTTCATTAAAAATTTTCTAAAGACAACAACTTCTAAAGAATACAGGTTTTATATATGTACAGAGTTTAAACCTTCAAGTATCATTAATTTCAGCCAGCTATTCTTCAAGCCAAAATGCATGCAAAGGTGAAAGGGTCTTATATCCAGAAAATTCTGTATAATCGATAAATATTGCAATATTTTACAAGCTATTATTTTGCTCGAATAATAAATCTATACAGGAGGGAAAATTGTATGAAAACCGACTCAGCCGTTTTCGAGTTTATTGCACGACAGACAGACAAACGTTGCCGTTTATATTAATAATCAGTCCATACACAGTTTCTCCAAACCAACTCTTCTTTAAAAAATACTAGCTCCGCAACTACCCGAGAGATATATCAACGAACGAAAAAACATCCGACAAAAATATTTCAACAACACAACAATTCCTATATACAACAATGCGAATACTTACCAACTATTTCTCCCGTGAAAAGCATACTCAACTGCTTGGAACCCTAACGCACCCACAAGGAGGGAAACAACAGGGATGAAATGATAAGAGGCGATGACGATTTTTTCGGTAATAAAAATTCATAATTCCTTTTTCAATTTCGATAAACATCGCCTAATACATTTGTCCTTCTTTGTACCATATCATATATATATATATACGTATATATATATATTCTTGTTTTCCATCCAACATGTGCACGTAATAGGGCACGTGCACGTGTGTCAGTGTGAGTGTGGGTGTACCTGCCTGCGTCCTATATTACGTTCATACGCGTGTATGCCCTTTATTATGCACACACAAGAAACATGCTCGAGGGTTCCCTAAAAATCTTCATCTCCCATTTCCACGTTTTCTCCGCCTCTCTGCCGGGGCCCCCGCGACATACAGACACACACACACACAAAAATCATCAAACACGCACACTGGCGAAGTTGCCCCACGAACACGCGCGCCGGCAGTATTATTATTTCACCTATTAAACTAATTGTAAACTGCAGGACTCGCTCAATGGTTGGGGGGCGGGTTGCGGGGGGCGGCGCGCGTGCCCGCGCGTGGCACTCTTCGGGACTGGTGTGGCGACGCGTGTACGCGGAAGAATCGACCCGAGCCACGGAGAGAAACACTCGTCTGTTGTCTCCCTCCTTGCAACAATATCGCAACCGAATTAAAAATAAATGTACGCTCGCTCGCGCCTACATGCGTGTGTGTTGCAGATTGTTGTACTAACAGTATAGTGTAATATTAGGTAAGTAGTAAGTGATAGCATTAGCAGTGATGATAATAGCACTGTTGGTATCATAACGGCTGGCGGTCCCGGACCGCCGCACAGTTTCTCCGTCTTCTTTCTCTTCTGAGTTTGCCTAAGGCGATCACGATGATCCTGGCCATTACTGGTGTTATTGTATATACGTTTATAAGTATGTATATATACACACGATGCAACATTCTTCGTGCAGCTATTTGCTGTTTAACAAGGTTTATAATTATCTCCTTTCTCTCGATCACTCCCTCAATCTCTCGCTCGCTCTCTCGCTCTCTCTCTCTCTCTCGCTCTAGTGTATGTACAGTTAGATAGGCATATGTGTCGCATGCACTTGCTGAAACAAACTACATACACTGCAAGTCGTAGCGTGACGCTAGCTTTTTAACGTTGCGAGGCGCGCTTATAATCGTACGACTGGCGAAGCCAGTTACTCCGGAGGGACGCGAGGTGCGACATGGGGAACTCCTGCTGGCTCGTTCCGAGCGCGATCGGCACCCGTTAATAGTATTGTGTGCTTCGATAGGTCGCAAACGGCGTATTAATTAATTTACACAAACTAGACTGTAGACAAGAGATGTTTTGCTTCCGATCATTTTTATACATTAGGTGAAATAAACATTCTATTTTCATGAGTAATATATTAATTAGTCTCTACCTAACAACGTGTTAATTGCTCGTTAATCGATATATATATATATAAATATATATATTAATATAGGAACCCCGCAGCAAGATTCCGTGAGAGAAATCGCGTCTACTTCCTGCCGAGTGTGTGTGTGTGTTCAATCATCGTCGTCGTCAGACGCAATTCGTTATATCACTAGTGTTTTTTTTTTTACAATTGCCTATATATTATTTACAGTTTCTCTCCGCAACAGCGCGCTATTGGTTGTATGTAAATTAATCCGCCCTAACTTCCCCCTTCGCCCGCTCGTGTATATATATATGTGCTATATACATATACATCTGTCGTACGTGTATGCAAGAAAAATATTTCTCTGAATGTGAGTAATCGGAATTATATCTTTGGATGCGACCAAAAATAGATTTAAGTAACAAGTTATAGGTGGGGTATTTCTCCACTAAGGATGATCGATCGCAAGAGGTGGCGGTGTGTGGTGGCCTCGTCCTTGCAGCGCGGACCGCCGCATCAACAAACACAGTTTGGTATATGTAAGCTGAGGTAGTTACAGCGCTTTTTCATTTCGTTGCCCTTGCTGCGCGAAATGCGGTAAACATTAGGAAGTAGAGTGAAACGATTTTCGATCGAGAGGAATGAATGCTGCGAGAACATCGCGGAGACTGCGGCAACCTCCACGCGAATTGGGATTGATCATCCTTGCGCTAAATCATACTCGATATATCCTATGACGAGGATTACAGTATGTATTCAAGATTACTCGATATGCAAGTGCAAAAGCATTTTTTTCATCTTTTCAACATTTTTTATACTGTTTCGATCTATACTGATTGAGTTTTAATAAAACGTTTTCTATCTATCGTCTACTATTGACGTAGGCATGAAGTTCACCCCTTCCTTCCTTTCTCTTTCTTTCTCTCTCTGTCTCTCTCTCTCCCAATCTCTCTCACCTGATGGCATTTTTCCCATGATTCCTTATATCAGAGTTCAATAAAAAAAGTTAGGTGTAATTGCAAAAGCCTAAGTACGTTAAAAATTCCACCAGGTTCGCGCAGTAATAATTTGTGCTTTATTCATTGAATGTATAACGAAGAAATAGCTTTGTCAGACCTTCGCAATGTAGAGAAGCCCTATCACAGTGTGGCTTGGAGTCAAGGCGGCTCCTCCGTTTATTCACTTTCTCTCTTTCCCTCTTTTTCTCTCTTTCTCTCTCTGTCTCCCCCCCCCCCCTTCCCCCTTTCTCTCTTCTGCTAGGCTATTCATTTATAAAACAGATTCTATTTGCTTGATTTCTTTCTCGGGTGCTTCCTGTGGTGACGGCGCGGTTTCTACTATTTCGGGAATATCCTCCTCATTCTCTTCCTCGATGTCCTCGTCAATCGGTGTCAATGTGTCTAATCTCACCGGCTGGGTCTGCAATAGATTATTATTAGGTTATTGTAGTAGGCGCGTGCCAATGATAATCAAGCGATTACATAATTCGGCAAAGGTAAGGTGAGAGACACACCTGTGGCGTCGTGCAGCGTTTCATCGCGGGTGCCATAAAGCTGGTGATAGTGCTCATGAGGAAGAAGAATCCCGCCATAAAGAATGGGATGCTGTAACTCTGTGTCGCGTCGTAAACCGCGCCGGCCAAAGGCGAGCCGACAATAGCGGCGGCTCCTCTGAACAGTATCAAAAGCCCGAATGCATTTGTTAGCTTGTCCAACCCCAAAAGATCTACCAAGATGATCGACGTCAACGAGATATATCCGGCTGAAACACATGCGATTGTGAGTAGATCATTCTAGTAATTGTGATGTCGGATGTTATCGCGAATCTTTTGCAGTTATACTTACATATAGCGATGCCAAAGAAGATGCTCATAACAATGTACGCAGTGTATGTATGGCAAAATGGTGTTGCGGCTACTGCGATGGTTGATATAATTAAGCATATATTATTCAATAACAGCGAATCCACTTGTGGAAAGTCGGCTACGTAGCCACAGGCAACACGGCCTACAGTATTAGTAATACCAATAATAGATAGTAAAAACGACGCCGAATTGCTCTCAATTCCCTGGAAATTAATCACGAGTCTTAAACAAACTATCCTTTTACTGGTGAAGGAGAACTGCAGATGGGTCAACTTACATCTAGCACGGCTGCATCCACTAAGTACACGAAGGGCACGTACAAACCAGCCATTCCAAAAACATTACTAATACCAATTAGGAGAAATACGGGGTCCTTCAACAAAGACATGTCCATCATCGTTCCCAAAGCCTCCTTGAAGGATTCCGGCAATACCAAGCATGGGCATAAAGGTTCTGGAAAGTACAAAAGTTAAGAGTTAAGGAATCTATTAGATATGTAACACATAATAGAATCGAATTGGTTCTGTAAATACATACGTTGTGGGGCTCTTTCAACATCGCCATCTTTAACGTCACCGCGAACAGACTTCGGTAAAGAAATAACACTCTGGCGATAGTTCGCCAAAGACTTTTGACTCTGATATTCCGGCAAATTGACTACGCTACCGCTATAAAATATGTCCTTTCTCGAGAGCGGCCGAACCATCAGAGGTTTTTCCTTTGGAATACTAGATTTGCTAGTTGTAAACGTAATACTCTCACCATCCTGTAACAATATTCAAAGTATAGTCGTAAATGTATTAAAATGAAGACCCGTAGTGAAGCGTTGATACATACATCTACTTCTGCATTGTTAGTTCGAGATCCAAGTACGCTGCTCGTCGACAGCCTTAAGTGTAAGCTTTTCCTGATATCTCCGTTCGAATTCAACGTCGTTCTTGAATTCTTGATCGCGCTCAGACTGGGCTTGTACCTCTCGCCAGTGCTGGTTTTACGGATTCTATCGAAAAAGGGGACAGATCCATTCTTAGGTAATCCCTGAACGTGCGTGGTGAAGGCGGGCTGCGAGGCGTTCCTCGGGATGATAGGCTTGAATTCGCTCTCCGATTTCTCGGTGGAGTCCTTCGCGTCTTTGGTTTCGTCAATGTTCTTCCTGCTGCGGGACTTGGTCGAGTTACTCTTCAAATCCATGCTGCCGCTATTGCTGGTTGCCCCGCTGGAGGAGTGCTCTTGTACCTTCACTTCCGAAATCGTTGGGAGGGTTGGCACCGTGGGAACTGGTGTTAAAGGAGTTCCTTTAATATTACGAGTTATAAATAATGGACATCTTGCGGGCAACTTACTGAAGTGCGGTATCACTTTAGCGCGCGCTACATAGATCGTTATCATTGAGAAACTTCTTACCAGGCACTAATTGGTCTAAATTGAAGCTGGAGTGTACGCCAGGATCAATGTTTATAGGCATCTTCATTCTCTTCTCCATCGATCCGTCAGGCAGTTGCACCATAAAGTACGAACCACCTATGCTCCCGCGTTCCATTTGATATCTCTTCTCTTCTGCCATTCTTTGTAACAGGGGCTTGACAGAAGATGCTTTAGGGTACTCCAGAGGCCTCATCATTGCGCCAAATACCTAAATTGTAAATCAAGGCTGTTATAATCACATCGATTACGTCGAAGACTTAAAACGCGGCTAGGGAAACCCCGGGACACTTACCGCACAATTTAAGATAAGGCCGGCGAGAATGAGATTTGCCCCTTTCCAACTATACGCATCTAACAACATTGTTGCGAGTGGTGCAAATGCAAATGTGCCAAAGCCCGAGCCGCACACTGCGATTCCTGTGGCTAAGGACCTTTTGGTTTCGAAGTAATAGCCTACACAGACTACTGCGGGTAGATATATTAGACCAAAACCAATTCCTGCAAACAAAACCATTAAAATTCATCACCTGCAATCTAAAGCAACATATCCTCAGGATTCCCTGATACTCACCTCCCATTACACCGTAAGTCATCATAAGCATATTTACACTGGTTGAAAAGGTCGAAAGTATAAATGCTGCCGCACCAAGGAAACTTCCGGCCATGCAGACTGCTCTGCATCCATATTTATTTGTTAAAGCACTTACAACAGGACCTGCAAAGAAATTCATATCACTCCTTAAGTCTCGCATAAATTTAACAGGATTACACAAACATATCGAGGTAAAATTCCAATCTAAGAATAATAAAAACTTGATATTTACCGGCACTGAGGTACATCCCAGACAACAACGAGCCAACCCACGCAGTCTTCCCCTTGCCTTCGCCGAAGTATTTAACAAATTCTCCAAGAAACACGCCGAAGGTGTAGGCAATTCCGTCGACTATCATGTTACACATAAACGATGCAAACACCACCACCCAACCATAGCCACCGTCGGGTGGTGGTGGTATGTCATGGTATTCGCACAGAGATCCCCCATCATCGTCCGGGGATGTTTCGTCGGGCACTCCATCGGCTCCAGTTAATCTTGCATGCTCTTCTACAGAGAATTCACTCTCCGTCTGCAAAGACAATTGGCAATGCTTGTTTCACGAAAGAGAGGGAATCGGGTGATGGCAATAATAGTTAGAATCTGGGCTTGACGGACTGGTTTTTGTTAGTACAATAAAGTACACTCCTCTTTTTCCAGTGGACGCTCGTAAACACATTTATTGTCGTCAATGATTCGTCAATCGTGTCTCGGGTGAGCACAACAGGTACAAAGTCATGTGAACGCATGTGATCCATAGATACAAGTGAAGATGATGATTACTGGTATTATTTATTGTTTTACACTGGAACTACCAACGCGTTCAGAATGACTTGTTCAACATTTGTTCGTGCTTATTACTTTATTAAATAGTTTAATTTTTCTATGATTTCTGTGCAATATCTAAATATATCCTTCTTGAAAAATGATTGAATTATGAATCGCTCTCAAATAAACTATAAAGGATTTATTATTTAGAATAATAATTGTATGTCGAATCTCTACTGTGTCAATGTAAAATATATAAATATACTTTCGTTTCTTGAATAAAGCGATTTGCAAAAACAAGTCATTTTGAGCCTGACGGCAGAAACGTGTATCGATTAATCATTGATAGTTCCAATGTTAACACGCCGTAGCAGAAAAAACAGCGGCGATCTCGCGCAAACAAAGTCAATGACACACACCAAGGGAGGCAGGATTATGGTTACATATGCATTACTGATTCCAGTCAAGTGTGGGAGCGCTGAACGAGCCACTCTTTCATAGAATGTTGCATGCTGACATTGATATTTCAGTTCGCCTTAGGCAAAGCGCGGCGGTGTGGTTCACCTTGAAATCCACGAGAAAAAGTATCCTTTCCTGTTGATGCATAACACACCAACACAAAGTCGTGCGCGCTTCTACGCTCATCCCGTGTATGCTAACTCCTAGCCAGGAGCGCGTCCTCCATAATCGAGGATAAATTCTTCATTGCAACGTGCACGGAGAGACACACCGTGAAAACCGTCGGAAACGATGACTAAGGCGAGAGCACACTGCCAACTCAGATTCCAAGGGACAACGCTGCTGTGCGCAAATGCGTCCACGCAACGGCAACACACCAACGGAAACCGGGAGACAAAAGAATGCGTGCTCGAGGAAATGCGACAAGCATTCGAAGAAATGTATCGTACGCATTAAAGCGAACAGCGATACGACTAGTTTTGAAATTATAAGATGATCTCATTCGCAAGCGTAAGCACGCTTATGTTACAAAGCTAGCGAGTTAGCGAGTGTCTCTACGGCTAGCAAAATAAGTGCGGAGCCAAGGTGAAATAGGGTTTGCCGGTGACACCGATCGCAGGCTCGCACGTAGTGCGGAAAAGAACCTGATTGACGCAGACGTTCCTTAAACGAGCCTTATTTACGATGGTTGTGGTTTTACATCGCTTTTTTAGGAGTCTTATGTATAAGGAAAAAGAGATTATTAACTAACGATTTGTAAAAGCATGAATTCAATTGACTACGAAGGAAGATCTATTTGATTAAAAACAATTACAAATGGCACACTTTTAATTTCATACGAAGCTGAAGTTGCTGCATTGCCAGCATTACTGCGGCACTTAGTTTATATTGTACTATTGTATCCATATATGTAACAGTTGAAACTTTTTATAAGAGCACTTTTAATTTTAGTATCAAAATAAATATTACTACTTCAATGAAAAACTACAAGCTTATAAAAGAAAAATGATCAACCGTTTTGTTAAAGAGCACTCGGTTTGTACTGTATAAGTATATCCGTTTAAAGGTTTAAAGTGTACGAACACAGCTAAAACTTTTAATCAACTCCTTCAAAGCGACAACTACCTTAACAAGATCGAGGAACACGCGTACCCATTTAGCTGCGATTTAAACTTCACGCTCCAACTGCTCTTGGCCATGCAAACACAATCGGGCAGAACCCGACAGACCACACAGGAACAGCAAAAGGAAAGAACATCCCATCTATCACAATTATACGAATGCACGAGGACGAACGTGCGGCGACGTTGGTCGCGCTCATTTTCGCATCATCAGAAGAAGAAGCGTTCAGGGTTTGGAGGGAGCCAGTTACATTCCACTGGCATTAAAGAGGGCTCCGTCCTTAGAGATTGGATCAATGACCCAAAGTGGGGGGAGAGGACGAGGCGCGTTAACGAATTTAAATGTAGCGGTAGGCGCAAGCGTCGCAGCGCGTCCCAACGGCACACGAGTGGAAGGTCAGCGCGATCAGCTGATCCCACAGTCATTGGAATCGGAGCGGCGCCGCCTGACGCCGACCGCCAGAAGTGCGCCTACACAAACCCAAATGCATCGTACTCCGACCTTGCCAACGACCCTCCACCGAAAACGATTAACCGCGTTGCTCGCAAAGTCTATGCGAAAGTCGAGAGATGAAAACTTTCGCCACTTTTAAATTGATTCCAAAGTGCGACAACACTCGGCTTGCCGAGCGCCAAGGCTGAGTCACGTGTCATCGTGCGAAAGAAATGGAACGGAACGCGTCGACGCAACCTTCTCTCCTCTCTCACACTAGTTAGGCTCCCCCACCCTAGGAACCCATGCAAGGCGAACGAAGAAGACCACAGGAGGACAAGAATACATATGTGGAACAGATGTGAGGGATGCGCAAATTGTCCGGTATGCATAGCCGGCGAGAGATAAGAAATACTTGGAACGTACCGTGCTGATCTTCCGCACGCGACGCGAGCCGTACTGGCTGTACTGCGACTTGTTGAGCGAAACGCGCGACATTCTACGATCGCTTTAAAGTCACACTCCCTCTCTCTCACTCTCTCACTCTCGCTCTCTCTCTATCTATCTTTCAATGCTATATCTAGTTCTCTCTTTGTTTGTCTTTTGGGAACGATGCAGGCACTCTCCGGTGTCTCCGTCTTTCTAGCACACGCACAGTGCGCGGTGTGCGTACAGTGCGGAGTTGGTCGAGCGTCGAGTTCTATTTTGGCTGGGTAAGTGCGCGCAGTCGCGCGCTCGCTAGCGAGGTCCCTCTGCGCTCTCCTCGCACAAACGCTCTTCTTCTTCTTTCCTTCCTCTCTCCGCTTTCCCTCACGGATTTCCCAGAGCTCCGGCCGGCGGCGATCTCGCTGCGACACGAACCTCGCTCCGCACTTTATATCGCGCGGTTCGCTTTCGTCTCCCCAGCGATTCACCGCTTCTGCGCGCGAGCAGTTCAAGCCCGCCCGATCTCCACGCCGGGAGCTTATCACTCGTCGTAATCCGCTGCCATCACTCTCTCTCTCTTTCTTTCTCTATCTTTCTTTCTTGGGAGCAGCACTTCTTTCGCTTTGGCTCGCGCAACCTTTTTGTTTGGAGAGTCTGGCTTTGTAGAGGAGCGTCCTTCCTATGCAGAGACTTGAGTCGAATCGAAGGCGAGCCGAGCCTCGCTATCTGGCATCCATCGGCCGGCCACGCCAACTATCGGCGCCCGTAAATCGAAGGTGACGAGAGCCGCACGCGCGTGTATGTGTGAGTGGTTACGTTCACGGTGAGAGAGGCGAGTGTTTGTAGTAGAACGCGTACGAGCCCGCCTGTTAAGGGCAAGTGGGCCGAGGCGTGTAGAGTAACGTAACGCGCGATCGAGCGGGTTAAGGGGCGATCGACGAGCGGCTGCAAAACTCCGAGCGACACTGCACACTCCGCACACCAGCGGCGGCGGCGGCCGCTTTGTCGTTGCTCGCGCGAACTGTCATGACAACACACCTTCGTCCCTCCAACTGGAGAGCCCTCTCTCTCTCTCTCTCCTCTCGCTCGGCCACTACCCGCAGGCAGGCCTTCCGCACGCCAGATTCTATTTATACGAGCGGGCGCACGCTCCGCGTCGCTTTCCTCGCACGCACACTTACACACTGTCGCTCGCGAGAAATCCCACGACGTTCGCTTCCAGAGAGTCTGCGAGTCGTATACAGTGGAGTTGTTACAGTTTCGGGAGCCGCGCGTCACTGAGACTCGGCGGCGTTCGCTTCGCTTACACTGGGTTTTAACCGGACACGCACACGCTGCCTGCCGGCCGATTGGATGAGCTACGGGATTCCCACTCGCAGGCTCCGTTCAAACGGCACTGAGCGTTTGTGCGCCAGAAGTTAACCTATAAATGCAACGCGCGTCCCGCACGCTCTTCCCCACCCGAGGCCGAAATTACGTGGCGCTACGAATGCCGTGCAGTATACGCACGAGCGAATCGAGCAAGCCTCTGCCCGCCGGAAGACGCGCGCCTCCACTCGAACCTCTTTGTTTTTCCTTCGATGGATGACTAATCTGCATCCTGGTCAGCCTGCGAGCCCCGAAGTAAACAGGAGTATAAATATAACGACTGTAAACGTTTGGCTCTCGTTAATTCCGAGTGGCGATTCCTTCGTGCGAGAAACACACCTGCTAAAGCGTTTTGCAATTTGAGTATAAATTTATTGTAATTTAATGGAAATTTGGGATGGACATTTTGAAAGTGCAATTTGTGGTATTTGTCGAGAGAGACAAACGTATTCATACAGTGGAAGTAAATAGAAGTATAAATATAACGACTATAAATGCTCGGCTGTCGTTTATTTGAAGCGGCAATTCCTTCGTGCGAGAAACACATCTGTTAAAACGTTTTGAAATTTGAGTTTACGTTTGTTGCAATCGGTTGGTAATTGCAGATAGCAACTCTAACAATGCAATTTTATTTGTGGTATATACACGGTGGGGAAAAAGTATTCGTACAGTAAAACAATGACGCAGAAATAAAACGGAGTAGAAATATAACGAGTGTAAACGTTCAGCTGTCGTTAATTCGGGGAAACGATTCCTCCGTGCGAGAAACACCTACCAAAGCGTTCTGCAATTCAGATATGAATCGTAACGTGCACGTATTTGTTTTATCCGTTTTTTAAGAAATGGAACTTCTGCTTTTGTGTTGATAGACAGGAATGGAACGTAAATAATGCATTTTGTAACTCGACTATACATTTGTTATTTCCGCCCGGTGGAAATTAGAGAAAGAGGCAGTTGTAACAATAGAATTTCTACTATATATGACTAGTGACTGATCTATTTCGATTTGAGGTTGTTCGCGAAACGTAACGTGCGTGCATTTATTTGTTCTGTTTTCTTGCATAAGTGGAACTGGAATTGAATTGCGAAGTATTTTGCAATTCGTGTATGCGTTTCTTGTAACCAATCATTAATTATTATTATAGCTATTATTATGGCATTCTTGTAATTATTACATCGACGTTAGTTATTTTATCTTTTGAAAGAACGTATAAAATATTATATCCAATTGTACTTCACAAGAAATAATCTAAACCATAAACATAATTCTATATTAAAATATATTATACTCAGTTAATAATTAACTCCACTCTTTTATTGTTTATTATTCTTTACTGCATTTTAAAAGCATCACGCAATAAATAAAGATGAACTTTAACAATATTGTTATCTTAGCGTGAAGAATGGCTGGTTTATATCGACGATGATTCGCACGTGAAGACTTGCGCTGTGTATATGTTGAGTCGTCCGCGCGTGCGAACGCGCTCGAAGTATTCGCGCGGAATGTCGTTGCTACATGTGTGCCGGGCTGTACTGATCCGGCGGACAATGAGAGGCTCGCTAATCTATACGCGATGCACACGGGAATTCGTGGGTGACGCAAGTATCGCGGCCGACGCGCTTTATCTCAATTATAGATTTCTCGATGTTATATAAATGAAAGCCGCCTTGATTTCAGCCTGGCGAACAATAGCACCCGCTGACTTCCTCCTGACATGTATTTCGACTCTGGCAACCGGACGGCGGACTCAGCCGCATGAAACGGATGTAAATTTATAAATCTCGTTACAACTCTTATTGTGATGGACTGCGCGCGACAGTCAGCTTATTGTCTGCATTAAGAAAAGCTCGAACGTTTTTTTTTTATTATCGTGAGAGGTTTCTTTGTTTAATTTCGAGAAGTCTGTTTTTTAGTATGGAAATAACTGCTTCTTTTATGGATATATTTTGTGCGTGAGAGAACAGAATTTATTATTGCAGATTTCGGATTGTTACTCTCATCAAAATTCTCAAAATTCTGACATTGGTCTTATTAATATATACCAACAAAAATCGCGGAAATAACACCACGAATTATTCAAATAGCAAAAAAATGCGGATAAGAGAAATTCTACTATGTTCAGTGGTCGACAAGCAATGCGTCGCCGACAAAACACACTCATTCGACAATGAAAGTGTCAAGGTTAACTCGTAATTCGACGAATGCCTCTTTCGTGATCTTCTCAAGTACGAGCGTGCGAATTCCACAATTGCGAAGAGTTCTCGAGCTCGTACGCTTCCCTTCTGAGAAGGAAAGTAGGGCTCAGAAATCTTTCAGATCACGAGCGTATTAAAGCGTAAGTCTCTCGCGATAATGAGCAACTATACGACAGTCATATAACGATAAACAACGACATTTTATTTACACTGTGTACGCGCGCGTTGAGCACGAGCTTTTAAAGGTGCGAATTCATGCAACGCTCGCTTCGGGTGATGTCAGCTTTAGCACGTGTAAACCCTTACGGAACTGTTCTCTAACTATAAGTTGTTCACTGTTTCATTATCGGCTTTGACGAGCTTCGATGCTGGCTTTCGGCGATAAAAGTATCCACGTGACCAAGCCAGTTAGAAAAGTATTCGTCGCGTGACTTTCTCAATGCTAGCGTTGGTGCATCTAGCATTGTGTTAACAGGTACCTTTAAGGTGCCAATTCATGCAATGCTAGCTTTCAGAAATGTTTCCTCGACACATAGAATTAATATGTTAAACTGGAGCATTTTTACAGCTTTATTGGAATAATAAGAAAAACATTGGGACAACGCAGGTCAATGCTAGCTTTTCAACAATTATATCTGTTTAACAAAATAGTTAATAACTTTGATGATTTTTTTTTAACATTCGTATGATACTCTTCTATAAACCTGTTATTTTTTATTGAAATCTTGAGATCCATTTAACTGCTAAAATTAAAACTATGCCAGATCAGCCTTAATCTTTAAACTTTGTAAATGATGATTCAATAATCTGCTTCATATCTCATACAAATTTCTAGGGATTCTGAAACAAACAGTTATTGCGCAACAACAACTTTAATGTAAAATTCTAATTTCGAGGCTTAAATAATTGAACTATAACAAGTAGTACCGCAATGCGCTTTTAGAGCGAATATACAGTCAGCGAAATTCCCAAACGCCCAAAGGCGTCTACAGCAGCGAAAGGGTTAAGTAATGATCCGAGAGAGAGAGAGGAAGAGAACGAGAGAGAATGAAGCGCATAGCAACGAAATGCAAAGAGGCGTGAACGATCGCCGCTTGTTGATTAAATGGGGGCCGAAACGCGACGATTCGTAACTGGATGCGATGTTTGCTTGAGCTGCCGGAAAGAGAAATATATTCTCGCTCCCCTGGCAAAATAAATGAATGATTCGGCAATAAAAGATAAGTCTGTCGCGACGCGCATGTGAAAGCCGCATGGCAACACTGAAATACGTTGGACCAAAAATGCAACGTTCAAAAGACAACGCGAGAACTCCACCAGTTGGAAGTGATGAATCAACAGCCATCCAAAGGGTCACAAAGTTATAGTTTGTGAAGAATTTGAGGAACGACCGATATCGCGTGACTCAATGACACTTCTTGTCAAGGATGATTCACTTTGGCTTGCTCCCACACGCGCTAGTATTTCTGTGATGGTTTTTCGCTAGATTTATCAAACAGTCAAAATGACTGGAATCATATATTTTCTAGTTAGAATTAATTTTATAAAGATTTTATTTTTCAATATAATATATTTGTATTTGTGTATTTGCACGCACAGAATTTCAGAAAACTGTCCTTAAGAAAGAATTATGCTTAAAAAAGATTGTTTTTTTAAAGAAAATTTAGTGTACATGATTAATTTTCTAAAATTTGTGTTTCCCTGGTAGAAATATGTACACATTCAAATCATCTTCAGTAATTCCAGTGTTAATGAGCAACTCTTAACTTACGTTGGAATTATCCGTGTATCTGTCGATATCAGCCATACTCCCGTATGACTGCCAACAACCGGGGACTCCTTTCAGCGCCACTTTGCCAACACAAGAGCGTATAAACGTAGATGCGATATTTGCACCTTAGTCAGTATTCACAAAGGAGAAGAAGACAAACTTCCACATAGGGGTAAATTCACCAAGAGAATAGTAGCACCGGATTTGGAAAGCCGGGCGACAAAGCACCCGCAGTGACAGTCATCGAGAGTAATTCAAGACGAATCGAGACTCCGACGAATCACGCATCGTAAGGCTTTCGAAGCTGATGCACAGTCTCAAAATGTTCCTTGAAACTTTGCTGTTGGGTATCCTGGCAATTACGCGTGTACCGGAGCGTTATCGATCCATTTGTCTTCGGCCGGGTTCGCCAGGATGACGATATCGGCTCGACTGGTAAACGCGCGGCGAGATGAATTAATCGAAGTGGAAGACGCCAGTAGAAGAAGGGCTGCTACGCCCGTCAAAGGAAAATGTCAAGCACACCGCACATATTCTGCAACTTGCGGCGGACGCGCTCTGCGCCCACTGCCGGGCGCGCCGATCCTCATACGCGGCTGACGACGCTTATGAATTAATTAGATAATAACCAGCGGCAATTAGAGTCGGAGCCACGGCCGCCTGAAAGCAGCATCTGCTTCTCATCTCTCCGCGGAAAAATTCCCTGGCGCACAGGCCGTCGTCTCTGCACAGCAGAGAGAAGAAGAGAACGCCTCTTGGATGCTGGGTCGACGCGCAGTGTGCGCGTTTCTCTTATCTGCACGCGGCATTTATCGTAGCTTCTCTGCTCGGTGAACGCCCGAACGCTCGGCGACGCTTTGCGCGTCAGCTGACATCTTCCTCTTTGGAAGCTTCGCGGAAATAGCGAGGAATTCGGATGACGAAATGAAGTTGGAATGTGCGATTATAATTTATAAAAAAGAAATCTTTAATGTTTATCTTGTAAGTAATGGTTTTAATTGTTTTATATTTTTTATATTTCGGATATAATCGTTTTATGATTTTTGGTGTTACGTTCTACATGGGTGAAACTTTGTTGCAATCGAGAAAATAATGTAGCTATTATTAAATATGATAAAGTTTAGGCTTTTTAAATTTATTTAAAGAATATTGAATTTTGGGATATAAGATTTAAGAACCACAGTGACAATAGACAGCATATTTTGTCACAGGAAAATTAGACAGGAGACTGACAGTGTAATCAAAATTGAAGAACAGTCAAAATAGAACTTTTCCCACAGTTTCTCTTAACTTTGAATTTATAAAAAGAAAAAGTATCAACCAAATAGCGATAATAAAAAATCCCGTGTTAGATCACGTCGGAAAGAAAATAACTGATATAAAAGCATGAGAACAAATTGGACGTCGTCCCCTCAAAGAGAAATTTCACGTATGACGTTCGGCGAATCATCGACGGCGCTGTTAGCCTCCTCGGCGTCCCAGTTCGCTTCAGAGCCCTAATACCAGGAAGAGCGATAAGCGCCACTGAAAAAGGAAGAGCAGCGTTCCCGCAGCTTCAATGATTCGGTTCGGCATTGTCCGCATATGCGCTCCAATTATTATTGCAACTTTGCCGACTCGCCGCGTCTCGAGTTCGCTGGAATGGTCACACGCTGTACAGGGCGATCCACTTGTCCTGCATCAGCACTGTCCTACCTTAATCAGATCTGTTTCTATATTATATTATAAGTATTATAAGTGCAATTAAATATGAAATCTAAACTAATATTGTAAAGTGAGAAACTTTATAAGTGCATGTGTATTATATTTTCTTTCATTATTGGAGAATATATTTTCTCTAAATGAACATAAGCTACATTTTATTCAAGGTGTGAATTAATACAGTTTTTCGTAAACAGAACTTTTGTTATCATCTCGAAATCACTGAGCTGATTTTAATGCAGTTTTCTCTCGTGTATAAAATTATGATTCTAACAAATTATGACAGTATAAAATATTGTCAACACTTATCACTTATACAGGGTGCAACAAGGGTAAGTTAAAAATTTAAAAAAACCTTTGTCAACAAAAATACTTGGAGTAACCTATTATTTTCTAAATAAAATTATTGTTCCCCTCCACACTAGGTAAGAATTATCAAACATTTCTGTATAATTAAACATCCTTGTTAATTTACAATTATCCATACACAGGGATTTATACCCAATATAGATAATTTTAACGCGATTGAATCGCCCTGTACAATACAAGATGCGTGAGTGTGCTTTTTCAGCTAACCGCGGCTAGCAATATTATCGATAACGGGACGGAAATTTATCCTCGTGAGAGTGCCGATAACAGAAAACCTACTTCGATAGAGCCTGCGCATCACCGATCGAAGTATTCGACGTTGCAAATGACGTAACACTTTTAACGAAATTGTTAAGCGACGCACACATGACAGCAGGTAGTTTCCACCGATGGACTACCAACTGTCTTGTCAGTTATTACACTTCGCAAAAGTATTTAGAAAATAAGTTAGAATGCCAGCACTTCAAGTCGAATCATACAGAAAATAAATCTGTCACGAATTCGAGAATATTTATACAGTGAAAGCTCTTTTATCACTCTATCATATTAGTTCTATCATACTGTATAAAAAAAGTATTTACACATCCAATATTATTGGCGTAAATAAGTTATCTACTCTTAATCAATTTACTTCACAAACACTAGCTATGCGAATATTTTCTCATTCACTGTAAAACCAATAAAAATCACTCCTCGACAATCCGCAACACTACAAAACATTTCCTTTCTTACTCAGAATTTGTCACACACAAAGTACAAATAAACTTTCGAATTTATCACTCATTTAACCGACAATATGGAAATTCAAAACGCGGTAGGATCCAAGCTTTTTCGCCGGCAAGTTGTATCTCGTCGTGCGTCACTTTTTCTTATCGCTGGTGTTGCATATCAGGGTTCATCGCTCTACTTATTAAACACTCATCTCCGATCATCACCTCGACACTCCTTTATTGAATTCTAATAACAAATTGGTGGGCAGGGGGCGAGGCGACGAGAGTCAGCCGAGGGAGGTTTAATTAAATGGTATACGTGCTGAGACGCATTCGCGTGGTCGACATTACTTGGCCGGATGGCCGAACTACGAGGTATCCCCGATATCGATGGGCAATGATAACGAATTCAACAAACACTCCAGGAGATAAGGTACTGCCGCGTTAAAAAGTACTCTCTGATCCTGCGCTCCATCAGCCAGCCATTAGAAACAGTCGTTTAAACAAGGGAGTCTGTATTATATTAAATTTGTATTATAAAGTCGTTGGATGGCGGTAAAGTATTAATTAATATGAACTAGAATATAAACTATCAGCCAAGAATATGAAATCGTCGCCGATATCACAAAGCCACTATAAGTCATTTAATCAAGACTGCCAATATCATAAATCAATATTATATTAATTCTATATTATAAACCCGTTGGAAGTGACCATATGAACTAACATCAACTAGAACATAAACTATCAACCAAGAACATGAAATCATCGCCGATATCACCAAGGCACTCTATCAACAGCGCATTATCAATTTCCTCAACACGCTGCACGCGGCGTGCGTCAACCCACTTTCACTCGTCGCTTTTCTGGCGAAGTGCGATCATCGCATTCCATTATTCGCCTTGAAATCCTGCTCTATGAATGCATAACGCGCTGGGCCTGGCTGAGAAACTCGCGCTCAAAGGACCACCGATAATCGCAGGACGCGTCTGCGCAGGTGCGAATCCACTGCGGTACAAGTATCAACTCGACGAACAAGCGCGCGCTTTCAACGCTCCGAGAATTTGACCGAAGATTCCCCTGACATTCGCTGAACGAGTTTCTCACGAGTCTCCGAGGACTTTCCGAGAATGAGCCTGAGAGGAAAACGAGACTAATCAACCACAGTGATTTCCGAATCGTCACGAATTGCTTTCCTAGTTATGAAGGAGTCACGGGACCGAAGCAAAAGAGCACGTGGTGTATCATTTTCCGCGAAACTTAATATCCGGATTGAGCCGCTCCGGCGGATGCTCCCTGCGAGAGGATTCGAGTCGAGCATGCACGTACTCCGTGCCGAGAAGTTTCTTTGTCGCGGAGAACAAGGAATTCAATGGAGAAGCGCAAGAATCAGCGAATAGTTGTCGGAGGCCAGTTTATGCGAGTAAGAAAAGACATACCTTATTTTTAGGCGACATGGCGTTGCGGAGAATGACCGACGGCAGGTGGCAGGTCTGTGCGAACGGAGATGAATGCACCCTCGCCGCTGAGAGTGAGACAGGCCGACGCCGGAGCCGGGAGCGAGAGGAAGAGAGACGGTGCGAGCCGCGCCACCTGACCGGACTGCGTGTCCAGCTTCGTTACGTGAAACGAGCGATATGAAAATGCGCGCCTCCTCCGTCTTCAACCACCGGCTCCCGACACTTATCGCGCGCGTACACACACAACGGATTCCCCACTCTGTGAAACTCCATCTCACTCTTTTTCCCATCTCCGGAGATATAGTCTTGTATCTCGACTGTACTGTACTGTGTGTGCCGTATGAGTGTCGCTCTCTCGTTTCGCCCTTCCCACCCGGCTTTCCTCTCATTGTCGTCTCTCGTCTCCCCCTATTCCTATATTGCTCTCCTTCAACCGTATTTATCGCTGTCTTCCTTCCACCGCCTGTGATCGCTACCGCAGAGACAGTGTGGACGACAATTACTATACGATTCGTCCAGGAGAGCATTACTCACGTTGCCGAGTTGCTTGCACTCGATAAAATTGTGGGACAACGACATCTTGTTTGTAGGATTCTTGTATTTGTATAGTGGAAGCTGATTTGTTTCCTGATTACTGTTTAAACCTGCTGTGGTTTTTCGGGCCTTTTTACCTAATAAAAATTGTAATTACGTAGTTGTTTTAGGTATTAGTTTTATATTTTTTAAACAATGTTAAGGTCACTTTGCATTCATTCCTTACTTCGCAATTGTATTTTGAATAGAAACTTTGTTGTATCATAACTACGCGGATAAAAAAAATACTCGCTCACTCAGTATTTTTAGGGAAAATGTCCTTCAAAGAGAAAGTGTCCTTAAAGCATTGGATATGCCAATACTTTTTTTAGCCACTCTATATCTTTTTTGCAACATATAGTTCAAAAGCTTTTTTTGACGCTTGTTCGGAAGCAGTGTGTACAACTACATTAGGTTTGGTCCCTCCAAGCGAGCATTACTCACGCCGACCGGGCGCACGCACCGCCGCAAGTGGACAAAGCGACACATCGATAGGTACAAAGTTCCTGTGGCGTTCGCTATTTCAAGTATGCGCCACTGATATAAGCTGGAAAGCGCTGGATTGAGATCTACGGGAAGCCGAGCCAACCGATACCGGCAGATATCAACGTCGACGGTAATAACTGCTCTCGTCGAGTCTATCAGCGCTGGTTGCGATACTACAATTCAACAAAGGAATTCCACTAACGAACTCTTGTCACATGGAATTGGGACTTGCCATTGAGATAACTTGGAATCAATCGCTAGTGTAGTTTGTATCGGAACGTTTGGGGAGTTCGACATTGTCCGTGGAAGTAGTGGCCGGATTTAATCTTCTATTAAAGAAACTTTATTTCAAAGAGAGTTAGAAGTGAGAGAATAAAAGGGGTTAAGGATAGACCGTCGAGTGTAGAGGATCATAAGAGAGGCTAAAGACTTTTCTGTTCCTTTCTACTTTCTACAGAATAAAGATTATAGCCAGATGCTGTGTAGTTGGAAGGTACCCAACACATATAAAAGAAAAAGGACGATAAAGAAAATCGACGGACTGCCAAGCGAGACTCGGGGCTCGTAAAACTTTGCAGTATCACCAAATTTCCTCAACTACCCAAGACAATTATCTTAATGACCCGGCGTAGTGCTTGGTGTCGATGCATGCGTGACCGCGTGCAGTTTAAACGTCTAATGTCAAAGTCACAGAAGTGGCAGAACTAAGAGCTTTCGGCATAATTGGCAGTAAAACTATTGTCAAACGGCCGAATTTCATTAAGATCACTCATGATGTATCAGTTAATGGATCGTGGGTGGTTCATGATAGATTAGAGTGCGGATAATTGGAGTAGAAACAGAAGTAATTGGAAGGTCATGCCGAGAATAGAGTCGATTCGGGTGGGGATCGAATTCGCTCTACTTGATTCTTATGTGAGATCGTTCTGGGTTGAGATGTGTTCCTGTATATTCGTCAATCGCTTATGCTCTTAGAACACGAGGAGCCCGCAACACGATGGTAAGCCACTTACAACTTATCAGTAGATGACGCGGATAACACTGTCAGCAACTGAAAAGCAAGCACGTTGTGATAGAAATGCAGTGATCGGCGATCAAGGGGACTTACAGGATTGTTTGAGAGCTTCGCTTTGATTTGCAGGCCATCATCATCACCGATCTGCTCCCCGATCTGCTCGCGGCTGCTGGCGGGGCCCATTTCTCAGCGCCAGGATGGCGCTCCCGGTGTTCCTGGGGGGGCGTTCGCCCGTGCTTCTATTCCTCTACCGGAAGCGCTTCCCGATCCCGGTCGTCCCGTGGACGAGGAACGGCGGAAGATCGACGGGGCCTACGAACCCACTGGCATAGAAACCTCCTTCGGGCCTTCTTCTGCGCCCCTGCGCTCTTTATGATTCCTCCATCGACCTGCCAGTGGATCCTGGAAGTCTCGGCTGCGGTGATACAGCTCTCCTTCCGGACGCACCGTGCACCCTCTCACTCCATCGGGACCGTAACTGGACGCAGTCCCGCAGTCCACCCTCGTCGCCCCGGCCAAACTGGTCTCACCCTGGTGGCGAGCTCGGCGCCCAGGACGCGCACACCTCTCCTCTTAGTTTCCTCCTCAGCTTCGGGTGTTAGTCGCAGGAGATGCCGCGATAGCACCGACACGACCGCCACCACCGGCGCACCAAGTCCCGGCCACCCCTGTCGCCGACGAAGATGACGGCGCTCGGCGCCGCGCTTAGCCCCGACACGACCGCCACCGCCGCCCTTGCACGCGCTCCCAGTGCCGGTGCTCCTCGAACACGCCTCCACCACCCAGGTGAAAGTCGGACGGCGAAAATGTCTTTTCGGGGAGCGGAATTCCCTCGGAGACGACCCCGCCGCGGGTGGGTAGCGCCGCGGCGCCCCGGGATCAATAAAACGACCGACCGGCCGTCGCCTTTCCTAGGTCCTGCCTGCTAGCTTGCCGTGGTCTCCCGTTTGCGCGACGCTGGACGTCGCGACGCCGCCCCTCCACCCCCCCCGCCACACCCCCACCGCCCCACCGCAGTGAGCAGCCGAGGCGCCGACGTCGCCGTCCTTCCTCCGCGCGAGCTCTGCGACGCCGAAACTTGCGTGACTATCCTCTCGATACTCTCCTCGTCTCTCCGACTCCGACTCTCTCACTCGCTCTGTTCTCCTCTCCCTCGTTTGCTAGGGTACCATCGCAGCATGTAGTCATGTACGACATGTATGGAGCAGCGCTCGGGCGATCCCGCGCGTGGACGCTGCGAGGAACGGGCCTGCGCAGGTCGATAATCGACACACGCCACTGAGCGAGAGAGCTACCATCGTCGACGTTCTCCTATTCTTTTCACTCGTCGTAAACTCTCTTCCGCTTGCGTTCCTCTCGCCCCGCTTTCGAACGCCGTCACGAACACATTTGCTCTTTTTCCTTGGACGCTTTTGAACCCTCTCGGCTATGCCGAGAGTTGCCCTTATGCGATACTGAAAACAAGCTTCGCTTGTTTACTTTTTGTCAATCCACCTTCAACCCTTGCGGTATCATCGAACGAAACAACGCTCGCTGTGTATAGAGTGAATCACTTGCGTTTTGAATTGGCAGAGATTTATTGTCGAATAAGGAAGCTGCCAGATGTATGTTTGGTGTTTTATTGGATATCTATGCACGATTATATACTATGACTAAGAAATGTTCGGTGACTAACGTGTTGGTAAAGTTGTGACTTAATATTTCTGTTGTTTATAAAGTGAAAGATATATTGTTTCCTAAAAAATTCAATTTTGATTTAAAGAGTGAAAAGTATTAATGAAGACAGTTGATTTGTAATTATCTCAAATACTGAACTACAAAATTACTCATACATTAATATAGCGAATGTCCTAATATTTTCGCGATGTAAATTTATATTTTCAACATTTAAATTCAGTAAAAAAATAATTAATTAACACTATTACAAACGGCTATAAACGATAATTATCTCTCAATGACAAAGATGTGATGAGAATATGTTCAACATAATTCGAAGGCAAATGAATCACTCTGTACTTGATCACGCAGTCGCATAAGCCACACTAAAAAGTAGAGAATTGCATAATGATCACTTCAATGTACAATACTTGAAGATTCTCATAATCTCAATTCCTAAAGACTAGTTTCGTCGATTACAAATTTTCTCGATCGATCGAACTATGATTTATTGATTTCCTAGTTGACGAGTGGGCCGCGGGAATGCAAAGGTGGCTTGGCTAAGCGGGTGACCTTGAGACAGCAGGACACTGCAGCTTCCGTTGTGACAGCAATGCTGCAGCCTTGGCGGTGCGAGGTCGTCGGTATTCAGTGGAATTTGGATTTAGAGTAACGTCGAGTTTCAAGTACGATGATATCGTCGCTCGCTTAAAATCCATTGCACACGTTTGCCAATCATGGAATATTGAGCATCCTTTGTCACGTGTTTCTAACTCGCCATGCGTTTGCCTGGCATTCGGAGCAGAACGATGTTGCAACAATATCCATTGTCGATGAATAAACCTATCGCGGTCGCATCGTTGATTATCCGAACAATGTGTATTGTAGCTACTAATTTCGAATACTGGGTTAATTTTTTCGGTATCGAAACTAGGCTACGAGAATTCTAGTTCGCAAGGATTTTGACGCGTACTAGTGAGAGAAATGTATTGGTAAAAAGTGTAACACTTATAGTGACATGCGTCACTTGTCAATAATTTTGAGAAATTGGCTCTGGATCAGGATCTTTTGGCTTCGTATTGTTTTAACACTAGAAGTTATACTTATTTCTGTCGAAGCAGCCAAAATTACTTGTTTCTAATATTGTCCAGAGTGACTCACTTGCGTTTGAATTATCATTGTTGAATATAGGCAGCTGCAAATAGTATCATTTTAATTATACACAAACGTTACCCAACTTTATTTTATATTTCATATATTATTATTGTTGTAATATAATATAACATAATTAACAGGCAAGTATCATATTTATTCCTGATAAAAAATGAGTTACATCTGCTTTGTCGAAACACAAATGAATCACCCTGTATACTTTCTGCATATTCGTTGAATACACGTCTCACATTGTTTGACTTTCCTTGCAATATGTACGAAGTTAGGGAAATGGTGTGTGACGCTGTATTGTGCAGTATTTCTTGATGCGGAAAACACTATCCTTGGGTTGGCATCTGCAACTGATGACTGCACGTGCGGTGTGTTTCTTATTAAACTGTATCCTCATTATGCTGGAAGAGGATTGTAATTACGAAAGTGTGTCCGCGTTGCATCAACGAAGAATTTTTTATTGCTCTTCGTTGTTAAGTGTTTTTGAAAGATTTTAAAAATACTATCATTGTTGTACGACTTTAAGAAATTTGTTATAAAAATCTGCGCTTAATTCATCAATAGTTTAATTACTATTATGATTCAATATCCAAAACATCGTGAGCTTTATTAAAACAGAAAACATCGTACGAACAATAAATAATTGGTCCGCGCGGTATTCGTCCGGCAGACGTTGGACACTTTGAATTTCCATGAGAAAATACGCTCGGCATAATTCACCGAAGGAAGTATGAGTCACTTGATTCGACGCCACTCGACACCGGCATTTCGTACAATTGCTCTTATTTTCTAGCCGCACGAGCCTGCAGATCGATATTCGGCAGCTCTCTCGGCGATTAGTCAGAAACAGCAGTTCCAAGAGTTCCAAGGATGCGGCCGGATATAGGCGATGTACACCGGCGGAGAGCACATCTGTCGCCGAGCGCTGGTAAGATTTCTAATCGGGCATTATCGCGTCGAGCGCAGAAGCGATTAGCTCGCCTCGTATTGCGTAATCCGATCAATCAATAAAACGAGGATTAATGTGGATTTAATCAACGGGCAAAGTAATTGCTAGCTTATAGTACAGTTGCTTTTATTTTCTACTCTAATTGGATTTTAATTTTTGCATTGCACACTAATTCGTACGGATTGTTTTCACTTACTCGATAGAATTGGAGATTGCGATCACTCTAATTAGGCAGGCTTGATTACACGTAGCTAGGATATGGTGAGGAACTTCTGCGACTTTCTTAAGTACTCGATCACTTGTTTGGCCACCGAATTTAGGCTCTCATTGCCGGAACACGCGATGTCCTCTAACATTTCGGTTGACAGGCACGCGTTCAAATCACGTATGTACTCCGGCGCGCTTAAATCGTAGGTAATTGATTGTAGAACGCGCAGGCAAAGCAGCTGCATCTTCTCGTTTAATGAGCTCGTCTTGAGACAGTAATTCAAGACGCCTCCCACTCGCCCCTGAAGAAGGTGCTCCAGCCCAGTCTTGTTCATGCTGACGTTGTACAGCACCATTAACATCAACCTGCCAGCCGCAATTAACCAAGCTCGTGACCGCGAAAAGTAAATAAATGATTGTAAAATGACTGAATATTGATATTCATACACTCAAAACTATTTTAATTTTTTTAACTCCTAGTAATTAAGACAGAATTAACTAATGGAAATATTTCAAAATCAGAGCAGATAATGAAGTCAAATAAAATGATAAATATAAAGTAAAATAGTTTGTGTCAACCCTAAATAATTAAAACAATTAAATGATAGAAAAATTTAATATCGTAACTGATAATAAATTCGAATCAAATGATAATTAATTTAAAATTACGAATACAACTGAATTAATAATATATACCTCATAAACAATTTATATCCATTTAAAACTACTGTACTCGATTACCGTGAAAAAACAATGTTTACTTCTTACCTTTTAAGGGAAAGAGAACCCTGTGATTCGGGCAAGTTCGGCAGGAGTTTGATGACGTTGTGTATGAACTCTTTTCCATCGGGATTCGTAATTAGGAACTCCCGGCCCTCCGGGCTTGCCGTGATGTTGGTAACGATGCCCAGCATGCCGAACATAAATTGGTACTCCACGTTGTTGCACGGTGGCAGTGCGCTGTTGTAAGTGTGGACGAACGAGATGAAACTCCCGTTGAGGATCTTCAGGAACTCGCCAATCTTCGGCTGAAACTAGGATGCTTTTATCGTACTGTTTACCGAAGTAAGCTTTTGGTAGAAGCTCGATTATCCGCAGTAATTGGGGAACATGTCTGTTAAGATAAATTGAATTCTTGGATAATAGAACATTTATTTTCGTAAGGTTGATTTTTTGTAACCGTGCCACGAATAAAAAGTTATCCCAATTTTAATTTTACGATATAATTTTGGAAAATATGTTACTTTATAATATTTGAAACATTCGTTTATAATTATATCTTAATAGGATCAGGAACAATAGAATTATAATCTCAAGTTACCATAAACAAGCATGTTCATTATTATTTCGATACATGTTCTTTGAATACAGTATACTTCGCAAAGAAATAAAAACCGGTTGGCTCATAAAATCCCGAATATTAATAACATCAATTACAAATACTCAAATTAAATATGCTTTTATCAAAGATTCGTTACACTCAACTGTGTATAAACAAGACATGTTCGTACAACTGAAAGTTCCAATGTATAGCAATCACTCGTATGCGTTTCAGTAAGAGGAATTTACCATTGACAGCCAAGCATCAACGATCTGCGGCAACTTCGACGCACGCCAAGTCAGGATTCCTAAAACCGCCCCCAGGCTGGCACAATAGGTGCTCTGGTTTATTATCTACGTAACAAGGGCAGACACGCAGTGTTATCCATAATAGAGCTTGCTAATGCATGGTCGCGCGTGTTGCCGGAATTACGTAAACGCGAAATATGATTTGCACAGGCGCTTGGGAAAACAAGTGTCAATAATCGAATAGCCGGCGAGCAAACCTTCGAAGCAATAAACGCGGGACAGCTGAGATCGTTTACTGTTGCGCGCAAACACACTCGCCACTTGTAGATTGAATATCATATATGTATTTTTGTAGAATAATAAAAGATCTATCGGATTACCATTTATAATATATTTATGCATGTATTAATTATTTAAAGTCTTGTTTTAATACTTCGTTTACGGGAGTTTTTTCTGTTAGTTTCTGCTAACTATTTGTTATCAATGAAAACAGGCGGTAAAAAAATCTGTATTAATGTTCAAAGGCACAAGGGTGTTTGTTTCGATGTAAATGGTAATAACTGATATTACTCGACAGATTTAAAAAAATCTTGCACTATGCAGAAGCGTATATCTTCCTTAGTAACATAGTATAACAATATATAAATTATTACTCTCTAAATTAAATCATTGTTAGTTTCGATAGTTACTATAATTATAACTAGAGGACGAGAATTGTTGTCGCTATAAACATTGATTAATCATAGTACTTGATCTCTCATTTGGTCTACTTCCGCCTGCAGCCTCCTCTTCTCCTCAGCTTCGCGGTCCAACTGTGCCCGAAGTTCGTCCAGTTGAAGCTCCAAGTTCGTCACTCGTTCACTCTGCTCTAAATACGCATACAACAGTATTATCTAAAAGAATGGCTTCACTTGCTTCTCCTCGTTTAATTAGCCCAGTTATTAACAACGAGTGTTCATTACAGACCTTTATTCCTCACTTCCGGCTGACTCTGTGGAAACAGGCGCACCAAAGGTAGAAACGGCTTCGTCTGCTCTACATTGACGTTCTTCGACTTGCAGTCGACTATGCAATCCGCCAGCGCCTGCGGGACGTTCTGAATGAAGTCGTAAATGTTCTGCTCTACGGAATTTAGAGCATTCTCGACGCCTATCTGGAAGAGCATAGGCGATGATGAGAGTACGAATACATGTATTTTCAATACTAATGTAAGGTTACGTATACTATAGAACAGTCGCGAGTAATTGTCAATAGAGCAGAAATTCTTTTATCCAAATATTATGTTATATTATTTTTGTATTATTTCTTTATACTATTCTTTACGCATTCCAAGAAAACTTACTTCAAGATTAACTCTGATATTTAAAATAAAGGGGATGTCATGGTATAAATTATTAGATTTTTGCAACAAAAGTAGTTCCAATAACCTATTATTTCTTAAATTAAATTATCGTTAACTAGACTAGTTAAATGATCGACTAGGACGACTATAATAATTGAAAATACGTACTAGGAACTCTGTTTCCCCATTGAGACTGGTGTCCGTCGAATTCACAGTTGACTCCATTTCAGCAATGCAAATTTGAATGGTTCAAACTGTTAACTCTGAACTTTCGAACATCGCATCGCTTTATATGGAAGCGCACGAAATGATTTAATAACAAACTGATAACTTTGCAGGTTTCTCGTACGATTTTTTGTAGGTTTGGTGTATCTTCTAAGATCCTTGTGAGTTAAATTCAAACGTTGTTACACGCGACAGCAGCGCCACTGTCTTTGGCAAGTTTCATTAGCGAGAATATTTAATAACTGAAGAGGTGTAAAGGTTTATCTATTATTACAGGATGCGGAGTTGGGTATTAGAATTAGCGAGAGTTTTCACTTAATGTTAATTTAATGTTGTTACATATTAGTTTGTTATTTTATTCACAAACTGTTGGATGAGATGATTCAAAGGTAAACTATGCAAAAACGTATCTTTATTTACTGACCACAGTGATAGATACAATAATTTTCCTTATTTCTAACACCTGTCTACATCAATGTTTCTTCGCCAAGAGCTGCCACTTTTGGAACTCAGACAGAAAGGCAGCTATAAAGCATTTATGACCTCAGGCGAGACATTTTTCACCCGAAGACATTTCAATATAGATGCACGTGCACCTGGCAACAAGTGCTTGTAACATATTTCTTGCTTTGGCATCTGCTAGTATGTCTAATTACCATTTATACTCACCGAACTATAAATAATGGTACCGACGATTATGAAAGTGGTTAAAGTCACGTATATTTTATATTGGAATAATTTCGATATTTTATGAAAATCGAGACAACAGAAAACAAGAGTTATGAATCAATTTGTTCTATATTTTTATAATTAAACTACTTGCACGATCACCTTGAAGTTAAGTTCGAATTGAAATATTCAAAACACGCGCCATTCGACGATCGCGCTCTCTGACGACAAAGTTTCACACTAAACACCGGAAACTGTAAAACAAATACGGGAAAGCGCTTGAAATTCATTTAATCGCCACAAGGCGGCTCCACAAGTCACACCCTAGTATCGCGTCCATTGAAAATTAGCCACAACTCTGTGGCGTCGCGTGGCACCAATTTCCCGACTTTACGAACACCTGGCGGGTGCGCGTCTCCGTGTTATGATGCGAAAAAAAGCGTTAATTATAACCTCGCGATTAGTAGAAGCCGTTGTATTTTTAAACGCCACCCGGAAACCTGCGGCGAGATTAAAGTGAGCCCCGCAAAAGAACACGTAAGTCGTAGCATGCTATTATTCGGGCGTAGTGCGCATTAACATTTAATTCATGATTTCCGTGGAAGGCCGACCGTCTGTTGCATTCACCTTCGAGTTCTCTCTTATAATACCCAATATATTTATGTAATAACACTCGCATGTGCTTGCCGTCTTCGCACCGTCTCTTTTATGTAATATATGTAACGTGTACTGCGCATACCGAACTATATCCGCGTGCGTGCGATTAAGCTACTCAAGGAAAGCGCGCCGTTTTCTACTTAGGTAACAAGATGAAATACTCTGAGGGTGAAGAAGTCCTCGCGAAACATCCGAGCTCCGCTGAATATTATAAAGGCAAAATAATGAGCATCAGAGGCAACCAGTACACCATTCAGTTTGAGCCCGGAACGGAGCTCACTGTGCATCAGGATGATATTAAGGTGAGCGAGCTTTGATTATCACCGTTTGGGAGCAGTTGTCTTCAAACATCTACATATTTGTTTATTCATAATATGCAATTATAAAGAATCTTTAACATTCGGTTTACGGATGTTTCTTATATACTTATCTTTATGAATTTTACTACTGGTAGTAGTAAATTATAAATCAGTGCAAGTGGTAGAAGAAAACTAAACAGTTTCTGGAATTTCCCTTGTAAAATTCCAAATGCGCCAAAATGACGCGTCTGGTAAACTTAGTGTTAATAAACTGTAATAACTTTTCAGGCTGGAAGACCATCCAGAAGTACAACGAGATCGAGCAGAGTAAGGAAGAGTCCTTCCAGATATTCTCCGAGTCGGAGGTCACCGGGACGTCGCTCACCTGGCAGACCACAGTCATCCGCTAAAAGGCTCGGTGCGCGAGCCAGCAGACCAGCTAGAATAATATCGCGAATGAATGCAACTAATGGTACCTTCTTTTTTTTACACATGTACAGCGAATCGATGGAATCTTATTGCTTTTATGTTGCGTATAACACAGATGCTACCGATCAAGAGATCAATGTGCCTGCTAAAAGTACAAATGAAAGCGACAGCCCAACCGATGTTATGCCGCTTCAATCACGATTGAAGGAGATGTCAATGCCGACACGTAGATCGACGCGATTGTTGTCTAATACTCAAAGAAGCGAGTCCGAGCACAAAATGGTCATGTTAACGAGGAATATTAATAGAGCTGTTTCTCTACCGGTAGAGCGGAAAATTCTGTACGAGGATTTCACGCTTCTCGGAAAGGAAAGAGGACAGTCGGTGCAAAAAGACCAAGTAAGAATCTATAAGAATAATGTTTGTAGGTATCGATTAAACTTGTTTTACATGTTCTGTGTTGATTTCAGATTTTACTGAAGACTGTTGAATACAAGGAAGAATCGAAACTCCAAACAGACATAACTGATAAATGGAACAAGGAAATCGAGGACATAAGCGAACCACGCGAATGGGGAGGAAAATTTGGGGTTCTCGTCCTCGTCTTCTTGTTTCCGTTAAGCATAATATTGCCGCAGTTGATTTGCTCGGAGAATCAATGTTCAACAGATCTTCAGGATTTACCTGTTGATCTCAAATATTACTTTAACTTAAATGCATTTGCCGCGTATCTCGGATTTTTAATGTTTGTTGCTCTCATCTCGATCATACCGATCGGAAAGAGTATTGATGGACAATACAACAAAATTGGGAGATTGCAATATCGTATGAATGGTACGTGCAAGTCGATAATGGTGCATCGATCGTGATATTTATTGAATTTCATTTTCTATTCTTATTTCAGGCCTTTACTGCGCAACACTGCTGATGATTTTATTTAGCACATTTGTATATAATGGTATCGAAATCAGCAGTTTTATCTTAGAGAATTTTTTGCAACTAGCAATAAGCGGTTGGTTAATCGGGACAGTGTTATCGCTGATACTTTTCGCGAAAGGGAATAAAGCCCCACTGGTGAATCTCAATATACATGGCTCAACAAATAGCATTTTATATAACTTTTGGCAAGGGAAAGAAGTGAATCCCAGGATTGGTCCATTGGACTTTAAGATCATTTTACTACGTGCCTCCTTGATAGGAATGGTAATTATACTTCTGTACTACCAATTACTTATAATTCACATTTATTTCAGTTTTAATCCCTTTTTCTATTACAGCTTGCAATAAATTTGGCGATAATCTTTCAAGCAATCGACGACACACAGAGTCCACATGCTGATCATTTAAACATTGCCACGTTCTTAGCGACATCGTTGCAAATTTTTTACGTACTCGATATTTTTATGTTCGAGTCTGCTGTTTTAACAACGTTCGAAGTGATGTACGAAGGCACGGGCTACATGTTATGTATTGGACATTTGTTATATCCATTTTTACCCACTTTGACCACGAGATTTATGCTATACGAAAAGTAAGTTTGGTATATAAAGCAGTGATTATGATTCAGGAGTGTTTAATTGTTAATTAACGCTTTATATGAATTGCAATTCTAGGCCAACGTTTAGTTACTTTTTCGGCCTGTTTGTCTTGTTCTATATAATCGGTTACATGTTATATAGAATCAGCAATTCTCAGAAGGACGAAGTCCGTAGGAACATCATTTCGTCGAGTTTGGGATGTAAGTGTAGAAACATGTTATTCCCCATTGCGAAATTCGACTATATCGAGCCGTTGAGAGAATGTGACTGAAATATCTCTCTCGCAAGACACTTCCGCTTCTCTTAACGCTTCGTACCGATTAAAGCGAGCCGATTTCTCTCAACGGGCCGACTATAGGTTCTAAAAATGTGAAGGTAATTATGTAGAAAGATGAAATCTCAACCGATTTTAATGATTTTCACATATGCTACAGAGTGTGTTCTGAAACTTATAGAAAAAAAGATACAAGCAATTGAATATTTGTTGTAAATTCTCACAAGAACACGCTTTATAACATATGTAAAAATATAAATAATTACCACTATTAATCCCGATGGACTCTCGCGAAATCTTACAGATTTGGAAACTCTTCCAACCACACGTGGCAAGAAGCTCATTCTTTCCGGCCTTTGGGGCTATGTTCGGCATCCGAATTACTTGGGAGATATTATAATGCAGTGGTCGGTAGCTGCGATCAGCATGTCACAGAACATACTCCTGTATTACCCAGCGATTTGCTGCACACTCGCGCTGGCGTACAGAGCCCGTAGGGACAGCGACCGATGTAAAAGCCGCTACGGCTCAGCCTGGGAGCATTACACGTCTCGTACAAAATATATGCTTTTAAATCGTATATATTAAGTACGATATAAAAACGAAATTTTTGCGTAAAGCATTGCATACGTTTTTGGGAACGTATAGGATTCTGATGAAGGTATTCTTGGATACCAATACTCATAATCGAAGTGTACCTTAGAAACGATCGTATTCATCAGTTACGATAGAATCTCATTTTAATGAAATATATTTTCAACTCTATCCCAGGATCTCGATTCATGCGACGTCGCGAAAGATCTGAGTTTTAAATCGCGGAACGCAGAGTCAGTTTGTTACGACTCGAAGCCAAAAATTGAATTGGAGACTATGCGATATTTAATTTTAACAGTAGATCTGTAAGGATTAGTATAATTACCCGAAACTCTAAGGCAGTGATTAAAGTGCTACTGATTGCAAGATATTCATATATTAATAAATAAGTATATATACATAGATATGTATATATATATATTGCAAAATTAGAGTGAAGTGTAGAAGGTAATTGTTGATACAGAGTACATCTAATGTAAAATACAAGAATTTTATGAGCATAAAGACATAAAACTAAGGATTTTTATACTTTTATACATTTTACGAACATGTATAATTGACACACACGAAATAAATAATTTTCTAGAAATCACAGCTCCCGCATTACCGTCGTGTCGCGCTCGCGTTCTCACGCTACTGAGCACACAAATGTACTTTAGTCTGCAGTGGAATAGAAATAAATACTATAGAAGTGTTACCGCACTTGTCGAATCCTTTCATTGAATTGGTGCCCTCGAACCAATCTGTTTGTCCTTTGATATGCAAAAATTAGGAAACCCTATATTTTCCCCGTTTTTTTATGTAATTTTAGATTCCAATCCTCGGAACAAATCAAAATAGATTCGCAAGTATCCATTAAACAAAGTTGCCGTAAAATTGATTATGAAGTTACTCTTGAAACACCCTGTATGTTAAGTAATAAATATTGCAATATTTTACAGTCTATGGCTTGCCTCGATCGTAACTCTGTACAGGAGAGTAAACCGCATTAAAATCCGTTGAACGGTTCACGAGATTATATCAAGTTTTCTGCGGGTAAGAAGTTGTTTCAATTCGTCTTACAGCACATTTATCATCACTGCTCGGTTCCCTGAGGAGCAAGTGTAATCAAACTATGCGCATCCGGCAAATCGATGAAATACAATATATTACTGTAAATAATAAATCACAGTAATTATACAAAAGAATATATTCTCATAAATTATATATAATAATCTATACAATGAGAAGAATTGCAAATCATATGCGTGCAAAAAACATTATTTATTATTATTCCGCATAAACAGGACACATTCGGCAATGGTAATCCAAAGGCGAACGAATCATCGTATACAAGCGCCCAACAACCCTCGAAAGACGAAACAATAAGTGTTTGCAGCGGTGCAAGTTTCTCGACAATTGGTGCGCTAATTGTACCGTGGAACTGTTGTACTCCCATCGAGTGGTACTAGTTCTGTGAGACCGAGGGTATTATTGTGTGTAAGATACGTAGGTGCGAGGATCGTGTGCGGATCGTGTGGGAATCCACGACCTTGTAGGGGGACACTGGCCCTGACACGTAAGTTATAGTTCTCTATATACAGTGTCGAGCATATAAATAGGAAGGTTTTGCCCTCATAAATCAAATATTATACTGTTAAAAACAAAATAAAGTCGGATCAAAGAACGAGCCCTTGGAATTTATTGCCTATCTATTACAAGTTCGTGTTATTGCTATGGTGAAGAAGCATTTGCTAATAAGAAAAAGCGCTACTTATTTACAAATTTGTATTATTACACAGAGTTAAATTATATATAATATTATATAAACGTATGTTTGATATTTATAAATAATAAGTAATTCCACTGAGATTCTCCGGAATAATTACATGTGTTTATTGTCAACGATATTTAATTCAATAGTCATTGTTATATTCTTCATCAAATTGTTATTTACCAAAGTAATAGCATATAATAGCAGTAATAGCTCTATGTTTTGTCGGGCTTGACACTTCAATCCAGTGATTTCCGATAGCCATCATTAAATGGATCGTGTGTCTATACAGTTAGACGAAACCGCTTTTTGCGTTGTTCTTTCACTCTGTGCTGTGCCGACAGCCGAATTGAACATGGCTACGTCACTTTTTTCTAAATTGCTCGAATTTTTTGCGACGAATATAGAAGATTATTAACTAATCATTTGTAAAGCTCGAATGACATTTTTTTCCGGTTGATATTATCATAAACACAAAGCGCGCGAAAATATAATTTTAACCATGAGAAATGTCTATTTACCCACTCGAAATAAACTGCAAAACATACAGATTGAAATAGAACTAATCCAGTAGCGGCAAAAAATCCTCCAAGGTGAATTTTTCATCCAATCAGAACCGAGGGTACTTTATCCGTTCGGCCAGCTAATGAAATTCCGCCGAAAATCCGGCGGTACTAAAATACTGGCTTTCTAATGCTCATTTTTTCGCGCGCACCACGTTTAAGGATGCGTGCCCTTGCTGTTAGAAGTGTAATGGCCACTTAGATATCGCTCAGCCGGTTAATGACGAGCAACCCCGTCTTGGCAACCGGTTTCCAGGAGGTTTCGGAGGAAGGACAGCCGGTGATGATCCCGTGATAGCGCCGGCGCGAAAGGCCTGAACCAAATTTCATCGACAGACCAATGCGTCTGTGTTGGAATCGGCAAGTAGTTTCATCGACTTGTTGTCAGCCACTTGTTGCACGTGCTTCTGCGGTAGCTAAAAGAAGTATTCGCAACCTGGTACGTCAGGAATGAAAACATCCCTTCGATCTTACAGTACAATCAATTAAAAAACTATGAACAAGGTGTACAAATTAATATATTCTACCAAAGAATTATATACATATTTACTTATTAGCATGTATATTGACAGACTGTAAATAAAAAGGTGGAGACAACATGCATTCTCTCTGGAATCATCGATTTAGTACAATGGTATAGCAAATTATGTAAACAATATCACAATTAATAAACAGTACAAAAAATACGACAAAAGTGATTTATTTAACAAAATTAATAGTAGGTGGAAGTACTTGATGACTCTCGCGGAAACGCATCATTCTGCACAAACACATACGCAGCAACGTACATCGTAACTGATTTCGCTGCACCAAAACATTTCTCTGCCAGCCGAGGGTTACTGACCCCCGCGGGGTCACTGAACTCCAACTATGTATTTCCCGAAGACAATGCGTCCGAAAAGAATTATGAACTTTGCCCTTCAGTTCAAGTGTTCCTAACAAATCAAACGGATTATCTGTTCTATTTATTATACATTCTGCCACAAAGCTATGCTAGCATATCAGCATAAACATCATCATCACAACATATTATAAAAAGCTGAACCGTAACTGGAAAATTACAAGATAATCGAAGCGTCGAGCTATGTAATGTTTCAACCTATTAGTTACTAAATTAAATTTTCACTTATTAACTTATTTAAATTATTCTGACTCACCTCATTCATCGTACATAAAATACAATAATTTATAATAATATTCACTGGAAAATATTCATACGTAATTAAAACAACTACATAATTTTGTATAATTATATGTTGTAACTGTAGAATATTTATAAAATCTCAAAATAAGATTCGCAATGCAATAACCAGTAGAAATTCTTTTCGCAGGTTAAAAAGGGCAGGAGAGGTACTAAATCAAAAGGGAGACTGTTTCGGTAGGTGCTCGGGGGTAGGATCTAGGGCGTTCCCCGACTGCAGGCTGACAGGACTGCGCAGAAGGTGATCAATGGTAATATAGTGAACCTTCTATTGGAAGAAGGGGGTTAAGGATCCCTGGGGATCGGACCCCTGCTCTCAGCGCCACAAATAACCGCGTATTTTTGGTGAGTCCGGTTTGGCAAGTTCGATCATGCTTTCTTTATGGCTTATTATGCTTTGCCCCCCATCGCAGGCATGGCAAAGCGAGCATCAAGAAGTCTTCGTCAACAAAAACAAACCTTCCCAAGGGAGAAACAGTATCTATAAAAATTCGTCAGATTCAAATTTAAAATATTAATGATATATTTTCATTTCAACTTCAGCCTTCATTTTGATGCTAAATTAAAAATGTTCCTATATTGGCCAAGTATAAGAAATCAGTACAAAAGGTACAATTTTTAATGGAAAGGATCCATCTTCGTGAACAGTAAACTTTATAAATAATTAATTAATAATCTCTTCTATACTACAGAATCGTAATGTTAAAAAGTCTACGTTGATCGATGATTTATTTTCGTCATTAAGGAACTACAGTAATTATGAGTTTTTCTAGTAACTGCATCCGATTTTCGGTATCCTTTCGGAACTTAATCCTTCCTAAATCTTTATGACCGAGTCCCATGTAGTTTACGACGTAGCTCGTTGAATCGTTATCAGTGAACTCGGGCCTTTAACAAAATTCTGAAGCGCAGAGCAGCGAAAAATAAAGGAACCAACTTCCCTTCTTTCTTTTGCCCTTTAGGATTCGGTTCGTTGAACTATACAGCGTGCCACTTATGCTTGGTTCAAGGCCTCGGACCTTCTTTCTTTGGCCTTTTTTCGTGCAGGTATTTTGGCGTCTTTTCAAAGGGCCTGGTAGATTGTCTTCTACACTTAAAATTATTAGTTGGTTACAACGAACTGGCAACGGTTTGTAGTTCGATGGACATGTATGACTTTTTTGTTGCATTATACTTTTCTTATATTACAGTTCTCTCTTATTTTTTTGGCAATATCGCTTAAGAAAACTATAATTATTTCCACTGATTTGTTTTATTTTATGGATACTGTTATATTTTCAGAACAGATGGCGAAACGATGGTGCAATGTTGACAAACATTTGTTAATACTAATACCAAACAATGTAAATAATAAAATAAAATTCCAATCATTACAAACCTTAAATAACTTATAATCACTTTATCTTTACATTCTTTCCTTCAATTTACCACATACAAATAAATATATATAAAAATAATACCAATCGCGTAGCAAGTTGCATTGTCGACGGAAATGCATGTGTATCGCGAGATCGCAGTAATCCGCGGTGGAACGGTGGCGGATCACACGCTGAACAAGTTCACGGTCGTCTGTTACGCGCTCCTCGCTACGGCCTCTTCAAGGCCTTCGGCCGCCGCCAGGATCGCGCTCTCTATGTAAATGCTCGCCCGGACAACAGGCTGTCGTCGATGCTCCTGACGACGACGAGTCCCCGGAGCGTGATCCGGTTACGTCGCATAACTTACATAATCAGGATGTCATTCGATCGCACGTAAAAAGCCGCACCAATCATTGGTGAATCGAGCGTGCGCGCGTGTGTACCCGAATATTCTCCTCGGTCGAATTATGAATTCCTGATTCATATCGGCTAACAGTCCGCGCGCCCGTTATTGCCTGACGAACCGATTAAGCCGAGCACATCGACCAGTTGACAAATTGTGTCGCGCATGCCACACTGATTTCTTCCTAGGAAGAGATCCTCTTGTTAGAGCGGAAACCCATTGTCTACTTCGATGGAGGTATATTGGATGAAAGAGTACATTATTTATTTTTGGAAGAAATGTTTGTATGAGAGAAAGTTCTTCTCTTGAAATTGAAATAGATTTTAACAAAGAAGAAAATGTCCCTGTTTAGTGAAAATTAATTTTCTTGGAGGAAATAGTTTTCGTTTCTTTTTACGAATATTTATTATAAAAAAGTAATTTTAATATAGAGTGAATAAAAACAAATAATTTTATTAAAATAATTATTCTAAAATATAAATCGTAAACTCTTCCATATAAACATCAACAAAACGACGCATAACAGTTTACTCCGATCTTAAACGAGCAGCTTCAATCAACCTGACAGCTGAGATACACCACTCGATCTGTCACACCGGCTATCGCTCGCTGAAGAACCGCTACCAATTCGTCAACTAGCAGAACCGGGTGAATCGACGAATTTGCATATCAGCGGCCCGCCAGTTTCGCTCCTCATTCGCACCCGTCGCCCACCTTCGCCTTACACATCTACGATATCGAAACATCCTTTTTAATACGATTCATTCCTCAAAGTCGATTTCTAAAGAGGGAAATTAGAAAAACTAATTTCTATATATTGGTATGGCGAAATTAATAATACTTTATTATTAACTTTAATATTAGATTTACCAAACAGTCAAAGTGATTGACATAATAATTTATTGCAAGTATTAATTGTTTCAAAGATTTTATTTACTAAAATCTCTCCTTTCCCGAAATATTTCTCGGTCTCCATTAAAATCTAGACATTTATGATCCAAGTGAATAATCAGGAGAGTAAACACATCTCTCTGTAAGCAATGGTTAAAGAGTATCCATGCAGGGTTCGGCGGTATCGAGGCTGTTGGCTCGCGGTAAAAGAGGAAGAGAGAATGGAGGATCACTCGATCCCGGAGGAGATGGCCCTAACGCGAGCAAGAACCTGCTGGGGGCCAAGAGCGACGCCAAGAGGGGAGGACAGCCAAGAGGAGGCCGTTATAAGCTCGAGCACTCGCTATTCCCCAGGCTTAGCAGCTTAGTACCGCTTGGCGAGTGCCTGCTGCCGATTTCTCGTGTGTGTGCTTCGAGAATCGCGCGCGTTCCCGTCGTCTTCGCGCGCGTTCCACACTCCTTTCCAGAAACAGAAAGGGGAAGTCGAGGGACGTGGATGTTGTCGTTTACGATGCTGCCGGTAACCGCGCAAACAATCTTGGCGGTCCTCGTTGCAAGCGCCGCTGTGAGCGCCACTCAGCCCCAACCGAGATCGCTTGTCCTGCCTGATGATCCTCTGCATCATCATCATGATGATAGCGCGGTCGTTGTCGAAGGTGAGCCGTTCTACCTTCCGCACGATTATTAGTCGTAATTCTAGCTTATCGCTAATGGCTCATGCAAGTGCTTATTAAGTGCGACAAATGTCCCGCCTCAAGCAGCTTCGTCAATTTAATGTGTTGGAGTAGCCTGATATTGGTTCACTGTGAAGTCTGAATGGTAGAATTGCCAACAGGTTTTAAATGACAGTTTTTAATGTTTGATCGCGATTATTACTCATTACGGAAATCTTGGGTGATTTTTATTTCAATATATAATGGTTTATTGTAAGTTGGAATATAAAGAAAGGGATGATTTTGATCATTGTCAAACGTAGAAATATAAAAACGAGAATAAGTCATTTTGACCCTTTCGATGAAAGTGGATATAAATTAATCTTCGACAATTTTAATGTTACATCTTATTTACATCTGCAGAAATTGAGCGCAGCAAATATAACAAGTATTCTTTAATAGATAATATATGGTCGCATTTTCAAAACACTCATCACAAGTAGTAGAAAAATATTATATAATAAAATAAATAAAAATGAAATATTTGTTTGTAAATATAAACAGACCTTTCTTCTTTCTGTCCATTACTTTTTATGTATTGTAACTACGCGGTTAACTTTCATATTCATTCATGATCTTGTTAATTAATACGTGCGCAGAATTGTATCATTACGTAATTTTCATATTGGTTATCGTAAACCAAGTTAATGTTCGACGGCTGTAAAATATTATAATACTTATTATTGACAAAGGAATACAAAATCGCACTATATATTATTGAGAAATATTTATAATAAAGAAAGATACTACAATTTGTTACTTCCTATTTAAATTATTATTAACGTGCACATAATTGTATAATTTCAATCCTAAACAATCATCGTCGAACATTGTCGAAACTCTCGCAATTACGACAAAATGATTCGCGCATCCGGAAACGGCGAATCATACATCGACGTTGGAAAAAGAAATTGCAAGATCCGCTGTGCCAAATCGCGACGGTCGGAAGAATGTATCAGAGTATTGACTAATGACGAGACGATTTGTAAGTCGTATAGTCACGACAAACGGAAGCTTCCCAGGCGCGTACCAATCCCGCGCACTCCGCTTGTGTCCTGGGTCAGCGAACTCCTACTGTCAGTCTTGCTGGAATTCTATTATGACATCACTTTGACAGGAATGATCCGTCGAAAGTCACTTTGCCGTGATTGATTCGCGCCACTTATCCAACCGATCGTATGTGATCCCTTTCGTTGGAAGATTAATGACAGCCAGGCTCATTACAGTCCAATCACGAGGAGATTGTTTCAAATTAAACGTCGGATCATTTGAATCATTTGTCGAACTAACCACGAGTTTCTGTTTTAAAAAGCGATGATTCGAGTCATTTATTATTATATCGATTTTTAGGAAAGTTCAATATATTCATAGTGGATATAAAAATATTGGAAAATTTATTTGCAAAATACTAGGTTTGTCAATTTTTTTACCCGCTATAAAAGAATGTTTCTTCTTTTGAAAAAATACCATTCAGAAAATTTGGGTGTTCGATTTTTTGGTAGACGCTGCAAATATAGTTATATGTTGGAATTATAAAAAGAATATTGAATTGTATTGCGACATTCTTATCGAATATGAACGAGAGTTTCTGAGACATCGGCTAGCGTGAAGTCATTACAACAGTACTCGATGTGTCATTAACCATTCAATAACACGCGCACGATGGTTGCCCACTCTCTCTCGGGCAATCCCCGTGTATTTTGGGTCGACTGTGCCGAAGAGAACAATGCGGCCCTTCCTTTATCATGAAAATGAGAATGTGGGCGAATGTCACTAAGTAGATGCGAGACTCAATGTATTCAGCCTTGAGAATTTAAACAGTTTTTACTGTATCATCTTACAGCTATTTAACATTAGAAGTACTAAAGATTAATGTAAATGTGCTTTACTTTTTTAAAAAGGGTAACAGAAAGAAAATTTTGAAAAGTAATTATGTGTATTGTGCAATAAAAGTCGGGAAAACCTTTAGAAAATAAATTCTTTGCAGGATAAGTATTTGCAACAAAATATCATTTCAGTAATGTTTACTGTTCAATCTAGTGTTAAAATGGGATTTCAACAATATTTTATTACTGTCAGCGCTAGTAACAAAATTACTTTTGAATTATTAATGAATCGAGACAACGTGATTCATACAAAAATCTCGAATTCAGAAGAGGTGATTCTATTACAATCCAAAAATGACAAGAAAATAAATGATTGCAATTAGAAAGCAATAAGAAAGTAGTCATTCTTAAATGGTGCTGATTCCTCTTTTTCCACAGCCGCTGACCTAGCAACCCAATCACAAGAAAGGGATGGCCGAGGAATACTTTGGAGTGGCGTTTCCAACCGAGGATCTTGCCTCACTTCGAAAGGGGAAGTAGGACGTTGCACCACATTCAAGGAATGCTACCCTTATTTCAAGATCCCTGACCTCGGCGCTCTCGACGGTTGGGTGCTCGGCGTCTATGACACTTGCAGCTTCGTCCAGGAAGACGGCCGAACTGGTTTCGGAATCTGTTGCTCCAATTTGAATCCGCTCGTTACTCCGCCGCCCGATAATTGCGAGGATCCTGTCATCGAAGATGTTCAAGTAAGCTGTCTCTCATTCTTCTTTATTAAGGAAAGCTCGAACTGATTCCGATGATCAATGAGATTGCTAGGAGTGCGATTCTCCGAACTGCTAAATACGTGATTCGCATTGGATTTCCTCTATCGTGGAAAGTACGCCCCGGCCTGTAACAACACTCTTTCGCAAACGGATGGACTTTACGATGAGATTTACTGCTCGACTTAAATGCATTCCGATGGTTTGTTTTAGTGCCAAAAGAAATTGGCCTGTGCATACTATTACGCAAATTAGCAACATTCTGTCCGCGAAGAAATTTGTATAGTTCGCAATGAATGGATTCAATATGCGAATACTAACTTTTCAAAGATATTATTTTCTAACAATTTCATAAATTTCCACTTATAATTATAAGTAACATATAACTAATCATAACCCATTAAAATCATGTTACAGAGCGACGAGAGTAAACGGAAGCATGGAGAAACGAATTTAAAGCCAAAACCACAGCATGCCACAGGAACATGGCCACCCCCTCTTCCAACTCATGCTCCGGGTAACACAATACCACCGTTACCGACCCATGCAGCTTTCCCAGGTTTACCCGAATTCACCACCATCAAGCCAATCTCCAGTTCGAAGAAACCCGGCTTCGGTACTACTTGGCCGACGAAGAAACCGGCTTGGTGGCCTGGTGCAATCGGTGTACCTACGACGACGAACAAGCCGTCGACGACCACATCCATCATCACGTCTCAGTGCGGCGCGAAAAATGGTAATCAGGACCAGGAGCGTATCGTGGGTGGACAGAATGCTGACCCTGGCGAGTGGCCTTGGATCGCGGCCCTCTTCAATGCCGGTCGACAATTCTGCGGCGGGTCCCTCATTGACGACGTACACATTCTCACCGCGGCTCATTGCGTGGTCAAGTAAGTGCCTGGCAAGTGGGATGCGTTGGGCATCGCAATGTACCTTCGACGCGGCCGCCCCTTTCCTCTTTAAACTATTAGGAACATTCATCTACACCTTCGCTATAGCTTTCGAGAAATGATAATTATTTGTTGTATAATTGATTAATTAGAGGGATATTGATATACTTCTGATTTTCGAAAATGGTCGGGGTGTCTTTTCTTGCTTTGTTATTGTATGATACAATCATATTGCTTAATTGCATCTGGAACAAAATTACGTTAAACAAAAGTCTCCCAAACTGTTGTTCATTGACATTCAATTTCTCCTCACTTGCAGCATGAACTCTTGGGACGTAGCAAGGCTGACAGTCCGCCTGGGTGACTACAACATCAAAACGAACAGTGAAATAAGGCACGTAGAACGACGCGTGAAACGAGTGGTTCGTCACAAGGGCTTTAACTCACGCACGCTTTACAACGACGTTGCGATACTCACTATGAGCGAACCCGTTCAGTTCACCGAGCAGATCCGTCCGATATGCTTACCAAGTGGGTCCCTGTTGTACTCCGGAAAGACCGCCACTGTCATAGGCTGGGGGTCATTGCGAGAAAGTAAGTCTTCAGTCGATAGGGACAAAACCTTCCTTCGCAATACTAAACCAGGTATTGTTCGAAATAAGGTGGGCCGCAGCCAGCTATATTACAAGAAGTTTCCATTCCCGTCTGGTCGAACAATGAGTGTAAGGTGAAATATGGAGGAGCAGCACCCGGAGGAATCGTCGACAGTTTCTTATGCGCTGGCCGGGCTGCTATGGATTCCTGTTCAGTCAGTATTGTTAATAGATGCATATATAACTTATATTATGAGAGATGAGATGTTAATGAACTATACATTTAAACAGGGTGACAGCGGTGGGCCGCTTATGGTGAACGACGGTCGCTGGACTCAAGTTGGCATCGTCAGTTGGGGCATAGGATGCGGTAAAGGTCAATATCCTGGCGTTTACACGAGAGTGACGCACTTCTTACCCTGGATTCATAAGAATCTTAAATAAAGACACGCGATGCGCATAACGCATCACACGACACTACCACGTAATTACATCCGTTGGACTCTTTAGTATCCGATGTACATTTCAGTTTGATCGCTGCCACTCTTTTCGATATATTTACGAAGTAAATTGAGAGAAGAGCAGCCGCCCCATTTCTTTAACATCATCGAACTATCGCACATTCGCACGCGCACGCATACAAAAGAGCTTTCATATCTTATTTATAAATGAACAGGAAACAATTGTTCAATGGCAATCATTAAATATGTTTTGTCCTATTTCATAGTGTCATAAAGAGATTAATCGTTTAAGGCTCATTTCAAAGTGATCATCATTTCACATTCATCCTTACGGATAAGTAACACACAACGATTACGAATTGTAACAAATTATTTTATATTATTATACATACACAGGTATATAAAAATAAAGTTATACATCGTAACAGTTTTTTCCCTTCATCGTGCTGTGTTTCTTCACCGGGCTACGTGTCCATAGGATTCTTCTATTGACACTGTATTGCATGTTACGTTTCGCAACCACTGACGTTTAGGTGCTGCATAATATTGCGCGCTAAAACAGAAATCAGAGTATACCATTTAATTATATCTTCGGTTAGAAACACTTGCAACTGAAGAAATGTTGTACTGCCACTTGTAGGATTAAGACAATTTCAGTTCTACCTTGAAAATAACATGTGTCATAATTGTCATCCGGTTGTGGGATGAACGGGGGAGTCGCATTTAGTGGCTCGTTCCAAGGGAAGTCCTGAAAGAGTTGCATGACACGCACTTCCTTCGCAGTCGGCCGATCCTGTTGCTCCAGAGTTAGAAGAGCGTCAATCGCCTCAGTGGCTGGTGCAGATAAAGCTTCTTCATCCGCTGGCCAAGGCACATCGCGAGCGAGAATGTTTGCGAATACCGCTTGCGGTGTCTCGTCATTAAATGGCGGCACACCCGTACAGAATTCGAACAAGCAGACACCCAGAGCCCACCAATCAACTGCTGGTCCATGACCCTGTCGTAAAAGTAGTTCCGGTGCCAAATAATCAGGTGTGCCTAATATGCGCTCGTCCGACCGATGAGCTCCTCTCCGCACTGACTTTGGCGTCCTGTATGGAGTGTAGCAATTGCTGGAAGTTGCTGGTGTCTTAATTGGCGAAATGCCTTGCGGTGACCGATGCTTCGATCTGTCGTCGGGTTGTATATCAGGAGCAGACTGGGACGTCGATGTCGGCGGCAATTGGAATCTGGTTGTTTTCGTTAAGACTGCTCGTTCTTTCATACTCTTCGTACTTTCATCCTCGCCATCCATCCTCTTTCTCATAGACGAGACTGGTGTACTGAACGCCACTCTTCCTCCGGATCCATTTTCTTGTCCCCCAGCTATTGCATTAGCGTTCTCCGCTTGCCTGGTTGCTTCGGTGATTGCGGGTACCATTGGACTCCTGTATGAAAACATGCAACCACGATTTTTCCTCTTCGGTGTCTTATCAGCGGACTCCAAATCCAACGCGTTTATCTCGCACGTCAGGCCAGTTGTTCCTGCCGCAACTTGCCGCTTCCTTTTGGACCCCCTCGCGAATGAATTCGCACATGTGCTTAGTGGACTAGTATACATGAGATGTTGCTGAGAATGTTCTGCTTCCAGAGTTGACTCGTCATCTTCATCCATAATGTGAGTCAGTTGACTATTCGTACGACTGGAAGATGCTTCGCACGTATGGTAACTTCCGGAACTGCTACAATCCTGCGCATCTTCGTTTACTTCGAGGAAAACATTCTCCTCGCTGCGATGTTCCATCCGCAAGTCTTCGGCAGATTGAAAAGGGGTAATCCCCGACACACGTGAGTAATCTCCTGACGCAGCTGAAGATACGATCGAATGTGGCGACGATTGCGTTCTGTTACCATTTTGTTGTAGCACCGGCAACAAATTCACAGCCGGTGTACTCCTGTCGCTAACGTTTGACTCACTGGTAGATCCTTGACCAGATCCAAACGATAAATGAGAAGTAAGTGACAGAAGTTGCCCAGGAGTTCTGGCACAGAGACTGGGTGTGCAATTAACTAAATCAGATATTTCTAAGTCTCTATGCAGTGATGATATTTTACTAAGGCCGAAATCGGTAAGCTTCACATGTCCTTCTTTGGACAGGAGCATATTATCCGGCTTCAAATCCCTATGTACAATTCCATGCGAATGGAGATACTCCAATGCGAGGCAAACTTCGGCTATATAAAATGCTGCCATGGGTTCTTCCAAGTAGCCGCAGACACTTAGCAGGCTTTTTAAATCTCCACCCACCATATACTCCATTACTAAATACACACTGCTTATAGTCTGCAGCGAGTAAAACAACTGTACACAATAAGGACTACGCGTTAATGCCAAGGCATTCCTTTCGATGATTACTTGAGAGGCCATATTCTTGTTTATCATTTCATTCTTCCTCATTACCTTAATGGCATATACTTTGTCAGGATTTGTCTTCTTGTATCCAAGGAAGACCTTGCCGAAGGCTCCTCTACTTATTGGCTTCACTATTTTAAAATCATGAATCTCTGGCACCTGTAATAAGATATGTTTATCTCTTCTGTAGTAAGATACAAGGCAACATTTGTTTGTGTCTGTATATTCTTGATAAACTCAAAAATAACTGAATGGATAATATTACAATTATTATTACAGAGTAATTTAAGTTAATGTCAATATACAAAGAAAATATCAGCGAGTTATATATAATACTTCCGAAACTTGTCAGAGAAACATAAACAAATACCTTGGCAGCGGGATTAACAATCTTCGAGATTGTATTGAATATCGAATTATCGATGTGCCTATCGGTGGATTGCTGCGGTGTACATTCGCCGTAGGGGATGGCACGCTCGGTCTCCGTATGATTTCCAGAATCCTCCTCGAATTCTGACTCATTAATCTGACCATTCTCATCGTGACTTGACTGCGGCGAAGTAGTCGCCGCCTCTTCCATTTAATACTCGTAACTTCTACCGAATCTCGGATTCCCCTCGGAGACATAAACTTGACATTCGATCGCTTACCGCTGGCAGTTCATCGCTATGGACTTGAGCAATGTTTTGGAGCGTGATCCTGGATCGACAATAACGTATTTCACGAGAACTCTCGTGCAGGCGTACTTTGACGATGATTCAGTAAGATGTCGATTCATAAGATCGCCGGGTGCTCGAGGCGCGAGAGACTCTCTTTCGCCTTGCTCTTGACATTACGCATTTTTCCCCATGTAAACCGAAGGCACACCTCAACGGCCGCTTGACATTTTTAAACGGCACTCGTGCAGGTTCATTCCTGCTTGTAACTACGACCATGTGATCGCCAGATTGTCCAACTATGACTAAAAATTACTAGAATCTTTCTATCGGCGAAAAATATTCCATGTTTGTTATAAGTGTTAGCTATCTCGTGGAAAATAGATAACTTTCAGGAAATTACTAAGTAAAGTTTATATAAAATTTGTTGTAGTACTAAATTAGCATTTAGTGAAGTTTCATTTGAAATTTTAAACGAATACTGCGGCGATCCTAGGAACATTAGAAGTACTTTCAGTGGCATTCTGGTTCCCATATTCCCGCCTTTGAATTTTTTTGCACCGCTCGAAAGGAGAGTTGAATGCATCGAGCAGTGTGCGAGTTAGACACGCAGTATTTTTGCAAATCCAAGCCTGTCATGCGGTCGCATTGGCATTAATAGTGCGCCAACAAATACTCGCTTTTGTGTATGCCAGGCTGACTCGCCTGAATATCATAGAAAAGCAAGTGTAAACAAGTAACCTAACAATGTCCGGCAAGGCAGTAAAGAAGGCTCCGAAACGAAAGGGAGCGTATAAATTGCCGGATCCTATAAAAGCCGGCGAGATATTGACGGATATGACTAAAAAACAATGGATTTTGGGGGTTTCCATTGGCGTCGGCGGCTTCGGCGAAATTTACAGTGGTACGTTTATCGTAATTTTTTATCTTTCCTCGAGTACACTCTCGAGTGGTGATGGAAACCTTGTTAGATTATTAGTTGTCCTGCTAGTAAACCACGTTAAGAATAACTCGAATATACGCGTTAATAATAAGTTGGTTTAACCAATAGATTGTTGCAACTATTTTCTAAAAATTGGCTCACCTTGTTTGAGTTTATCACAAACACACAGTGATTGTGGATTGCAATTTATTTATTCTTATGTTCCTGCAGCTGCACCATACAGTGGCAAACCAGTCAAAGAATATCCGAATGTCATAAAAATTGTAAGTGTTACTTTGCTTCGCAGAATTTCATGTGTGGAACATTTGATAATGTTTATGTTTCAGGAACCACATGGTAATGGCCCATTATTTGTGGAAATGCATTTCTATATGCGCAATGCCAAGCCGGATGAAAGTAAGTTTGGAAGCACATACTCTCAAATCACTACAACTGATTTTTATGATTTCTTTGTGTATGTTTTTTTACATATCTTAATTTGTTTTCATTGTACTGCTATGAGATTCGATCGTGCTTTTTGGAAATTTCTGTTTAACACTGAGAGAACATTTTGTTACAAATTTTAGTTGACGCTTGGAGAAAGAAAAGGAAACTTTCGGCACTCGGTATGCCAAAGTATATTGGCTCTGGTAGTCACGAATATAAGAATACAAAATATAGATTTGTTGTTATGGACCGTTACAGTACAGACTTGTGGAAGTTATTCGAAGAGAATAATAGAAGATTTCCCGAGCATACTGTGTATAAAATAGCTTATCAAATTGTAAGAGCTTATGTATTTAAAGTACAACTAAACTATTACTTGAACTGTTTATAACGACCTGTTATTTTCTTGAATGGAAATATAGTATGCATTGTTAAATCAACATGAATTTTTAGGTAAACGTTTTAGAATATATCCACCATAAAACATACGTGCATGCAGATATAAAAGGTGCAAATTTGTTGTTGGATCTGAAAAATCAAAATCATGTTTATCTCGTTGATTTTGGTCTGGCATCGCATTATACAACAAAGGAGGAGTATAAATTTGATCCAAAAAAGGCACATAATGGAACTATCGAATATACGAGCAGGGATGCTCATAACGGAGGTAATTATTCTTAAAGAGAAATGTCTATTTCTTCTTCTATGTGTGTCTTTCTTGGTAGGAATAATTTCATTGATGTTATTTTTTCGCATGCAGTTCCCACAATGCGCGGTGACTTCGAAATTTTGGCGTATAATATAATCCAGTGGCTGACGGGCTCACTTTTGTGGGACAAGAGTTTGACCAGTCCCACTGCTGTCCAGAAACGCAAAGAGGATGCATTTAATGACATTGAAGACTTCCTGGACAAATCTTTTCATAGCTCCGTTCCCGAGCCCGTTCATGAATACATGACGCTATTGGCAAATTTAAAGTTCAATGACACACCAGACTACGACAAATTTCGGAAAATTCTAGTCGATGGTCTGAAAGACTTGGGTCATAAGCCCGACGGTAAACTTGAATTTAAGAGCGAAAAACAAATTCTAAGTCCTAGTCCTCCGAAAATAAGAAAGGTCGCTGAACCAAAGAAAGCGCATCCACGTTTGAAGCAATTAAAGAGTCCGGCAAAAGTGAATATGAATGATAGTAATGTTGGCATTGTACTTGATAAAAAGCGAGGTGGACTAAGAGACATACAAGAAGCACTAAGTAATATCGATTCAGATGAAGAGTACGATATCAAAATTGTAAAGAAGGCACGGATGCCAAGAGCATCCTCGAAATCCCCGCAGGTGAAAACTGTAAAAGAGAAGCCTGTCAGAAGGAGGAGAATCATTAAGAATTCTTCCTTAAACGATTCAGATTCGGAACCTGAGAAACAGGTATTTATTCTTGACTATATTATGAGTAACAACAAAGAAAGAACTGTTTTGCTCAATGTATAATAAGTATTGTAAATAGTTCAATAGCAGTAATAAAAAGTAACGCATTTGTATCACTCCTTATTAGGTCATATCCAAAGGCACAAAATCACGGCCTGCAAGTACAAGGGCAGCAGCAACCAGGGCAAAAGCAAAATTAAGTCCACCTGCCGACACTAACTCTGATGAAGATATGTTCGGATAGTACATTTTGCTGATTGTAAAGGAACGCGTGTACAAGGAAGTGCGTGTGTGACGAAATCAATCGAAGTATTTTCGCAGATTGTTGTACTTGTACGGCACTAAGTCATTGCGACTTGCACGTGCAAAGGGGGTATTGTTTGCAGAAGAAACTTGTTGTTTGTTTAAAGCGTCCAATACGAATCTGCATCTGTTGTGTATATTTCCGAATGTTAGGTGAAATATTAATCTACTGCGTAATTTGTACTGACCGATATTTTTTTATATTTTTACATCGTAGTTACAAAAGCAATTATAAATAATACAGAATATCAATGATGATGGCATCGCCAAAAGCAAGATGTGAGTTTATAAACGTGTAACTAAGTCTGTACTTAGCCACACAATATTTATATAATCTTGAGTTCACTATAAACCACGTTAAAAATCACATAAACATGATCACAATATTGCTTCTTATTCCGTGGAATATTTTACTGGCGTTGTTTAGAGTAATTTACCTCAGGATACAAATAGAACGAGTATGCGAGCTATTTACATTGTTAGATAGAAATTAGTTACTCGAAACACAGTCGCGTTTACTTATTTTCGCAATTTCTGTATTTGTGGGGCACTTATCTTAACTTTACCAGGTATATTTCTAGCTGTCGTTTCTTCCCTTACTGCCTTCAGTAAATCTTTTTCGCGTGGAGTCATTTCTTTATCTTTTAGGAAAACGGCCAAGGCTGTTTTTGCAGCTTTTCCTCTTTTACCTGTACCTGGAGTTAGTTTCACCTTAAACCTAAAATGAAACACGCGAGATAGATGAATGATTTGAAAAGGGGAATTGTCACTGTGTAAAATAATATGATCAATCAGAGAACTCACTTATAATTCAACAGTGGATTGTATGGTGCAATTACTGGTACAGCGAACAGTAATTCGTCCTCTGCAACAGGTTTCCCAGTTAATTGGTCCAACATATCCACTTCCGGACCTGGTCCAGTATCTTCTTCTTCTACGTTTTCAGCGATATCCACATTCGGTTGAATTGGGGGTGGTCGGGGGTTGGATTTCTTTTTTCCTTGTTGCTTAGGACCAGATGGATCCTTGTTTCTATTCTTCTTTTTGTCTTCCTTTGCAGCACCTGCCGACTAGAAGGTACCACGAGGTATTTAAATGTCGCGCATTCACATCGTTCTGACACAAGGCTGCATTTGATTATCAATACTTTTAACAATAAGTGTACGCGCTTGTGAAACTCACTTGAAGTATCTGCATTGATAGTTTTCTGTCCTCTTCGTCTTGATCTTTATACTTTTCCTTCATTTTCTTTAATCGACTCTTTTGACCACGTTTCATAACATTTTGATCGTCTTTCTTATTGTCGACTTCAGGTTTTGTAGTTTCTTCTTTTGGTGGTAGCTTCGTCCTTCCTTTCGAAGATTTTTCTTTGTTTGTTGTATTTACTATAATGGGCTTATCGTCACCCAAGTATACCACAGTGTTCTCTTCGTTCTCCTCAATCTTCATGGGGTTTCTATTATCCACATGCAACTTTATTCTAGAACATGAAAGTTAGTATTAAAAATGTAAATTTTAAGTTTCATGCTTAGATTGGAATATGATTTATCGTACTTTGGTCCGGAAACATCGATTTTAATTTCGGTATCCGGGAACTCTGACGTATCATCCTCCACATACACGTTTTCTTTGCTCTCGCATCTTTCCTCTATTATCGAATCAGTATTCGTTTCTTCTTCAATCGGATGTAAATTATCTTTGACTTCTGGTTCGTCTGTGTAAACAACATTACATATTCATTTTATGTAATTTGTAATTATGTTAATTCTTGGTAGACTTACCTTCTTCGGAATCATCCTCTATTTCGATTTCTCGATCCTCTTCTATTATAGATTCGGTCGCTTCGCTTTCCTCATCGATGACTCTAACTCTTCGCTCGCCCTTGTGCCTCTCTATTGAACTTTCCTCCAGACAGAACAGGAATGCCAGCCCCATAATTAACTGGCACGGAGGCAAATAGTTCTTCTTACCGCGAATCATGAATGAACCGGTTGAAAGATATTGTCCAGTTGGGGCAGTTTTGGACACTTGATCGTGGTTTACCCACCATGCGCCCGCTACGACTTTTGCTTCCCATGCATTACTATTAATAACACCATTGTTATTATTATAATTTTCAAACTAAATTATTTAAGTGCATATTAAAATCTTATATTTATTTACCTGTATGCCACAGCCATTGTTCCAGCTTCAGCCAAGGTTTTCGGCGGTATTGAAGCACCACTCGGATTTTTAACAACCACCGAACTAGCACCGATTAGATCAGCGTGCACGTATACGTCGCCAGGCTTGAAGTATCTTTTGACAATTAATTCGTTCTGTTGTTGGTCCCTTCCACCGATTACTAAAAACAACACACGTAATGATAGAAGTATTTCATCCCCAATACAGAACACCAGAACGCGATATCTCACCAAGATAATTTTCCGAACTTATAAACCAGTAGAACTTTTCGAACCAATAAGTTTTCCTGAGTTTATTAATACTGTGAATAGATTGCAGTTCCTTAAGCGTCTGCTTGGTTTTCTTCTCCGCGGACTTTAAAGCTTTATCTTGCGATTCGATTGTCTTTTGGTGCTTCTTAGCAGCTGATCGTTTCTGATTGTAGTATTTCCGTGCATTTCCGAATGCTGTGTGCGCTAAATCAATCTCAATTACCATTGGTTTTAATTCGGTATCCTCGTCACTGTCTTCGTAAGGATCACGAAGTAGTAAGGATATATGATTTTTTTCTAATTTAAGTTGTTTGATAGCAGACGCGACAGGATCTCCTCTGCTCTCCGCTTCCTTTAACAGAACTTGTATGTCCGGCCATGGTATTTGATTTGCAAGAGCGTTTTGTATAGCGAGTATCGCATTGTCTACTAGTTTCTGATTCCTCGATATTAATTCGGCCTTTTGTTTATCCAATTCTTGAGTCTTTTCGAGCGACAGTAGTCTGTGATCATGATCCTTCTTCACGTTCTCTAACTTCTTCAACGCATCGCGTTCCTGTTGCAAAGCTTTCAAATCCAGTTTCTGGCCTTCCATCGTGGAATAATACTCATCGACCGCAATATCGAATGTTTCGAATTCTTTGTACGGATGATTCTTCCATTGCTCGAATAAGAAGGGATGAAATTCGATGTTCGTGTAAATGTACTCTTCCTCTTTGCCATAAGCAGAAGGCTTCAGCTCTTTCTTCTGAATAATGTACCCCTTAGAGGTACAATTCTTTGCTGATTCTATCATATCATTCGCATCATGCAATGCAGCGATTAATCTCGGCATGTCTTCAATAACGTTAAAGTCCTTTCCAATCTTACAGCCTGGTGCAAATCCATGCTTCAGCAGTACATGATCAATAACAGCAGAACCAAACTCCAAAAGTGGATTCAACACTTTCTTCAAGTTATCTCCCGCTTTGCTATTAGCAACATGTTGCTGTATTTCTTCTATCGGTGGCATTGCTGTTTCATGTGCCCTGTCCAATGGGTATTTCTCTCTTACAGCGAATCTACATCAAATCAAAATCCATTAATATTTTTTCTAAAAAGCATTACTCCAAACACACCTTAAAGCTTACCTAACTTTCTCACCCTCGGTATGAGGTCTCAGGATATTCAAAATGGTCCATTCGTAATCCGTCAGGATTATGTTACCACGGTCGTAAGCTTCCAGTATTACATGATAGGCTGCCTCGCCGCTTCCAAATTGCAAATCAATGATCCTGTCTGCGCCTACTTGTGTCATGCTCTCCAATCTCTTATTTTTTAAATGTTTTCTCATCTGCATACAAAAGAATCATGTAACAACGGTAGATTCTTTGATGGCAAGTCTGTTATTTCATGAGTATACCTTCATAGAGAAACCGGACGGTGCTACATTCTTGGGCCACTCGAAGCCGGTGGTATGCATGCGATTACCCGATTCAATTAACAAAACATGCTTCTCTTCACTACGCTGAAGACGAATCAAGTACGTACGATGATCTATGTCATACACTTGATTCACGCGCATACCAACAAGCCTGAAATCATGAAATCTTGAATGACTCTGCTAGGCCAGGCTGCAGATGTTATGCTTATCTATTTATGTTTCTTTTGTATTTTAAATAAAGAATTGGTGACGAAATTTGTGGCATTGTTAATAATTAAAATTTCGAAAGGCGTAAGATTTGCGTTAATAAAAGAATCGTAATTATATGTCAGAATTCGAGTAACCTTTGATAAGTACAGGTTTAGTTTATTTCTTCCTTAAAAGAGTAAAGATCGACTTACTTTTGTAGCTCTGCTACGGAGCATACGATATCGTAGGTATTAAATCGCGTCTTCATTTTCGTGCCGTTGATATTTCACTATCAATTCTACAACGTATCTCGTTCACTAGAACTGTATGGCATTTTTCATGCCTGACGTTACAGTTTAACCTTTTCGTTGCGTTTGGTCCCCTTCGAGTCTACTTGATCGTGTATATATGTTATAAGAATGATAAGATAACTAATCCAGAGAAATTTTATCGATTATTAATGGCTTTTGTATTCGAATACTTAAAAATTATCTGCATAAATAATTCTTGCATTTCACCAACATTGCGTAATGTTGTTTATTATAAATTCTAGTCGCTGATATATTTTAAGTTTCGAGTTTTCTTGACTTAGACTTAAAGAAGGATCGGTTGATGGCAATAATATAAACAGGGGTGGGTTTTAAGCTTTTTTTATTCAATAATATGAATAAAGTATAATGTGAAGGTCGTAAGTATTAACGGTACGATTTCTGGTAGCGCGCTCTGGCACCTGGACCGCCAAACTTCTTTGGCTCGCACCGCCTTGGATCCGCGACCAGGAGAGTTCTGTCATATTGGATGAGGATGTCTTTTACCTCTTTCTTGCTAGCCTCGTCGACATCTATAATAATTCAATAAGTGAAATCAGATCCTGTGTGCAGAAACATTAGTTTAAAGTTTTAGAAATTCTTTCAGCTTTGCATACATTTCTGGTAATACGCAACAAGAGCCTTGGAGATGGCTTGGCGGATTGCGTAAACCTGTGCGACGTGACCACCGCCGTTAACTCTCACCCTGATGTCGACGCCAGAGAATTTCTCCTGGAATCATATCGAGAATATCCAGCATTAGTATAAATTCTTGCTAGTGTACAGTCAATACTACTGGGAGCCAAGATTCGACTCAGTGCTTTGTTTCTAGTCACAGGGAATCATGTTCGGAATAATCTCGCATCACTGTAGAAATCGAAGACATTTAAAGCATATATAACAGGATGGATATGAGAGTGTTTCCAAGTGGATTAAAAGTTGTTGTCTATTTAAGAGTAAAAGTCTTGAGAATATTTAATTTCTTATCCAAATACTTTATCATATTACTTTATGGTTTTGTTTCTAATACGCAGACTAAGATCCGCTTGTACTGATTTTTACCCATTTGACAAATAAAACTTTATAATTTTAGATACGCATCAATTTTGATACAATAGTAAAATAAGCATTAATGCCAGTAGATTGGTTTCACTCAATAAAGCATTACTATAGTAACAAATCTAAATATGTTGTTTTTTGAAGAAATTGTATGGTTTCATTCACGCGTCAATTCAATGCGTATCTGTAGAGATAGATGTAGAAGACAAATCTGTGAACTTAGTGTTAAAAACAACCATCCAAACAATATATCAGTGTTCGTATAATAATCAACTTAAATGTGATTTGTAAAAATAGTTTTATAATGAACTGAGAAGAAATATTATTCCAGAGATATGCAGACTTGCATAAACAAAGTTTATGAAAATAGTGTTACTGAGTGTAGAAGTATCAGAAAATTCAGTTAAAAGAAATTCTACTATATTAACAAATAGTAGTCTCAAGGATTTCACTCTGAAATGAAACACTGTTTAATAAGAGGGCAGGAATCCTCACTTTGCCGAGTAGGAGAATGGGCTCCTGGAGTTTGTACTGAAGAACTCGGGGTTCGACGAGTTCCAATGGGCGACCATTCACACGGAGATTTCCACGTCCGCGCTTGCAGTAAGCGACGGCGGTCGCGCTTTTCTGCAAAAAGCAAGCATCGTTATTAGCCGGGTTTAATGTCCGTCTGTGTGTCACACATGCGCCGATATAACCTCAGCATCGACCAAGTCACACACTCACTTTGCGTCCGAAGACTTGCACGGACTGGATCGGTTCCTTTTGTTTCTGAAATCAGAGCGGTTCGTTAGCATTCTCGCTGATTGCATTTTAAGCGTTCGCCTCGAATATTTCGGACTCTCACATGGAAAGACAACAAACTCACCTTCTGCATTTTGGAGAGCACGTCGTGGAAAGGAAGTAGGAAGAAGAGCGGCCCGATGTTTTCGTCAGTTGGACTACGCCAGTCAGAGGAGACACTGGTTGTCCCGCTGACTTCCGGTGGCGGTTCATTTTTGAATCTTGTGGTATAGTATCTTGGAAAATTTAACTTGTTTTGCATTTTAGATTGCAGCCTTTGTTGTTCGTATTGATTAATAGATTGAGTACAACAAATATATTAACATTATTCACCACTGCACTATTGCGAACCTTCAGCAATATTTAAAATATGCATATTGGATCGTTGGTTTATTAATTCATATTGGTTGAAGTGCGTAGTACCACCTTTCTGCGCAGGGACACACGAAATGAGCGGCACTGCTTTCGTCAATCGGACAAAGAAAGTGCTGCCGTTTATTGTGCGCGCGTTTTTGGGCTTCACACAACGCTTTCGAATTAAACAGGTAATTAATTTTATTGTTTTCTATATAATTGAGTGTTGTTAGTAGTTTTCAATCAGGTTTCGCTTTGTACCCGTAAACATATCATGATTCTCACCCTTATATTTCATCTGAATCTTTTTGCACGAATTTCACACGATATTGTAGACGAAAGGGTTAATTGAGAAGAATTTGGTTCTTTGCAGATTCATTTACCTGCGTTAAAGGTGGAGCAAGGCAATGTTTATAACAATTGTTGCAACCTTTTTCAACCCGGAGATGATTCCATGGCTTATAAATTTCCTGGGAAGAAAAGTGAGTACTGCAATATTGCTTTTCTTGTGTAGTTGTGCTTATTATTATTTTGACATTTTGTGGGGAATTTCGATTTTTGATTTACCCTCTGTCAAGTGAAATATGTTCGAATTATGTATTTCTTGTCGTTTCTCGAGCAAGTTTGCTTGCATATTTTCGTTTGATATTTTAAATGGAAAGCCTCTTGCATTTGATTGTAAAAGATTGCAAGAACAATTTGTGAATTACAATCACAATGAATTGCCTTAATCAAGCGAATTTTGGCTTATTGCTTGACGCCAGTTTTGAGTTTTCTATGAAAATGGTACAAAGCAACTGTTGGTTAAACAGCTGCGGTGTGTGAGTGTTTGAAGTGGCGCCGTGGTGGGACGACACATGTTTAGTACCACCGTGTATTCGGCTCTGACATATTGCGCCTCTCAAATGTTTTTGAATTTCGTTCTAAGTGCTTGTAAACGATTTACATTCATTAACTCAATAATTTCAATTAAGTCAACCGACAATGAGATTGAAATTAGCTGATATCCAGAAATAAAAATCTACATCTTCAATGAAAGTTCTCACACTTTTCAACAAATCGTACTATATTTTCAATATAACAAATATAATCTTTGACACAATTGTTTCTAGTGCCGGACAATTCCTGCACACTTTTAAACACCTAATCAGTTCAATATAACACAACATTCAGTATTTCTAATACTTTGGGAGAGTCTTTGTGCTGGGGACGTTCTTTGCGTTTCTTTATTTAACACGTTCACTGCCAAACGAGTATGTAGCATCATTGTATGATTTTTACACTCGATTTTCATGATGATAAGTTGCTCGGTTACCTGAGCTTTCTGGTCTATTAACCCGAATATCAGGATTGTTATAGTTGATTGATTGCGCACTGATGAACAATAACTTAATTCAAATAATAATGAGTCGTTGCAACCACTCTTGTTGCAAATATTTTCTAATAATATATATTTAAATTTCTTTTGATATTTTCCTTATACCAAACATTTATTAGAATAATCGAAAGAGATATCAATTGTAAAAAAAGTTGCGAAGATATTCGATTAGTTCGTCAATTGTTATCGTTATTTATCAAGCTACCTGGATGCTTTTGTGACCAACTCTGGAACACTCCGTATAAATATTGCAATATTTCATAGCCTACACTTTGCCCGAATTTATCGAGAACACACAGATAGATCGAAAGTTATCATTTATAATTAATACACATACACGCTTCTATTTCATCCAAATGCACAATCACAATCAGTGTCAATGTTTACAAGTTTCATCTGTAACTTCTATCACTCTGTGTATACAAGTGATTAGCTACTGGAAAAATTTAATTAGTAAAGAGATCCTCTTTATTTCGCAACCTATTATAATTTAACCTCGCGATATCAGTTTTATTCTTATCATTAACTACACAGGTAGTCAACCATGCGATTTTCTTGTCGTAGTATTACTATTTTAACAATAATATTCGGTACTAAGGCAGTGAACGTGTTAAATGCGAATTCTTAATTAAATTCGCTCGTTCCTAAATGGGATAAAACTGGGTGTCCATGGAAGACTGCATTTCGATTTGACCCATTTTGAATTGCAGCCGGTGCAACCATCGCAATAAGATTGCGTTGGATTCGCGTCGCGTCGATGCGAAGTGTTCAGTCATTTTGCTGGGTGGGAAGTCTTGGCAATTTTGTAGGCGTGCTTGCAGGTGTCCTGGTAGCTGGAATGAGATATTAAAATGTTATTATATTTTAATTTGATTATGCAAATTAAAATACTTTGGTTAAGAAATTAAAACATAATTTCAAAGCTATGTTAATGGTAAATGTTAGGCTGTTTTCCGAAAATTGGCATCGAACCGAACGCAAGATCGTAATATTAAATTATAATACTTATACGAACTATAATTTTTTTATATTTTTTTATTTGAAATTCAGTCATTCAGGAATTTACCTGCACGTGATGCGAGTATAGAATCGCACTCCAAAGAGGCAATAATTTGCTCAGAATAATGGATCCGCACTCAAGTAGAGCTTCCAGTAAACTTAAGAAATGTAGATTCACCATTTCCGCAAACTGGAATCGTAATTTGTTTTTTTTATTAAATATAATGGTATTTGTATTATCTGAAAATGCAGTAGATTACTAAACTCACTCGAAGATCGCCCAATTTTGTATCAGCAAGGTGAAGAATGCATGGCGTTACTTTGCCCCAAAATTCTACGAGAATATTCATCGTCACATTGTGGCCCTCACTGTTCGATGGATTGTTCTTTGATAACTCTTCCAGATACATTGTCCATAGCTGGTAAAAACGGAGGAGAATGTTATTAAATAAATAAATATATTTTCTGAAAAATGTATAAAAGAAACTTTAAAATAGAATAATTTGAAAAAATAGATTTTATATTACCAATCAATAGATTGGTCAGTTGAGAGATCAGTGTTTGTCAATTGTTAATTACATCTTTAGTTTCTTTGCGTGTGTTTACCTGGCAAAGTATGAAAGCATGATGCAACGATGATGTAAGATGCACCGAGGTTTTCGATTGCTCGGGGAACCCAGAGAATATCACTTGAACGTGATCGGCGACGTGACAGGAAGCTTCCTGGGGAATCGGTTGCGCGCTTGGCGGGTCATGTGTGTGCGTGTTGTTTGCAGCGGAAAACATAGCGGTGTGCGTCAGAGAGCCCAGCAACAACCAGGATAACAGCCGAATGTGCCCTATGCAGTCTGTGTACTCGCGAGTTCTGAAAATATCATAAGAAAAAATTTATTTGTTTAAAATATATCGCTGGTTTTTTGCATATGTGTAATACACAGTGGATACAAGAAGGCAAATTTTCTTTCTAGAAGAAAGTTCTCGTTTTTAAGACAATTCATCACTTTAAGGGCATTAAAGTCATTAATTAGTTTCTTGAATTTATGACAAATGCCAAGAATTAGCAAATATTCAGACGAAAGATGTGCAACATACAATGCACATGTATAACTTTTTTCGTGATTAATGACTCGTATTGATAACATAAAAGATCTTTAACAGTCCGCATTAAGACTTGTTCGGGTAGTTTAAAGACTATTAATTACAGGAATTCGAGTGCAACACTTACCCTTGTTGCATCATTATTTGAGCACTGCAAAGCCACGGCAGGTAACGCGACATTGCTCTATTTTCCCTGTTATTTCCTCTTGTTATTTCGAGGGCGACGTATTGCGCGAGACCACACTTAAGCATTCCGCCGATGGTGTCTTCGTTCAGGCCAGCCTGCAAGCCTTTGCTGTAACTCTAAATTTCCAATAAAAAGAAAGCAGTCAAGTGCGTGTAATGTCAAAGTATTCGCTGAAGACTAGTTTCACAAATTATATCAGATTTATAAAATATTAATTATTGGCATAAACAGATATCTTGATTTTCGAAGGACAAATAAGTTCGATTACCTTAACTTTGCTAAGAATGTGGAAGTCAGCGAGAAACTCGAGAACGTCGGAAAGTTGATTCTTCAGAGATTCTGAGGCGTTGGTGTTGTAAATCGGAGAGATGTCCGTTTGAATGTTCTCCAGAGCAATCGTATTTGGTAATGAACCACCGATATCCTGAGATTTTTGCAATAAAGCTACTTCTATTACTCCATTCAGCAAGTACTACTTTTTCAATTAAGTTATTGTTAACGTGTACACAAAATATCTGAGTGGCGTTGGCTAGGATTGCTAATATAATTCTAATTCTTATTTAATTTAAATATAATTATAATTTAAGACACTAAAAGACAAAATGAATGTCATCATTATTACCTGAAGCACAAAGTGCAGAAGTAGAAGGAAATTCTGATCAGGAAGAGTAGTTTTAAATTTGATCGCTTGTATGAGTTCAAAAACGATTGTCCTTCCGAAGAAATGTTTGTCACGATCCCGAGTGAATCCTCGATGACAAAGATAGCACAGATCAGTCAAGTAGCTGTATTTTAACGTCGAATTTTGAATCGCGTAACTGAGGACTTTTGCAAATGGATCCAGCATACCCTGTAATTATGGTAAAAGATTTTTGATCGATTATATACAGTGTTACTTGTAAATAATTACTTTGGTTTACCTTGGATTGTTGGATTCCCGGAACCTTCAATATTGAGATCATAATTCGAATTAGGGGAGTTGTATCGTCGATGGAAGACAGCATCAGAACTAGTCTACGAAATAGGCCGTCGAATTGAGCTAATAAACCGCTCCACGTGGCTGCGCCAGGTCCTAATCCTGTCTCCAATGGCAGACAATCGAGATAGCAGGCTATGTTGAATAATATGATTGGTAAACGTTCTACTGGTAGAGTTTTCTTCGCGTTGAGAGTCTACGGAAGAATAAAGAATATGTTTATGGAATAATGAATTAGAGTAATGCAAAAAGAAAGTAAATAATAAATAGTTTATCACTTCGAGAAGTAGTTGTAGAGGAGCGATTGGATTCAGCTCATTGAAATCGGCTAATGCTTGGGCGACCGACTTGAAGAATTGCATTCTTGTTGACTCTGTAATTAGAAAAACTGTTGCGTAAGCCTCTAAACAAAATATTATCCACTCAAAAACTTCTAAGCACTTTAATTCTTCCTTTCATGCGTGTTGCTAGCTTAAAAGTCACTCGCATGCATTAAATGCAAACTAGGGCATGAAAATTCACCCTTTTTTTTAACATACTGACCGTTCAAGTGGGTTTGGAACATTTGCATGAAGACTCCGTTAGGCGCTAATTGGTGGAGCACACATCGCAAGAATTGGTGTGCAACACTAATCGCTCCTCCCGGTAGATGCATGTTCGTTTCACTTTGCCACGGATACATTGCATTCAGAGCGACCCTAGAAATTTATTATAGCACAATCAACATTAAGAATTGCTAGCATAACATTTCATTTATTGTTAATGGTCATTTGATAATTGTTTCGAAATTCGAGCAATGCTTTCGAGTATCACTTTAAAATGTATTAATTGTTATTGAATTATAAATTTGCATTGCATTACGAAGACTCGAATTTCTTACTTGGTGACTACACTGAGAATCTCAGGGAGCAGTGGCGCCGCCAATGATGGCTCTCTGTGAATAAATGTTCCAATGGTGATTATGCAAAGTCCCAGCTCTTCGTCCGAGTATTCCTCTCTGATCGTTCCACATTCAGAGCATCTGGGACAAATTTATTCTTGTTTGTAGCTCGAATTAACAGAATATTAAGAGTATCATTGTGTTATTAAATCACTACTTATATTATACAATTAGTATTTATATTATTTAAGGTCAGCAATCTGTTTAATAACTTTCTCCTTTTCATAATATTTCAAATTCGAATTTATGTCATTCTGAGTGACAGTAATCTTTTGTTTTTTGTAATATTGTTATTACCTGTCATAGATGCAGTCGTCACCAATACGGAACAAACTTTGTTTTAGATTGAAATCAGCATGATATGCTTGTTGAGATGCTTGGTCGAGATTCGGTTGTAATTGCGGCCCGGACCTAAAAAAAGATAGTTCATAGTTATAGCAATATCTATTACTTCTCTTTATTACTGTTTTATAAGTTAAACCCTTCCTGAAAAATATTTGAACCAGATATTCTAAAGAATTAATACGTGCAGTTATTGAATATTTACGAAAGATTTAGAATCGATATGTATATTTTACCAAGAGTCAGTTCGCCTTGTAGTTATCATGACATCCGGACCCATGCAGGCTGACTTTCTTGGCCTATCAGGTTGAATGCGCACGTGATCTTTCACTTTTGCTCTTCGATCCATTTCGATTATTCGTGATTCAACGAAGTCCATTGATTCCATTGTCGGCGGTGGTGATTCCAATGCCACTTGTTTGATGAGTCTTCTTGGACTCGCCGATTTACTGGAATGCACTTCGTTCGACGTGGGTGCCAACGATGCCGACTATTAATCATTAAAAATTCCAATGATATTTATTTAATTTGATATTATGTTTTTTTAGATTATTTCTTAATTAGAACTTACTAAGTTTTCGGATGTAATACTATCTTGTTTGATAGGCGTCTCCGCGTCACCCTTGTATCCATTGCTAAACTTGTTAGAGTCTGCAAAACAGCAAATATTGTTTATGATAAAATTATTAGTTATAATAATTTAAGTATACAATATTGATATTTTTAATAATGGGAGTGTACAATTATTTTTCTTACTTCAAGACAATTAAATTACCTTCGATTTCCTGTACGCCGAGAGCTTGTCGAACCCTTTCGACCAATCCCGAGAAGTCCCTTTGAGGACCCACGGGCAACAGTCTTTCCGGCATGGGAAATTCTAGTTGGGATATGCTACGAGGGCTCGTAATGTCGCTCGACACGCAGGTTTCACTATCTTGATCGAAGGAAGAACCTGTAAAAAAAATATCTTATTACAATTTGTAGTGATTTGTAACATGCGTTTCCAAATCCTGATAATTTGTAACAATCAAACAAGTTTTCGTATATTATTATAATGCATTTCATACGAAATTGCTTGTAGAAAAGAAAACATTCAAACAAAATGTAAAATGGATTATCATACTAATTGCACAGTTAAAGGGTTAATTACTTAAAAAATACTACATTAGATTCAATATTATATAATTTTGATAAAAGTACTCACTGACTGTTGCTCCATCGATTTTCGATAGGGGGGATTCCGGCGAACCATAGGCATCTTCGCATCTTAAAATTCTTTGAGGAGGTCTGGGCCCTAATTGCAAGGGATTATTGTTAACTCAGTTTCAAAAATAGAAAAACTCAAAAAATTGCTTTTAATATATCTTCTTGAATATTTTAGATTAATTATAACAACACAACTACGATTATTATTCAAAAATACACTGATTTAACCTACCTGATGAGCGTATGATAGTACCAATAGGCAAAAGGCGTTCGACCGTAGGTGCGGTGATCATTGGTTGGTCGTGCCAGCTTTGATGTTGGCCGTTTTCGGAACTCGTGATTTGCGAGGAGATCGAACTAACTACCGGTGAGCCTGAGTGATCACTGCTCGAAACGGTTATCACCTGTCCAGGTGAAACCGGTGATGCTATTGTTACTGATTGCTCGATGCACTTTTGTCGACCTAGATGCTTCGAGGGTGGGGATTCCGTCACGTTAGCAGGGATTGTTGGGGATTTTTCTCTAGATGGCGGTTCCGATCTGTAAAAAGAAAGGGTAGTTTTCCCACTTACAGTGGGCGAAAAAAAAGTGTTCGCACACCCAGATTTTCTCAAGTAATATTCGTTATTCTAATATTTTTTCTTCAAAAGGAAAAAAAGATGAAAGGATCTTTTTGGAGAAAGTTTGAATTCTACTCTCATGATAGAATTTAGGTGTAAATTAAATTGCACTTAAAAATTTGATATTAAACTTTTGACAAAAGTAGACATTACCTTGGCAATCTTGATATGCTAGTAGCAAGAGCAACCGCGCCAGATATCCCCAAAGATTTCGCTGGTCCATCTCCATTTGGCGTGAACTGAGACATAAGACTCTTTTCCGGCTTTTCCATTGCTGCTTTTTCCAGCGGCGGCGATTTTTCCGGTATCGGCTTGTCTAAAATCGACTTCTCGTGCAGGGCTTTCTCTAGTATGGTTTTCTCTTGCGGCGGTCCGGTTAGGAAGGAACTCGTTACCATCATCTTCACACCTTCGTGGACACTCCATTTCTTCTGAGGCACTGCTTTTGCTACCTGCTTTGTAAATAAATTAATATATCATATTTGGCAAAATGATTTGTCCATTATAACTCGACTCAACACTAGAGAAACCCATGCTTTCGAAAAGTGGAATTATCTAAAAATCGTAGTCATAGACGTAGTCATAGACCCTCCAAACCCTTATAAATTTATTCGACCTTTCAAAATAAATTACCCTGAAAATAAAAACGGTTCAAAACACCTTAACAAATATTACAATGTTCATGCCTTTCTTTATAAATAACTAAAACAAATAAAACTGAAATAAAAATCACCTGATGGGATTCATCCTCATTACCCAGGAACCAAGTGGGTCTCGCGGCAATCTCGGACTTCTTGGCGAGGTTGGCATTGTTCGCTTCGAATTTGCCGCTTATCATCTCGGCGACCGTGGAGGCCCTTGGTCCATGGAGGGAGACGCTCCTGGTGACCGAGGCTCCGCTCTCCTCCAGTTCGCCGAGAGAGCCGCCGCTGCTGCCATGCAAGGTGCTGTCAGATTTTGGGCTCTCGGGTATTGCCGCCAGCTCGGAATCCGTATCATCCGCATTGATCGAGCTTTGCAGAGGCATTCACAATAGCGAGAATTGTAACAAGCAGCTACTGGTTTCAAGCGCAAACGCATCTCACAGTCGCCCCATTCACTGATTTCATCTCCGACTGCTTCACTCTTTCTCTCTCATTAAGCGCTGGACTAAATGGTTGTTATGTTCTTTCATGCGCTATGCTACTAGTTTCTACTACTTCTTTAGAGAAATGCTACTAAATACTGATTTCAACTTGCTTGCTTCCTGCCCTCCAGGTGCTAAGAGGTTCGTATTTAACAGATGTGGGTACTAGAATGTTAGCGACTAATTATTTTATTCTAGTGGTGAAATTAGAATGTATTTACTGCTGGTATTTAAATAGTACTGGAATTGTATACCAGTATACTTTATTACACTAGTAATACTATTAACTATTCCAGTACCATTGAAATACTAGTTTTAAGTTGTTTACTTCCTGGTATCCAGGTGCTAATAAATTTGTATTTACAAGGAATAAGTACTGGAATGTTAGCTACTAATTACATTAGTCCAGTGGAATATGTATTATAATGAAAATATATTTACTACTAGTATTTCAGTTGCACTGAAATTCTATTTCATTAGTATACTTATTCCACTAGAATTTCGATCATACTCAAAAAGTAAGTAGTATTACTCGTGCTGATAGTATTAGTAGTATTCTAGTACTACTTAATCTAGTAGATTGTTCCTGATTGGTTTTCTACACGGAAAAGACATTCATTCCGAAGAGGTTTGTATTACATGCAACGTGACAGTCTTTCGACTTCGAGCGTAGAATTTACCCCTTTCTGTATAATCTGAACAAACTACTATTTGATAGATAAGAAAATAGTAATAAAATTTGGTTTTTGACCATGTTTCTACTGTTGCAAGGAGTTAAAGTTCTCCTTGTGCAGATGTGCGTGAAAACTACACTATTTTTATGAGACTACTACTTCATGTAAAGCATCTAATTGATACTAATTCTAATTAAGGCTTCCTAAAGGATGCATTCACCTCGGACAGGAATGTTTTTAATTGAAATTGGATAATTAATATTATTAAGGTACACGTACCGATCTAATTTCGTAAAGCACGCAGATATTTTCCAGTCCGCCGTAAATGTAATTTGAAAATCACTAAGGGTGACAATGATCCTTAAACCAGAGTTTCAATAATGTTTCGTCCATTATTTTCTCTAAAAATCATATTTATCTAATAAAAATTCGTATAATCTTAATTATAAAATGAAATATCGAAATTATAATTGATGTAAAGATTGCATAATTCCTGCTATTTATCTTTTGCTGAATTTCCAATGAATTCCATTGTTGAAGCTGGAAGTTTAATGATCACCGGCTAAGTGTCGTCCGGTGCATGATGCAGAAAAGAGGGGGTGGACGATGCATGTTTAGATCAAACAACCTGGAATGCTTGTTGTTGTAACGACAGATGGTCGCACTCTCCTCCCAGTGGGTCTCCATCTGTGGGCTGCGCTGGTGAACCGACACTATGGGTGTCCGGTTGGCCGGTGGGCTCTCGGCGTCTAATTCTCCCACGGTCCCGGTCACCAGGTCGTGGTCCACACCAAGCGATGGCTGGGACACGTCTGAAATTCCATAGTCCGGAAACTTGACGTCGTTCTTACTCTATCGATTCTCCTAATTGATCGCACCCATATATGCAGTGAATCAAAAAAGTATTTGTACATCCAGTACTCTTGTAGTTCATTTTCTTAAAAGGGATTCTCTAAGGGATTTTTTTCCCCCTTTGAAAAGGAGTTTCCTTGCGAAGAATTCAATAGTTCAATTTCAATAGTTGTGTATTTATATTATTGAAAAGCTCGATATAAGGAAAAATGTTTTTAAACGAGATAAATATTTATTGTTCATTATTATACTTACTCGTGTGAGTAACTGCAAAAAATGTGGATTACATTTAACTAGTAATAAAATGGAATAGAGTAGGAAATAAAAGCCGTCTACATAAGCTTGTTGATAGTACAATTTGGATAATATGAATTATATTATCAATTTTGGAACGAGCGATAATAGCCAAGAACTAAAGATGGTTTTAAGCAGCATAATATGTATTAGAAAAAAAAGGCTTTGAGCAAATAACATTATCACATAATTTGTATAAAATTGTAGAAATCTGAATGATAAGTACAATGTTTAATGAAAGACGCACCGCGTGACCGAGACGGTAGTGCGCCAACCACCACCGTCGCTGGTATCCTTTTGCACTGATGATGCTGCGCGTCCAATGTGTTTAGAACGATCTTCACCAGAGTTTGAAGTTGACTGCACCAGGGCTGCTGGCCATATTGGCACTGCAGAATTATTATAATAATAATAAGGGTCGTGTTCGATTTGCTCTGTTTTCGAATTGTGACAAAAAATTTAATGGTAGACCTTCTCAAATTGAAAACTGTTTTTCTTACTTTTTTCCGAAACTAGTTATTTTCCAACGACTGTTACAATTTTGCGTTAGAGTACTCACTTAACACTATTTTAAGAAATTATTTCAGATTTTTAAACCAAAAAATTACAAAATTAGAGAGAGGGATATTCTATTACGAAACCTTACAATTAATATAAATAGTTAAAGGTAAATATTCATTGTTTACGCAAAAGAAAAATACAAATTATTGGCATAAACAGATAGCTTGATTTTAAAATTTAATTGAACGAACCTTGTAAAGTATAACAAGGAGCGACATCAGCCAGGAGCGTCTGATGTGAGGCTCCAAGTACCATAAACTATAAGTCAAAGGCTGATGTTCGGTGGATGGTGTGCCTTGCGGCGGACAAGGGCAGTGCTGCAAAATTGCGAGCACTGGCGGTGTCATCACCCATCCCATTACGTGATTTTGATCTAAGAGTTGCGGTAAATTGACGATAAACACGTTGAAAACTGACGAAACTCTGGAACAAAGACAATTGAATATTTTCGCATTAAATTATCGAAGATTAATCATGTATTTTTATTGCAAAAATTCGAATGAATGGTTTCCGAAAAAAGACTCTACTTAAATACAAAGTGTATGCTTGTAGATTTTTATTTTATTCCAAGTCAACATTTATTATTAGTGTAAAGAAAATCTAAGAAAAAGTCAAGTATTTCTCTGTCAAATTGACAAGATTTGTTTGCATCAAGTGTTTCATAAAGCACTTACCTCAAACGTTGAGGAGAAGCATGAAAGGTCCGTTCGGTTTGATTGTACCCGAGTAGAAGGTACAAATGCCGCAAAACTATTCCTTGAGTCTTCGACAATGGTTTCTCGTCCGTTGGATAAGCCTATTTCATGATACAATGTCTTTGTTTTTGACGGAGTAAAAAATTATCAAACATTTATAGTTCATCGGCGCTAACTACAGCAACAATAAACATCCGAGCTTACCATGAACACTTATGCGCACTTTAACAAATTATTTTGGATGATGATTATAAATAATTAAAGTAATTTTCATTCTTTGCCTGAATCTACACGTGCCTAGAATGTGTCGCTAATTCTTACAATATTAATTAACTTTAGTCGTTATTATTAGACAATTTAAAATTTAAAGGCTTCAATTTTTATTTCTTAAATTATTCTTTAATATCTAATGATAGTTGAAAAGCCGATTAATGCAATTAGTAAACGAATAATAAAAACTTACTTGATCCTGTCTCGACAGAAACTGCATTAAAAGGAAGACAAGTAGATGCATCGTTTCTTTGTCAGCCTCTTCCAAGTCGACTATTTTGTGCGTGTAACCCGGCAGCGTGCTACTCTCGTCGACCATGTTCAACGAGTGTATGTGGCCATCTGGAATTTATCATTGCATATTATAATCATCCCCCATTAACGGCAATGTTAAGGAAACTCTTGCCAGCAAATCGTACGAGCATAGGAAATTTTGCGTGAATCAATACTGTGATGCGAAGAATATAAAAAAGTGGGAAATTTTGATCATAAATGCAAAATACAATGTACGAATAAAGGCATTTTTATGGAATGGAGATAGAAAAAATTCAAGCTGAAATATTTGGGTAGAATTGCATGCATCTGTAATTATACTACTGCGTGTTTATATTAGTTAATAAATAAGTAATTTAAAAATAGTACGTTTCTAATGCAACGAAGTGGACTCAAATTTAGTTGGAATAGTATTCATAAAGATGAACATACTGCGATGTAATGATGCAAGCAGAAATAACGAATATTATGCAAGTCACAATTGTGCATGATTGTTAAATAGAAAATATATTGGAAAGCATAAATATTTGTACGTGTGCATGCGTTAATGTTCATATTACATAGTATAATGATCGACAGTGTGCTGAACATATACTTAATTAATGTTTACTTTCATCACTCGCTTAAAGTAGTTGTTGGGTTGTACATTATCTATCGGACATTCTTTCTGATCAAAACTTTTAACTAGGTTCGTTCAAAAATGTTAAAACCTGTTGTTTGTTATTGAAATTGTAACAAAATTTTTTAGACAAAGGGTCGAATTTTTATTCGACTATACGAATAGTTAGTTAATAATCTTCTTTATACGTTATAAAAATGTCAGGCAATTTCTAATAAGTAAAATACCACTACAACTACCTTAAGAAAACATTTGCACTCCAGAATATAAAAATATACCAATCAACAAAATCTACCAGAATCACAAAATACGTCCCAATAATTAATGAATACATTAAACTGGTTAATTGAAACGGGACTCCCTACTCATAAGACGTACAATAATAATTTCATTTTTCACATCACACTTATTCACATATTTACGACAAAGTGATTGGAGCAGAAGACAGAAAGCAGTATTCACAGCATAGCGATTCTGGATTCGAAGAACGACTGATTGACTTACCAAATCATCACACTTTAAGTGTTAGACAATATCCTCGACTGTGAATCGCCATGAAATATAAATGGCTGGGGGGTTCGGGGGTGGGTTTCGCAAAGTGTGAGGGTGAACATGTAAACGTGTAACACAGAAGGGTACGGCTTGCGTCTAAACACAGTTAAATCCAGCAGTGGCGTCTAAATACTATTAAAGATATTTCGTTTTTTCGATGATACTGCAAATTTAATTATTCTAATTAATAACATATTCGCAGCCGCTGACGTAGTTTTATATAATTTTATATTTGTTGTGTAAATAAACGGATTATAGTATTTTTATATTTCAAAATATGTTCTAAATATTAGAACATTTAATATGATAATAGTCTTAAATATTATCAATCTGGCTTTATTTCTTCTAAACTTTCTTCTATTTTAAACAATAGCTAAAACAAATAATTATTAAATATCAATGCCACGATCTTGCGCTGCGAATGTGTTAATAACTTTTCCGAATGCATGATCACATTTATCATTATTATATTAAACTTTGTTTTCACACAAAAACAATTGCCAAAAATCTCTAACATTAAAATAGGGAATGGCAAAAACTTTTAAACAGTTGTAAAAGATTTTCAATTGTTAAATCATTGCGGGAAGAAAAAACGAAATTCGAATATCTTTAATAGATCGACAGTGGCGACGTCTAAGCACTAATGAAACTATTAAGCCCCGGAAAACAGCCACTACTCTACCTGGTATACTGTTATTAGGCGGGGTGGACCCCAGCAACTGACCCAGTCCGAATCTGGAGCTCTTGCGCTTCAAGATAGGCGCCGAGTACTGTCGACTGTACACCTTTTCCTTTTCTGAGCGCCATTTACCGAGATAGCCGGAAGCAACACACATAAACTCGTGTATAATTAGGGGTAATGTGCCGGTGATGCTCTTCATCATTGCTGGCCGTAATCATCGGCTACTGATGCTAATTGTTTGCCGCGAGTCGGCTTCGAGCTCGTTGATCTTAATCTTTTAGTAATTCTTGCCTTGTATTTTTTAGTTTGTAATGGTAATTAGTCATTAATATATTTTTTTTAATAAAATACTTTTTGGGTAATAAAAATATATTCTGTCTTACCTAGACTTATCAATTATTTGCCATTTGAAGATAGTGTAAAGTTAATTCGACATTGTTATAATATTTAATTTGAATAAGACTGACATTTCTCAGTTCTAATAAATTTCTCATTTTCTCATGTTAAAGTTTAAGGAACACTTCGAATTTTTTCATGAGTTACTGATTGTTTAGTCGATCAAGGAGCTCGAAGGCTTCGCCCTAATTCACTCTCCTGTCTAGTACATATATTTACAAGGATGAGTCTCTCTCGCCCATTTCTATACTCACTCGAGCGAGCTATCACTTCTACGCTCATTTTATACTCTGAGAATAAAGTGCGGTACGAAGCTGGCTATAAGCACCCGAAGTAAGTGCGTTGAAGCTTTAATTACAGTGGACTCCACGGTGAAGCTTGCGCTCGGTGAAAAGCTGACTGTGCCGATGACTCGAACGATCTATTTTACATAATTCTCATCATTCTTTCGCTTCGATTATCTTTTACCATCTTTCACTATTAACTATGAAGCTCTGCTTTAATGTTATCTTGGTAAATATTATCAAGTACAATTGTAAATCTTGTATTCTCGTTGATTCTGCTGAAGAAAATAAGGATGACATTGAATGAAACTGAAATATCTACTTTAATATTTCGACAGTGAAGTAATAACTATTTAGTAATTAATGCAATGCTTTTCACTAATAATTAAATTTTCATTCCAATCACTTATAAAAAAATAAGTAGTTGCATGTAACTACTAAGTTGTAATTTACGAAAAATTCGGGGAATTCGGATGAAACATTTTTTCGAATATCTAATTAAATAACGAAGATATTCAAATAAGGAAATTTTCGAACACCCTTATTTTCCTCGCATTATTACTCTTGTATCATAAACAAATATAAGAACATAATAAGTCTTCTGAAATATCAAAGTGTTTGGTTGGTCCAGCTCGAAGTCGTCCCGAAATTACCTGGCAGTAATAAATAAATGAAATCATTAAATCGAGTGATTCAATTATACCTTGCTTGGTGTCCTGCCTCGGAATCATCGAGGCCGGTGCGGACATAGTCCTTTTGTAAGGCCATTTGGTGCCGAAACTCGCGCTCAGCGTCTTAATCGAGCTTGTTCCACTTCCGTCCGATTGCGAGAGTGCCTCGTGCGCCCTGTGTAACTTCTTCATGAAAGTCTCGCTGTTCAGATCGGTATTTCTTAAGTCTGCAACATTCGCAGTCCTACTAGCTACGACCCATTAACTCAATCATTTCTCACGTTGCCCATGTAACAGTGCTCGTACTTATAATTCTAAGGAATTTAATTATTAACGCTAGAACCACCGAGAAATGACTTGTTTATTGAGAAACGTGTTAAAGAAATAAATGCATATTTATATTAATTTTTACACTGATTTATTCGGAATGCGAAGTATTATAATATGGTTCAAAAAATTTGAAAAATCATAAGTATAGAATGTAGATTATTTTTTAGCAACTACCAATTGAATTATTTTTCAAAAGCAAGTCATAATCCAATACGAACATTGTATAAAGTTCGTACAAGAGAACGTAAAAACAGAAAATCGATCTATACAATTAATCATTTTTGTATTCCATTTAAGCTCAGACAAATTTTCCTAAACTAAAATGTTTTAGAAATATGTAATATGTATGAAATGTTAAACAAGTCATTTTGATGCCGGTGGCAGCTCTAGTGTTAAAACAGATTAGAATTTTTACTACTCTACATGTTTCAATTAGTCCGATTCTCAACACTTTGCCACAATACACAAACAGCTCGACACTTAAATTACCATTAGAGAGAAATGTAATATTCAATCATATAAAAATTATCAGTGACAGTGAAATTGTTTTATTTTTTTAAAGTAAAGTAATAATAACTCATTAACAAGATTAACAAAGTGTCGAGACTGACTTAAAACTCTTAAATTTCGCTCTCAAAAAATTCTACGAATGCGCGGAGCAGTAAAAACAACCCAAAATAAGGATTGCTTTATTATAAGCTTGAAAAATTCTCTAATAATATGTTATTAAAAAAGAAAGCAAAACAATTTAATTCTACTAATCTAATTCTCCTAATAAAAATGTACAAATTAAAAAAATAATAAATAAAAGGAAATATTGTTTCCACGATTTCCTACGTGGTTAAACTTTTCTCTCGCATGCGATTTGGCATTGTCAGAATAAGCCGAGCACTACAATTGGCTAAGGAATTCATTTTGCATAAACTAACCACGTAAGTAGGCAATGTCCCCGCTCTTTTCGAGATTGATCTGTGCTTCAAGGAAGAGTGCGTCGAACCTGTTCAGGAAGAATTCCCAAGTCAGGATTCGTCTGTCACTTAAACTGTTATGAAGCTGGTACAGCGATTGGAGGACCATCGGCCTGTCGACTATTACCGAGTCGAATTGAGTCTCCAGGCACATGATTAGTGACTGAAACATTGAACATTAACGTTATTATAGTATAACATTAACAATTGAACGTTAGGAGAACAGTTGAAATTACAGTCATTTATATCTGTTTCATTTATATTTACATAAAATATATAAACAATAATTATATAATTTATAATGAAACACACTTGGGACTCACTCGTATAGCAGTGTCGTGAATGGTGCCCAAATATAAAGTAGCGCGTTGCGCCACGTATACATTGATGTCGTCCATACTGCTAATTAAGTAGCAAAAAGCATTAGCCAGGGCAGCTTGAAGACTCAAGACATTTCTAAGTGGTGTTGAGTCCATGAATCTTGCGATCAGGGTGACTCTTTCCACTATTGGATGTACGAACAGTAAGTTAAACGCATTAAACAAACGCGTTTCTCGTACCAAAAGAAAATGAACTGCATTAGGAACGATTTAAATAAATAAGAATTGATTCTCAAAATATTAGAACGAAACTAAAACATTGTAAAATTAAAAAAATAAGAGCAAAGGAAATTATAATTGATAACTTTGGTAAAAATAAAAGACAAAAATAAGAGAACTTTATAATACTATAATTTCATTTGGCAAATCGATTAAAAATCGGAGTATTCACTGACCTGCAACAAAGCGGACGCGCCAATCTGAGTTGTGGAATTCCTCCTTCACAAGTCGCCAGAATGTGTCTGTCCCGCACGGCAGAGTGACACAATGCAACAATAGCGGTACAGTAACTTGCGCGATGTGGGAATGCTCGGCGTTCAGAAGCTCCCACAAACTGCACCATAAAATAGAAAAACATTTAGTGTTTCTCATTTAATGTAATATTCATTTTATAAAATAGCAAAATAGAATAAATTAGCATTAAAACGGGTAATGCAGTGGTGGTTGAAGGAACTTACTTCTTAATTAGTAAGTTCTCCTGACACCAAATGAAGAAACCTTGGTGATCTTTCACCGCGGTATTGAAGGCGTCGCCATAAAGGCACATGACGTTCAAGCATTGCAGCATGTAGTAGAGAATGTCTGGCTTGTCAATTATTTCTATCTCCTTAACAAACAATAGAATTATTCATTTATGTGCAATGATCAAATGTATAATCAAGTAAATACGAAGTCTCTTTTCGAGGAAATGTGACTTCACACGCCTTTGACGCCTTTGGTAATTATTAATAAATAAAATTACAAAAATAGAGAGCTTTCAATACTATACCTTTAAAAGTTTGTGTATGTACTGTAATGGTTCGGGAAGATCTTCGATGGTGAATTGAAATTTGCCCACTGATGTATGCCAGAAGTCATCCAGTTCATTTTCGGGGCTTAGTGTCACTGGTTGGTCATTCTCGCCGATTAATCGTGGCTTCGCGACACTCACCGTCGCAGTTGCTAAACAAATATTATTAAACGATTGCATTAAAAATATAACATAATCGAGAATACAAAGTATAAACATAAGTGTGTCGAATGAACTTACCAACATCCGTTTCGGACAGAGTGACTGCTCGCGCGACCGCGGACATAACTTTCTCAGTGGGCATGATGGCCGCGAGGTCCAGCTGCTCCGAAACTGTCTCTACAGTGGCTGTCATGATCTGTTCGAAGAACTGAGATAAAGGATCAAAATAGCTACTCGGGCGACACTCATTAGCCTACCGTGTTCTCACTTTCTCTCTTTCTTTCGTTCTTTCTTTCTTTCTTTCTCTGTTTTGTATATTGTCTCGCCGTGGTTTGGTGGTAGAGGAGGAGAAGAAGTAGAAGAAGAAGAAGAAGAGGCACATACACAGAGATTAGACGTGGAGCATGCTGCGTGACGGTTTCGGTTGCGAGACGGTGAGAGAGAGAGATAGAGCATACTGGTGTTTTGCTTTTTTTTTCTTTTTCTTTTTGAGGCAGTGTATTTTACAATAAAGTGTCAAGAAGAGGGAAGAAGAGAGATTAAGTATTGGCAGGAACATACGTGGGGCATGTTGGCGAGAACACCGCCGACGGAGTGCAGCTCCGAAACTGGCATGTTGATGACGACATCCGGTTTCGAGTCACCCTTCCTCGAGCTCTCCGGACTCTTCCTGCCGTGGTCCTCCGCGGTTTCGTCTAGGATCGTCTAAACACACGAATTCGTTGTGTTATTAACAAACGTTAATCAGGAAAAATTAGTGCGACTAATAATAAAACATATTCATTAATTATCACTGCACGAGAAAGTGTCCGTAAAAAATATATTTATTCAAAGAAAATAGTTTCCTCTTTTGTAGTCACTATAAATATTGAACAATGCAAAGAACTTTTTTTTTCTTTCTTTTATTTTGATTCTTTATTAACTCACATCGGGCGGATAAGCTGGGTTCTCGGGCGCCATGTATGTAACCAATTGCAGGCACAGCTGGTGCCAGATCACTCGGGACTCACAGTAAGTGCATTCTGTATCAGTCTCGCACACGTGACAGTGATTCCAGTTGGAAGCCAGAATTGACTTCATTAACTGGCACGCGTCTCTGCAGACGCGTGTGTGAATGCCAGTGTGTCTGTCGACACCCTGCAATTCCATCTGTAATAAGGAATTATTAATTAGGAATTATTATTATTAATCGCCAATTATAATGGATAAAAAAAAGTAGGCCTGCATCTGCTTTCTAAATAGAAATATATTTCTTTGGAAAAGAAAGTGTCCTCCTTTAGAAAAAATTAATTTCCTTAAAGAAGACAGTTTTCTTTTCGAAGAAAATTTATTTAAATAATACTAGTTGTAAGAATTTATATCGGAATTCGTATTTTTCCATAGCAATTTAATTGTGTGAAAACTAATGAAAAAGAATCGTGGCATTACTGACCTGCTTTAGAAGGATGTCCAGCATCAAAATGCAACAGGACAGGTTTAGTTCGGCATTGGTTGCAAATTCCATGTGTCTCGGTGTTGGGACGACGTCATCGGACAGCATATCTTCAGTTGTTGATTTTCCCGAATCAGTTTCTATAATTAGTCATGCTGACGTCTAACGTACTTTCTAATTTACTAGTTATCCTAAGATTACTGTTGCAGTGACGATTATTTGACTAGTTATTTATAATGATTCAATATTTTAATCGATCTCTACTAACCATTGTAGTTGTTAAACGACCTAAAATAAAGCTATTAAAAAAAGCTGAAATACTTCAAAAAATTAAAGTTCGAATCAGTCGATGAATAATGGCGTATTGAACTTAAATACAGTTCTACAATTCTAATTCAAAACTAATATTCAAAGACGAATTTAATTCAATCTGATCTAAAATTTGTAGATTCTTGCTAATGTGGAAAGAAGGGAAACGTGCTTCTATTGATCGTATTAAATGTTCATATCTTACGAGTGGCATTTTCTTCGCCGTCTTCAGTCTTCTGTGTCTTAGTGGGTTTCTGTTCGCACTCGGCGGAATTCATGGCGCCCATTACAGTAACACCGTCGCTGAACATCGAGAATAATTGTGTCAGGGGAATACTGATTTCCAACATCGTAAGCGTCTGCAACCAATTTAGCGCTTGCTCCTGAACCTTCGCCGAAGTGTTCACGAATTGCTTCGCCACGAAATTGTACATCTTCTTTGCGTCGAATCCTAAAGGACTCATGTCCGGGTCAAGCATTTTGCTGAAAACAAATAGAAATTGCCGATAATTAAATAAATAATTCCGGAATAAAAATGATTTATCTAATCCAATATTCAAAGGTAGTCTCGCTTTTTGAAATTTTAAAATTTCAAGGGGCATTTTAAAAATATAAAAAGCTGTTAATTTTACCATAGTAGAATTTTGAGTTCATGCAGCTCATTCTCTGGTACGTCGTTCACCATAGCTTCCATCCAATGCGGCATCACATAGTCCCATACATCGACAGTAATCACATCGTACGGAACCAAGCAGAACAGTCGATTCAAACCGTCCTTCAAGTGCGACGTTCTCGAAGCAAGTGTTTCCCTTGTGAAAAGTTTACAATCTTTGAAAAATTAATGTTCAAGACGTACAAATCATTCGAGTCATTTTGACTGTTTAAAAGAATTAATATAAAGTATGTGTATGATTGGTGATTAATGACAAATAAATTGAAATAGTAGAGCGTGATTGATGTTAATGATAGAGTCTAATAAAGCACAAAAATAGATGATTAAACCGGGTTCTACTTTACCAATGTCCTCCAACTCTCACATAGTCCTCCGGGTGTGGTAGCAAGCAGGAGATAAATACTTTGTAATGAGTCTTCATTACGTCAGTCAACCAACCGCGGACATATTCAGTTTTTAGTTTCTCGAGTGCGCTTTCCGCTTGACCTGTGGGATTTCGAAGCTCTTAGTAATCGCTCCGGCGGACCAGGGAAATCTAATCGGGTTCTATGACTTTCTATGAGTTTCTCGGGCGAAAGGTGACTCGTGACAGTGACTCGAAAGCGAATTGTTAATTCAGAGAGTTCTTGCATTTTAAAAAGTTGACTTTATCAATTCTGTTCAAGTTTCAACAATACTTCAATTTTCCGATTCGCAGAAACCGTAATTGAAAATTTAATATTATAATCATAGTGTTACATATTGTAATATTAAACAAATAATAATATTGTAATGTTTTGTTTAATATTATAATATTTCCAAAGATAATTTTTAAGTATTATGCTTTCGAAATGATTCGAAGGGTTGTTCAATTATTGCGAATGACAGTATTGGAATGAGAGGGGGAAGTAGAACAAAGAGATATCACGACATACAAAGTAGACAAAGCGATTGACTTTTAAGGGACACATCACCAGCGTCACATCGAACTCTGCAGTTAGAAACATGCGTGGCACGTGGGGAACACCAAAGTTTCAAGAACAATTTCTGCCACAGGTATACGATTGCGATTGCAAGATTGCTTAGGACCCCGATTGCAAAATAGTTGACACGTCACGACAGGGAATAAGCGGATGGGGTTTTACTCTACTTCCTCGATGAACAGAGTCCGACCTTTTTTTTCTTGTTTGAATTAATATATTTTGTTATTTCACTTCTTTTCTGTTAGGAGATTGCAATCTATCGCAAACAAATAAAGATTTTTATGCGAGCTTTAATTTTTGTTGATGCATTGTACAAGGTGATTCAACACTGTTGTGTATCTCTTTCTTATAATATAAAGTGCAATTAGAAATTGGAGTTTTCACTGTAATTAATTATGAACCAGATTAATATTCTGTAAACAGTAAAATAAACGAAGACTCTGTTCATTGAAGGTTCAAGTTCTACTAGCCGCGACGCAGACGCACTCTTGTTCCTCTGTAAACTGGCAAGAGTTCCACACACTCTTCGGCAAACAACACTCGTGTGTGTACATGCATACGTGGGTGGACAATGCTTTCCTCGAAATAGTTAGGTGTAAGTGCCAACTTATGAGGATTATTTTTATGCAAGTTAGTTATATCTATTAATTCTTTGCAATAATTTATTTTATTTATAATATATTATTTTCGTTCGAATACAAATGCTCTTCAAAATATAAAACATTTTTCTATTTTCAAAGTTGATTCAGATTTATCAAAAAATATTTTCTTTCATTTTTATCTTTCCCTTCTTGCTGTACAAATTCTTTTGACAACCATTGTAGTTATGGTTGTTGGCACATACACTGAGACAAATGAGACATCAAGGGTGACGCGTGATATGAACGATCAGGAAAATCGATTTTACAGTAGAGATTTGCGGGTACATCAAATATAGAACACGACAGATTTGCGAGGGGTGTGGGATGCGAGAAGCTACCTGTCCGTAGTAGCATACACGACATACGTAAGTGATAAACAGATTGCAGTTGTGGGAAAGCTCAAGCTGGGGAAAACATCGACGTCACGAAAGCACCTGCACGTATATACACGAGTTGAGAATAGATTGTACCAGTTTCTCTGAGTCCACTTTATGGAAGTTTCATTCAGCGACTTTTTCGTTTCGTTAAGCTTTCTTTTGATGTTGAGAAGAACAATGGTCCATCAATTTTCTTTAATATTCTTTTACCAGTTGTAAACAAAAAAATCATAAGGATATATGAAGATATAAGAACAAAACAATAATCTATTACTCTTAATCATCACAGTGTTAGAAACAAGTGAGAAAAGTATAACTAACAAGGTCTAAGTAGGAGTTTTCATTAGATTATAATCAATCAATCTTTAATCAAATTTTAAAAAAATGCCTATTAATTTACGAACAAAATTTTTCTCATCGAAGAGGAAACATTGATTGCCCAAAGTCCACTCACAAAACCGAATGTGTCTACGCGCGGCCAATTCCACTACGTAATCTACTCAATCTCTCTCTCTTTCTCTCTCTCGCTCTCCTCTTCCTTTCTCTCGCTGTGCTCACTCGCCCAGATAGACCACTACTCTCTACTTGATAAGTGTATATATGCGAAGTGTTAAATTACCAACAGAAAAGATAAGGTGCACAAGGCTTTTTTTAGTACCATCGAATGCGTAGGCAGAGACATGAAACCAATGAAATAGCATAGACAATAAACGCCCGAGTATTTCGACTGGTGTGTTCTGCTTGGGGGTGCAAAGTCCCACGAGTAGCCAGACGCCGTATCGGCCGAGCAATTGCCGCTCTTCCAAGCTCTGCGGTTCACCCTGGCCCAAAGGGCCGCCACCGGCGGCGCCACCTCCACCCATGCTCGCACTCCCTGGGAATCCTGCGCTGCCCTTATTAGTACTTATCTCGGAGATCTCTCGATTACTATCCATACTTAGCGGTTCAGCTTCGTTAAGCAGGCTGCAAGTATAGAAAGAGTCTTATGTGATATTGCTGATCGACGCCATCCAACGCCGCGTCTCACTGGAATTGCTTTTTTACGGAATTTTAGCTTTAAGCGATTTTGGCGGGAAATCGGGTGTTTGAGGCGATCGACATTCTCGACGGTGGCGCTTCAAATTGATAATAGGAGTTTTTGAGGTTAAGGTGTGAATAATTTATTACAGGTTTAGTAGTATTGTGTCAATGAAATTGGAAGAATGCTTCCAAAAGTATCAGCTGTATGCTTATGATTTTTTGCGTACTCGATGAGCAGATACTTTTGGCAGCAACTATAAGTTATTTTCCTTGATAATTTCGGTATTAACAATTTCAAGCGCTTCAAGGTTTGGGAAATGCCGAACGTCGAAGAACTGCAGCTTCCACGTCCAGTTTAAATATGCTTTCAGAATTGCATTGTTCGATCGAACAAAACAGGCAAGAAAAACTTGATATTAATTAAAGTCTCTCAAAAATTAATGATTTACACGATTTATTTTATTCAAGAAATAGCTTTCATATTTTATTTCTTTCATTTTCTCGCCATGTTTTGTTCATTCAACGATGCAACTTCGAAAGGTTGTTTTGAAATATGAATTGACAATGTCGATCATTGATTAAATTATTTTTGCGAGGTGCAAAATATTTGATAATGATTATATCGACTACAGCGTTTTCAGTAAGAGGCGCGGTGCTAGATCGCGTTTATATTCACAGCTAAAATTACTATATTACAAGTTTTATGGTGAGTTTGGTGAGACAATGGGATTTTTACAGTGTCACTAGTTAACCAGTGATGTCGCACAAAGGACGCGTTGGATAGTTGTTTGTTAGTAATTGAGTGATTGCTTGTGTTGCAAGCCATGCATTCGAGTCAAACTAGAGGAAACACAGAATTAGTTAAAACAGCTTTTTCAAATAATATTACAATTAAGACTGTAGTCTACCAACATTAAAGTTCCTCAAATTCCAACATTAAAGTTGCTGAAGTATTGCAAGTATTTTAAAAAGCTTTACACGGTAGAAGAAGAAAGAAATAATTGAAAAAATTAATTACTTATCAAGATCCACTGATCATGATCCAAAGCGTTTCAAGACAATTAAATGAATAATTAAAATAAAATAATCAATAAGTTAATACTAGGTAAATCCAATAAAATCGAACTATCCAGTTTGCGTTTGCTTAGTGATGCATACAGAAAAATTGGGAGAATTGTTTCAATGCAGTTCTACTATTAATTTGCATACCACTAATAAAAAAATTCTATTATACATCAGGGTTAAGCAGAAACATATATCTTTTCTCTGGTGCAATTCTGCCGGACATTACAAAAGTCGTCCAATTCAACATATCATTTCAAAATTTCCCCCTCATTTTCAATTTATCATTATAGCGACTTTTGTAATCACCGGCTATTTCTATCTCTCAAAATTCGGCTGGATACATGCAGCATACCATGTACGCCTCGCTTATGGGTGTCTGATCAAGCCAGAAACAAGTCTGTTTCTACTTGGCGAGTATCCCATGCTTCCGGTACGGTGTTCGGTGTATGTCCGGTGCGTGCCAGAGTGTGCTGTCCTCACGTGTGTGGATTTGTATTATAATGTTGCGACTTATATTCTATTTCTACTCAGTGAGCTAACGGTGAGTCGTGAATGGTGAGTCAAGAGCATGGTGCTTGTGGCTTAAGTGTTAGAACGGGTTCGTATGGGAGTCGGAAAGAATTCGTGATGTGCTCCTTCATATACACAATGTCCCATACGCTTTCGTGAAGATAGAGAGGAAGTATACTGAGCATAGTAACACCACGTTTATTGGATGCTAATTACTAAGATAATTAATTTAATTTATTGTATTTAATTCTATATCTTCCAGTCATTTAATTAGTAATTGCTGGTTATCTGTTGGCGAGGATAAAAAATGTTTATAAAAATATAAAATACTTCGATCTTAATTTTATTATTTCTTAATAGAATATATAAATAAATATTGAAACGAATCTGTTATTTATTAGCTATGATTTCTTCGCCAACAAATGACAGAAATAATAAACGACTTGCAAAATTGTGTTTGTATAAATGTGACTGAGTTCGGATCCAATGAACGTGGCGGCAGCGTAATGTCTTACCAAGCAGGATGGACCAGCACGGACACACACGCAAAGCAACAATGATCCTGCGATCGTTGATTAGTAACCGACGAACATATGATTCGAGCACTAGCTAGCTTTTCCAATTGACCGGTAATTCGATTCGAGCAGGCTTAATCCGATTAATCTGTTCGAGGAAACAGTAAGACTTTTTTAACAGAAAAGAAAAAAACATAAGGAAAAACTGATAAATTTGCTCTTCGATTGCTTTGTTTATGCCGATGAAGGTTCCCTTATGCGTTGCGACACGTCGACGATCGAGATCGAAAGAAATGAATGATGTCGCCGATGTCACTTGCGAGATGCTGCTTCCCTAAACGCATTTGTGAGTTGATAAACACAGAAACAGCGTAATTCATTGAACGGCATCAACGTGCGTCCCATACGTTCACGGAATATGAAAGAGTCCCTCTTAGCGAGGAACTTTGACATCTGACATCGACGGTCGTACGGAGAACTGAGATCAGCACGAGAGTCATCTCGAATTTCTGCTGACGAAGTGTCTGCCGTTTCGCATTCCTCATTGTCTACCTTTTTAATTTTGTTTATTTCTACCTTGTTGAACGCAATTGTCTTTTTGCAAATTCAACATTCTACCCATATCATCTAATTCAATTAATAAATTTGATATATTGTTGAAACACATTTTGTCTGAAAACACGTACAACTTCTTGCAGACATTGTTTAAATAAAAATGAATAGTCCAAACTATACTATTTAAATTTTGTTAAAAAAAAAAAGAATCACCAAAACCATTCCAACAAGCTAGAAACCAAATTCTCATTTCTCCGTCGACTCAAGAATCTTCCAGCAAAGTCGTGCGAGTCGCAGCAATCGGCAATGTCCTTTAATTCGTCGCTTCCTCATTCTTCTCACTTAAAATTGGCGAGTGAGCGAACCGTAATTGCAGCAAGCAGGAACAGAAGATCTTACCTGACAATCGCTTGGACGAGATAAGTCTGGGTTTGCCGGTCGAGTTGCGTGATGTGCGGCAGCGCCATATGATAAACGTGATCTCCACCTCGGCGATTGTTGTGTCTTATGTTGTGACATTGCTGGCAATAGCGAATTGGATGGTTGCCATTGTAACTGGCGCACTCCGTCGAGAAGCACACACTGATGGCGGACTTGTCGGTTGCTCTGCAATTCTGGATAAATAAATAATGGAAAGTTAGAGATAATTATCACCGATAGATTAATGAAATTAATTTATAATACACCTTAAATAGTGTACTCATACATATATTTTTTAAGCTTAAAGCAAACATTTTTATAGAATAATAAAATTTGTTAAACCTTTATGGAAATTTATGGTGTGTTGGTTAAACTTTTGCTTCATACAAACTTTAATAGGAAATTATTAGTTAGCATGACAAGAACAGTATTTCAACATAGTATCACGAAAAAGTATAACTTAATTAAATTCAAATAATTAAATTCACTTCATTGTTTTATTCTCGCATTCGTTTCTTTATAATGATTAACACATCCGAAATATTAGTACTGATTGTATGACAGATGTTATTATTTATGCATATGTATAAAACATTGGTATACCTTGTTCTCGCAAATCATTGACACTTGTTGCATGGGGTGCAGGATGTCGTAAAACATTTGATTGGGGTGTTCCCGATGTATTTCATTGGCGCATTCGATGCAGAGGTACAAGGGTGGGGGTGAGTCTGCAGCGAAGGTGATGGATATCTTGTGGTCGTAGCAGACTTTCCCAGCTTCGGCGTTTCCGGCATTCGGGCAGGTGTCACGTTGGCAAACGAACGGCGCGAGGTCATCTGTAATTATGCCATTTAATTAATGAGTTTTGAATTTCTATAATTCATACACTTCTTGATGGAAATGATTGCTTTCTTTCATTAAATCTTATTGCAGTCATCATATTTAAATGAAACAATAAACATTATAACATACATAGAATTACACAATCTTGCAATAATAAAATCTCACTCACAGTAGTTTCAAAAAAGCAATATAATACATCATTGACTTTGCAAAACTGCAATTTGTCAGAATGAAAGCGCTCTGCGGAAATAGAAATTACTGCGCGTTTGACAGTTTCGAGTAATAATACGTTTTCAGCGGAATATGACTTACTTGCTATTTTGCCGAGGACGGCGCGACGATCGAATAGGTTCGGGTTGAACGAGGGCCAGTAATAAAACAACAATTTCGCGGCAGATGCTCGGGCTGGTGCTGTGCCATAGGCGACCACGCAAAGGATATCCTTCACCACGCCCGGTTTTAGAGCCATCAAGCATTCCAATAGTTGACAGTGATGGGCTGAAATATGAAAACCGGTGCCGAGTGAGTCACGCGGTTATAAAGTATTTGCTCTGACCATGTGAACACGAGTGACGAGAAACACCTTGGGATTACGAAATTAGGATATCTTAATCTTGCTGTCACTACGTTTTTCGGTCCTTTTTTCATCCAAGCCGTTCTTGTTTAGGTTATGTATACGTATTTGTATCGTATGTGGTCAAATGACCGGTTATAAAAGTTATATCCTTCCATTTCGGGTATTGCGAATTGTTAATTTAATTCGAAAACAAATGCACAAGGACATTTAGATGATAAGAAATAAATGAAATATATCTATTTAATTAAATAGATATTAGACGTCGAATAATTAGTTACATAAACTTAAATTTATTATCATTGCAAAATGTACCTGTATTATTAGAATACTGAAAGATGATCATGATTACAGCGGCTACTGATTGGCTCGCAGCATTTTCATTACCATCCTCAGTTTTTCTCGCTGTTAAACAAACAGAATAAAATTAGTTAAATCTTCATAAATTAACTATTCATATTTACAGGCTTTGCAACTCACTTAATAACGTGTGGAATTGGAAAATACTTACTAATTGTAAATGGCAGAATGTAAAAGCACAGGTAATTAACTATTTCTTGATGCAATTCTGCTGGTAGCACGGAAATGGCACTTGCAGCCAAGTAGGGCACATTGTCGACTAAATCGTGGTCCAGAAAGGGCAAAAGGCAGGCGACGCACTGGAGAAGAGCTTGGCCGAAAGCTGGAATTATTCGGTTGTTAAAAGAAATGCTCTTGCTATATTGTTCAATAAACTTGTGGTCAATTTAGAACCAAAAAACTCTAGTTTCTATTAACGAGTCTTATAGAATATATAAATAAACAAAATAGGAGAACCTTGTAGGCCAATATGAATGTAAGGCACAACATCGACCAGTTGTGTGAGTGCGTTGTAAAGTTGTTTGTAATCCAAATTCGGATAAAGCGCCATCCTTTCCGCGTCGTGCTTCTGCGACTTGATCATCTCGAAGGGTGCTTCACGCACTTCTTTCAGCAGCGCTGAAATAGGGTTTTTTAACATTAAGTACACTCTTCAGTTATTTAGATAATTTATTTTTACATTTTTACATTTATTAAAATATATTGGCAGTCTTACATAACAGGGTTTGCGTGAAATATTTTAAAACATTTGCCATGTCGAGACCGGAAGGGGCCGGTTGACTACCATGCAGAAGTCTTTGGTAGTAATCATGAAGGCTTGTTAGCTTCAAAGAATCTGAAATCAAGAATTTTCAGGAATTATTAAATCATTCAATTAAGAAATTTTATGAAAAAGTAGTTTAAGGGATTAATTCGTTATTAAATTATTAGAATATAAATAATAATAAACGTTGACTACCAGAAAATGTGTTGATTATTTTCAAGAAACACCAAGAATCATAAGTTTCTAAGTATTCCTTCAGTCAGGACATAATTCAATTGATTAAATCAATTCAGTACAATAATTATAACAACTAACACATTTATAATACTTACACGCTGCAAATCTCGTCCCCATGGCGAATACGAATAAACAATCGCACTATTCAACAAATAAATCAAAAGAAAGCACAAAAATCAAATCTGACACTCAACTCAAAATTCTGATTCATCCAACTTGGAAAGAACAACACCGGAGTTCACTTGGTGCCATTCTGGGTACGTGTCACATTGCCCGAGTTCAAACGATTGTTTCACGATCACTGGAGCCGCGTATCACGTCGAATTTCGCACAGTCTGGAAGCCCAATTTAAATGGTGTCAATAGAAATCATCGTGATCAGCTGTCGCGACTATTTTCCCTTCGACTTTCACTGGGAATTCTGTCATTTTCGACGAGCGGAACTTACTCGTTCGGAGGTTGGATGACTCAAGGGTGGCGAGTGAGCGCGCACATGAGCAGTATCGACCTGTTTGGGTCGACGTTCTGATACTGCGCCCTCGCATCTTCATCCCCCGGCGAGAATCCGCCACGTACGAATCCTCGGATCATTCCACTGATCCATTTACAGTGTTCCACTGGCCGTGACCTACTGCAAATTGAGAGTAAAACTTAATTGGCGTTAAAATTTGTTTTTTATTTTTTTCTCGTACTTATAAGTCACTAACTGTTTTACCCGTTGTTTCTCGGGTGGCATTTCGTGTGCCTGGGATGAACTTGAGGGGTGGTTGAGAGGTGGGAACCATCATATTATTTTTTCTAAAGTATCGAAGTATACTCATACTGAATTTAGTGTGAATCCATTAAATGGTATAGGAGCCTTTTAAAAGGGATGTATTTTAGGGATGATTTTGGGGGTGGAAACTATCATAGTATTTTCCCTAAGCTTTCAAAGATAAATAATTAATAATAGTACATAACTAAAAATCAGTGAATCACCCTGTATATATCCACGAATTCATCATACTTCTACACAATTTTCAATTTAATAATGTGTAATTATAGTTTTAGAGTGATGTCAATGAGAACGACGAGGATTTAATTCAAGCTACTGTCATGCATAATTGACAGGCGTATAGTTTATTGTGTGTTATGCAACGGAACTAAAATCCATTGATGTCATAGCGTCGACTGTAGTTGATGGACTTACGCAATATGGAAGTCTTGGACAAAGGAAAGTTAATTTATGACGCTTTGCGTTTTAACCTTTAATAAAGTAAAATGAACCTGATATTGCTAAAGTGGAAATTATTAAGTTGAAATTAAGTGAGAATAATTAGGTTCAAGGATCGCTCGATTTTTATAAGTAATAATTGAAAATTCAATATTGGAAAATCCTAAACGAATAAACAGAATTGATAAATATCGAAATATCTTTGCTAAAGAAAAAGATAACGTTTATCTGTGCGTATATTCGTGATAAACGCTAAAAGCTCAATTGATTTTAATGCAATTTTCTGATCTGTATGCAATTATGATCCAGTCAAACTGTAGGCTATAAAATATTGCAATATTTATTACTTACACGGAGTGCTTCAAAAGTAACATTATTTATTAATCAATTTCACATTCTATAAGCCTAACCACCCTCCACAAGAACTACCAAAGACTTCCGCGTGACATTTACAGAAACGACTTATCAGTGAAACTAAATTCATTAATCGAAAAACGTCACCTTTTATATTAGCAGAGATTATTTTATCGTCGACTGCTAATTGAGTCAAGCGTGTCACTCACAATTAGTACCACACTTTTCGATCTTGCTTTCACATGAAAGCATTGCACGTTCAAAGAAGTGTGTCACTGGGGGTCGATTGTAGGTCGGCCTGTGACGTGTGTGTCCGATCGATATTATCTAAATACGATGCACACCTGCAAGCGATGAAGTCATTCTCCGGAATACGTCCACTTTGCCATATACAGATCGACGTTCGATCCACCCGTTCCTCTGATTCTTCGACCGAAATAACTGCGCGAAACGGTGGTAGTCATCGATATCATTCCGTGCTAAATCGGTTGGGATCGTCATTAGTAACGACGTAGAATTCCGTTCCTAATTTGACATAGCAATATCGAACAAGCGCTGCGGTTGATACGATTGTGCTGGGTGATTCACTTGGATTTGAATCGACACTGTCCGCACCCTGCTTTTTATCAGATTTGTATGTGTTGTATTATATTACAAAAATATATATAATACAAATAAAAAAGATAAAAATATTCGTACAGTAAGTACATGAAAATAAAAAGAATCGCAGTACAAAAGATGGCTTTTTCACTTGTTATATTTATTACTAATATTGGGTTGAAATTGTTAAATGTTTCTTTATAATGACGATTCAATAGAAATCCCTTTTTATTTTCACATTCTTATTATCCTCACAAAGTTAGTGTGTTAGAAAGGAAATAGTAACGGCAGTTGCTGTAATTTTTTTTATTGTGTAACCGTAGTAGTGTATCCCTATTATCCGCTTTAACAATAGAATAGACGGACAACGAGTCTTAGATAATCGATTCCGACTTCGAAAGGTGGTCACTAATGGCTTAGAAGCACAATGCTCGACTTAAGTCGTTGCACAAGAATGCCTACCAAAGTCTAAGTATGAACGAAGTCTTAGCAATAAGAAGTATTTCTTTCTTTCGGAATTTAAATAAATCTTACTGGCTGTTTTAAATTATTTATTAAAATTAGACTGAAATTAAATTATTTATTAAATATTTTCAGTAAATGAATGCAAAATTTTCAATTAATAAGACATTTCTCCCAAACAAGTTTTGACCCTTTAATGGTAAACGATAAAACTGGATTCGTATCTATTTTCGCTAGTTCTATTGTTAAATTACTGTCGAAAGCAAACATCAGTCACTCGTGAGAAGTCTGACAACTTTACTGACACAACGGGGATACCCTTCACCACTGACGTAAATCATGGTATTTCGTGAGCACAATGACGAATGCGCTGAAAGGGATGAATCACTTTCGAAGTTCAAAGTTCAGGCTTTCTCTGGTCTCGTGCGGAACGCTAGGAATACAAACACAGCATTATACAATGGAGGGATAAATATAACTTTTATTCCTTAATACAAAACAACAGAAAGAAATCTCAGCTAATTTTATTTTCTGTTCATTATTGTTTAATAATAGTTATACATGTACAAATACATGTTTATTGTCTCCCTTTTCGATTGCGTTGAATGGGAATAAGATTCTCTCAACTAGACCCTCGCGTATCCTCTTTTCCACCCCCAAGGATGAAGCAAGGAGTCGAGGGTGACGAGGTTCTCTCTGCGGAAGGCAGGTGGGCCGATCGATTTAGTATTGCATGGCTACGCAGTCTGCGTCTATGTTTGCCCGACTGGTAGCCTCACGCAGACGCCAATCCAATGGGGAGTCGAGAAAGGCCGAGAATAAGGAAGTCGCATCGAGGGGATGTGAAACATTAGAGTCAGGGGAAATTAGAGCAGGCATTGGCTGGCTGGAGAAAGAAACATGATGGGAAGATGGAGTATAATAAATTGGCGCCAGTAATGATACATTCTAAGAATAATGTAGTGATTAATAATAATGAAACTATTTTTCTTTACCTTTATATTTTAGTATATACAATCTTAGAAGGAATACAAAATAGAAACTATAGCGCCTATATAATTTCGACAAAGAGACGAAAGTAGCAAGAGAAACTGACAAATTTAATTCTTTAAATATTCTAATAAAACTCGCATGAAATTTCACGCCATGAATTTCAATAGTTTTTATAAAAAGTTTAAAACCAATCATTTCGAGTGGTTCGGTAGTTCTAGTATTAACAACAATCCAACAAATCCTCGCAGGCAAATCTTCGTAAATCTAAAATAAACATATCATAAGGAAGTTTTCCTCACCGAGAAGGAAACTCCCCATATCGCAGACTGTTTTTCCACCCCCACCCCCGATCGACCATCGTCCGCGACGTGGCGTAAAAAGATTCTGGAAGCGGTGCGTTAAAAGGCCGCAAGGAGCTCGCCTTGGCTTGCTTCGGAGTGCGCGCGCAAGGGTGGAAAAAGGGGGGGTTGAAAGCTCGGAGGGCGAGAGGGAGAGAGAGACGAAGAGAGGCCGACAGTGTCGGTTAGGGGTGCGTGGAGGAAGGACAGGGTTGCCTAGGACACCGCACGCAGAGAGTGCGGCCGCTCGCACGCGAGTTCGAGCCGACAACCCCCGCGAAAGCTCGTCTTAGAAAGCATAGTGCTTGCGGGCTGAGCCGCGAATTGCGAGCAACACGCGATCCAAAAGCTCTCTTGCCGCATCGCAAACGAGTTTCCCAGAATTTCAACCCCTCGCGTGCTTTTTTCAAGTTCCCCAAACTGTTTTGAGCTTGCGGTACTTTTTAAATTTGCACGGATTTTTCAGTTGCGCAAAGTGAGTTTTTTCTAACTGTCGATCAAGTTGGTTTTGCTCAGACGAATGATCGAAGGTGAGATTCGATTGTGTTGTGTTGTTTGTGTCTGTGTGGCTTGGGACACATGCAATGTCGCCGCAAGGACTTGCAAGTATTAATCCTTGGTAAATAAGGTTAAGAATCATTATGCGAGCCGTACGGGCTTGATTTTATTTCGAAGATTATAGATGTTTGTATGATTTAATGGCGGGGAGAGTTTATAATGCTATTAAAAATTAATGCTAAAAATAATAGTATAATGCTAATATTAATTCACAAATTCATAATTAATATACAAATTTACAAAATATTTAAACATTAAGAAACACGTAATAAACTTTGATTGTCATATAATATCCAGAGTTTTTGTATTCGCTAAATAATTGAAATTATGTTTTGCAATATTGGAGAAGAACTTCGTGTACGTGGCAAGGTAGCCCAGTCTGGCATTGGCCTCGTAAATTCTTTAGCGACATTTGTGGAACTCCCAGGGGTTCGGGTCAACGCTCCTAGTACACACACTCTATGAAAACTTCGTGTATTAGTTTTTCATCGTTTTATGGTTCATTATCCTACTTTGTAGTACATTTTTGCAATACAAAATACACATTCTTGAAAAAGAAACTAGATTTGCTTTTTTGCGAAAAAGGTACAGATTAATTAAATAAAACTCGATAATTCGTAATTGTGACATACACAAAACAAACAATACATCAAACGCCATCAACAGACTTCCAATTTTCTCAGTTCCCGGTGTTCATGATAATCCATCTTTGCTGGTAATAAATGATGCACGAAGGACAGAGGCGTCGGCACTTGCCCGCTAATTTCCCTCGGCTGTCCTGAGACCAGATGAAGTGTTAGGGCGACGCTCGGGCGTCGTATCTCCGTGGTGACGCTGTCGTCGTAAATTGATTAAGAGCATCCCCGAGCTTGCAGCCACGCGTTCACCGGTACATAATAAAGAGCAAACAGATGAATCAACTAGCGCGACTCCAATAGGCAAGGGTGGATGCATCCTTCTCCTTTCTTTCATCCCCTTTGCCACCTCACATTGTTAAAAGTACTTAAACTATAATGAATACAAAATAACTATTTATGTAATAAATACTTATAATACATTTAATCATACAAAAATCGCATTTGTATCTGCACTTATTAATGTGTAAGATGATTCACTTGTCTTTGAATTACCATTATCAGATTAAATAAATACTTAACAATATAATAATTGCAAATTATTTATCAAATTATGTTAATATAAAAAAGGACTAAAAAACTAACGAAGACAGTTGTAAATAACGTCATCGCAACCACGCGTCGGCTGGCAGATAATAAAAAGCAAACAGATGAATCAACTAGCAGGGCTCGAATAGGCGAGCAAGGGTGGATGCTGCAGTGTTTCCCCTTTGCTTCCCTCCACTTTGCCAGCAGGAGCTTCTGCCTGTTCGTAAGCGTCCCGGCGAGGGTCCATGTGATTTGATTATGTCGGTAATGCGCTCCGTATGCCAACCCTAATTGCTGCGGCCTGCACCCCCGCAATGCGATCTCCTGCACGAGAAAACACCCTCGCAAACTCCGCCCGCCGGTGCGCAACCCTCGCGGAAAACACACCCGGGGATATCGGGTTTCGCATCGGCGTGACTGATACCTCGTTAGAGGAACGATAGTTGACTCCATTAGTGGCAAAATTTCGAACCCGATGGATGCTTCCTTAGTTCTATTTGTTTTGTTAGTATTGCTTTGCGGAAGTAAAGAGCAGTTTAAAGATTGTACATGTTTCGTAGGTATGTTAATGGTTTAATTAGTAATTTAAAGTAAATGCCTTTGCCAAAAACCTTTTTGAAAGATTAGATTAGAAAATAAAGGTCTATACTTTCAAAATCGAGCATCCCCATAAAACGTAACCATAACTATAAATAATGGCTTACAACGTGATTTAAAAAGTTAGAAAAGAACATGTTACGCCCTAATATAATCCTAAGCAGTAGAAGCAATAACAAGAGAGAAGTAGACTGCTGGCAAATGTAAACAGCGATATTTCGTGACGAGCGTGCTTGCTATGCATGTTCCGGGTCGCAGATGCGGGCCAGAGATAGGAATTCCACCTTAACTCATTAATCGTGGAATTCAACCCCCGGGCAAGTGCAGGCGGGGGTTGCGGACTCGGCTTAAGCCTTGTAAACAGACGGATTTATCGCCGCCGATGCTCCAAGCCAGCTCCACGTTTACGATTCTATTTAATGCGGGGATCAGTCGGAACTGCTGCAGGTGCCGTAACAGTATTATCGTATTAGTGCTCCGAATAGTTACACTCTCAATTTGTATATTTATTTATTTATTTTTTTAAAGTTTGTTAGGCGATATTTGTTATTTTACACAGTGGATAAAAAAGCATTCACACTTGTGGCTCAGTATTTCAAATGTTTATAGACGATCCTAGATTATTTTGTTTAACTTGTTCTTAAAACGCTATTTACAAAGATATAATATTATATATTGTTAATCAATTCAGTAGGATGTACAGAGTGAATCTTTCTCGAATCTTTCAAGTTTTTCACTAGTTGTAAAAATAGTTCTTATTCATTTCCAATCTAGTTAAAAGGGCTACGGAAAGTAAATACTGTATAGTAAACTATTTAAGCGCATACCCATGTTAAGCGGTTCACCCTAACCTCATTAATTCTGGAATTCACCCCTTCGGAACGGACAGGTCTGCACTATGGACTCCACCACTTGCGGTATGCAAACTTGTAGATTTACGACAGGCCCCGGCTCCCAGTTGCGATTCTCCTATGCGATTAAGTTGTTGTTGGCACTTAATGCGCTATATATCATTCGACTTTCCATTCGGCTCGCCTTAAAATAAAGTCTGCGATTGAATTGTTGATTAATGCCATAATAAACCCGTCAGTGTTCATCACGGTGAAGCAATAAGTCGATCCATATTTAAGAGACTTTTTCATTAAATCTCGGTGAATATTCATTAATGAAATTTGGTCAAGTTTTGTCCTTAAATTTTTTATATTTCAAGATTATAATTTATCGTTTTCGTTTATACGATATTTATATTATTAAAGATTCATGACTGTTTAATAACATACACAAATTAAATCACTTTATACCACAATATAAATAAATTGTACAAAGTATTTTATATTATGTAACACACAAGACGCACGTAATTACTAAGAAATATTTGTGTATAATTAACAATCGCCGATGATTTACAACAATTTTATAGACGGCGACGTTCGCCAGACGGTGGCGATTCAAAGGCAAATGACTCATCCGGCGCAACGCGCGTTATGTAAAACGTGCATTCATTCGAATCTTCGAATTCAAGTCGGTAATAAATCATCGACAGTGTGCGCGTGCATAAACATGCACGGTCCTTAATTATTAATGTCAGAGCGGCGAGGGCACGACTAATCGACATTGTATGCTAATTCTAAGCCACATACGTCTATCATGAGAGCAATAATCTAGTCCAACTATTATCGCTGCCAAATAATTCCGTTACTAAATGCTGCTCGCCCGGAAGAATAGAATTACGCGTACTTCGACGAGGTTTATTGGATCGCCAAGTCGTAAAGCGTATATGTTGGTATGTTCTGGCAAAGGTATTCGGCGACTAGGAAGTTTATTGGTAAATATACTATGAATTATGTGTACAGCAGTTATTACTAATGACTATACTGATTTTTATTTAATTATTCTCTATGTTTTTTAGTGAAAAGATTAAATTTATTTGATTTAGAAAAATCGTATTGTTCAAGAAACGATAAACCCAGTAATTTTAGAACAATTTCTTTTAGGGGAAAATATATAATATATAAAATATAAAAAATATCTAGAAAACGTAGAATTTTTGAGTCTTCAATGAACGCGAATCTCAGAAAACCACTAAAATCGCAAATCAAATCTTGTACTATTTATTTCGCAAATAAATAACTGTTTGGACAGAGTAAACTTGGCAAGATTGATATCCTGGAATCCAACAGAGCCTGATACATACATCAGCGAGCCGGTAAGATAGGAGTGTTGGAGCCGGCAAAGTAATAGCTCGGCGAACCGGCTGCGCCAGTGCAGATGCCTATACAGTAATGCGGCAGTGCCAGCTAGGCGCACTGTAAACTCGAGTTATGCTTGTCCCGCATTCATTTCGAATGAGTTAGAATGTACAGTTGTAATGTAGACGTAATATAAACATCGGTGCAAGGAACTAAATAATTGCTTAATGTTGGAACTACTGAAGATTAAGCTATTTGTATTTCTACTGAAAATGGCAATATTTGTTTCCGAGATAATAGTGCTTAAACAAATGTATATTTATACATATATTTTTATATTGATTTAGTAGAAATATATAATTATTGGGAAATTGAAATAAGACAAATAATGTTTGGTTCGGCTAACATTTATTTTAGCTTCACTTCGTCAATTCCATTTGCTTCACTAATTGCAGCTCGTGAACATTTCTGGCCATAAAGTTTCATAACTTTTTCATCAATTAGATAACAGAAATTCAAATGCTTACATCGATTATACCAAGCGCGCACAAATGTAACAACCATTAAAATATTTTATAAATAAAAAAATATCGTTGGCAAGAGTTTCTGCTACCCGGTTTAAGTTATTTGCAGAAAACGTTGCTAATTTCTCAAGTGAAATCAGTTATGCGGAAAAAGGGGAGGGCAGAAAAATCATAGGCCGAAATATTCGATCCAAATTTATCGCCTTTACGATATATTTCATTTCCAGCGTAACTAATTTCAAGATTCATAAGACAGCATGGAAAGTTAGGTAATTCCTAGCAAGTAGCTTGGAAGAAAAACTATGTAACTTATACGCGAGATCGCATAGCAGTCGAATTTCCGGTATTGCTACTGTTTCCCAGCTTTTTCCCAATGTGAAAGTGCGCCTCCGTGAGAAAAATAGAGATAGGCACGTGCATATCGGACCAGGAGTTAATGTGGCAGCTTAGTCATGCTGGTATTTTATGCAGCAACGTGCTGCACTGCATGCGACAGGCTTTATTCGCGTGGATATGGATCGCAGTATAAATAGCAATAGCCAACAACTCGCATCCGTTGTTGCCTCCTGATTTACCGCATTATAATTCAATGGTTGCCTTGTAACTGCACTTTGATCGCTTCCTTCGTGATTCCTCATTTTCTATTATTTCTTCAAAAAATGTACAGGCTGTGTCATGTGCCTTTTAATCATTCCCTTCACACTTGAGTTCCAATTATTTCCATTACTGGTACAATTTGATATTACAATATATTAAAATTACTCAATACCGCATAATTATACCATTTTCAACGGCCTATATTCACCATTCGCGATGCAAAGGCAAGTGAATCACCCTGTACATACATCACGTTGTAATCATTAATAAGAGAGTTAATGACTTACTTTTGGCTACAAAATTAAATATAATATATTTAGTTCAAAGAACTTTATCTCCGATATTTTTCCAATACTGATTTATTCATTTTATCTGTGATATGTTCTTTCTCAACGAAATATAGATTCTTTATACATTTAAAAACGTAAATGATTAATAAATATACAAAAGTGACGGTAACCTAATATATTATAATTTTAAACAAGTATATGATAGTTTAGATTATAGGTTAATGTTCAACAGTGCTAGTCTTAACTAGGATGCCAGGAGCGATATCGACGTGACTGTTTGCACTAGCGTACTAGTAGCGGTGGTGATCGGCGAGTGCGCGCGGGGCATAAAACCGAGTCTCGGAGTCCTTGCCGCAGCCTTGCGTTTTCTCCTTGAGGCGGGCAAGTTCTATTTAAATACATACTACTCTCCAGCGCGCTCGGTGGGGGACGTGCGCGCGGAATGTTTCGACGTCGGCGTCGTCTTGCTCTTTCGCCGTCGCGGCGCATGCATCTACCTTCGTTGCGCGACATGAGTCGACTCTGCGACTCACTTTTACACGCGCTGAACCGGCGGTGCGCTTGCCTCGCCTTGCGGATGAATTTTTGCTTGCCCGCCAGGACACTGGCCCGAACCGCTCGAGAGCTGCCGAGACGTTCCAGCGCGGAAGGGGAAGTCACCGACGCGCTTCCGTTTCCTCTTTCGACCAATGATAAATCTCCCGCGCCAAGTCGATCGCGCCGATATGGATGCCGATTATTTGGAGAACGAGTTGCGTACTTTATATGTGTGTAATCGATTAACGGTAGTTGTTTAATGGAAATGGTAGTAAGAGTTATATGGTATGTCCCCGTAGTAATGCGGATTTACAACATACTAGTATATTTTTGAGTAATTTTTATCTGTTAAATAAATCAGAGTATGATTAATACTAGTTATTTAATGAAAATGGTAGCAATAGTAATACGGTATGTTAAAGTTCTGATTATAGTTGCATACTATATAAATTGTTGCCAAGAACTGTAAGCGCAAAACAGTTTTAACTATTTGTTATATAGCATTTAAATTTTATAATACTATAATAATTTCTCTTATTATTGTTGAATACTAGCTAAAATTATTTGCGATTCAAGAACGCAAAACCAAAACGGATTTACTCAATTCTTGTCTTGAATCCGCTTCTTATCGAGCCGTGGATTGTTTAGCGATCGAAATGAAAGATGAATTGCGGGTGAGGCGAATGTACGCGTGTCAGATCTCCGAGGTGAGCGGGGAAGATAGCGTTACCGCTCGGCCATTGTTAATGCACCAGAAAGTTAGGACAAAGAGACGTACGATTCTGGTTCGCCTTGGCGTGTTGTGCCCGTAAAGTTCCTGTTCCTTACTCAAGGTTCCTCTCGTCGATCTTACTCTCTCTCCTTCTCTCTCTCTTTTTCTCTCACTGATGCTTTCTCTCGGCTTCCTCCAGCCAAGCTGCATGACTCAATGGAGTCAATGTGCTCGCGCGCGACCCTCCGTGTTTTTCCGTCATCTGCCAACCCAATTTTCAAGCTTGCAATGCAGCTTAAATAGCTCATCTTTTTGAATTTTTTGCCCTCTGCCAATACAAGTTTGAAGCTTGCAATACAACTTGAATTGTTCATCGCTCAGAATAAAATATAGTCTTCGGTATAGTGTTTCACATTTGGAGTCAATCGTCAGACATTTATATAATTATTATAACTAAAACAAAAATGTTTTATAAGAAATGTACACTTTTTGCTTGGAGTGCCATTTCCTAAATTCTAAACGCTCTTCTGAGTTTTGATTATTTTAAATTGACTGAATATTAACTAAATATTTCTGTTATGATGGTTTTGTCGAGTTTCGCGTAGTTCTTTGTGACAGCAATATCAAAGCAAAAAGAAATTATCGTGACGCTCGTGACCCTCAACGACTCCTTTGAAGCCAAGAATATTTTTTGGCGGGCGAGATCATCGATGGGAAAAGAGGGAAAACAAATGACGAGTCCCGCGCATTTCTAAAAATGCTGCTCTGCGATGATAATTGCAAAGCGTACACACGCGCGCGCAGATCGTTGCTGCAGTCGTCATCGCGAACCAATCCGACGGTGCAAGGGCGAACAATGGAATTGTGAATCATTGGCATCATTCTCGATTATAGTTCGCGCGAAAATTGAAATTTATTATGAGATCTAAGTTTTTACGTTTGACGTAATTTAGTAATTAAAGTAAGTATTATAAAATAATCTAAAATTGGAGATTAGAACGGAACACTCAAATAATGGAATAATTTGTAAACTCAGGGTTATTAATAAAATGTCGCCAATTAAAAAAAACGAATAAAAAACCAAGTATGATTTTAGCTTTCTAACATAAAAACAATCTATTTTATTTATCGAGCCTGTATAATCTCTTAACTAAAAATTAATTCACTAATAATAACAACTAAAATGATCAAGTTGGTAAGTAAATGACAAAATATAGTAAATAGAACTTTGTCGAATTGAAAACCGTTTTTCTTACTCCTCGCCAAAACTGACATGCCGAAATTAAAAGGATTCCCATCAAACAACCGATCATCCTGTCAAAAATAGCGAGGCCCGAAATAGTTGCGAAAATCCGTCGAATTACCGGATGAATCAGAGGCATTCGGGTAAGTGCTGACCATTCGGATGCGAGTATGAAGGATCAAACGAACGGCTAGGAAGTCACATGGCTCGAGTACGTCGAAGCAATAAAGTCTGCTCGGCCTTCCCGAGAAAAATATTAGTTCTTCGTGTTAAGAATATCAAATTAAGAAATAATTTCAAACTACGACGCTCAAAGACAGAAGTGAATCTACAATATTTTCTCTTTTCTTATTGCGTCATATTATTTCCGTCTTGTTTATATACAAGCTATTCGTTTGAACAATAATATATCACTTCTGAGAAAATATAATAATACATAGAATAATATTAATTAAATTAATTAAACAGTATAGTTAATTAATCAATGAACATTGAACCTTTCAAGGCAGTGGGTATTAGCACTGCACTTTTGTAATAATAGTATTATTAAAATTGATTATGACAATCACAACAATTTCTACTAATTATCCACTTACTTGTATCACCGACTGTGCACAAAAATAGCTATCTATAAACAACCAATACTTTCGTTATCCACTGCATAAAATTCGAGACACCGAGTGACCAGGCGGTCCTCTTTTCCAGAGGAGCCGCACTCGCCCGACAGGAAATGCAACGTGTTATATCGGCTGGCGTCCCCGACCAGGGTTAATTCTTCGACTAAGGTGATTGCCGGCTACCAGTCTGGCGTCGACCGTGTTCAGAAGGACCCGCGACTGATTTAAAGGTGGCAGCGCTTGCGCGACCTTCCGGCAACCACTTCCTGGTACGTGATTCACTCTCCAGTTGCTCCAGACGGTTGTTGTTGCTGTTGGGATTTGTTAAAGTTTATAACCGCTAGACGGTCTATGATGATTATTATTACCGATGATAGATCGGATGAGATTTATATATTTGTTGGCAGAGCATATATATAACGATGTTTAATATATTTAGAATTTTTATTTGTTGATTTGATGATAATGTCTGTGAATATATATATATATTTTATTTATCATTAAATAATTATAAATTATGAATTTGTGTACAAAATATAGAATAGAATATATAAGCATTTGAAACATTTTATTTTGCAGATTATTATTAACATCGCAGTGCCTTTCAAGAATGTGTGTGGACCATTAGCATCGATTCACTGTATACGAAACCTTCCGTGTCGCCATGCCGCTTTATTTGCACGAGATTTAACGCTGTCAATCAGCTGTTTGTCGTGTGATTATATTTGGAGGACCTCACTTCAAGGATGTCTTCCTGACGATTGCAACACTACGGGATTGGAGCCTGAATGTAAAATATACATGTAACTATATCCTTTTTAATATCCCTTGGATTCTGAAAATAATTTTGAACTAATTGTTAATACGATAACAGTAATATTAAGTAATTTTACTGTTTCTTGTTAAAATTGTTTATTAATACTAAAACTATCGAAGATTAACCTTTTCTATTTTTATCAAAAGGATCAAAACGACTTGTTATAGAAAAACACACTATTCCAGAAATAAATATATATTTATATACACATTTTCAGATTTAATTAATGCAAATAGAATAGTTTTGAATAGTTTGTAATTCAATAATTTCTCGAAAGAAACAACACATTAAATTATTTAGTGTATCAATTATATGGATCTATCATATTGACTCTATTAGTAATTCACCCGACAAACACAGACACCTGACAGACAATTTAAAAGGGAGACAGAATGATGGTAGAAAAGATCAGTAGTGATTCTGAATGGGAGGGCGAGAGCGTCATTGAAAGCCGGTGGGTTAATGGGGCCGACGGACACCAAGAATAATCTGAAACTCCACGCTCTCCTACGCAGATCGTGAATACACCGAGAGAAGAACAGCGAGGGTTCAACTCTATCGGCGGTCCATCAGGAGCGGGCGCAGCATCCACGCGCGGGAGAGGAAGAGGTTTGCCGTGATTTAATGAGAAGGTATGCCCGCGCGACCTCCGAGCCCGACTTCCCGGTACGTGAGTCAGGATCGCAGGAATCGGCGTGCGACGCCGACGGCACAAGCACTACCAACAGCTCGAGGATGCGCGCCAAGATATCCCTGGCTGCCGGGAACACGGCACAGTCAGCCGTGAACCATCGCGTACAACCGGCCAATACCGGGCTACTGCTCGCTGCTAACACGCTCAAGAGACCACTGTCAATGAGTGAGTAGTTCTCGATTTGTTCAGTTATATTTAATCCTTAACACTCCGGTTGAAATTGCTGTTGCTTAGCTTTTTTCATCTCTTTTCTATCAATGGTTTTTATTTTGTGAAATTGAAAGTAGAGGTTGAGAATATTTGAGTTCGAAGTGAGTGTTCTCCAGTTGCGTTTCAAGTGAGTGTAAATTTGAAGTTTATGTTGTACAGCATGAAGTATTTATTGGAATATATGGAGTGTTGAATTGATAATCGGAATACAGCTGTTTGGATTATTTGAGGTCAAAGTGAGTGCTCTACAGTTTTTTTTATAGGTATATTAAATATTTAATGCACAGTTTACTCAGAATAGAACAGTTTGGAACATTTGAGTTGCAAATGAGTATTAAGTTGTATATTCAAGGCACATGGAAAAATAATACGAGTCCATGAAATGCCATTTGGTATTTAACGCCACGCAAAACCAGTGGCAACAATTTACCTGTTCTCACGTTCTTTCTGCACGCTTTGTTTTGTGAGATCTGACTTAAGCCTTCGAAACTCACTGGCAAACTACTTTCGACGCTCACTTTCGAACACGTGTTATATCGAATATTTACGGAACACATGGAAAAGTGATCCAGATTCATCAAACACCGGTTAACACTCAACACTTTAACAAACTAGCAAGTACAGCTCATCTGTTTTCATTGTTTCTGTATGCTTTAATTTTGTGATGGGAAACTTAATTTTTGAGATTTATTTTGAATTATTTATCGCAATACCAGCGACTAAAAATAGTAGAATCATCAAAACAATAAAAAAAATTATAAGAAAACATTTTCAAGTACAGAAATACTTTTCATTTTACAACTTCTGTTGATAAAAATAGAATTTCTTCGAATACGTTTTACTACTTCCTAAAAATAGTCAGAAGCGAAACACTCGTGTCAAAAGCCAAATGATTGACACTCTCGCTTGATGGAATTTTAATGAGTTCAGCATTGAAAGTTTGGACCGATTGGAAGTGTAGCTGCAATGGGAAATGTCATTGACCTATTCACAGAATTCACAGCGAAGGTCGAGCATGTTTTGGGATTCCCGGCCAGATATCCCAGACGGCTTTTTCGACATTCCTTCGTCGATCATACTCTTGAAATAGCACAAACTAGCCATCGCTATTTTTATCTAAACTCTTCCCGAATTCTTCCTGGCTATTACATTACAATCTCATTTTTCGTGTTCCCCTTAATTTTCATTCGTTACCCAAAAAGATAAAAGTATTTCGAATTTATAATTACACTTATTTACGTTTGAGTAATTATGAATTGAAGAAGAAGAGCATCGAATTAATATTAACTTATTTTTTTAAATGACTCTTAAACAACCATCAGTTTTATTTATCGACACATTAAGTCAAAATACTGATGACTGCTTTGTGATGAAATTAGATGGAATTTGATAACGTTTGATAAACAAATGAAATAATCATTCTTACAAAATTATCCAACAACACATAGTAAACAATTGACACATTCCAAACAAGTAATTTCATTTATTGTGCAACACAATGATTTTTGTTTGTTCGTTTCGTACTCAGCGAAAGAATCTTCTTTGCATCAGGAAAGTCATTGCGGTGACCGGTCTTTGACGTATTAAGAGACTCGGAGTCACGGGATCTCCTTATTCCGTTCTGTCGCATCATGCGAGCAGAACGCCCGGCATTCAAAGCGCTCTCTCAAAGGGTTGCCTCTCAAAACAAGCCTTCGCTGGTGGCCGACAATGAGCCAGCAATGATTGTCGTGAATAAGCGATGGGAATAGTGTAGATGAGTAAGTCATTGTGTCATGATACCTGCGCTGGAATTACAAATCGGCCCGCGACAGAAACTGCTCTTGAGTTTAACTGATTCCTTCGAAGTGAGTCAATTTCTACCAGCAATAACGGTTTAAATGATTAAAAGAAGATGTAGAACAAAAGAAATTGAAGAACATATTTGGAATGATTGTTGAACAAGAATCTATTTTAACGTCACAGTTAAATATTATTATTCACCGTATTATTCAATTGATAATAGTTTATAAGAATATTTTCTTGAGTTTAACTAATTCGCTGGGTGTTTCTTGCGAAGTGAGTCAATTTCTGCCGACAGTGACAGTGCAGATGATGACATTGCAGTTGACGTTAGACTTCTCAGTGCGCAGTCTGCTTTTCCTTTTACAGCAGTCTATTTCGATCCAACAGAACGTTCTATCTTTTGAGTGGCTCATTGTGTTTGCGATGAGACGGTTGGATTTAATTTCGTTTCTGATCGCATTTCGGTGACGCACTTCGCTGGAGAGAGTTGAGATAGTCTAGCACATGTCATGCAATAAACAAGAATGGCATACTTATGTCATTTCTACTTAAAGTTTGTTATATTTTTTATTATTTTAGTTTCATTGGAATATAAATAAGACAGATGAGAAACTGTAAAGTATTTGCTTTGTCATTGCAAGAAATAATCTCTTTATTATCTTCTAGTATTCTTTATAATTAATATTTATTAGTATAATATAATTTCCACCGTTGATGTTTCCAATTGTGAAACTAATCAATGTTTCGAAAAATTTTCCAGTAACTTTCGAATTTTCTATAATCCGTGCTTGTTTGTAAAACCACTGTACATTACTATTTTCAATAACAACATAGACAGAAATAATGAAAGAAATCGTAAATGGAACGTTGAATAGAAATAGAAAGAGAGTTGAAAAAAGCTCTTGATTCTAGTTATTCTTGAAACACCATCAATTTATGGCACATAAAGTCGATCTTGATCGCAGTGCATTAGCACTTAAAGCCGACTGACTGGCGTTCGATTATTAAAGGAAAGTCGTTATTGCTGAGTCTGCTTTGGAAAACGATTGGCCGGCACATATTTCTTCCGAGCAATAGGGAGGCGCGTTGACGTAAGCGAATTGGGTGCTAAAATAACTTTTATTCGCTCATTAGTCACCCTGGAAAGTTCTGGGTTGTCCGCGGGGGAGCAGAGTTCCCGAGATATTGCAGCTAATCGATAAGAATTGAGCAATTGTGACGAGCATAATGCAAGTGCGCACTGATAAATACTTTGCATTGTATTAAAATAGCATACTGTCATTTTATCTTACCGCTCATTTTCATCAGAATTTATATTGTTGAATTTAAGTAACAATAGTTTCACAGTTCTCTTTCGAAATCCTAATATATTGACTTCTGTAATATAAATATTTTGACAGAATACTATATTACAATATAATGCAATGAAAATCACACCCGAATAAATTTCATTAATTATCGGTATTGACTTTGAGCGTATTAAAATATTATAAGCGACAAAATAAATGCATCGGATGACCTCATTGATCGGCAGATATTACGAATGGGTTTACGTGAATCAGCAATAAAGAAAGGTGTCGCGAAATATTGCAATCAGCATAGCCGATTAATGAGACAGCCGGGCAAGCGAACACGTGGTCAGTCGGCTTGGTATGCTTGAATGACGCATACGTCATGCGAGAGATTGCGCCTTGACTAACGAAGGATGCGTCCGTTAGCCGTAGAGGTGAGTGACATCGGGAGCGAAGAGAGGGCTGTCAAACGCGCCGCTGTTCCGGACCTAGAAGCATCGACGAGCTCCTCGCCGCTTGAGAACGCCAGTAGTAGCAGCGCTCAGCCCCAACCACCGCCAGCCAAGATGCCAGCTTTGACACGGGCTTGTACTACTGCCACTCTACCGCGCTTCAAGCGCTTCCGTTTCGCACCCCTCCTCGGTGAGTACAACTTCTTCGTTTACTTGCACTTGTAGAAACTTCATTTACCATCATTTGTCAGTTTTGAGTTAGTAATGACATAGACTGTGTGAAAGTGTATGGAAACAAGTGAAATATGTTGAGATAGTGGAAATATATTTCGGGTCTTTTTCTAAGTAGAAGTTGTTTGTAACATGAATTCAATTTGTACGTGACTGTAAATTAACTACACCAGCGGCAAATAAGTGTCGCATACTCATTTGGTTATATTTCAGTAATTTTAATACAGCAATAGAGAAATGAAATTGCAGTGAAAGAATTGTTTAGTGAAAGTATATTTTAAAATCAATTATCTACAATATTATTTAATTATCGTGGTTGGTGAGTCTGATTTAATATTGTTTACAACAATATTTAGCTCTAACAAAGGAACAACATTGCCCAGAAATTAATCACAAGGATATGATTATAATCGATACTTAAATTATTATCAAACATAAAACATAAAATACTCAAACTTCTATTGAAAAGTTGCAGCAATGCAATAAGCATTTGCTCACCAATTGATTGTTTAACGCGATCACGTACACAATCAAGGACAATCCGCAACTGGTATTTGAAATCTAGCCTTTTCATTTCCGACAACACTTGATTAGGTAAAACAGAATTCCGGACATGCACAGTACTCGTTGCACCATAGACTCTCACATTTTGACTCAGCATCATATGTCATTCTGCGATCGTCGCCTGAGCAACATACCAAAGTGGTACGCTGAATCATAATCCCACGTATAAATCGAATCTGATGCAATTTAGAATCGCGGAAAAAACAAAGTTAATTAATTGATATAAGATAATGAGATAGTAGTGAATATGAAACAATAATTAATATTAAAAATAAAATTTAAAGAAGAAACATTATATTACTACAATTAAAAAAGAACTTATTAACTAAAATTGAATGACATACAATTGAAAATAATAAAGCAAATTATTAATGAAAACTTATAGACAATAGTGAATTTGATAAAACAATTAAAAAGTCGACATATTAGTTGTTATTAATTGAAGACGAGTATGAAGAAAGTCTCATTAATCATTTAAGTCTGATTTTGAAAGTAGAGTAACTTTCCTCTATGGTTCGATGTCTATCGATGACAGAGTATCAATGTGTACATACTAGGATTATCACGATGCCAAGTGAATCATATGCTGATACTATGAGTGTTTATACATTGCCATTTCCGAGAAGCACAGCCGATCGCATCGTATTTCATTTGCACGTTCAAATGTTGGAAATTCCTAAATGTCTATTAATTATTGTCAAAAAATATATAATTTCAAATACATTCAAATGTAAAATAAACGCCTTGCCTTGCAATATTAGTTGATGCCTCACTTAAACACATGTTTTGCGAATTTTACTACGAACTATAAATGTTATCTAATCTGTCACAATGATGTTATTCTTTAAAGGCGAACATTTTGTTAAACTATTGTCCCTCGGAAAATAATGACGGGTTTTACTTTGTCTTTTCATTATTTGTCACAAGTGCGTGTTACAGTTAATCGATCGAACAATAGAATAAATGATTTCTAGTGCATTTCGAGATAACCATTTAATTTAATCGATTAAATTATCCAACACCAGTAAGTCATCACGTGAAATGCAACATTGTATCACACGGACGCGATAAAGAAATTGAGAAATGACAATCAAAATGATTGACATTGTCATCAACTTAATCTGGATTGATATAAGCATTTGTAATTTAAATATTTTTACACAATTATATGTTTTGCTACATTTTTACTGCAATATTTATTACTTATACAGGGTGTTCCAAAGTAATTGAAACATTTCCAAAGAAACAAAAGTCAATCAATACAATATTAGAAAATATTTGCAAGAAAAATAAATGCTACAAATCTAATCAATTGCAATCTAAATCTAAGATAGTCATGGATGTATCGGGAGCAGTAGAATGAGACCAATTGTCAGCGCGTCCCGCATAATGAGAGCTCGACGCGGTCCGAATGCGTAATTAGCGCGGAAGCAATATACGGGCTGGTTGGTCAACGCCATAAATATAAATACTTCTGCTCGCTCTCGCTCGAATATACAAGTAAGGCAGAATTGGAGAGGCGAGTTGCGTGTCACTCCGGCTTCAAAACCACTTTCTATGTTGTATGTTGATTCAACTACTGCTCGTGCTATTCATGGCAGCTTATCAGCGAGATTTGTATGCTAAAGTTTTGAACTTTAATCGTGTATTAATTATTTCTTTAATTGTGTTCTACCTGTGAAACACTTATTGAAATGGTCATTTTAAATTGTTATACAATTTCGGCAACTTAGAACATTGGTTGCCTGAATTGTACCACTTGCAAAAAAATGCTCGATTTAAACAACCTTTTACCCTTCTTTTTCAACATTCCCTCTTTTCACAAAATAACAACACCAACTCACAATCATCAAGATAAGCCTTTATCAAGAAATTCCTAACCTCGAAAATTCCGTCGCCCTTAATTCCTGGAGATTTTGCCACACGTGATGTTTGCTACCCGTTGTTCTCATTGTGTATCTCGATCGACCGCGAGCAAATAAATCGAATCGAATGGTGCGACCGGTATCGTCATTTCTTTTTCGAGCCTTCGCCCGCTTCTGCGCCGCATGCTCGTTATTATCAGCGTGGCAAACGTGACGTCAGGCATTGATAGCAGAGAGATGTGTGTCTGTTTACACGGCTGCCTTCTGCACACTGCTTTCGCATTATTGGCGAGATTGTCTCCGGCTACTTTATGGTGGCATTCGACACTCGGAGTTGCGAGAGTGCAAATGCTCGCGGCTCACTGTCACAGGGTAAATCAGAGCTCTCTGCGTCAAGTCATTCCTTGAACTGCGAGGTTAATACTCAGATAACACAATGGCATTTTAAAAACGTCTTTAAAACGCCTAACATCCAAAAATCATATTTAATTTCAGTATTTATTATTACTACAATTAATATCTAACTTTCACTTTTAACTAAATGAAGATCAACATTAAAAACTAATTATTCTACTATCTACAAAATTTCTTTATCCCAACAAACATATTCTCCGATCAGTTGGAATAATCAAACTCAAACCGTAACTGGAATCACGCGATGACGTTGCGACGGTTTCTCCGCGAAAGTTCATTTTCGGCAGGGTTTCCGGCGAAAGCATCGCAAGGAAATCGGCGCCGGTGCTTTGGAAGACGTCAATTGAGCCAGTTCTAACAGGCAGTGTAAACCTTCCGCATATACGAGTGCCAGGGAACACCACGGTGCTCGGTTGTATGTTGGCGAGAGAGTATGTTTATCGGGCTCGCACCGAACGAGTGATGCTTGTACTCGCGCATGATGTCAGGCTCTATCTTTGGCGCGAAGTAGAATGACCACGCGCCAACAGCCGTCCGAGTGGCCGGCTGGAAAACATTGGGGATTTCGTGGGATGCTGCTTGATCTCGAAATTGAGCGACGTTGCAGCAAGCGCCGGAGAAATATGTTGTGTAAATGAGAAAAAAGTAGGAATGAATTAAGACAGTTGAGTGAAGTGTAAATGATTAGTTAGAATAAAGTGGAAGAAGAGTTATTAGGATGAAGTAGCAAATCCTAATTATATCTGGTATCGAAATTATTATTATAATACATTATTTTAATAATATTTCAAAAGTCTTCGAATTAGGAGTTATTATAAACTTAAATCAATAAAATTCGTAACTTCAAAAAGTGTGCTTGTAATAGTTTAAGTACAGAGATAGAAGTTTATAGATTTTTGTTCAAAACATTAAATAACGAATAATAAACAAAGAAAAAATAAAACCTAACAACAAAATGACAAATAAAATTTGCCCATTCACTTGAAAGATACTCAACATTCAAAAGAGAGAAACATGGCAGTAAAAATAGTGGGGAATCCAACGATTACGAAATTGCCACGCCAATTCGTCCGAGATTGACGTTCCAAGCATTCTCGGAAAACTCGAGAAAAAGTGTTCGACTGGCAGTCGATAGTTGAGTCGACGTTGAGTTGAATCGACGATAATCTTATCTTTATAATCTCAGCGTGGATTAATCGAGAGTGTACGAGTGCATCGATTATCTCAGATAAACTGGCACACATCGCACACATGGAGAGCTCGAAAACAGAGCGTGCTCGAACCGATCTCACCGAGAGATAACTAAATATATAATAGCGTCTCGATTACTCGGCTATTGATAAAGTAATTACGAGTTGGGAGCCATGTTTCCTCGGCACAATGGACATCTATAACAGGTGGTATCTGACCTTGCCGCTCCCGCTGTTGCTGGTATCGACTTCTTCAAACTGAACGATCCAATCGGATGTTTGACACCCACTTCTTACATCGTTTTAATTGGAAAATATTTTCTTACTAATTAAAATTACTAGATAATTTATGGTTATCTGATAGTGGCATTTCAAAGGCAAATGAATCACTCTGTACATTCGATCGATTTAACATCCACTTGTTAAATCGGTCTAATTAAAATCATTATTAATTGTAAGGCTGAATTTATTTTCCTAATATCGATGGAGAAACTTTAAAAGAATATAATAGGCGATTTTTTTAAATCTGTTTGTCAAATATCAATTAAAATGCTTGGACATGAAAGCAATAACAAAAATGTCGTATTCCTTACTTCACTGTGAATCAAGCAACAAAGAAAACAATAGCTCTGAAATAAATTCACCAACCAACGGAGTACTTTTCCCAAAAGTTTCCTGGATGGCATTCGAATAAGAATCGCGTATGTCATTGGAGTGAAATGTTGAAATCTTCCAGAGCCACGTAACGCTACGCGGCAGCTGTATGTAAAAAGGCAGCGGTGTGTACGCGATAGTTGCCAGAATGCTTTTTGTCGTTCCGCTGCCAAATATAGTACAGTGAATGATGTCAGGTCACATATTCGCCACGAACAAGGAAGATTAGTGTTAAGATTGTTGTCGCGTCGAGTGCTATTCAAACGTCGGATATAAGAAATGACTATTTCAGTCGCGTTCTCTCATCGAAACATTCAGCTAAGTTCAAACACTCTGAACTCTTGTATAGTTCGGAGCAAAAAGTTTTTGTAAAGTGTGAAATTTTAAGTAAATTTCTAGTTTGCTAAAATTCATGTTTGTATATCAGTATAATTTAATTACAAGTGAATTATATTTCACACAATAAAATTGAATTTTGTTTTAGTATTAAAGTTTTGTATACCAATATACTTTAATTGTAAATTAATTTCTATTGTGATACACGAATCTCAGACAATTCCTAATCAAAATAGTACAACTCTACAACTAACTTTTGATTCAATCAATAATTTTGTCAAATTAGCAAAATCATTAGAGGAATCATTCCTCTTTTCATCCACATATCAAATTACTCCGAAATTCCTAAAGTGTTCCCTGGATGGACGGATTTGCTTTAGTCGGAACTTTATTTTGCGAGCGATAACCGAGCTTTATCATTCGGGAAATTCGGCATCGATCATCCTCGAAGGAAGAAGCCACGCGTGGCATTGCGCGTGTGCATGTACCTCGGCGAGGTGACTCATAGGCAGGCATAGAGAGTGGCTAGCGAAAGTTATTGAACGCTTGCGATCCTGTGCAAACTATGCGCACTGTTAACGTGTTGGTAATTCGTTAAATTGAATTTTACTTTTGGTGACATTTTATTTTTGACGATAATGAAACAACGGATTATGATGAAGGTTTTTGATTCATGGATTATCGTATAATTAAATAAAATCGTTGTATTTAATTTGATATTCGTTTGATATCAATTTAATTTAATATGACTCTAATTCTAAAATAGATTGTTTCGTGTATGTATAAAAGTGACATCAGATGGGAATAAATTATAATCGAATGGAACTAATTGTATTACCATAATCAACGCAGCTGATCAATCATAGCCCTATTAGCTAACATCTCTATGAATTTTATCTCCTAAATGAAACTGTTTCCAATCAGCGCAATATAAATGCTATTTAAAATAATCAATTGATACAAGTCAAATTCTTTTTAATTAGCTCCTTCGTTCTTTACAATTTGTCAACATAGACATTTGGCAAATTGATACAGAAATCAACAAATTATCACAAAAATAATATTTTCATTAGGATATTTTTACGTTATAATAATTTAGTTGTTGGATCGTAGGAACAAAGTAATTAAAACATGCAAAGCAACAAACAACTATAATTGAATTAGTTCTATCATCATTATTACATTCTTCTGCGTTTAATGACATAGCAATGTAAGTTACATTCCTTACAATAAAATTAACATCGATACAGAAAATAACTAGACATTAATATTAAATATGCCCAATCATGATAATATTCCAATTCTAGTCAACAAGTGGCGTAGTTGTAAAATGATTCACCGCTCGCTATCGCGCGACACGTTTTTGTTACACAATTCGAGATGGATTACGTAACGCCTGTGTTTCACGTCAAAAACATAGACAGTAACGCGCACTAATATTTGTGTCGTGTACAATTGTTTATAACAACGTCAACTAATTGATCACTTTTTACTCAATTCGGATACACATTGCAGTTGTCCGAGACATATTATTTATTTACTTAATGTTCGTTGCCATTTATGCTGCGAGCGATAAACTAAAGTATGTTCACAGTTTACGTCGTAAAAGTATTCGCGAGCTATATTTACCGTGTATTTTATTAAAACGAAAAGAACTAAGTCATTATTTGAGACAGTTTTTACGATCACCGTTTATTATTAATGGCGTGGTAACGATAAGAAAAATGAATCATCCTGTACAATATCGAAAATAATTAATTTTCATTGTTTTCCTCACAAAGAATTTCGAAATACTCGGCTTTAATGAAAATTACCGACTACTTTATAATTACTTTTATAATAACAGTATATATTCAACATATATTCAACAGCGACATTGTAAAACCATTTGAAACAGCCTGTACAAGTACATCGCTCATTAGAAGTCGAGCATATCGCGAGGGCGGCGTCTAAAACCGGCGGAAAAAGTGGCGGCGCGCTATTTACACTTTTCTTATTTCGGCAAAACAAACAGGCTGCGTGACGTGTGTCGCGTGTGTACACTTTATCGGGGCACGTGTGCCCTTTAAATGTCTGCTTTCGGCCACTGCCGCCAACAATATTCGTGCCACTGAGCTGTAATCTGCTAGTGAGCGATAAACTTCTCGCCCGTCGTGTCGTCGGGCGCTATGAAATGTCGGACAATAGAACTACAGGCTCCTTCATTGTTCCAGGAACTCTGTTCTCTGTTCTCTGATAATGTTGTCTCTGCTCTGAGTTATGCTGCAGTTTTATCGTAACAGTTGCTTGGAATTGCAACGTATCTTTTAGTTTAGCTAGACATGAACAATGCCTTTGTTGATCCGTTTTAGTCCGAAGCAACAAATTGCAGTTTATTTTACGAGATATCCAAAACTCCCCCTTTTAACATTATAATTAACCCACTAATATTCGCGAAGTGCCATGCAGAGAATATGAAATAACAATTATAATATTAATGACGATGATAATCACATTCAATAATTCATATGTATGATATAAAATCTATTTTGACGCACCAACTCACATATGCATCGAGTTATTATTATTCTCATTATTTAAAAATAATAATAACATTAATGATAATCACATTCAGTAATTCGTATTTAGTATGAAATATATTGAGACGCACCAACCCACGTGTGCATCGACTTATTATTTTTAAATAATAAGAACAATAATGACATACAGTAATTCTTATTTAGTATGAAATATATATTTGGACGCACCAACCCACATGTGCATTGAGCATAAAGCACCGTACTCGCCGGGCGTAGTCGAGGCAGGACGACGCGAGGCGAAGCGCCGGGCCGAGACCAGGTACCAAGCGAGTAAGCGAGTAAGCGAGCGAGTAAGCAAAAGGCAGCGGACTCGAATCGTGGTCGGTAGAACGGTAGCGCGCGGCTGTGCTTCTCTCTCGCCGATGTATTCGAAGAAGCACGAAGGGGAAGGAGCGAGCGCGCGCGCGCTCAGTCTCAGCTCGCCAGCCGTCGTGGACGGATCTATCGCGCGTCCACTCGACAGCCGTTCGCACGCCTCTTGCAACCGTGTTTACTTCCGGTCCCCACACGACACGGCACTCAAGCCGCGCGCAGATCGCCTTCCTCGACTCGCAGTTATGTTGGCGCAACGAGAACGGCACACGGGACGACGGACCCGCGTGCCGACACTATCCTGAGACCTCATCCTTTGCACTTCCGGTTCCTTCTTGTCCTTTGGAAAATTTGTTTTGGGGAAGATTGGGTTTTGTTGGGGATTTATATCGTATTTGTGTTTGTAGTTTCGGGTTATTGTAAAAGGAAATTTAGTTTTTCACTTGTTGTTTTCATGCGTACGGGAAATCGACTTCCTCTATCGATTCTTTGGTTTTCCTGTTACTGTAAGAGTAACTTCCTCTCCTAGTTTTCCACTTGCCGAGTAAGTCGAATGTCTGTGGTTTGATATCCTTTTGAATTCCTTGGAACTTACGCTCCGATGAAATCGAGGGTGAAGAGTCCGGCGCCAATTGGATTAGGGGTTGATAGTGGTGCTTGCTGATTGGTGCGCGATCGCGCACGTGGCTTCGGAGCAGAGAGAGAGAGAGGAGAGGAGGATTTCATCGATTGGCGATCGGGCTTTCTCTGACTCATATCGGGATTTATCGGGAGCAACCGGCTCGAAGTTGCCGCGCGTCTAGTGCTTTTGGTTTGAGGGACGAACCGGTTCCACCGATCGGGAAAGGTAGGTGCCCCGGCACGAACTATGCGATCCTCTGTCCACCCTCTATTCTTCCTTCCCTATTCTCTTTTTAACCTCACCGCAGACCTCTTCGTTCTCGCCTTTGATTTTTTTCAATGCTGGAAAAGATATTGTCCCGCGTAATACGGCTGCGTCCTTTCCAAGAATGAAGAGACCCTGGTGAATGTCCTGATTACCGATTGCTATGTATCGCTATCAATATGTTGTTTGTTAAAAGTATTTAATTGCAATTTTAAAATTTATCCGACATTGTCAATCATTTTTAGATTAGGAAAAAGACATTTATTATTGTTATGCATTGTTAAATTAAGGAAAGATAGATGACCAGGACGAATTATACGATACCCACCGCAGATCTTGCTCTCGTCTTTGATTTTTTTTCAATGCCAGAAAAGACATTGTCCTGAGAAGAAATCCCAAAAGACGAATAGATAAATAAAGCTTGCAAGTTCGTCATTTTAAATTGAATTCGAATTTAAATTTACCAAATTATATCAAGTAAATTATTGATTAATTTAGAAGTTTTATTTTAAAAGAACATAACAAATAAGCATACATAATTATTAAAACCTGCATTAAAGGATCATAAATAGCTCCGATATTCACCGCCCTTTAAGAAGATCGCATCGGAGCAAGTAAAAATAGAAAAAATCTCCGCAGCGATAACCGGACAGCGGAGAGTCACACCGGCGACTGATTAATTAAGAGCACAGCACGGAATAACAAGAAACCGGGCGCAATTAAACCGGGGCGCTTTATCTGTCCCGTTCACTTTTTCGGCGGATGACGAATTTATTTGGGCACGACTCGCTACGTAACCGTGCTTAATCTGGTGGGAAGCCGCGGGCTCTGATAGCGCAGAGCCCGAACGATAAATTCCCTTGTAATCAGATATCGTAACAGTGCCGAGCGCTGATAATGAGGCTCGATTAATGAATTACGTGTGCTCAATGGAATCGGCAGTTGCCGAGGGGAGAACGCGTGGGACGCGCGCACATTTTCTTGCGTGCAATATAAATTCGCGTATGCATAATTTGACAGCGAGAATTATTGAATCATTTTTCTGTATTATTATTTCTTAATTATAAATTGGATTAACGAGATAATTACATCATTGAATTTTTAAGCACGAATGCTTAAAAATGAATTCAGATGGTCTTCTGGACTTTTCCAGCAAGTGGCTTGTTTGTTAGTTATTATATTAACTAGTGTCTTTTACAATCAAACTAAATAAATTATTCTATATTGTACTAAAAGATTAAATATCTTCCTTCCTTAATAACATACGAAATCTCTTCACTGATCTTCAGGAATTTATAGAATGGCGGGGGATTAATGAATTACGTCTGCTCAATGGAATCAGGGGTCATTGAGGGGAGAACGCGTGGGCGACACACTTCGGCGTCGATCTTTTTCCCGCGAAACCGATCATCAATGAACCACTGATCGAGAGACAATGTGTTTATTGATTCCTCGAGGAAATTAAGTGGGTGATGCTGGCATCCTTCAATGTTTGCATTCCTCGAATGCGTACTGGAATATCCGCTTATTCCTGTCGGAGATAGTTGCACTCTTTGTTGCAAAATTAATAGGCTTGGTTGAGAAAACAAACAGAACATTTTTGTAGCAAAGATAGTTTCAACCAGCCATTATTTTTGAAATTAAATTATTGTTAACGTTCACACTAGATGTAAAAATACACAAAAATGATTATCATCAATATGTGTATTAATTTAAATATCTAATTGGCAATACATTTGTATAATAAATGACAAACAAAACTAATAATAAATAATTGTCACAGAAACGATTAAAGTATCCAAAGATTTTTGAGACAAAGTGTATCCATCTGAAATTGGCGAACGTCGATTTTCAAGCACGTTAACATTCGCCAGACTGATTATTTGAACTTCTACCATTTTAGCGCTGTCATTCAGAGATTACATTTGCTAATGCTACGCTCTCAAAGGAGCCACGCAAGCGTCGATCATGAACTGTATTATTCAAATGCACATCTCGCTCTAACTGGATCACGCAGCATCCTTTCATTGGCATCGATTCGGTCATAGGCAGCTTTTAGCTGCTGCCAGAGATTACGTAATGGGGACAAAAACTCGGAGATATCACTGTGCTTGATGCGGAATGCCTACCCAGAAACCTTAAAAATAGATGCATTTTCATGATTTTTTTGGTCAAAAACCGTTCGTGATCTGATCGATCAATATATCTTTTATTTAAAGAGGCATTTCTTGGAAATTTTAATAATTTTTTAATTCACATATAATCGAAATTGTCAGTGCTGTTAATTAATTTATTGTAATTAACATTTTGCCCTGATCACTGCTGCATCGACATACTTCGATAGAAGTCAGAAAAGGTTTCGCAAATTCAAATGTTTTAGAAACGAATGATAAATATGAACAACTATTAAAGAAGTCATTTTGACATGTCGGTAATTCCAGCGTTAAAAACCAGTTGCATATCAGCTACCAATCAAGTTCTACCAAGATTGGCTGTCACTTCTCGAATGACTCTCATCGGCACTTGAATGGATTCGTTGCTTTCCAGTATTAATAGGCAGTGTTCACTATGCGCAGCTAATAGAGATTGCGGCGCTCGGCGCGCGGATCATTAATCTAAAAGTCCGAGTACATTAAGGGAATTAAGCACTCACTCGCCAGTGAAATCTGACTCACGCCATATGCGCCGCCGCCGTGTTGCCGCATACTTTCAACACCCCTAATGCGAATTCTTCCACCCCAAATCGCTAAGTCACTGGGACACCATTACCCACTTTTCGAGTATGAAAAACTGCATGCTGATACTTCTTGTGCAACCCCCATCAGACATACTGGGTGTCCAAAGAATGTAAAATAATTTGGGTGTTTTATGGTATATGTTGTGAAATATGATAGTCATTTTGTGGAGAGTGGGACATTCATTTAATTATTACTGATCAATATTGGTCAGTTGTATATTTAATAATAAATAAGAAAATGGTGACAATCATTAAAACAATATACAGTTTCCCAAAAGTATTGTAAAAAATTAGAGCTATCTTGTAGAGAATGAAACGCAGGTAAAGAAGACCATTTTCAAAATTAAACATCTCCAAATTGAACTAGAATTTAGAAAATAGCCATATTCATCTCCGTCTTATTCTCTACAAAATACAATATTTTACAACATTTTTGGTATTCCATATATTCGTTTAATTTCAGTCTCACTATTTCTTTTATTTACTATTAAATCGACTTTTTTTCACACACCCTGTGCATCACTGCAGTCCATGGAAACGCATGGTGCGACCCTCCAATTATTCGCAACCCCCGAATTACTTTCGCGCCGGACATTTATTAATAACCCGTGACATTGGGCTATCGATTGTCTGTCTTATTACGACGAGACACACTGTTGGAGTAGAACTATCACAGCGTGACGAGAAACACGTGTCGGAAAGGCTACGAGCGATTAATGAACTTCGACATTCCAATGTTGTAGATTTTTTCAAATATACTATAAATTTGCGTCCGCGCCATTTTGTGAGGCGGATTGTTAATAGGGTAATGATTGTCATGGCTGACTAGTTATAACGACTTATTGCCAAGTAAAGATTGATTGGAGAAAAATTACCATGACACAGGTGTTTAGTTTAATTTAGAATGTCATGAGTAGGAGTAATTAGTTAGTAAGTTTTCGATACACGAAATTTTATATGCACAGCGAGCAATGTTTAATATTAATTACAGTAATAAATTATAAAATACAATTAATCATAGTAAAAGATTAAGTATCTTCGATCTTTCGTTTTTTTCTTAGTTTCGTTATTAATTTTCGTTATTAAATGCCAAGCAATAGCTTGTCATAAATAATTTCTCACAAAAATGTGGAGTAATTCAACGAAAATCCTATCGAATTCCAAGCACCTGATAGTCCGCTATAAATTTCCCCGTGTAACAGGAAATTGTATAAAGAGTGCGACAGCATTTAACATTACTGAATTCCTATCGAATAGCGCCCGCCATAAATATCTCTCATAAGAATTTTCCATGAGTGAACAAAAATGCTATTAAATTACCAGCACCTGACAACTACATCGTAAGTTTCCCCGTGAAAGAGAGAGTTGCGTAAAGAGTGAAGGAATTGTTCAGAATGCTAATAGTTCATACGAGAGAAAATAATTGTAAGGATTAAAAAATAACATATATTAGTAATATTCAATTGTATTATCTTCTGGTTACATAAAAGCACATTTCCACTAGTTCCCCTTAATTTTTCTAAAACAAAACATTCTGCTTTGTGATCATTTATTTGCTCCTTAAAAGAAAACTTTTATCTACATCAAAATTTACTCCAAACAAATTATAATTCCAATTACACGCAAATCCTTTTATTTATCCACTCCTACTTAAATAACAAATCTACAGAATTTTCCGGGTGTCGGTTTTCGGAGGAAGCACGAGTGTTTAATCGCAGGCAATGAGACAAGGACGGCGGCGGTGAGCGCTGGTAGCATCAAGAAGTGTGTGTGTCTTTGTGTGTGTGTGTGTGCTCGACGATATCGGCAGCGGTGATCGGGATGCGAAGGGTGAGGTGGAGGAGGGCTCGGGTCGAGAAAGGCTTGGCGCGGCGAGGAGAGGAGGGAGCAGGTGCCGGCGCTACACCTGTCCGCGAGCGAGCCAGCCGGAGAACCCGGTTCTCCGTTCTCTCCGTTCTCAGGCCGCTCGCACTCGCGCCGGCCACGGCGAATTCCACGGCGTTTACTCATTCGAAACAACGAACCCGGACAGACTGCGCCGATGCCCTCGGGAGAACCGGCCCGAAAAAACAGCCTACTATTCTACGCCCGGTACTAGTAGTAGTGCTATCATAGTAGTGTGCTAGTAGAGTTACGAAGATATACTATGGAGACGTATTATGGACCCTATGTTGACTAGTAGTAGTGTATACTAGTGTGGTAGTATGATACCTACTACCATAGTATTCGATTCTCGGAAGGATACTGCAGAGACGTACTATGGACCCTATGTTGACTAGTAGTAGTGTATACTAGTGTGGTAGTATGATACCTACTACCATAGTATTCGATTCTCGGAAGGATACTGCAGAGAAATTAGTAGTAGTACGCTACTATTATGATAGTATTCGAGTTTCAACGGGTTACTTTCGAGACGTACTATGGACCCTATGTTGACTAGTAGTAGTACGCCACTATTATGATAGTATTCGGGACTCGGAAGGATACTACAGATACCTACTATGAACCCTGTGTTGAGCATTAGTACTAGTACAGTAATAGTTAGGAAGTAGCATCTGTAATAGTAGTAATAGTAGTCTACTATGCTAGTATTCGAGCATAGCAGTTTACTTTTCAATCATACTACGGACTTTTCGGTTAAGTAGTACTAGTAGTATCATAGTAGTATACTAGTACAGTACTACTATTTTAGTATCCAAGTCCTATCGGTTATTTTAAGGATGTACTATGAACTTTTTCCTCAAATAGTACTAGTAGCAGCATAGTATTGTAGTAGTACACAACTACTATTCTAGTATCTGAGCCCTAACGTGTTACTTTAGAAACATACTTCTCTGCCGAGTAATACTAGTAATAGCATTGTGTAGCAGCACGTTACTGCTACGCTACTATCAAAGTCCCAAAGGTACACTTCGGACACATACTATGTATGTCTCTGCCGAGTAGTAGCAGTATCATACTAGTATGGCAGCATGCCACAACTGCGCTATTATACGAGTCCCAAAGGTATCCTTTGAAGTCGTACTATGGACGGACTTCTCTGCTTACTGGCAGTGTTGCAGTGCATTACTGCTGCGCTACTATTCGAGACTCGAAAGGATACTTTACGCGTTGTACTCTGCTCTCTACTAAGTTACGTAGTAGTGCCGGATTTCTATTGCTAAATAAAGATACAGGGAAAAGGAACATTTCTTTTTATAGAATAGTTTTTTCTTCTTTATGATAATTTTGTTAAAAAATATTGGGCGTGCATGGCCCTACAATAGTATTTTAATAACTGTTCAAACAAATGTACACATTGCTAGTTGACACTTTATAAATAAACCAACTTAAAAAAGAAAGAATGTTGTACTTTGTTGCATCCTCTTTTTACGCACGCTCAAGTTCGCGACTTTCCGAACGTCGTAAAGATCACGATTTTAACCGACTGAAAGGTATCAACGAGCAGACTTTCACGTGACACACGAGGTACAAAAATATCTTTAAATGCACACACCAGAACAGCTTGGTAATGAACGCGCGCTTTGTCGACAACAGCCGACGCGATGCAGCTGATAACCGTTCGAAGCAACAATAATAAGAACAATGCCGGGTGTGGTGCAGGTTTTGTTGAGCCTACATTGAAATGTAACACCCAATAAAATAACGTTGTTGACTCAGAAAAGTCTGTCTATGAATGAATAATGAGCAATCCTAAAATTTGCTCTGAAAATTATACAATCAAAAATTATTTAGCAATATAAATGCTATTTTGCAGTAACGCAACTGACTTATAAATCTTCTTAAGTTAGAAAAGTTTGTTTATTTATGCGTAAATAATGATTAATCGTATCTGTTCTTATTAAAAATTGATTTGTACTATTTACTAGAAAATTTCTCATAAATATTGCACATTGAAAAGTAAGTTGGCGTTATAAATGTTAATTTACACTAATGGAAGTGGCTTATACAGCTTCCTGCGCTAGACACCTTTTCCTTAATGCCGAAGAAAGCATGGATATACAGTTACGTCCACAAAAGTATCTGGAACAGCTGGTTAGAAATTTATCTGCATTCCTCTATCCTGTATCGAGGATAGTGGGCGAGTGGAAATACAGGAACCAGTTATCGCGTGCACGAGACATTTTTGTATTTCTCCTGGAGACTACGGAATTACAGAGCGAAGTGAAACTAAGTAAGAAACACTACCAGCAAGTAATACGAAAGGCTGCTGAGTAATGAAGTGAAAAAGAAACGAGCGCAAAAACTTAAGTTTCGATATTGTTGCAGTAAGAACTCCGAAAGCCGATTAACAAATAGTACAAAAATCAAGCAGGAATCCAATGTAGAAACTGATTCTTAATACTACAATAATTAATCAATAACCAATACAAAAAATAAACACTTCGATCCAGGCATATAAATACATTTGCAATGAACTTGTGATCGCAATTGTTTTTACAAAATACTACCAAAATCAGTCACTAAATAATAAAAAATTAAAAAACAAATCCAAGCATAGAACTAGATTTGCGATCACTTTAGCAAAGATACCGGTATCTGAATTTGCAAAGGAATTCCCTAGAACTTGCGGGACAATGAGCACTGGCGTGGCAAGGGTTACAAAGAAGGTGCCGGGGGTGAGCGAAAGGGTAGGCAAGGAGAGCGAGGGACGAAGGGCAGGCCGGAGGAGGCTCCTCACCTTCTAATATTAGTTGGCTGAGTCACTTCTCGCATTCGATCGCGAGCTGCCCATGCGGCTGTAGCATTAAGTCCGTTGCCACGGCATTGACACAAAAGCCCTCTGCCTCGCGCCGACGGGGTCATCCGTCCGGCATACTATACTTGCTCACAGAAATCACGACAAAATCAGTTCTAAAGCCGGTTCTTCATCTTATTTTCAAACTGGTTATTCAACTTGATTTTACTTGGCAGACATTGTGTATGTTAATAATAATATAAATATTAATAGCTTATTCTGTATGCTTGCTCGCAGAAAACAAGAATCAACAGAGTTTGTACTTAAGTCAGTCTATCAATTTATTTTCGAACTAGTTGCCCAACTGGATTACACTCGATTGATGTCTTACGCGTGTCAACAATAATTTATTAAATAAGAATCAACGAAATCAGTACTGACTTTTTCAGTAGAACATTTAATAGGAACGTATTGTTAAATGATAGGAAATGCTGTATTCCACTTTTGCATTTTTTAACTCGAACTTCCCTTCTCTGTATTTGTCATTCCTTATTCGTTAATTATTCTCTCTTTAATCCATTCCGTCACAATTCTTCCACAATTATTTATTCATTTCTTTGTCTCTTTCCACTGTTCTGATTCTATATTCCAATAGAACCTACTTAATCATCACTCATTATACCCATTTCCCAGTATACTTTCTGCTGACGAAAACCGCTTTTCGCACGCATTTCTAATCACGTGATCGATTACGCTTCCTGCATCAAATATGCCACGTGGCATTTGCGCACGACTGTGCTATGATTAATTTATTTCCCCAAGTCGAGCGCAGTGAGTGCTTTCGTAACGGCCGAAAGCATTGGTTCCAATCCAACTTCCGAATTAGATGCGACACGCGCCCCGAAAGTATAGCGACTTATGCTAACTGAAAGTTCAAGCTATCAATAGTCCGAAATTCTCCGCCTGTTCGGCGATTTATGATTGCTAATAAATAACTCAGGCAGATTAGTAATAATATTATTTTATTCAGTCCGCAACTAGTAATTAGAAGACCAGGGATATTTATGTAAGTGGTAATTGGGAATTTCCACTTACTGCGGTTTATATTGACAAAGTATTTAATATTACACTTTAGTAATTAAATATCATGTACCAATGATCTTTGAATTTGCTGTCAATTCCTTATTAATAGTAACTAATATATAATGATGAATTGACTACTATAGAATAATATAATATTAAAAATCACTACTTATATAAAGATCATATGCCATTGATCTTTAAATTCTCTGTTAGTTCTTTTTATTTATTATTACTACTAACAACTAATATATAATTTCGAATTAAATACCACATCTGTTTAATTAGATTTGCAACTCGTTATCCGTCGAGTAATCGAGTATTACACCACAAATAATTACTGTTTATCGATAGCAACGACTTCATACCTGGTATCAACTATCGAGAAACAGGATTTCAGTATCAGTATCACTGCAAGATCAGTCTGGCAATCGTAAAAGGCTCCACGAATCGACTCGGCTCGCGTTCTTCTGATGCTTTATCTTGATGAGGCATTATCGTCGCTGCTAGATTCGCTGCCAGCAGCTCGCAGATACTTACGGTGCATTAGAACTTAGAATCCAAGAAAGAGTACAACGTCGTATCTCGCGAATACTTGCGGGAGATAAGGTCGGATGCTGCGCGGCAGCCGCTGATACACCTGGTCCTCCGTAGTCTCGCTTGTTTGCGACAAATACCAGGATGATAAGCTTGATAAGCATGGAATTGCTTGGCGAACAAGCACTTATACTGAGAGAAAATAGAATTGAGTCTCCCGAGTGAATGACCTTCGCTCTAATCTCAGATTGGATTGATAAAAAAGTGTGTAAATAGTGGCGGAGATAAATTATATTAATATTTGTATTAATATTTATTCTAGCTGGGACAGCTAGTAACAAATACAATTTAACTTTATCGAAATTTTATTCGATTTATAACATGAAAATAATGTTTAGTACATCAGACAACATAGAAACATGCAGAAATAATTATTCTAAACTCTTTATTATCACCTCATTATTCTTTGTATTTTTTGTACAAATAGTTAATGAAATAATGAAACTTGTTTACACAACGTATGTTTAAATATAGCATTATTTCTAAACAGTTGATTCTGTACATTTGAAATCATTAGATGCATCTTTGACACGAATGTAGATTCAGTAGATGAACGATACTGAAACCAGTAGACGCGCCCGTTCGGTAGGCAGACTCTTAAGTAGACTATGACCACTGGCGTAGACGTGCTTTCACTCTCGTCCGCGAATGCACTGACGCGCGCGCTCGCCCGATTATTATGCAACGTAAGTCACCGCCATTATTTCAGGTTCGCTTGTACGAGTGCGACATCATCCAAGGTTAATGGAGTCAATCGTTCGCCGCGATGCCAGTTACTCGCCTTTAATGAAAGATTAAATGTCGAGCTGAGATCGGTGCGTTCGCCAATCGGAGCTTTTACTTTCTAACGACCATTCGGTATTTTTCGGCACATTGTTGTTGATATTAGATTGGCAGGCAATAATAAATGCGTCAGTAAAAACGATTCGTAGAAAGATTAATTTTTACTAAAACGTAGTATTGCTATGTTTGTATAAATAATCAATACTACGTTCTGGTTTAAATCGATCGTATTTCCACGAAATAAATATAAATTTTAGAAAAAGAAAAAGGAAATTATCGACACTTTATCATTCTGTTGACAATTGTTTTAAGGTGCGTTTTCAATAATTGATTTCTCCTCTTTTTAAAATATTACAGTGTTTTGTATATTATTTGAGTGTTTCCGGTATATAGTGAAACTTCATTTAATTATTTTATTTTGTCGACATTTAAGAGCGAAGCTTTCCTCGAGTGCGGAACTGACTAGCGCAGTCGCTGTATCAGGCGCGCTTGAAATAGGCTTTGAAATCGGAATCACGTGCGTACCCGATAAATCCATGATTCAAGTAACATCCAATTGTCATTCGAAGGCAAGGTGAAAGGTCGTCGCGGACTATTGGTCGAAGATTACACTTACTATTCCCGTTCCTCGTTATATCGGTAACACAAGCAGTCATCGACATCTGCCTATCGTATCAGTCAAATGACATACTCTGCTTCCAATAGTAAAGGGTTGTTCAAGCATAAACATACTCGGTATAATCTAAGGATGAAGTGTAGGAAGTGGAGAATTTATTATCTTCTCTGTTAATAAAAGGCAAAAAAAATTATTTCTTCTGTATAGAATTGTAAGCAAATTAAATTTCAGACTATAAAGTGTTGCAAAATATTAAAAAAAGGTTGAAGCTTTTACTATCTGGGACAGCTGACATACATTTATTATTTGCGTTAAAAAAAATATGCATCGAATAATATAAAAACATGCTTTTGAGTATACAAAAGTTTGCATGATTCGCATCAGGTACTTAGAAACTGACTCAACCTCAAATCGAATCGACCGAATTACACAATTCACTAATCACAGCTGTTACGATTTCCCGCAAAAAGAGACACTCATCACAGCTTATCTTGTTTACCTGAAATTTTTCACATTGTCATTAACACTAGAAATATTTCCATCGGAGTAATATAGATTTTGGAAATAGATACTTAAAAGTGGAATACAAATTTAATACAATATTTTATTTCTAATATTATATTCTTAATAATCAAATTACCGAATTCATTACTGACACCTGTTAGGACCACCGAAAAAACCAACACTCATCACCGAATGAGAAAGACTCATCTACGCGAGAGTTTATCTTGTTTACCTCGAGGAATCTCCTGAATCACGTTCAACACTACGCACTAAATTCCCTCAAAAAGCACTTACGCTCTTCCGCCATTCCATTAACCGGCTCCTGCTCAAACAGAGCGGATCATACAAGAGCAACTTAAGTTTAACATCGGACAAACTTTCGGGTGCTTTTTCAGCCTCAACGCCGGCCTCGCGTCTCAATATAAGTGGCTCTGACGTCAGGCAGCATCATCGTCATCAGCAGTCGGGGGAGAATTCATCGGCGATGTCTCTGGTGTGCTGCGAGCCGGTATCGGCCTCGCGTTCCCGGGAGAACTTGAAGCTGGTACTGAACCGGAGTCTGAGTGAGCCTGGTCCACCAGCAAGCGGGAGCAGCTTCCTCTCGCCGAGCTCGTCGACGAGCAGCGGCGTCGACAGCTGCACCACTGACAGCGGCCTCGGCGCTGGCATCGGCACCAGTTGCTCGAGTAGCAGCGCCAGCAGTACAAGCAGCAGCGCCGAGTGCGACCCTCTTGTCGACTTGCACCGCCACTATCATCATCATCACCAATTCCTTCACTACCAGCAGGTGCACCCTCTGTCTGGCTCGAAGCGTTGCAAGCTGGAGACCGTCAGCTTGCCAACCAGCCCCTCTTCGGAGAGTACAACTCTCCAGCGGCAATTGGTCCTCCAACGTACCAGGACCATCGATGCCGCTGACCTCGCTCAGAGATTTGTTCTACCCCAAAACAACTCGCCGGTTGTCATCGACTGTCGGAGTTTTATACTGTACAATGTGAACCACGTGCGCGCTGCTATTAACGTGAACTGCTCCGATCGCTTTAATCGGAGAAGGTTGCAACTTGGGAAAGCTACCTTAGCTGATCTCGCTACTACCAGGGATGGAAAGGAATTGCTTAGGAGGAGGCATTATAGGGAAGTGGTTGTTTATGATGACTGCACTGATGATCTGGACCGACTACCTGCTCAGCATCCGTTGTTCCTTGTGCTTGCTGCGCTTGTGGAGGATAATCGTGAACCCGCTCTTCTTCTCGGTGAGTCAGTCGTTTTCAGATTTTCTTTGGGGTTTGTGTGTATGTTAATGGTGGGGGAAATTTCTTTGTTTTACTTTTGCAGGTATTTTTAAAGTTCGAATTAGTGTAATATTAAATACTGATCTTAGAAATATCATAATGATTTCTAAGCACGTGTTAGTAAATATGTACAGTGAATAAACAAAAAGTATTCGCACAACCGAGTTTTTCGAAGATTATTTTGTTGAAGAAGAAAACATTCTACTTCGAGCATATTTATTTTCTTTTAAAAAGGAAACGTTCTTCTTGAAATTAATTTTCTTTCAAAAATCATTCAGTTAAAGGAAGTATGTGCGATTACTTTTTTTATAAGTCCTGAAATAATAATTATGAGTTATCGAAACACATGTGACGAATGATAATCGTCACAAAAGTACATCCAAATAATATATGCACTGTTGAAACTGAAGAAAGTAGCAGTTTCCCTCTCACATTAAAATACTTCTCGTTCGTCTTCGGTTGTACTTCGAACTTCATTCTTTCGGCGTCGAGTTGAACGCGTGTCGCCGCGGGCGGCACATATATTTAGACGAGAAGTTGTCACGCGTTCAACTCTAATTCTGCTCGTTTAGCGATGACTGATCCTCCAGGAGGTGGAAACCCAGATAGCACAATGACGTGTTAAAAACGTCTTTAAAACTCCCGATTGGAATTTTTGCATCGTCATCAATATTCCAAAAATGTTTTACGCATGCTTGATAATCGTCCGATGTTACATGGAACATTTTAAAACCATCCACAATACGTCGGAAGGAACATATAAAAGACGTTGCAAATACACTTCTAAAACATTTCCTGACCAAGCTGCAAATTTTAAACACGTTAATTAAGTAAATCAACGTTTGGTTTTAAAAAAACAGCCAATTTCAAGATTATACATATATATTGTTAGAAAAATATACAATTACCAAACAACTGTATATTAAAGGCATTTTTCAAACGTAAGATGTAAAGTTCTGACGTTGTAAAAACATCTTTTGCTCGACGTCTTTGTGAGGCTCTAAGAATACCACAAAGAGGCAGACACAAAGATGACGTATCGGAGATGTTTTAAAAATGAAAAAATGTGGACATCTTTGAAACATCTTCGGCAGATCCTCTTTAAAACGTTTTACGAATGTCGTAAGACGTGTGTTGTGCGTCTATAAAAGCACAGGCAATCATTGCGCACCGTCATTCTGCCGGGAAAGAGGTTGACTCGATGACGGAGCTGTGAGTGAGATGATGATTTGCGTCCAACAAAATTGAAATTCGTTGACGGTGAAAGCGCGCTGTTTGTTGTTTGTTTAAACTTACGTGGCAGTCTCGAGAAGCTCTCGGAAATAACGATGATGCCAGACAACGTTATTCGCCGCCCCCGAAACTCAGAAAAACTTTCACGTTTTTTTCTCTTTTGTTCTCGCAAATGCAAAAAAGTTTTGTTGCGGAGTGTATCAATTATTTGGCGTAGACAAACGGCGCTGTCATTGTTTAATTAATTTATTTACTGGCGTGTCGGCCATTCAAAGAAACTTATGATTTGCCAGTGAATAAATTTTGTTAAGTATGCTTACTGACAAAAGACAAGAAACTGAAGCTCGTAAGTCTGCCGTTCATCCAACTTATTATATGAATGTAGAGTTCATATATTTTATAATTTTATCTTTGATGTATTAATATCAATACTCATTTTTATATTTACGTTCTTATTAATAAGGTGGCATGATTTACTTTTTAAAACAGTAATGTTATTTTGAACTTTCGATAAATGAATGTAAAAATTTATACAAGTACAAAAGCTCTCGAGGAAATTTAATTAAAAAACACTGAGTCTGCCAATACTTTTTTTAACCACTGTATAAATATGTAAAATATAAATTTTTACAGAAATACATCTCTCAATTGTAAAAGACAATATAAACAGTAAAACGAAAGGAGAAATTGAAGAAGGCCAGCTGAAATAAAATAAGCCTCCAGCTGACTTTTGCGCGTCGAACACGCGATAACCTTCGGCAACTTTCCTTTGAGCTTGGACAGTTATTAGCGAGACGATCGGCGTGCGACAGTGGTCATAAATCGAGAAGGTAATGCGTGTCCGTCGCTCGCGATCGTCTCGCAAATCAAACTCTCCGTGGAAACTCAATGGAAATTGTTGGCGGCACGTGGGTGGAAAGTGCTCGCGATAGACATTTATGGATTGCGTGCCTCGGCCGATGCTGCTTAGTGCGTAGACCAAATATAGATCATTTCGTGCGTGGGCGGTTCGAAAGGGCCTAATATCCTAGGAATACCTTATAAGAATTCTCATAAATTCTAAACGGAATTACAGGATTGTGAAAAATTAAATTTCTTGGTTTATGTATTTTTCTTAAAAACATACTTTGTATGTTTCATTAAACATATCAATGTAACAAAATGTATTACATATTTTATTCATACAAATCAAACGGTACAAGTGATATTATAGATTTTTTGGAATCTATTTTTTCAAATTAACAATTTATTTCGGATTGGCATTTCGCAGTGGAATTAACTAATATAATGCTATGAAAACTTTATACATAATTTATAATAATAATATCAACGATAACTGCCAGATATTTGACAACTACTTGTTACAAACCTGATTTTAAACCTTGGACTACGTAACTAATGGGGCAAGCTTTCCCAGTAAATATTTACTCCCGAATTAGATTATCACGAGGAAGCTGCCACTGCCAATGAGGTTCTCTCGTTGCCAGTTCAACTGCGTACGAGCACGATGATAGCATCACCGCCTAGTAAACAGGAGTCGTTTGCAATGATTCTAATGAATTACGAGAGCAACGAGCGTGAATGAGCCGCGCACACAAGCGCAGCGCACACTTGTTGAATGAAACTGTGGTGGAAATTTCATGACGCGCTCGCAACCGTGATAGTCGCAGCTACTAAGTTTTCCAGTCGATTGGCAAAGCGGGGCTTCCGGCTGTTGTGTTAGTCGAGTCATTACAGTCTTGCTGGCACTTTCAGTGAATTACTGGATAAATGGCAAACTTTTTCCCCTTTGTTTGAACAGCTTTGACAAACCAGACAAGTTTTCGAGAAGCCCCGGAAAATCATTGGAAATCGTGTGGGTCTTTATTTAATATTGACATTAGATTTAGCAGCAAGGTTAAAATGATTTGTTCAATATTTGGTTATAGTTATTATACATTTATATACGAATGTTAGTTCTTGTTACATTTCACTTGTGCCATTTGTAATTTCATGTATTTTATAAATGACATAAGAACGAAGAAATATTAAGCAAATTATTTCAAGGCAACACTTAACACCAGTATTAATTTAATATTATTATTTTGTTATATTATTGCTACATTATTAGTAGCGAACGATAGCCGAACCAATCTTGCGATCGCCAGAGCCACACGTGCGCTTCAACGCACACGTACACACACACAGGCTCGCGCGTACAAAGAGACAGAACGCGTTGATGCGTGTGTGTGATCGTAACGCGGCAAAAGGTGGGGATCTATTCATAGGAGTGACTCACGTCGGAGATGACGCCGCGACTATCTAGCCGGGGCCAGAATTTGCGCACCACACTATGCCAGCGGCCGATGATTCCACTTGCCAAAGGCACTGTGTTTCGCGATGATTCCGCACCCGATTCCGCGCGCCACCGGCGTTACGTAAGGTGCGAGCCAGTCCTAAGTGCATTACCAGTGCGCTCCGGTTATTTATGCAAATGGACGTGTCCGCGTGTCTCCAAGATTGCAATGCGACGGAGCTTTTGCGAGACTATGCTGCGGCTTTTTTCATCTAGTTGTGAAAGAAGTATTGGAAAAGTTGATTGAACATTTTCGAGGTATCCACGGGAATGAAAGAATATTTGTTGTTGAACCTCATAAGTGATTTAATGGGAGAGTAATTTTTTTATTCGCATATAATTGAAATGTTCTAATAATAGTAAAACTTATTTAGTATATTGTATGATATTCTATAATAATATATAATAATAGTAATATATTATATGACAAATGTAAGCAGTAATTTATCGTTGCTTCATTATCGCTAATTTGTATCATTTTCCTTGTGACAATATTACACAAGGGAAATCAGCTTCACGAGCGAAACTAATCGACTTCAGGAACTAATTCCGGCCTAAACATCCGACCAATTTTGGATGCTGGAGGAAACTGGTGCGCTGCCAGGAGTGCGCTGACCCCTGCTAATTACCTTCTCGCGCTAAATATGCCCCCGGGAATAATGACTCATCTTTAACTCTGGATGTCCGTCTTTATTTACTGGCGGTATCTTCACTTCGCTCGTTTAATTGCATAAGAACAGTTAAATACTTTTGATCACTCTTGCTTAACCTGTTTCTGAGGTTATGTTGTGATCAAAATACTCCAACGTTCTTTTTGTATGTTCCTCCCATTTTAACAAACATTTCTCTCTATATTAGTAAAAACCAAAAAATAGTTCAGGGTTGAAATATACATTAATTTATTGCTACTAGTTAGAACATCCACTACACGAAAAGACATAATATTTCAAGTAAGATCGTGACAACTGAAAAATATGACAGGCAGGAAAAAGTAGTTATCGGTGATGGTAGAACTCTGGTTCGAACACTTTGGAATCCACTGGGCTCGAGCCAAGGGTGCGATGACCGTTTCCAATTATCTGTCCGCGTCCACTGACAAAGTCGACCTCGTCCTTTTCACGATAGCATCGTAAATTCGATCCGCTCGTTCGCGCGACCGCTCCAATTTCCCACCCCGGGTGTTCGACGCCTTTTTCGTGCACGACACCGTCATTGTCGTCATCGTTCAGTTCCGATTATTCGCTCGTTATGCCGATGTTACTCACGAGGCCCCACTTTGGGGCAAGGCAGAGAAATTCCATCGGAAAAATATTACCGAACGTGTATCTCTTCGCTTTTTGTTTATATATTTAATTTATATATTGTCGTCTATAACTTAATTTTTTATGAGTGAACAAATATGTAGAGTGAAGAAGAATTAATTGATTTATAAGTGAACGTGTATTTCTAAAAAAGACAGTTCTCTTTTTTAAGAAAATGTATCCCAAAAATACTAGTTTCGCGCATAGTTGTAAATTCACTTCGACAAATAAGACCAATTCACAAACTCATCACGATAAACAAATTATCCAGTAAACAAAGGTGAAGAAACTCGACAAGGACTTCGTCGCTGAATTCATGTGATCGCCGGCACAACACGTGTCACGAGTGGCGCTCTTCCTGGTCGGCGCTTCGACCGTTTGAAATTCCGTGCGGACAACGAACAACTCGACGATTATAAATACTTTGCGGCCGCTAAATCGAGTTTCTTCAAGGTTCCGTCGCCCTAGAAAGCAAGACGGCGATACACGCCGGAGAGGAAGGGAATGCGAGAGCGTTCGCTTCCAAAGAGGTTATCGACTGTCCGGGCAGAAGGATACGCCTTGGCTTTTTCGTGCGATGACAAGCGTGCAAAAACGTGTAAATTCGCCATGCAATTTGTACACGTAGTAGATTGTATAACATTGTATTATAATACATTCAATTGTTTATGAATCGCATCATTTAGTTCGAAATTTATTTCGAACATGCATCAATATATGATAATAAATTATAAAGCAGCGCAAATAGAACCTTTGTAATTATAAGGGAAGAAGGGCTTTCTCAAGAATTTGTTTTAAAAAAGTCGACCAATTCGGTCGCTGACACTTACCAAAAATTACAGAATTATTCATATCAAAATAAAAGTAATAATAGCGATAGACATTATTTACTATTTAGCCTATAAAGCTATAAAATCTATAATATAAATATGAAATAATATTTATAATATAATAAGTATCATTTCCCGCCAAAGAGGAAGAAAATCCAAGAATGCTCGAAAGAGGTCATCTGTCCGGACAGAAGGATACGCCTCGGCTTTTTCGTGCGATGACAAGCGCGCAGAAGCGAGTAAATTTGCGGATGAACTAAGCGGCAATTCGGGGCGGCGCAGCGTGACTTCAGCGCGAAGATGCGTGCATAAACTGCTCTGACATTTAGAACTGGTCCGAAGTACGTCCGTGTTTAGGCGGACCGGATGTGCGCGTTTCTTCGCTTCGCCTTGTGAAAGATGAATTTTGTTGTTCCGAACTTGCCAGAATTTGGATGATTTCATTTTATGTTTGGATCCTAATTAGAAACATTTCTTTGTCATTGGACTGGATTTTTTTAGTCTTGTCCATATTAGTTTATATGTAAATTAATTACGAACGAACTTTGTACAGCTATTAATAAAAGAAATCATCAATCATTAGTGGAATGAAAAAGCTTAATATCTATGTAAAACAAGCGTAATAAAAAAAGTGTGTGACGTTATGTTTACACTATTTTTATTCAACACCAACGATTTTTCTCGCAGAGGTTAAAGTACGTTTTACTGCGCGCGCGGCATTCTTCATTCTTCATTCTTGCTAGCGCAAGGAACGCTATATTCACCGATGAACTAAGCGCCACCCGAGCAGACGCACTCGACGCGATATCGCTGCGGAGATAAGAACGCAGTCGATTCGAATCGACTCGCTGTCCTCCGCCACGTGGAAAAGTGTATGCGCGTGCGTGCGTGCGCGAGCGCGCACGCTCGCTCGGTTATGCAAGAAGCAGGACTATTATGTGCGAGACGCCCGAGCCGATACAGTCGAGATATCGTTCGAGAACACTCGCCGAATCCTCTTTGTATTCCCCGGGCTTTGTTCCTTATCGGACGCTGTTCCGCCAAGGCTGTCTCCGAGTGTGCTTATTCTACTAACAAAGGGATGTTACCCAATCCGAACACTCCGATTTTAATAAACTCTTTGCAGAATGTTGGTACTTCGAAGAGATGCAAACCTTATTTTTCTTAACCGTGATCCATTAATATATTTTTTTAATGCTTATGATTTAATTAGAAGGGGTGAAAAAAATCATCCAAGTTAAAAGTGTAAATCAATAAAGTCCTTGTATGTTAAAAACTACTGCGGATGGAACCAGAAATATTGGGAGAAATTTCAAATTTATTGACTATCTCCAATCCCAAAAATCGCGAGAGATTGACTCAGCATCCGAATGGACCGGGCGGCTGTCGAGGCGTGAGATCGTTTTTCATCTCTATTTCCGAAGAGTCTCCGCGGCACAGAGAGGACACAGTGACGGCTGCTGTAGCGGTGGCAGTTGGTTCTAACGTTGCTCTAGCATTAAGGTCAAAGCAGCAGCCAAGTCTCGTAATCCGGCGGCTGAGTCACGTCTAAATATCCAAAAGGGACGAACGCCAGAGGGCCACGGGGGTTCTCCTCTTTGCCAGTCTAATATAGGATGATTCACTTGCCTTTGAATTATTTACAAGATTTTCATTTTTCATAAGTGAATGAAGTTATACATATCTTGTTTTGTAGGACATATTTTTTAGAAATTATATTTTAAATATAATTCTAGGCATACAAAACAAAACTACTTGACGCTTTTTTTAACATTTGTATGTTATTTCGGGGGGATAAATAATTTAATTAAATGTAGCCTGCTGAAGAAACTATTTTACTGCATTATATTATACACATTATATAGTGTGTTCTTTCGAAAGAAATTTTCTTAAAGAAGAAAATATTATACATGGGGAACATTGATTTGCCTTCAAAAAGGAAACGTTCTTCTGTATAAAAATTAAAGACATCCATAGAAAAAAATGGGAATCATTCCTAGATAATTTAAGTTGGTAAACAATTTATAAATGTCGTATTTGGAGCAGGCTGCACTCGACAGCTGATCGAGAGGCAAGTGAATCACCCTGTACACGGGAGCGGGAGTGCGGGTTATGCAAGCGTGATTTTGACATACGGGCCGAACAGCCAGCGTAAACACGCCCGCCGGGGTTAATATACACGGTGAGTCACACAGCTCCCGGCGATTTCGCTCTGCCAGAAAGATTCAGCGTCCTGCGTCGGTTGGGATTGGTTAATGCCGATAAACAATTTTTTCAAAAGCTTGTTGAAAATGGTGAATTGCAAAATAATTCATGTAAGAATAATTACAGGAACATACAAACAGAGTGATTGAAGGAATCAAATAACACTTCTGTATATTATTTTAAACGAATAAAAAGTAATGAATAATTCAATATTGATTCAAGCAACTGCAACAGTAAAAATATCTTTAACCGAATACAAAAGATATTCCTTTCATTACTTATTATTCTTGTCAACTGCTATCAGTCAACATATCGATGACAATCATCAAGCAGTCCCATTTTTATACAATGATGTCACTCGTTCCTACAATCGGCCGTTATCGATTGCATTGACAGATCTTTCTTCCACGAAAGCAGCAAAACCCGCAAAAGAGAAATTCTTATCAAAGTCTTCCACGATATCATCGAGTTAATCGCACTTGCAAAATCGACGGCGCATTGTCTCGCAGACGGATCGGCTTGTTATCTTCGGGGAATTGGCAGCGGCTTTCGCAGAAAAAGCTGAACGATTCTTGGAAGTGGAGCGCTCGCCAACTAATAACAATTCAGATCACGACTGAGTGTAATGTTCGCCGCGACTGCTTTACCTTTGCGGCGAGCTGGGATCGAGTCCAGTTCGAGCCAGCAACAAGAGCAGTCCTCACTCTTGGAAACTTGGTCTTTGTTAATGTCTTACTATTTTTTGCAAATGAGTTTGCACTTGTAAAGAGAAAACTGTGTTTTATGTGTTATCCGACATTCGCTTGTTTTTTAATGTTTATATTCCTGAAATTGCTCGCTCTTGGAAACTTGATCTTTGTTAATGTTTTATTCTTTCTTACCAATGAGTTTGTACTTTTAAAGAGGAAAATGTTTAATATTTGTCAGACATTTGTTAGTTTCATATGTTTATCTTCCTGAAATTACTTCTTGGAAACTAACAACACATACTTTTATATTAAATTAATTCATCATCCAAAGTAATAATTCCACTTTGAACATACTTTCATAATCTTTATACAAATCTCTGACATCATAAAACGCCTCACAATAGCACAAACGACAATTTCAAAAAGCTCGGAACATTTAGAAAAATTCCAACCACTTTGATGACACAATGGAGCTTCTTTCGCTGGTTGGTAACGAGCGTTTCCCCCGTTCTCGCAGTGGGGGAGCAGCGCATGTGGCCTCATTCACCGCCGATTCAGGACTTCGTAATCGTGTTCATTCTAGCGTGCGCGAACTATCCGTCCGTTGCTGGCGCGCTCGCACTGTCTGGCCGACGGCGCGCTTCGTCATTTTATCGTGACTTCCGCTACGTTAGCGCTGAATTACGCCGGGCACGTCCTCACCCACTTCCACCGGTGCGACTTCCCATCCGCGACGTTATTCACCACCATTGATCAATTGGCCGATGTTCGCGATGATTTTGGGAACGCTTATGCCTGGCACCGCGTGAAACCGATAAGGACGAGGGTTGCGCTTCCTTCGATGATTGCGCCCTCGCCCTTTGTGCTGCGTGACTGAAGGGAGAGACTTTCTTTAGTTTCCTGTTTGATAATAGATGGAGAAGGGAAAAGGGAGAGTAGTTGTATAAGAATAAGGGTTGAGATTGGTTTTTTAATATTTCAAGGAATTAATATTTTCCCTGTCTTCTTTCATATATTTTTTGTTATTGTTTTAGTATCAAGTATTTATGAGTTATTTTTATCTTTCAGCATTATTTATTGTCACGCGTGGAATTTATTTTTGCAGTCTTATTTCAGAATTCAACTAAATAAATCTAAAACAAGGTTAAACTAATCTTCACTCGGCCAGCGTTAAAAATTGACTGCTTTAGCTTAATTCTGACACGCGCTCCCCAAAATCCCATCAGCCAATCTTTCCACTCCCTTGGGGGGGTGGCGCGCTGGGGGGAAGCAGCGAATAGCGAAGCGTGTCTGCGGGCGGAAGTGAGCGATAGCGAAAGAAAAATCGGCGGGTGCGTGCGTCTGCCGGTAGCGGTTGCGCAGGAGCTCCAAGTATCTCTTTGTAAATGAGATTTCCCCGCGATAGTCGCGCCTGGGTTAACGCGCTTACGATAACAAGCAACGATAGAGACGCGCCAAGAATTTTGTTCCTGCCTGGTTCGGACGTGATTTATAGGACACGCCTGTTCGTACTTACCGTTCAATACTCACTTATGAGTCACTAAAGTTAAATTAGATATTATTATAAGTGAGTAAAATTAAAATAGATATGTGTTAATGATATTTAATTTAATAATATCTGTTTTAATATGATTGACTTGTAATAATGTTTATATGTATATTATTTTAAATCAGAGTTGGATTTAATCTTAACTGTACTTGGAGTTAATAATAAATATTGCAAATAAATATTGAATTTGATTATTTCGAGAAAATTTATTTAAGATTATTAGTGATTATCTCGAATAATGAAGTTAATAAAATCAAAATAGGTAGTATCAAAGTTTACCGAAACTCTGTTTAACACGACATTTAAAAAGTTTGATTTATGTAACTTTCAACGTATTGATTCGCCTTTGGAATTAATTTTAAAACCTGCTTGGAGCATGATTTAGGGCTCGCCTTGTTATACTCACCTTTCAATACTCACACGCAGGGGAACTCACGTTCTGTACTTCGATCAGTAGATCAGTGTGCCACGCTTTCCTTGACCCGCTCCCTTTGAATTACAATTACCTAATTATACTGATGAACTGACATTTCAACTGTTGTTCTTTTATAGCGGTGTTAGTCGTTTTTGTTCGTCTCGGGATCTTAACGAGGTGTTTAACGCATTCGCAGCCGGTGACGTAATTCTGTCATTTTTAAATGTAGAGCTGTCTGTCGATCAAGCAAAACTTAATTTTTTTAATATCAGTAAGATAATATTAATAAAAGAATATTCTTGATAATATTCTTTTCAACATTAATAAATCATTATAAAGACTAACAAATTTTGACACTATTTATCGTGAAAGGAAGACATCAATCTTTAACGGAAACTATTTTTTACTCGATTTCGAAGAAAAAATGTTACTTTGAACTTGTTTCATATTTATGAAGTATTTTCATTACTGCATCAGACGTCCTTCTCACTGATAAGAAGAAGGCCGAACTAGGCGTCGGTGAAGTACAATTATAAATATGTATCTCGAGTCCTCGATTATAATTCATTCACCTTGTATTAGTCAAATCCGCTGGTTGACTTTAAACTTGAATGTAAAATTATTCTCTCTTTTATTTATCTGCCAGTGTTAAATGATTATCAGAGAAATAACTGAAACATAACCTCTCAACAGCGTCGAAGGACAACCAAACATTCTTAAAGCCACATTTTGTCTTTCGTACAATGCGAGAGATGGCGCCAGACCTTTTTAACCGTGGCGTCGATTAGATTGCTCGGTTGAGTCGTCATTTCGTCGACGATTTCGAGAGCGATATTTTTAAAAATGATTGACTGGCCAATGGAACGAATGCAGCGCCAGCCTCGCTTTCCCAGCGGCGTAGATTCGAAGGTGAGTCATAACGCGGCGGTCTCTTCGGAGCTAAAAGCACTTAATGCTTTCGAAAGATAGCAGGAAATGATAGCCTATTTTATGGCAGACTGACTCGCGGCTAAACCGCTGATCTATGCACTCTTTGCGACATACCATCTTGCATTCGTCATTTGTCCGCCACCTGCGCGTTAAATGTTCATTCGGAGGTGGACGATAACTTAATTAGTGGTAGTGTCAAGAATAATTATAAGTAACATTATTTTATGTACTCTTTGAACAACTTGAAAGACTTGATCAGTAAGTATTTTCATTTACTACCAATTTGGCAAAATAAAACTGTTTTATCACATTTATTACTGCCCATTAGTTAAGTTATTAAATAAAATTATTAAACAATTATGAATACTTTTTTTACCCACTTTACATTAGATAAAAAGTGGAGCAAATAGTTATGATTGAAAGTCAATCGGCATGTACATCGCATTTCTTTTCGCGTTTCCTTCTATCTCACAAATCAATGCAGTTGACGTAAAAGTTAACTGAAAGCACACGTGTTGGTAAATACTGCGTAGGTGATACTGGCATTCGTCAACGTTGACAAGGAAACAGTGTCTCTTAATGAAGACGTGAGTCACTGGAACACGAGCGGACACCCGATCCCGCCGATTCCCACGATCTTGTTCCTCCCGCTCGTAGAACAATGCGAATAATATGCAACACGCACGCCGACACACGCGGCGGACACGTTGACCGCGTTCGAGGGTACAACACAACCAGGAGCCGGCTCTGTAATTCATGCAAATTGCATTACGTCCGAGCGTCGAGGCACACCAACCCGAAAGCTCATTCATTCAGCAGGCTGCGTTGTTATTCGCTGTTCGACTTTTTGACCTCAGTGAGTCTTCGAAAATATTCTCACAGTGGAATAGACATTTTTCTACAAGTCTTTCATTTTCTATACATTTTTCAAGAAGGTTTTCTAGCAAATTCTTGTATTTTTAATTTTTAGCTTTGAAACTGGAATGTTTACTTTCAATTTTTCGATTTATTATTAGTGTATTGATTGATTGGTTGTTTGTTGAATATTGTTACTTTTATACTGTCGATTCGATTTTTGAAACTAATTATAAAAAGTGGGTCAGCTTATAATATACAATATAATATACAATTGCAATTAACCAAAAACTCAACACTCTCAACAAACACTGTTAAAAGTTATTGAATGAATTTCAGTTAATACGACAAGTAAAAAAAATACCCTGGATAAAAAAATTAATTATATTACCAGCAAATCCCAAGTTCACTATGACTCATCATCAAACATCATTGACGCATCGCAAAAAAGCGTGCGATCAAAAGGAGGCTGTGCGATCAGCAGGCCGAAGGGATCAGGAGAATCTCGCATCAAACACATAATCGCGTATCAGCGCCCGGGGGTCTACCCGGGAACAAAGGCCCGCCTTGTAATTCTCATCTGTAGGCGAGATGATCTCTGCTCTGAATCATCGATCAGTCTGAGCGAGGACGACTCCGAATAGGGTGTCCGTTATTGCTTGGGCCGTGAGTCGCACGCGACTTAAACCATTTTTAATGACTCAATTTGTATGAATTTGTGTTGAGGTTATGATGAAGCGATAAATTGCGCTAATTAGTTGGGCAGAAATTGCGTTAATTATAAATTGTGCTATTGAACAGTAACGGTCTATTAAATTTCAGAGAGAATTGTTTATAACCTACAATAAATTAATAAGAGTTTCACTTTGTATAAATAAATGCTTTGTTCTATCTAAGATTCGATAGGTGATAGATAAGCTACGAGATTGTTTATTAGGGGTGAATTGAAAATCGAAAAAAGCCTGGACGATTTTTCGGTTTTAATGAATTAGTCATCGCTTTTTCAGCAATGGGGCTTGGAATGGCTATATTTTGGCTTTGTGTGCTTTGCCGCATCCCCCACAGAAATCTCACCCCCGACACAGGATTTATGAACCACCGCGTTTTCCTGGCAATTCATGCTCTAATATTAACAGAAAAACTCCATTGCAGAGTTTTCACCAATTTAAACATTGCATAGTGCCATTTTGTATGATTCCATTAATTATTCGATATTCCCCAAAGTGAATCTATAAAATTAAATGTACGAATTTTGCAAACTCTTGCAGAATCAAAACTACATAATTTTACAGATACCAAAATAATTAACATTACAAATTACAAATAATCTCAACAAATTAATCCCACGTGCCTCGAAATCAATGGAAGATAAATATCCGATAAAGAATCACTTTAAAAAAACTGAATGAGCCACCATCCACCCTTAATGACCCGTTATCTCCCAAACTATCCTCCTCCATCAACGCAACACTATTTCTAGCGTCTTAATGAATTAGTCATCGCTTTTTCAAGGGGGTTGCCCGCCGAGTGGCTGTATTTGGCTCTCTCCCTCGCAGCATCCCGCTGCCGGTCCACGGTGGCTGCAGGGGGATGCAGACTCGAGGACGCCGGCGGTCGGTCTTGTCGAGGGTTACTTGATCGAAATAGAGAGAGAGAGAGAGAGAGAGAGAGAGAGAGAGAGAGAGAGAGAGAGAGAGAGAGGCCAAAGGGCTCCCAGGAGCCGACGGGGCATCTGGATCAGCTGTCGATGACGATTATTATATGTGACTCACCGTGTGGATGCCTCCTCGCTTTAAAGTGTATCAATGACTAACGTGTCCGGCGCACGTCGCGCCAACCAACCCTCTTTCGGCTTGGTGGAGAGAGAAAGAGAGGGTGGTGGCTCGAACTTCCCTTTTTTATGGTGTATGTTTCATTTATTAAATGATGGATAAAAATGTCTGCTTATCTTTATTGAATGTTAATTGTCACATTTGCAACTAAATAATTAGCTCACAATAATTTTTAAATTTTGTAATGATATGATTTCACTTGTCAAATCCATAGGAAGATTGTCAAAGATAATTCTTTTAACAGTGTTAAAGAATAATGAAAAAAATTGCACGTTACAACGAGTACCATAAAATATTATCAATGTTCAAAACTGGTATTTTCAAAAGTGATTGACTGTCAATGACCAACAAAGTGTATCAATGACTAACGTGTTCAGCAGACGTTGCGACATCATCCAATCCCCTCCTAACTTGACAGAGAAAGAGAAGGAGACGAAGTTAGGGGTTTGGGGGGCCCCCTTTTCATGGTGTATGTTCCCTTTGATTCCGATGGCACCTTCCGCACTGTACACGCTTGTTGCGCCCCTATCCAATGTCCCTAATTCATGGGCTTATTCATCGAATGCGTATGACGTGTACTCATTGTTGTACCCCCGCCCCTTATTTTTCTCCCCCTCTCTCTCTTCATTTCGAAGGTTTGATCAGTATTCCCTCGGCTTACTGCTCTCCCTGTGATCTCTGGACCACTCCGGCACCCTTCAGTCTAACAAACTTATGTCTGTTTTAGTTAAAATACATAAATAAAGCAAATAAATGTATAATAAATAATGTAATATAGATTTTGGTTAATGGAAGAAATTTGATTGGTATTCGTGTAAAGTAAATTGAATAAAGTATTCGCGCACATCCCTTTGAACGGATTCTAGTTTGAATATATTTATTTCCACTTAAAAGGGAGACTTTTTGCCATTTGAAAATTTATTTCAATAAAAGGAGAGTATGCGAATAGTTTTCTTCTTTACTGTATACATAGTTTCCCTCGGCTTATTGCTCTCTCTGTGATCTCTGAACCACTCTGGACCATTCGGCCCTTCAATCCAGATCAGGCTGCCACGCTGTCTCGTCTCGCGCTCCTCTTTTTTCTCCTCTCTGCCACCAGAAATAAATAGCGCGAGCGGATGAACTCACCGCCACACACGAGGCCGCCTGGTGCGACCTTTGTGCGTCGTGTCTGCCTATTGGATCAGCCTAAACTCAAGTGTGTGTGTGTGTGTCTGTGTTTGTGTGAGTACACTCGAGATCCGTTGGATTGAGTCATTGAGTGGTGGGTTAATGCAAGGAAAATAGGGGTGTTTATGCTGGACTTCTGAATGGCGATGGTTTTCCGAATGTTTTTTTATTCAAATTGTATTTTGTCTTTTCGCGGGTGTTTGTATTGTAGTTTTAGGGATTACTTTTGAGGTTAGAATTGTTGTGTTACTAATTTACTATTTCCTAAATAAAGTAACATTTTCGCCGTCAATTATACCAATTTTTCCACAAGCACAAATAAATAAATTGTATAAAACAGTCGAGTTTCTCAAAAAAGTAGACAACCATACACAAATATATTTATATTTAAACTTAATATATTTAAAAATAATTAAACCATACATTCCAAATCAGACACCGTTCGACTCACATTTCTATTCACTCATCCGATCAACACGATAACTGTCTCCAAAATATTTGCATACAATCGTACTCCCTAAAACCCATAACGGCTTCACTTTGTACCGAAACGAAGTTACTTCCCATTCCTATCGAGTACCATCGACTGGCCTTAAACTTTCTATTAGCCCTATGGCGTCCCACTGCTCTTATGGGATTTTCTGCTCGAGCCATCTAATAAAATCCAGCTTCTCTTTCTCTCTCTCTCTCTTTCTCTTTCTCGGCGAGAACACTCGTATGAATGATCGACCGGTGTGTGCGAGTGGTCGGGTGGTGCATGCAGCGAATATTATGGAGTGGAGAGGAGCGCTCGGATGAACGCCCTGACTCACACTATTCATCCGTGAACCGAGCCGGGAGCCCCAGCATCCGACACATATGGTGGATGATGCATCGCTCTCCTCCACGTTCCTCGCTCTTTTTCTCCCGACACGCTCTTTTTCTTACTTTGTACGGCAATGATTATTTCTCTCTTCTTTAACAATAGAAGTACGGATGGAGTAACGAGTTGTTTTAATTATTTTGTTTTGTTATTATTATTGGGTTGTGAAGTTTTGTTTTACTTTTGATATAATTATAAGTTTCACTGGTTTTATTAGAGAATTCATATGAACTAATATGTGATATTGTACCAGAAAGATGTACTGTTTAATTCGTTTAATTAGTTTAATTAACATTTTACATAACACGTATGCAATGTTAGTAATTTACGCCATCAAAATACTCAAACAGTAGTAATTTATCCCAAAAATCGTATTCACTGAAAATCTATTTCAAAACTTGTCATACGTCATTGATGATCTCGATTGCGAAACACGCCTATCTAAAACAGCCTTACAGAACGAGAAAGTATAAGGCGATAATTGTTTACACGCCGCTTGACACTTCGCTCATAAACATATAAACACGGATCGTACGACGCTGCCAAAATTAATTTGCCAATCATTATCACCGATAAAGAACTGGACGGCCGGCTGGCGGCATAATCTTGCTAATTAAAATGTAACAACTCCGTCTCTCTCGCGCCAAATCTCTTATGTCATCCGGCTGATCCCCGACGAAAGAAAGTCAACGCTGGCTCTATTTATGGATTTCTAGAAAACAAAGCTTACGTAAAAGCCCGAGTTATGTAATTGAAAGTATGGCGCGACATAATGATAAACTCGATGATGCGGCCTATTCGTTTGTTTATAGTAATATTAATTAATTGATTATTCTTTTTATTGAAATATGTAAATGGTTAACTATATAAATCAGTCTTCTTTCACATTTTATTTGTAGAAAATCGCCAATTTTTATGACCAAACAAAAAATATAGGTACTTCGATTCTACAATGCACTTGTTTCGTTCGTTCTTATTAAAAATAAAACTATAAATTTATATATATCTTGTATTATTATCTAAATCTTTCCTGGTGCACTTATGTTCGCATTAAATTAACAATTCCTTATTCGTTTATTTTATAACCGGTCATTTAAGCGCTTACGATAAAACCAGCATTATACAAACAGCCGATACAGTTACCATTAATGACTGCATGGAATTCACCGCGTCACTCCAAATTACTTATTGCGATCACCAATAGGGGCGTCGTTTCCCCTTGCGCAATTGCTTTCGCCACTAGCGATAGAAAATTCTGCTGACGGGAAACACTTGGCCAGAAAATATCATCCTGTCCTGTGAAGGACTATGGAAAAGAGAGTTTCGTTCTCCCCTAATACTCGGATGCTGAGGAAAGCAGAAGCTTGTTGTGCATGACGCATCATCCGGTGATTCGTGGGCCGCCACTGTGCACGCATCAACGCTTCGGCGCCATGGAATCGTTTTTCCCCTTGCTGGACCGATTTACGGATTAATTATCGGTAATCCTGGCTGGCCGAATCGAGCTCCGCGCGTGCGGTAATTCATTAGAGTTGTTCCCGATGATTCACCGTTGCGTCATAATTAACTACGCTTCTCCTTGTTCTGGTCCATAATGGGCATTGCATTCCTTCGCTTGTACGAGTCTTGCATAGTAAAGTTATCGTACAGCACAAATGTTAATTAATATAACACATGCTTTTGTGGTATTTTCTTTTAATTCATTTCTGGTTCTGCAGTTCTGATTCTGCTGTTATATAGTATTTAATAATTTTATTATTGGAAGCTCCTGTTTAGATGTTAGTTCTTACAGTTTCAATTGATAATAAGGAAATATATATGTTACCGAAAAATATAAAGAAAAAAATGGTAGTTCATCCGCAATTTAAGTAGTTTCTTTTGCTATATGATAGTAATTTCATACTGAACGTATTTTTAACACATTGATTGCTCTCATTATGCCCACAAAGGCCGATAAAAAGTCATCGATAACACAGAGAAGTGCTCGCGAGACGTTTCCAACGAGGCAGAAGGCGGTCTTTTATCGACAAAGTTCCGCGAAAGTTCGGCATCGTGGCGCCGTTTCTCGTACGTGACTCACGCGAAATTATTGCCGTGCATTCGCAATTATCGTGTCTCCGGCATACCAGCGGCGCGCACCAGGGAACGCCAGCGCCAGGCTAAAATCCCTGGTATTGTCTATCCGTGACCCCTTTCTCCTTTCCATTCTTCGGCTATCGATAGATCTTCAGCGCCAAATAGAAACTCGATATACCTTTCGACCTGCAAAACACTTGTTTTTATTACATACTTTTGTTTGGGGTGGTTTTTAAAAAAATATGTAAATAAAACTTCCCTCCATCGGTAAATATTATTTTTGTATTAATTAATATTTAGTTATATTTTGAAGAATTTAATTATATCATCAGAAAATCTAATTCATTCATAATAGACACTATTAATATTCAGATCCTTGGAATACAACATGTTCACAGTTGACTGAAAATAAACATTATTTATCTATTATTATCATTAATTATATCACACACCTGTATACACAAGATTGTCAGAAAACTACATTGAAATACAATGGTAATTATTAATATTCAAATCTCTGGAATGCAATGTGTAACATGTAATACATGATGGCTCGCCGTGTTTCCAGGACACGAGACTCCAATTACTCTTGGCGATTTGAGCGTAGAGAAGGCCGAGGTTGGTGGGGAACAATGGGACCGGTGTGCGGACGATGGCCTCGTGGAATCGCGTTTCTAATCCTTCCTCGGCAAGCAAGCAAGCAAGCAAGCAAGCAGGCAGGCTCTCCCGGCGAGAGATCGTCAAAGCATTCGTCGAATCACGAATGCCTCGGCGCTTACTTTCTCTCCGTGTGACTCACTCGAGGCCTCCTCCTCGTCCTCCCGCTCGTTACTTCGCTCTCTTGCTTCAGTTTGATCCACTTGTTCACTTGGAACGAACTACCTCCTCCGAAATCAATATATCGCTCGTTTTTTTATCTCACTCGCACTGGATCATCGAAATAAGTTTGATCGATGGGCTGTTTCATGCAATTTGATTGTCAGTAGTATGTGTATGTAATAATTTGCGAAAATATTCGTTTTTCCCTTGATTGAGTTTGATTCAGTTGTTCATTTGTTTAAAGTTTGACGATATTCATGATTCATGAATTGCTTGATCAGATTAATTATTATTCGGCTCCTTGCAATCTTTCCCTTTTTTTTTATTACATAGTGTTACTTTCGTTTTATTTAAAATTATTTCTTAACTCCAACAATATTCTCAACAATTACTAGTTATTTATAGAAAGAATATAGTGTTTATTACGACGTATAAAATGATCTTTCCGCTTTCTTAGTAAGCACTTTTGAAAAGAAATTGATTTGCATCGATGCTCGAAGGCGCAATTGCGTGCCACGGTATTATTCCGCGCGCGCAGCTTCGCAAGTACGCGCGTAAGGCGATAACTCGCGCTGGACCCGCGCCCTGATAAAGAAACGAAGTCGGCACACAAGTTATCGGCGTTAATGAGGCAAAAACAGCGCTCAATGCCAACTGAAGCAGCGGAATGCGCGAACGCGCGCGACCGCTGTATACGCGCGTCAATCAGCCTCGGCGCGTATTCGCCATCGGATGCAATTAGTCTCTGCTATTAGCACTGACGGACACCTTTTTAATTAAAAAGCTTTGTTCGAATTCAGATGTATTTCAGTGTATTTCTGGTATTCGAAATACTTCAAAAAACGAAATACTTTGTTATAAGCCAGACTTTTGTGTATACGAATTTTGTGGTTTGATATTTGATTTTGAGGAAAGATTATTTTAATGGCAGCATTCATTTAATAAAGTACTCAATTAGATTTTGATTAACAATGAGTGTTTCGGAATTTATAAAATAATTGATAAGATGATGAAACTTTAAGGATAATAGAAGAAAGTCTCTTTTATAACAAAAAACTAATTTTCCTAAAGTTTCTTTTTAAAATTTCAAATTTCTTAAAAAGGGCTCCAATATTTCGTTTAATCAATTGCCAATAAAAACTATTAGAACGGGTTTAAGGTTTCCAATGCATGAGTCACTTTCGCCTTCTCAGGATCAGGGAAAACCCTTGGAAGTAGCTGGGCGTGTGCTCTCCTCCTTTACGACTAGCTGGAGCAGTAAATATTAGCCGACTCTCTCGTTATTCCGCTTTGCGAGCGAATGGATCTGACAGCCACGATTTACTGGGACAATAAAATCTCGTGCTACGAATCGGGTGGTGCTGCTCCGAAAACCATGCGCATATCGAACTCACTTGGGAGTGTCCCTCTCGCAGAAAAATCATCCCCCTTTCGCCGCAACAACTTCAACGAGACGGCAGTGACAGTCGCGTGGAGTGTAAATGTCAGCTTCAAATATTTGCTGACTCTATTTTATTACTTACAATTCTATACAACTGATTTTATTTAGAATCTAATTTATACTTTTCTGGTGGAAGTGCAGCAAACAAACAAAATATCTGCAACAATATATTATTCTCCGAATTGAATTATTGTCAACGTGCACAGAAAATATCATTCCAATGTAATTGATAATTAAATCAACGAATAACAATTTATTCATTACAATATCTACATATTACTGACACTAAACATCCCAGTAAACATCAAACACTAAACAACACATTTTCCCTCTATAATTAACAAATTTCAAAAATAATAACATCAATTTATAACACAGAGCAGAGTGAAAATGACAGATGTTACGCGAACTACTCAATTACTCAATCCAATGGAAAGCAAGCAGTCAGCGCTCAGTCAGGACTCACTCATGACAGCCAGCAATAAGTCACCAAAACTAACGCTTAGAGGAGAACACGTGTATTCGAATGGCTCGTTTCAAAACTTGGAACTTGGAAGCAGTGTTTCAGAATTTAACTAGGATTCCAAGAGAGAGCGAAAGAGAGAAATAGAGAGAAATAGAAAGAGAGGGTGGATGAGACATATTTCTCAAGCCCAGGATGCGCGCCGGTACATTTTGCGCGAGATTCGTCAGCGATGCCCGATTTAGCCGGACTTGGCGAGCATTAATGAGCAGTGAGGTCATCGTTTCTGCCGCTGCCAAACAAAGCCTCTGTACACTGACACCGTTGACACACGACCTTCCTCGGAAATCCGTCGATTCAGTGAACGCCCCGGTTGGACTGCTCGCCAACTTTCCCGCTGTCCCACCGATGATCCCGCGATGACGTCCGAAATGCTTCACCTGACACCGTAAAGATCATCTTCGCACATTCGTTGCCAAGTTTCAAATGAAAATATTATTTTTCATAACGGAAATTCTGTGGCATTGTTGTGTGTATCTGAAATGTTATATATACGATAGGAAATTATGTTTAATGATTTAAATATAATATGCATTTTTAATTATTGTAGTATATCTAAATCATTATGCTATAAGTATGAAAATGTCACTGAATTTCAAATATCAAGTACAATAATCGAATATAATAATTTACGAAATGTAAAATCATTATATTTGAAAGTATTCCATTATATCTAAAGAATTACAATCATTTAATGATAGTTACTAGTGGATTGTAATAACAAGCTTAGGTTAGTTTTTCTTAGAAATCTAAGAACCGTTGGAATGGAAAACTCTTTTTATGCAGTCCTGATCGCTGACGAAAGCATTTCTGCCGATGACTTATGACGCGCGTGAGTAATGCTGAAGGGTGAAGCACCCAGTCATTGGCACCTTCAGTTAGCTGTAATTGTACTAATCGTTCGGAGCATAAAGCAACCAGAGATTGGATCGCCGACACGTAACTCCAGCGGTATTCCAATGCTCCCATCTTCGTTAGTCTTAAACTGACATTTTTACTACACAACCATATTTCTTCTCGCTCGCAGAGTCAACTAATGATAATATCAACATTCTCATTCTAACGAATGATAGTTCCTTTTTCTACAGTAAAATGTTTATAGAAAACTATGCAATTCTAATAGTTCTTTTCTGTATTTAAAACATACATTTCTTTGAGATCAATGTTTCAGTGAGTAGCTTTATTAAAATAAAACAATGGTACTATAAAAAATAGCAAATAGTTTTAAATAAATTAAATATTAAATAATTCTGTATTTCCATTCCTATTTTTCACAAAAACAAATAGAACGAATACATACTTGAATCGAAATTTAAAACCGGACGTTTAATGTTAAATATGGAACACCCTGTACAGAGTGTACTTCGAGCGGTTTCTCAATGATCCCTTCTCACTTATCGCGGCATTACACATGTCTCTGCTTACAAGCGTATGATTTCGTAACAGGCCGCGCAATCATCAGCGAGAGGAACGCGTCCGGTCGACTATCTCCGCCCGATATTGCCACTGAATGCCGTCGTTATCGGTTAGAAGGGGCTGCAATTACTCGGAATCATTGATTCACTGATCGCATTTCTCCTTCGCGCCACGAAATGTTTACGTTCATTGGAAGCGCAAGTGCGATTGTCTTCGGTGTAGTAAAATAACAAGCATGCAAACTATGCTGTTGGGATTGGTTGTATGCCTGCAATGATTCGTCATCGAACAGGCGCACTTCCGTTGAAGGACGATTTGATTGCGATCGTTGAACCGGAGAGAGTGATTCGTAAAATGTTAGTTAAATTATTGTTTGTTTTTTTTTATTATTGATGAGATGATTATTAATTTTACGTTTCATAAATTCAAATATATTTGGAATATCTCACTTGTCTTTCGTCAGTGGATTAATTAATTTTTTAATTCAACATTTGTAATAAGCAACATTTCAAGATTCCAGTTTCGAATTTTTAAAATCGACTCCAAATCATATCACTCGGCGATAAATAAAATGAACGTCTTCAATAGATCGCAGAAAAAATTTGGCGACACTATCACAGTGATACAGTATCATTCGCAAGAAAGTAGCAGTGTCATTCAAAAAAGTGGTATCTCAGCGAAATGATTCCAAACCGTGTGTCATTGCCGATCGAAGCGCTCATTGCACTCTTAATTATTTGACTTTCCTCTGAACTCGAGTATCCCTAAATCATCATAATTAATTCCGCCCTCATTTAAATTTGCAACACGCTCATAATTAAGACTTCCACAATCTTACCGCGACCATTACAGTCTTCACTCGAAAACATTACAAAATTTCTTCAATATTCTGTTACAAACAAATCCAACGAAAACTGCCATGATAATATCAATCATTATTTCAGAGTTAAAGAAGTAAAGTGATAAATAAAAGTACTACAAAAAAGTATCAACAGAGACAGTAAAAAAAGGTTTCAGCGCGAAGGACATTTTTTCCAAAAAACACTGACTGTGCGAGTACTTTCTTTATCCATTGCAAAAAATCGAGAGAAACCATTGTAACCAAAACAACTGAGAATGATCGGTTTAATATGGCAATAAGCATTAACAAAAACAACTTCCATTCAACAAGATGCAAAAAATATTCATCCAAAAAGCATATACGAGTTCTCTCCTTTGTTTTTTGCAAGATGCACTTTGCCACCGCGATTCGCCGGCAGGAAAAGCGTATTCTTACGGATGACACACGTACGGAGAACGCATACATATTCAGCGAAACGAGTTTTCGGCCGAGAATTATTGCCAGAACCCTGGAGATCTGACTCATCCTCCCGCGGGGACCGGCAAAAACTTCCGCGTCTCCGCTTGCATCTGCATTCAATTACCTTGCTTGCGATTGGAGAGATCGACCGTGATTTATCATTGTTAATGTGACATTAAGTCGGTTCCGCCGGTTGAATTATCCCTTCGCGGTAAAATGTTCGTATTGCAGTTTGTGGGAAAGAAAGTGGTACTTAGCATTGAATAAAGTAAACTTTCACATCGTAAATTATGAGGAAATATCGATTTGTCAAGAAAATTAGGTTTATTAGTAGGAAACGCCAAAGAACTTTTTGATTAACGATAACTTTCAACATTTTCAATCATTTGGGTAAAGATGACTGTAGTATGATAAAGTGCTTATATGTATAAGTAGACTTAATTGAACTAAAATGGACATCATTGATTTTTTGAATTATATCCTCTAATATAATTCAACTTAAGTCAACTCTATCCGACTGATATCGACAATATATCATTATTGACTCGAAGAAACTTAAGCAAACTTAACTTGACTTAAGTTGACTTAACCCAACATACCAACACACATATTAACTCAAACACCATTGAGTTGCATTCAATATTCCCTCTTTTCTCGATTCCTCTCGATTCCCAGTTCCTCGTCACTCGGAACACACAATTGACGAAAGTCCAAATCACCGGATTGCCATTCGATGCTTATCGGCTCGCATGCTCGCAACGTCTCGCCCTTTTCTTCTTGCGCGCGATACACGCGCGCTATTCTTAGATAGCGCAGCGTGTTGCGTCAAGATTTAATCCGAGCGGGTGCGAGCGCGAGCGCGCTCGGCGAGAAAGGTTGATGAACCAAGCAAGAGAACACGCAGCCTTGGTTATCCGCGAATGCCAGTGAGCCTGTCAGATCTATCACGCGCCCTTCTCAGTAACGAGGCTTTGTCAAAGTCCCGGAGAGCAGCTTTCTTCTCGGTAACACCCTTTACTTTACGGCTTTGACCTGTTAAACGGCTGGCGCGAGTTGCACAAGGCCTCCCACAGCTCCCACTTTACAACGTTCGCCAGTTCCCCAGCTGGTTTATCGTTGTTCGAATTTTGCATTTCAACCTTAATAAAAATTGTTTAATTTTTTTTAATATATGTAATATATAATATAAATTAATTCATTTAATTTTTATTATAATATATTTGAGTTTATTAACGATTCTTAATATTTTAGAATAATTTTCTTTGATAAGAAAATTGATTTCAAAAATACCGGCTGTGCCAATACTTCTTCTTACCCACTGGGAATAAAATATACAATTAATAAACAATTTATAATTATCACGTATACAACAAAACATACGACAATTCCAATCGAAAGGCAAGCGCATCAGAGACTGCGCGCACAATTGGAGTTATCTAACAAACCAGTATCGAGCACGTGGTGCGCGTATGCGCTCGCGCCCTACATAAAAATAGGCGCGTGCAACATTCGAGAACGAAGTATGAACGAACGGGGCGAGACGCTCGTTGGAATGCCGTTCATTGGCGGCGCAGGTATAACAGGCGAAACGGCACGGACACGACAACGCACGACGACGAGGTGGCAAACGAGTGCCAGGGAAAAAGGCCGAGGCGCACAATGCGCGAGTTGCTTTCCTCGGGTGGCCTTCACACCTTCGCCCCGCCGCGCCCCTCTCCCTTCCTTTTATTAGCTATATACTAAACAGATACTCTCGCCTAATCCTTGGTATTAGTTGCTCGCGTGCCACTTCGTTGTAGATGCGAATGAATTATCGGTGAGATTTGAATTTGTTTGTTCGATTAAAAGTACTTTGATTGATATGTCATGTTTGCTGTATTATCGTATTAATATATGTTTATGTATAGTAATTTAACTAATATTCTAATATTTTTTATATTCGTTTTTAGAATATTCTAAAGTTTAGGAGACATTTTGTTCACGAGAGTTTGAAATGTTTTCGAAATTAACAATATTTTTCTCACTTGGTAAATTCATACTAGAAACAATTGTCGGAAATAAATACTTTTATTAGACTCTTTCGCCGCAATTAACCCTTTGCAGTCGACTGTCACCACTGAGTCACGAAAGTGAATGGAAAACAGGAAATCTCAATTGCAAAGGGTTAAAAACCATCCTACATTCAATGATAATCTTGAAACAGCCTTGCACGACAGTGAGCAATTTTTTCCACGGCGCAATCAAGGCAAACGCGTTTCAAAGGTTCCGCTAGCGGCAACGGAGAGTTCCGGGAAGCGTTTACCGGCTGGATGAGTAACGGTCCGGCGAAAAGTGTTAAAATGGGATATGATAGAATTCGATGACTTCGCGATTAACCCTTTAACGGTGTTTTGAGGAATAAACTCGTCATAAGGAAAAATGAATTATCCTTTTGCTATAAAAATCGTAATTATTATGACAAATGAAAAACATGTTTCTGCTCATAGAAAAGAAATCAAACGGGCATTAACTTTTTGCATTTTTATGGAAATATAGCTAGAATGGTAATATACCTTATGAAAAAAACTGCTAACTTCGATGCTGATTATCTCAAATTCTAAATAGAGAATTCCTTTTAAATTGCGCCAGGCAAATATAACTTGCAAATTGCAAATATGTTGAAAAAAAATAGATTTACAGAACAATCATGAGAATTTCCCTGGACTTGTATTGGCAGTGTCAACTGCTCGGCATTACGTGCTCGTCGTACAATGCGGGCTCCGGCTAATGAGAGCTTTCGACTTTATTTATCCGATGTGTGTAATGACCACCATAATAGAGCTACGCGATGCTTCGAATACACAACGAGGCCCCGCGTGCTTGGAATCATTTAATTGTGGGTTAATTCTGACACAATTAAGTTGACAAAACATTTATTCTAGTGGGCAATTATATGTTTCATTATGAAAAATTCGAAAATGTTATTACGATTAAAAAATAGATATCATAATTAGCCTTTGTTAATGTATAGAATAAAACTCAAAAGACTTCCATTTCACTTTATACGAGTCAAGTGTTTTTCAACTCGTTAATAACGAAAATTACAAATCATTGAAGCGGATATAAAAAAAAAAAAACAGTCGTGATTCTATTTAAAGTGAGCGTGTCAAAATAGAAGAATCGCGCAAACAACACGCATTTCAAGGAATAATCTTGACAAAATGATTGCCGGGGATTAAATGAGACTCAAGAGTTAATGGACGTCTTATGCGAGCCGCGATTATTATCCAATAAGAGTCGATCTCATAGAAGCGGGCCTGAGTCATCGTTTCCCCGATTCCACTCGACGGATTTACTCGAGAGAGCGCGTAATTTCGTTTATTTCACGGCTCGCCGACCCGCGGTGCGATGTAATGATCTTTTAATATCATCGAGCGATTTTTAGTCGTCTTCCACTCTGCTTGCAATGACTCCTGGCGCACTCGAGTAATTCTGACACGCAAAAAGTTAGTGCGCAAGAAACGCTGCTTGTGACCTGTCAAAGTCAAAATTGAATATTCGGAAAACGATGAGAATGTTCAATTATTGTCTTGAGTTTTTTTAATGATTCTGTAAAACATCAGGGTCATTCAACGCCAACTAATTCCTTTGTTCTTATTGTAATATTGCGTCTTATAGAACAATTTTACACCCAACTAATTCCGAAGGTATACGAAGCATTCGAATTACACGATCAGCTGATTCTTTGTAGCTGAATCAAAATGCGGCATATTGAAATATGTGCGAACAAGTGAGAAATGGAGTCCGAGGATTGGAACAATCGAAATTTGTAGTCGAAGGAATCCCTAAACTTAACTAGGAGATTGTTTCAAAGGTTTTAACGCAGTTCGCTTGAATCGGTTCGCGCAATCTGGTACACCAGTGTGTCTCGGACTCGTTTCGAGTTTTGGATGGCTTTGGATCGTAGCCAGTGAAGTCTCTGCTGAAGGGGTCATCGGAGTATGCCGAGGCAGCTTAATTCGTCCCAGGGGTTGCGCTTTGCCTTGTGACGGCTTCGCCACGTTACTTTTCTCTTCCTCCGCTTCTTTGAAATTACTGAGTTCAAACTTTTTCCACTCGAATCGGCCTCGCAATTCCACTGAAATTCTTGTCGAGCCATTATTCATAGTGTTATGAATTTATTAAGCGACTCTTTCACTAAATGAATGAAAAAGGAATGAAGTAAATTATGATTCAAATTGTATTTAATAATGGCAATTTAAAATACAGAACTTCAAGGAGATCGTGAAATTATGTGTACCTTGTATTTATACTTTGCGCGAGAATCGCAGAGTTCTTCCGCTAGATGGCACACCTTTCATTCAACATAATTCTTTCTTTGTCCGAAAGTAATTTTATGTTTACCATAAATTTGCATGGAAAAACAATACTCGACATTGAATTTTTAAAACTACTTTAATTTTCCAGAAAACTAAATAATACTTTCATTCTACTTCACTAGGAATTTTCCCCGAAATTTGCATTTTCTTTCCTGAGTTTTGTAATTCGAACGATACAAATCAGCAGAAGAAAAAACAACTGCTGAAATGTTGTAAAAGGATGATGCAACAAACAGATACACAGAAAGTCACTTAGAGGAGAAATGTCGAGTGGGCGAAGTTATACGCGGAGAAGCGATTTTCCGGGAGGCAATGTTTCCTGGAAAAGTTAGGAAGACAAATCGATCGCATCACCCGCAGCCAGGCTAATGGCTATTTAATGCCGTGTTATTATCCAGCAAGGGGATGTACTTAGGAGCGAGCGCGCGCGCGGGCGCGTGACTCACCCAGTAGCGTTCTCTGCTCCCAAGTGTTTACTCTAATTGAAAGTACGAGTAACGATTCCTGCGCGCACTAATCATACGTTCAGAACGCCTGCTCGTGACTCGTGAGGGTGTTAGTCTATAAACACGAAAGACTTGTTGAGTTCTATAAACTCTATTCCATTATTTTATTTAACACATGTCATTGAAAATTCTGGTAATTTATGGTTGTAAGAAACACATGGCAATTATTGTTGGAAATCGTTTAAAAAATGAGAGTATTCAAATTTTAATTGATTACAATTTATGAGGCTTCAATAGATACTTAAAAAGACACTCTTATTTAATCTTTATTATTATTCACGCACTTACAAAGTCTTCTTCATTATTTTGTATGCATTACTGCTAACTTACAACTAACATGTAACAGTATAATATTGTCATGTACAGTGTGAATCAGAATACGTGTCATCGAATATTTATGCGAGTCAATCTAATTAAAAAACACGGCCATATCTTTTCGTCGAATGACTCCACCCCAGAGTGAGCTAGAAAGCCGGACAAAGTAGCCGTAGGATCTGATGCGTGCGAGTCCGAGGAATGTGTCAGTATTTTTTCTAGCCTGATGACGAACAAGCAAGGCTGCAAAGGATGGCGGCGCTTAGCTCAACGTAGAAAAATGTGTCCAGGTAGGAGCGAAGCAACTCGAACATCCACGTCTCAGAGGTTATTAGTGCGAAGTGAATCAGTGGAGCGCGCGTGCGATACGAATTCTATTTAATCATGTTATTTAGCGCGTGTCATTGTAAATCCTTGTGATTTGTTGGACTTAGAAACACATATCTCTTATTTTTCAAAATCGTTTAAAAAGGGGGAATGCACGAAATTTCACTAACTCACAATTTATGAGTTCCATAACTCATAAATCAAACTTCAATTTATTTAAATCTCTACATGTAATTTATCAATTACAGAAAAATGGTAAAAAATTGAAATTCGAGTGCTCTCATTTTGAAAATGCTACCACTCTAAGTGAAAGTACGAGTAACAATTTCCAAGCGCTCTATCATCCTTTAAAATAAACAATCATTTAAAAACTGGGATCTTAACTGAATCTAGAAAAATGTGGTCCAGGTAAGAGAGCAAGGCAATCCGGGCATCCACATCTCAGAGGTTATTAGTGCGAAGTGAATCAGAGTGGCGCGCGAGCGCTCGGAAAGAATGCCCGGCGAGACTGAGTTCGTCCTTCAGATAATACACGTACGCGCTTCGTGTTTCCTACTGCGTGCATGTGCGTCCGCGTGACTCAGACGAGTCAGACGGCCCAGTATCATTCCGTTCGGTGATTCTATTCGTGGCAGCAGCGGAGACAGCATGGACCAGTCCCGCTGCGAAAATACATACACGCGTACACATGCCAGTACGTGCGACGAGTACAAGACACGCACTCTCTCTCTCTCTCTCTCTCACTCTCTCTTTAAGGGAAGACTCGAGTGACTCGAGTCACTCTCTCACTGAATTGGGACTACTCCCACGCTCAGCGAAACCCTTTCGGGATCAGCGAACCCTAACCGTTCTCTAATCTTGACGATTATTTTTAGACACGGTTGATCGTCCTTAACCCTTTCACGGTGTTTGACCAGTACAGAGTGATTCACTTGTCTTTGAATTAAAATTGTCGTACAGGGTGATTCAGTTTTTTTAGTAATAATTATTATCGACTTGTATTTTATTCATTTTCCTAATTATTACGTGGTTTCAATGATCCACTTATTTTTACCAAACCTTTTCTATATTCTGTACATTGTATGTAATAGTATATTTTATTGTGTATGTATAATGAACATAATATAAAATACCTAAATGTCTGACTAAAAGGGGAGTACTACTTTCTATTATTGTTCAGAAATATTTATATTTATTTGGAGTGACAAAAAAGTGTTGAAAGTGAGTGAAATGACAAGTAAATCATCTGAGACAGATATTGCATAATACTACCAACACATTAAAATATTACAACATTTATTGTTTACACAAAGTGTTCCAAGAGTACTAGCAAAATTCCAAAAGGAAGAAAATATATTCTCAACAAAGATAATCCCAACAACCGATTATTCATCCAAGCAAATTATTATTAACGCGCAGACAAAGAGTGTTACTCAGACGAAACCGACTAGAACAACCATTGTATAATCCTCGTAGACATCCTCCGACATGTCTGACAAATGAGAATAGTGGAAACAAATGGGATGATTCGCAATGGGTAAAGTGCAAGGGGAAATACGCGACAGAGAGATTAGCGAGTTGCCGGATACTTGTGCGGCAGCGGCGATATTTCCGCCCTTTGTTTATCCACATGAATCAGGCGATCAAGCCGCGGCGCGATTCGAGAGCCGCTAAACTTAGAGGATCGCGCGCGGCTAGCCTATTTTGCACGTGGGTTTATGCAACACACGGCACACGCGCGTCCGTTCGGCCAAGTCGGCCAAACCAGCCAACATCATTGCCGCATTTTTTTCTCGCACGTTTATTCATTGCGCTCCACTCGCGACTGTCACTGTTTAGTCAGACACTGAAAATACGTTGGCAGAAGCTCGAGCGAGACGGATTCGCACCAGCCAACCTTTCCGATCTTTGTTCATCGTTCGCTCTCGATTTATTTCTCGCCCAACTATTTATACAATAACGACCAGCTATTTTCGGGGCAATGTAAAGATGGACTAGTGGGCAGGTTGTGCAAGTAAGGGAGAAATGGAATGACTAAAACTATCATTTTTAGTGTCTCGTTTTGAATTATTTATTGCTTTTAATATGTCTTATTATTTTAAGTTAGTGATTCGAGAAACACTATTTTAATTAATTAACAATATCATTTTACCTTCGACTATTTTATTTAGTAATCTATCATGGAGTAAACAAACAAGTTTGTTAGTATATAAGCGAAGCAGGTGTACTAGGTTAATAATAATTTAATTTATTGAATAATAAATTAAATAAATAGTTTGCAGCATCTATGAGTAATAAATATCGCAATATTTTGTGTCATACACGCAGGACAAAAAGGGTGTCATGTCGATTGTTTTACCGGTCTTCACCTCCTCCCTCCCCATTTCTCTTGCTTCGTCACCTGCACCTGAATATTTCATCCGATTCTGGGTCCGATTCTTATCGTGTTTCACGCGTTACCAGCGTGTTCTCCCTCGTGTAATTCAAAGTGGTGCGGTTGGGGCTTGCGATAGGAAAATTAATGACACTCTTCCGGATAGTGCTTGCTTTTCCTTAGATTAATTTAATTCGCCCTGTTAGATATCGATTTATTAGTCATTGGGTATTAATTATAATTGAATATTACTGGATATTTGTTTTGGTCGAAAAATTCATGTACAGTGATATTTTTGTTAATATTTACTTCATTTTAAAGAATGATATTTCATTTGTAATAGCCAAGTTTTTTTTTTCAAAAAAGTTTCCTCTTTAAATTTTATAATTTAATTACAATTTACTTACAGTATTTATTTACTGATAAGATGTACATTTACCGACTGTGTATGCGAATATAATAGTCGGACGGCGAAAGGGGTAAACAGAAAGTGCACCGGTCGTATCGGGAATCGCAAAGCATTGCGCCATCGTGCAATGACATGGGAGCGAGCGCCGGCTTACGTGTCCAGATTCCAAGAAATTCTACGAGATTTTCTCGGAGCCGAAGAAAGAGTCGTTATCGCATTCTCACTTGATCCGTTATCGCAACCTGTCGATATGCCATTCTTATCGGCGCACATGCTTCCGTCCTTTTTCCTTAAATCAGCAGCTCCCAACCTTCTGCATTCAACGCATGACTCATTGACATTCATTTTCGATATTAATAAATTATAGCACTATCGTGAAATTTGTAATGCTATCGCAATTTTTACTTGCACATTTGTTAACACTTGTTAGTGGTAAAATATGGTAATGAAGGAAAGCTTACAATATTTTTATAAGTATAATACAATACAATTGCAATAAATTTGAAATTAGTTCTTTGTCTTTGTCGGTATAACTTTGAAAATTAGTAAAAAGTAGGAAGTTATTTCACAAGCGAATTATTTTGTTTAATATAATTCAATTCAAATTCCTGCAATTCTAATTAATATATGCAATTGGTACAAATTATAACTGAATATCATAATTAATTAATACAACTTAATTAATACAGCAAATTAATAATCAGATTTAAAATTCAGATTTAGCGTAGATTCGACAAATTAACAAATTTGCCAAAACAGCCAAACAACCAAGATTTCGCAATCCGTGTCAAGTGCCTCCGCGAAGCCCACGTCAAGTGCATTAACACTCGCGAAGAAGTAGCATCCGTGACGGCAGCGCTAGCAATGATGGGCAAGTCGAAGTTGGGAAACGCTGACGCGCCCAATCAGGGTGACTAAACAGCGGCTATCGCGCGCGGCACCTGAGCGATAAGTTCCCGATAAAAAAAAAGAGCCCCGATAAACCGAGTAGCCAGCTAATCGGTGAATAACCAGAGCGTCTTCCCCTCGGACGCCGTCGTCAGTTGGTTTTATCTTCCTCCGATGGGAAAGAGAGCACTGAATTATTTAAAGCAACGGTGAAATATCGGTTATCGCGACGAGCGACAAACTGTTCCGCGTGTTTCCACGCCCTTCCAGGGAAATGGACTTTCAAATTGGTGGGAATCTTATGGCGATTTTGGAACTCGTGTTTGAGTGATTTCTCAATTTCTTACAGTTTTAATTCATTTCTTTCGAGTATAATATTTTCGTAAAGATGGAAAAAATTGTCAAATTAAATTTCGATAGAAATTAATTGAAAAATAGTAATATGCGATAACATCGCATTCTTCCCACTAAAAGGGAATAGCCCCACTCGATGTCATCCATCATCTCCAACAAATATCCTCCGGCTCGAGAAGCATAGATAATCATTTCATCATAAAGGGGTGCACAGGACACGCTTTTTCAATCTCGTACACCAAAGGCGCGATAGCCAATAACGAGAGAGAGAGAGAAATATAATAGATGAAATACAAGCCAATAGAAAGGGTGTCAAAAATCAAAGCGACGCAGGAAGGGTTTTCGAAAAAAAAACTCAATACGTTCGTAGGGGCGTTGCGGATGGCAAAAGGGGTGGTTCAGTCAGAAATTGGTGGACGGACAAGATGGATTTTAATCAAATTCTCACAAATTATAATACAAAATTAAATTAAATTATAACCCAAAATATAAAAGTTGGGGTGAAATGCATACAAAGTCAAAACAATAAACAATGTAACTATTTAAGTTATAAGTATGTCATAACTTGCATGACGCTTTGTATAAGCTTTGTATGCATTTCTGGACTTTAAGCCCGATTCTCACCCCTTTAAAATAAAATCAGACATCTAAAAAAATCTTTATCAAACGGTTTTTGGAGAAATGTCGTTGAAATCAAAGGTAGCTTCGTTCGTGAGTCATTCTAGAAAGGCTTTCGGTGCCAGCTCATACCGCTTCTCTATTCTCCCAGCTCCCTCGTTATCCCCTCGTCATTTTTAACCCCCTCTTTCCACCCCCTCCCGGACTCATTCTTTATCCGGACATCATCGAGGCATTGTGCCGATCGGCCCCGAAACGAATTAACCCGAATGCGGACACTGCACACTCCGCCGCAAATTCAAATTCGCCCCGCTCTTATTTTTTCTCTCTCTTTTTTTCTCCCGATCTTCCATCACAGGCGGGCATAATGGGACGCTTTGTGGAGTGCGGGCGTGCGCTTTGTGCTTGTGTTTTGTTGCAGTGGCTTTTGTGGAGTTTATTTTGAATGCTGGCTTTTAATATTTTTAGGGAAACGAGGGTGAAAAGAATATGCAAATAATCAAATGTTTTTTTGCTTTTTTTTTTAAAAAGAAATATTAGAGAAATGGGTTGGATTGTTTGAAATATTCTTGAGTTTTAATATTAATTCAGTGGTGTTTGGAATGCAAATTTCTTTTGATACGAAGAATACTGCTCCTCTGAGTATTCTCTGCATCGCACTGCTTCCCATTGGTCCGCAAACGGCTCTCGCGTTAATTCCAATTGATTGATCGGGCCGCGGAATTTTCCGAATCTTTTCCTCGGCTCGGGCAGCAAATCGCAGGGATTGCCAGTGCGTGCGATAACACCGTGTGTGTACAACGATGACCATTGTTTGACGAAGCGCGCGCGTCGTTACGTTTGTATAATCCGTGCGAGCGTGACTCACCGATGCATTAGGAGACGCAAAGCTTGATTCTATGAAAAATCGCGCCAGCCAATCCTCTTTATCGTTGTTACATCAATAAAGTTAGCTATATTTATCTATTTTTAGTTTTTAGATTCTAGATAAATCAACGCTCTTTTTTATCATTTTGCAATAAATTGTCCATTAATATTTTGATTTCTGTCATTCATAAATGGATTACATTTGATGGCACTCATGAAGTGGGTTACTCACAGGGAGATAAAAGAAACTCTTGGTAAATGTTAGTAAATATTTGATCCCTGATTTGCTAAGATAATGTTAAAGTCCTGTATTTGTTGAAATGAAAATGGGCGGTGTCATAGGACAATTTCCATCGCAATAATAGACTCATTGTATTATTATACAACTAAATTAGCTTCAGCCGCTATATAAAATTAAATAAAGAAAACTTTAAATTAAAAATGATTGACAAATACATTTTGGGTAAGAATACAAAAATAGCAAGCCTTATTATTTCGACACTGGTATTTCCATGATCAAAGTGGAAAACCTATTACGGCATGCATGCTCACTTATCTTTAATTGTTCAGCGTCATCTTCACTGACAGCTCCTTCTTGACCGAGCTGACCAGTAGCATACTACGAATTAGTACATATTAATTGAATTGAATACAATTATCCCAATTAATACACCATATTAATAAATGTTTCAAAATAACTAAACAACATGAGCCAGATTTTCCAATTTTAAATCTCACTTCGGTAACATCGCATACAATTAATTAATACAATTAATTAATGAATATTACAAACAACTTGGACCAGATTTGCCGGTTTAAATTCACACTTCGATGATAACAAACATTATTTCGGCAAAGGTATTTCCACGAGCGAAGCTGGAAAATCTATTACCGCACAACTGATCCCTTATCTTTAATTACTCAGCGTCATCTTCAATCACGATTTGTTCCTGGCTGAGCTGACAAGCGGGCCCATTGTTCGAGGCGAACTATAATGAAGACAGCAGCCTCACCGCGAGGTAGCACTTTGCTCTTCCAATAAAGATTCCTGCCGCGAACAAAAGGGAAACAGACATTACGTATGCCCGATGCGAGCTCCTCGTTAAGTGATTCATTCATGCTGGAATCCTTCGCGAGCTTGGCCTGTCATTGGAGCGATCTTCACCTGTGTCCCGAGTGTACACGTGTACTCTGTCTTGTACAAGAGGAATTTGTAACTGAGAAGCTTCTAACTTGAAGTCACAAACATCGAGTTTCGTGTTATGCGATGATTTAGAATGGTTTGTTTTGAAGGGCTTTTTATTGAATTCGTGGAGATTAAATGATTAATTTTACTTTTAATTTTTCTTGTTGTTGTCTTATTTGGTTCTAAAATCTTGATAAATCAAGAATTCCTAAAACAAAGAAAAACAGAAGAATTAATTTACCAAAATACATGATTGTTACTTGAATGCGAACAAAAATATATTGTGACGTCGCGATTGTGCGATATATAGTTTTAGATTAAAAACTAGTGCGGCGAACGGTGTTTGTTTGATTGACTGGCATATTGGTGGTGGAGTTTAAGGGGCGTCCGAGTGGATTGGTAAACAAAAGTGCGTGCGGATCATGCAAGTACGCTTTAATTCAGGGTCGCAGCGGCCTGGCCAGTGCTCTGACACACACCGAGTGAGTCATACTTCAACCGCATTGAGCATCGATATCAGCGATACTTTTATGTCTCGATAGCCCCTGACACCGGAGAGCGATTCTAGCTGGGCGCCAGTTGTCGCGCAAACTCACCGATACCCCGCGAAATTGCACGAATTCTGCCATTCGGCCACTTCGTCCTTTTTAATGATACAGCAAATTCTTGCTAAATATTCTTTTTCCTTGCCTCGAAATTGGAATTCATTTTATTATTAATATTCGTTACTGAAAATTTATTTAAGTACATTATTAGAATTCAATTTTTTTAACTATAATTTTAATACTCATTTAGTAATAATGATTGCTCAAGAAAATTTAAATGTTGCAACTATCTTTATTTTTCAAAAAATTATTTTTCTATTTCCTTAGCAAGCAGTCAGTGAAATTACAATTTAGTGAGAAATTTAAGCAATTTATTTATTGGATATAAAATGGAATAATGCGTCATAATCCAAGGATTCATTAAGACTGCTAACTTAGATTTCCCCTTAACCCATATTTGTTAAAGATACGACAATCAGAATTATCAGGAATTCAATAAAATACTTCCAAGGGCATTGCTCTGCAACTCAAAAGAAAAGCAAAGCTTTTGCGAAGTCCTGTTGACGCAAAGTATCATCGCTGTTGACTGGTGACTCGTAATCGATCGCATTATCGATGAACTTTATTCTCGCGGCGCGCGTCTTAATGAATCACAGCCGCGATCGCGAGCTAATCGATCTGTTTGAACTGGAAATCGCAACCTCTATTTACAGCCGAATTCCATGAAATTCTTATTATTTTTATGGAGTCATTGTTGAATGATAAAAGTCATTCATTCAAAAAACTGTTTGGCAATTTTTACTATAGTAAATTGGTTATTTTAATTTTTGTCTACCATTCGTTTTGTTAAGTTTACAAAATTTATGAAATTATAACAATTTTCTTCATTTTATACAAGTTACTTTAAAACTAGATTTACCAAACAATAAAAATTGCTTGAATCATATTTTATTATAAATTTCAGTTTTTCAATGATTTGACTTCCTACAATTTTTCTTTGCTCAAAAATTTATTTTTCTCTGGTAGAAGATCTCCTAATCAAACCCATGACGAATGTTACAATGATACATTCAATTTTTTTCCACGCACTGATTCATTTCTCTAGGTGACGAATTTGCCAGCACTTTCGTTTCGATCGCAAGATGATCCATTAGCGAGACAATGTTAATGACTAATGCCCGGAGTGCGATCCATGTCCAGATCGATGAGTAATGATTCGTGGAGGAGGGCATGGCACGACCAAATCGGAGTTTAATGACGCACTCTTTCAAATATGAAAGCGCCACCATTGTCTCACCTTTTCCGGGATTCTATATCATAGTGATTTCCCAAGCTGAATGTGCGTATGATGGCAACCGCGATTATAAGTCTTCTTTATTTTAATTGATGACGAATTATTGCAAAACTTAAACACTGATAATTGAAAATAGCTTTAATACAAACATTTCTGAAAACACCTATTTATTCGATCCTGTTGAAGTCAAACTTTCTTTAACTAATTTATAATGATTTTCTAACCCATCAATCTTAACATATCAAATTTTTTTATCGAAATCGTAACATCCACTTTACTATCAAAATTAAAAGTTTGCCATTCGCAGTTGCCAGTCGTATAAGAAACACACCTAAAATACACAGTTTTTAATCTGATTAATTAAAAAATCTAAAAATTAAAATTTAATATCTGCCTGCATAAATACCAATGATTAATGACAAATCTTCAGACGTCAGAAAAAAATCCAAGCAATTACCACTAAAAGTGTCATAACACGACACTAGCTTAACCATATGTACACAGAGATGGAATGCGTATAAGGAAGCGCCAGATGTTGGCTGGGATGACGCGAATCATCTTGGGTATCGGCCGGCTGGCGATGACAATATTGTGGGTCGGAGGAGTCCTTGGCGGGCGGCTGACGTTCTAGCGTAATCATAATAAACGCCGCTTCGCTCTAAGCGTTACTCACGCCAGCCTTGAAGGGATTTCCATTCCCCGGGCGCGAACTGAATCACTATCGACTCTGTGTTCCTGGTTACGATTAACCAGAGAGAGAGAGAGAGAGAGAGAGAGAGAAAGAGAGAGGGAAAATGTGTGTCTGATTCGAGATCCTTTCGATGTTGCTGCAGCTGACCGCGCGGGCTTCTCTGCCGCGGCCGTCATCAAGTCATCATTGCGCGTGCGGTCATCGAATGATGGAATGCGGGCGACCTGAAAGTCTTCTTCGCTGAGCTAACATTGGAATTAGCAACGGGCTCGAAATGATTTATTCGATATTGTTTTTTTTTATTTGTATATACAAATCGAGGATATTAAAAGATTTTTATTTGTTTTTGAGGTCATTTTATTTCATGATTTTTTTCCTGATTTTTATTGAAGTTATTGAATTGGGAAATAGAAGATTGAGAAGAATTTCTGGTTAATTAGAACTACTGGATGTAAATAATATAATTATCTTCTCTTTGTGGAACTAATTATATAATTACCTTTCTCGGTTTATAATTATCGCGCATACAGCAACATGTGTATGGTCGAATGGTATGAATCACTCTGTATATGTATAACACAAACAGCCACCATCGGATCGCGTTGAGTTACACCATAAAGTGTATGCTGCTGCTGGAAGGGTTGCGCAATTTCGTTGCCAGTATATTTTACACATCACGAAATGAGATAGGCAGTACTCGGTACTCGTGATTCATCATTCCGTGTCTCCGAAATGTATGTGGCTGCCCTTTTTCTGAACTTATAAAACAAATGTTGTGCTGCTTTATGCTGTAAACCGAATTTTGAAAGTCCAAAACGCATCAATTTTATAACATAGTTAAGTTTTTTGGCCGACAGTTGGCATCGCTATTTCTTAAATTATAAAAACTTTGTTCCATAAATCAAATTCGAAAATGTCAAAATGAAATATCATCATATTCGAACATACCAAAGTTTTTATATCACACTTAATTTTGACAACTAAAGATTAACATAGCCAGTTTTTTGAGGATATAAAAACTTATTGTGCCACGCTGTGCTGAGTAGGATTTACTTTATACCTAAAATAAATTTTGAAAATACAAACATTAGCAATTTTATGACAGAATTACATTTTTACGGCGAGCGTTGACACAGTCATTTCTTCAATTGCAAAATGCACTGATTCCATGGATAGATTGGCTCAGGAGATCGCGATGAAGGGAGAAGGGAGAGGCGGACATCGATGCTCCATGATTGAGCGTTACGATATCCGTTTCGGTCTATAAACGCTCCGGGATTGACACTACTTGCTAGAGCAGGCGTCTGCGTCTGACACGCTATTGCGATCAGTTGTCCATGATTGCACAATGACACGGATCGAAGTTACAATCTCCTAAAATTTTACACTCGGTTCTGTCTTGAAGAATATTTGTAGGCATTTCGAGAAATTCTCAGTGCTGAATGTTATCTTTGATTTCGAAAACAAAGACAACATTTAACTATCGAATGGATTCTTAGGAATTTATATAGCGATTTAAAGAATAAAAATTAAAGAATCATATGTTAATAACAACAATGCAAAGGAAAATTAATGAAATGCAAAAACCTTCTGCAACAAAATGGCATTCATTAATTTTTTGAAATGATAAATAATAGAAAGCAGACTATCCTCCAAAATTACACGATAATATTAAATATAGTCATAATTAAAATATTTCAAATTCATGAAAGATAATATATAAAATAAAATAAGCCATAAATTGAAAAACACTAATATCTCATACTCCGGTTATTTATGACCCAAAGAATCTTAAGTGTACAACGAAATGGAGGACCGTGGCAGGGTTAAAAGAGTCGACGAGGAGCACGGGTTTAAAGCGTCGGATACAGATCCATTGAATCGGAGGCGAGCTGAAAACCCCGGATAAGAGGCGAGCGGGCGTATCCTTGTGCCATTCAGTCCAATATCATCCCATTGAATTGTAGGGCACTCGAAATCAAAGAGGCTCCTTTGCCGGCCTCCGCCAGCTTCCTCCTTTCCACCCTGATCCGACCGGAGCTGCGCGCACCATCCGCTCGCGCTGGCTCCTCGCCAATTAAACGACGCAACAACAGAGGACGCACGGGGGACGCGCATTTCGTTGAGAAGGAAAATAAGGGTGGGTGGATTTTGTTCCCTTCAAGGAATAAGCGAGGCTATAAGGGAACGAGCTCCTCGTCCTTTAGTTCTCGTAATGCGCTTAGATAGGAGTGATGGCTAAGCCTTCCTTTCGAACTTGATTCTGATTCATTGCGCAATCCCCTTTCTTTAAATTCGAAGGGAAAATACTAGCTAATCTGAAGTACTGTTTAATTATGCGGCAATAAGAGTGCTGAAAGAGCTGTAAAAATAATTTTCTGCTTTTTACTAAAATCGTGTAACATAAGAATTTTGTTTGAACGTTGTTTTCAAAATGTTTATTAAATATTTCTTCATATATTGTTCACATATACGTTTTACTAATGACTAAAATCATTTAAAATACTACGAATTTCGCAAGAATTTCACGGGTCATTGAACGACGAGCTTTCGCAATTTTACAACTCGTCACTTTTTCCATCGTGTCCTTTGCGAGCTCAGACGTTCATAAAAAGAGCGTAAATCCTTCCCTTCCGAAAGGTGTTGCGCATGGTGCTGATTCATCTGTGCTCCAATTTTTTTGCCCGGCAAAAAAGAGTGCGGCACGTGCGCATAGTGTGGAGCAACGCGGAGTATGCGACGGTGGTGCGGCGGCGGCCGCTTCTTTTTGTTAGGTGCACTTTTTGCACCCGTGGAATGCTAAGTAAGTCAGTTGCCTTGACGCAGGAGTCCTTTGAAAGAATGCATAAACATCGTATAATGACACGTGGAAATAACATTCAACACCAAACCGTTTAGATTTGCCAAACAAATAAAATCGAATAATATATTATTTGATTTTTAATTGTACTACTAAAATATTTTAATTTACCTTACAACACCCTTCAAATTTCAAGTTCACTTAATTCCAACTCAACACGTTTCGATTTTAACTAATAAAAGTTCGTCGCTTTTCCCAAACAAATTCGCTTTTATTATTACTTGTTATCGCTATGATAAAAATAAGTATTTACATGTTTATATATCTGACACCACCAACACACGATTACATTTTACATAGTTCTATCGCGTCCCACTTCTGCCAGTGTGACAATGCAGGCCTAATTACCCAGTTAAAGCACACGTAAGATATTATCCAACGAGTAGTTCTAAGAAAAGTAGCTAGAAAAAACCAGCAACCCCAATTCGTGCTAAAGAAATCCAAAACCGCCCTAAAGGAAGGATTCTACCCTTGGCACGCGAGTCTAGGGCAGTTGGGGTATTAAATTTATGAGGGTTTGGACTAATTCTAAATAAGGTTATATTCTATTCTTGGATTGGTAGTAAAAATAGAAGACTTTCACAGTGACTTTTTTTACTATGCGTGTATTCATTAGAGGTTTATAACAACTATTATACATACAATATCTGTATTCTTATAATTATTAACAACAACTAATATTTCTTCTCTAACTTATATAATATTTTATTACAAGTACGAATTTATCAAAGATGTTATTTTTTAATATTTCCACTCTTTTATTCGAATGATCGTTTTCAATTTCCCTTTTTCTTTTCTTAAAATTCATATTTCTACGGTAGAAATTCATATACCTTAGTGTTTAATATTTCTGCTGTTAACAAAATCTTTAACCAAGCGACGATACAAGCGCTGCTCTAAATCTCCCCGAAACAGCAAAAAAGGGGCGCACATAATCCTGTCGGGTGTCCAACAGCGTCGGACGTTAACACAGGCCTTAAAAGCAGTGCGATAACTTGGCCAGTCTCGTGCTAGATCGTTGTCGAGTGGGAGACTCGAATAACAACGAGAACTTAAGTTCAGGATCACACATTTTCCCCTTTTTAAATTTTTTTAATGCATATTAAATTTAAACGTAGTCATATATACACTTTTATTAACAAAGACCAATAAACAATATTAAAAATGTAAGGGGTAGAGTAATATCAAAATAAATATAAATTAAAGATTGCAGGTATAACACGTGATAATAATCTTTTACTACTACAAAAGATATTCCATTACTTCTTCATCCCAGTAATTACTATTTATCTCAGTCACTACACTTTACACAGGAATTTCACGTGTCGAATGAACGCTCCAACTCTGCAACGCAGGAACTTGTAGGTTAAACGCTGCCGAAAAACTTCCACCTAGAAAGCATCGGTCTTAGAGAGGTGTTCGGAGTTAGGCAAGGGATCCAGTCGATCCATGCTCGAGCTTGCAGCTTATCGGTATCGCGCGACGTGTAAGCGACGTTAAGCGTTGCGTTCGGCGAGTATTTACCGTCGTCGTGTACGGCAAGGTCGTCATAGGACGCGTTGCGTGCCGGCGAAGTGCACGTTCGGATCGAGAAGCCCCGGCACGGGGAACTAGAAAGACAAGGAGCGCCCGATCCCAAGAAACATAAGAGCGACGCAGAGTAAGGCAGACCAGGCGAATTCAATACGAGCAACTGAGGAAGCGAGAGGGAAATAACAGAGTCCAATAAAGAGGGAGAGAGCACGCAAAACAAGACACGGGAGACGAACGGTGCGCGTGTACCGGCGTGTGAGAGTGTTGGTGGGCCGCCGAGAGGAGTCTACGTCACCGGGGCGCTCGGCCAATGGCGCGCCACTCGGATGACTCATGCGGCCGAGCCTCATGTAAACTCTCTCGTGCCGCTTAGCCAGCAGTCTCCCGCCAACAACCGAAAGGGCGAACGGCACTTTTGCTCGCCACGAGTACGCGTTCCCACACGAATCCGTAGTGTGATTCCAGTCCTGCTGCCAGTACAACTAAGGAAATCTCTATACGAGTTAGCAGCAACCAGACGACGAGAAGTTTTGGGAAATCGAGGACTCGCGTCTGCCACATTTGCGTAATCGTGCTGTCCGCTCGCAGGAGCGGAGAGACACGGAAGAGAATTGGTTAGCTGAGTTACTTGTTGGCCTAGTGCGAGAAGAAAATAGGCGCGTAGAGTGTCGGAAGATAGAAACGGGCGGACGAGAGTAGTGTCTGTGTCAAATGGTGAGGTGAGAGGAGCGCTGAGACGAAAGCGAGAGAGAACAGTGGAGGGTGTTTTGCGCGAGAGCAACATGAGGATCAAGAAGGAAGCGCCTTGCCTTGTGCTCAGGCTCATGCCGCTAGAGAACCTTGATACCTGGGGTAAGAAACTATCAATTGCTCTAGAAACCCCAAAATATAGACTATCTTTTAAAATATAAGTTCATACAACGTCGGCGACTTTTTCGACGTAAATTTCTTGTATTAAATTATAACAGATTTAGTGCTGGTTTTACATTGCTATAATTTGAAGGCATAAAAAACGTGGTTGCTAATAGCCTCGGAGTCGATGCGACCCATACTAACTTTAAACTTTGTATGAAAAGTTAGCTTAAATGCAAGTTCGTACAACGTTAACTTTGAGCGTCGATGTTTCAACACGGAAAATTCCTGAATCAAATTATAACAGGTTTGACGTTGGCGTTAATTGCTATAGTATCGTTAACTTTGAGTTTTGTATGAAGAGTTAACTTAAATGCAAGTTCATACAACGTTAACTTTCAATATTTTCGATTCGGCACATACAATTCCTATATTAAATTCTAGCACCAACGCAAGTTAATGCTAGCTTTGAGTTTTGTATGAAAAGGTACTTTTAAGATAGCCTAGAGTTAGTAAAGGTAGTTTATAATAGCTTAATACGTGCAACGACGATGGTATCACGTACATTACTATAACAAGTTTTTCATCATATACACGAACTAAATTTATACACAAATTACTTTAAACTACGACCTTTAATGAACACGTTATAAATTTTGCATAAAGCAATTTTGTATACTTCAAACAAATTAAAACTTAATTCAAACCCATATAAAAATCTTTGGACTAACTCAAACCAACACAGGTTCAGACCATTCAACAAAGAGTTATTTAAAAATGCAACTTTATACAACATCAGTTTAGAGCGTTATCTTCGACACTTAAAATTCTTAAATTACTATAGTTCGCTATAATTCAAAGCCATAAGAAAACTATTGTACCAACTCAAATCAACGCAAACTTCCGAGCATTGTACGAAGGAGAGTAGTTACCTTTACTAGTTTCGCCGGTCGGCGTGAACTGTAGCGCGCTTTAAGGTCGATTGGGAAATATGAGTGCGGAATGGCTGCACCAATTCCGCCGGAGTTAAGGCGGAGTATAAATATCTCGCCTTCAATGAGGTTAATTGTCACCGCGTTTACGTGAGCGCTTATCCCGCTGTCTCTCAATTGTGGAGCAGAGTGCCTCGCCGGGCATATAAATATGGGATCACATGCTTCTTGCCACACTGTCGGTGACTAACCCAGCGCGTGTTGCGTAGTCCGCCGGAATCATCGCCCACCGGCTTTCGTTGGCCCTTCTTACTATTGTCTTTCGTACTTTTTGCTGGCTCAGCGTGTGCGTTATACTTTACTACTACGCACAGTGACTCGTATTCGTATTCGGACGCCCTAGTGTTCGAGAGATTATTGTCTAATACGTTTGTAATAGCATTAATTGATTGATTGTTTGTTATACGACTCTTTTGTCTAATTGACTTTCCGAAATAATTCTTACAGTCGAATTGAAATAGTAGAATAAACTAGAAGAATGTTTATAATAGAATTATACTTGCGTTTGTAACTAAACCGAATGCAAATATTATGATTGCAAGTGAATTCAGCAGATTTTAATTACTAAATTAAACAACGCTATCATAACGAACTAGTTTTAATGGGCGTTTTTGGCGATTATTAATCACCTACTATTTATTTTTAATAATTATACAATTAAATCTGCAACAAGCAGATCAAATTATAGTGCACAGAGAAACACAGTGAACAGCTTGATGTCGTCGGCAGGAAGCTACGAAGAATCGACGAGGTGATCGCCGGCCAATTTAAAGTCCGTGAGAAAGTAGCTGGTGAGGATCGGCGCGATCGGCATGCGAGAGACGCGCGTTCTCCGTCGCTCTTGGAACGTTGCTCCCGATCTTAGTTTCCCCGTCGATCATTCTAATCGCTCGCAAGCTGCGAGGACAGCTTGGCCGCGCAGACCAGTGCGACCAGACGCTTTTTTGGCACGCATCGCCTCGCTCCCCCCCTTTCGAAGCGATCCAACGATGCGTCATCCCTACGCATATCGGCTATTTTTGGCCGCCCGTTCGGAGATTCGCCGCCGCCGCCACCGCTGTTCCCGAACGGGGTTACTCTGCTACGACGGGGGTTACTTGCTTCCCCGGTGTTGGTTTCCCTAATGGTTCGGGTCATTCTCTTCTTCGCGGTAGTTGGGAATGATTATTTTGATGATAGCCATTTTTGATGAGAGAAAGAAAGGGAGTTAATTGTGTTTATGATATTTCAAATTGATTTCTTTAGAATTGTTTTATTTAAACAATCATGATTACTTTGATGATCTTAATTAATCTATATTTTTTTCCTATCTAGTTACGAAATTTTAAAAATGTTTAATGATATTTTCTTTGCAAAGTCATTAATACAAATGAAAGTCCTTAAATTTCACTGGAATGTTAGAACTTATTTTCAACGACTAAATGAAAATTTCTGTCTTTTGAACCTCGCAACGCGGCCAAAGCTAGGAAAGCATTCCTCCATCCAGAATTAGAATTCCCCAGGTTTTCTGAATGACACTAGCACTCGCCGGTACGTCGTCCGATTGTCACTGGAATGGAATCCTTTCGCGATTAGTCACTTCGTTATTTCGGGTGCTAGTCATACGCGCATTACTCACTGCCGAGGTCCTCCTCTCGCCCGGAGCACGAAATTCTTTATCTTTTGGTATCCCGAGAGGGTTGGACGCCGGACACAAAAGACTCTTATTAAACTGAAACTAGCGCGAGTGTGTCCAGTGGTTTCCGGCGACTGCTTGAAACAGTCGCTGCTATGTAATTACAATCGGCCGGAAATGTATGTTTAAGTAAACTTGTGTTAATTTAATTCTATTTTAATTTGTAGTTGAGAGGTGATTTTTTAAACACACATAGATTCATTAGTTTATTTGAATTATAATGTAAAATATAAATGGATAAATATTAATGATTTATTCTTTCTTAAGAAAGACATATACTTCTTCAAGAAAATTTATTCTCATTCCGAAAGAAAAACTTTCTTCATTATAAACATTTGTATAAAAAATACTTGGGTTTGCAAATACTTGTTTTATCCACTGTATTTCTATGTAGCTTAGATCGATAGAGAGAAACGTGAGATGTAGAAAAGGAGTCTCGGCTAAGCCACAATCTCATTGCCGATGACTCAGTCGCCAGGCTGTATCGCTAGATATTTAAGCGTAATGCCCGAACGATGACTCGTTTCACGTTAATCTTTGGAACGCACGCATTTTTTCGAATCGACTCCGACTAAACTCGAAGCAAGGGAATTCGATGCGTGGCAAAGAGATCATCGATGCAACCAACTCCGTTCCTGAACTTTCACGGGAAATCTATGATTCATACCAGCTTACGTTCCTGCTTGGTAGTTCAGTCGCTCTTTATGAGTTGGTGAATCCATTGTTTTTCACGTGCTGGTATTTTGGGGGCGAGTTTGAGTCAGTGAAAATGATAAAACTGGAAATTCAAGTTGATTCAACAGATATTGTTGGATCTTGTTTTTGGGATGTGTTTGAGTCAGCAAAAATGATAAAGTTTGCGAATCACTCAAAGCATTGATTGATTCACATAAGTCATTAAAATGATTAACCTAAACAACAATGCCTTTAAATATTAAAACCCATTATTATTCAACAAGTGACACACAATTGCAAAACATAATCCCAATTAATAATTATTAAAATGATTCGACGAACTTTCGACAATTCCTCAAAACTCCATTTCTCTCTCAATCGATGCTCGTCCCAATTTCCATACGACCACGAATAACAACTTCGCGAGTGAAATCGCAGCTTTCATTTTCACACTCGCGCGTGACAAGTTTCCATTCTTCGCTCGCATCGACTGCGAATCATGAAAAAAAGAACTCGCTTTCACCCAAGCGCGCGTCTATGAAAATCCACCTTTACGATGATTCTCGACGAATTGTCGATCTTGTAACAACTCGAGTCATGTAAGTTCGGAATGCAGGAGGCTACGGTGGGATAGCCGCGTACCAATACCGCTACAGTGTAGAATGTGGGTCGGTTGATTTGGGTCGCTACAACAATCGCGTCACAACGGTGGCGAGGTCATTGACCCCGGTGTTCGCAGGTGCTGGAAAAATGCGAAATTACCTCTTCGTGAATCACTTCTCGGATGCTTGCGATTAATTTATGGTTACGAGATTGGTGTCCACGCAAATATAGACTTTCCTTTATTTCCTTTGCTTATTGCCAATGTACAGGCAGATTCAGTTTCTCGTACTGATTCATACATTGTTGCGTATAAGATAATTATAGTGTCAAAGAAAGATGTTCACTCGAAAGATGTCAATTGACATGTTGGATATTGGATAATAATAAATTATGTAATAATTGTGATAATACACAAACGTTTCGAAACATTTAAATCATCTTGTACAATAAATTTTTATGCGTCTTTATTAATTAAATAGTATTAATTTAAATGTACAATTAAAAATTATTATGACCCAGCCGAAGAAGTTGTAGCAACTTTTGTTGGGCAGATTACAAATCTTTTCTTCGTTATTGTAACACCAGCATAATTCAATCGGATCCCGCAGCTCTGAACACTGATTCCAAACCATCATTATCCGTCACTTAATGAGGATTTATGTCCCTTAAACTTGCCGGGATGGACACTTGATCCTACTTGGTTTTAACGTGCCCGTTGACTCGATTTGATGTTCGAGCTGTGAACCGCTCGAGTAATTATTACTTTGTGTGGCTGCTGATTTATCTTGTTAATACATTCACTGATTTTTCTTCATACACCTTTGATTGAAAGTGCTGCAACATATTTGATTTTTCAACAAGCACACGTATGTTTTATTATTCTGTTCGATGATTTAATTGTTTATACCATTTGAATTTTTTAATACTAATTTAAGTGCTATAAATAAAACTTTTTGTTGTTTTTCTTTTCGTGATTTGATGAGCAAAACATCGAATAACGAAAGCGAAGTGTTTCGGCATCGAATCAATCCTTGTTGGTTTCCTGTTTCCATTACTCTTGGCAGGCAACGTTGATAGAATCACGATTGAATAGATTTTTCGTGGAATTTGCATTCGCCGCACGAATGCCCCATTAATGTTTCATGGGTGGTTTCTTAAAATGTGTGGCGGATGCATAAAACATACGATGCAGAGTGAATTTTTCCTTATGGCGTCTTCCAGAATCAGTCAGTTTTATTCCACGTAAACAACCATGCAACGACGCGCTTAAAAATCATTTTAAAGATAAAATAGTTGTACTACTGTTTTATTGGATATAAACAACAATGTAACAACGTATTTAACAATTATTTTACACATGAAAGTGTTGCAACCCTGTTTTTATTTCATACAAGCAACAATGTAACAACGCACTTAAAACTTCATTTACACATAAAAGAGTTGCATTGCTCTTTCACAATATAATTGCCGTGTCAACTTAAACAGCTGCCGTTAAGTGGGGTACAAACTTGTCAAGTTGATTTATAAGTAGTTGAGTTGTTAAATATATGTATTTATATAATCAGTGATCCAAAGTGAAGGAAAGTCAAGATAAAATTCGCAATAAAAAAAAAAGGCCCTGCATAAAAGTCTCGTGCCGAATCATCGTTAATGGAAGTCGAAGCACTTTACGCGCACCAAGACCAAGCCATCAAACGCCATAAAGATTTACCTTGAAACCTGTCTCGAAAAAGAGCACCAAAAACCGTTACACACGCTGACGGCCGTTCTGGGAATGGCAACTCTTGAGTACAAAGTTTCCTTACGATAATGTCACCCGAACTTTCTTACTCACTTGCTCATTGTCGGGTTCTTTCTTCGAGATTTGTGTGCACTGTCGAACTTTAATTTACTCAAACTCGACTTAGAGTGGATAAATAAATTATTCGTACACACCTGTATTAAAAAAATTGAATTTAAAAATCTGCCTGAATGAATACTTTTTTTTATTCACTGTAGACAATAAAATAAAATAATGCAGCTTGTATTAATTAATTAAGTTTGTCGCCATATTAAAGAGGGAATATTAAGAACTTGAACAAAAGTAGGGCGAAAAGTAGCAGCTTGTGTTTCGCCAGACAAGTCAGCGATACGTAAACGGAGCGTCCGTCCGGTAGTTTCCTGGGGAACGCGTAACGCTATGAACTCGAATCCGGAAGAAGGAGGTTCCGTCGAGAACGGAAAAGGAAGTCCGAATCATCTTCAACCGGAATTTTATACAGGCACTGCCAAAAGAGCCACTTAAACAGTAAAACTTTTCTTATCCGAATTTTCTACTACTTGAACATTCCAAAAGCATAAAGATAAAAAATTGTTACAGTAAAACTTTCAAACAAATTAAGACATTTTTGTCAAATTATAAGAATTTCATGAACAATTGAATTCCTAAAATTCCTTCGAAAAAACTATCCATTACAACTAACAACAATACAAAATATTGTTGTCTAAATAGAAATACATTTTCTCGATCAAATTTGCTCCACAACAGAAAGTATATTTCCCAATTACAAATAATACAAAAAACTAATAAAAAAGAACAAAGCATCGAAGTAGACACTCGACAATTTTCGGGCCACCCTGTAGGCGCGGGGTTGCTGGCCGTGGCTCGGCAGTAGCCGAGAAGACAGAGAGTCGTAGTAGAGTAGAGCAGAAGCGAAGGAAGTTCCTTGGCGAGAAGGCGAGCGAAGGGGGAGCGTCGGTGGCTCACGCAGAGAGAGAGAGGAAAGTGAGTCATCGTTGAGCCAAGCCGGCATCAGCAGAACAGCAGAACAGCAGCAGCAGCAGGCCTGGCTCGCCAGCGTTGCAGGTCAGGAGAGGAAGACACTTTTAGCCCACATTTCTTCCTTGCTGCTCTCTCGCACGTCTTTCGTCCCTCTCGTCTCAACCTCAACCCAATTTTTTTTTTCTTTCACCCTGCGAGTTTATTCCCGGGTTTCTCTACGCTCCTCTCTATCTCTTTCGTTCGTTCTTTCTCTGGCTGTGTTGCTCCTCGAAATTCTCACCCTCCTCGTTGTTGGTGCTCTCGGCAGCATGCTGCTGCTGCTCTGCTGCCCACGCAAGGTGTCATAATTACCTGTCAGGTGGGAAGAGTTCGAAAAATGCGAGCCTCTCGAATGATCACTCGGTAATTTCTATTGGTTCTCTGTTGGTTGGCATTAAGATAAAACGTTTATACGAATGCGAAAATTATATTAATGCTGTCTTGTAATATACAAGAAACTGAAATACCGAAAGTAGATTTTTTGTACTCTTGCTTGCAAGTTTAAAAAGAGGAGACTTTAGAAATATTGAAATAAGACACATTGTAAGAAAAACACTGTAAATTTAATTATTTGAAATATTGTAATATTACCGTGCGGAATGTGAGGTTTTTTTATTCACTTCTCTCTTCGTTCTTCTTCGAAATTCTCACCCTCCTTGTTGGTGCTCGACAGCATGCTGCTGCTGCTACCCACGCAAGGTGTCATAATTGGCTGTCAGGTGGGAAGGGTTCGAAAACCGGGAGGCTTTCGAGCGATTACTCAGCGATTCGTGTCTTGGAATTTTAGTTAGTGCGATTTTTCACTGACTTCCAAACCGAGGTTCTCAATTCATCGTCCTCTTTTATGTTTTATACACTCAAAGAAAAATGAGTGTTTAAATTTGACCTTAATAAAATCGTTGGAAACTACGCTTCATAAATAAAAAACATATAATACAAATAATATAAATAAATATTTACATCGGTATGACACACTCGATTTCTCGCAAACGTTCCATCGCAATACAACTGCCGGCGAACATTCACTCCGATAACAGTATTTATCTTGCAATGCATTGCTAATCTATGTTATTATTGATCTTTTTTAAGATCAGTTGCTTTGTCTCGCTTGATATCAAACATCACGTATTAAAGAAAGCGACATACTCTCAGTTACTGACGATTATCCACAGTTGTAATTGCAAAGCTATTCTCCTCGGACTCGCACGAAATTGTTAGTTCGTTATCTTCATAAGAATGAGAAGTATTTGTTATCTCACCTGGAACGTGAGAACAATAAAAAACTCAAGGATGTATACTTCGATGGAAACTAAACTGTCGAAGAGAGTGTTGCACCTTGTTTAAATGATGTTCGCGAGATATAAATTAGTGCGTTTGTTTTTTTGCGTCTCCTTGGTATTTCGATAGCACAATGAAGATCTAATTAAGAAATCCAATTAAGAAATTCATTCACTCCGTGATCGTGTGAAATCCACGTGACTCCCTCATCTTCTCACTCTTGACTCCGTCTTAAAGCTCGAAGACTTTCAAGGCGGCTCCTCGGAGAATTTATGATATGTAAAAGCAGCCGGTTGTGGGGCTTCGCCACGGCGGCGTGCTTACTTGAAAATCACTGTACTTTGAGGGGTTTCCAAGCGACCCTCGATGGATTGCCGATTTCTCGCCCAATAATAGCCATGGTGCCCCAATTTCGTATGTTTCGTAATTCGTGGTTTTCGATCCACTTCAATTAATAATCTGTAAACGTCAGATTTATATACATTCATAATTTATTTAATTTCTTATTTGCATTTCATTTTCTTGCATTTTTTTTTGAAAGAATAATTATCGTATTCTGCGACAAAACCCACCGTGCGATAAAATCCCATCTTTTTTATCGGAAAACACACACAAGACCGACATCGGTGGAAGTACCATGTTGCGGAGAACAGAAATTCCATTCTCTCTTCGTGTTCTTCCCAGGAAGAACACAATGCCGTGATTCATTCTTGCGGATTTTGCCTTTGCCGTTCGTAGTACTCTCTGTGTACGCCGAGATATATGCGAGCTTATAAATCCTTCGAGATGCAGGTTCGCCACACTTCCGCGAAGAATAAATTTCCGCTCGCAAAGGCGCCGATCCTGACACCGCATCGATTCGTCACTGAAATATTGTAATTCTACTTTTCCGTGATTATAATTTATATGCAATCGATTTGCATCGATAATCCCGTGTATGCGGCGGATGGATAATCGATTCATCAATAAAATATTGTAATTATATTATAACTAGCTGTCCAACATCTCTTAATTTACATCAATGTAATTTAAAAGATAATTCTACACAAATTATTAAATTAATTTCCCTAGAAAACAATTTTCTTTTACAAGAAAATTAATTCTAAAAACACTTTATATAAATCTGACATAGTTAAACGAATTAAATTAACAAAATCTTCCCTATCTTGTGTTACAGGTGGACATAAAGAATTCCACAGGCGGCACAGGGAGCTCTGCGAGGACACGTTGCTGCCACCAAGCGGCGCTGGTCCATCGGCAGTGAGCGGTTGTCCGAGTCCAGGTCCGGGTTGTCCGGTGCTGAGTCTTTCGGGTCCACCGACGCCTCAACCGGCAGACATTGACAGCCATCCGGCGTCTCAAGTTCTGCCTTTCCTCTACCTCGGTAACGGCAGAGACGCCGCCGACCTTCAACTCCTGAGGGCGCTCGGCGCCACGCGCGTCCTTAACGTCACCTCCCAGCTGCCCGGGTATCACGAGGCGCGCGGTATCACCTACAGGCAGATACCAGCCTCCGATTCCGGACATCAGAACCTCAAGCAGTACTTCGAGGAGGCCTTCGACTTTATCGGTGAGCACTCTTAACTAGTTTTTAAATAACTCTCAATAACAGATTCATGATTTATCGGATTTTTATTTATTGTATGTTTATCGAACGATATGATGTATGTTTGTTGTAGAAAATAGCGTTAAAGTAATTTGTACACATTGTATTAATTAAATATAAAACAAATATAAATCAACTTCGAACATAAGTAACACTAAAATATTTCTAATACTAATACACCGTCTCTAAAACGGTTGATACACAGCGTGTACACATAAGATGGAAATTATTTTGTACTTTTTATCTGAAGCTATTTTTGGAAGGCGATAGCGCGCTTAATCGGGCTGAGCCGAAGACGACGCGGCCTTCAAGAAAGATCGCCTCAAATTTGATTACGCCGAGATTGTCTTGGTCGATTTAATCTGCTTCGGGAGTTTCGTGTCTTCACGCTGGTTTAATCAGAATTTCACGGGCATTCTTAATCAACGGATGCATTAAAATGGAATGCTTCATTAGAATTGAAATAATAATTATTTATAACAATAGAGCATTCGGTAACACATTAACTTTCTCTCATTTCAAGCTACGATTAATCAAATTACAAATTATACAATCGGCGTTAACACGTCAACAAAATGAAACACGTGTACCAGTTAATGGCACTCGAGTCGGACCATTCGCGGGAATCATTACTAATACACGCGTCACACGAAGAAGGGAATTCCCGGACAGACTAATCCCAGCGAGTGTTTGCGCACTGGCAGCCTTTAATTACACAGCCGGGAAATTAGAACTCTCTGGGGCGCCGAGAGGAGTGTTTGACCCTTCTAGTGCGAAGGGGATGAAATGGCCCGGACACGAAAGGGTTTCGCCCTCGGCGTTAGAAACTGGTGTCTCAGTCACCGGTGTTTACCTAACGGTTCGCTCGTGTTCAAAAGGTACTGGCTTCGTTAGTTACCGTTTGAATTCGGCTTCTGTTAATTTGTCAGGTTTCTATTAAGAAACAAGTTCCGAAGAAGTATTATAAAAATGTTTTAGACTTCCTACTAATCAAGAATCATTAATATAGTTATGACTAGTCAAACTAGTTATTATTTTAGTTACAATTATTTAATTTAAAATCTCAAAACACTTCCATTGAATTTGATTTCGTTATATAGTTTTTGTATATAAAAGTATATAATAATAAATATTAAATATATTTATTATATATATATATATAAGTTATGAAGTCAAGTCACTTATTTATTTCAAATGTGTAATACGTCGATATTGGCAATGTTATACGATGGTTGGCACAATTGATGATTGGTGGGAAGGGGTATCAGAGATATCGCGATCAAATCACCGTGAGAGCAGAGAACGAGAGTCGTCGACAAAGAGACGTTGGCCTCCTGGCCAGCCGATGAGTAATTCTTTCGGCTGACTGACTGACATGGGTGTGTCCTATAATGATCATCATTGCTCTCGCCTGTGCCGTCCTACACGGATGTACACAAATGAATCCACATAATTTTCAATACCAAACACAGTTTTCTTTATATTCGCTGAAATAATAATTGATGAAAAAATTATCAAAGTAACCAGAAACATATTCTTCCACTGCTTTGAAGATCACTCGTTTAGTAGTATAATGTGGAATATTGGGAACTCAGGGTTGAATCCAGTCTAATTTTGCGAGGCTCGAAGGGGCCTCTCGATTGGCACTCGCAACATTTCTAAAAGTCCCCATTGTTACGGCATTGTAAGGAGAGAAGGCTCCTCTCATCCCAGGGGTTTCTTAACGGTCGAGATATATAAAGCACCCTTGATTTTCCTTCCTGGGAATGGAAAGGCTCTCCTTCTCCCTTTGTCATCGGTGCTTGGCTACCTTCTTCTCACGCCAAGTCTCCCCCCACCCTGCCAGATCGAAAACGGCGCAGCCTCCAAACCCGCTCCTTTTTCTTTTTTTCCCCTCCTTTTTGTGTTACGTGAAGCCCTGTTCCGCTTCCCTTTCAATCGCCACTGTTGGCAATACGTTGCTATAAATAGGATAATTATAAATTATAATCGTGGAGAAAAGTAAGTGGATAAATAGTAGGAATTGTTGTACACAACAAGTTTGCAGATAAACTAATAAATTAATAAGTTTCACTTATGTTTTCTAGTTTAAAATGACTAAAACTCACATTTTCCATAATAAATGAATTTCAACGTCTGCTGGAAACGGTAACAAGAGCATAATGAGTTATAAACTCGCTTTATCAGTCGACAATAACAATTGCGCTGAAAGGAGCGGCGTGCGTGAATCATGCATTGGCCAGAATAATGCGATTAACTCGACATCTCGTCTTCCTAATGGATCCCGGACATGTTGTGTTAAGGGGATGCTAAGTACGCTTATCTAATAACGCTCGATCCCCCTCGGTTCCATATCGAGTTACTCCGCCAGTTATTACATGCGCCAAGACGTTCCCTATTGCGACCATACTCGGCAAATGAAATCGTTTACAAGCAGAAGTTCAATTATCAAACTAATCCGGTGACATGTTAAAATAAATAATATTTTAATAATGGTAAAGTTACTTTCTTATGAGATTTGATTTAAATTCAATTGATAAGATAAAAAGATTGTTGATTAACAGGAATTAATTTAAACCATTTTTTCTAATTATATTGCATACAATAGAATATTAACATAATGTTATATATGATTCACTGCGAATGCACAATATAGTGTTTGAAAAATATTCAACTATACATTATATTATACATTCATATTATAAAGTGTTTAAATAGAAATAAAAATAAAAATACTGCTTGTGTGGCAATACTTTTCTTTACCCGCTGTAGTTCTAACAACACAATGTTCAGATCGCAGTGATTTCGGCAGAAAGACGTTCCATTGTATTTAACGTCGACGAAGTTTCGTCCCAGTGAACGCAAAGGGGGAAAGAGTAGGGCATGCGAGAGTGGCACGTTCGCATCGGCAGTTTGACGGTTGGCCAGGTACAGCATTCCACCAGTTGCACACTTGATCGTGGAGAGGGTTCCCCTTCAGCCGGTGCGCACCCTTGCGAACACTGCCGTACACACACCGACGCAGTTAAATAGCACGATATTTTCCCTCTCGCTTTCTCTCACTCTATTGTTTGGTTCTTCGGTATAACTTTAGAAATAAATGTTGAAAAATATTTGAAAGTATGTTGATGCTGAGAAATATAATAGAAATATTGTATTTAAAAAATATATAAACTTATTAACTCAAAAAGCACGATATTATCATCACTGTGAATGAATAAATAAACATCGAAGAATATTTGCAAACAAAAATCCCGATATGAGATTCAAATGAATACACAAACATTAATTGTTATAAAACTGTAGGAAATCGAATCATAACAAAGGAGACATAACAGTTTCCTCTTCCTTCGTACTTTATTCGCACCCTTGCGACAACTGTCGTACACAAACCCATTTAAATAGCACGATATCTCCCCTCTCGCTTTCTCTCTTCCCGTCGTCTTCAGCGGAGCGAAGAGGGCAAACAAAGAGAAAGAGAGAGCGAGAAAGGGAGAGAAGCGTGTATGGGAATGGAAGAGAGAGGGATGCTTGGCATCGCCGAGGGGATTCACGCATATGTGGAAGTGGCTGTGACTCATGGCTTTCATGAATGGAAGCCTTGGCTGCGCTGGCTCTCCTAGAGGAGAGTGCGACAGAGCAGCGGCGCACAGTGAATGGTCCACACCGGAAACGGCTGGTTACACCCTGTTTCCGTTACGCGTAATGCGAGCGAGCCAGCCTGTCTGGCGAGCGTGCATCTGGGTCCACGGGGAAAAAGCGCGCCGGATGTTACGATCTTGCAGTAATTATGGCTGCGCGCTCCTGATCCACTTGCCTCCTCCGACGTCTCCCTTAACTCACCCGCGCCAACGCCAGCTTGTTTGGATAGGTCACTGACTAGCGGTACTTTGCTGCTCTGCCCTCGCGTCATCCCGAAATTCCAGTAGCTTCTGCGTGAATCTGTGTCACTGTGTAATTGAAATGATGTTTGGTATTTATATGGATTTTTCATATAAATGCATGCTTTATGACATGTTTTATTATAAGTGTATCAGATTTTATTCTATTCTTAATTGTAACTTTGAGTTTTAATTGTGATGAAGCAGTGGGTAATAAATCGTAAATTAGATCGTAAATTAGAAATTATGTTACATTTATAAAGAAAGATGCAAATAGGTTATTGTTCTAATTTTGTAATACTATAACCAATCACAACACAGCAATAGCAACCAAAGAGATTTGGCTCTAGTTTCATTATTTCTATATTTCTCATTTTTATTATTAATATTCACGTTCTTATTTTTTAAATAAATGAAAACCAGGATGAAAGCAAGTAAAACTGTTCCATCATCGAAACCAGTAGGGATGATTGTAGTCGTCGAACAAGCCCAAGGCAAAGAGACAGCCGGGCCAGTCGATGCGCATAATACACACACACACACTCTTTCATCCTGGCGTGCGTGCGAGAAACGCTCGCGCGCACTTGCGCCAGCGAGGCCCGGCATCTGCTATGAGTCATTGGCTGACGAATGGCCTGGCCAGAGCGCAGAAGAGAGCCGCCGCGAGGGGTGGAACGCGCCCGAAAGAATTGGACGCCGAGAGGGTTCGCATAGTGAAAGGACAACGCGATGCGGAATTAAAATGACAAGCGCGACGCGCTTCAACTTTTTTTTTTCAGTCCCTGAAGGACGCTTGATGACAAATATTGTTCCGTCGTAAAGCAACACGCGTGAAATCATTATGTGGATAATAATAAAATTGAGCATTTTCAATGGGAAAGTACAGATATAAAAAAAGGTGTCTGACACACATATTTCTCAGTTCATTTCTACTTCATGTAAAATCTCTTTTTTTCAAAAAGATCATTTTCAAAACTGTATAAAAACCAGTAGAAGGATAGAAACAATTCGGGGTCAACGCAATTTGAATCGGTGCGCATCTGTGTGTGTGCGCTACACGTGTGCCAGCATGTGCGGGGGAATTACGTGTCCAGCCGGAACACCTGTCGCGCGCTCGTAAAAACGGTACACCGGATTTCGGGCAATCGGGGAGGAGGAGGAGGTACTTGTTGCCTTCCTCGCCGACTGCTTCCCGATTGACTCGTTAACTTCGCCGCTACCGGTGCAACCGTTTGCCGTTCCTTCACCCTCCCCCTTTTTTTTATATATTTTTTTTATAGCCGCCTTTCGAGCGGTAAATGTCGAAATTACACGACTCCGGAATTTCGAAAGGACAACTTAAAGTGTAGTTGAGACTGTTTATTATTTTATTGTGGAATGGATTTGCTGGGCGCAATAATATTTATAATTCCAATTTCGGTGGAACCTTCGTGTTACTTGATTAATCGCGTCCACTAATATGCAATGAAAGAAATTCTATTATTGTTTGTTTGTTGATAATGAAACTCAATGCATCTCAGTCTTCATTACGCCTTTAATCGACTGATGCGAGAGCAGTTTCGCGATACAAATTGATTGCGCAATACTGTCACATAACATTAACAGAGTGTGTGCCGCTGTTATTACGAATCATTACGTAAAAACGGAATAGCGCAATGTGCATACGCGCAATTGCGTAAATATATAGTTAAGTACTGGGGAAGCACACGCTCCGGGTAATTTTTTCTACAAAGTGATACTAAGAAACAGTATTAATTAATCGTTTCCCGAGAGAATTAACTACTTACTCGAATCATCGTTAGTTGCAAGTATAAATATGTTCTTACTTGCGTCTATTGTTAGTATTATCGGTATAATATAACATATAATGTTATAATAATATCTAATCATTATTATAATAAACATCTTTTAACAATGTATAGCAATAATGGATTTAAATTCGTTGAACCATTTTCAATTTTTTTCACAAGTAAATAGAAATAACTGGGAAGAATAAATAGTAGGAATTATAGTAATTCTAATTTTATATAGAATAACAATTTCCTTACTTTCAATATTTATTAAATTCACCGCGGATATTAAATTAAAATAACGCGTGGAATCATTTCGAAAACCAACGACCCTGAACCATCCCATGCAGTCCATTAACACATGCGTTATTATTAACACTTATCGCCCTCCTCCATTGACAGTTATCGCAAGTTTATTAACACTTATCGGCGATGCGTCACACGTGGACTGCGGGATCGCACGATTTCCCGGCCGGCGATAATCGCACCGCTTTCCGCCTTTTCCCTCGCCGAGCGAAGAAAATCCGCTGGACTAGCCGGCTTTTATCTTGGCTGCGTTGCAAGCGAGCTCCACGTGCGTTTTTACGATATATATATTCTTTGCGATCTCAGATTGAATTCGTGGAACTCGTGGAAGGCAGAGTTATCTTTATAATTGGTTGAATAATAAAATAGATTTTAATATATTTCGTATGGATGTTGTTAGCAATGATTTAATTTAAACAGTAACAAGTTCTAATGATTATAACTCGACAGCCGTTTCTTTTGATGTTCTTTCGAAAAAGTATACTTATAAACAATTATAAGTACCTTTTTTCATTCACTGTATTTTATAATCATTATACTGCAAAACAACTGGTATTTAGTTAATAACATATTACAAGCTACGTCAGATCCAACATTAATAATAGTAAACACAACAAGAACAAACATAGCGCGCAAAAGAAACGCGATCGAGTCGCCTTTTTTTCTTTTCTTAAGCAACGCTGGAAGTCCTCGTGCGTCGCAAGTAGTCTGCAGTTCATACGGGCGCACCATGACTCACTGGCGATACGATAGCGTCCCCCATATTACGTAACCGAATCGGCTGTTTGGGTTACACGACTGGTCGGTTTGCCCGAGCGTTTACGACGCGCCGTCATCCCAACGTTCCGGCGATGATCCGCGTCCGTAAATCGCCACCCCGAACAGTCATGCATCATCCCCCAAGTTCTATTAACACTCGACTGCGCCCCCAATGCGTCGACAATGATCTCCTATTCAGTCTGTGTTAAAGCCTGTGGGCATTGTTGGTTGCGGAAATCATCCGCTTTTTGATTCAATCGTTTTCATGCGAGTAATGAATTAAAGTGTGTGAATGTATAGCTTGAATTTTATTCTCTTTTAATCCGCTGTGTTATTATTGAAACATTCTGTAGAAGAAATAAATATTGCAATGTTTTCTAGTTTATATTTCGTTTGGATTTAAGATAAATATTGCAATATTTATGATCTATAAAAATATCCAATAAAATATCATTAATATCAACATAAGAAGTGTAACATTTAATTAACATGAATCTTGTATCATTCTTGTTACAGAGGAAGCCCGAAAAGCCGGAAGCAGCGTACTGGTGCACTGTCAAGCGGGAGTATCTCGCAGCGCGACGATCGCGATCGCATACATCATGCGGCACAAAGGTCTATCGATGGTGGAAGCGTACAAGCTGGTGAAAAATGCTCGGCCAATCATCAGCCCGAACCTAAACTTTATGGGTCAGCTGCTGGAGCTGGAGCAAGGCCTGAGGGCGTCGGGTGGCGTCGCGGCGGCGCCCGAGGAGCCGAAAGGCTGCCATCAGTGCCGCTGGAGTCACCAGCAGAACACCGAGGAAGTCACCCCCGGCTGCAGCGTCTGAGGAAATCAGAATGTTCGAGCCAGCAGCGTCGCAAGCGTCGTCCACGAAGCACGAAGACGTCGCCCGGCCTGCGAGAAGCGCAGGGAAAAACACGCAACAACGCATCGAGGAGCGGCCAGCCGCCGCTGAGAGAACTCTACATATCCTAGTAACAGGCCCCGTCCACATCCGGCACTCACTGCCATTGCCGATGTCGTCACAGTCATTGTCATTGCGATTCGTTTGCTCTAATTCTATCGCGAGCGTTCGTTCCAACTATGTGGGTCAGTGTAAAGGCTAAAGATTTGTTTCTATATGTGGATATTGAATGTAATATGGCAGACGCGACAACTATTCTTTACAGTAGAATCCTTGCTGTTTAAACACTCTGTTATATCATTTTATTCAGCACCTCCAATGCTATGTTCAATGTCTGTAAATATAAACAAACCTTAAGCTACTGTTACACTATGAATTTCTTTCTGTCAACTGTGGTTGAAAAGCATAGTGTAACAGGAACTTTAAGGCTTAAAATGAGCATGCTCGAATGTGGACGAGATCTGCTCCTCCTCCAGGCTCCCGGGCGTCGTCGGCCTGGAAGAGTTTCAGCGAGAGCGCGCAATCACGTTTTGCTGTCACGTGTGCCTTGGCGGATCGCTGCCCATTGGGAAAGCCTGATTCAATCGACGGCTCGCATACGTCTGCGACTAACTTATTTTGCGCGTGTAAAGCTGAGTGTCCAATTGAGAGGAAGAATCTTGACAATGATATGTTACTGTACGCGCACCGAAGAGTTCGGACAGGTGCTACACGTTGACAAGTATCACTTGATTTTACTCCCAAATGGATACTTAGTTTAGAGAGACCAAGAGAAGCAGAGAAAGAGAAGAATCCGAGCGCACAGGAGTCTCATGTCGCTGGAGAAAGAAAGAGTGAGAAAGAGAGGGGATGTCGGGTGTGTATCGGATACACACAACGAGATCGAACTGATCGTCGTGATTGTCGGGAGTCCACAAGTCTCTATTCGATGTTGCTCGCGTTTACTGTTTTTGCATTGAGAGCCTCTGCGGTTGTCGTTGTCAATGGTTATACAGAGTCGAGTTTTATTTTTTATTTATTATTTATCGACCGGAGGCCCGTGTATCAATCACACATCTTTTACCGGCTCAGGGACTGCAAGGCCATTTTTAGTGGAAATTGTCGCATCTTTCAGTTTTAATTTCGATCTTGGCGGATATTCGTCGAAAGAGAGAGAGAGAGAGAGAAAGAGAAAGGATGATGAAGGGTTTTCGTTTGGCGAGGCGTTGCGCGATCAAGTTCTTCCCCGATCCGGCGATGCGAGCCGCATCCTTACGGGTTTATACATAAATATATCGTATTTATTTTCGTGCAAGAACGTTCAACGCAAGGACTCGTTCGATCGTCGAGATTGCTTGTACTTACGTGACAGTGTTCCCCAATACCTTCGGTACAAAGCTCTGTAATGTACAACAGGTGCGTCAACACACCCGTTTCGTTTTCGTCAATGGTGCTCTTCTGTGTCTCTGCATCACCGCACGTTCATCATGGCATCACGATTATCGCCATTTCCGCACTATCATTGATCAGTGTTCATGATTAATACCAATCGGGTGTCTTACTTCTACGGATTCATTGTAATTGACCAGTCAAGGAAGAACTGTTCGTTCACGAATGATCGCACGCGAGTCTAGATTTTCGTTTACAATGGAACACGCTACGTTTTATACACGCCACAACAACAATCTGTGAGAGAAGTTTCGACGGTTTCACGAATGCGGAAGTCGCAGTTGCTTTGCGACCGGAAGCCGAGAGTACACGCGTATTGCGAGCGACTGGAAGGAAAAGCGGGATGCATGTATCAATCGAAAGCAAGAGAAAGAGAGAGGGAATCACTATTACCGGATCAACGTTTGCGTTTTGCGTTTGTCTACTTGTAATTGTATTCGTATACCTACCATTACACGGATAGCGAAGTGGTTTATATTTGATAAAATAATATATCGTTAATACTGAGTATAGGCTTAGTGGTTAAGCTCTACCGTAGCACTTAAGGATCTGGTTGGGGCAGCAACCACTCGTGATCTAGTCGTCTATTTGGGATAATAATAATAGCGCGCGGCGAACTACCGAGCGGATGTGGAAAACAACGAAAGAAGGGAGGACAGTTCATGTCGGGAGATTAAAGTCATCGAGTTACTCCAAGTGACGAGAGGCAAGTGTCGAAAGGATTCCACAAGTAGACCTAACGAAATCCTGTACATAACGCAAATCGTACGAGAATCCTGAAGCCATTTGTCTCCGCTGGGAAATTTCTATCGAGGAATGCTACGTTACAAGGAAATCTCTCGATGTATCTTGGCGATAGGATCGTCCCGAGCGAACAGAGCGACGGCCTAGAAGACACCGTTGAACAAAGTCAGCGGAGGAACACTGTATTACGAATGACAATCGCGTTTACGCCGAGAACCTCTCGAGCAGCTGTAACAGAGAATTGCCTATCGATGCCTTTCCGAAGCTACACACCGAGCTCTAGCCATTGACAATAAAGCGTTGAGACGCGTTGCGTCTCATCTACGCGCGAAGCGAGTCCGAGGATAGCGAAACCAACTCCAAGTTCCTTCGTTTTCGTCTCAAAGCAACTCTCTTTCTCGAACGAGAGAAAAACGGTACATATCAGATTAACGTCGCCTTTTACCGGGGAATCTTGGAATTCCCCGCTGCGGTTCTTAGGAGGAAGAAAAATGACGAAGACGCAGGCCCGCGCGTGGCCACCTGCTGCACCCCTGTCACGCGGGTGCAGACACCTGTAAAAAGCACCGTCGCCTAGACACCTGTAAATAACAAAAATGGAGCGGGAGAAGAGTTCGAGAACTGCGTGAAGTGAGCGGGCAGTTTACTGCCCGAGCGAAACGCCAGGCGAGAACCACGATAGTTGTACCTGTTGTGTCGGAAGGATGTAGAGTAACCGGAACAGTACACAGTCCTCAGAAATGCAGGAAAGAAACTGAAATGTATTCTTGGTTGATTCGCAGATATCGGACATAGATGTCAAAGTAAATGACACATACTATTGATCTTGTAAAATTTAAGTGAAATACAACAAGTTTATTTGTACCGAAGCACGATGAACTCAATCTTTTGCCCAAACTTCTTCTTTTTTAGAAATTACTAATCACCAGTAAATCGATCCTTATTAATAACAAGATTTAATATATCACCTTGTATCTAGTCTAATTTTTCTCAAGGATTCCAATTTCAGTTCTGAACGTGAAACGCAGGACTACTCTTCCGGTTATTTTACGTGTTTAGTGTTTATCGGTTCGCGGAGCGGAATTTCGTTAGTAAAACGTATGATTGTTTCGTTCCGATTAATTATAAATGGTATTCAAGCCGGGTGGACGATAATAGAAGTATGTTTTATTGTTGAACTCGTCTGCGTTTACTGTAAGCTGACTTGCACATGTTACGGTTTGCTCGCACCAATGTGAAATTAAGGGATAAACGTTGCACAAGCCATGGCAGCCTCGATCGAAACACAAACACATAAAGACAGTGTTTGAAGGTGGCTGTCGTGCATTATTGTGCCGAGTGGATTCTGGGTGGATCCGCTTATGGTGTCGGATCCCGGCGATTTCTCTTCTTTTTTAATGTACAGATAGCCGTAGCGAGTTTAGATAGATGTAGCATACAGTGTAACTATGCGTACCAAGCGTGAAAAAGTATTGTATTATATCAAAATTTATTTAGTTATTTTATGAGTAAAAATATAAATCTCAAGACTGGACGCAACAGCTTACGTAATTTCGATTACCGGCCCTTTCTTTTAAGCGAACAAAATAATGATCAAACAATAACTTCTTAAGAATCCTTTACAAGTAATTATCATATGTAAATAAATACAAACTAGAGTATTACATAGAAAATAAAAGGAAATGCTGGACTTATGAAATTTGATTAGATGCAAAGATGTTTTTTGTCATTTCGAAGTAAATTTAGCAGTTTACGATCTAGAAGGAAGGGAAATAAAAGGGGTACAATAGTTTTCAAACGCATTTCATTTATTCGAACTTATCTGACGAATAAAAATATAATGATTGTGCATACGATGAAGTACGTAAATACAAAGGTCGATTTGTTACTTTCGGTCGTTCCGCTTTAGCTCCCACATGCACAATGCATTCGCGTTCTCAGTCTCCTGCTTTACTAATTAATATACGCCTCGCACTACGTAAAACAGTAGGTAATAGTGATACAACTAACACTTTAGCCAATGGCCGTATCAAGCAGTAAGCTTTCAAAAAGAAAAAAGAAAAAAAAAGAATATGTTCCTTAACGAACCTCTTCGTCGTAACTTTACATGCGCTCTTAACTTATAACACGAATTACGTTCTCTGCCTTGCTCGTCTCAATTCTGCTCTCTCGTGTTTAACCTTGCCGCAACAAACGCGCACTTGCGCCTACGTGCTTCCAACCAACCAGTTTTGTGCCTCTTTGTATTTACATGTGGTCGATATATTTACGAAAATGTACCGCGCCGCGTGGTTCCTCATGTAAACGTGTGTCTTATTTTCGCGAAGGACAAGAGTTCTCGCGAGTAAGAAGCTTCCAGAAAACGCCTATGTCGAATTCGTAACGACTCGATGCTCGTTATATATAGTATAAAACAGACGACGAATGTACTTTGAGAGATAAAGAGAGTTTGAATATCGCCGTGGTCGTGAAAACCGTTCCCCCACCTTGCACTGCACCAGTCGCGAATGTTCTCGGGTGTGTACTCATTATCGTCGGTGGTGCTGCCGCGCCAGCGGGCGGCTTAGGCGCGACACTGGAAAAATTGGGCCGCCTCTTCCGCCTGTTCGGATTGCGAAACGAAGAAGGATGCTCACGATTTGCATCAACTTACCATACGCCATTAGATACGCGGCAATGAAGAGGTGAGACGGCGCTTCCGCCGCCGGTGCAATTTCAATTGACAAATCAAGCTCTAGCCACTCAAGCGGCAAAACTCATCACTACCTTTGTATAACTGGTGCCTATTGCTGCTTCGAACAAGTATAAGTGTGTCTCGATTAAACTGCGATACGATTGCGTGACTGACACTGCCTCTCTAGAGCTTAGAACAGAAGGTCGAAGATTCGAGTACACGAATTCCTAGGTTTCAGCTAATATTAATGAGTTTCTTTCCCCGAATGCAATTCAGTTGTGTTCAGTGCACGTGACTTCTTTGCTGCGGACGACTGTCCCGTCCGTCGCTCCTAGCTGTCGGCTTTTGCTCAACGAGGAATAATTAGCCTTGCACGGATGAAAGCGATCTAATTGCTTGCGAGTGCGGCCATCGCGCGAATTAGCGTCGCGTTCTCCTCTCGCAACTGATCTCGCTCTAGTGCCATTTCTCGCTGCTGTTGCAGAAGACGAGCCTCTAATGCCAGGATCTTATGGTCCCGATCTTCCAACAACGACAATAATCTCCTGTTTTCCTCTTGTGCTCGCTCTATCAACTGAAACAATTTTTAGTCGTGTCATTCGGGCGCTTTCGTGATATTACCGATTAGAGATTTTCTGCCACCAATTCTTTTGAGCTGCTAAAACTGTTTTGTAACCGTTTACACTATTAGACACACACTTAACTGAGTGCGTACAAGAGATGATACGATAACTAAGGTTCGGAGAACTTCCGTTATCCGAATCTCTACTATCCAAACACTGTTACTCGAATACTCAGTTGTCGGAACATCTTGTATGTACAGTGATTCACTTGTCTTTGAATCACCGGTCATAACACAGTGTTAGTAGCCAAAAAGAATTGGCACTCGAAAATCTTAAATCAAATCATATTTAAGTTGAGCTTTATTACTATTATTAATATTTGTATTGTTTTTAAGTACATGGAGATTGATAATCTTAATACTTACTTCGTGCAAGTTGTCTCCCGTTGGTGTGGGCAGTCTTGGTCTATTTCCGGAATTAATCGAAGGTTTGGGTTCGTGATTCCCGTGATCGGATTGATTGACACTGTCAGACTGATTCAAAGAGTCGAACTCCTCGTCATCGGCTTCTAAATCGGAGTGACTAAAATGAAAGTGGGAATAGTCCGGGGTCAATCAGTGAACTCTAACGAGCGCGGGGATTGCCTGTGTTACTAGATTAGGCACGACCCTTAATGTGAGTAACACGAGACCTGTCATGTCCTCGACCCACCGTGTTCTGAATTGGTTTCCGATAATTTCATTAAATATGATATGATGAGGGTCTGTTAGGTAACGTTTCCGAGTGATTTCTCTGCGAGGTGTTAAAATACGTTACACAAAGGACTTACGTACTTGTTATAAAATGCAGGCTCGCATTTTCAATATTCTACCAGCCCTACCGTACTTCGTACAGGTCGTGCCTAACAGAAACAAAATTCCGTATACAGTGGTAGTCACTTACCAACTGTGTGTACTTATACAAGACCTGTAAGAAGTACGGTAACGCCTAAAAAGCAGCAGCAGTTTATTACAAATAACTATTGAATATATATATATATATCGATCACTACTTATGTATATTGTAGAATACATACATATCTGTACTACCTGAAAATCGGAGTGATATGTACCTTTTGTTGCGCCGTTGCGTAAACATTTTTGCTGTCCGTTCCTGAAACACGTGTGATTTAACATATATTCGTACGTAAAGTTTGTAGAAGAGATCCTAGTACAACATGGTGGTAATGAAGTGTGTAGGAAACAGAGAAAGCCAAAATTAAGTGATTCGTTAGTAAGAAAACGAAGGCGAATCAAACAAGAGAAAGCTCGCCGTGTAAAGTAGTTACCGTAACTCGCGTCAATATTCGGGCAACCTCCTGTTAATTAATTATCTTTTACAGACGCTCTTTGCGTTACGAGTGATAAACTATGGTATGCTGAAAATTTAAATGATGCCAAAGAAAAATGGAATTTCGCCGAATATTTATGAGAGTCACTGTGCAAGATACAACGATGGATGGCAGAATTTATGAAATGAAGACTTCAATATACACAGACTTACTTCTATGAGTTCATGGTCAACGAACTCATTGTGGTGTGTGTTGTGTTTAGTTTCAAGACAAGTGCCACTAAGCTCCTCCTCATCCTCGCCTGTACTACCTCCAGTGCTCTGCAGAATTAAGTGGCTAACGAAATTATACTGTAATGGCAAGTCGAAATGCGCGGCCAGGACAGAAACTTATCTTACGCAAAAAGGAAACTGCGTAATGCTATTGAACTGCATATCGACGTGTCAGACAGAAAGTCTACAATGGAAGACAAAAGTAGTAGTACAGAAAGAATACGAAAACAAAAAGAACTTTAGCATTGCAAATTAAGTTCCTTCTTATTTGAATTAGTCCGAAGTTCTCTCTACTTTCCCATTGTTACTGTACAAATACTTTAGATCCTCACTGTACACAAATTCTCGAGTATCAGCAGGACATTCAGAAAGTAGAACTAATCCTTTCAATTGAACTTTACATCTTAAAGTAAAATTTAATGCCTTTTTATAAAAGAAAATCAAGATCTCTGATTGATTCTACAGAAGAGTACTCTCTTCTCATGCAATCGTCTAAGAACGAGCAAGTAGTAAGTAAGATTTCTTGTTCGAGCATCGATGCAGACACAGAATAGAGAACATCTCTTTCCGCTAATGCGGCACCAATGGGCGCGTCGGAAACCGGGAATGCTACGCGGTTCTCGAGCAAGGACAAACCTCCGTTGACGGTAAATGCACGACTCCGGTGCTGCGTCTCTTTTCTCGTAGTTTTCGTCGGTCGCGCTGTTGCTTTCCCTTGCTTATGTGGGTTGGCCTGTGCAAACAGGATACGACACTACAGACACTAGAACCAGACCCATATGTATTAGGGAATTAAGAGAGTTAGGCTTCGGTAAATGGTTAGTAGGCGACAGTAAAGCGAGACATCTATTCACCCTGGAAGTGACGAGTACACTCTCCTTAACTCACAAATCACTCAATGAATGCGCCAGCATTACATAGTAGAATGCAATACAAATACAAGTGCTATAATGCACTTTCATAGTTTGAGGAAACACCTGCGAGTATGTTTTCCAGAAACGTCATGAATGAGTATTGTCACCTTGTAGAGAATGAAACAAAGACAAAGATGACTATTTTTGAAATTCTCAATTGAGTCATAATTTTAAGTGATTCAATAATAATTTATTACAGAGGAAGCAAACTACTTCTGGTAACCTTTGCCACATTGCGAGATACAGCTCATTGGCATACAATTGTTATGATTTCCTGGTGAGAGGAAGCTTGAATGAGAATTCTGAAAATAGCTATCTACATCTTTGTCTCATTCTCTACAACACAGACATAATCAATCACACCATTAATGACATACTTTGTACATAATTCTGAGAAACGACTGCATTCGCATTTACCTTTCCAATGAACAGTAATACCTTAGAAAATTATCAAAGTTTGCCACTTCTAGGGTTAGCGTTTGCAGCGGATTCTAACATTTAAGCAACAGCAGCAGCGGCAGCAGCAATGTAATAGCCATTAACTTACCGGCCTGGAACCCGTTTGTCTTGTTTTCTCATAATAGGCTTTTGTACCTCGTGTTCCACCGAATGAACATTGTTCGAGCTGGAATCGCATGTACCTTGTAACTCCTCCACGTCGGGCGTAGTCTCTGCGGATAAACATTATTGACGATCAGCGTATTTTGTAGCATCGTGCCAAAACATTTTTATCTCTTTGAAGTAACATCTGGTGAGAGATAAGCCAGTGCTTGGTTCCAATAACATACTCTAACTTATTTCTATAAACTTCCATCGCAAAAGCAAACGATTGTTTGCGATGAGACTGTTTTATATCACGAAGCCTGAAAACAAATAGTTGTTTTTATACAACAACTAGAATGTCTAATAACTTAAAGATCAATGTTTGTCTGTTTTTATGTTCATTCAAGCAAAGTATAGATTATAAAATATTGTTATATTTATTACTTATAACGGATATTCCAAATTCTTGCATCAAATCTGTTATAATACAATATTCTCTTTCAAGAATAACTACAAATTTCCAAGAAACAAGATATCAAATCACATATCGTTAAAACACTTTAACAAGCGATTATTCTTGAAATCAAATTATCACGAAAATCCACACAAAGCATCGCGGAGTGAGAAGAGCAATTAAAAGAACAAACAGGTTTTACTTTGAAAATTCATGGAAGCAGCATCACCCGTCCTGGACGCGCCGATCCTCGACCTGGCGGTGCGCACCTTATTCCTCCTGGATGGCAGCTCAAACTCATTGTCAAAGTCATCCTGACTTACGGAACTAGATGCCATCCCGGTGATGTCACTGTAAACACAAGTGTCAGTAGCCGAGCGGTTCGTCGCCAACACGCCAATCAGAGTGCTCGCGCCGAGAAATCTGTTACCTGGACATCTGAACAAAGGGGTGGACGGTTGGGCTCGGAGTCCCGTAGCGGTCCACGATCGGCTGTCGGGGAAGCTGGAAGAGAGAGAGTCGGTGATTGGTTGTTGGTGGAGTGTCGTCCGCGGTACTGGACTAGTAATGGACTAGTAAGTAGTTGTGCGGAGAAAGTGGAGGAGGCGTCGAGGATTCGGGCGAAGGCGCAGGAGGAAGCAGGAGCGAGGAAGGCTGCGTGAATGTGGGGAGAGAGAGAGAGAGAGCTGAGTGAGTGTGCGGCGCGTGTAATCGCGCCCGGCGATAACGCCGCTGCTCGCTTAGTCACCTGTTCAGGTGAGTCTCGGTGAGTCTTAAGCGGTTGGTTCGCCTCGACCGGCGCGTTTCTCTACTCTCGCTGACTCAGCCCGCGGTCTAACTCCAATTGACAGCTGTCAAGTGGCCGGACGTCCGTAAACACCTAGCGCCCGTCCGCACCGATTGCATCCTACCGAGGATAGATGGACGTATTGATCCTCGACGCTGCCGCGCGCCACGGTGCCGTTCTCACTGCACCGCAAGATCCCCCCCCTGCAACCTCAATCGCCCCCGCTCGTCGCGACACTTCCGTTCGCTTCGTTGGCGCGTCTTTTAATTCCTGCTAAACGCCAAACTGTAATATACACGGTTACTTGAGTATTTGTAGCAAGTCAAATTATTCTCTGAATATGTACAGCCTTTTATAAATCGATTTCAGTGGTTGATTGGAAAAGGTTCAAATTATTAGAATGGTATGAAAATAATTTATTAAAATATTCCAATGGTAGCGTTGTATATTAATGTTACAAAGTACAGAGTTTAGGTCTCATAAATTTTGCCGGTACATATACGATTCTTATTCGGCGTTATCGATAACGTCCGACGCTATCGCTAACGCCTCTGTGAGGCAAATGCGAATACCTACTCGTATTTGTGGAAGTTATGTGTTCCTATTATAAAAGTCGCAATCGAAGCCAGATTCCGGGCCTGGAATGCGATTCTGGTTCTGTCGATAGCGACCGTCGCTAACGTTCACGTCCCAGTCAACCATATGACGAGAAAAACACCTCCTCGTGTTTACAGAGGTTATGTGTTCCCGTTAAAAAAGTCGCAATCGAAGTCAGATTCCGGGTCCGGAATGCGATTCTGGTTCTGTCGACAGCGATAGCGACCGTCGCTAACTCTGACGTCTCCCGAGACATACAGATGCTGATGACAAAAGGACTGGCCATATACAGTGTCGCACAGAATTCCAATCTAGTTGAACCACGCTTGTTATGGCGTGTCCGCCTTGAATAGGATCGCAGCATCGACACACCGTAATTTTCAGTTATACGTGTATTTATTAGAAATACTGGAATTGAAGTGGAGATTCTCTCTTGGAGTTTCTTTTCTGTATGAAGGATACATCCTTTTTCAGTTATTGTCTACATTTCAGAGCATCCGTAAGTAATTCGGCTGTTGCGGATTGCAAGAGTTTGGTTTTAATGGAATAAAATTAGGCTAATGAACATGAATTTCTTACACATTTTTTACAATGAAGATAAATTTGTTTAGGCCGAGCTAAAATTCACTACATAGTATGTAAATTACGGAATAGCACATCATCGCCAAGAGGTTGTTAGAATTTTGAATATCGTTATGTTCAACTTCTCTTGTCTGCTCCGATTTAGATCAGACAAGATCAATCACTTCCTCGTGTGCACCTATATCATGTGCTCCTATTACGGAAGTGACAATAGGAGGCCGGTTTTGGTTCCGGTGTGCGATTCTGGCTCTATCGATAGCGACCGTCGCTAGAAATGCCGCCTCATAAACAGCTGTCGAGGTTAAACACCTCCTCGCATTTATGGGGTTATGTGTTCCTATCTCGAAAGTCGCAATCAGAACTCGATTCCGGTTCTGTCGCTAACGCTGACGTATCATAAGCCAGATGCCGAAGACAAACACCTCCTCGAATTTATAGATGTTATGTATTCCTATCACGAAAGTCGCAATCGGAGGCTGATTCTGGTTCCGTGGCTGTCGATAGCGACGCTTGCTGCCTCCAAGTTAGCATCGGTTGTCGCAATCCTCGCAATGGCCACGGATTCTGAAATACGTTGACCGTCGCCATTACGACTGACGACGCGAACTTGAAGATAGCGACGGTCGCTATCGATAGCGCCCGAAGACGCGCTCCAATAGCGACTTTCGATATAGGAACGCATAACACACGAGGAGGTAAGCTTAAAGGTACCTTGTCATACAAAGCGTAAAGCTAGTGTTGCTTCAATATTTGTCCTTTGAGTTTAAATTATAACATTTCAAAACTAGCATTGAACACTGTGCCAGTGCTATAGTTTAATATAGGCAGTTTAAGTGTCAAACGAACATCGCACAAAGTTAGCGTTGCATGAAATTGTAGTAGCTACGACACGGGCCCAAAGATAGCAACCGGCGCTATCGTTAGCGCCCGAAACAGAACCAGAATCGCTCTCCAAGAGCGACTTTTGGTATAGGTACGCATGATATACGAAGAGGTAACCTTAAGGATACCCTTTCATAAACCAAGCATTGGCCAGCGCTGGCCCAGTGCTTTTCTTTTGGATTTGAGGTGTAATATTTCAACAGTAGTGTCAAAGGTGAAAGTGCTACAGTTTAATATACGAGTTTAATATACCCTATTGGCTTTGGTAACCGAATGAGGTGAGAAGTGTTCAGAGAAGTGGCAGTCACTATGCTTAGAAGATGGAAATTTCGTTCGCATTCTCTTAGCAGCCAGACATGGGAACACATAATATACGAAGAGGTAACCTTAAAGGTATGTTCTCGGAGGTGTAGGCTTCCGTTTACCCAATGCTTTTCTTATGGGGTCGAACAAAAGTGTTTCAATATATTCAAAGATATTCAAATAAAGTGTTATAATTTAATATATTAATCTCATGTATAAATGTTTCTATCGTTAACGCGGTTAGCTTCGATCTTTCGCGATATGATAGAGGCGCTGCTTTATCGGCACAAATGACTTAAATCATGCTTCCGAATTCTCGCTCCTGTTCCCTTATATGAAGTGATTTAGGGTTGGGAAAGGTCTCAATTGAAAGATTGAGGTAGTTAAAAAAAAGCAATCAATACAAACACGTTCTGCATTCATACATTTTATTTCTAATGCTTTAAAGTTCAAGACAATCTTACAATGCGAAAATATGCTTGTACAATCGGTGTCTCAGTGCACATCTTCCGAAATCTCGGCCTGCTGCGCGCTCGCTCGCCCAGCTTTTGCAATAGAAACTGTGAAGAGAGCGATTAACATAGCGAGAGTCCATTTTCATTTCGTTAACACACACTGCAAGAAGAACTGCCCTCGTGTCCTGCGTTTACCTTCACACTTAGTCCCAATGAAATTCCGATTTCTTCAGTTTTGGCCTTTCGCGCGCCTGACAAGCAAAATGTCAGACCTATCAACTCGAAACCAGTGCTTATTTTTTTTTTATAACTTCGTAAATCAATGTGGAATACTTCTCCAAAAAAGCAGCGGCTAAGATCGACTATAGGAATTTGTTAAAAATCATCGAAAAGAATGACTTAAACATTATATCCGGCTGAAATAGGGTTTTCGATGATTTTGAAAAAATACTTATAATCGATCGTAACACCTGAATTTTCACAAAAGTATTCGATAGTGATTTACGAGCTTATAAAAAAAAATTAGCACAGGTTTCAAAGTATAACTTCGAAGTACTCGACGATTATAATAAAATAGTTCGCGTATTAGCGGTACCCGGTGCGTTTGCCATTATCCGGTAGTTGGTTTACTCGATAGTAAATGCAGTAAGCTGACTAGTAAATCTTACGAATCACAGGTTGGAAGGGAGTGCCGCTCGCGCGACACAGAGGTATGTATTAATTAATGTTCTCTTCGTGTATTTACACATCTAATTTCACACTCTGTCTCGTTCTCCGATGGCATTTCCGGTCCTCCAGATTAACCATTATAATTCGACTGCGGATATTTACGCAGGAAATGCTTGGGTTTTGCAAAATTCGTGATATTTAAATTCTGTTCTTGTTACAGTAATCAGTTATATAAATAATATTGTCAATTCTATTCTAGTCAATTGTCAATTTCTAAAAATAACATTTCGATAATAAAAAGAATTATATATTTGTATTCTTATTAAAAAAGAAAAAAAACAATAAAAATTGATATTCGCATAAATATCAGCAGTCTAATTATAAATCATTTCTGATACACTGCAAGTGTTACATTTCCATTAACACTGAGATTTCGAGTCAATCTGCCAGTGGCAGAGGACAACGAAATTCGTAGGAGAGCGAATAACTGTTTCGAACGAAGAAGCTTCCACCCTTGTCCGCGGATTTTAAACGATGAAAGCAAAGACAGAGGGAATACAGAACCTTGAGATTTTGCTACTCAAACAGGTAGATTAACGGCGGCCACCCTTTCATTGCATTTGTAGAAACAATACTGAGTTTATAGGCGTTATTATTATTGTTATTCGAAAACTTAATACTCAAGTCGCTCTTGTGTATTAATCTTGAGTCATCACACGACTCGACAAATGTTTCCTCGGTTTTATCGAACAGTATCCTGAAACGATTATTAGTTTTATTCAGTTAGAAATAATTGATCTTAAAAATGCCTTGAATCACAAAGGACTTTAACAGGATCCAAGGAGATTGATCTAGTTATTCGTTTGACATATTAAACTGATCATCATCGCTCTTTTAAATGTGTCCTTACTGGAGCAACAACAGTTTACAGGAGCATTAACACATTTTTAGTGAGTCACACGCTCTTTTTTTCTTTCCTTTTTTTTTTGAGAACTACAAGATAAAAAAAGTCACTTATCGTTCCTTCAGGGAGGACACAGATTTACAACACAGATTACACAATCATCGTACACAAAACACATGATTATAACGCACTAGACAGCTCGCAATCGCAAGAACACATACGTGGAGAACTGCAGGAGGCTTGCTCAGGGATAATAGTGAATCAGAGAAATCCTTAGGGCAGTTTAGTGAAAACTAGAGTATGCCGCATCAATTAAGGGCAGTTTTAATAGAGGTTCCTTTTCAGTACCTTTCCCACGAATCACAAATGATCGCGCAGCGAGCGAAATCATACGGATGATCAGTGCTCTTAATTTTGTGCAGACATTATTCGGATCCGATTGACATAGTAGGTGTATTCGATTAGAAGTGCTACCTTGAAACGCAACAGTCGAGGGTATAAAAAATATATGTTGCTGCCATAAAGGAAGGATATGTCTCGAGAAGGAATGGTAGTACGTATCCAAAGTGGTTTTAACGCGGGATTCGCGTTTCTCTCGTAGCTTCGCACGCTGTTTACGCCTAACTTCCAAGCTCCTTAGATCTCTACGAACGGACGCAACTGACGAATGCGATGACAATGCGCTGCTACACTCAATATTATAAAACGCCTAAGCAAGAGATACTAAGAATTAGACGGTCGGAACACATTGTACACAGGTAAAACGAAAATAAATAATATGACATAAATAAACGATTTGATGGTCAGTAATAATATAATAGCTCTGAGTTGAACATAAACTTTTCAATATTAACTAAATCTCTTGTGCCGTAATACTCTATGGTCTTCGGCGAACCGATCTTAATTAATCAGCCGCGTTAAGTGGATGAAAACCATCGAAGAAATATTCTCTGAACGCGCGAACAATCGCACGCCCTGCTAGTATTAACGCTTCCTATATGTATATATTAAATTTAAGGCTACTCGTTGTAAAGATTTGTTACTTATGATACACCTAATTCCCAAAAAAGTGCTAGCAAAGCCGAATTGGACTCATTATCGTAAATGGTTCGTCGCAGTTGATCTCCTACTAACGCACGGCCGAGTTTATATCAGCAATAGTTGCATTACTTAGCTAGGTTTTGAATAACTTAAAAATAAAAAGAAAAACTTTCATACACAATGTCAGATTAGTCACAAAGAATTTCAAGGGAAATGCATAGTTAATCACACGATATAATAATTATCTCACAAAATGAAAAGAAGTGTTTGATAGTAATTAATCGAGTATTAGACAAACTCCTATTGCCGATATCACTCGCGGCCAATCGTCCAATCGAACTGATTAACGGAGGCACATGGCGCTAACGACTATCTCGTGTCTCCTCTGCATATCGACGCAACACGCATACTGATATCACAGTAAAATGAGTCGAAATCGTGTTTCCACGGCCGAGCTAATTGCAAGCCAAAAAGCGTGTCTATGAGGACGAAGCTCGTGACAAGCGCGAAACACGGATTCAAGCGCGGGTCCTATGAAGAGCGAAGCAGCGGGCGCCTCCAAGGACTTAAATGCTGACGGAATTGTATGGATGGATACGGAATAGTCTATGGTAAATCTTACGGTTATCCATTTCTACAGAAAAACCCATCGCACAAGACAGACGACACGATTAACGCACACTTTCTTTCTTTCTTTCTTTCTTTCTTTCGGTCTCGCACTCTCGTTCCACTTAGGCTAATTAATTTACAGCACGCAAATCGGTGTTAAGCGTGCCAGTTATAATCTAGTACGTACAGAGTCACCTGTCTTTGAATCAGCATTGTTTATACTATTGTTTATAGGATAATTGTGAATTATCTAGTAGTATTTATATATTACATTGTAGCAGCGGGGCGTAAATAATAACACGATTTGTATTTCATTCTACTCGAAAATCGTGTCGTTTTCGTCCCATTTTGTAGGTATAATGTACATAATATAATATGGATACAGTGGCGAGCATATAAATAAGAACATTCTTGTCAGAATTGAATAATGTTATATAAAGTACATCTAAAATTTACAAGCAAGAAATAATTTCAAATAAGTTTCTTATGTATTTGTTCTTATTTATAGTCTGACTATTGTATATGTTGGAGATAAAGTGGGGTACGACAGTGCTGATTCAAAGGCAAGTGTATCATGTACGAGTGTTCGAACATAAACAGCACGCGGTGGATATTGCACTTGGAAATCGATATCGCGAGAATTCCCTCGACGGATTAACTTTAGGCCCTTTCGGTATCGCTTGTTCGTTGCTAATCCGTCGCAACCGATCAGGCGTTGTTACATTTCTATTAAGATTAAATCAAGCCTGCTGCCATGGATGAATCTCAGCTTCGAAGCATCGGATGTGATGTAATAAATAAATAAATTTGCAGATTTTCCTAGAATAGCTGGATCGCCTCCACGGATGACTAGATGATCGAGACTGTCGAGAGAAAAGCTCGCGATATACAATACGATCAACAGAAGCGATTACATTGATTCCATAAATAGTTAATACTCAATATCATTAAATCGTAGTTAGCAATCGTTTCGAAGCAGAATTCAGGCGTCGCGCGAGAATAAAAATTGCGTCCATGCTCGAAGCGAAGCTTGTGCTAATACACGCATATATATATATATATATATGTATCGTTAGAAGCGCCGCTTGGCTGGCGCAGGATTGTTCTCGACGAAAAGGCTACACGGAACACAATAGTTTTATGGAGCGTCGTGCGAGCGAAATAGCGAAGGCTATTCTTGAAGTATAATAGAACCTCTTTTATCTGAATCGCGTTATACGAATCTTCATTCGAACACTCTGTTGAATTTGTATACTTTTTCTTGATGATAGTTTCTTTATGTATTTGTAGAAAATTCAAGTAACGCGATTTGATTAAGAAAGGTTCTATTACACCTTCGCGAAGCTAACGTGAACTTACACCGGCCACGATGGACCAACGAACATAGCACGATTCAATAATTGAATAAGTAATTATCGTCCGCGAGTTAGGCCGACAATAAGTTATCATTAAAATTTAACAAGTTGGTGCGACCATTCGCGTTGAGTTCCCGCGTCATCCTAAAATTCGTTAACCCTATGAGTGATCTTAATTGGCCATCGTCTCTCCTAATATCGATAAACTTCTCGAAATCTATATTCAAGACTACAACGGCACGCCAGGCGCGTCTCGTGTCAACTGGTACCGCTGGAGACTAGACTTTATTTCTGTATACATAATTACAATACGACAGAGCAGAACTCTAGACTGAAAGGGTAACGGGAGAATCTTGCTGAAATAGATCGAAAGGAGCGGCGAAATCGGGAAATATGGCTTCCCACATAGCTGAGAATCAGGAAATTGTTCCTTCTTCTTTTAAAGCGCTTTACAAGCATATTGAAAGTATCGGCTCTCTCGTTTTCTTTTTTTATCCCGGTTGCTACAACGAATTCTGCGGGTTGCGCGCGTGGATGATTGTCCACCTTTACTCCTATGAAGTCCTAGAGCCAGCTGTTTTTCTTAGGTAGTGTCTGTTAGATAGGGCGAACCTTGCTAGAACGAATCGCAGTGATTCGGCACAGCTATGTGCGCGGTGCTTTCGTAGGTCGGTTCGTCGATTGATTGCACTTGCACTGCTCGGATGCTGCCGCGTTCGTGTACACTCTTGATGTGATGTGCGGCAGAGAGCCGAGCAGACTCGGTCCACGCAGACTCCCGGCGAAGCCGCTTCTACCCAGGAAGCTGTGCGCACATTTGTACAGTTGCGTTTGCAGGATTAGGACGTCGTCGAGATCCTCTTCGCTAAATTGACGTTAAAAGCAACATTGTAGTTATTATATAGTATACAACAAAGCACTTATAATTATTTAAACTTATTCGACTTATTCGACTTATATTTCGAAACAATAGTGAAACAATAGTGAAAGGATTAAAATCGGAATTATTTGATGACTTACCTTGCTGCTGCGAGGAACTTTTGGAAGAGTCGATTAGGGACAGTACGCGGTCGATCGACGGTATCCGCGTAAAGGTCTGTCTCACGATTGTACAGATGCAAGAAGTCTGAGAGTTGTTTAGCAGTAATAGCGGCACGATCCTTGTCGCTCAATTTACTGCTAGGCAGCTGGAAATTTTAAAAAGTTATCATTATGTATACTGCTTAATATATTCATTAGCAGTTGGGCTACGACATACCGTAAAGAGGAATGGCGTTCGCAAATTGCAGGACGATTGCTGAAGAAACTTCATAACGAGATCGCAACATGCTGGATCTGCATTTTGTTGCGATATCTTGCGTAACACGTGACCCAAGTATAAACCGAAAGCTTTCCTGGCTTCCCCTGGACTGCAATTAGATTCATTGTGTCACGCAAACTGAGCTTTTGAATAGTTTATTTATAAAGTGATACACTTATCGTTGGATCAGCACTGCTAATGGCGATCTCACTTTAAAGTCATTAAAGTCGAAATATGTATTATGTGATATCTTAGAAAAAGTACTATGAAAATTTCTTTAAAAGACCCGCATTAAAATCGGTTCAGTATTTTTAGAGTTATAAGTGGATAAACAGAAAATTCGTCTTTATTTTATACATATAGAGAAGATATAGAAGAGAATTAGGAATTAGTTGCGTATAATTAAAATTACTGGATGCAGCAGCGCGTATCCAACAGTAGTGATAAACAGGCAAATGCATCACCCTGTACGCATTTGCATTGCCATGTGTGAAAGCGTGTGAAGTGCAGCATACCTGAGTTTATTTCCGTCGTGCATAGATTGTACCACTTGGCTCTTGTATTTATGAGTATCTACATCCATGTTTTCTTTACTATCGCCGCGATCCAAGCTCTGCTTGTGACCTTTTACTAACGCTCTTTCGTACCTTTCATACCTGTAATTATAAGATTGCAACTTATGATAATAGCGTGAATAATTATTAACCCTGTTGTCAAGAAAATCGTATTTATTTGCAAGAAAACACGTTTTCATTTGAATATTATGATCATTTGTCTTTTGCTTATAGCAAAATTCTAGCTCTAGTTTCGTTCACGTACCTGGACAGTCTGTCCAGAGTAACTTCGGGTATAATAAAGCCAGTGGTGCGGCTGGCAGCGGGGAACAATTGCTCATGCAACATGAGATTGTGGTTTGTATTAATCTGCTGGGCAACTCTGCCTGGTCCCAACGGGTCCGAGGCCACCGGTATACCCGTCGCAGGATCTAAAACCGCAAATGTTCTAGTGTTACTTGCCAAAACTCGGCATGAACTGTAACCGATGTGTCGCACATTTCTATTTACCCAAGTACTGCGAGTACAACTCCCAGGATTTCGGGCTCGGAAATATCCGAACGAATCCACCACGGCGCTCGAACTGTGCTTTCGCTGAAGTCACTATTCGATGTTGCTCCGGTGTTAAACCCGATTTATTTATGTTGCTTTTATTTACGTTCTTCTTGCGCTGGGATAATGTTTCCGCGGAATGAACTCTTCGACACTGAAGCACAAGATTTTAATAGAAGTGTAATTATAATAAGGAAAATTTTAAAGTTACTTGTAACTTTTTCATAATGTATTCTTACTGGTAAAATGAAGAAATACTAAACTTACACTAGCGATTCTTTTACTAGAGGAAACGGAACGACTAGACTGCATTGTCTGAGGCCTCAGGATGGGATCGACCGCCGGGATGCCGACGAGGGTGAGGAGATCCGTCATAAGAGCAGATTTTAATCTGACGTCGAGAGGGGAATCGCATCCCAACGAGGGCGTCAGATTCACCTCCAACAACCATGGCTTTAAAGTGTCGTCGATCAGAACGTCGAAGCCAAACAACTCTGCAAGAAACATCGTCCGAGATAAGTATAAACATTTTTCAGTTATTAATTCGACACTCAAGCGCGCATTAAGGAAGCAATAAAAGATTGCAAAGACTACCAAAACAAGTTTCCGGGTGCTTGACAAATTGCTTGACGCCGCTGATGATACCGGATGCGGTCGCCAGGATTGACTTTATTATCACATCTTCGACACGTTGCATAAGCAGCTCGGTGTCCTGACCCAATGAACGTAGATGTCTGAGCAGTGCTGACAGCGTCCACTTATGACCCACATCCTCGGCGTCAGGATCCTCGCTTCTGCAATACATTTATTATATATTTTACTTCCGCTACTCTCGCATTTCTACAGCTTTATTCGAAAGCCTTGCGGAGTCTCGTAAATTTTTATTTTTTTAATAATCATACGTATGAATATTAGATTTACTCACTTTACATAGTCTACGTGAAACTTATTGATGCTATAATTGCAAAGATGCATGCACGGATTCCAAACGTATTGGCTGCCACCGTCGTATTTAACAGTGGCGAACCTGACCAATCCTTCTTCGTACAAATATATTAAGAGAGGATCGTAATTCGTGACGGCGACGTACAAGCGCAAGTCACACTTGTGCCCGTCGATCAGGAGAGGGTTGTTTATGTATTGCGCCACTATTACCGACTCATCCGTCAGTATCTTTTCCGGCTGTAACATATTCGAGTCAATTGTACATTCCATTCATTTAATAACTATCTTCCTAATATTCTACATAAAATAAAAATATATACGATGCGAATCAATATTACATAGTTTTGCAGTAGATAAAACAAAAAGTATTAAAATAATGTTAAACAAAATCGAGATATTTTTCTAAGGCATCATCCTGGGAATTTAACAAAATTACAAGGTAATAAATTACTTAGAAAAAATATACGCTACAATTTCTTTACCTCCTCCTTTTGGAAGTCGGTGAAAGAGGGAAATTGTTATGCTCACACTGTTAACGATGTAAATGCCACGGCCCCGGGAGCTGGCTTTCGGCTTGACGATCCAGGGGCCGCGGTACCTCAGATGTGCGGTGAGCAACTCCCGCGACTCGCTAGGCAGAAGGAAGGTCTGCGGTATGAAGTCCAGATTTCGCAGACCCTTGCTTCGCTGCATCGCTTCGATGTTCTTGCAGAGCCGATCCTTACGCGTGATCTCGTACGACCTGCACGGTAAAATCGCTACTTTGTTACCGATTTCTTATGTCACGTATGAATAAACGGACCTTCAACTCTCTGAACTTCACTTTCGATTGCTATGCGCGGTATGGCTTTGACCCGATTCCAAGAAAGTCTAGGAGGTTTAGTTTAAAGCAACTATTATTGTCAAGAAGAGGAGAATACGAATTAAGAGTTTAATAATTAGGAATATTTAATGAACATTGATTTTAATAAGTAACTCGAGAAATCTATACAAATATACAAGTCACTTTTAAGGGTGGAAAGGGTGAAAAATCGACTAGATTGCACACTAGCTTTAAGTATCTATGTTCTAGAAAAAATTATTTCATCTGTTTCAGATGAAAATTGACTTACCTACAATTCATACATTCCTTTAAAATTCCATTGTTTTCAAAATATTGAAATTTACCCTCAATATTTGTTACTAATAATGTTACCCTTATTAAAAAAGCATAGAAAAACCGAAAAAGGCAGACTCAGGCGTCGCATCATCGACGGCCCTTTTTGCCCTGCGGCACTCGAGCCGGCCTTGATTCAGAAATAAACTTAATGACCACCGCTGGAAAAAGGCGCGCGCTAATCGCATGCATGTGTGAATAATACCGCGGCGGCGATGCTTCGTACCTTGGGAAATGATTCACTTTCTGGTAAGGCGTCAAGTTGCGAAGGATGTCTGGCTTCGGATGGTTCCCCATCCAGAGTATATTGAAGTCCGACTCATTCATGGGCACCTGTAAGCAAACGCCAATGATGAATACTAATTAACAATTACACGTATGAAGATTAATCTGTGAGTCCGCGGGATTGTAATTCGCGGAGTGAGACTCACTCGAACAATGGTTTAAGTTTATGTGATTAATATTAAACAGTTTTGCGGTGGATCAAATGAAAAGTATTGTTCGCAATTCAAATAAGATGTATCTTGTCATTTTTCCAATAATTGAAAAAATGTCTGTCTTGCGAGTTTCAAGAATAATGGTAGAAAAATATTTCCATCATTATTAAGATCAATAATATAACAATCAAAACGAAGAATTTTACTTTGTACAAAGTAAAAAATCTCATCATTCTTCAATAGCCTATTAATTCATATAAAGCTCTTTAGGAAATTATATGCCAGTGCGACTGCTTTTTTATCCACTGTATATTTAACGTGACATGTTAAAGAATATAAGTATTATATTAAATATAATAAATATAATCCAGAAAAGAGTTGGCAAACTCGTGCATAATTAAAGTGCCTGATATTCAACAATCATATACAAGATTTATAAAAAAAAAAAATCCCGCTGGAAACCGAATAGCAGGGGCGATTTAACAAAACGTGGAAGTGTCCGTCGAGGTTCGCCGCGGGCGGAGGCTTTTAATATTCGTGGTACATTGCCATTCACGTATCACGACTCGGTCGACCTTGCGGTCGCTTTTTCGAAGGAACGATATTGTATGTGCTCACGCGGACAGACTGCTAATCGGCAAGGAGGAGCCGAGCGCTGCGTGATAAGAGGCAGACCGAGTAAACAGGAATAACACCGCTGACGAATACTGCGACTCTATGGGGTTTCCCTTCGTCCTTTCCACGATAGTTCTCTGTACACACTGCACGCTCCACGCAATCCTATTAGCACACACACTGACTTCTCAGTGATATTTCGACTTCCCATTGCTTCTCGAACTTTCTTACTACCTGTGTTTTTTTTTTACATCTGTTTTAAATATATTAAATAATTAGACTGTTTCTTTTTATGTCTGTTTTAAATATGTCAAATAATTCTAATACTAAATCCTGAAAGAAGATAGACAAAATATACGTAAGAGAAATATTAAATATATAATATATGAGTGATTTATATATTGTTATTTTGTATAAGGTAGTGTATTCTTATCGGTCCTGAATCGAAGGTAAATGAATCATTCTGTATAGGTACATGTATTGAATCCTTGAAAGAAAACTTGAGTCGAATGGAGTGCGATTTATGTAAGACGGATTGAATTTCTGATTTGTAATTACGTATTATTGGAGCACTGACAAATGGCAATGATGGATCACAAAATGGATATTCTAGTTCAGATCATTTTTATTGAAAGGATTGACAATAGAATCATATTTAAGCTTTATATTCCATCTCGTAATTTTGTTATTTAGTCTATTAATGTTTTAAATTATATTTTATTATAAATTATATTAATAACTCCGAAGTTAATATGATTTTTGTAAATGAAGTGAATAAAATGACGAGAAATCTTCAAATCAAAACTAGTACAAATTAAATTTGAAAGTCATCAGAATCAAGACTGGAACATCTTAATTAAATGTAGATCTTCCTGTCTTATTCGTTTACAAACTGGAAGTCGCTCGTAGAATTCAATGCGAAACGACAGAAGTAACTCGAAACCTAAGAATCTGAGTCAATGCCCTAATTGAAGGCCAGTCTCGGACAATGAAGGTCCGACGATTAACATATTCACGAATCATGCCATAGAACACTTAATAGTTTCTGTACAACTGGCTGAATTTCCTCTCAAAAATATAGTAAAAAAAATGGTTAACTACCGGATTTCAAAAAATCGTGTTTAAAAAATTCTAGCCACGCAATGAAAGATATCGACAAAGAGAAAACGTGATATTGCTTAGAAAGAATCAAACTTTTAAGACAAAAATATGTGGGCAATATGACAAGTGATTAAATAATAATAATTTTAACATAAATCTCTCCCTCAATTTATATTTATAATTCATATTAGAAATTCCACTCCTGAATTCGAAAATCAATTTCAAATGCGATTGCATTAGGGGAAAACCCTAGCTGAGCAAAGTGAAGTTAATCCCAACATGTTTCACAATTTAGTTACTCGTAGAGCAGATGCGTATTTTCCAGGACACGTCATTCTTCCTCGGGACTCTCCGATAGGACACGATGATTGCAGAGGGATCGTAATAAAAACCGCTCGACATTTGCAATGCGATCAGCAAGGAGCATTGGAAAATCGACTTGCTAATTTTCTCGCGGGAAGGCACTGTATTGGCGGACGCTAAGTACAGCGAGTTTCACTCGACTTTGAATCAGGATTTTTGTACTCCACTTTTTTTATCAGGCAAATGTTTTATATTTATACGTTTCATGTATACTAATATTGTATGTAGAAAATATTCTGCTGCGGAGCAAAATTTTAGTATATTATACAGAAAAAAAGTTAGGAAAAATTAAGATTTCTATATAATTTACAATTATCTTATATATAATTATAATCAACAATAGCGATTCAAAGGCAACTGAATCATTCTGCACATTTAGTTAATTGTTATCAACAATTACGAACACTTGCAGCTACGAACGTAGCAGATACCGAAATTGCAATATGCTCGCTTCATGCCAGCCTGCACTCTAATCACAATTAAGCCGTTAATTAGCCAGGTCTCCGTACGATGTTAATCAGTAGTCCCACCTCGGGCTACGGAGAATTCACTAATTAAGTCCGGTGCGACGATAATGTGTCCGGCTGGGATCCTGTTACACCGGACACAGGGCTCTCGAGGATCCAAATTATAGCGTACAAAAAGCACGCGTGTCTAGACAAAGACGCGATGATTAAAGGCACGGCTGATTAAAAGTGTCTTTATCAAGGGACCTTGAGTTAACGTATTAAAATATCATGCAACTTTTTATGTACAGGATGACTTGAATTTAGTAAAATATTTTCTCTAATAAGCAATTTTATGTGTATAACATAATTTATTTTTAAATATAGTCTACATATATAGAGCAGTATTTTTCGAATAAATTGTCTATTAATTTTCTTATAATTTCTTGACAATTTGTACAAATTCTACAAATTCTACAAATTCACTCTTCGCACTCTTCCGCCTTCAATACTAGTTTCCTGCATCAATCAGTCGCGTCAAATCACGAACTCTCACAAATCAGCCAACAACAATTACTATAATTTCGGATAATTTCGATTATCACCGTGATTAACTCAAAAAACGCAATCGATCGTCACCGCATTAATTAGCAGATTGTACTTCCCAACAATCCAGAGACCGCTCAGCCTCGAACCGATTAATCGATCGAATCGATAATACATCAATTCTGAATGAATCAATCCGTATAACAGGCTAATATCAATAACGAAGATGTTCGCGGAGTTATGTCATCGGCGCTTCGTTGCCGTTCGACATTAGAAATCGTTGCTTTCCGCATTCCGGAAGCCGATCGGTAAAATTAATTATGCTAGTGTCAGCGCGCTGACCCACTCGAATTGGAGTAAAGCCTAAACTTTCTACGTCCGGGTGATTCATGCAAATGACAATTGGCTTGCTGCATTAGCAATGATAGTTGGCACGATGTTTCTCCTACTCGGCTAATGGGCCGAGCTTCTGCTAAGTGGTCGATCGGAATGAGGATATCAGGCGAGCACGTAGAACATTATCGCTCGCCTCAATGCGGAGTGACGCTGTTTCAGACTTAGCGGGATAATCGACGATTCTAAATCGATTTTTAAGTTGTTAAGATCTGACTTGATGATTTCAAAAGGTAAACTTTGTCGTTAGAATTTAGATTAGTCAGCCCAGTTAATTAACTGAATTGAGTTGAGTTGGCGCGGATGAGAATTAAATGTTTAAATCAAGTCTACGTGTAAATTGCAAAACAAAGTGTGGAAAGTTTCTATTTGGTAATATCAGAAATTACTCAACCGATTGAAATAATTCTTTCATCATTTCTAAAGTAAATTTTCACCAAATAAACATAAGTTACATTTTATTATACTAGCACCTTAGGAAACCTGTCGCTGAGTATAAATGTGACATAACGTAAGAAACTAGAAAAGTGGATATAACGATAAGAAGCACTCTCCTATGTGTAAAATTATAATTTATTCAAACTATAAGCTATAAAATATTGCGATATTTATTACTTCTACAGAATATTTGAGGAGAAATTCAACAATTTCAAAAGGAATGGTTTGTCGAGTTGTAAGTTGTTAGAAGATTTTTACAACAACTCGTTAGTGTTTAAATTAAGTTACTGTTACATGCACACGAAATGTCACCCGAGTGAAGCCAGCTGGGACAGCTGCTAGTCACGTGTAAATGTCAAATGACTTCAAGTGATTACGTCAACTACAATTAATGCAAAGTCACTAAGGAAAGTAATGTTAAATAAAAATGTTATGAATTAATTGAAGTTAATTGCGTCTCTCAATTAAGGTTTTATGAAATTGGAAGGATCAAGGTGTTAAACACACACATAAAGTTGAATTGTCTATTTATAATTATAATTATCATTTTATTTTTGAGTGAACAACGCCCACCCTCGATGGAAATTTTCCAAATGATCGGTAATACGATCAATGATGGTTGCTGGAGAGTTGACATTTATTGATACAGTGATCCTGAACAATAATAATTCCACCTCGAACTGTGTGGCAGAGGTTAAACTGATCACACGACTGACATTTATAATTTGACCACGAAGCCAAGGCTAGAATATCATTGAGTGATTTAGATGGCAGATTTCAAGGTGGCTGCCGGTACAAGCTTTCGATGATTCAATAAAATCGATTAAAAATTGTAGCAATTACAATCTTATTAAAATAATTAAAATCGATTCAAAGTATGTTACCATTTTTTGCAATTAGAAATTTGTTATAATTAAATTTTCACAAACTATTGCTGATTCTGTATAAAAGACGAAGACAGCTTGGACTGAAATGGAATACTTTTAACAGTATTTTGTTGCATTAATATTTCTCCTTTTCAAAGTCAACGAAATATAATTGAATTTATATAACAAAATTGAAGAATTTAATGACCTCGAACGATGCTAAAATCAAACAAGAGGAAGGGAAGAATCAGTAGTAGTGTCCTCTGAATGGGATACGTGACGCCGGACACGGCGTGCTTATACCACTTCCCCATTCACCGATGCAAGCCCTCCGGTCTAGTCTGCCCATCGTGGATTTGCTTTTGCGTCACGGATGCCGAGGAAACAGGATCGTTAAACGATCGGTCACTTCGCATGCGAATCGTTTTACGTGGAATCTCTCGCTGTAATAAGTCGAGTTGCCGCTTCTCAACTAGCAACGCAACGCCTGATTGTAATCGACGGGAAAACTCAGCCGAATCTCTGCCAGATAAGATCACAAAGGAATCGTTGAAATACTGGTTCAAGCTGACTGTGAATGTACAGTGTGTCTCATAAATGCTGTAATGTCTTGCTTGTTGAATCGGAATAAAAATCAATCGAATTTCCTGTTGAATAAAATTGCAAATAAGAATCATTGAATTACTGATCCGAACAGGCAACGTGTGATTTTTAATTTTAAAAGCAGCTGAGACGGCCTCTTCGTCAGTGACGCTCAGAAACCAGTAAACGGATGTAAAACTTCGCGTATGATTGCGATTTTAAGATAACGTTTCGCAGAAAGCTAAAAAAACGAACAAGAATTTGGAATTCTTCGCCAACTTTTTTCAAAGCTGGATTTCTTGCTCCGGTGTTTCTTTCCTTTCGAAAAAATTAATCAACACAATGGAAGGAAAATTGAACGACTTGATCGCCACTTGGTATTCCACCTTCAGTTTCTTCTTATTATTATCATTTTATTATATTCATTTTGTTATAAATATTATAACTAATTTATGATAGCAAAAAAATCATTGAGCGCAAAGGTTTATCATATTTCTGAGCGGGCGAAATCAGGATTTAAAATTTCAAGTGTCAGATGGACTACGTTGTGTTCAGTTTTGTCGTACACGTCTACTTCTCACGCAGTTGTTGCCCGGTTCATGAATAATTTAAACGGCACTAAAAGTCGATGCGTCCACAAGCGAAATAAGAATGAAGCGTGTATGACAGCGACAATAACGTGAATACGTAAACGCCTGTAAATCTTTTGTTGACATCTTCCGGATGTAAACAATGCTACTTCTGTAGTATTATTCATATTGTACTTCTGTTTCATGTTTAGTTTGTTCAAAACGAATGCTTGACTGTATTCTTCTAATTAATTATAATTTCTATAATTAATTTCATTTAAAATTTTCATTAAACCCTTTTTGAAAACTGGCTGACGAATGCAATATTTCAAATATAAATATAATACAAATATAATAGTTTAAAGCATACAAAATCTGACGCGCAGTTCAAATTGTTAAGATTACAATCAGCTTTGCTATTCGGAGAACGCTGAGCGAGCGTGTGGGGATGAAAAGCTGAAGGTTCGCGCCATCAAAGGTGGCGTTGTACGTCAGCGAGCAAGCGAGCCGAGCCGAGCGAAGGATCGGACGTCCTCAGTCGAGCAGCGCGCGCGCGCCGGCGAGCAATGCGGAAATCGAAAGAGGAAAGCGCGCGCTGCTCGGAAACGCCAGCCCGCCAGGGACGTGGTACACATTGGACACGATTTCAAAGTCGGCTATACTCTACTATCTACAGGGTGACTCAAGATTCGTATACGAGTCCATGTAGTTTGATTCATTGGAAAAAAAAGAATTTGGAGAAACATTGTAAAATTCAAAATATATTGAATTATATATGATATGATATGAAAGTCAGAGAAGAACTAATAAACATGCTGAAAAGTCATTTTTATTCCTTGGTAAATGTATTACTATTTTTACATTTATTCGTTTTAATTGATTAATTAATTATTAATTAATCGAATTATATTTTAAGTCAATACTTCCATGGTATTCACTAATTTTGCAATTGGCGAACAACTAATTCAACTGCACGGAATTAATGATAGATAATAATATACCGGATCGTACAAAATGTATCAAGTTCAACGTAATCAACGCGAGAGAGAAAGAAACACAGACGAAGCTGTATGACCTTAAATTAGTCGGCATTGCACAACCGATTAACCAGCTAAGTCTCTCACAGCATGGTTTTGAGTGACTGTGTATGCGTTGCCCGTGGCGTTCGAGGTCCAGTTGACTTTTCAGTCACGGACCTTCCGCCAACTCACCGACCGCAACTCTGAGTCGCTAGTAGTTGTGACCCTCACGACTAATTCCGCCGGATCCACCTCGTCCTCACCTGCTCTCTGCTAGAACACAGCCAGGTGGCGGCGCACGGCTGAACAATAAAGCTCCATTTACACGTACAGTCGCCGACAAAAGTAAGTGGACGATTAATAGAAATTGTTGCGATGAAAGTTTAGAAGTAGTAATAATATTGTTATAAACCGAAATTTTGTTTCTTACATATCTTTACGCTACGTTTATAATTGTAGTTGAGATATTGTAACAGATAAGTAACAGTATTCTGTTACTTTTAAGAGATTTTTCAGAGATTTTTCAGAAATTAATTATTGCCGCATAATTAATTTTGAAAATAAAACCGAAAATGCATCTGTTTTGAAGCTTCCATTTAAGCTGGGTTCTAAATGGCAGCGCGCTCTTCCTTTTGCCTTATACTTGGCCTCCTAGTGATCCTGTTTTTAGGTTCTAGGTCAGCAGGTTCCGACACTAGTGGAATACAATGGGTCGGCGAATTATAGTCGGATTCTATTTGTTCTTATCAGTGCTATTAAGAGTTCCGATCGAGTTCCGAGCTGCAGTGCGACTATTTCTCCTTGGGGAAGGAGGTCAAGGGAGCAGCGAAAACGGAAGTTCCGGGCATACCTTTCGCGGACAAGCGACTGCCCAAAATTAGAATGAAGTGTTATGTTTTTTGTCTATGATAAATAATCAAAGTATTGAATTGAAAGTACAAAAGTTTTTTTAACACGTAATACAAGTTTTTGTTTGTATTTCCATTTACAAATCAAAGTTTTCGAGAATAACTCGAAAATTGAAAAAGGGAATGATGACTAGAGCTACGAATTTTTAGAAGATTTTTGAAATAAAAATAACTGCAACAACCTATTATTCTTTAAATTAAATTATTGTTAACTTGTTCTTCAAATGTCACTGGTGTGAAGCCGGCTAGGTGAGCTATTAAAATATACAACCGTACATAAATTGCCCACCAAAAAAGTGGTTTAGCGCTATAATTATTTAAAAACAACGACAGAATACAAATTGAATGTTAAAAAACTGGTTTGCCGACTTCATAGGGAACTACCCACAGGGTCAAAATGATTTCTTAATATTTGTTTATACATATTATTCATTTTCAAAATATTGTAATTTATACCATTTTTGTCTGACGTCCATTGAGATCGTATTCGTTAATGATGCACGTAAGTAAATACAATGACTAAAAAAAAGTGTTGACACAAGCATTATTTTCAGAAGAAAGTATCTAAAAAAAGAAAACTGTCTCGTTTAAGAAAAAATGTATTTCTATTTAGAGAGAAGAGTTTTCTCCTCTAAGAAAGGTTTTTCCAAAACCATTGGCTGTGCGTGCACTTTTTTTATCCACTGTACGTCGCTATCACGTACGCCGCACACTCACTGTGACGATAATCGATAATCGGGGCTGCTTTCTACCGCGCGACAAACCTGTCGCTCGCACTGATTATGAAAGTCGTCTGAGTCATGTCTTTCTCGGTCTAATTGATTTACTTTTATTTTGAATTAGTTGCTCTGGCCGGTTACGCCCACCTAATACTTCGCGTGCAAGTTGATAATGACTTAATTTCAAGAATAGGATGTAAATATTGTTTAAAAATATTTTATTTTTACATCGAAATTGTTTTTTAATTACGTTGAAAGCGTTCATTTCGGTAAAATTGAAATCGATTTGCAATTATAGATGTTACTTGTTTCTATGACAAATATGAAATGACTCTATTCTTACAATTTAAAGAATGATCGTGTTTATTTAAGTTAATAAATAATAAATTATTCCTAATCACAGAAGAAAAAACTGCACTGAAATCCGATTGATGGTTTTCGAACGTGTATCAAGTTTGTGTGTAAGAAGCTGTTTTAATCCTTTTTGCGTCGTATTTATACTTACTACTCGGTTCCCTAAGCAGTAAGTATAATCAAGTAGAAGCTATATTTATCTGGAGAAAATATACTTTCCAATAGTGAAAGAATTATCCAAATTGGTCGAGTAGTTTCTTAGATTGCCTCGGACACATAACATAGAAACTTTCACTTGTTAAATACATATTAGTATCGAAATCAATAATAATAGTATTAGTATTAATATTACTATATTAATATATAAATTCATTAATACGAATACTAATGAAAAGACTTTCATTAACGTGAATTATAAATGTATACAAAAGAGAAAATCGTATTAAAATTAGTTCAGCCATTTTCAAATTTATTACGAATATAGAAACAAACAAAGAAACGTTGTCCTTTATATTAATAAAGACATTGTAATTATGTACAATTTAATTGTGACATATAAAATATGCCGCAAGAAAGCAATATGAAAACACCATATAAACCAGTTCAATTAATTCTTCATTGTCAACATCATCTTTCTGAAGTTTACTAAACGTGATGTTCAAACATTCACCTTATCCAAACACCTCATTATTATTACGTAAGAGAAATAGTTGAAATTGTGCAATCAAGGAAACTGGCAAAATGTTGTTTCGGAATTAATTACATGGCAAGTTCTTTCTAAGTGTTACGTGTAGCATCCAAAACAGAAACTTAGTCTATTAAATGTAGAAAATGTGACTCGGCCAATTATTTATAGACGATTTCTTTGCCACTCCTGTTGCTTAATTGATAAATCGATCGATTGGTCAACTGTTTTCACATAACTATTAATTATTAATTCATGGCGTTAGAAAAACATTTACATACCCGCTTATTATTATTATTAAAATTTTACTAATCAAGAAAAGTAGTAAAATACTATTTACTAACTGTGAATATTACTCGCAGCATCCAAAAAGGACACTTATTCTGTTAAACATGGAAAACACATTTGTGGCAGTGTTGCTTAATTGATAACACGATTGATCGATCGAAGGCAGCTGCCTTCGCACGATCATTAATTAGTGGCGTTACAAAAATGACAAATTCCCTCGGTGCCCGATCCAAGCTGGTCAGTCTGATTTTACTTAGAGTATGACGAATGAGTACTAGTGCGACCGGCTTCTCAGATCTCCAGTTAGCAGATGGTAGTCTTGACGTGGCATTTTTGTGCCGCCACTCAAAGATTAATCTCCAGATCACTTTGTATTTGAGATGGCACATGTATAAATAGAAATGGTAATTCTTAATGACAGTAACCGACGGTTCATTACGGACTGATAAATGTAAATGTCAACATTAAATCAGAGATCATCTCAATCTGTCCATTGCCAATTGATTTGCCATTTTTTACAATTCCTTTTTTTTTTTTATCGATTATATAGTGCTTGTGCAGCGAGGATTGTTACTCAAAAATTTTATCATCGAGTATTCTGTAATTAGTGCGTAATTGTTGTACATTGTTGTGTAATTCGTTAGAATGGTAGGAGAAGATTACGTTGCAATTGTGACGGTACATAAATAGAAATGGTAATCCTTAATGATGGTAACGCATGGTTCATTACAGCGTGATGAATGTCATTGTCAACATTATGTCAGAGATCGTTTTAATTTGTAGATTGCTAGTTAATAGCCACTTTTTTTACATCTAGTTTTTTATAGATTTTAAAGCGTTAAGTAAAGTACCGAGGAGGAAATATTTTTTCATTAGTGTATGACTATTGTAGATTATTGGTAATTGAAAAATACTAAAGCATTAGCAAAAAATGTTTTTAGTATAAACGATTTATCAAATAAATATTCAATGTTATTCCATAATCGAACTTTTAAATTACGATTACGTTTTGTACATATTTCGAATAAAATCGCTTGTAAAATTTATGCTAATATGAAATTAATTAATTGAAACTATAAATGTGAGGCGCCGCTGTATAATTACGTACAAACGATAGGAAGATGAGAACGAAAATAGACGAGGGAGAGATCAACAGGTGTTCGATCATATCGCGCAATCATATTATCTGTGTCAACAACTTGAGAGGTTGTATCAATTCCGCATGATAAAATCGAGTATCAGATCTTCCACGCTAATTGGCGGGAACGAGCCTCTTCTCCAACTGACTCTGGACGAAGGACTTCTTCCTTTCATTTCTCAATCTATTCATTGCCATATTTGTCAACGGCTTTAGCACCTATTAATTATTTGCCGACACATATAAACTCGGACTTCACTAGTTCTGAAGATTGTGTGAGATTATAATTTTTCGTTTGCGTTTCATGTGAGGTCGAGTAGAGATTTATATTATTAATGATACAGTTTTGGTTATTTGGTATTTGCACGCAATTAAATTAAATACTTGGAAGAGAACAGTCAATAATTCAGAATAAAGCAAAAATGATCTATCAAAGAAAGTACCTTAAAAGCAATTATACTCGAAATCCAAAATAAATGCTCGAAACAAACGAAACTATACTCCTTGCATTAAACGCAATTACACTCGAAATGAGCGTAGCAATAAGTCGAAACGGAATGCGTATCGCCGGGAGGCGATAGCGCGCGCATTAATAAAGTATAAGAGGAAGGAGCGGGTGTCGAAGAGTCTGGGATGTCTGGCTACTCGGCTGGAGAAGTGCGTGTGGAAGTCCGTCCAAGCGGTAAGAGTGGAAGAGAAGAAGAGGATAGTTGGAAGAAGAGCGAGCGAGAGGGAGACAGAAAAAGAGAGAGGGAAAAAGAGACAGAGAGCGAAGCAGAGCGCAGTAGGCTGGTGTGTTGGTGTGGTGTGGAGAGGTTGGACGAGGTCGCGAGGGCCGAGTCGAGTCGAGCCGAGCCATGAGACGCATGCAATTTTGTGGCGATGTGGTGCGCCCGACGCCAGTCTAGCACGAGCTGCCGCTCAGGAGACACCCGTAGGGGACTTGCTTGTTTCAAGGTAGGAACTCACCACGCTTCCTCTATCTAGTCGACGCTCCCGATACTAATTCCTTCCCCCACTCCGAACAACTTACAACTGTCTACAACTGTCTACAACCGTCGCTTTGAACTGGCCGATTTTTCTGACCCACTATTTACTGACTTAAGTGGAACCTGTCGTTTTGGATAATACGAACATGAAACTTGAAAAGTTCAACTTCCAATTGACAACTGCCTACAACTGCCTGCCGCTTGTGATTTTTTTCTGATGTACTGTTTATTGGCTCGAATGGAACCTGCCGTTTTGGATAATGCGAATTTTAAGATTTAAAAATCGCTATCCAATTTTCAACTATCAACTGCCTAAGTCTGAATGCATTCCTAGAATTTTTCTGTTACGCGATTAATCAGTGACAAAAAGGGAATGTGTCGTTTGGGATGTTAATGAGTATACACGAGTTAAAAATCGCACATCAACTTCCAACTGCCTACAACTGCCTAACACTGGATTTTTCTGTCGCGTGATTATTGAGTGACAGAAACGGAACTCGTTTTGTGTGAAAGCTAGTACGCGTGCGGCTTAAAAGTGGCAAATGTGCGCGCCCCCATAAACAACAATGGGTTTTATTTTTCTTAAACAATCGGGAGACAAAAAAAAATAAGTGTGCCAACTTACCAACGAATCCATAAAATCCCACATAAATATTTGCAACGACTATCAATCGAATTTAATGCAAGTGTAAATTTAATTCATATAAGTGTGTTAATTGGACTCTTCAGTTAGTGTCTACAAAAAGTCAATTTGTGCAGTGCGCCTGTGTCGTGAGTGGTGAATTAAAGGATGAGTTAACCGATTTCGAGCACGGCGTCTCGGCGAGCTACTCAATAAAGCGGAGCCTCGTGTTTGCATCGAAACCCCAGCGTTCCATATAATCACCGGTGTTACCAGTTTTTGTTTTATTGGCCTAGGAATTGTTCCATTGTGAAGCACGAGCGACGGGGAATCCATTGTATTTAAATCGGGCACGCTAGTATACACGAGATGTCCATTCAGAAAGCGGTGAAGAACTTTCGGAGCTTTCGAGACTTACGACTTTCATTACGGATTCAGCTCGGCGCGTGCTTACCAAACACAGAGCGGAGGACAGTTCGACACTGTCTAATGATTCCCGGCTTACATTCGTTTCCTACATTGCCCCGTGGGAGATAGTTACTATTTATAAGTCGTGTGTGTACAGCTAAAGTCGTTCCAAATCGGCAGAATTAAAGTTTACTTAACTCTAAAATTATCAGTTAACTTGGAACGGTCAAAATAACCTGGCACCAAAAATCGTACTATTCAAAAAATAAATATATAATTAAATAAATTTTTGGATTCTCTTATCGGAAATATGAAATAAAATTGCTGTTCTAAACAATGAACCAAATATAACATTCTCCTCACTAAGAAACGCAAATACAAAAAAGTACATGTATATTTTACTTTTCGGCGATTAATAATTCAATCGTGACTAATCAAAATTACAACATAAAAATCATACTAAAAAACACATCGAATAAAAACCAATCTAAAAGAGTGCGCGAATGATTCGCGAGTGGCACAAGTAATTCTAATAAAATAATATCAGAACTTTATTGGCACCGACGATTGATTATTTCAGTCAGTGATGTGTGTGATTGGATCTTAACATTACGTTCGTGCTGGGTTCTAATTGGTGGCGCGCTCTCATTCCTTTTCCTACTCCACAAATCGGAGGACAAGCAGACACTGTCTAATGATTGCCCGGGTTACATTCGTTTCCTACATTCCCCCAGGAGACAGCACCTATTTATAAGTCGTGTGTGTTACAGGGTGATTCACTTGCCTTTGAAACATCACTGTCAATGATTATACAGGGTGATATATTTCAATTCGAATCAGCAAACATTTTCACCGATTAATAATAATAATAAATATAATATATTTGTCTATAATGAAAATTTCTAATATCTAATTATCCTTTATACAGCAACCAATAAATGCTCATTGTCGATCAAGGAGATTAACGCAAATTCTTTTGTCAAACCAATTAATAATTAATAATGAGAACTACTAGATAATATGTAATTATTTTGTATGGCAATATATATTTCTTACTGGATATTCGAATGCAAGTGAATCACCCTGTACATGCTCTCTATATTTGCTCATTGGCGATCAAGGACGTTAACGCAAATTCTTTCGCCAAACCACATCCCGTGCTCTTCTCGCTGCTCCCGAACCGAACGTCACGCTTCTTCACTCTACCAATACTACTGTCTCACTTTCTCTCTCTTTCTCTGTCAGTCTTACTGCCAGAGCAGCTGTCCGTCTGCGTCCGTCTGCGACTACTGCTGCCTATCTGCGTCTGTCCCGGTGACTTTCGGTGTCCCTGTCGGGTCCGCAGCTGTCCATGGCGGTGCGCGCGCGTCGCAAATCTCTGGCGCTGCTGCAAAAATCCGGTGGTCAGGCCGCAGCCGATATACAAGCGTGTACACGGTGTACACTTGGCCGTGAGCCTCTGTCGGGTCGCCTCTATTTACGGCGGAATGACGCTCCAGATCGGCCGAGCGATTAACCATAACGCGCTAACGCCGATGTAGATGGCCAACCTCGCTTTGCAGCGTTCGTCCACTCACCGAGTGAGACTGTCAAATGATCCAATGATTGTCATAGATGTGGGATTAATTTTGGAAAAATTTTGCGGGAAAATTATAGTGTTTAGGACGGATTTGTTAGTTGGCATTTGCTAAAATCTTTGTGAAATCGGTTTTAGTAAAAAAGTTTGGCCTACTAAAATCGTGACATTTTAAAAAAATGGGTGACTCGTTTTATTTATAGTTACTAAATTGCCGGTGCCTTGTTTTATATCAGACAAAAATTATTTTCTTCTTTTCAGCGAATTATGTCAGTCATTTTCGAAACAGGTTCAATTATTTTCATTCAAACCAGCTGCCAGTTGGGTCAGCTCAATCATTAATCAAGCTTCTAATATTAAAATTGATTCGATGCATTTGTATGAAAGAAAAATGATTGAAATTAAGTCAGAAAATATTTGAAACCATTTTCGATATCAATTAAATTTTTATTAAATTCGAAACGGTTGCCAGTTCGCTCGGTTCTATGATTAGCTGAGCTTCTTCAAGCTTTGCGTGCGCGCTGATCGGCGAGTCACGTGGACGTAGCGGTAGCTGCCGGCCTCCACGCCGTCCTCCTCTAATACCGTTACACTAGAAAGTAGTGTCGATTACTCGCGCTTTGCGCGCGCGCGCGCGTGCGTACGAGCGGGCACCGAATGACGAGTGAAAAGAGTGGTCCAGTGAAAGTGTCGTCCCGGGTGTCGATTCGGTGGTCAGCTTTATGTAATTGAAGTGGCTGCCGGAGCCTATACGACTCTGAGCAACTGCTCGACTGCGGCGCTCGTCTGGCTTTTCGGTGATCGAACGTCGCAGCGTACGTTGAACCGGCTCGAAGCCTCTGATATACATATCTGTGGATGTATTACGAGCGTACGGACACGTCCGCCACTGTACGACGAGTGTGATCGGAACCCGGCTGCACTTTGTCAATGCTACTACTGCTACTTCGTACTCTTTCATATTTTCAGAGTCCAGCAGGCAAAACTATACTAACTTTCATTGGATTCGGAATGATTTTTAAAGTCAATTTTTGATTGAATTTTTATCGATGAATCGATTAGATTGAAAATTAGAAATAAATTCAATAAAGGTACACAATTTCATTTAATATATAGTTTGCATTTATTGCATAGTACTGAGGGACAATAAAAATTCGTAACAAATTAAATGAATAACGTAACAATAAAATTAAATTAACCGGCTAAGAAACTTCGGCATATGCATAGCATGCATCACACGTATACAGACACACCTGCCACTGTATAACGCGTACGATCAAGGCTCAACTGCTCTCTGTCAATGCTACTACTGCTACGCGCGTCGTCACACTGCACTTCTGCTTGTCACGATCCTTCGGCTTATTTATCGTCGGGTAAAAAAACTGCTCTACATAACAGTATTCTACAGAAAGATTTATTTGCACATGGCACACAACGTGACATGCTGTATCGTCTCAATGCGTAGTTGTAGCGTGTGTAAATACGCGTACAGGGCGTTTCATTCGGCTTGTATTAAGCACTGACGTATTTCACTTGTTATTAGATATGTTGTAATAAATAGCTTGTATATTTATATATTAATAGAAATTAGTACAAATATATCATTTTTGATAATATCATATCGTATCGTATCAATTAGATATATTTTAATACGCGGCTATCTACTTGTATTATTTATTATTCAATACTTTACTAATTTTACTGTTCAAGAATTCATTATATACAACAAATATTATTAATACAACGTAAAAAATAGTAATAAAAAGTTTGTTGTAGGAATTACAATCTTTATAGCAAAAGACAGTTTATTTTTCTCCGTTTCGAATGTAATCATCAAATGCCGTTAAAGGGTTAAGGACATTTGGAATACCTCGGACATAGTCGCGGCGCGAAAAACGTTTTAGCCGACGCCTAGGCAGAATGGACGAAGGCGATTACTCGCAAGCAGAGGCAACAACTATAATAAATAGCTAACGTGTCACGCTCCTAAATGAAACGTATGCGCCGTGACCAACGCGATGCGAGCGTATATGCCTATTTTTACTTTCGGCTTAATCACTTTTACGCTTCCCATTCAAGCGCGCCCGGAGCCGCGCAGGGCTGCGCACACGTGACGGTCTCGTTTCATTGCGAGCCACTCGTTCATGTACAGGCTGATTCACTTGTCTTTAGAATTTACTGTCGAATATACAGTAGGCATTTTTTGTTATAATTATATTCAATTATTTATATTGCATTATAGTTATAATTGTAATTATATCTGTGATTTATACCGTAATTACAATTGTAATAATTATATACTTCTTTATAATATTACTCAATTATAATTATAATTCAGAATTATTAGTAGAAATAAATAGTGTATAGTACAATGTTTTCTTTTGCACGCTTCCCCTTATTCGGAGTAAGTCGTTGCAATGCAGGATAATTATAAAATACCAAACATTTTCAAGTGCTTTTGCGAGTACTTTTGCATTCATCATATATCTCAATGTAATCTGTGTTAAACAAAGTTGCAGTCCTTTTTAGTGTCACGTTCTTATTGTGTGATTACTTTTGAACCGTACTGTACACGTGCGAGCAAATAAGGAGCGCATATAATTTTGCGACTCAAGAGCCGACACGTTCCTTCTCTTTTCCGACGCACATCGACCGTGTTGGACGAGCTCATTAGCATATTGGAATTATGGCGAGTGATAGTTATGATGGGCGAACTAACCGTGGTACATTCGAAGCCAATTGCAGACAATGGCATGCTTGCACCATTGTGAGTGCTTCTTGATATGATCGTTAAGAAAATTTATGTTCTCTCGTTAACTATTTAAGAAAAAATTAGTAAACGATTATTCATTGGTTTAAGACTTTCTTAAAGACTTTTTCTTAAAGAATTATTGTGTTTGTATTAACGCAAAACAAAATTCTTGTGCATCATTTAAAAGAAACAAGAAAATTCGCAATTCAGATTGATCAATGTTTACTCTACTTCTTTCGCAATGTCAAATCAGCCATCAAACCATTTCTATTGCGATTCAACTGCTCGCTCACATGTTTACTCCGCGAACACCGGCACATGTTTCTTTTTTTTCTCCCAAGATTCCTGCGACTCGATGATTATCACGGAGCAGTCGAGGCTTCATTAGCGTACGAGAAGTGTTAGCTAATTGGTGACAAAGAGCAGCACCGTGATCACAATAAATACAGTGTATAAAAAAGTGTTCGCACATAATACTTTTTTTGGTGTATACTTTGATGTACATAGAAAAAGCTTCCTTTCGAAGAAAAAAAAAATGTTTTCACGTTAAAAAAATTCATTTCGGAAAATCTGGATATGCGAATACTTTTTTTTACTGAGTGCACCGGTTGACACAATTATACGGACAATTATACTAATATTAGCAGAATAAAGGATGCGCGGATGTCTTTTGTGACACAACATGATGGAGTGCAAGTTAATTGTTGCATTTATGAAATCTACCTTAGCATTTGCCTTGTTGGATTAACTGCAACATTTTTTACTGAAGGCTTAGAAACGTAAAATTTGATGACTGTCATTTAAGAAATTACTATTTTAACTATGCTCTCTGATCAAAATTCAAGTCGATTGTCAAACAGTCTTTACTAAAAAAACTTTGAAATATTTAGCCTCACTTTTTTTCTTACACGAATTAATCAAATTTCACGCTTGTTTCTTTACGCGTTTCAAAATAAAACCCTTAAAGACTGAAATTAATTTGTGAGAATTTCGATGCCAACAAGAGTTAATAAATGGGTGAGTGAACGTTGATGGACAGCAATTGAAGTGGGATAATAAAACAATACTCTTGATCACTATCGCTCCTTAATGGGAAAGCCCCTGCGTGCATTTCGCGGCGATTGCGCGTCGATTAACCATCCAACGAGTGAGTCAGTCGATTTGCATTTAATTGGTTGGCTGGATTTTTCGCCGGTCTACAGCGTAAGCCTTTAACACCAGCAATTCCCCAGACGACAATAACAAGCATTCTAAAAAAAGGCTCACTTGCGGATGCTAACTGTGCGCGCACGATCAGCTTCATCGCTGGCTTCTCTTACATTATGGATGCCGATAATTTCGTATTACACTGCTGCGCGTTGATTATCCCGGTGTGATTGCATGTTAGTAAAAGGTAATAAAAAACTGAAATTTCAAAAGCATTTTTTGAAAATATACTTTTCTATCATACTAAAATATAGAGTACTAGAATATTGAAAAGTCTACACATCTGATTAATATCAATAACAGTACAAAAAATAAATAAGGCATATTATATAATTAGTCCGGTTTCTTAGCGAACTCAAAAAAGTTCTCTGATGTCTTAGTTCCATCGTCAAAGAAACCGAGCAGTTTGTTTTGATTCTAGCAGAACACGTGTTCGCAGGCGCACGTGATATGAGAAAATATTCAAATGTACAATGGAACTGTTTTTATCTGAACGCGTCATGTACCTGCAAGGTCCACTTGCTCTGAAATTACCTTTAATCATCTTTAATCACTTGATTTCGAAATTGTATACAGTGAATAAAAAATACTGACGGTGTCCAGTGTTTTTAAACAAAATGTTTAAAGAGCAGAATACTTTTCTCTCTAAATAAAAAAATATATTTTCTTGAATAAAAAAGTGTACCTCTTAAAAGAAAATAAATTAATCCCCAAACGACAATTTACTTTTATAAAAAAATGAATTCATAAGATACTGGATTTGCCAATAATTTTTTTCCTACTGTATATTAGAATACATGAAACCAATGTCAGTGATTCACAGCTGAATGAGCTGCGAATCATCACAATCATTAATCTCGAGCCTTACCACTCCCAGCCAAGGCAAACATACTCATTGTGTGTGTTACCGCGCGTAAACAATCGTATTAGCAGAATCTGCCAGTCGCATATCTGTGCAGGTACATATGCGTGATATCTGCAAACCCGTGTCACGCGACTCTCGTTGTTTTCCGAACAGGTTACTCATGCGCGTCCAGATCTCGTGCTCGAATTTGTTTCTCGCCGTTTCACGCTCTAATCAGTGAAGTTGTGTCGTAAACGATGGAGGAAAAGATCAATGACACTGTTACAGGGTGGCATTGAAGTGCAAAGGTACAGTCGATTGGATTGCAATAATCATTGAATAATAAAATTAATAGTTTAATAAAAATGATTTAAGTAGAAGTTGAGTAGAATCACATTATAATTTCTAAGCGTCATCCTAGAAGACACATTATCAAGATAACTCAGAAACTTATCTAGTAAAGCTGCTATAATGACACAAAAATTCTCTGAAGTTCTCTAAGAATAATCAAAAAGCATAGAAAAATATCGGTCACAGAACGAAAAATCAACATAAAATTGACTGAGGAAATGACTAGAAATTTCTCGTAAGAGCCAGCAAATGTATTCGGATCGTTCGGGCCATTTACTTAAAAAGGTCGACCTGATAAACGAAACGGCGTGTCTGACCTTAAGGAACTAGTAAACGCAGACGTCGGCCATCCACAAATGTCATACTTTCTTCGCGTAGATAAGCATTATTCCGGGTTATTATGCTGGACTGTCGAGACAAAGTACACTGCTTACGAACTTGAAATGCAAATATATTCGTTATCAACTGTCAGGATTAATTTTGAAAGTTATACATGTGTAACTACTTGAAAGACAAAACATTGAGCGAACCGAAACGGAAACATCCTGATTCTTTGCACTCAACTTGACTCATAGCAGAAATTGCCAGCAGGCGCAATTTGTTTCGGAGTTCATAAATCATACTCGAAACGAAACAATTCAAGGCCAAAAATAATATTACTGTGGTTATTAATAGCGGCAATTGGTTATGTAAGTTTTTGTCACTCCTTTCACATAAGACTTATAAAAAGTATTACTTAAATATTATAGTATAATTAAGTTGATATCACAAGTTATTGCATATATAAATCTCAAGTATAATCAGTGGTTTTAAGTCTTTAGTATTACAGTGTAAATACTTAAGTAATACTTAAGTATATTACTTAAAATTTATTCTATAACTAAGTCAGTGGTAACTTACAGCGTAAGGAGTCAGGCAATACTTAAAACATAAGTTACTCAAGTATTACTTAAGTATTTACATTATAACATGCCACTGACTTAATTTTAGTATAAATCTTAAGTTATACTTCTGTGAGTTTCATGTTACTAGTATACTTATACTTATACCGCAAGTCTCCGGTGTAAAGTGAAAAAAGTGACAGACTAAAAAAGAAAATTTACCTAAGACACACTAAAATTGTAAGTTACTCTGTGGGGGCACTAGAACGACGCCAATATTGGCAAAACCACAGACTGCATATGCCTGCGATCGGAAGGCACACTTTGCCCGTGAAAGGTTAAGCGTCAAGGTGTCGGTTTCGCAGTCCGCTTTTGAAAATCGGTTGAATCTCTGATTTAATGCGTCCTGCCATTTCGACATACTCTGTCAGATCTTTCGAGATACGCCACTCTTTGCTGCCTTTATCTTTGCGCTTGTGTACACATTCGATTTTGTACATTTCTTCTTTAGATAGGAATCGAGCACCGAAACACGTGTATCGCTGTGGCGAAGCCGAAAATCTTGCCCAATTTTCTAGTGACCAAGTGAAAATCGATTCCGTTCCAAAATTTTGTGGCCGTTTCTTATGCCCGTAAATGCAAATGAGTGATTTTTGATTTTAGCATCAAAATGGATGTTGAGATTTTGATAGAACATCATTGCGAGCGCGTTGAAGTTTTTGTCACAATTGGCAGCGGACTCCTCCAGTTTCGTGTTATTGCGATTTCTCTGCGCAGATATGCGCACGCGAGCGAGACGTAAAAATAGATCGCCGATACAGGAAAATCATTGTGGGTTCTTGTTGCTCGAACTTTGCTCGGCTCTATCTCTGAGAAGGCGCCGTCGTCTTCTGCTGTACTGTTTACATGGAAGTGTACTGAAAAACTGGTGGATCGAACAACGTGTGTTTAGTAGTTAATTGGATCGCGCTGCAATCTTGCTCGCTGCAGAGCCTGTGCTAATAATAAAGTTAATTGATATGGAAACCGATTGTCGAAAAGTAATATCAGGTTTCTGAATTTTTATGTTAATATCGAAGAAGCGTAATGTTACATTAATTATAATAAATTGAAATGAATTGAACCTTCAAAGACTTTAAATATGCGTTCTATAAAATTAACAAGAACAAAGTTAATTGGTACAAAAATTAATTGTCGAAAAGCAAATCTATTTGTTTGTATATTTGCAATAAACTTGAAAACGACTGAACCAATTTTAATACGATGTAAATAACACTCCGATGAAGCTAGGACAATTAACGGAAGTATAAAGTTAACACACCGGAATAGAATGTTAATTCAACAATATTTGCACGAGATAAAAAGTTTTCACGGTCTATTCATCGGTGATAAGTCGAGGGAAGACAATAGAAACAGAGATTATCGACCACACTTTCTACGAGAAAGGGAAATACTTTTCTGCCTATCCGCAGTATTATACAAGCAGCCTCGCATGGACCAACAAGATTTACTATCTCTGGCAAACTCTCCCTGTTGCGACAAGCAGTCTCTTCCAATTTGGAAATACGCCCGCTCGAAGTTTTATTGTGAAATTTGAAGATAGCACCATTTGATGTAGCTGCTCGTAAAATGAAAAAACGTTAAAAGTAGCGCGGGTTCTATTCTACTTTGTTAATCGTATAAATTGGTGGAAATCGAAGATACTATATTATTGTAAATTAATACGATTGAACATTAAGAAATCGATGAAATAGTATAAATAAAATCAATATAATTAACGAATTTTAATTTCAATTACAAACAAAACAAAACACAACAAAAACATTTTTTTTAAAAACACGTAAAAGGTTAATAGATAAGAAGATTAATAAAATGTCCAAGCAAAATTCAATTCAATAGTTCCCAATTATCAATACACCGACGATGCATCGAAGGAATCGGAGTAGCAATCTTTCCATCTAACAACCGGGTAATCATGTGATCATTACCAGTTGGCAGCGAATCGAGCCACTAGCGCGCCGATCCTGACTTTTCTCGGTAACTCGTGAACTCGCCTCCAGGGAGGCGCATGGGCTCCGGCGACTTTTGCAAATTGGAAGGGTAAATTGGCGCGTTCCCGCTACAAATTGGGGCCACGAACGCGTCACTCGAGTCAGTGTGTTGCGAGAAAGAGTCTCTTACATATCTCGAAGAGCATCGTCGCGTCATTAGTGAAATTGTCATTGTTGTTTTGCAAGACGTTCGATAAAGTTCTTCCTGATGCAAGAATTGTGCATTTGAATCTTATTGTGTATGAAAATTGCTGATAAATTTTGTGGTTGTTAACTTTTTCAACAGTGGTACGAAAAATGACTTACTTTTTCAATGCGGTCAAACGATCGTTTTTCAAAATAAATTCAACCATGCACTGGCTTGTTTTTTGTTCTGGTTAAAAATAAAAGTGAAAATACATTACTGTCAACATTACCGCAGCAATAAAACTAGTATATTATATGTCTGTGTCGATATATGTGACACTTTTATTTTTGGAGTTCGAAGTGCACGAGCCCAGCTAAAATATTTGATGAAAGAACATCGGTGAGATAATAATTTTATATGTTTGACGTTTTAAGAATACAGTGCGACAACAACCTTAAATATTGACTTCGAAACATGATGTACAAACAATTTTTAAGAACTCCGAAAATTTCATAAACTTGTCGCGTCTCCCTGCGCACACAAAATTTACACTCGCGTACCAAAACATAATCCATTGAATTGAAATGGCATACAAATTGGACGCCCAACACTGCCTTTTTACACCCCATACGTCTGCGAATGGAACTTTCATTAGCAAAGATGACGTCGACGTCATCCCAATTTTCGTGCAACTTGTTTGTGCGAGCATTCATCCGCACAGATCCGCAAGAAGTCGTTGCTCATATGTTTTCTGTTATTTTGTATAAGCAGTCTTTTTTCAACAAATTTTTAACTGTTTTTTTAAGTCTTACTTTTAGTTTTCAATTACTATTTAATGGCAGAACTACCATCAACTTTTTTTGCGATTCAAAAAAAAGTAGCGGTTTATACGGCTTTCGGGTGATGTACTCAAAAGGGACAAGAGCCTGTTTCGAGTCTTAACCATTTTATCTTGCACTGATCCCGACAATCTGTAATTATCTTATACCCACAAAGGAACAGACAGAGTCTCATGAGTAACTCATGCGAACCATTTAGTTAATGCTTGTTGGTAAAGCTCGACTGTTTAATTTTCCAGTGAATGAACAAGAGAAGATGCCTGGCCACCGTCAGCCTAACTCCTTAGAGGGGCTTAGTTTGGGACGCGTGTGTCAACAACTCGACGGGACGTGCCGACGGCTGCAGGTGCTTTCACAGGAAACCTCAGCTGCACAAGTGCTCGCTTTCGCGAAGCAGACCATCCGTCCGTACTACATCAACGCTCTGCCAGCGCGTTTGCGCGCTCAAGTGATCGAAGAGACATCTAGGTTGTTGTATGGACCGTCAACCGACGGCTCGACGCTCATCTCCGGCCCAGCGCCACTTTATCTTTTAGCCCTACTTTTGGGACCAGACATAAAGCAGTTGAAAGTGAATTTCTGTTGCTACTACGGTTGTAGTCATCAAACCTCACTTCTGAAACTCCTAGCAACGGAAGGCGTCGGTCTGGAGTCCCTCGATCTTGCTCGCTCGGCTTTGCTCAGGTTGGATAGCAAGTTGTTACAGAGCGCTCTCATGAACATGAAGAACCTGGTCTGCCTGACCATCCGTAACATAGCTAGTGACGCAGTGCTGCAAGTGGTGGGCAGAGCCTGTCCGAAATTGGTGGTACTCGACGTCGCCTGTTCCCGACAGGTGACGGACGCCGGACTCAGACAACTGTTGCTGCAGGTCGAAATTAGGGACAAGGTGACGCATACCACGATACAGGAGCAGACCAGTTGGTCTAGGTTCAAGACCCTTCTCTCTAAACTAAAGGTGAAGAACTCAAAGTCCGAGAAGAATAAGCAGGATATACTGTTGGAGATATACGAAAGTCGAAACTTCCTCTGCGATAGTTTGAGAGTTTTAAATATTGCCAACACGGCGGTGACAGGGGAAGGTGTATTACTAGCACTGATACACGTGCCCCGGTTGGAATCCCTGGCGGAGTACAGTCACATGGGAAGAGTCGTGGAGATCATGAATAGCCGGCCCATAAGCTTTAAAACACCCTTTAGTCTCACACAAGCGAGGTGTTGTCGAACAACTCCTATTCGCATGGAACTCCTGGCGAGAGCCTGTCCGAAAATAGAAAAGTTACACATCTCCGAACCAAGACATCCTCCAGAGGCGTTAAGACTCTTCCCGAATGTCGCTTGTCTCAGTATCGATAGCATACCACCCGAGCGGGAATGGCTCACTGGCTTCTACGAGTACCTCCAAACGAACGGACATAACCTCCGCGAACTTAACCTCAGAATCACCCAGAACGAGGTGCCTTTGCAAGTCGACCTCAAAGAAATCTTCTGCAGCTGTCCGAACCTCCGAACCTTTACCAGCGATGGCTCCAACATTGGTTGGTCCGACGGCTCTAATCCACAACCTCTCAAACACCTCAGAAGAATCCAGTTAGGCCGAACAGTTAGCGCAGCAGCCATCACAAAGATCCTCACGCTCGCGCCAGAATTGATGGCGCTACATGTTCACAGTTGTTTCGATCTCACCAATCAGCACTTGGAGACTATTCTCGGTGAACTGAACGGACCCTCCCCCACCAGGGTTTCGGACAAGTACGGGAACACTTTGTTGCAGAACCTAACCTGTTTCTACATTTATGAAGCGAGCAAGATCTCGGTGATGCCTGTGCTGAGGCTGTTCCAGATGTGCAAAAGACTGCGTAAGATCGGTAACCTCGCCAACTGGGGCTTACATTGTGAGGGTGTGCGGACCCTAAGGACAACGTTGACCAACGAGAACTTGGATGTCGACCTGTGCCCCGGCGCGCATTGGTTCTGGAGTAATTGCATCCAGTAGTTAATGATTTAGGTCTGTGCCTGTGAAAGCAGTTGCATAAAAACGAAACGCTTCGCCACCATGACGCAATTGGCTGCTGTTAAGAGTCGAACAGCATTCTTTCGTTAATAGGCTGTAGGATCGTCAGTATTAAAAATTCCAATTACTCGCGCGACTGAGGCATCCCATTTAGTCGACGGACTGGGACACGCGCGCACCACGAGTGGACTCGATAAGCAATCGTAATTCTAGTAATCTAATCTTAGGCATCTACGCTCCAACCGAATTTCTACGCAAATTGGTGAAAATGCCCCTGGCATTCTTCCTCCACTTTTTATACGCATCGTTGCACGTAGCGAGAGTTCAATGGCAGTCTGAAAACTGGTTGACGTTAATCAAAATGTCTAGCGCTGTAGAGTCAATATGTATATGCGAATCTTTATATTAAAGCCGAGCTTTTTACGATGATGGAACAATCATTGAAACCGAATGAACCCATGCGTGAAAGAAAGAAGAGTTTATCAGCGGTGACTGAACTTCAATCGAAGAAGTAAACATATCTTCTCTAAATATACGTTCAACTACGAATAACAGAAATCCTGTTTGATTTTATCCCAAATTCCGCCACATGTTAAATAATGGACGCTGCTCAGTTTTTGCAGAGCTCTTTGGAGGAACCAATCGTGCGGTTCGAGAGACAAAGAAAAGCAACATACCTCCGTGAAGCCATGCGACTGAAGCAAAAGATTGATGAGCTTGGTGTCCGTTTGAAAGATCTTGTATGTCATGTGCAGTTGCTTGGCCGGCGGATTTTCAGGCTGCGTTGCCAAAGCCGAACATCTGGGAGGTGCGAAAAAGTCTTATTATTCGTACCCCTCATTTCGCACTTGCGATGACGTGATGACGCTCCTAATTATTCGAGTGATCTTGCCAATTGGAAAGTGCAACAATTCTGCATACAGTCGTGTATTTCTATTTGATTTTTACGGTTTGATGTTTGAAAATGTACCTACGATGTTTTTATTATAATCAAGTCATTGATTAGTCAAGCAAGTTATTATTTTTTAGTAGTTACAAATAATATAAATTTGATCTTGTCAATTGGAAAATGCAACAATTCTGCATACAATCGTGTATTTCTACTTGATTTTTACGGTTTGATGTTCAAAAATGAAATAACGAAGTCATCGATTAGTAAATAATTCTTTTTTAGTAGTACAAAATAACATAAACTCACTTGAAACGTAAGATTGACGCCTTATTGCCGCTCGGACCGTTCAACAGCCAGTCGTTGTCTTGCGGACTTGTGTCCTTCGTTGTACTGTGAATTCAAATGACCAAAATTAAACTTGTTCGACAGAACTCCACTTGGTAAATCTATCTGTCGATGGACTACGTGAAGTTGAATAAATTTATTCAAACTGTTGAAATCAACATTTTGCTTCTCACGGAGACTCGCAATCGGTAATGTGACAATCTAGGAAACCATATAAAATAGTTTCACTTATTTATATTTACTAAATATCGCATTAATATTAAAAAGAAACAAATGTTTAGTGAATATAAATAAATGAAATTATTTTGCTTAGAGCAATTTTATATTGCCTTTTTTTAATGCCGGTCTATATTTTTATTCGAATATTTTTTCTTCGTGCTTTTTAATGTTAGGAATTTTTAAGGTCTACTAATAGATCTATTAATAGAGTTATTAGCCGCAGACCTATTAGTAGACCCTAATTTAGTATTTGTTAATTAATCCATAAGCCATTGATATCTGTCGTGATTCATTCGGTGAAGTGCTCAGTGACACACGACACAAGGGATATTACACGGCTACCAAAAACAAGTACGCAATGTCGGTATTACGATAATTCGATGGTAAAAAACTGATTCCATTCTATCTGTTCCATTCATTCTATTCTTTGAATTACCATTGAATTGCCATTCGTACGATTGGTCTGACAATGAATAAAAATTAAATATTGCAAAAGTGATACAAAAATCGTTGGCTATGATAAATATTCGCGGGTAAGTACATGGCGCGCCACCAGACGAATAGAAAGAGCGCTGGTCGATAAAAAAGGACCCTGAAACGGTCTTGATGGAAAGGATTATTTACTCGCCAAGCAAAAAGATGACATCGATGCGTCGAAGGTAATAAACAAAGAAACTTTAGTTTCTAAATATATTGTTTTTCTAGCAGATATTTATTTTTTTAATATAAAATTCAACTGATTTTCTTATTTTACAGTCTTTAGTATTTCGCATAAAATCTGTAATTATGATTGATCGTTTATAACGTCATGTAACTTTGAAGTCAGATATTGCTACATCGATATCCTTTTAGTTTTAGTTCATTTGGTTCATTTTTAGGCCACAATGTGGCGTAAGCGTATACTTTCTGAACCTATTCTTCCTAACCGAGAAGTTTCTTTAACGCGATTTTTACCTTGACACATTTTTTTTAAAACAAATATATAAGATTTACAAGATACACATAAAATTATTTTTGATCGATCAAGCCATTTCTTCGTATCTTCATGATTATGATTTTTATGAGTCAATATACGAACAAATTCTTGTGGAAAATATTATTCTTTAAAACATTCGTAATCTAATATGTTCATACAGTAATATTATATAAATAAAAAGAGAAAGTTTGTATGTGTATGCGTCAGAGGTAATCTCAGAAACCACTCAACCGATTCGGATAATTCTTTCACCATTGGAAAGTGCATTTAGTCCAGATGGAGACAGGCTATATTTGATTGCACTTGCTCCTCAGAAAACCGAGCAGTAAGCAGAAAGGCGCCACAAGACGAATTAAAAGAGCTTTTTAAGCACAGAAAGCTTGATATAATCTCAAGAACCACTCAACCGATTTTAGTGTCGTTTTCTCCCCTGAACAGTGTTACGATCCGGGCAAATTGTACGTTATAAAATATTGCAATGTTTATCACTTATATAAGGTGTTTGAAAAATAACTACGAATTATCAAAAGGAATGGGACGTCGAACTATACAGGGTGACTGGCTCGCTTTTAGAGGGCCAAATTATACGCTATAAGATATTACAATTTTTATCACTTGTACAGGCTGTTCCAAAATCTATTATAAATTATTTATAAATCTATTATTCTTTAAATTGAATAATTGTTAACAGGCACACGAAATATCACCCGAATGAGACAGCAATACATTAAACTAACGTCACCCTGTATAAAAACTGAGACGGAGGAGCAAGTGCTCTCAAAGAAGGGCGTGTCTACGTCCGAACTTCATTCATCCCGGCGCCGACTGCAACCGGCGCAGCGGGTGAAGCACACTGAAGTACGACGAAGTACCATGAGAAGCACACTCGAAAGCACACTCGAGTGAATCGAGAAGTGCGCTCGCACGGGACTCGTTAGTGACGTTTTCGCCTAATTCGACGGAGGCGAGCGGACTCGCGCGTGTGCAGGCGTGTAATTCACCATAGGATAATTGCACGCCTACTCGCGCTCGGCTTTCCCGCGGTGTCCCGTGGCCACTTTCGCAATTAGCATCGCCGCTCGCCCAACCGCGACCTCTGAATGCCCGTCGCGCCTCTTGAGGTGTACCACGTGCTACACCTACAGGCTGATTCATATGTCTTTCGATTGTAATTGACGGGTATGCACTGCTTTGATAAGGATAATGAACAGGGTGACTCGTAAATACGTATTATAGTGATTTTGTAGAAAGTCAGACGAAGATTCGACATTTGAAGTTCTTCGAATATAATTTAATTTTCTTATATACTTGTATATATTTTTATGCATTATTTTATAAGCCAAGTGAAAACTGATTAAGAATAACTAATTCAATCGTGCTAATTATATGTGAATATAATTCATCCGGTATTTTTTTGTTAAGCAAACTTTAACGATAGTCAATGAAAGACCAGCCGAGCGAATTCGAGCAGACTAGCTGGTAATAAATATTAATACGAAAAAGAACACGTGTCGGCTCTTGTATGTATCACGAGCTACTCTTAATTACACTGGCACCGTTACAATCCGTGGAGTGCTAATTTACAAGGTAGATAGGCACTCGTGCCATTCACTTCATCAGTTACACCATGAATTTGTAGAGCGTCTAATGGCGAGACCACATGGATGAAATGAGAGATGTAGGTTGCCACTCTTAAATTTCTCTAAAAGACACCGTATATAATGGAACTCGTAGCGTATACGTGAAATAATGAAATTATTATTTAAATATCTAAATAAAATTTAATATTATTCAAAAGATTAAATATATTGGGGGATGATAAATAATATTATTGATAATTATTATTGTAATTGTTAATAGCGTCGAAGTATTCAATTTGAGAATTAAATTGAATTTCTACGATTTATAAATATCAAATAAATAAAGGCTATGTTTGGATATATCCGATTGTTTATTCAATACGAGCACAAATGCACGAAGCAACATTTGAATAATAAAAAAGAAATACAAATTTACATCTCACAGTAAAATCGAATTTGTAAAACGAATTTAATTTGGCGTTGGCACGTTCAGTGTTAATAAACAATAACAAATACCCAAAGGCATATTTAGGATCGAGTTGGACGCATACCTGTCGGAGGTTTCCGATTTGTGCGACTGGTCCAGCGGCTCCAAAGCCTCCTCGCTGCTGTTCGACAGCTGCGACATGCCGGACAGGCTGGAAGACGACATGAGCTCTTTAGCTCGTTTGCCTTCCGGCTTTCCCGAAGCGTTGCCTTTCATTTGGGACAGCATACTCTATCTGCAATCATAATCAACCATAATCAATCATTTAATTCACTGACAATTACTTCACGCTTCAGGAAGCGTATTGTAAAAAGGTAACACCATTAATGAGGAGCATCATTAAAAGTACAGGGTGATTCATTTGCCGCTGAATCATTACTGTTGATTTTGCTTTATAAATTATTTTAACATTTTAACATTTTAAATTATTATAACATTCTATTGCATGTATAATGTATACATATAATATAATATAATCTTTGTTATTGCAAGTATCGAAATGAAATTGATAGAATAATTAATCCAAAGTATGCACTTAAGTATATGATAAGTTCTGAAGAAAGACATTGTCTCTAAGAAATAAACCGCCAATTTTAGCCCCTTCTTTGTACAAAATAATTCAAGTTTTGACAGGCTTCAGGGAATTTCTACTCTATTTGATCAGGAAGGAATTCCTCGGCGGGTAACAATGGTGAGCGCCGAGATAAATGTGGACTCCCCAATTAGCTCCTCGTGCCAGGAATAATTCGGCATTAATGAAGGCACTTTCACGTAACGGAAGGATGGTTATGACGTCATCCTTGTGTACGGAACGGTAACGAAAGGCGAGATCACGCGAGCGACCTACCGAGAAATAAATGGAGCACTCGCACGCTAAGCGTTTCACATTTTCCGACGAGAATCGCGCGCATTCTCGACTGCATACTAACGCGACATTAATGATTGCCAGTCAACATTGTCTTTAACATTTAGTCAGAATTATTATTCGTTCCTGGAATATTTTTATCTATTTATTCTTTCGATATAAAATAATATAAATGTTCTACAAATTAAGTGTTTTTAAATGTATGAAAATAATATAATGCAAACTTAACTTTGCAACTTGTAATTCAATGAGTTTTGGAATTCTTATTTTGTTTAATAGATGGAATATATTTGTTCTTAGTATATTTTGGAATATTTTTTCATGGAAAATTAGAATTTATCTGAACAAACGTCACTCTATTAATACGAATCTCTATATTATTATTTTATTGATCTATATTTAAAAAACAATACTATCAATTTCAAAATAAATAATGTAATTTATTAAACAATTAAAATATACCATCTTATTGCGCGTGTTTATTTCAAAGTTCCATTGATCTTAGCATTGCAACACTCGAGCGAAATCAAGGCAAGTTTCGGAAAGCCCACGCAGCAGGCATTCAACCTATGCGAATATTCTATTAAGAGTTCCTCCACCCTGCAATTTCCATTCGCAATATTCAAAAGTCGCTCAAGCACACGCGAGCGAAACTTTAGACGCGATGCTTTTACTGGAATAACTTCTACCGATAAATTCGAGCCTGTCGACTGAGCTACGCGTCGGAAAGTGCTGTTAGCTCCACTTGCGGTTAATTGTTTAATGGCGTGGTAATGTGAAAATTTGATAACATTGTGTGGGAGGAACCGTGGATGAGAGTGCTTGTGGAAATGCGAGAGTAGCGAAACATTTGGGGAGCTGTAATAGTAATTTCTTGTATGTTTTGTTAATGTATATTTCTCATACCTTAAGATTATGAAATATTTGGTTTATTTAAATTTGACATATAAAATGTTATTGATATTAACAAGAATTTAATGATTTTGAAATTAAAGACAATTAAAGGATAGTTTATTTTAATTCTGAAAATAGTAATGTTGATGTATAATTTACAATCGGTTTAATTAACACTGATTAAAATACAGCTTCTTTTATAATCGTATTTTTATTATATTTCAATACTTGTAGGTAGTTCCTGAAAACTATTACTAATAGGTAGCAATAAATTACAGCTAGTATTTTGGAAAAGAATAGTACAACAATAATATTAACCAAAATTTTCAAGAAAACCGATTAATTTCGCAAACAAAAAGTATCAGAAAATACTTGCTGATTCAAATTCAAGTGCATCACCCTGTACAACTGAAGAGAGGCAATCACGATTCTAGAGCAGGCAATAGTTGAGGTCTGATCGATCAGATGAAGTTTCATGAAAAGTGGGCTCGATGCTCTTGAAAAGCTCACCGGATATGCCGTGGTTGGTGGCTGTTCCGGTTATTATTCAGTCCATTCGCCCGCGGCCCACGCCAATAATAAACGCCGATCGATCGCCCAGTGTGCGTTGCGGTGCATCTTAGAATTAGAACTTCGGCTAATACTGGAATGTTAATCGACCACACCGGCGTATCCATAGCGCGCGCTCGCCTCGGGCTCGCCCGATTTACGTAAGCGGTTCCAACATATCACAAGCATTCCCGGCAATAGGCAAACTGATACAATGATAATACTTTGTTTCATGAATATTGCTGGAAATCAATGGTTCCAATTTCGTGGAAGAATTTGTACTTTTTAAGGAAGTGTTTTGAAAGAATTCTTTTCTTTCGAAGAAATTCTTGTTGAAAAAGTAGAACAAAATATTTTTGTTTTGAGCTTATAAAATATATGTATAAATACATGATTAAAGATATGTTATAAATTAATTTTACGATTTTATAGGCTTAAAACAAAAATGTTCTTATATATTTTTTCAAAATGTTCAAGTTAACCTTCAATTCTTGTACTCCAAGTGTATGCACCCCTTTAAGAGTCCTCCAAAGGCGGAACTACCAAGCACGCACGTAACGTGTACGCAAGGAACGTGCACGTCGGCCGAAATCAATGAGCGGTGCACGAAACCCTTACCAAAAAAAGGCCGAATCGCCGGTGTCATTACGGTACCCTTCGGTTCACAGGCCGCATGAAAAACAGGTGGCGAGCGGTGGATGCGTGACTCATTCTCGCACGCTTTTCGTGATCGGTCGTGTCCCTGGCGTCATTTGCATAATGACGAATGGATAGCAGAAACTGAGAGCGGCGGCGATCAAACGCAATGGATTCACTGGCGAAAGAATGGATTGAAAGGATAATTGGAAATCGAGGAACCAATCAGATCAACGATCAGATTTCCGTGGGGAATTTATTTAATTTTTTTAATAAGAATAGTTTCTTATTCACGAAAATATATTTCTATTTAGAGAAACTAGTTGTTTTCCTTGAAAATAGTTTTTCTATAAATACTCAGTGTGTGAATTTTCTTATTTTTATTCATTGTCTTTGAATAATTACGAACGGCAAGCAGAAACTGTGGAAGATCGGTGATCAAACGCAATTGATTTATCGGTGAAAGTACCAATTGAAACGAAAATTAGGAATCGACGAACCAATCCGATTGACGATAAGATGGGCTATCAAGGATGCATCTTAATGAATTCCAGCAGACCCACTTTACCTGAGATCGCCGCTACCGTTTTACTCTGGTTAACCAGCTCTCGCGAAACTGGTCTAGTTCCGGTTTCGTTCCTGCGCAAATTCGATTGTGTAATTAAGTCGAGTACCGTGAAGAAACGTTTTCGCATACTCAGATTTTCCAAAGTCAATTTTTTTGAAGAAAATATTGTGCTTTGAGAACATTTAGTTTTGTTTAAAAAAAAACTACCTTTCATAACTTCTTTAGGAAAAATTTAAGGAAGAAATTTTCATATACAAGACAGTTTCTTTTTGAGATAAAACAGATCTTTGTATAAAGATTTAACATCTAATTCTAATTCTAATTCTGACACATTCAATTTTGACATAATAGTTCTAAACAAGATTATTCTAAATAAGGAAAAATTTTATGATGTTCGTTTTAACCTGGATAATTTCTGTCTCCATGGCTGGCAACGCATTACCGGGTTTCCGTTGCAGGACTTTTCACCTCTCGCGCCAATGACAGCGCGAGAGTCACACGGCGTCAGCGTTGATGACGTCCATGATGATGAAATGATCCGTGAAGGCATTCTCGCATTCCCTCAATGTGTCAGCGTGAAGTTAACCACGCCACGATCGCGGTGATCGTAAAATGATCGATTATGCACTTGGCAATGCGGAGAGTCAACCAATCGCAATGATCTGTTTTATTTATCATTACTGATTTTCAGTCAGTAATTGTAGCAGTAATTCTTTACGATTATATCAATGCAAATAGCATTGGTAAAGTTCGATCAATTTTTATTAGTTTTAGTATTGTTTTATTTGTTGAACAAGGTTTGTGTAAAAAAATGTTGTACACATATAATTATATACTTTGAGATAATATTCATTGTTAACTCTATTATAATAGTTTATACAATAATTTGTCAAAATAAAAGAAAAAGAAAGGACAAAATGTTTGCAAGAGGGAAAACTTCCTTTTTTCAATTACCAAAGAATATTTAATATTTTTCTTTACATAAAATAGCAACCCGAATAAATTTTACTCTGTCCTCTCGAAACTTCTCGCGTACAATAGTTCCTTCCAAAAAAAAATCCGTCGCACAAAAATGAGTCGTCGCGATAATCGCTGCCAAATTCCGAGTAGTCCGCGCCAACAGCTGCGAAACTAACCTCGCCCGGAAGCTTACCAAGCAGAAAGTCGAAAAGCACCCGGAACACTGAATCGCGAGCATGAAACACACGAAAGACACGTCATCAACACGACGACAATGCGAGACGAAACGAGAAACGTATCAACGACGCGACAGAAATGAAAAGGCAGAAAAGATGAGCGAGCTTGCTATTATCGAAGCACCTCGCAAGCATGCTAGAATCAGCGGCAGTGATTGCGATGTACAAAATGATCCCGGCGAGCCACGGAGTCAGTTTCCGGCTGGCGTCAGCATCCTGTCGCTGTCGGTTGAGATGCTCTACAAGATCTCCTTCTATCTCGAGCAGCACCACCTCGAAGTCATCAAGCACGTTTGCAAGTACTTCCGGTGCATCGCGGAGGACTCTTGTCTGTGACGGATGTACAAGGTGATGCGCTAGATGGTGAGCTTTTTACCATCGAATTATCGGTAATTGCGTAATTGTTTTGGTAGCTGTGTAATGTCATTTGTGTCATCTGGCTGAGTATTATACGAAGTGAATCATTGATAGATTTAGGTGGATTATTGATTAATTAAGACATACTAAATTGAGGGAACTATTAGGGTTTACTGATAGGTCTGTTTTTGGCAATGCTTTTGGCAATGCTTCCTAAAAGCCTTTTACACCCTTTGGAATTTATGCCGAGCTATCCCTCTTTGACTTTTTTCTTTGCCTTCACCTCGAACTCTGACTCTTCGTCTTCTCTCATTTCTTTCTTTCTCTCTACTTTCCTTCTTTTCCTCCTGTCTGCATTTTTCTTTTCATTTTGTGCAAAAGTGACGAACTACCAAGCGGCCAAAAAAACGACGCCGGCTTTTTGGCTTCCTGTCAAAGGAAAAAGTGGATTGCAACTTCCTTTATCCAGAAGCTTTCTGCTTCGCCGACGCGCTGCTTGTCGTTTCGTAATAATCGTCTGGAGCAGTTCTCGACCTTGAAATTAACGGTCATTCTTTTTTTTAAGTTTAATGATGATGATTATGTCGGTGGAAAAAGTGATCGCACGTCCAGTGTTTTTGGAATCAATTTTCTTAAAGTAGAAACCATTCTGATTTGAGAACTGTTTGATTTTTGTTTGTTTGAAATTAACGGTTTCGTTTTTTGCAATTTAACGCACGCACACTTGGATAATTATTGTATCCGGTATTCCAAATAAATCAGTGATAAGTGAAAACGTTTATTAGCCATGTTTAGTTTGCTTATTCAAAACAGTCCTAATAAAAAAAAATAGTTGTATTGCAAAGGACGAAATTATATAAATTTTTATAGATTATTGTTCATACTCTTGGACATTGCTTCCAATGTATTCAGAATTCTATAGATATGCTGTTGTAGTCATTTGTATGCATGCTTCTTGTGCATATGCAATACTCGACATCCGAATATTAATAAGTTAACTCTTCCTGTATGTAAATATTTCGTGCCAGTAGTGCAGCAATGCCGTTCGGCTGGGAAACGTGGGAAGCGGTTATCGATCCGCGCGAAGGTTGCCTTGCATTATTCACGCGTGCGAATGCGAAATACTTTTCCTTCCGTTTTACTCGCGGTTTCCTTTATTCGGATGTAGGTGAACCTGCCAGCCGCTCCAGATAAAATAGCATTGACTTGTAAAATTGGAGCGACATCTTCATTGAGACTCCATTTTTAAAGAGCTCTGTCATTCAATCTTGAACATAATTAATCGCAGTATTAAAAAAGAAACTCGTAATTAGGAAATGGATTTTAAACTAGTTTTTGATTTATGGGATTTTTTATGATATTCGTGTAAATTTATAAGAAGCAACTTAGCCGCTATTTTTTTTACATTAATAAGTTATGACATCATCGTAATAAGATGAATGCCATAATTCAATCAGCATTAATACTAATTAGCCAATTCAGTGAACGAGTGATCGATCATGCTCCGATATCAGTTATCTCTTCCAAGAATTGATTGAGCGGTCTGACATGCGATACGCGATCCACTTTACTTAGGAACCTCTTAGACAACTTTCACATAGGACCAGTCGCTGATACAGAAACTGGTCAACGCATAAATCGGAACATTGTGACTTCATAATTCCAATAATATTATTCGTATTAAAATTATGCTAAAAGAAATTTACAGGTAGCGTTGATTGGCAGATGAAAATAGTTTCCAAAATCGCCGTTATGGAGCGCTACTGCTTCTTTTACTGCCTGTATAACTTTGCATAAAAGTATGTATAAAATTCACAAACAATAAATAATTCCTGTGAACTTTGAAAGTAATCATTTTGGGAATAAATATATTTCGTTAGAGGAGACAGTTTCCTTTTTTGTGAAAATTTATTCTGAAAATATTGTGTGCTAATATTTTTTTAGCCGTTTAATATTCCTGTCATTATATTTCTGTGACTACAAAATGTCAGTGCTTTATCAACAGTATAAAAAAAAAGCACGTTACCATCGAAAGGAAGTGTGTGGTTCAATGACACGACACGAACAAGCGTCGACGAAACGCTGGTGCTCACAATGTTTGATGTTTCCCTGACTGACAGACGATAGGCAGCCAACATATTCAACACGGAAGAAGTGAAGTTGAAGTTAAGGTTCTCATCTGTTATGCTGTCAATGCCAGTAGTCTGGTTTATTTCAATGACGGTAGACGAGACGGAACCTGGTACAGTTCGATTAGAAACAGGCCTCGAAACATATCCGACTCGTTTACTTTCTAGTCTCCGCCGTATGCTTACATGTATCTTTAGAAATCGCTTGAAATTATTATAATATATAAAAGATAACAAAAGTTATGGTACAATTTTTTAAAGTCGATTTAAGTATACACTTGTTTATTATCCGTGAAAATAATGGGTGTATCGAAATTTTTTTTGCCATTGAATGGAGAAGATTAGTAACCATTTCGATTTTTGAAATCTTTTTTGAATAGTTATATTTCGACCAGCTTTTCGAACTGTTCTTATTGTGTTCTAATTCGATCTCAAAACGGAGGACAGTACGAAAATAGTAGTCTGCCAGGAGTTTATTAGAGAACGCGACAATAAATCCACCGCATGAAAACGCAAATACCAGGCTTCGTTGATTATACTTGCATACAGCGTGCCTCGACGCAGTTGGCACTGAAAATATTTCCATGCGTCCGCATACATCTGCATAGGCGAATCAAGGACTATTAGAAGAAAATTAACGATTAGAAGCTGGCGGCGCGTACGATGTATCAGCGTACAACACTTGTCGCAACTTATTTTTGCTTGTTCCACTATGCGATTATTACTTTCAGATTTTCTTTCATTTTAACAGGCTGTTTTTATAATAATTATGTCTAATGTAATCGGTGGAAGAAATTAATTTTGTTTAAAGACACTTTCTTGCTCAGGAAAATATATTTCTAGTTAGAGAGAAGAGTTTTCTTCCTTTAGAACATTTTTTCCAAAAACACTGGCTTTGCTGCTTGCAGAATTAATAATATTGTTTCAACGATAATTGGACACAATTTTGAAATAATTTCCAAATCAAAAACTGACTTTTGCACACATGTAGCCTTTGCATTAGCCACTCTTTATTCAGGGGCACTATTTTTACAGCGTCTTCCCAGCGAAGAAGCGTTTATTTGCTCAGACAACAATCGGAGGAAGTCTGTTAGACGAAAATAGGAAGTTCGCCGGTCTTGTCGAGTTCTCCTTGAAAAGTCGTTTTAACACTAAAACAACCACAAATGAACGTTCAATTTAACACTGAATGTATTTCGAAAAATTGTTCTTTCTAAAGGAAATTGTCACAAATCGCACTATCGCACTATAAACACAGTAATTATACGCGTGTGTGTGTTTGTCATTATAAATAACAATTCTAAATAATGAACAATCGGTTGAAATCATTCTGTATGAATTTACTGTTTCTTGTCAATTATTGTTATTGCACGTTTCCATTATGATTTTTTACGGTCAATCCGGTATCAAGCATTAATAGTTGGGGGTAGCAATCAGGACAGGAGTAATCAAGGATCCCTTTCAGTGCGATCAGTCGGCTGGATCATCTCCAAGCGATTAAGCTGAGAAGCGGAAGAAATGCCGAGTGGTCCATCCACGACGCGCCAACCAGCGAAGCGAGCCGAGTGCACTCGAAACGAAACTCAAGATGACTCGGCAAACGTGGCCCAAATCCACTAGCATTTCCTCGCATTAACCTTCCACTGGACGAAGTGGAAGATGAAGGTTTAATGAGGAAGGATGAAGTTTTGATTACTGCATCGAATCAAATAAAAAGAAGTGTAATTTTCAATTTTCTTTTCGATTGATCGTCTATGAAATTTTTTTATCTATTTGTCGTTTGTGGCATCTGGAAATTCTTCTCTCTCCGATAGTAGGTTGCAGCAATAATCGCATGGCAGCGATCTATGTGGGTCGATCCCCATGCAAATGAGCGCCGACACGAGAAACTCTCCGCCTTGACTGGCGTGCGCCCTTTAAATCCGCTCGAATGCACGCCAACCAGCAGGCTTGTCGTTAGTTTCGAGTTAACAGCTACAACCTGCCATCCACTCGAAGATGGAAAACAGAGTCAAAAAATAGTTTTCATGTGAAAATTTGCTCCATTATTTATTATAATTACTGTACTTTATTGTATACAATTTCTGTAAATTGCAGCAATTATAGTAATGCACTAAAAAAAATATAAATACAGTAATTAAAAGAGTATAGCAAATTTTTCACTTTCCAGTAACAACTTGTTATTGTACAGTTTGCTATTTGGCAGATCAAGTTATGCCGTTGTTAAAAGATCTTTACAACAATCTATTATTGAACTTGGTTGAGATAGTCACACTGTTATATTAATCTTACATAAGTCTTTGATTTAGGACATTTTTTAAAGTTCTGACTAATTATGCATACTTATTTCATACTTTCCAGAACTTCTTCTCATTATTGTTCAAATTATTCTGAAATGCAAACTAAATCACATCAGAATTAATGGCTGTCTCGATTTCGTCCAATGAAATCTCGCGTGCGAATCTTCGGCGTGTAAGTTTCGTGTTCATAATTCTCGTTAGCGTTTATGCCATGAAAACGAAGTAACTAACAGGGTTCACGTTGGGTGGGATCGCGTGATTGGCCAGGCTATGGCCGGTGTTCCGCTTTTAATTGGCTATCTCGACCCGCCACCCTAGCTGTGTATAGGCTTATCAGCCGAACTCCTATCACCATCCATTAGTATAATTGAATGGTGCAAGAGTATCATAGCAGAACAAGTTCTCGTTATGCATATTGGTGAGAGGATGATACTTCAAAGGAACTTTTCTTTTTTCTCAATTCTTAGACTGTGTAATTAATTTTGCTATCTCGAAAAGTATCAGTCAAGGCTTATTACTCAGAAATAAAGAATCATATCTTTACACCCTTTACATCATAATAAAGAGCAGTATTTCCCCTTTCTAATAGAATTTTTTAAAATATTTTAATACATTAGCAAATTTTTTAATATTTGTTTTGTACAATTTCTTTAGTTAATTCTTAATTTAACATATACACAGATATACAAAGAAACATTCGGACAATAATTAATATGGTAAAAGTGCATCATAAAATCGAAGTTCGAGTCTAATTCAATATAAACCTAACTATTTGTCAAGAAATTCATTTCGACCAGCAAATAAGAGAAACAAAGATACAGTTTACAGTGGCGTTGCAAAAGGTAAAACTGGCACCGAGTGGGACAAGTTTTCTAATTGGGAGGATTCCCGCGGGACTAAAGGACAGTTCGGGAAGTGTCGCAGCAGCCGGACACCGGGAGTGGTTTGGTCAGGGGTCGGCAAGGAGAGAACGGGTGGTTTGGGGGGTGGTTTTGGGGTGGGAGCGGTTGGGGTAACGATTGGCAGAGCGTTGGGCACACTGCGGTGGATCCTTGCTGCTGCAGTGAATCTACGTACACGTCCGTATTCACTCCAGTCGGACGAGAGCCGCATCGATTTGACTGGTTTCCGATTTCCATACGCGCAAACAGATACAGGGTGCATCATAAATATTGTAATTCATCATAATGATGATATAAAAAATGACAAGTGGAGAAAGATATTTTCAAAATTTGTTATTGAATAATAATTGTCAATTTTTCGTATTTTTAATAACGTAAATTTTCCTATGTGTTTCTACCTATTTACAATCTATGCGCTATGTTGTTCACAATTTCTGAACGATACAACATATTATATACAATTGTACATTGTTTAATTCGCCAGTTAAACAATAGATTTTCCTCTGTACATGTGTGGGATCGAATGATTTGAAAATATCATTCGTATTCAAAGGGGACAAAGAGGAATTTCTATCGCGAGAATGTCATTCTCCTCGGCGTTGACACACGCGTGCGTGCGTGCGTAACTTTCATTAAACTCGGACACATGCAGTCTCCTTTCGCGGCGGCGACGCCGACCGCTCTGACGCAAGGCGCCGCCGCGTCTATTGAAATCCCTTGCGCTTTATTGCCGCCGAGCCTTTTGCAACCGGCGAATTTCACTTGGTCGCGACGGCCATTAACCCGATTGCATCGCTGGCACATACACTCACTCGATTTGGTTCGTTCTAAACCAAGCCAACCAATGCGAGTGCATAAACAAATGCAGTGGATGAGAAAAAATAGTCGCATTGCCAATGTTTTTGGAAACAATGTCCCTTGGAAATGTTTGAATTGAAGATTTGTAGAAAAGAATTCTAAACTTTTATTATTTCTCTATTATTATTATTGTTATTAATGAGTTGGAAAAGTAGAAAGCGAGTTTAGCGCAATAATAAAAAGCCTGTTGTAAATGAAAAATCAATTAATGAAAGTAACTAATATTATTATTAAATAAAAGTATAACAATAAAGAAGGTAAATCATCAAACGCATCACAAAAATTCCAAAGAACATCTATGAAAAGTGATAGCACAGTGATTAATACAACAAAATTTGTTTGTTTTCCATATTAACCCATTTTTCTAATTAACGTGTTGGTAAACTAGAAAAAGCAGGTTTGGTGCAATATTAAAAAGCCGCTTACGTAAGCCGAGCACACATCATCCAATTGCACCTTAATCGCATTTAACCGGAGAGTATTCCCTAGGCCGAGCAAAGCGGCTCGGAACGAGGGCTATTAATGCGGCAAAAACAACCCACCGAGAGACCACGTGTACCCAAGCGAGACCCGTTGCGCACTGACCGATCACACGTGACCCAAAACACGTCCCGGCCCGATGATTTACACAGCAGCAGCACTCGAACGACAGCCAACCGAATAAAACGATGCTGCTATGGAACTGAAATGACGCGCTAGTTGTCGCGTTATGCTACTTTTCATGGAAATGAAATTTTCATTTCATTCGTTTGAATTAATTATTGATGATGATCAATGATTGTTGAAAATGACGAATATTACATTTTAAAACCGAAACAGATGTTAAGTTTTTCATCCAAAAAATGAAGACATTAATATTTTCTTTTCACGAAAATATTAAATATATGTGTTTTCCTGGGATTGAAAAGTTTAACACACGTGCCAGGTGCTTACTGGCCACTCCTTTTGACGCACACATTGCCCGGCTACCTTGGCAGCTACTCTACGCTGACTCAGAGAGCTCGATAGCAAGTGTAATTGCATGCCCACTGGCTCGTTATGGTCCTGCACCTTTTATCGCAACCTCGCCATATGCCGCACATGCACTTCCTTCCGAAACAGAGTTTCGGCTCACACTTTCTATCGAGCGGCCAATGTATATTTTTATCTACCTTATAATCTCGCTGGCGCGTCGTGTGTTGTGTAAGGTAAGGTTACCTAAATCGTCCTACTTTTCGCATTGGAGCTTAGTACTTAGAAATGAAGAATTATATCTTTGTATTCTTTACGTCATAATGAACGTAAACATAATAAAGATGTAAAGTTCGAACGTTGTTAAAATATCTTTTACTCGATGTTTTTGTGACGCTCGAAGAATATTGGATAAATAGATCTTTAAAACATCCTACGTCTTTAAAACGATAATAGCTATAAATCCTAGCATCATAACGATGCTAATGAATGAACTATTAATTAACTATCTGATTGAAAAAAAGACACGCATTTTTGAGACGACCTGTACTTCACAGTGTATCAGAGTCGTTAACTTAACCGAGGTTCCAACGATAATAAAATACAATGCCCTTTGCCGTGGACCGATTGCGAAAGTCACGCTGAATCACCAGCTGGTTTCCCAGCTGTTCACTGCTAGCAAACGCCAGAGTAATCTGACGCAGTTTCTAAAATTGCCTAATCTCTCGCAAACGCTCTACATATGCGATCCGAGTAACGAAAATATTTTCAGACTAGTTTCATACGAGAAATGTTTCAACTTGATATTCCCGTTGTTTACAAAGCGACCTTGAGTTATAAATGAGTTTCGTTTATGGGCGACCATATGTGAAACTCATCCACTACAATTGGAAACGCTCGACCATTTTCTTAGTCACATATGGTCAAGAATGTTGCAGCAGCTAAACAAACTATTTCTTACTTTTTAGAGCATTCTACTAAAACCGTGTGACTTGGACAAATTTTTGTATTGATTCTTTTTGTATTTCTTACAATCTAACATAATATTATGAGTGTTATACACTATAAATAAAAAATAAATACAAAATTTCTTTAAATAAGACATAACATTTATAGTTGTATGTTATAATATTCTACCGTGAAAAATATTATTTTGTTTACATTCTACAGGGTACATAAATAGTTACAGAGGATAAATAATATAAATCTATCCTGTAAAATGTAAAAATATGATATAGAAATAAAATTGGCAAAGTATGGAGTTCGAAAGGTCAGATTGAGAGGCAAATGAAAGAGGTTCTAGACAAGGTTAGCCGGACACTTCCTTACATAAGGAAGGCATGTAAACCCGCATACTAAAGATCAGGGAACGCGATACGACGCGTTAGGGCCGCGATATTAATTTGTGCAAGCCGATACCCGCCGAAGTGTCCGGATGTAATTTCATCCAAAGCGACGGTGGCCGCCGCGCGTCGTTATCGAAGCGGTCGCTCTCTGGTAAGTTAGCAAGTGCTTGCGGAAAATCGATTTAGCCAGGCCGATGATCGCCACAGCTTCGAACTATCGAATTAGTGTTACGTCAAAGTACGTTGCATCTACACTTGCAATCCACCTTAAAAGGTATTAAAATCTAAAAACAGATGTCAAGTAATAGTTTAGTTTCTTGGAAAAAATAGTTTTGTTTAGATTTTCCAAAAAAATATGTTATATTATTTGGATACAAGAAAACCAAGGTTTATATTCAATGATTCTTCAATTTAACTTGCAGTTCTAACGTTAAAGAAAACTTGTTATATACGTGCTTAATTTTATTAAATCTGTTTTTTTAATTCTCATCAATTTACAACTAATTTTCTTTCATTTTCATTAATACCCAAACTTTTTCTGATGTAACATTAATTGGATTTAGTGTTACATCAGAACGCGCCTGCCGAACGCTTTCAATGGCTCGATCAGCTGGAACGAGTCGCTCGTGATTCCCAGCTAATTGTTTCCTGCGCCGCATCTCGCTGCGCTGGCATCGAAAAGTGTGCCACTGACTGACTCTGCGAATCGGAGCACGTGCATCGCAAACTCTATATAATGCTCGATTCGCGTATAGCTGCTTTTAAGAGGGTTTCTATTGTTTTAGCACTAACCGTATGTAGTACCTACGCCCGGTCAATTGATTCGTTAAAATAAAAATGTAAATGAGTAATTTTTTTCATTATTATCTAAATCTTAGTTTGTGTATTTGTTTACGTATTAAATTAATAATTGGCTACATACTCCTTCTCTTACAGTGAATTTCGATGTACAAAAGTTTCCTCTTTAAGAAAAACAAAATTTATTGAAGAATAATAATATTTAAACATAATATTTTCTGCTTTAAGAAAATTTATTTCCATAACACTGCTTGTGCTAATATTTGCTTTATCCAGTGTACATAATAATAAATAAGAATTTATACAAAGTGGTAATACAAACAGAAATTTTGTATCACTGATACCAACAAATCTAGGAACAGAACGGACACGACAGATGCGTGTGAATCGAGCTTAAACGGACGATTCACGCAACAGTTGCAAAGGCGACCCGCTAACGCATTGGCCGAAAGAGCGGCAATTCTTGCCAATCGATTTCTCGCTCCCTTCCGCATCTAGCGGGAGTAGCGAACCAATCCCATTACGTCATCAAATAACACAGCTGATGCGCTGATTCGACTTCCGATAGGGTCGAGCAACTCCGATTAATGTTAAATAAAGCACATAGCCATGTTTTTCCATATTTTTGCAACAAAATTAGTTCCAACAATTATTCTTTAAATTAAATTATTGTCAATGTTGTCAGCATGACAATCAGCACTTATACAGAGTGTTACAAAAGTACCTCCAAGAATTCCAAAAGGAAGAATAGTTCTAATTTTTTGTTTTAAATTAAATTATTATTAACACGCGCAATGTCAGCCAGTCGAAACCAGCTGAAACGACTACTAAACGCGCAACAGGTATTTCCGATATGCGGCTGCTTCCTCGAATGACAAAGCAGCCAGACATGAACGTGAGACGTGCAAATGGCCCTAACAGGAACTTAACCGTTTGTGTTAAGGTTCGTCAGCGTACAAGCCCGGAAGTGGTCGAAGCTGTCCCGTGTCTGGCCCATTGCGCAATCCGCTCGATGATGCCTATCGGGAGCCGCTTTTTAACCGCTCCGGTAGTCATCGGTCAAGTTGTCATCGTGTGCCGAATACTGGTTGCTCCGACGCTTTGTGGCTTTTGGCTACTGGGTGCTTCATTTATGATGAAAAGACTGATAACATTACTTTTTGAGTAAATAAAAGACTTTTTCTTGAAGTTTGGTTTACTTTAATAGTCACTTAATTTTAATAGTTAACAAGAATTAAAATTCTATGGAATATCTTTGAGCAAATGGAGGGCTCTTTTTTGAAACTCGGTTTATTTTCATATTACATTAATTCTAAAAGTTCCTTACCATGTAATTTCTACGTGGTAATTAAATAATCAGCAAAATTTAATTAAAAGGTTAACTACTAAAAACATGTTACGAATGATAAATGAGAGTCACTAAAAATTACTAGAAGAAAGCGATATTTACTAACATATTTTCCTAATTATAATAAAAAATTATTGCATACTTGTTAGTCTAATTTTCAGTTGGCCATTTATTAGTGATCTCGTGCGAGAGCGAAAAGCGCGAATGCGTGAGTTGGCAGTGAGTCGTGCGAGACACAGCGGGAGGGCGTAAAAAAAAGTTGAAAGTGGTTTGATATCTGGCGCGCGCGTAACTGCGATCGCGTGCGCCTAAAGAGCCCTGTTACTTTCGTGATTCGTGCTACGCGATACACTTCGATAGCGAGCGCCTGCTCTTCTTTTTCGCGCGCGCGTACGTTTTCTTTCTGCTCGGCTGTGACCGACACGCTTTTCCCTTTTCCACCGGCCGCGGCGCACGCTCGTAAATCAATCCCCGCTTGCATAGCGCAACTACCGCAGTTTATAATAGCAGTTCCCTTTGCACTATGCTGACTTTAATTCGTCTTAATGAAAATATGATAATAATTTAATTGTCGCCTTATATGAGAATTTTTTTGATGTATCGAAGAGATTATTAATTAATGATCTGTAAAGTTTTAATTCAATTGACAATGTACAAGGTCAGATACTTTCGATTGAAATCTATAACGATTTGCAAATGAAAAGAATGTCAATTTCCTATGAAACTGAAATTTCAGAGTTACTAGTATTTTCGTAGTATTTTTTCTAAGGTATCAAAGAATACTTTATTTTTCTGCAATTCGACTAGAAAATGTGTAAACTAATTTCATTAACTAATTTACTAAGTATATGTATTAACATACATATGTTGGATGGAAAGTTGAGTAATAAAATGCTGATTCAAAGGCGAGTGAATCATCCTGCACACAAACAGAAGGGGAAGGTGTAGTTGAACGGTTGGTAGGGTGGTTCGCTCGCCTTTCGATATTGAGTGCGTCAATAGTCGTGCACTTCCGAGGCGCGATCATAAGAGAGAACGTAAAACCAGTCTATTCCTTACTATCTAACTCGTTCCTAACCTATAATTGAACCCATGACAAAAAAAAAATCGGGGAAAAATTGCATGCTTGTCTACCTGTGTCGAAAAAATTCCGACTGCTGCTATGATTTATGTGGAAAGCTTAGCTATAATTATTAACGATTACGCACTGATTTAAATTCGTTTAGATAACGAATGTTTCTATTCAAAATTGTTTGTGAAACAGCAAAGTATTCGTATATAGATATTTAAGATCGCTACATAATGTCTAAGAAATAAATAAAAAAAAACTTCTTAAGTTACACGGTTTTAATGGAACGCACTGAAAAGTAACAAATAGTTTGTTTAGCTGTGACAACATTATAGATGATAACTTAATTGAAAAAATGTTATATTAGAAAAATATTAGAATTGCAATGCGTCGAAATTTTATTATATACAACATAACTATATTGTAGTAGAAAATTCAGATAATAGTGGTTCTATTACAATACAGGCAATTGATGTTTTATTGTCTAGCTAAGCAAGAAACTAATCGGTGCTTGCCAACCCCTTCAATCAGATTTGCCGTAAGACTCGGCCGACAAGCCGCATTACACCTTGCTGAAGAGAGCTTTTAAAAAGACATAAGACGCACTCTGCCGCGTCACCAACACCCCGTGAAAATGTTAAGGTCAGCAAGAATCCAGAGAAGAGAAACGAGAAGCGAGAACGAACCGCTTCCGTGTGAAGAGTGAGGACACGTGATACACGCGTATTATCCTGACGTGGGCATTTAAGGAAACCCTAAAAAGGGGGCGCGCATGCACGAAAATAGCCAAGCGTGTAAGAAAACGACCGCGGAGCTTTTCAAGTCTAAGTTCATCTTCTGCAGAGAAGCGTCAATAGTTAGGATAGAATGACTTTATTTCGCAAAATTTCATAGTCGGTGAACAAGCTGACATATATTAAAATAAAGAAAATAAACGCTGCGCCTAATATACGTTTTATTTTGCAAAATTAATATTGCTATTGTAAAGTAAATGTTACGATTTATCAACCCTTAAACTGGTCAAATAGTTCAATTTGTCGACCACTTTAAGAGTCAAACAATTAAAATATGCGCTTTTGTTGGGACACCCTTTACATAAAATGTAGAAAATCCTAAAAAGAAGGTAGCGCGCTCTAAAATAGAGCAGCGCATAAAAATACGACGAGCGAGCTTTCCAAATCCGAGTTCGTCTCCTGCAAAGATAGCCGCGTGGATGCGTCGCATGTCTCATTCAGGGAAGCACGTTTCCGTCGTGTGAACGCGCGCACTGTCTCCGTTGTCGGACGCAATAGAACTACCGGTGAAACCAACACCGAACAAGTCTGCACGCTCGCCAAAAGCCGGAAATTCATTCACCAGTGTTCATAATGCTGTTGTACTCTTGCAATTAGTCTGTGGATTTTTTAAATGAATATTGATCCTTTTATTTATTTACCAGCTGTCCAACCTAACTTCAAACGGATGATTTTGTGTGTGAGTTGATAATAATTTAATTTAAAGAAGGATAGATTGTAGCAACCATCTTTCAGGCAATGTTAAACAATGTTTTGTTACTAAAATTCGTCTTGCAATATTGAATCTCAAACCAGAGTGTTTTTAAATAATAATAAACAGAGTGTACATTGAATGTCAAGTGTGCAACACTGAAACACGAACATTCAGCTACAAGAATTGTCCCATGTAAATAAGGCGGAAGGTTCCTTTAATTAACTGAAGCTCATCCATTATTTAAATCGGAACTATATTCTGTGTCAGTTTGGGAGACATTCTGTTTTAGCCAGAGCGCTTCGCCGAAGCTTATCAGACTCGGTGCTTTTTATAGCTCGTGAGCAACCCTTAGCTGACTTAACTCACAAGCATTGGAGCTGTTTAGGATTCAATGCCGACACAGCGGAATCTAAGTCATATGTCAACGCAATTATCTCCTTTGGTTTGTATAAAATGTTTGTACAAAATAATCAAGCAATCATTTTACACACTGGAATTTGAAACATTGCTCTCCGAAGGATAGAAAATCGACCTCAAGAATGTCATAAGATCCACTGCCCACGACCAAAAATCACAACAAACCTCAAAAACAAGGCTAACGCAAGACTGTCAATTGACTCGCACAAAAATCTGCCACCGGAAAGCGGCAAAAAAGGGTCGGCGCGCGTACACAAGCATCAGCGCTATTCCAAACACGCGCTAGTTCCACTTAAGTAGAATCAGACAGTGTTTAAAAGTACCTTTATCAGACAAGTTTCAAAATGAATGTTGGTCCACTGCGTTTCTTATGAGTACGAACAATAACAGTTTAATGTATATTGAAGCTCTAAAACAGCTATAATTCAATACAGGAAAATTTTACACGTCGAACGAGACTCTCAAGTAGAACGACACTCTCAAGTAGAATCAGACAGTGCCTAACAAAACAGTGTTACCCAATGCTTTTCTTACGAGTTCGTCCAGGAACATTTCAACACACATCAAACCTCTAAAACCGGTCTACTTCGACCCAGAAATTCAACACATCGAACATCAAACATTGCTCAAATTTACCATCTCAAGGGCTTCCAAAACAATCCTAGAAGCCCGTTCTACTTCACCACAAATATCTCTCGCGGAACGTCGAGCACAACGCTAGGATAGCCCGAAGCGGCTGAAGGGTTCCAAAATAATATTGCATCGTGAGCGAGACACGCTGATTGGCCAGCGTCGGCATTGAACTTGGGTGGGAAGCGCGTGAAAGGGGGTCTCTCAGCCGGGGAAGGACAATGCGGCGACGAGGAGTGACCGGTCCATCAGGGGCGCCGTCCAAGGGAAGAGAGGACGGCGCGACGAACCTGTCACCCTGGTGCAGACGACGTGCGTGTGCCGCATGCGGTGGTCCTCGAACGCGCCTTCGAGCAAAGCTCCAAACCACTCGCAGGGAACGTCAACGCTCCGGAAAAGTAAACGCGTGTTCCACTCACCACCAGACACGGGGACGACCTCTTCCTGCTTCTCCGGCGAGCACAAGACGCATCACTGTCAACAATTGTTTCTAGTATACTGTGACTTCAACGGATCGCGGCCATACCGTATGGCAGCACGGCGAAGACTGCCTCTATCCGCCGCGCGGCGAACTAGTACGCCGCTGTATAATCCGACACAAAAGTATACGCTCTCTACAGGGCGAGTCACTTATTGTGATCCCCCCCACTGTCTAGTATATGCTGCTGCACTGTAAGGATGATTATAAATTCAATAGCGATTTCAATTCATTTAAACTCATTCTACACATCCTATTGCTTGTATGATTTATATAATCAGATACAGTAAAATATTCGGTACTATACAGTATATTATTAAAGACATTATCGTAAGTATATAACTGTGTTGCGCATCCGCCAGCTTCATGTTATAGCCTATGACTGTCGCAGAATCTGACTTACCGTCAGATTCACCGGAATACCCTGTAATGTGAATTACCGACGGGATAGGATAAAGAAGATCACAGTCGAAATACTATTATCCGTTTATTCAGTTGCTACGATATATCGATCAGACAAACAACAAGTCGAAAAACCTGTTGTCCAAACTTCTTGTGAGATTGTTATAAAGCCGAAGTTGAGGAAAGAAACGTCCTTTCTTGTTCGCGTGGATCAGCTAGAGTAAAGAAGTGCCAATCTATGCTCTAAATAGAGCATGCAGTTAAAGTTTCCGCGTGTTTGTGTCTGAATTATTAAGTTCTCGTCGCATCATACTCGGTGATTCAGAATCGATATCCAAACAAGTTGAGTGCTTTAGCACTCCACGTGTGCAGAACCACGAATCTCAAAGAGGCGGAACATACAAATTTCTGGTGACAGCTATGCTGATTGCTGATTTTTGACATCCCTGCTTACTGAGTTCCTGGACTGCTGATCCTGATAATTATAGCAGCCCATCAACTGCAAGGCCTGTATCATACTGTTTTCTTTTCTCTTGAGCCGACACGAGCCAACATAGATATCATACCTAAAAGATGCTACACTGAAAATCAAAAAGGCTAAGCGTAGAAGTATATCTAAGCATACATCCTGATTTCTGAAACAAGAAACATTGGGTATTTACCAATAACCCTTGTTAGAATATAAGTATTCCAGTTCCAACCTGCTCACTTATGGACAACTTAGATTCTTCTGCGACTTCCATGCCTCAGATTATAAGCATACTTTCGGTAACTCTTTTGAATCCGGTTAACATAGCATTTTCTCTTCAATCATATCTGAGCCCTCTATGATTTCTGTACTTCCTGCTACCTCAAAAGTCTCAGTGGCTCCGAAATCCATAGTTACACCTGAATTTAGACCGTTTGTTATTACGGAGTCTACTACTGTGCCTATATGCTATATGATGATTAGGACAACTAAAGAAACCATACCTATATTTTATGGGACATCTTGCTTCTTTTCCACCTTCATTAAGAAGTGTGAATCTTGCTATGCGTAAGTTCATCTCTCAGATCACGCTGCAAAATGAATACATAATTAATAGCACAAAAGCTTGTCACAACCAAACTGGTGCTTAATTGCTAAGGTACGAGGAATCCCTAAGCATTGAGCAATGAAATTCCTATGAGTTTAACTAGAGAACCTGAAAAGGACTTAACGAAATTAATCTCGATCGCGCACAGTATCGATAAAGAATTCAAGTTTGGTCATAAATTTTCCAATTGTTTAGATTCGAACCACCACTTAAGTTACAGTTCTTTTCACTAACCTCTCCCGTTGTGTGAGTCCGACAAAAATACGCGATCCGGCCACTCAGGACGTGATTTTCAGAATAGAAAAGGATATTTCGGTCTTAAATTATGTTACTTTTGCAAAAAACCTGGCCATTTCAAAAAGAATTGCATTACAAAACGAAGTAGAAAAGTGCGACCCTATGACCGACCGGTCACAGACCCTAAGTATTATAAGGACAATTGCAACCCCCGTAACGGAAGACAAAAGGGTTTCTCAAAGTCACTTCGATAACTTTAAATTCGAATACCAAATCCTGGACAGTTCCCCGCACTTTCGTTCATCACCTCAATCAATTATGTCGCCTACCTCCCACACGCAAGCCTTATTTAACTGCTCACTATTTAGAGTTGGCAAAAGAGAAAAGTATAGCATACTGTATGATACATATAAATGTAAACCCGAAGAAGTATCAGTGTGGCAATCACCCTGTATAATTATAATATATACCTATATGATTAATTTGAAATTTCGAAATATTATTGAGCACTATAATCAGGTACATTTATGATAGTTCTTTTTTTTTTGGAATTTATGATAGTAATAAGTGGAATGAAAGGAAGGTAAGTCTAGTCACAGAGGTAATAGAGTATATTTCTTCAAAATTCTACTGGTGTGTCTGACATACATTTGTTGTTGGTTTACAATAGAACTCGCAGTTTCGTTTCGTTTCGTTTTGGCGTTTCCCTGTGTCAGCAACGCGCGCCAGACTAGTCAGCTCGTTCGATTATATTCGATTATGACGACCTTATTAACTTACGACGACTTTACTCCTCGATCGTATTTTTCTGCCTTAAAGTTAAACAGCTCGTTAATACAAAACACGTATATAAACATAGATTGTTGAATGTATATCGATGTTTACAGTAACCTACATTGTTTAAAAAAAGTATCGCTCACAGCTTCGTTCTTTTATTCGCGAAGTTGTTTGGTTTAAGTAAGCTATTCCTTTACCTTGACACCTTAACTACAACAATATACGTATATCTTCTCGCCACCTGTAACTTCCCGAATTATAGCGTGCATTTTTGAGTACTCAATGATAAATAAAGAAAAGTAATAGTAGAGGCAACTAATTGTAAATACCTTACATATGCAAATAATCCTTGAAGATTCGATCAATTAACTAATTGTACGAAATTGATTAGATCGACGCTTTTCTTCCCAAGTAGAATAGGAATTGTTTTATTCCGACTTAGAGTTAAGATGTCAAGCGAAGTAAGTAGTATACAATTTGTATCTGTTAGTAATTATTTTGTCATACGTCAACTGCCAATGATCGACTATCAACCGTTGACTGTTGACATTGTTTAAGAGTGTCTCGCAGTGTCGCATTATTTTGTACCGAAAGGTACCTACTTTTTCACATGTCTCTTTCTCCTGCAAGCAAACTCATCTTCGCACACTGATGCTCAAAGCTTTTCGATTTAGTAACCAGATTTTCCTTGATTGCCATTGATATCCAGGCAATGAGGATTGGGGAATGTCATCTTTCCAAAATATCCCCTCTTACAGCTATTACAGCGATAGCCTTTTCCACGGTAAAGCATCAGTTCCATTTCGCACTGATGAGAACTTGAGATAGTCAGTAACAGTAACAGTAAGCAGTACCGAAAACATGAAATCCTTAAAAATGTCAAGTTAATGCAAATTAATATTCGCAATAACAGGTGCGATACAAAGCGTTTGGTAAAAATCAAGTAATTAAGGGAAACCACAACCGAGTACAAACATTTTTCAGAATATTTAAGCGATTTCAATTAAACTCTGATTGGATATTCCACTAATATTGTTAAATAAACTAAATGCAATAAAATTCGTATTTATTGGGCTGCGATCCCCTTGATAGTGAAGCAATTCCGAATGAGATGTGGATTAGCGTGTAATTATTGAAACTTTCGAGGAATTGCAAATGAATAAAAGAATTTCGGAGGATAGTGTCACAGATCGAAACGATTTCAATTGACTATGAAAGAAAATTTGCCAGCGTTAGGTTGCAATGATTCTTATCCATATTCCGCAGTACCGGTTCTCAGGTACAAATGTGCTATTCAAGTTGCGCTCCCTCGCTGTTCTTTAAATTCAACTGGCTCTATAAAGTAACCGTGCGATTAAAGCAGAGCTGTCCAATAACTGCTCTCGAGCAGTCTGTCATCTAATCAGATATTCCATTCTCTTGATTGGATGATTTTTCTCTCGCGAGCAGGCCTTGAATAACCCTGAATTAGAGTCTTCGATATTATTAATATTAGGTACTACTTTCTACCTATGTGTATGATTATCCTCCATATATGTATAACGTACATGTACACATATTTTCGATTTCCTACAGAAGACACATATTCATATTCCCATACTCGTATTCCTCGGGCTTCGCTGCCAGTGGAACTCTGCATTTATCGCTAACACTCTCATACAATCCAGCTCTTCTCTCTTTCTCTCTCCCTCTCTCTCTCTCTCTCATAGCCTCTTTCCAAGAAAACTTGCCATAAATTTGCAAACATTTCTCACAAGAAAGAATCGAGGTACACTTTGTAAAATCTTCGTAACAATTGACCAGTATGAAAAGTGTGTTACATCATTGAAATTCCTCCCAAGTAACGCAAGAAGGTCAAAAGATCACGAAAGATTGTGTATTTACAGGTAAAGTTACAGGTAATTCATCCAGGTACAATCAGACTAATTTACAAGTTTCAAAGGATATAATCGTAAAGAAAGTCTTTCGGCAACACCCGCGAGACATTCCGCTTGTATTAGTAGATACATGTACACTTACACTTATCCCCGTAATTCCACATTTCTTACATGTTTCTTACACTTCTTATATACAGATAATACAATACAATACAGTACAGTACAGTACAATACAATACGATACAATACGATACAGTACAATACGATACAATACAATGCGGTACATTACATTATTTACTATCTATCTAGATGTAATATTACTCGACAGGCAGTATTTCATAGGAGGAAGATCATTTTGATAGATAGCGAGCTACTTACGAATATTATTGGAAAAGATCAGTTTCCTTCGATTCGATCGCTTTTTCCTTCATATTTCAAAGCTCATTTTCTGCCAGAGTCACTGAAGCATTTTTAATGAAAGTCTGCAACTTTGTAAATAACTGGAATTCCCTATGTTTTTTTTTTATAAACTTTTTATAAGAGTTACGCGATACTTAATAAATCGTTCAAAAAGTGATGAATAATCGTGTTTTTTTTCTCCTTTAAATATATGTAAACGTTGTATTCTTTTTTAGATCCTGGATACAATCCAAGAGGGATAAAAGTTTGATTTTACTTTTTTTGAGTCGTGTTCCCTTAACGAGAACGGGTAACTTTCGTAAAATGATCCAATTACTTTGTGCGTATTAATTTGAGTTTTCTTTAAAATGCTCGCACGTGTTTCTACCAGCTGCGCGAAGATATTCCTCCCATGAGATACGTGTTATGTGCGTGAGTTTTCTTACAAGTAATCGGCAAAATCGCAAATGCATTACAGCAAATTAGAAAGTCATTAACCACCTTTATCGAAAATAAATCAATCATCTTCTGCTAAAGGTGGTCATGAACAATTTGCTGCTCTTGCGACTTGTTCAATGCAACATTCCCTATCTTAATTACAATCGTTACGTTGCAAATCTTAATAAACATTCTTGTTCTGTTCAATTAAATTGCATTATATTCCATCTACCCGGCCAATTTTCTTTATACAAGAAATCTACGTTCCCATAGGATTACATTCTTAATTTTACCTTTACCGAACAATGTGTTGATTTAATAGTTCTCATTTCTTAATTCTCTTAATTCTTTTCTTTCATACAACTCGATAACATTTCTTTTCCCACATGATTCTTTAAAGAGATCCTCACATATGTTAAATGGCCCGTATAGTGTGGATCGAACTTTACTCTCAATTCCCGATTCAACATATTGCTCAGGATTCGTGCACACGTGATTCGGTAAGTGCTGACCTTTATCTATGTGTGTGTGTGTGTGTGTGTGTGTATGTATGTCTGTGTGTACCGTCGTGCGCGGCATTGATTTAGTGTTTAATCATGCACGGGAAACATTCGATTTGTGAGACTTACGAGACGAACGCGTCGCCTATTTACTTTTAGAAATATTTGCATTTGTTATTTATACACGAGCTCATATCTGTGCGAGCACGTATGTGCACGTGCACAAGCTTTACAAATTCGTGATACAACATTTTCATCAACTCGAACTTGCAAATGTTTAGTTGACCACGGAAAGATTTGACTCGCAGAATATTCGTGGAAAATATTCAAGGAAAGCAAATCCATGTCATTGTGGTTGAACGCTGATATGCAATTTTTCATAGCGTAACTAAATAGTTAGTTAAGCGACGACCGCGGAAGATCATAGTCGACACTAATGCTAATTTAGTTACGTAATAATAAATTGCATTTCAGCACGTAGCCAATGAGAAACACAAAGCCTGTGCACGTAGCCACATGGTGGAACGCCTCGCTAATATTACTGTACGCAAGAGTATCTCTAATTTGGTTGATATCTTAAAGCTTTCTTTGGCACATACAATTAGAATATTAGTTTAATCGGGGAAGAAATTAGTGAGTGCACTCGCAATTCGTTACATTCGCATCCAATCCGCTCAATTCCAAACCATTCCGTCAACAGTTCTCGCAATTGAGAAACATTGCAATAAATTATTAATGATCAACGATAGAAAAGAAAGAACTTTGGCATTTTGGAAGACAACTTAGTTTATATAGTCGTAGTCAGTGTGAGCCTGGTTGAAAAGAACCATTCTTGGCATCGATGAGCTGCAGAAAGAAATAGGCAACTTTCTTTTTTATGGTACTTGGAACTATTTGATGTTTCAAGTGAAAAATATACAGGAAGAAAGAATGCCAGGATCTTAAGAGTGCAGTTCCTGTTAAGGAAACCCCAGTTTCTTCTAAGTTTCCTTAATCCACATAGTAATACCAAGCTTTACAAAACTAAGATTACAAATGTACATTACAATATGTTCCATGAAAATAATACCCCACACATTGCCAAGCTTTTGCATCATTCTGCTCCCCGTTATTGGTTACACTGAGATTACTTACAATCAGTCGAATTTGTTATTTATCCGCTAGATATACACACCGAACTTACATGTATCCAACATATACAAAATAAAATCAAAAAAGAAGGATCAATAACAAGATTCTTTTAACTGCTTATCGCAGATATTAATGATTCAAGTCATTAGAATTAGAATTAACAATAGTATAGGAAGAAGACGAGATAACAAATATTTTAAACCAATAATTAAATTTGACAATAATCACCGTGTCATCATACAAATCATTGGATTAGGAATTCGGTGCAATTTGTACGGAATAACAAAGCAGACCCGGCCACTGTCATCGTAACCCTGGCTTGACGGATTAGTCGATCTTAAATTAATGTATTTACATGGGTTTTCGATTGTGCGATATAGCATTTATGGCACGGTACGGGTTCTCACGTGAGGCTAAGTAATTATGTACAAACTCTTCGATTATACCTATCTCGACTTATGATATTCGAAAGGGGTTCAGAATCAACGTGAACTGACTTATCAATCGTATGTACCCTTGACAATGCATTTAATTAGCATTTGTATTAGAGTCTTGGTCCACTATTGCTTTGAACCCTCAATTTGCGACTTACACTGGACTTAACCAGTCATCGAATACAATTAGAACGTACTAGAATTATATTCGAAATTCTTGGAATTGGTACACCTATACAAAGAAAATTTTGGGAGCTTCGATTAAAGTCGATTAACATTGTACGTCAACGTGACGGATGGTAAAGTTTACGTGTATTCCGGTGATGTTCCGTCAGGTTAATGTACTTTTTAACGTGAATCGACTTTTACTCTCCTTGGTACACGCTTTATCGTACAGGTTCCAACATTCACTTAGATTTATATCGACATACGTATGTATACATATCTTGAAATACAGTCACGAAACCTAACGCTAAGTATGACTGAAATTTGTCGAGTCATCGGTAACTTCCGGATGATGAGAATGGGAAGCCTGTGATGTCTGATTCTTTGTCATTTCTATGTTCATTAACGGACTTAGTCCATCTTATGGTTTCCCCCTCATTTTTCTTTCTTCTAGCTCGACTCTTTTTATTTGTACACGATGTACGTTGTTCGAGTCTATCGATGGAAATGTGTATTGCGTATATTTCATAGCATCATTAAGAGAGATCACTCTGCAGGAAAATCATCGGTCATTCGTCCAACAATGTTGGATTACTTTTTCATTCTCTTGTCCGTGATCGACCAGATAGACTTTTTCCTATGCAGTATGCTCTGCTGTGCATTTGTCATAATTCAATGATAAATGATGAATCCATGGCAATGAATTAATGACAATCAATTTGTCATTGTTCTGATAGAGTTTCAGACTCGAGTCAGCTTCTAGTTGCAATTATATTCTAGTACAGTGTTTATTATGTATTGTATGCTTATCTAATGTGGACGCAACTTTGAACAATTATACTGTACATAATTCTATTGTTGTGTGTTACATCATTATATATACAAACGAGACACAGCGAGCGAATGTCTATCTGGGCACTTGACGCTCAAAAATTAAGCGAGGATCTCGATCTTCGTGCTATTTATGGGCTCCTGGGAAACAAGAGGTGAATTCTAGGTGATTTTTTTTGGTTTACAACTCGACGAAAAGCCCAGAAAGATAAATGACGAGGACACACCCAGAAACATGTACATGCACTTGTGTATGATGAATTATACATGGCAACAGAGTTGAAAAAGTTCTGAATAGAAATTCGATACGTTGGATAATTAGTTGATTGGAAATTAATGAGAAAGAAAGTATATGTTATTAATGATGACTTATGATTCCACTGCAGTTTTGTAAAGTATACTTCCAACATACGATTTCAGCATCACCGTATACATTGGTGTAGATATAATGATTGTTAGCGCTCCATGGGAAATAATGACAGTGAATAGTGAATTATCTTTTTGTTTAAGGCGTTAATAACTACCACCCGATCGGTTCGTGCATCCTATCAACCGAATTCTCGTGCAGTTATTAATAAGTTGAAGCTACATTCACGAAGAACACCATATACTTTGCTGTTAGCTGTTTTAACGCATTTAAGTAGAAAGTTCATTTTTCCAAGTGATCATCCGGAGAAATGTTTTTCCCACGCGCGAACGTTTACACAGCAGATAAACTAGTGGGTGTGCGAATACTTTTTTACCCACCGCACGAAAAGCAATAGAGAAGAAACACACTTTGCGCTCGCCGAAAAGTAGAAAAAGAGAGCGAAGAAATTGAAAGTGCGTTGTACGCGGTAGAAAGAGCCCTCAAAAATGTCCTTTTAAAAAATTGCTAAAATATAAAACAATGTATATGTGTGATAGTACACACGTGTGTACTCGAATTCGTTTAAATAGTGTCCTTTCGTTAATAGAATATATTTCGATTAACAAACTACCTACGTAAATATGTATAGGTTGTCGGCTGTATAATATTGTACTGTAAACATTTTCCGTGTCCTTTGTCAGAGTGAAAATTACAATCCTTGCGCCGTGCATCGCAAATCCCCGTACCCAATACACACACATACGCGCGCGCGCGCCTAGTACTGTAATAGTAAATTTCGTAAAAACCGGAAATCCAATGGGAATTCGTTTACAATTACACGTATCAGGTATCATTAAATTAGTGTAAAACTGTTAAAACGCGGCAAAAGTGCACGAGACTTTAGTCGTAAGTAGCAGTCAGTTTTCGAAAGGAAAAACGAATGTATCAATAATATTTATCTTACGTAACGTACAATGGAAAACTTAGTCGAGTCATCGTGTGACGGGACTGATGATAATAGGAGAGTGAAATAGAAAGGATTATACATCTGTGCAATGAAGTTTCGATCAACTAAGTATAGTTTAAGTACTTAGTTGTTAAAAATCTCTACTCGTCGAATGATTGGTTTGCCATACACCACAAACGCAAACTCTGATCCGGTACGATTACGTGTGCGCTAGAAAAACTTCAGTGACGATAGAATGAATAATAAGAAAAATTCCTTAGAAATCACACCGGTGGCAAAATACCGGGAAAATGTGAAATTCCTTAGGGTTTGAAATTCCGTGTGCATTGATCAGTGCGCCTCCGCGGAGGCAGCCTTTTTTTGGTAAGAATTCGGCGCAATTGCGCTTTCCTTAAAAACACGCACACAAGAGGGAATGTTCGGAAGATATAAAATATTAATTGGTGATATGACCCAATTTCGTTCACGGAACGAGATATACGAACGATCTTTCATGGTGGTGCGTACTATTGTACGGAATAACGACAGCCCAGTTAATCGCTGATCAAAGTAGACCTACAGTGGAATAGGAAAAAATTGAAGTTACATCAGATCGCAGAAGTTGCTCTCGATTTCCATTTAAAACAGTATCTACTTATTCCACGAAATATTCCGATCTCGAATGTAAGGTTCATTCACAGTTGAAATAAACTATAACATTTAGAATACGAAATTCTTTTCGCCTTAAAACTGAGTTTACATTAATCAATGAAATTTCAATGTAAACCCAGCACTCAAGCTTCTCAATTTTTCAGCACCTATATATGTATACATATTGAGTGGACTGATATCAGGAACTAATCCTGATCACCGGAAGTCTAGCAACACGTACGCTCAAGGCAGTGGTATTGTGTCAGTGCGCGTGGAAGGAGCCAGAAAGTGAGTGCGTATAGATTTCACTTTCTTGGATGCATCCTCCTTTCAGAAGGTCCCAACGAAATCCGGAGCTTAATATTATATTTACGAATATATTTACTCGAGTTCAATGACTCGAATATACTTAATATATAAGTCTTCGCCATTTCTATCTGGCCAAGTACCTTGCAAAGAGGTAACACATTCGGTACATCAAGAGAGAGACAATAAAGGTAACTCAGGTATTATCCAATACCTGAAAAGTCCGGAGCCTTTTCTTATTCCTCTCTTTACAATTAACAATAACGTTAACAACGTGTATTGTTAGTCTCGCAATACACGCGTCGTTCACGCTGGTCTGCAAATGTGCCTAGAGTGTCTTAGAGTGTTACGTATTTACATATCGACAGTGTACGCGTGTAATACGAAAAATTTCGAGTATGTCGTGCAATGTGCAGTGCGATCAGCGTGCAACCTTGCATCTCCTCTGTCCAGCAGAGTTTTTTTAGAACTCTCACTCACAATTTTCACTCCTTCCGCGCTGACTGGTGTAACAGGGGAGGTTTACGTAGGATTAACCAGGTTGGCCAAGCACCGAATACTTTCTGCTAAACTCCTAGCAGAACTTCGGTGCGTAGTCCTTTTCCACATGTGGATCATGCGAACATGAACGTCGAGAATGTGAAAGGTCAGGACTGAAGGTGAACTATCCGAAAGAAAGAAACGTGCACCGATCGAGCGATCAATGCACGTTTACTGATATCATCCAGGGTCGACGGCAGTCCGCTTCCTAGTGTGCCACTTGCACTTGAGGATCCGCACGTAAGTCCGTCGAAATGCCGCGTTACATAGAGCGTAACACATTGGATTAACTGTACTGTTGATATAGCAAAGATAGTAGAAAAAGTCCCAGAGCTCTTTCGGGATGAACCAAGTGCATGCCGTGATACTTTTCAATAGGACTAAAATGTTATACGGTGTCCAAGTAAGAATGAAGGCCAAGAGAATTGCGGAAAGCGTCTTCGCTGCTTTCCTATCTTGCTTTTTCTCTTGTAGCTTCTTCGTTTTCTTATACACTGCTTTGGGAGCACCTTTCTCGCCTGGGACCTTCGCGATATTCTTCGCATTCAAAGGAATCCTCATATCCGTCATTTGCGAAGGTCTTCTAATCACCGATGACGGACTTGAATGTGCACCTCCTGGCCTGTATATTTTATGTCTATCGTCCTCTGTCTCAGACATGAATCTCTGTAGTTGGAATGTCACCGCGTCCTCGTAGTACATCTTGATACTTGGACCTTCCGCACATTTGCCTGTCTTGTGACTATCGCGAGTTAACGGTATGTTTATAACAATTGTATAGACCTGGAAAATTATCAGTGAAGAAATGTTCGTTAGTGAATCCTGTAAGCTTTGGAAGAAGTTCATATATTTTAAAATAGATTTAATAGAATTTAATGAATGTAATATCAACGAGGATGCAAAGAAATGATTCTTAACTTACAGAATCACTTGAGATGCTGTTAGTTGAGAGGTCAGTCTTGGCAGTCTTTCTATTCTCATAGTTATCAGGTTTATCGGTGTTCAAGCTTGTCGAATGAATACCACTGATAGACGGGCATCTCGAAACCGTGCTGGTAAGAGGAGTCTCAGCAGATACAGGAGTGGTTGTCTCATCATAACATGGCCCTGTGCGACTGCTTTCTCCACCTTCAATATCATCGTCGTCATCGTCGTCATCGCGGCCACTAAGCCACCACGCGATGCACCACATTTTTAACCAAGTCCACGTGAATGGCCTGTGTTTCTATAAGATTTTATTTTATTCGATATATAAAATGGTATAAAGTGTAAAGTAAATTTATCTTTTTTAAGGAAGATAAAAAAATGTTGTTATTAATGAGTGAAGTACTCACAATTTGGTATTCGTAATGGTTCTCGTGGTAAGACATGATGTGGGACGAGTTGATTTCATCGGCACCAGTGCTAGATTCACTCCTCTGTCTTCTGCAATCGTCCATGTCTAAAGCCTCGTCACTTTGTCAGCAAATAAAATAGATTATTCATCTCAAAAGCTTTCATGCTCCAATAAAAGATCCTTTTTATCTTTATGATTAATTATTTCTTTTTGAAAAAGCTTACTAAAAAAGCAAACATAAGAAATCTTGAAATATACGAACCTGGAATTACTTCGTTTGCTGGCTTCTTGTTTCCCTTCTTGAAGGATCGGTAACTCCTTCTTTCTCTTTTCAGTCTCCTTCCAGATGCGCCAGTATAGAATGATCATGACACTAACGGGGACGTAAAATGCAGCGATCGCCGTTCCGAAAGTAATGTAATGATTTGTTTCGATGAATTGGATGTAACAGGAATTCTTTGGTACTGTGCGTTGACCTTCGATGTACGGCCAAGCGTAAATCCAAGGTGGCCAAAGCAGAAGCGAAATGCCCCATGCGGAACCTTTAAGAATAAAAGAAATTAGATTAACATACTTTAATAATACTTCTCATTGATTATCTATTATTTGTATTAAAAAAATTATTAGCGTCTTATAAACATAATAATTTAAAGAAAACTAAAATATGTTACCGATCATGAAGGCAGCCTTAACGGTTGTCCTCTTCGCACGATAAGCTAATGGTCGAGTTACTGAGAAGTATCTATCGAAACTGATGATGAGAAGATTCAAGACGGATGCATTGCTGGCGAGATAATCAAGGGCGAGCCAAGTATCGCAGATATGAGGACCCAAAGGCCAATAGCCCAGGACTGTATACACCGTGAAGAGAGGCATGGAAATCAAGCCAATGGCGAAGTCAGCGACTGCCAAGCTGAAGAGGAAATAATTCGAGATGGTCTGCAGCTGCTTGTCGATCTTGAAGCTGATCATCACCATAATATTGCCGACGACCGTGGTAAGACTGAGGAAGACGGCGACGATGACAATCAACACCCGCTCCCAAATTGCATATTGGTGCGGTTTGCCACCACAATCCAGGCCGTTCGACGAATTGTAGCTATCATTCCTCCAGATATCCACCGTGTCATTGGTTATATTCATCTCGAGATTACCGCTACCTTTCACCTTTCCTCAGACACAACAGAGATTCTTCTCCTTTCTTTGGTCTCCCTTAAAACTTTCTTCTTCTTCTATTTCTTCGTCTTCCTTTAATTCTCCTATTTCTCTCACCGATTCCCAAGTTTTTTCTTTTCTTCTCTCCTGCCCTCTCTTCTCCGGCTACGTAACCTGTGCCGGACTTTTTCGTTACGCCAAAAGTTAGAGTAAACTATTATTCACAAGGCGTGAGCAAGAGTTCCAGTGACTTTTCCAGAAGTGCATCGAAATCGGAGATGGAGAACTTTCTACTTGCAAGACTGATATTAGAGAAGAATCCACTTCGCCTACATAGTGTTACAAATAACATTCTTAAGGGCCTTTCAACATTCTTGTGATCTGTCTGACAGCCAAGTACAATTGATGATGCCAAATCTCGGCAGTCCGATGAATTTTCACTTTCATGACTGCCACTTGATGCCAAGTGTGAGTTTCGCATTGAGTTCTCACTAGAGAATTTACTCTGGTGCGATTGTCGCAACGCGTGTGAGAATTTCACACGCCTCGCACCTCCAACCAATTCCCAACCCCCAACCCCCCAGTCAGCACTGGCTTTCGCTCAGAATCGTTCTCTTTCTACTTCGAGAAAGATGCCACCATGCATTTCAAAGGCGATGCATGCGTGTCTGCTATTGTCCTACAGCCCTTGCGAAGACGTCAACTACATGCCCACTGAGCCCGAGTCAGATATACCGTCCTATCTGTAACAAAGAATAATAATTATTAATTTGAAATCGAAGTAATTATTGGTATATTTATTTTTAGTAAGAAAAGAGAACAACTATAATTTATACAGAGTGAAACCGTATATGTATCCGATATTGCGTGTGATGAATCTAAACACTGTAAGGATTCGACTTTGCCTGTAGCATTTTGAATTTTGGACTTCCGTTTTTGAATTATAGCAAGGTGAAAATTCAGTACAATATGCGTCTGAGGTGAACTTTTTCCACTTGCTATAATTCAAAAATGAGAGGCAAAGTCGAATCGGACACATATATAGTTTCATGCTGTATTAATTGTATAGATTAGATTAAATAGTATATTTAATTAAGGAAACTACTCGATATGGTGGTACAAAAATAAGGTCGAACACACCGCGAAATATAGATATTGGTATGACTTGCAGGTGCAAGGTTTCCATATATGATGTCTATCGATGCAAGTTTCACCTATGGCGACCCGAGGTGCAAAAGTTTAACTAGAACCTGAAAGGTAGGACATTCCCATAAGGATTACACGGCATGTACTACTCCCCGAGGCTCTGGAATGAAAGTTTCCATGCCACACGAAACTTTGACTCAAGTCAAATTTTTTCTACCGACGAAAGTATTTCCTCAAGTCATTAAGGTCATCGCGAACGATATACAAGTTTTGAAAAGCAAGATAAGAGGAGATTGGCTTGCGACACAACTCCACATACCCTCAAAAAGTTAACAATAATCCTTTCTTATAGCTACCTAATAAAAAGCGACATAATAACAATTTTAATATATACATCTCTTGATTTCTTCCCCAAAAATTTAAATACAAACAAACAAGTGTTATTACATGCTCGGACATTATTCGAAAAGAATTGGTGAACAATTAAATGGAGACCTGGTTTCTTGGATAAATGGCAAAATGGGGCAGAAAAATGGGCTAAGGATAGCAGGTGACACGCTTATTATTAAATGACACAGGCAAACGTCGATATGTTCGTGTTGGCACGGCATTCAAGCTATAAATAATTTGTCGATAGAAGTCTCCTTTTCACGGAGATGTGCGACACGAATCCACGCATTGTTACACTGGCCTCACCTGCGTGTAACGTGTCGCTTACACCCGTCTTTAGCCATGAATCCGCATCAAGGCATACATACACACATATCAGGCGCTTATATATATATATATACATATATATACATATATGTATATATGAGAGTGGTTGAAGCGCACATACATATGCGATCAGATTGCCGTCGACTATTTAAACCCGCTGGCTGCATGGAGAGCCTTCAATTACATAACTTCGTGATGGAAGACGAGGCCTTCCCGACAGTCTTCACGGGTGGCAAAAGGGGAGAACAACGGGAAAGAGGTCATATCCAGTTGGATATATATTTAAAATAATTTCACTAAAAAGTAAATTATATGAATTTTCTGGAATATTAAATGAAACTAGAAGAAAATATATTTATTATCTGTTTAAATAGTTTAGTAATAAGTTTGGAGATTGATAAGATACGTGAATAATATATAAATAATAGGAAAGTAAAAGAAAGAAGGTATATAATATTTAATAATATATGTTTAATAATAATCGTGGTAGTACCGGGGGTGGTCATAAGTGCGGAGTTTGCAAGAGACAAGAAAGGAAGAAGTGATACACGCTCCTTGCTATTATCGTACTAGTGCGCATATTGAAAAAGCTTCATATCCCCGCATTATTTGCGGATTGACCCTTCCGTTGCAGATGCGCTTTAGTAAAACGTTGAACACTTGAGTAAATCGCGTCTAGTGATAGGTATTTATTTTTAAGAGAAGAGTGATAAAGTGCAAAAAATCTATGAAAATGCGAGAATGCGATCAATGATTATTATAAAGGATAATTGCTTTTACGAAAGGCACAAACGTTATCGAAAATGTCTAAGGGAAGCCACAACCGAGCGCTATGCTTTTCACATGGAAAATTGTCGAACTTCATGACCCACTTTCACCCAGACCACTGAGGCGATCTCAATGAAATTTTGATTGAGTACTCTACTAGTAGTGCTAAATAAATTGAATAGACGATTTTTTTTATAAACCTTTTAGATAGAAAGTTACGAGATACTTAATAAACCGGTGCAAGGGTGATGAATAATAACTTTCTGCCTCCGGATGTAAGCATTATTTTGCTAATACCAGGTTTCATTAAATTTACAGTTTTAGTGAGTGAAAATGTATGAAAATTCCACTGAATATTTTTTCAATTATAACACAGGGAACTTAACACTTTTGTTTTCTTCTTCTTCTTTTTTTATGAAACAGAAATGGATTTCGTTGATGTACTTACTTGTTCTAATAGTGTATCCCCACCGGATCATATTCGAAGAGGAATAAGTAGACGCGCCACTGTTTTGGCGAACAATAGAAGATGAATGGAGGCTGAGGGGTCAGTCATTCAGAGGCATTTAAACGTGACTATCGGCGCCGTCAGTCAATTCAACCCGGCGTCCGCACGAATACAGTCGTTGCTGCTCTCGATGCAGACACTCGAACTCGAATTTGTTTTCGCTCTCCATCCCGCTCCCATTTTCGTTCCCATTGCCGCTGCCGATGCGACGCTCTGCCAATGACACCTTGATAGCCTCGATCGGTGCAAGGTGCATCTTCTCAGCGAAGTCTTCGCTCGTTTACATGAAAGAATGCCGCCGATTTTCGGGACACCGCACTACATACAGCTTACTCGATCGACGTGACAGCCTGACAAATAGACAAGGAGATTTTTTCAAAACTAGCCCAACTACTTTCCAATTGCCAACAATGCAAGATAATACTGTGCAATTTTTTCTATATAAAAATAGGACACTTTCGTGTAAATATGTATCGTGCAAAAAATTATTATAAATTGTTTAATTCAACCAGTTTTCTTAGAAGATAGCAATGAATTTGATGAGTGATAATCGGTGTATTTTTACCATGAAACTGTTTAACAGTGAAGTAATATGATCGTAAGGCAGAAACGATTAGATCATGGAAAATTTAAGCAAATACACGGACACGTGGGCAAGCAACAATTACTAATGATTTAGGGAGCACTGGCTCAAATGCAATTCAATGAGCCGAACAGTGCATTCGACTGACTACGTATACACATACACACACATACATCCAATACGAACTGCGAGCAAATGGATAGATAAATGCATTCAGATAAGCTGACGCCCATTCCACCGAACGCCTCTATCCAAGTTCGATAATGGAAAAATGAATGGACAATAAATCGAACGATGATAAACAAATTATTACATGTACATACATTTATTCTTCAGTTATTAGCCAAGTATTGAATTTAAAAAGATAAAGTTTAACTGGCTGATTCCGGATAGTATTAATGAATAAATAAATAGTCTAATATAAATTTGTTCAAACAATTTTATATTTCTCGTGGAATGCTGTCTCGAGAAAAAGCGTTCGATTTCCCGTAAGCGTGATATTAATACGTGCATTTACTATGCATACATAGAATAAAGTAGCTTAACCGCTCGGGCTATATACACACGGACAAGAAAATAAGACAACAGGCAACGAAATGAAATCTTAATAGACTTTATTTCTTCAATAAACTTATTCGATACATCATATTGAAAAACGATAACAGTAAGTTGGAACTTTAACAGCGTTTACACGCAAATACATACGCAGTCGAGAATGTTAGTGTTTCACGAATGACTTAATAGTGTGAAAAAATATAATGTAACGTAACTAGAGTTGGTCACAAAAGTCCCGGCCACTACCAGAAATTATAGTAATAACTAACCAGTTATTTCCGGATAATTATTCTGACGTAATAAATTAATAGTGATCAGAATGATTGGAGCGCCGGTTAACTTCAGAGACCAACTAAACCAGAGTGGCTAATGACTTTTATGACCCTGACTTATTATAACCAAATATTCGCTTAATGACAGAATGATAATAAAAATTATTCGATACAATCTGCGTGCAGACAAGGATTGGCAAAAACATAATAGTATTCCTTATGATAACAGAATAGCACATAAAATATACACACAGACATGTAGACTGCAAAAATTACTTATCGGTCGTACTTTTACTATGATTCCGACCGCCTATTGGATTATATACTCGTCGCAATTGTCAACGAAAATCTTATAAAATTATGGAAATGAAAACATTTAGAAAAACAGCAAGTCCACAAGCAACGGCCAACACCGAATATATAAAAAGTACACACACACACACACACGCATGAATCCACGCTAGCTTTCACCTACGTAAATTTTACAAAATCTCTTTCTTCAAATTTCTTTTGGATTGACAAGAAAATCATTTCTGTTTTTGCATATTCTTTTAATGCCAAAATCTGCGACAACTTTTAGATTTTCGTATGTTTTTTTTTAACAGCCATGCCTTATTTCAAGCCGAATAGGCAACCAATTTTACTTGACAGATGCATCAGTAGGTACAGAAAGCACATGAAATTCTGACACAAATCGCTAGCTTGGAAGAAAACTGACACAACTCGAAAATGTATGATTCTGATTTTCCCTTTTTAACATTAAACATTTGTGAACGTGCAATGCATTTTCTATGAAAAGTTTATTGACAAGTTTCACCATTTTTCTTCGAAACAGCGATAGTTGTGAAATGTTGTTGCTGAATATTTCGTTTCACGGAACGATTCTTTTCGTAATTCTACGCGAACATGTCATTCGGTTAACAGTAAAACGATCATGCAGTCTCATCGCACAATGCAACATATAGATGTGTCTAACGAATGCACGACTACGGCAGCAGTGTAATTTGAACTTACTGTATAATTCAGACAAGTATACGCAATCACCGTTCGTGTACAAAACAATGCGCGGAAAGGCAGTTAAATTTCGTTTAAGAGAATCCTAGTGACCAATCATCCGATAAGTAGTATTACTCCGTTGCACGCTGCACGAGAGACAGACCTCTCCAAACTCCCAGCACTGTAAGATTAATTAATCGATCAATTGATCTCGACGATCTTGAATTTATCGGTTCGGTGAAAAAGGAAGGTCTTCGAACACGCTTGATTAGAACTGGGTTAGGTCGGGTTGGGTTCAGTTTGTTCCGTGTTAGGTTTCTCTTTTTAACTAAATAAAGTTTCACTTTCTTTTTGATCTCGAGAAAATCTTGCATATTTCAAACAATTGATAATTTGGTGCAATATGGTATAATGTGTTAGTTAACGATTAATAGTAATTAAACAATTGCCGATGAAAGTAAACAGAGCATGAACTAGAATTTAAAGCACCAAGGAAGATAAATGGATAATTGAAATATTACTCTACTTCGTGACTATTAAATGAGCAATTAAACAAAACGGCAATAAATGTAAGCAGTTAAAGAAAGGTAAGAAAATCAAAATACAAAAGTATATGGAAAGCACAGAATAAAACAATGTGCGGATGCTTTTGTAATGGAAACTAAAAGGGTGCGGGAACGTTTGCAAATGAGCCCAATGAAATACACTTCACAGCCAAAGTAATTGCAAGTAAAAAAAAAAAATGCAAAGTACGAAGGTTAACACCGAATGAAAGATTTCATTGAAAGACAAAAGAATTCTAACGCCGTTGGATTTAATTCCATTTACAATAACCCGTAGTGAAGGGAATAGAGAAATACTAGGCGAAGAGAAAATGACGAGGACGATGGGTGTGGAAATCGAAAAAGGAAGATACCGTCGGTACGTAAAAGGGGAGGAAGGTTAGAAACTACCCCTCTAATTCAAAGGGAAACTGGCCATCGGTAAATGGACTTGCACTAATGCGAACACGAGTGCCACACCATCAAAGCTTCAAGGAAACCATCATATTTTGCCAAAAATTCCTTTTAAAAACCCCCGACACACTCGAAAATAGAATCCCAATACAAAAAAAAAGACAGCATGAAGGTTAAAGGAAGCACCCACCCACATCGAGATTAGAGCCGAACAAAATCCTTGCTACTAATAAAATATCGAGCAGTGACGCAAAGGATTTCTTTACACCCTTCTGGAAAATTGTTACGAAACCTAGTCACTTTTCCCAAGAACATAAAAAAGTAAAAGGGCGTTATATTGACTTCAGAGAAGCAAAGCAGAATCCGAAAGAGGAGAACATACAAGAAAGGTTCAAGGATACCTGGCAAAAATCAGAATTCGAAATAGAAAACGAGACTTTACAAAAGAAATAATAAAGTATCGAGCAAGTGAATTACGAAAGGGTAGAAAGCTCTGAGAGGAGACAGTTCGCGAGCGTACAATGACAGGTTGTGAATAAGAACCGAGGGAAAGAAGTAGGACGCACTCGAGTGTCCCTGTCAAGAATCCGGTAAACTTCCACAAACATCTCCCATCAGACGCACTAACAGTCCGAGGATTTCGGTGCCACCGACAGAGTACCATCGGCGATCATATCATCCACTGCGTTATGAATTGTCCCATATACCACCGATGCTCTACAGTGGCTGTCAAGTCCGGGAGAGATCGCACACGATCGAATGCACACGAGAAACGGGCGGATAAAATCAAGCAATCGTAGTAACACCAAAAAAGCGAGCGATGCCAAAGGGAGGAGATCGAGTGGATGATGAATCTATCCACGAAAGCTACCAAAACACCGTTCTTCAAAAACTTTCTAATACCGTTGACTTTCGCATTCCCCGAGCGTGGCGGACTAATGCAAAGGGAAAGAGAAAGATAAAGAGAGAAAGTGACGATCAGGGTAGGATGAGAAGGCGCGCACGATGGAAGGGAGGGTCTCGCACTGTTTACTAGAAACAGGGTAAAGGGGTAAACAGTGGCCAGGGGTGACGAAGGGTGCAGGAACGAAGCACGAAAACGACCTAGAAAAAGACGTGGAGACACGTATCTAGTGAAACAAATATAAAGCTAGAGAAGGTGGATAAGAGAAAATGGAAAGGTATAATAAGGAGCGAGTGACGATTAGTAGAATAAGAGGTCAGTGAAGAGGAGCGTGCGATAAGCTTTTAATATATTCGAGGAAGGCAGGTGGAGTCACCGAACGAGTAGCGAGGGCGGGGCAAATGAACGTTTACAAGAAGCTATATAAGGGCCGGGGGTGAGAAGGGTAAAAGGCATCAAGGTTTGCCTGAGTAAGGGTGAGAGGTGAGTCAGAGGGGGGGTGGGCCGAAGGGAGGAAAAGAAAAAAAAAAGATACGATGGTTGTATTGGTGATGCGGGTGATGGATAAAGTAAAGCATCGAAGACCCGAAAGCGAAACTGGAGGAAGAAAGAAAGTGAATGTTTTAAAGGTACGCAACAGAGAGGGCGTGACCTGTCGGTGTGTCGCGAGGGGGTGTCCGGGGGTGAGACAGAGGGAGCTACGGGTGGAAGGTGGAAAGAGCGTGGCTGTCTTTTACTTGGTCTGTGATCGGGCTAGAGAGTTAGAGAGAGAGGGGGTGGGTGGGTGGTGGAGGGTAGGTAGAGCGAAGAAGACAGTAGTCTCTCACGGTTAAGCACGATATGGACAAACGTTGCGCACACGGCGGCTGTTCGAAGCACACTGAAAAGGGCGTGGGCCGTCGGCCAGTGTGCGGTGCGGTTCGGTTTACCGGGAGTCCAGACGCGCATCGATTTTAAGTTTCTCGGCGCAAACGCACGCGCATACACTGCTCCAACTCGCATTCGAGAATGCCGACTTGACTTCGACACTGTGTCTGCCTCTGCGATGTCTCCAGGATGTCCTTGCCGTTCAAATTTCAAAGCAACTTGTACATAGTCTTCGACATGTAATATGATTTAATTGTATGTTGAAGAAGTTTTGCCCACAAGTATCATTAAGCATACCTTTTCATCGTTGGAATATAAAAGTCATTATTACTCAGGTCGTCGTTATATTAAAAACTACTTATTCTTATTTATAAAGAACAGTGAGAAGCGTATCTCTTTTAGCCATAAAGAAATCGATTGATTACTACGAAGTAATATTAATAATTCGTTGGCGCAACCGGTGCGATCGAAGATGGAAAAATAAATTTAGTTTTTCTAAAAATGATTATCCGCGCGAGCGCGTATTAAGCCGTAAAAGTATACGTATAGCTTGTATTATATCGGCGCCAGTCGATCGCTGTTCAGAAAAAGTATTTCAAGCTGCTGTCGCTCTTACGAACCTCAGAGCGCCCACTTTATTATCTGAAACCGGGACGGATACGCACTGTCCCTGTCAATTTCTGAATAAAAGGAAAGTTTTATTCCATTGCCATTCTTGCGTGGTATGGAAAACTCAGAGTATTGAACAACTCGATGAACAATATCTGACTCGGAAATAAAGCGACGCACAAACATGAGAATATAATCAAGATATAATCGTACCGAATGTGTCTATTCTAATGACGGGGGCTGAAATAATTCTTAGAATTGTATTCGAGGCCGTTAAGTCAGGTTTAATGTTGTCAAATCATCAGTCAGTTATCTCAGAATACATTACATCCGAGTAGCGATACTCACAATATAGCTGCGCATCATACATTCCGATTCTTAATACTCTACGAGCAATGAGCTCTAACACATCAACATGGAACACTGCGTGGCATATAAAGAGCGTGAAAAATCTGGTGTATACACTTAAATATATTTTGATTTCGCGTACATAAAAATGAACCGGTGCAAATATATTTATTATAGTTATAATAGAACACATCGGCCACAGTGCGGTATTCGTCTTTTTAGAAATCAAACTATGTTTTTTTTTTCGTTATAATATCCTTCCAGATATTTTCATTTATGCCAATTGTCTTCGAATGACTTTTCTTCTTCACTTTTTAGACGAACAATATCTACTCATTAGCAAGATACCGTGCGATATTAAAGTACTCCTTGACGACGCTTATTCTATACATTTCTTTTCTACTTCAAGACACACGTATTACTGTATTTTAAAATACGACCACGTGAAATATGTAGTAGTTACTCTACTTAAGAATTTTAATGTTTTCTGCTCGTGTTCTTAGTTCTACTTTGTACATTTGTTTTAGATCTGGATTTGATGAACTTCCTTTGTATATCGTACTGAGTGTATATGTTACTGGCTCTACAGGTGTCCTTAGAACTGAATGAGATAATATTCAAGTATTCCTAATAGTAAGAATAAATACGCGCAATTTCATATTTCATAGGCAGAATGAAAAAAGAATCTTTCATCTTTAAGAAAATTTATTTGGGAAAAACTAGGTCTCCAAATAGGGTCTTCTTTGCCCAATGTATATAAAGGAATAGGTTCAAATAATATTTTCTAATGGGCATTTCGAGCGTTTTTACCGACGATTTATTCGACATACTCAGCTATAAATACAGTCGTGTCAAATTTGTGTTCATATTCGCACTCATATTCGTGTTAATGAGATACTTTCATGAACCGCGTGATTCCTACATCGCAAGGTTTCGTGTTCTGACTTTCAACGATGATTCGCCACGCATGATCGGCAAAGGCTCGCGGCAAAATACATTAATGCGGTTAAACAATGTATAGTGCTAATGCATCCGTGACGTTATGGCAGACCTGTCATAGTTACAACACATACTAATGCTGATGCTCTAGTAACACCAATACAGCCTTATCTCACTGTAGCTTACGTTTTCATTCCTGCAACTGCATGGTAGCTGTTGTAAACATTCTTTTCATCCCTTTGAAAGATAGGGAGGCAAGGAAAAGAAAGGTCCTCATTACATAGTAATTATAATGTTAGTCCAGCTAGCTAATTCACTCACACCTTTCATAATGAAATGCGTGCGGTGATTGATGCAAAATAAATAACTTGAATGTATAACCGCATCAATGAAATCCGTCGGCACAGCGGCGTCTTTATTTGTCGGGTAAGAACTTGTCGTTAGGCATCAAGGACGAAGTAAAGCAACTAACCCAAAAGATAAAGACGAGAGAGACAGAGAGATAGAAAGAAGGGGCGATATGAAGAAGCCGTGAAACAAAAAGTTAACAGCAGATCATATCCATGACTGTTCCCGACTTCCGCTTAAGTCGTAGGTGAGTGTGACGATGCTACTTTGAAATCATTTGCACTACTTATGAATAAAGTTCAAGCGACCGTTCCTGCCGTGCCGTGATGTTACGCGACGTGTGTAGACGCAGCGCAACGAGACGTTAAAACACTTGACCCGTACTTTGATCACATGAAATAGCCGAAGCCAAAAGTACGTTTTATGGCGTCCCAATAATACCTCTCCCAATTCTGCTTTGTTATTTCCTCTTCGCTGCAAATGAACAAAAAGTAGCTTTCAGTATTTGTCTTCTGAGTAATTAGTACTGGACGTTCCTTGAGTAAACATACCTAGCGGGAACCCCCGTTTGCGTAACATTTACTTCCGTATGATCGTTCTTCTCGGAGATGTCAATGGTAACATCACTATAATGACCATCAGGCCATTGTTTGCATCGCCATTTCTGCACTATTTTAGTCGGGCTGATTTCCCGAAATTCACCGTGAATGTTACCTCCAAAAAGCTCGAATTTCCCAGTCTTTTTCGCTTCTAACTTTACAGGACCTTTCGTGAAGGCTTGCACCATCTACGAAATAAAATTGGTGATTAATAACAGTGCGATGTGAAGTAATAAAGGAACAAGCTTCTGTTTTTTTAAGTAGTAGCTCTACCTCAAGTGTCGTAAAAACGTTATAAAATTCTTGTGCTCTGCATTGGAACTTCTGTTGTTGCTTAACCGTCGTAGTAGATATCTTATATCCTACTGACGATTTGTTACTTGAATTCGTTACAGTTGAGTTCATCTGCATCTAAAATAAAATGCCAAATATCACAGTTTGATATTCAAGAAAATACTTTTCCCTATTTTGTGGATCAGTATTTATCTTACTTTAACATTGAAACCACTAGTAATGTTGGTAATATTTTCTTTAACAGTATCCTTCTTTGGGAGAATCATTCCTTTCGAGAACTCTGCAAGTATTATTAATACATTAGTAATGTAATATACCATTGTATTAAGAAGTTGTGAAAAAGATATATTACCCTCTTTTAAGGATGAGACATATTTTTTTAACTTTTCCCTAATTGCTTCTTTGCCTTTCGTATGCAAAAAGTGTTTCACAGCTTCACCTTCATCCGTACTGTCCTTCAACGTCACTTCGATCTACATAATTAAATGATTTTGTTTAAAGGAACTCTGTCTAGAGTAATCTTGCAATAATTATGAAGGATTACATATCAAAGATTACTTACATCTACCTCAGATATGTCATTTTCTTCCGAAAGATTGGGAATGTTAATTTTACCCTCAATATTTTTACCAGATTTCGAAGAAGTGCTCCATTTAAGGACAATATTCCATTCATAGAAAAATATTAATTTGCCCTTTCGATTATTTGCTACAGCTTCGCCCTCACACTTTTCTATCTCCGTTATTGTACATGGTTCTACAATGAACAATGTAATTTCATTCAATAATTGACTAATATAATAGTGTTCGTTTAAGAATTTTCCAATGCAAATATTGTACCTGCGCCTCCCTCAATTTTCATATTTGTAAATAACTCCTTAATCTTCTCCTGAGACCATGCACAGGCATTCTTCTCAGTCCTGATAAAATATAAAGATGAAAGATAAAATTCATTTCAATAGCTATTGCAATTAACAATTATATTATTACAATTGTAATAGTGAACTATAATAGTAAAGAGGAATATTGACTTACCAATGCCAGTTATTAACATTAATGGCATCAGGCCTTTCTTCAACAATCCACCTAGGATCTCCTTCACCCCACTTGGCCATTTTCAAGCAATTGCAATTACTTTTATTAAAGATGACACACTGAATTCCTGTAAATTATAGTAAAATTCAAATAATTTCTTGTATACAATGTACACAGAATCCCTTTGAGGGAAATCCTGCTTTTTAGTAAACCCCAAAGTTGCAATAGCTGATATACAACACTGTAGATTTTATGGGTGACATTTGCTGCGTAAGAATTGGTTACATAAAACAAGCATAATGGGGTAGGAGAAGAAATTGCTACCACAATTCAAGATTCCATCACCAAATTGCAAAAAACATGCAAAATCATACACTCCAATAATATCAAGAATTAGATCGAAAATAAGCTGAAGTTACGTTGTCAAAGTATGAAAAAATACATTGGCACAAATAAATTGCAAAATTGTGCGGCAACGAGTATAACGTTGTGCACGTGATACAATCGGTAATTATGCGAAGATGTGGAATTATCATGACAAAGAATTTCTTATGTCTGCTCAATTGGGAAACAAACACGAACTTTCTTAATTAAACTTAGAACGAATCATTCCGAAGTGTAGAAATGCAATGCCCTTTCTTGTTGTCTAGCAGTAATTCAACCTCTAAAAATCCAATCGAAGTCTTTAAATCCCGATTCGGTCTAACCTAGAACCCTGGCAAACGTTGCAGTGCACAGTGAGAGAAAACTCTGGAATTTCAAAAAAAAAAAACCCAAGTATCAGTCGAGCCAAGGACAACGTCACTTACAACAGTTTTCGAAAATTCGCCGCTCCTTCCTCCAGCGGGATATCTTTCCACTGTTCACAGTTCTTTGTAACAAAAATTTCTTCAAAAAGATTCGTACTTCTTCACGTGGATGTTTTTAGAAGATCATCTCGATGTTCGTAAAACAGTGTGAACAACTATATCCAATTAATGTCTGCTAGTTGTTATTATTAACTAAATAACGCGCGGAGCCTTGTTGCTCTCACTCGAGCAAGTCTCGAAATTACTAAGCAAGCTGGCTTCCTGCGGTTGCGGTGATACGAGGCTAGGATCTTTCTAGAAATTTCATGGCCACGGAAGAGAGAGCACAATTTGAGAATCGATTAGCTGGCAGGAACAGGAACTGCATCCTGGCCTTTAACATCCACCGCCCTCTGTCGACAGAGATTGGAGCCTCAACACGAAATAGACGCGAAAGACGAGACTGAGAACCGCTTGTGGGAAAAACTATAATGTATATCATGTATATGCATATACTACGAGTACATATGTCATGAGGCATATGTACATAGGTGGTTTTGCAGCACGTTGCAGGTGTGCAAGTGTTTAGGCGTGTAGATAGCCTGCGAGCGAGCGAGCGATGATCGCTCGGACTCGACGTTCGCTCGTGCTGAGTTCTTCTCGACTGGCTCGTTAACTGCTGGCTGACGAGCTGTAAAGAGCGAGTGGAAAATCGTGGTGATGAGTGAAAGTGCGATTACTTTCTAGTTGAAAAGCCGAGAGAAGGAGTGGGCTTACTATTCGATGGCAGTGTCTGCGCGTATCTAGTCGAAATTAAGTTGTATTCCACACTTTCGGTGAAGTCACGTTGGGGAAGATGGCTAGTGTGGGCATTTTGGCCTGGTTATCGCACGCTTTAGGTGCTCCCGAAGCGGCTATTTGTCTTCTGGTATCCATTTTAATAGGTAATGCTTTCGCATCTTTCATTCGGTTATAAGAACCTGGCAAATCCTCCTTGTTTTCCTGTTTGTCAGCGTGTTAAAGATAGCGCGCGCCCTTCTTTCTTAACCTACCACCAGACGCGCGCCCTTATTTCAACATTCTTGCGTAATGATTTTTTTCTTCACTGGCTTGAGACCCCTCTGATTTTCCCCTCATAATGCCTGCTCCGCACTTCGTGTATTAACGTTACCCTACCCTTCGCTTGATTTGCTTAAACTACATTAGTCATTTATTTAGTTATGTAAATCGCCTAGCAGATACGCCGCATTCCCGCTTACAGTCACTTGAACCGTTTGCATAAATGATTGAATTTGGTCCTTGTTAGGTGTTCTTTGCTGACTAAATTAAGATATTGTTTTATTACTCTGCCTCTCGAGCTTCTAATTATTGGGGTGTCTGCGTTTAATTCCTTCTACGGTCGATCGCATCATTCGATATAAGGAATTTCGATTAGCGTTCAAAAGTTGAGCGCTAGTACTATAGCAAGTTGACTAGAATACTTCTTGCTGTTTTAAGACAACGGTATTAGGCATTGGAATTGTTAAATTAAATTGTTAAATTTCATACAATTGGTCAGAATTGCGCTAGCAATCAAAAAGATTAATGTTTGTTTTTAAAAATAGATTAACGTTTGCGAACGGGTGGGGGAACGCGGACACTGCGGATTCAACCTACTACCGAATAGAATGCATAACTTAATAATATTCGTGATACATATGTATAATTATACGGGATAATACAATTTTCCTCAATTCTTCATTTTCCAGTCCACCGTGTGTTACATTAACTGGTGCTTCTTTTCCGTGCCGATAATGGCAACAGATTTTAATTTTAAATGCCGCAATGCGTGATTTTGCAAATATATTAGCAAAACATTTAAACTTATCGCAAATTGTCATATTCAACTTGATAACAAGATGGAAAGAATTTAAATTTATGACCATGATTATAAATGCACATATTTCGAATGTGACTTACACTTAGCTTAATAAGGCGATCATACATTTATTTCAAAACTATTAGTTGTTAAAATATAAAGTGGTTGAACAATGAATTTCTTGAATCCTAGGATTTCCCATTGCTATCGTGCATCGATATACTCTTTATGGGAAGGAGCCACTATATCAGCATATATTTTTTATTACCTGTGGCCTGGGACTCGGCTATTGGAACTATGGGCACAACATATTACACTCTGTCGGTGCATTATGCGGCACCTATCTTATTTTGGCTGTGGCTGGGTCTACATTCGCGAGTGTTGTACTTGCGTTTACTTTCAACATGGCCTATCTCTTGTGCGGTTATTATACAACCAGTACAGAGAATTATGATATTAAATGGACTATGCCACAATGTGTGTTAACACTAAGATTAATTGGTCTTGCATTTAATATCTGGGATGGCCAGAAGCAGCAAAGCGATTTATCCGAGGCTCAGAAGCAATTCTCACTAAAAGAGAGGCCAACGTTTTTAGAGATCGCAGCCTATACTTATTTTCCCGGATCATTTTTGATTGGTCCCCAATTCAGTATGAGACGATACTTAGATTATGTTAATGGTCGTCTCTTCCAACAGGTGAGTCTGAACACACCCTTGAAAGACAATTGACGCAAGTATTTATTAAATTCTTTAGTGAGATGCACAAGCTTATATAGCTTTGCTTTTTCTTCGCCATAAGAATACAAATCTGGGATAGGTGATGGATGAATATAATCTCCAAGGTACACTGTTTGTTTCAGAATACCCAGTCACCAGAGTTACCAAACTGCGTGATCCCAGGTCTAATAAGGTCAACTGTTGGTTTTATTTATGTTATCTTTTATCAAGTTGGATCGTGGTATGTCCCTGATCAGTATCTCTTAGATCCAAGATTTGCGGAGTTAAACTATTTCAAACGGCTTTTGATAATCGGTTTTTGGGGTCGCATTTGCTTATACAAGTATGTCAGTTGTTGGCTAATAAGCGAAGGAGTATGTACTGCCTTTGGGCTCACTTATAGCGGCAAAGATGAAGATGGACGAATGCTGTGGAATGGCTGTGAAAATGTGAAATTGCTTACTTTTGAGAAAGCAACGCGTTTCAGTCACTACATAATGTCCTTTAATATTAACACTAATAATTGGTGCGCGGAGTACATATACAAACGGCTAAAGTTTCTAGGTTCTAGGAGTATAAGTCAGCTAACAACACTATTCTTCCTTGCAATTTGGCATGGCTTCCATACTGGTTATTATCACTGTTTTCTATTGGAATTTCTTGTAATGTATACCGAAAGGCACTTCGTTGCTCTAATCGATAGGAATGAGAAAATCCAAAGCTTGTTGAAATCCTACCGGGAGTTGCGAATTCTCATGTGGATATTGGCGAAACTGTTTTCATCCATATTTATGGGATATTGCCTTATCTCGTTCACTTTTCTTTCGTTTGCTCGGTACAATCAAGTATTTGCTAGTCTCTATTACACTGGCCATATAATATATCTCGGGTATCCAATTCTCGCTATCTTCCTTGATAAGCTTCTACGGCAAAAGCCAAGAAAGAAGGTCGAGTAAACTCGGCAGTAGCCTTTCTAGAGTGCATGAATGAGTGATTAGAACTATAAATCAATCAACTACAAGCGCATAACAATGATTATTAGTGGAATCCTGAGGAATACATCAGATTCAAACGACGCTTGCTAGTACGCGAGCGCTAACATCGAATTTTCTTGCACAGTAGAGTCCAAAGATTCTTCTTCGTTCCATTAACAATCTCACTAGTTAGTGATATTAGTCAATGAAGTTTTGATATCTCCGCGGAGTAAGAGAGTCGACGGACATCTATATTTTAACCACTATAACGTGAGCTCAATTGCAGTTAATGATTTAGAATACGTATACACATTAAGAATAAGGCGTAATGTTACGGGAAGATCAGCATTACTGGCAAGAGTGGTGTTGAAAATGAAAATGCCGTAACATTACATCCAAATTTCTGAACGTCGACAGCATGTGTTAGGCACCCGATGTACAGTATGTACTTAAGATTACAGATGCTCAGAACAAGCATAAGAGTAAAGGAATAATCACTTGGAACGGTGAATCCCTTTACTCGAAAATCAAACAGTATAGCAGAGATTTTACCGTAAGTAAATTTTGTTCATGAAGATTTCCCAAGTACAATTCTGCCTGATGAACACATTTTTTTTACTAAGAAGTCTATTAGGTATTGAACATATCCTTCCTTGCCAAGGATCTAGTCATTGCTTCCTCATTTGTCAATCGAAACAGACTCAAAGAACACTTAGACCTCAGATTCTTACAATCAACCTTTTATACTCATTGTTACATTTTGCTGGTTTACTTAATTTTGTCTCAAACAAATATACCGCGCGAGTAACTTTTATGAACTCGAATAAAGCTCTTGGAGTTTGTTTAGAAATTTTTATTTAGAATGCATGCGACACACATAGTTCGAGCAATTCGAAACTAATAGCGGATTGTATAGAGAAAGCAGCAATTATAGGGAAAGCAGTGCACATGCGATCAAGAGTATTAAGCAATTACATAGCTAACAGTATATCGACTAACATTCAAAGTATTACTAGAGAATGCAAATTTAAATTAACAAAGAAGGAAGCCTCTAAATAAAAGTGAATAAATACTATGTAGAACAATCTAAAAGAGTGTGCGACTTATCGCGCTGTACTTCGAAACGAACTATACTTTATTGATGTATCATTGCTATAACCGGGCATCACAGTTGACCTAGTTTTGAATATAACAAGTTTTCTTAAGTTTTGCGCTGCTATTCTGTAATTGCAGAGTAGTTCTACTATGATACCGATCGGGTGACTTTCGAAGTACACTTAAATCACGTCCATACAATTTTGACGACGAGCACAGTTTGCCTTAGAGCACATACTACGTTTTACAGAGGCTTGCCACAAACGTACGTACTAGAAAAAGTACTCGATCTGTGAATATTTGTGAATATTACCCGCGATTTCGTATTCGATGCTCTGTTGACTTAATCCGATGACGGATTAATTGACCGAATATGGTATGTCTGTACATACACCAAAGCGTTGCAGTATCTCTAATAAAGAAGTGTAACTCTTATTGTATATAAGTTCAATATAGAAAAATATCGATGACACGAATATTATTGCGGAACTCTGTAAGTAGTGTTGAGTGTGAAGTGCGCGTGCAGGATTTTGCGAAGAGGAACGATGAATTTCAAATGACTTATTGTTCGATCGCTAAGATTGATGGATAAACTTCGACTTTAATGAACCAATGTTATTGACTAATCTGGACGCCTTTTACTGTTCCGTTCCTGATATAAGTAATTAGGTCACGATCAGCGTAGACCTCTAAAGGATCAACAAGGTTGTTTGAGCGTCGGTAAATCTTAGCTTCCGAACAAATGATCAGTCTTAACTATTGCGAGCGAGCACTGCGCTATTTTGTAGTGTCAAGCCTATAATAATAGTGTCACGGCGTTCCAAAAATGGTATTACAATTTCTTGCACGGGGAAGAAGTTACAAGTTTTTCCTGCACGATATGTAAAACAGTTACTGGGAAGAAGTGTCATAGAATTATTAAAGTCTTTTGTTTAATGTATATACTATCACCCCAGTGCTTCTTACCTCTTTACCGATACCGTTTTTATTAGTTTCCCTAGGAAGTTTATCGAAAGTATGGGCGCATCTGAGACTTCATTTCAAACATTTAATAATGTGTCATTCTTCTACCAACGAGTCAACCAGACATGTTTGATTATCTCTTCATTCTTAATAAGGGAATGTCACCCGTCTCCAATTACAACATATCAATAAAAGATGTGTTTGTTATTTTAATTGACATTATAAGAGATGACTACGACATGTCGTAAAGTAAGAGAAGATTATACCATCCTCCGACCATGTTTTAAGTATTGATACTCAGATGGCTATTGTTTACTATATATAAAATAATGTTAATATTTGATAGAGACAGAAACAAAAGAGAGTATATACGCTTTCCACGTAATGAAAAGAAGCAGCAGTCAAAGATTTTGCGAAGAAATCTAAGAGCATGGCAGACGACTGCCTTCTGCAATCACTCGTCATTGTCAGCTTGTAGCATAAATTATATGAGTTGTATAATTTTTTATGCGATATGCAATATGTGACGATAACATCGAATGTTCGATAATGAGAGCACCAAATTGAGATTGTAGCTTGTATACCGTATGTTCGTTGTGTGCTGATTCAATAGGGAAGTATAAGTATTTCAATAAGTAACCGAACATAATACAAGACTATTATAATCATGCATATATGTTATGTTATGGCGTTTCTAGGTAAATATTCTCCTCTTCAGAGTAACGTCATTTTTTCACTTCCGTCGCTATAAACACTCTTTAACGCGATCCTCTATTTTGAATATATTATATGTTCCATTTTTTATTGAATGAATAGGGAAAGTTAGTATAATTTTATTATACGGAAATCGTGGGGAAGGTAAAATTTAAGTAGAAAGACATCGTATAAGACTAAGAATATTAATATATTACGTTTAGCACATCACTTTTCTATATGATTCCTTTTGCACTAACAGAGGAGGATATTTTTTGAGTCTCGCCCCCATTTCCGTATTTCTTCTTTTAGAACCCGATTTATAGTACACGCTACACGATTGTATTCGGATCACACCCGTTTAGTATTACGAATAAATTGAATAAATAATTACTATATATTTGAAAAGACCTAATGAAAGGAGTCTTTGTGAATATTGTCTTCCTTCCACGTGCGCGGATTGTATATAAAGAATATAAACTTCATCTGCAATGCCAATTGAAATATGAAAATGTATGTATACGATCGTATACGTTTGTCGTCGTACTTCGAAGTACGCGTAATGTATGAGAAGTGATCAGAGATATGTGTATGCACGTGATAGATATCTTACGTGTAGCAAGTCCCACATAAATAGCATATAAACATATATCTACATGTGTATGCTTTGATTTACGCATGTGCAACTTGAAGTACCACATGTACATACACAACGCAAACAACATCTACCATTGCACGTATAGAGATTCCCCCACCCACTCGACCGGCATGAAACGTTTTTGGTTATGTGTGCTCATGCCAAAACAGACGGACAATAACGGAAACGATAAAAAACGCGTACTCGTGAAATTTTCTGTGGGATGTTAAGAGTTTCTCTCGCGCGAAGGAGAAAAATATGATTTTGCCTTAAGTGCTGTGACCGTCACGAAGTAAAAGTACGCTTTCTCCTGTGATAGCACGCAACTCGCAATAAGTGTTAAACATGTCAATGTTGTCAACGTTATTGCGGTTGTCACGCCGCGCCAGGCTAACAAATGGGAATAGTTATTTAAACAACAGTTATGCAACTATCGCACAAAGGCCGCCGGTGAAAAGTCTAGTGAAATCCGGTCTTACTGGAATACTGATCGGCGTCCTTGGCGGAACAGGTTAGTGTGACAATGTATTAAGCCGAAATGATTGCTCGAATGTTGAATGGAAAAATGGTCAAACTTAGAGTGAATATCGTAAAAGAATTACTCTAAAAAGATTCAATATTGTTGTACGTCGAACAATAATTACATCCAGTTATTGGATTAAATATCGAACTATGCCAGGTCCCTTTAAATCGACCAGTTTTTATATTCAACCTTGTTGTTTCTATACATACATGTTAAATATGAATCATGTGTAAATTTTATATTTTGAATATTGGATTTTATCATAATACTGATACTGTAATAGTACCGTCAACATAAAAATATTAAAAACAATGTTTTCGGAGCACGACATGGTCAAGTTAGAAAACTACTTGGCAATCGGTAAAAAAGAGACAAACATGTTAAACAAATAATCATATTAAAAAGATATGCTGGAGGAAGAAGTAACATGATAATTTGTTGCTCAATATTAGAAAACTTTTGGAGTACGATCAGGAAATTTTGTTTACGGCTAAAAATTTAAAAAGGACTTAGATATTTTACTAATAAAAACAGCCAACGAAGTGGAACGGATAATTTTCAATTACACAATTACAATTACAATTACTCTGACAATTATATATTAATGTAATTTTCGGAAACAATGGTCGTGTACTTTTCCATTTCCATTTTCTCCATTTCTCACGTATTTCCCTTAACAACAAAAAAGAGTTTGAATTAAAAATATCAAAGATATTTTCATTGTCTGCCAATACGTTTACCTTGTCAGGTTACTATTGGTACATTGTTGAAAAGGCGAGAAAGGAAATCTCTTTGGTAGGATCTGAGTTAGAAATACCGAAATTAAAACATAAACCTCCGGTTACCGTACACAGACACGTAAGTACAACTATAACGTTACATTTTACAATATTGTTAATACCGAAATTTATCAATATTTCTAACGCAATAAAGTCTTACCATTAGTATCCATTTTAAAGGTGGCCTTTCCCATTGACACTACTGGCTTGAATCTAACATTGTTTCAATATCAGACTTGTCCATTCTGTTGTAAGGTACGTTAATGTAACTGTCATCATTATAATATTACGTTTCGGGAAAAAAGCTATGCTGTCGGATTTTAAATTTTTCTGTCTATTGTATCTTTCAACAATATTTATTCTTTCGTAAATTTAATATAATCACTTTCTAATGGGCAGGTGAGAGCTTTCTTGGACTATTATGGCATTTCCTACGATGTAGTCGAGGTGAATCCCGTCCTGCGCAAGGACTTATCCTGGTCGGAGTATAAGAAAGTGCCTGTTCTTCTAATGAAGACGCCAGACGGGTATCAATCACTGCAAGACAGTACTATGATTGTTTCCGCATTAAAATCGCATTTGAATGATCGTCAACATGAAATAGACGAACTCGTTCAATATTACCCGCGTATAGGGATGCGTGACGAGGAAGGAAACTTTAAGTATGAAATCTTAAACAAATATTTCCTCATGTTCCGCGGTGGTGTCCCGAAGGAGAAGCAACTCGAGGACTTAGCGTAAGTCTGAGTATTGCATAAATATTCATCAAGTAAATAAAATAAACTTAAAAGTTGCCGATGAATACTTGAATATATTTAATTTATTTTTAGAGTTGAACGCAAATGGCGAAAATGGGCGGATGAAGTTTTAGTTCATACGCTGTCACCAAACGTATACAGAACACTGGATGAATCGTACGAAACATTCCGGTGGTTCTCAAAGGTAAGTATTTTGCTACCGGATTTCTCATAGATTCATCTTTTCAAAAAACAGAAACTTCTAGGAATCAGTTAATTTTACAAACACTGATAGTTGATCACGATTGAACGAGTAATCGACACATAAGAGTGTTCTTATTTCTGCAGGTTGGAAATTGGGAGGAATATTTTCCGACGTGGGAAAGACTTCTGGTGGTAAACGTAGGTGCTACTGCAATGTGGTTGATCTCGAAACGCTTGAAAAAGCGTCACAATTTGAAAGATGACGTGAGAATCTCTTTCTACGATGAGATTAATAAATGGGTACGAGAGGTGAATAAACGTGGCGGTCAATTTATGGGTGGTAGCAAACCGGATTTATCAGACCTTGCTGTTTATGGTATATTGAAGAGTATTGAGGGATGTAGAGCATTTAAAGATGCACTGACACATACTAAATTGTCTACGTGGTACGATGCGATGACCGCTGAGATCGAGAAGAACTCTGGTAGCCAATATTTATCGGCTTAGTTCTTGTTTGTAAATATATTTAATGTAGCTTTTACAATGACTTATTTCATTTGCGCCTCACCCCATTCTGCGTTCCGAGTCACATAATATGCGCAATTTCTTATCCCTCAAAGAATGAAGGCAAAACAACAGCAAGACAAGAAGGCTTCGAAAAAATATGATATTTATTTATCAGTTTACATTTGTGTCGATGCGATCGCGTCAGTTATATTATAACAAAATAATATAAACCCGTCAAAATGTGCGAGCAAAGAAGGAGAAAGAGACAGATAGAGAGAGAAGTTCAATGAGACGAGTACTGTGTGTACAGTACTAGAACAAATGTACAATCATACAACACTACCTATACATATATAAAGAGCGTATCACCGTAACTTTATATAAGACATAAAAATAAGAAACAGAATTGTTAAACGTAACGACGAAGTAGGATTAGGTAACGATAATAAAAAATATATACGAAACACTCGTCAAAACAGGCAAGCTGGGGGGCTCGTTAAAGGGTGGTAAAATATGAGGGGATGAAAAAGAGGTAATCATTTAAACAGTGTTTTATGCTGATATTTGACTCATAAGTGTCAAATTAAAGGAGATACGAAATAGTCCGAGGTAGGATATGCAAACGAACTAATGAAACTTTAAACTGTACTAAAAACAACTAAATAATGGAACTTCGTTCGACAACATGACAAATAGTTATATCCGCCGTAATTCGAAATAATATACCTATTGTAACGGCGTGCGTTCAGAGTAATTATTTATTAAAACAACAGTTGATTCAAATATAACAGATCTACCTGATCTTCTTGTAAACAAACTTGTCACTTATCACAAATCTTCCGACGTCATGTCACTTGTTTTTCGTGATAGGCTCTCGCAACCTTATGAGTCATCTGTCAGCAAGGGATACAGTAACGAACCCCTCTCGTTAATTCCGTAAAAAGGTGATAAATATGAGATTATCAGGTGGCAGCTTAGACCGGGAATTCTGGAGGTAGATACTGATTGTTCCCTGTGTAGTTGCTTTCACGGAAATTAGTGGAATCTACCAGCGTAAACTCGGGCACTTCGATCACATAGCCTGGTGGACTTTCTTCATGGCTCGGTGTTCGTGTAGATGTCATTGTTGTTTTTATCCAAAGCATATCAACCGGTGCGAACATAGCCACCTGAACGTATGAAAGATTCGTTAATGTTAATTTAAATTTTTACACGGATGATAATAAATAGATTATTAATTGTTATTACACTGTTAAATAACAGTGGGTGCTTACCTGATTCGTTGATTGACAACCATTGTCTTGACTGTAAATTCCAGTAAGTTCAAAGACACCACTGCCATTATCGCAAGCTAGTGGTCCACCAACATCAGCCTCACAGACATTATTTCTGTCCTTGGTTGGTTTCGCACAGATAACATTGTCAGTGAAATGACTGGCGTACTCGGTGTTCAATAAACGATTTTCACAGGTTTGTTTGGACAACAGATCAACGTTCACCGCGTGCATTATCGCGCCAGCGTAGTGTGCTGAAATACCACGAAGAAATCAGAATAAACATATCGAGTTTATATTAATTATAGTTATATTACACTTACATTGAAGGATAGCTTTGCCCCATCCAGTAGTGAGACACTGTCTGCTTTCTGAGGTAACATGCTCAAAATCGGGCAAGCAGAGTGGACTAACATGGTAATCGAAAGTTGCAGGTCGATCCAAGAACAAAATAGCTAAATCATGAGTGGAGTAGCCCTTCTTGTATTCAGGATGAATGTCGATCGAATTTACATTCAATATTTCGAATGGTAAAGGTTCTTCGTGTTTCAATTCGTATCCCAGCTTCCATTCGCCAAGTTTTATCGAAACTTCCTTTGGTGCTAATCTATTGTTGAAAGAAGAAAATAATTAATATGTTCTAAGAACTTGTTTTATAAAGAAAAAGTATTTTTTGGTAATGATACTTACTTATCAACACAATTGGCAGCCGTAAGAATACTATCGGATCCAATGAGAGCACCGGAACAGAGGATCTTCCTTTCTTCAGAATGAAGGACCATTGCTTGCCATGGGATTTCAGCGAAACCGGTGATAGAATCTTCCATATTTGGTCGGCGTTGAACCTATAAATACAATTATAAAATGATAATCTCATACAACTCCTACATTCTCATCCATCATATATTTCTCACTTTTTATAATACCAAACTTACAGTATTTTTAACACCACATTTCGCTGCCACATTGGTAGCCTGGGATTCGCTACCTTCGGGATAGTGAGTCTTAATTTCTGTGACCTTTTTGAAACCATCTAACTTATTAACACTCGTCGCAATTTCATTCGGCTGCGGTAAGAAATTCGTAAGGATATTCGAACCCTCGGCAATTCTTATTGGTGGAGTAAAGGTTGGAGCAAAGGTTGGTGGAAAAGTTGGTGGAAAAGTGGGGGGTCGTGCAGAAGGAATATGTACTCGATGGGGTGGGAGTGTTACGGATGTTCCAGAACCAGTATTTGATGGTGGTGGCCTTGGTGTGAATTGTGGTGGTGTTTTTGGTGGTGTCACCTGTGAATACAAATAAGTATTATTTAATTTTCTAAGAAATAATTGAAAATAATGATTGAATTTTATTTTTTGTCCATCCGTTTCTTACCTTGGTAATTTTCAAGAAAGTTGGGAATCCTTGCTCATCGAAACCTCCGGAATAGTTCGCTGGCAGATTGCCCGTTGGCCACGGGTCGACGTAGTTCGGGTCACGGCAACAACGACCGATTCCTCCGTTCTCCGGATTTTTACATGCCTGTTTTTCAAAAAATCGAAAACCATTTATAAAATTACACATTATCCTATTTTATAAACTTTGTGAGGGTGAACTTGATATACTTACGCTCAAAGGAACGCGTCTTAATAATTGCTGAGGAGTCAATGACAATGGCTGTGTACTGATTGTTCCATCGAGAGCACAGAACTGCTCATCGACACAGAGAAGAGCTGCAGCACAGCTTGTTTGCACAGGCGGTGCAAATGTGACAAATTGAGATTGAGAATCGGATCCTGTACCAACACCGATTGCGAACGGTCCACTTCCACTTGCATCTCCTGCAACATTCAGAAGAGCTTTGTTGAATACAAGCTGAGCTAAGAATGTATTAATCTTCGACCAAGTTCGAAACAATGCAATTATTCATTATATTGTTCATTCTTGTATTTTTTACCTGTCTGTGGAATTTCTATAGGCCTTTCGTGTCCTCGCTCAGGGATTTGTTCAAAGGTTTGAGAAACATCTTGTCCTATTGTTTGACTCGCATCAAGTCCACCTTGAGTACTTGTGCCAACTTGACCATGGTCGTTTCCATTTTCCTTATGCACGAACTCCAAGCTACCTTGGGCGTTGGAAGACTCTTGCGACACGTAATTTGCGAGTGTACAGCAAATCTCTGTGTTCACATTGCACTGTCTCAGCTGTTAAGATAAATAAATATATATTTTTATTTGAAATATTTATCGTGAATTTTAGGATAAAAATAAATAAAGGTGTCGTTTGTTTAATGAGTACGATAAAACATATTCCGTTTGAAATCAAAGCAATGTAATTCCAAACGTGCGATTTAAACAGTTCGATAAAAAAAAATGAATTAAATTTAATTACTTGATCATTTGCCAGGTCATGTCCAGCATGGTACGGATTGACGTAGCCATTCTGGCACAGGTGTTTCTTCACGCAGATCTTGTTGGGATGATTACAAGTAAAGGTGAAGCCACCCTCGTTCGAAATCGGTTCATGATCATGATCAACATAATGTTGAGAATAATCATAGTTACCCGATTGTTGTTCGTATTCAGGGCTCTGATCCTCTAAAGAAGCTGTCGAAAAATGATGAAATATATTAATAATTTTCCTTTAAAAAATCTCGCAATATTTAAATAACATATTTCTACCATAAACAAGAAATCCAGTTAATTAGTGATACTTACGAACTTGATACTGTCCTGGAACATTTGTATAAGGGAGGCAATTTGTCGATGCTATCAACAGTAGGGCTGGTAGCACTCCCCACGGTGTCCTCATTCTCCTGTAACAGAATATCGTCGAACCTTTAGCATATTGAATTGGAACTAAGTTAATTACCACTCAAAGCTAAACCTTTGCATCGCGACATTCGACTATAATAGAATTATTCAAAATAAAACTAAGTAGATGTGAATTTCTTTCATGGAACTTAATAGTCATCGATTATTGATTCACTCATCCAAAGATTCACTAACTTATAGGAAAATTTTCAAGAAGGACAGAGTTCGATTTTTACTATATTAAATTACGAAGGGAAATCGACTCAAAGTTAAACCCTTAACATTGCGACATTCGACAATAATAGAATTATTCAAAATAAAACTAAGTAAATGTGAATTTCTTTCATGGAACTTAATAGTCATCGATTACTTATTCACTCATCCAAATATTCACTAAATTATAGGAAAATTTTCAAGAAGGACAGAGTTCGATATTGACTATATTAAATTACAAAGAGAAATCGACTGTACATCTACTCTAAATCGTGGTTGACAGGTGAAGCTGTAATGGGAGAGACATTATGATGATATGATCCATTAGCAGTAAGGTCTGGCGCGCTTGGGTGTGATAGCGATATCAGGAGTGGCATGTCTCGGCCCTCATAACACCAGCTAATCTAATATACATAATAGAATTCGGGTGTCGGCGAATCGACGGTGAAAACGGTTCTCTTGAGAGAGCAGCGTGAGTGTGGTTGCGTGGTTGCGTGCGTGCGTGCGTGCGCAGTGGCAGAAGAAAGAAGTGAAAACGGGAGGAAAGAATGCGGAGGTGGCGAGATTTGCCCGAACCGATCCGGTCCAGCACGTTGTCCGGGCTTCTGGTCCAGTCCAGTCCAGTCGAATCTCGAATCGACTCGACTTCATCCTCCCCGTCCCCTCCCCCTCTCGCCACGTTTCCCCCAAAGAGCTTTGCAGCCAGCAATGAGGTAAAGAGGCAAAGAAAAAAAGAGAAAAAGAGAAAGCCGTTCGAGCAGTGGCATCATCCTTCCCCATTTCCATTTTCATCCCGATCAATGATACTTTATTCACCGGTTCACCATAGTTGTATGTGGTGTGTACCTGTCAGACACGTCTAAATGTCTATCCTATAAACCTCGAGACGGGTTTATAGACTTCTATAAACCCTGACGTTCAATAGTCCTTCGGATTATTCTAACTCTTGTGTCCACCACCCTCTTCTCATGTCCTAGTTCCACCATTCTTGTAAATATGTTTGTAAAAATTCTTTGTACAGGGTTTTAAAGTTTTCTTGAACTTTCGAGCGTTCAGAAATACGTGTGTTTATCCTTTCACAGAAGGGATAAAGAATACCGATTTCAAACACGTCATTTCCCGAGTTGGATATTTGATCATTCGTATGAGTTGATCGAACCGTTCCAACAGTTCTTTTAATCTTCTCACCGGAACTACGACGAAATATTCATTCGGAAAGGTTGCAAAATAATCAGAGGGTATAAATAAAATAGACATAAGTGTGTACGGATGACATTCATTGGCGACGCTTCTCATCAGCCGATGCCAATAAATTATTCAGTCCGATCGATTGCGGTAGAATCGCTCGTACAGTATCGTTATACCTAAATGTTTCAATCTTGCAAACGTTAATGTTTCACAGATTTCCATATGAAGATTGGGATTTCCAGCGCGAGGGCGACCGAGGGAGTGCGGGTGTGGGGGAGGAAATCAGTAAATATTCGACACGGGAGTCATTAATTTTTATGTAACGGCTCATTTGCCTGGTAATATCATCTGATACTCACTGACGATTGCCAAGAAACATCTTTCAATATTCATAAGTCGCCTCTTTTGACAATCTCAGTGGCTTTGACCGGAAAGCATTCATCGGTTACCGCAATGATCTGCACCAGTCATCGACTCGTCCACTTATCCCAGATATATAATGTCAATTTTTTTCCACACGATTCTTCTAGACCATTAATATCAATTTAGCGTCATTGATTATTCACTCATTGAAAGATCTGACTTTTAACAAAGTATTTCCCCAAAAAATTCAATCAAACAAAAAGAATAATACCAAAAAGAAAAAAAGGAATAGGGAGTAACAAAAGTTCTTCGATCTCTTCGAGCGAGGACACAACTTAATCAGAGAGACGATCGACTCACATTGCTCTCAACGATATTAATCCGACAGAGCGAGAGGATTCGAAAGCACATGCCTCGGAAACAACACAATCACGCAACTTTTTTTTTCTTCTCTCCTCTTTGCCACTCTTTCGCCACTCTCTCACTGCCTCACTTCGGCTCGCTCTTTTGCCAGCGGGAGAAAGAGATCAGGCTGGTACGAGTAATCAATATATATCGAAGATATCGATCTTACACGGTGAGATTAAAATCTCTATTCCGAATTACGAGCCGGCGCGATAAATACTGGCAAGGAAAGTGACAATAGAGACAGGCAAACGGGTTGCCCACCTTTTACGCTCATCATCTTTCAAACCCACGCAAAAAATCGACTCCCCCTCCCTTTGCCGATTCCCTTACTCTGTTCTTCTTGTAATATATGTATATTGCGCGGATCTACGTCACACCCACATAAACATAGAAAGATAGCTACGACTGAAACATCTTCCTTTCGAAACCTCGACTATTGTGGGTGGTCGATTATAAGCGAATGAGTTCATTTGTATTATTGTTGGAAATATAGTTGATTAATGACTCATTGTCAACATTGTTGTCGGCAAGATTTTATGTGTTTGTGGAGTTTTGTCAGTGTGGAATTCAATATTCTTGACTGAGATGTTTATGGTACTTGAGTGATATTTAACAAGATATTTTATGGAATGTGGTTGCAAGTGGATTTTTTTGAATGATTCATAAGATTTCGGAAAAATAGAGATATTCGGAATTTACGTCTACTATGTGAGACTCGAAGGATACAGATATATTTAAATCGGGTTAGTGGAATATTATTGCAAATAGCTTGACGCAATGTTACTTTGCCTTTTAGATTCAACTATGTTTCCCCTCTCGTCCTTGACCCAACAGTGCTCAGCGGCTTGTTTCACTTAATTTATCTTCCTCGTGTTTTGTATCTGCTGACATTATTTGCATGAATAGTCAGCAATATTTTATATTTACGGTGAGCGCAAACGCAATATTAGGATGCAATGCAGTAAACAGCGGGGGACGAGCATACAAATAAATCAGAATGACCTGCTTACACTTTCCTTTAAGTGGCATGATGATAATATTCATTAAATTATGCATCATTATTCCAAGAAAAACAACAGCAGTACATAATATGTTTAATCGCTTTCTTTCAACCACAGAGAAGAACGAAAAGAAAGTCTCCAAATTCTCGTTGATTTTGTCACCAACGAAAAATGTCAAACTGGGCAAATATTGTTACACTTCATAGAGAGTCGAATGATTGAAAGAGCAGTGTGAAATCGCGGCAGTTTTTGACACCCGCTTAAATCGCGGGAAGGCAGAATAAAAGTGGAGGAAAAAAAAAAGAATGCGGCGGTAACTTTCGATTAGTAGAAAGTAAGAGAATTCCAATCAGCGCGTCATCGAATAAATAATAAAGATTTAAATGGATCGTCGCGTTGGAATGTAAATCTCGGTATATTAAGCAGTCCGCCTTACAAGAATCAGAATGGCACAAATCCGAAGAGCGATCAGAGAAAACGAAAGTCTCGTATCACATGTTAATCCTAATGAACTTAATTACATACTTTGCCTTAATTACATGCTGGCGCTTTTTCATTGTGTTATACTTTCATATTTTTTGCCCTCACCTTCCACTTCCGTATTTTGACGATACTTTAAAAAGAAAATTCTCTATTCAATGAATATGTATGACTTTTTTATGACTTTTTTTTATTATAATTAATAATGAACAAACTTGTGTTATTTCTTAGATGTTTCACTTTCTTCTTGATAAAAATTCACTTCAGAAAAACTGTTTCTGCGAATCACTCTATTTAACCACTGTGTGTCTACATACAATCTGGCTAACTGTAAAATCATGTGTGAAAGGTGTGGACCGCCGTATCTATTCAAGTGCAAGTCAGATTAGAATTTCTGATGAAGGGATCGTTACGTGGCAACGAGTCTTTGGCATTCAGGTGACAGTCTTAATTGCCTCTGACTACTATTTTCTAATACCACTATCATTTCTATCCTTCTTTTTTTCTTTCGGCACTCTGCTTCTCTTTTCCCCCCCTCGGTTTTCGGGGGTACAAGCTTAATTAATGTAACCTCGGGCAATATCAGCGTATTCCACCATAGAGGCCACTTTCGAGGACGAGAAAGTCAAGCGACGAGAAATAGCAGTCGCATTTAAAAGCAACGACTCATCATTTCGAGAAGCAAAACACCGTTCAACTGGCAGTTGCTATCTCTCTCGCTCACTCTCTCGCTCTGATGGACATTCTATATTCTATATCAATCGATAGCGTCCAAGGAGTGACCGCCAACAAAAAGCTTTCGAGGGGTCTACGTGCCTTGCACAGCCAGAAAAAAAGTCAATAGCCATGCAAATGAATGTCACGGCAATCGTGATCAATCACGCGGTATAATGAAACCGTTACTCCCCCCTTCTTCTACATTCTCTACTATTCCCGCCCCCGATTTTGGAAATCTTCCCTACCCGAATTTCTCGGGTAAATGGGACGCCGCATATGTAATATTGTTAATCACAAAAGTGTCCACAGTATGAAAAATTCTTGGTATAATTAAAATATAATTATATCTTGTATTAATTTCTTTGTATCGACTGTATTTTAAATAATTATTATCAATTTGTGTAACGGTTAGTATAATTTTGAGAAATGTTGCGTTTATTATTAGGTTTATTGTCTATCATTAGAGTGAAATATTGATCTCTCATCATCGAAATTCCAAAGTCTCGAAGCTATGAGTTATGAATACATGACTGATAGGTTTGAGTATGTGCGTGTGAGTGAAGGCTAAATCGCCGATGGCGATTACGAATGTACTGTAAGTAAAGTGGGCTCAAGAAACGGGAATGACGTGTGGAGGAAGTAGACTAGCTCGAAGATATGTAGGACATTAGAAGAGTCAAATTTGGAGTGAACCTTTCTCCTTCCATCATAAATTACAATTAGTCCGTCGACAGCCGCTCCTCAGGTGGCCGTTTCACGTGTGTTAACAGGGATTCTTTATTTCGAAAGAATATTATAGTCGCCTCATCCTAATAATAATCACTCGGGCTTCAATGAAACGACCAATTAGACGCTTCATTAGGAAATTCCTTACCTAATAAAACTGAATTAATCAATCATACGAAGAAAAGTGAAAAAGAAGCTCGGAGATCGACAGTATAGTTTTGTAGAGATTGTTTTCGCAATACTGGATGTTTGATTTACATGATTCACTTGCAAAAAAGGTCCAATAAAAGAAAATGATCTCTATGCTGATCAAGGAAAGTCGGAACACACAAAAGATCGTACATTTGTTCGGTATTTCCGGCCGCAAGATGTTAGGTCCTGACAGAAACAGGATTCTCTTTCAGAGAATGCTGACACATCAACTGGTTTTTGCACGTAGTACAAGATTTCATTGCGATACTCCAACTTCGTGCGAACTCCTTTCTCACCAATGCAATTTTAACATTGAAGACCAATTTTAGAATTAAATTTCCAATTAAATCAACTGAATATGATAATTATAAAAAATACTTCACGCAGACTTTTCATTCAGCATCCACAAAAGATAACAAGTTACTACAAAAGGATATAATAAAGCGATCAAGAGAAGGAATATAGCGTCACATGTGAGATTGGCGGCAAGTGGAATCTGTAGTTTCCTAGTCAGACAACGTCAGAGCATCATCTACTTTGCATAAGACTATGCACAGTGCAGAGGATCCGCACACTCATACACACTTGTTTACAGAGGCAGATCAACGAGACGAGATAGGATTGGAAGCGCCTATCGATCTTCTCCGATCGATCCTGGCGAGTTCGAAGTGGGGGAAAAAAAGTCGTATAATCGCGCAATTTCACCATGCTGCGACAACGCCGCGCTCTTTGTCAAGGTAACGTGTCAATACCGGGCACTCGCCATTAATATTCACAGCTTGCAGTTTTGCAAGTGATGAATCGCCTTTGTAATTGACTGGATGTGTCTCTGTCATTCGCGAAAATATCCTGAGTGACTCGAGAGAAGGATAATAACTGTGAGACTGACAATACAAGGAAGAAAGAGCCTGCGAAAGAAAGGCACGAAGAAGTACGAATGCCAGTGTGAAAGAAGGATGAAATTATAAAGATTGAGAGGAGCGAAGATAAGAAAAAAGCAGAGTGTGGAAAGGACGATTAGCCATGACTAGAATATTTAATAATGGCAATTTGGCAACTGGGTTGAGATGAACCACGGTGCCTCGAAAAACCAATTAATTGGCCTATTCACTGGAATACTTGCATAATAGGCTAACATCCACACTTGGATTGTGAATGCCTTCTCATTTAGCAATCCATCGACACTGACACCATAATACCCTTTACAAGATTCGCGTGTTTCAATTGCATTCCCAATACTAAATTAAGTAACTTTAATAATTTAACAACTACTTAAAAAGCTCTTCCTCGATTCTTTCTTATACCGTTTTAATTACTTCACTAATAATTATTCCCTGACCATTACCAGGCAAAAGCCAAATAGAAATTAAATTAGATGCACAGACATATACAATGAACAGAGAAAGTATTTTCGCACCAAGTTCGTCTGAATTAACTTCGAATAAAAAACTAAACTCTTAAAGAAAGTATTCTCCTTTAAGAGAATTAATTTTACTTGTTTTTTTTAACCCAGTGTACATATACTGTAGGAACTACCCGTAAAGATTAATGTGCAGGAGATGTAAACAACAGATACTGTCGAGAGTGGAGCGATGTATGCATGTACGTACGAGAGGTTTACATCGGTGTATTACATCCGCTCAGTTCCGCGTGAAATGCTGGCCTATTAAGTAACGTGAACGACCTTCTCGGATCATTCGAATAAGGATATACGCACACACACATACAGATACATACACACATGCACACAGAAGAGAAGCGTCAGGACGCCAGGGGTGAGGCTTGCGTCATCATTCACCATAAACCGAATTCCATGGTGAAAGAACTCAGCCGGATATGCTGAATGCTTGGTGGAAAGTACGTAACTGGATAGATTGTAAAGTACTGAAACGTCATTTCCTTGGGAACAGGCATTGGCGCCACTCCTGATGGGATATCAAATCTTTTGATCTACGAACTACCTTTTCCAATAGGAGAGAGGATTGGCTAACTGACAATGAGGTTGCAATGCTATCTCCATAAGCAATCCTTACGCAAGCAGATAATCTTCAACAGATCCCTTGATTATGACAACAAAGGCATCAACTTACTTTAATAAATTACCCGTGTACGCCGATTGGTGTTCGTGCAAGGATTATTTTTGATTTTTAATTTTGTGGGTTGTAAGTGTAATGTGTTGCTTTTGTGCTTTTTGAAGGGAATTCAGAATTCTAGTTGGGTGTTTTAAAGGGTTTTAAACGGTCCAAAAACGTGCCTTAAGAAATCCGTAATTAAAAAGAAATGGTTTGAATTCAATTGAAATTCACAGACAACTTTAGTTGAATTTGGATTGATGTTGTATTGAGCAAGTAATTGAATTACAATATTCTTTTGTACAGTGAATAATTTCGTGCGGCTATTGAAAATGTAACAATAGCTTGTTGAGAACTGCATTTTGTTTTTTATCGAATAATCTTTCTTATTCACGAGACTACTTAACCCTGACCTATGATTGGATAGTCATCCTCTCACATATTACACTGATTCAGGTATTCCATTCATTTATGTATAGTGAATTGATTTCTATGCGATCTCCATAAATATTAAAGCATCAATGATATCCTAAACAGTCCAATTAAAGAGGGTAATCAATGAATTTTTATGACACATCCCCTCCGCTGCGTAATTAATAGTTCTTCGAAAACTGCAACTATTTACAGTAGCTTTCGTAATATTCAATCATTAAAATATTAAAAATTGCCAAAACTTTTAACTTGGTAGAAATTTTGTGAATTATAAAATCTATACTATTTAATAGTTAAACTTAATAGCAATAACTTATTCAAAGGAAAGTCCGGGAAGTCTTGGTATTGAGTTTAAACAGTTGGACAGACGTAATACACACGTGAGGGTTGAAGTATGTTGAACACTTAAGTCTGATAAAATACGATATGAGCCAGGAAGGATTCCCATACGCAAGAGACGCTTCCTCGTAAAGCGGCGAGGATCCTTGCCGAGGATGGCAGTTGAAATGAAATCGCAACCCGAGACATAACACGCCTTGCCCTGCAGACTACACTTTAGTGTGTCATAAAACGGTGCTATAAAATATTGAGTTTGCCTTTAGTGTTAAACGGCGAACACTTGATTGGCCGAACGTAACACCCGTCAATAAATTTGCTCCTGCTATGCTAAGGATCCTCGTATGTATGTACGTACATGTGGTAGCCTGTTATTCCCATTCTCCACACCCTTCTCTTTCACTCTGCGCCATGAGAATTCCCATACATGACGAACTTCCTCATTCACTAACAATTGATCATTCGATACTTTCCTTATTTCTTTTTTTTCAATATACTTTTGCATTCACGTAGTGTATTAGCTTGGTGGATCACTCATGTTTTTATTGATTCTTTAATTTATATCGTCGTTGTTGTAGTTCATTATAATTTACAACTAGATTTATTGTATCTCGAGTGGTATTTTCCGTGTTGTTGTCTAGAGTGTAATATTGTTTTTGTAAAGGTACGACTAGTGGTTAAAAATAGACAATGATTTCCGAGCGTTTTTGGTGAATGTCGTCGAAATAAAGGCCTCCACAAATGGGCAAAATTTTCGAGGTAATTTTGATTGATCGAAAATTATTTTCAAATTGAATCTTTTTTTGTACGATTCTCATTTGAATATTTTTTTTCTCCCGCGTATCGAAGAATCGCGAATTCAATTAACTAGTCGACAAAAAAAAGGAGCACAAGGGTTGTAAAAGATTCGAGAAGGAGTTATATATATCGCGTGAAAAGGATGGTAGGTATTTTGTGAAATAAGGTGACATCAGACTCCCATCTGACGAGAGCGTTTACGTTTACGCGCAAGAGGAACCCGGAACAGAGCCCAGGCTCGAATCGTAATCCGATCCGCAGGATGAAACTTCACCTTCGATTTCTCTTGAGGAAAGTGCGCAGATGCCCGTACGAAAAAGCCCGGAAAAATGCTGCTCGACCAAAAAGATGCCCGTGGGAGAAAGCCAACGCCACAACGCCATTGAACCTCATTTTCGTTTAAAATATTCGATACCATTATAATCTTTAACTAACATAGTCATTATTACAATTTGTTCTCAAGAAGGACGAAAATTAGCTGTATTGCTTTCTAAATTACATTCAACGTGTATTAAAGGGGAACAAAAATTGCTCCACTTGTCGAAAGTTGTGCTACTAATTTTATAAAAATTTGTACATCATGAAAGCTAATTATAAGTTTCTCGTGTGAAAGAAGTCTAAAAAGTAGCACTTATTACTGCAACACCCTATTACCTCCTCAGGATGATTTTAATCTGACCAGGCTCGAGAATTTCATGAGTTAACACACACGAGGGGTTCACGCAAGCGACCTTCGTCAGGTAGTTATTCGTCCTTGCGAGTTATGCTTTCGGGGACGCGGTAATGCTCTTGACTTAAAGATGAAGTATTTTAATGATGGATTTCGTGAAATTGGGAAGTTGTTAACATATATAATGCAAATTACGTGACAAGCCAATCAGTCAAACCCGTTGATTTTTCTAGGACTTTGGACATCCTGACGAATCTCATAAAATATCCAAATCTATTTAATCTCAAATTTGACACAAAAAAAATTCATTCCCGTTAACTAAAATACAAAGTCCAAATATAATATAAAAATGACAGGACTTTTTGTACGATTTCAAAACAGCACAATTCGACGAATTCTCTTACGCCTGAAATGACACTGTAGTCACTATGAACACTGATGTAAAAGGACATTTCGCAAACAGATTCTACGACAGGTTGACATGTTGCCGCAAGTAAGGAAAATGTAAGCACACCATTATTCACATTAGGGCACTGGTTATTTAATTAACAATGAAACCTCTTGACAAATCATTCTTTCCGACACACAGCTTCTATCAAGCAAACTGTACACTTAACATTGTACTCCTCGCACAAATCCCTCGGTCGATACTTCTCACCGATGCATTTCAATTTCGACAATTGTAGCAATATATCATTATAAACAGTAATATGATGATATACATAAGAACATAAATCGTATTAAATGAAATATATTATTTCTGATAATCATAGCATATTACGATCTATATCCTTAAAGGATACCTTCAAAAACAACTGTTAGATTCATCGCGTTCCCGACAAATACTAAACTGGCGTATGGGAGTATGTATAATATGATTCTAGAAATGGTAACAAGTGAAATATGTACGTACGTGCGTTGCAATGTGGTCCAGTGGGTGCGATGGGTGATCGGAGCGCGTTGGAATTTACTTTTCCACGTGTCGCTTAAAAGAAAGTCAAATAAAACTGGCGCTGCCGCGGTCTATCCCTTCTTCTCTTATACCAGGATCCACCGATCTTTAATATTTCCCCTACCAGGATCTCTGCCGTCGAACGTCGAAGTTTGGCTCCTTGCCTCGCCTCCCCTCCAACCCCTTTTCCCCGCCTCATCGCTGGCCTTCGATCGTATTTCTTCTCCCGCTGCTACGGGGGACCTGTTTCGTCAACCTGGGCCTCAAGCTTTGGGCCCCCAGGGCCTCAACCTCCTCATCTACCGTTCCGACGTTTGGGAGTTAACCATTCCTGTGCTCCTCCCTTCCTTTCCCTGCTTTCCTTCCTTTCTTTTCCTCCACCGACAGACACCAAGTTTCCTTCAACTTGGCTCCTAGCACTTCCTCTTTCCTTGATCTTCTTTTGATTTGCCGTCTTTCTCACTGCATTAATAAATCCTGATTTTTGTATTCATTGGAACTCTTTTAATGACATCTCATTAAGTAAACTGCATTTTAATAAAGTCTTGTATTTCGATCACTAATATCTCCTTTTGATTATTGTTCTTTTATTAATTCATAATGGAAGTATGTCGTTTCTGTCATAAAATCATAAGTGGATTGCGACTTCTTTTTTTTTGCGTGTACCAGTTTTTACTATTTCAAAGAGGACCGATTATTTTTTCATTTCAAGTAAACTGTGGATGTAGATTCCGAGTTTATATTTGATTCCGTCAGATATGGGAATTTCAGAGTTCAGGTGCATCCTGCTTGCATAAGTATTCGCGGTTTAATTATAATATGGTTTAGACGAAAGAGAACTGTTCGAGTTTCGTGATTTAGAGAAGTCAAGGCCGACATGAGTGATGCTTTATGTATTTTGACATACATATAAGGCGCCATCGCATTTCGAGCATTAGCGAGAGGCTGAGGACGTCTGATTCACGGGGAACACCTTGTATATTTAACCGCCCAGCCTCTTACTCATCTGATTTTTCAGCCAGAGAGTCTTATGATGACACAGAGTGCCAATTTCGTAATTCCTCGTGCGAAATAGCGATTTCATCTGTATTCAACTGCATGCTACACATCTACCGTTACGTGAATAGAGTTTTTTTTTTCTTCGCGCCCCAACAAATTCCTTTTGTATTTGTCATGTCCATCGCAACTGCATCAATCAGGCTGTTCAGAATTCTTTCGATTTACCGTGGGTGTCTGTTTATGTAAATGTAAATATTATACTGAACTAGTTAGAGTAATATAGCATAATTTATTGATCACTGTTTAAAAGGTATACATTTTGAATACAAGTTCGTTACAGTTTTCATAAATATTCAGTAATCACAGATATTAATAGGAAAAAATTAAATTTATAACAGTCAAAAAGGATTCTATGTTCCTAAATCGAAAGAAAATCAGCATAACTCGAAAACTTTCATGAGCAACTGTATATCTATCCGTTCGTTAGGCAATGTGTTAATATGACCTAGGCAAGGTAAGCTGCTTAGCCGTAGTCTGAACGTTAGTAAAACCAGTATTCCAGTGTACCGTGTCTAAAACCGTCGCTGCACTTTTCATCGGATATTGACACTGGTACTTCTGGGTGGTGAAGTCTGTTTGCATTTGGAATCCCTGCTAATCTCTAAAAACATTCCTTTTGTCAGGGGTTCGCGTTAGTTTCTTCACAGTCTGCTACTTGCAGACTTTTCTTTATGATACTTAACATCAAAATAATTTATGCATTTTTTTCAAGTCGATAAAATGACTGCAATGATTCTCACCCTTGCAAAATCGTTATGATCAAATGTTTTATTTAGGTATTAATAGATATTGTCCTTCTTCTATTAGTAGTAGTGTTTCATGGGTTAAAAAAATCGCGATCTCATATTCTTGGAATTGTTTTGTCGCAGTGACACATGGTAAGTGTGCGCCAAGCCTTAGTTGTCACCGTAATTTTGCGAGCTGTCCGGTTATTTTTGCGACCTAAACGGAAAAGACTGAGAAAAAGTCTGCAATGAATATTACGTCGCCAACGCATTCTGCTCGTCGGAATGATTATTTCTGTCTCATTCTGCAAATCACCTCGAACGATGCAACGCGTGGAACTCAAAGAGTTCCTCTTGGGCTTCTATTGTTTGTCAGGCATCAATAATTCCTTCGATCTTAACGCTTAAGAATATCAGCGTTCTTTCCCGCTCTCTTTTTTTTTACAGGAATACAAAATAGCATAAGATTTTTCGAATTGCCTTACACCGTGGCGGAGGCGGAGAAGCGTTCGAAAGTGTTTCAACTGTATCCGGCTGATTCCTCAATTTTGTAAAAGTGTGACGAATACGATTATCTCGACGATTTGATTGTGACTTATCACTGCTTACATCAAGAAATGCCCAGGCCGTAAATCATCCCTTTTCTAAACGAAATGTTTGACATTCGAGAATTCAAAACATATCAGGAATATCAGTTTCTCCTTGCAAGGTTTTGCTAGCAAAGAATTTATACAATTCTATGGGCAATCCGTAAAGTTGATTAGTTACAAGCACGCACACTGATCATTTTAGTTTCTAGCTATTAAAACAACACTTGGCACAAATCATCCAGACATAGGGAAATGGAACTGGCGCCATACGCCTTCGTAACTCTGGCGCCATATCTGAAGGGCATCATTGCCGAATCAAGCAGATGTCCCTAATGATTTTCTAAGGTCCGAATCATTAGTTTCCACTTTGACAGAATACACATAACCATCTCTCATTGCGCCATCTACATATTTGTCTGTGGGAAAGATTTGAGTCCATTATATCTGTAAATTTCGAATGATATTGATGATGACTTCCGGATGGAAAAGAGTGAGTTAACGTAGATTCTATAATTGAGCTCTATTCATCTGGAAAATTGTTCAATTAAATAGTTTATTTTTTTCTTAGATCATTTTTATCTCAGAGTATTTTTTATGAATCTTTTTAAATGATCCGATGAAATACGTAAACGATTGTGATTCACGAAAAACGAAGTTGACGCAACAAATTAACGATTCAAATCTTCCAAAATCATGACGGATTTACAGTGGAATCATCAACCGCGGACCCGGAAATTGTATATTGAATCGTTCTTGGGGTGGCCAGACTTTTTGTGCGTCATAATCGTACCCCATGAGTACCGTAAACGCAGTTGGGATCCTTTAAGGTCCGTTTACACGTATTCGTCAGTGAAATGACCGTTAAGCATATTCCTGTAAAATGCCCCAAATTGCAAGCAGTAACAAGAACAGTTGATCTTTCCAATAATATTCACTTATCATTCAATTCCCCAGCAAATTATAAACTTATACACAATATTTAAAATTTACAAATTTTTATAAGGAAACAGATAAGATTTAACTAAATGTAAAAATTAGGTTTCTTTTGTGTTTAAGAAATGTTTGTTTACTTGAATTAATGATAGTAACAAATAGATGATTGCTGGGTGTGAAAGAAGCTTTACACTAATCGTAGCTAATATCATGGCGAGCCGTTCACCTCGAACTCTGGCCTTCGATCTTCCAGCGACCTCTCATCGGCAGAAGAGGTAGACGGCAGACGGTTCCCCGAATCCCCAATTGCCGAATCTTTCAATCGCCCGATGAATTCCTGGCCGATTTCTAGCCGAAGTTTCTCTCGCGTGTCGCATTCTTCCACGACTAATAAGATGCGCGGAGGGTGCGTATCTTGATACATCTGAAAATCTGAAAAATTCTCAAGTTCTAAAAATATGCAGTAATAAATTCTAATCACAGAGGCTATTTTTACTCGACGTAACCATTAGTGTTTTATTTGTGACGGGTTACTCATGTTTTCTCTGTATTTGTGAAATAATTCCACAGAAAAATTGATCAATTAAGCAAGCATGGAATTCAATAAACATTAATATTTTTTAGAAATATAGACTAAGTCATTTCAAACACACAACTATTAATTATATCAACGACAAATAGTTGTATGCTTACTATGAGTTACTTTGAAATTCCACAAAATTTCGGGTTTTTTGTCATTTTCGAATAACTAAATGTGTTTGTAAATAAAAATTGAAGAGTTTCTCTCGCATTCTTCCTCGACTAATCAGATGCGCAGAGGGTGCGTAACTTGATCCACCGCGAAATCCGAATCATTCTCATTCCGGCAGTAAGAGCGTTTCACGGTTTCACTCCAGCTGGGCGGAAGACATCCGAATAATGTACGGAGAATCAGAGACACCGTTGACTGATGAGCTACTCATCTGAGATTCATCTCTCTTGTATAACATATCGCTAGATCAGCTAGCTTCCTAGTTGCGATGTACTCTGATAGACTTGCCTGTGAAGATAGCGTGCTCCTCTGAATAAGAATAAAGCTGTGTCCTCATTGGAGGAACACCGAAGAACTTTTTGCTCTCGCATTGTTGTTGAATGATTTGGAAGATTTATTAATGCTTTCAAAGGATTAAAGGATTTATCAATCATATAATTTGATTAAAAGATTTATTACTCCTTTTAAAGCACTAAAAGATCTATTAATCTTTCTCGAGATTTCTCTGTTCATCAAGAATTCAATTTTCATATTCCGCATTTTGGGAAATGTCGAAATCTCCAAACACGCGCAGTGTTTGATCGTCCGGTGAAAAGCACTTTGTGCCAACAATACGAAGGAATGTCGAAAAACTGTTGGTTTTTTGTTGAGTAAAGCCAAGGTCATTAGCACTGATTAGCGTCAATCAAGAAAGTGTACGGCAGTACTGATAAGTGGTGGATTCGAGTTCCGTTAGGAGATGACAGGAGAGATTGCTAGAGCAGAGTTCAGGAAGAAGTGCGAAAGCCACAGTACCGAAAGATGCTGCGTGCATTCTTGCTGATCGAGTTCCTGTTCGCCGGTGTGATCGTCATTGGTTTGGTCCAATCGAAAGACAGCTATTTCAATGAGGGTGGATTGAAAGTTCGAGGAAAGTGTGAGTTCTTGTCAGCCAGATGGAATAGAGCTGTAGTGTTACGCGATGTAAGATAAAGAGATAGATGACAAATGATTTGTCAGGTGGGCGCCTGGAGTTGTAAGCCTGTCGTGATCATCAGACGGAACTGGCCCTTTTACCATAAGTAACATACCGGTGTTACGTCATTCATTATTATTTTAAAGAGCCGTATTACTCAATCTGTCGAGATCATTTATCCTGGGAGCTTTCATAGAAAACAACAATCTATTCTGATCATTGAATATATAACAATTCGTAATAATTACTAAGTTCTACAAAACATTACTAGAATTGTTAAATCGCCTGCTTCTCGAAATTCACCTTTCTCAATTTCTTCGATAGGAATTTAGTTCAACAATAAATTACAACTTAATAGCACATCTATTGAGCAAAAGATTAATGAAAATGCGTAGGTGGACCGGCTATCTACAGCTAAGGAAAAGATAGACAAAATGGAAAGTGGTTCGATAGAATATAGCTTCGTTGACGCTACACTCTATAAATAACGATGCAAAATCGATTAATGACTTTGACATTTCTCTATCGCATAAACGCGCGCTATATTAATAGTTTGATCGAAGCTTAAAGGATTAACTGTTATTGCTACTGGGCATCGCCCGGCAGTCTTTCCATTCTTCAGTGTGGTTCGTTTCGCAAACTCGCAATGCCTGGCGGACAAGAGCTTGAATGGCACTTGTTTCACGCGCCGGGAATGCTACAACTACGGTGGCACACCATCAGGTTCCTGCGCCAGTGGCCATGGTGTTTGCTGTGTCTGTAAGTATCATCGACCGTGAGCGATTTTTCATTCTAATTAAGAATGTCATGCGAATCAATTTTACGATTCGCCGTAAAACTTAAGATATTTATTTTTCTATTCATTAATAATTAGAAAACAATTTTATCCGTTAATTGCTTGGCATATAATTTTATATGAAGATCTATAAAGGTTTATCTGGAAGTGGTCCAATACACGAGCAGTATATTATCGAATATATTTTATAAAATAACATTATGCATGCAGAATCGTGAGTGCAAACAGAACGAACGACATTAATGCGTAACAACTTCATCTTCATTTCGAATTTCAATGAGGAATAAAAAAAACGTATTTACTCACACACACAAAAGCGATACAATTAAATGCGTTTATGCACAGTACGACAGATAGAGATTTATATGTTAATCCTTACGAGCGCACAATCATTACTATGTTACGCAAACAGAGGCGAATGCGACGATCATGACAGCATGCTTGAGTTGCAAATGCAGAAGGAATAAGGATAATCGGGGACAGAGGGAATTTGTGCTGTCTGCTTCTGGTATTTCCCTCGAAACTCGATTGTCTCGAAATGTTCTCATCGAGTTCCACCCACGTATACCACCATTTTTACTCCGACTCCAGGATTCGTGGACTTCGATGACTCCCTTATAAGGCGGTTCGCCGATAGATTTGCTACCTACATCTAAATCATTCTAGAATTTGATCGGAAATCGTCGGTTTCTCTCGGACATAGTAAACTCGACTTTGAAATCTCGATTTCCCAATGCTTATAATATTAAATCGTTTCTTTAGTATAAGTGTTATTGCTATCATACAATCCTGTCATTGTCCACAAACAATTGGGATCTGTTAATGAATGTTAATTTTTTTAGCAATATACTGTGTTATTATCGAAACTAATTTATATTGTATTCCAGTTCAAAAGTCCTGCGGTTCTACGACGAACATCAACAACACATACTTTATTAATCCGGATTATCCAACAACGTATAGAGGAGGCGACCGATGCAGCGTCACAGTGAATCGCTGCAATTCTGGTATTTGTCAGGTAAATTCGAAAAGTCAAAGGATAACATTTTATTTCTCTTCCGAATGACTAAATCAAATTTTTTCTTTTTTAGTTGCGGTTGGATTTTATAGAAATGAGTCTCTCCCAACCAAATGGCAGTGGAATTTGCGATGAAGACCTTTTCCTGGTGACAGGTGCCGCTTCATCCATGCCCAGGGTTTGCGGGGAAGATGGAAACCAACACAGTCTGTATAAATTATATATAATTAGTTTAGAAGAAGAACAGACAAAACTTTAGTAACAAGTTATTTAGTATTGTTTTATAATTTTGTCAGTGTACCTGGATTTTAATGATGGTGCGCCAATTACGCTATCGGTCGACACAAACAATGATTATGGCTTCGATCGACGTTGGAACATACGAATTGAACAAATCCCGTGCGAGTCAGTTTCCAGAGGTATGTTGGAAGTAAGTTGTATTTCTAAAGGAGTATTCAATTCCTATACTTCTGCCAAGTAAACATTTTAGATATTTCATTAAAAATAAAATATGGCAGTTGAAATATTAATAATTATCGCTCTCGGAATGTAAAAAGATGCAATTAATTTGATTGCAAAAAGATTCAATAATTTAAGCCCCTCGTGAACAGCTCCAAATGGATGTCTGCAATATTACACAGCAGTGTCGGATACAGTGATGAGCTTTAATTTCGGAACCGCGCAAAATCCCCGAGGTATGATTTTAAATGGAAACTTATAATTAAAGCTTTCGTATATTTTTAATAAATCTATGTTGTTTTATTATGCATGATAGCACCAGATGTTGGATCACGGCAAATGGCAAATACGAATTACGGTATCTGCGTGCGAATGGCTTTGGGATATTGCGGAATTGAATGGTCTCAGACCAACCCATATTCCTTCTCTGTTTCCGGAGACACGGGTTCCCTTGATCCCGCTGTTATAGGTGCATTTAACACATTATATTAGGATCTATTCAAATTTTAAAACCGACAACAGTTATTTTAATACATGTATTTAGGCACACAGTACGCTGCTGAATCAGGTTCAAACTGTACGAAAGATTTTGTCGTAATACCTCACCCATTTGAAAATGGTGTGGCAGACACTACCGATCGATTCTGTGGTAATGGTTTTACTACGAAGACTTGTAAGTCTTACTGCATTGTGTCTTGAATATTATAAATTAGTGTTGCAAGATTCAGACGCAATTAAATGTGTTTCAGCTTATTCGAAGCCGTTTGTGATGTACGTAGTGACAGACTCGGACGAAATAGGAGAAGTACAAAACAAAGGGTTCATGCTAACTTATCGCCAAGTCCCTTGTACAATCTAAACTCGATCTACAGTCAAGAACGTCATCTGTATGTAAATAATGCAATAAACCTTAATAATTTTAGAGTATTTAAACTTTTGTATTAGAATGTTTCTTAAATATTAGTAAAGAATCTCTTCGTTGTTTCGCCAGTGAGAATACAGCTTCACAAGGGATGCATAATTAGAAAGAAAGACAGCTTTAAATACGAAATACGTATATTTTCCGTGGAACTATACAAAAGTTTTAGAAACCTCACTATACGTGGCATACACGTCTCAACAAGATGGACCCTACTTTTCACAACGTCCCACACCGGAAACATTAAATAGTCACGTTATTCCTTTGTTGCGCTATCTTAGAATACTTTTTCTTTACGGTGGTACACTGTAAGTAGAATAGTGTTTGAATTCTATTTCCGAAATGCGAAGAGTAAATTTCTCTCTGTTATTCGCTTTCCACTAGAAATCGACAATATTAAACTGGCTATTACGTACGTAAATGGTAGTGCTCGTATAATAGTTGCGAGAGGAAATATGGCATTAAGAATAAATTAACATTAGTTTTGGCTATTAAAAAATATATAAATAATATTGTGTTTAAACATCAGCTATAATTAACAAGAGTATAAGTCGACATTACTTCAACAGAAGAGTAGGCTTCCCGAAAAGGAGATTTTCTGTTTACTATAAGAAACGGCTACTTGCGACCAACGGTGGAATATAGAGCCAACGCGCATTCGATCGAATTGTACTTTTTGGCTGTTTTACTTATTAAAGACCTTAGGAATAATCGCAAAAGCTCCTAGTGTACCATCAGATGGTATTATTCTTCACCTATTCAGATTTTCCAAGAGAAAATTGTGACCTTTAATATACATTTCGACCTCCCTGAGGAGAAGAGCTTTCTCCATAGAACTTGTTAAGTGCGCTAGAAATATGGCGAATCCTGAAAAATCCTGGTCCGAATCTTGCGAGCTTTTCTCGTCCAAGTGAGCAATCTTTGTATCATAAAGAACGCTTTCTAGTCGAGGCATATGAACACTTCTTACTGCAAAATATTAAATAGAAAAATCTCGTAGCATTTGTCGCTTTGTGCATTTAACCGTGGCAAAGCAAATAGATTTTTGCATGACATGGTTATTATCCTTGTTGGCGTGCTACAAAATTGTATTTCAGCGAGCAATGCTTGCTCGGCGGGAATTCTTCTCTTTTTGCTTACTCTGAGAAATGCGCTTACTTTTACTAATAGACTGTAATCATAGTTTTGGTTCGTACCCTAAATGCATACTTCGCAAGTATACATTGCTTTTCTCAGCAGGAAGATTTGTAGACGAAACGTACTTTATGTACAGAAATAAAGTTTCCGCCAGTTTTCTGTCTGGCTGAGATTTTCATTGCCAATGTTTTGTTTCCTTTGCATTTCATACAAGATTCGCTTGCATTGTCGATGGGCATCCACAAATCTTCGAGGAGAGGCGGCATTTTTCCTGGTGTGGTGAAGTTGGGCACATGGATATGTCAGAGAGGAGTGTGCCCGACACCAAACAAAATGCCTGATCGATTAATTCGGTTTAAATCGTGCTATGAGGTAGGTCATTCGCTATCTGAATAGTATTCTATAGGCATCGGCTCGCGAGGCTTCTTTGAATACCTCAGCCCTAGGTGATCTGCGATCTCCTCTATACGGGACAGAACCTGCGTACAATCAAAACCAACCATATAGATTCCCTAGTTATTCAAATTCAAATATAATACTCCGCACTTTCAAAACAGTCGTGGCGATAAACTCCATTCGAAAGAAAGCGAATACTTACGTAATCGAGTTGTTGTTTCGTATGTGCTGCCGAGAGGCAAAAGCGTATTCTACCCTCCATAAGAGGAGTAGCTGGGAAGCCAACTCCTACCACAGCTACTTGTCGCGTAGTCAATGTTCGTACGACACCACCTATTTTCGAAAAAAGGTAGACTAACATAGGCACAACCGGAGAGTCCTCGTTGCCAAAGATAATGACCCCCATTTGGTTGAGCCTACGTCGAAAGTAGCGAGTATTCCTTGCTAGTTGCCGACTTCTCTTAAGGCCTTCATCGGTGCCATCTTCGCCAGCGATTATCTCCATCGACGTGATAATTTGTTGAGCAATCGGTGGAGACATGGCAGTTGCGTATGCGTGTGCATGGCTGTATACTCTCAGATGATCTATCAGTACCTGAAGAAAATATTCAATATATCGACTTGTGAGTCCCAGATGGAGCTGAATGAATTTCACTATTATACTTCAAGTTCAGTACCTTTGTACCAGCTATGTATCCGCCGGCAGATCCAAAGCTCTTGGTGAAAGTACCCATTAAAATGTCTATATCCCGTGGATCGATTCCATAGTAATCGCACACTCCCCTTCCGTTTTTGCCCATGGCACCCGCACTATGAGCTTCGTCCAGATACATGTATGCCTGTACAGAATACAGTTGGTCCGATACAATCACAAAGCAGCCTCTAACGGCATAGAATGAAGTGATTGAAATTTACAACAGTACTTTATATTTCTTCTTAAGCGCCACCATTTCAGGCAAATGAACTATTGAGCCCTCCATAGAATAAACGCCCTCCACCATGATAAGAATCTTCTTCCAAGGCTCACCGGTGCCTGGTTGACCGTAGACAACAGCGCATTTCAAAGCTCTTTCCAAATCCCTCACATCTAAGGACAAAAATAAATTAAGAGATTGCATAGTAAAAAAACCTAGGAGAAAAATCGAAAAATAATATTTTTGGTTGATGAAGTATTACCATTGTGTTTGAAAACCTTTGTGGTAGCACCAGAGAGCCTGAGACCCAGAATAAGGGAAGCGTGATTTTTTTCATCACTAAGAACCAAACAACCATCGCTCACTAAAGATGGAATGTTTAATGCGTTAGTGGCGAATCCCATTCCGAACACAATAGCATCTTCTACGCCAAGGTATCTTGCTGTCAACTTTTCTAACTCCTCGTGGGTTGGATTATTGCCTAAATAACAATAATAAAGATTCATATAACTTCAACAATATTCCCTAATGTTCCAAAAATATTACCTAATTCGAGACGCGTACTGCAACTGGAACAACCGTACTTCCTCATCGTTTCGATACTCCGGTCAGCACATTTCCCAGTGGAGGCTGCAAATCCCATGTAATTATACGATCCGAGGTTTATACAATTCGTTGTTGTACCCGTAAATCTAAAGAACGGAAAAAAAGTAACTTTTTCAAGATGCACGATATATCAACAAAGAGTTCTTCTTAGTTCCTCGAGTGAGGATATAGTTTTAGATACCCGTAAAAATTCAATACGGTAATTCTTAAATATTCGTCACTGTTTAAGTATAAGTGTTGTAAATGAGACTGATACTTACTGGAATGTCCATCCGTAATCATTAGTTATTCTATCTTTTAGAGTGACTGTGGCTCCGGGCACTGAACATATTGGCCTGTTCCAGCAATCTCTAACTCTTCTATATACATAACGAGAGTAAAACCTTTCAAAGTTTTCATACAAAGGCGCATATCCCTGCAAACATATTCCCCAATGGTCAAGTCAACGGAATGTTAGTTACATCCTTTGTGAATTACGATAGACATCGAATAATTGATGGCATTTGGCAAGCTGTGCGCGAAGACACTCGAGCTTTAGAGCACAAGAGCCTATTCAGGACAGTTGGAATGATGATTCTGTGTATGGTAGAATGAGAGGGCTGGTCATTTATATTCTCTTATCCATTTTTGTACCACTACCAAAATCCAACCGACCTAAATAGTTATTTTAATGCGCGAACTCTAGCATTAAATTGGCCAATATGAGCGTACGATTATTTCAGTCGAGCGAACATGTTACAATTTACAGGATTGAAGCGCACAGTGGATGAGCATATCGGGCATACTCTATTTGACCTTGCTTAGTTTCTCTGAATAAAGCATGAAATATCTTAGAAATCCTGATATAATTTGCTAAATAATAAATTCTTCTTTAAGTTAGCCTTTATTATTTTATACTTTATATAATAAACTCTAAGAAAACGTTCTAAATAGATTCTCCAGACATTTGTTCTGGAATCCGATCTCTCCTTGACTAAAGTGTTAGGCATCAACCCACTCGCTGTCAAGTCCATATAACGTATGAGCAGAGTGAAAAATCAAGATTAAAGAGATAACTCCACACCATGCACTAACAATAAAAAAGAGCAGCAAACGCTCTTAGGAGCCTAATTTATTAGTTACGACGAGTATCATCAGTTATTAACAACTTTTTCCTGACGCATGCTAATCAAGGATTAACACTCACCTTATCAACAAATTCTCGTTGATATTCTCGATACGCGAGATACCAATTATTTTTTGACATTATTTCTCACCCGGAATCACCCCTCGAACTCTCGAATATTTACTGTCAAGTATTGCAGGAACGATAGTCAAAGTTCTTGTCTCGGAGTGCCATTAGGATGTAATAGTCCCGCAGGAGGAAAAATCAATAAGAGCAGACAAAAAGGGGACAATATCTAAATCTAATGAAAAGGGAAGGTGTGGAAGCCTAATGCAATGGGCGTTGGTCTATTTCAGTGAATAAAAGAACTTCTAGCATTTACCACTCCCAAAATAAAGGGACATTGCAAAATCATTGTATATTGTACGAATTATTTTAAATATTTACTATTATTTAAAGTTTTAGAATCTTTAAGCTCCTCCTAATAATTATCCTACATAAACTATTATACATATCGGGGCTGAGCCAAGTGGAGAATAAACAACGTAACATAAAAGGTTAAAAAGTAGGCCTCATAAAGTTGCACCAAGGATACCAAGTACAAGTTTACTCTACACTCATGCCCATTCCACGTGCTCTTCTTATGCACTTCGCCGACAGGCCAGGTTTCTAAATACAAGCTTAGGCTAAATGCGCACTTGTCACTTTTTACGCTTTTACTTTATTTCGTTATTCTTTACTTTCCACATTTATTGAGATATTTTAATCAAGTATTTTAATAATAAAGTTAAATCACGATTGGTGAAGTCCTTGCGAACATGCTGACGCGAGTTTAATAAGAATTGCTAACTATAAATGACAAAATTCATACGTAATTCAACAGTATACTGTTTTTAATAAAATTAACGGGTGTTCAGTTTATTGTCCATATTAGTCTCACTTTCGTAATTACATCACGTCCTCTACGGGAGTCGAGCAAGTATCAGGGTTCTTTCACCACTGCTGAATAAACTCTTCCATCCATTGTGTCCATCAATTTATCGCCGCGTCATCATCGAATAAATTCAGGAACAAATTGCTAGTTTAAAGGCCTATTTATACATGTGTACGCGTACGAGATCAGTCACATACTGATACCACGTTCGCTCACTGCTCTACTGTGTTTGATGATACGTGAATAGCATATCATTTCCGCGAGTGTTAATACAGGCTTATTGCAAATGAAAGAACCAGTTTCGATATGATATTAAATCAATATTATTAAAAATATGTACATCAACATTGAATGGTTTTGAAAGGAATTTCAAAAAGTTTCTTTAAATGTGATTGAAATGGCATGTGAAATGATAGTGAGTATGAGTGAACTTTAATTCTATAATTCATTAAAGGTGCTTCAATTCAATTTAAGTGCTTCTTACCTCTCTGTTGTACTCCTTGGCAACTTTTGGTGTGAAGAACAGCTGGTTGATAAAACCGAGGAACATCAAAAAATAAAAACCGAGGTGAGTGAGTGCGTTGGTAATGAAGGATACCCTTTCGAATGATTCCTTCGATCTAGGGCTTTGGTGAATTTCCGGCTTCGTCGGGCCATTTGCATACTGAAACAATATAAACGTGGTTATAATTAATTATGGATTAAAGACATTTGTTATACTAATTATATGTTTAGTATCAACAGGAAGACATTCAAATATTCCTATGAATCAGCCAACAATAGAAGAGAAGAGTTTGGTCGCACTGGAGTTTATAACCATTAGTAAGTTTGATTATACCGCCTAAGTCGTCTACTGACTCGAGTTTACGAGAAGTCCGACCATAGGATAGGCGGATGCAATAACGTGGCTGCTCTTGTAATTTTATGACACTTTTATTGCGGCCTTTTACATAATCCTGAACTCGAAGGCATCACTTCCATTCTATTCTGGCAACTCCTTCTTGCACTTCGTTATTTACGATGTCTTATTCCCATTGAGCAGAGCCGCAATTGGCTTCGGTTGTTTGTGAGTTAATCATTTCAGTGTCGATTGGTTGGATCTCTCGATCTTTTGCCAGGCGACGGCACATTTCCGATTACTTGAAGGTCGCAATCCATACCGTTAGAGATAATAATCATCTGGATTAAAGAAACCAGTCGATGGTAATATCACACTGAACTAATCGTATTCGTTACGATTATCGAAGCGCGATCGAACCCGCTGCGGATATCCGCATTGCGCTGTTATACCCAGCGCACAATTAACAATATCGCCTATCTTTGTTTTGTTTGTATAGTTTTTCTTTCAAATATAAATATTTCTATCTATAACGAATTATCGAATGATCTGCTATAATTAAATTCATTCAATTTTAATTTAGTATAATAATTACGCTCATACTCCTACTTATGTATTGGTAATTAATAATCATAGTGCTATCAAGCAAACTTGTATTCATTCATGTAGATATTCATTCTCTGCAGCTTTACAAACTAGTCTCACTCAATAAAGCACATGCCAAACGCAAGTCATCACCAGTTGATAAGCACTATGAGTCATGTATGTACGGGTGCTCCAGCTAGATAATCTTGTTCACGCATGTCACACTTGTGTAATATAATTATTATATGACACGGGATAGTTGAACTTGGGCATCCCTTGATAAAAAAGGCACTCGTCGCTTTTATCACTTTATTTCCCTCTCTTCTGTCTTTCCTGTTTCCAAAAAAAATCAATCTGCATGATAAACCGTCTACGCATATCTGTCGTTTGACGCAGCTAAAAGAGTATCGTAAACGCCTTATGGTGGTTTGTGGCGAACTTTGTCCTCTTGGCACAACTTTCAATGAAGGACTTGTGACTTATAAAAATAAGAATAAGAGTTTTTTGATTCCAATGAATATTGTAGTCATTGAAAGTACAAATAATTTCCATTGGTAAATGGAAAATGTAACTATTGTTAGTAATAAAATACTTTCACATATGTTTTCTGCAAAGTCGCAAGTTTGCGAATCCTATCGGTTTTCTTTGAAGGTAGTGTCCGCTATCCGGCACTCTTTAAGAGGAAGTCCGCGTATGAAGGGGACATCCGACACTTGAATACTCACGATGATAGAGTTGCGAGAATCTGCTCGTCCGATATGCAGATAAGATTATCCGGAAGATTATACAGGATGGTCCAAAAATATATTGGAACACTTGTTCATATTATCACGTGGAAAAATGCATATGCTTTATTGGCACATAGGAATGCTTTCAATGCTTACTAATACCGAAAATATATATTGTAATAAGAGTACTAAAATTTATACGATTTAATCATTTCAAAACCGACATAGACAGGGCCACATGCAAAATAAGTAAGCAATATGCAAAGTGTCTAGATAATGAATGGTGTCAATGAGTGATTGGAAAATTATGAACTGTCTAGAATTTATGCCAAATCGAACGAATAAATCTATGTGAAATGTCTATTCGTTGTTCACTAACAATTGATCGACATTAAACAGTCTTTTGGATCAAGTTTCTATTGTTTCGTGATGTCTTACTTCTTGGACACCTTGTACAGATGGTGAAGGAAAAGAAGGAGGAGGAGCAGCAGAATGAGTTAAGTGGAAGAAAGCCTGGTGACTATACGAATGCTTATCTGCCATGCAACGATACTATCTGCAAAAACCTTGCCGGACTAAAAATCACCGACGGTCTAATAATATGTCATTTACACAAAAATAAAACACAGAATATCTCGAGTTATGCCAGTTTTATTTCTTTGTAACTTCTTATCAAGCTCGTAATAATTTCGCGCTTGGTACTAAACATGAAAGTTATCAAATCCTTTTCATGAGCCTTGACAGGAAGGGGAAGAAATTTCATTCCGCTAAAGATCAATAAGCGCTGTGCACATACGCATGTTGTATTCTCGAAAAGGCTCTGAGCGATGTGTGCTATATTGAGTGCAATCTCAGTGCACGTGCACTCATAATGCCAGGACGGTTGCACTGGCACCGGTTCAATGCACACATTCTATGGGAGTTCACCTAACTGTGGGTAGTGGCCAGTCAACTAAAACGATAGGATCTTCTTCCTTTTGTTCTTAGCCTTTTGCACTGCAACACTCGGCAATAGTGGGTTTTTTTTCTGTCATGAATAAGTCATCGAATGGTGAAAGAAAACCAATGTAATTCTGAGTGAAAGAAAAAATTCAAACAAGAATACTAGACACTTTAAGATGAAATGGGTTAGCAGGCCAAGGCAATTTCTGAAAGAAACATTCTTTTTCCTGATGGAGAGCAGTTAGCGCTTCGAAACTCAATATTAACTGGTAAACAAACTCGCTGGTCATATCAAACTACATCGGATTGCAATTTGAGAAATCGTTCACCTATAAATCATGTCGTACCACTTTGAAAGAAAATACCTTTTCTTCAAAAAAAGTCAGATTCTTAATAAAGAAAATTTAAGAGAATGATAAATTTTAAAAAACTGGGTGTACCAATACTTTCTTTACCCATTGTATAATGTGCAAGTCCATTTTTATCACAGGTGTATTATTATCGCGAGTTTATTTCGAGATTTGTTAACTTATTCATGATTGAAAACTTCGACTATAGTCGAATGTCGCAGTGTAAAGGTAAGACCACAAAACTTCCGTAAAAGTAGTCGGGATACGTGTACATATAACACGTAAAACGTGCGAAGGCCATTCTCGGTTGACTTAAAAAAAAAAAGTACGAATTGGGATCATGTAATTAGTACGAGAGAAATCAGGTTTCGTCCTCCACCGTGAAGACTCGCCTCAGCCGAACTACGATCACAAGGTACTCATAGCGGTATTAGCAATAAGCAGATATCTAATGTACACTACTTGATCATTCAAAAATGTTCTTCGAGTTTTCGGTATCTCAAAAACATTCTAATACCTTCGAAGACAGCCAGAAACAAGATGTAACTCCATACAAAAATACTGTGTTTTCAATGTTTGTAGAAACAAGTAGAAATTATAAATTTTTATATAGTAGACTTCGCTGCAAGGCTGTATATGTTTAAATTTCAAATTACCTTACCAGTTATGTTAACACCCACTAATCTTCCGAGTAAAACCTATCGATTCCTTTAAAGTAAACACACTATAGGATTATATCTACTGCAAAGATCATTTATGCAATCCTGCCTTTTTATATTGGCCGCGCCACAGTTTATATAATCCTGAGAGTGTGATCTTTAATAACATAGTCACTCACGTTATTAACATAATAAACCACATTATCGTTACTATTTAATCATCGCTCGATTTATCAATACTTTGAGGATAAACCAGATTGTTTTACACAAGGTGTATCTTCTACAAGTCACATTAAAACGAATATCGAAATTTCGTGAGAATCGTATTGCAGCTCTACCAAAGTGTGGGAAAAAATTTTCTGGTCACCCTCTAGACAACTCTCAACTGGAGAAACCTGAGTATACGTGCACTTGCGATGCGGCAAGTCTTTCGTTCATGACTTTTTGTAAAGACCTTAGTCAAACATTTGCTTTGATTATACTTGGAAATATTCGTCATCTACCCAGTCAACTAATCAATCATGTTCGCCATCAATTGAGTTCAATAACATTTACAGACATTTTGTGTATGACCTACATATTAAATATTACTAGTTTGTTTCGCTATATGATCGTCGATAAAAAAAAAGTGGAACTCTTATATTGCACCAGTTGAATCTACCCAGCTTCGCCCGGGTGAGAGCGATACTAGATATATCGTCAGACTACATATATTTTTATGCACCAGGCCGAATCTACCGCGTCCCAAATTGCATGAATACTGTGTTCAGGTCAGGAGTGTACAAAGGAATACCACAAATGCGACCTGCACGTTGGAGAAGTTCGAAAGATATAGCGAGTATAAGATAAATGATCAATGAAGTGTACTGTATATCTTTGCCCACTATTCACCGTCCTTTTGTCCTAGCGTAATAATGAACTCTCTCTATATAACTCGAGAACAAAGTTCTATACCACCGAAAGAATTCTCCAAAGCGGTTGAATAGTTTGAAAGATTTCCTTTTGCAGTATAAAGCTTACATCCAAACAAATACCTTACATCTTTATGTATTAATTTAAACATAAAAGTATAGACAGATAAGTTCAGTATAAAACTATAGACCATCATACTCGTTCCCGCCAATTCTCATGGGATGACATGGTGCCAATAATTCAGTAACATCCGTTTACACCTCGAAGCGTGCGTACGTATATGCGTCCCAATGCGGACGTACTCCAATTCCAGTGATAGTTGCGGGGACGCATGCGCGGAACGGAAAGGCGAAGGAAAAGCCGCAGGATGAAAAGGAAGCGAAGGAGAGAGTGTGGAGCAGCCGGAGAAAGGTGAAAAGTGTAGAACTTACGCGCAGGTGACCGTTGGTTTTGGGTTTGTGAGGTCCGAAGCCATTGCAGTTAGCCTGATCGGGGCTCGTTGAGGTTAAGCCGTTCCTGGGCGTCGGCGTGTCGAGCTTTTGGTGGAAGTGCTCGTCGAAAGGTAGTATTCTCTTTCTAGCGGTAATTGTTGTCGCCATTTCGCAGGCTGCCAGTGAGGATGAAGTGGCGCGCGCGCGCGTACCACGGGACAAGGACGAAGGAGTCTCTGCCACCGGCACGAGAACGACTACCGCAAAGCCCGCAACACGACAAACTGCGCCTGCCGGCTACGTTGCAGCACCACGCACCACCGCACCAGACACCAGGCCGATCGGCATTCGCACGCCGAGTACTACTCACTTCGCCAGTCCCTCTTCTGCTCGCTCTCGCTCTCCCGCACACTCTCTGCTCGGCCACTCGACAGCACCAACAGTGCCAAGCGAACCCACAGTCATATATGTATACTGTGCGAACACACCAAACTGGCGACGACACCGGACCACCTCGCGCCTAACGACGGGCGCTTGCGTATTCGCTTTTCCTTAGCTGTCCACGAAAACCTTTAACAGTTCACTGACAAAGTAATTCGTCTTTAATAGGTTACCTATACATTGCTCAGAAAGTTTATGAGCATTGTTTTGGTAGAGATAAGTATGCCCTGTGTGATGAATGCACACGTGACATCCGAATTCGGAGACATGGTAGGCAACATTGTTGTGTGTTTGGTAGAGGAGTAACTGAACCAAATCTTTGAGAAGTATAGCTATTCTGGGTTTAATTGTTACACATTTGTAGAGAATTATATATGAAATGAATTGATGTATGAATCATTGTAATTTCTGCAGTACCAGATACTTAGAATCATTCACTATGCAACAGGAAACTTTATTTGACTCATTCATTCAAGAAATATCTTCTGTAGAGTAATTTTGTTACAGTTATTTTGAATCTGGATCTTAAATACTCGAATTACTTAGCAAATATGTATTAACTAATATTGGAATGATTGTGTTTACCAAGTATTTGGTTTAGTTACTCCAACTTAATCAAGACACAACAAATTAAGGGATTAACTGTAATATTCCCTTAAGCACAAATTGCACTCCTCCATCTTAGATTCTGCCTCTCTCATACACTCTGATACTTCTCTTCTCTCTATCCCATCAAAGTAGCCGCTTTATCGTTCCCTTCTACGAACTCTTCGACTTTACGAAACTTCTCTATTATTGCCCCTGATTACATCGTATCTTGCGAACTCTATCTTATCTATCACATAAAGTTTGCCGCGCGTGTGAGTGTCGAACTTTTATATATTTGTATATTATAAAAAGACCGTAGGGTCATCGTAGCGGGGGCAGCATCCACATTCGAGAAGTAATGGAATTTCTTCACTGATTTTTCAGTTATTCATAAATCAATAGTTAAAACCAGTTTCATTGTAACTGTTTATGAATAAGGAAATAAAGACTAGGAATATTAGAATTCTTGGTAACATATTTCCTCGAAGATAGTTCGATTCTATCATGTATGCTTACTTTCGGTACGTTTTTGTATGAAGTTTTATTGAAATGTCTTAACATATCTTTATATTCATGCACAACATTTCTCAAGCACGTGGGATAAGAATAAAAGTATTAGCACAACCTGTAGCACGGGTATTGAAATCAAAGCGTATAGGTATCTAGTGACTATGATAGACAGTAAGCACAAGCAGAAGAAGTGCAAGTGTCTGAATGCATAGAAGAAGCCCCATTGCAAAGAGGGCGTCCAACAGGTGTTTAACCAATGGTGTGATTAAGGCGTAAGAGTCGATCAGCTGTTTAACACGCGACACATTATCTGTGGTAATTTGTTACAATCGATCCAATATATCAATTCTACCAATACATTAGATAATAAATGTGTAGGCTTATTCTGCAACTTAAAATCGCATTAATCATACTCGAATTATCGCTATCTTACTGGTTCATCAGTCATTGATTGCAATGACTCATACTGGCGCCATAATACCCTTGTCACTTGCAATAATTCATCGTTACGTACTATAGATTTGTTTAACTTTTAATTTCACCTTGCCGGCGGATTTCTTCGCGACATCTACCAGGCTAAACGGATAATCGTGCGTTGTCGGTAATTTAGATTTAACGCGCTGTCATCGAAACATCGACGTTCGCTAGTCCCTCTGTTATGTCCATGCTTAGCATTTATTATTCATTGCGACAAGATCGTTTGCCTGTCAGTTGTTACTCGCAAAGGTTTACTCAAGGAACAGAATAATCGAAGAGCTGACAGTGCTTCTAGTTATATATAAATAGATATAACGTCACACTCACTTTTTTCTACTTGTTACTTTTCCGTGTCGAACGGTTTAATTTTAACTGTGTAAAGCTACTTTCTCCGACACTATTGAGCATGACAGTTGCAGTACAAGCGTTTGATTTTGTTTAATTGTTTCAGATTTTCGTATTGAATATTGCGCAAACATACGCAATATTGACGTGGCTGAATGGCTGCATAAAAAGTATTTATCTAATCTGTTCTTAATTAATCGAAAAATATCAGGATAATCAAAGCTCTACTGTACTGACAAACGATGTAATATCCCTACGAGTTAGAAAGTACAATTAACAATGCATGTAATACATCTCCATAGAAGAAGTCTGCGGTTAGCCATTGTTAACTACAGAAACAGCCTGGTATCAAAGCATCACGAACGCTGGTACAGAGTTCTTACTGCTTGAAATCATGAAATTTTGCTGACATTTCACCGGCCGGCCGGCCGGCAATGCCGACCGAGAAAGTCGAGCCGTGGGATCGTGAGTCCGTGGCAACCGGCTCTCTCGCACACCCTCTCTCTCTTTCTCTCTCTGGTATGAGTCACCAGAAGCAGACGAGAGGGAAGGATGCGTGGACTCCTATTGGCCGTGGTGGCAACAATGCAAGGAGTGGGAGTGAATCCTCTGACACACAGCCCGCTAGGATCTTCCTCTCACGGAACGTGTTTCCTAGTCGAATCTACCCGTCTCACCGCGAGTATCGAATATTACCGGTTTCGCTCGTTTCTCCTTCTGTTACGCGCTGCCAGAGCTCTCTCCCCCTTTCTTTCTCTCAGTCGGTGGGATCTTGTAGGGCTGCATAGCGACTGGCCTGGCTGAGAGAGAGCTCGAGGGTCAGCTGTGCGGCGGGCATCGGCGTCGCGTCAATACGCTTTCGACAGGCAAGCCGACGTCCTCTCCTTCGGAAAAATCGTATTGCCAGTGCCTTCGCCGAAGGGAGCGAGAGAGCGCGCGCAAGAAGCCGGCTGTCAGACTCCTCAGAGTGGTGAATGACTGTCGGGAGAGTACGGTCGCATCTGTGAAGAGAGCAGTGCCGGAGTAATCGGAAGAGAGTAGTGCAGGTGTCGCAGAGGTGTCGCGGTGCGCTCGAGGGAAGGGCAGAGCACCAGGAAATAATCGGGCCTGTGAAGGGAAGACCGTTGTACATCCTATATGATAGGATCGCCGTTGAGAGGATCGAAGTTGTCGTGTGCGAGTTAAAGAATGTCGGGTCAAGAGGAAACCGGGAAGCCGATGCAGCGGGAGCACGAGTCGATGGATGATTTCGAGCACCTCGAAGACCCGAAGGACGACTTGGCTGCGGTTAAGCTCGCCTCGCAAGAGAAATCGGCTGAGAGTGTGCGAGTACAAGAGCACCAAGACCTTCTTGCGGAAATCGACGCCATGACGCAGCCCCCGAGACACGGAGGCGACATGGGGGACCCGAAAGCAGCAAGTATCCTGCTCCTCGAAGCTGAGAGCGGTGGACAGCAGCAGGGACAGCAGCAGATGCGGCTAGAGGGCACCGCGACCGTCTCTGAAATCAGCGACACGCCGCAGGATTCGCCGCTTAGGCAGCCCGTCCACCAATCGCAACCAGAGCTTTCCGATACTGATGACTTTAACCTGCACGAGATTCGACCGACCTCGGCACAGAACCAACCGAGTGAGGCCGACCTTATCCAGCTGTCTGCATTTGATGACGAACCGCCAAAATGCGAGCTTCCTAAGAAAGCACCGGAAGCCCCAGAGAAGTCGGATGTTCGCGAGCAATCAAAGCCCGAGCAGTATGAACTCCCGCAGGAAATCACTGATATTCGCTCCTCGGTTCTACCGGTACCGGAAGCCTCACCGGCTATCGACTTCCTTGAAGATGTCAAGCCTAATGTTGTAGACGATAATGCTTGGTGCGTACTTGAGAGTAAACCCGAAGCACCCACACCGCCCGAGGAAACGCAACAGGAAGCGAGAGAGATTGATTCGAAACCGGAAAAGTAAGATTTTAACCTCATTTCTTTCAATGCTACTCTTCAATGTTTTTAGTTAATCGTACTCTGCTAATTAAATGAGGTGGGATTTTGGTTGTTTGCAATTTACGATTATATACGTGTCTTTTTTTAAAAAATCTTTATCTTCTACATTTTCAATTTAAAACAGAGGCACAAATTCGTATGCATAATTTAATGATAATTTACGAAGAACTGTTCTGCTTCTTTGAATTCATGCGTCAGTGAAAATAGAACTCTGCGTGAGTTTGGAATCCGCCACGCATCTGTCTTCGAAATATTTCGAGACAGTTGTATTTATAGTTGTTACATTTTTCCCGGCAATCGAGCGTCCCACGCGAAGGAAACTTTCAAGAACTAGGAATAACGTATCATCAAATTCGTAGACATTCAATTCTTACTTTTTCTTTCTAATAATTAATTATAAAGTTCGATAAATATTCGTGGAGATAAAGCTATATTTTAATATTAAATTTTCCTTAATTATTACACAATGTGCTATAAGCATTTACGTGCAAACCTTTCTTCACTTCAAGTAATCTATCAAGAATAAGATAATTATCGAGTAGATAATTGTGTGGAATGATATCGAGATCTGATATTTAGAATCTTGGCGGACTGTAGAGGCGTTGTAAGCTATAATTGGGTTCGACTTCAAGGGCGTCACCGGTAGTATAATTGACCGTGATGATTGCCGATCGGTCGCTGACGTCCACCATGGACTAACAATTAAACACATACGCGCATGTGACTCCAATCAATTGAGATTCAAAGGATTAAGGTTCATTCGGCCAATTTGGAATGCAGGGTATTAAGATTCATTGGATTGATTTGTTTATTATGCATGAGCAGATGTATATTATTAATGTAATAATTACGTATGTAAGTCTAGAACAATTTAGAAACTATCGAATCAAATTCTTATCCACTAGCATATTTCGTAAGAAATATTTCTTCGTTTGGTAACTTTCATCGTTTACCGGAAGTTCCTGAGACAGTCTATATCCGGAGACATATGCAAATAAAGGCAAAGGGGCTATTTATTTCTGTTATCGATTAAATCTATTTCGAGTGAAGGATAAATGAGTAGTGATCGAGGTTCGTCATGCTAGATTCATCCTCCAATTACAAGCCTCTTTCTCCGCATGATAACTGGACTAATTAGTTGCTGGAATCGAACTGCTCAACATGAATGATGCATGGGCATAAGGATACGGAAACTAGGATAGAATACTCAAGCGAGACTCATTAGAACGTGAAGGAGCACAATGTGTTATGCTCTACGTGATTTCGATGCGCTTGTCTATCTAACAGGCACATATTAACACATCGCCGATCGAAGGACTAAAACTGTCCAATTTACGTGCGAACATAAAATGGAATACTTGATCTAAAATAGGGCAAACCACAATATCATGTCCGGGAGAAGTGTTTAAATAGATTAATAAATTGTCTGGGGAAAAAGTTCACATCTATTTAAAGTTGTGGAAGTTTGCGTTACAAGCTCGTGATTCCCGTGACTCCCTTGTAATTAAATGGATTTGGGTTTACTGCGGGTGTGGTCAAACTAGGAATTTATTTCCAGCATTCCTGTCAAGGCTAAGAAGAGAATTTGGTGATCCACAGGGCACTCACTGACAGTTCCTCTTTTCAAATGAATTTTCCCTATTCAATGATGGCGCACAGATGCAGTGCCATTAGCTGTCCCAGATTCGTTTAAATGGATTCACGATTCCATCCTCTTCCTTTGATGCCGGAAAAAAAAGTGCTCGTTTTGCGCGAGTTTCCAGCTGTTCTCGGCGAATACTGGAAAACGTTCCAGTAATTAATTACACTGTGACTGACACAGGGACTTTCGCAACTTTGTCATTTCGTGTCTTATAATTATAAACGTATGTTGTCATGCACTTATGCTCTAAAATAAAATTTAAGTGGACACACCAGTGCATCTACTAACTTAATTTCAACAAGATAGAAAAAGGAGACATTTACAATTAAATAAAATACACTAAAATTATACTTTAAACAACCATTTGATTCTTCATACATTTTTTTTCTATAGAATACAAGTTTTCTAAAGGAATCTTGATTCTGAGAAAGTGTGTTCACGAGCTGTGATGACTTACTTCGTTAACGTGGAGTAACTAATTTGCAAACTGCAGTCTACCATCGTATTATGTCCACTTACATATATAACTACCTGCATTTGGCATCACTAAACTATTGATTAGCAGATAATATATAGCATTACCACTCGACGAATAAGTGGCACAATAAATACAGTCATTTACAGCAATTTGTTTTCGTTGTGTTGCAGGTACGAGATGTCGAAGGACGTGCCGTACACTGAATCACCACGAAAGGGCCAAGTGAGCACAACTGATACAGGCGATTCCGAGTTCGAGTCCGAGCCAGAACAATTACCGGCAGTCCACTCAAAATACAGCGAACACCCGGAAACGATAGAACGTGAGTGATACTTGAAGAAGAGATTTTGTAAATTCCAATATATGTAATACAAAAGTTGTGCAACCCATTATTGCTTTATCGATTAGTAAAATATAGATTTTTGAAGATATCATCGTTTAAAATAGCCTGCAGCTTTATTAATTTAGAAATGATTTTAAGACAATTAAAGGGATGAATTATTGTTAAAATAACTATTTTATTTACCATCCTAGGTGTGACTTGCCGTCCAAGCAGGGCACAGAAGATCAAAATGAAAGAACCACCAATAATGTCCCATGGCATCGAGGACATCGAGATAGCTCCGAAAGCAATCTTCACCAGTATGGGGATCGGTGAGTTCTTGCTCGCATTCCTGCTCCTTTTCTAACCAGCGAACCATACAGCCGCATGAGAGTCACTTTGAAAGATGTGGGCTGTGAATCGACTATTAATAGAGAGACCCACACTATGTCTCTCGTTAATATTAGTACGCCAGCTATGCTGGATAGCATATTTTGTGCATACTGGTTCACCAGAAATGTAATACGAAATTTTAACACCTATGATTGAATTCCGATTCTCAAGGAACAAGCTTGAAACTTAAAGTTCGTGACTTATGGTCGAAATCAATGATGGGTTAATAAGGGATTCAATTTACTGTTGATTTCAACGAACATTATATTTAATACAGTAGAACAATCATTTCTCTGTGCAATATCGGTCACACTCGTTCACTTTGCGATGTGACGACTTATGATTACTCAGTAAGAGGGTGCATTAGATGTTGTGTCTTCCCTTCGTATCTTATCAGATTTATTGTTATTACCAGCTGTCTGGTAGAGTAGTTCACCACGGCAATCTTCTTTATTGCGCAAGAGTCCGCAACGGAGGGTTGACTCATCCGACAAACATTCTTTGCATATTTTATTGCGGTCCAGTCAGTCGTGTCAGTAGTGACGTGTATAGCGTACCAGTCGCAGTACGAGATCAGTGTTTCAGTGTCAGTGAGAAAGAAGTAACTGCCGTTAGAACAAGTTGCGGCATTCGCAGACTGCTGTCCCAGACAGAGCCACTAACACGATCACTATTGCCATGACAGTGTTGTACATCCTTTACCTTGGAATGAAAACCATTCTCGAAATCTATACTTTAAGATCCAACGAATTAGCTAAATTTAACAGAGATTGTTAGATTAAAGTCTAGAACAGACTAACTTTACATTTGTTAGAAAAGATTGAAATTTAAGATACAAATGAATAATCCAGATCCAGTTTTTGAAACTGTACATACGACGCAATTTTCATTTCGTACGGCTGTCCGTTCACAGTTAGAGTCGGGTAATTATAGTACAGTTTTGCTTACTCAATGCAGAATCCCTGATTCATTCAGTTCGTGCGCACACACGTACTGTATGTATGTGTATGAACGTATGTAACTCGAGTGAATCACGTTCTCGCAGTGACCTGTAGGAATTGGCTCAAGTCAGCAGTACGAGCATTGATTTGGACAAAGAAATAACTTCTCCAGACATTGCTATCCCATTGAAGATTCCAGTAGTTGCGCAAGCTGACCCAAAAATGCATCGAGTGCCTTTGAAATCTTATTGAACGTAATTCTGCGGACTTTCTCAAAACACTGCATTCCAGTGTCCAATCGCTACAGTAAACTCGGTGTATTATGGCAGACTCTGACTTCGATTGCATCAGTTTTCAACAACTTTTATTTTCGTATTTTGTCACGCATAATAGTTCAATGTTAAATTGTGTCCTCATTGGAGAAACTTCGACGAACTTTTTCTTAATATTTCTTAACTTTTACGCTGCCTGATTAATTTCTCGAACAATCCTTGAAGAGTATCAATTATCTTATAGGCAAAATACTAGAACATTCAACACAATGAATAGAAAAACTTTCTCAGTGTTCTTTCAGTGTGGAACCAATTTAACTTTTCAACGTTCCGTATATAAACTTGTGCTTACACGTGGAGATTGGTTTTCCCATATACCTGAAAAATAGAAAAGTTAGATTAGGATCGGATAAAAAATAGGAGGAGAATAGCACGTGAGTATATTCCGTCGTTTCGAAAGGTTGCCTGGCATACCTCGTGAAACGATGTGTGGGATGGGCGTGACGTGTATATGAGCCTCCTGTTTCTACGTGCGCGTGTGTGCCGTAAAGAGAAGTGATCTAATAATGGTGTATCACATCGCCAGGTGGATAGGTGGCCCTGTGCACGTAGATACCGTAAAAGCTTATACATCCACTGTCCAATTAATTACACTATCGTGGATCGCATGTATATATGCATACATGCACACACTCGATATCCACACACATTAAGCAGGAGGACCGCACTGTAAAAATAGAGTTCTACTCAGCCCGGCTCCGAGTATTACGATGATGTTATCCGGCAAGCGCTTCTTTATTCGTTGGCTATAGAATTATTTTCGACCACGTTAAAGGCCAACAGCGTACCTTGCACCGTTTATCATAAAATTCTCCTGGACAAGATTAACACTCATTGTTCTCTATCGCATTAATCACATAAGACTTGAATATTACACAGTTTGAATTAATAATCTTTCTCAGTGGAAATTGTCAGAATTTTTTAACGTGCGAATTTAGTAATTTTACTGTACGTCTTCTGTCAGTTTTTCGGGAACTATTTTTCCACAAACTTCGTATGGAAACTCTCAGATAATTGCATTCAGAAAATTAAGGAGCATAATGAATATTTACGTGAGAGTTAAGTACCTGTGAATAATTGTACTAAAGTCACTTTCATCATTTTAGTTACAACTCAAAATTAAATCATATTTTAATTAAGAATTGCGCACTCCAGACATTTTAATAGCAGTGGGAGGAAGTACCTGTACTCGCATAGGATATTAACCGAATGCAGTTCGCTCTCCGCCTTTTCGAGAGCGGTGATGATGAATGTTAATGAATTTAGTGGGATGGTGCGAAGTGAACGGTGCCGTTTTCGAATGGAAACAGCGTTCATCGTTTAACGACGCCGCTCAGTAGATATGGCTCGTCGCTGTTCTTCATTCTCTCAGGCACGAAGTAGATTGCGAGAGTTTTTGCCAGACGATGGCTGCCAAATACGTTTACGACGCCTCGACCTTCACGCTCTTTATTCTGTCAGGCTCCACATTTCGGGCGTACTTTTCTGGAAAGGCGTAAACTACTTTTTTCAAGCCGTAACAACATCGCGGTCATACCTTGGAATGTGTTTGGCAACATTTACTTCTGCCTCTGTTTTAATTTAGTTCACAGTGAGGACAAAAGTATTCCAACAGTGAAAGCGCGAGAAAAAAAATGCTGTAGTATTGCAGTTAAGTTTTTTCTTGTTGTATTGAAGACTGTTATATTTAATATATCATTTCTAATTAAAACAAATATGAAAAGATGAGATAGAACGTTCTATAGTCTTTGAGTTTGACTATTCAGTGCTGAAAGAGTCAAGGTGTAACGAACACTCCGCAGACATTGTCTGGCTGTCAGTGAAGCTGATGCAATAATGAAATGTGTGGTAACAGTACGTCATTCATGGTGTGTGGAGGACGTTTGTGAAAACACCGGAAGGGGTAGTCTGGGCGCGTAGTTAGGTAGTGCGTGGATCGAATGTAAAGCTACTCCCGATTCGCTCGGTCAACGAATTCTTCGATTGGGGGTGTATACGCGCCAGCGAGTCACAAGTGTACACGCACTCACTTCGCACGAAAGCTTCACTTCGATTCTATTATACATATGTTACCAGTAACAACCAGAAAACATCTTAAACTTCCCCAATGTTTCTTTCTGTTATCGGTGAAAAAAGTTTGTGAGTGGTATGTATTTTTTGTTGAGTGTATTAGAGAAAAAATGTCAATAGGATTAGTTGAATTGATCTTTTCATACAAGCGTTAATGCTGCAATGAAAGCGTTAAAGCCATCTACTGATAATACTGAGTATTACTTTCAACTTTAGGATGTTAACAATAGCTGTGTAAAAACAGTTATTGAATTTTCAAACTGGTCTAACAAAACTGTCATCTGTTGGGATTTAGAGGCGTTATCTATGAACATAATCTAAAACCTAAACTAAATATAGGAAGGAAGAGTTCGGAACGACTAAAGATAACTCAACGACGCATCAACCGTCGATAAAACTGGCTGACCAGTTCCCTGCAAATTTCAACAGACCTGATTCTCAACGAATTCGTTGGGAAGTCCGCATTGGAAGGTGCGCATGCACCAAGCACCAGTTCAGCTCCATCGGTTTCCGTAGAACACCACCTTGTGGTGTTCAGAGCAACCTTAGAAATGCCTATCGCCCGAGCTGACGTAGCTTTCATGGATTACTACGTAATATTACATTGGTTGCGACAATTAATACTGCGCATTAATCACTTAATACTCCTAACAAATCAACGATTCTTAATAAAAACAATAACACACCAATCTAAAATACTAAATTCTAGGCGTAACTTAGTTCAAATCAATATAAAACTCGATTCGTCATATCCTCCGTCAATTCTAATTCCGCCCAATTTCAATGCCAAAGATTAACTTTAACATTTAACAGAAAACACGGATACAATATGATCTATCGAGGACAGCTCTTCCTTGTTAAAACTGATATTCTAGAAAGTGCAAGCTTTGAAGTATGCTAGTGTACAATATGAAAATGACAGAGTGCCCGGGTGTTATCTCTGCGGGCAATAAACTCGAAGGAAGGCGCGCACAGTGGCGGAGTACAGGGTGACACCCTGGTATCAGTAATGTCGGTATTACTAAGCCTGTGATAATACTATAATATATTATACATATTGTATTCATGGAACAGGAATAAATTTTAAACTCTTTTATCACGTAAGATTGACTTGGTAAAAATATTTGTCGATTCCAAGGCAAACACACCCTTGGTGATTCACACGCCTTTGAATCACCAGGGTCGAGTATGCGCAGCTATCTACAGCACGATACTTTTCTATACTCTTCAATACTTTCTATAGAAAGTACATTGTATATATTTCTAATTCCTATACTCCAGTATTGTACATATAATCTATACAATATTACACATAGTACATGTCGGATAAAAGTGGGATGAGGCAGTGTCGATTGAAAGGCAAAGGCATCACTCTATACGTGAGAGTTTCGATCACGGAAGGGAGTCCCGGTGGAGGAGGTTGTATCAGTAGAAGAGTGAGTACGATGGGGTAGCGTATAGTGCGCTGCCGGTGAACAAGGAACGAGTTGAGGTACGAAGTTCACTGGTGGGGGCAAGAGAGACCAGGCAGGCAGGCAGGCAGGCAGGCGAGCGGTTGGGTCGATACGAACCCTCGTCCTCGTCCCTCAGTTCCTCAGTCCAGTTCAGCTCTCGCTCGTATGAAGTTCGGGTCACAGCGGGTTTCGTTGTACGGCAGGCAGGCAGGCAGGTAGTCTCTCAGGCAGACAGGCGTGCCAGGTATCCTGTTTTAGCTTCGAAAGCAAGTCCCCTGAATCGTTCGGGATTGCCTAAGCTCCTCCGAGTAATTGAGATTTATCGGAATCGAGAAGGGCCACGCCGGTGGTCAAGTCAAGTGCCAGTGAGGAGCATTAAAGTCGCAGTAAGTGCAAAGTGCGCCATTCGAGAGCTTGACAGCTCGGTGAGAGCCAGTGGTGGGACGGAGCTGAATACGATTGGTCGACTGGGCCGGGTCGATTAAGCTTTAAGGTTAGGTGCGCACCGCGCGAGCAGGCCAGATAGTCACCACGAAATGGATACCGAAGAGACCTGCCCGATCCCAAGGATGGAGGGCGAAGACCGGTCCCTTTACAAAAACTTCAACGACGCCTCCTCACCGGTCAGCCCTTGCTTCTGGAACGTTTTCAATCCACGTATGTCTCGCTTCCATCCTTTATTAGTCGACGACTCTGCGCCGGCCATCTCTTTCACAGACACATGCCGCATACTGTCAAGGGGCTCATAGAAAAAGGCATTGATCATTTCGGATGAGCATCGAACTCATTTCCCTCGATTCATACGGATATAACATTGCTTTTTACATTTCTCACCTTAACGCTTTTTACTGTCGTTTCATCACAAACGAGAAATAAGAAGTTTGCCGCAGACCGGTATTCCCTGCCGGTAGAACTGCGCCGCATCCCCGACCGTTATGTCATTGGTGACAACATGGGCATAGCCGAATGTGACACCTGCAGCAACCTATTGACTTTTAATTACTACCCGATTCGAGTATCTTGTGTCTGATAGACATTCATGAAATTTGTATGCTTCTTCGTGTTTCGTAGTAGTAATACAGAAGGTCTTTGGCGGTAAAATCACCGGGCAAGACGTTTAATTGATGCTTAGATTGATATCTTAGGTTCTTAAGTCACTCGTTTTTCTTGTGAGCCGAGCACGTGCATTATTGCGATATGCCTGACTCACGATGCGCTCATTATGTAATACTAGTACCTAGCAAGGTGTATACTCGCTGTCTGCGTCAGCTCTTCTTTATGAAGACATGGAGAAGTGTCTTATTGATCGAGATTTCCACTCTTTGTCTTTGTAGTATCTTGTTCTTTTCCTTATTACGTAAATGGTCCTAGTAATGGGACATTTGTCTGCCAAAACAAGGTTTTTTGTAGTAATATACATAATTAATGTACTTTTTTTTAACATGATATATTTTTATTTCTTCATATGCGATTTTTTTTTTTTTGTAATGTCCATTCAAAGACGAAAACACTCTGTTGCTGATGAATTTAATTTGAAATATGTGATAGAGTGTTAGTTGTGTCTAACAATGACAAGGCAAGATACTTCTAATCTTATTTTGTCTGGCTTACTGTTTTCTTCCTTTGGCCTGACTCATTTTCTAATCTATGTGTCGGAATCATTAAGCTGGACTTTTGAACGTCGGCAGGGAGAAACTATTCGTCATCTGTATTGTTCAATTGTACTGTTTCGAATGCGCTCTTTCCAAATACGAGCGAATGATTAAGTGGAACTTGTAAATAATGAGAGCTTGCGTTCCTCAGTCACTAATCCGCCGGAAAGCAAATGGGTCGGAATGATATCGGTTATTACATTCGATAGTGATTCATTGTAGCGTGAGGGCGAACATTGTCAAAATAGACTCCAATAAATTACAGCACTCTAATATCTTTTTCAACGATTTTTTCTGATTCTTTTTTTTTAACGGTGATTTCAAGGCACTCGGATACGTTCATTAGATGATTTTCATTTTGCTCGCTTCCCAGCCGAGTCTATTCAGCCCCATGCTCCGAGCTCCCCCTATCGTCCCCACTCACAGAGAGCGTGTAATTAGGATATAAATACACAGCCAGCAAGATGCCCGCAACAGAACGACATAATCCAAAATCGAGAACATGTGTCGACGAATGTAGCTGCGAGCTTTTGGCGACAAGCTGACGAGGTTGCTGACAATCATTTTCAAACGTCATCTGAATCTCGACAGTCCCAATTAAGCTAATCACAAAAGCCCCATCATTGTACGTGCTAAATTGACAGACTTAGTTTGAACATCAACTTCCTTTTGGTGTGTAAATCCTTTAACTGATTTGAATTTTATCTTATTATTAGCTCCATAAATAGTGAAAAATAATACGAAACATAGCATTCTAAAATATCTGACATAATTGACAAAAATAGAACATAGAAACCTAGAACATTTGGGAGAAAAAAATCCCAATTTCTCACTCTTGACATTGTTTTATTATAACAAGAGAAAATCAGAAGTATGGGTCTGACGTAACGACTAACTTAATCCAATCACGTGTCAGCGGAGCAATAATCTGAGCGCGGTGTGTTGGTAGTCAGTAGTTTCACGTGTCGTTGTTGAGCCTTCCATTGTCCTGGGAACTTCTAGTCGAGCTAGTCTCGACGAAGCCCAACATTGAACTCCACGACCAATTGACTACTCACCCGGCAATCTCACGCAATCCACTGTCAAGTTTCACGTTACCATTCCCCATAGTATCATATTTTAACCGACTCTATCCTACGCCTTTTCGGAGCACGAAGTAATATCAGTAAAGTCATCGAGATTGATTACAAAGATTTTATCAATGATCATCGATGACGCCACATTATCGAAGTGTCCTATTGCAATTTTGCTAGTGAAGCAATCTTCATAAAATCTTCTCTTTAGTTAAATACTTAGAAGATTGGAATATCGCTCTGTAATTGAGTGTCAGATTAGATTCCACCTGACTTTTCTGCAATCTTCTGAAATAACTGAGTAATCGCAAGCTGTCTGACGATGCAGAAATTAACCTTATTCACCGTGGAATATTTAGCATTGTAAAACTGCTAACGAAGAATTTTATATCGGAAGTCATGATATTCTTAAGTGGCATCAAAGTTCAAGTGGCAATGTCTAGTTGTATTACTTCTTTAGATTGCTGTCGATAATACGTGATTAAGAACGCTTTGAATATTAACCAATAATCTGCCGGTATTAATATAATACTAAAAAGAATATCTTGCCTTTGCTCTTGAACACGTAGAGAACATGTTATACTTTGTAGTCACAGTATGTATAAGCAGACTTTTCTGCTAGTTATAATTGTGCGTTCAATACATAATTCAACAGTCTTATGGTAAGCATTGAATTTATATTCGTAAGATACATGTACAAGTGTGCTCATAAATACCGGCTGATAAAAAGGCTAATGATTGTACAGTGGGTCGGCGCAAATTAACCCGGCACACAATGTAGCCGAACGAAATTAAAAATTAAATACTTCACTTTGTAGGAATTTAAAGTTTTTTGTGTAACTTAAGTTATTTATAGCAAAGTCTGTTTTTTAAATTGACCTGTATTAAACTTGCTCATTTAACTCAGACCAATCACTTTTTCCCCTTATATTTTGCATTTGGCGTTAACAAGGAGAAACGTTCTTCAACTTGCAAGTCACTGTCATGCTCACATGAGACTCACGTGTTAGCAGACGAGTTCGGTATGAGTCTGTTAAGCGTGTCGACGAATACAGCAAACCCAACGGTTTCTTCGTCTACCAACCATGTGTGGTAGTCGCACTTTGACCATGAAGGCACTTTTTCATCGTGCTTGGTTAGACTTCGTCATTCCATCGTTCTTGGTATTCGAGACTAATGGATATTAAGTGGCAGGTACATATAACAGGATCCTGATATTTTTCTGCTACTACAATTCATTAAAATATCATTGAATTCCTAAAATTCTATTATAAGTTATTCGACTGTAGGCGAAGCTTGAAATAATAATGCAAAATTTTAAATGAAAATTGCCTAAAAACTGAGCGTGTGAATATTATTTTCCCTCCTTGTATATATGTGTTTGGACGAACTCGTAATACAAAAAGTTTTTGTATTACTGTCCAATGAGTCGCTGCAAAGAAAAGAATTCCTATCGAGTGGCGCTCCAGTGATGATAAGGCAAAAAGATAGAGGTAATCTTATCGCTAAAGAAAGCTAAGGTCGTTAATAGATTACGTATTATCTGAGCAATCGGGTGCAATTGCTTGTGTCTTTTATCTTACACATACTTTCTTCACTCACAATTTGAGGCGAAAGGTTAACCCAGACCTAACTCACAATTTTAATATTAACCATTTCCCTTCTGCTTTTCCACTACGTTTCCGATTGAATCATCAACTAACTGCCCTTTCAAGCATGCAGTACTAAGAACAAAATTGCAACTCATTATTTATATTTAACTGCCTGGGTCAAATCATTGATGGCATAATTAATTCCCCTCATTTTCATGTCAATATTGAAAGTGCCAATTGTTGAACAAAAAGAATGAATTTACTTTCACGTTTGTGCACTTATTTAGAATCGACAAATCATATGAAACTTCCAACAGACCGGATGATTTTCATATTTAACCCTCATTTAAAACCTAACAACAGGCATGTATTATTATTAAACAAGGGAGCAACTATATTCATAAACATATTGCATATATGCAATAAGCATGTATCGACGAAGTTTTTACAGGAAAATATGCAAGATCAGAATGAATTAATGAATATGCGTTATATCGTGTTCGTCTTCATCCATAGATCATCGTAGAATAGAGATATCTCGGCTGATCGAATTGAAATAATTAACATGCTATGATTCTGTTCTTTACAGACGCATGGTTTAACCCAGAAAGACTGAATCCGAAAGGTAAGAGTCTCCCAGCGAACTGAATGTTTTCATCAATGTTCCTGTCCATGTTAGTTTTATATGTCTGTCTGCGTCTGCGTAGTATAGAATTTTTTCAATGCAACGATCATTATGCCATAAACCAGTCTTACACTTGGGGCATTCGCTTTGCCATTTCTTATGAGTATAATGATTTTCATCTTATTATAATTATTTCTGGGACGATGAAATTGGCACCACATGGCACTGCATCCATTAGATTTCGTTGAATTTACACACTAGCCTTGCGGTTGTCATGAATGCCCTCGAATGATTTAGCACACATTTCATCTGTTGTGCCTTGCTTCCATTGGACACTCAACACTTATCGAATATTAATTATAAATAGAAGAAATCAACGTTGGTTTTAGATGTTGATATATCTTAATGTTCACTCCTTAACTTACGAATATTTTTATATCAAATTATTATTGAACGAAATGAATAAGGGACTTCGTACAGTGCCTATACCAGTATCTTTTATCTCCACTATCTTTCTTATTCCGATATACCAACTATTCTTAGATTATTTTCATGATAACGAATGAGCCTATTCGAAGCAATAGCGTATTGAAAATAATGAAACGAACCTAAGAATATATAACATCTGAATAAATAAGAGAATGGGAATAAATCTTACAACCACCCTAACTACTCTTCTGGAATAAATTGTCGATGTCCTCCAGCGTTCCCTCGTCAATTCTGTATTTCGGCGATGTAGAAAATCCGTCTAGAATTCAAAGTTGAGACACGTAAGTGTCCGGTGGAGGGAGGAAGAGGAGGAAGAAGAAGAGGGCTCGGTGATGCGAGAAGGGCGGGTTGCGGGGGGTTAAGAGAGCCCCTCGAGGTTAAATATAACGTTCGGCCGGATCGAGAGCTGGTGCTCTGCCAGAAATCGCAGTGGTCCCGCGGCGAGCCGCACTCCGCAATTTCTTCGTCGTCTTCCTCAATAATTCCCGATTACCAACAATTACCATTGGCCATCACCGCCGGGGTGGAAGAAGTGTGCCGGGACAGCCAGGAAGACGAGCGGTTCGTGTCCTGGATTCTATTGGCTCGACTAGGAAAAAGAAGAAGGTGATACACAAGAGAAACCGGCAGTTCTTGAGAGATAGCGGGAAGAGGAATAACTGGGCTTTCTATTCTCTAAATATCCATTGTGCATCGTTAAACTCGCCAGTTTTCGAGTACCAGCGCTCGAAGATTCTTACTTCTCTTAGAATCAGTGGTATCGGTTGTTTGTACTCAGCCGGGAAGGTAACAAGATAATCAAGGGTCGATCACGTGAATGGAATTCCAAACTGAATACAGTTGAAGAGAGAGAGGATCGAAAGCATAGAATTCCCAGTGGATAAATCATTGGCAATTCTAAGGAGAAGATTCGAGGATAACAGGAGAATAATCTCTCATGAGAATAATTCCGAAAGCATTTTTGGGCGCAGCTGGCATTGTCCCGGAGTAACTTCCGAGGCACTTGAAGTAGGGCAACGTGCCCGGTAGCCGAGAGAGGAAACAGTAGCTACGAAACACGAGCAAAAGAAGTTCGGATCGAAGAGGAGGCACCAGCGAGAGAGGTATCCAAGGAAAAAGGGAAAAGGAGTGCTCTTCGCACAGGAATAACAGGGAACGCAAACCGGGGGGATTTCGTAATAAGAATAATCGGGAGTGAGAAAAAAGCGAGCTGTCCGAGCAACGGGGACAAGAATAAGTTCAAGGGAGCCCAGCCAAGGGAGGAGTGGGGAGTTCGGTAAAAGACAGGACCAAAAAGCGACACTAGCAAGTACCAGGCTAGGAATTGCGTTAAGCAATCGGTGAGCCAGTGTGAATACGAACAAGCAACTTTGTGAGACGTGCAAAAAGGTAGAACTTGAGAAGAAGGAAGAATTGATTGTTGAGTGAAAAATATAGCAACCGGCTTGCAGTGAGCAAGATGATGATCAAGATCAGCATGAAGAGAGAGGACCGTGAGTATTAGGCGGAAGTGATAGAGTATGCTGTTACTTGGAAAGTGGTATAAACATGCTATAGCAGTGGGATGTTGAGAGTGTGCCAGTTCCCTCATTGCAGACATTGGCAGAGGGTGTATGCCAAAAATCGTCATACAGGGAGGCTTTTGTCTAGCGTCTTTTGTCGCTGGCTCAATTATCTTAAGTCGGGGAGTTGCGCCTTGTCCTCTTTGCCGTTGTAACCTTCGTTTAATAGACTTTGATACAATTTTATGTGCATTCATCATACGCAGAATTATTTGGAGTAGACTGATAGAAAAATTTATTTTATCTAATTATTGGATACGCCTGATTATGCTGTTTAAAAATCAATATGATTCTAGTTTGTTTGAAATAAAAGATTTGAGACTGACAAATCCTGCTTAAGTAACAACTGTTACTCAGATATTGTGTTCTGGGTCATTTGTTAGTTAACGCATAGTTACGTGAGCTTCCGGTAGCGAGAGAGCATTCACTCGAGCGACAGCGCGCAAGACTCACAGTACATTAGCCCTTTGTTGCCGCTCGAGCAGCAATAACAACTTGCTGCCTAATTGACTGTGTTAGGAAACTCAACTAGACTCAACACAGAAATATAGATTTATTGGCAATAGTACAGTTTGATTACCAACACGACGACAGTTTGGATTTTCTCTCGATGATTTGATACTTTGGCATTGTCGTACGTCTGCCTATTTTACGATGCTTCCAAACAATTTGTAGTTGTGTATTTGCTTAACAAATCTTGACGATAAATTTATAGTTGTATAGTTATTAACTTGTTTTTCTGTGAATCTATTTAGCCTCAATTGAGTCAATGTTATCGTTTTGTCGATTCTGATTATTCACTATTATTTCACTTGTAACTTGAACTGAGTTAGAGTTAGTGACTGTAGATTATTAACTAGCAACACAAATATCTAATAACTCATACACCCCAGTCACGTGCAACCCTTATCAGTAGTAGTGCGAATACTATCGAAGAAAGGCCGTGCAAACGCAAGATTATGTAAACTCGCAAATCACGGTCGCCTGAGTAAACTAAACTTCGATTATTATCGCAATCATATGTGGGAGTTCGATTGAATTTTGAGAGATTCCGGTTGAGTCGATTTTACCGGATTTCAGTGTTCTTACCGTGTCTCAGATTGCACAGTGAAGAAGATAAGACTTCCTTTAGAAAAGCAGAGATTGTGTCACTGTTAGATAAGATGTGATATGATAGTAGAACTTGATTCAAAGTTCGATGTAGGCCTTTTTGCAATTAGAGTTTTGCAATGATTCGAAGTCTTGAAGTGCTTGTTATAATGTACCAATGTACAAGCAATGTTAATTGGCACTACTTCAAGACAGCTCGAGCCTCGCGTGGACTAACAGGCCGCTGATCTTTTAATGCTTTAAAGATGAGACACTTTTCTGTCTGAGGAACTTAAGTAAACTTATTACTAGTCGACAAAGTGTAGATCATTTAGTCGTAAGTAATGGAATATCATAGTAGAATCTTGCACTACGGATAGACCGTAGTTATTTTTAAAGCAACTTTTATTGACGTTTTAGTCGGCGTTTACAGTTGAAAGTTTGTTTTTTCAACTTCAAGTTTATGCTTTCACTTTAGGTTCAAGTTCGTTGGTTTCAACGTTGAATAAGGGAATGCATTGTAGATTATTTATAACTCGAAAATTGATGCCTTTGATCTTTTATTAAAATCAGTTTCTTTCTTTATAAAAAATCGTGCTATTTTTTTATCTTCTTCATAATCAATTGAACCGAAGATTTTGTTGAGTGTGGCTTCGCAAAGAAGTTGGGATTTGAGTTACCCGGATAAGTATGAGTATGAGTGAAATGCCGGAGTCTGCCGGCGTCGTTTGAGTGCGAGGCGGGCGTCGTTCACGTATTTTTGGACGCTTCTTACATAAGTCGCGAGGCCGCATTTGAATAGCTGAATAGCTGCGCGATTTTGGCCAGACGTTCACATTTCCCGCTGGCTACGAGAGGAAACTGCGAAACCCTTCTCTCTCCTCGTTCACCCTCGTTCGTTCATCGAATCACCGAGAGCTCTTCGTTCCGATATAAAACATACCTTTCCAAACACACCGCAGAAGCCCGGGCAAAGCTGATTGGTTAACGAAATACATAAAAGAATAGTAAAATAGAATCATGAACCTTTATTATATTTTTGTAGAAATAGAAAGATTAAGATTTATTATTTGGCCTGAAACTAAGATGATAGTTGTAAATAATGATAAAAGAGAATTAGATTTTTCTTTAAATTTATATATCTTTTGGGGGGACATTTTTGTGTTGAGAATACTTGTTAATGTGTTACCACGGAATGTACTTTACGCACATTTGATTCCTTTTGAATAACCCTGAGTTAGATTAGGTTTTAGATGCATTAAATGAGGTTAAAAATTACGCAATTGTGTACCCAGAAATCTGCATGGGAATCCGCACTAGTGCTTGGCTAATCGTCTCTTCCTCTTTGTTCAAGCACGTATTTCAATTACATATAATCGTCTTTTACTCGCTGATACCTTGTCATTCCGTTTTACTAAATTTACCATCGTGCCACTTGGAATTGTGTATTGCGCCCTGGCAATTTCGAATGCAATCCGAACACACACAATCATCATCGATTAAGTTTTAATTGCTCCTAATTTTAATATTTTTCATCCGATTAAACAAAAGCTTTCGCTTAACATTTTCGTAAAATTTCTATCATCATTTTATGAAATACAAAGTACACGTAGATTATAATATTATAATACACAAAATACAGAGAAGAGTTATAAAACATTTACGTATAATTAATATTACTGGATAATTTCATAATTATCCCGCGTACAGTGTGCACCTGACAGTATTTCAAAGGCAAGTTAATCACTTTGTACTTGTACGCAATGCATATTTGGGAGGGGTCAGACAAAACTACTGAAAGGGGAGAGAAGGCTTTGTCGAGGAAAAGCGGACGAAAACATAATCCACTTGATCTTCGCATAGGTTTTCGTTCGCTCGTTAACACCACTAGGGAGCCACGCCTTCCGCTTGTTCCACGCGTCGGTATTCTTCACTCGACTGAGAACATTGCCCGTCAAAGCAACCCGCATGAAAAACTGGCCGAAAGCTTGTCAGCATCGAATGAACACTTCAAGCGTAAACGCTCCTAACGCACTTCATTGTCTGTCGAACAAAGAGCCACTTGCTGTACAATACAAGCTGTAATAGTCGAAGCCCTCTCTGTCGAGTCAGATATTATCCTAATTATTTTGATACACTGATACTTTCTCCGAAGTGATTATATATTGGCTAGAACAACTGTTTTAGAAAGAATAGAAACGTGTTCGTAGGTGGCGTTCACGGGGGCGAACGCGTCTGATAAAGAAAAGGCTGAAAGGGCTGGGTAATCAATAAGTTGTCCCGTCGATGGCGTCTAAGCGACGCCACCTGGAAACACCAGCTGCACGCACTAGTAATTTCCCAGGATTTCTCAGGATTCATAAATATCTAAATCCAATCGACTCGTAACTTTGCGAATGCTGCGCAACATGCGTGTCGCAGTACTAACCTTAAACGTCATTCTTTGTGTTACAAACCGAGACAAATAGTTAAGTAAGAATTGATGCTTTTCCATGATCTGAATTAGTTATATCTTTCTTGATTTTGATCTATTAGATTGCTAGCAATGATAATTGTTAACAGAATTGTTAAAAAATATGAAGTATTTATATCTTTAAATTATTGAAAGTTTCATTCACATTTATATTATCTGCCTTTTGTACTATAAAAATGGCTTTAGTATATTTAAGAATCATTATTAATTATTGTTTTTCCTTTGAACTTCTTTTTCATTGAACAAAAAGCTTTCAGAGAAAACTATTGAGTTCTTGTCCAACGCGAGACTAATAGAATGACAGAATAACCATTTGGAGTAGCGGACAGAACGGATCCAATTCGCAAACATTCTATTTCCTGGGAACGAAGGCCATTCCCTTTATATTTCTCGGTTGATTATTGTGTTTCTGTGGCTCTTCACGTGAAAGCGTCGTGAAAGCGACACGCGAGAACGACAGAGTGTGCAGCGTGCTCTCCCTTCCACCAATACTAGCATCGGTTTATATTTAGTCGTACAAACAACTTGTTTTTTCAAACGGGGCGAGTATTTTTATGAAACCTCGCGTATAACCCGATACCGCACGAGTTTACTCGGGTGACAACGATTCATCACTAAAGCATTCGAGCAACAATGAGAAACTTTTTCCTGCTATCCCCCTTTTTTTTTAAAAAAAACAGTTGATTCTTACCGAAAATTTCTTAATTCTTTAATCTTTCTATTGCCAACAACAGAAGTCGAACAATAGTGCATTTTGTCGTGTTGTTGTTTCATATGCAGTAGCTAATTTGAGAAGCAATTCGAAGTCTCATCTGTGCTTGACACATGTTTCATAAGTAGTGTAATTATTGGACTTAATTAACAAGCGATAGTTAAAGCCCCATGCACACTGTATCGCCTCTAGTCATCGCTATCACTATTGAATCCATTTGAAATTCACCACTTTTAATATCTGAAATGTTTACATACATTTGCATAGTTATACATATAATTAATTAGCCCTCAAATCTAAAGATATTAGCAAAAGCGAACATCGGCAATCTTCCAATATGTTTTTGATAATTTGAAACGTTCCATAGACTAATTATTAGTTTCAGATTAACACTCTTAATAAAGACACCAATATAATTAAACAATATCGCAGTGTAAAGGTTAAACTAAATTACCTGTTAGTTACATAAATCTATTCGACGTTATAGTCTCAGAAACCGCAAATTGAAAGTCAGTTCACTCGAATCAGATAGTCAACGTGATCTCACCGAGAATTTGGTTATGTCTCTTGGAGCGGCGGTGTTGGAAATTAAAACGCATGCTTCTGCTGACCCGGTTTTCGACACGTCACTGTCTCTTCTTTCTCTGGCTTTCCCTCCTGCGCCCGCTTTCGTTCCAGCGTCATTCTCTCCTCTCGCGGCGCGCTCCCTCTATCATTCAATCCCTCTTCGCTTCCCTCTCCATGGCTCGCAACTGCTGGCGTGCTCTTTTTCTTTCCACGCGCCACTCGCCACGGAATATCGAGATGATAATTCGATCGATAGTCGTTTTCCTGATCGCCTAAGCTGCGGTACTCACACACACCCGCCAAACTGGACGAAGCACAGAGAGAAGACAGATTTATTCTATATTAAGAAAGTAGTTGGGAAAGTGTACGAAAATGGTACGCAGGATGAATCAGAAGCATCAGGAGGAACCGCTGCCTGAGCGAGGTCCTGGTGAGTTGTGTACGCCGTAGTTAAAAAGCCGAGGAAACCGGACAGGTGGATTCTCGGTGCACCGAGCTGCTCTCTCACGTGGTGAACATATGGGACCGGCACATGTCCTCCGAACGACTATCGTGCAACGTTAATTCACCGCGCGATCTTTTACTCTCGAATACAATCGCTCATGAAGTTCATTAGATATTAATTAAATATGATAATAATCTATATGAATTTGTAATTAGAACGGAATAGGAAATACCGTACCATACACCTTTACTCATTCACTACCAGCTTTAATTAATATGTTCCCAGTGTTTTGTATTGTTAATGTAATTTTATTTCGCCTACTTGTTTATTGGGGCTCAATATGCGAGTTCCGTTGGAAATAGCTTCTGCTTTAAAAAGAAGCACGTGAAATAGAAATGTGAAGTTCTTTTTTTTAGAAAATGTTTTAATGAAGTGGAATTTAATTTTTTGCGTAGCAATTGCTCGCGAACATTTTAAGATGCATGTTCATTTTCATTTATGTTTGTTCATTTCTGGAGCAGCGTAATGCTGCGTAGATGTAATGATCTGATTATAAATCAATGGAATCTTTCGAATGTTTTAGTGGCCGCCCTGATATATTGGCGCGATCCAAGGAAGTCTGGCATCGTTTTTGGCGCGATCGTGGGCGTGCTGTTGTCACTGGCCTACTTCAGTCTGATAAGCGTCCTTGCTTATTTTTCACTATTCGTACTTATCGGCACTGTGAGCTTCAGGATCTACAAGACTGTCCTTCAGGCTATTCAGAAGACGTCCGATGGGCATCCTTTCAAGTAAGCACGACTCCACTCATTACCGCACCATTCAAAGTTGTTCCCTCCGGGAACTATGGAAGCAATCAGTATTCACTCACTTTCGAAATGCTTGAAAAAGAATTTAATTCCTCTTTCTTTCGTGGGAATGTTCGACTTTGTCACTATCATTATGTCACTGTTCAGAACTCTCATAGTTTAGTAATATTGATCGGCGGATAAGTCGATCTTATTTAATTCAGTAAAATTTATTGCAAAATAAAAATTGATAACTGCAGTGCTGCAAGCAGCGAAAAGTAATGATTAATTTTGTAAATTACAGGGATATCTTGGAAGTTGACTTAAAAGTGCCCGCTGAGAAGGTGCACGAAGTCGCCGATGTAGCAGTCGCACACGCGAATGCCGCAGTCAGCGAGTTACGCAGGCTTTTCCTTGTCGAGGATTTCGTCGATTCATTGAAATTCGGTGTGCTACTTTGGTGCCTCACGTATGTCGGGTCTTGGTTTAACGGCATGACCCTCATCATCATTGGTGCGACCCCTAAACTTTTTTATATCCATGTAGTTCCATGTATAATGAAAACTACAGTTATAATGAAATTTGATCTTCCTTTCTTCGGATCTTAACTTATATTTCATTTCCAGGTGTGGTCGCCTTGTTTACGTTGCCAAAGGTTTACGAAACAAATAAGGCACAGATCGACCAGAACCTTGCATTGGTGCACAGCAAGATCAACGAGATCACCTCAAAGTAAGCCTATGATTATGAGTTTCCGCTGGAACTTAAACGCGCATCCATAATTTATCGATGAATCGAACGATTTTATAGAGTTCTTTCGAATAAATCGCATCAGTCATTAACAGTTATTTATTTCCGAATTGCAGAGTGAAAGTAGCCATCCCACTGGGCAAGAAACCCGAGCCTACGAAGGAGGAATAAACCACTCGTGTCACATCATCTCATCTCGCCCCGTCTTTTCTCACCTTCGCACCATGTAGTGTTGGGCTGAGTGATTGAATCGAGCGAACAGAAATACAGTGTGAACGATAGTGAGAGAGAAAGAAAGAGTCCGAGGACTTCGAGGAGTCCGACGACAGCGGTATTCGTTATTGAATTTTGAACAAGATTCCAACACGATTTTAGCGTATAAATAAAAGAGATGTAAGAGAGAAACTCTCGTTCCAGGCTCAATGTATCCATGTGCACTGTTGCCCTGACGGTGATGTGCGAGCGCCCATTGACTTCTTTTTATTCTTGACATGCTTGAAAGTTTGCGGGAGAAGACGATGTTATATTTAACAATTTTTACTCTATAGAAACATTTCTACAATCGATACTTTGTTAGAAAGATTAAAACAGTGACCGCCACCCGGGAAGGATGTGTACGATCTTGTTTCGAAGTCGATCACGAATACCGAAGTTTCCGGCGGTTCTACTCTGGGGCAGCCAGTAGAGATTAAAGAAGATATTTCCAGAAGCTCGATACTGTATCATGTGAACGAAATGTCGTATACAGTATACTGAATTGTATACTTTGTATTGTTGTCTTCGAAAAATATAATATTAATTCCCTTTAATTCATATTTATTTTCGCCGTCTCTTTAGATCGGTTGGGCTTTCAGTTTGCATAGCGCACGGTATCCACGATCCACGGAGTATTTGTTCAGTAATTAATCGACCAATGTCCGTCATGTGCATATAAACGCGTGCGTCACTCTATCGATATCTTTCTTCTCGTACAGTACAGGAGATGGCTTGAAATTCCGTCGCCCGTGTCACTGATTACTTGTACTTCTTTCTCATCGACAGTTTTTTATTCGCTCAAAATACAATGTAACGTTAGCTTTTTACACTCGAGGTAAATCGTAACGTAAGGAGCACACACACACATACACACACACCGCGTAAGTAGATAGGCGCTTTTTGTGTTGAAAAGTTACACTAATCATTTTTAGGTATCGGTGTTATTTAAATCCCGTTGAATAACGACAATTGTTAGCAACAAATTAACGGTGCTACCTTTCGAGTAGTACCACGGTGCAATATTCTATATACGGTGGTTGAGGGGCGTCAAAGTTGTGATCGTTTTTTAAAGCCACCTAACTCGATCATTCGACTCATGTACACGTTTCTACTAGCCCGGTTCGATCCATGAACTGTTCTGTCTTTGATTGGTTGCGGAAGGTTCAAGTGTATTCCAATACACAGTGCTTGCATTAGAAAGTACTCGATATTATCTCTCATTCACTTGCATCTCGATCTTTCTCGTTCCATTCGAAAGTAGCGAAGTCCAATTGAGAAGCGGTTAAAACGGAGTACGTATATGAACCTTTCGGGATCATTGGCGGCAGTGGACGAATCCAATTAATGTCATCGTCGTCGACGGCTTATTACAGTTTCACTTATGGCTGCAACTCCGCATCCGAGCACGCGCGATAATACAGCAATCTCACGCCTGGTAGCACAATATTAGGATTACGATAGGCAAACGCTTCAACACGCCGCAAACGAAAAATGGAAGAAACGTAATAGCGTACAGCCGAGAGAACTGTTAACACTAGCACATAGCGTTGTAGTCGCAATTGATCTTCGAGATTATACTTGTTCTGGTAAATTAATCAATTTTATTAGGTGTTTCACGCGCGAGGCTTATCCCACTGCTTCTCAATGAATCCATTGAAACATTAAATTTGTTCCAAAGCATTCATACACATTTAGAACTTCATTGTCAACGACTACACTGCACAAGCATTGCTTCTTTATCCTTCTTCTTAGTATTCTAAGTTCGATGTAAAAATTATACATGTTGCTCTATCAAGCAAATGGAATATGTGAGAACATTGTAATCAAAATTGCGTGTATTGCATGAGTACGATACTCGTATATACAAGTGGATTCATTGATGAGCAATCGTTCGCCCCGAATACACGCGAAACGCATAACGCAATCTTGTTAGAGCGATTGTAGTGATATCTTAAAAATTGGCTAGCTGCTGTTAATAGACATCGACTTCTTAATTGAACGCTGTTACAGCTTTACATCCTCTCTCATATACATATTGTAATGTCATTACGTGCTCGCACCAGCTAGCGTTACAGCATTAGTCTGTTCACCTCCGTCACGTTTCGTTGATGTTGTTCTTGTCCGCCTCGTGACCAATCATCGTATCGCCGAATCATCTTCGCGAGCGTCTTTACCTGTACATACTGCTTTAGCAATATTGTTGGATGTACGTACCTTCAATTGTCATCGCTCTCTCATCGCTTGTTACATGTTAAGGACAGAGCTTTGGTATACGCTCGGTTCATTCTCATGAACTCAAGGCAAGCGCTGACGCATTTTTCACAGCATAGTAGTAGCATTGCGTTATCGAATGAGTGTGTTCTTTTATCGGAGTCGTTTGGTATATGTTCACGCGAATGCCTGGTCCTTAATGTGAGATTTCCGAGCGGAAGGTGTTGAGGTTATTCAGTGTAATGTTACATTACTTTAGATTAATTTCACCTGGCTAAGGCGTTCTCAGCTTATCCAATCTCGAGTTTGCTTGGTACCAAGCCGAGACTTCAGCTCTTTTTGCGACGCTTGGTATAAAGGCTAAGTACAGTTTCGAAAGTCTGTAACGGAATACTTTACGACTGAAATAACAATATATTGATTTGGAAAAGCGTATTGGTGCAATTTTTATGCTCCGCTGATGATGGAGCCTCATACTTTTTCTACAATTGTACTCCAACTACCTGAACTGTCAAGGCAGTGCATAAACGTTCGGAGGGTTTCGGAATAGTGATTTGGTGGTCGAAATCGTTTTGCTTGTCAATATTGATATTCTATAAATTTATAAATTTATAAATAGCATGAAACCTATATAAAGTTAAAGGTAATACAAATGTCTGATAAAGATGCCCGTTGAAAATTTTAAGTTGACACGTTGACTTTTCATCGGTAAGAAAGTATTATGCTTGAATGTTAAACTATTAAAAGTTGTCGGTCAACAAGGTTGACTTTGGACTCCAATATTGGAGTCTCATTGGTAACTTAATATTCCTTGCTTATTACAGTTTTTTCATGATGTTATGTAGAATTAAAATAATGGACAATGATGCATATAAAATTAATTTCGGTGTTACGTACACCTATCTCTACCTCTTCACGAGAAATTGTTATCTCATGATCAAGTAACATGGAACTTAGGAAGTCTTGAAAGTATATTACATGGGCATACAAATATGCAAAAAGACCTGGAAAATGACCAAGAATTACAACAACCGAACATCTGTTGAACCAAGCAAAGCTTTCGTATAGCTGTTTGGCTCCTTTTCTTCATAATTTTGCAAGGAATCTTGGAAACGCATTATAAACATCGAAAGACAGAAGTCTTACGGATTCCTTACGAAATATTTCCACAGTTAAATATCCTGATAATGTCTTGGATTCCACGGATGAAAATCCCTGGAAAATATACGTCCATCGAACGCTTTGTGCTCTAATATATATATAATATTGCACAGCCTTGAAGAAATATGCTCAGGTAAAAAAGAATTTCGTGCTTTTCCGTTGCGGCGTTCCGCTAAAAAATTAAAAATAACTTCATTGCGACACATCGAGATAATGAGTGCTACCATGCAAATTAGTAAATTTATTACAGCACTTCGAGCCGTAAGATCGAAGGAATACGCGAGCGAGAATCGCTGATAAAAGTGGCGTTAGTCTGCCAGAGAACTGAGAAATTTCATGCTGCCCGTTTTACTGTACGAGTGTGGTAGGTCCTGTACCTTGGCACGGAGAGTTTATATTTGCTTTGGCATGGATTTCGATGAAATGCAGCCAAGTGCACCGGGCACAGGAGGGCTTTTCCAAATTTAATTTCACTCGCAGAACAGTAGCTTCCAACGATTCTCTATAACGACAACTAGCACGGTTAAAACATCACGTTTGATTCGCTGTGCACGCTAGGAGCATGATGATGATTTCAAAGCAGTAAGGTGAATGTACAGCGAAAACGTGATGCATTTACATATTTCTGCAGGACCGAATAACGCCAGAAATGCCAAGGTCAGATTGACGACTCTGTTCCTCGAAGATTCAACGAGACAAAACTACAAACTAAATCAAGCATGAGCGACTCTTGCCGATTTCGTGATAGTTCAATCATTCATTAAATATTCGTCAATTTTTTTCACTAATCAGAGTGATTGGAATTTCAAGTCACGTATTGTCGGAGAAGATTTAGCAATTCGTTCCACTTATTCCTGTAATTCTCATTACTTTATGTCGAACAAGAATTACTCAGGGATAATTTAAACAAATTCTATGGTAATCGATTGAAAAGATACTCTGCCCGGACACTCGACATTCTCATTGCAATCACAAATACGCGCGAATGTCTGTGATTCTCATGAAACATGACTCTCACGAAGCTTAAACAGCGTAGGGACGAAGATCTAACATCTAACCATACATACAATAGGACTATACTATACAAGAGAATATTATATGCAAGAAAGTGGTAAATAAACTAAAATTCGAAGTGGCATAGAAAGGACGGTAAAGCGCAGATGAGGGAGAGGAGATCCTCGAGATTTCCGAACAAATAATTATTAATCGCTATTACACACTAAGTCTAATTATTATATGGTTAAACACAAAGCGTGGACGAATGCTGAAACGTTGTTAGATTAAAGATTAATTAAACTGCGAGGTACGAAGTGCAAGAGGATAAAGCGTGCCCTCTGCGAGTGAAGGCTTAAGAGTTGAACAACAAATCCGATGGGAATGCGTTTAAGAAGACGTACATACCGGACAATATCATATTCATGAGGACTAATTGTGGTACAGTAAACTGGTAGACCAAGCCAAAAGTCTGTCAAAACACTTTAATCGAATGCGACGACACGCAAAGTAAGGATGAGGAAGGGATTTGACTTTCATAGTCTAAGAACGCAGAGGACGCTAGTTGGATTCTTCGCGAATCCAAATTGTAATACGCATTATTGCTTATTGACGTTTTCATTATTCCATCTGCATCAGCATGATTAATTAATAAATAAATTATATTAAATAAGAAACCAAACCTGACCTGCTTTCTCCTTACCTTTCCGGATACTTTTCTCACCCTGTCTTACCATTCTTAGTTCGTTTATAGAAAACCCGTTTATTTCCTCATTGATTTAGTCGAAAACAGTTACGAAGCGTAGCTATTTAAAAGTAGTTACTTCGATTCTTATTTTAATTCGTGCAACTTTAACTCCCGTCAAAATACTGGTAAAATACTGGTAAAACTGGTAATACTGGTAATTGCAGAACCTATCGGAAATATATTTTAATGCAATATCATCATACATTATCTTCAAGCTATAGCAAAGAGCAGCATGTGTATGCGTGTCTGATAAAGAGAAAAATATTCTGATCCAAAATTGATTCACCTCGTGCGGCTATAGTAATAAGCAGTATTATCCAGGATGGTAACTGGGTTCCCGTAAAGGGGATTATGGTGTTCGTAATCAGCGCGAATCTGGCGGTGCGATTGGAATTGGCAGTTTCGACGCATGCGCGACCTTCGGGCAAGGTGACCATCGGCGGACCGAGAGCAGCACTCGCTGGTTGGCGAGCACTGTTTTCGGTTCTGTCGTCGCCGGTGTCACAGCTGTCTGTCCAACTGCCTGGCTGATAATCGGGCAGGCGAAACCGGTGTTAGATAGCCGCGTGCGCTCCTCTCCCTGCGCTACTGGCTTCTCTCGCTCACATTATTATCAGCGTGCACGCGTCTTCTCCTGCCAGTCGAGAGAGGCGGCCGCTCCACACGAAACAGTGTATTAAATCCTTCGGAGAGAAGTAGAAGGAAGAAAGAAGCCCGAAGTGCAGTCGAAGTGACCGAAAGATGTCGGATTCCGATCATGAGAAGAGGAAGCAGATCTCGGTGCGCGGGATCGTCGATGTTGAGAACGTAGCGAACTTCAAGAAGACGTTCAACCGGCATCTCCATTACACACTGGTGAAGGACCGCAATGTCGCCACCAGCCGAGACTACTTCTTCGCCCTGGCACACAGCGTCAAGGACAATCTTGTGTCCCGGTGGATTCGCACTCAACAATATTACTATGAGAAGGACCCGAAGGTTCGTTTACTTAACTCGTTACTTGAATATACTCGTTTCGAACTTATCTGGATTACGCATCGGGAGTACTTTGCACTGACAATGAACTAGTTGCGTCAATTGAATATCAAGTCTTCGGGGATCTTCCATTAGGTAGTTTTCTAATTCGCCCGAAGATAATTCAGGGTTTACATGATAAAGTTTAATGACTTATGTGCTAATAATTCGTTCTGGGGACGATCTACTATTTTGGCTTTTATGTGAATTGTTTTCACTGCTATAAATAAGTTAGTCGACTTTGAGTCGTAATGAATTTTCGGCATATTAATACCTACCATCGCTACTTACATAATGCAGTTATAGATAGTTAATAAATAGTTAACTCTGCTGCCCTTCACCCACCTGTCTCTCGGCGCGAACCTCTTGCTCTAGTTAAAGTGTCAGGGACATGTTTGTTTAACATCTTCTATTAAACTTGAACTAAAAGTTTCCTAAAAGCCGTTTCTGATATATTCTACTAATGAATTTATGTTCCTTCTGTATATTTATCGTGTCATACCATTTAACATCATTTCGTTGCTTAGAATTCAATTTCTGTCATGCGCAATGGGACGTTACTCACACAAACACAACTGATACACATACATATGTACGATTCATAATGTGCAGGAGTTTATAACAATAATTCAAATTCGATTCAGTCGGTTCATAAAATCGATAAATAATATATACGATTTTAATTTAATTCGATTCCCCGTTAATTAAATAGTTATGCTGTTGCTCAAGTTGTCTGCCTTTAACAGAAACAAGATAAGATAAATGTAGGATTTGCAGCCAGTCTTATTTATTGTGATACATGAAATATTGTTATGTCTGCTTCATTATAATGGTTGAGTAATTGCAATAGTATACCACGTCAAGTGTACAAGAGTATGTGGTCTATAGGAGTTGCAAGCGTGAAACTCAATACCGTGGGTCCCCGACCTAAAGCCACGGCTATACATATACGTTACTTTATTCTCGCCATGTGTAACTCTCGAGGCATTCACCGTTCACACTCACATACTCGAAAAACCTTCTGCGAAATACCTTAACTTGATAAGCTATTGAACGTTTCATTTTTTTTATCTAACATACAGCCGGATTAATTTACTTATTGATACTTCATATAATGTACGTTTTATTTAATACCAGCAAAATGCCTTATTTGTGACTTGAACTAAACTCAAACTAACTCATCAGTGATAGAGAAAGACTAAGTAAGTTTGTATATTTTGAATTAAAACAATTGAATTTCCAACTAGTTACAGAGATATTTTTCGAGGAAAGAATAGTAGATCATAATGAATTAAATTGGGAGGAAATTAATGCGCTCTTGAGTCGAGTAAATCAATAGCGAATTTGGATTGGATAGTCTATCAAAACTCATTTGGAATGGTATACCCAGTGGAACATTAGTGTTACAGTGTATTTTTGGACCACCCTGTATACGTGTCTATTGGTGGCATTTGCTCACTAATAAAAAGAAGCTAAGTCCGAGATAAGTTTCAGCTGTCCGAAGTACCATTGGAGATTCGCGTTCCCCCTCCACTTTAGCAGATTGTTTTAATATCTGGTAATTTGCGTGGCTCTGACGATTCTAGGATTTCTATCTATTTATAGTATGAATTCTTTGTCACCCTCTGTCGATAATGCGAAATATTAATTAGTGCAGTCGCTGCTCTGGGCGTCATTGCGCAATAGGCCTACAATAATAGAGTAACGGTAATAAGGCTAAGTTGACAATGAACAATATTGGCCAACTGTTCTATTTTCGAGAGCGGGCAATAAATTCACATGGGTACAGTCATTAGCTACTGTGCTCGGTGCTATCGGCTGGTTCATAGTTCAATCCTTGAAAATGGATCACCATAGAGAGGGCCTAATCAGCAAAATATTAGCGCATGATTCGTGATAGTGTTATTATTCAATGTAGCTGACTAAAATTGAGCAATCAAGAAAAGACAACACCCACTAATTAGTTCCTTAATTGATTAACATAGTTTATATCACATGTTAGTAGCGTGAATAATTAGACGGAAAACAGATATTGTGTCATATACTTTTCCGCTTTTACGACCTTACACTGTGCCAAGCATTGCTTTGCCAAGGAAGTGGCGACATGGATTAAAGTGTACTTGACATCACCAAGTTTTTAGATATTCCAAAATGAGTAAAGTCGTTTAATAACATTCTTTGTTTCGTTAGCAACAATATCACATTAAGGAATGATTTTATATGCCAATTAGAATAGGTCGTCGTCCACCGAAAAAGTTGAATTCTGCTACAGTCCGTGTTAAGCCAGTATTTATTTTGGTACTATAATATTTTCCGTCGTCTTACAAATAGAATGACGGGAGGGCTATCGAATGGTTAGCAGGAAAATCCGAGACGAAAGGCGCGCAGTAGAGAATAAACGTGATAGGTATAGGGTGAGATTTCGGTACGACAAGTCAGCGGTTTGCGAAATGTTATTATCCTCTGTTCCTCCAGCTCTCTTTCTCTCACTCTCCTCATCTCCTAACCTGACCTTTGCGCCAGACGCAGAGCCTCAAGATATTTCCGCCTTACGATTACTTTGAATCATGGTCCAAGCCTGCCGTTGGAAGAATCCCCGGTCGTAAAGGCCAGGGAGGACACACGGTTACTTTGACAACCTGATCAATACTTTTTCCCAAAGAAGTTTCGTCCCTTCTAGATTCGACTTGGGAGAAGTTTTTTTTTTTGCTGAAGATATTACACTGTCGAATAAGTAGTTTTGTAAGGGAATATTTCCAATATATAGATTAAATATAAAAGTCTAAATGATTTAAAGAATTCGTAGTATGATATATACTTATTTTTTGCATCAACTTTCAAGCAAGAAAATTTAACATTTATTCGCTGCATAGGCTGCTATTTTTGGTTGAGTCGCAGTTATGTTCCGAGTATCTTTAGCTGTAACTTGAAGTTTTAAATGCCGGCGAGACGAATAAGCGTATTGTCTCTGTAATGTTGCGGGATGGAATATTTAGGATAGAGATATGCAGGAACTTGTAATGAGCGTGTTCTACAAGTGTTTTTCGGAAATCCGACTTTCGATATCAAAGTGACGCAACAGCTTTAATTCTGAAATTGGTGACCTCCACGTAAGAGGATGTAACATTGATTCCGAAAATCAAAGCGACGATAAGCAAAGTGCAGTAGGCATTCTCCGATTCTATCTCTCCATCAATGTTACACGTGATTAACAGACACGCTTCACACGAGTGGCCCATGCGATATGCTCTTTCATTGACTTTGCCAATTTTGCGTATCAACACGCCTTTCGCGTGCAACTTATATTTTCAACTGTCAATGATCTATTATTGACATTCAACTGCGTGTCAGAAAATATATTCAGAAAATATATAATCATTACGTCAGTTCTGAAGAAACATAATAAATTGATAATTTCATGTATCATAAACAATTTGTTTTATGAGTTTTCAGTCGAATATAATACTACTCTTTTTTCAACAAATTCATTTGCAGAGGGTCTATTATCTTTCCCTTGAATATTACATGGGCAGGAGTCTTCAGAATACCATGATTAATCTGGGTATTCAAGGTGCCTGCGATGAAGCCATGTACCAGGTTCGTTTCTCTAAGGGTTTCAACAAACTTTCCACGCGTTAAATTAAACACAGTTGATTTATACTCTCGCGTTACTTGATAGATGGGATTAGATATCGAAGAATTGGAAGAACTAGAAGAAGATGCTGGACTTGGAAATGGGGGCTTGGGTCGTCTTGCCGCTTGTTTCCTAGACAGTATGGCTACTCTGGGCCTAGCAGCGTATGGTTATGGTATTCGTTACGAATACGGTATTTTCGCACAGAAAATTAAGAATGGCGAACAGGTGGAGGAACCAGACGACTGGCTGCGATATGGCAATCCTTGGGAGAAAGCAAGACCCGAATTTATGCTACCAGTTAATTTCTACGGCCACGTGATTGACACACCCGAAGGAAAGAAGTGGGTGAACACGCAGGTACGATGAAAGAAAGTTAATGTCATATTATTATTATGGAAAGAAAAATGGAGTGTATCAAAAAAGCGATTATTTGTAAATTACATCTCTGATGATAGTAATTTATATCTCAAATTCTAATTTGTTTATATTTTATGTTTTTACTAGGTCGTATTTGCAATGCCATACGACAATCCTATCCCAGGCTACAAGAACAATGTTGTCAACACCCTCCGATTGTGGTCGGCGAAGTCTCCGGTGGAGTTCAACTTGAAATTCTGTAAGTAACATTTGTCAGGGCTATGATAAATGATTATTTCACTTTCCATATACCCACTTCAGCTAAAATGTAGGTCCACAATGAAATTATATATAGCACTCATGAGAGCCATTTATACATTACAGTCAATGATGGAGATTACATTCAGGCCGTAATTGATCGTAATTTGGCCGAGAACATCACTCGAGTTCTCTACCCCAACGACAATTTCTTCGAGGGCAAAGAATTACGTCTGAAACAAGAATACTTCATGGTGGCAGCAACGCTACAGGATATAATTAGGCGATACAAAGCAAGCAAATTCGGTTCGAGGGAACACCATAGAACCGATTTCGATGAATTCCCTGAAAAAGTCGCCGTTCAATTGAACGACACCCATCCTTCCCTTGCTATCCCTGAACTGATGCGAATCTTGATCGATGTCGAAGGACTTCCGTGGGAAAAGGTACAAAAGTTATTTTGTATAATAGTACTTGGAGTTACACGAGATGCTTAGCCAACAATGTTTCTGTGTAGGCTTGGGAAATTACAACAAGGACTTGCGCCTACACCAATCACACAGTTCTCCCTGAAGCTCTTGAAAGATGGCCAACGAGTTTGCTGGAAAGCATCCTACCGCGTCACTTACAAATTATTTATCACATTAATTTCTTGCACTTGAAACAAGTCGAAGCTAAGTATCCTGGAGATCTTGACCGTTTGCGAAGGATGTCCTTGGTTGAAGAAGAAGGCGAAAAAAGAGTAAACATGGCACACCTTTCTATTGTTGGTAGCCATGCGATTAACGGAGTCGCGCGGATACACTCAGAAATCTTAAAGGATACTGTGTAAGTAAACATCTACGACTTTTGAGATTTGTTAACTGTTACAGTGACAATTAAGTCTGCATTTCGGTATTTCCTACAGATTCAAAGACTTCTACGAAATGAATCCGGACAAATTCCAGAATAAGACAAACGGTATAACACCTAGGAGATGGCTTCTTCTTTGTAATCCTAACTTGTCTGACATCATCGAAGAGGTAACAAATCTTAGAAACAGCACTTTACATGAAAATCAAAATAACATACAAATTAACTGTGGCTTTATTCCCCCATATAGAAAATCGGAAGTGATTGGACTGTCCATCTGGAACAACTGACTCAATTAAAGCAATGGGCGAAGGACCCAGTATTCCAGCGCGGTATCGTTAAAGTAAAGCAGGAAAATAAAATGAAGCTCACACAAATTTTGGAGAAGGAATATGGCGTTAAAGTAAATCCTGCCTCCATCTTCGACATCCAAGTGCGTAAATTTTGATTTCTTAAATACTTGGTTTGTACGCGCAAGATGTATTCATAACAGCTGTATCGTCGTATTGCAGGTTAAAAGAATTCACGAATATAAGAGGCAACTGTTGAACTGCCTTCACGTAATCACTCTTTACAACCGTATAAAAAGGGATCCTTCGGGTTCGTTTGTACCCCGAACAGTTATGATCGGCGGAAAAGCAGCGCCGGGCTACCACCTCGCAAAGAAGATTATCAAGCTGATTTGTAGTGTTGCGAATATCGTGAATAACGATCCTATTGTCGGGGATAGACTGAAACTGATATACTTGGAGAACTACCGAGTTACATTGGCCGAGAAGATCATTCCTGCAGCCGATCTCAGTGAACAGATATCAACTGCCGGCACTGAAGCCTCTGGAACTGGAAATATGAAATTCATGGTAATTATTGCTTTTAATTACCAGAATATTAATGTATCGATAAGACACGATAAAACATGATGTTGATTCTATGATTAACAGTTGAACGGCGCATTAACAATCGGTACTCTTGACGGAGCTAATGTCGAGATGGCCGAAGAAATGGGTGAAAACAACATTTTCATCTTCGGCATGACAGTGGACGAAGTCGAAGATCTCAAACGAAAGGGCTACAATGCCTGGGACTACTATAATAAACTCCCCGAAGCTAAACAATGCATCGATCAGATCCAGGGTGGCTTCTTCAGTCCTAACAATCCAGATGAATTTAAGGATATTGCTGACGTTCTCCTTAAGTGGGATCGTTTCTTCTTGCTTGCCGATTACGAAAGCTACATTAAAATGCAGGACCGCGTCGGCCAGATTTATCAGGTACGTACATATATCCAAAAAAAAGGATATAAAAGGTGACGAATGATAAGAGAACTGTTCAATACATGAGGAATTGATGTTTTGTACAGGATGAGAGTAAATGGGTGGAAATGGCGATACATAATATTGCGTCATCCGGGAAATTCTCGTCAGATCGCACAATCGCAGAATACGCACGTGAGATCTGGGGCGTCGAGCCCAACTGGCAGAAACTGCCCGACCCCCATGACCCACGAGATATTTAAGTTATTCATTATTAGGTGTATTCTCGTGTTAGATAAAGAATGTTGTGAAAAAAGCAATTCGAAAGAGATGGAAGAGGCCAAAAACCAAAGTGTATATTCACAACTAAACGTCATGAGAACCGTTAACTCGACTAAAACATTACGCAAAGTCATTGTAACATACAATATGCCACATCCTGTTGTTTATAAAGATATATATATTTTTAAGAGTCTTTAAACTATTTTTAATAATTATTGAAATGGTACCGTCCTGTGTACTATCTGCCACTGTTAAAGAGCCAGTCATAACACGAACTGAAGTTACAGAGTCTACCAGAGAACGGTTCGCCATGTTTCTAAATAATGCTTTTAATCCGTGGCGCATGAAATTATATCACGCTGTACAATAAAGATATTAAAGAAATTTTCGAACGGATTTCATAACTCGTACTTATCCTCCTTTTTCTGGTTTATATATTCAAATGGTTGTTAATGATCGGGAAGACAAAACTCAAGATCATGGAATTACTTTTGTACACAAAATGTATTCATATACTATACAGGACTATACAAGGTAAGATGCATCTTTAATTTCAGATACATCTCGCCAATATTCTTAAATCTTCATAACAATAAGTTGATTCGTCTTTTAAAAGCGTATTCAAGAAATACATGTCATTCCACGGTGTGTTAGTCTCATCGTTCCAAAATATAACATAAAGTAAGTAATCAGAACACAAGTTGACTTCATTACTGAAAGTAGCTTATCGCGAAATCTATTTACAGATGCTTGAAAAATAGTAAATATTCACGAGCTGTGGTTTATAATTTTGGGTGACTTATATACACATATTGCCTAAACAAATAGAGAACTGATATCATAACACTACAAGACTGGTGCATTTGTGGTTTTAGACATTCAACTCAGTCGTTTTAAAAGTAACTAGTAAAGAAACTTTAAGAGTAGCATAGCACAATGGAATCATTCTACAGATTCCAGAAGGAACGCATTAAAAATAATTTTTCCAATTGATGGTCAAGATAACAAAAATTTAAGTATCTATCACTGTAAGATCACACAGTTGCGTTAAAGGAGCAGATCATCCTCTAGATTCCAATTAAAGCATATTGCAAATTGGGATGTCTAGTATAAAGATTAACAGTAATTTCTTTAATTTGACTATCTTTAGGAAATCATTCCTATACATTGAAACTTTCTCCACAACCGCAAGTTCCTTTAATGTTCGGATTGTTAAAAACAAACTCGGAACTTAATTTTGATTCAACAAAGTCCATTTCAGTCCCCAATAAAGATAACTGGGCCTTTCTATCAATGATAATACGTACACCATCTTGTACTACTTCCTCATCGAGATTAGATTTTTCCTTCACATAGTTTAAAGTGTAGCTCAGCCCATTACAGCCGCGTTGTTTTACTCCAACCTTTAGACCAATCTGAAATAATACAGAAACATATAATTTAGAATAGAAAAATAACAAATATAAACAAATCAGGAATTACAGTCGAAAAGATGCTACTCACAAATTCACTTTTGTTTTGAAGGAGTTCCTTGACCCTTTTCACTGCACTTGGTGTCTAAAAGAGATAAATGGATCCAGATTACAAAGAACTCATTTTTCTAAAATAAGATTTCAAACTAAGAAGTATAAATACACATAGAACGGTATTAGAATCATCGTTACTAGGTTATAGTACATGGCTATTGCGACATATTGGAACTTTGTTGCAATATGACCGAAACATTCTCGTGGATTCAATCCACACACTAAAGAATCGGGTATTATTCTAAACTTATAACTTCTATCAACTGCAATTCAACAGAACCGAGTTTAATTGGGACAAAGCAAAGTATTTGCCACCTAACTGTTATTAGTATTTGACTTAGCAGAAATCATGAAATTAACGAACAGCTAATTTTAAACGAAAACTTACATAATAGTCTGTTGAACATGCTACTTACCAGTGTTAATGCAGCCTTCGCCGAAAAGATTTTTCTAGCTTTGACAGCTCGCACTGTCGCAGCTGCGAGCACGGACGACGACATTTTGATATTCTTTTCTACACTGTGAATTGTGATACAAAATCACGTGTTCACCCTACCACAAGCATACAAAATCACGTGTTCACCCTACCACAAGCACGCACACCAATCTGCAACAATCGCGTCTTTATAACGAAACATCACTCACTTGATCCGTGTTTTTAAATTGTCAACAAAAACATGTATACACACTCTTTACCTATTATCACGCTATATTTCAAGATATATATTCAGCAGTAAAAAAAAGTATTGATTGCATTAATTAATATGATATAATAAAGAATTGTGGGAACCCCTTAATTTCGACTGACAATGCTGATATTGTGAATGAACGCCACCAGTTCGTCCTACAGTTAGCTGCAGTAAAGTATACTGTTGTTCTAGCCGGCATAACACATCGTTTACCAGTGTCTAGCAGTGTCTAGTATTTGTCTGTAGTTTATTATTCTGAATGTGGATAACATGTGCGCGGCGAAGGAAGAACTGCAATACTCCCATAAGATTTACAAGAGTGATCCGCTGGCTTTCAAGAATTACGTAGGCAAGGAAGTAAATATCGTCACTGAATCGGGTAACACGTGCACCGGCGTCGTGTACACCATAGATCCGGTTTCCGAAACGTGAGCGCATAATACATGAATATTGTTGTTGAATCGCTTAATAAACACATGTACAAAAGATAACAGGCATTCTATGTTTATCTTATGTAGTGTTTGATAAATGACAAACTTATAGAAATTCGCTTCCATCGTTCATTTGAATACACGATTTTGTACGACCATTTGAACATTGACTTACGAAGTGCCTTTTTGTTAATCACTTGTCAATGTTTATAAAAATGTTGCATGTTAGTTATGCCACATACTGGTAAGGTTCTTGGTACCTTTAGTTATATTGATTTATATAAACAGTAGGATTCTTCTTTTGCAATTACTGTAAAGGCACTGTTAAAACATAGAATACAAATATGTTGAATGCAACAACGAAAACAAAGGGTTATCATATGGTGTGTTTCCAGTGTTATATTGCTTCAGCTAAGTGAGAAACCAGGCTTAAAAGTCGTTCTTGGTCATGCCATTAAGAGTATTGAAGTGATAAAAACAATACCCGAGAATGAACTACCAGAATTATTCACTTGTTTGCCGAAGAAAATGAATTTGTCAGCACTCGAGGAACGAAAAGCGGTTGTTAAAGAATTCCTAATGAAGAATCGCTTTCCAGTCAAGGAAGATAAAGACGTTTTGGTGATACAAGATATTGTTGCTTTGTATCCACCATATGAGGCAGAAAACTGTGTATCTTCGAACAGCATAGTACTGGGACGGATACAAATGCTACTAACACAGATCAAAGCATAATTATAGTTCCTACATTGCCTCGGTGCCAATTGTATCTTGTATGTGATATTATTTATTAAAGATTAAGTAAATATTGGTCTATGTATAACAAGCTCTTCGATTTCTATTGAATAAACTGTCTTTTTATTTCACTTTGGTATGCTAATTATAATTAGCCAGTGGTCAGTACATTCAGAGATTCTTGTCAGTAGTCAGTAATACTTAGTATTATATTGTCGTAACTTATTATATTAATCTGCAAATAGAGAGTATATTTCTGCGATTAGATTCTTTTGGGCAACTATAGTGGTTTAGGACGAACTAATAGATATTTCGTTGAGCACTATGTCGCCGGAAATGTATAAGGTATCGATAATGGATGGTCGAAGTCGGTGTTGGAATTCGCCTATCATTCTCTCGCCGAGCCATATCGAGTATGCGTCGAACTCGCAACGAATCCTGTAACAATATCTAGAAATTACGGTTGTGACAAACGCAGACAAGTAATCAAAACAGGAAGCTAAATAGCATTCATATTTACACATGTAATGTTAAGATACAATCATTACTTCTGACATTTTGTACTAAACTCTGGGTATATAAGTTTCAAATAAATGCTTCAAGCTTCTTGACTACTTACACGAGACTTTCATATTAAACTTACGTGAGTACGAAGTTTCGACCGGGAAACCAAGTGAGATGACCCTGATGGCGTTCTTCCTTTCCCCAGGATCCATCCGACCAACTGTTCATAACAACGTACGGTGCCGAGGTACCGTATGAGAATCGTGGATTCAAATGCATCGTAATTATAGGGTGTGGATAAACGGACTTGCCCTTTTGTAGATTCACATAAAACCTGTAAATAGGAAATGATTGGCTCATACGGAAAGATAGTTGTAGTTTTTTCAATGACTTACGAATGAGGAAGAAGTTTCAACCTTCCGGAAATAGTAAGACGTGTGCCTGTTGTGAATTCGGTGCCTATATCAACAGAAGCAGGAACATCCTGTACACATAGAACTCTTGTAAAAAAATATATGATCGTGCGCAAGCATCCTGGTTTATGGTATAAAAAACACAGGCTTTGTGAGAAAAGAAGCATTAGATAAATTTCAATTACCAAAAGTTCAACAAGAGACCGCGCAGGCCCTAAAGTGAGACTATCTTCCGAATCTCGGAGATCTGGGTCTGGGTAAACAGTGAGGTGCGATTGTCGCATACGGACATCCTCCAAGCAACCGCTAATTTCCAGACCAACAATCTCTTCGAGCGGCATTCTATACGTGAATGCACAGAAATGGTCTCCATTTATGGCTATCTGTGTCGAAACATAGCAATTTCACGAGTGAATAAATATTGCTTAAAGCGATAATGTAAATAGTTATAATATATTATCATATATGTTTCACGGGACATTTCCATGCCGGTCTGTACAATTACGGGGGAAGAATTTAATTCTACAAGGATCTAGTATTTTTACCTGAAATGCATCGATTGTACAAAAGAGCGTAACGTGTATATAAGAGTTACGGTGGAACAAACAGCTACTTTCGCCGGTCGGTGAGCACGTTTCTTCCGCTTCCCAGGAACCTTTATATTTTGTATTTCTCACCACATAGCCGCGAACGAGCCGCGCGTCAAAATGTAGAGCAATGTTCCCCGAAGATTTGCATACCAAGTTAATGGAAAATCTAGTTCATAGAGACGTTTATTTTCACATTTTACTATTATCAGTATTACGATATATTACATAATAGACTAGATTATTTATAGATTAATACTCGAACAGGCTTCAGTTACCTCATACCATCTGCCGGAATGTACCCTGTTACTATAATTGTTGCTGTTGGTTTTAGTGGCTTTAAAGGAATTACTTTCGATGTCCGCTGGAACAAAAGTGGGCGAGGAGCCGCCGGCACATTACAACAACAAAATTGCCACCAAGAAGGAGTAGGAGTAGACAACGATTGTTTAACTGACTTTATACACTACAACAAAAAATTCTTAGACATATATAATTGTCATTGATCTTAATATAACTTACAAATATTCTTGATGAATTCGATAAATCTATTCCAAATTGTGCTAGCAATATCAAATGAAGCTTTGGCATGAATATTATGAAGGATGCTTATGGTAAGCAAAAACTATATGAGTCTATTTTTAGATAAACAATCGTAAAATCGTAGAAGTATATATATATATATATATATATAATGTGTTCATATAAGCAACAAATAAAACCATTCACCAGTTATCGAAATTTAACAATGTTTCATTCGAGATACAATTGTTTTCGGGTAAAGGTTTGGATAAAGGTAGAAAGGGCAAAGCTTGTAAACAATTTACGATTGCGACACAATTAGTGAATCTTTTATTTCAGTCTACAGTCGGGAGATAATGCATGAATACATATAAATTCATTACAATCATCATAATATATGTGGTATATATTTATTTTATATTATTTATTATTTAGTAAACATTTATTTTTGGTTGCAATATAAAATTCATAATTGAATTATGTTTAAGCACACAATTATAAAGTAGAATTGGTATAGAAAGAGTAAAAAATGAAAATTAAACATTTAGGGACAAAGGAATATGCTTTGCAAATGACAATGAATATTACACACTTAAAGCAAGCGGCCTGTCATAATAAAAAGAGATCTGATCTAGTCGATCTAGCCATCCTATGAACGACTCTATCGAATTGAAACAACTATTAAAGTGTCACTGATATTTGTAACACATTCAGAAAATTTACAGTGACAGAGAAAACACGGAACAGAGGATGTTTCGGTTCCTAATTGAGTGGAGTGACAAGTTATGTTTATACGCAGATGTGACGAATCCCAAGGTTCGCTCTGTATCGATAAGGTTAGGTGATAAAGAACGAAAATTTCTACAACCAGATCTATAGGTCGCTTTGGCTGGGAGCTGAATGCAAGCGCCAATAGTAAGCTAATACTCACCACGGGCACCGCTTCCTCATCGAAAAAGCCAAATTCCTTCAATGCATCTTCACGGGTTCTCGTGAAGATCTCGCTGCCAGTGTTCGACATCTCGCAGAATTCGCGAACACTGGAGGGTTACAGCTTCGCCTATTATTACAGTCGCATAAGCGGATAACAGAAAATAAAAGTCTACCGATGTATGTGTAATCATACTGGTGTTTCTCAATCAGAAACCTGTCTTGAATGCGAACTGGCTGTACCGGTGATTCGACCGTAATTACAGCTCTTTGTCCGTAATAACACTAACGCTTAAAACTGCTGTACCAAACTGCTGCGCTACAGCGCTACGCATATATACGCAAAACATATGTATAATCTCACGTAATCTTCACTTTGGTAGTAAACACGGACTTTTGTCAAGGATATATATGTAAAACTTTCCAGAATAAATATCTCCTAAATTAGTTCGATTTTCTGCTGATGTTTTGAAACACTGCATGATGATAAAAGAGAAATTTAGCACTGGCCCAATATTAATCAACATATTGGCGAATATTTGGACTTAATACGTATGTGTAGGTGCTAATTTGAATGGTGTGATAACTATTATTAGGAATCTTTAATAAAAAAAAACAATTCCATGTTTGATGTTTCGACGAAATATCACCTTTTAATAATTTCGAAGATTTACAACGAAATAAATGCTTTTGTTAAATTAGCGCAGAAAAGTGGTAGTAATATTTTAATATACAACGATAAACTATCATCGACATGGCATTAAACTAATTGTCACTGTTTGTGACTGTGAGCAATCATGACATGCGTGTCCGTGTGCATGCGATGGCCGCCTGCAAGCGTGTGGGTGCGTGGAAGCCGTTAAGGTAGATTTCATTAGTGTCGGGGGCCGAGGGAGAATGGAAATACCGCAAAATGATCAATTGCTCGATAGTATGGGAGATGTCTGTGATAACCAATGCCGAATTTGTTTAAAAGACTGCACGGAGGCTCGCGAGCTTTTCAAAAATGGGGATGTGATACTGAGAAAGCTGATGGCCATCGCTCCTGTGCAGGTTAAGCTCACCATTGTTTATCTACGATATCTCAACAAATCTTTCGCTCCCCTTCGTTTTTACTTATCATTCCTTAACAGATCTTCATTATAAATAAGCTGTAGTACAAAATTTACAAGTCTATCTATCTTTGCGACTAAATCTTACAAGATTTTGATCGACGATACTTGCTATACACTCTTGCAACCTTTTTGTTTACCATTGGTGCATCTTGTAGATGGCCCTATGAACAGGACAAAATTAATAATACAGTTTCTAACTTTATTAATTGTAAAGTTTGTTCTTGATCTCCTAGTATTCTCAATAATAGCAAAACCATATTTTGAGATTTCCATTTAATAGTTACTCAAAACTAAAGTAGAAAGTGGAACGCATAGATTTGTTATAACATTCAGTGAGTTATGTTAGCACAAATTATTATATACTTAGGTTGAAGAAGGAGATGGCTTACCAGGAATCATCTGTACAACATGCAGTGAGCTATTGGATATATGCTATGACTTCCAATGCCAAATACAAAGCGCAGACCAGAAGCTTAGACAAATGCTTAAGCTAATATCACCTAAGGAGAGTGGCATTAATAGTACAAGTATTGTCAAAGAGATAATTACTGATGTAATATCCACTGTCATATCCTCTGAAAGAGCCAATGATGCAGTCTCTCCTTTTATACCTGACAATACTGAATTCTGTTCGGAACCCCACATAGACAGTGTTATGTGTTATAATAAAGACACTGACATATTAGGGAAGCATGTGGGAAAGTTGGATGACAACAGTATACACAACATTAGTGATAATCAAACAGACGGCGTACAAAGCTGCTGGCCTTACCAAACAGTTGAGAGCAATGTGATAGAGAAGGAAGAATCATGTGTGAATAATGAACAAACTAATAGAACGAATGCCTCTTGTATAGTAAAATCAGAGATTGGAGATTTAGACGAACTTGCTATTAGCGGGTCACAATGGCGGAATCAGACAAGGCTTGGCAGCCTGCAAGAACAACCTAACAAGACTATCGATGATGAAGAGAAGCCATTAATATGGAGAACATCTTCTCAAAGATGTATGTATTGTACGAAATCCTTCCATTCGAAGCTCGCGTTGCAGAGACACGTAAGGGTGCACAAACACAAATCTATGTTGCGGTATGTCTGTCACATGTGCGACAAGCAGTATTCCAGTGTAGCAAATCTAAAAGCTCATGTTTCTCATGCTCACGAATCTCAAAAGAAGAAGACACTCAAGCAAACTTTGAAAGAGAGAAAAGCAAATAAAAAGTTACAGAGGAATTTTGATGCTGTGCCAACTACGGAGAAGAAAAATTTCAAGTTCAAATGCAAAGTATGCTCAAAGCAGTTCACATATCACAAATCGTTCGTAACACATGCCAAATCGCACGCAGAATATAGGGAAAATGCAGAGGAAAGTGAGAAGATCGAAGAGAAGGAGGAAGAAAAGAATGAGATGGAGGAGCAGCAGCATGAACCCGAGGAAGAAGAAGACGAAGCAGAGGAGGGCGAAGATGACGACGACAAAGAGCTTCCAATGGAAAGTCTGCAGTGTACACAATGCCGTAAACTTTTCGCGACCAAACGCAACCTACAGAGGCATATATCGACGCATAGCGGACTCAAGTATAATTGCACGACGTGTGGGAAAGGTTTCTCGAGAGTGGATAAATTGAAAGATCACGAACAATCTAAACACAACACCGAATTGTTTGACAATTCAGATTCGGACGATAAACAAGACGACGACAGTATGAAAGGAAGCGGCAATGGTTCCGAAACTCGAAAGAAGGTATATTTTTAATCTTTAAACGATTTAAATTATTACTATTCTGATTCCTTTAATAAATAAACAATTCCTTGTTAATGCTAGAGTAACTACAACATGAGCGATTATTCATAAATTGCATTTGTTTCAGGAAAAATATAGTAGGCCGCATAAATGCGCAATATGTCCGAAATCATTTGCGCAAGCACAATCCCTGGCAAATCATATGGAGCGTCACAAGCGAGTGAAAGAAACGCAAAAGAGATTTTTGTGCGAAGTCTGCAGTAAGTGCTTTGCCCAAAGTGGTTCCCTAGTAGCCCATATGCGCACACATACAGGTGTGAAACCATATGTCTGCAACGTTTGCAGTAGAGCTTTTACAAAAAGCACCTACTTGCAATTACATATGCGTACACACAGTGGTGAGAAACCATACATTTGTCAGTACTGTAGCAGGGCGTTTGCGAGGGCTAACACCTTGGCGAGGCATATAACAATGCATACAGGCGAGGCCAAGTATCATTGTCAGATCTGTACGAAATCGTTTAGGAGGCTCACTTCTTTGAACGAGCACACGTACACGCACACCGGGCAGCGACCGTACGCATGCAAGATTTGTACTAAGCGTTACAATAATGCTGGTTCATTGTACGCACACAGAAAGAAGTGCAAAGCGCAGCAAATGGTTGGCACGGGCTTTTCAGTTTCCGTGGATAATGCATCTCACCAAACTGATGTAAATGTACCTCAGGTACTCATATACTCGCAAAGAAAGTTAATGGAGGACGCTGTTGTGACTCAAGTAACGCCAGCACCTCAGTACATGCTTGCGAATACGCAAAACCAGAAGAACCTTAGTGCCAATGTGATTCAACCCTTTACAGTGGAGGACCCCAATGTTTACTCGATCAATTCGAAACAGTTCAAAAATCCTTACTACACGATCTACCCCAACATGTAGGACAGGTCTATTGGGTACTGGAACCTAATTAAACGAAAGCCTTTTTTAGTACTTCCCATTCTATTTTCTGATCCATCTCTTTCCCTTTCACTCTAATTCTACAGGGTACCTGAAGTTGCCGTAACATTTATTGTGGAACACTGGCAATTTGCTGTGTTCCGATAATTGTTTTTTAATAGTGGTTGATTGATATAATCACCAATAAACAGATAGAAGATTGTACATATAGAATCAGTAGTAACGAGAGTGCAATGTACTTATTCTCATGCAATTGCTCATACTTCGGATTAGCGGAAAGGAGAAGTTGATTAGTCGATATACTATGGATTAATTTGCTTTGAATAATACATGAATCTTTCATGGTGAAAGGGGGAACCTCTGAGTTTGTGAGTTTTGGCGCTTTCTTTTGAATTAGCATACGTATTAAAATCTCTAAATCGACACTAGCGACATCTGCTACTGTGGCACATACTATATATCGAGGTGAAAGTTTTATAGCAGACGAAAGCTGCTACACTTCGGGATAAGTATCCTCGGTAGTCGTGCGCTGTACTATATATACTACTACTTAACGCGAGACTCTACCGAGTCTCCTGATGTATGGCATAATACTGTTGAAGCAGGACGTGTGCGTTTGCTGCAGTAACCTTAAAGAGTAGTCGCGGTCGACCGCTGCGGACGAACGCGAGCTATAGCATTCTTTTGATTTGGTCTGGTTTGGGCAGCAAGTGATTCGTGCGTACAAGCTGCCCGCAGCTTATAGTCTCCCGCCGGTAGACTTTCTTTAAACGACGGTACGTTATTGCCTGATATCCTTGCTTCAGCATCAACCCGCGCTTTCATGTAAGACAGCATCATGGCGCCAAAATTCAGTGATCAAGAGGATAAAACATTAATCATGTGTGTGAACAAGTACCCATATTTGTATCATACGAAGAGTCGAAATCTGAATTCGGAGATGAAGGAAGCTGCGTGGACCGCAATCGCTGCCACAGTAAGAAGGGATGGTAGATATTATTTGAAATAAAATTTTCTAATTTTCTCCAACTTGTATCTTTTATAGTTTCGATATTCCCTTGTCTCGTTCGTACGTGAAAACACTTCTTTTGAATCCTATTCCAGATTTATATATAGTTATTATTAGAAATTCTTAAAAATCGTGTTTTGAAGTAAAGTCGATTGTTAATATATAACGTTAGTAACAATAATTAGTTGTGGAACTGGACTTTTTGGCATCTTTGGATGAATTTTTTTTTCCGATGAAGATCCTTTATGCACATTACGTCCGAACTTACTTTTCTGCATTTTCCAATAAAAATAGGAGTGCCGCATAACTTTGATAAGAAAATTAACTAAATATTCCCGACTTTGTTCATATTGGGTCAGCTTCTGCTTGCAAGAAGAGGTGGCGCGATATAAAGGACCACTATTACAAAGTACGAAGGAGGCAAACCTTGCTCAAGACGGATCGCCGGCGGAAGTGCAAATGGCCATTGTATGGGGCCTTGTCCTTCCTCAGTAAGGTTTACGAAGAGATGCACACTGTCAAGATAGCGCAGGTCAAAACCCAAGTTGAAGAAAACAACACCAGAGGAAATAGCAAACGGAAATATGCCAAACATCTACATGGACATCCGATTTCAGGAACCGGTAGCGAGGTATTAGTGGACAGCGAAAAAGATTCGGATAGCGAGAAGATGAGTGACATTACTCAGGAAACCGTTAAAACTGAGATGGACACGTCGAAACAGAATGACGCGTGGGAAATGCAGGCATTGGGACAGCGTGTTCACGAAACGGAAACGCAATATTATTCTTCAGACGCGGCAAATATCACGCTGGTTTCTTCTAAGTATTCTTCCGAGGATGCAGAAGCATCAGTGAAGGAGAAATTCCAGATGGAAACTGTAGATGATGTAGATTTATTTATGAAAAGTATTGCCATTATCATGAAGCAAATGCCACCCGAACGTATCGCGCAAGCGAAATTGGATATTCTGCTACTTGTGAGCAAATTACAGTTTCCATCGCAGTTTCAGAGCGAATAACTTTTGATAAACTTTGGAAGAACTTTTTAAACAGCTAGACATTAGAAACCGTTTAGATAAGTGGTGTACAGAAAGCCCCGGAATTTTTCACTTCGAATTCTATATTGATCGCTATCCTTTGCTTTTACAGGAAATCTTATATTTATAATCTGCTTAAAAGCAGATTTAGCAATAGATGTTTCTTAATATTAATCCAATAGGGCACTATGTTAAATTAACTATTTCACAGCGCTTCACCGTTTACGAACATCATTACGGTGAACTGCATTGTTTAAGCATTCACACCCCTGCGCAATTTAGTGTAATTAGAGTACTTAACGTATGTGCATGTTTACTAATATTAAAGAAAGCCTTGCAGTAACGAGACTTGCAACAATACATTCAATTATGTACAGTTGATTGCTATAGCTACTAACAAATTCTAGCTACTGTTAAGTGGTTCTCAGGCGGTTTTGTCCATTTCTGTCTAACAACCAGGGTGGGGAGTGGCCAGAATTGCTTGATCATATTTTAGTGAATGTTTATGTGAAAAGTAATGTGTTAAAAAGTCAGATTATTTACAAAGTTCTTGTCTTGTTCTCTTGGCAAGTAGTCGACAATTTATAAGAAACAAACTTCCATCTCCTCCTCGGTAGTATAGTGGTCAGTATCCCCGCCTGTCACGCGGGAGACCGGGGTTCGATTCCCCGCCGGGGAGAACTAACTTTTGATCTTTTGACTAAATATACCGCGCACAATTCTTAGGAAATTGTTGATTTTTATAATTATTTTATTTTACTATGTAAGTAAGAGTAATTCATCCTTCAATTTCCACTGTCGGACTAACTTTTTGTAACAAATATGTTATGACCCTTATAGTAGTCTGGTAATTGCGCGGTACAAACATGGAAACAAACCAATTCCTGGTAGAGAAAGGCTGGCAGTAACTCTAAGGCAAGTTGTTGGAAATATATATTTATATAAAATACATATGTACATACAATAAATGTTAAAGGTTATCAGGAAAACCTTTTGATATTTAGCGATGCTCCGATTGTTGGAAAACAATACGATGTATTTGGTGATAGCGAAGGCAACATCGAAGGGAAGTAACGATTGATCATTAGTGAGTCGGAAAAATCCTGAAACTAGTTGCTATTGCGAACACCGCTGAAACCGTCGGATTGTGGACATTAATTCAAGTTTACAGTCCATTCTATGATCAGCTGGAACCTTTTTTATTTCGGGGACTAACGAAAGAAAAAAATGTCTGTCCTCGTCTTCTTTTTCGTTACTTTCTTCCAGCGATATCCTAAGATTATCGAGCAACTTATCTTTCATCAAATTGGTTTTTCTTTTCCTTGGTGTTTCGTATACTAAGTCGGCTTCTTCTTCACTACTTCCAGTCATGTATGTTGTGTCTCTTAGATCGACGAAAGCGATTTCGTTTTCCATTTCCACATTCAATGCCGCTCTACCCGAAACAATAGCGGTTAATTTTATAAATAATTTACAAATGATGGAGATTTATCCCTTGCTACCTTTTATTTGTCGCAACTGGTTTCAGGAAATTTAATCGGTCGAAGTACACGTACGATTTCCTTTGAGAACCCGATGGCGTACTTTTCAGTCTCCGAAGTTCTCTGGAAAATGAACTTCGGATTCCCTTCCATTTCCTTTTTAAGGCTTGCTCTAAAAAGTATATTGGAACGTTTAGTAGAAGATTTCCCATTAACTAATCAAGTAAGCATTGTACACTAGTACATACAAATACGACTTTAAAATCATTCGTAATTTGAGTACAGTCATTGAAAAACATGAAACTAATTGATCACGGCATCTGCTTTTGGTGTCCGCAAGTTACGCGTATTTTTGTTGTCGTCGTCGACTCGATTGTGTCGCGACAAGTGTATGAATGAGTCCACGTTCTTATGCATTTTAGTGTATCAGTGAGCTCAGAGGTCGTCAGCGACTGGTCGACAGTGCAGAGTCCAGAGCAAAGCCTAATGTATGTTACTACACAACTGCGGTAAGTTTCAGAATGACTTTTAATCCGAAGATACTTATGAGGAAAACCGCACTATATGCGATGGAAATTTCTGCAAACGGTGATTGTACTATTTTTACAAATCATTTCGTTTAATTACATAGTTCCAATGTGAAGAAGAACACGAGTCCGCGAGAAAATGCTCTAGTTTTCTGAATAAGAATTCGATATTCTTACCGATCTCGTGCTTTTTTGTTGTGGATAATTGATCATAATTTTTTATCACAATGCCGCACACCTCGCACCAAGCTTGTTGCTTCTGAAATTTGTTGGTGTACTCGGTGATGCGAGTATCCCACAAGCAAGGTCTTTTTTCAACCTCAGTAATTAGTAGTTCTACTTCGATGAATTGTTCGTGCTGCCCTGTCGCTGTCGTCATATCGCGTGTGGCAGGCAGCCCAATGCTCTTCGTATAACAAACTAGCCACTGCTGCTCCCAGTGGAAAGCAGTTGCTGTCAGCCGTAAGTAGAACTGGAAACCACTGGAAGACAGTAGCGCTGCTGCGAGCCACACGGGCGATAGCTCGAACCTTTAGAATTATCCTCTTGTGCTGTCTGTGGCGTGCAGTGGAGGGGTGTGGCGACGAGTGGAACGCAGTTGACCGTCAGTATAGCAAGTAGTTGGCTGACTTAGATAATCCAACTAGTATGAGCAAAGCTTTACGCGTCTGCGTAACAAAATCACTCCCATATAGTTCGATTATCGTTTTGCGTATATAAATATATATAATACTGCGTATTAATTACTCAACAAATGAACACACCATCATTTCGATCAGTCTAATACTGTAGCTTTGTCTACCATATCATACTATGATTTTCTCAGAAAATATATTACACTTCTTTACCAATCCTAAACAAGGATGCGGGCAGACTTACCAACACTGAGAAAGTGCAACCGTCGGGATGATGATTTCCTAAAACTCGCATACAGTTATCATTTGAGTAGAAGAGGCGCTATAAGTCATGCTATGCCTAGTTTTTCTTAGAAAGAACGCCAGTTATATTTCATTTTATTTGTCAAGTTTCATCTTCCACGTTCTAAAGCTTTGTTACAAGTGATTTAATCAACAATATAAAGAAGTATACAAATGTGTTCATGTTACATACGATATGTAATGCACATATCTGTCACAAATCGTTACACATGTGTATCGATCAGTAGCAAATAGAGAAATTTCTCGCATGCGATTTGAGTTGAGATTTTATGTAAACTGATATCTGTATTATTAATTTTACAGTTCAACTAACATAATTCAATATGAATAACTGTATCATTTGCAATACACTTGATTAGTTACGATACTGCCACTAACTCTATGTGACTTAATAAAGTCAGTTAGAATTAGAATAGAAATATAGAATATTGTCGATGAAATAAATGAAAAACAGTTTGGATGAACGCGATAAATCATTCTGTCAAATACTACCTAGGAAAATACTCGACATAACAAAAGCATTTATTCTTTCGTAGTTAGAGATATCGTAGAGTTTACGAGGCGGCTGGATTACTGGGAGGTTTGTGGCTTTGACCTAGTGATTCTGTGGTGGCCATAAATTATCCATGCAACGGGGTAGCTGGAAAGGCCGTCCTTACTTACGTACTTCTCCTGCAATCGAAACATTTGCGCCTTTTCTATGCCGAGTCTAAGTTTATGTTGAATTTACTTACTAGTTTTTAACAATAGAAATTGTAAATATTCACGGAAATAAGGAGACGTCTCGGTTTTACTTTATAATTACTCTTATTCGATCTCTTTTTTCTGACCAACGCTATAATAAAATTAATGTTAACACAAATTTTTTTAAAACGAATATTCTATGATTGCCTAGTATAATTGTTACCGTCGATTTCAAAAGATATACAACTATAAAACCATTAAAGAAATCAGAATTAAATTCCACTGTTGCCAGGGGCTTCCGCTCCACAGGAGGAAGCCACGTTTGGTGGCGTCATCTGATTAGTCCTGTGTGGGCATACCCGCTTAACTACAAATGATCGTAATACATACAAACAAGCGCAAACGAGCGATTGAGCGGTATAGAATAGTCAGAATTGTCATTAAGCTCGGAGAGTGGTCCCCCTTTGGGCTTGCCGGGGATCAGCCGGTTAGCCCACCACTAGTGTGCCCTGTTACTAACATACACACACACACATACACACATGCCTGACACAAGTACACATAGATAGAGATAATGGGAAACGGTGGTGCGTTTCGATTCCCTTGATTCTTAGTCGGACCCCAACAGATCTACTATCGTCCACGGCCAGATCCCATGGGTTCTCACTCATCTGCCGACAAAAGAGCATCTGCGCGATCCGATCTGTGATCCTAGTGCAACCTGTTCGCAACTAGTCGATCCCCTGATCGGCCTCTCGCTCTCCCATGAATTCATTATCAGTCTAGTATAAACATATTGCCACTAGGAGCTCGATGCATGGGGTACGAACGAAGGCTTTGCTTGTAAGGTGCATCTACAAGCTGAATCGTGTTTCTATGTATTATGGCTCGCATCCCCCTTAGATGGTAGACTATCTTCTCTGAACCACTAGTCTTTCATGCGTCAATCAGATTATGGAAAATTGCGATTTAGTCAGTTTGAGTACTACAGACACACCCGTTCTGATTTATTGGCCGTACTATGCGTCCGCCGGGATGATGATACATATACTTATCAAGCTTAGAGGGGTTCGGTAGAATACGATACGACTAAGTTTCACTTTCTACTTCCCTAGTCAAAATATTATATGCTTAACTCGTGGGGAACAATGAATTCTATTCATTTGGAAAGAATAGATATTACAAATATGAAAAATTAAATAAGACAAACTAATAAAAGAAAATAAATAATAGGTGATTATTCCTTTAGATGACAAATTAATAAACTGTGCCATCTTTTTGAGAATCTATATGTAGGAAATATCTGAGGAAGATGTAGGTTTATCGAACAGCGGTAAAGGGGAGTGTGTCAGGGAAAAAATCTTTGTCAGACGGTGTTCCCGTAGGTACTTATGGGTAGGTGGGGTAGACATATGCGGTCAGCGGCAGGCTCTGGCAGTGTATGCCGGCGTATGCCAGTGTATGCAGGACTGCGGTGGCAGGTGACGGCGTGTTGTGAGCTGCATAATGAATAATGCCAAAGCCGAACCACAAGCCGTTCCTGTCCTTCCACTTGGCTGACTGAATGTCAGCCAGTCTAGGAAAAACCGCTGATTGGCTCTACATGCTCCTGGCTCTCCTGCCTGTCACATTCTCTCTCCTCTCTTCTCTCTCCACCTATCCTATGTTACCTATTTGCTTCCTGTGCATTTGATCCAATCCAACCTACACGCTTGGATTGACGTTCTCCTTTTGCACGCAGCACGGCTTGCCGAATTCGAGATTGACGTCGGATCACCTAGAGTCTAACTCCTTCGAAGAAATCGTCGTAATAGTTCGTCACTTTTGTTAGTCTGCCTTGGTGAGTTAGATATTTTAAAGGCAATGGAGTCCTCGGTTTAATTTATTTTTTCGTTTATCAAATTAAGGTTTTTTTAATTCAATTAATTTAATTAATGTTGGAAATATTTTTTCGGGGAGAGAATGTGGTGATATGTCTTTACGGATCTCAAGATTTCTGAGCACTAGCTTATGTCGAACAGCATCTCCAAAGTGTTACGGTCGATGTGACACTGTTACTGGCACAGTATAAATTATAATTAGTCGAGCCCGTAATACCCTTTGAATTAATAATCAACGAGCAGCGGCAACTAGCCGTACGCCCGGCTCCATTTCAGTCAAGGTCTCTGGGCTCATTTCTTCTCACACCTCCGTGCTCTCCCCTGTCACTGAAACACTAGTTTTTGCACTTTATCGATACTACGGTATATTGTTTCGCACAGGAGTAGCATAAGTATCATACATACAACGATGTGCAATAATAATAATACACACCCGGCTATCCAAAGAATGATAAATATGATTGTCAATTTGACAAGGTTTTCTTAACTGTTTTTTAAATTGTCTTTTCTCAAAATTTATCCTTTTTGAGCTGCGATGGATTCCTAAAGAGCATAATGGAGCATAATTACCATCGTACGGATACTTGCAATATTGAATTGGAATAGTATGATCCGCAAGCTCCTTTCCATCTGCGGCTATAGTGGAAGGACAGCCATTGAAATTGGTGATCGGCGCCCCTAGGATAATCGGAGTGTGGAGATGGAGAGCTTGAGCGAATCGAAAACTACTTTAAAGTAATTAGAGGATTGTCAACCCATCCCGTGCCATTGCCTATTCCCATTAGGGATATCCTTCGAGTACGGGCTCGAGTGGGATCAGCCGAGGAAAATCCCAGCTCTCGAACCCTCTCGCATCAGGAATTAGTCCAAAAACGACAGCTGGATATAACGTCGTGCCCTGTAATTCAAACGAACTTTCAACTAATTTTCACGCAAGAAGTCTTAAATTATTCCAAAGGTAACTTCGTCAATGCCAGACCTACCAATTGGGTCAAAATGACTTCTTTAATATTTTGTCATACTTATTACGTACTTTGAAAATTTTATAATTTATTTATTCTATAAAACGATACCTTCTAATATTTATCGTACGTCTTCACTACTCTACGAGTATTCGATGGTATACTTAGAGATGAGTTGAAAGGGGATGAAATAAGATTAGATATTTTTCATCCTCCCTCGGTACGTATTGTCTTGCGGTGGCGATAAAGGGAGCAGCAAGGAAGAAAGATAAGGGTTTTTCGGACAGTTCTCTTCTTCGGAATTCACATAGCGATGGCAGGTGTAGGGGGGCGGTCGGATAGGCGGCCTCAGTTTCGTAGAACGCTCCTTGCACGCAAATTGGGTTCAACGTGAATAGTTAATGGGAAACTGTGGTCGAGCAGGAGTCAAGGTGCAGTGATGGGAGACAGAGAGGAAAAGGTCGTTTGGCGTCGCCCGAGGTGCCAACTTAGTTAGACCGTCTAACCCGCTCTAACCAGCCGACTTCACATGCAGCATCACCTATGTAGCTTTCATATATCACATATCATCAGGCTTTCTCCTCATTCGCACTATATTTTCACTGACCTCGTGTTTTATTGCAAGTATCATAAAGGGTTTAAGATTTCTTTTAAGAATTGAATACTAGCAAGGCGTTTTAATTCTGATAAGCAATGTTAGTCGAAAGAAATAAGATGTTTAGTTATGTAAAATAATATTGATGACTTTATTGTGTTTGAAGAAAGAACGAAAAGTTCATAGTGAAATATTGAAAGTATTATTTGGTAGCTTATCAGTTCGTACTGTTCGATGCGAGCATCTCTTGGCTAACGGAATAAAGAGAATCGGAATTATAAGAATAATGGATGCACATAGGCATAAAGTATCAAAGTGAAGAAGATCTTCTCTTTTTGACTTGATCGAGGAATCCCTTTATCGAATGCGATACTGGTAAAAGGACTTGCGAATTAAAGAAGGAGCAGCTTCCTTCTTTTCCTTTCTCGGAAGCTCTGTGATCCCTGCTCCGAGTCTCACGGACGAAATATCAGCCACTTTTTAATACAAAAATATCCCAGGCTTTCTATTCCGTTTATGTTATTTCTCTCTGCCTTCTCCTATGAAATATATTAATCACCCTCGAATATTCCTATCCCTAACAAGTATTACGTTGATTCATATAATTAATCAATCACTAACCACAAACATTATCAACAATCCACAAAACACATCATGTCTTTCATCCTTCTCCTTCTCCAATTCTTAATAAATCCTGATAGTGATTACGGACAATGACAATAGTAGAAACATGTGAATTAAAAACGAAGATGAGCTTGATGGTCAGAGAAAAATGGAGGTGATCATCTAATACAGGATTCCGTAGTAGAGTCCTCGGTGCGTCCTTCGGCCCTTGGTGTCTGGTGGTCATTGCAGTGGCATTAGTTAGGACTAACAACGCTGGCGGACAATCAAAAGCTGATGGGCCATGATTCGCTATGATAATGAAGCATGAATAGAGCATGAGGCGAGTGAGCTGGGGAGCGAAACGCGTTGTAACTCTCTCCGCTCTCCTCTCGCACGAAGCAAGCAGGCAGGCAACCAGGCAAGCAAGCAAGCAAGCAAGCAAGCAAGCGAGTGAGCCTCCAACTCCATGCGTTGGCGTATGTTCGGGGTTAAAGGGAACTGGGCTGCTACTATCAAGGGATGACTATAGCAGGGTCACGTCCTGCTGGGGCTACACAAACCAGCAGGGCCCGAACGGTACCTCCCGTCGTAATGCCTCTGTTGACGCTTGGATTATACTCCTTTTCCACGCAGTAAGCGTATCACACAGCTTCGGGCTAACAATTTCGAGAGTTGGCAAACACGCTAACTTGATAGTCGTATCATCAACACTATATACAGGAAAGAGTAATGCTCTTGTGTTAATACATTGTTGACGGTTCATGTTAATCGATGTATCTTGGTCGAGTATAGAAATATGCAATGTTTATTACTGAATATAAAGTTAAGTTAATATTTAGTATGTTAATGTTGCAGTGTTGTTTTTTGCGGGGATCTAAATTCGGGTAGAATTAGGAATTGTAGCAGTCCTAACAGATCGCATTGCGAAAGCAGTGAAACAGCGCGACCACCTCTCAATGAGCATTACTAATATCAACTGTACCGTGGCTGCAATTGCGAATGACGCGGGAAGCCGATCAGCGTGTGCTCATCATTATTCAATTCCATCTCAAAGTCGATCGTGGAATCTCGATTTTGAAAAGCCGCTCGAACGCGCGTTCGATTAGCTGGGTCAATTGAAATTCACGAAATAATTTAGGTTTTGGGCATTGCAGCTGCCTCGGCAAACTGAATCGGCAACGACGGGAACCATATCGCCCGGAGGATCATCAGGAATTGCTCATAACCTGACTCCATTGTGCTCGTTGCCTACTGTGCGCTCAATTTCCTTCCGGTAGCTCATGACTTCAATCTAGCTATTACCAGCAGCTCTTTTTCTCTTAAATATCTTTCCAATTTTACAGAATGCTTTTCATTTCACCGCGATATTTGATTTCCACCCCATTGATTTTATTATGTTCTGATATTTCAATAGAATCGAATTTATCGAATGGTTTTCTCCATTTGTACATTCCATTTATGAGTAGATTCAAGGGTTTTAAAGCAGTGAAAAGAGTTTAGACAGACTATACTGTACAGGGCACTTGAAAAAACCTTTTATGTCACAGTGCTTTTCGACAGCTCACAAGGAACACATATGGAAACATCCTGTTCAGGATGTAATCTTGGATGGAAGAAGGAGTAGAGGAGAATCGCTTAAAGTTCAAAGCCAAAGGAATGAGGGAGGACACCCCTTGGTAGGAAAAAATGTACGGGGTGGGGGCGGCGATATGGGGTAGCGAGAATATTTAATGCAGCACGATACCTCTTAATGGTTATTTATTCCCTTCTCTTGCGATTGGCTATTCCTACCGAATATCGAGTCCACAATAGAGTACTTTCCATTATTATTTATAATATTATATGGAGTCTCTCTAAGACAATTGGGATCAAGTGACAGAATCTTTCCTATAATTTAAAAAATATAGTACAAACATATGTTTCTCTATGATGCGATTTTTGAATACTGTAAAAATTCCACTTTTACACAATCGTCACCAAAATGGAGCCACTAACTCTAATAATATTTCTACCTATCCGAACACACCATTCAATTACAGTTGAAAACCTTTGACCTGGATTGCACAGTACATTTCACTGGAAATGAAAAGGCATTTGGACGCAACATTTTTTCTGACTGGGGGTAAAACAGTACGTCAGTATTGATTAAAATCAATTCGTACCAGAACGGAACGACACGATCGGACAACATTATTTGGTTTGATTCTATTCTGGTTATTTTGACACGGTTCGTAATTTAAAGCAAAGTGGATAGAAAAGAGTGGATAGCTATCAAACGATACTCGAGAGGAGACGTAAGAAAGAGTGGGTGGAAGACGAAGGAGACAATAATGGCGCTCATGGGAAGAAGAACAGTAGGTAAATCGCACAGAACGTACAGGGTGTCGTGTTTATATTACAATCATCAAGATTTTTCATCCAGTATTAATTTAACAAAACAAATCAATTTCATCTCACTTATTGCCCACTATTAATTACATTATTCTTTTCACAAACTATTATATTTAATACTTATAAAAATTATATTAAACAATACCAAGAATCGTTGATTCCAAGGTAAACGCATCACCCTGTACCAGTTGGACGTAAGCGGGGGAAGGTACAGGAGAACGAAACAGAGAGAAGAGGAAGAGAAGAGAGGAGAGGATGAGGAGAGAGGATGGCAGGGCGCATAATGGTTGGGGTGGCAGGGCTGATGGGGCTCGTGGGGCTGGTGCGGGCTGACGGGTGCAGAGATCGGTACAAAGCTTGCTAATGGACGTCCATTGCTCCCGTCAAAGATACGTCTACTTATCAGCTTAATGCGCACGCATGTAAAACAGCAGAAATAGCCTTGTGGAAAAAGACCATGAAACCTGCGGATATCCCCTCGCAAAACTGGCAACCATTCATTAATCCTTCCTAGGTCTGGGTGACGCTTACTTTCTATCGAACTTGAACAGGAATCGATGAAGAAATATTTTAAATTCTAACTAAAAGTTTTGTTCACGGTTTGCGAAAAGTAAAATTCTGTAATTACTGTAAAATTACTGTATAAGCATTACAAATTCTAAAAAATACCTCCACCAACATATCGAACTAGGTAGTCCAAGAGAAGGTAACGACTAACACAGAAAGAATACAGAAAGCAGTAGTCAAACCATCGAAACAGTGGCAGGTATCTCAAAAGTGGGCTCGAAAAAAAGTAAGAGGAGAAGAGTGGGACATACAAGTACGAGAAGAAGCAGACAGAAAGAAGATAGAAGAAAATGATAGAAAGGGGTGGTCGAGCAAGTAGAAGAAGGAGAGTAAGGGCTGGCGGACGAGCGGGCGAGGGTGCGAGAGGGTGCGAGAGGGTAGGAATCCCCGTGCAGGGATGCTGCGTGCTTCTCCATTTTGTCTTAACGTGGTGTATGCGGTTGCTAGGCAACAGTCCTTACGCTCCATTCATATATAATTCAGCAGCCAATGCGGGCCACGCGGAGCACCCTCGCTCACTCATTCGACTCCACTCGGCCTAGCCTGCGCGCCGCGCCGCTCTCTCTCCACATTCTCAAACGAAAGGCAAAACAGGTGCCGCACGCGCGCGCGGTTATACGGCGCACGCACCTTTGCGTGCACGCGTGTTCCTCCTGTCGTCCTACCTTCGGAGCCCTTGGCCCTTGGCCCTCGCATGCTCGCAACAGCCCTAAGCTCCGCACTCCAACCCTAGGCCACCTACCTCCGCCACCCACTCATCCCTCGCTCGACTCGCTTTCGCTTTCGCTTTCCTACACCAATCGACCTTAGACTACCTTTCTCTCTCTCTCTCTCCTTGTGTATGTCTTTGTATATGTGTGCCCAGAGAGGGCATACTCCGTCCTCCCCAATGTCAGTATTCACGCTGATCTCTGATTACCAGCCTGTACTTACCCCTTACGGCAAACACCGTATCTGTCCTCGGTGGGTGCAACTTTTTCTATCACTCGCAACACCAGATTTAGGTAATCTCGACGGTCCATGGTTTATACATCGTGTAGGGATTACTTCTTTTAGTACGTTGTTGAGGGTGTACTTGGCAAACGGATTACGCCGTGGTTATTGTTTGATCACGGTTAGCATTCTTTATATTACAAAGGATACAATAGTGGTTATTATAGGAGAATTGAATACGATAGTTTTTGTGAGATGAGCTTTGTTTTATTTTTGATACTTTGACTGGTATGATTGAATTCAGGGATAACTTTCCTTATAAGATTAGGTATAGTCGAGTATCGAAGACTTCGATCTACAGGCTGACGTATGTCATCTCTCTTCCCAAGAGTATGGTCTCTCATCTCCTTTTCTTGACAATCCACTTGAACTGGTCCTCTCGGAACCTTTTTTCACTGGCAGCATCCCATGCCAGATCACCGCTTCTTCTGACACATGTGAGCGAGGAGCTGGTACAGCGCGCACTCCCAAAAGCCGATCATCTCAAATTACAAAGGGTATCGGAAACGGATTTATCTCCGCGCCCTTTTTCACTCTATTATACGCTTAACGTCTACGATGAAAGCTTTGTCGGCGACGGACTCTTTCTCTCTCTTTTTTTTTCCATCGACTCTTCAGCCTTCAAGTTCGCCGAAGCACTTAGAACCGTAAGATTTGGGTGAGTGTCCTTTGATGTTTCAATATTCAACGTTGATATTGTTACTGGTAAAGCGAACTCAAGCATCTTGAAGAAACTAAAAGCATGTATTTGTACAATGTCAGATAAATATTAATACATTGAAATTATAACTATATGCGAATAAGAAACTTTTAATACAAAGGATCCCAAGAGTTTTGGTATCCCTTGGAGAATATCCATGACTCGATCGACATTCGAGTAAGAACCGGCTCACCCAGTAGCCGGATTAAAAGGGTAATAATCAAATATGGTACACTTAATTCCCAAGTATCCAAGCATAATTCCCAGGAAAATATATCTCTCCCCCAATCTGTAGACCCTTGCCGGCCTGTTAAATATAATCTGCCCGCGCGTTTGTTACTTCTTACTCTTCCATCTCCTCCCAGCAGTATTCGAGCCCGGGTTTCCCAGTCTTCCTTCGCAGTTTGCTCGCATAGGCTTTGCGGGAGGTAGAACAAGGGGTTAACCTTCTCCATTATTCAGTCGTTCATTATATATGAATAAATTTTCGAATAATGCCGAGATAAAGCTGCCAAGTTTTAGGTAGCTGCTCCGCTTGAATATTTAGGAGACACTGTCACGCAGTACCGTTATACTCTCCCGTCTTCTCCTTAACTTTCCGAGATTCCCAACTATAGCTCTGAACTTGCGGAACAACCGTTTCTATCCTGGCACGAGCCGAGCCGTCGGACACTGTCAATACCAACTATTCTTCGATCCCTTTTATAAATCCATTGAATTTTTATTTATTATAACTAATACTCTAAGTATTATTCTTTATAAGAATTATTCTGACATTGTAACTCTTAAATATAATTCATTATAAAGCAGACATTTTATAGTGGATTTGTTCATCTAATGGTTGAAGACAAAGTCTGCTCCCATGAGAGATCCTTTGCCATGAAGAAGGCAAGGCAAAGGACAAGTGGTTAGTCGATAGTTGTTACTCACGAGTAATTTAACGTGATAACGGGCCAGTAGCAGAGCCAATAGGAATGTACGCTGTGTGTTTGCCGACGGAAATCAAAGCCAGGCACTTAACAGTGTGGACGGATGACAGCCTCGACGAGACGTAGCTTGACGTGTGCGGAGGTGCAAAGGGGGAGGAATTCAGTGAGAAGGGAAGGGATGAGAGAGAAATCTCGATGCTCGAAGAAAACTAAGAGCAAAGAGCGAGTAGGATTAACCAAGGAGAAAGAAACAGGAAACGAGAAGCGACCGACAAGAGGAAACGTCAATGGCTTAGTGAATTGACTTCGAAACTGCACGCATGTCCCCAAAATTCAAGACTTCGTTAAACTTTCAACGCGACGTCCAACCTGACACTAATTTAATACTTTTCCGAACATTCGATCGTCTTCCAGCAGTCTGGCGACTAGAAATCTCTCTAAGAATACCCTAATTAGTACAAAGAATAGAAATATACTACAAGCAGGAATTTCCTGTCACTCTTAAATGAAAAAAATATGATTCTAGCAATCTATACGCGAAACCCAAAATTCCTCAGGATTCTCTGAATTGCCGAAAGTGTCATCAAACGAGCCCTCTTATTTCTACTTCCGCCGCAGTACATTCGAGCCGCATAAATTTCTGATCGACCGCTTGCGGATGCAAGGAGGCAAAGGGTTAAGGGACATATGACTCGCAAAAGAGAGAGAGAGGGCTGAGGCAGTAGTGTGAAATCGTTTCATATTTCGTATTAATAAAAGATCATGCGGCAGCCTTGAAGCTGAATGTCCGTCTGCGTTGGTGAAAGATAGCGACGGAGGAAGCGAGTGCTGCCAACGGAAGTGAGAGGGTAGAAACAGCGGTAACAGGCGGAAAGGGCGGGAAGAGGGCGGGGAAGAGGGTTGAGGGATGGTCAGGAGAGATGGACGGGAGTCACGAAGAGCAGCGCGATGCTGTTAGAGGAAAGGAAGAAAGAAAGCGGGGAGTAGAAACGGCCGGCCAGGTTTTGTTCGGCTGAAATAAAGGAGAAAGGGGTGGAAGAAAGAGGGTGGCTGTGGCTTATCAAACCAAAGGCAAGCCGGTGGAAGGGACCCGCTTCAGTACTCTCTCGGCGAATGTGCTTGCGAATTTTGATTGGTTCTAAGATGGCATCCTTCAAACCTTCTGCATGGAGTCCAATTAATCTGACTGGTTCTACTGTCTTAATTTCAATCTCTTTGTACATTTTAGTCTAGACTCATCTTATCGATATAGAGTTGTACAAGGTGAGTCACTTGCCTTTTAATCATCCCCTTCACACTCGAGTTCCAATTATTTCCATTATTGGTACAATTTGATATTATAAATAAATATCAGTGCGTGGAAAAGACTGGGTAAATACTCCTTTATATTAAAATTGCTCAACACCGTATAATTATACCATTTTCAACGGCCTATATTCATCATTGGCGATTCAAAGTGCAAGTGAATCACCCTGTACAAGATTTTGATTTTTAAATAACTGTAAAATAAGTCCTTGATTTATAACGTTACTTCGTGGATCTTCTTTGTTTGGATAAGCTTCACCAAGTGAAAAGGAAGAAATAAGGGAAAGAGTGTGGATTGACAGTCACTAGAGCATTGAAACGTCCAGTCGAGTAAGTCAAGAGGCAGGGATTGGGGAATCAGGGTCTAACGGGAGGTTCGCCTCGTACTCGGACGGGCAACATAGTTTCTCTTCTTTTAATGTCACGTCACTACCTAGAAAAGAGACGCGTTAATCTTTTAAGAGTATTGGCTGACCGGGCCTCGGCAATTCCCTCGGTAAACCGACGCCGCTACTGCTGCCGCCGCCGCCGCTTCAATTGACCATTTCTCTGCCAGTTTTCTATGCGGCATTGCGGTCGCTCCCCGGCTTCAGGCCGTCCGCTAGTTTATAGCGAGGTTCTCCTTGTCTGCGTCGGAAATAACATGATTTGAATCACGCGAAATCGAACCGGTCTATCATGAACACGCGATACTTCTTCTACTTGAGAGAGCCACTTATACTTGGATAAATGGATTGTTATATGTGCCTTGTAATACTGACGACCTTCCATCAAAATCGTTATAACTCTAGTATTGTCGAATTCCAATAATAATGCGATTTATACAAAGAATTTACAAGTTTCTATTAATCCTGTAACTTAAAAAAATCAATCAACCATCCATTCTCGAATTTACAATTCTTCCAAACACAATAACATATCTACTTCTTTTACTATTACACTTAAATATTGCACTCCGCTATCCTCTTCACGCGTCTCGAGAAAGACAAATTAAAATAAAAACAAAAAGCAACAAGACTATAAACCAAGTGTTAACAAGATGACAACATCATTGTTCCTCATATACGATTCGAAGCAGTGGAGAATAGCGTATGTAGGTTGTGCAGAGTAGAGTCTGCCTCATAAAGGGATACTAACGGGGGGATGGTTTGTGACAGAGGGGTGGTGTGGAGGGGATGAGGGCCAGTACTACGAGTTTTTGTATTATACGGAGATTATCAACCTGTTCAGTCCCATTTCGAGGGTGTCGAGCTGATGTAGGCAGTGTGATGGCATACAGAGCGCTAGTGGAGGGTACATGGGCCAAAAGGGAGAAAGAGAGAGAGAGAGAGAGAGAGGGAGAGCTAGAAAGTGGTGAGAGGTAGAGGAAGAGGGGAGGATGGCAGAAGTAGCCGAGAGGGTGGAAGTCTGCGAAGGGGGTTTGTCCCAAGTTGTGGGGTCTCGAATAGAGCATGCAAGCAGCCAGGCAGCCAGGCACGCACACGCTGCAGCCCCTTGGGACGAGGCCGCTCTTTATGCTCGATATAATACCGCTCTCAAAACATACACACTTCTCCTCTTCTCCTCTAACCTCCTCTGTTGCATGCCTGCTCACCCGCTCGCTTCGTTCTCGCTTTGCTACCGCTCTCCATCCTGCCAGACGTACCGCTACCTCCGCATCGACAGAGTTCCTTATAGTCTTGTAGATTGGGTAAGAACAATGTCCTTGACGCGTGCAATTGGACACGGGAAGCAACGAGGATCGCGTTGGTAGAGTAATTGATTTGGAAAAGCGTTAATGATAGTTGAGAAATTTGAGGGTTGGGAAGGGGAATATATAAAGTTAGTTTTTATTTTTGGAACTATGAAGGAAATGGGTTTTGAAATATAGCATCTTTTGGAATAATCAGAAGAATATAGAGCTCTAAATATTATAAAAGGTGCTATATATATGTTAGGCTTAATTCTAACTTGGCGGTTTAAGACGAAGGACTAGTAAAGTTTAAGAAGGACCGGGGATTAAACGCTCGGCAAATAAAAGTTTCCGCCAGGCCATCCAATATGGAGGAAATATCGGGCGGGTAAAAGACGTATGCATCCAGATTATGTTATGCCGAGGCATAAGTTCGAGGACGATCTTTTCTCCGGCGATACATTATAGAGTTCGAGGAGGGATGGTGCGACGGGAGAAGAAAACTCTCGTTGAGTCTCATTCTATTACAGCGAAGCTTGGCACTTTCCAGTTAAGTCGAAGACAAGACCCTCCGGCTCCTCCCATTTAGTAATCCCCGGCGCTGGCGACGTTAGGAGTTTACAAGGAATATTTAAGTCTCCGCTAAGCTAGGATTAAGTCCAGCTTTTAGACTCTTCGCCAATTAGTATTTCCCAGTACTACTGGCAAGCTTTTATTGACTTTCTCATTTCCTTTTTTTATGATCAGGTTAACATACAATAAGTGATATATATTTGTCACACCTTTGATTAAGTTCACTTTAACAAGGGTTCATAATTAATTATTAATTATTATTAGCCACTCGTTGGATTGAAGGGGTAGACTGCAAAAAGAAGTATTATCGGCTTTACTCTTATTTTCAGGAATATGCAATCCTAAAGATGATGAGATTAGGATTAACGCTCGACCGCAAAAAACTTCATTTAGTCGTAACGTCCTACGGATTCATTAACTTCTTGTTTCGTTTTCTCATTGAATTGCACCTGACGGTAGCATTAATGTTTCCCTTTGTCAACGATCAGAAAAAATGGGGCCTCCGACAGTTATACATATTTATACCAGATGGGGTTATGCAAACTTGATTTGTATCGAACAGCGGGAAAGGTTGTAGTTTCTGTAGTCGCGTTTGCAACAGTAGCCGTACATTTTTCGAGAAATATTGTTAGAGGATTTTTAGAGGATACACCAGCGCAACTGTCACGTTCCTTCTCAATATTGATAATATTTTTTTTCTTACACTCGCAATACGAATTTGTAATCGAAAAAAGTCGATAGAATGATTTTCGATTACCAATATCATATATCGGTGAAATAATTGAAACGTTTGGTCAGCAAAAATCATTTTTAATTAGCAGGCTTAGTAGTCAGTCTTAATTAAAAATTTTAATTGCGTTTGCGAAAGCGCGGGGGTGCGTTGAATGTCGGCGCAGCCGGCTAATTCTTGGAGGCAACTGGCCGAAACAATTTAGCAGGGTGCTGCTGAGGAATATCCCACTTTAATCTGTAAAACTGCGATGTTTTATAATAACGTGGCAGGCAAGACAGCAGTGGGTATTAAGAAGGGAGGAAAGTACTCTCCGGCGGCGACAAAAAAGTTCATATTTTTTCAATTAAGCAGCACCACCGCGCCTCGAGTCGCTAGGGTGGATTTTCGCCGAGGGGAAAAGAGAGCCGGTGGTTGTCAGATAGAGAGAACCACTTTCGACACCATTAGCGCTCTCGTGAAAATACGAGGACAACTCGAGCACCTTCGCGTCACCTCTTTCTCGACGGAATATCAGCCCTCGCTTTATTAGCATCCCTTTCCTATCCCAACCCTTACCATTTCCCAGAACAGAGATTTTTTCCCTTTATTTACTTATTGTCAGATTCTCTAATTTAGAATTTGACAAGGTTCAAATTCGTTCTACGAAAATATTCCACTCGACTTCCTTTATCGGTGTTTCTGTATAGAACGAACAATGTTTTCACCGGTTAGAATTATTAATTTTGATTCAATTCGGATTTGCGCGATTTCAATATTACATTGTGTTGTTGAGCGACATTTATTTGCAAGAGTTGCCCTCAATTGTTAATGCTCGCCCTGTTACATTTTCAATTTCTTCGGGAAAAAAAAACTCGTTTTCAGCAATCCGCACAAATAATGGCATCTATCGATTCCCATCTGTGTGTACAGATTGCGACCTATTTTCTTGAACTCTTTAAACAATCTGCATGCTGCACCAATTCACAAACTTCCAATATTTTTCTTTATATTTAATAGAACCTATTTGTCACTCCAAAGAAACATTCACAATTTTATATTAATTCACACAACAACTCCAATAATAATTCTTTATAACAAAAAAACTTTGCAAAATATCCTTCTCTTTTCGCGGTCTGGAATAACACGAAATACCTTAAAGGCTAGGTGTAAATGTCGGAGCTTTGGAAGGAGATCAGGGTGGTATGTAGACACGACAGAGGAGTATGCAGATAGAGGGCTCGGGCTGGATATCCGGATTTTTGGTGGACTGTTGCAGCATGTAGCGGGCTGTATCCGGAATTCGGAAAAAGCGGTCGCTCGTACTGAGCTCTCTCGGCCATACGGCCAGTCGGGGGGTTGGGGTGGTGGGGGGGCGGAAGTGGGAGGTGAGGGCGCTACTGCTTTTCGGACGAGTTAGGAAGGTCGAGAGGGGTGATTGTGTTCTGTGTCATGCATAATTCAAAGGCATCGCTTCGCTCTCGCTCTCTCGCGTCGGCAGCTTCTGCCTCCTGCCAGTTATATCTGCTGCACCAGCTCATAGAATGCCTCGACGAGCCCCTCACTCTCGCATCTTCGGCACCAGACCCTCTTTCTCTCTCTCTCATTCTCTTCTCTACCCTTTCAACTCTTTCTTCCTTCAACCCCTTTATTTTTACTTCCTCTTTCCTCGCCCACAATTCTTCCACTCTTATCAGGATTCTTGCTTGTTTACTTTCCTCTTTGCATCACTCGTGTTGTCTCGCGAGTGATTTTGCATGTGGCAAGATCAATCTTGTGATATTATTATGTTTCACCGTGGAAGAGATTTTGTTTTTATAATATGTCTCATTGGAAATAAGTGATAAAGTAGAGATTTGTAGATTGGACTTTTCGATTATAACTATCTTAAAAGCATTCTGATAATCATTCGTCTTTGAGTTAAACGTCTTTGATCAATCTTTCCCCGGGCTTAGTTATTCTGCCATTAATAAGGTGAGCGGGTACAATCAAGCCGTTATAAAAGGGTGTCCTTTCTTCCTGGCGGAATTTTATTTCGCTAAATCAATAGTGCAGCGGTAAGAGGATTACAGTGGCCGCTTTATACCGAGCACGTTACATTTTCCTCTTTCCGTTATATCTTGGCGAGGTTGGCCGTGGCTCTTTTCTATTTCGAGGAGAGCCAAGTCCTTGTGACAAGCTTTCCTCTTTTCGCCGGAGTCTCCCTTTGCACGATTTCGCGTGTCACGGGACTCTTTGTCCGCGCGCCACGTATCCCGCGCACTCTCCGAACAATGTCACATAACTCGGATAATTCATGAAATCATTGTATCATGCATGAAAGTGGTCATTGTATTGGAATAAGTTTTATGGGGTATGTGTTGGGCGTCCAAGCGTAGCCGGAAGCGCGTCACGACAGTATCCAGGAAAAGTTACAACCGTCGGGAAACTCTGCCTTCTTTTCCCCAATGGAGATCCTCGGCCGCTGGATGTCGGTTTACGTTACTCGCAGACACACCGCAACTTACCAACTGCGCAATTTCAAAAGTCCAGCCTTCCATGGCAACTGTGGCCTGTGCACTTCCGATTGCAGTTCTTCGTGAAAATGTGACGCGTGCAAGATGCGTTTGTCTTCTGACTTTTGTATATTATTTATCAAACACTTAAGGAATAGTAAAATTCATTATATCTTAATTGAAATTCAAGTCATTAAAGAGTACGTGAAAGTCTATTTTAACAACAAGATTCCTAACCTTTTTTTTTTCGTTGCAAAAAATGTCTATCTTACCATAGGAATAAATGGGACTGTCAACACGAGCTGAATTGACTTTGGAAAAAAAAAAACGTTTTTCGTGTTTTGAGGAAGCTTTGCATATAACCGGGCTTAATCGCGGGAGCGTCGAGCTTGGCTATTGATTTTTCAGCGATTTTTCGACTGACATTGCGCTTATGAATATTTAAGGCGCAAACGGCGAGACAATCGAAATTTCTCGCTTAATACCTCCGGTGTGGAACTAACGGAATTCGGAAAAAGCAGAGCTAATAGAATTCACTGCTATTCACTAGGATCTATTTAAGTGCTTAGCCACAACTATGCAATCGACAAATTAACAGATGTTCTCTAGATTATAAATAGCTTTGTGCAATCGTAACAGTAACAATAATAATTTATAACAATCCTATAAATATACCCAGTGTACCTCTGCAAATTTTATACTGCATCACAATATATATTACATTCAATTCTATACCATTCTTCCAAAACCAAACACATCACTACCAAGACAACCATTATCAAAACCAGTATCACTATCAAACGACCAAGTAACAACCTTTCGTTATTAGGATCTCTCACAACACTCAAATTGGACCACCAGTTTACCATACACATAAACACCTAACAAAGGAACAGCGATTGTAAACCATCATGATCAAGCCGTCGGGCATTTCTATTACTACGAGGGTGTACCGGAGTGGTAGTCGGAATCCAAAAATCAAACTAATCAAGCGCCGCGTACTGGAAGAGCCACAAATTGGCTGGCGTCTCTCCTGGGGCTATTGGGTCACCGAGAAAACGAGTGCGTGGACCTGCACGATTCCCAGGCACACAGTGCACTGTTGGTACTTGAAAGAGCAAGTGAGAGCAAGTGTGTGAGAGTGAGAGAGAGAGAGATGGGGAGGAACCAAGCACAAGTGTAACGATAATGCAAACATGATTTGTAACACAAAAGCTACACCGGTTAGGCACGCCTGCCACATGTTCGCAAGTGTAGTCGTGTCAGGGAACTGGCAAGCCGGCGTATTGAACGGGCCTCGGCCTCTATAGTCCTCCATCCTTACGAGGCTTGTGTACACAGGCAAACAAGCCTTAGGTCTCTCGAACTTTGTTTGCACGCCCTGCCAATTAATCAGCGGACACTGCCTAGCTCCCTCTACTTTCCTTTCCGCCTCCTTATTTCCCTATCGTTCGACAAACTCCTGTCCTTCCGAGCATCTACTGATTCCAGCTGATTCCACATGTCGAAATCTTTGAAGGATCGAGTATTATGCTTGTTATTAGTCGCTTTTGATCTGGTTAATTGAGGTGTTATATTCTTGATTTCGTGGTTCGGTATTATGTTTGAATTAATAAGTAATATGTTGATTATAGTAGTATTATGAAAAGGATCCTTTTCCGAGGTAGTCGTAATAGAATGGGTTTCGATCAAATCTGATCTACTTAAATGTGATCTAGTTAGAGAGTAGAAAGCATTGGCCTAATTAGTTGAAGATTCGTTTGTGATAATACGTGCTGATTGTTGTGTAGATAACCAATGATGATACGGAGAGCAGAGTCGAAATAGTCCAAGTAGTACAAAGGATCTAAAGTGGATCCACTTTGGGAAGCGTGCTTAGTGAAACGCGATTTTCTGATTTGGATAAATAATCTTTTTAACGGTGTCCTCGTGCAACTCGCATGAATTTATAATTCCACGCAATACTTGATAGTGCGATGACACGCGAGACTCTGGTCGCGTAGATGTTCGGTTCAATAAAGGCCTTGCATGCTTCGTCGCCACGGTCTGCGCCTCATTATTGTTTAAACAGGTAAACAAAACTCTGTTTGGTTAATATTGTAGCGCGTTCCTGTCTATAATTCTCATATTTGCGGTGACAATAAGCTCTTAGTTATTAAAAAGAGTATGATTGTTGGTCTGCTAATTGTATAATAAAACACTTCTTATCTATGATTTGAATTATAGAGGATTGACTTAGTAGAAATTCGAAATATAGCATAAGATCAACATACTCGATATAATTCGAAAGAGTTTCGTAGGAGAAAGGTTGTATTGTTTATAGGTAATAGCTTTGGGAAAAGGTTATAGAAAAAGACGCGGGATTATCAATAACATCAAGGTTTACTTTATTATTCTATAATATTTATAGTTGAGTAGGTACTTGGAACAAAGTTGGACACGAAGGTATGGTAAATGAATTATGGCACATGATATGTACAGTATGGAGGAATTCTCTGTCTTCGTAGCGCCTTCAGTTACATTGGGCGCGATTTCGTGTACTCCAAAGAGTAGAATAGGCGATTCGTTCTCTTAAGAGAAGTTTAGCACGCAAAATCGCACTATTAGACCATTTATTCTAACAAAAGTTTACGTGTTGCTCGTGTGGGAGACGTTTCGCATGGTCATGTGTAGAGTCTTGACTATCGTTCTTATCAATCAGATTCGAAAAATTGAAGTAAATGGCCCCTTTACCGTTCGCGTCGATTTAAAACTAACCGCTCATAAAATCTATTGTAATCAACATAAAGAATTACGAAATAGTTTGTAGAAATGATTCTCAATCTGTTGAAACATGACGATTTTGCTGCTTTGTACGATGCAGCATATTTACAAATCCTTCTGATTAGAGAAAGAACAGCTGTGAATTTGTAGAGAGAAACTTTTCAATAAAAATGATATCTTATTAATTCAAAATAATTTGATTTCGGTAATGGGGACATTCACTCGGAGAGCGTACAAACTATCGTACAATGTATTGCGGGTTTACAAAAGGTTCTTTCGCACTACGGAACGACGAGGGTTCCTTTTACTTATGCCGGCATACATTCCTTGACATTGTCGCGTATAGATTAGAAAGCGAATAGAATGTAACTAGTCTACTAATTATTACATAACAATTTACAAAGAGATTTACATGTCTTCAATTATGTACAGACGTGTTTCGAGAGTCTCTACGATGAATACAAGAGAATGCAAGCTTTGTCGGACTGAAACAATAATCGATTAACCTTTTACATCGCCTTAGAACATTGTTCCAAGTTGCACGCAACATATTTACACAGAAGTTTCTACAGTATCGGGCAATTAAACTAATACTTTATGATATGTCTTTATCGTATTATTAGATCTCGCGTCTCATTTAATAGTCTTACTCATAAATGGTGTTCGAATACATTTACATGTCCCTAAAACTGCCGCCTCCCCCCTTTGGTTTTTACACGATACTTCCTGGCTTTGTCTTGTGCTCGCGCTTGCTCAATTTTCTCTTATTGCTTAATTAGGTTATGGTATTTGGGAATTAGTGGAAACGGCAAATGAAAGTATAGATTAGAAATCTTTGGCAAGTTAGTCTCTCGCCCTGCGTATGTGATATATTTTTATTCTGTTATAGAATTTATCTCGTATTAATACGAAATTTTTATAACGTCTCTCCTGTTTCTTGGAAAGAAAATCATCGGAGTCATGCTAAAGAATTTGCTAGAGAAGGCTTTGGCATACTGAGCAACTCTTTAATGAAGTACATACACATTATACACTGCTTTGTATCTGCTGTGACTTAGCTCTCGTTTCCCTGGACAAATTCATGGAGTCGTAACTAGTTGGGAACAAATTTCACGGGTATTCGCATAAATAACTTGAGCGAAGGTGTAGATAACATATAGTAGATTAGAAAAATTACTATGAGGGTATTCGGCTGTCGGCATAGTGCTTTAATGACGATATGTAATGAGGATTCGATTAGGTAGTAAACGGACCACGCGCACACCTATGAGTAAGATTTCTTTTAAGTTTAACAATTCATTTTGGCTCCTTTAGAGTTACAGAAACATTTAATCTAGTCGCTCGTAAGAATTATTTAGACTAGTTAATAGTTGTGTTCTATATACAAATCTCGTCCTCGCACTCCTCTCGGCCCAGGGCAAACAAGCCCACCCTCATTTTGCTAAACCGATCCAATAGATCAAAGCACGCGTTCAATAAAACGGTAATTAACTTTACGGGAGAGGAGTTCGAAAAAGTCAACAATGATTAAGAAAGAAATAGATGAAATTAATATAGTAGATTGTAAGTCACGCAATGATATATGATGCGTGAACTTGTGTTATTCGCGGAGGTTTGAGTATAAAGTGACTAGAAAACTGACTAGAAAAGTGACTAGAAATTCAAGGAAAAACAAGTCTTAAAAGTACAGTAAATATTGAATAAATAAATAAATATCGTGGTCCGATGATGATTAACGAACGAATAAAACTCGGTCATTATTACGATGAACAAGAAAATAATAAATATCCTTAGACGAGTTTATATTGCACTAGAATTCCATCTCGTCCTTGCCAAATTGTATGACAATAGACTATTATCTCTCTAGAAAATACCTATCGCTTGACTTATGTACAATTGAAAAATTACTACCCTTCACTTGGTTACACGTTCGTTCTCTTTGTCTCTCTCTCTCGCTTTTTTTTTTGATACACGACCTGCCGGCACAATTATTAATTTACCTTAAACAAAACTGACGATGTTAGTTCCATAGTGAAACTTTCATAGAGTATTTTCGATATGCATGTGTAACATACGAAAAAACTGAGGAATTTCGAGAAGCCAACGATATAGCATTGTATTATTTTGCAGAGACTTAATAATACAATGTATAGATTAACATGCTCCGTTAAGATGACTATCAATTAACAAGGCGACTGTTGGCCTACCCTGGTCATGACACTTCACGATATTGCTGAATACCCAACTCTTTCAGATCCGATTGCCTCGATTTCAATCTCATTCTCCAGTCATTGAAATTACTTTCCCTTTATTACTCGAGTTTGTCAAAAGTAATATCCAATCGGATTGGCCTTCCGTTCAAAACAGCCTACTACTCTTTTCGAGGACAAACTGATTCTCGAACGATTATTACGAAAATGCCAACTGTAAAGGCCGTTCGAACTCTGGCTAGAAGAGAAATCGAAGAAAATCACAACATTCGGTTGCTCATCTCTCAGAAAGCCCTGTAATATTTACTACAGCGGCGGCCATGCCGTTGCAGGGTTGCCAACTCACCCTTTCTAAATTATAATCCAAGATGTGAGAAACGTGTAAGGCTCGACTCAATCGAAATTTATTGGAGTCTCGCTCTATTATTTGGTCGATTTATAGATGGAAGTCTTTCGAAAATCAATGCAACGTCTATAAAAGGTACAAAGTGTTAGAATACTAATCCCACAACAAAGTTTGGCAATCCTGTCCGATGACTACGTGCACGACCGCGACTCACGTAAATTTATCTATAGGAAATTACACTTTTTCTACGAAGTGGCGACAGCGATAGAATTACAGCAGTAGATTCTGCCGTTTCTATAAGTACAGGGAAAATCGTACTTCCGGAGAGCCGTTCCTAGCCATTGAAATAACATCCGGTGGATCATCTGATCATGGCATTTGCAGCTGACACACTGCATAAATCCAGAGATGTTAATTAGGGGCCAATGATGTTTCAGGATCGACTGAATCTTTTTCATTGTAATTGGCTTTTCGATAATGCGCCGACTCTTCGAAGACGATTCTCAAACGCATAGGGAACGCGCGGTCGATCGCTGGTAGAGTACAAACAAACTGTTATTAATTCGTCGACTAATACTACGGTATTGCTTCAATATGATATGATACAGTCTTTTCACTGATTGTCCAATATCACTACGTAAAACACTCGCATCTCGTACGTTTCCGTGCTCTTCGACTTTCCCCTTTTGTTCTTCTTCTGTTCCTCGTACAGCAACTGATCTCGCCAGTTCGTGTATAATGCTGGATTAAGCTGCATCATTTACTTTGGATTTCAGTACAGAGAAGAGTAAAAGATCTTCATGGTCTTGGTATATTTTCTGTCTATCAAGTTAATGATCTGGTTTTAATTAAAGTTGCTTGTATCGAGCATCTCCTCTCGTGCGGAAAATCAAAGTTATGGTTTCCTCGTTGCAATAAAGATGGCAAAGATTGCGAATTGATTATTGTCTTGATTAGACGCATCTTTGGCGTTAACAAGACTGGTGAGATTTGATCAGCTTGCCCCAGTATTAATCACGATTGTTCTGTCTTCCGGTTGCTTGAAATATTCTTATTTCTCTTACGCTCGTCTACTATCACTCACTCTCTTTCTCTCTCTTTCTCTCTCTCTCTTCCATTCACACCGGAGCTCGCATTCTGTCGCTCGCACTTTCGCACTTTCGCTTTTTCACTGTTCACACTGCACTGAGTGTCTTCATTAGGATTAATATCACTTTTATTCTCGACGCGACGCGACTCGTTCGCGCCGCCACTTTATAACAATATGTACTTTATATTTTATGTTTCAAATTGTACTTTCCAAGACGCGTCGGCGACTCTAACGGCTTTTTCCTTCTTTCGTTTCGTATGTCGTTCGTTCGCTCGCTTTGTCCTCGAGTCTTCCATGTGTGTGTGTGTGTGTGTGTGTGTCAGACGTAGTACTCGAAGAGGGAAATTTTTCTATTGGCTGTACTACGTTAACGAGTGATCGAAATGTGTAAAAGAACTTTTTGGTCCAAAATCCCGTCCATCTTGGCGCAGCAACACACCTTCTTGAACGATGAGAGAAATGATATGATTCGTTGGTTGCTCTCCCTTCGATATGACATCACCATGAAATCGAGATCAACGACGATTTCGTTGAACCATCCATGGTGGGACGACTCGACGGTAGTATAAACTCGTAAACGGTTTTATCGCGATCACGGTTCCCACGGAACTATCATTTCGTTCGGATGCAGTTGGATATATAAGACCTTGGAGAAAAGTTGTTTCCCGTAGGTTTATGGCTTTTATCTCCATATGATACGACATAAACTTCTAACGCAACAGACCTAACAGTTGCTATGCAATAATCAGTCAGGTTTTTCCCCCATTTTCTTGAATTCCTTGGATCCTTTGACTTTTCTCAAGCATCTAAAAATGATTTCTTGTTGACAGTAAAGTTGCGGTGTTGTATCGTTTGTTTGAAGAGGTTTGAAGTCGATCGTTAAATACAGAATATTGCTGGCGAATAGGAAGGCTCAGGAACATACATTAGCCAACAATCATTCGCCCGACGCGTCCTATGACCGCAGAAACATGTCGCTGGTAGCCTGTGACAACCTGACTACAGCTTTCCTAGCCTCAGCGTCGAGCTACCGTTTACGAGGAATCTAACCTCAAAGGATATATTCGCAAGGAGACATTATCAGTAACGAGCTCCGATCTCACTCTCCTCGAGTTTCTCGAGGATTCGGTTGACTCTACGGATTCTGTACTCGCGCGCGGCTTTTTTAAGGCCATCCTTGAAATTCGGTCAGAGGTTCCGGCTTTGGCTCGAGACTGGGCAGCTGGTACGGTCAGTTCTGCTGTCACAAGCCACCCTCTGGTCAATGTTGAGCAGCGAATTTCATACGCTTCTGCTTCTGCCGCTGATTACAGAACCAGACTCTTACTACATTTTTCTTGAGGTCAAGTTTCTCCGCAATGGCTGCGATCTTCTCGCCGGAAGGTCTCGGTTGGACTGCGAAGTAAGCCTCGAGGGATCTCTTCTCGGGTGCCGCTATGCTCGTCCTCTTTCTCTTCTTCTCTCCGGCAGGAAGTACCGACGGTGCATCTGGGTCTCGTCTCTTATTCTTCGCTTGCGCTTCGGCTTCCTCGAGCCACGCCTGAAGGATCGGCTTCAAGGCGATCATATTGTTATGCGAGAGTGTCAGTGACTCGAATCGACATATCGTCGACTGTGAGAGTGCACCTACACCTGGCAGCTTTAAGTTCGCCAAAGCTTTGCCAACATCAGCTTGCGTCACACCGAGCTTGATACGTCTTTGCTTGAATCTTTCGGCGAATGCTTCGAGTTCCCGTGGGTCTGTATCGGCGTCAGGATGTAGTCCTGCTGCTGCTGCGGCTGCTGCTGCTGCTGCCATTGCTGGATGATGATGTGCAGGATGTGGCACACTACCTCCACCTCCACCGAGATTACCATGGTGATGATGGTGACCCATCATTCCATTCATTCCCCCGTAAACCGAGGGTCCATGAATACCTGCGTGATGACCTGGCCCGCCGCCCGTTCCCTCTGACATTGGTGTGAGTGTTGTCATTGAGTTTGCGGGGTCCAGCATGTCTAGGCTTTCCATTCCTGGATGACTCATCTGCAACAGCCAATTTAGGTTTTTTGTGTTTCGAAAGTACAAAGTTTATGTGCCGCTTGTATGACTTAGTATTAATTCTTGTAATAATTGACAGTAATGGATTTTAATATATTGAAAGAAATTTAAGTAGTGATATTTGAATGTTTAGTTTAGTAATAAAAAGTGAATTTATTAGCGACTGAATAATTTTGTATTCAATTTGTCTCTATTAAGGTGTTAGGGCGATGCAAGGAAATAAGAGATTGAGTGATGGGCATGAGAAAAAACGTGTAGAGGGTAACACGCACAATTATGCAGCACGTGCCACATCGATGGTCTGCAGTGTATTGTAGATGGTGCGATCTGTCTCCCCTAGAAAATTATTTATGAGCGCACCCCGCACTGCCCTAAGAATTACTGGTTTGTTAGCTGAGCTTCTTCATGAAAACTTAAAAGCTATAAAGAATTGTAAAACTAACTTCTTATCTATTCTATTAATTATAAGAATTAACAATCCTACGTAGAAATAATTATATAAACTTTACATTATTTGCCATATTTAAACTTGTTAATCCTGATGATTCAGTAGAAGGAAAAAATCCGAGTGAGACCTCATTGAAAATGCATACCGTTTCCGTAGATGGGCCACAGGGCAGTCGTAGGGTGTGCCAGCCTTATTTTCACGGTTATGTATATAGGCAATATTTATTCTCCTGAGAATAAGCAGTGGAGTGAGCTAACTGGGCGGTACCGTTCCGGTAGGGGATCCTCGAGAATGGCATAGTTACATCAGAAATGTACGACTGCAAGGGTACAGGATGAACACTCTCAACCCTAGTCAGCCCTCTATGTATATGTACTACGGTGAGCATCGAGGGTTCTACTCAATGTCCCTAACATTTTCAGCCAAAACTTTAACTCAAAAGAGCAACTCCCATATATATATATATTTTAGTTTCTCTAGTTTATATTTCTCTATCTCACACTTTCTCCCTAAAACAATACAACAGAATTCTCTATAAATAATTTAAAAATCAAAATAAATAACATAAATCCATAAATCCATAGTCCCGCCTATAATAATCAAGAATACACGAAGGAATCGATTTTGCATGATTTTATCTGACACCGGTTCCAAAGCAATACATCGAATGCCGAATATGGCTTGTCCGTCGGCGCGTACTTTTTTCATTATTTTGACGGAGGGAATCGATCCTAAAGAATGTCCAGAAAATTTATTGACACGATGTACCGGGCTGGTGTGGGATACGGGGACGCATATACGGTAGTGCCCCAGAGACCAACGCAATATTTCATCATTACGCTGACATGACGGTAGGGTTAGCCAACTCTACGAACTGGCTTCCTATCTCTCTCTCTCTCTCTCTTTCTCTTTCACCATGACCCTCTCTCTATTCTTCCATCTCTCCTGCTCTATTCTCTATTTTGTTGCGTGGCTCTCTATATTTCCTCTCTTAGTCTTCCTCGTTCTTTTTTCTGCCTGCTTCCTATCTCTCTCTGTCTTTTTCTGAGCGTGACGAGGGTGCGCGTGCGACTGGGATGCGAGATGATACAAAACTCGTTACACGCGTTCGTGAAGGTAATACGCTTGGCGTTAGCCAGGCTGGTGGTAGTGGTGGTGGTGGCTGTTATTGAATTCGTCAGCGTCGCGTATAAAAACAGACTTTATGGGACACTTGCTGTTTGACCATCTGTACGGGGCGTGGATCGGACAGGGGTCCCCGGCCAACTCGTATACTTTTACCCTTGCAACACCGCACTGCGGGAACTACCGACTACCATCTTTCCATGTATCTGTGTGAGGATAGGTAGATGTACTTATGGGAGGATTGTGCTTTTTTGTAATACTGTCGACTAGCGCAAGATTATTGTTAATAGTTGAAGATGTTGGTACTGCTTTTTTTGGTTCGAGAGTTATTTAAAATAAAATTAGTTTTGGAACGTAGTAAGGAAAATAGAGTTTAATTTGATAAGATTTTACCTATCATACTTTTATTGTAATAATATACAGTTGTATATTTAAAGTTAAATGAAACTAGAACGAGGTTAAAAAGTCGTATGAATACGACACTCCAATAGAATTAATAGGGTTACCAGGACAATGGAAGTCGAAGGTGCTTGAGCGTATCATTCATCCTAGTGTCATGTATCAAAGCAGTGTGTGCGAGCAGTTGCGCAAAACATTGCTCTTTTCTGGTGGTGTTGGATCCTCGCTGGGGGTACAAGAATTTATTGTGTTCCGGTGGCGATATCGAGATAATATAGACGGCGGGAAAAAGGGAGGGATTGGTTGGTACGCCCCTTCGTTCTACAGGAGATCATTCCGGGTCGCTGCACATTGCTTACTCCACACCCTACTGTCATCTCCTGCGTACTCCACTCATCGGCCTCAGATTGCTCGCATTAGCATAAGAACCCCGAAACGCCAACCAGCAAATTACAATTGAATTCGCTTGTGATCGTAAATCTCCTCGGCTCATCCTTATCGCCGCGAGATAAACAGCTTATGGCCAGGAAATACGAAGCCTGGTACTTAAAGCTTTCTTAAGTGCTTGGAAAGTACCTGGTGCATTTATTTATGAATTATCGTCTTCACTTTAGGGTAATTTTTCTTACGCTTTTTATTTCTTTTTTATTTAGCTTGTAAGAATGATGGATAATTCAAGGGAAATAATAGGATTTTCAATCGGAAAGAGTGATCGATACATTATCGAGGGTTATATATAAATCGTATTAACAATTATGTACCAACCGAAATGAGTTTTAAATATCATAATGAGCGTAGCGTTAGCGTCAATACTACTGAATGAAATGAGAATGGACTGCGCGCATTATGCTGGTTCCATAACTTTTTCGGTCGCAGACTGAATAATGAATAGTCATTAATTGCGACGGATCATCAATTATTGTCGATGATTTTAACTGGCCCAGGGCAAGTCACTTTGCGTTTTATGAGCACAATCGAGAGTAGCGTTTACGGCACCGTCGGTGAACGCTGCTCTTCATTACGATAATTGTTTAATCGATAAACTTGCCTGTTAACAACAGGCCATGAGCCTTTGATGAAATTATCTCGTGAGGCTATTCGTCACATTTACGATGGTTTCAACGCCATTTGTCAATGCGCATTCGACACACTGCGCACTGTGTACAATCATTTTCCTTCAATTACCACGTTGCAATTATTATTACTGCCATTATTATTATATTCCCATTACTGTATTACTACGCGATTATTTCAACGCGCAGTTTGTAATTTGACAACTTAATGGTTTCTACCAAAATTATGAATAAAACTGGTAATAAAATGAGTGCTGTTGTAACATTTGTTTGTGTTTAAATAAATAATTGGTAATAGTAACGCATGGCGAAATAGCTTAACATTTGGTAAAGTATGATTCTGTTTTGCATTGGAAATAGAATGAAATACAGTATTTTTGCGATTCATGTTGACACCAATGAATAATACGAAGTAAATTATTAGAAAGAAATCTTGACGAAGTTCTATTCTTAGAACAACCGATCATCCGAAGGAATATGACTAATCCTTATGGCAGTTACAGATTTTACTGATTTTTACAATATTACGATTACAATATATCGTTAATATTCAAAGAGATTATATTTTGTTACTTCCAACTTATGGTACATTGAAAAATTTTGCAAAGTTTCATCTCGACTTAAAGTAATTCAGTCATCTTTTTGGGGGATGCAAAATTCTTCTATGTACCGTGCAAGATTCATTTTGTTCAGTACAAAATAACAGCTTCATTGAATTAGATTCGAAGTATTCGAAAACTTAGCTACTCAAAATCCTTAGGATACAAATTGTTTCGGAGAATCGGCGTTTCGGCGTAGTAAATTTGGAATGCAGACTCACAAAGAGGTGTGATTGTACCTGATGATGCGGCCGGTTGTTCGGATGAGGGGTGGGCATGTGAGCCCCATGATGATAGACGGAGACGGGGTCGTGTTTCAAAGGCATGGGGGTGCCGGCGTTGTGTTTGCCCAAATCTGCGGCTAAAGCCTCCGCCCTTGAAAGTAAGCCGTCTTGTAGACCGCTGTTCAAGCCTCCGAACAGGTCACCCTGAAACCATAAAAACCGAATGTCACGCTCACTTAACCATCAAAGATTTTATCCTTCTCGTCTTATTATTATTTCTATGTATCTTTCTGATTTTTGTATAGTTTTAATTATACACTCTGCTTATTTAAGCACCTTAATTATGCTCGTGTTAGCTTATTCATCTATTATTGTGAAATATAATTAGTCGACGGAACAATTCATTGTAATTTATTATGAATCGTTTCAACATATAGCTAAGTTTGTCTGTAAAGTTAAATAAAATGATTAAACACAAGGGTATTTTGGCAAAGGCCATTCGCAAGTTTTACTCGCTAAACCATTCGGTCGATATTCCAAAAATACGATTCTCACTGGGACATTAAGGATCCTATTTAAGTTAGCGTCTTTAAAGTTCTGCAGGCGCCCGTCTCGTTGGATTATTCCAAGCTTCCTTATTAGATGGAGATTAGCTATTGAATACAATTACATATAAAAATTCTTAACCGTTAATACCAAAGTCTACTTTGTTCTAAAAGTTTAAAACATCTACAAAGCTCCTACTAATTTTAAAGTATGCTACATATTTAGCAAGCCGACAGTATAATAATAATCGGTCAAATATGCAAATAACTATGAGTGAATTATGTTTCCAGGGCGGCGAGTGGCCAGATTCCCTTAGGCCACGTATATGTGTGCCTCTGACGCGGTGCGCTAATCAAATTCGTCTGTCGCACGTTAATCGGAATCGATCCGAAGAACGTATATTTAGGGAGGGCTCCCGAGGGATACTGGACACACTATTTTCAGCTGGAATTGATCGTGAAAGAGACCTGTTCCGGGGGTCCAGCAACCCTCTTCCCTTTTCATATGTGTTTGATATCCTCTCAACCCTATCATTTACATTTGTCTAGCGATAATGCCGACTAATTTCAATGCACTCTCCCAACCAATGTCATGGTCTTGCATAATTTAATCATTGCTGAGTGAGTATACTTTGTCATTGAATTTATAAATGTGCAGCAGTGATTTCGTTCAATTTTAGCTTCTCTTTATCGTGTACAAGTGTATATTTCACCGTAATTATATAACAAATAATATAATAATCTTTTAAGCTTATTAAATCTATAATAACATTAAAAACGATTCAACATAATCGTATTACTGATTATTATAGTTGTAACGTATTAGTGCAATAAACTTTGACTTTGTCGACCCAAATAGTTGAGATTGAAAGGAGATCGATGGTAATTGACGTAGAGTCATGTTACCCTAATAATGACTCCGATCCATTTCTCTAGAATATCTTAGCGATAACTGCGCATTAGATTCATGATCCGGTAGGACTCGGTTACGCCTCACTGGCGAGCGAATCAATATTATATGGGAGGTTCTGCGTCAACTGCATCTGTCAGTGGCGGGACATATTGCAAGGTTCCACTGGTGCGCAAGGGTTATCGTCACATAATTCGCACATAACCGTGCACTCCTTAATGCTTCTAGTATTATAACCCTCGCTAACCCCAGCCAAGCTTTTTCTACCCACACAAACGCGAACAATGATGCAGCCTTTTTTTTTCTACTTTGTGTAACAAATATTTTTTAATCTTTATAAGTAGTAGAAAAATAGTAGTAACATTGATGAAAATCTGGAGTAGAAAGTAAGTTAAGAAATAATATAGCCTGTGTACGTATTGAAATAAGATTAAATGAATGAAATTAACGAAAGGAAATCCTCGAAGCACAGTCAGAGTTTTATAAAAATCCGCTTATAATGGCTTTCGCACGATTTAATAATAACACAGTCCATTTCAACTTTATTTATGACTTTATAATCTCCGCACCACTTGCAGTATTTATCAGAGTGCCATGAATATTCTATTCAACATTGTTCACTTGACAGGATTATCATACTGTTTTTGATATTCGGCAATGATAAGAATAATATTCCTGTAATGAAAGTCCCATTGAAATGAATTAAATTACTGGGAATAATAAATTTGAAAATATACAGTTCGAGGGAGTTTTCGAAATGTCTTTTGGATTGTTTAGCGGTCCGAAGGTTAAATCGCTCGGGTATCCACTTATTTCATTAGGAACTGTAATGTCCGCGTCGTCCGATCAATGTTTCATGTGAAAAGCACCGTGGTGTTCGAGGGCTTCGATTATTTATGAACTCGCCGTGTCTTCCTCCGCTACGTGTACCTTACCACCTTTTCCCTCTAGGTTGCTGAACCGCGCTCGTTTTTTTTTTTCGAATTCTCAACCACTTCCTTTTCCAGTCGCTATCCTCTCCCGTCGAGCACTCATTTGATTCCACACGTCATCTTACACTTTCAATGCTTTTAAGCAAACGGACTTTGCAGTCGTTCTGATTAACAGGAAAGAAAAAATGTCCGTCGACGATGGACAGAAATACTGTCGTTGAATGTGTAGAGGAATTTCATTTATCCGCTTCTAACTAATAGTTACATATATTAGCAAAGTTATTTGCATAATTAACGCTTTTTTGTATCCGAAACGTTTGCCAATTAATATAGTGAATTAAAAAAGCTGGATTATAATTAAAAATCCAAATAGATAACATATATAATAATATACGCTTTGTGTTCACATTCAGATTTCTTCATGGTAAGAATCATTCGCCTTAGTTTCAGAATTTTTCTATTATCGTGGAAAAGAAATGCAGTTCCGTTGTATTCTAGCGCGTGAAACTTCGAAATTTCCGCTGGGAAAAATCGTGTCAGTTGATCGTAAGTAAGCCGGGAGTTTATTCTGCCCGTTTCGGGTGCACTCTACATACCATTTTCGTCTACTGGAATGGAACAGGTGAAAAATGCTCTCCCTGCGGAGACTTTCATTTTGTTGCTGTGTATGAGAAATAAGTTATAGTAGTTGCGAATATACACAAGCAGTCGACATTGCAAACTGTTCGAATTCATTAAAATCTTTCATTATTCGAATGTTAATACAAATCAGTAATAATGTAAATTAATGTAATGTAAATATGAGAAATTTATATTTGTCAATTTTAGATATACAATATTGAAATGAAATAATAGTAAATATTCAGAACAGTGTTCTTCAACACTAAATCATTTTGTTAAAGCACTTGTTTTACAAAACATTAATAATGTCTTCGAGACTAGAAATAGTAAGGGAGACTTCATTAGGCTGGAATTAGGTCAAATTTGTTTGACTCTTTCCATTGATCACGCCGATTCTTTTCCATTAAACTCTTGGGGGTTTCTTTGGCTCTCTCGCGAAGCGAGAAAGAGGTTAACAAGAGAGGAGCCGTGAATAATCGGTCTCTTGATAATCCATTATTGATGCGTCGGCGCGATACACGTTAGCCATTTGCCACGTGACAGAAAACGTCGTTCATGGAGACGAATGCTTTACTTAAACGAAGTGTTAACGCGGCGATAAATCTTGAATTACACCTTTCTCTCTCTGCCTTTGCTCGCCTAGAAGATGGAAGATGGAAGGGAGGCTCGCTTTGGGGTAAGGGCGACCACACAATCTTCGCGCAAACTCGCGCTAGCCCACATACAGGGTGGCTTTCTTTCTTAATCTTTGCGCGGTGAAATTCGAGTACTTTCGAACTTTCTATCGTGAATCAATCATAAATAAAGAGTCATTAAAAATAAAAGTTTAATAGAAGTGGATTAAAAATGACAAAAAAGATATAAAGGATTTCTAAAAGTAAAGCGTAAGAAGTGAAAAATTCAAGAACTTTCCTTTCCACTTATAATTAATACTTGCAAAAAATAGTTGCAGTAATTCATTATGCGTTAAAGGCAGAAATAAAACTGAGCTGAATTAAATACAACTCTCATAAGCTTTTTCAGAACACCCTATATACAATAAGACAAAAGTGCTTTTCTTGGAATAGAGTCGAAGTAAAAGAGAGGCGACAGCGATACAGATTGCTCTAGTTAAGGGTCGTAGTTAACAGCTCAGTTCGCGCCAGGTTGTTTAGCAGGAGTTTCTCGCCGCCTGTTCTTGGATCCCCTTGGCAGAGAATTCGGCTAATAGAGTCATTTTTCCATGGTGAGTTGCCGCTTAAATAGGTCTTCCTGCCTGGGTGTTAAGGATTAGCCAATTTCAATTGAATTATCGCGCCCCACGCAAAACCGCCCACGCAATTTGTCCGCCTGCGATTCGCACCCTCGGAGGGAAAGGAAGGCCTGTGTCCGTTATTTACAATTAATCTGCCTCCTAATGTTACAGGGAGCTATCATAAATCATCCTCAATCCATTTTCTTACTCCCTCTGCCTTAGGAAGTGCTTGAATTTCGAAATCAATAATGGTTTGTTTTGCTATTTCGAAGAAAGGGTTGTAACGGGAAAGTTATAGTTGTAATTCGATATACGTGTTAATGTTAGTTTAATTTTAAAAAGATTTTATTAAAACAATCCAACTTTCCTTTGTTTGGTAATGATACGTTAATGTATTGATTGTATTATTATAAAAATAGGCGAAAAAAGGAGAGCGAAGTATAAATAAAGGTTTAACAATATTTTTTCAAAATTAGTCGTAGATACGTCGCGTTTCATACAAATGGGTACACGCGAATGTAAACTTGTTTGATAAAAACGTTGTCGGGATGTAATGATTAGTAACGCAACTAGGATTTATTCGTATTGCCAGACATCCATTCGGTCAGCTCGAGGACATAAATTCGGCAATTTTTCCTGGTCGACGAGAATGGAGATGTGCTCTGGCGCGCGGTCGCCATTAGTTTTGTTTTTGCATGGACAAACCTATTTGTCATCGCACGCGCGCGCGCACGCAGGTGCGCACTGGCGCATCCTGCCGAGGTTTCCCGCATTTATTATGCATAATGTTTCCTATTGAAAAAGGATCAAACGCCAGCGACTGGATGCAATATACATATATAAATGAAAACCGGTCGATTCGGCGCGAAACACTAAACGCCAACGCTGAAAGCAATCTGGCGCGCTGCTAGCTTTTGCTATTGTGGCTTCGCTCCTCTATTGCTACAAGCCCCAGAATTTTTCACTCGCTTTTTCTCTCTACTTTTGCAAGCCTTATTGCACAATACAAACCGATTTAAATCACAATGCATTTTTTCATCCGTGCAACTTTTGGCATGAACAATTATTTAGAAATCCCGGAATACTTTATTTGACACGGGCTTTTTTTGTTCCAGTGTAGACTCTTTTTCTTATGAAACGGTTAAAAGCTCTGTTTTTGATAAAAATTGGTAAACAAGAGGAAAATCATCGTAAATTTATTGGACAACTTTGTACCGTGTGTATCTTTTTCATTCTGCCTATTGTATCAGAAAGGAGATATAGTTTTGTTAACTAGAATTAACAATTGCCGAGCTTTACAACTTTACGCTGATGGACGTCATCGGCGAGGGTTGTGATTGAACTTAACAAAGTGGAGCGAGGTTAACCTAGATTCTTAAAGCTATTTTCTGCGAAGACAGATCGATGTAAGCGACAAACGATTTTGATGAACTTCACCTCAAATCCAGAGATTACAGTAATCGAAGTATTAAAATACTGCAAGATTCGGGTCATAGTATCGAATTACAGAATTTTCAAATCTGGAGTATTTTAGCCAAATTTAACCATCCTTTACCTACATTTATATATTAACAAACTTAAACAAATACAACTTCTATTATTCTATACGCGTGTATTTATTACAATCACCCAATATTAACAAATCACATTCTTTAACTATAATATAAATTCTAATTGCAGATATGATTTCATAAGAACAATAACAAATTACCGATTTGTATTTTCAACAGTCTAATAAAAAGTATACTAATTATAAGAACGTCGGACGGCAAGTAACGGCGGTGAAAAATAGGCAAGAGATAAATAGGTGGGAGACATGAAGGCGATAGAAACGTTAATTAGATATCTTCGGTTTATATGATTAGTTGGTAATGAGAGTGTCTGAAGAAGAGAGCAGCGTGGCTGGAGACGGCGCGCTGCTGCCACGTTCCTCCGGCTGGCTATCGGATATTGCAAATTAGGACAATTAGGTTATTTCCGTCGGCTAACCTAGATCGCGGGAGTAGTCGGTGACGCATGAATAAGTAAGTTCTTCGGGAAAATCTGACGTCTGACACGAAAACGGGCAGACTGTTCAAATTGTCGCTTGCATGGCGGAGTATCTGGCGTCTAGAGTAACGAATAACGATCAGCATATTACCCTCGGCGAATGCGTCCCGGCTCTCATTTTCTGCCTGCCGATATCAAATTCGGTTTCACTCCCCACGAAAATCCGGGCGATTTCAATTATTCAATGAAGTGACAATGCAGTCGAACTACCAATCTTAAAACTTCTATATTGTACTGCTATTCTTTCATATTACAATCACTTGTTTATGAAACCCTTATTAATCCAATTACACTGTTTTATTTCTGTCAAACCAACTACCAGGAAACATACAAAATAAATAAAATTTCGTAATTCAATGACTTAAATAATACAAAGAACGATGCCAACTTTTCCTTGTTCTTCCATTCGATACTTGTATCGGAATGCATTTTGAAAGTAACTTTTAAACGCAAAGGGTAGGATTTGCACCTGCGTATAAGTTAAGTTTACAGGATATGTAGCAGCAAGCACGCTTTGTGGGAAAGCGGGGGGTGGTGGTGGTGACAAGGGGTAGGTGGTAGTGGTGGTGAAAAGCATAAGTGACACATTGCTGTTTTTACGGCAGTCAAACTATCCGGCGTGTCAGCTCATCGTATATCTAAATAATCAATTTACTACTGGCCATAATCGTAACCACGAGTTAGCCAGTTTATGCGCCCGGGCCAAGCGAACCCAGCCGACCGTAACTACGTGGCTTCCTAAAGCATAAATATTATGGTGCATTTCGTCCACAGCTACACCTAACCACCCCTCACCTGTCCTCTTTGTCTCTTTAGGAAGCTCCACTCGTTACAGTTCTTTCATTTGACACGCTTTGTTTCTTGTTTTTTTTCACCATGCTTCGAGGAGTATTTTACATGCGAACATGCATCATAAATTGCTCGAGAAACAGTATTGTATGAGCCGAGTGTCCCTCATCGTTAAATTAATTATATATACTTCTATTGTAAATACATGGATTTTTTTATGTTCGGTATCAACGTTTAGATATTAGTAAGTACTCACATTATGCCTTGGTGACCAGGAATTGCACATTATGGACGCATCTTCCAAAATACGACTCTGTAAAATCAAAATCTCTCGTTTTTATATGTTTAAAACATGAGAAATTAAGAATATAGTACAAGAACATTTCCATTGGCTTCGAGTATGGTTAGAATCGATATCTTCTTCAGTCTTTTTTTAGAGCATTGAAACTAGTTATTTCATTTGTCGAAATTCTGTATGTTAGTGGTAAAACATGTCGAAACATATATCGATATTCGTTTCTATGATTATCGTTGGAAGAAGTGGGAGAACGTGGCATGGTAATGCCATTGAACCGCCCGAAATAGGCGAGGACCGCCTAGAAACCCAATCTGCATTGGAGCACTGGTGAAATTTTGCCGTGTTACCATCCGACACTCAGCCGCCAAGCCGTCTAGACTGATTTCCTTACATATTGATAAGTTTTGAAGCGATTAAATCTATTGTTAGCCGCGATCTGCAGACTGTTGTGCTAGACAATGACAAATTGTACATGGTGAATTGTTTGTCTTTGTATGAACATTGTATGCTCATACAAAGAGAAACATATGTGCGATTACACTCGTGTTTGTATATATTTTAATAATAATATACAGTAAATAGAGTGGAAAATAGTATACAAAAAAGGAAAAAACTTTCGGTTGATTCTGGATTTAGCAGTAAGTCAGATCTCACTCAAATACAAGTGATTGACATTCTGAGATTATAATGTTTCACTTAATATTATTTCATTGTTGATTTAATAGTAAGTGAGAAATAGTTCTTTTTCTAAACGTTATAATAGTCGAAAGTTGTTTGGCAGTGTTTGAGAATAAATGTAGTATCTTAATGTTCCATGGAGAGTGCATATTTTATTTTAAGCAATCGGCGGGTATGTATATTTAAAGGCAGGAGAGTAGCACTATTGCGCAGTGAGGAGGAATAAGGCTGGATAAGGTCGGTGAGGTTGTGCGCGTCGATTGACAGAATCGGGGCAAAGCAGTGGTGTCGGCGTCGCGACGCCGTGTCGCTAATTAAATGAGTCATTTTCGGATTCGCTCGCCGTGGCTCGCTCGCCTCGACGCTCTCGGAACTAGGTAATTCAATATCGGTCTTATTAAAGCGCCCGACAATCCTGCCGATGACAATGATTACGCGTCATTACAGCGACCGGGAGTAACTAATGCGAGCACATCATTCCTGCCGCTTGACGGCCGCCTGATTAATCCGAAAACTCGTGGCTCCCATTAGTTCGTCGCCCGCTATTTTTTTTTTCGTCCCAGACGCTTTCGCCCCTTTGTCCCTCGTTTTTTGTTCTTCCTTTCCGGCTCTCACTCGCACTATCGCTTGGCGGGCTTCGTTACTTTTGGAAAATCCAATTTCCCCTTTCCTACTTAACCACCCCCTGGTTCACCGAATTCTTGCTAATGATACTTTGACAGGGAAAGACTGGAATTCTTAAATGCATCAGCATGATTGTACCAACTTGACGTGTAGTAAGCATGTTATTTTGTTTTCATCTGTGTTCCCACGAAACTGACTAAGTAGACGTGTATTATTTATTTATGAGCTTCAATTCTTGCAAAGATTGTTGACTGCTGAATGGCTTCGTTCATGATAATTAGTTAGACGATATTCCTCTCTACAAAATTTACAGATTACGTTCAATGATATCTATCGAATTAATTTAAGTAAAATAAAGATATGCTTATCAGTGATATTTTCAATTAAACAATCGAGACGATAAGAATATTGACCGGGCAATTTTAATCGATGTTCGGGGATGGCTTTGGCCGACCGAGAGCGTACATATGTGGCCAGGAGCAGGTTCAATCTCTGTGTACCTGCGGCCTCTCTGCTCTCGCAGGTGCCCGCACCATCCTCTGCACAATGTACACATTGTACACCGGGCATCGCCTGTAAATACGATGCTTCTCGCGTTTGTTGTACGCTACTGCGCACAATCGCTACACTATTCTACTATGCTCACTCAATAACAATGCTGCTATTTAATGTTTACCCCGTGTAATTAATTTCAACAATTGTTTCCGAACAGTCTCGAATATTACAAAATATTCATGTAATACACCTTTATTATTTCATATAAAACCGATTGCATTTTTACATCACTTTACACTTTTATGCACATACATTACTTTCCAATTATAATCGAAAGTAATTGATCGATACTATTTCAACATATACCCATTTTCATCAACCATCATCAAAAAGCATTGATCAGAGTGGATTTCGACATCTCCAGCATCCTCCCTCCGGTAAACCGACGCTCTGCCATTCAGTGTTCGCTTCGAACCTGCAGCCGCACTTCCGGTAGAGTAGGGTTGCTGTAAATACGATGCTTTTGGATAGAGAGAGAGCGCGACTTCCGGAAGCAGAAGCTGGCGTATACGCAACAGAGGAGAGAGTACGCAGTACGCATTGGTTCATAGAGGGCGTGGAAAATGTGTATGAGCGAGAAACAGAGAGTGAGTGAGAGAGAGGCAGAGAGAATTCGGAGGGTGGCATCGGATGGAACACACGCGGCAGTGTGTGTGTTCGCCGACGCAAACAGCCGCAGTCGAAACAGTTTGCCCGGTTAATTGATTTTCCTTCGCATGGCAGCCACAGTGCGACGAGACGAGGACGAGAATCGGGTTGGGCTCTGTCAGAGAGAGAAAGAGAGAGAGAGAGAGGAAGTGCGAAAACATATCGAGAGATAGGCAGGAGGCGCGCATCGCGCAAATCCAATCCGAAACTCCCGTTTGATTATCGGGGACGGTGCGCGACCGATTGTAAATCAACCGCAAAACTACGCCGACGAGAATTATCCGACACGCTCTCGACCAGGTTCTCCTCGCCCGATAGGATCGATTCTCGCCATTCGCTCACTCGCCCTGCATCCTGTCTTCCTCTCTGACCAGTGCGCATTGCGTCTTAACAGTTTCGAGCTTGGCTAGTATCGATTTTCGAAAATAATCGCTTTGTTTGTTTGTTTTTTTTGTATAGTTATTTAGCAGAAATAATGCTTGAAGAAAAGAATACAAAGACAAATCTCTACTTTTCAATATGAAAGAAATCTGTGCAAAGCGTTTGCACAGAATCACGAAAAATCTTCCACGGGCAAGTTTAGAAAATCAAACAGTTTGTTAACTAAAAAACCTGGCCGAAAGGAGTTCGTGGAAGCAGAGAGGCAAGTATGGATGGGTAAAATTGAGCGAAAGAAGCGGTGTGCAATGTGGCATGAGGTTCGGGCGAAGGTGGTGGTGGAGATGAGGAGGGCGAGTGTATGCCAGTCGAGGATGGAAGAGGAAGCGAGTTTCTTGCTGGAAGTTTGACTGGTAATTAACTAAATTTACCAAGGGCGACGAGTCAAAGTGTGAAGTCGTGTTCGAAGTCTTTCTGCACTTCGGTGTTCCGCTAGGCTAGTTAATAACAAATGAGCCAAGCTGCGCTCCCTCGCCTTTGTTATAATCGGGGACATTTGCTCCCTTACAGTTGCTCTCTCGCTCTCTCTCTCTCTCTCTCTCTCGCTCTCTCTCTCTGTCGCTTTCTCTCTCACTGAAACTGTATTATTCAGTCGATTCGTTTGAGCCATTATAAACACCAGTTCAACGAGCTCTAAGCTTTCAGCGCCAACGAACGCTAGCTCGAATCTTTGTTCGCCATCAATCGCAAATTTACTATCTCTTTCTCTCTCTTTCTCTCTGTCGGTGACGTGCTATCGCCACACGCTGTTAGTCCGACTGACAGATTACACGAGATCGCGAATCTCGACCCACTTTAGTGTATTAGTTTTTTTTTCCCCCCACGCTAGTGCAGGAATGTGTCAGTGTTAATTCGTCGCTCTCGGTCAGAAAAACTACGTTTAATATTCCTGTAGTTATTATTATTGATACTCGGAGGAAGTGGCAACCAGTGTCAATGAATTCATGTGGATTGTACAGGCTGATGTTGAAAAGAGTTGTAAATTATTTGAGTGTAATTAAAATATCGTTGGATAATTATTAATGATGTTGTGTATAAGTTTATAGTTGGTAGAGATAATTCAAAGGGTTTTTCGATGGGTACGATGCTCGTGATAGATATGCGAAGTGACTGTATACTTGAGTTATTAGTATTTCAGGTGAAAAACACGGATCGCGACGAAGCGCCAGGCGCTTAAGAGGCGGCTAAAGAGAATTTATGAAATTTCCTAATGCAGTAGCCAGATTCGTCCCTGCACCCTCTCCCCTTTCAACTCTTTCATTGCGAAAGATCTCCACTTTTAATGCCGATGCCGGGGTTTCACTTACTCGAGGAATGTCCTTTCGGTGGACTTAAACAGATGAAGTATAACGAAATTATGTAATTTTCGACTAAAACTGCTCAGGAACAAAAAATCTAAGATTGTACAAGTACGCATTTCACTTTGCAATGCTTAAAGTGGATTAAAAGAAAGATGGGTTTTTACTTGTATTATATAAATCGATGTTTTTAAAATTATGTCGGCTTATTATTAAATGAGATTACTCAAAGGCCAAGTTGTATAGTTTGAGTCGAGGAAGATGTTATTAGGGATAAAGATGATAAAGTCAAAATGAAAGCACGTTAAATGAAGAAGGATTATTAGAAGAGCACTAGATTCTTATAACTTCGAAGATTATTGGAGGGTAGGAAAGGTCCAAGAGAAAGAGGGTGCGATCGAGGAAAAACGGTAAAAAGGGAGAAAGAGAGTTACTTGATAAATCATGACGATTCGCTTTATGGTATTTACAGTTTAAGCCAAAATTGCTGGTCGCCAAGCGTAAAAATCCGTGATTTCGTTAGCACTATATATCGGGGGATGGAGACGCTGATTGGCTGGATTCTGTTCCGCCCCCGCGGTCCCGCCAATCAGACCAGCCCGTTCTCTTTCATCGATCCAAACCATCTACACTATACTCAGCCGCCATGCTCAACCTGCTCGTTCCCCTTCCCTCTTCTCTACTCTGCTCTTCTCTTCTCTTCTCTTCGCTACTTTACTCTTCTCCACTCTTCCCTGCACTTCGCTACTCTTCCCTTTCCTCTCCACATGGGACATCTATCGTCCTACACTGACAAACACTCATACACCCTTCGCGATGAATGTTTATTATTGTTTATCCATTTTTGTGAATAAGTTATTGACATTCGAAGGCGATGTTATAGATTTATCGTATTTGTTTTATGCTATTGTTAGGTTGCTTTTATTAAAACTAACGAAATAAGAGAAGGGAATATATGAGTTTATATGAGGCTGACTCCAAAGTGAAATAATATGGTTATGCCTTTATAATAATTAATTATTCTTCACTCGTATGACTCTAATTAATATTAGAATCTGAAGAAACTACTTAATTCCTGGGGAATGGCGATAATACCGTTATAACGAATGTTTCCCGTAATTAGTCCGCAAGTGCAATTAATAAATGTGTATATACAGTAGGGTTTAAGTTACGAGGGAGGAAATCCAAAAGAAATATACCGGCGGAAATTCCTAACTTGATTAGCAGGGGTGATTTAACCCCGCTTTCACCAGCCTCATTTAAGTTTAACGCTTAGAATGTATTAAAATAGCAGCGATGTATGGCGGGAATTGGTGTAACGCGTTGATCAACTCGAAAATACTAAGAAGAAACTGCATTTCCTTGCATCTCACCGGGAAAAGGAGTCGCATTACGCTTCGAGATAAGTTATGTCTATTGCTACTTTTCTTGGGCTAACGCTTTCTCAGTAAAACGGATAAAACTACCCCATAACAAACACACTTGTGTTCAGACTAAAAACTGTGTGGAAAATGTGAACAAAGTGAATAAGAATGAATTTTATACGATATTAAATAGTGTTTTCCTCAATTTTTACAATTTTTTAGTCTACAAAGAGTCGAATTTTGTAGCCATATTTTATCGACGCGAAGTCATTTTTGTTTATATATTTGCAATAAAATATTTGGTCGAAATTATTAATGATTTCTCATTATACCATCAACCCGTTCGATTGACAAGGTGGTAATACGAAGATAGCGTTCCCACAGGAACGACAACTCTTGTTTCCTAAAATCCAATGAATTGTTCTTAAGTATGATGGAACGATATTCTTGCGCAATCATTCCTCATCCATCATGGGGTGGTAGTCAGAAGCGGGTGTAGATTTCCCAGACGAAAGGATACATTTTCCTGTCAATTCGCAGGCAATACCACGCGTCCCGATACACTTGCAAACAAGTGCGAGGGGAAAACATTTACTTCCAAAACACGCATGCATCCCCTGTCATCTTTCTTGTCTCGTGATAAACACATCAGGCTTTTTGAGACAAACAAAATTCTTGATCAAAGTTCTTTACTTTCGCTATTCTTCATCTTTCAACATCTTATAAATCAATTTCAGCTGAAGTATAAAGTCGATTATTTTGACACAAAGATTTTTAGACCATTATTATTACTTATTATTCGTCCATAATATTATTCTTCGCGTATTACAGAACTGGTACTTTTCGAATTTCTGTCGAATATTACTGTCAAAATGATTATCGTTACTTTCGTTATTCTTCATCTTCCAACATCTTATAAATAAATTTCAGCTGAAGTATAAAGTCGATTATTTTGACACAAAGATTTTTAGATCATTATTATTACTTATTATTCCTCCATAATATTATTCTTCGCGTATTACAGAAATGGTATTTTTCGAATTTCCGTCGAATATTACAGTCAAAATCATTAGATATGTAGGCTTTATCGAGTTAACAGGCGACCTCGTCATTACTGCGGCGGCTGTAACGGTAGTAACGAGAGTAACGCTCGTCTATATGGCGATGGTAGAGGCTCAAGCTCTAATGGAGGTTCGCTCCTAACCTCCTAGCAGTTCTGTAGGCAGCCTCTTTCCTCTCCTCTCCTCGCCTCTCCTTCGCATTTGCGCCACCCTCACAACCAAACTCGACACTCACCCTCTTTTCGACCTCATCTACCCTTATTCCCCTTTCTCGTTTCATCGCTTTCTCTCTCTCTCTCTCGCTTTCTATCTTCTCTCACTATCGCACACTACCTGCTTATGTCAATACGCCACGGCATTATATACAATATCCACCCACCCTCCCCTCTTTATCATCCACCCTCTTCTCTCTTTCTGTCCGCTCGCAACATTTCGCAAAACAAACACACCCTGTTTGGAGATAATTACACGGCCCGCAAGGTGCACGCCTAGACTAGGATAAATCGGAACGTTTGGCAAGCATTCGGAACTTCTACCAATGAATTCTAGTAATAGGTTTCTAGAAATTCTGTCTGGGGTACAATAGACGGGGGTTGTTGCGAAGAAATTCTTTTGGGGCAGAGTTTATTTGTGGATAAGAAAGTTTTGAAATTTTATAAGAAATTTGGTATTATTTGAGATAATTAGTCTTTGGTGTCAGTTTGGACTGACGCAGAGATTAATGCTGGATATTGGGTTAAATGTGAATAAGAATTCATGGGAAATTATAACATAGAGTATGAATAAATGATATTTCACTGGCGGCATGATTTCCAGTAGTCTATTACCATAATCGGACCCTATTTCCCATCCCTGGCACGTTAGTATGATGGGCAGCGTTAGTGGGGGGGTTCATTGCACGGCCAATTATCTCCACTCATCTTACCCTCGCACTCAAGCATATTAGATTTGAAACGTAGGTGGATTGCCTCCTGACGCGATTACCTACTCGACAGGGAACCGCATTGAGGAACTCGCACCTTTGCAATCAATTTTGTCCTTCTTCCACCGGAAGATGGAGAATAGATCTTATTTTTAACTCTTTAACAGCGAAATATTTCCCTTTGATTCTTCTAAGTATGTTATGCTGGAACAATTTTTTTTCAATTCTAAGTTTTAGTTTTTAATGTTTAATAAGAAGTTTAAGTTGCGATGTTCCTCTACTTATTATAATAAATTGTTTAAAGATATTTATTAAATGTTGAAGTTTCTTTTTCCATTAGAGTCTCTGTTATCCATTTAAGATATAGGTTCGCCATTCGGCTCCGAACTGATATGCGTCACGTTAAGTGCACCTCAAGTTCCGATGAAAAGGTCAAACTTTCAGAAAGAGGTCAAACTTGACAGTAGTTCTATCGATCCCTGGCATTCGATGGTAAAAGAGCCCAACGTTACTAGAAAGCCTTCGTTGAAGTGTCATTAAAAACAGAAACATACAATTCTTTTGGAAATTAATAGTTATCTATTAATCATAGCAATAGACAATCTCAGTGATTGACAGATAATAAAAATTTAAAAGATTTCACTGTCAATATTTCAATAGTATAAAATTACAATCAGTATAGAATACACTGTTGATCCATCAATTGAGATCAAGACAGTACCAGATGGCGCCAAAGAATTAACCCTACCCACTTCTATCACTATTGGCAGCATTCAGACAGGGTACAAATTACAAATCGTCCATGTCCCAGAGTGCAATGGGGGCCAATTGAAAGAATTCGAGAGGACGGACACGTTAATTTACGAGGCATGTAATTGGAGCGGTAGTAATGCACTTAAGGAAGTACGCGCGACGTCCGAGAGGAGGTTTCCGTTGGGTGGCAGATCGCTCACGTGTCGAGACACGCGTCGACACGTGGCCGCACCGACGCCCGGCGTCGGATGCTCCACTTCACCCTAGAATCAGCTCTCATGAATCGCCGGTACTCGAAACGTATCGAGTATGTGGCAGAGTCGAGCATTGCCATTGCCAAGGAGATGCGATCCTCCTTGTCGTTCGGTGATGGGGTCCGCAGCATCCCACAGGAGAGAGATGAGCGCATTAAGAAAATTGAAACGTCGATTTGTCCTGGAAAACTCGGCCTGACGATAATTTCATTAAGTCTGCCTTCCCGAGGGCATCAGACCCTTCCTTCCAACTCTCTATATCGCTTTAACTCTCGATGATGCTAATTCCTCTGGACGTCGGCCATCCGAACCATCTTCCGATTCTCCCGCTTCCTACTTTCCTCCTCTTTCATCCATCGCAATAAATGACCATCTCAGTGATGAATACAGTTTTATTCTTTCCCTTTTAAGGGATCTCTGACATTTTTCTAACTATTGAAAAAAAGGTAGAATTGTTGTAATAAAGTTTTGCAATATAGTTCTTCTGCACAATGCATTTGATTATTTTTATTAATACATGCTAGTTTTTGGTGAAAATAATATTCCATTTTGTATGGAATGTATCTTTAGTTTCGGCTTGCCAGAAATCCACGATACACCAAAGTGAGTTACGAGATCAGGATTCGATGGATACTGCGACCCCATTTCGGCTTAAATGGGATCATAAAGATTGACTCAGACTTGTGCTTTGCGAAATTAGTTGTTATTGTTCAGGTTATCCAAGTAAATTGGTTGCGAAGGGGACCACTCTATGGGATTGCTGTGCTTTTGCGGCTTACATCGACTTCCTTCTACGATCCTCATAACATTACATCTACTTTGATATCCACAAGTTGTTCCCACAATCAGAAACGATCTATTTATATATATGTCTGTTATTCTTAATAATTAATTTTACAATATGAGAATTACTGAAACAATAAAACCTTAAAAGAATTACACCCTTTTACACACAATTCATACTCTCAACAATAACCAACAAATCATAAAAATGATTTATTACCAAAACAAACGATTTTGTACTTGCAAGGTTTTCAAAGAGACGATGTAGTCGAATATCAGCATGCGTTGATCGGCAATAAACGTTGCAGTACACCGTTCCTGTTTAAAGAGTGACACATATCCGAAGTGTGTGTTTGCTCTACCCAGGCATTATGCTCTTACGCACGTGCTGCGTTCTGTTAACCCGCTAGAGCAGGTGTGCGTTGGCTCTCTCTGCCCTCGCGCGCGCGCGCGCCCTCTCCACACTGTCGAGATACAATCGTGGCATAAACATATGGTCATAATAATAGACTCTTGATTTTCACGAGGGCTGCTCCCTTCGAGTGGCCCCGTGATTGTTTCGCCGGTCCGCCTAAACGCATACCGTATGGATGGCCCCGGACACTTCACGCAATCGTAACAAACATCACTCCCATACAACCCCCTCCCCATTGTTCTACTTTCCGCAGCAATGAGCGCAACTGACATTATCCGAATATCTAACGCATCATCAATTTTAGTGATCAACAATATGCCTTTTATGTGTGTACTTTATTTTAGAGTATTGTTGTACGTCTGTTTTAATTACACCCCCTTTTATTTTCGACATTACGTGGAAATCAAAAGAAAATGGATTTATGCCTTTTGGATTATTGAAGGTATCAATATTATTTGTAATCATTTACTTGTTAGAACTTACTAACATTTTGTACAATACTTTGGTGGAAAAATGTGAAAATATTCACCAATATTTGATATTCACTTATCAAATATTGGTGCTTATCGATATTTCAATGAGAATCTGAATAGCGTGACAGGGTGCATAAATGCTTGAATGTAGTGTGCTTCCGAAGAAGCGAGTGTAACCCTGTCGAAGGGGTTGCGGTTATGCTTCGCAGGACATAAAATATGTCGGGAAAGTGTATGAGTGTTCTTATCTTTCAGGCGATACACGTGTGACCTGTATATATGTATTGGATGATATATACATATGTCGAGGACTAGGTTGGGACACCTTCGTGTATATATATTCTGGAATAGTACCTGCTGCCATTCGCTATGCGAGTCGGAGATGAACCTAACGGAGTAGGCGGCAGCACTGTCGATTCCACCCCCACTTCGCAATTCTCCTTGTTAACAATTCGGTCACGTACACCACTGCTCTCTCCACCAAAACGTACCAGCCTACGAATTCCTTATGTTTTATAATCGCTTAACTCACTATGGAAATTAAACCACACCTTTTGTATGTTCTCAGAGAAAGTATATTGTTTTATTTTTCCTTGTATCTATCATTTAAGATACAAACTGAATCATTTTAATAATTTTTAATTTTACAAGCGTTGGGCAATTCTAGTTTCAACTATGTGAATCTTTGGTGACTTTGATTTCGTTTTAATTAATTATGTGTATACACCCAAATTGCTAGTTTTCCAGACAAGGAAATAGTGTCACAATGGAACGGGTTTCCGGGTGAACGATTAGACCAGTTGGTTTGTATGTAGCTGGAAATAAATTTAAGTCTCGTTAGACTTGGGGTTTGACCCTCGAAACATTGGCAGCGAGTAGTGGAGACTCATGCAAGTCGACATTCGGTTGAGGGAGTGAGGCGAAATGATAGGGAGAAAAGTCCGGACATATGAAGAGACGGACTAGTCTATAATACAATGACAGACAATTAGATAGACAGGGGTGGGCAGCCGGATAAAGTGTTTGGGGTGGTCGATGAACGGCTGAAGACTTGACAAAGCAAAGTTTCCAAGGAAAATTGAAATAATGGCAGGAAATAATAAAACACAATAGAATTATATTCTATATTAATTCGAAATATTCCGTTAATGGACGATGGCTCAGTAAACAAGGTAAAAAGCATTCGTTAAAAACACTGATAAAATATTACCAATGCAACATTAAGCTCTCCTGAATGTATCATTTATTAAAGACATCTGACCATAGTCACATAAATATATAAGTCTTTTTTCTCACTAAATATATCACCAGCTTCGAAAGAAACATGGCTCGAAAAGTAAGTCTTGAGAAAAACATTTTAAACATTTCAATAAAAGTGCTGGTACAGAGATGAGGATTGAGAATTTGGGGGTTTACTACGAATGCGGAAGAAAGGGAAAGAAGAAAGCAGGAAAGGGAGCTTGGTAAGTATTATTGTAATTATACACTTAGGTTTATTTCCTGCGTGTCCGCCCTCTCTAGGGTTGGTTGATAGCATTATACAGGCCGGCACCCTAATAAAAATAATAATAAGAGCGTTAAACCGCGGACGTCGGAACGGAAGTAATGTTCGCCCTTTCTGTTAGCCCGACGGACTCGCTACCTGTTTCACTGCGCCACTCAAAGCCACCCCTACGTGAAACGCCCTGCTATATTGTCCCTTCCTCTTCCACCTTCGAGTCCTCAACCAGTCTCGCATACAATGTGTCCGAATTATTTCCTATTCCACTCGCCAACCATTTTCCACGATTTTCGTGGAGTACAATTCCTGCCAACCTTTTTTCATGAAAGTTAATAATTTCAGCTGATTGTGTAAAAGAAACACAAGGAGTATATCTCGTTAGAATGAATTGTTTCGAATAGGAATTATGATAGGCGAAGTTAGATATTTAGTTTTTACAATAGATTGATCGAGGAAAATTGATTTTAAAAGTCTGAAACTTTAATGAAGAATTCTTAGAATTATTCTCCTTAAGATTTCTTTAACAGACAAATAGAAGCACACCCAGTATATCAGGGAAGGAGGTGAAGCAGTGGCAGGCTGATGTGATGTAGATTTGATGTCTGATATGACAGGGAGTGCTTAGGCGACACATCGAACATTTTGGGGAGGAAGTGCTTCTACCCCTCCAGAAGATTTACTGCTACCTGCCGCCACTGAATGTAATCCTACTCATGAACCAATTCAATGCGAGCATATAGTCTTCCAATTTCTCTAATTTCAGTTTCATTACCGTGACAGGTAAAACTTGTTCACTATTATTACAATATTTTAAATTCAAGTTCTTTATTTAAGTTATTAATTATTAATAGATAGTATTTCTTAAAAATGTTAGAATTAAAGGTTTTGCGATCAAAATAATTGTTACGATCGAAATCTATATTTAATAGTATGGCTTAGGACTTTGCCGATAGGAGAATTCCATTAGCAAGTGTTCAGTTGGACTTTCATGTAGAGCGCATGAATGTATAGGTGGATAGGTGCGTGACTAGACGACCCTTTCTCTTTTCACCTGCTATATTGGTGACTACCACTTCAAGTCCCCATTTCATTGTACCACCACCACTTATTTCGCTCCCTAAACCAGCACCCATCTCTCCCTTCACCTGTACTCCTCTTCAGTTCACCACAAATGCAGGTTGAATTACTTTTTAACGCGCTCGGACACGCAAATCTTTCACCTCGTCGCCTTTCATTGTAATCCTTTTATTGAATTGCCAAAAATCAGCCTATAAACTTAATTTTTCCATTTATATTTATACTTATTGTCTCAGATATTTTAATATTATATATACGTTAAATTAATTCGGTGATTATTGGTATTAAAGATTAATTATCATTCACTAAACAAAAGTCCAGATTTGACATACGGAAATGAATGCACGCGATTTTCTGAACAAATGCGATTTACCGCGGTACATCGCTAAACTAGTGTTAGTCATGTGGAAGATTGCAGAACGCGTTACACGCGAGTAAGAAGTTGTCTTATCGATTGGAGTCTAGAATACCATTCGGTCGTGCATAGAGAGATAGAATTGAAATGATTCTAGTGCATGTGAAAAATGTGATTGCGAGGCCAGCATAAATTATAAAATATTTGCAAAAATTTCAATATCACTCATATACTGATTTCGAAATTCACTGTCTACATTTCATTCATATCATCTTCATTCGAATGTACTACACACGAGATTGCAGCTGAAAGTACATACTTCCACGGCCAGGAGAGAAGCGTTGGAGTACGAAAGTAAGAAGTCTTGACGCGATGGGGCATGTTGGTACTCCTGTCCTCGGTCGCGGTCCATAATTTTCAATTTGCGAAAATTAACGTTCTCGTTCGGGTGGCGCTCGGGCAGGAGCGCGTCGCCGTGAAGTACGATAAATAAGGGAGCAAGCGAGTAGTAAATATAAATCAGGAGTGATTGGATGTAAGTGGGGAGCGTTATGTGTCCCAAGTGTCCCGTGTGTGGGATCGTCCGCGGCTGTTCTATGGCTCCGTCCGAGCAACCTAGCTACGTGCGAGGGACCACCGACGCTCACTACGACTCAACCTCTCCTCGGACGATGCACTAGAGCTGCCTACCAACATTCTACGACTTGCATCGTGCATGTCAACTTATACTACAACTTTTAGGTTTCAGTAATGTTCGATGAAAAAGATATTTTCTTGTAATAATTAATTTTTATAGTATTTAGATCTTGGTTTTGCCATATTTCCTTTCTTTACGTTACTTCATAATCAATCATTAAGCTCTGCACTATTTCTATGATTTTTTTATTTATACTTTTATAGCGATTATATATTCGCGTAAAGAGTCTATTTCTGTTTTAATTCTGTTGAAAACTAACTGTTCTTGCAGAACTTGGCCAGGATAGATTCACCCTGAACTAACAAGGAATACTCTAGTATGTAATTCTAGTATAATTGCAGGCTTGACTTCAAGGCGGTAGTTATAATAAGCAGCCAACTAAAGTCCGGAAGACATATGGTTCGAAGAGGGCAAGGGACACGAACCAATATTATCGGTCGAAGGCAACGTGATAATTACTGTCAGGAGTGTTTCACAGGTTGCTTTGCCGGCAATTTCATTGAAGGGAGGGCTGAATCAGAAAAGCCGTGGTGGGAATGTGCGTATTCATGCATAGTGGTGCGTCTACGGTTTCATAGGAGGAGATTGCATAATCGATATCAGAGTGACACCTGTGTGGCTCACAAGCGAGGCAGGCACCTGTGCACAGTGAAAAAGGTCTGAGCCTGCTTGGAAAAGGTCATCCGTGGATGCTTATCACCGAAATATTTATGTGCCCTCAAGGGTCCCTTGAATTCTTCATTTCGCCTTCAACGCCTGACCACCGTCACCTCCCCGCTCCTTCGGCTACTGTCTTCGCTTTGACAACCACCAGCCGATTTCACTCCGTCTAGTTACGATCGATGCCAATGAGATTCGTACATTAACTTGCACTTTTCAAAGGATCTTTTATTTATCATTTAATGTTTGGACTGTGATATTCGAGTATAGTTGAATTTTATCATTTTTAATTAATTAATACATTCTTAGGACAAATTCCCTGATTATTCTTCGGATTAAACTATCGAAATAGAAGTTTAGTAGGAATGTTACATATGGATGTAAATTGTAATAGTAGTAGTGTCAGTAGAAATCAGAGCCGCGGAAGGAATTCTGCAAGCTTACGTCATCCCCTTTATCTCGACAGTGGAGATTTTCCGACGGCCAGCGGAGGAAACGTTCGAGTTAACCAAATATTGAATCCCTGGAAAATTCTCGAAATCAGGCTAGTGAGCGTGTGCGTTTCGAGTTGGTAGAACCCCTAACAGAGAGCTTGCAGTTAACCAAGCAGACTCGTTGGATGGTACACCAAGCGTATTTTACGTATTCCAACCGCCGGCCGCCGCCGCCGCCGCCGCCGCCGGACCGACCAAATTCCTTCTACGCCAATGCTTTTCCTTTACTCGCCATTCATTTTGCACAATGCCCGATTCTACTTTATCCTCATTACTCGAACCTTCCCCCACATTTTAAGACCTTTGTCAATATGGTGTTACTAGTATAATACTCTTCGAGACTAAGCTTTATCAACCTTTAAGACTGAAAGCTCCAGTGTGCACTGAATTTAGGGTAGGTGAATACTGTGGAGTTTTTGTTGCACGAATTTGCAACTTAAAAAATCGTTGATTATAGTTCAATCGAATCTTGAAAATATTTTAAGACTAATCCTTCAAGGTCGTAAATGATGGGGAAATTAAAGAATGCAAAGAATAAATACTACTAAAAAAAGGGAATCGAACTGAGGATGCAATAATAGCAATAATATCGAATATGAAAATAATACATCTCTCCCATTTCAACGAAATCACGTTATTACCGCTGCACTGTCGCGACTGGCTGGTTGTTCGAGATTTTCATAAATCGATAACTGTCCGCTGAATTATTCACGGTTAATTTGTGAAAGTGCGCAATACTCTCCTAGCGTTAGAAGTGCGCAGGCTACAAAACTTTCTGTCCAACACGTTCTGGATATTACCATTCTATTTTCGGCTATCACTGGATTAGAACACGTGAGAAATGATGGTTGGATTTCATGGGATTGGGAATCTCGACTAGTAAGCGAATATCCTTGCATGTTAATAATTGAAGAATCTTGAATTTTAAATTATTTAATGCCAATTATTAATATGCGTGCATTGTTTAAGCAATTTATTATATTCGGTTTTTGTGTTACCTCATCGGTATTGACTTATTTGTTCACATTATACATATACGACTACCGAAATCATTGCATTTACAACAAAACTTTAGTATTCATTGGAGCACTTTATGTTGCAAAGTTTACAGTAGTAACAACACGAAATAATTTCGGGAAATGCTAACAAGTAAAGAGGAACCCTGGGCAAAATGTAATATTTTATTATTACAATGTATTGCCTTCGTTTATTATTACGTGTTCAGTGAATCGTAATGGAATATCTGATCAGGTCGGTAATTAAAAGCCACCAGTTAATTGATTAAGCTTTTTGCTGCATTATTATAACACGCTTTCGGCGAATCGGAAATATCAGGAAAATGCGTGTAACGAGTAATTATGTGGCATGAGTTGATAATGCGGCTGTGGCTTGTCAATTATTCGACGGTTAATTCGTATTAATTTTTTGTTAGCATGCCACAGCGAAATGGGCTTAATGAATTTTTGACAATCCAGTTAAGCGTGCCTCTTAAACGAAGCTTGGTTATTTTTAATACCCGGGGTTATACCAGTATATTGTTTTCTTCATTTACATTGCTTAATTATTTCCTCTTAATTTATCCTGCTTTCTGATCGATTCATTATTGACAAGGCTACAATATTAATCACTACTGTTTCAATGTTGTACTCGTTGAAAATAAACATATCTCACATAACTTTCAAGAGAATTGATTAATTTCTCAAATAACACGTGGACTTCGCAATGAAACTTGCAAAACGTTAACAAGTAATTATTAGACTTTGAATCATCAACCAAAGTGGAGCAGACTAATCTTCAAACGATCCTAAAGCATTAAAATGTAATCAGACGAATTATGTAGGACGATTAGCTTTCTATTTTTATTCCCTTTTTTTCTCGAGTCTATGTTACTCAAGAAAAAGTAAACTTCCATAGAATCTACTTTACATACTCCTATAAATAACAAATCTATTCAGTCAAGCAATTAAGAAAAATAATTTCATTATATTTATCTTATCTAACTTTAGTGTCAGACACAACTGTGAAGAACAGATACCGAAAAGGAGCTGGCTGAAAGGAAAAGTGAGGTGGATTCGATGCCAGTGTATTTTGTGGTCTGCTAGTCCGTAGGAAAAAGAGCGTTTACTTTCAATGGTTAATGAGGGATGATGTGGTCTCGATGTAGGTGAGAACAATCGATAATCGCCGTCACCACCGGCGACATGTTCCCTCCTCCTTCCTGTCGCGACTCTCCTGACACTTATCGCATTTCAGCTATTTTTTCCCCGCAATGATATTTAGCTCGCTCTGAAATTCGACAGTCGGGCATCGCTGTCGGACAATTTTTTCATTTACATCCAAGCGAATTAGAGCGGTTACAACGCCGGCAACAGTCTGCTATGACCGACAGGACAGAATCGGTTAGATCTTCGCTGAGAAGTGTCGAATGTCGAAAAAGTCTATGAATCAGACATGTAGAAAGAAGTCTAAATTTCGCTCGGCTTGTTTTATTATGGAATGTTTGATGTACTTCAAAGTCTGGACACTGAAATCTTATTAAAATCGGGTCTTTGCAATAAAGCATATAAAATTTTATAAATATTGTCAATTTCGATCTAAAGTTTCGTTAGATTGATGATTTGTTGCTCGGAACTTCTTAAAAGGAAATATAACATTACATCGTAGAAGTATGAACAATTATCATGCTGGAGGTTCGAATTAATATTCCGTCTGAAGGAGAGCAGAGGCCAAGTGGAAAAGGTCTGGAAACGGCGAGCGTCCAAACGTGAATAATTAGGGGGCGTTCAATGAATAGGTAATGAAAGCTGTATTAATTATCATAGATAATTATCGTAGATAATTAATAGTGCAGTTAGAGCAGTCATTCACGCTCATGGTCCGCTAATGACATTAGGCCGTTAACGATCTCCGCGATTGACCTTCCGACGAATTTCGACTCTACGAAGGACATCAGCATGCTTGACCGATTTACAAACGTATACGTATACTGCTCGCTAATTGTTAATCGATGCCTAATTAGGCTAACTGTGAACAGTGTCTGCGTCCTAAAGTTATTCTTAATATTGCGTAGTTAATCACTTATAGGAATATTTTAATCATTAGTAATTCTACTGTAATATTATTGACACTTTTCAATTATATTCCAAGGAATTAATTATCCAGAATAAATCTTAACGATATCCCAACATATTTAACTATCAGCACGATTTTAAATACTAAACTTTGTCCGACTTCAATTCAAACGTGCCAAAGCATTGTCCAGTGGCATTAATCACCATAAAGAGAAAGTCGAGGCTGCAAATTGAAGCCGAGCAGAGAAGCGACGAACGAGTGAGAACAGTTTGCATATAACGATGGTTATTGGTGTTTGCGTATTAATCGTGGGAGCGGATTCGCAATCGATAAGCAGAGCGTCGCGTGAAGGGTAACATGGAGGAGAGTGTTGATAAAAGTGGAAGGGAGTCAGGAAAATCAGCGGCAAAGGAGCGATTACATCGGATTCGCGTTACCGGGCGCAACAGTACGCCTGTAATCTCATCCAGTCACTCAGCTGCTAGCGACGCTTTTTATCCTATTACGTCACATGAATAAACTAAAGACTGTGCTGCCGGCGACGGAGCCAAGGGGGCATGCATCGACATGATTCGATATCCGGGCATTTGTGCTACGACATTTCCCTACCATCCATCATTCACTATTATTTGTCTCTTAATGGAGGATGTAACAATTGTCTCGACAATCGATCACTTTGACTTTTATATCAGAGAATTTGAAATATAAGAATGTACGTAAGGGTTACTCGTATTAGATGTTCCTCTCAGTCAAAGGATTAAAAAGAAACCTTCTTTTTTTGCGGTTACTATTTGTCTCGCGTATAAATCGTGTGGGAAATTGGCATGCAAAAGCATCGACAGTGGTGCTGTAAAGCATATGGAAAGCGTCGGAAGATAAACGGGCGAGATGTCTCGGTGGCAGCCAGAACACCCAGAACTCGAGTACAATGGAAATGGATGACGAAAAGTTTCGATCCCTTCTTGCGACTTATTCCATATCCTAATATAAGATTCACCGCCGCTTTCATATGAAACATTTCTCTTGGATATCTGGGACTCGCTCTTTCAATCTAGGTCACAGTATTTAAGGCCCTCCCATTTCGTTACAAAGGTGTTTGTTTTTTCTGTCATATTTTTCAAGTGTAAATACTCTTTTTCCACATATTGTAATAATAAAATATTAGTAATAGAAAACTACCAGAATGTATGGTAGTTTTGAACCAATTCTATAAGAGCATCCAAGTATGTTTTTAATTATAACATAGTGTCACATGACACTTTACCAACACTATCTGACATCGGATTGACAAATCCAAATCTCCAGGGTACCACATATTTCCTGTCGATATTGTACGTGAATCCATAGACGTTAAGTTACATAAGTAATTAACCAGCGACAGTTACAAAGGGGTATTGAAAGTTATTGATTTATCAACAGTCAACACATGCGCTAGTAAATATTTAAGGCATATGCTGCGTAATTTCGAAGCCAACTAGTTGCAGAACGTTAATATTAAGTTAACGTTATTAAGATATGATACACCTTGATCTGTTCAAAATCATGCAAACATAAAATCACATAGAAATCTTCTCTTTCCACGATCTATCCAAACGATATAATAAATAATTTATAAAAATCACTTATAATCTTTACAATACGTATAGCTTTTATTACTCATACTTTAACCATTCAAGATCCACTTTATTCTTATTCAGATTCACTTTAATTTCAATGGAAACGCATGTGAATAATTATTACAATATAACAACACAGCCAACAATAGATGACATTTAAATAATTAGGGTATCAGTGGGTGACAATAACAAAAGATTAAATACTTCAGAGTCATTAAGAAGAACTGGGAGGTGGGCCAAGGTAGCGTAGAAGGGTTGGCAAGGACTCACCGTAGGATTGGGCATACAACGTCTGGGCGGTGGCGGCATGGGATCCGGCGCAGCGCGGTAAGGTGGCGGCGAATACCTGCCGGAAGGGAAGCAACCCGGGGCAGTAATCGGCGCCCCGTGAAGGCCCTTGCTTCCCATCATTTTATCCGGTGAGTACATCATCCTGGGGCTTGTCGAGCCTAAGTACCCTGGCTTAGACTTCTACCAGTAGAAGAGTCTCAAACCGAACGAAACCAGCAGCGACGGCCGCGCTCCTTCGACTCGGTGTCCGGGGTTCGCATCTGTTCGACTACCCCCTGAAAAGTACCTGCACTCTCACTTTCCACCTCGATCTTCTCGAAACTGTTAATCAGCCGCACAAAATGAATCACGATCAACCGGTAAATCGAATATAACCGGTTAGTCGTAATAATGAGTTCAAACACTGAACTCTTAGAACACCAAGCTCTCCAACATTTCTACACCCGTCAATTCCTCGATACCAGGGCTATCGTTCCAGGTAGCCCTGGATCGTGCATTGTATCTTGAGATCTTCAATTCACACACTTTACTGTCCCAGGAAACTAGTCCTTCGTTCCTTTATCTCCTAGCCATTGGATCTCCTACACCTTGGAAGAAGAGGCGTCACTCGTAGCACGAAGTAATCGAAAGGGGTTGCGAGTGATAGTCACGTTGATCACTTGGTCCAAAGTGTTCACAGGGTTCCAATAGAACTTGGTAAGGATAACTAGTAGTTAAAATCGTGGCCGTGTTGTTGGGCCTCGAGGATGAGGATATCGGTGGGTCTGGAGTAGCATCGACGTGATGATGGTCACGCGCAAAAACCGCCGGGATGCTAGGTCCTGGAGCTGTGCTCTTTTTGGCGCTGACTGGTTGGTGAAGAGTGTTCCACGGATGAACTCTTCGGTAGAGAGAGCTGGTAGGGAAGGGAAGCGGAGCAAGGGTAGAGGGTGCGAGGAGTTGAGGAGCGAGGTGAAGAAGGACAAAGCGAAGTGGAGCGTAGTTCCCGGGGGTAGAGTGGTTGGCGCGTGCTCACTAGAATAGGGGTTGACGTTGGCCATAGGAGGTATGGATGGGGTGACTCCGGCGAGTGGAGGGAGCCGAGGGGGTGGCTCGGGTTAGGGCGGAGCTATCTGGACACGCTTGCGCCCCTAATCCGATCGGTGTCGGCCATCTTTGCCGTTGCCTTCGCGCTTTGGATGGGTGTCTCTAACCGCGACCACCCGCCTGTCCATCCTTCCCGCATTTTACCCTCCTTCCTGGATATTCTCACCCTTTACCATCCCTCTCGCTCACCCCTTCGCACAGCCACTTCCTTCTCACTTTCTCTCACTGCCTTGTTCACCGTCTCACTTGCGGCTCTCGCAACCCTTTGCCTCCCTTTCTTTCCCCCTCGCGCGGTTCACCCTCTCGCTCCACATTTCGCTCCTTCTTCTCGCTATTCCCAGTGTCCCAGTCCACCGATCCCCACCACCGTTACACGCCCTTCGCTGCGCAGAGCCGAGCGATCTCTGCGAGTGCTTCCGAGTTGGCTGGCAGCATATCCCTCGCTCACTCGCTCACTCGCCTTCCGCACAAAGTACTGCTTTTCCCATTTTCCCTCTAGCGCGACGCACTCCTCCTCGGACACCGCCAAATCTCCCGCTCTTCAGGATTAGTCCTTGCAGAACACTTTCGCCACAGACGCCACTTCCATGCGTGCCGCAACCACCTTCGTTTCTACTCGACCAGTACGGTAAGGAGTAGTAGCCGTGTGGGTCTGACATGTGGGACTCATTCTACTTGGAAACTTTGAGATAGTATCTCCAACGCATTGAGAGTTTTGAAAGAAATCTACCCTTTAATGTGATGCACACTACAAATTCGTATGATAGAAAGTATAATTTTTGTTTCATTGTTTGCATTGTAAATATGATAAAATAGTTTACAAAGATATGAATTGATACATTTTTCTTTTAATTGGTCAATCGTAAATGGTGTTTTATAATAATTTATGAGTATTGACCAAGTATTGATAAAAGTATGTTCACTCAATTATTACCCGTTTTAACATATAAATTACTTTATTGTATGTATTTTCGGGGTTGATGTTTCCTTCCGACGTATAATTATGCATTCATGCAAAATAGCAGGGTAGTATAAACAAGCGATGGAATCCAAAGTCTTTTAACGATCAAGCACCCTGCTATCTGAACGCTTGAGTCCCCACAGTAAGTGCAGATTTGTGTGAGCTATTTCATAATGAATTTTTAAGGTGTCATGGACCCTTCCTAACCCGGATCCCCTCTGTTACTCCCTCAAGGCTTTGGGACTTTCGTCGATCCAATAAAAGAATAAAGCCGTATCACGCTGTTCCTGACTCACAGATTCCTAAGTCGACTGACCGGTCACAAAAGTTGATTTCCTCTTTCCCTTACACATCTCGAAAAAGATTTTCTAACTATATTAGATGCCACTTTTCCACTGGCACATTCGAAAGCTCCAATGCGATAAATTACTCTTGTATAACACTATTTCTTTACTGCAGAATTCTAAGTACAAGTCAAGCCAAGTTAGCGTAAAGCTCGTTGAATAAAAGCTCGACATTAGAGGGCTAAATCTAACCAGTGCTCGTCCGATCCCCGGCTAATTAATACCAGACATAAAAGCATGTTTGTCGTTCAGTTATAATTGGCGTATTTTCCCGGGGAGTCATTTAAAATTGTATCAGTGACAAAGGATGCAAGCTGAGGTTAAAGATTTCTCTGGCGACTGAAACAATCAAGAGGCGAAATCCGCTGGTTCTTCATTGCTAATGCAGTGCTTTAATACGTTTCTAATCTGGTTCGAAATTTCCGAGGTAAACTAAGAGTTCGTATGCATATTTTGTGTTCCTATTAGCAGTGGTTCAACATCAGAATCTTGCTTTGCCGATAATAAGATTCACCATGAAGGGTGATTAACATTTTTTTGTTTTTTTTTGGAAAAACACGGACAAGAGAAAAAAACGTAAACTCTAAATATTTATAATGTTCCTACTGTGCACCTGCAACTCTTTACTTTAAGGGTATTAAATTAAGTGCTTTAACAACTTTGATAAAAATACAAAAAAAAATCGAACAAACCTTTGTACTAAATAATAGATGACGTAATCATAGCTCGGTATGGCTTTCTTGTTCACCCCAAGGAGTTAATTCCAAGGATCGGTTATAATCATAACGATCCCATAACCCTAACAGTAATACTAAAACTCTATCAACTTCAAGGCACTGAAAACATTATTTATCTTCTTGCTTCACAATGACAAAACTCCAACCTTACACCCTTAAAATTATTATATTATATAACATAAACATGTTTCCACAATGACTTTCAAATGATTTACTTAACATTCCAACCTACATAATTCCAACGAAAATAAACAATACAAACTATCAATTATTAAATTTCATATTAAATGTTACCAGTTTATAAACTATCTACCAAAGATATCCTAGAAGCTACAACTTGAAGGAACTCGGAAGGTCCGAGGAGTCGGACGTAGGTTCAGTCTTGTGGTTTGGGGGTGGCAGGAGGGATGCCGCAAGAGTTGCTCGAGGACATCGCGTACGAAGAAGAGGATCCTGCGGATTCTCATGCTGGAGTAGACGAGGGGGTGGAGTGGGACGGCAGCGGCGGGGGTGGCGGGGGTGGGTTGTGAGTTTGGTGGCAGTCGTTTTCCGAGGGATGTTGGGGCGGAAGGTTCCCGCGGGGCCTGTGTTATCGCCTCGGCAGGATGACCAGGCCGCGGTATCAAATATTAAAGGTACTTGCACCGGCAGCCTATCCTCGACAAGATATCCAAAGCTTCCCTTCAACCCCTCGCCGCACCCTGGACTGCCATCAAAACCTACGCCTACCACCTTTTCTATTCTATCTCGCTAAAGCTAGCCTTCTGTTTTCGACTCTAGTTGACCGGAGAGATCCTTCTCTTCCAAGGAGCGATCGCCACTTCTCCGCTTGAAATTGATTTTCCCTATTGCAACCGGCTTTGCCAGGGTACAGCCTAGGTTGGGTTAGCCTCTGCCAGTTTGGTTGCCGTTCCTGGTGTCCGGCGATTCTCCGGATCTTGATTGGACTTGGTGATTTCTTGGCCTCCTTACGAATGAATGAACCTACCCCCGAAAGCCGAATGATATAAGCCGGCTCAAGTTTAACTGCGATTGCTGTACCTGTTGGGAGTCTGGGAACTCGAAGATTAAAAAGAGAGGAACGTGTGTATGAATTGAACTTGGTGGTTGGAAAGTAGTCTTGGGTTATTCGAGGTTTGATTTACATAAGATGTATTTCCCCAAGCGATGGGAAATTGTTGGAAGTCATTTTTAAATTTGAATTCGTAGTTTAAGGTATTTCAGAAAACTTGCATCCTGGATTACGAATCCTGCATCAATTTACGCTTTACCCTTTCTGTTTCTCCATTCCTTTTGAATCCATTCCTCTTTCCTGTCCATTGCACACTCGGGGGGATTAAAGATAAACCTGCTGCTTGAAATCCATTCGATTCACGTACTATGTCTATTGCTTTTCGGCTTTTCCACTGTACGACGTGCTTGCTATTTGTTGACTCTTGGTATTGGATCTTCCTGTCGTGTTGTAAATCGGCTTTCAAAAGAAATAGTGCGATCAAAGAGGAATATTAAAGAAATCGTAAGAACAATAAAATTGGAAATATACAATTATAAGGCTTTAGACAAGTACAGTTATAAAATACTTTGTACGTGTCCCCACCTAGTAAGAAGTTCTACAACCAACCGATGCTTCTCTAAGCTCCGCTATTTCGCACGGAAACGGCGTGCTCATACGTATGTATGCATGTATGCATGTAATTTCAAAGAAAGGAAAAAGATAACAAAGAATTTCGGCCGTTTCGAAATTCCGGGCACGAGCCTCGCTGGGATCTGAATATTTGAAGGGCTAAATGTACGACGAGGATGTGAATGTATGAAGCTTGTTCACTCGGTGTGTTCTCTTCCAGAGTATTCTTGTGCGTTAAGCAGGCTTTTCGTTAATCAATTTGATCCACTTGGCGCTTAGCTAGGTTTGCTTAAACACTCATTTTGCTCGTCATTCGTCATGCACTTTCAAGAGCGATTCTCCAAGTGGTGGTAGTCCATAAATTATGTTAATATCCTTAATCTCGAATTTGCGTGTTTTCTAATTACAGCTCGACTTTCATGGTACGTTGTAACTACTGACGTTTGTATATTCTAGTCCATTGAATATGGTGTAATTCATGTAAAAATTGATGACAACACTATACTAAATAATTTCAATCGATATTCGGAACATGTAGATCGAAATGCGCGTTCGAATATTTATTAACAATACTCTGTGCTATTCATACATTTTTGTCAAATACTACGGACTGCATGGGAAAGAGACCGTCATCACTGTTCCGTAGACTATACTTTTACATTATCAATACTCCAATTCATATTCAGGAAAATTCTTTCTCATACACAGTTTCATAGAGATCCTTCTGCATTTTCGCTATTAGACCCGAAGTACATTTTTGGCCGAATAACAAAAGCATTAAATATTTGTTTCAAACAAATCTCACCGTCGAGAATTTTGTATTCAACGAGTTTCGACAGATATTATAAACTTTTCCAAATCAAAAACTGTCTGATTTTTACAAACATTCACAGTCTACTGTTAAAATCTACATTCTAACACATGCGCAAATGTGACACGGTGAAACAGTTGACCATTGAATTGCTCGGATGTTCCAATCTATCAGGATGGAGCTTTTGTAGAGATTGCAGCTGATAGAGTTGGGTTGTTTTCGGATCTGGCATCTGGCAAACGGTAAGCGGAGCCGAGTAGCATGTAGGCTACTTCTGAGACGTAGCGCAGCCGTGCAGTGGAGTACGAATAAACCTATGCCCCGGGGAATACAATCTACAGCGGCTCGCTAAATATTTACTCGAAGGATTGATACCTACCGCTAGTTATTATTTTTTCCCAGCTGGTTCCAACTTACAATTACCGTGGGACATCAGGGTAGAACACATTTCTTTTGCTGTTCCTCTAACTTTACTGCCATTAAGAAATAATTCTAGTCGAATTTTTCTATGAGTAAATGAAGAAAAATCAAAAGGAATAATCTATTGAAAAAGTATACAAAATTGATAATTAATTCCTACGTTCTAGGTTTGCAATTCTTAATAAAATAATTGTTGATCAATTGCTTTATAATTGCTATATCGAATAATGCATAATTCAAGTCATGCAATTATTTCCACCGGCCTGTATAATTGCGTTGTTTCTGATAAAAATCTATGTAAAGTCGAGCGAAGCTTAACAGCGCAGGGTTCAAGAGGCAGAGTTTCTCTCCCGAGCCCTCCGCCGGCTTGTAATATTAATAAACTGTACAAATCACCGTGGCTCAATTCCACGGTTAAATCGACGAGCATAGCCCATAGATTACAGGAATTGAGGCAGCGCAAGGTAGCAGCGGATAGGCGGATGGTGGTGTGCCTCCATAGAAAGAGGGTTGTGTAGTCGAGACACGGAATGAAGAAAAAAAGTCTAGCGAGTTCAAAACGAGAAGAATCCACTGGGAATCAAACGCATCAGACACAGAATCGTACAACTGTAAGCAAGTCGACTTTTTCAAATTGAAATCATTCCAAAAATATTACTACCCCCCAAAAAAGTACCTTTCTAATTTCTCTCAAGGAAGAAACAAATCGAAGATAACAATATATAACATAGAAATTTATCTCTCTTCCCGGCCGGAAATCGGAAGCCCTAACCTCCCCCACTCGTTCAAGCTGCAGTAGTTCGTCCCGCCCATTGTATCGGGTTTCGTGAGCGAGACTATAGTTGCGCAGCGGAGTCAATGTGTTTCCGACTCAGGGTGGATTTCGGCTGAGGCGATGCTGGTGGAGGAAGCGAGCGAGCAAGCAAGCGACTGAGCATACACACGAGGGCAGGTGCACACCGACGCATAGATTGCATACTTATGCCGACAGTGTGCACATAAAGTTAGGGCGCTCTCCTTTGCCGCGGCACAAGAATAAGAAACACGCCGGCATACATAAACAAGGAGGTTGGGGATGCAGCAATTTAAAACGTACCCCGGAATTCCTCCCAGCGGGCTCGTAGAGCGGCCCTCTGTATTACGAATTCCACCCTGCGCCTATACCACCCCCGCCTTCTCCTCCCTCTTCCTCTTTCTGTCTCTCTCCCACTGCTTTGCCTCCTCTTACCTTTCCCTTCCCTCGCCCTGCCTCACCGCCTCTCTCTGTTACCTTAGCATTTCTACTCTTGTCTTGCCACATCTTACTGGGAATTTCGGCCGAATAAAATGGTACCGCGATCGTCGAGAGCCTTCTATTAACAGGGATACTGCTGGTCTATTTTAGTTGGCTAATAATATTGGGGTGTTGATGATATTATAATTGTTTGTAAGCTTTGGATGTATCAGTCAATAAATTTTATGGAAGTAAAGAGGAGTTTTTTCATACTGTATTTTATTTGTTTATTAATTAAAATAAGTGTAGAATTCAAGTGGATTATTCAGTGAATTTGACGAAGCTTCGACGTTTAAATATACAAAATTAATTAAACTGTCATTCATTTTGATAAACGCTAATTGCCAAATTTCGCCCCATTAGGAGATGCGAGTAATTTCACAAAGTGAAATGAAAAAATATGTTTAAAAAGTAAAAAAAAAAAGTTTGGTACATATGCTGCAGTAGATTGAGAGGAAGGAGACTGGGCGGAGTGGGGGAGACACCTTGGATAGATGGTGGGGTGTTTGAAGCGAGGGGTGAAGCCACCCTCGCGAGATTTTAATCAAAGGAAGTACCGCCACATCGGAAGCAGGAATTCGCTGTTCGTGGGATTTTTATTGAGACTGCTGTCATGATATTGCGGATCGGATAGCTCGCTCTAGTCCTATTCGGTCCTATCTCGGATTGCTATTTCAAAAGGGATTTGTGCCGCTGCCGCTTCTCGAGCTTCTTCGTTTTACACTGATTTCAAGGTTTCTCGTGGAAATACAATGAATTGGTATCTCAGACATATATTATTACTGTAATTTAATAAAGAAATATTATCATTAACAATCACTGTTTAAATAAACTCATTGGAAGCCCTTTACGAACTATTATTTCTCCAGATTAATTCGATACTTTGTCAAAAGCATTTAAGATCGGAAATACTTTGAAAGATAAGAAATTATTCCAATAAATAAATCCGATCATCCATTAACGCGACTCGTAGTCAAGCAAGTCTAGCTAGGCGAAACTTAATCATACTCTCATGAAAGGTTAGCCGCGCAACTTTGAACTATGAATCCTTTCGGGATAATAGCTATTATGAAGATCAGCGTTGGATCGACCTGCACGGATAAGTCAAATAGCGTTAACAATGGAGAATTTCAAGTTGCTTCGGTGCCGCGGTGAATCGAGCGATTGGCTGTTTGAACGAGGTGGTGTCGCCTCGGGCGGGTGTGTTTGCAGACATAAGGGAACCCCAAGCTCGGCTCTCAACTCAGTGCTCGGGGTTCAGGGTTGAGAGGTGAGCCAGTTCAGGGAGCATGTACAGACTGATTCACTTGCCATTGAATAAGTACTATCGAGTATATAAATAATTATAAATGATCTACTTATTTTAAATATACAATGTTTTTCAAATGTTTTCTACATCCTATTCATTATACTATTAAATACTGTTAAATATTGTTAAAAGAAAATCGAACTTTAGGGTTGATTATCAAAGCCATAACAATATAATAAACAGTATTATTATATGTATTTTTTATATCAGATTCGTGAGTACATAATTATTTATGTGTCCAATTAAAAATGGGTTAGGCAATCCTAATTCAAGGACAAATGAATCATCTTCTACAGTCACCGAAACACAGCGAGGGAATTCAATTGGTGGCGGCAATCCTGGTAATGTACCCGTGGGGCTATATCAAACTGCTTTCTCGAACAGAACGATGCTGCATTCAACAGACCAAAATTCATTCTTGGCTGAGGATACCCAATGCGACCATTTCACAATAAGTATCTTCTTCTTATTGCTCGATTTACCAAATTTCAATTCGATGACGCAAATTGCCGAATTGTCTAATAAATGATTAGGAAATATAAATACCAGAAAAAGAAATTAATATTCCAATCATCTCAAAAAGAATAAACCCAAATCTAATCAATCAATATTGCTACCTTGTAAAAAAAAAACAAACTCAGCGTCGAGAATATCAGCAGAACAAGATTTCTCTTGGCTTCGATTTTACGACAGTGCGGAAGGATGTGCCATCGCGACGAAAGTCGGACAGGAAGTCGAGTAAAGTTTGGAATGGAGTAATATACTCTCGTCAAAGGAGTAGGCAGGCGTAGGTATGCCTGATGGTCGTTGAGCCGGTGGTATCTCTTCGCAGGTTCACGCGGTAAGGGACTTAAGTTGAAAAAGTGGCGGCTAAATAATGCATATCACGGTGGCAACAGCGAGCGATAAAACAGTTATAAAAACAGCGGCAACTACGTTAAGCTCAATTATTTAAGATGTACAGCTCCGTAAAGAGAGAGTAGAGCAGTCGTAAAGCGGCTGGAAGAAAGGCAGCAAGCCCACCAGCCGTACCTACGAGAACTCGGGCGACAGAAGAGAGCAGATACCAAGAAGAAGGGACACCGGGTTATCGCGAGAGTTATAAAAGTTGCTGTTAAAACTTACTAGGATTATCAAGGGACTTACTATGTGCTTGTTCATACTTCGACTGTACTTCCTATTTTTATCAGTTATAGAAAAAGAATTGTTATTATAAAAGAGATATCTCTGTTAATATTACTAAGATTTGTGCAAGCTTTGCGATTGAATCTTATATCGCTTTTATCAATAAATTATATATTAAATTCACTTGTTAATTAAATTGACATTAGCAGCGAAAAGGGTTAAGACGTCGTGAGTCTACATGCTCGATTTAAAGTATAATGTCTGCAAAATTGAAGAAACAAGAACAGTCGGATTTCTTAGACGATGAAAATACTACTGAAGATGATATAGATATCGATATTGTAATTGTGGGTGCCGGTTTAACCGGTTTGATATGTGCCTACAATATCCTGAGAAAGTCGTCAGGGTTAGAAGTGCTAATTATCGAAGCGAAAAGTACGATATAATAACTTTCTTCACAATTAAAATAATTATACTATTATTAGCGTGACTGAACGACAGTGCTAATTGAAAGGCAGTCGATTCCCTCAGGAATTATGTTGCTCATATTAAACTAGTGCCAGTTCATAAAGCTAATTAAAAGATGGATCGTAATGAAATGAAACAGGTGAGGTTGGCGGTCGGCTTTTATCAGGAGAATACGGTGAAGCATACTATGCCAGTTTCTCGCAGAGTTACGTAACTCGATTAGTGGAGGCTTTGAATTTACGCCCTTTCCGGGCTAGAAATCTAATCGACAAGAGGAAAATACTTTACACGAAAGATGGACCGATGGATAGTTTGTCAGGATATGTCGGAGCGGAAGTTCGTAGCTTCTTTCAATCGGTAATCTTAAATACATAGAATTATGTATCTATAATGAATGTATTTATCTTATCTTTTGAACAAACTCATGCAATTAATACTTCTAATTTTGATACTTTGTATATTAAAAAATAATTAACCAGACTTTTCATACAAAGTTGCACGAAAGTAGTTTAAATGCGAGGTTCCATATTGCAAGAAAACATGGTTACACGGGAAATCTTGGCCGAATGAGCGTGGAACAACTGTTATGGCGGCTGGTTTATTTCCCGGAAGCGAGGGCGCTCTGTCGGCCATTTATCTCGAGTGTATGTGGTAAATCTACCTTAAGCCAATTTTGGCCCCTAAACATATTAGTCCAGTTATTAATTAATGCACAGGCACATTATTCATTCTCGGTTATAACTTATTATTCAGTTCACTTATAGCGAATCTGGCTAATCTAAACGATGCATCAACCTTGTGGTTCTTGACGATGCTAAACGGGGCTGGTGGATTCTTTAATCGCTTGAAATTCGCACTTGGTGATTACAATCGGTATTTCATTGAGGTGCGATGTTATTAGATTCTAAATGTATTAGAAACAATAGCTATATTAGTTATTAGCGGTAAACTTTTAGGGTGGTATGTTCCAACTTGTAAATAAACTGCACAAGATAATATTATCAAAGAACTGTACTGTGAAATACAATGAACCTGTTTGCAGTATTCGATACAATGATGATCGAGCATACGTGAGGACGAAAAAGAGTTTAATCAAGTATTTCATTATCTAAAAATTTTTATTATACAAGTCTCTTAAAAATGCTGATTTTTTCGTCACACTTATTTTTTCTGCTTACAGATGTGCTATTGTCATTGTAGCGACTGATCCTGCTCAGCATAAAAACATAGAAATCGAGCCACCGCTGCCAATGACTTTCTTAACAGCGCGAGAACTTTACACTGGCACGCAGAATACATTTTTCAATATTACGTACAATCAAGCATTTTGGGAGAACGAATTCTCAGGAACTATATTCGCAACAGGAAACTCAAATTCAGACTTAACGTTCATGTATGACGCAACATGTTACACCGATAAAGTTAACAAGTACATGCTAGCCGGTTTCATGGAAGACTCAGGCAGGAAGAAGTCCGTTTTTGAGATTGTAAACGAGTGCTTCCGAGCTGGTGAAGTTCCGGAGTTCGTAAATTACAAGAAGTATGACGCGTTGGAGTACTTCGAGACTGCCACTGGATTTCCTATGAGCGTCATGAAACCGAGTCTTATGGGACAACCTTTGAATTATATGCACACACCGCTTGAAAGGTAGATAGTTATAAGATGGATTTACTATGCAATGCTGTAATAGAAAATCATATAGTTTATTATGTTGCATAGTTGGTTATATATTTTATAATTTTCCATAATGTCTTTTCCCGAAGACTTTTTTTTACATCGAGCGAATATGCGACAGAGTGGCCAGGTACTGTCGATGGTGCGATCGAGGCTGGTGAAAATACAGCATATTTGGTACTGGCAAGAATTCGACCGCAGACATTGACATTCAACGACATGACACATATCGCGTCAGTATTGTTGCCTTTCACACGTAATTATTTAGATTATATTAAGAGGCAATTTTGGTGCAAGTAAATACGAAATTGTATTATTCTAGATATAAGAAATCTGAAGATATACCAGCTGCTACGTTTCCTCTGATTACAATTCAATTCCTCGGGATTTTACTTAATACAGCGATATTCGTATCATTTCTTCGACCTGTTTTAGCTGATATAATTCGATCCTTCAAGCGGTGATAATTAATTTATGTATTTGTCTTTGGTATTCTTCATTTAGAATTCAAATTTATTGAGAAAAGTCTGTGTTGACTTAAATAAATGTAACAACTTTCATTCGAAAGATATTTACTCTGCTTTGAAATTCCCGCTTGTTTTCGAATTTGTGTGTCAACGACAGTTTAACTGCTGATTGAAGATCAATAAGTGGATGTGGTACTTTCGTACGTCCGTGTGCGGATTAAATCGCAGAGGTAAACATTGTAGCCTCAGGTGTCACGTAGAAGTAAGTCCTCTTTCAAATTGTCACCGTACTCTCCAGTTCCAGTCTCTTACTTTCCATCTAACAAAAATTCTAACTTTTATACAAAATGATCAATAAGTGAGTCATCTATCATTTGAAGATTTCTGTCATCGTTTCGACTTTGCACTGTAAGTATTCATAAAAAATTGATATGAAACAATTATATAAATTGCTTTCAATGTGCACACGTTTCTTCGATGTTCCAATGCTACAACTTATTTAATTTAATTATTTGTTAAGTATTTTGCTGTTGGTCATCATTAGAAATCTTAGGAAAAAAGACTCATCAACATGTACCAAAACGATACGAGCGAGGATGAAACTGGATTGCGAACGCCTATGTTCCTTAGAAAAGGTTCGCGTTGCAGTCGAGGCACGCCAGGTATGTAATTATATTCGAATAATATTAACTCGCTTAATACAAAAATTTGTTTGTTCCGTATTACAATTGAAGGACAATTTTATTCTGTTTTAGGAACACCATCATCTATTTCAAGTTCAGTAATATTCGGCCCCGTCTCGGAAGAAGTACTTCGCGTTTGGAGTCAACTGCCGGAGGCAATCCGCTTAGATCCGAGTTTGGCCGTCTTTCAAAGAGAGTACAACAGAATTCATCCAGCTGCCGAGGGCAGGTGAGTAGAATGTCGAATGAATAATAATCTTTGAGCCTGACTTTTTATTGAACCAGTATATTCTCTATTGCAAGATAAAAAATATTATTTCATCTTTGCTTCTTTTCTTATTCAGTTTAACTACTCACCTTGGCGTGGCAGTGTGAATGTCTCGCTTGGATTCTAATCAACGCGTTTCGATAAAATTTAAACTTTCACACCTTAATTCGTAAGGGCGCGCTTGCGAATCGAGCTCAATTTCTTTTTCTTCTTAGCTCTACGTACCAAAACTCCACGAGCCTCTAATTGCGTAGAAAGAATTCATAAAACAAAGCTAACTGAAATTCTTGTATTTTAGGTCTTCCGATGGAATAAAGAAAGATTGTCTCGTTGTAAATATGTCGCTTGGAACGCACCCTTCAATTCAACAAAAGTACTGTTCTTTTTTTACTATATTTTAATGACTTTCCTATTACTTTACTCATAATTTATCTATTTTTTAACAATCAGCAAACACAATAACACTGCTGATGATGATGGCCAGCAAGATATGATTCATGATCCTCACGAAGTGAAGCAGAAACCATTTTACAGATACACTAAGCTAGTTGTACTAGTATCCTGTTGGATCATATTCACAGTAAGTTATACAACTATTTCCAATATTATAAATTACTAATTCTCCAATCTCGTTTCAGTTAATACTAATGATCAAAAGTGAAAAAGTTGAAATGATGCACCAAATCTCTGTTCCGGGTAATGGCATTCGCAGTATCCTTTTAAAATCATATAATTAAATACTATGTTATTTTTAAACAAATTACTGCATTGTATAAGTACTTAATGAGCGACAGATTACAAACTGCACGGCGGTGTACCCACTCAACAAATAAGTGTCACCGTAGAGGGTTCATTACTTCCACCGATTAGATCGCGTCACTCCCACAGGAATTTTTCAACACAGCAATTAATGATTTGGATGGAGCTGGAAGTACACGATAGAAACAATACTGATGACCTAAGTTACACACCTAAAACGTACACACAGGTACACACAGTTCTTTGTGTTGTAAATTTGTTGAAGTGTTTCACTATTATATTTTGTTAATCAAAATTCTATTACTGAAATTATTAATCAATAGAATGTCACTGATGTATGGATTTTACCGCTATTACCAGAAGACCTGATTGACATTTTCCCCGATCAAAAGCACCAGAAGATCTTCGAATTACAAAACGTTACTGACGAGTAAGTTGTTAGCGTTAATTAAATTAATGGAAAGAAATCATTTGTCCTACTATTTTTCAGAATGCTTTCGTACAGTCAAGTCTCGATTAATTTAAAAACTGATTTGAAATCGAGCTTTCCAATTTCGATTGCTTACGATTTGTCCTCGATTTACGCGCATCAAGGAATAATTTATGCCACAATAGTACTACTCGGTTTATACGTACTAATAATATTCGAGGTAACTAAAACAATAGCTAGAATATAATAAATGAATATCAACATTAAATAGGAAAATTTGTAGATAGTGCATCGAACTTTGGCAGCAATGCTGGCATCGACTATGTCAGTGGCAATTTTGGCTGCTTTGGACGAGGTATTTAGAATGACTACTATTTTTATTTACCAGAATAAAAAATACTATCCTTTAAATTGTACGAATATTAATTGCAATAACATCGTTTTGTTCTTTAGAGACCAACCATGGCAGAATTGATATCTTGGATCGATGTGGATACTTTATTGCTACTTTTCTCGATGATGGTACTCGTTGGCATTGTAGGGGAAACTGGTATATTCGACTGGCTAGCGGTATATGCTTACAAGGTAATTATAAACATAACAATATCAATATAAAATATGTAGAATTAAATCTAATTGATAGAATAAAATAAGAAATGGTCGAAGAAAGAATTGCGTTAAAAGCTGAGAGTTCCCTATTTTCAGATCACCGGTGGAAGACTGTGGCCATTGGTAAACACCCTTTGTTTCTTCGCGGCGCTTATCTCGTCGTTCTTGGACAACGTCACGACGATTCTCTTAATGACACCGGTTACAATCAGACTGTGCGAAGTAATGGAATTAAATCCGGTGCCAATTCTAACAGCGATGGTTGTCTATTCGAACATCGGCGGCGCTATCACACCCGTCGGAGATCCACCGAACGTGATCATTGCATCGAATCGGGATGTTATTAATAATGTAAGTACTTAGAAAGTAGTTTAAACGAATTCTCACTTATCAACTATTTAAAAAAGTAGTTTCGTAATATGTTTTATTATTATCCTAATTGTCCTATTCATTTGAAACATTTTTTATTTCAGGGTGTTAACTTCAGTACATTTTCTATGCACATGAGTATCGGCGTTATTTTAGTATTAATTGTTGTTTATGCACAATTGCGTTTCATTTTCCGTGATACTGCTGTTTTGAGATTCGACGAACCGCAGGATGTGATGGTACGTCTGTTATAGCTACTACAAAACAATTTGATTATTCATTAATATATTGGCTGTGTGGAAAGATTGAAAGTATTTAATCAATCTTCATAGGAACTGAGACACGAGATAGCGATTTGGCAAAGAGCGGCGGCGAGTTTATCGAGTTACAGTAAAGACGAGAATCTAGTTAGGGAAACGTTACTAAAGAAAGTACAACGTTTACTTTCGCAGTTGAAAAAGAAGTTAATAACAGGCAGCGTCGCACTTGAAAGATACAAGACGACCCTCGAGGAACTTCAAGAAAGAGTAAGTCTATTCTTCGCATTCTTTTCAAATAAAGTCATTCATCACTCATACCCACTGATTTATAATTAGACCAAGAGATCATATGGGTTTATAAAGATGGACATTCCAAACAATTTAGGATTAGAAAGTAGTAAAAATACGATCTATGTTCTTGTTACAGTATCCTATAAAAGATAAATGGCTTCTCGCAAAATCCGGATTCGTCCTGGTCTTCGTGATTACTTTATTCTTCCTGCATAGTGTACCCGAATTAAACCTATCGTTAGGATGGACCGCTTTACTTGGCGTTCTTCTATTACTCATACTGGCAGACACCGAAGATCTCGAGGCACTTATGGCTCGTGTCGAATGGAGCACATTATTATTCTTCGCATCATTGTTCATACTCATGGAGGTATGCACTAATTTCATTAGTCCACAGATCCAACTATTTTTATCGGTTCACTATTTCCACACAGTAATTAAACGTTTTTAATCATTTCGTCGCTGAAAATTGATCAAAATAAAACTGTTAATTTAGTAATTACAGATATCTTAATTAGTACTTTAACTCTGCGTTGGCTCATTTATTCAATACGTATTATTAAATCACTCAGGCTCTTTCTCGGCTGGGTTTGATCGCGTGGATAGGAAAACAGACGGAGAAGATAATACTGTCAGTAAACGAGGAATCTCGATTAGCAGTAGCGATATTACTATTGCTGTGGGTGTCAGCAATAGCAAGTGCCTTCGTTGACAATGTACCATTAGCAACGATGATGGTAAGAATTGCCACAAGTTTGGCGCAAAACCGTGAACTTGGCCTGCCTTTACAACCGTTAGTTTGGGCGTTAGCTTTTGGAGCATGCATGGGAGGTAAGCAGCTTCAAGTTTTAAGAAGAATTTATAATTCCATTATTGACTTTAAATCAATGATTAAATCAATGATCTCAAAATTTGTATTACACATGCACTGGCTGTAAAATTGTAGCTACATACGAAAAGCCAGTTTCACTGGCATTTATCCAGTTGAATGGACGGATATGTTGTTTACAGGAAACGGAACTCTAATTGGAGCCACCGCGAACGTAGTTTGCGCTGGTGTTGCCGAGCAACACGGATACAGATTCTCATTTATGCAATTCTTCAAGTAAGATCAAATATCTGTTTAATCTGACACCTCTCGTACGAAGGATTAATACTTTAATTATATCTTTAGGGTTGGCTTTCCTATTGTGGTGACAAGTTCTCTGACTGTATCGATGTACCTGATGATAGCACACGTGGTATTCGATTGGAACGGCGAGTAAATCGTGTTTCACACAACGTGTGGAAATTCAGTGTAAGCTATTTATCATAATATTATGTGAATATTACAAGCAGTGATTGCATACTGGCTATATTTTGGATGGTGTAATATTGTTAGAATTTGTTATAATCCCAGCGCAACAAACTACCACAATACATATGTATAAAGAACCATGTAGAATATTGCCGGATAATATTGTAAAATATTTATTAGGCTTATGAAATATATGTAAGCTACTTGTTACAATAAAATTGATGGTCACTTTGCCATAATTATTCAAGATTATTATAACATGGATAAAATGAATTGATTTATCCGTTAAGTTTGCAAAATGTGGAAGGACGGGGAATTTATAGATGCGAAGAGGAGCAACAGAAATGGGGCATTTCCAGTTATGCATATTTTATTTGTTCGTACAATTTCTTATTCTTTCATAAAAGACCGTAAAATGAAACTTGTCAAATTCATTTCTTTCGTAAAATATACAATTTGAATATATTTCAGTAGTAATGTCAAGAAGAAATAATATCCCCTTTCTTTCAAATATCCTTAAACAGACTCCTAACGCTTTAGAGACTAACGTACTATTATTGTTGTGATTTTGAATTCGCGACAATATTTCAATTGAAATTTACTTCATTAGAATGCCTCCTTACACTCATGCACATAGGCGATTCACCTGATACGTCAGAAACATGATTAATAAATATTTGGACATTATTCCTCAAAAAAATCAGGGTAATTAAACTTCATATCCCTATGAAGTACGATCAGGTATGAAATTAAAATAATCATCATCACCGTCACATTCACTTGACACATGCCATATTGAAATCGATCTAAATGAGAATTAACCTAATTGTATAAATGACTTCTAAAGACACGTCAGGTTACCGTTGTACTGAGAACTCCCGTATCAGTGCCTGCCTAAAACATAAAACCACCCAACACAAAAATTCTCGGAAGTACTTCCCCCAAGGTTATCGAAATTCATTGTCAGCAGTACACCTATCCACTGAAAGAAACCTCGACCGATGTAAACATATGTTTTTATAAGTACATACATTTACTCGCTAGCGTCACCAAGTATTTCAGAAAGAAATTCTCAATACAATTGTAGCCTCGCATGCCTTGCGTACACGAATTCATCCGATTGTGAGGTTCCATATTATGCCAAATAAACAGTGTGTTTCGCTCTAGTGAAACGGAACAACTCAATAATGAACTAACTCGAAATTAGGATTTGCATATTGGCAAGATTAAGTATAAGCATGCAACGCAGGCCATACGCAAAAGCGTATAACGCGCCGTACCACCGTAAATATATTAAAAACTACACTTGTGTCGTGGTAATCCGCACAAGACTAGTAAATACATTGTAATCGGAGTGTTATAAAATTAATTTCACTATAACGTATCACACAATTCATTATGTTCAAATCATCATATCCGTTACAATTCATTACATAGTACTTGCATTATGACCAATTCATTGTTTTCGGTAGTACAGTATCAAATTCATAAATCGAGCTTCGTAATCACATACTTACACATCGCGTATACGTATTATAAATATGAACCCTACATCTCGAAGTAGAATATAATGACTGAGATTAAATTGGATATCCATTAGCCGCTATGAACATTATAAATAAATCTTAAGTATCGGGAAACTAAATCTTCGCCTTCCATGGTGTTCTTGTACTCCAGTAACATTCAACCGCAATATTACAAGAATATTGATAGTTACATTCTGTTCGGCCAGTTATTAGTCTTGGAAGACTTTCTCTGACCGCCTCTATCCTTTGACTACTCATTGATAATATTCACTAACGATCGCGATTCAACTATTATTCATTAACGGTTTTAAATACTTGGTGTTTCAGGCAATGGTGCATTGTTCTCTTGAGTTCATCTTTCATTCATGATCGAATGCGCTCTATAAATATTTCTCATCTTTATACACGTTCTCTCGATGACTAATATCATCGAGGTACCTAGAAATTGGTGTATTGTGATGTACATGGTAGCATGCGAAGTACTCGTATACCGCTCTGAGAAACCCGATTTGCATGATGCTTTACGTTCGTTTGATACTCCAGCCGGCGAAGCTCTAGTGTGTTCGCGTACTTGATTATACAAAAGCTCGGATTTCGGCGTGAAATAATATTTACACTGTGTCAGCCTAAAGCCGTGCCGCACGAAAACTTCAACGAAATCACGGCAATACGCTCTTTTACCGTAAAAAAATATCGTTTGCAACATCCTTATACGAATAGTCGCCGGAAGTGAATACAGCGTGTCATTTCGAAAAGTAGATTATGTTCCGCATGAAAAAAGTGAAGATGTTAACAACGTGCATTTATAATGGCTCCGTAAACTCTTGGATCGGTAACGTAATTCGTATAAAAGAAGATTTGTTCGCGAGAATGTTCTTTCCACGTGAAGCACGCCTTTCCCTCGACATACTTCCCGGCAGGTTTCAGACTGCCTGACACATTTCCCACTTGAACTTGAAATATAAATTATATGACTCTCGTTCCTTCCTAAGTTCGAGGAAACCGAACGTTCAGGAATAGACAAACTGTTTTATGTAATGTGTGGAAATTGCATCGCCTACCTATGTAACCGAGATTTCATTCTTCTAATGATGTCTTCGCAAACTACCGCTTATATCGCCCTTTTACTAGTTGCAGAGCTTTCGCCATTAATGGTGCCTTTGTCTTCTTTACAACAGCGGTTGCTGAAACAACGAAACCAATGTTTATTCCTATTCTTACCACGTGATCAGTGAACATTAGTTTCAAGCACTTACATGTTTTCATACGTGACATGGGCGGCGGTGGGACAGATATGTTTGTAGCAGCTGTGGGACCGCCACCCGCTATTAATTTTTTCTTCAACGAGGAAGTCGATGTTGGCACAGCATTTGCCGTGCCGTACTTGGCTTGTTTTCTGAGAATGTTCCTTGGAGGTTTTACAACATTGTCCACATAAGCAAGCTTCGTAGATCTGACAGGAAGTGCCTTGTCCGCCGACTGTTTTATAGTCGCTGTGATTGCTTTTAACTTAGCCTCGTCTTCGTCCAAACATCGCTGTTAATATTTATTAGATTAATTTAGACATTCAGTAAGAAATTATTGTCCATCAGAAACATTGCTATAACATACCATGTACATTTCGCGCCAACTCTCCATTTCTTCTCTTTGCTTGTTGCGAAACTTTCGCGAGCAGTGGAATTGCCATAAAGCGTCTGTGTCTTCTATTAAGTATGGATTATAATGTTCCAACATGAATAACTGTTCCGGTGTTGCACGCTCGAGGACCGGCTTTATTATGTCATAAGGCACACCACCAGTGAATTCGAGTGCTGTAGAACAATGAAACATTCAATTAAAATCGAAACATTTACGAATGGTTCCCGTATTAATTATGATATTAAAGTAACATACCATCAATATTTTCAATCAGTACTCTTATACAGATTTCATACAACGATGGTACAGTGGTATATCCAGTCTTATTCCCTGAATAAACTTTTGTTCTGAAAGTTGATGAACCGTGTGAAGTCAAAGGGTATATTTACGATGAATAGTAAAAACTATGATTGCAACTTACCTTTGATTTTTCATATAAATTACATCTGTCAGTGCTTTATCTTCGTCTCTCCGATGAAGAGGATTTATATGCGGCAGTGGCTTGTAATTTGGACTAATTTCTGGTAGAGTGGACGCCAAGTCTACACTTAGTGGTTCTAGTTTTACATTTGGTGCTAGTAGCGATGGGGCCTGAAAGATAAATGAAATGGATTGCCGTGTGTTTACAAAGTATAATTCAAAGGCAACCGCAAAAGATGAATGGAAATAAATGAGAGCTGTGGTAATTACTTGTAATTCGTCGCCGCTGTTCGGTTCACTTTTCACCACCACCGGTAACTTCTTACTGCTGGACGACGACGTACTTTGTTCCGTTTTCATGGTTTTCGATGTGCTTCTGTTTGGCGAAGTATCTTTTCGCTTCTTGGCAGAAAGCGGTACTGTGCACATCCCCAACGCTTCGGCAAAACTAGTCCCTGTTTGGAGAACGAAGGAAATTTAATACTATGATACTAGTAATATGCTTGCTAGATCACTAAGCCTGGATACTATTGACAACTAAAGCAATTCGAGACTTGTTCGTTTATTTACTATGGGGAGCGTCATTGCAAACACGGAAACTTTGTAGAAAAATAATCTGGTCCTTTATTAACAGAGGAATCACACAGACGTAATACAGATGTAATTAGCATGGAATGGTTTTTTTTTGAAACGAAAATAAACATATCCGATTCGTCACATTTGCTAAAAAAAAACAAAAAAAAACTAAATGAAAACATTGACAGTGTATGAAAACTAACCCGAGTTGCAATCGATTCCCTCATCCCCAGCAAATTCTTGCTTGACTTTCACTTCCTTCGATTCCCGGCGCTTCGAATCTGTCGAGTCCCCTTTGCCCTTATCGTGTCTACTCTTCTCATGCTTGTGATCTTTTTTTTTGGAGCTATCTTTAAGTTTCTCGTGATGCTTACTACTAGAGGAACTGTGACTCTTGGTATCGGATGGCTCCTTTTTGGAATGATGACCTTCGTCTTTCCTGCTGCCTTTCTTATCACTCTTGCTCTTATACCTTTCATCCTGTTCTTTTGATTTACTACTGGAGCCTTCGCTTTTAATCTTACTAGTGCTACTTTTTGATTTCTCTGAACTCTCTTTTATTAAAGTCTTAACATCGCTCTTGCTATCCTTCTCTTTCGGCTCCTCTTTTATTTTGACCAGAGTTGGCTGCGGTTTGTTCTCGTCACTATCGCCTTCCGAGTTCTTTCTCCTTTTGGTATCTTTCTTTGGCGAGCTGATACCATCGATTCGTCGTTTTTTATAACTTTCGTCAGCGGATTTGCTTGATTTCTGGTCCTTATTGCTATCGGAAGCCTTACTAGAACTTTGACCTATATTATCCAAGTTATAAGTCAGTGATTTAGAATCTCCCACTTCGTCTTTTTTCAAGGCACTTCTATTATCCTTGGAATCTCTTGAACCAGACTTGCTGTCACTGCTTGATTCACGTTTCTCGCTTCTCGATTCGTGCTTATGCATATGTTTGCTTCTCTCGTATTTCTTGCGTCTTTCCGATTCACTGAGTGAAGCTTTCGCATGATCAACATGGTTTTCTTGGCCATCGCTCGTCTTTACTTTGGAATCTTGTTTGGAACTATGTCTACTGCCATGTGTTGATGTCTCACTCTTTTCAGGCTTGTGTTTCTGTTCATGTTTGTTTTCTGCACTCTTGTGTCTGGAATACAAAACAAGAATTCTTATGTCAATTCGATTATAAAATATTGTTTAATATCCATCATTTAAAAAATATGATTTCAAAATAAAAAGTGCAAAAGTAACGCTATACCTGTGATTCGTAACAGTTTCCTCTGGATGAGGAGATTCAGGACTATCGCTATAACTCTCTGGAGCATCAGGAACACAAGCTTCATCTTCCTCCTCACCCTCGCTACTTTCTTCATTGACGACCATTGCCTTCCATTTGGCTACAAGAGCCTTAGCAGCTTCGCCTACCCCATTCTTATATTTCCTCAGTGCATTAACTGTACGCCCAACCCCAGTCTCTTGCAGATGTTGTACTGTTACTGGCAGATTTGACAATTTGGTGATGCAGTGCAACATCTGTAACATTACAAACATACGTCACTAGTTTTTATAGCATGGTACGAAGACTCTAGTGCAGAGCTCTTATCAAAGAAAGTTAGTATAAAGAGATTCGAATCAACTTTCCCCAAGTTCAACTTCATTTGCATTGATTTGTACCTATCATTACTTTTTTTGTTTAATTGTGGTAAAAGGTGTACCACATGATTTCGTAGTGAGAAAAATAAAAGGGGAAATCGTGCTGGTTGACCTGGACGATTTTCGATATATAACGTGCAAACGGTTGTACGGACAACAAAAACAACTGTCTCGCAAGTGACAAAAGTGTATTAGAGCTGTCGCTGTTTGTACATGTCCCGAGGTTATGCTGACGGCTTTGGTCCAGTAAAGTTTCATAGATTAAAGCGAGCGTCGCTAGAAAAGTGGGGATGTGATTGAAAAAATACGTACACGATCTTCATTGTCGCTACATTTCTCTATGTTCCGCTGATAATGGTGAATCTTATCCACTACGGACATTATTACGGTTGCCAGCTGCTAACTGCTATGTTCGTGAACATAGACACAGGACGGAGCTGGACGGAGCCAGAAACACGAGCGAGTGATGGATAAGAAATTCCAAAGCCAGCTGGCCAATCCGGCGAAAGCGCTTCTCTCGGCTTTTCTAGGAAGCCTTAGTGCTGCGGCATCATTCTCGTCAGCTGGTCAATCCCGAAAGAAAACGTTCAGCCAAACATCCGTTGGTCATCATGATTTACTCTTCACGCTTTATTCTTCGCAGCGAACACTTTCTACGTAGTTCAACGCATCTTGATAATCTAGACGCACCACGAGTATCTCACGCAGTATACTATGACGTAAGCGCCTCTGATTACCGCCTAACTCTCAATCATATTGTCGACTTAGATATTTAGAAAGTACAAACTTAGTACGGAAAACTAGGTGCAAGAGGAACTACAAGTTCAGAGGTTGCGTGTCATGCATCGCTTATGCTACCTCCGAGAAATGTAAAGATATTCAATAATTTAATAGTTACGAAGATGCACGTGTGCCTTGCTCTGCCTATCAAACTAATTTATAAGGGTGAATTAGTAACTCCATAACATTACAGTGTTACCGGCAGTCTTACGCAAAGCCATAGGTAAATCGCACAGAAAATCAAATAACATTAAAACTTAGTCGAGTGTTACGAATACCACAAAATCAGCGTTAGTATTCGTAAACAGTGTAGGATTATATAAATAAAACATAATCACCTAGTTCAAACCACAAATACATCGCAAAAGTATTAGTAGGGCTTGTAAAATTCAAATCATTATAAATAATAATCGTGCATTTCAAACCACTAGGAAGCTCTTCGAAAAACAAGTCGAAACAAAGTCGAAACAAAGCCAAAATCATTTCGGGTGCCACACTATATTAATTGCAAAGTCAAATTTAACAAAACGTCGAAAAATAATCGTCAGCCAATCACCAATCGCTTCGGCTGACCAGTGGGCCATTTCCCTGCTGGTGATGGTGGCGTACCGACGCTCGGTCATTCGGAAGTGTCGGTGGTTCTCATTTTCGCGCGCATTCAGTCGGTACGAATGAGGGGATGCGTCCCTCCGGTGCTTTCGGTTAACTGTCACCTGTCGTTCCCTGACTTTACTCTCGACAATTAGTGTTTGGCATTGACTCTGTGCTGCAACACAAGTGTTAGTGTGATATTGCGAATCACTACGAGATGTTCAGTGTTTCCGAAAATCATGTTCGCAGTTCGTCAAGATGGAGCGACCGTTAACCTTAGAATTTCGCGCGCGGTACCTGGTAATAGAAGACTCATTACAGGTAACCGTCCTTTATTTATCATTTATTTCCAAGTGACTAATGATTTGATAACTATTTATTAATGTTATGTTTTTGCCATGAATTTATTTTCAGTATTCATTTTTGATACGTAAGCATAATGCTTTGCTCGCATATGGAATTTCACGAACTGAGTGAGATATCAGTTCGCATTCCGATTTTTCGGAATGATTTGGCGTTTATGTGAGAATCTATCAGAGCTTGTTTGGAAAAAGTCTAAGCTCGAACAATGTGCTTAGTATGCTCTCAATAGAGCACAATATTTAAATGGTTATGATATAGCTCGAGAAAAAATGTCAACCTATACGATGATTTTCACACTTTAGTGTGCTAAAAAAGCAATTACGTACTATCAATTGATATTGTGAAATATAACCAAGTAATACATATCAATTAGGATATATAAATTTCATTCAGGATACATCGAATATTTTTGTGCAAGTCTCAAACCTGCTAGCAGTATTTTTAATTTCTATCATACATGAATTTGCAGGATAATAATTATGTATGATACTATAATATTATTAATTAGTTAATATACATACATAAGAAATGAGGTTACATTATATTTCACAATATGATACGTGCATTTGGGAAATGTTTACGTATACAAAGAATACCTAGACAATTTATATTCATCATATAGAATTTTGGGTGGGAGTTGGCGCGAGTAGTGATTCAAAGAGGAGGAAAGGTAAAATTAGAGCGGCGAAGTAACTGCATTTGGAGATACATGGGGCGGGTGTGGACTAAGGGTTCGAACTACCACTGATGAGGATCAGAGGGCGAAGGAGTGGGGTTGCGTGAGGCGTCGCGACGCTGCTCGGTGCCGGCGCGAACTAAAACTCAGTGGTATGCGGCGAGGCAGTGTGGAGCCCGCGACCGCCGCGAGCGTACGCGTATTTTCTATGTGCTCTGCTTATTCACCGCCCTTGCCGCCCCCATTCTTGCAATTACAATCAGCACACGCGATTCCCAGAGCAAGGATCTCGAAAAGTTATCGGCGACGCCGACTTAGTGCAACTCCATCGAGCCCAGATTTCCAAGGATTTCTCAGTGACAAGCGTTTCTCGTGATTGGAAGAACTGCACGTGCCACTTCGCTGCTAGGATTTGAGAAAAGGTTGTTATATGTGATTGTTTCGAGCGGTGCAACGAGCAGTTCTTGTTCAGTGATGAATGTGAAATGTCGTTGGCTTGGTTTTTCAATTATGATCGCAAGTAGTTCGAATGATATCTTTGAATTTTACCACATTTGTTATTACTCCGTTTGCATTTGGAATAATGTTATACGTATCAGTTTTGAATTGATTATAAGTAGTTCGAATGCCAGGTTCGAAATTGAAAAAATTTCGTGGTTATTTCCTATAGAAGTCACGATAACAATTGACGGGATATGTCTGCCACTTTTATTTTGCAAACTCTTCATTCCCCATCTTTCGTGTTTTTGCATTTGAAAAGAGGTTGTTGTACGTGCCTCTTTTGCACGGTGCTTCGACCAGTTCTTGTTGAGCGATGAATAGGAAACGTCGTTGTGTTCATTTTAGAATGCAAGTATATAGTCCGAATGCCCCACACAAATTTTTGAAAACTTTTCGTTTCTAACAGGTTAAGGCGTATAATCTCTCTCGTGTTAGGGTTGCATAAATATTTTGATAGATCGTTGGATTAAAAGCAAATATTTATTTCAATCAATTTATTATTATCTAGTACACAATACATTTCTATAACGAAACCAATAAATTCCTTAAATTTCCCTATCGAAAGTGCAGAAATGCTTGACTTATACCTTAAATCTACTTTGTGTTGATTTTCAAGATAGTTTTCTAATTCTTACGATTTCTGCATTTCCCTCTACCGTGACGATAATCTATCTGGTATGCATTTCGTGCAACTTGAGTGCTCTTATAACCCCGGCTGCCTTGCGGGCGCAATTGAGTAAGGATGCACCAGGGCCCACTACGTCGCCCTTTTCTGCTTTTTCTACCTTTCTCATTTGCCGGGGAAATCAAGGAAGCTCCGCAACCATCGGGAAACGTGCTTCCAGACGGTGCACGACTTTCTGTGACGGTGCGATCGCACTCATACCAATCCTCTTTGGTCTCGATCTTCTATGTGCCTTGGGACCAACAAATTCAATGGTTTAACTCGTTGACTATCCTGGTTATCGACGGTAACGAAGCTACTTGATTTATTCCTTTTCTAAGAATTTTCGAATATCGCGATCGTTCAATTCTTCCACAATCGAATCACAATCATCAGTATTTAAAATATTCATATTTCTAATGGAAATGGGAGGCGTCCTTTTCGTTTGGTAATTAAAGTATTAAATAATCAATTAAATGAATCCTGCACAGTGCTGGAAAGTGTTTCTCATAGTTAAATGATAAAGTAGACAACGCGTGACAGTTGAAGTGTCAACGTGGCAGGGAAATAGAAGATTATAACGGAACTTTGCACACGCAGCCTTTAACTTTGATATCAGTCGAGTGCTTGTACGTACTAGACACGGGATTCATAGATTTCCGCTTTAGTATTTCAAATTCTATTCTTCCATTGATCGCCATGGCGCAAATCCATCGACAGCTTTCGAATATTCTACAAGAATAATTATAGACTCACACAATAGTGTTTGTTGAACAAAATCAACACATCAACAAATATTACATTTTTTCTTAGACTATTCTGTTGTACACAGATTAATTCATCCATTAATATCTTTTACTCTTTTGGCTGTCATATTAACATTCCATTACATTTGTGTAATGATCGTCACTGCGCACAGCCACAGACAGCTGTTTTTCGAATATTCTTCTGCAAGGGAAATGTACTGATACACGGGGCGATATAGCCAGGGAAAATTCGGACCTACCACACACACACCCTTTTGACCTTTCATCATTGCACTGGATTACACTGGGATCCTGTTGACGAGCGTAAAACCCATATCGGCGTTCTGTCGAAATTGAGCTCGTTCTCGGCCAACGTGCGAGCACTCGCAACCGCTTTTTCCGCTCTTCCGTAGGGATCAACTACTCTGTTAGAGAACACCTTGGAATGCATTTAATCCTGTCGAATCACAAGGCAAAATTGCTTAGTGATGGGTATTGTTCATTGTTCTTATAAGTTTTCTTGTAATTCATAAACGTTAGTGTTTTCATTGGATTTTTCATTTTGAAAAGTCTCATTGGCAGTATTTCATTCATTTTACATTCCCTTTTGTCGACGCGAATGTTGGAATGTCGAAGTTAATGAGAAATACAATGGTTGTCTAATACTATTAGTAAAGTACTCGATAAAATTTCATTAAACTCGGTACAGTGCTATTTGAATGAAATGGGTCATGAATTTCAGCAATTTTCCATGCGAATAGAGCACGAGGTTGTGGCTTCCCTTAATCGTATTGAAACGTTTTCCTAATCTCTCGTTAATTTCGGAGTTCGGTGCAGTGTTAAATCATTTCGTACAACTACTGCCAATAACTATTATTCAATTATCACTAATAAATTGAAGGACTAAAAGTGTCATCGATCCTTTGTCACAAGCTACTGGCAATTTTAAGCTTGGCCAGGCTTTTACAAGCTTTCTCAGTCAACAAGTATTTAGGGTCGCAGTCCTGCGTGTATTCTGTCTTTACCTTCTATCGTCAACGTCTGATATAAGCTAAAGCGAAGAACGCTCACTTGATCGCTACGACATCGACGACGGCTTGATTCCCCCAGGGTTAGACGAGTATTAGCAAATTCGATTCCCTGCGACAACTTCCTGGCGCGTCGAAGGACCTGTCGTAGAGACTTCCGATCTAACTGTGTTAATGGCTAATCGTTGAACATCGGCATTCAATAAACTTTTTCCACCCTTCGAAATAAACCACTTTAATACGTGTAAATGTCAGTAACCTTTCTCAGAACTGTTAGTTCATTTCTTTTATATATTTTATTATCAGCATATCATAAGTTCATATAAATCACTGTCGCTTAGTTCATTTTTCTTTGTGTCGAACATTTTAATCATCCTTCTTACTGACATCTTCCCAGTACTTGATACGAACAATTACGTGCTGCACTGGCAGAAGTCCTCTCAACTTCGTTTATGAAGTCAGGGAAGTTTTCTTTTACAGTCTTCGAGTACAGAAAAGTTTCCGTGGAAGAAGCAATAAATTCATTGGATCCGACTTCCCAAGAAATCTGAACCTCTTCATCTGCGCGGCACAAGTTCAGAGCTATAGATATACATATATATATATATATATATCAGTGAGAGTCTCGCAGGCCAAGATGTGAGGCGACGTATAACTAAATTGGATTTAATAGCGTAACTTGCGCCATAGATCATTTCATACAGTGAAGTTTTCTCGACAGGCGTGTTCTGGCGAAAGAGGAGACCAATCATACACTGACTGTATTAAACAAATTGAAGCTCCTTTTTTCTATCCTTGATATATTATTATAGGAATCGTGGTTTTGGGTGTGTAATGAATGGACATATCTCTGGAGTTCAGCTCAAGACTTTATTGGTGACCGTTTTCGATGACTCACTCAGGCATTCACTCATCCTCTCAATTCTGATTTCTGAGACCTACACTATTTCGAAAAGAACCGCTCATTTCTAATAATTATCCATAATAGTTAATAAAACCTTTTTAATTGGAAGATTAGCAGATAAATGCTAGGACGACATTAAAAAAAGTATATGTTTTATTCATTACTGTTCAGTTTCCAAGTATACAAGTTTTCCATAACTAGTTGGTTCGTGGAATGGTAGCGGAAACATATTTTGCCTGCAGGAATCCGTAATGATCTGTGGCCGTTTCACTCTGGGGAAGGTCAGGATTCGGTGCAATCTGCGTGCACACGCGATTCGCCGCAGCCCTCGGCCCTTCCTCTCCCCGCTTCGGCCACCCTTCGCGTAACCGAGTGTGTAATTGATACCTTGGCAGGAAACTGTCTTCTTACAACAGCAAAGCCGATTGGCACACAGCAATGCAATAAAAGTGAAGCGAACGCCGATGTTTTTCACGGGAAAAGTGGCGTCCGCAGCAGACATTTATTACGACGAGTTCTCGTGAAAGAACATTTGTAGCATTCTTGTTTCTCCAGGAGCATGTCAGGCGCTTCCTTCGTGCACGTTGCCATGAATGTTACTACAATTACGGTGTCAATAGGCCTATCTTAAGACAACACGCAACACCCATTTGCCTCTATGAAAATAAAACTTGTAATGATTTTTAGCACGCTTGTGCTGAATAAGTTCTGTTTCAGAGTATAAAATTTCTCTATCAATTCTGTTCTTTTGATTATAACTCAATCGCGTCATACATTTTCTCTTTGTGCCGCTATAAAAAGATGAGATCGATGTAGCAGAAAGATGTAAAAAAGTGGTGTTGAAAACCATTGTAAAAGAAGTACGCGGTGAAGGATCGCGCAATTTATCACTTAGTAGTTTCACCGAATAAGGTTTTGTCCCTGGAGTTTGGATGGAACGTCAGAGCGTGAAGGGATTTTGGATGGGTGGCTACGACGCCGAGCTATGTTTCAAAGGAAGTGTGCGGGAAGCAGGAAGCTACGGAAGCCACGGTGAAGTGGTATCCGATCTCAACGCGGCATGTCGGCGCGCTAGGCTCGCCGTGGCATGTTATTTCTACCAAGTGCCATTTACCAAGGCCATCAATCACCGGCGATAAAACCCGTCAAAAAGTCGTTTCACCCTTTGAGGGTGGCGCAACTCGACTCACTTGACTCCGATACCATGAAAGGCATAGCCTTAAAAGGGGGGGTACGTACCTTTGGCACCATGAGAAAAAGTGCTTTTTCAAGAATCTATTAAAAAAAAACGCCGCTCGATGGATTGATCTGCTCTTTTTTTGCTGGGAAGGCAACATTTTGGGATTCTTTTAAAAAGTCAGTTTTATACAAATAAATACACCATCTGTACTGCCTCTATAATTCTGTTTATATGAGGTTATGTTTGCTATATTGTACAGAAATTAATTTTACAGTACTTTTTTCTATGACAATAACGATATGTATGACTTTAAGAACTGATGAAGGGCAGTGTCAAAAGAAATCTAGTATATAAAAGAGATGGGAGCCCGGAGTGGACTAACTTTCCAAAGTCAATTGGGAACACTTACTTGATCATTAGGAACGTATTCAGAATACATCCCGTTTTCCCCTAGGGAGTGACGCCTGCCTTATTCGTGAGAGGCTCTAGGGAGGTTCTAGGGAGACTTCAATACGCATTTCTGGCCGCTCTGTTCTTTTCTCATCCTTATGTAACTTTCGAAGCGGAGAGTTTCGACAACTCGAACCCGCCAGAGTTGGAGGACCGCCGGGATCGCTGGCAATGATCCTGACGTTGTGGCGTTGCGATTTGCCACAAGCTTTCAGGGCTCTATCGAGTTTGCTTACTCCCTACCTAAACTTTTCCTCGCAATCGTTCTTCCCTACGTTCGGTCTCTCCCCTTCGCCTTTTATCCAACCGATTGAAAAAAATCCCCGATGAAAGGAAACAGATCGTATGGGATTCTCGCGCGACATACCGCAAAACTTTGTCGGATTTTACAATTGCTTATCCTTGTGCGAAGGAAATTGCTTGAAATTGAAGTATTGTTTTTTCAACAGTGACAATGATTAATACAAATTGCTATATTCTTCTGTGGAAATACAATTCTATTATAACTTTAAATATTATGTTAATATTTATCTCACAATCATTCTTATTAATTTACAGAATGACGAAGCTGCAAACCGCAGCGGCAAGGATGAAGCTGCTGATCAGGAAAGGAGAGCCTTAATTCGAAAGAGAAACGATAGGTGGCAGTGCGCGTTACTCGCACTTCGGGAGAGGGATTCTCGGGTGAATTTGGAGTTCCGGTTATTGGCGGGGATTCCGGGACCGAGTGAATAGCCAGTGATATGAGTGGTGATTTCAACATCTTTCTAACAGATAATAAAAAGTCGAGCGGCAGACTGGCGGCATCGAACAGGATCACGTCGTGTGCTCGTGTGTGAGCGTGTGCGCGCGCGGGCGCTTAATTAAGGCGCAATCGGTAGCGCGGTGTGCCCGGTTTTCTCGAGCTGTCGTGCGCACGGGAAGGAAACAGGTTCGGCTTCTTGCGAGGACGCGCCGGAAAGTGAGTGAAGAAGCTGAACCAGTGCGCTCGAAGCGAAGGGAGGAAGTGGCGAGCAGTCGAAGGGAGGAAGGAAGGTGGAAGAAACATGTGGTGTCACGTGCTGAGCGGAATCGTCGCCCTCGTCACCGTCGTCCACGCTCAAGGTTAGTCTCATCAACGACTATTGCCTTTTCTTCACGTTGACTTCGTACTTTCCAGCCTCGGGCCATAAAACTTTTTTTGTTATGTCAGTTTTGCGTGTTCCCGCTCTGCTCCACACACCTTTCGTCCCGTTTCGTCGCGCCGAATTGGGCGCCCGCGAGCGCCGCGTTCTGCCGAACGCATATTCTTGTTGCTTACGTTGCACTGCAACATGTTCACGTGGACACGCTTTCGGTTCACTAGATGTTCAGACTTCTCTCTAATTGTCTCTAATGAAGTCATGAACTTCACGGTCCTATTCTCTTCTTCGAATTCCCTGATAATCAAATAAAGAAGTATCTGACTTCAGGTTTCGAGCATGCGATTCTTTAATCGCTGCGAATCCCTCCCAATTGGGAACCTGACTATTGAAAATCGATTCGAGGTCGAGTTCGATTTTCATAAGCTTTTGCGTCTACAGTGCGGGGATCATGATTTCTTCTGCATAATTTATCATGAGGTGTAACTGATCAGGATGTCGAATGTACGACGTTTGATCGTACCGTTTGCCTACTGGTTATTCAGATTATTCATCGTTTGTTTTAAGGGAGTGAATACTCGGGTATACGATTTTTATTATTCATCTTCCCTTTGGTGAAATCAAATCTCAAATGCGTGATTATAATTTCGAGTAAAAGCGTTGCCAATTGGATTTTCGGAAATACATTTTTTTCTGGCTCAGATACAAAACGTTCTCTGAAGCCAATCGATACAATTAGAAAGAAAGATTGTGTTATTTTATAGGTAACACTTTCTCGAATTAATAACTCCCCCGATCAACTCTCGAAAACTAATTGCTTTATTATGTACAACAAAAATTGCATGCCAGATTTTCTTTGCAATTCATATGTACGATTATGTACCTTGTTTGCTTACGTGTGCATTTAAGATGAGCTTGATGTCGCTCAAGTTTTTGCCGTGTACCAGCTGCAATCTCATTACAGAAATAGTCCGTTCCAAAGGATATTGTTATCTTGGAAGATAACCGGCTCAAAATGATTATTCTTTTACATAAAATCTTCGTAAAAGTACTGTATTCTTATTTGACTTGTGAAATATTAACGAAATATTGAAATCGTCTATTTCAAACACTTATTTTTTAACCGAGTACTGCCAACTTTCTTCAAAGGCAGCCAATGTGACGGCACTCGGTGCACTAGAAGGTGCAGTTGTCCATCATTGTCAGTTCACAACGAGACTCCCATATCAGGAACAACAAAAAATCGTTCGATCCTCTCGGATCCATTTCGACAACAATGGTGTATCTGCCGAAATTCGGGTGGGACAGTTTCGGGCTCGCCGATCAAATGACGCGTGCCGCCGCCTATTGTTACAATCGGCCATTAATCATGAGCGAGCGAGATGGCTTTTCCGAAAAACAACAACAATATTATTTCAGCGAAGTTCCGTTGCCGGCTCATCGCTTTTTTTCCCTTTTTTTTTATATCAGTTAACGAACTTTTCGGACGAAATCTTCGCGTGGCAGTATTGCATGTGGAATCTCTTTGGAGAGTCTTTTTCAACATCGGTGAGCAAGAATATCGAAAGTTTCCGTTGAAGCAAGATGCTCTTTCGGCTGAAGCGTAGACAACTTTTTTAGTGTTGTATTTCATCGAAGGAAATTTCTCCCCCGGGCGACGGAACTCATTAATGCGACAGTAGGTCTTCGCCATGTGGCCTATGCGACCGACGGGTTTATCGCTTGTTGAGACCACCTCCTTGACACTAAATACGCCACCGACTTTTTAGCTCATCAGTATTAGCTACGCCCGATTCTGACGGCTTAACGGATATACGCGTCCCCCAAGCCGTTCGGTTCAAATTGCTTTCGATTGGAATGTCTTGGACGCTCGTCAGTTCACATAAATTATGACCCTTCAGAAAGTTGGACTAATGTCTAGATTTAATAGCGCTATCCCCTTATAATTATCGGATCATTTCGAATTGAAAGGATAGTTTATTGAATGATAAACCATTAACACGATAGGGAAATGCTTCTCATAATAATCTGTTTGTCAAACACCCTTTTCTAACAGTTTAAAATTATAATTGACATACTCATAAACATAAACCACTCTCTCAACAGAAAACCTAAAAAAAAACCCTAAAATTTCATATACACAAATATAATAATTATAACCCAGTATATCCAAAAGCAGAATACATGATTTTATGAAATATCATAATAAATAGTTGTAAAACTTTACTGTTAACATTTCGTCGTCCTTCACTCTATTGTGTGTGATAGAAGCATCTACGTTTCCGCACGTGATTGAAACGTGAGAACCATCAATACCACCGAGTGTAACCGTACCAAGAGTTCCATGTTAATTGCGTCTGGTCAAGTGTAACCAGAACAATTACGCAGTTGGGTAGAGCAGATGCTGACGACCCAGTGCGCTGGTTCGAGGAGAGTCAAGTCCGGGAATTAAGTATGTAGTCACGCTTATCCTTCGATTTGTCTTCACGCACTGAGGGCGCCGGCACGTGCCACACACACACACACATACACTCTGCCGTGCCCTTCTCCGGGAACTGAGACGTGCGTGCGCGCGTGCCCCGTGAGCACTGAAGCGTGCTACTCGAATTACGTGTCCCTGCTACTCGCTCTCTTGTCACCCCCTTTTATTTAAGCTCGTTACACACTGCCAGCTGTTCACTCAATCGTCGCCGCCAACGCGTTTCGGTGCGAAGACTGTAAACTAGATGGAATAAATTACGAAAGTAATTAACATTTCTTTGTTTCGTTGTTGGAGTAGTGAGTTTAGATTATAGTGGGAATTAGTATGAATTTTTGTGGTGTTTAATGATTGTAGGATTAGTAGAATTGTCAGAGTTAATAAATAAAGGATTGGATTAAAGACGAGTCACAGGGCTTCTGGTTTTGAAGTTCTGTGTCTTGTCGAAAGGGTTAGGTATGTTTAGGCGGCTTTAACGATGGTAAGCGAAATTGTTCTCGGAAAGTACAGGTACAGAGCGCTTTCCTGGGAAACGCGGTTCATAGAAAGTAAGACCGCCGCACGTGTCTTCTTTTCGAAAGTCGTTAAGATATCGATGTTCCAAGGATATTATTAGATAAAGAAGTTGTTTAAGTTGTAAGTTGAGTTATTCAAGTTTGTTACGTAGGTGAAATTCTCGGTTAAATTGTAAACGGATAAGTAGGTGGTTTAAAAGCACCCTTTGCTGTTAAACTTTTATAGTTGCTTCGCATGCGACATACTCTGCACGCCATGGTATTTCCCGCGTGGTAGAGTGTTATGTTGGTCGTACATAGACTGGATTCCAGTGATACCTGAAATGAACGACGCACAGCTCCCGTCACATCTATGTTCCTCACGGAGAAAGAGTGACGACGTGCATTCTTTTAAACATTCTCATAATATTTCAACGCAAAGTTTTATTTTTTCGCCCGAGTTTCTTATATTTTCTATAAAATTGTGAAACTTTATGGCAAAATAAATGTTTTACTTATGCATTACTGATTCTTTTATATAAGTTTTATTGAATATATTAAATCTTTTCACTAAGCATCCGCAGTCCACTTATAATTCTTTAGTTTTTTCTGTGACTTTTTGAAGCCTTTTGAATTTCGTTCGAGTCACTGTTGGTTAGCTGGCTTCCCTTTGAATGCAAAAATCGGTAGAGGAGGTCGACTTCAGCACACCTGGACGGCTGATTCTAATCATCCATAATGATTATGAAGTGTAACAGTGGGGACGAAGTGCCCTAGTCGTAGCAGCTTGGGCCAAATATCGATCGTCTTAGCAATGCATTTGTTTAATTGGATGACGTGTCCCGATTTTAATCGGGCCATATGTTTTTCGATCGCAGGAACGATCTCCCAATGCTCCCACTGCACCAAGTTCTCGTGCGCGTTGGAACAACATTAATCGCGTAATTGAAGTAACAGGCAAATGAACTTGCGTTGAAATATCAGCGAGTATGTGAATTGCACTAATTTATAAGCACGCATTAAGGTATATTAAACCCTGCTAATTCTCCTTATAATTCAGGCATTAAAAAATTGAAAAACATATTTTTCTTTTAGTTCCTATCCGCGAAAGTATTTCATTTTTACCCGCAAGTGTGAGCACAGCTTTATGCTATCCCAGTTTAAAATGTATGGCGCTGCCAGCGTAAGGAGATCCACTCCTTTAAAACTCTATTGTATTTCAGTAGAGCTTGTTGGTGATTTCCAACACTGTACGTTCGATATAAACCATTCTCTTAATTTATTATAAATAATAAGTGTATGATAACGTTGATTTTTAAGGAAGTTGGTTAATGATCAAATTCAAGCAAAGCGCATGAATAAATCTGCGTGAGTAATGTACTCGCTGAGAGGAAAAAAACATGTATCTAGTAAATACATAGCAGGCGAATAGCAGTAGACACCGCATGTACAAACTGTAAATAGCCAGGACTAAACTGTTAACTTTAATTACACTCTCGGGCCGTCCACCTAATTTTTTCAATGTCGGACGAGCTGCGTTTTTCCAACACGAGCCACTCCCAGTTCGTTTGCACGTTTCAAACAACTTTTCCGCCAATCCCCTAACATCACAGAACACGGCTCATCGTGTGTGTTGACATTAGAGTGGTAGTAGTTTCTGAATTACAGATTTGCCCTTACCGCTCGCCTTAACTAATGGCACTCCACTCAAAACCACTTCACATTGTTCCATAGCTCCATTTAGTTAGAGCTTATGCTAGAGGTTTAGGACAAGCTAAACACACATGTCCGGTTGTCCAATGGCTTTTAGCTCACGAAATTTGTTGAAGTATGATTAACATCCAGTAACTGCGCTTCCTCCTGTCGTTTATTAGTTTTAATCCGAATTTTTGATAGATTAATGTAATCATTTTGAAATTTATATTTTATGACTTTTTTTTTTTAATCCATGTTGATATAGAATATTGTAATTATTTCCTTCATAAATCAGTTTATACTACGGAAGCTGTTACTTAGTTCGACGTAGTACATTCTCAGTGAGGAATCCTATTTTCAAATACATCGTCGGAGAGTTGGATTTAAGTGGGTAAAGTTCAATTTGAAATTACGTATTCCATCAGGATCAGTTTCATTACTTCTCGGTAATTCCTTATCGTCGGGCGGTCAGGAGATCGGAAGTGCCGGAAGGAAGTAGAAAAGTGCGGCGAGAAGATGGAGTGGAAGGAAAAGAGGAAGAAGCCCATCGAAGAGCTTTCCCATTCACAGTTAATTCCGTTAAAGTTTGCGTCGTTCCCCCTATTTTTCCGTTCATCCTGGGCAATGGCAGCGGTGCTGCCTCCTATTCCCATTTGCGAAACTCTTTCGGCGAACGAGTACACTCGATATCGGCGTGATGAAAGCACGCTCGCCGTTCATAATTTAGCGACGGCTTCGCCTTGCTTGCCCAGCATCGTTCGAATCAAATAACATCGAAACCGTTGCAGGTGTAAAAGATTATTTGAGTTGGGATTCCAGAGAATTATTATTCGTTTTTTGTGGTTGAGAATTGATAAATTTATTAGGTAAGAAAAAATGTTTCTTAGACCGACAATAGAAGTTCAGAAAATTAGGCATAATTGCGCTGCCTGGTAAATTATATAATTAAAAAAAGTGATGCACATCAGGATGAAGAATTTTTTTTTAAATCCTTGTGAGATTTCACTGCATATACAGCTGCAAGTAGAGATATGCTTGTCCGCTTCATCGAGACACGGCAGATGCGATTGGCTCACTGCATTGCGGACGCGTCGACGCATCCCTTTTTCCCGTCAGTCATCACTCTGATTTCGCTAATCAAAGTCTTCCCCTTTTACCAATGGCAAATCTTCGAACACTTTTTTAATTACAGCTCTGAATATTCTGACGCAGGAAAAATACGCATACCGCAATGCGCTGACGTTTGTAAAATTTGAAAGACGAAACTGACGCGTTCGTTTTTCGAATCAGATACTTCTTTGCAAATATTTACTTGCAATGCGGTAGCTTCTCCTCTTTGAAGAAATTCAGACTCGCATGGTAGTAATCATGTGTCTACAAAGATTGTGTGAGATTGTTTTTGTGCCACACGTATTCGTGCTTTTACAGCGAGAGAAATTATTACACCGAATATTTTGCAGGGACAAAAACAATTTTTGCCAGAGAATTTCGAGGCGAACTCTTTGTGGAAATGTACACTTCTCTATTCGAAGGTTTTTGTTAGTCATTCTAGATGTGTGCAATGAAGACCAGATCGGTTCTTGTGACAAAGCATATTTTTCCCTCTTTTCTATGAACGTTCATTTTAACAGATCATGATGCAGCTGTCAAAACTGTGTTAGCTGTCATTAATTAAAAGTTACTTAATAAATTGTTCCATGATTTCATGCTGGCACGTGCTACCTTTTAACGCGGCAGTTCTTGCCGATGCTATTCGTGCTCAGTAAGATGTGATTACCAACCCACAATACTTCTAACTTTCCCAGCAAACTCATTAAGCGCTATTGATCCCATAACTTTGCTCACTGCCTCCTATAATTTCGTGACACTTTAAGACTTGCTTCTTTCCGCCACACGTCGCCACCGATCACTCACATTACACGCAACTACGTGAGTGCCAATCAACTTTGTCTATGCGTGCCGACTAAACATCTAAGTGAATTACACTTTTTCACATACATAAAAAAATGTTAAAATATAATATAACACTGTTATTTTTAAAAGGAAATATTAGAAACATATTTTCCAATTCAGTAACAGTGAAAGTTGATATTGGTGTTGCGCGACTATCGTTGGAATAAAATATATGAAAGACATTCTCTTGGATATATGAGTGGGATGATCGGGTGGATAAATAGGCCAATGTAAAGCGAGCGGGGAAAACTTAGATCGACGGTGAGTGGCGCGCGCATAGGAAGAATGGAATAAATTGAAAGGCTATACGCCGATACGTTGTGAGCGTAACCGGGTCTAAGTGTGCGGCCGAGGTTCGTAAGTAGCCCCAGGACGGAACTCGTGCCAAACAATTTGCAATGCTGAAGCGAAAAGTTGTCGGGCTTTACGGCAAAGAGGTCTTCTTCTCACGGGGAGCGGCCGAATGGGAAGAGTTTGTCTCCGACTTCCCGGAGATAGGAGATGCAACCGATGTCCCATCAACTGGTCCTCCGCGCTAGAAGTCCTGACGCTGCCTGCGGACGCTAGGAGACGGCCAAGTTTTCCTAAAGCGAACCTAATGGAATAATTACTGAATAGTTTACGCGACCCACCGAAAAGCTCACCGACCAAGCTATACAATTCGACTGCCTTTCAACGTAACTTCAACTCCATCTTCCACTTTCTGCTTACTCTGATAGGACCACTCGTATGTCACATGTATCAGAATAAGACATTTTCCACAAATAGTAGAATTCAAAGGTAGTACCTAGACAAGTTTCGTTAGGCTCATTAACCACATTGTACAAACTGGAAAATGTTTGAAGCTGACCTATGTGAGCTTTAACAGTATCTGCAACTCTGGCTTGTTATTCTCAGCAGTACTCGCTCCCCAGCGAACGGTGTTAGTGCAGGCGTATCCTGTTATTTACATTCGGCTCGTCCTCAAATTGATAGTCCAATAAAATTCGGGCGCTGAACACAGAAAAATTTGCGCGGACCATTTTGGCTGGTGTTACGGCGATAAAAAGTACAGGAGACCAACAAGCGAGCGTTATCTCGGCGCGAATATTTACACCCAATTACACGTTTATATTACTCGCTTACAGGGAGCGGGCACGAGCGCGCCCCTTCGTTAGGTTTATTTCTCCTTTGACTGTGCGGTGCGCCATCGTTCCACCGAGTTGCAGGTATGGTCGGTCACCGTGTCGCGATATATAAAGCTAACCTCACATTTGGATACAATTTGTTGGAAGAACTTTTCCTTGTTTTTTATCATCGCGTCCTCTATTTTAGGTTATTAGACATTTTAGTTACATAGGGCAATGTAATTTGTAAAATTAGTCGAATTTAAGTCAACTGATTCAGTCTCTACTAATTCTTCTTCTCTTGCGACGAAATATAAGAATACAAATTCCCTAAAAAATTACTTTGATACACATAATAGAGATTGATTTAACTCTGAATACGACAAAATTTATAGAAACATATTGTGTCTATATTCCGAGATAAATATTCTGCAATTTCTAAAACTGTCTAGAAATACTGAAAACATTATTATAATACATTTAATTCGAGTGTGGGCTCGGCTTAAAGGCGGGAACGCTCGTAAAGCGTTGCGGAGACCGTGCAGAACAGCAGCGCCGCGATCCATCTGCGGCTGGAGATGTAAATACACAGTGGGACGGTCGAGCAGTGTTGAGCAGCGGTCCTATAGCTGCTGCGCGCCTCTAATAAAACGGTTGGCACTTTCGTCCGTGTAATTTTTCTGAGCGCGTACCGGCCGTGCGGACGTGCCGCTTAAAATTCTGCATTGCAGGCTTTACGTCCCGAAATTATCACGGCCCGCTCGACCCGCTTCCTGGCGGTCAACGTATAAAGGTGCGCCTACTAAAGGAACACTGAGAAGCCTATTGTTGCCATATGTTCCTACATGTTAGCGGCGGTGCCTTTTACAAGGGTTCATGCTGGAATTATATAACTTATAAGAAATATAATAATGACTGAGTGAAAAATAGCTCAAGTGTTGATAATACCGAAATACAATCTAGGAGAAAATTATTATATACATAATATTTTCTATGATATACATTCATAAACAGTTAACGGGTATTTCTTTTGTATGACGCAACATTAATTAGGCATCATAGAAATTAACAACTTATTAATTGCCGAAAGAGAAACGGCGAACAATGTACTATTTTGCACCTTCTTAATTGCATCCTTAAATATGTAATTCCGGATTCAACGAAGAAGTTGGTTAAGGCGAACGCTTGAAATTCATCTAGCGAGTGTGTAGACTGGGCGGGTTGGCTGACTGGCAGAGTAAAGCTCCAGATCCCAGTCCCTCACCGCCCTTCATCCCCCAACCACCCCCGTCAGCCTTCAACATACAATATGATATTTGCAGCAGAACAGACGACGTAGCAATAACGTTGATTAAGGCCGATTCGCCAAAGCGTATATTTCGTTGGAATGATGCGGTTAATATGAATTTACAGGTCACTCGACTAATTTCTTTCTGAGCAAACAGTCCATTTGTGTTGGCTTTTGAACTTTTAACTGACAGGCCAATTATTATTCCATTGGCCAGTTGGTCCATGATTTTTTACAATATAATTACTGTTTTAGAGAAACAGAGACTACTGGTTCAGTTATGTGTTGAATTTAAATTGTTTTCAGAACCAGTGTAATAATTAAAATTGATTAATAACGGCTAATTAACAAGTTTGGCGATGAAGCTTTGCAGTGTTTCATTATTTTCACTCCATATATTATGTTTCCATGCGCAGTCGTATAATAATTGGCAAGAATCGTGGGCGATATTTATCGAGGAAAATAAATAATCAGATTTATCTTGCAAAGCATTCAGTTTTCAGTAATTAATGTTGCATGTACAGATTTATGAGTTATGATTTGCATATTATAAATTCGCTTTTACAATGACAAGCTTTGAAATAGAAAATTAACAAACTCGCTTAAACAATAATGTAAGAAGAAAGTTCTAACATTATCTGAGACTTATCTTCGACGAAAATTTGACACTACAACACTCACTTTATGTATATTATACCACTTAAATTGCAATCGTGTGTGTTTGTGTACAGTATCGTTCACGATTCCTTTCTATAGAAATTCCTTAAAGCGTGGAAGGTACATTGATGGAAATGGTAGCTAAATGAAAACGTTCTCGTTGCATGCAACGGGCCATACTTGACTGGGAAAGTTGCATGTGTGCATTCTATGCATCCACGGGCTCTCCATCTGAAAACGTTATTATATGGAAACTTCTCCGCTTTCCATGCAAACGGAGAGCTAATGCGCATCTCTGCATGTAATGGAAGCGATGTAAGAGTAAACCCATGTGCTGTAATCTATCTCGCGATTTAAGCGAGATAGTTTTTCCTCGGTGTTATTATAGTATGAGTGAATTGTAAATATGCACTGTGTTATTGTGTTGTATGTATTTGTGGAGCATCATTATTGATGACTGTGTTGTACGTTGTTCTTAATGTTTAGAGTTTGCAATTAAATTTTTTGAATATGGTTGAATGTTTGCCTCTTGATTTTTGTAGTATACAAGTTGTGTTATATTATAAAGAATATTAGTGTTAGGAATTTTCTTATTGATTTCTTTTTAACAGGAAGTAACTGTGTAGAACTTATACACAAAGGGCAGTAATTTTTAACGAGCCGGTACAAGTGTTGTCTATGTCGTTTAAATCCTTATATCGAGATCCTGTTAACAAAGTTCACTGATGCAACAGAGATTCCGGAATTTTTGAATCCCGTTATGTCGAATTCGTGTTTCCAAACGTGTTTTTTTTCATGTTCTACGAGGGTGAACCGTACATCGATCGCGGGTATTTATTGCGTACCAAGAGTGGAATTGCAGTTAGTCGAACAGAGCCTTGCAAAAAATCTGATAGAGCGTATACAAGCATTCAAAACGTTGAAACCAAACATCAGAGATATTCCCTTCAAAACAGAGAAAAAATACAGTATTTATTACAAATTGGAAAACCAGTCGTCGTCTAAAAGTTTTCAGATTCCAGATATCTCGATATGAATGTTTGTATGCTTCTGTACCATTCAAATGACCAAAACTCTAAAATACTGATAAAATACTAAAATAAAAGGATACTGTATTACTTTTAGATAAATATTTAGATGACCTTTTCATGACTTCTTACAAGCATAATAGTTAATGTCCTCACATGTGGTTGTGGGTAGATAGATCATTAGAGATTTCGTTGGACCACCATGGTACAGCATCCACACATTCCTTGAGATTGATCTTTGCATTTATCGTTGCATCGTCAGCTGACCGCCAACGCAGCTGCATTCTATTATAGGTTGTTGCCTCTTCTCCTGCCATTGGTTATTGATTGCAGACGTATGATTAATTTTTATCCGCAATTTCCTCAGCTTACGATCCCTGTAACATTATTGTAATGGGATCCTCTCGACCCGACGTGCCAATATTCAATGCACCATTGAGTTCTACCTGCTTTTCATGTTCCTTGTCTGACTTAATTCCAGATTTAAATGCTTTTGCTTTAGAAATATCATCGATAGAATTATCGATACTAATTTTTTAATAATGAATAAATGAAGAAAAGTGAGTGCTTTTTTCTTTCGAAATCCAATTAAACAAACAAGATTTTGTAATATTAATGAACACTGATATTATCAATCGTATGTTCAACCTCATATGTTATTCGCAACACGCCTGAAGCTGTATTATTATTAAGTTTTGTCATTTCAATGCCAGTTGTCTCTACAACGTACGTTATCAATCAAATCTTCTTTAAGTTATCAGAAACAACAATCCATTATGCATGGCTTGTTCCGAGCGAGTTATATTCTTCGTACTGCACTACGCTCTATTTTTCTTGACATAAATCGACGTGTTTCAACGATCGCTACTTCACTGATACTTCCAAACAACCTAATAAAATTCACAGTACATTCACTCCAAATTATACACTTTAATAAATATCTGACAAGCTTTAAAAACGAATTCCATACGTGACGAAAAATTGTTTAATCCTCACACCTTACGGTCATTTTTATTTGAGAGACCTGAAGAAAAGGGTGAAGGGATTTCCGCTCTTTTAACGAGAAGAATAGCCGCGCTCGAGTATCGATAATCTTCGCCAGCATCTTAAGACAGACGACGGCTTCGGCCAGGTGCATATTAAAAGAAAAAGAGAAGAAGAGGAGGGATTGCGGCAGATATTTTTAATCGGGGGTAGGCAAGGTGGTTGGAAAATACGGTCGCAATCGATTGCACGGCGAAAGAGGTCGCATTCGAGGTCACCGGGGTCGTGGTGTTCTAATGCCACTAGTGAAGAGAGAGAGAGAGAAAGAGATCACGCCAGCTTTTCTTGATCAGCGTGCTTTTCCTTGCGGGGGGAAGAAAAAGGGCAAGTCTAGGAAAAAGGGAAGCCGAGTGAAATGACTTGGCCGACAGCCTCCGGCCGAGCCAGGCACTAAAGGAATACGGCGAAAGTCGAAGCATTTCTACGCTAATTAAAGAATGCTGTAAGCAGCTGAGAGTGGGCTTTATCGCCGGGAGAAGGAAGAGAGGCGAAACAGAGAGAAACAAAGAAAGAGAACGCGAAGTGGCGCAGCAGTGGCTCAACTTCCGTGGCAGTTGGCGAGGCAGAATCTATCGTGCATGCCGGCAGCCTAGAGTATCCGACTAATTAAATTCCGGCGTTGCGCGGCTGCGTGTGTGCGCGGCTATGTGTCGCACTTATGTTAAATGAAATGCGTCCCGGCTGAGCGACCGCTTCCACCGGCGCCTGAAAATGGCCCCTGGCCTCGCGACCGCCGCCTGTAATTGCGAATATCGCTAAATAAACACTGGCTATTTCAAGAGGAAAGGCTCTGGTCTAGTTTAATTATTGTCAACGGTACTGCGTTAGAAGATTTTTATTTTCTTTGACTTTCCTTCGTATTGCCTTGACAATTCTATTCAGGTTCGTTTAATTTAGTCCTCTATTTTTCGTCTTTGCTTTAATATAATTTTAAAAATGTCACTGAATTAAACACCACAAGGTTTATTAATGAAATTCGATGTTGTGTTTATTCTTGTTATAATATTCGTGGATTGTAGCGTAATAATGTGCGCATCTGGTAGAGAGTAATTCCATTATCGTTGCTGCGAGTGCGAGTACCCATTGTGGGATCCATGGATCATCTTCTTGATAGGATTGTATCCGCCTACAGTTCCGATCTCCTATTCATAGAGGTGGGCTTATGGCTGGGTTACTTGCCGGGCGTATTGATTCATCGTCCCGGGATTGGTTCAAGGTTGAGAAGACTATCCTAAGGATCTTCGATAGATAGATGATGATTTAATAGAGTGGACCTAGCAGCTGGAAGTTCTTTGGGACCGAAGCAGACCATCTTTTCACTGCTGATAATCTTCTTTTTGTTCTTTCTGCATCAAAAGGGATTTCTCTGATATCGGAAAGATACCTTATAAAGATACTCTTCTCGTTGAGCAGTACTCTCATCCACGTCTTCAATGCCGGATCAATCTATTTCTTAATAACTTCCACCTCTGCCTTCCCATTGGTAGAATACCGGTGTAACTCGAGATGAGAGAAGTTCTAAGAAAACGCGATTTAAAAATTTCTCTTTCTCTTTTACGAAACTCACGAGGTTACTTTCCCACAGAGGAATAATACCACTTTCACATATGTATGTTTTATGGGAAAGAATCAAGATCACATTCTCTAAAATTAATAGGTGAACATACCTGTGTGCGTGTCTACCCAATCAGCAGAGTACAATAATACATGACATGTCATTAATTTTCTCGAAATAATGAATTATATATTTAACAGGTATTTTGATATACTTATTGAAGCAATCAAATTATATTTACATAGGTTGATATGTACTGATGGACACATAAGAACCAACGGGAGATGGAAGGTTTGGGAGATTGGCGGTAGCGCGGAGGGTTTTAGTTGAGCGGGAATGCGCGCATAAACCTGGATAATTCGTATTTCATCCCACAATCCGGCGTGGTTAATGTCCCATTTCGATAATTCGGTTGCCAACGCAAACCTTTCACCAGACGATGATACACCGGGGCAATCCCTATTACAGGAATTGCTCTCGGTGTAAGGTCAAAATTGTTTAGTGACGCGTCAAACCAATGCCAATTGCTTGAATTAACTTTCGAGTATGCGACAAATTAAATAGACTGATTTTTCAAAGCAAATACTCCGTTGCCTCCAATAGACGGTCCAATTGAACATTACATATTAAACCACTCCTGATCGCGAATACAAATTACCCTTTTATCCATCCTGTAATCTGATTCAATATTCCACGATGTGGGTGATGCTGATTTTACGGATGGTTTAATGAAAACTGTGGTCGGCCTGTTACGTACATACAGGTTATTTAATAAAATACTTTGACATCGATTTATTCCCGTTGATAGATTATTATTTAAAGTATTATTAATTCTAACAAATGCTAATTCATCTAAAGCAGTATGAAAAACTTTAAAAAACCACTGATAGTTCATCGTAAGTGTAATAATATAGCAATCGTTTAATAATGGATAGGATAAATATTTGTTATTATTGCTCTCGAACGTCCTGCACAGAAGTCGTGAGTTTGCGAGAGAAGTACTCTGTTTTCACCATAGCATCCTCTTTCAAACCCTCCTCTCTTTATCTACCGTTTCCTTTCTTCATCCAACCTTACTCGCTCGACGTACCAGCTGCGATTTCCTTTCCACAGTGACCCCGTTTTCTATCTTGAACTCTTCTGCGCTTTTCGCACTGAGTTTCCTACCTTTTGCCGTCCTCCTACTTTCGCCTCCCTTTTTTTTCGAGATTCAAAAATTACCCGCTTCTTTGAAGTTGCGCGTGTGTACTCTGCATTTTGGGTACCGCTATCTACCCTTGAATTCTCAACGCACTTCTCCGCCCAGATTTTATTGTTCTTTGATTGCAGTTCATTGTTTTCCAATTTCTATTATAATCAGTTGTTTGTATTGAGAGACAAGCTTTGAAATAGAAAATTAAGAACTCACTTTAACAATAATGTAACAAGAAAATCTTAATATTGCCTGAGACTTATCTTCGACGAAAATTTTACACTTCAACACTCACTTTATGTATATTATACCACTTAAATTGCAATCGTGTGTGTGTGTGTGTACAGTATCGTTCACGATTCATTTCTAAAGATTTATTAAACTTTCTATTGGAAAGCATTTAATATTTGAATAATTTATACGAATTTCTATTATTTTTAATATGAAAGATATCAGATTGCAAATGGGTTAAATAATTTTACTAAAGATCTTTCGAACATGATTATTCTCTACACGTAGAACTTCCCAAGACAATACACTCGCTCGAATAAACAGTTAAAGCTGATCGTTAGATCTGACAAGCAAAGTGAATAGTTGGACAGGCATGGTCCAGTTATGGCTTCGCAAAATACAGAGCCACTTCGAGGCGGACCATAGTTCAATATTGGCTGCGTTTTCTATTACACGACATTGTTGGTTTCTGGATGCTCGCCAAACATGCACTAGCAGTGACTAGCTAATAGTTCATCGAGAAATCTGCAGACCAATACTTGGCCGCGATGTCAAGTATGACAGCATATTTGATCCGACCATGGAATGAAGAATATTTTGACGTGATGTTTCGTTACAGCTGCATATAATTTCGAACAAGCGTAAAGTTAATGTTATAAACTAATAGACAACCAGTAAATACATGTGGGCAATGTTGACGCGACCTTGAAATGTGAACTTGAAGTTGTCAGAATCTAGTAAACAAATATCGATTATTATCAAGAATGAAATAATATTTATATTCGTAATAGTTTAAATTAATCGAAAAATGCAGTCTATTAATATGAATCAACTTTTATTTCTGCTTGCACTGTCGATTAGGAATAAGAAATCCTTCGAATTTCATGGAAGATGATCGTCAGTGTGATAGCAATATTTCGATGGAAAGCGGTCATGATCCGAAGGCAGATACATGTTTTCCTTATCGAGGAACGCTTTACCGTGCTTGGTGAACAGAACGGCTAACCGCACAAGCTCAGTTTGCACTCGCTCATCAAAGATGAGTTCCTTCCAGTACACACAGAGTCTTTCTTTGATGGGAAGAGTGTAGGATAGAAAGCTCCGCACAATGCGTGCACACGAAGAATGCGATCCGCTACTGCATATACAGGGTGGTTGAAAAATATCGTACGAATTTGAGAACTCACTTTAAGGATTTTGTATTTACTAGTTTCTTTCTCGTTTCTTTAGTTCGAGCAACATGAGTTTGTATATTGTCGACTTACAATTGCAATAAATATTTAAACGTTATTATATAAATGATAAAAATATTTTAACCAAAGGCTGGTTTCGAAATTATTTAAAATATTTGAACTCTTTATTATAATATTTAGTAAAAATAGCATTCTTTCATAATCGAATCTGTAACAAACCGATGTGGTTTATAACAGATAATCTTTTCTACATAAAAATATAATACATTCACATACCTTTTATAGTCAAGAAAATAAAACCAGTAGAGACTCTTTAGTAGTGTCGGTTTGTTCTAAGATAGAGTTTGAGTATATCGAAGGTAGTAGTTTCTAGTTTAAGGTTAAAGTTTATCTGTAAATTCATGGACCACCCACTAGAAGATCGGTGCCTGGGAAACCGCGCGAGTGGGTGAAAGCTTTCGCAATGGAACGCGCTGTTTCTCGTCAAAGACGGAATCTTGTCCTCTTCCGACTTCATCCTTCCTCTTCTTCCTACTCTTCACCCATTTTTCCTCCCTTTTCATCGCGCCTTTCTCTCTCTCTCTCTTTCTCTTCCTCTCTTCTTTACTGGCCCTAGTTTTCCCGCTTTTCCCGATCTGTCATACGATCCGCACTCCTCCGCGTTGACAAAAGCGTTGGGATATTCGGCTCCTGAACGGAGTTGAAAAATGCGAGCAGCAAACGTTGCCAGTGTATCCTGAATCGCCCGGCCACTTTGGATCGGTGCGCTTTGAAAGTACCGACCGCTTTCGTTCTCTCTCTCTCTCTCCCAACGCGAACAAGGAAGAAACCTAACATGCTTTCACCAGTGTCTATTACATTGTCAATGATGTCACTACCAACTGCATTTACGAAAGGAAAATCTAATAGTCTACTATTTGAAAAGCTTTATGTGGTACAATGAGCAAGTATGAAATTTTCGAACTATTTCGATCTACCAACTAAAGAACATTTCGAATTCCAAAAGATACTAAAAAATAATCGATATTACACCTTTAATAAAAGCCTATAATACAAACATTCTTCCCCTCTAAAAATTCTAAGAAACATCCGATTATCACTAGTATAATAACAGACGTAACGTTCAGTGGAACAGTGCCGGTGGTGTTAAAGTGTACTACGGTAGGTTTCAAAGGTTCCCTAGAAGGGAGGAAGGAGAAGGGTACGCACAAGGTGGGTAGTAAGCCGAGTAAATAAATCTTGGTAGGTAGGAATCGCCGTGGAAGGAAGCGACACGCTCATTAACGCGGATTGCGAAGAAGGTACGAGTTGTGTGCTTCCTCAGGGTTGCCTTGCATCCTCGGCGATGCGCTGCTGGTGGGGGGAGAGGCGGGAATTAAATGGCATCCAGGATTCCGTATAATTGGCAACCTTGCTAGACCGAGTGTTTCGGCGGGCGTATTTCTTATTCATCCGGAAGTTCGGTGCTTTGCCCGTAGGGGCTTGCTTGCAACTGGGAAACTTCGTGTGTCAATAGGCACGTGCATTATTCACACAGTGAAATGAGGGTTGCTGCTTGGCTGACTGGCTCTCGTCGCGCGCGTCCCACTCTCCCCGGCCAATCCTTAGTTGTCGCTTAAACTTGACGCTCCCGATCGCAGCTTTCCGTTACTTCGGATGCGTCAGCAGTATGCCTCGCTTAAAATATCTGCCCGCTGGCCCAAGTGCACGGAAAGTCGTACAAATATTTAGTAGACACCGCGCCGCCGCTTTGCACCATCCTCTCTTGTGTATAGGAGTTGCAGAGATGGTGGAGATAATAATAACTTTGTAAGATGAGATGATTTTGGAAATTGGTAAAAAGTTTAAGAAATGTTTTATATATTAATATCGTTTTGTGTGTAACTGTACAACGCTGACATTTTGTAACTTGTTTGTATTTTTAAAATAATTCAATTCTTTTTATTCATATCCAAGTTTAAAGATTGCGCTATGGCAAATCGATTTTATACGATTGACGTTCCCTATTGTCTCCAAGGAAAAGTCCATCTATCCACACCCACATATCGCACCGGCCACATTTCCTCCACGTCAGAATCATTTGCGCCGTGTGTAAATTCTATCGACAGCTTACTAGTGGAGCTTTTAATTTACGTGATCGGTGACCTTTGTTTCACGAATGCGTCGCCTTTCTGGTTTATAAATTTTTGCGAGAGCTTGCTAAATCAATGGGGCGCAGTTTCAAGCGGCGAGAATAGCGGTCGAATTTATGAGCTTCCCTTCCAATTCACAATTTATTATTTTCATCCACAGTGCTCTTCTTTGTCGAATAAATGCACTATTTGTGCATAAATATCAGCATATTTTATGGACCCGTTCCCAATGTGATTCAGAAACAGGATAATACAGTAGAAAACCCAGCTATCCCGATTTCGAGTTTGTTCAATATGCTGCGGCTGAAATATTGTTCGCCTCTATTTTCGGTATACAAATAATACTTAGTTGTGACTAGTTATAAGGTTATACAATATTTAATAATCATGAAATTAATATTAATAAACCTGCACAATACTTTAAGGATTCATGACAAATTTCAGTAGTATCAACACTGAAACAATCAATACTGCTTTTGTGCATTCAGATATCGTATACAGGATTTCGAAATTAGAAGGATTAATAGTTAATAAACAGTTTGTAAGCTATTGTTACAATTTATCACACATAATCCATCCGTGTAAATACACACATCAATAAGAGAATCATAGGTCGAATAATTCCACATTATGTCGCAGTTTGAAGAGGAAGATTACCAAATGTTAATGCACATCCTCATCTAATGTAGAAATATTGGGACATTTCAAGCACATTTCGGAAGCGATAAATATAAATAAGCGCTGGGGCGAATAGAGTGCCATACATTACTGGTCTCTTTATCGCGATAATGTAATGCGCCATTTCTGTTTTTCGACGATTTACGTCATATAACTTCGCATCGAGATTATCCGAGCAACGAACGGCATGAACCAACCGAACGGGCTTTCATTAATACGAGAGTTGCGGTAATGCAGCCAACGAGAAATACAAATTTTCGTTCACGGAAGCAGATGAGTGCATTCCGAGATGAATGTTGTATTTTATATTGGAGAAACTTTTATTATTACACTGTCAACCAACAAACAATGAATGCAAACAACAGTGTTTCATTGTCAAGTTTTCCAAATGTATGTGTCGTAATAAGAAATATCGAAAATGAAGTGTTCAAATATTTTCTTAAAACGTTAAGGTTTTCAGGATTAAAGTAACTGATCGAAAGCGATGGATTTGGCATTGGGTGCTTACGGTAAAAGTATTGGCTTGATGCATCGAATTTAATCGGGAGATCTCGAGATTTGCCGGGAGTTTGGTCGGCAAGTATTTGCCAGGGTTAGACAGCGCAGTTCAATTTTCGTGGATGCTTGTTTTTAAACGGAACGGTCACAGAAATGCGGCGAAACCGAGTGACTCGTTTCTGCCGGGTCATTGCGTCAAAGCTGGCGGCGACCCTTTCTGCAAGCGAAGCGAGCCGATCGGAGAAAAATCAGGAAAGATTAATGAAATAATTCGGAACGAGTCCAGTGACCCAAATGTGTTCCCTCTCTCTGCCGCGGGCGCCTAACTATCGCCGGAATTATTGAGCTGAAACGACAAATGAAGTAGGCTGCTACGAAGAATGGCAGCTGGTATTTGATTTCGAATGTGAACCGCGATGTCAGTGCGCTACAACTCTATGCCACGTCGACCACAATAGTATCGCGCGCATTCTACCGGCTAATTGCAACCTTTTGTCATTTGTTTCGTGATTTGCTGCACGGTTACGGAAGCCGTTCAACTTTTCCCTGTTACCTTCGCTGTTCCACTGACAATGACGCTGGGGCATTGCTTTTAAACATTAAATCGGGAATCCGCTTCGCATTGAACTCTTTTTCCTGCCTGATTCAATTCCGACTCCTGCTCATTCCATTTGTTCTATTGCAAAAGCTCGCGCATCCTCCGCAATTCGTTTTATGGCTCTCATTAATCACATATAGATCGGCTGACCTATTTCTAGCCATTATCTTATTATAGAAAAATAGTAACATTGACGCTTATGATGTTACTGATTTCTTTCGTACCCGGACAATTTTGAAAAACATGAAATGCTTTAAACGAGACGCACTTTATATTTAATAAAAAAACTTCTTATATCGAAGCATTGTTTAAAGTCGTCAAGCCTAAAATGTATTCCATAAATGCATAAGTTTTACATATTTCGAGAACCAGCAGCAAGATTTCTTTGAATTCGTGATACAGTTTGCCGACGAGCTTTCTATTCCAAGAATGCTGTGTGAATTGTTACTTCCTTCCTTCGGATGAGAGTGTGTGAGAGGTGGAGGGTGGGCGGGGTTGGATGCTCGAGAGAAGAAAAACTAACAATAAGATTAAACAAAGCTTATCTCCTTCTACCTGGAATGCAATAGCAGGAATTCCCTGCATTTGCAATTAATTCTTCGCGCGTAATTACATTTGTCGTTTGAATAAGTAAGAGATATTTTCTCATTCTTTACCGGACACGGGGGCTTCCTCCTTCCTTTTTTTTTTACCTTCTTTGGCTTCACTTGATCCTTCGAGCGCCCGACTAAATTACACCATCCTTCTCTTTATCTCTGACTCCTCTCTTTCCTTCTTGCTCCTTGTCTTCTTCCTTTTACCCGCAGCGCAATGCCAACGAATAAGCAGAATCTCGTTGCGCGATCATTTCTTTGATGCTGAATGTCTTACGAGGAACTATGACCCGTGATAAAATGGTACGTCTTACTATGGATGCTCTTAATATCTCGGAGTTTAACAAAACATTTGTTTGCCCGACCTTACCTATTACGAAATAAAGCAATAATCCACCGGAATAAGTAGAAAAGGTATTAGCGATAGCGTAGCAATATTCTGCGAGAATAAATAGATAAGTAAAAATACCCAGGATTTATTAGGAATTCATATTTTCTTTGTTTATTAGCCGCAGTATTTATAATGAGGATATTTGATTCAGGAATTCTTTAAACTGAAAGAAAAAGATTTGTCCATTTTTACAAGGCAATATCTAAAGTTATCGGTATCCAATGTCGTTTAGAGATTCAGCAACCGATAACCTAGCCTAGATGGCGCTGCAGTCGGAGAGAGTAGGTTCCCTGTGAAGTTTCAGGATGGCAAACACACGCTGCTGCCGAAAGACATACACGCCCGGCTGAAAGTATTGACACATTCGAACGAACTCGAAACTTTCCTCATCATTCTGCAGTCAGAGAACAACATGTGCTCTCTCTCTCCTTATTGATCACTGTTATCAAAGTTACACTGTTAAGAACTGGTGCGTAAAGCAACCGTTGGAAACTCCCGATGAAAATTGAAATGGAAAGTCGAGCGATGAACGAAAATGGGATGGCGGTTCTCTGAATGGTAGGAATATGTCCCATTGTTTTTCGTTGCTCTCTGAATATTTGAATAGGAACACATGACGTGTGAGATAGTATTTTTAGAATTTGACGTGCCTGAAATACATTGGTTTCCCTTGAAATCGAATCATGATAAAAATATATATATCTATTCACAGAAATATGAAACCTAAATTTAAACTGGTTATTTTCTACGAACATCTCTTTATTAATCGAATGATTTCAAGTATTTCAAGCTTCACTTCCATTGAACTTCGCAAAAGGTTCGTCTGACAGTTGAAAAGACGGTATGCTGGAAGGTTGCTCAGGTGCAGCACTCTTCCTTTCGTGACAGTGTCGACGAGGTAGTTCCACTAAAAATGCCGAATCGACGATCGATTCGACGACATCGACAGTCATTCCTTTCTAGTTTCTCGGGTTCCGCTGTCCTCGGGAGGAGGAATGCTTTCCAGGATATATCTGGGAGTCGTTCTATGTGTGTACATAGGAGAGGCCAACACTTGAGCAAATATCGGACAATTCTCACGTCCGTTCTTTACGTGCCTGCAAATCGCCCTCGAACCTTCTAATACTGAAATTGCACGGATGCCGGCAACCACCTCTTCATGAATGCGAAAGATTGAATTCGACATATTTCCGTTAGTATATTGGCTCTGAAATAATTGATATTTTTTTAATGATATTTAAATCTGATTTTTCAAAGTTATTCAAAAATCCAACATATTTATTGGATTAATAGAACATTATTTGAAATAGTTGATAGTAGATTATGAGTTTAATGTACCATCTACTTGGCAACCATATTATATCATACAGTAAAACATGGAAATTCAATATTAGGTAATGCACACCTTGTTATTACTTCGACTTCATCGCACGTAGACTTTGTTAGTACTTTCCGAAATTCAATTCCGCCAGTTTTGTTGCTGAAATGGAAGTTGGTAGAGCTCTATGGTGAAGCTCCGTCTAATTCTAAAAGCACAAGTTAATCATATTACGGTACTACCACCGCTGTGATTTTATTCCGTAAAGGAGCAACGGCAATTTTCGACTGAAGCGGCGACTTCCCTAGAAACCTGTTCTACGAAATTATGTCAGCGCGATTGCAGTCTGTAATATGGAAGAGGATTTCCATTGCAATAGTCGCCAGGGTTCACTTGAAATACACCTGGAGACAGTTGGCAAAGCTACTGAAAACAAGTTTTTGCTTCTATCAAGATAGAACGCATGGAACACACATCCTGTGACTCAAAGCTAAATGAGATAGAAATCGATATAAGATGAAAACTTGATAGCATAAATTGGGTCACGTATTGAATAACGAAAACGAGCTTCCTCGATGCTTCACAGAGTGAAACAATACATGTATAATGAAGTAACAGCAAACTAATTTCTCATAGATTTACTTTCTAAGTAAGACTGGCTTCTATGGTAAACATTAATAAAATTATGAAACTATCTTCTCGCGTAAAGTAGCAGTTGGAGAGTTTTAATATATAAATATATAATAATGGATATGATCAAAAGGAGCAGTGGAAATTGGTAATAACGTAGTTACTGATTTTCAGCCGGGTGGCGTAGCGTCGAATGTTACATATTTAGCGGTACGGTGAAGTACCTTCGCAAACCATTAATTAATGACATTATCGTCGGCGTACTCCTGAAATGCGAGTACATTAAATTTTATATCAGTTTGATATTATTAATACTGGCTAATCGCCGGCATAAACTATATGTGTCGAGTATGCTACCTTACATTTGTTGCATTTTAAGCACCGTCGTGACATACATGCATTTCCGGGTAACACGAACATGAACTTGCCATGTTCGTATATTACCAATTCGAATGAAATAATTATCTGGCAAATTAACATAACATAACGTAAACAAGCTGGTAATCATATATAAATGATTAAGTCTTTTAGCCTTGTATTTAAAGTTTTTCTTCATCATAATCGCGAGTTTTTCCCAGGCAAAAAACGGAGAGAAGAAAACGTATATGTAAATGATATTACATCGGCACGATATAACTTCAGGGGACTCGCTAGAGTACATGAATATTCTGCTTTAATTACATTTCCACAATGAGAGTGCGATCTTGATAAAAGAATAGTTAAACTCGTACATTTCTGAAAGTGTATAAGCTACTCGAAGAAGAGCGGTTGCATTTCTAAAGATCATAACGAGCAGTAAAAGAGGATTCATTTTCAGAAGCACTGTAAAATACTTCGACTAATTGATCCGATTGAAAACCATATCGATTTCGAATCTAATATTAGTATTCATTATTCCAACATGAATAGTTCTAGTCACGCTATCTATTATGGTAACAAATGTCTCCTTTTTCGGAAGCTTTTTGCCTCGATTACTAAATCAGTTGGATAAGTGAGTGGTTCGTTAATGAGTACAAACTAATAGCTTTCGGCTCATCCATATGGAGTAACAGCTTTGCGAGCCGGAGAATATGTGAAACAACCGTAAATCCGGTGGCGAAATTGGCAAGGGTACGCGGGCCTTGTTTCGGCTCTTGATAACTCTTTTTCAGCCGCTAATCGAACAGCGCATTAGCATAGGAAAAACATGAAGTGGGCTTGTCGGGGTGTAACCCTAGCCTGGCGAGCACTGGTAAACACAGCCGTGAAAGGAGTAACCATGTATCCATTTATACCAATTCGTAACCATCCCGCTGGACATGGAGCTGTGGTTACCAGTTACAAGGATCCGCGCCCTGCTATTTCACTGCTTTTGGCAGAGGGCGTAACCGACGCCTGGCTCCTCGCGTATAATAATGCTTCGTTTATCATCCGAATGAATACATCCGTTGTGCTAACCCTCCTTGTGAAAATCGGGAGCATGATAATTACTTCATTGGCCATCAGAAATAGTTCTTATTAGCTTGGAAGATACGTCGAATAATATATTTTGGCTTCGCTTGTCTTTTTTTTTATATGTAAGAAAAGAAATGTTTAAATGACGTTTTGTTAAAATTTACATTATTTTTCTGCACGATAAACTAATCGAGTGATAGATAAACTATAATATATTTAAGAAACTGTTCTGATTTATTCATTTATTTATTTTCTGTCTTTGTTCACTGCTTTGCTTCGAACGTGCATTTAGCTGAACTGTGTTCGACGCGTGTTAGTATTACGGCCATTATAATGTGGCGTTGCTTCGATTAAATAACAGGCCGTTTCGAAGCGGTTTCTCGAAACGCGTCGCTCCTGCTCCCATTAAATCACCCATTATTTCGCGCCCCTTTTTACCGCGGCTTCGTCCTTTTTTCGTCCCAATTTTTCCTTTACCTGACGAGATCCTGCCGCCAGTTGGTGTTCTCTCGGGCGACCCGCATATTCCAACGAAAGGGTGCAAAATAATGCTAGATGAATTTCAAATTGTTATTGCATATTATAAATGATGTTATGTTAATGAATCAACCTTGTTCAATTTACACAAACGTCCACTGGAATTTAATGAAATGTGTCGATTGCAATTTTGAAATTTGAGTAAAGTTAAATTCGTCCATTATTTGATTAAATAATACATGCTTGAGAAAAGGTTTACATGAAAGTTCTGCGACAATTTTCACGCCGGCAATGGAAACTGTTTAGCTACAGCCAGACTTACAGGATGGGCTAAAGTACATTATCAATGCTGTAGCTATTTCTATGGGTATACCTCGACAATTTTAGAATCAAACTATCTAGACAATGAACGGAGACAAGCCAGAAGTGAAACACTGTCAGAGCCTTGCAAACTGTGCGATCTAAAAATGTTGGAATGCCTTTTAGCTACCTTCTAAAAGTGTTCCAATGCTTTTCAGCTATCTTCAAAATTTTCACATACATTTTTATTTCCAAAGTGACGTTTCCAATTACATTTCTTATCAGTCTCCGATCAATTGAACTTACATCATATTGCAATCATCTAGTGAAAACAATTTTTCGCACCAATACACAGCTATTTGATTGCCAACTACCGACAATTGCTGACTGTAATTAGTCTTTGGTGTTGGATGAAAGGTTTTAGCACGTTCGAAGCTCAAAGTACCGGAAAATATAAACTATCGACTAGCTCGAATGCTCGAAATACAAGCAACAAAATAACTTCAACGTTTCGAGTTTCCAGGTAGCGTTGGACACTGTAAGTGTTATGTTCAGAAATTAATTGCAGCAGAATGGACTGAGTCGCGCGAATTATAATTCGGCCCTGTATGAATAACAACGAAGGTCGCATCTCTGGCACACATAATGTAACCCGCGGCGAGCGAGCTGCTTGCATGCAGAATGATTAAAGTGCCATAAACAATTCACAGTACGCCGTGCACTTTTAGTCACCCTTATTGTATATATTAATGTAATGAAGATGTATTACGAAGTTTCATGCAGTTTCATCATTTTAGCAGTCATGATTATTTTGTCTGAAATATATGGACACTATCTTTGCTTCGTCGTTTGTTATTAGTAACTTCATTTATTTCCAAGAGTTAATATTTTGCCAAAATTGAAAGAAATCATATTTACGTAATAAAGACAATCTTAAGTCTAAAGTTCAATCCTTTCATCAGCATGATCGATTCACAATCAACTATAAATAGAAAGTTTTGTAACACGAGCGTATAAGAGCTGTACGATAAAATTTTTGGGTTAGGATAGGACTTTAATAAAATACAATATCCCTTGGCCGCATAAATCTTTTTGGGGCTAGCGAGGCTAGTACGTGACTGGAAGTTTGGGCGGCGATGAATTTTCAAGATTTATCGCGGTATCCACGAGTAACTGCTTAATCGAGTTATCCAGGATACAGAGAGCGAGATTTTCACCGTTGCTGGGAGCACGTTCGAATCAGCCTTAATTACGATCCCTTCCGGTGGTATCTGGTGGTAAAGACGACCAGGGCTCTCGGATGGGAATGCTAGATTAGGTGTTAGTTTCGTGCTGCCGCGAGCTGCTTCCTGTTTCCACTTCTCGCCGCGAGCAACGCCACACTGCCGACGCCAACTCCAATGCCAATGGGGAATGCGATCCATCCTTTCGATGGGAATATTGTTTCACTATGCGCATACCCCGCCGCCTATTGGCCCATTCGTAGCATCGGATGTCCTTTCGAGGCCTCATGCTCCACCTAATTATCCCCTGCTTCGTGATTCTGTGTCTATTAATCAACTCCTTCCCCGCCAATCCTTTGTTACCTCCTGCTCTAGTACACAGTTGGACCCGCAGAATGATGTACTGCGCGGTTTGTCGAGTATCGAATTTGCGAGCATCAAATGCAATGTCGTTTTGGCAATTGTGTCACTAGTGACTGTCGAAGAACTTCCGTTTGTTTCTCCCTTCTCCGAGAATACATAATTTTTGAGGTTATTGATCTGTCGTAAATGTATGTCGTGTGGTATATAATGTTATTATATAAAATATTATATTTATATATATTTTCTATGACAATACTGTAATACAGTGATTCATAGTGATTTATAGTATTTGCTCAGCGTTGTGTTTCGTTTCTCGGAGAAGGAGATATAAAAAGTGAAGCGTCGAGTTATCATTGGTGCGCCGAGCGAAGGGAAGGAAGAAGATCGTTAAGAAGAACGGGAGAAAGGGACAAATACTCCTTGAGGGATCCTCTTACTTTCAAAGAGCACTCGACAATTGATCGAAGGATGTCCCCTTAGGTTGTGCGATCGCTTCGTTTTCGATTTGGCACTGGCACTGCCCGTTCGCTGGCGTCCGCTTGCCTTTTTCTCCTTTCCTAACCTAACCCGCGGCTTCCTCCTAGTTTTCCTTCGACCTCCACCCTTCGCTTTCTTTTTCTTCCTCTCTGACCAGAGGATCATGCTGCTCTTCCACTCAATCTACTTCCACCGTAGGCGCAATTCTTTCAAAAGAATTATCCGTCGTGCTATCTTGGCCTCCTGCTTTGTCAAGATTACCCAACTTGCTCTCGCTCGCCCTCCTCTTCTCTCTTTCGTCCCCTCGACGCTTCCACCAATCTCAAAGCAGACGGTAACTTTGTTCCGTGGAATGCCTGACCTTGTCTTCGATTCAACTCCCCTCGTAGAATAATGCCACTCATTTCAAATGCCAAATGAAAGTCGTTTGATTTCAATGAATACTAGTCTTGTTCGAGTTAAGTATCTGGAAAGGAAAAAATCTTCAACGATTCATTATTGTATTAACTTGCATTTTTCATGACAGTAAATTCTGCCATCGTAAAGATATGTATAATAGTATTTAACAATAGTGTACGCAATATTCTGTACGTGAGTGGCAAATGAATAATCTTTAAAATGATACTATATAATTTATGTTACAATTTCCGAGATCGTGTGGTACACGATGCACCAAAATTTGATGGGAATTTCGGTGCTCCGTTGACCCTAATTTTGCCAAAATTATAGCACGTAAAATCTAGATCGAGTTCGCCCGAAATCGAAAGGCTGCTTATAACACGTGTACGATCGAGTGCAATCTGTGCTTGCTTTTATCTCGGAAGAATTCCACTTCAGCTCGTGCTGATTGAAAGGCCGAAGGATAGTTGAGGATTCACCTGGCAAAGTTCGAGAAGTCCACGTGCATGTGAGTGATCGTCTCGTGGATCGATTTCGTGCCGAACGATTAAGGTGAAAACAATTTGCAGGTAGAAAGGGTCGGCCTTTTCTCGAACATCAGGATTTCGTGAGGATCCTTTCAACGCCCGCCTCGTTATTTATCTCGGCAAATTGATAATTAGCTCTCTCTCTCTTCTCGAACCTTCGGCCGTGAAATTGATTCTTCCCATCGTACGCGTGCTCCAACGAAGCCACAAAAATAATACACGTGACTTTATCCATTCGAATACACATATAAATAAAAAGACAAAATTTAAAACCACTTCCTTAAAACATTTACATAGAATATAATAAATTCAATAAAAACATTACTAATAAATCTTCCTAACAATCAATATAGTTCTACAAAGTGTCAATCACGATAAAACAAAACTACAACAATCATCATTGATACTCTTGTCTCGACGCTCACTTATCACCCATCCTTTTTTCCCCTCGGTTTCATTTTTCATCGTCGCCGGCCTCGCAGATTCCTGCGCTCCGGCGGTCAATGGCGATTTAATTAAAGATTATAGGTCGACGAAAATTAAGATTAATCGGGGGAGCAGCAGCAACTAGGGGGAGGGCTGGGCGAGCGGCGAAGAACTGTGCGAGCGAGGATCGTCGAAAAAGAGTCGAGTTGCGGCGGGATAAAGGAGAAAAAGAGAGATGAGGCGAGATAAAAAGGCAGAAGGAAGGGGGAAGGTGGGGGGTTGCCAGCTTACGGGGGTAAAACGGGGCTGTTGGAACAGTTCACTGGGTGGCGCTGCGGTCAACGGCCTTAATTATTCGATGGAGACGGACACCAGGGAAGCGAGAACCCGGTAGAGGCGAACCACCCACCGAAAGGTGTACCAAACGCAGAGAGGAAGAAAGAGGGAGGGAAAAACAGAGTACAGTAGAAACAGTAAAGAAGAGAAGAATCAGAGGATGAAACGAAACAAGCTCAACGCCAGCGGTAGAATCAACCTGGAAATAAAGATGTAGTGTCGAACAAAGGTAGGAGAACGGCCAGTCGTACTGCCCATTAGAAAAGGATCGCCAAGAGGATCCAGCGTAAGGACTCCAATGAAAAAAGGAGTCACGGAAAGATTTGCACTGGGAATGGTTCAAACTGTTAGAGCGACTGTTTAACGTTAGCTGGCAAGAAAGAGAGAAATAGAGAGATAGCCGGAGGTAGGTGGAGGATGGGTGGATGTAAAACACGGGGACGGCGAACCAGGCTGGAAGAACAAGCGAGACTGAAGGTAAGTTCACAAGCAGAAAGAGCCGGGCGACCTCAAGAGGAGCGAGAGACAAAATGAGAAAAAGGTTATAAAAAGCGGGAGAAAAAGCAGGAGCTGCACTGGGGTGGGAGGAGAAGGAGGAGGAGGAGGAGGAGGAGGAGAAAGAGTAGTAGAAGGGGATAGGAGGGGAAGTGAGATATAGAAAAAAAGGGCTGCCAGTGGTAGTAGACAGTCGACGCCCGCCCCGGTTGGCGTCGTTGCACTCTGCCGGGACTCGTGACATCCGGAAAACGAGGTCGAGGACAACGAGGAAGATCTTAGCACCCTCCGGCTAGCCGGGAAATATGTATGTACGCCGAATAAAGCAGTGCGCCGCCAGCGCGAAAGAAAGCTCGTAGTCCCCAGGTTTTAACGCGCTGCGCAGGTAAAAGGTGCTGGCGAGGCGAACTCGGCACTGGACAACACACGCGCACATCATCCATAAACGCTGGATAACAAAAGGCGGGAAGAAAGGGAGAATAAAAAGGCACAAAGTCTACCGGAGGATAAGACGAATCATTTCTTAGAAGAACGCACTCCTTGTTAACTTTGTGCGCGTGCGCGCACGCGCGCGCGCCTCAGCCTTATTGTGGATGTTTGTCCGGTACTGCGCTTCGAGGGACGTAACACATTTGTCTCCGGGAGGGATGGAATTCTGCTGACCTCCTCAGCCTGAACTGGAAAAACGTAGAATCTCGAGCTAGAGCGCTTCTTTCGCGCTGTGCTCTTTTCAGCAAACTAAAGCGGTTATTTCTGTCGTTCGCCGAGAATGTGAAAGCGGTACGTTTAAAGCCGCGCGCTGACTCGGCGCTTCCTTCCTCCCTCCCCCCTCTCTAGCGTCCACTTGCAAATTACGTCATTAAGAAAGGGCCTCTATCACATCTCATGCGTGATGTCGCATTATGCGTCTGAATAAAGATATTGTGCGCTAAATGCATAGGTAATTAAAGCCAGCCTCTTTCGTCCACGCGTTCAGTATACCGTAGAGAAAATAAACTCTTCGAGCACGAAACCTTTCTAATTGGTATTGTTTCTGCTGACAATACCAATTAGTATGTCAAGGACATTATGTTCTTACTTTTTACATATATTGTTAATTGTGTGCATTGTGAGAATAAATCATTCAATAATCTTGTTGGAGTCAGCAATATTTAAATATACAGGATGAGTCACTTGCCTTTTAATCATCCCCTTTACACTCGAGTTCCAATTATTTCCATTATTGATACAATTTGAGATTATAAGTAAATGTCAGTGCGTGGAAAAGACTCGGTAAATACTTCTTTATATTAAAATTACTCAACACCGTATAATTATATCATTTTCAACGACCTATATCCATTATTAGCAATTCAAAAGCAAGTGAATCAACCTGTACAGTGGAACAATAAAAATGCGCAGTAAAGTCGATGAAGCAATGCATGCAAAAGTGTAGGAGCGGAACTATGCTGAAGATGAAGCAATGCTTAACTCTTGTCATATTATACCGATGAAACCATACAGGCTCGCTGTCGAAGTATCGTTCATGTGGACATCATCGGTGTAGTTTGCCGGTATCAGTTTTCGTTAGGGTCGCTCGAGCCATCGTCGTGCACGTAAATAGTTACATAGCTATTCCTTCCAAGTAGAGTCGACGAAAATTGATTTTGAGATTACTTTCCTGTTCTACGACGAAGGGGGAAAAGTGTAACCTGAACCTTATTACCCAGCAAACTATACTGCGGTTATTTGCCTAATATTACGAGGCGGCTTTAAAGACCTGCTACTTTTCGGTAACTAAGTTATTAAACAATCTACTTTCATTAGAATAACAAGAAACCTTTACACGCATAAATAAATATAACTGTATTGCAACGATTAAAAAACATTTAATTAAAAATCCAAATTCTCATCAGCCTACACACAGTAAATTCAACGAACATTCAATTCACCGGGCGTAACGAAACGTAGTGGAAACTCTTTCTCACTTATTCGTCATTGCGTGCGTGCCATCGTGCGATTGTCGAATTCAATTTCAAGCTGGCGGCGCTGCAGAAAAAGTTGCCGGGCGTACTTTCGATGCGCGATAAACAGAGTGGCGAGCAGTTAAATCAGTTTTAGGAGGTCGTTCCATTTGGTGGCTGGGGCGTGCAGGATCGAAGGTCTGCCGCGAAATTATCGTGAAATCATCGACGCTAAAGGAACGGCACAAAGCCGGGTTGTGTATGCGCGCGCGCGCGCGCGCCTTCAATGCTTTGGTAATGGCCGTAAAGTTTACGACAGCTTATTTCAGTTGTGACTCGCGTTCGGCCATCGTTTACAGTACCGCGAATTTCCTTTCCCTTCGTGCGCATCGATTCCGCGTTACTTTCCACCCGTCTCACCCTCGGAACAACCCCCCGCAAACCCCTCCCCCCTCGGCAACCACCCTTTCGCCGCAACATCGCCTGGAGCTTAACGCAGCAAATATTCGATACACCCCCTTCTTCACTCCGGAAACTACTGATTCTCCGTTCATGCACGTATACATACATCTACACTTGTTGCCCTGTATGCCTTTTTTCGATCACCGCCGCATGCCACCGTGACGCAACATGTGTTTTGGTAGCGTGCAAATGGCATTTAAACTTCGTGTGAATTAAATTCCAAGAATTTCGTTGAATGTGTGAGTGGTTTTTGAGCAGTTTAAAATGGTTTTTTTAAAGGTATTCTGATTATGTTTATGTTTTAAGGAATGATGGAGAGAATAAGTGAGGAAAGTGAGGTTATTATAAGTTGTTCTGACTTTTGTATTGTTATATTATATGCTCAATGGCTCCATTGGAGAGCCATCGCGAAAGTTTGTTTTCAATATGCCAAGTAGCAGGTGCTTATGAAGGTAAAGTGATATACTCAAAATAAGGGAAACCGTACACCAAATATACATATGTATTGGAGTGCGTTCGCAAACTAACCATTCACTGCCTTGTCCAGTTACGAAGTATACCATACGTTTGGCTCTTTTCCACGTGTATAGGAAATCAGGGGAAAAAAATCCCCGTATTTGTTTTCGAGTTTTATCCCATTTTTCAGTGTGCTATCTCAATGTGTTTGTAACTCACTGCAGCTGTGCGTACCGGGGATTTGTAGCTGGTGGCTGCGGAATATTGCAGTAATACGCGTAAACGTAATATAGGTTATTCCATAACCAATTCCGTAAAACGCAAATACACACACACACACACACACACACACATGCGAGGCAGGAACTATGAGTGCAATTGGTTTGTTGCATAATCCTCTTCGCATTTTTCACACACCTAAATCGATTTAAATCTATTCGGGGAATGAGATTTTACGTTGCGCCGTGTACAATTAATTAATAAAAAGTGCGCCGCACTCGTCCCCGGCTTTTTATTTCAAATGAAAACATTCGCCAATGAATAATTCTAATAGAACGCGCCGCGCCGCGATTTTATTGAATTTTACTTTGACGGATAAATGTAAATACGAGAACTATAAATATGCAGCGCCCCGGAATATGCAGAAATCAGATGAATAGTGAGAGTCACCTGTATTATGCGCCTCTTGTGCAAATGTCGGTTAATGTCCGGAGAAATTATCCGGAAATCAATATTGTGTCGAACGCAGTGTGCCACAACGACATTACTGTCTCACAGAAATACAAATGTTTAATAACGACTACAGAAATAAAATAAAATCACTTTTTAATTTGCGCATAACTAATTCAATTTCGCTGTCCAATATTTGGCATTTCAGTAACATTCGTAATTTAGTATGGAAAATTAAAAGACTAACAATACACATGAAATCTCTTAATACGAAATTACTAGAGATCCAAACCCTTCCAGATCGTTTGAGTTAACACGTGCGGATGGCTATTGTACTCGAAATCCACGTGTGGCTCGCGTCAATGATTAGAGCCATCATCGGTTGCAATCGCATAAGGCTCGGCAAATAAATCCGCTCTCCCAACATGCCTAAGCTGGAGTATAGTGACGCCAGGGGAGAGTGAGAGGGTGTGTATGTGTGTGTGTGTGTGCGAGGTAGGTGGCGCTCGACTTTGCTAGTTCGTCGATTCGATTAGCGGGAGCAATTATAACCATAACAGGAAATAATCCCCAAGGCTGATATAGTCCGGCAAACTGAAATTGTTCGGGCGTTACTCGGCGTTCTCTCGGAACTCAGGACAGCTGAAATCTGCAACGGCACTGCGGCATATTCCTACCACCACTTACCGTCTCTTCCTCCACCTCCACCTCCTCCACCACCTCCCACACCACCCATCCGCCCGTTTGCTTTTCCTCTACCGTTCTAACTCTCTGCTTCCCACTGTTTCCCCTTCTCTCTTTCTCTCTTTCCCAAAGCGAGTCTCTCATTCAGAACACGGCTAGGCTCGCGTGTTTCCAGCCTCTCGTATATTTGGCTCGTATATCCCGGTATTACCGCTAAATCGAAAAACTTCACCACTCGACGCGTGAGTCGAGAGTCGAGAGAGGAGCCCGCGCGAGCCGGTTTCGAGGGCGCCTCGTAATAAAATGATAACCCCAGCAGCCAGTGATATAAAACCAAACGGTAAGCAGACTCTGTTAGACTGACAATGAGTTTTGTATTCATGTAATGATGTTAAATGTATTTCATTATCATTATTGTCTGAATCAGAAAGTTATGATATTTTTGGCGAGATCTTTGATGATTTGACTTGGTAGCATCATTTCTTGCAATAAATATATTTGTGTTATTTTGTATAAGGAAAATTTAGCGATATTATTATTATTCGATTTTATTGTAACAACAAATAAATGGCATCCGTCGAGAACAAAATTGAAAGGCAACGTCTCTGGTCTCTCGTCTCTTCTCATTACAAATACCTTCACGCGCGCTGCACCACGTGCTACGTAATCAATAATGAGGCCGGGTAAATTGCGTGTTTGAACTTTTGTAATCAATTTAACTTATTCGCTCTTATTAACGCGAGGTAATGGAAAGGGTTGCCGTGTGGGGGCAGCGTGCCAAGGGAAAAGGAAAAAGGGGAAGAGAGCGAGTTGCCGTTCCTGGGCCCTTTCACGATACTTGAAATCAGAAGCGACTACACGTGGCTCTCATCAAGGCAGCAATGTTTGTTCCTCTACGTGACTTTACATGCTCTACGCTACATATACTCCTCGCATTCCCTGTAGGAAACAACCAGCAGTGTACCGCTTGATTGTCTGCCGAAAAATTTCGCCGGTATTTGGCCCATTGTCAAATTACTCACGCGGCTGTGTACTCCCGGTAACTCCGGATGTAAATACTAATTTATCGGACGGCTAACGTGAAGCGAACCAATGCTTTAATTCGGCAACATTAAATACTCGGAAACAGCAGATACTGTACCTCTCTGCTAGGTCAGAGCTTTTTGTGTAACATGATAAAAACAACAGGGAAATATCAGGATTATTTATATAAAAAGTATCGCTTTCATTTTTATGACAGAAAATCGGAAGTGTAAATCTTTCGGTATTGATGATAATAAATACTTTATTTCACTGTGCCTCGAGTTTATTGTAATCTATCGCGTGTCGGTTTGCACTGTGATTTTTGAAGACTAGTTTGTTATTGCAAATCGATATATTCGAAATATTCGGATATATTGAATCCATGCGATATTAATAGATGAGAACCAAGTCAGAATTATATTACACTATGCTAAACCAAGTGTCAAAGTCACCGCAACACTTACTGCTTTATACTTGTATACTGAAAGTTCATCAAGTCACAATAGAAATAACGAACTAAGTTTCACAGCTGACCATATAACCGCATGAACCACAGTGGTTGCTCTTTCTTGCGCGTTGGCCAACCATTCTGTAATGGGAGAGTATCTTTCTCTGTCTTTCCCACTTCCTCTCTGTGTGGCCACGTTAATTGAGCGATATATTTAGCAGTTACCGTTGTAGCCGCCAATTTGCGAAGGGTCGAACAGAAATAATTTGAAATGAAATGATTAAAGTAATTCGCGGTAATAGCTGCGCCGAAACGACTGGAACGGAAAGCGACGCGAGAGGGGTCCAGCAATTATGAGTTGCTGGCGAAACGAACGAGCGGGGAGGGAAAGAGGGAGAGTGAGAGAGAGAGAGGAGGCGAAAGGGAAAAGTGGATATAATTTATTAGCAGTCTGGAGCTTAATAATAACGTTTTACTTCAAGTGCCAGTTTTGCGCCTGTTTCCGACGAGTTCATTGACTTGTATGCCACACGTATGAGGCATACTAGTAGCTCGCTAAAGTATTTACTTATTATAGACTGAGATATGCACAATTCTCGAAATAGGTATGTTTTGAAAAAGGCGATTTAAGAAGCTCAGGAAAATTGTTCCTTTTTTATAAATTAAGACTGTTATTTTTATGTAATTTTTAAATAGACAATTGTATAAGTTAGACTTATTAACATTTCATAATCGGTGTTGCCTGCCGGAACATTAAATACCTACTAATTTAAAGAGTCATTCAAGACTCTATCACCGTTTGTCTGAAGATTTCACCCTTCGTCATCCATAATCCTTTAATACGAATCTGAATTAATCAAGAAAATCCGGCTAATTTCGTGCGATCCTATATTTAAGTGTGGGAACAGCTCCGACAAGTTGCATACTTTAATATTCATCCTGTTTAATGTCAGGATCGAGTTTGACGAAGTAGTTTTGCGGGACATTGTACTACGTCTCAATCGATTAAGCCGCCTGGCGGTTTCCTGCAAATGTAAATTATGAATTCTATTAGTAATCAGCAGTGGTGCTGGGAGGCAACGAGATATTGCTTCATAAAGAAGTAATGGCGGTTATACTGGTGCTTGGTGGAAGGCTCGTTCAGTTGGAATGCGAAGCCGAGGAGAGAAAGCAAGGTGCATCGAGAGAATCATTTATTTAATATAACGTCGATCGTTAAATTGATTATCGAGCGGGGGCGGCGATATTATGGCCGGCAATGGAGGAAAAGAGGTGAGCGGAGACGAATACACTCAATTAATTCCAGCGAATAAAGGCTATATCGACGCGTTCCGATCCTGTCAGCGTACGTACCGCCAAGAGTTCCGCCGTTCGCCATACGAATATTTGCGGAAAAATTCTGAAAATTACCTGGCGAATGATTAAGGTAATTGAAGGGTATATCCAGTGCTTGCCTTCGTACAGATAGCCATGTGCCAGGAATGAATTGAGATAGATGCGCTTGGCTAATTGTAAGAGGAGGTATTTTATGGTTGCTTTCAACGACCGAGGTACACCGACGCGCGGGATTCCTGGAATTCGAGAAATTCGACGATTAACGAGTCGTTAGCCTAATTTCATACCACTTAATCGGATCTACCGGGGCAGCTCTCTTTAGCAGCTGGATCTCCTTCTTATCGAAAATTGTCGGTCTCCCTGTCATTTTTAATCTTTCACTAATAATTAATTGTTGTCTCAAAAGACTGCTGACACTACGTGAAAAATTATTTTTCATTTGTAAAACTTCTGAAAAAGGGAAACTTACACATATTTAAATAATTGTTTCTTAAAACTTGTCTTTTTCAAAATGCGACGGTTTTCTTCGAAAGTAGTGAAATGTTTCGTGGTTAAAAAGAGTGGATTCGATGTTTTTAAAAATACGGTAACTAGTTGATTCTGCGAAGTAACATGTTTACACTGGGTTTGGGGTTTGGCGAGATGCCCTGTATATTCTCGTACAAAGATCACTCGCTACACGTGTTGTGACAGATCACGATATGTTTCTCGCTCCACTTTCGTCATCCTGGCACGCAAACTATCTCGCACTTGCCGTGACTGGTCTCGTCCTATCAATGGCTCTATCCTGTTCAACGTCTGTTTTTGACGGCACTCTCACCTAGCCTGCATGCCTGCGAAATTGTAACACGACAGTCAAGACTGGACACATACACACACACATTGGCAAATTGTATCAAATGTAAATCTTCGATTTGATTGATAAATTGAAAATTCTAGTTATATAAATCTTACATTTATGTTTCTTTCAATGTTGTTAAATAAAAAGAATTTTTTTATTCTGTTTAATTTGAAAAGGAATTAGAAACAAAGTTCGTCGAAGATTTTCTCGTAGAGTCTAAAGTTCCACAGTAATCTACTTAGCTAACTTAACATTGCCCCATTATTTTATACTCCGGAAACATAGTTGTAGGCAATTGGTTGCACAAGTTATTCCTTTTTGCCGCGTGCTGGCAATAAACAGCTATTAGTGGTGTGTTACATTATGCGGAACGGAAGTAACCTCCGAGGAGAATGACGTGCTCGCCGAAGTGCCATTAATCAACGTTGAGAGCAAGAGAACGGGTGGCGGCAAAAGGGTTTAAATTATCGAACTTTCCAGGCAAGTGGAGTGCACTGTTATGGTATCGACATATTGATCGATCGTATGCCTCCAAAGAAATAAATACTTTAAATGAAGCCGCTCCGTTATAAAACAAGCTTCGGATTAACTTGCTGAAATTATCCTCGTTACTAGTCCACCTACTAATCCGGTTAATACTATCCGCTGCCTAGAAACTGTTATTTTATCGACGTCTTAATCGATTTTTAATTTTCAATCGAATAAATAATTAGAAACTCAACTAAACTCTTAAACGAAAGTCTGATCTTGTTCATTGGAATATTCTATTAAAAAAAATTCCGACATTTGTTACACAGTAACACAGTCACACAATAACTTTCTAGGTCACTATTCAGCCCAGTAATGACACCTAATTAAATTACTCCGACTCGTTATCTTACTTTCCCGTAGCTTTCACTGGGAGAACGAATAAAATTCTCCACTCCCGGCGTTCTCCGGCATGTCACATTAGACGTAAAACTTTTTACCCTCACCGTTTATGGTTGCAGTTACTCGGGCGAGTCATTCGCCTTCAAGAAATGTTTGACGACAGTCAGTAGTAGAGTCGCCGGTAAAACACCCTGCGCTCGCACACGTATTCCGATACACGTATACATACTACACGCATACACGAAGAATCGTTGAAACAGAGGTAGGAACTTTTCTCGCATCGAGCGTTAAATCACGCGTAGGGCGCACGCGATTTAAAAAGCGTGATTTACGCCATCTCGTAAAGTGTTGTTTTGTTTGGAGTGGCCCAGCCATTTCGGTAACTATCGTACATAACCCAAACTCACGCGGCATTATTCCCGCTCGGCAATGCATTATGTGGGTCGAGGGAGAAGAAGTGGACGCGTGTGAATGTATGCACACGTAATGCAAGGTCCGCGAGCGCGGGCGCCAGGACATTATCAGAGTCGCGCAGCTGCACTGGCAATTCAAAGTAAGAAACGTATTATTTTCAAGCACTCGGTGCATCGGACTCAAATCGCTCTGACACACTGGCAAATCTCGGTAAGCTCCATGAGAAGTCAGGCTTGAACGTTGAAAAGCCTTTTTTGCACGGTTTAAATAGAAATTAATAAACAAAAGACTCTTCTACAATGTTAGAAAGTATTTGCAATAATAAATTTAATGCTTTAATAATTCGCTCTGCGAATAACAAACTAAATTCCAATACTTTATTTGAATGTTGAATTTATTTAATACACTTTCTGGCCGGTCACAATCATTTGCGCGGAGTGCACATATTCCTGACGATTCTCACTTATGTACTCCACCTTGGTGAGGCGTCGCAGTACGGGCGTAAATGTGTTTGCATGCGCCGCCAGATGCTACGACTTGTCATATGCATATAAGTGCCCTGGGAAGAGGCGCAAATTAAATTTTACTTTGATGCATTACACTTCCTTACTCATTGGTGCAGCTACGTCGGAGCTCGAGAGCTGCTGCGGCAGCCTTCCTTTCGCCGTAACAGATAGAAGAATATGAATTCGTACGAATTTATTTCGAGTATGCAGTACTCCTGAACTATTGGCACTCACTTTAAAAGTAGTTGTCGAGCAAATACATATCTTTCGTGAATTGAAATTTTTATGAAATATTCAGAAGGTTATTATCTAATTTTACTGTTATTCAGTTTTGTACAAGTGTAGATTGGAATGTTTTAATTACAATAATTTGATATATGTCTTTGGATCTAGAAAAATCAGTCTACTGTATCGAAAGTAATTAAAATTGACTTTAAATGCTTAGGCGACTCACTCGGTTGGAAATACTTGGGACTTTTCTATTCACTCTGGCTTAGAGTAAAATCCTACACTTGACATTTTTCGGTCCTATTTCCCAGGGAATTAATGAGATGAATGAGCACTCGCTATATGTCTTCTACGTTAAAAGTATGATATAATTATTCTCGTCGCGCGAACACTTGACGCTGCTTATCGTCGGTGTAAATAACGTCAACTTTATTCATTAATTTTGGAAAAACGAGCTTCATGCCGCGTGAAACACGCGTTGTTAGTCCTGGCAAATATTTACAAAATATGCCACGGGCTTTAACTAACCCCGGCTTTAGTCTGAATGACCATTGCAGCCGTAGAACAATACATATAGGTCGTGTCATTCAGAAGCTGGTGTTTCGCATTAAATTTACTAATTAATTAAATTCTTGGGTAATTATTTTACAGTGCTGAAGGTTGCTTCAATTAATAGACCACAGGTCATTCAATTAGAATGGATTGTAAGGACCGTTGGTTTGCCGTTAGTTTGTAATTTTTATCAATCGGATTGCATTTCTGCCGAGCTCTTCAACGTACCATCAAATATTTCGTATTTAATCAAACAATACTAATACATAATAAATTTCGATGAACTTGGTCGGAGAGAATTATTTGAAGAATGCAAGTTTCAGGATGACAAAGGCGCGCAGCAAGATTTTCAGAGGCGCGGGAAATTTCCCTCGATTATTTATTGGGATGGAGAGATCAGCTGGCACATATGTGCAGCGGGCGGTGATCTCACGAACAAATCTTCGCTCTCGGAGGGCTGCATTATTCGCAGGCCCCCTCTTTTCCGCGTACGTAAGCGCGCGCGTGAATCTGTCCATTTACAAAAATTCCCAGAGAGAGCTGCCGGCCGACCCACATATAGGTATAACATCATTCCCGGTAAAAAGAGTTGAAATATCTCTCTGTCGCGCAGTGTAATAGCGCAATAAATCCCCGGAGCGCATATTACCACAAACCCGGATCGATTTTCGTTTCTACATTTACCGGGGATCGCCGCGCACCCGGAAGAGACAAAGAGACCTGGCGAGAGGCCGGGAAGCTTTAGGCTCCGTTCTACATCAGAGTAGGTGAGATAGTAATTTGTACCAGTAACTTACGAGAGAACTACTAACCTAGTGGGAACCACGTAGAATCAGTAAAACTAGCTTTTGTGAAATATACAGACTTTATAATTATAACGAATAAATTGTATCACGTGTATAATCCAAGTATACTATTTTTTAAATTTATTTCTAGATTTTATAATTAATCATGAAAAATTCTACACTTTCTACGAGTAATGCCTGACTCAAGAAAACTGCACTAGTTTAATCAATACAATTAACTACCTCAATTAATATACCAATCGAAGCACCGGCTGACTCAAGCAAAGTATAACTTGCCAAGGGAGCTTCTCGTAAAAGCAACTATACCCTCCACCAATTCCTCCACCAATGTAAACTTACCGTAAGCGAAATATCCACAACAGTAGGGGGTGACATTAAAAAACCAGTGCAATCTTTGCCACGAAACTTTAGACCGTTGAAGGTGATATCGGACGTCCCCTAGCGGCGGATGAGGGGAAAGCTAGTAGGAGGCGTCCTGCTTGGTGTCTCGAGAACTGGACGTTTCCGAGTGTCTTCGTCATACGTGATAATCGACTGGAGCGATCGCCGGAACTCTTCCACTGCCAATAACAGAGCGCGCTGAGCGAACTAAAGTGATGGGAGGTTAGGAGTGAGAGAGAGGAGAGAGGACGCCACCTGTTTCAAAGTGTTATGAGAGCTGGGACAAGTCGTGTTCGAGCCTTGGGCTACGATGACCTCGGCTGTCGTGTCGGTGGGCGACACTGGCATGCTCGCACACACGGTACACTGCAGTGAGAAGCTCTCGTTGCAGCTCCGTTAACACCGAGTCACACCCATCAAGCCCATTACCCACCCTGCCTTACACCCCCGACTGCCGCGCCGCGCCATTCCAACTTCGCCACCGCAGATGACGCCTGACTATTGGATTCTTTCATCATCGCAGTCCTCGCCACTTTTTTCCCACCCCGTTATGAGTATTGTTTCCGTCGGTTTCGCCCTGCGATATTGCTTTCTAACCTTCATTACCTCTTGGAGACTTTTTGGAGCTGGTACCGCCTATTAGTTTTCTGGTGCCAGGTGATAAGCATTTCGAGCAGGTCGAAAGAAGTTTTGTTCGGACTAATATACCCGGCTTTCACATGATTTCGCTGAGTCCGACGCGTATCAGTTTCTGATGCGATATTAATAGATTTTTGTTAGGAGGGATTATTGAAAGTTTAAGCGTAGTGTATTATAGGTAGGAACTACTAATGAACTGCTAGGAATTATTATGGCAGATCGCATTAACGTTAATATTTCCATTTGTGGTATTATTCAAATCTCTATAATGCCAGCAATGAGTTGTCTGAATTACATTACTTTGCTTGCATTCGGTGCAGCTGTGAACAGCATATATAATTACGTAATTACCCAATCACGTATTTAACTGTATAATCATCAAGTCCTATATTCTTATTTAATCATATGGCTTTTTAATTATTTCAGAATCATTTGTATAATACAGAGAATACCCGAAAGTTCTGCATGTATTTTTTATTAACAATAAGTCGGTTATGTTTATAAAACTGATTTCTTATCCCATTTATGCATGCTTACTTTTCTATAAAACTAATATTCGAATTGAAGGAAACCGATTAAGAAGTGAAAGAAACATAAATATGGTTTGACTCCTATAAAAACTGAAATCTGGAGTGCTTCTATTTCAAAGTTTCCAAGATTTAATGGTAAACGGTAAAAGGTACAACTCGGCGCTTAGTTATCGGAGCTGCTTATCAGGAGCGAGCTATAAATTGCGCTCGGCCCGTTGTATTACCACCGCTAAGATCTTTGGGGATTAGCGCTCTGCTCTATCCAATAGAAGAGGCTAGGAGAAATCCTCCGCTGAATTGATTTAGCGCCACTTTTTTCGCGTTAACGAGCTCGAGCGAGGTAGTACGAGCGCCAAAATGAAATTGAACTCGGAATGTGGGAGAGCGTTGCTGAATCACAGTTTTGTGGCCGTAATGTCCTTTAATTGAAGATTAGTGCCGAGAGTTCAGAGTTCCGTCTTTTCTCTCTAACGTAAAGGGCACTTTCCACTCGACCTTTGCACATCGATTTGACCCTTGCTGCCGAATCCACTGATTTAACTCTGACACAGGCACATTCATACTACATCGTTTAAGTGAAACGTTCGCACACACATTTACATTTTACAATTATTTAAGCTCTCGTATGAAAGAATTGGTGAGTAGTCTATGATATTTTTCCAAAAACTATAACAGATTCAAAATAATCGTACATTGATCCTGCACGGAGTTTCTCATGCTGTGCAGTTGTGCAAGGATTTCTGGGACATTGATCGAGTGAATTGTTGAGCAAAGTCTGTATTTTTAGATAATGTCATTGAAAGATAGAAATTCGTGAAAATGCATGGGATCGGATCCAACGACAATCTCTTATCAGTTTAGGGATATAGTGTGGCATATGCATGTACATGCACACTATACTCAGTAGATATTAGATAGATAAAGATAGACAACATAAGAAAAAATATGCTATGCGTAATATAGAAAGGACGACGTAATGAATGACATTAATTGGTATGCGAATCAATATAAAAATTATAATGGCCAAATAATAACACAAATGAATTTTAAAATAAAACAAAAAAGTCAAATATTTTAATACTAGAAACTAATTTGATCAATTATAATTTTAAAAAATGCCATAGAAATGTATGATAAAGTAACACAATATTGTACAAAGTATAACAGCAAAAAACATACCTGAGTGCAGGAATATACTAAAATGATAGTGGGTGGCAATTTTAATTGAATGTATACTGCAAATATGTACATTGTTAATTGCATATGGATTGAACATATAGTTTAATATAAACAAGCGATGTACATATGCTAAAAGCAAGTGAACCAGCGCCCCGCTCAATGTCGACAAGAATGACATAACGCGGATACGACGAATTTTTTTCTAGACTAAGAGCATGCCAATATTTTTCACTTGATTTCTCCTGAAATGTAAATACCCAACCTGTAGTTGTTCCAATTTCTTGATTGTGCACGCGCAATACCTATTCTTTAAAAGTTTGAACATGCACGAGAGACTCATAAGTTTATTAACCACTGTTATTATTACATTACGTTCTTATTACATTAAATAATAATCCCATTGATTTCTCATTACTTATTATTGAAAAAGGTAAATTCACTTTCATTTACGGTAAGATTGAGTTACTATGATTTATTCTTCCAGCGTTACTTTCATTCGTTTCTTGTCTCTTCGAGGTACCAAAAACAAATTGCATATCCGGTTGTGTCACTTGTCGCCGATGATCGGAGTGCTACGCTGTTACGTATATTAAAATTAATCGATACGTGGCGATCGAACGATTTATCAATACTTGAAGGGACAAAATCTTTTAAGCTCCACGATGAAACATTCCGTCGCACGGGAATATAACCGGGACATGCGGTTGCGACACTTCGACAATCGCCCTTTGCTTGTTTGTTACTTCTGAGAGCATTCCCCGATAGAACTGGACGTCCACCAATCGGAAGGGGCGAATCCCCGCTTCACTGGGGACACAGAGAGCGTTTGCGATTAGTTCGGACGAGGAAAATGTATTTTCGATAAAAGCAGTGTATGGTGAAACTGGTATGCAAATCTGGGAATCCATCAGTTCCGACAATCGATCAGTATCAACGTGGAAAGTTGTGGGGGCGGGAGCGGGGGATTTTCTGCCAGGGTATTAGAAAAATCCTCGGGAGCTTAAGCGTTATTCTGATTCCGGGAGCATCCCGGACGACTTGCATATATATCTCTCACTTTCAACCTACATATCCCCGATTGAAGCACAGAGAGAGAAAGAGGTCTGCGCGTCTGCGGGCTTCCATATTTCTCGGGAGAATAACCATGTAGATCAGGGCTGGGAGAAGCCGCGAGGCGCGCTAGTATCGCACAATATACTCTTCCCAGCGAGAGGGGGTATATATCTCGCAAGTTCCGTTCCGTTCGTTCGTCCGCTGCTAAAGAAATCTCTTGGCGGTGGTTGCTCTCGGCGACACTAGCGCCGCCAGCGGCAGCAGGCTCTTCAGGACCCACATGTTTCTAGCCTCGAGATCCGCTCGTTTACAAGTTCCTCGGCACAGGTTAATCGCGGCGTACAACGGGTTCGCGATGTAAACTTTATTTCACCCCCTCCCAGTAACCATTCACCGCCCTTTCTCCCTCTATTTTTCCTAGCCATCCCCCGAAAGGTAACCTCCCATGATTCCCGCTGGAAAAAGTGTACACAGTAGAATGCGCGCCAGCAGGGGTGTCAAATATGCAACACACGTGTTACCGAATTTAGTTCACTGTCTCGCCTCCATACACATTCTCTCTCTTTCTCTCTTTCTCTCTCTCTTTCCCCCTTCCACTCTCTTTCTCTATTGTCCTCTTGAAACGGAGGCTGAAAGCGATGGACTTTGTCCCGCAGAGCCGAATTGCCGTAAGTAATTCAACGGATGTCTTCGACCGGGCCAATCGGGAGCTCCGCACTGTTTGCTCACTTCACTCTATCCACCCAACAGAATCATTCTCGCCACGTCCCACTCAGATTCGATTCTCCCTGTCGAGCAGTGCAGATCATTTATAATAACAAAGCCGCGTGATTAACAGGCCGACGCAGATCCAAGTTTGACACCCCTCGACGAGCGTGCACACGCGCGTGTTGTGTCCAATGTTTCTCCTCCTTTCATTGTTTACCTCGCCCCGGCGCAATCCAAAGCCGCCGTGAGTGATCCGCTCCAGTAAGCGTGTATCAGTCATTAACGCCACGTAGTTGTTCCTTTTTGTTCTTCTCTATGATTTCTTATGATTTATATATGTTTTTGTTACAGGGGGCCCGCGAACATTTTCGGCTAGGCCTTACCGAGGAGGTTGGTTCGTTTGGTTTGGTTTGGAATTAGGATTAGTCAGTAGATTTTTTTCTCTAACGCCCAAAGCCCTCTTCCTCCAGTCTTTCATCTTCACGCGTACAAAACTTTGCTTCCACTCATATATATATATATATCTATCTATCTCTCTTCTCTCTATATATATCTATATATATTTCTCTCTATATTCGTATATATCTATATCTCTATATACATACATCATTTGGTCTTTGCCCTTTGCTCTGTATCTATTTTCTCTATCTATCTATCTATCTAACTATCTCTTTGTTTATTGTTTTCTCTGTACTCCTCCACCTGTTCTGTTCTTTCTTTCCCTTTCTGTTTTTCTCTCTCTCTCTCTCTTAATGCCTCGATCGTCGCTCGATCATTATATGCTAACCACACCAATCACAGCTATCTTGTGGTCGTTAATTATTGTAGCGTATATATATCTTATACATACGTGCAAGACCCAACAGTGCTCCTTGCATATGTGTACCTTAGACGAACACGTATCAGGATGTATGTATACGCATGTATACACACACGCTCTCCTCGGAGAGAGGCGTACTTGACGAATGGTCTCTCTCTGTCCCTCTCTCTCTATATATATATATATCTATACCTATATCTATACTATTTATATTGCCGCAATGTGTGACACAAACACACCCTCAGATTTCTGCTGACTTGAGAACACCTATGACACTCTGTCTCTCTCTCTCTATCTCTTTCTCTTTCTTCTCTCTTCTCTCTATTTTATTTGTCGAAGGTTCGTGTTCTTAGCATTAGTTGATCGATGTTTAGATGTGTGACCTAATTACCTGTACAACCTTTTGTTTTTTGTTTGTGCGTGCAGCTGGATTGCACGACGCAACGAAAACCCTCGTCTCTGTGTTTGTTGCGTGTTTGTGCCGTGCCGTGACGTAGGGTTTTAGGGCTGGCCCCGTCTCGCAAGGGTAGTGCCATGGCGATTGTCTCTGTCTTCAAGTATCGGCCGCTACGGATATTGACCGCCTCGAGTCATCGTTCGAACACGCTAATATAATTGGCGATAGAAAAAGAAAAAATGAAAGAAAGGAAATATATTGTCAAAATTTGACATTGTATGTCCTCGTATGAGGATTTTATTTGGAATTCGATAGAAGTAGAGGGAAAGAATTGGGGAACTGTGTTTCGTGGGATGATTTCCAATTTAATGTCACACCACTGTGCATACGTGGTAATTAAGTTGGGAATCGAGTTTTGGCGAAGGTTCGCCGAGGTGTGAGAAGTGACTCAATGATCCGTAAGGCCGATGGTGCGTTCACGACTACCCACGATACTTCCTTAGACGTAGTCGTGAACTTCTTAGACGTGTCTGATATGAACACATAGTTTCTGTGCTTTCCCTGACAGCCGCACAGTAAAAACCAGTAACTGACCATTGTGCGTATGCCGCTTTCTGCCGCTATATAATTAATAATCAGCCAAGAAGAAGTATACTTACCCAGCGCTCCAGTGGAAAAGCGAACTAACGAGCTCGCTCGGCTAGCAAACATAAGCCTTCAAAATGCATGAGGCGTACTGATCTTTTATTTATCAGGTCTCGAAAAAAACTCGTGCAGCTACACCGTCAAGAAAGAAGAGGCTGCCCTTTTTTCGGTAAGGAACAGACAACAACATCATTTTAGATGTAATTCGGTCGCACTGAATTCGCGCGTCAATCTTCCTTGTTAGATGATCGAATTGTTCCTATGAGGAAATATGTATTTCTCGTAATCACATTAAAGTTAAAATCATGTTTTATAGTAGACTGTTATTTGTTACATTCGTTAAAGTTCCATTCTTGTGGATACTTTGATATTTTCGATTTATTGTTAAAGATTTCGAGATATTTGATAATACGATACTAAAATAATGGTATCTCGTTACGTTGAAATATATTCCCACCAGTTTCAATATTCGGAAAAATTATTTCTGTAGCTTTCAATACACATACAGTGGAAGATAAATGTTCTTGGTCTGAAAATAATAAATACGATATTCTCGTATTTTGCAATATACATAAATTTTCACCTGGAATATCAGCCATGAGTATTTTTAACAGGCGAGCAAAGTGAATTATATGTAATTTCGTTTAATAGATTTTGGTGCACAAACATGTGAACACAAAATGTGTTTGCTCATAGATGTGCGAAGATCATACGAATATCGAAGATTCAACTGAAAGTGAGTTAGTAGATTTTTCAGAGCAACATTACATGTTTTATAGGTCAAGATTAACGGAACCTACTATAAACTGTGCCCTATTTTCATATGAAATTATCCAAACTGTTATAGAAACATTTCTAAATTTTTGTCACTCGAGTGTAGTTGCCATCAAAGAAGATAGAGTTCGACTATCACGAAGATAAACATTGATTATAACAGGAAAATGTTTATTATAGTAGAAATTTCATAATTCAAAATTGCGAGCGTGATTGGCAGGAATAGACTGTCTTTTGAGAAGCGACTGAAATCTTTCCTGACTTGGGCGTCGTTGACCTCAGAATGATTATCACCTCAGTAACGCCTTGAGTGGCTCTGCGTCGAGGCTGATTCCCTGCGATGGAAAGCCTTCATAACCTTCTCAACTTGAACTGACACAGTCTTCGCCGCCTTCCCCGGAAGCACTTTGGCGACAACGATCGCCGCTCAGGTGCTCCTGACAACGCTCTTGCCAATGCTAATCGCCACTCTTCAAGAATCGACTTACATCTCACGACTCCCCCCCTGCTTCCGATATACCCTTCGGCTCTCACCACTTGACTATCAATAGGAATTTCCGGATACGAAAAATACTCAAGTGATGTAAACATTCGCCGTCGTAGTAAACATATCGATTGATAGTATTATCAGAAATTAGAAATTAAATATTTAGTAACATCCGCCATGTTTATCGTCGCGCAGTTCTCAAGGATTCAATAAACAATCTTGTTACAAAGAAACGTAGCTCATCATATGCGATATTAAATAATATCTACTAGCAGAGGGAGAGAGAGAGAGAGATTCATCCTTTTCGCTCGGTTGGCCTCGAGAAACTAAGAAATAACGAGGAATTAAGGTGAATCGATATTACGGAGTCGGCAAGTAGCAGTGTGAAACGTGAGCAGTTCTAATGAGCAGCAGAATATCAATATGGGTCAGCCGAAGGTCAGATTGATGCCGCTTCACGAATGCATATTAAGCGTCATTAAATTACGGATGCCGGTCTGGATTAGCACGGCTTACGCTTATAAGCCGGCTCAGTTTTACGAGTAGGAGACATACGACCCTCCTGAACGCGCCACGACCATCGCCGCGGCGGTCGCCGCCGCCGCCTTCACCTGGCAGACTTATTTGAGCACGTATTATACATACATATGTAGATATCGATCGGTTCGTAGAATTCTCGACTACTAAATCTGACCTAGAAAACGTCCGATGTAATAAAAATTCCGCTTATGCCGGGAAATCTGGGACTAAAAATACTGGCTGCGAAATGGTTCGTGTTTGAATAGTAAAAATAGTCGTCGATGTTCTTGACAGTAGCATTAATTTCCTCTTTGTTTGCGTTCAACCCCGGACTGACAAGCTGTTATCTTGAATTTTCAAGCGCCACTGATTGCCAATCGCAATGAAAAAGTGGCGCAAAAACACATTACTGTATTCTATATTTGGAACGACGAAAGTAGCACTATGCCTTTTATACGCGTTGTTTGTACACAGTAACTGAAATTTATAAGTGGATATTATTATATAAAAAGACAACAGTCTTATAGAAGTATGACGAATACTAAAGATTTAGTAAAAAATGTCGAACAAAGATAATAGATGAAATAGTAGTCTTATATGTATTTAGTAATCTTGACTTTTAATCACTCAGTACTACAACTTAACCTAAATCTCGAGTGAAAGGTCAACAAAATAAAATGTCGAGCTTTCCGCAGGACAGATTTTTTCGCTGTTGGCATATCCAGTTCGCATTTGGCCGACGTTAATTAGGTTATCCGAGTATTCGGGAGGCGAACTTTCACTTACTTTTAGTCTGTTGCGCATATTAAGTATCCACTCGGTAACGCTTTGCTAAGTGAAGTACACATAACCTCGTCGTCTAGTGGCGCCTCTGCGAGCCTCATCCACGAAGCTAGCGACATTCCAGGTGGCGCTAGGAGTCCACGGGGGGTGCGCGAGACAGGCCTTTACGTTCGCGTAGGTATAAATCATCCGAAAGAACACGTTAACAGCATTCCCATATTTGTCTGTCTCACGGTGCGCGGCGGAAGTTTAAAATCGAGATTTATGCGAGACAAAAAACATTCCTGGGACGAATGTGCTAACGCGCAAGCCACAAGTGGGACGCACACGTGCGCACTCAACGCGCGCGCGAGAGAGAGAAAAAGACAGAGAGATGGCGCGCGTGGAAGAAAGCATTTTCGAGAGGACGTGTGCGTAGCAGCTGGAGAACTCGGGCCATCCATTAGTGTCAGACGTGACAGCTTCCCTTCATCGAGGGCGTCGAGGGTTCAAGACAATTCGAGAGCATCGGGCCCAACCCCCTCTCACGCCCGGCCGCAAAAAGGGAACAGATATTCCGAGGAATCCGGACGCCAAAGTAATTTCTCCGATTTATTGGCACAAAAGGGGTTTCTTCCGCTCGGCGAGCGCCCGGTGCGCATCAACCCTCCCCGAATACAAGGGAAAAAAGCACTGGCGTAAAAGAGGCAGATTTATTCATTCGCAGCTTGAGCGAAATTTTGAAGGGCGGACACCTGCGTCCCTCCATGAGATCCTCTCCCTCGTTGGCTAGAACCACTACCACCCTAGCCATCCTGACCTGGCCGACCCTAAAAACTCTATTCCCTTTCTATCTTCTCCTCTCTTTTCTACTCTCGTTGTTCCATTTTGGCCATTGTACCATCTCTTGTCCGGCCGCCTCCGACGAAGGTAGCGTCAGGAAGTTTTGAGGGTGCATCTTGTTGAGACAGGTTCTGCACCGCCCAGCTCTAAACTGTGGCTTGTTCCTAATATAGTGGTTCTGACAGGGTAACCTTAATGTAGTAATATTTCTGACAATGTAGTTGTTTCCTGGCCACGCTCGGCTTTGTTAACTACAGTTCGACAACAACGCCAGCTGTGAAATCAATTTGTTCCTTGGTCTCTTCGATTACTGAAGTTTGCCGAGTGTTTTGCGGTGGTGCGCTATGAACGTTTTACTCCGGTATTGGAAAGGGTAATTTAAGTTGGATTCTCGTTGGGTTTCTACAAATTTCTTGAATGTTAACAAGAGCTTGATACTTTTGTAACAGTTGTGTTTGCGATATAAAGAGAATGAAATCCTCGGGGATTTTTCTCTTCAAGCATGTGACATAGTTAAAGGGATGATTCATCCGTTAATCATAAGATAAAGCTTGACAGAAAGTCTTCGGTACAAAAGAGAACGAGCTGATAGTACAGTAAAGATTTGCTGAAATTCACAAACGTTCTTTTCTCACGGTCGACGCCTAAAGACAGTTGAATAAAGCATCTGCAGTAGGCGGCTGGAATAGGAATAGTCGCAAATTCCCTTCCTCTCTGCGCAACCACGTTGAAATAGTAAAAGAAAAGGAGAAACTGGGGAAGTAACGATTGGCAAGCGCATTTGGAAAGTTACGTTGCGTTTATTCCACGAACGGAAGCAAGCTAAATTTTTCGGATACGTGCGCTACGGATATTGTCTAGCGGGGGCGGTGCGCGCGCGCGCGCGCTCACGCGAGATTCACCAACGACGTCTCTTCAAACTTTTCTTTTGTTAGTCGATCGAGAGATTCGTAGAGGTTTTCCAATTTCGTCGGTGGAACTCTAAATACGACCTGCCCAACTGATCCTGTATTATTAGAACACATAAAAGTTTATATCTTTCGGTGGGAAGCTACGAATTATTGGAAGATCCAAGGATTCCAGTGAGTCAATTCACGAGAAAAGGAAACAAGATGGATTGATGAAATAAAAAGAAAGTGTATATTACTATAGTTGTTCACAATATTACATTGGCTGCTGTCGAATAGAAAATAAGGCTTTGATGGATTTTGAATGAATCAGTAATGCGGTATGGTTCTCTGTATGTGTATCGAGGCAAAGGAGGGCAGCGTAGAAGGGTTCCTAGAGTGTGCCACAGACAAATCATTCCGCAGGAAGCGACCTGCTATACAGTTCCTGCTTTTCCATCCCCTTGCTACTACGAACGATTTGATTTATAGGTCGGTCTTGATTACAATTGATTTCGGTCCGGTGCTATCTGCCGGGATATACTGCATCGCGCCACTGTGATCGTATTTAGGCTCGGCTGCATTTAGCGTTCCACTAATATTTAGTTTGCGAAACATCAGTGACATCGCTGCCCCTCCTGAATAAGTTACGTACGCGATTGCAACGCATGATGGAATTATATTGCGAGCCAACATACGCTGCAATAACATGCTGCTAACAAATACACACTATCTGTGGGTTAATATCATACGATTCCGGAACACAGGCCACTTATTTTGAATCGAAAGTAAACAAATAAATAATTTTTAAATAAAATAGTATAATTAGAGAGTATAAATATTTTTTAGAAACAGCACAATTTACGCAATGCATTTTAAAAGTTAACTGTTCAAGAAAGATTGGACATTCTCTGGGTTATTTTATAGTTCACTCGATGTACAAAACTCGCCTGCGGTGCTGGGTGAACCACGTGTGCAATCAAATTCTTTAAGCGCATCCCATTGACACGTCGCACCGGGCATGTTTAGGTTAGTGGGATTCGAAAAAACGAGTGCGCAGTCTACTCGACAACGTGTGCGATTCACCAGGGACCAATTGACGCGGTTGGTGCAATATCCGTATTGTGTCGACAGTATTATCTCGAAATTACTAAAGATAACAAACTTTTTCAGTTTTCACCTTTTTCAAATTGCATCTACAAGAAGCTCCACGTTTTTTTAAAAATGTTTTCATATTCTTTAATAATCAATAATAGAATGAAAGTTCTAATTCTTTCGTCAGCTAACTTTACACTGTAAAGATTTTTATATTTAATATTCACGAAACTTCAATCGAACAAATACATTCAAATAGACCTTTTCAAACACAATTCGATTACATACACGTCTCTTGCCGGTATGGAAAAGGTTAATGCCACCGACACGGCGAAAAAGCGTGTCCGCAGTCACAGGTTATTACCCTTTAGAGCGGCGCCGCCCTAACGGTTGCGAACTGTGCTTAATATTCCAGGCCGGCGCCCACTCTCTACAGGTTGGCGCAAAAATAATTGAATTTACATGGGAGACCGTGGCAGCCCTGTAAGATACATATGCATAAGTTTACGCATTCGTATACATTATTGCGGAGCCGTGAGTGGCCCGATGTACTACGCCCTGTAAGCTCGACACGCGTTCCGCGATAAGAGCATCTCGAAATGGCACAGGAATACTCGGATGAGAATTCAATTCCATCATCGCGTATACCCGACGAATTATTTTATGAGCTTTTCCAGATAATTTTAGTATACTTTAGTATTCATAGTATTAATTTATTATTGGTGTACGTGTTAGAAATGTGATAATTACGGAATATCGGATATTCTGAATTATTTACTGGATTAGTAGTATTATTTAATGATCCGGTAGTTGATATTTATGTTTCTAGAACGAAATGACTTCCGCGTGACTGTGAGAGTCATAGATAAATCGTATTAAAGGAATTGTCATGGGATCGAAACAAGCGTAATATATTTGGCAAGGTCTCTGTGTACAAATAAATCAGAACTGTTCTCCTGGTCACTGCGTCTTTAGTTATAACATGGATTTATTGTCTCGATCAATCAAAGACAGTGGCCCAAAGCCAGAAGCGTCAGGCTACCGTCTTATTCACCATTTCAGTAATTGACCATGTGACCATGTAATTGGCCGTCTGCCCGAGTAATACATTTTTATTATTTCTTCATTAATCAATAATAATTCAGCTTTCAAATTAATTTTCTATAAAATCACTTTCAATAAACATTCAATGAAAGATTAAATAGAAATGATTGCAATGGAATATTTTCATATTTAACTCACACCCGAATACGTACAGAAGATACAAAAAATAATTACTAGTCCTTAATTACGGCTTGTTAGCTACTGCGTATTACATCTGCGCTTCGCAGTTACGAAAGGGATGCTCGCGGGCATGCATCACTTAGCTTTCGGCTGCTTTCAGTTGCAGGACACCTTGTATAAGTTAGGGGGGGAGGGGGTGGCGAGAAGGGGGAAGTGGAGATTGGTGGAAACAGACTCAAGCAAAGGGCACGTATCGCGGGTGCGCTGGCGGGCACACGAAATCGTTTACGTAGAATACGTTTCCGTGTTAAACGGCCGGAGTACGTGATTTCATTTACGATACGAACTCTCGCGCGAGCGTCCTACACCCGCTGGAAATATTGTGCGGCCTTCACGTGTCCTCTCCTTCTCTCCCTTTCCGTTTCCCTCTCTCTTTCTCTTTCCCTTTCTGGTCTACGATCTATAAAGTACGCGGTGCGCCCAGGATCACTCGGGCATTTAGCGCGCGATGAAACCTGCGGTCCGCCTTCCGACCGACTCTCTCTCATTTCACACACCACCCCTTTGCTTTCCCTTGCGTTTGCTTCGATGCTACTACCATTCCGCCCGCCGACACCCCTTTTATGCTTTCAAGAGGCCAGGACGAGCACGGATCACGCGAAGCCACAGTCGATTACCGACGCACGCTTTGTTTTTGAAGGCTCGACCACTCCAGTGAGAAACCACCCTTGTAGGATCTCACATCGAGCTATACCTTTTATTTCTACATCAGTTTTTTTATCTTTGCACTTGTTCAGTTAAACGTATTCCCGTTTCGTTTGACTGAAAGTCCTCTGTTCGCCCTTTGCAGATTAATTAATACTAAATTTATTACTAACCATCAAATACATTACTTTCAAGCCAGTAGGCAAGATATACAACAAGTGTTAATTAATATTCACACCTGCTCATTAAATCACTCTATACGATCGAACCATTCACGCGGTAGAGAGACGCGAGCACGTCAAGGGTGCTGCTGCCAATCTACCAAGAGGTATGAATGCAGCGTGACTTACCGAATCACGGCAACCTTTAGCTGGTAGGGAAGCATTGTGCGTCCAGTTTTCGGCTCGCTCCCTCAACCTCTTCTCTCGCCAGGCTTTCGTCCGATAAGTGTTTTCCGAGGAAGGTCGAGTGATTGGCGTGTGAATAGCTCGGCAAGCATTTCCATCACAATGCGCCACCTCGGGATATAGCGAGGAAAAGCCTGCACGAAATAAGGAAGGGGTGGTGGTGGTGGTGGGAGGGGTTGCGAGGGGGGTTCATCCTGGTTAGAAGAGTGGAAGTGTATAAAGGTGGTTTGTCCGCCAAGGAAAGAAGAAGCCGAGAAAGAGAGCTCCTGGAAAAGGGTGCTGGCCAAAGGTGGCTTGCCAGTGGTTAGATGGTAGCACCGGCAATGTTAGAGTCTTGAGTGCATATATACACTGCTCATCTTTTTCTCACTCTTCTTATGTATATATACTGTTTGGAGAATCTTCGTTATCTATAACGCGCCGCAACACACTCGCGTCCTTCTTTCTACCCAAACATGCACCGCCCTTCATATATCATCCCCCGCCTTTTACAAGGGTATTTTTCGGATTTTTCAATATTTATGTACATACAAGCTGGTACGACGAGCACACGTCGACAGTGAGGCAGGCTTACGCGAGGAGAAATACAGAGAGAGTGGATCAGCAGTGTCCAACACTTTCGGGATTCTGTTGGAATTTTGTTGGCTTCGTTCCTTGGTTTATTGTCGCGTTCATTTTCAAGTTATTAATGGTGTACACGTTGACTTGTATCAGCGTTTTATTTCATACATTTTTCGAAATTCACAATTTCTTTTTTTGGTAGATATTGGTAATTTATTTCTCATTATAATTCATTCATAATTTATTAACACTCGACTGACCTTGCCTCGACTTATGTAAGAAGAAAGTTCGTATTTCCTTGAGTGGTTGAAGCGGCGCAATCCTCTGTGAGGGTGTGCGAGTGAAGAATCAGAAGGAGGGCGAGCTTGGATCGCTGGTGATCGGCCAATTCGAAAGCCCGCAAATGGTTGGTGCATTGTGCCTCTGGCAAAGGGGTAAAAGTGTCTGAGCGGCCAGCTATTCGCCAGAGTCTTTCACTATTTCCCTTTTTCCCTTTCTCTCTTACGAACCTCGCCCGCCCCCTCCTCTTTCACTCTCGCACTGTGCAACGCGCGCCACAGCATTTCGTGGTCGACCTTTGATTTTCGAGAGGCCGAATTCCAGAGCATACCGGCGCCCACCAGCCCTTTCTTCTCGGAGACCCTGCCGGTTATTAACTGCATCCATGCATACGATAAAAATCATAAGACGAGCAAAGATATGCTGTGATTATTGACGAACAAAAGAAAATTATATAAAGAATTGTATTAATCTAAAAGTAGTTTAACAGATTTAAATACAACAAATCCAAGTCATTTGCAAGGAAACAGAAATGAAAAATCAAATGTTAAATCTACTGAAAAGAAATCATCACTGCGTTTTATATATTTCATACGCTCGTAGAAAATGTGACAAAGCTGAATTCAGGACTCGCTATCAGTGTGACTAATAAAGCGATTAATTATATTCGCATCGCTCGTGCGTCGGCTTCAGTACATCCCACAATTACATTCACGCAATCATTTCCCTGATTACTACTAGCGGCACGAACGGTAGTGGAAGTCGAGATTTTCCGATTACGCTCGGGCAGTTTGCGCGGCGGCGGCGGCGCCTTAAGCCCTCGTTGGAGGAAGGCGCGCGCGCGTGAGACAAAGTGGATTTATTCGGGGCAAACAGGCGCGGGAGGAAAGAATTTTCGCAAAGGACTAGGAAACCGAGAAGAGGAGAAGAAGGAGGAGAGAAAAGCGGGCGATGTAGTTAGCGGATTATACCGTTAGAAACGAGAGTGGCGCGCGGGAGGAGGCGGTTGCCAGGGTAAATAGGGCGACCGGAGCGCCTACGAAGTAACGAACGCATCGTCCTCACGAGTTTAGGTTTCAGATTTAGTTAACAACGATGTAGACTTAGCGGCGTAGGATCGCCTTAAGGCCTAGCCCAACAAAGGAAGGACGGAACTGGTCAAGATATACGAGGATTAAGGCGGAACCGCAGTACGATTGTCCGGTAAAGGACCTTGATCCTGCTCATAAATTGCCTTGACCCTTCCAGCAAAATTCCTGAATACGATAAACCCCTCGCTTTGATTCAAGCTCAAAGTGCATCCTCGGTCATACATATATTTAGATAACTGAATCTTCCACTATCATTCAGGACTATCTTTAATTAACCGTAGGATTAAATAAGGATTATCATACAGTTATTGATTAGAAGTATTATATGCTCGTTTATGATAGTCCACTCGCAAGCAGAGTCGTGCAGCAGACTTTATCAATTCATCAGGATAGAGCGCTACTCCTTCTACTGGAAATGCAAGTGACTGCTGGCGAGAGCTGCTGCTGCTGCTGCTTCATGCGGATTTATCAGGCACGGAGTGGCAATCGTTTGTTCTCCTGCAGAAAAGAGCGACAACCACAGAGAGATCCAGCTGCGCCGATAAATACGCCTGCGTCTTTTGTTCTCGAACAGTGCGCCGTGAATAGGAGGAAATCAGTAGCATTACTCGATCAGAAAATTGCATTTCGCCCGGACGAGTATGGCGCCGGAGCATTTTGCGAGGAGGATTTTCCTGATTGCGTGTATTATGCAACCTTGTATTTTTCGTGCCCGTTTCGCGTCATACGATTACCCTAAAAAAATGCCACCCTGTTACGGATATTGCGTTGTAGTCGATGTACAGGGGGGATTTTATTCGTTTTTCAAAGCACTCGTTGTGCACCGAGCGATACCACCCTCGATGGTGGTAACTGGCATTCGTCGAAAATGTTTTATACGGTATTTCATTGATGATGGTCGACGTTAAACAGCTTTCATAAAAATATCCTGCCCTCTAGATTTCGTAAATGCATTTTTGCTGAATAACCAGTTTCACGTGGACAACGTATTACTGTTATTGTGTATTAGACCACTTTACGTAATTGATTTTAAATGTTCAACATGCGCGTATATATACGCATTGAGGAAAATGAGTATAAATGAAAATTGAAAATAGGCCAATACAAATGTGGTTGATATGAAAAAAATTCAAGGATGTGACATGGTCGTATAAAAGAATATGTTTTTAAATATTATGGTAGAAATTATTGACACGAAGGTAACAGTTAAAGTGCGCGAGCTACAGTGCTAATGGTCGGAAACTGGTGTCCCCTTGCTCCAGTTTCAGGACTTACGTTCTGCCGCTCTTACCGGCGAGTGTTTAAATGGCCAAGCGACATTGAAAGTGTTTACGCATTCGTTGAAAGCGTACACATCTCTTAACATCTACTTCGAAGGTACAACATATTTTTTCAATGCTCGTTGGAGAAATTGCTATTCCTTTCCATGTTACAAGAAAATTTAAGTTCACCTTTCTAATAATAATATTAGGATTACCAAAATATTATCAAACTGATATAAAGAATAGAATATAATAATTGCATTAATAAAATAATATAATGCATCGCAGAAATTTTAGCGATACAGAATGTTACAGTGTGCCGACGGCTTGCTGCTCGTAATGCCGGACTATATTTATATTAAAATAATAGTCGACATTGGTGGCGCTGATATGGGGATAAGGGCACACGAAAATTACCGGGCGACTTGCAACTTACAAGTACTGACACATAGACAGGTTGGTAGGTGTGCGTCATGATTTCGCCGTCCGCAACAACGCTCTAAAGTAGTTTACCGCTAATTACAAAAAAGGCGAAACGAGGTCGTATTGATCGTGTAAGCGGCAGTACTGCTTAACCATTGTTCAGTTGAGGCCTCGTTTTAAAAAAAGCCGATCTGTACTTGCTAAAAGGTATCTCAAGTTTTTATGGCCGACTCTCGAGATAAGCGATAATTCGCACTTAAAACTATTTGCTCTTGCTCCAATTAGTTTAAAGCGAATGTACGAGCGGTCTCTGATCCTACTTCATACATACACATAAGGTGCAAATGATGCTGACCCATAAAAGTGCGGTGAACTCTATGTGTCTTGATTGATATTTTCTTGATGGTAGAACTGAGTCAATTAACGAGAAAATATGGATGTATTCAATCAGATGAATATTAAATTCTGCGGATGTAATTGTTTTAGTTTATTGTATCATCTATTGCTTATAATTAATACAGGACACGATCTACTCTCGACTTTTTTTTCATTTCGATTCTATCAATTTATATGCACGCTCGATGATCTATATTCCCTTTACTGGGCCATCCACCTTCAACTACTTCCCTTATCGCGATCTCTCAATGCCCCCTCGATCCTTGGCCTTGCTGTTGCGCGCATATAATTTCCATCGCGTGCCAGTCGAATGTTATTAAACGGTAGGGCATAAAATTTCAGGCGTCAGCCACTCCGGGGGGATGAAAATATTATTTTTTAATTCTGAATCGGGCGGAGGACAGGTCGCATAAAGGGTGACATATTTCACCGCACAATCTCCGAAGTATCTCACGCGAAGTTTTTTTTAGCAACGCGCTTCAAGCGGCCACTTCAGCCATACGCGGTTTCGCTTCCTGTGAGTTCGTGTGAAACTCGGACTCATAAATATTCGGAGAATTGGCGAAACCAGCTGGGAAGTTTAAAGGGCGTGTATTGAATTCATCCGGCCCCTCCTTCGCCAGCTTTCTGTTGCCAGCGCCCTCTTTATATCTTTCGAGGAAACTCAGAGCGTTTCAGTTTACATGCTTTAATGTCACATCCACGACAGCTTATTTGCGTATCGCGGTCTACGTTCATTGCAAACATTTCACCTCTCTCATTCATTCTCGCTGCTTTTCTCTCTCCCTCTTTTTTACTCTCTTCATCTCACGTTTATTCCATTAACTGGAGATTGCAGGACGTTGAAGGGAATATGAGCGTAAAGATGCCACTCACATCGCGACAGTTTACGAATTTTTTAATAGGCGTCTGCTCCCTTTTTTTAACCATCATACTATCCCACGTGTTGTTACAGCACTGACGTTCCAAGTTAATAATACTGGCGTATCACATGTGTGCTTTCGTATCATTGTTAAATCTTCGTTCTCGTCATTAGAGGCACGAATTGTTGTTGGTGAAGAGTAATTAAATTTGTACGTCATTTATTATAATAACGCTAAGGTAATAAAAAGAAAAACTTTAAAGGTCCTTAAAGTTCCATATCGTTGTACCATAAATATTAAGTACATAGCGTATAAAAAAAAAAAGAGATCGCTAAAAATACGAAGAAATCTACAAGCGTAGAAAATATGTTGCCGTAACTTCAATCTAAACATCGAAAGAAAGTGATCATAAGTCTGAATGTCACGAGGTATCGAGATGTTTAAAAACTAGACAAAAAAAAAAGCGGTGGCTGGAAGAGCGGGTGATATTGTAGTTCGATGGAATACCGGTAGTTTCACAAACGTTATGAGCGCGATACTAAAAACTGGCGCTTTTCCGAGCGACCCCGGCTAGCCAGCCAGCCAACCAGCCAGCCAGCAGGGGTGAGAGATATCGAATTATCTCCCATAATTCCCATCGCATTTAACCCGATTAATCGGAAATCCAATATAGGTTTATATAGGTCGTTTTAATTACATAGCCGGCGCCCCGGCCACGTTCGTAAATATTACTTTTTTCACACTTGAGCGATGTATTGTTCCACTAGTGAATGGAACGCTCGGGATATATATTGGACGACGGGTCAAAATTTCAGATTTTTATCGCGCTCCCTTTAATGCATGGGATTCGATAACCTTGTTACAAGCAGCTTGAAAAATCTTTGCGTATCGCTAGCACTGTATTTCAAGCAATTTATTACTCGGTGAGTTGGTCAGTGTTTTTGCTCCTTTTATTCGTTTAATCATCTCGGAGTATATGTTTTATTAGTAATAAACTGTCAAATTACTATTCTGGAAGAGAAATAATTGATTGACACTGGAATACTTATCCCTTATTTTTATCTTCATAAAATCTTTATTGATACTTACTTCTTCGTATATATTTTTTATATTAAACAATAGATTCATTAAAGACAACATATAGTCGGTTTGTTGAAATATCATCGTGTTTACCAAATTACATCCTCGAGTTGAATATTGAAAAAAAGGCTAGCAAAAGAAAGGATTAAAAATTTTGTTATCGCAAGCATGTAACACGTGGAAGCTTAGCCGACCATCTTCTCTTGTAAAGCTGGCTGAGAGCGATATAGACAAGCATAGTATAGCCGGATTTCCATGGCGCAAAAACAGTGAGAGAACGGTGAGTGAATTAAAAGCGTAAAACCTCGGAGTACGAGTAAAACCATCGAGGTTTCGCATCGTTCGCAGCCATCTACGCGATCGTCTGGCCTCTTTTTTTATGATCTCGCGTGTTCCCGATAAAAATGGGCTTTTACTGGCTGGGCCGGGCCGATTCGTGCCGGGGCAATCGACACACGCCAACCAGAACTAGATGGCATGTGTGAGTGTGTGTGTGTGTAGGAAAGTGATGGATGGAAAGACAAGAGTGATGTTTATTGAATTGTATGGATTGTTTTAAATAATTGGATAATCAAATGGATTCAAGATCGTTTTATGACAATACAGAAAAGATAAGGAAGAAAGTACTATTTCCTTGAGAGTATTGTCGAAAGGTTTCGTGCGCATTTAAACTCTCTTACACTGACACCATTGCTTCTCTATAATTTTAGCGAAGGTTCGCTCGCGTGGCTCCTCGACACAGACTGCAACTAAGATCAGAAATGAGAGAAGGAACATAGGATTCGCGATGGAGAGAGTGCGAGCGACTCTAGTGTGAGCTGTGAAAGGCAAAAAACAGATTGCACTGTGTGTAAGAAAGAGCAGGTGCCTGATAAAAATGGGGAGAAATCAGTGCTTTTAAGATCCCAGCCTTTTCTCCTTTACGTCGTCGAGCGACTGCTTTTCCACGTCGCTCTCTGCCATTTAATGCACGACCTCTTCCCGGAGAAATAGAAGCCAGAAATATGCGAGCACCGCCACCAATACGAGCGACAAAAATCGGCAGGTGAAATTATCTGTAAATGATGATTCACGGATGATTATGCGCTTCACCGTGGATACGCTTTACCGTCGATTCGTACTAGCTTTACATGTATTTTTGAAATCTCCTCGATCGATCATGCTGGAATCTTTTACAGGTTCGGTGAAATATGGTTTGCTATGCAGTCAGTAAATTGTAGATCCGCAGTATGGTAATAAATTGTCTCTCACGGATATTGAAAGCCGTATTTCTTATTATTTTTCTAAAACTAATCATTTCATCTTAAATCAAATAATTAAAGTTTAATATTAAAGAACGAGAACTCACAAAACCCTGACAAAATTCAAACCCCACAGTTCACTGTACTCTTCAACAATCGCAGTGAAGAGTTACTCCTGGCAATGTCGGCCGTCAATTTTGACAAGCGGCAGCTAGTTGCACCGAGCGGGGCTTTGTCTCGCGAAAGAATTGGTTTCGCGTGGCATTGATCGGTAGAGCGAGTGGACAAAGCGGGCCGTTTATTTGGGTGCGTGCTTGCTATCAATGAATAAGATCGGAAGCAGCCTCGACGGTGCAGCTCTCCACACTGGGAATATCCAGGTCTTGAGCGATGGGCCCCGCGCGTCCTATAAAAGAAACGAGGACGACATCAACGACGATTGGACTGGTGGGAGGAAGAAAACCTCGGGGAAAGAAAGAAATAAAGAAAGAAATAGAGAGAAAGACAGAGAAGGCTGAAAGGTGGCGATCGTCGTGCAGTAAGCCGAGAGAGCTTGCAGTTAGCAGTTAGCCGGAGTGACTGAGAAGTAAAGTGCCATTACATCTTTTGAATGCCGACTGCACTCTCTTCTCTCTTCTGCCACCACTCACACCGTCGCAACTCGAACCATCCGGCTATGGGCTGGCAGCGGGGTAGAGCGGCCGGGGTGCTGCTAGTAGTGATTCTCCCGGACGCGGGAGAGGGGCTTGTAATTTCAGGAAATAGCAATTTCCAGGCCAATTAGTGCGCGAAATATTGCAAAACAATGCACGGAGCTTGACGCTCGCACAATGTGCCTGCCGACGTACTGTGCGGCAGCCGGCTTTCACAATAGCACCGGCCCATTCAGAAGTATACAGGGTATATTTGCCGCGGCCGTCAATTCCGCAATTCAGGTGACTCTCAATGTTAGTTCAATTTGAAAGATTCCTCCCAAGAGGTCTATCGGTTCTTCCAATGATCATGGAAACGACCAACGAATATAGCTGACGCAATGTGTTACTGGAGCAGGTTAGCACTATGTTGTTAGTAATTTGTTTATTATTAATTTTCATCATATACTTATATTTTTCTTACGTTCATAAAATATACAGTCGTAGATATATAACTTCGAAATTCAAATTAATTAATTAATAACTTCGAATATGTCACCTTGCAAATTCTCGTCACACCCACGGACTTTAGACTTCGGGATGAAAGAAAAAGTACGAGTTATCGATTGGAGGATATACCGCTTCGTGTGTATACATATTTACCTTGCAGTGAAGCACACACTTACCACTGTGCGAAACGAGCACTCGAGCGAAATTTGTTACAATGCCGGCAGCCGACGGACAGGTGTGTGTGTGTGTGAACGCGCGCGCGCGCGCGCGTTCCCGGGGCTTTGTAAAGTTCAAGCACTTATGTAAAATTCATAATCAACCGGCAACCGAGCCAGTTAATGAGGTAACGTGACCGTGAAGAAGAGGGGAAAAAGGAGAGGCCTGATTTTATAGACCCAGTTTCGGAGAAGCAACGAGTCAGCACGTTTACCATTTTTCAAGGATCCAAATGTAACTTTGGCCCTTTCGGCTTCGAGGACTTTTCACTGCGTGAAACCAGTTTTCTTCGAGTGCTAGCTTTAATAGCGCAACCGCATATGACACACACACACACGCGCATATATGTGAGACACGAGTTCGTATTAGAAGCAGGCACATGTCTGCCACTCGGTTATTTGGAACACGAAAATGCGCGCTAAAAAATCGTTCCTCTGTCAGCCCTTCTCCGCTAACCCCCCTCTCTTTCGACTCTCCCTCGGACCATTGGAGCACGCCAACACTTTCTGTCCTTCTGTATGAGTGTGGATGTGTGCGTGAATGTGTGTGTGTGTGTGTGTGTGTGTTAGGGCACTCAGCGGTATTGTACTGCAAAGTGGAAGCCATTGTTGAAACAGGCGTAAATTAATCATGCTCCCGGAAACAATTTTACGGTTTGATATTACTGTCCGTCCTTGAAATAAGAGTAGACGAATCATTCCTTTCGTTTAGGAGACAGGATTGGTAATGATGATGATTTTTAATGGAATTATATTTATCAGTAAGAGATGAAAATATTGAAATAGATTTTTTTAGTCAAAGTATATGTAAAATATTGTCGCGAAGTCGTATAGGTTATATGGTACTGCCACTGGCATATCTAACCTCTTTTTAAGAATGCAAGTACTTCCATGGGAAGCTGTAACATGTTTAAAGTTAGCGTTCGAGAGCGATAGTAAACGGTGAGACGACCCTCTTGCGTCCCATACTTGGAGCGCATTTCCATCGAACTACGAGTGATAACAGCCTCTGCCTGCATAAATACCCTACTGCCGTCGTGAAATGATGAATTATCAGGAGGTAATGCACTCATGGGCTACGACCGATCGATAAGTCACCATGTATTACAGATCGCGTGATTGCACGTCTCTAACACGATGAGACGTCCATGTTCGAGTTAAAGTCGTATTAATACTTTCAAAATAAAGTTACACATTAATACACTACAGATTAATCATTTCTTCTTATCAAGATTCTTCTTGAATTCCTGAAGGGATAAATATCGACTAATGCATTATCATGTTCGCTTTCATTACAAGATTAATCATTTCAACAACCAAAATCCACCACGTTTCTCGTATAATTTACTGCAGGTGTTCTAGATAATAGGGAAACTTTTTACAATGAGAAAATTCCACGCTCACAATTCTGGCAAAGTATGGTTGAACGCATACTTCGTATTATCAACATGGTTTCACCGTTCAGCCAAAATTTTCGTTCCCACACACTGGAAATGTGACGAGAGCTAGTTGGGGACATTGAAGGGCGCATCTGTAATCTTTATAAATCAGGGTGTTACAGGGAAATGATCCTGTTCATGGTATGCCTCCCTTGACGCCGGATTGGGTATTACACGGTTAGGCTGCTATACATTTTACCTTGTGATGTATGGGAATGAGCCACTTTGCCGAAGGGCTGTTACCAAAATACACCCTATGATATGCGCGTCCACATACTTCTCTTAAGCACCTGTTCCCCAAATGCAAGTATCCGTCAGCCATCACTGTTTATAAACATTATTGGTTATTAAATCTTAAAAACTGCTCGTCTTACATACATCTTTTATCACATAAATTATATACAACAATACAATTGATTTATTGTCCTAAAACATTAACTCAAAAACATTTCTAAACCATTCAGCTGGTTGCACAATGTATTTAATATCCAAGCTAACCAGCAAGACAAGCGGCAGTAAAATAAGTGGACGCGCAAAAAGCACGAGCAAAACATAGCTTCGCTTCTCAGACAAGCCACTGATAAGAGTAGGAGTGTTCAGGGGGGGCAAAGGGTAGTGCTGGGGCAATAAAAGTGGCGAAAAAAGTAAAAGAAGAAGTGGAAGCGAGAGGGGTGGAAAATTGAGAGTAGGGTAGAAAAGAAAGGAGAATATCGGAGTGCGACAGATAAATCGAGGAAGCTCGGTGTTACGAAGCGAGACGGACTAATTTATGAGAAGGACGTTTCAGGTCGTGGCGCGAGCGATCTCTGCTTTCAGTGCGAGCACGGAAGCATGCGGCGAGCGGTCGAATAATGAACATCGCCCTGATTAGTAATCGCCAGCTGGCTGATCGCTGATTTTTTTTCGTTCCCCTCATCGCCCGTTGCGACTTCTCCTGTCGACCAATGAAAAAGATCATTCAACGGTAAAAGGCGCGCGCGTGCTGCCGATACCCGGTGTGACGTAGGAAGCGATGCGCATTATAGTCGCTTCATGCCAGCGCAGCGTCAACAAACCAGCTTCCAGGAAGACTACCGGTGTACCAGGCGAAGTACTCACGGATCAGCGATTTCATTCTCCCCCTCTTTTCCGACCAGCTGCCCCTTTAGTTTGCGTTTCGAGCTTGCCGAGTGGCCCACTGGAGAACCGGAAAAACCCGCAGCTCTTTTTTCAGCTTTCATTCCCAACCGCTCCTACCCCTGGCGTCGCTAGCCTCGCCCGGAATTCACTCCACGCCTATCTCTCTCCACATGCAACCGTGTCAAAGAATTTCCAGCTGAATGTATATTGTTGCTTATTGTTTCACCGCCATAAAGCTACCGGCGACCTACCACTTCGCCATTTTACCTTCTGTTCCGCAAGCCCTTTATGCGCCAGCCGAAAAAAAGGCTTGCAATTTTCATGTTGCCCGAAGCATCGCATAAATCTGCACGGCCGAGTCGAGCGTGCTCTTGCTAGTGGAAGTCGACAGTATGTCAGATGTATTCAGTGGTATGAATTCTAAGCCGCAGTCCCATTCTCCAACCGAGTACTGAACGTTATTTAATTCAGACGATACCACCCACCATCGCGAAGAATTCACCGGGGAATGTCCTATTGCGAATTATTTCACCGAGCTATTTCTGAGTGCTTGGGATCGCTGATGTTTGTACACTCTTTCATTCATGCGCTTTGGATATTGTTGACAAATAGATTGCCAATTTCGTGATTGTAGATATGCAACTGGCGAATGAAGTAGATATTTCCATGGATATTCGTAGATTCATTTGGCAAATGTATCAATATCATTTGCAATTACACACAAATTTGGTGTAGTATAATTTGCGAAGTGAATAGCATATGTTTGTTAGTCTGTCATTAATTATTAGGATTGAATTAGTGGTAAATGATGAAAAGGAGTGTACGAATGACGTTGTGCAATAGGTTGAATTTGTTTCGTTTTTTTACTAACGCACCGAGGATATGCTACGAGTGCTTTCGACTAATAACGTGCTTACATCAGTTGCAAAGTGCCTCTGCCAGGCTGAATGCTACTCTGCGGTGAGCACGAATAAAAGCTGCAAAAAGTTTCCAAATGAATATTGAAAAGCTTGATGGAACCCGGCGTATTTCGTTGAAAAAAAGTCGACGTATCCGGCGCATAATAAATTGATTACGTCGTGTGCACGCGAACGTGATGACATGTGTGCGAAATTGGGAGGACCTAGCTCGACCCCGGACTCTCGAGATAAAAGGAAAAATCAATTATAAAATGAATTGTCTAGATAGCTTTGGATTGGACACAATTGCTCGAAAGTTACTCGTTTTCTATATGCGAGAAGTCGTTAATTTCAATATAATTATTGTCCTCATTTATTGTAACAATTACTAATAAAATGAATGGCAACTGTTTACTAGCAACCTGTCAAATGGGAAAGAAAGAAATGAACGACTTAAATAACTAGCAATGTTCTATAAGCAGCTAATTTAAACTAGATAAATGAATTATACATATGAGAATCGAACAGTTCCTCTCATAATACGAGAACATTGAAATATTTTCGGTATTTCATTTTGTATATAATGATGCTTTTTTCGTTTCGCATCAAAGCTTGCCTGCTATTCACCGCTTTAAATTTGCATTATATTTAAACAGCGTTCACGCACCATTAACTTTAGCATTTTTTCGCACCAGCGAAATTTGCCAAATGCCGCGCCCTCCCCTGTAGCTTTGAACGTGACGCCTTTCCACATTTCCCCCGAAAATAAATGACGACCGACTAATGCGGATACGAAATGTGTTTAAACTTTAATTGAGCCGCGCGGCGTTTAAAACTGAAGCGAGCGCAACAGGCTAACGTTTCAAATTGCAGTGAAATATGCAAAAGCCGTGAAATCTTATTCAATTAACCATACATTGCCACTCCGCACCCTGTTGGTCCATTCGGCGAGTAATTATTATATACTTCAAACATATTTTAATAAATCCCGATGATTAAAACTTACATCAATTACAACAAATATATCCCAACCCTCTAAATTATCCTCAAATTATACTAAAAATATATCCTCAATTTTTCACAAGATTCTAATACAACCCTTTGAATTTCCACTCTATTACAATCAGCCGGAAGGTCCAATAAAAAGCAGGCGATATCATAGTGACGTGTCGACAAGGCGTTAATAGGATCGCAGGGTAGATGGAAGTGGTAGAACGGGGATTGGCTAGCGGCGACGGGGCTTGCAGATTTTTTTAACGTGACCGACGGCAGGTTTGCAATGGCGAGTCATGGTTGGGGTCATCGTAGGGCGTAGGGCATAAATCAGGGTAAGCCGAGCTGTGGAAAGGACGAGCAAGTGATTTCATGTGGTATTGGTACACAGCCACGGTGGTGGGCGGAGGTGGGCGAGGAGGTGGAGGAGGTGCGGACGGGCGAACGTTGACGTTACTGGCGGTGTCGGCGTTAATGCTAATGCTAATGCTAATGTCGATGCTAATGGCGCCGACGTCGCCGTCCCGCGGCGATCTACGTCCGCGAATGGACCGGCCGACAGGCACGTACCACCTCGAGCCACCGAAATTGATTATTACCGATTTATACGATCCCGATAAGCTCGGCTTCGATAAGCCCGCTTCCCTGGTATACACGATCGCCATCACCTTGCGTCATCATTTTCAAATTTCGTATCTGCCCACCCTGCCGATACCTTCGAGAAATCCGTCAGATATTAATGGCCGTGTAGATCGACGTTCACGACCAATGACGTGACGTTATGTTCTACCGAAGTTTGATCGTTGAAATGTAGTAGTAAAATTAGAATACGAGGAAAATTGTAATAACAATATGTTCGTTTCAATTGTAAGCATGTATAATATGTGTAGTGAAATATTGAAATATTAATTTCGATCGACATTGATTGAATTTTGACTTTTGTTCAATAGATATTTTGCAGTTACAAATATCGTATATCCGTTCGTGTTTATCGTAGCTCGAGGGAAGTGAAATAAGCCAGTCACTTCTTTCTGAAATAATCCTTTATTCAAGTTCTATTTACTACTTATAGAATACATAGCGGTATATCTGCATTGGCATTAGATGGCGTGCCGCTCTAATTGTCAGTCCGATACTTGTACATCACTTATAATTGTCAGGATTAATTTGGAGGGCGTCATAAATAAAGCAGGCGGGTAACAAGGAAGGTTCAAAAATAGTGCAAGTTGAGCTCTGGCGTACTGTCAGCGCGGTAGTCACTGGGTGGGATATCGGGGATCTATGCAGGTGATAATTAAGGATCCGCTTTCGTCCTTTTGGAAGACATTAACCTCAAACTCTCATCAACATCCGCAGTTTGACGGGCGAGAATCTTGATCACGCTAGGCTCGCTCGACCGGCCAATCAAGATAAGTCGCACGTAACCTAGCAAGCGGTGCAATCACCGCGGCTCATCAGGGATTCGCCCTCTCGAGTTAGGTGTTGCTGATTTTCATAAAAAAGAAAGGGTGGAGGGCGGAAGCGAGTGCAAGGGTGGGTGTATGCTGGGAGGGGTTCCTCTTCCATGCAAGCTCTAGGATTGGCCCTGGAATCCTAAGTCGAGTTGAGTCGGGACGAGGCCGACGACAGAACGACGTCAACTACTAGCTACTGCCTTTACTGCCGCGAGACATTTGCATAAACAGCCGCGACTCAATCTCTATGCTAATCGACTTGTTCGTATCCGAAAAGTGCCCGAGCTCTCCGCTATGCGTGCCCGAATATGTATGTATATACATATATGGATATGCATACAGATATCCATACACACATAACCTCTCGCGCTCTTTCTCTCTGTGTGCGTATACCTTTTGCAGAAGTCTCGAATCAGTAACTCTGCTAACATACAACGTAATAACAGAAGTAACCAAGATTGTTTTATATCACACATGGCTAATTAATTTCTCTTCTTCATCAATTTATCGAGACGCACCGGCGTGAATTATAATTTACGTGATAATGCCAAGGATCACCAAGCACAGAGTGAAATCGGAGCGGAGTGGAAGGGTAATGCTCGAAATTATTTAGCATAAAGCTGGGCGAGCACTTTAGTTGGAAGCCTTTCCGACTGGAGCCTGATGAAAGTGGAGCTAGTGCATCCCAGGGTTAAGCCAGTGCGAATGTCGTAATTAATCTTGTTCCGCCCGCTATTACCCCTGCATTAATTCCTGTGTCCGGCCAGATGGAAATCGCAGCGAGCGGAACCACTGTCGGGTGTACCAACTACCAACTGAAAGTCAACCCGTGATGTGATGCGCCTTTCACCGGGGGCCTCTTTTGTATCGGCACCCTACAGCGTCACCACGCGTGTCTCCCTTAGCCCTTTTTTCCTTGCTGACACAGGCATTTCCTTTTACTTTCACGTGCTAACTTCTCTTTTCGTTCCCCTCTTTCTTTTTCATCACTCTCACTCTCATTCAATCGGCGCGTCTTATATTTCTCTCGAACGAAACGCGCTTCCCCTTTTTGTTGTCACTCGAACTGCAATCCCTTCCACCTTGCATCTTCCTACTTCTCTGACGCAAAAACCCCTCTTGCACTCTTTACGCTTTGACTTGGTATTTATTCTTTGTTCTTCTGGCAGGTTCTCTTTCTACTTTGGCTCACCCTTCGTTACCGTCCCACCTCGCCCCGAGGACAGCCGAGGTCCTTCCGCTTTGCAACCGCTCACCTCGAGCGCGTGCACGCTCTCTCGCTTCGCTACGCACCCTCCGCTAATATGTCGCCGGCTGAACCGAGCTCTCACAACCTTTGGATTCTAAGGAATGATGCTCCTCTTTACTCGAGATAAAAAGATTTATTTAGATAGGATAATATTCTTTGGCTTTGTGAAATTGAACACTGGTTTCCTTATTTTATTTGTAAATATTGCAAAATTAAAGGGGAAATGCACTGATTATGGCAGACGAATATAACGGAATTATAAGGTTTCCTATTGAACTAGTTTATATTCAAATGTATAGCTTCATCCTAACTTTCAAATATTCCCCACGCGATTTGTATTTCGATCTGTATTTCACCTTTATCCGGTGCGCCAGCATTGCTATACCAGTCGCACAACTCAGTTCGAACAACCAACGCGCTGCGGTGAAAGTTTCAAAGAGCGTTTACGCGGCCTTTTACCAGGAACGTGATTGATTAGTGCGGGTTACGCTGCATTTACTTACAAGCCGTTCTGGCAATTTGACCGGTAACCTTTTATTATCCCAGCGTTACTGCACGAAGTTGAAATTAGCGGGCTTTGAGTTCTGATCGATCGTGTCGAAGAGAACTTCACGCTGCGGGGGGATTCGTTAGTCCTGTGATTCGCTTGGAAAAGCATGACTAAATTGAAAACTTGGTGCGTGGCTTGCCAACATTGTTCTTCGCAGACTAATATCTGAATAAAGCACATAACGTAATACAGAATGAGTAGAAAACATAAAATGGGATAAATAGAGAAAATATGTAAAATACCTTGATAATTAATATTTAAAGTAATATACATACCGTAATTTGTAATAGTATAAAGGGAATTATCTCCACAACTGGGGAATTCCCTCTGCAATTTGACGTTTATCTATCATACATATTAACTCAAACTTTCCCCTCGAAATACCGCATTTTCGGCACACACGTATTAACATAGGATTGAACTTGATTAAATAAGAGGGAGTAACAGGATGGTATGCTTCACGCCTTTCGACTAATAGAGATTTACTTAATTTCGTGCTAGAGGAGAGTACATCCGCAGGGAAATAAGCTTACCTTACTGGGATCTTAATACAAGCGGCACGGAACTTTCCATCCTAATAAATTCGAGCCGGAGCAACAAGTTTGATAAATTCCTTTCATTAAACGCGTTAATCTCTTCAGCCGGATGTCGGCTTTCCAAAAGCACTCCCGGCATTAGCCCAACGAGCGTTATATTTACAGAGAAAACAATGAGTAGCAAACAGCAAATAGCTGCATTTATTAACAGCCCGATCAATTCTGAGGTTCACGTCGGCTTCGCTGTATCGTCAACATTCGAAGCCAATTGTATACTAATTTGCTTCTCTTATAATTTGATTGTTTTCTCGCCAAATTAATCCGTCCGTTCTTCTGTCCTGCTGGATTTCTGTCAATCTATAACATTCCCACTAATTAAAATTATTTATAAATATTTCCATAGTTAGTAGAATTTATTTTTATTTTCAAAAAAGTCAACAGTGACGATTTCTTCTATTCCAATTGCAATAGGAGCTTCATTATTCTATATTTGTGACGTTGCACGCCTGGGCGATATACAAGATTAGTTATGCAACAACGGTTGTCAGTTGCATTTAGTTTACGGTCAGGTAACGCAACGCGGTTAAATTGAAATTAGCTTGGCGAACTGAGCAGATATTAATCCTCGCCGCAATGTTTATCAAAATAATTTCCCCACGGGAAGTCCGCCGCGTGCCAGCGCCGCCTGTCTTCCATAATTAATTCGAGTGAAAGTGTTACTATCTACAAAATTTATAATTTACCTACAAGTCCCCCACACACACACATCTACCCTTATTCAAATTAACATGTTTCAAAAACAAGATAATTAGTTGTTAGTCATACAAAAACACTGACAGCTTTCTAAACGCATTAGATTAAATGCCAACGCAGTTTGAAGTCTATTAAATTTACAATTATCAACACGACTTCACGAGAACTTTCAATGAGCTAAGAATGATTTAGCAAATATTAAAAAGCGACGCACTATTACGATGAATCGTTAAAACAAAGATCAGGCTTTCGTCACAAAAGTATCTGCCAATAATTCTGATCAATGATATACCTGGTTAATACAGATCCTCCACATAATTCCCTTCTGGAAGCCATGATGTGTGGGTAATTCGGCCATTTATCGAATATCCGTATTAGCAGACCTTCAGAATCTGTCGAGCTAGTGGTATCAATAAAATATTGGCGCGAGCCACACTAGCCATTCACCGTAATACCGGTAATACACTAGTGTGTGCGAACAAGCCCACCCCCCCCTCCAACTCTCGCCCGCTAAAATTGATTACAGACGTACAGCCGTATTTTGAGAATTCAATACTAATACAGTTATCTAATTATGCGTGCTGTCTATGTTGCCTCTCCCTTTGAAATATAGCTTAACTAATACTGCTTCTGTCCAATAGCTAGTCTTATAAATGAATTTCATTGGCCAGGAATTGCTTTCTTATATTGTATGATATTCATTAATGGATATTTAATTGATATAGTTAATCGAGTTCGTTTTAAGAAAAATTTGAAAAACTAACGTTATAGAATAAAATATTATTAGAATCAGGAGACATATTCATATTAAATGAACTCCGACGGAGTACGACTTAAGTTCCCAGTCTATTGGAATCAGTCGTCTTGAGTATACGGAATGCAATGTAACGTCGATGTTCTAAGGCGTAGTATGTATAATATATTGCCAGGCAAAGGGGATATCGAGGACGAGGGAGTCCGCACACGATACGGATGGTTGCGCCAGTCGGGGAATGCGGATATTCGAGTTGTGTGTGGACAATATTGACATCCGACAATGCGGGTGTTATTCGCAAATCCGGATATTGGAGTTTTATCTGGTGGCACTCGTTCGCCCACCCACCCGCTAGAGCCTCGCTGCTCTAGTATAGTACAAGCATTCCAATATCAGGGAATAATCGTATCTTGGCGAGTTCGAATAATTTCCCCGTGAAATTCAGCGGAATACTTGGAAGTGTTCCGTTCGCATGGCGAGCTAGGATTCAACATTCGAGGAGGACGACAGGACGCGCAGCGTCCGAGGAGACACGTTATTTGCACTGACCTGCCAATAACGCTCCAACTGATCGACGTAAATTGCAAGGACAGCCTTTCGCAAATAACACTTGTAACAACCGAGCCGTTGCTACGCATGTGCTACATGGAACTTTCTCGTTGTGTAAAAATGCTAGATAGTCTCATTTGCGTTTCGTTGATATGTGGACTCTGCGAAGTTCGCAATAAATTTCGCCAGAGGTGGAAATACTTTGAAAGATTTCTCGAAATCGGAACGTGATGTTGAGTTACTTTAAAAATTGAAGCAATGAGAGTACAACAGTATAATATATATTAAATTGAACGGTAAATGTTAATAGGTAATTAAACTATCGAACAAGCTCGCTTGTTAATCAGTATTCTGTATTGAGTAATCATTCATGGTTCGTATCAGTGGTAACATTTATTCAATTAATATTGGAGTAATTAAACCAATTGGTAAATTAATTGTAATATAACACTCATAGTAATAATGTGTTGTAACTTTTTTCCTTCCAATTAATCGAAGTGTAATGGAAATTTCCAGAACGATATTTGATATTAATATCCGTGGCGCTCCTTTGAAGGACGACAATTGAACCGGCATCTCTGCTGAAAATGAAAATTGCCACTGCCATTCCCACCAATGTCTATATGAATCCGTTTTAATTCCCATTGAAAATTGTTCAGTTATAAATGCCTATGGAAAATGTCAATCCATGTGTGATAGTAATAAAGAATTCATTCCTTCGTCGAAAATATGAGTGTAAAAATGAAATTTTTTACAGAATCAATTGAGTAACTGATAATTGGTATTGTAATATAAATAATAGAAGTTTAGTTTTGATTATGGAACAATAAACCGATCAATAATTTATAAGAGGGCCCTTTCAATTCAACAAAATCAAACTTTCTACCTTCCGTACTCGACTTTAGAACTGTACTAACATTTTATTATAGTTTTACGTTTACCATACTTTTCTATCACAGATAGAACACAGGATGCATCATTTTTCAGCCATCCGATATTCAGCAAAATCGGATTTGGCTTACCCAAGAGCTACTCTCTCCGCTAGACTCACCAATTTTTCCCACCAATAAACCTACCCATACATCCAAAGATGGCGGGCACTTACCACTTCCCTTTCTCCAGAAGGATCTCTACCAACAATAGAACAACTAGCTTCAAACTCACGGAATTTCGATTCGGCGCGCAGTAAAGTTTTGAGTAGAGCCGACTTCCAGTGTAAGTGGCCACTGTCAACAAGTCGAGTCTTTATTCAGAAATCCGCTTATAATTAGGCCAGCCAAATCCGATGGTGAGAACGTAGAGGGGGTGGGTTGGCGGGGGGTTTTATCGGGCCCGGATTTGCCAATTATCATTTGTACCCAGGGCGTTTATCTCGCTTAACTGTCGGCCGGAAGGTTGGAGCAGGCCGTTTCATTAGAATATATTCAAATTACCGGCAATTTCATCTCCGATTCGTCGGAGTATCCGCAATTATTTTTCCGCCGGCATTACCCTGAACTCGAGCGGCAGCACTGCTCTCTCCTTCGTACTGCTTCTTCTCTTCTTCCCTGTTCCGCCGGATGAACTTTCTTCCCTAATACTCTTCTCCGTCGTCTCTTCTTTCCTCGGCCCGCTCCTTACCTCTTTCCACGGCCGGCTCCGGGGGTCCGTTTTACTTTTACGGTCGAGGAGGATGATCACCGGGCGCACTTCCACTTGACAAGATAATCCGGGCCAGATGCTCGGAGATTGCGCTTTGTTGATTGTTGTACCTTTCCAGCGATTCATACGCTCCTATATACGCCACTCTTCTCCCACTATCTTTCTCTTTCTCTCCCTTTCGCTCTTTCTCGTATTTTCTCATACTTGGTAAATTAAACGCTCGCATAAAGAACACTCTATTAGGTTGACTGTGTAAGGGGGAGACTGCGTTTTCCGCTTTGATACCCACATAAAGTTTCGCCTCGTTCTTTGCTCTTCTCTCAGCGGGGATCTCATTCGACTTGCTTGCGTGTTGATTGTTTAAAACGCGTGAGCTTATGAGCATTTTTGTGTCCTTTCATGAAACGTATTGGATTAATTTGTAAATTGGACTCGAATTAAACATGAATTAATTAGGAATACATTAATATTTGCTCATGGATAGTAATGTGTTATTCTTTCACTATGACGAAATTTAATGCAAAATGCTAATTTCGAACGGTATGATTTTAACTGTAACAAATATTATACCGATTAAATTAGTAGTGTGTGTAAACAATGGCTCTCTCGTTTTCACGGAGGAAGCAAACATTGAATGTCAGATTGGCAACGCGTAATACATAGATACTCAGTTCTACCTATGTTCTTTCCACCATCTGATTATTCCATCATCGCAGGCCAATTTGCGTAATAAAGCATGGCGATTGAGTGGAGGTGATGCTAAAGCATCGCCATGGAATTTGCATGCGAAACGACTATGACGGAGGTGTTCCATGCCAGCGGCGATGCCAGCTGCGGAAGCAGCAGCTACAATTTCTTGAATTTCCCTCATCTCTCAAGTATTGATTTGCCTAATTTGCTGATACCAATGTGTTTTGCAAAATGCGCGTTGCTCTGCTGATACACCTTTGTCTTTGCTACACGTGTTAGAATGTACTGTCTTTTCGCGAATATGTTATACTGATTACTCGAAGAAAATCGTTCTTTTTATTGGATAGTGGATATTTATGCAAATATTAACATCTACTAATTTTTGTATTAATTAAATGTCCAATATTATTATTAACCATCGGATTTTATTGTAGCTTTAATTCGATGATTGATAGTTGTAATTTCCTTATCAAGCAAGCTAATTTACTGACAGATGCATGTATAATACTAAATAGTAAAAAGTTGGAGTTAACATCAAGTGGTTTAACAATAGATGGGTTCACCAACCCTCGACGTTCTAGATTGAACTAGAATGGCTGAATTCATCAGTAAAATTAATGCTATTGTCAACCAAGAGTACCATATCCATAAAAATCATTTCTTACCATGTTTAATTGGCAATCTTCTTATACTACCACTTCCGATAGAACTATTTAAGTTGCTTTGTTAGACACAAGTGAATGTGTCTAGACTTGCCAGCTAACTCTACTTGGATTTACAAGTCCATATCGTTAGTATTTGCATATCGCACTATTTGCATCATGGACGTAGACTACTTCGAAAGCGTTGCATACCCGTTGAAACACTAACCTACAAAGTCGACTATGTTCCTTCCTTCAACACTGATCGTGCGATAGTTTTTTTTTTACATGTGTGTGGACTATTAAACATTAGATTTTATGATCATATCAGTCTCTCTAATTGTATAATCAATTGATTGAAAAATTTCGACTAATTTATGATAATAATCTTTAGTTCTTTTCAGACGTATTAGTCATGCTTCGACTATCCCAACTAAAATCAAGATTAGTCTTAGCGTTAAAGGTTAGGCGGGCTTTTGGTCGAGCGAGGGAAAGATATATATATATTTCCCAGTGCAGTCAATGGGGAGGCTGCGCACTTCATTCAGGGTTAGCAACACTTTGCGCTCCCGATTGAAACCGGATGCCCCAAGGGCAGCCACAGGCCGGAAGGAACGAAAGAACGGGTAGGCGGGGTTAGGTTAGGCGCGGTCCCGGCCTGGTGCATAGAATGAAAGTGGAAAAGGAAAAGGGGGGAAGCGCAAACCAAAGTGTTCTCTTTGGGCGAGCAGACTTTCCAAATGAATGGATGCAATTACCCTTTGATACTCATTACGTCGTTCCAGCTGAGAGGGCGGCTCGTGTCCTATTCACCCGGCCCAGCCCGCGATTATTCAGGCATCGAGCTGTAATTGTGTAATAACGCATTACGGTGCTTTCGCGCGCTCGTTATTAAGCCGTCACGCCGCCTACCGAGCCAAGAAATACGATTCCCGATCACGCTTTCGTATTCCACCTCGATTCTCTTTGAAAAACCCCACTGTTCGATGCCTTTGGTAAAGCGTTCATGTAACAACACTGACGAACCTTACGAACACAGCTACAGTGATTCACGAATTTCTTAAGATACTTTGAAATTATATAATAGTTATACTTAAACTTTTTAAATATTTTAATCCAATATATCTGCTTTTATGACAGTTTTCTATGGAAACGATTTTGAGGGCTGTTATTGCGCTATCGTGTTACTTACTTTCGCAAGGCCGGCGCAGTCTCGAGCATGGCCATAAAAATCGTTTCTAGGTTAATGCAAATTTATAAGGGAATAAGGGTCGCACGTAACACAGTCGTTCGCTCGATGCAGTATTCCTTTTTATTAATAGCGTTTGAGTACTTTTCGGTGTAGATGGCCGGGCGTGATGTGAAAATGGCTGGTTTATTGAGCTGCATAAAGTAGGAATTGATTTTGTGTATGTCTGCCGGTGAGATACCTGTAATCAGCTTAGATAATCTGCTGGGTTATCAGGGCGAGTTTCGACAGTGCGCCGGAGCAACTGGAGAGTACCTGGAGAGCAACTGGAGGAACGACTGGAGTGAGTGGCGGCGAGCGTGTGCTTTGACTGTATTGAAAACTCAGTCGCGTTGACTGTTGATGGCCGATGCATTCTAAATGCACGGCACGATCGATCCCTCGCGATCGAGTACTCGCCGGGCTTCCGCCAATCGAATCGCGCGTGCAAAGGACGTCCTGAAGAAATTGGATTTTCGAAAAGCCACCACGCTGCCGCACACAACCTCCACCCGAAAGGAAGAAATAGATGCTCGGGCAGTCAGGTCGCATGCTGCCCGTCCTCGATACATACTCTCGCAAGTGCATTATGCTGTCTTGAAAGAAAAGCACTGGTGCCTTTTACTTTCAACGAAATTAATCCTATCAGAACTCTAGTACTCCCTTTCTACTTTTGTTAATTTAATTTTGTACAACTATCTTTCTTGTACATCTGCAGTTTATTAAGATTTAGGAGTACGCTTGCTATTTTTGTAAGTTTTTATATTTGATAATATTTTAATTCTAATAAAGAATGTATTTATTATCAAATATTGAAAATGGTCGTTTCATACGGGTTTAACTATTTTATTAGCTGACCAATGCAAAATAAAAGATGCATTAACAGAGCGCCCAACAACCCGTGCATCCAATGTGTCTACTATGTGTTAAGAAATCATGGCTCCTGCAAACTTAATGCTATTATACTAGTTGCATGCTTTCTGACGGATCTATCGTAAAAATGTGTTGAAAAAATAACAACCGCGTATATACTGTCGCGGTGGAATTCAAAATGCACCTATGCAGAAAGCGTTTACAAACACATGGTCATACATATTATGAATGTAGATGGACAGTGACAGGAAACGGATTTCGAGAATTATATTCACGCTACGTAGTTAAAATTTAATTATATAATTATTAGTGATTACAGCTTATGATTTATTATTAATATACTAATGACTCCGAAAGTTCTTAAGTTTTAATCCACAATTACGTTGTCTGTTACAGGTATGTAGAACAATTATAACATGTGAGGAGTTAATCAGGAGAATGAGTTACGTAAGTCGAACATTTTACGTTTCGAGAAGAAACTTCCCACTCATGCGATAATAGCTCTAATTTTATATCACCGCGTGCTCGGCCAGAAGTTCAAGAAGCGCTATTTTCACCTCTGATTAGACAAGCCCGCATTTGCATGGCGGAGCGTCCGAGTCCTCATGCATTACGAAGAGAAAACTTCACGCGGGGTGAAAAAGCTGGTCTAATAAAATCTTGATTCCCATCCGGAGTGTTCGCCGTTGCGCTTGCGGCGAGTCTCTTCTTTTTCGTTAAAAATGAAAGGGCAGCGTAGAGCTCGTCATACGCGGCAGCCACTGACAAAGGAAGAGCTCGGGGAGCGAGGATTCCTCAGTGGCTGCCAGGCAAAAGGGAAGGTTCACTTTTACCCTGCGATAGCTGCGCCCTCTTGAAATATGTATGCATTGCAGTGCGGATTCGAGGTTTAGCCGATCTATCGCGACACCTACATCCAGTGTAAACTAGGATTGACTTCGATGGCGAAGAATGGGACGCCCGGGTAAGCCAGGCTTGCGCGATTTATATTTGATCGCAGGGCCATCGAGCGCGCGTGGCGCCATCCCTGGCACGCGGTCAATCCTTCCGAGGATAGCTCGAGGGGCCGAAGCCTCCCGCAATAATTCCGGCAAGATCTTCTTGACGACGTTGACGGCTCCTTCGGGAATGGATGCTCGAGATAAATGGAAACTTGGAGCAGTGAGAGTCCTATCCAGGCCTCTCCTGCTATTCCCACCACCCCCTTCTCTGCCTATCCCGAAGGCTCTCTCGCTTCCACCCGATCCCTGGCTGGACCCAACTACCTTGCGGCAGGATGCTGCCTCCTGTATTCATGAAGGGCTTTCCGGGAGACGGGGGCACCGCGATAAAATGCGGAGATTTTCATCGAATCGAAAGTCGTAATCCCGCGAAGGGCTGTTTGCGGCCGCTCGATGCTAAGAGCAATCCGTGCTGGTGCGAACCTGCCCTCATATTTGCGCGGCACAAACGCGCCTTCCACTTGATGATCTCCCGCCACCCTAACCCTCCATCGGTTCTCAATGGAATAACACACGATTTCAGCTACGCCTGACAAATATTCCGCTTGGGTGACATTGGTTTGGGAAGCTGGGGTGTACAGGATCATCTGGACCCTATATTATCCGATACGATTGTAGATAGGAATAGTATTTCGTTGTATTGACAGTGATATACTTTTACATGCACTGTAACTTGTTTTATATATTACAGATTGTGATGAATAATTATTGAAAGTATTAGTGGGAAAAAATAGGGAAAGATAACTGATACATAATAGGATTTATTGGGATAATATTACCAAATCTAACTAAAGTCAACTAATCATTTTATAAAGCGTTAGAAGCTATAGCCAAAGGTGTGCCAGTAGACCAATATTGCCAACAACTCAAGTTTACCGTAGCAATCCTTCAAATTTACCGTTCCCCATACTTGATGAAGTTCGAGGAAAGTGTTAACCCGCGAGAAGTTCGCTTAGAAAAATATTTACTCGCACTGGTGGATGTTGAAATGTACATAAGCCAAGAGTTCCGGGTGGTTCTAGTAACATCGATGTGCCATGCTCTCGTAAATCGGTCTTGCGAGCATAATTTCGCCGTTATGCAAGCACAAAATCTTCCCTCTGAATATTGCGATATCATTTTCCATTGTAACGGAACACACTTCCATCTGCTTCTCGAGCATTTGCTTCTTCACCAAATCCCTACTTAAACTCGATTCACATTATACGAAATAAACACATAATGTAGGGCTGACTTTACAATAATGAATTACGTGGAAATTCATTGGATATTTATTTATATTCATATACATTTTATTTTAGATATTCAAACATTTTATAAATAATATACCCTTAAAGTTCATCAGTATTAAATTATGTATATGAAAGTTCAATAGTAATCTACAATTCTGAGTATAAAGTAACACCATGAAATTATTTTACGTTTAAACCTGCTAGTATGTAACCAGGAACTTGCATTATACTGGCTTCCTCTCCGGCTTTTATGCTTATGTAATCGCGGGGTAATCTTGCCAATTAATGGTGAGATCAAACAAGTTACGCAACATCTCTATAATCATGATGGCGGCCATTCAATAGGGTGCGAGTGGATACACATATTGATAATGAAATGATTTGTTCCAATAAACCTAGATTATCTTTAAACGAACGAGATTCATTCATTAAAAGATTAAATATAAGAAACACGCTTCTGCGCTGAATAATTGATCTTTTCAATTCCCAGTCATACAAACATAATCATAAAAACAATCTAGTAGTATTAGTGAATTTTTAGCATTACTTAAACTTTTGCCATTCTGGTCACTCGAATACTTCACTCAAGTAGATTCAAGTATCATTTTAATCCAAACACTTTCAATGCAAGTAAAATCCTAATAAGGATAACATCAAAACATTCAACAATAAGGAACAAACAGTAGGCCAGTATGACTTGAGCGAGGACAAAACTTGAGCGTTAGCAGGACTAGTGTTGATGATTCTGATGATAGATGATACAGAGGCAGGCCTGTTCAGCTATTCCATGGTAATATATTCATACAGTGCTAGTACATCAATTATCCGGGCACGTAGCATTGGATCAATGGGGGAAGCGAGAAAGGTGCAGTGGGAGCGAACGCCGGAGGTCTAGCGGGATCAGTGAAACTGGTGAACAATAATGTTCTATTGTTTCCTGTTGGCTGGAGGCACGTGGCGTAATAGGGCCCATCAATCAGAGCCGATGAAGTGGACGATTCTTATCACAACATTGCCTGGAAGGATGAGCCCTGGATAAACGGGAGTTACGGGGTAGCTCGGCGAGAGAGGGGGCGGAGAGAGGAGGAGGAGGAGAAGGAGGAGGCCGTTTCCGTCGTCGGAGGGTTAGTTAATCCGGTTAGTCCCCGAAGTTACCGGTCGAATCTGCTTTCAGCGGAAGAGAGGGACACGGATAGTTAAGGAAAGTCCGCCAGCCTAGCCAAGGGAATAGAAGAGTTAAGTGCTGTCTTGTACTATATCACACGGCAAAACTTTCCTCCCCCGCTCCCTTCTAGCAACTACAATCCAATCATTCCTTATTTATCGCTTTTCATCGCGTCTTCTATCTCAAGCTGAACGATGAGTTTCGCCCCGGGGAAATGTCCTTCGTGGACACTTCGCTACACTTCTTGACCGAACTTGCTTACCCGCAATCGCGACACGGCTACTTAGACCTCGCTAAACTTACTCATATTTCTTCAACATCCCTCGTCGGAGTAGCCGACCTTGTTATTTCTTACGCCGTTCAAGGTATTACGAGAATCTGAGAAGTTATTAATGTAGGGATTAATGGCACTCGCTTTTTCTTTCGATAAACTAATAGAAAGTAATGAGGGATAACGTAATTCGAAGTGGCTCTCGTTAAAATTGAATGCTTCTGCCTGATGACAGTTTTAGTGATCATGACACTTTCAGATCATTTGTTTTAATTGTCAGTCTAAGATGAAACACTGTGAATTATATTTCTAACACTAATACATTATTATGAAGAATTTTCATGCTGTGTAATTGTTCGTTCCAACTATGGAATTTCGACTTTTCATTTTACCTCGTTACAAAAGCACCAGCATTCAATAGATACTAAAAAGAGAATCCGCGGTCTTCTGGGAGTAAAAGAAAAAGTCTTGAACTAGGCTACTAGACGTCGTCTTTTTTCCTTCCGTCCTGTACCTGAAGGCCAGATTGAAGTAATTACAAGGACGGTGAGTCGGGAGGCAGGGATAATACGTAATAGAGGGACCGTTAATTAATTAAAGCTGTCGGGAATGTCCAGCGTCTATATTGAAGATGGGAAAAGCCTTGGTGTCATAACGGATTACGACGTATCCCTACAGCCGTGAATCTTAGGTCTCATTTCATATAAAGCCTCCCAACGCCTGGAATGAAGGTTAAAAGCGAAGGGAGATTGAAACGAGCCAAGGAGCTCAGCCTTTTTGACTTCATTGAAGTTCTCGCCGCGCCAATGCTTTCCACTCTTTATTAGCAATATTCTCAAACAAACTAGTACACTAATAAACTAATATACACTTTTCTGTTTAATACTAATAACAAGTGAGAATATTCCTTTCCAATTTTATCATCGACCAATCATATTCACAAGCTACTACTACTATATTACCTTCAAATAAATAGACTATCTCGAGAAATAAATAATTAAAAAAAAAGAAGAAAAAAATCTGAAAAGTATAGGATAGCAAGTAATATCTTAACGGATTGTTCAACGAACGCCTTAAAGTACCGTGGCTTTAATAAATATGTAAGACTGTAGGCTGGCAGGGTGGCCGGTAATAAGAAGGCAAATCCCTTAGCTCCACTCGGCGCCATTAATCACGAGAGCAACAGCAGCGCCGCCCGCGCCGCAGCAAACAAACTCCTCTGTATTTAATAACACAGTATCCCAGTTTCGTTCGCCCGGCGAAACTTCCCAATCTTTTAAACCGCATAGGTAGCAAGCAGAGAGTAACACGCGCCGGGCTGCGATGCGTAATGAAAAGAGCAAGCGAGCGCCGCCGGGGAGAATACTATCGCATGATCTACCGGTGAGGGGGAAGGCTTACTGCGAGAAATACCCACTTTTAATCTGGGCAAACCGGCCCTGCCTCCGCCCTGGCACACCGGCCGGAATTAAAGAGGGGCGAGGCAGAAGCCAGAGCGGGTCAGGAGTGAAGTCAGCGGGGAAACAAAAGTGAAAGGGCTCCAATGCATGACCGAGATGCGCCCTAACCTATCTCGTAGCACGATCAGTTTTGAATCGGCATTGCTGTAGAGATGTGATCGTCTAATTGACGGATGTTCTGACATTTTAATTAATACGAGATTATGTTATAAGAAGACACAATGTTGAAAATAGGAATGTAAATGGTAAATCACTATGTAAATATCACGTAATACGATATAAGGTACTTGCTTGCGAAACATGATTAAGAATACCATCTAGGTTGCTAGGAATACTACAATTCTTGGACCACAACATTATCTACTTTCTATGAAAACAAGTTGTCGTAGAACGATGGGACACGTACTGGTGAGATAGCATAGTGGATGATATCCAAGCAAACCCCTGTATTTGCACACTATTATCTTAGTGTTGAGAGGGACCCTTTACCTTTCCGGCCCTTCCTTCTCCCAGCAATCCTTTCACCTTTAGTTCTCGACATCTGGCAAAAAGGATCACGTCGTCTTTCATTAAGTGAGTAGAAAAGGCTACCCGAATGCGTCAGCAGTCTCAAAGAGAAATATGTAATGCACAGAAAATGAAGGACTTGTTTTATACACCCTGCTACCATTTCTTTTCACTGGATCAACCCAGTCCTGCCTCTTTTCCAAATTCATCCTGACTCCGTTGTCCTTCAGCGAGCTTTTAAGGCGCATGCATCAAAGCACTGAATGCTGAAAAAAGCATATATTTAAATTGAAGGGTTGAATTCTTTGACACATTCACTCTCATGGTGGTTTATTTTAATTTATTACTTTATAGGATAAAATAAAATCAAATAGATTTTTTGAGATTTAACTTTAGTTATTGTTTGTCTCGCGTTAGATTGGTTTGTTGTATAACAGAATGTGGTAAGCGAATGAAAATGGAGCAATGGAAGGTGGAAAAAGGCCAAAGTGAGTGACGGACTTTCCATTCCTCAAAGGCAGATTCGCCTGGCACGTGCTGCGACGGCACGTGACAGTAGCCACCTGGGGAAATCCTGATGGTGAATGCTTGGCAACTATACGATATACGGGTAGTTACCTCGGCGATCTGCTTCGTTCCACCTCTTACGGCATTTTCCCCTTTCTCTTTCAGCCCATCCCAACATAGCTATGCTACATATTTATACTCTATTCAATCGAAGTATAACTGGCAAGTGTGACACTATGAACGACGAATTTAGATTTTTAGAAATAGGCAAACACGATACAGCTGTTTTTAACATGAAACTAACGTGTTCAAAATTGCGTGCCAATCGCTGAAAGTCTTGTGGTTCCACTGGAGCTTTTTCATACTTTCGTGTGGTATTTTGAGAAATAAATCTGTCTGAATGCTGCGCATAGAAAAGTATATCTGACAAGTATTTATATGGCATATTATTAGAATAGGACACACAGGATCAAAATAGTTTGACATTTTTTCGCAATACAGTAAAGTGTGTTAGTATTTCAAGTCGATTTTGGAAAGTTGCTTCTGACGGACTATATTTACTTACCCGAATCAATTCTGCCCGACGTACTTCTACCGAACGCTCCTTGCATTGTGGTCGCCACACGCCGACGGAAATTCCTCGAGGCTTCCTCCACCCGGCGATTAGCCTATTGCAAAGTTTGCTCTGCTTAGTCTTTAGTACTAATACCTACCGCCTTAGCGAGCGCTCGCGTTAAGTTTCAGTTCATGCGTGACTGATGAGTTAGAATCCCTTTGGGTTATTAGACTTCGGCTTCAAGACCTCGCAGGAAACTTACAAAGATACGTTTCCCTCTTCGAGAAGCATCGAACGTAACCACTCGAATATCTCTCTATGTTTCAACGGTGTGAGTGTACTTCATTCTTCGATTCAGCTATATTATAAATTATAATACAACAGTCTTTCGCAACTGAAAACTTGCAAAGATCAAGAGCTACTTAAAATATAAGATGACCTAATTCCATAACCAAGTGATACGTAGAATTTATTAGTACTCGATGGAGAAGAACTTTTGAAAGGAACTGCAACCTAGTTTCAATTGGGGGCAATAAGAAAGTTATCTACTTGTTTATAAATTCAACCAAGATGCATTCAACTTTATCCCTTCGCCTTCTTAATTAATTTATAACCATTATATTTGCAACAATAATTACAGTCGGTGATTGAAAGACAAGTGACTCATCACTCTACATACTGGTAGCTCTAAACTCTATTTCATCGGGCATACTTCTTCTCTCCTTATTACCTTCGATTCCGAGGAAAGTGGCGCGTCGTGGCGCGATACATCTACGCGGCGCGGATGCGGGGAGCAGAAATGAGAAAAGTTTCAGGGAGCATAATAAGGGCGGCGCGTTTCGAGAGCTCGGCGACTCGATCTGGCGGCGAAGCGATACTCGCCAGCCAAAAATGCTCGGCTGTAAACAGGTGAGCGTCGGAAGATAGAACGTGCGAATGGAGTTCTCTCCGCCCGCAACGGCAGGTATGTAAAGCCGTTATTTCACCGCTCCTGTTTCTCTCGTATTTTCCCCTCGCACACTTTTCTCGGAGTTTGCTTGGATGAATATGGCGCGCCCGGATGATCCCGATGCGCAAGGAATTCATCCGCCACCTCCACACTCTTGAATCGTAAACTTTGCCTCGTGTTGCCTGAATTTGATAAAGCTCTTCACGACTGTGCGCTACACATGCCTGTGTAGTTTTATATAAGGCTCGGTGCTTGCTCTAAATCATTACGAGTCATTAAATTGAAGAAAGAACTTGAATATCCGTTTTATATTATTGTATTAATTTAAATTTAATTTTAACTTGATTTAATGAAATTAGATTTTAATTTAAATAGATTGTTAATTTAAAATCCAGTATTGGTAGAAATATTCTTTGAGGTAGATAAATGTTACTGTGGAAATACCTATTTCAGACTAATTTCAGTAGATTCGAGCTTTCATTGGAGGATATTGATAATAAATGCTACTGGCAAAGTGCTCCACGCACTGTCATGTGGAACTCGAAGTGAGTGATATTCTAATTGTCATTAATACTGATTAGGGATAAGAGAGTCTTAGTACTCGTCCGTGAGAATTTCTATGGAGGGATTACGTCCCTTATTAATTGATGCGTGAAATTACAGCCGACTCGCGCTAATTAGTTAATAGTGAGCTGTCAGGAAGGTTGTTTAATACTTACGTTAAAAGATGGTTTCAAATTATAATGAGTTCCCCAACATTTCCTAGAATACGTATTAAATACAAGTACTTATAAAATTCAGCACACACTTGTACGAAACTATTACAATTTTTAGCTAATTACTGCTTAAGTATATAATTCGGCGAATGAGCATAAATTATTGACAGAGTGGCCGCAGTAATATTTAAGGCAACTATCACCAAGAGAAACGTCCTCGGACTAATCTAGCGAGTGACGCTCCAATTACTTGACGAAGTAATCAGTTCTTGTCGTTAGAGAGGCGGAGGCGCCTCATTAATGCACCGACTGTATAGCAAGAAGCGGGTATCAAAGGGGCCGGTGGTAGTCAATTAACTGAAAAATTCAATTATCGGGAGTTTTCAAGGCAGCGTCACAAATGACATCGTTAAACTCGTTTTTATTCTAGCTTCATTACAAACCACACGCTCCAGTTTTTTCGTGGACCGTCGCGCTGCTGGCATCGCGGCGGCGACGACGGTGGCCGCTTGGGTCGTCGACGTATGCACGCAGTGCACCCAGCTGAGATCTGTATGAAGTGTGTGTGTGTGTGTGTGTGTGTATGTGTGTACTACGCAAGGAAGTAACCCTCTTTTCAGCAGTATGCCTCGCGACCCCGATTTCCAAGCAGACACCCTCGCCGCCGTCAGTCCTACTTTAATATTCAACCCTTTCCGATAATGAACAATTCCACCCCCGCCTTTAAATGCATCACTTGTGTTTTCGTCTCGGCAATTGTTATTCCTACCAAACCGACGATACTTGACCTAGTTTCGATTATACCTGCTTCGAACAATACGATACCCCTTCGATAGGATGTTGCTGATCTGTATGTCTGGATGCATGATAATAAATAATTACTTATTCGAAGTCAACGGTACTTGGAAGTACGAGGAGCTGATTGTTTTTGCCGTGCGCCCGTTTTCCCACTTGGAAATCGTGGATGACATACATTTCATAGGTTTGCCTGTGGAATTCTTGCTAATGAATATATCGCACGAAATATTGAATTATATCTATCTTAAAAGGTGCAATTTGAAAGAGATAAGATTGGATGAGGAATAATCGGGTTTATTAAGGATTCCTATATTTGGAAATTCCATTCGATCGAATAAGTTAATTCTAATTCTATTTTCGATAAGTACTATTGAATTTTCAAAAGTTAACCAGGATTTTCGATTGGATTAAATATAAATACGCGGGTCACGTAGAATCTGGATGATTCTGTAGATTGTACTTGTAGAGATTAGATAGTACAGAAAATGTTGAGACCCTACGAATCCGACCGTAGTGCCGAGTAAGAATTTTACCGTCTGAATGCCGTCAGAAGGAGAATACAAAGTTGCACAATGCAGAGGAACAGCTGTAAATCCGTGAAATATTCTGCGGTCAATTGTTGTTAAATAGACTTTAAAATAGCATGGACCACATTTACTGAACCAGAGCGCTGACCCTCAGTATTCGAATAGAATAGAGGAACGTTTTCAAAAGTGTCGCTCTCCTCCCTAAACCCTCCTGTTGAGGTAAACGTGTCGACAGCATTCACAATGAAACTCCTTCCGATGAAAGACTATCCGAGAGGATCGATATCCGTGTTTCGTTGTAGAAAGCATCCAAAATGCTTCAAAAGTCTAGCTCATATAACATGAAATGTATTATTCCTTTTCACGATTCTGTCATGCACATTATTCGAGTTCTTTCATTTTTTAGGATATATTTTAAAGTTCCTAAATACAAAATTAATCATTTTGTACTTGTGCTTTAAACTCAGTGGTATTTTATCATTTTCCTGAAGGATGTAACACCAGCGAACAAATATTAAATCCGACTGAATCGCGCCAAAAAATTAGCAATAAGTTCAAACTTGCCGCTACACTCGGAAACGGGTACTTACGTCAAGAGTACGCTTTCGCCGGATCACTGACCCATGAAAATTGGAGTGCCTCATTTAACCGTCGGACGGCGGAGAGTCCGGTACTTGAATGAAAGGGTCGGGTCACATCTGACTCATCATAAGACGAATTCGTTGACACATTACAAGATTGAAATATTGAAAATTTATTATTTAACTACTTTTCTTAAATTCTGTCACTTGCCAATCTTTGTCATTTAATTATACAACAAAATAGATTAAAGAAAATAATTCGAACAACTAGAAATATTAATTCAAAAGCATATATAAATAATTCACGAGTTTTACACTTGGAGAAAAAATGTGACTATGATGTGTCACATATGTAACACACCTGTCTGAGTCACCACCAGTGACTCAGATGAGTCAGGCTTACCAGAGGGTTAACTATATGGTGAAAAGATGGCGCTGACCTCGCCGGGGGTACCAATAATTTAGACTGCAGGTCGCGTACACTCTTACGCAGTCTCGAAGTTGATGCGATGCCATATCGAGCCGGCGCGTCCCGACGGCACCGTTCTCCTCCGCAGGCAACCTGCTGTACTTCGGCGTCGAAGTACACTTTCTCAGTAACGTAGCCACGTTTCGTCGCAGAGCTCCATTAACGAAGTAACCCGGCGGGTTGGAAACTTTTAGAAAACGGGCTTCCTTCGTGTACACCTGCCTTTGCCCCGCTTCTCTTTCCCATATCCCTCGTCGTCCTGTCTTGTAAGGTTCGGCGGCTTTCGGGAGAAATGAACGCCGTCCCAAGTTAACTCACGGATGCTGTGCCATGGGATGTTCCCGATTAATGAGCAGCCCTTGAACCGAGCTTGCCGTACAACTTCAACGATACACCTTTGAAATTTACCCGTCGAGCAGAGATTGCGTGTAATGTCTTCCCATTAATAATTTTCACGTACGAGTCTCGGATGAAAGTAAGACTCCAAGGAGATGAGATTACACGTATGTTAATAGCATGTGAAATGACAGAGTTTATTAGATAGCAGCGAGAAATTGAGTAACATATTTAAATCATCCAATTATTTTTGTACCACTTTGTACAATATTATAAATCCTGTTACTTACGCGAGATGAAAATATTTGTGTATCTAATAAGAATTAAAGTAGAACTAAAGAAAGTAAGACTCCAAGGAGATGAGATTACACGTATGTTAATAGCATGTGAAATGACAGAGTTTATTAGATAGCAGCGAGAAATTTAGCAACATATTTAAATCATCCAATTGTTTTTGTACCACTTTGTACAAGATTATAAATCCTGTTACTTACGCGAGATGAAAATATTTGTGTATCTAATTAGAATTAAAGTCTGGGACATTTATGCAACGACAGTAGGCGTCGTCGCTGCCAACTTACAATTCGCATTAAAATTCTCAACGCCACGGTGTACACGCAAAACGTGCGTGTTCCGAAAACTAGTTTTCACCGTGCTCGCCGCGTAACTCGAGGAATACGAAATATCAGTGGGACGTTGTATACATAGAGCGACGAGCTGTTGCCGTACAATATGGACTCACTCAATAATATGTTCGGACATTGGACATGTTTCGTGTTTTGCACTCCATGCTGGATATAAATGCGCAACGAATACCAAATCATCTTTCGTCGCGCGTCACACCGTGCGATTTCGGTTATTGTAAAAATAGGAGAAGTATTTGTTTAATAGAGAGAAATTATTTATGAGTCTTACCATCGGAGAGAAAGGTTGGAAAACTATATTAATTACTAATTAACCGAAGGACTTCCGAATGATTACTCTCTTTAAAGGTCAAGCAGTTAATTATAAGTAGACCTTAATTTATACTCATTGCTACTGCGACCTTTTCCCGAATCACTTAACTCTGCTCGATGGAAATTAGTTAAACAGAAGAGTTCTATTTCGCAGAAGGGTGGACTCGTAAGAATTATTCTTACTGGTCCGTTCGAAAATGATAGCGGAATACTCGAGAATTTTCTTCACCAGCGTCATTAAGAAGGATTGCTGTCTTTTACGACAGGGTCGCGATAAGATTCGCGCAGGCCGAACTTTAAATTGAGATAGTTCATTGGTCGTAGGAGGATTGGATTTCCAGGGACTAGCGGCGCCTTTGATCTCAGACCGTCAAAGGAGAGAAACTGCCAACGCATTAATTCGATGGTACTACTTGCGTCATGTTGTACCGGTTCGGATGTTCGCCTTCGGATCGAGAATTCTTCAAAGAGCTCCGAGCGTAATGCAATTTCTTCTTGCGCATCATTAATTTACGCATCTTTTATGTAAGAAGGAAAGTTAGCGCTTTATTGCCAAGGGAATGTGTCGGTAATTGGTGCAAAGCTCATAAATGCCTAATGGTCGCTTAACTCTGACCAAAACATTTTTTATGTCACCGTAAAAGCGGATTAAGGATAGGTCGCATGAGATACAAGCATGAACCAGTATGATAACAAGTAAACAGCCTCATGTCATCATATAATTGCGCTAAATCACCTGAAATAAATAAGATTCTGAAATAGTTATATTTCAAGAATCAACTGTTAACTTATATTACATATAAACATACATTCAAAACATTTAATAACAGATTAATCAATGTACCCCCAAATATCAACTCAACAATTCAAAATCAATAACATACAATTTCTCACAATACACAAAACATTACTCCATCAAATATTCCAATACCCCAAAGACATGCAAAATTCCAAACAATATTATACTCAAGAAATAGTTACGCCTGTATCCCCGCAACCCCTAAAGCAAAACTATTACGAAACTTATATGCGCGCAGCAAATATATTATATCCACCATAACGCGACTGCACGTAACACAAATACATTTAACCCAGACTCACACATAATACAAAACCCGCCACAACCTCGCAGTCTCTACTACATTTCGACGAAACAAAAGAACTATAACCAACAAAAAAAATCTCAGCAATCCCAAAACTGTGCGCACGTGTCAATGGACTGCTCTTTCGCACGCACGCTTTGGCATATACAGACACGCGCGATACACAGCATTTACACTGGTGCAAGTTAATTCGGATGAGGACGGTTTGGTGGCGCAGGCACTGGGCATTCCTGAAGCGGGGGTTGACGGGGTCGTAAGGGGGCGGCGGAAGGGAAGGGGTGGGGGGCATCATCGTTTCGCAATCTCGGCTAATTCCACGAATGCCGAGCGACCCGTGAGGGGCCAGTTTTCGGCGCGGCGGCGTAAGCGGATGTCACGAATGCTTCTCGCTTCGTGGAATCACGTCGCGATCCTAATATCCTCCTCTCCCGCGCCGATCCCCCCCACTGGGCCGGTAACTTCACTCGACGTGACCCAAATATGCAGAGCTGCGAACGGGCCGAGGCCGATCCCGAGGCCGTTGCCATCAACAGGGCTGAATGGCTGCATGTGTGGCTGTGTGTGTGGCTGTATGTATATGTGTGTGTGAATGGGTGTAGTCTCGATTCTCAGCCCCAGGAATCGCAGTGGCATGCCCCGCTCCTGTTTACCCTGTTTCCTGCTATGCTCGGCTGACATCGGCAGCGGGGAAACGTGGGCCGGTTGGCTTGTCTCGCTGCCGGTTCAATTACGGGGCCAGGATCCTCGATCGGTGATAAATATATCGTCGCGAGGATTTCCTGTCTGCGCTCCGATCGGTTCGACGGCAGTCCTCCTCCTCCCCCCCGTTAACCCGTTATTCGTCTTGCAGGGTTTAATCTCGCCACTCTTCCGCCAAATTGCCGGCTGCGAGGCTGACTAATCGCGCTGATAAAGGGATAAGGTTTTCCTTTTGCGTCGTCGTTTCCCCCAACTCACCTCTTGGACCTTCTCTTTCTGGCGTTGGTGTTTGAAATGGTGAGAAGGAGAGAAAGGGAGAGAAAGGGAGAGAGAGAGAGAGAGGAAGAGGGAGGGTTTGCCTTGGTGTGCGCTGCTGGTTTGTTAATGCCCCGAGTGCCTCTTGTTAGAGCCCTGGAAGTCCGAATGTCCTGCTAACTCGAGATTCCGTGTTGTTCCTTCTGATAAGAGGTCCGCGAGCATCGTTACCTTCACCCTTAACTTTGTTTCCGGTAATAGCCGCTTCACCCACGGCAATGGCCCGCCCGGACTCCCAGGTCTTAATCCCTTCGACTTGTAAGAGGATTTTTATCGTCGTACACGTAATTCTCACGATATTAACAATCCGTTGGTAATTTTAAGTATTTTATAATTGGATCTTGTTACGGGCTAGTTTTTATGTGAGATTTCTTTTTATTCTGGGTTAATAAAAGAAAGGGTTGTAAAGTCGATTGTCTCGAGCGACACGAACTGACTCTGAGTTATTTTACTTCTTAATTAATTCGATTATTAGCACTTTACTGTTGAGAATAATAGAACGATATTTTATATATGCAAACAATAGGCGAAGCAAAAAGATAAATCAAATTCGTCTACAACTCATCTAAATAATTGTATGGGGTAATAGAATTGCAAGGTTGCTGATGCCAAGCACGATAGCAAACGTGTTTGCTGTGTACCCGTGGTGGCATTAAGTAAATACGCGTGCACATCAGCAAACGTGTTTAGTAACGCATCGAGTGCTATTAAACTATTAATTAAATTGCCGGTCGGATATCTGCTGGGGATGATACTAGTTCCATCACGGCCCACTATTTACTATTCCGCCAATTGGGTGTAACTCTTGGTAATTGGTGCCATAGCCAGCGATCTGGCACTGGTATATCCTTAAGCATTATGAGGATAAGCAAGCATTGTCCTATCTGTTATGCTGTAACATAGCTTGGCACTATGAGCGAAGTAATCATGTAAATAGTATCATATATTGAGATTAATCATCATCACTGTAGAGTACAATATCATGTTGCCATTAACAAACAAATGATTAGATTGATCCGAATTATTATTAATATTAATGATTCTAATAATCCCTTTATCAAGCTCTGGGTCAGTGAATCCTTCTGAATAACGTTTATTGATTTCCATCATGGACCTTTCCGCCCAGCTTCACGGGAGATCACGGTCAACGTTGGGACGGAAAAATCGAAGGTGTCCGTCAAAGCGATCGGTAAAGAGAGTGAATGGAAGTCGGAGTAATGAGGAAAGGGTCGCGCAAGAAAGAGTACGTCAGGCTTTCGTTGGAGAAGCGGGCGGATGAGTAAGCGAGCGAATGAGTAGTAAAGAGAAGACGAAAGAGAGAAGAAGAGGAAGAGATAAGGAAGATCTAAGAAGGCCAAGTGAAAAGGGAGAGTGTGGAGGAAGGGAGACGGCCGATGGCGGTAATATCTTTCGGATAATCCTTTGCCGAGGGATTCGGGTCAGGAATCTTTAATCTTCGTCGAAAGAAAGTCGGCCCGATGGAAAGCGTGCACGCGCGCACCGGCGGTGGCGGTGGCGGCCGCGCGGAGGAGTGCACGGCGGAATGAAAGACGCGGAGAGACACCCTGGAAAACGGAAGGGCCTAGTTGAAGTTGAAGAGAGTCGAAGTGAACGAATGGGCGGTGGGAATCGAACGGCCGCGCGCACACGAGGATTCGCGTAAAATCGCTATTGACAAAGAATCGACGAGACCCGAAGCGGATATCCCCCAACCCGGCCAACCCCTTCCTGCTCTTTCTCCCCTCTTCTCCAACCAAACCACTCCCGACGATCCCCCCCCCCGCCTTAAAATATTCCGAGTACCGGAGATTTCTCGCATTTCGCGCGCTTCCTGACGTTATCATTCTCTCTGTCCCATCATCCGGCCATCCTTGCCATCCACTCACCCTGCTACTTCATCTTTCACGTTCTCTCGATTTCGTACGGATTCCCTCTCTCTATGCTGGAAAGTTATATTTCAACTATCTTCTGAGACTGTGCCTCCTTGCGAATTAACATTCTTATTGCGGAAATCCTACTGGTTGCTTGACACTTGGTCGTAATGTTTTTTGTTCTTTTGTTCTTGGATTATAATTGAAATTAGTACGGATTTGTAAATAAAGTTTTATTATTTGATTTTGATTCGATAATATGGTAATAGGAATTTCTTTGATTTCTTTCCAGCAAGATTCAATTTCAAATACTGATTACTCATTGTTATTTATTATTATTATAATTCGAAATGAAAAGGAATGATTTTTCAATCTTACCCGCCGAATCTGGAACAGCAATTGTTCGCGGCGAAACCAATTTTGTTCGGATGAACCGCGATATGTCCGAGAGCGCCGGTATTATTTTCCCGGCACATAATTAAAAAAATGGCGGTACCAGGCCGAATTTGTTCGGATGGGTAATCGCTTTTGGAAAATGGGAGTGGCGCAACGGGAATAGGGCAACGAGCGAGCGGCAACGGGTAAAAGTGCTAATCGTGATATAGTAACAGAGACCGTGGTGGCCAATAAACCGTTTATCTTTTTTCCTCTCCTATCGGATGATAATAGAACGCCCCGGAAAAAACAAGGCCGACCACCGGACCATTAATTTCTTTTAAATCGATCCCAAATGACCGTGCCGGCGATTTTTTGGATGCATTTTACGCACTCGCCTCTCGTATCCACTGTAATCGCCGTATAATTGCGAATAATGTTGCACACCGGACAGGTGTTTCACTATCTCTGTGTATGTTTCCTTGCAACTAGACTACTACAGCGTCTGCAAAATAAAGCTTGCGTCCTTAACAATGCTGTACGAGCAATACACGAAACACTAACTGTGTTGAATATACAATAACCATAACTACAACTGAAATAAGAAAGGTTTTCCCATATTATTGCATCATACAAATCTTCGCAAACTAAAAGTACACTTTTGTAATGCTATCCAATAACTACACTTTCTCGGTTACAAAAAGAAGAAGAAAAAACTCTACTATCGCATCAGAGTAGGAAAGCCTGTCGTCGAGTTACACAATGAGTTACACATTCAAGTATGAAAAGCTTGCGGCTTTGAGAGCGAAGGAAACTCGCAGGACACTTAAACGAAAGGGTTTCATTGAATGCCTCTGCGCGCATGAGGTGGTGCAAGCATTCAATGAAACAGTTTTCGATGATACTCCAATGCTAGCCGTTCCCATCCCCACTCTTCTACCTACACTGACAGAAGCGGGGTGAAACCAGAGCTCCATTGAACCGGAAGAGACCCTCTGAAAGTGCGCGTGCGACGACTACTCTCAAAGCGAAAAGCTGGCAAGCAGTGTGCCGTTCGCTAGCCGCTTAGGAGAGAGCGCGGCGTGTTGATCTGCTCTTAATTCAAATCAGATTTCAAGCTCATCGATTGGCTCAGAGGTTTTCTGGTGCGCGGAACAGAGCCAACTGGCGGCCGATCACCGGAACAAACCGGTGCGTGTTTCATTTGAATTCCGTTGAAAACGAGCCGCGTCAAAATCCCTGGAAAAACTGGGATCGTTTGCGATCCCTGGGCTCGTAGAGCATCGAAAAGAGGACTGTTGGGAGGCGGGAAACTGGAGGTTGCAAGGCGAAAGAGTGAGTGAGTGAGAGAGAGAGAGAGAGAGAGAGAGAGAGAGAGAGAGAGAGAGAGAGGCGGGGGAAGGGGTGAACGTTTAATTAGATTTTCCTACGATTTTCCTGTGCCCGCTGCTCTGTTGTCGACGCGTGAAATCGTACCCCTTTCTATTTCGATCGGCAACCGATCCTGAAATACGTTTACATCCGAATACAATAGCGCAACAATACTAAACTCCCTCTTTGCCTTCGTGCAGTAACGCGTGATAGTATCCTTTGCGGAATTAGTAGTACTATGTCATACTGTGTATAAGTGGAATTGGTAATGTTGCCAACAATGCATTGATTGAAACTATCAACGCTACTAGGAATGCCTGGGAATAGAATTCACAATAGTAGCTGGGTATCCATGTGAACTTTGGAAAGAGACATTTTGGTACACCGCGAAGGACTCGCATTCGAGTAATTGGAATTTCGAATTGAAATCAAGGGTTTAATTAATTTATCAAAATAAATCGTTTTCCTTATTTAGAAAGGTATGAGGTCTTTAAAATTTTGTCCTTAATTAATTATGAATTGGTGTAGAATTAACAATATAAATCTTTTATATCATTTAGACTAATGACACTAATCTTCGTCTCAATCAATATTATCCGTTTTGAGTGTTAGGAAAATCTATTTTCAAGCGGTTCAGTATTCGTATCGTATGTGGCGCTAGTAGTAGAGGTCAACGTGAATGGCTGTCAGTAGTAGAGATCGCGCATTAAGCGGACGTACGGTACACGCGATCGAGAGATTTACTTCTTTTACATTCCGCGGCCACAAAATCCACAATAAATTTGCATGGACGCACACTCACAGTAGTGGGACACACTGGCACGTTCCAGGGACATTTCTTTTTCTTTGATAGAAAAAACTTGACACTTTAATTTATTGAACATTCTTCACCGAATGAGTTGGTTCACATGTCAATTTGCTCTGACTGAAGAATATTTGTTTTATCTCAATAATCAACTATGTATCAAATGTCCAATACTTATAGTTCCAATTGTGAAGGTCAAAATCAAGACTACCATATTTCCATCCAACTAAGATTCACCTTTATAGAGTGAAGGGTTTATATACGTCAGGTAAGCCTGTACTTTCGAGAATGAATAGCAGAGCAATAAAGTGCTAACGACCACGTACAATAGACGTTTCGTTACGAAGTACGGAGAAGCTACAGGGCGCGCAATAGTTCAAAGAATATTTATGTCGCAAATAGTTCACTTTTAACGATCCAAGTGCGCCTGGCAGCCACAGCCCGAATGAAAGCTTGCACTCCACGTGTGCGCCTACTACCGTGATCATCGTAGATAAGCTTGGCTCAGAGTTCCCCCATTTGAATACTAAACGAGGCACAAAAGAATAATAACCGTTATTGAATCTTACATAATTTTATCATATCGAGGCATTATTATTGTCAAATAAATTAAATTCATTGTGGAGCTTAAAAATATTAGCAATCAAAATTAGGTTAGATACATTTTTGCGATTTTCTTTTTGCAAGCATTTAGTCGGATAAATGTAACTCATAATTTACAACTATAAAATCTCTAACCTTGTGCTTGCGAGGTTCGTTTCGTGGCGATAGAAAATCGTAAGTATACTCGGCCAGCCTTAACTCGTATAATATTGCCCTATCGTCTCCTGCACGCTGTTTTATTTCAGCGAGCGATCTATCTCGCGCGTTATAAATATAAATGAAGTGTACACCGAGTGCCATTACAGGGATTGCCGAGTGGATATCCCGCGAGCATAAAGGCGGGCCATTTTTTTTCGGCCGTGCGAAACGTTCTGCCGGGCAGGAGCCGCGAGAGCCGCGAATTTACATAGCTTTTGAAGTATAACAGCCATTTTTCTGCGGGAGCAGCTGCAATCAGTGGATCGCGCGCTCCTCCCTGCCCGCTTGACGAAGTGTCTGTCCGAATAATATAAGTTAAACTGTGCCGATGTCCCGGCACCAGTTATTGTTGTTGCTAGTTATCACTCTTTACGTCCTATTCACGCAAAATTCAAGAACATTGTAGTTTTTCTTCGTAACAAGAGCAAATATTTAATGTCCTGGTGTAGATATTCTATTTCTTTAACCTCAAAATGGGTAAACTTGGAATTCTCGTTACATTGTGCGTTGCTAATTTATTCTATAGTTTATAATGTAATTATACATAAAATACAGTGTTTAACTTTTCGTTTTTACGTTTTCTCTTATTTCGCTTCTACCTGAACATTCGAGATGCATGTAAATTGTCATGTGTGAATATCTCGCTCTTCTGTATCAACGTTATTAACCAGGAAAGAGCACTTCTCCATATTCTGCGCCCACTTACAGTTTCACGGCGCACTTCGCCGGGGGGAACTGGCCGTTTCCAATCTCGGTATATTCTATCCATGATTTTCGTGTCTATTGTCGAGGAAAGTAATTAACGCGCGCTGAAAGGAGTTTCAAAGGTAGCCGCAACAACGCGCCGTTTCCTAGAGCGCATAGTGCACCGAGTTTCGTAGTAGTGGCCAACTTTCATTGCGCACTCTCGATCAAAGCTGATGAAATCTTCGCCCGTAAACTTGTTGACCAGCTCCTTGCTGTTTCTTATCATTGGTGAAATGTGTGCATTCGCACGTGTTAGGTTTGTTTATACACAACTTTCTCGCAAGTTGTATTAAGAAATAGACTGGAAAGCTTTATGCGATTGTGAGTTTCCATTATTCATTAAATTATAGTGGACTAGACTATTAAATATTGCCAATCTTAAAATCCTTCGGTTTCAACAAGTATCACTGATTCTTCAGAAGTCGAGTGTGCTCTGTTTACATAAATATCAGTCTCGCTGCAAGTTGAAACAGTAGACTACCGATCTTTATGTAAATGTAGATTTTTATTTACTGTACAATTTAGTTAAGAGTATAATAAACTTCTCTTTCTAATATATTATTCACAATGTGCAATAATAAAATAGTATCTTCTTCTTTACTTAAAAGAGATCTCTTCTGATTTGCAGCAGGAAATAGAGTTGTTAAAATGTTGAATATCTCCGTGATGTTATTGTTGCTCGGTGGATGTCTGCACGCAGTTAACAGGCAGGTGGAGCGCCGGATGCAACTAAATTAACAGATGACACTTGAATGCATTTATCACCCCACCGGGGATATTGCAAGCCACGTTTCAATCCGCGATACCCATAGCCGGCAGATTTGATCTACGGTGGCCAAGGGAAAACCAAGGGAAAAGGTAATAAAACATGTGATTGGCCCGTCTTCGCCGGGGAGGATTGCGGGCTCTAATCCAACCCGGATATCAATATCTCCTTCTCGCTTTACCGCTAATAGATCTTCGTGAAAACGCGCGCTCCCATTTCACAACATTCGGTCGTCGAACCTTGTCCCCTATTGTCTCCCCTTCCGGTATACTCATTCGAAAATACGAATGAGGGAAACATGAAATCCACCGAAACGTAACACCTGCCTATATTTTTGTCTAAATTTATTTCACCCTGAATAAGAATGTCTAATTTGTATAAATAAGAGTGAATTTCGTGTATTTATTTCGAATGCAAGTATTGTAGCATCACTCACTCTGTTTCCCATTAAAAACAGTAGAGAGTAAGATTTATAGCTATCAATTTGAATTTTCCATGGGGTCACCATGAATTTTAAATATTTATCTCTTTCTATGGTCTACCTACGAATAATTAAAGCGAGCAGAGAGCAATCATGAAATGAACTCGGAACACCGTTTTCCATAGTCGCGATTCGAGCGATGAAAATTAAAAGTTCACGTTCTTAAACAAAGCTCAAACTCCAAGCGTTACGTAACACGTGTCATAAGTGGATAGTGGAATGTCGTGGGAAATCATCGCGAGAGTATGATGGGAAGGATTGTCGTTTACTGGGAATTCAATATCGGATAGGAAAACGGTAGTTTTGCGCGGCGTGCAAGCCGCAATCGGCGAATTTATTATGATCAGAGTAGAGCGGAGCAGTTCCGATGAGTGAGCTTGATACGAAAGTAGTAAAAGTCAAAATGCATTCGAGCATGAAACGAGTCGGGAGCGAGAGTGGCGGCGCGTTGCGGCAGCGGCCAGAGTGATCTAGGCAAATAAAAGTGTCGACGCGCTGCCACTTTATTGCTGGCCTGGCGTACCTTTCACCCTCGTTTGCCCAATTCAGCATTAATCTCTGCAATACAGATTACACGCGGCTCGCCATTACCTTCGTCCTGCTTTTTCAACTATTCTGCTTCTGCTTCTTTTAATGGTTAGCAGTCATTTCTAACCTTCAATGACTTAAACGTCCAACAATGAGGTTGCCACAATGCCTGACTTTATCAAGTTCTTTGTAGGTAAAAAACTAATCTAATAATATTATTGATATTGTATAAATTGTTCTAAGAAAGTATCATGAAATTGTAATAATATTTGTATAAGAAAGAATTCCAAGAGGTGTCAGTGAAAATTGAATGAGTGTAATAACAATGAAACATGTCAGAAGCACAAGCATAGGAGAAATCTGATATTATTTAATACAAAGGCACTGATTATAATATTCTCATTTGCCTAGGGAACATCTGATAGCTCGACTATTTTCCATATAATGAGACAGTTACACTTATACGTGCAGTTTCGAAGCCTTGAACTGCTTTGCACCATGCGTGTGCCTCGCTTGAGCTAAATGCATTCTGCATAAGCTCCGGGAGCAAAACAATGCGGAATATGTTGCAGCAATAACCGCGGAATTCTAGAGAAATTCAGATAAGAAACACTTTCATTGGTCTACCTACGCCAAGTACAAATTACTCCTTTGATTTCACCGAATAGAGTTACTCTAAAATCCAATTTCTAATTCAACACTTTACACAAGCATAATTTTCAAAATTAGATCCTTGTATCTCCGCATCATAGAACTCTGATCACAAACAAATTTTCACTTGATTACCCTCGCGGAAGCATCTGGCTTTAATCGGCAACTGAATAACACAATCGCTAGATAGAAATGATAGGAGGAACATGAATACAACGAATCGACGGTTGCCAAGGAGAAGTTAATCGTATTCGCCAGATGTGTTTAATCGGCGCGGATGCTCTCAATGGCGTTGTTTACTGGTGCGCGAAAGGCACCCAAGGCTTTGATAAATAAGATGTGTCTACTAGCGATGCGTGATCTGATTGGGGAGAGGAGGAGGCCGGGGAGGAGGAGGAGGAGGAGGAGGAGGAGACTGCAGAGCGATCGAATTAGCAGAGGTTCAAAACTCCAGCACCCCGGGCGCAGAGCTGGCGCAATGCTTTACGATCCTGATAGGAGATCGCACATTCAGATTGCGGAATGTGTCCAGCCGGGCTTATTATAGCCGCACCTGTGTGTATATATATATATGCGCGCATGCTCACCCTAACCTGCGTGTTGCTGCTGCTGCTCCTCGGCCGGCGGCTGGACAACCCTTTTCCTACAAGCATGTAATTGGGCCGAAGCCGAACAGCTTTGATATGATTTTGAACAACACGACATTTAAATTAACATGCCCGCACATCAATCCTTCGCCTTCGACCCGTGTCAACCTTTGCAAAGCAGGTGCGACCTATTTTGGGGGGCAATAATGAGTCTGTCTGTATAATTGGAGATGGATCTTACAGGGATATTATAGTGGGAAGCATTTATTTACTGCTTTTATACTTTATTTTTATAGGGTCTTTTTATTAGAGTTTAGGGTCGAAGGTCGAAATTAATGTGGTAGATGATTAATAATAATTAAGGTTGTACCTGGAAATAAGAGATTTTGGTAGATAATGATACTGGGTATTGTTAATGTCGAATTACCAAAAGAGATATTATTCGGGTCAACTGTAGAAATATTTAGAGTCGTAATTTACTGATGCAACATATTGGATTTTATTTACTAAAAAGAATTAGAGGCTAACCATTTAACACGGCGGGTATTTCGGGTTTGGTGGGCGGAGTGTCATGTTTGAATGTAACGGGCGGTGAAGCGGTAAATAAGATGTGGAATTAAAAGCCCGAGTCATTGACTCGGGCGGGGCGCGACACAGTCCATTTGAAGTTTAATTTGTTACACTTTCCCGTTCGACCGACGCAATGCTCGTCACGCCGGCCCTTGAACAATTAATCAAACCAATGATGTTTGTAATCTGGATCGATTTATTCCAGGTCGCTTTGCTCTCACACTTTTATTTGTTGTAGCATTATGTGTTCGTCCGTTCGTTAAGCACACATTATATAACAAATGCGAGAATAAATTCCGGCAATATTCACTCTACGGTCAGCTATTCAAACAATCCTTGTTTATCGGACATCGAATTAAAGAAACAATTTGGAAAGGCATTTTAATACTACTTTGAACATCGAAACTTTATACGACATGGTATCATATACTTAATACACTCACAGAATTAAAATAAATCATCAATTATAATTACACTAGACCAACTATAAACATACAAGTCAACAATAACACTATAAATACACCCACAAACTATTTTCTCTAGCAATCGAGAATAACTCAGAAACTAAATCCAAATCGGAATTAGGGTTTGTAATCGTGACAAAAGCAACGCAGAGTTATCTACTGGCGTATACTATGGTTACGACCGTTATTGTTAACTACAGGCAAGATTAAAAGCATGCGTCACAAAACGTTGACTCCGAAACATCGTATTTTCACATATCAGCCATGACGTGGTTGAGATTACTGTTGAGCGCTATCATTGAAATAAGACTGGGCGCGCAGACTGACAGTATCTATTCTCTGGTAACGGGCCAGAGAGGCAGGAGGAGCTGCAAAAGTGCGTGTGTCCGTGTGCAATACCGTTGGATCGGGGAATGCAGTTGGCTGCATACGTCATGGTTATCGAAATGAACCACCGTGCACCGTTGGGATAAAGCAACGCGGTTCGCATCTGCATCCAACTACTGTGTTGCCGTGTACATCGTCAGTCTGCACTGTATGCGCCAGATGTACTCTACAACACCCCTCAAAAACGAGCGATGTTACACTTACGAGATTAGAATCCCAGGTACTCGAAATACGAAGGATTGCGAGACAATGAAGAGTACATAGCGTGTTTTAAACTGATGAGTGCAGTGATTATTATTCTATTGTTTTGTTAAAAATAAAAGCGATTTAGAAATACGTGATATGGTATAAATGATTGGGTATCAGTTCGCGAAGCTCCAGCTTTGTGGATACAAAAGTGCTAAAAAACAGAAATACGTACATTTGGAATATTATAATCCTTTTAGTAAATCGCGGTATAATAGCACGCGGGTTGAGCAGTTTATTCTCCCATTAGCTGAATTATCCTCTTACCGATACAAAGCGAGTTCATAAGCTGGCGTAGCACACGTGCACCGGTTGGCCGAGGGCGAGTACGGGCACGTTCGGATGAGCCTGAATGCACAAGTGTTCATGGGGTTCAGATCCACGGGGCGCGCTAGCCACGCACTTACTCTGGCACGTCCAATCCATTTATTTGCATAATTGGCACCCGCGTACACCAACCTGCCGCGCACACCGCTCAAATAGACAACCGATTCCTTTGCCATAAAGAAGTAGAACTCATTAAAAAAAAACAGAAAATTCTAGTTGAGATATTTCCTATTCTTCGAAGAACAATCACTATGAATAGTTTTGTCTATTAAAAAAATTCTATTTGTGTGCATAAAATGTATTCTAAATAGCACATCAATTTACTATGATTCTGACCCAGTAGCGCAAGCATTTTTTAACTTTGCCGACTTGTCGAGTACTTCATGAAATATGGAGTAATCGTTGACAAGTCCCGTTGTCGGGTCAAGATTCATCATTAATTAGTTACCGAGTTGACATACTTACGGCTCGCAATTGAAATAAAAAGTCAAGCGGTTTAACTGCCGGAACTCGGATAGCACTGGACATGCATGCGCCCCTTTCATAGCATTACTCACGTCGGGTTAAGGAACTAAGTAACCCGGCCAGTGGAGAGCAATTAAATGGGCATCGCCCAGTGCCAGTGCATCATGTACAGGGTGAGTCAGGCATGTGCAGAAAGGCATTCTCATAGCGATGATAGAGCTGCAGAGAATCTTATTAACTTCATTAACCCTTTCAGATGCAGCCACTTTAAGAGAGCATTTACTAAAAGGCTCAGTGCATTTTATTAACTACACTGAATTCAGTGTTTCAAGTTATTTATAAACTTGATTTGCAACCAATTAACGTTTCTAATACTATTTTCTTTTATTCATTGGCTACTAAGATATACGATATTATGCTCCCAATATGATATTACACTCTCGAATAACAATATGATATGAAATGTATCCAATCGACAAGCATTGAATGCATATGATTCATTGCTGAAAATTCACCTTATAATTCGCGACTCTTATATATACAATTAATCAATTATAATACTCTGTGTCTTTAAATACTACAAAACTATCCATTTCAACAAAAGAATTAACCACTTATTCCTCATCAAAACAAATCACACTATTAATAATGTTTAAGGACATTGACATAACTGCTGGCAGGGTGAAGTTAAATCACCAATTATATTTGCACGAAGAAGCGTACGATGCATTGGAGGGCATAAGGTTGCGTCCATCAGAGGTGCATATCTTCACGTTGGCCACTTGACATCGTCGATTTAACCCAGATCCTTGACCTCTGTTAAACGTGCCCAGGCACACTGGCAGCGTGTTCAGTGGTCGGCCGCGCTCTATCGGCTGGAGGGCCGCAGCCAATTTATATGCCGGCCACCCCATAGTCGGCCAATAAAATAATTTATCTATCTTGCTGTGTCTCCCTCTTGTTCGCTCCCTCGCGCACCCTAAATTACCCGATAATGCACTCGGCCTTAAATTTTCCGCAGGCGGCGCTCGCCGCCGGCATTCAGGACGGTCGAGGGGAAAAAACTATGGGAGACAGCATAGGGAAAAGACGAGGGGAGGAAATAGTGGCAGCGCGTGAGAGGTAGTAAGGAAAGTTCGTTGTCCTAGTGACCGAGAAGAAAGGGTGTGTTGGTGATGGAAGATAGTGTTGAAGTTTATTAAATTATATATTGATTTATTAATAATAGAATTGTGAATAATGGAGAATAGTGTATGTTTGACAAAGATATATTTTCTATTTATTGTGATTATTAATATCATTGTATATTTTTATATGTAATGAAATAACAAAGCGACTGTTCAGCTTGGAGATAAAGTCGAGCGCGCGATGCCATGCTTCAGCGAGCATTATCGTTGCCTTTGTAAAAAAGGGGGAAGACGAACGCCTCGGTGTGACTTTGATTCCTGATCATACTCAGCTGCCAGCCCGACAAAGCTTTGTCGGGCGATCGGCTCATGTTTCTCAATTCCTGTTACACATACATCGAACTTCCTTGCTTTCAATTTCCTATACCACTGACATTCCAGTCGACGTGTTAATGTCATCAACAGTAATTTTATTTTCTTCCCTCGATTTACAATTCTCCAAGAGTATGCTTTATTGTCACACAAATATCGTTTCTGGTAGAATTCTCTCGGAGCGCGGAAGTGTGTTGTTGAGAAATGATCGGAAATCGATAATTCCCGGAAGCCTTCGTTCTTCTTTAAATATTTTTCGACCTCCGGCTCGCTGGCGACTACACGAATATATTTTTAAGCGAGGCTAATTGAATTACAGAACGTATATACCGAGGAGACTTACACTATTGTCCGCGTATTTACGTTAGTCAGTGTACACACAAATACAGCTGCAATGCATCGTGTGTGTTTCTAGAGGCAGGCGCAACTCTTGGCCAGCACGGCAATGCACGACAGCCGTACATCCGTCCACTTTTCTTTATTTAGCTACCTCCTTTTTTCCTTACCTTCTCGCCAACCGCCTTTCACGCCGGCCAGTGTCGCATTTCCCCCCGTTAAAAGCAGCTTAGAATAGTGTTTCCGGAAAATACTGCGTTTCGTAGTTGCCTCCGTCCAGGAATCCCAAGTTGCGTAAAAATCACTGACGATTGTATTACCTAAACGTTTTTACACTCTGCCACCAACCTCATTTTTAAGTCTTAAAATTACTAACTTTATTGTATATTTAGACAGTTGCACTATGCTTTTTTTTGCGTAGCATTTAACTGTCTGCTGCGTGCGTGTATGTCGTAATACGAATTGTTATGAATTGTTACAAAGCTTTGACGCATTCGGCGCGTTAGTCGGTAAAATTGGTCCGGCACGTATGAGTCGTTTGTTTTTCAATTTTTAACGTGTGCTGGCTTTAAAAACCAATTAAAAGGGAGAATGAAAAAGGCGTGAGTGTAGTATGTAAAACTGTATTAACTTTAATTAAGGCAGCCGTGAAAACAATTTTAAAAGGATACGAACGTTTATAGCTGGCTTTTATACAATACTATTTCGTTCCAATTGCAGATTAAAGCATTGCTTGTCGTATACAACATTTTATGCAATACAAAACTCGAGTATTTACTATAATCTGAACAACAATCAAATGAATTATTCCATACGTTCATGCGTTGATTCTATAAATTTGTGCATTCAACTTTTTCAATTTCATTTATCATTGAAATCGCAATATTACAATCTGTCAAACCACCAAGTTATTAAAACAATACGTTATTTATAACATTAAACTTGGTATGTCGTTCATATCGCGTTAAAGGAATCTCGCGTGTCTGTTTCCTCAGTTCTTGCGAGCGAAGGCGTCTTCGACAGTCCACTTTGTGCATTGTAGTCGAAGTGAGACTTTCCTCTCTTCCTGTCGTAAGTTCAATGACATAGACAAAGATATCCCTTGCCGCCAAGTTCCTCTGAACTTCTTATCGACGTGGTGGAAAGTTTGTATTACACTCACAGAAACGAGCCAGTGTTTACAAACGTGTTGCTGGCGCTCGTAATGGACGAAACTTTTTACACGTCAGGTGGAAAACCTCCTCGGAGGACGCGCGTGAAAGAGACACGTCACGAATATATGTAGTTTCAGCTGCCAGCTCCTCCTCCTTCCACTAAATTATTCAATCTCGTAAAACTTGCTTTTGATTTATCGCCAAAACTCCTGTAACCATTTCTTCATTTCGAGCGAACGACTGCGCGTGACACGTCACATATACTTCTACGAACTTGGTATCTCCTGTTCACGCTTCATTGAATTTGCATGATGTAAGAGCATTTATCACTTTTATTCGCCCTCGTGATAATATTGTCCATATTATGGGATAAACGTGATGAGATTAATGCCACTATTCATTTGTCTATGACCTAAATCTATATTACTGTCGGATTCCAGAAAATGATTGTATTTTGTATTCAAATGAGCGAGATTTATCCTCCGACTAAATATCTCATGAAACATAAACAGGCTTCATTTAAACTAATCGTACAACAGACTTTTCTAGCGTCTCTTTACCTTCACTTTTACCTGCGAAACAAGAATGAAGTTAGCCTTGTAATCTCTAGAATAGAGTCAGGAATCACTTTGTCCACGCTGTTATCAAGCAAGTCGCTCGTATTTCTTCAAGTATGATTTAGCTACTCACTTTTTCCAAGAGGTGTGCGCTCGGTACGCGATGAAGGATAAAACTGTGAATGACTAGGTGAGTGGAGGAGGTGGTGGTGGGGGTTGAGTTAGAGGGCATTTGAGAGGGTTGAACCCTTTCGTCGCATGAAACAGGGGACGCGTGCAGCTCGAGGAGGCCGGTTGAGTTTTGTTGCTTACCCGAGGCTGCTATCCAATATCAACTTTTATCCAAGATCTTATTTGCCGAAGGCTCAGAGGGACGCGGGACGGTGATGACGGTGATGGCGATAGGGCTCCAGCTATGGGAGCAAGAGAACGCCGTAGAGAGGAAAGCATCGACGTCCCAACAATATCATCTTGTCTCCGTCCAATTCTGAGAGTTGTATCGACTGACAGAGGCGTCTTTACGCGGAGGTTAGGCCGGCACACGACGAGGCTGGGCTGAGATCTCGTCGATTCCGGACGAGGCAACAAACAGGTCCCTCGGGCCACTGCCGACAAAGCATGGACCTTTTTTTTTTCTTCCCCCAATTTTTCCTCCCCTCGCCCCATCCGTTATATGCCGGCGCCCGTCCATCCGGCCGTATCTCATCTACGTGCCTTTGCGCCTTCCGACGATTTACTCTGATCGAGTCAGCATAACTTCCGATTATTATGAGCTTTCCGCTGGCACGCGCACGCCTCCCAGTAAACCTATAGCTGGCCTGCCTGTACGATGCTCTCGTAACGACATCGCCCGAACGATAGCCACTCTTCGGACCTTTATGGCTTGGGCATTCACCAGGGTAGAACGTGGTGTAAACTTGATTGCAATCGCTCGCCGAACCTGTCAATGCAGGCATCTACTTCGGCTGAATCTCTTGTAGCCTGTTTTATATAGAATGGAATTCTTTTTATGCGCTATAACAATAATGACAGTTTCTCGTATTTGTAGGTGAGAAGTTTTAACTTTGAATGTGGTTTGTTTAAAATAGTTTAGGAATAGTTTTAAAGATTAACGACTGGTGAGCTTTGGTCGTCATTTGCGATTCTTGTGTTATTAATCGAAAACTAATTTATCCGTTCCTGGCTTCTATCTTTGGCTCGCATAAATATGATCTTCTTTAGACATTAGAGGAACTAAATCGTAGTCGAGAGTCAGAAAATTCTCAGGTTTATTCTATTAGTACGACAAATTCGATTATTTTTCATCTATCAGATCCAAAGGAAAGTTTTCTGATTTTTTACAATATTACAAAGATAAAACTGTAGTTCATTAATACTAACATTTATTTATGAAAGCTTGGAAATGAGTTTCTGAGTAAGTTCCTACACCATTCTCAACTCTGAAACGGTCAAATGGATTAAATACGCGACTAGAAGGAAGTTTCGGATGAAGCGGACATTAAGTTCGCCTTTACCAGTGTTCACTCGCATTCAGGCCGAACTAGAATTCACCTTGCTGTGCTAGGTGGATTACGAACACCTCAGTTGTTCCCTGCCAAATGTCCACTAGTAGCTGCGCCTCATTGTTTCGTCCGCGCGACTCGCCTTGCGTGGGTGTTTGTGCGTCCTGTACGTAGAGCGGATTCAATTACTCCGGCATTTAGTTAGCTCTAGGCGAAGTTAATTGCTCCGCGAACAAAGTTCCCCTGGACAAAGTTCGCGCAAGTGAGTTTGATGAGCATCGCATAAAAGTATTATGGCAAATGGCTGTAACAAGGAGAACGAGGGAGTAAAAATGAAACTGTTAATCTCGCTAAAGGTATTATCCCCGTCGTATTCGGTCCAACGTCTCCGCTCGGCTTCGTTCTCGCCTCATCACTAGCACTGAATACCTATTCTATACAAGAATTCCATCCGCTTTTATAGATAGAAAATTTCGTGCTACTTCTTCAAACACATCGAGTTTTATAAACTGTAATTTCTCCAGTTTAATAATTCGTGAATAATCTTTTAATCTTCCATTGAAAACAAAATATGCTAAGAATTCTCTTTTATCAGAATACATAAGGCAAAAGTATAATAACTCAATCCTAACCAAAGCATCATCAAAATAACCAGATAAAAAGTGCGATACATTGGATGGATAAGAAAGGAGTGGTAAACAAGTATGACAGTAAAAGGCTCGCGAAACACTAAGCGAAGGATGTTTCTCGGCTGTCCATTCACCATAATCCTCGGGCCGCGCAATATTGTCTGTCTCACGCCACTCTCCTCACGCACGTGGCGAAAAACTTTTCTTTCTCCCTGTAATTTATCCAATATCGTCCCTACAAAAAAAAAGGGGGGGAATAGCCGCGGGAAGAACTGTGTATAGTCCGGGTGCTTGCTTGTACGACTTATCCAATATATAGCAAGAAAAATTATGTGTCTTGTTTCATACTATTTCATATAGCCGCATTATCTGGTATCCACTCTGTACGCCGCTCCAGAGAAAGTAGATTAGGAAAGTTCGACCGTAGACGATGAGCCGAGAGAAAGTAGCGAAGGAAAGTGTCGCATGAACCTTTAACCAGTATAGTTTCTCATCGAACCTCTGTTAAGTGCGTTCGACGCAAATGATTTTACTCGTAAATATGGTTTATGTTTGAGCTGTCATCTTCTTTAAGAGCTTTGGTATCCACTTTTTTGGGGATATCATATTTTGTATTTAATTTTATAGAGTGTAAGTGGTACTTCATTGTTATAAGTTCGTTCTACGTTGTAAAACAGAATAATATCATTTTAGTTTAGTATACTTACGTGAGCTAGTCTTAAAGTAGTAAGAACTTATATTATACTTTACTGGACTGTAACTGTTTCTACGCAGTAAGTATACTTAAAGTACAGTGAATCATCTATGATTGGTTCTTATGAGTGGTAGTCAGTATCTATTGGCGAAGCTATAGTTCCCCCCCATTGGTATCCATTCCTGTACTCACTCGACATTGGACATCTTTTATTTATCAATGCCGCACGTGCTCGCGTGTAGATCACCTTGCTGGAACGAGCAAACCAATTGATTATTCGTGTAGGATCGAAGCGCCTGGGCACATTAAGCTTCCACTTACCAAGTGGGAGAGCTACATACGCTTACCACGATAAGTGGAATTACGCGTAAGCTCTTACAGTGGAACTCTCGTGAACTTGGTCGCGCGGACAGTTCACTGGCGATCGAGTTTTCCTAGCATTCGTTGGAAATCAGTAAGCGCTTTACTAATTTCGAACTTTGGCATAAACTATACTTGAAATATTATTATTCTGAGCAGAGGTTTATATCAAAGCGTGGCTTTGCTTTGAAATAATATTGACCCTTTCAAATAAATGTTCAATCGATACTAAATAGCAAACCAATTAATAAAGTATTTTGTCAAGTTGGGAAATCTTCTGTAATATAATTTGGTTACTTAAGAAATCGTCGAGGATCGAAAGACAAACAAACCTGTCACATCATACAATATGTTTATTTAGCGGTGTTGAATAAGAGTCAGTTATTCAACTTGTGTTTGCAGAGAAAACACGGAATTGCGTGAGAACATGACAGAAGAAATAATTCGAGGGTAAAACTAATCGTACGTTTAAATATCTGGTATTGATCTACGCAATCACGTCCGCAGGATCTCGGCGATCGCCCTTTATATTTCCGCGACATAGCGGTTCTTTTATCATCTATCGAAATTGATACCTTTACATTAATTAGATTTCCCGGAACTGAACTACAGCTGGAATTCCAAGAAGCCGAGCTTTTCTAGGTCACAATAAAAATATATTTATTGTCCATAATTTACAGATACGAGTCGCGAATTTGTTAATCAATATCGTGACTCTTTTAAAGGTTTTTATTTTCTATCAGGAGTTTTCCAAAAATACATCGCTCGATCGACGCTCGAGTTCAAAAGCGATAAGCCGTATTTATTTCCATCAATTTATCACAGACAAGAGAATCGTATTTAGAATCAAAGTGGGTCGAAGGCACATTAGTGCACCGGGTATGCCGATGACACGAAGGGTGATAGAAAGATGAAAGAGCGAATGATTCATACAAATACATATACTACTATATAACTACTATATAAACTATTATATATTAATTGACTTCATCAAATAATCACAAAAATTACCCTTTTTACATTACAAAAAATCATATAACACAGACGAACTTGTGGAAAAAAATTGAAAGCTCAAAGCTCGAATGTTAGCTTTCAGTAATACAACTATCACTCGTAGTTGATCAGCGCGTGGAAAAAAGAAAGTGGATGCGCATTTATCGAAGGTTAAGCCAATTACAACGGCGCAAAAGCTCGAACGCAATCATTTTAACGTCGGCCACGAAAGAGAGACAGCATCAAAAATTCCTCTTGTTGCGTTGAATTCCCACTACAGGCCTGGAATCGATCGCCCGTACAATAATACGAGCTGCCATCACCTTTCCACGATGCCTTTACACCGAGGCATAAATATTTAAGAGCTTGCATGTCACGGTTTACCGACGCGATCGCTTACTAATGGCTTCGATAGTCTTTATACATACATAAATAAAAGTGGCTCTAGCAGCCGATACTGCATATCCGACTGAAACGCACGCGTACAGAGAACGATCGGGGATAATCTAATAACACTTATGGTTGCTAGTCACCGCCGCTGATATCGGTGAAATAATTTAGTTGGCCAAATTGAGACGGATTTGTGGCAGTGCCTGTCGGGTTTAGGTGTCATCAGTACGTACTGATGCCTGTTACCGGGATTACATTATAATCAATGACAATTATTATAGACGTCAGCTGCTCATAATAGATGGAATCTGATTGATGCGATCTTTAGGATAATCCACAACTCGAGAGAGATTTCTGATAGTATATCAAATAATCAATTTAACGTGATTTTTTTGTATGATTCGTCCTAGGAACTAAATATCTCGAATGATGGGAAGTAATATCTGCATTTGGACTGAAGTGATTATTCATCAGTTTTTGCAGCGAATTCATATGAATGTGAAATCAGCCAATGTAGCATAATCTGAAGGATACTTGTTAAATTTGATGATTTTTAGTTGAGTCCAATGTAATGCAGCTTTTGTCCTCGTAATTGCACGCTGCCAGAATGATATTACTCAACCGCTTAAAAGTTAAAAGACATTAAAATTCATGACCTTTCCTGGACGGAAAGAACGAAGGGCTTATTTTTCATGCATTCAAAAGGGTTGCTACTTGTTTCGCTTTTTTCATATACCTCTAACAAGTAGATTACCTACGCAGTAGCATACTTTTTATAGAACTAATTGTAATCCGTGATTACTTTGTTTGTTACAGGTATGTAGAGCACATCTGTTACATGTGTCGAGTCGGTTATGGTATGTAATATTCAGGGTTACAAAGCGTTCTATCACAGTCACTTAACACGATAACATAATGGTTACAACTATTTGTAACAATTAAAAATCATACCGATTAAAATAATGCTAAAACTGCGAGTTTCAAATACCGATACATTATTAATTCTTTAAAAAAAAAATCACAACAAAAGTAATTCGTCATTCCAATATTTCGCTATCCTTTTTCCATTCATTTTATTAAGCTACCCGCTTTACTTACATTTCTCCGATATGAAAATTTCCATGGGAGAATTTCCTTTGCAATGCCAAAAATTCTATGGATTTCTGTGTCTCGGCGAATCTCGGGCAGAAAGAGAGAAAAAGAAGAGAGACTGATTCAAAAAGGCAGGTGGCGTTGTCAGGGCGTAGGTAGTGCACATTTCTGATCGGAAAGTAGGTGGAATCAGTCAAAGGCATCGGTGTGCCAGAGCAAAAGTACCACTATTGGCAGCCCATAAATATGTTATTTCCCCGGGGCGAGATCATTGGCTCTCTCTCACTTCATCCCGTTTCGCCCCCTCCGGAGAGTGAACTGGTTTGCCAGCTACTCACGATTCGTAGCTCGTGCGATCTCTTCATTCTCCGGCCTCCTCACCCTTTTCCTCCCCTTCGCCCTCTTTCTCTCTCTCTCTCTGACTCCCTTTTGGTATACGTACTTCTCTCGCACACTCCTCTCAATGCTCCCGAATCCTGGCCAGAGCAGGATTCTACCGTATAAAGTGAAAATTAGGTGTCCTCTTGGTGACATTATCATTCGCATTGAATCCGAACGATTGATGCCCAAAGTGACATTAATGGTAGCTCGGTAAACAAGTTTTTGTAAAGATTTGGTGAATCTTATGAAACTATTGAGAATCATACAGTTTCAAGAGGAATTATATATATTGATAATAGTTTTGTGTATAATGTGAAGGTTTGGGGTTTGATATTTTATTTACCCTGACGCCAGTTTTGCTTGACTCTGAAAATCAATGGAATCGAGAAACAATCTCTTATTTTTATTAACGCGAACATACCGGAATGTTTTGCCAGATGGCATTTTTAAATAATATTACACCAGCCATGGTGAAAACGGCTGATACCCAGCAGTTTAAAGCTCCTGCCTCTGTTTTATAACGAATATTAATTTTCAGCGCGATTGTATTCCAGCGAAATCAGTTTCGCCGCCTGATATTTTAATCAAAATACCGAGCACATGCAGGTGGCCGTTCGAGCATTCTTCTATTCTTTTTTCGTCCACCTACAAAGAGCGTCGCCAGTTATAATACTTCGATCCTTCATTTTCAACTGATCACAGGAAATAAAGATTAACTTAAACAAGCGTCGATTTAGTAAGTCGTTTTTGTCAGTCACATTTAATTTCTAACTGCTTCTCGAGTGTCCCACCGTTTTTATTCGGACTAATGCTGGCGCGCGTGAAGTTGACAGTATTACCTTACAAACATAACCTTAAAAGGCATGTCAGCTACCTAGTAAATTAGAGCCGGCTGTGTGACTTTCCTATGAAAATAAGGATTAAAGGAATGACGTTTTCCTTTTGACGCGTCGAAGGTGTCAGGTCAAAAGGATATCAGAGCCGTACACGAGAAACGCATTTCGAAAAACGAAGAGGCACCGATTTCTACCTAGTTCCGCACACATCCTTTTACCTGTAAGAGTACTAGTCAGTCCTTATTTCAATCCCTCTGCCAATGTCGTTCCAGTAACAAGCTAACGAGTCTCGTATCGGTTTTATTTCGTTTTCATCGTATTGCCAATGCACCGCTTCCTTTCCTTTCGAAGCCCTTTAGCTTTTGTCGGATTTCCATGTATTTCATGCTCCTTGAGACGCACTCGGATCAAGGTAACAACTAAGTATGCGCACCGGATTCTTCTGAAAAGTAAGATAATAGTTGGACCGGATCATGTCAAAGCTATAACAATACTGTAGCGTATTTCATTTGGACAAGTTTGGTTGATAAAATTCAGCGTGTACGTCTATCCAAAGAATATAAGAATCCCATACAAGGATTTATCATTTTCCAACATAATTCCAATAAAAATGACAATTTATTTAAATTCAAAACTAATTTAATACTATTAATCGACTTATCTCAAAAGTCATTTCAACTTTCATGCCTATTATTCATCTTCCAATAACCGATGTAACTTTATCACCTGGTACCAGATGAAAACTTAACAAAGCGTGAAAGTAAGAAAAACCGAATCCAACGATAAACAGAGGGAAAGGTAGATTTTATGCTGGAAGCGATAGAACGAGTAAGGTACGAGGGAAGTTGATGCTCTAAAAGTAAGAAGGGTAAAGGTTAGAGCTCAAGACAGTGGAGGTATTCTTTAAAGAGAAACAAATACGACGGCTTGATGTCGCGAGCAAACATCGAACGTGACCACGACTCGTCTGAGAGAAGGAGAACTAGTTCTTTCGAGCGAGGCTTGTTTGTCTAGTCCGTATGCCAGCCGGCCAGCACGTACGCCCGAGTTCTCCCATAGTGCACTGTTCTTCCACGGACTTTCCATCTGCTTCGAGATTTGGCCGAAGAAGCTCCGAGAAAGCGGACGATTCACGGCACGTTCGGTGGAAGAAGGCTTGCGGGGCGTGCAGCAAGCGGAGGAGATCTGGACAAGGGGCAGAAAAGCAGAGGGGCGAGAATCGGAAGGAAGCGATGGAGGCGGCTCGTGCCAAGCGAGTGGCAAATGGAGAAAGAAAAATCGAAGGAAAGCCCGCCACCAGAAAGGATCACCGGAGACAGACGGGCGAAGGGCGCCGGGCTGAAGGACGCCCTATTGACCGACACGAAGACAAATGATGATTGCGACAAACATTTCGAGACATCGCTTCCAATCCCGCCGACGACGTCGCGACGCTCTTCGTCTTCTCGAAAACGTTCAATTTCACTGCTAAGGGCGCGTGCCGACGCAATCTCTTTTGCTTCTTAGTACAGCATTTTGTAAAAGCCACTTGTCAGTATTTTCGATCTTGTTTATGTTTAGTACTAAAAAGCGAGGTCTAACATTGAAATACGTGATAGAAATGCTGAGTCATTGAAAGTTTGTATATGCTATAATTTTATGCCATCGATTTTTCGAGTAACGAAGTTTCGTGGTTGCTAGGTGAGGAACGAGCAGCCGGGAAACCGTTAATTATCGTTCTACAAGTGGAACTTGGAAGTAGGCGTTGGTGGAGTCTCTGCTTCTCTCAGAATGATACTCCGTGTAGACTCCGAGAATGTATGCCTGAGAACGTTCACCCCAACCACCTAGAAAACGCCTTCAAGATGCTCGCAGGAGAGAGATGCGCTTAAGGCAGCCGAATTTTACGCCCGTTGGATATTGAAGTGAAAAGGCACCCGTAAAACTAGTTTTATTGGGGATTCTTTCTCCCTTTCTGAATCTACCATCTTCCTTAAGAGAGCTGCCACAACATCTAAAGGTCAATTGAAACTAGTTCAATCCTGTCATATTACTCTCAAACTCTGTCAAACTAAAAATCAATCTCCAATAATCATGAATTCACAAACAAAACTATAAAATTACAAGCTTTATAAAAAAAAGCAAACACAATTCATAAAACCTGAATTTAAAACAAACTATATTCGCAAAGACAAAGGTAAACATCGCATTGAAACAATTGTGAGTGATATTCTGTTCAAAAGCAACACGATTCCTCCTTGTGAAGTGTTTCTTCAGAGTCCGGGGCAAACATTAGTCCCGAAAGAAAAGAAAAGTCGATGGATAAACTTGTCCCAGCGCGGTGAGCAACAACATAAAAACTTGGCTTTTAGGTTTGTCCTGGTGTGTTGGCACCTGGGCACATCATCGATACCGCATAACGCCATTCGTAGAAGCCATAACCACGGGTTGCTGTGTTGGTTGGTGTGCGAGCCAGTGGCTTACCGTGGAGAAGGTTACGAGGCTCCTGGGAGTCTAGTTAATACGTCTTCCCGCAAATGCACTTTGCCTCTATGTCACTGTCCCTGTAGATCTTCGGTTTGCTCGGTTGCTTCTTCTTCTCAGGGACTTTTTCCTTTTTTGATTTCGTCGGGTATGGCTGGTTGCTGCGCTCACGGCCCACATCTGGAAATCCCATGCACGTACTGCTGATTTCATAATTTCGGCATCTTGCCAGGGATGGGGTACGTGACCGACTGGTGGAATGTGCTCAAGGAGTCGTAGATCGACCCAAATATCGTGACGAACGCCATATCGGCCAAATGGATTTTGGATGTAAATTGGACTGGGAATGTATGGTCGCCGGAGCGAGTACGCTCGTGCTGCGTGATAAATCGGCTTGAATGATAGCCCCCGCGCTATTGCCTACGTAGCTCGTCGTTTGCGAATCGAGGAAAATTCATTAAATATTGAGCGGCTCTTGCCTCGCAGCACCGTTATCCCGCTATCCACGCTTTCTTGTTATCCCACTGGATTTTATGCCACACCAAACTTCGTCGCTTAAAATCTTTATTTTATTTAGTAAACATACCTTTATTACTTTTAATTACTTGACACGTTTAAATTATTTAAAACTATAATCAGGAACAAAATAATCTAATTTCTTCAATAGTTAATATTAAAATAATTCTAAGTGACTAAAACTAATACGAAGAATATTCGATCATTATAAATATTTAAAAAAATCTCGACACGAATCAGAAGAGTGTAAGAAATGGAAATAGCCGGATATAGAGAATACCAGTTGGCGTGGTGTTGAAAACTGAACTTGGTTCAGGCAAGCGAAGAGGGCTCTCAATTAATTTTTCCCTGATCAGCCACTTCTCGCCGGGCAAATAAAAACACGTAGCTGCCAGTAGCGGGTTCGGCGGGGTACTCGTCTCTCTCTCCCAAAAGAAGAGATAACGTGAAGGAGGATAATTAATGGGATAACTAGCGCGGCTAATGCTGAGTACCGCGGGCAGGAGTGGTTAGATCGGCGGAACTCATTCTCTCTATCTATCCTGCTAACTCTCTCCCGAGCAGCACTCAATAGAGAGTCATGATTAATGGCAGCAATATGCCTCGCCCGTTGTTTCTGCCCGTCGGATGTGCCAAGCTAGAGGAGGAAGAGGAGACGCACTCGCATGGTGAGAAGCGTTGCGGCGCCTCAGGGGTGAGCGGTTTGAAGAGAGGGAGGATGCGAAGACCTAGGAAAGCGATGAAAGACAGTGGCGGTAAGCACGAAGCAAGCAAACACGCCAACAGGAACGAACACATTCAGAGTGAGACGTTCCGGTTGAGCGGATGTATTATTTCGAGGGCACCGGCTGGGAAGAGATGCTGGACCATTGTCGCTGCCGTGGACCGGGCCGGTTCATAGCCTGTCCTATGCGGATCTAGAAACAGGCCAGAGATGGTAGTGGAGCAAGAGAGAGAAAGGGAGAGAGAGAGAGAGAGAGGGAGAGCAAGCACGCCGCCGCGCGTGAATCTGTGTCTATATGCGGAGAGGAGTGAGAGCACACTGGTGTTTATGTCGAGGGTGTACTGGCCTAGGTGTGCCACGTTTGTATGGCAGAGATGGTTCGGACGCATTCCATCAGCCGCCGTTGTCTCTCGAGAATGCCAAATGGAATCTCTGAATTCTGACGGTTAGGCTCGAGCTATGAGAGAAATACCGGTATCAATGCGAGAACCCGGCCACCGCCTCCGCCGTTGCTCGCTTCCACGTCCGACGGGGGATGCGCCCACCTGTCATCCTCACTTACCTCCTCCATTGTAGGAGCCACGCCACACCGCGCCCATCGTCTTTGCTGCCGACCACCCACCAATAGCTACCGCGCATCCCTTGCCTTACCACTATTCACTTCACCAGTGTACGAAACCTATATTCACCTTGCTGGTTAAGTGTAAGTCTGTGTATAAAGAGAGGAGGTTTGCACTCTAATTAGGACTGAGAATCACTTTTATATTCGGTATTACCTTTTTACCAAGTTCATGAAATTTCAAGATTTCTTGAAATAATGAAGGACAGAAGTGCTCGGTTTGAAAATAAAATAAAACAGTTCAAGGGTTAATTGTAAGTCTGTGTATAAAGAGAGGGTTTCTTTTGAGTTTAATTAGAATTGAGAATCATATTTATATTTTGTAAATGTGGTGGTAAAGATGTGAGTTTGTTTTAAATGTCAAGCCTGACGTATAATTATAGAAAGGTTGCTCGCGGACTAAGATGACGCTGTACAAATAAAAATGAGATATTTTCAACTTAGTACATCCATTGTAGGAACCACGCCACACCGCGTCCATCGTCTTTGCTGCCGGCCACCAATAGCTATCGCGCTTCCCTTGCTTCACCACTATTCACTTCGCCGATATAGGAAACCGATAGTCTTGCAAGCTCCTACCCCTTTATATGAAGGGAAAGCCTTTCCCAAAAGCATTATGGTTAAAGCTCCGGTCAAGTGTGCTGTCCAAGTTATACACAAGCTTTTCCAGGATTGCTTTTCTAACCCTGCAATCTTGTGTATTTAATACCCAAATGCATTTTCTGCTTGAATATTTTCAAATAAAATCCTATTCAATTCTTTATCATATAAATCAATTTAAATCACACTTCGATTATCCATTTGGTCAAAGATTTTTATATTACAATTCATCTAAACTACCTATTTAATCATTATGATTTACTAACACACTTATACCACGATATTTCCCTAAGATAAAAACAAAACTTTCTCAATCTATAAAATATTTCATATCTGACGCCAATGTTCGATACCCCACAATACACTCGACTTCCCCAAGCCCATAAAAGTGGGAAGTTCCAAAATCACGGGGAGGCTTTCGCCTTGAAAAATTCCCCGATATCAGAAGGAAGAGGTTGATGCATGAAGTCGAGTGCTGCTGCCTGTCTCTTCCTCCGTTCGCTCTTACCACACCATTGCACTTCCGGCTTGATTTCCTGGCAGCGAGCAGTCAGGAATTGTCTAAGAAACGCATTCTTCGAATGTGGTTGAAGTCAGTCTGGCTTGATGTCTTCTGATAAATCCTTCGAAGCGAGTTATCACAATACTGTACGCAGTCTTTTAGATGGAGGCTAGAAGAACGTAGCTTAGCAATAAAGAGTTTATCACCTCATCGAGCAAGCAGAGAGAGAGAGCCATTACTTTATTTATTGCTATCGGCGATATAAGCTCGAGGGGCTCATACAGATACGCACAAGTTTCCCTCTTAATAGAGTACAAGGCCGAAGGTGTATCAATTGAGAGGAGTAACGACAGTGAGTGTGTACAGTGTAATTTACTTGACTTTGAGATCATCACTGTCGAAAAAACGATCCTTCGTAAAAGTTATCGTTTATCTATACCTATGAATCATACAGGAATGCTTTTTAACACTTTCTATAGACATTCGATAAAAAGAGACAAGTGGATGATCCTGTAGACAGTGAGAAAGAGACACGAGATTGAGAGAATTAAGTGGAACGCATAGGATGAAGCAGCTAATCGTGCTTACCTATTTTTTCGGAGGAGCCAGTGGGTTACGGCAGCTCCTCTTTTTTATGGAGCATAACCGTCTCGCGGAAGAAGGTTATTACCTCGCGATTCCCCCGGGACGAACTAAAAACTCCATTTCTTCAAGAGAGCTCTCGTCCTACTCTGCTTTCCCAGGCTCTCTCTGCCTCCTCTCTTCCTCCTCTCCTCCTCTCTTTCACCCTTGCGATACTTCTCCCAACTTCTCTGTCGGTGTTCCCTCTCCTCTCTCGTTTCCAATATAGCTCGGTTCCCCTCTCTTTGGATCAACGCCGTCTCGCCACTTCCACTTCGCGCTCACTGCAAATCAGATCCTTCGCGCAGACACCGAACTCCCAGCTAAGACGTGCGTGCTGGGATTTCTTAACTCGTAAGTCATTTTCGTGACATACTTAACAATGCAAATTCTTATATATTAAAATCAACTGATTACTTTCCACGAGAAGTACGCGATAGTTATCCTTGCGAAGGATATTCATTTCTTAAGACTTATCCACGACAAATGTCAATCAATCAAAAAATCGACACGTGTCTGTTTCGAGGTAGTTAGTAACTGCAATATTCATCGAGTATAATCGATGAGTGCACGAAATATCATAAAACTTCCACCGAGTTTTTATTAAAGCTTCGTTCGAGCCAACGAACTTTTTTCTACTCCGCTAAGGCTGACTTCATTATTCCGTCGCAACACGGCTGTTCGATCTCCGGCAATGCGAAATAAAGACACAAAAGTATAGGAGCGCCGCTGAAAACAGAAGGCTTGCCGATAAGAGGTCCTTCAGAGGCGTACTTCTTCCCAGGCCATCCCTTACCCATCTGTCCCTTGAGACGAAGATGAACAGATGGAAAGAGGGTTTGGATGGCGAAGGGGTGACGAAGAGGATGGTTGATTTCTTCCGGGCGTTTAACGCGTCGATGCTTCGTGGCATTCTTCTCAATTCCGTCGACGAAAGCCGGCCAGAGACGAGGACGAGAGGGCGAGCTGGCAATAATAATAGATATCGAACGCCTTCATCGTCTTTCTTTTTCGGGCTTGATGCATTCTCCCCACCAATCCCCAATTCCAAGCTCAGGCGAATTCCTCTGGGGGTGAAAATTATGAAGGCTAAAATATTTCATCACTTGCTACGCTCGTCAAGCCAATCTCCTACTCTGGAAATTCCTGAGAGTTTTAATTATCACCGATATTGAATGCTTGGTAGACTACCTCGACCTCCGAACCACCTCGGTTAATTGTGAGCCTTCGTTAAAGGAGGGTTTCAGTTTTCTGGTAATTAGAACTGAGGATCATATTTGTATTTGGTAAATATGATAGTGAAGGTTATATTCAGTGGGGTCAGTTGTTTTTACGTTAATGTAAGAGAATAACATGTTTATTATAAACATGATAGAAATTTAGAAATGAAAGAAATTCACTTATCCGCTGTTTGTAAAGTAGGAAATCTATAGCGAATACTGTCTTCCTGTCAGCGTCTATATTATGGAGGCGGGATAGTTATTTATATGCTCTCGTAAGACTCCCCGTGTCAAGAAGCGAGGAGCAAATCAGTCTTATTTAACGGAATGGAGTAAAATGAGGGGCGCAGCAAGGGGAATGGGCCGTCGCGAGTGTAGGGATGTAGCATATTCCTAGGACTAGCAGGAAGCAGTAACAATGATAAATTAGGCTGGCTGCCAGGAACAGTGAACACGACCTTAGGAAATCTGTTTCAGTGCCGAGCCCTCACGAATTTACTTGCGCCCTCGGTAATGACGATTTACTCGAAAAACATGAACAACAACTGTCATCAAGGCACTGTCTTAAACTCTGTATAAAACATGTTACGTTTATATTTTAACCTCTATCATCATTGCAAGGAGAAAAGTCTTTGTAAAAATCACAAGTTTTTCAGAAAGTGATTCATTTCATTATTATAATGAATCTCAAAAAGACGGATTATAATACTTGCAGTATTTTTTATTATTATTAGAATTGCATATTGCAGTCAGTAATATTTTTCCAAAATCCCGAGAACCTTCTTTGCACTAATGCATTCGCAAGAATTGGGATGGTTTCCTATTTCCCTGAAAGTGGATCATGTACGTAATAATTGGACTCTCAACGTTTCGTTCTGCTTCTACGAACGTATAAGCAACTCCAAAATGATGAACTCGCGAACAGAATTCTGCCTGTGCTTCCTGTACATATTTATTTAAATTCGCGTACGAGGGCCAATTATTCTGCAGCCTGCAACATCTAGCGCTTGATACCAAATAACTGTGAATTGTGTTTTCATAGGGAACAGTAACTTTATCATTGGGCAACCGACGCACTAAATAATACCTATTATAAATACTGTTATTAAACAAAATATATCACACAACGAGTAAGATTATTTTCAATTAGAAAAACACATATATACCAACAAACACACGGATAGCAGTGCAGAAGTCTAAGTAAAGTTTCAAATTTGACAAAATGAAGTTAGCAATGTTGGAGGTGTTACGAAGTTTCCGCTGAATCTTCACAAATCACACTAAATAGCTGGACAAGAAGTTGAAAATAGAAGTGGTGTGCGGAATAGAGGGAAGGCTGATAATAAATTGTCAAGGAGCGTGACGTCCATTTCAGTAGAAGCTCGGTTTGAAGAGCGAGGAATATCTAGGGGCTCGGTAACGGAGGCTTATATATATTCGGTATTAAAGCGGAATATTCATAAAGCTTGGTTGGTCTCGAAATTTAATCGACGCACCGCCGACAGAGGACTTAACGAAGGAATCAATTAAAAGGCTGCTAGTGTTTTGGGTGAGCCAATTTTATTGAACGCTGCCCGTCCACATAGCGGCGGTCCGGTGTTCTTTTTTCCTCCGAGCTGCTCACGTTGCTACACAGCAATTTATCTTTCTTTCCGCTTCACGCGAGCTGCTACTCGATACCCCGCCACTTTGGATTGCCTCGCACGCGAGGCCAACATTACGTCATAAAACGTGAGGCCTTCCTTTTCGAACTACGTGAGGCATACCAGAAATTATCGGCGGTCTTATACTTTTACTATCCCTTTCTTCTTTCTCGACAACCGACTCTAATCAGCTCGTAAACCAAGCTATTTTCCATACTGACATATCGTATCCTTCGATTCAAACTGTGTATGTATACTAAAATTACAAAAATCATTAAAAAAAACTACCCTTCCGATACATTATAATTGAAAGTCTGAAAATAAGATATTCGATCTATTAAACATGGCAGTAAACAATTACGCATTAAATCTTGAACACAATGAGTCATTATTCAGGACTGTTCTTGGTATCAAGTCGACTTGAGTTCGTTCCATTATTTACCTGCGATCATGATAATACCGACTATTTGATTATCTCACGATTGAGTAATCATTCAAGGCACCCCTACTGAGAAAAGGAGCATACACGTTTTTCCTAACGGATTCCTTTCACACTTCATGAGCCTCCCTCAGTGTGCTGCGAGGGTTGGTCGGTGAATTAGGCCGAATTAGGAAATTACCACGTCATTTGAAGGGAGAGACGACGAACGGAGTATGGGCGGATTTGGAAGGGAATTTCTGCCTCGGCTGCACTGGGAATCTGGCAGCTAGGGGGGCCTCAGGGTAGCAGACTCCTTGACGAGAACTGAAGGGTTGAGTGCAGACAAATCTACCGGCGACGTAATGATTCCGACTAATTCCTCACCAATGTTCGCTGCTTGATGATATCGCTAAATTTCTACGATATTTATTTGCGATTTTTATTCAATTTTTCTAGACTTTTTTCATTAAATCAACTTGAATATTTGAAAGGAGCACTTTATTTGAATTTTTAGTTATGAATTACTTTTTAAAGAATAGTTGTCGAGGAGTATGAATTAGTCAAAGTCATTACGACAGTTTAAATGATGAGGTTCTCTTAGGGAAAGAAGTATTGCTGTATGTCGTGTACAAGATTCCGCCAGAAGCAAAGGGTAAAGGTATATACGTCGGTCGACCGTTCGTTACATTCAAATGAGTTAATGATTACCCTCCGGAGAACTTGGCTTCTTTTAACTTCGAAGAGCGAGAACCAACGCCCGGGGTAGTTTACTCAACGACACATTTTTCTTCGTAAGATTCGCGGTAATTATGTATTTCTGCTGGTTCAAAAAATAACCGGGACAGTTCAATCTTCTCCTTTTAGAAATCTCTATGAATTTACTTTTATACATGTCTATCTTAATGGCCGACTGAAAATGTGTAATACGTGAAATATTAAAGACCTCAATTCTCTCTGTGCTAAATACATTTGCTTGAATTTCGTCAAGCTAGAGAGAACGTATTACCAACACAAGATTTTCATGGCACGATTGAAACTGAAGTAAAGTCAAATTCCAGTCCGTTAAGCATAATCAACTTTCATCAAACCGTGGCAGTGCGAGATTAAAGAGGTGCTTTCTGATCTCGAATCAGTAGTAAGCTCGCGCATAATGATCGAGCGTTCCTTCGTTCACGTTTTTCTCCGCCGTTTGTCTGTCCTGCTAGAAAGTCATTAAGACCTTCCGTTTTTCGCCTACAAAATTAAGCGGATCCGAGGAGATAATTTATATGACCTCTTTCGCAATCGAACATACCTATCTTTTGTTACTAATTTCAGATGTCAGTGGAATACAGTAATGCCAAGAATAATTTAGAACTTTCCAACCCACCCTCCCACTATGTTTCCATCCTGGTTAAATCAATAACAAGAGCTTTCAAGCAAGTTACTCTACAAAATAGAACCATTTTCATCTCGATCCATCCACCGGAGAATTATCTTCAGACAGACATAAAAAAAAGAAGAAGAGAAGGATAGTGAAACACTCCTCCTTTGAAAGTAAGTTAACAAGTTCCATTAAAGCGTGTATGTGGAGGAATGACCTTTGCAAAAAGTGGTTTCGTCGGTGTTCGGCGAATCAGCTTGTCTTAAAGTAATTCACTCGAGGAGTATAGTTGGTGGGGTTGGTCGGAGAGGGGTGGTTGGTGCGACGAGCAGTACTCTTAGAAACTGGGCCACGACTCATGAGTCCGCGAGTTTTACGTGTATCGTGGGCAGAATTTAAATTGAATATTAGCTGCTTGATGGGCGAGCGGCCTGGAGAAACGGGTGGGCGAAAGGGAAGAATGACAAAGAGCCGGTTCCAGGTTCCAGGACTAAAACCACGCTTATCATCCAAGCATTTCGGCGCTGATTCGCGCCGGATTTGACCGCAGCCCGACTAGAAACCCTTCTGGAAACTCATTTCGCCGGACTATGCCAGCGCTACGATTCATTACAAGCTCTTCTCTTCCCGCGGGCGCTGCCAGTCTCGAAAAGTTTGGCAAACTCTCTCTCTCTCTCTCTCTCTCTCTCGGCAGCCGCACAATAGCCCGCCAATTATATGAGTAACGTAAGAGCGTTAAGCTGTATTTACATTGCCGCTCCATAATCATTCGCCCGCTAATGAATTCGGGACCCGACACTGCGATTTTATTGGCTTGTCACGGCTGCTGCTAATTACATCCCCCTTCATTGTGTGATTCACGTTTCAAAATGGAAACCTGATCCGACGAATGGAAAACTACCGCTGCTCCGGGGTAGTAGCAGCTTGTAACTGGAACAAGCTTTATTTCTGACAAATAAATATACAGGGGTGTATTTACAGGAGTAACTGAGTATTGATTAAAGTTGTATCTACTGTGTATGTGTTATTTGCGTGTTGTGTACGCTGATTGTGCAAGAGATGATTTATTGTTTGCAAATTCTATGTGTAAAAGGAAAATCGTTGAAGTTAAAGGTAATATTTAATTGATATATTCGAACATTCGAGATTTTAAATGCATTGCCATGCTTTAATTACCTTTTGCATTCATGTTTATTATCCTGTCAGATATTCGCGCGGGCCAATTAAGTTGGTTCTTGGTAACCGAAATATTAAAATATTTCATTCTCTCCCCTACCTGATTGTTCCAATATAATCTGATAAGAACGTACCAGAATCGAATTAATCAGTAGATTCAACGAAAGCAATATCTCCACTTTCACCAATAAAAGCCTCCGTCACATAGTTCCGGTCGATCGGAAGTCGCTTACACTTATAATGCTAATCGATAACCACCCCTCACACCCGAGCACCAAAAACCACGTGGAAACCGCTCGCCCCCGGAGGCATAAATTTTGGTCGGGACACCTAAAATTGGCACGCTCAATTTCCCAGTTTAATTTCTGGATCGGCGAACGAATTACCGGATGAAATTAACCGATGTAAATAGTTTTGATGTTGACGCGTGCCACCTTCTCACTGCCGGTTCATCGCTCCGATATCATCTTTAGTGGTGAAGGATGCTTTCGACATTTGGTGCTCGCATTTTCATCGTTCGCCGCTTTGTCTCACCAGCATTCACGCGCGCCACGTAGCTCCAACTACAACACACTCTACTCATTGTTTGTTGTGTGAAAACTTTTGCTGTATCAGCCTAAATTGTTTACCACAAAATTATTGAACTTGCGTTCAATATTCGTGTAAGCCTCCTATTTAACAGTTTTGTAATTAGCAAGGAACATTTGTTGTAAGACTTATCGGTTTAGCAGTATAACGGTATTAATAAGTTGGTAATCTTGTTTAACTATAGAAAGTGAATGTTAACTAAAATGTTTTCTAAACAATTCTGTAATTGCTGAGAAATATTTGCTGTAGACTTATTGGTTTAATAGTATGACAATATCAATATGGATGCTTAATAACCTTGTCTAAACAAAGCTGATATTAATTAATACCTTTCGTAGGAAGCGAACTGTATTACATGGTCGTCTGTAGAACGTATCCGCTCGACCGCTCGGTAAACACTGACTCCCCGGCTACCCATGCGAACCCTGTCAGCCGGGTCCCTTAGCAGGGAGAAGATATTTATTGTTTCCAGGTATAACCGTACAAGGCCTTCGCTTTGTATACATTAACATTACAGTACACCTTTAAATAAGATAATTCTCGACCAATATTATTAATATCATAAGAGCACATATATCACTTTTTAGAATATTCAATAATTTTTAATTGGTTCTTAACAGTTTCTCCTGTTTCAGCATCGATGATATTGACCTCTCAAAGTTATTGCATTTAAAATTAATCGCATAATGACCTATTAATATTTCGCAAGTTTACCAATATTTCCGCGAATAGGGAAGTATGTATGAAAACTCATTAATGCATTTGAATGGATACTAGTATCGATGTATAATATGATATTCGATATCTGGCATAATACGACATTTGTGCTTATAATGCCTGCTCCCTCATCCGCGCTTAATAACGTACACGAACTGATAGGACACACAAGGATGATATCCCTGTTGCCGGGTATATACTCGGTATTATACCTATTCCCTCCTTCAATAAACATTCCCCGAATCAATTCCTTATCTTGCCGAAGGTACATTTAATCTGGAGAGCATCGGTCACTGACTCCACAGCAAGATTATCCCGGATAGATCCATTATCCTAGCTAGGGGAAGAGAATCCTGCTGTCCCTCGTGTAAAGATGGCGATCTCTATTGCTAATTTTATCCCTTCAGGATGGATATTTAGTCTCTCTCGTCTCTCTTACGGCTTCCCCTTGATCCACGTACATACTCTGCCACTCTGAGCTAGACAGACAGAGTGAGAGAGAAAATAGTTTTGAAGTAGATGGAACGATGAGAAAGGGCAGAGTGGGTTGCGTCTCTGAGCGGTCAGCGACGGTGCGAGACAAAGCTCAATACACAAGGAGGGAATCCCGTAGGATTCCCAGGAAGGTAACGAAGCCCATGGCTATCATGGAAGGGGGTGGCGCCACCTGGAAAGAGTGTGCGGAGGGGACGAGGAATATATTCCAGGAGATATCTATCCGCAGGAAGACTCGAAGCGGCTGGAGAGCTGCTCGCTTCTACAGGGCGTACTAGCTGGGAAGTGGAACGGGCTTGCTTAAAATGGATGAGATCTCGGACCCCGGCCGAGTGGATTACCCGTGCGGTTCAGTTGAGTCATCCGTCAAGTCTTCGAGGCCGCGCTGAAATCGTGTACCGCCGCAAAAAGATACGCGATGAACTCCTACGTCCACCGCTTTCCCAAAGCCGCTATTCCAATTTACTAGCGGAATGTTGTTCCTCTTGGGAATGATTGATCCTGAAATCCATTTAACCCATTGATCACCTACGTCCAAGTATATGGATTTTATTAAAGCCTTTTAATAACTACTGTGACGTTTGGCAATAGGTTCGATTGATTCTAAGAAATCTTTGTAAGATGTAATAAATCAGAAAATTCATTGCTGAATATAGCTTTTATTATTAAAGAAAGATCATTAAAATGATGAATGAATAATGCTAAGGAAATTGTCTTGATTCCAACAGCAGTATTTTAATATTATTTAAATATTATATGTCATACAACTTGAACGGCGTTGTGTCAAAATGAGAATTCATTCGAAGAGATTCATTGGACGAATCCGTGCAAGTAGCTTAAGTGCCAACAAAAACGAGTCAGCGTTAACAGAATGAAATTAACCCGTCGGGATCGTGGTCGGTGGCACTCCAAGCTGCACTTTGATTTTTCACGTCCCACTTCACGTAATCCAAGAGTCGACTCTCTACGCGCGTCCTCTCCAAATAAGCTAAATAAAGAGACGATGCTGAATCATTGGAGAGAGCCATCCTTTGAAAAGGGGTGGTTCGATGCGTTGCGGCCGATAAATGGAAGGGCAAAAGGAAGGCGCGCATGAAGGAAATAGAGCGAACTCGGTGTGACAGCAAAGTCGACGGTAGAAGGGAAGTTCAGCAGTGGAAAGAGCATTTGCGTAGATGAAAAATCACGTGGTTCCTTTCAATTTCCCGATGACTCCCGGTGCTGCCAGCCGGGCGATTGCACCACCACTCTTTTCTCTCTCATGCGTGCTGCTGGCTTTTTTCCCTCGCCAATTCCCAGGGTGGCCAGAGCGTCGACGTCTACGGCGTCGTCGTCGCGATGAATGGTAAGGAGCGGAGAATGGAGTCGTTCCGAGACCTCGGGGGCCCTGAGGCTTCTTACCTCGGTTGACGAGGAGGCCTGCGTTCCTAGGAACTTTACGTTACGCGATAGGTGTCGCTGGCGTCGCCTGACATGGCGGCACTGGCTGACTCTGGCTGGCCGATATCCCGAAGCGAAAAAAAATGGAACTCCCACGAAAGATCAACGAGCGGGGGTGGAAGTGGAGAAAGCATCAGATAAAAAGCGTCGGGCGAGAAAAGACCGGGCAAATAAGGAAGAATGAAAGAGTCGGTCGAAGGGAGGAGGACGTGTGGAAAAGGGAGGACAGTCAAGGGTGGAAGGGAAAACAAAGTAGAGCCGGAGGAGAACGAAGGAAAGGCGAACAACTCGTAAGCGAAGAGAAGAGTGTCTTCCGCAGGCGAAAGCCTTCGGGCGCGTGTAGCCAAGTCAGCCGGACTCACACAGAGTAGTCGCAGACACGCCTGGGAGTGGAGGAAACCTTGCCAGCGCTACGTACTCACCTTGGGGCCAATCTTGATAAATATTTACGAGTCCAGTGCATATCGCGCCAGAAAAGCTATGTACTCGGCTGCCGCCACCTCCTGCGCGCCCTGTCGACGTTTCTACTATCTTTTCGGGATTTACCTCGCGGGAAGAGCTAATCTACCCCCCCTCCAAGACAAATGTCCGCTAAATTTTTGACGTATTTGCCTTACAGCTCTCTTTCTTCCAGCTAGTTTTAAGTCCACTTGCCCTTAGGCACTTTTTCCGGCCACTGAGCTTCTAACGTGTTAGTTGTCCTTCTATTCAGCTTGCGCTGCTTTTCTTTCCCCCTTTCCTTTCACGGGAAAGCCTACCGTTGTTTTACTCGACTGTTCTTATTGCAGAATTTTGAACATTGTTATTCTGATTCTTTTTAAGAACTTGGGATTATTGTTATAGTTAATGTTATAGTATATTTTGTAGTGCAAGTAATTTTAAATCGAATTGATCAATTTTTCCATTATCGAAATAAGAGTGACTGAAACCATATGTAGATCAGATTTCGGAATCCAAAATGCGACAGCGGACACTTAGAAAACACTCAGGCCAGACCTGAAATTTTATTCGATCGAGAATCCTCGGAATACATCGAATATTTCATAAACGAGCAACGCACCCCGAATCCCAAGACAGGCCGAAGAAACTCGTATCACCCTTCCTGACCCTCACGATTTCAAATCTTCTGCTTGTTCTTTTTACCAATGTCCCTTATTCCCCAGTAGAGCCTGCGTGCTGGGCATTTATACAGCTTTTCTTTACTTGGCCACAGTGCTCTGCTTACCCACAGTCAAAACAATAGCTTGACTTTATCCTTTCTTTATACACTCTATTCCAGAAAGCTCCCCATGCTTCTGTGACATCGAGTGAATATTAAACGTACGATTCACTTGTAAAGATTCCTGTTTACCAAAAAGAATCGAGTATATTATGAATGCTTTAAGCGATTGAATTTTTTGAACTTCGTATAAAATTCATACTGTTACACAAACTTTGAATCATTGAATAGAATTCTACTTTCATTGGTACACTTTGGAACTTTTTGTAAACTTGCTATCTTTATTTGTTCGGGTCAGTGAATAACAAATGAGATTATTGTTTCTGTGTTTGCAACAACTGCTTTCCAACTGAAATCCTTTTTCTTCGATTTCCAACACATACGATGTTCGCATTGTCTGTCATCGTCACTATTATTGGCCACAAATAAAATGCTCGAGTGCGCCGCAGTTACAACCGGAAGAGACCAATTTTTCGTGGCATTGTCTTGCCTGGCATTTTTGAATGCGTCGGGACAGTTGAAAAAGAGCGGGGCATGTTTCTTTCTGCTCGGTTCTTAGTTCTACGCAATAGCGGAGAGCAATTCGTATGCTCTTGAGAGCGGAATATTTCGTCTCGCACGTGCCATGTTGCCAGGATGGTCCTTCACAGTTGGCTCAAGGTATCCAAGTTCTCTCTCTTTCTCTCTCTCTCAAGTCCTCGGCAAAACAAATGCCCAGCAAGTATCGTTCCGAATGCCGTATGCATTTCCTTCGTGTAATCCATGAGGATGAAGAGTTACCACCAAGAAGCTAGCCAGACTTCACGTAGAAAGGATGACTGGAAGCCCGGGAAACGAGATACACACTTACCCCCGAAACTTTCCGGCCACCACCCCAACCATTAAGATAACAACTGACTATTTTCTTTCGTTTACCCGCCCTTTCCATCGATCTCAATAATCCCCCTATTTATTATACCCAATGTCTAGAACGAAGTTCTTCCTGCAAATGATATATATTCACCTAGCAATAATTTCCAAAATAAAAAACTTCCATTTTAATGCATACAGGGTGAGCCACTTGTCTCTGAATCATCCCCTTTACACTCGAGTTCCAATTATTTCCATTATTGCTACAATTTGATATTATAAATAAATGTCAGTGCATGGAAAAGACACGGTAAATACTCCTTTATATTAAAATTACTCAACACCGTATAATTATACCATTTTCAACGGCCTGTATCCATCATTGGCGATTCAAAGGCAAGTGAATCACCCTGTACATTGTATATATCTGATTTTACAAAAATTGGGTTGACATAAGTACGCTTGGCAAGGGTTCTATTAATATTAATCACTTGCTAAGATAACAGCCACATTGTTAAACTTCTTGGCAAGTAGAAAGTCGAACTTGTGCCGAACGGTACAGTGATAAATGGTAGTTTTATTCTATATATTGCTATCAGAATTACGCGTCACGTCAGGTACTCCGTTATTACGGTTAGTTCGCATCGGCCACTCCACAAAGTTCAAGTACCGTGAACTTCCTGCTCGCCGCCACCACACTTGTACCAAGCGCGGCCCCACCCCCGGCATACACGCGCCCTTCTATACATATACACACATACACATACACACGCGCGCGCGTACACATGTTGCTGGGGAACGCAGCTTGAATGCGCAATGCATTACAGCAAGATTCGTATTATGATTTATCGCAGTCGAAGGTGTAGTCCGGCTGCACGCCGAACTTCGCATCTGATCGCCCTGTACTAATGCCCCTCCGAGCAATTTTAGTTATTATTGTGCGCAGCTGTTCGCTACCTATGCGTTATTGGAAAGGACAGTTGGCAAATGCTACCAATGCCGAGCCGCTCCCTACCAACTCTAAATGGCCACGCTTGGTAATTAGCAATTGAATATTAAGATAGCACCGCTCCCACAACCGATACAGTTGTGCAACCGTTGCGAATTTATTCCACCTTCACCTTCCTAATGACTGTTTAATCCACTTATTGGTTGTTCGTATTGTGAGAGGTAAGCTTAGTCGTTTAAAGTGGCGAGTCTTTTTTTTGAAATTAATTTTGTAAGAATTGTATATTGTTGGATAACAATGGACAATGAATACTTGAAAGGAAAAAGAGTTTTATTCCGGTAGTTGTATTCCTGAACTATGTAACAGAAATCACTATTCTCGATGGGGATTCACTTTTTTCGTGGATTGATGCTTGAGAAACTAAAATAGCATTTTCATGAGGCGTCGCCGTTGGCTATTTTGTTCACGTCGTCGCGGTAATGTCAGGGCTTAAAACCCCATCGACAAAATGTAGACATTACAGAGAGAGAGAGAAGCTGAGTGAAGGTGGAAGAGGCAGAGTGCGAGAGAGAAACGGTGGGAGAGCGAGGATATTTGAGGACACAACATAAAAATGCTTTTTGAGGAAATAGCGTTTAGGGAAAGCATACTTTACGTCTGGAATGCCCGATGCTTATGAAATTCCTTTCTCGTCGGGCATAAAGGTGAACCGACAAATACCTTCTCCTATAGCCTTATAACCTTTCAAACCAAATGATGGAATGCAGTCTGTACAATTGTTTCCTCCGTACACTGGTATTTTCCTGTTACATTGGAATTATTTTCCTCATAACAGTTTCAGAAATAATAATGCACAGACATTATCTTTGATATTATTCAATGCTCAACTCAATTTACTCCCTTCTTCTTTTTTCATCGTGCTTCAAACAAAGACTGCATTATTGTTTATTGCTTGTATTTACTTATACTATTTCCAGTTGGAAATGTAGGATTCTTCATTGTTTAATATTAAATAATAGTAATTCAGTGAGTGTTAAAAAAATATTTCAAGATTATTGATCGTTTCTTTTTTAAAGAGACATAGCTTCTGGGAAGAATGTCTTTCCTCATGAAATTGTCATTGGATAGTCTATGTTTGGCAGTGGCTTAATTTTAGGACAGTTTCTATCACGACATCTAACTTGACAGTCAAAAAATGGCAGATTCCAATGATAACGAAATGTTCTTCGGCCTAATAGAGAGTGACACGGACCAATCTCCTTCGTACTTCCGTGTGTCCGATGTCATAGCCGTATTTATTCACTGAAGCAATACTCACTACGATTCTGAGGGTGATCGATTGCAGCGGCCAGTGATAAGATCATAAGAACTAGCTTTTCTGCTAGCTCTACTGAAGAAAAATGGTCAATACGACCTGCTGCGATAAGATCAATGCGAGAACACGTGAACAACGTATATTGTGTCCTGTGTAATTCATCCGGAGTATTAAGAACTCACTAAACAGAAAGAAGTGCGCTTATTCACTTCCTAGTAATAAAAGCTCCAATTCATTTTTCCCCCTCTAACATCAATTTCAAAATGCGTCCTATTTTTTATACGCACGTTTCTATAAATTTATCGATGATAAATGTCTTTTAAATTTTCATTTACTAATTTTTTATGCTGCAGCATAAAAGATTCAGATGTAATTCATTTCATTAACTATATAAATTTCGTCCAGAGTACAATAATTCTTCAACACCTTACAAAACTATCTTCTGCCTGATACTGAATAAACCAAGATGCGTAGCCTCATACTTATCTTAAAGGGTCTCTTTGTCAAAGGGTTACGTCGCTTTTCGTCGCAAGTAAAGTACTCGAAAGTTACAGTTTCAGAGACGTGACTTACCTCAAAGAGTGAAAATACTTTCTCTCGCACATAAGAAGACTTTCAGCGACAAATCAGCATTAAGAAAATCGGCGAATCGTTGAAAGGCAATAGTATTGACTTCGCCAAACAAAACTTAATTTTATTCGTAGATTAACGGGCGTACGAGAATTGTGAAAGAGCAATGAAAGGTGTAGATAGAGGCAGTGTCAAAATGCACAGGAGTTTATGGTATATCTCTAATTCCACGTACCGATATCGGCGCGACAGTGAGATATACGGGGTATGTATAGCATAAACGGGGTAATGATTCCGACTAACAACGCGCGCACACACACACACAAACACAGACACATAAAGTGAGAGAGAGAGAGAGCGAGCAACTCGTTGGGCGATGTACGGGTGTTGGTCCGGATAACATCGAGCAGCGCACATTATTAACTGGTATATATGTATGTACATACATACTCAGCACACTGAGGCAACGGTTTACCCTGGCAATGCAAGCGACCAACACAACCGGCCATTGCATGGCTTGCAAACAAGTACAGAAATATTAGCAATATTATTATAGTACTTCCATCTCACAGCCCGAATATATATATGCGCAGGATGCGACCCTTTCCGATGTTAAATAATCGTCTAATTAAATATCTGATTTTCGTATTGCAATGATAAAATAACTTAATTATCTTCTCGCGAAAGTATATCCTTTCCTTTACGAAACCAAGTATCGAAGAGGAAATATAAACCAATAACAAAAAACAAAATCGAAGTGTACTTTTCTATCGAGTATATTGTATTCGTGAGAAAAATCACAAGTACGAGACCGGTGTGACAAAAATCGTTGGAGAAGTAGGAACATGAAAAGCTTATAAAACTAATACATAAAGCGTTCGAAAGCAGGACAGTGCGGGGTCCGGTAAATGGGAATGAAACGACGGCGGCACGGGTACAATAAGAAAATAGAAGTATTCGTAAAGTCAGTGTTAAAGCTAGCCGTAGAGTGCACTCGTACAGTGAGACTTAAGTTCGAGCGATCATTTGGCTCGGTCATACATTCGTAACGATGCCGAGCGGGACAAGTGGAAGCCGGCTTGAAGGGGGAGGGGAGAGAAAAAGTGGATGGTGTTCGGAGAGTATCTCGAAGGGGTCGCAGTCCTTTGCGCGGCCGCGAGTGAATAAATAAAGTCTCGGACACGAGGAAAAGCGAGGCGAAGTAGATGCTCGAAAAGCTCGTCGTGTCGCAGGAGAGGAAAGCTCCTACTGTGCGTACAGGGTGAGTCAGTTGCGAATCACCACCACAAAGGATAGATACTCTTCTATATGTATAGAATGATTATAAATTATTTACTTACTTTCATTCCATTCAAGTGTTTCTCTGTTTATTCTCTATTAAAACTACCACAGAAATAATAGAATCACAAATAATCGCATATTTCTCGGACATTTTTAAACAGAAAAGTATGTTGCTACATATTAATAAATAAACCGTTGGTTAAAAAAAGTATACACGTCGGATAAAACTTGAAGTACGACACTGCTGATCGAAAGGCAAGTACACCACCACCACCCTGTACACCAACGGCGCAGGAGCAGAAAGTATAGGTGAGGCGCCGGGCAACTGCGAAAATCCTGGCACATGTCGCCTGTACTCCGTTGGCCATGAAATGGCTCGCAGCTGCAGATAAAGAAGGCAGAGGAAAACCTAGGAAGAAATGCCGCTAGTAGTAAGAGAGGAAAGAAAGCGAGGGAAACAGGCATGAATGCGAATGTATGTAAGAAAGCATACTACTCCCTGGAGGCGCCTTCGCCTTTGCCACAAGCGTTGCTGGTTCGGCCAAGGAATTCATGTATCTTTTCTAGTGTATTTAGCTCGACGACCGCCAACCATGTGAATGTGGCCCTTCTCCATTCTCGTAAACTTGCTGCTCTAGCAATGCTCTCTCACGCGTCGCTGGAAGTCTGTAGCGTGAAGCAACGTCAACCAGGGAGAATTCCTTCTGCCGCTCTCTTCCTGGCAATGCTTGTTTCTCGCGCTAATTAAAATTGAGCCGGTCTTCCACGCCCGGGACACATTACGTCCATCGTAAAGAGACTTACGGCTCCTAAGTGTTTATTAACCTTTGGCGAATGTGCCGCCTCCTCTAATTGGATTAAACTCGGCCATTTTCTTATTAAGATGACCTCGCCCCTACCCCCGTCACCTTTCTAACTTTTCCAACGGCACTCGACACGTTCCTGAGTAATCGGCCCGCTTGATTAAAATATCGGAACGAGGCAGTTCCAGCGGGAAGTCTTGGCACATTTCCTCCCACGCCGACAATCCTATTTCCTCGCTTTAAGTAGATGCGACGCTGTAACTCATAACTCCCGCAGTTGTCAGTATCTGATTCCATTTAATATTAGTAAGCATACGACGTTTAAGGAAAGTTATATATTATTGAATTGAAAGTTAGTAAAATCTGGTGGATTTAGCAAATGATGTTAGTTTATATTTGACCAAGTTTTCTTCGATATCGTCGAACAACTTTCACGCGTGACGTGATCGAACAGGACGTATTTTACCCTTTGGCCCTGTAACGGGTGAGCCAAGTATTCCTGTTGTATACTAATGTTGTTACTTATTAAAGGAGCGAAACTGTATGACGTGACTTCCATTACTTAAGATCTGATTTATTCCGTTCACGTTCCCGTTGTAAATCGCTTCCTTCCTGCCACCCGCTTGCCCTATCTCCATTCTCACCCCGCTTCCTCTGCTGCCCGCCCCTGCCGTCTTCATCCTCGCCCAGCTAAAGATGTCATTATTTAGGTGTTACGTAAGACAAATAAAATGAATGCCCCCGTTAATGGAAGAGCCTGTAATCATTATGTGCTGAGATATATTGATAAGATCTTCCCTCCGCTTGGGAAAACGGATTGGATGGTTTGTACCGAATACGAAGGTGGTTGGTAATGTTATTTATTAAAGGAACAGGCAAATTGAATTATCAGGGCAATTAATTATATACGCTCATCGTGAATTATTTCACTATTATAACGATTGTACATATTCAAATGCGAGTCTAATTAAATTCACTGGGGAAGTCTAGCTAATTAGTAAATAGTACGATTAAAGAAATAGTCCGCAACGAATTCGCCCTTACTAATTACTTCGCAGGGATTTTGTAGGTTGTCTGGGATGGTTGTTAACCCATTTCCCGGTGAATTCAAAAATATCTTTAGACACAGGTCGACGTTTTTAAAGCGACAAATCGAGCCTGGGAAGCCGTCACTTGATACTCGTTACTGCACCCAGTGAAGAGCGGCATCAAGTCTCTCCGAATGGTGCAGAACATAACCTCGACGTGAAAAACGAGGTCGAAGGACAACTTGTTAGCTTCGTAACCCATCCTGATGCTCTCGTCTTTCATTTGATTACTTCATATCCTGATAACACTATTCACTGCCGGATACATGGCAGTTATTTGAGACACACTGACAATCACAGGTCGATGTTAGACGTCGACCAGAGATAGAGAGAAAGAGAGTAAGGGAAGGCAATAAATTACCACACTCAACAAGGTTGAATCAAGTGAAGAGTAACAATCGGTGACAAACGGAAGTCGGACGAAGTCCTGTTCCGTCCCCGAAGAGGGCGGACGAAGAATTAGTAGAGTAGGGAATAGGAATACGAAGAGGTACGGTGTGTGTAATGCGGCGTGACAGGTGTCTCCACCCTCTTGGGCCTTTCGTTTCTCCCCCATAGAGCATCCGTCATACATCCAGTAGCATCGGGGAGGCACCCGCAGCCGAACACGTATATGGTTTTCGGTTCTCCCGAGGGAGAAACCGACTGTTGAACAAGACTGGATGCGCTGATCTCCCTTTGGACGAACCACTCCACGATTTTACCGTTGAATTCTAAGCAGGAAGACTCTCCCTTCCCACTATTTCGGGATGTATGCTTGGTGCGTAGATTTCGGTGAGGATCTAAAAGGTGCTCTCGTCTACTTCCTTACTTTCTCCCTCGAGCAGCTCTCTTTCTCTCCCCGGGCGACATTTTTCACCCGCCAGTGTGCGGAAGGGGAGCATCAATCCGAGGAAATCCGAATCTGAATGGCTGCCGGCGTAAAGCGAAAAAGATTGGCCCCGCCAGAGAGATTGCGGTATCAATTTGCGGTTTTCTCCTCGCCTTTAATCCGACGAATAACGGCCGTTCTCCATTTCATTTGGAAGTAGGCCTCTCACTGATTCCGCCATCATCCAAGTCGCTGAATTTCTTGTTGCGAGGAAGTTTTTTTTATTAGATTTCTTCTTCTTTCACACCTTGCGAGAAAGGACTTCGAAAGTTAGTGAGGATTTTGTTAAGAAATATTGAAAGATCTGTCTTATTAATTTTGTATTTATCAGTTGCGTGACAATGTATCATCAGAATCATTGAAACATTTGCTCGCTTCGAATCGGTAGCGCCTAACTTCGATTGAGCATGAACGAAGTTAACATGTCATCATAAATCAGTCAACGCTCTTTACGAGGATTGAGAACGATAATTCTTGACATGGTCTTTTCGTCACGATGCCTCAGTCGCCCTTTCGTGACCAGCTCGCATCACCTTCCCCTTCTCCATCCCTTTCCTTTGTTGAGTGTTCTCGCTTCCCTTCACGCAGCGTAGCTCCTCCACGGGGTGTTGACCACACTGTTAACCGCAGAAAGTCTTGCGCTACAGCTACGACCTGTAATCCACGAGTAATGTTGCAGAACATTATCACATTCCCAAGATGCATTAAACTTTCCATGACCTGCAAATAGAGACTTCCTATGCACTATGAACCTACGTCATCATACTAGCATATTATTCATTAAATCATACATATTTCCTGATAAAATTGATATCAAGTATTTTTCTTAATTCTGTATAACTTCGAAATTCAGGAAATGAATCTTGATAGACTAAGTACAAAAGTAAGGAGTCCAGAATAAATGGGAGTTCACGCACTGATGGATCCATTGCGAGACATCGTTATCGGATGGAGTGTCTTCTCCCTCGATAGTTAGGTATATGGTGGAACTTTCTTTAATGTCTGCTACGTGACTGAGAGATCCTCTTCTTGGTCGTCTCACTCCAGATGTCACCGTCTCTGGGTGTCCATCCTCTTCCCGAGAGAGTAACAGCAGCCCCTTGCATGCTCGTCCTGTGTACATTCGCTTTCCGGGCTGTTCTCCAACGGGACATGTGTGCTTATCGTTTAATGGTGACGCGAAAGAGGGTGGTAATGCCCGATAGCCTGGAACCCCGGCGCCCTAACCCGTCGTAATTCAGTCTTCTGGGCTTTCCCGGGGACAATGGCTAATAATTGTCGGCTACTTGTAGAGGAGGACGTGCTCCGCCAACTGGCTAAGTGTCCGCAGAAGTTAAAGCTCTGGGGACGTGGCCGCGCCCTCTATGCAACGCCACTACCACCACTGCCACTGCTCACGAAACGAACTTTGTAAAATGGGAATGAGACTTTCGGGTGTTATTACCCCCATCTTCGAGTAATGCGATCCAAGCCCCGAAAGCATCGAACAAAGTTTTCGGAGTCATAATCTTCATGGGGAAAGGCGGACTTTTATTAATCGCGAAGATTCCAAAATTGGATATCGAAAACTAGTTCCGGGATGTTAATAAATTCTTTCTTATGTTTCTTTTGAGTTCACTTTGTAAATTTTGGTGATATTAAAGTTGTTGTTGGTTGGTCGCTTTCAACACTTTGTCAACTTTGTACATATTGCAATAATAGTTAAAAGATTAATACAACGAAACTGAAATGAAGGGTATTACATTTTTTGTCGTCGACATGACAACCAATTTCAGAGAGTGGTAGCTGTATGTGTTTCAACTGTAACCCAATGTATAGAAGAGTATGTACGCACATACATAGATGTCCTTTTCTCTCCACCACCGCAAGAATGCCAGGCGAATAGTCCTTCGCTCTTCTGGAAGTAACTTACGTTCTACTCGATTTGGCACAAATGTGGTACGCGTCTCAAAAAGTTGCCGGCATTGCTCGAAGCACCGATCGAAAAACTTATTCCACTTGTGAAGTATATTCGCCCCTTCAGCGCCACCGCGCCTTTATTGTCGGGCTTTTATTACCCATGCGTAAAAACCAAGCGCCATGCCAAATTCCACAAGAAACGAAAATCTCCCAGCTTTCCTGTTGCAGAACAGTGTGTTAGAAAATTTCGTATAGTTCCGGTGTTCCTCGCTTTATGGATATTGCGGAGCCGATAATCGCAGGTCATTGACATTCCCTGCCCGCCTGACTATATATTGGTTTATCGAGGACCATGTGGTGTAATGTTCAAAATACTTTTATACCTAAAATACACGAACAACGCATTTAATATCAAAGCCTCTCACATATTAGCTCGACAAACAATCTCCAAGCAGTCAACGTCAACCACCCCTCGAGAAAGTCGTAACTCAGCCTTACAAAATTCATTTCCACCGTGCAAGAACTGGCACTCGAGGAGCTCAAAAGCGGGAGGCCCCGAGCGTTCGATTGCCGGGAATAAGGGTGCAATTTCGCAAGGGACATTTTTGTCGGGCGGCAAAACGAAAATATACTGCGGGCAATTACGCAGGTGGCAGCGGGGAACGTTGCTCGCGTTGTCTGAATATTAAAAAGAAAGAAAAAAACACAGACACACATACATACACACAAAAGGAGTCATCTTGCCGATATCTCGAGGTTGTATTCAACCTACATAAAATATACGAAGGTCACGGTAAGAGTGGCAGGTAAATACGTGAGGGTAAGCGATCTCTAAAAACCACCCCAACGTCTTGAAAGTATTAGTGCATGTAGATGAGAGCTGAGAAAAAGTGGGGCGAGTCGAGGCAACGCAGACAGGGTTAAAGGTGGGGGGAAAGAAAAGAATAAGCAGCCTTCTGTGTCGTGTTTGCTAGTCTATGGATAGGAAGGAAAGGAGGCCTCCGCTTTACCAGGCGAGAGGCAAGCACGATAGTAGCGGCATCATTTTTCACTGGGAAACAGTCGAATGAGAGTGCGATTCCATCATAGTCCGAGACATGAAAAGCGTTTCGTGATCGCTTTAAAATAAGCTATTCTTCCAGGTTTACATATGGCGAGCGCGAGCGCCCCTTCCCTTCACCCTTGCCTCTCTTCTTCTTTATTTCATGGTCGAGCGGGCATGCCCGCTACGAACACCACCCTCCACTTCCACCTCCTCCCCCAACCCTATATAACATGCCTGGCCCAGAGCTCTCGGCGCCAGTTTACGTCTCTCTATACAGGGTGTTCCAAAAATGTCGTAAATTATTATAGTCATCTTGTAGAGAATGAACAGGGGATGAAGATGACTACTATCAATATTCTTATTCGAACTTCCTTTCGCAAGAAAATTATTAGAATTCCATGGTAGTAAAATAAAGCTCTCGCCATGGCTAAAGTTATGATTGCTATTGTTTTTAAATTATTGTTGAATGACTGAGAATTAAAGACCGAAGGAGAATTTTGAAAATACTCATTTTCATCTCTGTGTCATTCCTGACAAGATGGCTATAATGTTTTACGACATTTGTAGGACACCCTGTATTACGTGCGTGCACTCGCATATTTCCTAGCCCCATAAAGCTGCGTATGCGACCGCCGGTATCCCCGAGACAATACAATTTCGTCGGCAGGCAGAGCCTGTGCGCACCGTTGTAATGTTAATAAAATGTTGCTGCCATATAGGTGTTCTCCGGCCTCTTAATGACGTGAGCGTAACTTGCGGCTGACTCTGAATTAGAGGGACAGCGCGCGCGCACCTCAATGTGACTAAAAATAAGATAGTTAAATAAGGGACGTGTAGACGTAATGAGGTAGAAAGGCAGCTTTTAAAATATTACATCTTTTTTATAGCGAATTTATGAAATGTTGGTATCAAACATGTTCATGCGGCAATCTTAGGGATTACGTTTACCGAAGTATGATTTTTGCAAGACAACGTAACGGTGACGTTTGTTTGCATTTGTTTGAAAAATGTATGTATAATTAATGACGTGCAAGCCTCCGATCTTAAGCGTGTTCTAGTTTTATGTAGAGATTCTTCAAGGCACATACCGATTCTTCTGAACACAAGAATACACTCGTGTATCCTTGTGCTTCGGTGAAGTACAAACACATTTACATACCACTTTGCCTTCCAGCCTTGTGAGAAGGAAGCGCTGCGCCAAGCGTTTCACTTTTCCTGATTTTCGTAAGAAGATCCGGCGGTTAGCAAGCGGCAATCTCACTCAGTGGTTTAAGCTCCCTCTCGCTTTTTTGGGAATTGCTGCCCACCCAAATGTGATTCACTCCCGCCTTTCCCCTCGGCTTTACCTCACGTCTCTCTGTCTTTCTCCGTCACTCTTTTTTTCCAGTTGCTTTCCGTGCGAGAAGCGATTCACACTCGGATTGCGCTGGATATTTTGAGTCTGAAAAGCTCCAGAACATTCCTTCCACCACTGACTCCACCCTCATTTTTCCGCAGAGCAAAGTGGACTGTCACGTTTTCTCAGATACATTGTATTATCGGTTGTGTCTCGAAAATAATTTTCTCTTCCAACGAATTTTGTTCAATTCATTTCACTTTAACAGAAGTTCTCTTTTCACGAAAATCATTTAGAATTTTTTCTCTTTCAGGTGAGTTTCCAGTGCATTTCTATTAATTCCTGCAATATTAAACCATGCGGTACTGGGTAAGTCGACTGTTAATTTATTTTTCAATTTATAAATTTTTCGACTTAAAAAGTTCTAATGCGAAGTACTAATAATATAGTAAATTTTTCGAATTTGAGAGATCATTGCTAAAAATTTTAATTTTATAAAATCCATTGTTAAATAGCAACGCCTTGCTTGCACGAGTATCTTCAGTCTTGTTATTGCGAATAAAAGATATGTGGATTACTGAGATCGATGAGAAGTGCGGGTAAACAGTTATCGGGTTAAATGGAAGGAACTCGTTTCACGGCGATTTAGATCGGGTTTGTCTGTGAGAGCTTACTTTTCGGAGTAGTTGCTATTCCAGGGCGAAATGTTCCTTTAGTCGCAGTGTAATTGCGGTGCCGCTAGGAATCCTGATTCCCTGGAAATAGTTAGATCGTCCTCTACCTCGAATTTTCGTTCCCATCGCTGATTGGTGGTACCATTGTTCGGCCACAAGCGAAACTAATAAAGAGAGGAGGGATTTGTGGAAGGACCATTCAGTTCCGTTCCGATCTCCTTCTGTGCCAACGATTTGCGATAATACTCCCAAACCTTATTTATCAGATCACACATGTTTCGTTCCGACAACTTTACCTCTCTCCAAGATTTTAAGTCCACTTGAACAATGGTCACTCTATAAAGTTTATTCAAGTGAAAGGATCAAGTACTATTCTTAAAATACCGTGTAATTTCTTAGGAACGTCATTCTAGTTATATCAGGGACTAAACTATATTGATCGCTATAAAATAATTCAAAGACAGAATAATAGAATGAAGGAAAAATATACGAATATTTTAAACACTCGACCGAGACTAGCGCTGGCAACAAAACTATTCTCCCAGGCAGAAGCTATTTACCGGCATTCATTGCACCATCGAAATTTTACGGGCGCCGAAATCATTTGGCTCTAATGTACAGTTAAACCACCGCAGAATAGAGGAGAACCTTGAGTAAAGTACTCTCGGGATTATTGAGACTCTTCCAGGTTGTATACGGCATATCTCCGAGCGTACGAGGCCATAGACGGGGGCGTCAGTGCGGCGGTAAAAGTCGACGGGAATTCACCGGGCGTCGAGCACATGTGCTACCCTCTGCGCACGCCGTCGGTAGTGGGCAATAAAACTCTTTAGACGAATTGTGAAAGATAGAGGGACGCCGCGACGGTGGCACGCATAACACAGGAGAGACAAGATAAATCTTGAATGACGCCGCTCCCGTATTTCGACGCCCTGTGCGACTAAACGCAGCGACGCGAGCGTCGATTTGAAGGTTATGTATGCTTGCCGCGGGAATCTGTGGTCGTCGCATTATGTTGCGGGGGTGGGCCGCGCAATTTCGGCGCAATGTAAATCACCCCCGAGACTGTTTCGCACTCCTCCAGGCTCGAAGGACTCATGAAAGCTGATGGCGGTGACCCTTCGTAACCCTTAACGTCAGCCCGCTCTGAATTAAGAGTCCACCCTTCCGCACTGCCGTCATTTCTTTTGAACCAATCGGGGAAAGTCATGGTTTCATGGTGCTGAATCAACCCCGGAATCCTCCGAAGTACTTTCGATGTCATATCGATCATTCTTTTACCACAACCCTTTAGATGTTGAGGGAACTTTGATGTTTCAGTATTAAATGAAATTAGTTTGGTTATGTTAAAGTTAGCACGAAAATTCAATCAAGTTTCAACAATTGTCTTCTTACAATTATAGTACAATGTTCCATTGAATTATATCAATTTACTCTTTGACATTACTCGTCAATATTCTCCTGGCAAAATGCCACTCAAGGCTTACATGGTAATTATATGTTCGACACAATTAATACTCGTTCACTTCTTACAGTTGTCGCACAATATTTCATTGCATTATAGTGTAATTCGGGATTGGGAGTTACTCGTGGACATTCGCCTGGCAAAACGCCACTCAAGGCTTATATGGTAATTGTGTGTTCGATACAATTAATACTTGTCCACAAATTTACAGTCAGCTGTCGTCGTATAGAGGGCGCTCTGTGTACAGACACGAGCGGGTAGCATTGGTGTTTAAATCCCCGGAGGTACGTGACGATTCGCCCTCCCAGCGCCGAGTTACACGAGCGAATTAACGCGATGTAACAGAACGCTACGAACCGTTTGACTGTATACGTAGATACCGATCAGTCAATGCCGAAATGCAGTCGCCGCAGTGCTATTCAACCTTTACACTCGCCTCACATGCCAGCGCATACGTGTTGTTTACCTTTACACTCCCGATACCGCTCATTACTACCTCCTATAGTAGTTATCGGCTGTTAAACACTACTTCAATTTAGGATAACTCTGAACTACTCATGGAAATTTCAGTATATCGCATGTACTTCGTTGGAATTTGTAAAATCTATTTTCGAAATATTTTCTAAAAAGCAATCACGTATTAAGGTACGATTTTGTAGCTTGCTTATTTTCTTCTGAAATAATTATTTACAGCAAACTACGATCTAAACACAAAAAATACTTTTTGGATAAAATTAGTCAATCTATCGGCTGAATGCGTGATCACTTCATCCTTTCTCGAAATGACCACTTTCTCGAAGGAAGACCTAAGAAAAAGGGCGAGTAGCAAGAGAAAGGCAAGCGTTGTCCACATGGTAGCATTTGCCATGCGTATCAGGGTTTTGCGAGAATTCCATCGAGCGGGGGCTTAGCAAGAGGTAAAACAGGATCGTGTAGGGTCCGCAATTTTCCGCGCCATGGGGCACGGGCCAAGGGCTTGGGGGGGGTGGTAGGGGGGGAGTATGGGGTCGAAGGAGTCCAGGGGGCGCTGTACTTTCTCGAGAAAAAGACAGAGTAGGTTTTCGCACGCGATACCCGCCGACGATAGCGGGCGGCATCGAGAAGAAAGGAGACGCCAGGCGTCTCTTCCTTTTAGACGCTTCTTCTCTATCCTGTTAAGAGAGTGAGCCGGCCTTTCTCCGACCGTAATCCTCTCTGTCTCTCGCAGGCCGAGGGAGAGGTTATGTAGCTCGGCTCAGGAAACGGAAGCACCTCGTACGAATGAGATCGGCCTCCGCCTGTCCGCCGTAAGGTGGAGTGTGGGTGGCCGGGCTCGAGCGGAAATGGTGAATCGGGTGAAGATACAGTACGGAAAGAGAGTGGTGTATTGGCAAGGAACTATCCTATCTACTCACTCGGAGGAAACTCCAAGGAATTCTCTCTCCTTTCGCGCTCCCGCCGAGGAAGATACTAATTCGACTTTCCGATAGTGTTCTAACTTATCTTGATCATAGTGATCGGCTTTCGTCTCTCAACTTTAACGAGCCGATGCCAGCCACTGCCGCCGCCCGCCAAGCCCTTCCGGCTCCTTGGCGGAACTTTCCGGATACTTTTTTATATCGCCGGGCCTGATGATATTGACGTCAATGGGCTTAGCCGGTGTAAGATAAACGAGGGAAAGTATGGCCGCTTAACGAGTTTCAAGATTACTGGACAAGTTTCTTTAGACTTCTGCTGATCGCCGCCAGAGAAAGGTCCTCTCGATGAGGAAGAATGATAGGGAAACTTCTACGCTCCCTTGATATTTAAGGACATTAAAATCCTGAAGTATCTATGAGATTTGTTAGCGACTGTGTAACTTTGGAGATGTTCAATCGGGAAAGTTTGTATTCTCCAAAGCATCGCTAATAGGATTAAAGGGGAAAAAAGTGAGTATTCGCGTGCAGGTTTTTTCTCCCCGTATTATTAAATCTGAGTTGCAACGAGAGGAATCTATTTCTTATTTAGGAATCAGACGGTAACAAGATACATACTTTACTTATTATTACTTATTTCCTTAACAATAGAACATTCGAATTTATCAAACTCCAGAAATCCTTAAAATGTTTTCATGGCATCTTTTTTATTACTAACACGAATATCGAAATTTTAAAATATACACATAACTGTTGAATAGTTTATAAATACTTGTATTCTATAAACGAAGACCAAATTCGTTCACGAAGTAATCATACGTGACCTATTCTACAGAAGGGGTTGCGTGCCACACTTAGATCGACGTCCATTTGAGTCCAGAAGGTTCGTAAGGGGTGCATGACTTTGATCGATGTGCAATCGAATTCTCCTGAAAGTTATCGGCAATCTTTCGCCGGAATCACGACTATATTTACGTGTCGGGAAACGTAACGCAACCATTGTTGTGATAAATTGTCCGAGCTTCTGTGGAAAAGCACAAAATCATTCTTCATTTGGGAACCCTTCTGCTACTACGCCGGTGGACTCGACCGCGATAGAGCCGAACTTTCGCTGGATTTCATGAGTGAACGGTTCTCGGATACTGGGAATCACACGACTGTCGAAATCACGTGTGCTCATTAAGACTTTCCCAGTACGCTTTATTTACCGAGTCTCTTTTATCAGGTTCGAGAAATTTTCACATAATACTTTAACACCATTAAATAGGAAATATAGTAAAAATTATAGCAGCAATTTGATAATGATCTTCTTATAAATACTATAATCAAAATATATTAAAATTAATGAAATTTTCAAATAAAATTCTTATCGATTCAAGGTAGGAAACCTAGTGTCATCGACTTTTCAATATCTAGATAGACTTCAATACGAAACTAATAGGAGCGCATTGGCCGCATAAAATATCGAACGAGCGATATACCTCTTCGTCAATATTTCGTTTTACTTCTTCTAGTTTAAGTATATCAAGCATCCAATACATACGCGCTTTGTCCGTATACCTAACCCGAGCGCTACCGTATAAAGTATTTCCAAGCTTGCAAGTGTCTGCCCGGTTTACGAGGCGCAGTTGGCCCTCAAACTTTACGGGATGACGATGATCGGGCTGAGCATAGCATTAGCCATCATCGTTGAAAGTAGCCAGTCGAAGTTCCCTTAATTAAAAGTCGCTGGCAGAAAAAACCACACCTTCGAACTGCACTCTTTGTTGCACCGCTTAAACGATCCGACTGGAAACAATGGGAAGTAGCGGCCGATTCGATCCAATTTAGTGAGGGGCTCTGCCTGGCCATGGCTACAATCAAGCTGTATCACAGTAATTACAGGGAGAAGGCGGGCGCATTCACCGAGGGTTCGACGCGGGGAAGAAGCCGAAGACGTCAATGGCAGAGTTGGAGGTGGCGGGGATTCGATGAAGCGGCTCTGGCGAAAAGTTTCAATAAACAGGAGGAGCCGGACGATGGCGCTCGCTGGTGCGGCGAGTGTGACGAGAGCGGACAAAAGGGCTCCGTGCACTTCATGGAGCCCTTGAAGCCTCCCTATCAAGAGCCCAAGCCCGTTCGGCCACATACGAATTATCCTCTCGAGACTCTCGCTTTTGGCACCCTTGCACCAGTTCTTTCTCTCCCACTCGCACTCTCTCTCCCGCTTGTTTCCCCACTCTCCCATTATTCCTATTGTCCGGTTGCTCGCTGAGTCCGGAGAGCTCGCCGAAAAAACGTCATTGTCGTTAATTTTACGGGTACGCCACTTCCGCTTCCTCCCTACATTGGGCCCTTCACCCTCTCTCTCTCTCTCTATTTCTCCCTCTATTTTCCTCTCTTCCTCCTCTCCCTCTCTCTTGCTTTGTCTCTCGATAAATGCTCGCAATAAACGACCGATTGTTCGGACACGAATGTCACTCGATGTCTGCGACTACCGCTTGGCGACGCTCCTGTTACCCAAACGTGATTCCACGCTGCCCTCACTCGAGATTCGACGCTCGGCTTTTACACAAGCTTTTTATATCGCTTTATATCGAGCTTCGATACTTTTCGCTTATGATGCTAGATCGTGCTGATGCTTTCTTCCACTGGAGTGCTCCCATGGTAGTTGTTCCGAGGTGTTCTTTGTGCAACGTGCAAGGGCGCGAAAGTAATATTGTTTGATTCGAATAGGTTTTGATGTGATTGTGTGGATCGTAAGTGTTATAATTGGAGAAACATAGGTTTGTGTCTGATGAAACAGAGAATTAATTGGGCTGGTATATAAGAGTTTTTTTTTAGTACCCCCTTTATTTAGTTTCATGATCACAATAGTATTTCAAGCTTGTTTTTGCACATAATTAATAACAGGATGGTTGAGGCAGCTCGAATTAAATACGAGAGTTTAAAGAGCCACCAAATATTTGTGATAAACGTAACATTAAATACATGTAGTTATAATGAGGGTAATAATGGTAGAGTTTATTTCGTCTCTCATTTCTCATTTCTATTCGTACAATATTTACACCAAACATACATAGTTCCTCTGTTTACATATATATTACTTATTTAACTTGAAAAGGTGTTATTAGGATTAAACATGAACTATTTGGCTCATCGATAAATAAAATTCAATAGTTACGAGTGCCGGTGTGGATTGAGCTGTATCGAGAATACACGCGTTGGTGTGAGTAGTCAGAGCGGACGGTGTCAATAAGCAAACATCTGTCATTGTTACGGTACAGGGTTAACGAAGTTTCGAAACCCTCGCTGTGCACGCCAGGCGCATTTAAGTGTTAAGTGTTAACTGTCTCGACCGGGGTGATTTCGAGGCCGACTGACTGCTCGCGATTGACAAAGGATCGACTGCGAGAAATGGAAGGGGCGGTGATACGGTTTCCACCCCTTTAAAAAGGGAGGCGTTGCCCGACTCTAGCTTTTCAGAATACTTATTGTCCTCGAACAATGGCCTCAGTTACTGCACGCTAACCACATTTATTATGGAGCCCCATCCACTTACCCGCCACCGACAAAAGTATTTATTGTTTGTTACCGAACACTTCAGCCTGCATTTAATAGAGGCTGCTACCAATTTTACTGTTGCATGCTTTTGTCGTCGATGCTCTTCCATCAAGTATCGAGTTAATTATCGTTTTTGTAGGAGAAGAATAATCTGGAATATGTACAGGAAAGGGGATATTTTTACCTCCCTTCGAATTGCGTGTTCGTAAAATATTCTGGTAATTAATAACGTAAAATACAAACTGGAGACTACCGAATCCCCACTTAATCCTACTGCATAATATATAAACTTAATACACAAGCGAAGGTCTCTGTGTTTTTATTTCATTTTTACTTCATTGGAAAAGCGACGAATTACAGTTCATTTAAAAGGATTTAACAGTTAAACGAGGGCAATGCAAAATTGAAGCTTTAACATTTGTACTGTTTAAAACAATAAGCTTGAGTTTAAACGAATGAAAATCAAATTATTCCACAAATATACGCGTTGTGTAATTCTCCTTTTCATTGTGAAGTAAACATCTAATTGTTTGCGAGAGAGCAGACGGTGGTTTAAGTGATCGTTTGGAGCTTGTAACATTCACTCTCTCGAAAATCAAATGCGGGGATTAACGTAAGACACGTAAACACACGGAGAAAAGGAAGTCGGAGCTGCGGGTTGGAAACCGCAACGCTAAAAGGTCCGACGAACCTCAAATTTCACGACACTAATTGCGTGCGAATGACAAAGAGTCCTGGTTCTTCCGACTTAATTGCATTTCGACGAAAGGTCCACTGGCGTGTGACCATAATTTCGAGTTCCAACTACTGACGTGCGGTCTCGCGTACCGCACTGTTTTTATTTAAGACTGTTATCTGCGATCCGAGACTTTTTAATATTTTTTACACTTTGCTTATTACTCAATTAACCGATTACAATACGAAATTTTGTAAATAGTATTATTACGATGCAAAAAGGAACAAAGATTATCACACTGCGAATGTATGCAAAGTAAGAAATCTTACGAAAAGTGACTTTTATTTTGTATAATATAATATTAATTATAAGAAGAAGTTAAAGTAAAATAATCAGCAACATAATAGTCGACTCAAAAGTCATTAACATTAAAGAAACAATGCTTGGCTCTTAAATACGCGTTAACAGAAAGAAAGACACATGCTTGAGTGCACGAATAAAAGTAAAAGCTTTCACCCTTTTCTCAGGTCTGAAGGAATTTGTCCAGAGGACAGCTAAGAATCTCTGTTGGGTTGATGGTCCGCGTGAAACGTAAGCAAAAGGGGCGAAAATTAATGCGACATTAAACTGACGATGTGCTGCGCCCGTAAAGCACGAGCCATCGAAAAAGTCTGAAAAGGACAGGTGCAGGAGCAAAGGTAATGAAGCAGCTCTGGTTCACGGCCCTATACCGAGAACAGGAGAAAAAGAATTAAGGTTCATTCACATCAGAGATTTCACTCTCGTAGCTTCACTTCTTCTTGCCTCCTTGCAATTCATTTCGTTTATCAGTAAAAACAAGAAAACCTTCTTTAAAAAATATAATCTTCATGAATAAAACTTCATATACAAAAATATCTATCTAGTACTTTCTATGTATCTAAACTAAATTAGAATCAACTCCCTAATGTCTAACTTAATACCAGTGAATTTCGTTACCGATCATTACCCGTTCAACCCATACTATTGTCTACTTCCGAAGCTACCAAACTTGCCAATTCTCGAATTCCCATGCGAAACACTATGTTCTATCCCTCCAATAAAATACTTCCAAAGACAAAACTTGGCTTCCTATTCGGGTTATTATAGTTTCCTAACAGAGTTGTCCGAGCAGTATCGTATGAACGAACCTTTACACCAGCAGGATTGTGGAAGGTGTCGCGCGAGGACAGTGTAGGATAGTAGGAAGCAAGCTGTTTGTGCAAGAGGTTCGCGCGAGCAGAAAAGGATTCTGTGCGGCGTTAGAGGGGTTGGTTCCGAAGGGTGGGTTAAGAGAGGACTTGTGATGGTCGGTGGTTAACGCCATAGGGTTGGCAAGGGTGTGGGGTATGGTGGCATTGTCCACACTCCCAGAGGAGAGCAGGGCGGCCAGGACGCCAGTAGGTACTCCAGGCTCAGCCAACTGTTCCAGACCGAAATTACACCAAGAGCACCGGCGCCGTCCCCGGGGACAACTGCGGACCCTGTGGCAAATCAGCTCGCCTGGACCTCCTTAAAATTCTATACAGGCCAAGATGCAATTTTAACGTTTCACTTGGTAATCCCAAGCTTTCCACCCGAACTTCTCTCTCATCGTACTTGGTTTCCCTTTTCCATCTAACTGGCGAGTCTTTCTTTAGTATCAAGTTCTGTCCTTGTTCTATGTTACTTCCTATCTCCGACCACCCCGCATCGTCGACCAATCCAACCGCTCGGCATATTCCGGCCTTTTTTCGAAATTGCTCAGTGCGGTTAAGCGAAATTGAATCCCGACAGATTTGCCGTCGCGCTGGCGGATGAATTCTTTTGAGTCGCCGCTGACGTAAATAGAGACGGCAAGCCGCGCGGCTTGCATATCTAGTACCGCTTTGTTCTTGATTCTCCTGCTTTCTGCGGGCCCGTCTTTTTCCCTTCTCTTTTTTTTTCTCCACTCGATCCTTTCTCTCTTGGCCCTCTTTCACTCTTGCGCTCTTTTTCTCCCTCTCGCTCTCTCCTCTCTCTCTGGCCGCGGCTCGGCTTTTTTGCGAAAAACGCAGCGCACAAGAACAATTGGGAATGCTTAGAAAGAAAGTGTACTGCGGCGTGCTATTCGGGCACACAGCCTCCTTTAGAAAAGGGGATTGCATCTTTCCTATTGGAAGCATTGTGAACATAAGACAATGCAGTCTGTATCCGGATGCCTTGGCGAACAGTGTATGTATATACTGTATATATATATGTGTGTATATATATATATATATATTTGGATGGATTAGACGTATTCACCAGTTATCATTCAAAGTGACAGGTCGTGCAGACATTTATCAAAAGGAATCCAGCCTTTCAGGGGAATTAGTATATGCCGATCGTTGAGTAAAGGTAAAAGAAAAATGCGAACGAGGGATTGGACGATTTTGTTAGTTTACCCCTTATTTTGGTCTCAGCTATCTCCTTTCGAGCTGCTACTTAATAATAATTTATGCTGTGTCGAAATTATCTACGTCATTTTATATTTCGTTTTCTATATGTCATATTAGACGATATAAAGAAAGCGATAATTAAGTTGTTATCGAAGAGTGCAGGATTTTCTCCCCTACATTTTTCACCCTACGAGGAACCCTTCGTGTTATCTGCCATAATTCAATATAAGATGCGAATGGAGGGTTTTAAGAGTAGAATCTAGATGGCAATACTCTTAAGGGAGTTAGCGGCGCATAACGGATCCATATGTCAAGCCTGAGGAATTAACAATGCGCGAGGTGAAGACGGTGCTTCGTCGTCAGATCAAATCGACGAATATGTCATCACTCATAAAAAGGTGACAGCCACGACTGGCGAGGGGTCGCTATCGATCTGGCATCGGAGTGCCGTTTCAAGCGAAGGTGCCTTCCTCCATAGAACCGCCTTCATGAATAAAATTGTGTTCTATGTCCTTCAAAAATAGGTGACACTTCCAAACCTAATCCACAGGAATTCGAGACCGAGGACCACGTTCATGATGTCTTTAAACCTGTATTTACGATCTTGGAAAATTAGATACGTGTTGTGTGTATTAACTAAACCATAACTAAGTTATTGGCTTGCTATAAATATTGAAAAGTTATCAGATTATATTACACTCTTTCGATATATGTTGTAATAATTCTATGATACAATGAAAAATCGAATTACTAAAGCGATTATTATAAATCGTGAAAGATATAAAAGTATTAACTGGATTCGTTAGTTTTGCCGCTAGACGACAGTATGAACATCAGAATAAGTAGCTGTATAGGAAGAATCATTTGCGGCGTAGTACGTGCGTTGCGAAACCATCCTCTATATCATTATGATGAATTGCAGAAGAAGCGCTCTTTTCATCAGTACGCCGACAATATTTCAGGCCCGCCACACTATCTTGCGGCCGGCGTATCCCAGCGCTCGTGTGATATCAGGAGTACGAGCGAGCAGGGACGTTTTAATATAAGACGTACATTTTGGGGATGCGTTTTGCGTATATTGCATATGTGCAAAAATTGTACGAATAAGGTTGAAGAAAGTTTAACGAGTACAAAATATTCGTATAAATATACTTAATTATTTCCTTCTAATTAGTTTAAAAAGAACTCGTATTCTTCATTCCGTTCGTGTCCAAGTAACAATCTGGTAATGGAACCTCTCTCGAACTAGATAGCAATCAAGTTCCTAATTTCCGAACTTCGATCTTCAGCGACAATCCTTGGAAACTTGAGTGCAAGCTCTACTTGCTATTCTATTCCCACGAGAAACCAGTGGAGCTATATCAGTTGGATAAAATACTAGCGAGTAGGGACTTTTTAATATAAAGTCGTAGGATTGCAGGAATGCGCGTAGTGCGCATATTGCACGACGAGGGAACCAGTGCAAATAAGGTTGAACGGTTGAGCGGGCTCGATACGTTCTTTCAACTCGAAAAAGCCGCTAGCAGATGAACGGACAGGTAAATAGATAAACGGATAGGCGACAAGAGCGATCGTCATATGTAGTCGCGCGGACGGACAGACTTGTAAATAAACAGTCGACTGGGTCGAGCAAATAGATCGGCAAATATGTGGACGACTATAGCCCGCCGAACTAATTATTGATTATCTAGTAATTACCGGCACAATATTTATGCTATTACCGATCGCACTAACTAAAGCCAGTGCTAACTGTCCGCTCGCCTTTTTCCCGTTGCTTAATTATAGACGGGTTTGCCAGGCTCTCGCTCACCAATTACTGTGTCGACGATTGAATAAAATATCATGCCCCTCTATACATGTATATGCTGCACGCTCGAGTGGCTCGACATCCGCGAAAATCATGGTGGTTGCACATGGCGAACTTCATATTTCGGGCGTTGTAATGCCGCCAAGAGTATCCGCTTGATTAATTGGATTGATAATATTCGTAATATGTGCGGTGGAAGCTGTATTATCGGGACTGGGATTATTTATTAATAAATTTAATGTTTTCCTGTAAATTTGTCTCGCGCAACTGGGAGTTGGAAGAAATTGGAACTTCGTCCATTGAATTTGTCACCTATCCTGAGAATATAACATAACGCAAATTCATGATGCATAATAAGACATACTGCTATTTCATTAAACTAGAATTCGGCAATACATTCAATACCAAAGCCACGGAACAATGGAAACGTTTTAGAGTAATTAACGATTAATGGAACTTCGAAGGAAGTCGAAACTAATGCAGAAAATACATTATGTGGATTACGTGCGGTCTAGGTAATGAATTGGGTTAAATCTCGAGTGGTCTAGAAATAGCCAACTGTCTTCCCAATGCTCACCTACAGCGTGGCAAGCGTTCTAACCAATGCTATTAGAAAATTAAAATTTTCCTTCTCCTCTCTCGACTTCTGGCCCATTAAATTCCACATTTCCCAGTATTGTCGATCGTTCGGAATCCCGTTTACGATTTCGCCGGAATTTTCGAATTAATAATCATCATAAAATGACATCACGATCGGAAAGCCCGACAGGCATGCACGAACTAACCGGAAAGCTCAGTCTCGAGGTATTCAATATTCTCTCGAAATCGGCAGCAGTAAAGTGTTTAGGTTACATCGAACGTATCGATGCGAGGGCTCCCGGACTTCAGTGAATTCGTCAGGCAGTGATCGATATTACATATTACGCCGTTATTACTAGCCCGGCGTAGCGCTGAAAATTACGAGAATTGCTCTCGGAATTACAGGGAGTGCTCGCTGTACTCGAGAGCGTGTAATGCGAAGCAAAGGAGAGAAATAGAGAGCGGCATAAGGGCGGAAGTGCGAGAGAGAGGGAGAAAGAGGACGGTGACGCGGAGGGAAGAATCGATTTGCCCTGGCAATGGCGCTCTGTCGATCAAGCCACGCGCCGTGGCGCGTACTACTGAACAACATGAAATGAAAAGCCCGGTTTGGCGGGTGAGAAAGCTCGTGTTGCCGTTAACCGGCTCCTACAAAGCTGACCGATGCGTTCCTGCCTCGCATTATGTACTGGGAACATCTAGCGCATACATACGCACCACTTTAACGCCCAGTCATACAGACTGTCCAATAAATGAAGGCTCACTAATCACCCACCTCTGACAACCTCCTGTCGATTTTTTGGTGTCAGCTATACGCACCCCTGACAGACTTTATTTGCTCATCTTTTACCCCGCTTAAGTAATTTGGACATTTTTGGAAAGTAATTATAAAGCAAAAGAGATCTTTATTCTTCCCATGTTCTTTTTTTATATACAGTTTTTTGTTTTAAGAGAATTCCTTTTTTTGTATTAATATTATCTTGTTATTTCGAATTCGACCGGAGCCAAATGTCGCAGTATGAAACAGCAAGGGATTTGAGTTGTTATATTGTGGATTCTGAGTTCCCTTAATATTTTGAGCACGAGCTGCTGCAGGATGATGGGCACAATACTGCCTAACGATGGATTAACACGGGCGGTAGGTGGAGCACATTAAAATTTATGGACGCCGAGAGGCTAATTTGCCGATTGGATTTATTAATGTTAATCAAAAACTCGCAATCCGATTCATAAATGGAGGCCAGCAAATTGAAAGCTTTAATCATCGCTAATAGCAAAATTAAGTTTGCCGCTCGCCTAAAATTAATGCATGCTTTATTTACTGCTTTCATTGATCATGCCTGGCGCGATGGACGACAATTTTCTGCTTAAATAAATTTACTTAGCTTTTCGCTGGAATTGAAAAGGTCGATCAAAAATATTCATCGATACCTCGTTGACTGATGAGATTTGTTTATGTAATATCAATTAAATTGGCCACTTCCCTACACTTGCATTTTGTAAATATTGTTACAACAATTGTTCATATTTCAATTGTAAGAAGCGTAAACATTCTTCATTTGACACTTTAATATTTAAAAATGGTAAAATAACACGTAGAATTCCTTTCTGAAAACCTGACTATGATTCTTTGTATTAAAATTTGAGTATAAAGCAGGCAATATGTGCAGAATGCTATCAGAAAAATCATGCGTTGTGTAAGCAGACTGACGCAAAGGTCAGGCTAGTACTTTTTAAGGCGAAGTGCCAGACATTTTTGTTTAGAGGGTGTTGTTTGTTCAAGAGGATATGTGATGGATCCCCCGAGGTCCTTGCATAGGAAAACAAAAGTCAATTTCGCGTGGTTGGCAACATGGGAAAGACACTCAAGCTTTCCCCAAAAAAGATTTCCGTCATTCAAACAGATTGCGATAACACAAAAACGATTATAAAGAATATAAAATAATCAATAATAATAAACAGGTTGAATGATTAAATAATGATATGATTGCATGAAAAATCTATTATAATCAAAATAATGAAAACTTGAGTGTAAACACCAATAAATGGCGTCAGAATCATCTTGGTTAGTCATCTGGCAAGGGATGTTTACATTGGGCTCATCGTTTCCGCTGTCAAGCCTTTTATCAAAGCACATTCTACCGCACGAGACGGTCTGTATACTGGCGCCAGGGTGTGTCGGGCTTTCGTTCAGGTGGACCAGGTGCTACATCGCCTGAACAAGCAGCCATTAAGCCATTCCTGGACCAATATTCCTTCGGCCATACCCCACCCTGGGTTTACCTTTCGACGCTGTTACGGCCGTAACTGTCAGTGTAGTTCGAGGTTAGGATAAACCCAACCGCCTCCAGGCGTTTTCCAAAGTCCCTAATTGGAATCCAATAACCTTGTTAGTGAAGACACCTAGCCAAATGCTATGGCCGAACTAGTCGCCGAACGGCGTCTGTAACTTGGCTTCAACTGTAGTCCTTGTTTCTTAGTGTCCGCTAACGGTTTTGATCTTGCAAGTGATTTGCGGGTTATCCAATGATTCTCGAGGACACTACATACTCTCGACCGGCAAGTTTCGCACTTTCTAATGCTAGTATAAATGTGTAATAGAGATGCGACTGAATATTACGCGTTTAAAGTGTTTCTACTTGTGAAACCCTCTTCAGGAACCTTTGATTATTTCAACATTCACAAACTATTCTTTGCTCAATTAATTTCTTTACACTCCTTACATTTATGAAGGATATAGTACTGGTTTGTTTGCATGCTAGATTGATTTATATCTTTCATAAATGTTTAATAAATAGGAGTAAAATAGTTGAAATTTAAATGATGAGTGTGTTATGACTATGCGTAAAATCAGCGTGAGTGACTGGGGCGGATGTCAACAGGCAGAGGGTTAAGCCACGCTCAGTGAACATTGTATGGAGATGATACTTCGATGGCATTAAAGACCCGGACTTGACCCGAAACAACTGATCCGCTTGGTACGGAATGACCCGTACACCGGCGCGGTCCCTATGAGGGCAACCCCGATCTGTTTATCAGAGCTCAGAACCCTCTTTGCCTTCTACAAGGGAAATAGAACGCTCCCACTTGACCCGGTGTCACACAATGATTTCTCAAGCACAATCCACTACTTGCAAGTGGTTCGCTAATATTTACACAAAGAAAGCACCGTTCTATCACCCAAAAAATGGCTTTGTAGTAGAAATACTAAAATTATACGAGTTTCCATTAAAGGTTTTTCTACCCAACAGTTTGGAATCGATCGAGGAAATATCTGAATGGGAATTTGATACGAAAGTATTCCGATTCTACTATCATGTTATTTTTATTACTGCAGGGTAGAAAGAAATGTCCTTTCTTTCGTTGGAATTTTTAAAACCAGCTTCATATCGATTTCCGTTGACTGGTACGGGTGCATTCACAACTCATTGCCACTCTAAACAGCTAAAAATGTTCGTGTCACAGCTGTTGGTCTGTTGATTAATTAAAAGCATTCGACTCGATTTTTTTTGAACTGCCCAATGCAAATTGCTCGTTGCCAGAATGGCGATGGGCGGTAGAAGTGGGAGGGGAGGGAACTGTACGGATAGCTGAATATTTTGGATGCTCGGGTTGGATACCGTGGCGCTTGTCTGGCACAGGACCAATCAATTGAACGAATGGGATTATAAATTTACAGTTGACTTTGCGCCCACCCAGAATCGCCGCAATCGTGCGATTGATTCGTTTGTTGGCAATATAAATATGGCGCGGGCTGCCGATATATTAGTCGAAATCATGCAGCCGCAGGCAGAAGTATAGTACAGCACAAATACATCGCTCTCAATCAAATATCAATTAGCGGGAGGATGTTTGCGATTTGGCCGGTGGATTTCGGGAATTTCGAAATTCCCCGAATTCAAAAGGAACAAAGCCTCTCGAGCGTCGGGAAATGCTGAATGGCAGATGTCCTTGCATGCTTTTCTAACTTTGTTTACAGCTGCATTTACGGATCTCATCCTATTTAATATGTGTAATTACTGTGAGCATTGGTAAACCTTGGATGGATAACAATATATGAATAAGATTTCGTTCTTCTTTTATTTTTGAAGTATTATAAACTTTGCAGGTAAAATTTCTCTCAGGGTTAATCTTTGTAATAATTCTTTTTAAACTATTATACATCATTTTGTAATACATAAATCCTAGTCTATTAATCAATCAACAAAGTCAAGAACTGTTTTACAAGATTATCAAAAGCTAATATAATGTTTCTTGACCATACATCTAGCCGACGTTAGACTTCTCGAGTGCAGCAGCTATCGATCCTCGTAACCATCCAAAAAGAGGAGTTTAATGCTCCTAAGTTATAATCTAACTCGCTCTCTGTTTCTCCCGTTCGCTCCACATATTATATCCTAGCAGGAAAACTGAACTGTGCTCAAACTCACATGATAAATGACCATAGAGAAGCGTTACTTTTCAAGTATCACTAGAAACTCGTGGCTCGCACTCGAACTTCAGCTTCGAGTTGCCGGTCTGCGTCTAATGGTGAAAGCTGCTCACGAAGCCCGTAACGATGGGATCATCGATTCAATACGAGCCGAGCGCACGCTTCCATGGAACATCGATCCTAACACAATTTCCTCAATCATTCTTAGCATTTTCTGTAAAAGGCAACTGGCACCAGATTAGAATATTCACATTGGAAACTCTCCATTAGAATAATTCGACTAAGACGTTTAGCCACATAAACTGAATAGCATCAGAATCAACTAAACTAGAGTTTATAGCAACGTTAAATAAGAAATGAATAAGGGTGGTTTTAGGACTAATGAAATTTTCTAACTAAGCTTTTTGTACTCTTGGATAAGAAAAGCTTATTATTAAATCGTCATAACCTCGTATCCATCGTAATAAGACGAAGGATATTATAGTTTGACGAAAGCTTCTATGATCAGCTTTGTCTACCTCGTAGCGATTTTCAGTTGAATATTCAACGCTATTTTAGGTTCGTCGCCATTGATTTTATCAGTGGTCTTGATAATGCGCTTACCGACAAAAGTTTCGCTTTCAGAATTTCATCGAATAAACACCTCCGGAGAGGAACGAATCGATACTCTTATCTTCTCCTCGTCTTCCACCACTATTAGTCTTTATTTACCAGTGGAATTTTGCGCGCGAAATGTGTAAGATGTTATTAAATATTAAAACGAACATTCGGTGCTTTTGGCTGCTAATAATAGATGCATCATCGAGAAGAATCGATGAGAATTCGATTGGGTAAAGAAAATATCATCTTTAAAAAGAATAATCTTGATATTTGCTCGAGGAATGACTTAAAACCATTGTAAGAGTCCCGAATTCGCATTACAAAATGGCGCTACCCTTCTTCTGCCATTGTAAAATGCTAAACAACGGGAATTAATTGAAAAGAAAAGTCGGTCTTGAGAATCGTAAAGGGTCGGCCGAAAGGCTCTTTCGAGTTAATGGGTTGAAATCAGCTAAAAGCGGCTGAAACTTGACCCCACCACTGCTTAATCTCCTTTTCTAGCAAAAGTTTCGACCTCCTGCAAAGGATTTTTTCTCCATATTACAAGATTGATCATGCTTTCTGCGACCCCTTGACCTCTCTCTCGCGGCTAACTCTCCGGGCACTTTAATTTCTGAGCCCTTTAAGACCAGAAACTCCGAAAGTAGGTGAAGTTCTTGTGTCTTGTAAATTGATTGGACTGACTTCGGGCCGAAGGCCAACTTGCGAAAAGTTCGGGCCTCGACCTACTGTCGCCGCCAGAGAAACCGTAATTACTAGACAATTAAAACAGGATATATACATATATATATATATCAATAATAAACACAGCAGTCTGCGTAAACTGGGGAAACAATTTACACGTATATTTAAAACAGTGAAAGTCAGGATGCAAGAATGAATTCAACAAATTAATATATCCCAAATAAGTAAACCAAATACTTCATTATTCTGTTTGTGTAGCTATTAATTAACACGATTGATACACCGAATATGTATGAAAATGGCAAAGTTTACTTTATTAAATCATGCAAAATACCACAGTAAGGCTCCTGTAGAATTAAATAAATAAACAATCAAATATCGAAACGTTTGCTGCTTTCGAAACACAAGCACACATGCTAATTATTATAAACTGCTGCGATGTATCGATTGATTCTCAAGTACTGGAGATAAACTCCACTTACATTTGAGTGGCGGAAACCTTTTGTTTCCGTTCTGTTTTTTTTCTCGAGCGACAAGTTAAAGCGCGGGTGGCAAGAAGCGTTCATGACCAGGTTCTCCACTTACCAGCCAATAAGGAGCGATCCTTCTCGAGTCGTGGTGAAGCCGCATATTCAGGGAATAGCGAAAGGGAGGCCGCACGATTAGCACCAGGGATGCTATTATGGTTGGAGTCCCCCTGAGTCGATTTCAATTCCCGATATCGTTACCTGCAGGCAGTTGGGGAATCGATTCTCGGCCTGTCCGGAGTCGCAGCTCCTACGGTGGTTAACCGGGAAATCGATCAGGTCAGCAGTAACGTTCTCGAAGGGAATATAAGGTGGCTCCGCTCGGCTCGGCTCGGTTTCTCCAGCCATCCTCATGGGCTCCTTCACGGATCTCAGCTTCAGAATCCACCGCATCTAACCACCTCCTCTTCTCCACCGCCACCGCCACCACCACCCTCCTCCGTCGCCGCCCTCTTCTCATCTACTCTCCGCTCACCTTTCGATCTTGCCTTCTTCCATCGCCCAGTAGAAAGCCCGATTCGCTCACATAAATTCTGTCGCGGAGAAATTTCGTAATACGCACTCCGAGGATACCTGATTTATGTGCCGAGCTTTATTTCACGCTTCCGGATTTCAATAGCTGTACCTCTTGCCGCCCTGACATTCTTTCCGATGATGGATAACGCGAGATCGAACCGATTTTCGAAACGGAACCTCCTGAGTTTATAAAATGCGATTAGTCTATTTTTATCTTTTCCTTTCTTGGTTAGGATCATTGAATGGATATTCTTGCGAGTTGGTTTTATTGAAGTTGTATAGTATTAGGTTTTATCATTTACATGTAATGGATTGAGCGTTAAAAAGTTATTTATGGACTATTGTCGTCGAATCTCGTTGGAACCTCGGTAAATTTGAAAATGCAATTATTTTCTCTGCACTTAATATAATGTTCTCCTGTACACAATGGAATTTCCTGAGTATTGTTTATTTTTAACAGCAGAAGTCATTGAATACACAAATACCAGGGTTGTATTTGATGAATCGGAACTTGTTAAAGTAAAATGAAAGATACGTGGAAATTAATACGTGGTTCTTTCACTGCTGTACATAGCAATTGTTAATTTCGATTATTCCACAGCCCAGCCGAGGATATTGGAGCGATTCTCCAGCGGTTCATTCGAATTTCCTTATTAACTGATTACGATTTGATTAGACCGATTTAATTAAGTCCGGGCGTTCGTTAATTAGAACGGGAAATCGCTAATTGGGAAATATACTTTCGGCCCTCGTGAAAGACCGTGACAGCTATAACGAAACATCTGTAATAAATCGTATAATCTTGCGAGTCCAGGACAAAGCAGACTTTCGTCAGAGAGAAGGATGGGCGGAGCAGCAGCGAAGGGAGGGGTAGATTAATTCATCCGCGTGCCATGGTATTCATCTGAAAAGGGAGATCCCCGCTAAATTAAGCGCCAGTTGTAATTCAGTTGGAGACCACCCGCCGCTGAAAAGTAGGTCACCGATATTTTATGAATTTTTTAAAGGTGCGCTTTAAACGTTACAGCTTCGTCTATCATCGTATTTTCCTCTTTTCCCCGCTCTTTTTAGAACACTGTTATTATCGCTAAAACCTTTTTCATGCTCCACATGCGGACCACGGCAAAGGCACGAAAGTGGACGGCGAGTACCGCAGAAGTCGCTTTATTTCACGTAGTTTCACCCTCGAACTTTAAGGTGGTTTGCATAAGCCAACTGGTTATATTAATAATATCCAAACATTATAAAAAAATATCTGGATTTATTGTCCGCGTGGAATAATCACTATACATAATATTAATCGAACGATCTTAATAAATCTTAATAAAACGAAACGTGTCGAACTACAAACAAACCACAGTTACCACAAAGAATCTGTGTTGTTTGAAAGTGAAAGACAGGATTGAAAAGGCATCGATAGGGGAGATCGGAAGGCCCGATGGATGCAGGCGAGAAAGGTTAACGGGAAGTGGCGGTAGGAGACAAAGCGTAGGTGGCGTTGGATGCGCGTGGTACTTCCTAAATGGTCGTCGAACGGCGACGAGAGCGCGCCAGCTGAAAAACTTCGGTAGCTTCGGGGATTCCAATAAAATTGAAACGCATTCAGATTCAAATGAGCCGTCGCTCGCAGATAGGACGGAACAACGGTTCGAAACGCGCGCGCGAGATATCGAAATTCAAGGAATATTACAAAGCACGTGCTGTGAGAAGGAAGGAAACGGGCAGCGCCGACAAAGTGACAGAGAAAGAGAGAGAGAGAAACTAGGGGAAATGAAATAGAGCGTGCGAGCGCCTGAAATAGAGAAACGTCCGAGACTGACGTGAACGAGAAAGGAGAAGCGGAAAAGTTCGAGAAAGCATGGGACGACTCTCGGATAAGAAAGGCGTTCAAGTGCTTGCACGAAGAACAGGAAGGAAGGGTGAAGGGAGAAAGGTAGTGCGCTTGGTACCAGCAAGATTGACCGCAATGACGAAACGAGACGAACCGTATAACCATACTCCCTGATAGCGCCTTTTCTCCAACACTTTCATGGAATGCTTGAAAGTACAAGTATACATTTCTTCGCGCCATTACGAAATCTCAGAATTCCCCCAAGAAACCTTGATATTAATTCCAATATTACATTCCAGAATTTCAAGTTGACATATAACTTAATACAAAGCTTGCAACTAGACTTTACTGTTATCTGCAAAGGAAGGAGCAAAATTCAACAGTTTCGTATATTTCGAAAACACTCGAGAACTTTCTCGAAACACAAACATTGGCGTCCGAATCTATAATAGATCCCCGAAAACTTATACCGCTGCCAGCGGCGACTTACGTACACCAAGAAGATATATCACTCCGGACGAAAGGGCGAATTCTATTCAAGGAAAATCGTACTTTCCCCGCAACACATACACACACAAACACACACATACACACCGCGGACGTATTGTCAGGAGCGTATTCACGTGGCAAGAATATTTGCATATATTTCGAGGGTAGTGTGCGGTGATGGGAAAGAGATGGTCTCTCCTTCCGAAAATGCATAGTGCATGTGATGAAACATCCTCGTATACGATCGCGAGTGCATAGAGAGAACACACACGTGACTGCGTATAGGAAATGTACGATGTGGCTCAGTGGCTATATGTTTTATGCTCTATGCCGGCTGCCCTCTCACTCTTTCACGGCCTCTTTCTCTCCCAGGCCGCATGATTTATGGCACTCGACATGTATGCGGACCTGTGTACACTGTATAGCCAGCATCTCTCCTCTTTTCTCTCGCAATCCCTCTCTCTCACACGCACCTATACAAGCCTAGCTCTCACATGCGTACGTAAATTTAAGCGAGAGCCCATGGCACACACATACGAGCGCTCGTGTCACTGAGATTTTCCGCCATGGAAAAGCGGAAATACCCAGCGCGAAAGGTCCTTTATACCGGGCGATACCAGCCGCGCGCTACCGTTCACCACAAAACAAATCAATTTGCCGCTATGACCCGGCCAAGTCTTTGGCAAGATGACACCGGGTCGACTATGGAACCGAAACCTCGGAAATAGATGCCCGACAACACTTTTTCCACCTCGATGCGTGATCTACAAATTTCTCGTCGCTCCTTCCTCGACTAATGTAATATACTTGAAGTGGATATAAATAATTCTGACGAAGGTTAAGTTAATTGGTAAAAAGTATAACAGTTGTAAGTATTAAAGAATGTTTGTTTTAGATTTATTTTTATAAGTAATATCGGTATGCATTGAATTTAGAAAGAAACGTTTTATTACGCGATGTATGACAGCTGGAATAAACCAATTTAACCAGATGTATCCAACAAATATGATCAGATCACTTGTCGAAAGAATGACAAGACAATATTTCTCAAATGACTCCCGAGAGCTACCCTTTCTTGTTCCTGCGGGGACATTTCAAAATATCCATTGTCAGGACGATCTGTCAGGCGCAGTACTTGCCCAGCTTGTAGCGGATGCTGCTTTGCGTATCATTTTTATTCGCCATTCCGCTCTTGTCATTTCGAAGATAATATTTCTTGCCTTCTGCGACGGACATCTCGCGATGTTCCAACCTTCTGGTGCTGCGGAACTTGGAGCAATGAATACCTTCCATAGCGAGATTATCACGAAAGCTCGTTTGAAGTTACGCGCAAGAAAGTAACTATTTTATTAACGATGTAAAAATTCGTAAAATGATATCTACTCTGTCTTATGCGTGTTGTTTATAAAGCGTTATTATCGCATTGCGTATTACACTTTGTTTTATTACATATAATACCTGTCCTCTTTATCAATCAATTCATTATTTTTATTATTCATTTTACTACTACGATCTGCCCTTTGATTTAAAGAATATTTATCCCATTACGTATTCCAGGAGTCATTGTCATTGCTCGGAGGCGAAAGTTTCTACGTTTAGACAGAGAGCTCGTTTTCCACCCATCTCTCTGTCCTTTAATCCTTTGTACGGCTTTCGAACTTTTAATACAGCATGGACTCTCGTTTCCCTCGCGGGCTCGAAACTTTAAAGACCATTTAAAGGCGATCCCCTCGTTTACCGTTGCAAACATATTCGCGGCAATTTTTACGATAACAGGAGGCCAGCAAGAATTGATAGGGCGATGTTAAAGGGAAAAAGTGTTAAAGTCTTATTTATAGCGGCTAAAACTCGATCCGTGTTCTCGAACTGGCGGTAAGTCCGCAGTAATGGGGGAGAGGGGGTTCCCGCCAGATGCGCCGGTACAACGGGAATATGCGATACTCTTTTCGAAATCCGCTTCTCTCCCAGTGCAAATCCAATTTATGTTCGCATCCAAATTATTTCACTTCCATCTCTGCCAGTTCTTCTTAACCCGATTCCCTCCAAACAGTTTCGTAAATAGTTCACAAAAAGGGGAAAAAGTGTTATTATACAATTGAATTCGATAACTTTAAAATTCAAATATTTAAATTAAATATTGATACAATCGACTGTTACTGATTAACATGAGTATATATTTTTAAGCTTTCGAGTATGCTTGATGCAATCAATCATACACGACAAGAGTTCGATGACAGGGAAAGTTTAGCGGTGACTGGTTGCGGTTGGAATGGAGGTTGGATTGAAAGCTCTAATCGCTTAATATCGGAATCAGTGGTGGCGCGCTATCAAGTTTTCGTCTAGAGAGACGGAATCAACAGCGAGGGAATCTGTAGTAGTTGGTTGGGGATGTGCGAGCAGCGGAGGAAGGAGGCGTTGCAGAGTATAGGAACTTAGGATAGTAGTTCGACGCCGTGTACCCTTATTCAATCTACCGCGGTGTGCTGGTAATCCCGTGAACTGGTGTTTCCAGCTTAATAAAGCTCCGGCGGAGCGATGCCGGCGCCGATGATATCGGCATCGGCGTCGAAACGAGTATCCGTCATAATCGGCGAACGCCGACGCTCACCCGATAAACTAGAACAAGCCCGATATATCCGTTTCGACGTCAGATTGATTAGAATAGCAGAGGGTTTAGAAGGTGTCCGGCATCTCTTCATTCACTCATGAGCGCATTCGGTCCTCTTGGTGAATCTCAATAAGCAAATCTTTAGTGTTCGGGTATACCTCCGTTGATATTCTCCTTGGATGATCATTGGTCATTCAATCAAACCACTAATTCTTGAGATTCAAATGAGTATAATGTATGAATTGTCTTGTTTTAGATTTTTTTTAGATTTTTAACGAAAATTATCTATGCTATCTAATTACTATCCTTGTTGCTGTTAAGCCAAGATGGAAACAGCACGTCAATGAATCCTGCCTTTTATTTTACTGCATCTCGTTAAGGAAAAGTCTCTCCTTTCCTTTGCATCTCGTTCTGTTCAGCTATAAGATCTTCTTCCTGTTAGATTCCATTTTATTTCCACGTCTGCCTATTCATCGTCACGTTTGTCTCGTGACGGCACATTACCACTTCCCGCGAAAAAGCTCGTCTTTCCCGGAAACTGCGTGGAAAAACTGCACCTGTCGGATAAAGTAGTTCGCACTTCTGCACAAATGAAATGCTACGGACTTTAGCGCGAACCGGAAAATCACTTTTAATAAAAGATTAGTTTCTCTACTGTTTTTATAGCTGTTTATTTTTATGCTTTTATGTTCGGCATTGTTTCTTGGATTTGCTTTATTCTGTTTTTGATTTTCGACATTGGTATTGGTGTCAGTAAACATACGTTTGAATAATACATTGTGTAAACATACATAACACGCTTTTATCTTTGTAATAACATACATTAAAGTGTTCCAGAGAACACAGTGTTATAACAATAAAAAGATGATATGTATTTTTGAAATAATCTATCGAACGTCCAAATTTTACAGAGTAAAATAATTACAATGATGAAACAATGGACGTGGTTGGCATGGAATTCTTAATCTAACTGAAGCTGCAAAAATTATTGGAATAATTAATTACTGTGATATTCGCAGACAGAATTATAGGGGCTGGCGCGCATAGAAGGGTGAATGTTGGGAGTTCGGCGTAATCAATTCGCGAAGCCAAATAACATCCGTTCGATTCCAATCTTCGTCTGAACTGAATCAAAGTTCATTTCCGGAGCACTTATCCCTTATCCGGATCTTATGCGTCTATTCAGTGGGGTGCATTGTCCAGTTCGGGAAATTACTTTATCTCATCGATAATATCATATCATATACGTACTATAGATGTCACCACTTTTATCTTATTTGTTTCTTCTAATCTCTTCGCGCATGACATATTTATTAGGTTATTATTCACTAAAAATTCTCCAAAAACATGCAATAATAAAAGACACGTATAATTCGTTTTCAAACATTTTGCGTGATGAAAAGAAAGATTAATTTTTGAAAGCTGTTTTAAAAAATCGAGATACGAAGTTGTCTCTTAAATAGCAGGTCTATTCAATTGAAGGGAAATCTGAGTAGCTGGAAAATTTATTCTTGAAACAGTGCGTATGGAAATGGTTAACCTCATTTTCAGAACTACCTTGTTCATGATCGTAGCAGTATTTAAGGCAGCAATCTAGTTAACCTTAGCTGCGGGAATGAAAGAAAAATGTTGATAAAATCCTGGCGAAGCGAAGTCTGCGTATTATAAGGGAGATTTTAACTCGGTTTTCGCGTATACGATATATCATACATATGTATTTAGATCGTCCTTTATAGAATATCGCCCATTAAAATGTATAAACTTTCCGCGGGTACAGCGTTCGTATTATTGTTAGGGGTCCGGGATAAGATCCGCCGGACGAACAAAAAGGGCCAAGAAAAACAAGGCTATCCGTAGATAGAGTTCTCTTTATGGGAAAATGGATCTTGAGGAGGGACTGATAAATCTTCCTGTCGGTCAGAACGGCGCTTGGATCGTTTATCTGGATTTAATCGCTCCGGAACACCTGGCATGCATGGATCCACGCCACTTTAATTTTACCGTCGACGAATGCCGGCTTTTTTTTTTACCGAGCTCTCCACTTCTTTATGCGCAATCAATGTCTCTTATATTTCAAGAAAGAAACGAACTAAGCCCGTTTCTCGTATATCTTATTTATCTTAGTACTCTTTCAGCCACTATCATTATTCCACTTGGCTAAATCTCTCTCAACCAAGTCGAAATTGATTTTCTTTCCATTACGATTCCTTAACTACTTTCAAGTTTTTCAATAATTAACCATTAAACAGTGACCATTAGCAGCGTATTATTTAATCATCTTCTAAAACAATTATAATCTCTTTCCAATAAATTGTCAGTTATTGCCTGCGCTTCAAAAAATTCCATGTATATTCGTCTCTTCACACAAACTACCAATTAAAATGGAAATCTACACATGAACTTTCGTAGAGTATTAATGAGAACCAACTGTATACTTAGTATTTCACCCCCTATCTTTCCGGCACAGCAGGTTTAAAGGATGTCTTTTTTGATTCCGTTCCAACGTTAGTCACAGGCCTTAATCCTCCCTCCCCGAGTTAGCTTGCAATTTAAAAGCAGCGAAATTTCCAGGAGGGATTCTTAAAACTCCCGAAAGCGTCTGACCGATCTGTTTCACTGAATTGATCGCTGGTATTTTTACGGCAGTCACTCCAACGAGATAAATCTTGGGAGTACAAGGGGAGGATATAGAGAATCTTCCAGGAAGGAAAGGGAGCAATTCGATCGTAAGAGCGAGGCGGCAATGACGTTCGAATCATTTGTCTAGATTAAGTCTAGCCTGCAAAACCCTTTCCACTTCGGTTCCCCGCATCTCCCCCGACACTCCACCCCGCCTCTTTATCATTTGACACGCGCACCTACATGAATAAGCCCTACTATCATCGTCCCACTTTTCCTTGCCGTGCAAAGCGTACATAAGCAGTGCTTCCCGACGCGTGCCTCTTGTCACCTGCATCAGCTACCACCATCCCGTAAGTGTCGACTTTGATACCCATCAGTGTTACCACCCGATATTACAAACTACCCCAACTTTTCATTCCACCGAGTAGATTGATCCTGATTACAATGAATTTTTATGGGAATATAGATTTTTATCGCATTATAATTCTAACATTACTTGTGATACTGTATTGTTAAATAAGATTACAGATTTTTTATCACTTACTATAGTATTAAATAAGGAAACAAAGAGATATTAGTTCTTCGGATATGGTAGCGGATCACATATTGAAGACAGGGGTAAGAAAAACAGGGTAGACTATCGAAGGAGGCCCGCATCGATTGGTAAACGAAGCTAGGAGAAAAGCGGTTTAATCTCCAAGCGACTATTACCAGAGATCGAACTGCTAGTATATATAAGGGAGAGAGAGGGACGGAGCGAGGGGGTTGATGGGGTTGATAGGGGATGAGAGAGTGATAGGGAAGGGGTGGTGTGGTGTGCCGGCATATCCGGGCGCCGCAGGAATGTGTTCCGCAGTCTTCCAAGGCGTGCTATGCTAAAGCATATGAATATGCATCGATGAGCCAAGCAGCCGCCACTGAACCACCCTCGCGTTTCCCACAGCACAACACGGCGCAACGGGCGCCGCGACGCTCGGCTAGTAGAGCGAGGGACGCGCCTCGTGAAAATCATTCCAGAGATTTATCGACTCGGCATCCCAACCCGACCACATCCAGATCTCTGAATGCACTGACTCTACCAGTCATTGTATCAAGGGCTCCTGTCTACCAAAGAAACATTGATGTTTCCGTCCCATATTTTCAATGATCTTTTTATTCCCTGCTTTATATACTTCCAGTTAGAAATTATGTTTAGTGTTGCTCCTTTGTTCTATTTAAAATAGTAATCATGAAAAATCTATTTATATACTCAGTAGGGAGAATTAATGAAATTTCATCAAAGTTTCGAGGATTTGCAAAGGGAAAAAATATTCGAAAGTTAGGATGGAAAACTGTCGAAAGTACCGAACTACAAATTCTACTACAGAACGGAGTAAAGTTGAACTTTCCGGTAGAGGGAAGGATTAATAAATCTGTTGATTTAAAGTAGAAAAATACCAGATTCATTGGGTGAAATCCAATAAACCGATCAGAACTACACCCTTTTGAGAGGGTACTCGTCTTATGCAAGCAATGCGTCTCGCTTCGGTCACAGGCATCATCTCTGAGTGACGCGCAAGATCCTGCTCCACTTTCCTTGATACAGTTCCGATCCGTGGAGGCTCGATCCCTTGACGGCTTTAAGAGGGAATAATATGTAATATGGGCCAGCTGGATGAATAATGTAGACGTGCCGATCGGCGAATATCAGAGCGCGTTTCTCTCTCAGCGATCCACGAGCAGCAACTTTCTACTTGGAACGGTGATCGGGCGGGCGTTTGATCTTTGATGAAAGATCTTATGCGCTATTCATTCGCTCGGGAGATAATGCTCCTGAGGCGCGAGCATACGATCCTGCTTTTGATAGAGACTTGATGCTGCTACTCAATATGGACATTGGGATTCACTTATCCGCCTCTATGAATCTACTGAAAATGGGAGCCTCGCTTCTGCAGCTTCTGCAGAAGTTTCTTCGCGGTTTCGTGGACCACTTTCTTCTTACCTTACATGGAAGTTCGAATATAATTCTTGGATGATCAAAAGTGTAACAGTAGTTCGTTCCTTCTAGTTGTATTACTTTGAGAATATGGAGAAATCATTTTCGGAATAATAGGTATATCTGAAGGATATGTATCATTTGTAATTAGTATAATTGTTGATTTTATTTGATATTAGTTAAGCTTCATTAATTTTTCACTTTGTACGCTTTTTGATACTGTCGAGGCGAATAATAAATGCTCATTAACTATGAAACGAATTTCACGATTGGCTTTCGAAATAATAATCCATTCCAGTGTACCTTCGAAATTGCGAATATTAATAAATAATTCCCCATTACGGGAATCATTCGTAAATACGTTCAACATCGAGTTTTATTTTTTTTTTTCTCATAAAACACAACTACAAACATATAAAAACGATTAGCATTCGTATATCATAAATTCCGATTATTCTTTGCCATCGAAAACATTCTCAAGCAAGAGTCGATCGATTAACTATAATGATATATCCGGACTTTATCAATTATCAGAATTCATCTCTTCGGACAGACGCAATTAATCACATTATACTGGATATCGATCGACAAATGAAATGAGACGTTCACAAGTACCGGCTAACCTCTCCACTTGGCACAATAGCCGCGGTGGAAAAGCTCGTTGGCGCAATAAGCTCCTAATTCAATGAGAAAGTTTCCGGGACGGCAGCGCCGGTGCTACGGAGCGCGGCCAAGAGAGGCACAAATCAAATTGGCCGGGGAGAAAGCAAGTCAAATCGAAGCGGAATTCAATGCGATAGACCCGGACGACCACCGGCAAAGTGTTAACAACCGGGTGTACACTGACATCGAAAAGTTCGCCGCCGGCTTTCTTCAACAATTGGTCGATTTCGCGGGGAAGAAGCGAATGGCCCAGTGAGATTTCAACCGAGAGCGAAAGAGACAGGCAGAGGGCTTAAAAAGTTTCAGCTACGCTGGCTGCCAACCGGGCGCAAGAATAAATGCAGACACATAACTTGGCACACTCTCTGCCGCTGGAGAATACGAATCCGCTCTCTTTTTCTCTCTCCCTTTCTGTAACTCTTGAGGGCTTTTTTGTATGTACAATTGCGCGTTTTCCTCGCCATTTTAGTCTCCCGGTTGGCAACTTTTATGATACACAAGCCGTTAATGATATCAGCTGGAGCTTTCGTATCTTTTTATTTCTTGATTATTTGTACAGAGTAAAGTATTCCAGTTCTCGGCAAGTTATGAATCGCTTGATACGGTCGACCGAATTTAAAGAAATGTCACTTTTCGAAACGTGAGTCCTACAATTCATTATGTCCTAATTATTTAATTAGCCACGTTTCATTAACAACTCACTTACTTGTAAGAATAGAAACGAAGGAGACAAAATGAATGGTAACCGAATATTTTTACCACTTCCGCACCAGCTTTTTGCCGCGCAGGTATTGAATTTACGAACAGCGATAATCAAGGTAACCCACGTGTGAAAGTGGAAATAACAGCGTCTTTAATTTGAAATGGTGCGGTTATACCCGTTCATCCGGAGCTACGGAATTCTAATTCTAGCAGTGGTTCTCGAAGTGGCGCTGGTGTGTGTGCGAGTTACAATAACTGGCGCTCGCCGCGCAGTTTATTCCGAGGCCGTAAAGCAATTAGTTCTTCCCCTTTCGCCTGCGCTTACACGCAAAACCGACGACAATCCTGAATATAAAAAGCCTGGGGTTAAGCTGCGCTCGTGTCCTGCGTAAATTGATTTTGATGTCGGTGTATGTTCGCTTAGAGTGACGCTGGCAAAATGTTCGTCTGCCCTCGACTAACTCTCGATAGTTATGGATACAGTTTGACTCAAAGTTGATTCACACTAATCATGGTATAAAAGATTTCGAAATAGAAAGAAAGAAAAAATGAAAGAATATTATAAATAAAACAGACAGATAGATTTTTTAAGATTTAAAGAGAACCGATTGATATTCATTTATTTTACAATTTCTGCCTGTCGAAAAAAGCAAAAAAACGAAGGATGAATTTGTATAGTTTTTAGTTTTAAGAGCGGCAGCTATATTCGTTCAAAGCATATTTTTCCTGAAAAGGATCAGGTGGTGTTTGCCCTTTTTGGAAAAAAGGATCGAAAAATCATCAATAGTGTGCCAGTGATGCAACATTACATGACCCATAGCTTCGCGTATCGTTTGCTCTGCTTCAAACAGCACTCGTTTTCGCTGGCGGAGCATTCACTCGCCTGGAAAAACTTTGATGACTCGTTCACGCAGGTGTTGCCCCGCTTTTATTAAAGCTGTAATAGATGGTTCTTCGTTTCGACGGTCCCACTGCCGCTGGCTAGAGTTTACCAATTTCAACTCCGCTGTTGCGCCGATTGTTTTCACTCTTTGGTCAGCGCACTAACTTGAAATCCTACATCCCAATATTTTACATCACTTTGAAAAAAGTGTTTCAACCCTAAACTCCTATGATTTCCTATTATTACAAAATTTATGTTGAAATTTCAATTTGAAAGAAATTTGTATTAAGTTTTAAAAATTCCTACTCTTATTTTGAAATTCTAGGATGCTGAAAGAATAATTAGAGTATTGAGGTAGCAACTGAGTAAGAGAATAAATAGGTTTGTACTGTGCACTTAAGGGAGAGGAAAGATTAAAATATTAAGCGAAGTGCATGTCTACCTAGTGGCAGCGGTATCGAGGGATTCCGCATGAAGTTTGCAGTCGAGTAAACTTTCTACGAAATCGATTTAATGTGCCATTTCAAAGCGTCAACGAGCACATCGCCCCCCGATATTTTCCCTGGTAGCATAGCTATCGAATAGCATCGTGTTTACACTTTGGTGCTCTCTTGATAGTTGACAGTAGCTGTACATTTAAACAGCCTGGTTCTTCTATCAGATTCACGTAATATGAAAGCATTTTTTAAATTATTAGGCTCTTTTTTTCCAAAACTAGACGTTCTTTTTTAACACCATTTTCCAAATGAGAGAACTTAGTTAGCAAATGCATTTGCAAATTTTTACATAGAACTCTGTCGCATATTTAGGAATCATGAGAATGAATTTAGTTGTATGTTTTATACCAGAACTGTTGTGAAACATTTTCCTTGTTTCTGTTTATTGAAATATATATCAATATGTTCTTATTAACTTTTATAGTAAAAGAACGAAAGAAATACTTGCACGAGCACCCATTATCCCGAAATATCAATTTGGCCGCTGACAGGCCATTCTCAACGAGACAACAATAACAAATAACCGACAAATAAACTATCACAATAACCGGATTCAAAATTTCAAGCGCGTCGTGCGCACGTAACTCCGAATTTTCTGAAGTAGATTAATTAAACCGATTTCCCAATCCAGCACGGCTGCACACTGCACGTGCAGCGATGTTTAACAATGTAAACGAACACGGCGATAGTATTCAATCCTTCATGTTGTTTCATTCTGTATTTTCACGCCGCATTTCTACCGAGCAACAAAAATATTTGAATGACAATGCCGGTTCCAATTTATTGTCGTTGAGCTTAATCATTTGTGAACAATACACGCGTTCGTCAAATCTCAATGACATGTCGCGTACAATGATACTTCAATATGCTTAATGCTACCACAGTACATTCAACTCACAATTCCTTACACTAGTAAAATTACTTTCTTTATTCATTAACATAGAAAGTCCATAGAAAAAAATTAACAAACAATAAGCAGTATCGAAAAGAACCCAAAACATTTACTCCGCTTAACCTAATCATTGATTCTGTCATACACAATGTATTCACTTGATTAAACTATCAGTTCATTAACAACACAATAAAGTAAATGATGCATTAAAATACGTTATTATGTTGATTTTGCAAGGCAATCAGGATCTGAAGCGATCGCATGGGGGACTCTCGAATTGAAAGGAGCCGTGTAATGGCATACACATGTATGTATGTATGTATAGCTCGGTTCTATTGGCACGATGACGAACGACGAGTCATGTGCGCCGAGAGCACTATTTCACTGAATCGGGCGCTGTAGCAACTTCGTTATCGCACTGTTACGTGCAACCCCTTCAACATCAGCCCAGCTCACCGCGCTCTTTCATAATGCCTATTTACGTACATTGCACAGATTGTTAATATTCATGTAGGCCGGCTGGCTGCTCGCTTTAATGAAATTCCGGCGGACACACTTTCGGCCATCATTCATGCCCATTTTGTTACATGAAATTTTCCTGCCACCCCATAGGCCGGCTTGCTTTCCTCAAATATCCGCTTGTAATGTTTATCGGGCCGGGCGGTGCCGCCCGGTGCAGATATGAGCTGCTCCGGAACCAGGCCAAACCGAACTCTACCAACTTATCAGATGTTATGCCGTTATTAATTTTAATGCGCCCCACACATCCGCGATCCACGGTTCAGGTTGGGTTCGTCGATCCATGTACACTTTATTGAATGCACTCGGGACCAATCGAAGATTAGGGAAACTAACTAAATCGAATTTGATGTGATTAATGGTATTTTGGTGGGTGCAGTTAATTTACTTTTGAATTATGTTGAAAATGGTTATATAATAATAAGCATATTTGATGCATTTTCTGATTGTGTATGAGACAAAAATATTTAGTTCTGATAGCATACTATTTTTTGTCATGTATAGACTTCTGAGAATAGCTGAATGTTTGATCTGTTATCATTCTCGATTCCTAGTGCTAGGCATAAAACAGTGTCCGGCAAGTAAACAGTGTTCGATTGCAGCGTTTGATCTGTCACTGGGACGCGGAGCCTAATCATAACTCGCAAGAAGTGGCAGATCGGTACACGCAATAAACATATTTGAACTGTTCAGCACACAAGGTGCGCACGGCCACTTCCGCCTCTGTGCAAACGTGATTGATTAGGAAGCTCGTTTGCGTCAAAATGGAAGATCGCTGAAACGCTGTTAACTATTTATTAAAAAAAAAAGGCCGCAGAGGGAGTGTTACGCTTTGTCAATCAGTCTCTCTCTCTTTAATAAGTAACGTCGCTAAAAATGGCAAGAAAAGCTTGGCTATTCATGTTTCAGTACTGCTATTCAGTTCTCTTAAATGCTATTCAGAATTCTGTTTATTGAAACTCCCGTTCACAGTAAAACGTTTGTCGTCCGAAACTATTTATTCCCAGCATTAGGCGACCGGTATTTCATTCGGTGATATTTTACGAAAATACATTGCTGGATGAATATTTGTGGTGAGTGATGTATTCTTTAAAGGAGGAATAGTAGAACAGCTTAAAAATTGATGGTTCTGTGACTTTGCCATATTTTTAAAAAGAAGTTGTCAAATTTATTATACTATGTAAGAATCCTATTTGTAGTACTTGGTTAATATTAATTTGAAAAGATTTTTCATTCAAGCTATTTAATGGAATAAATTTACTTTCACTCAAATCGAATGCGCTTGGGTTTCAATTTATTGTATTGGAACACTGATGGAATCGACAATTCCTAGCGGTCTAGAATTCCGGTTAGTTATAGGATAACCCATAGCTAAGCCACATGGGTATGCCCCGCGTATCTCTATGAGTTCAGAGCCATAAAATAGTTGAAAATGTTCTCCAATGAGCATTCGTCAAAACGAGTGCTTTCAGAGGCTCATGAGACCCACAGAATTGCCACTCTGACGTTTATATTGCGAGTTTCCAATATAAGAATTCTCACCGTCAAATATATTGCGAATTTCCTACCAACTAACAAAAAGTAATTTCGCTCCAAGGCGAATCAACTCGTTCAAATATACTATGCTTCATTCGCAGAGATTATTATTAACAATTATTTTGGTACGTTCCTTTAATAATAGAACAATTCGAGAAAAACAACAAATACAGATTTCGATAGGAAGAAAAGCGTGGAATGCGTAGTTGCATTCTTTTAGTTCTACCAAAAAATGTAAAGCAGATTACACCAGAAGCGGTTCTAGTCATTGCAATGTGACAGGATTACCCAATTCTTTCCCTGCATCCTTGCAAGAACGTAACAACGTTGGCTCGATTCTTTATCCAAGACGCAGGGCGTCGCGGCGACTGAATTTTTCCAAGATTTTTCCGCGACGCGATTTTCACGGAACGAATCCGACGCCCTCGTTTTCGCAACTCCGTGTCCCGCTCATATCCCTTCGCCGCCGCATTTCAGCAAACTCGTTTGTGACATTTCATACATGCATTTTGCGCGCATGCATCCGGAAATCAAAAACAGTGCGGCATTTAGAAACAGCGCGCTACTGAAAATTGCCCGCTCGGCGAGTTTTTAACAGCACTTTAATGCCCGCTCGTTCGATTCTCGAGTGCGTTTTGCGAATTGAAAATTTTCATGGGCCAGTTTTTGTTGGCCCCTTCGTAGTGGGTAATTGCTAATAAAGGAGTGTGTCATTCGAATGCGATACTCCGAAATGTGTTTATTGTACAGCTTTATACAGGGTTACTACTTCGACAGTTCATCAAACTATAACTGTTATATGAATTCCTGTATTGATTAAAACTTGTTAACACTTTTTTCCAAACCTTTCGACCTTATCCACTTCTGTGAGTTTTTTTGTGTCGTAGTTAGTATTGTTTGGATGATACTAATTTCTGTCAACCCAATATAATAGTCGAACTGATTACAAGTAATTCTATTTCTGTCATCGATTGATAGTGAACGCCTATAGACCGAGTTGTTTTTCAAATATTTGACTTTGAACTTAGTTGTGAAGGGAGACAGCTTCCATGTTTGGACATGGCAAATACAAAGACAAGCCTCCTTTCAAAATTCTACAAAGCATCCTTCTAATTAAAGGCAACACTCTTCTTTTCACCGAGTCGAATATTATCAAAGTAAATACTGCCTCACAAGAATGCGTATTACGTCTTTGTTGAACTTGTTTGAGTTAAAGAAGAACCAGTGGAAAGAAAAGCAACTAAATGTATCTACATGTTGCGGTATCTTTAAACGAACTAAAGAGGAACTTTGCTTTAAAGTCGTTGGAAAAATTACATCAATGGATTTCCTTAATTATGATAGGGAAACGGAAACAAAACAAAACCAATGATAAGAAAACAACGACGCTTAATTGTGGCATTCCAGAAATTACCTCATTAAATTAAACCACAAAGCGAACACATATTTTCGAGATTAAAGGATTGCTGGCATAAAAAAGCGAATTATAATTCGTTCTTCATACATGAAATGAGTACTGATTGGAAAATTGCTAGAAACAATAAAAGAATATTAATTATTCATCATTTCCATATGTTAGTATTAACATGATGATTAATGTGAAAGAACTAACGCTTCATCTATCATAACATAGCATTTGTTCGTACGTCATTAGTTCTGGAATAAGGTCAGCCTTCGAAATGCTGGGTTAGAAAGTTCCACAAATTCGACCTGTGCATTTGGCGGTAAGTGCAATTTCATGAATATCGAGCAGATAGACCAGGAAATACGCAGAATTCGCATTCATTTCGGGGATCAACGGAAATCCTCTCCTTGGAGAGGTGTCTGATACCTTTATTCTGCTAGTATTTCGTGCACTGTAATGATTTTCACATATATCGTTCGAACTCTAATTTGCTGAAAATTCGCGAATTCTTTAAACTGTCATATTCAAAGTATATACCCTCATTATAAATTATAATTATACATACTTACAAACATATTCCATCAAGAATGTAAATTTTGTATTTCCTTTGTAAAATTGAAAGTTCAATTTAAAGTAAAATATTCATAATCCGGAATAAGTAATACAATACCCATGCAACAAATCATCAATTCATTACCTTAACAAGCATCCCGAACCAGCTATTGATATCTCGTCGCAGCCAAGGTAAATTGGCGCGACCGTCAAGACGTTGATTATATTTATTATCCTCCCAATATTAATTGGAAGATTAGTTCTCTCCTGAATACTAACGCGCGTCTTATAAATTCGTCCCAGGACGATACGCGCGCGCGCGCGCTTCCAAATTAGTGAGAGTGATTTATGAAAAACGCGACACCATTCATCTCGCAGCTGTTAATTAAACAGGCTGATCATTACTCTTCATACTCAAACTAGAAGGCGTTGCGGGCTAGCGAAGAATCTTCGTCTCTGGTGTCTCACGTATCGTGAACAATGTGGTGACGTAAATCTTGAGGAAAAATGGGGAAAAAAGGCAACCGGCAACCAGCTTGTCTTCTAGCCAGTGTCGTATGGCGTCTTTCTCGCTGTTCTCCTTTCTCTCAAAAGTGAAACAGCCCGCTCTCTTGCATCACCACTGCCTCTCCCAGTGGTCCAAGACGTTGTTCTTTCTCTAGCATTCTTACGAGTGCGTCCTCGCTTTATCGCGGAAAATGTCTCTCGTTGCTCTGGTTCCGTTCTTCCTCCTCTCGATTTAATACGCGCTAGTTTAGGAATACATCTCGACGCTTTCTCATTTCAATGATGATACGGATTCCTTCTTTCAACCTGTTTTGGCATCACGCTTAGGAACAATGGATGCGTAGGTCAGGGAAATCTAGAGTAGTGATACGCACTTGATGATTATGCTAGCACAAGACTTTCTAATAAGAATCCTGACATATATGAGTTGAACAATGGATTGAATAAATAAGATTGGTGAAAATATGTCTGACATAGAATATTTTTGCATTGACAAAATGGTTGTTAAGAAAATAGTAAGTTATGATACATATAAGAAATAATATTTGCATTTTGTTGCATTTTATTGCTAAGACTAATCGTAAAGCGAGCTCTAGCAGTGCGCTATCGATGCGGAAAAGTTCTTTCCGCGGAAGCCAGAATTCCTAAAGGGGGCAGTCTGAATTCCCATTGCTCGGCGTCTTTCATTTACGCAGGGTTACGTGGACTTTCCGATAAGATTGACGATTACGGGAATACCAGGCATGCTATGAAACAGCACGAAGTGCCTTTCCCAGCCATAGTAACAGCATTCGAAAGCCTTAAAGTCAGGCTACTCGAAGTAATATTTCATAAACAAAATATCGAATCATACTATTTTCTAACAATTATTATAGCAATTTACTCGAATTATTCTTTATTAAAATTGTAATCATATTAATTTTCTAAGAAGTATTTATTCTATTTTATTCTATTAGAAAGCAGTACGAATTTAACCGCATGCTCTTTATTGCTGGTATGTTATAGCAAGAATGAATATTGCGATCGCATCACCATCAAAGTGATCGAATTAATGAATCTTGTCGACGGATCACTTTACGCTATCAATTAAAGATGAAGTTCGTGAAATAACATCGGATTGAAGAAAAACTTGGAAAAACTAGTGTTTGTCATCGATTGGCAAACACCGAGTGGAGATGCGTGTTTTGAGGGATTCGGATTCTGGATTGGATCCCGAACGAAATTATACGAAGAGGCGATGTTTGCAGTTGGCGCGCGAGCGGACTCTCTGGCTTTCCGGTGCCGGGCACATCCGGCCATGCTAAATTCTTAATTACTACGCAAATGAGTTTTGCATCCTTCATGAGACTTAGAATTTGAAATGAATGGAGGATTTCATACGTATTCCACATGACGAGCCGCCCTCCGGATATAAGGCACCGCACACCATCTACCCTACATTTTTATTTCCCTTCTCCTGACTACGGTAATTATTTCATTTCGTCCGTGTACACCGGCATACGTATATCCGCATTCGTCATCTGCAGTAATCCCGTGCGGTTCCAGATGATGCAAGTAAATTTGATCCTTGAAAGCGGCTGAATGACTAATTATTAGATCAAATAATTTGCAATAACAGTCGTTTTACTTGCGAATCTAATTGCAATAAAAAAAACTTGATGTAAAAATATCGTTTTTATATTAACATTATCAAGTAAACAATGATTTCTTCTTTCCATCAACTTATTCGTTAAATTTTCCTACCTAACTAAAATTTCACTAGAATTATTCTTTTCGAATTTCACTTACATGCTTTTCGCGTCGCTCACCGAAAAAATATCGCATCACACGCGTCCCTTGATGAAAATTTCGTGCAATTTCGGTCGGGCCGCGCATGGAAAGAGGAACAGTCGCTTGAAGTTTTGCGGTTTCCTTACGTCGGCTGGCCAGCAGAACTGTAAATAACTGGCTACCAGTGGCGGCGTGGTTCGCGATCCGTATGAAATTAATGCACGAGTGCGTGCATTGCCGAGCGCATACACGCGGCACCGCTTTAATGTGATTTCACACGTGAACAGAGTTGCACGACAGCGGCCGGCTTTAAGGCAATGATATCAACTGGCGGACTATTACCAGAGAGTTCTGCAGACGTTGCGAATTAAGCTTCCAGTAATTCCTCTTCCATTACATAATTAGTATTCAACCAAAAATGCTTGTCATTCGAAGGTATTTATTTAAAGTTAGTTTCCATTAAATTTGTTGTATACTTTTTTTTTTGGTGTATATTTTGTAACATTTTCTATGGAAGTATTTATTTGTTTTTACTGTGCGTTAAATGGATAACTCACACACGAACAGTTGCTAATTATAATGTGAAATGCTTACTGCAATGCAATGTATTTAGGTAGTAAACTGTACTCTCCAATGGCATTTAAAAACCATGGTAATATAAAACTGTCTCGTTTGTTTCAGGTACGGTTTCACAAAGTGGTGGGGCTTTTCGTACTTGGGGTACGTGAGTAAATTAGATACCATTTTTTTAATTACCTTATCGGTGACAAAGTATCAACGAAGATACTACGAATCCAATAACTCTTATATACAAGTCAGTAATACAAATATTCATCATCCGGAAATGCGTAAAACTGGTCATCAGAATTCTAACGATGATTCATGCGCCGGTTTCCTTCAAGCTTTCAAAGTCTTTTATGAAGCGGATTTCAAGAGGGTAGTAGACTCTTGGGTCAGCGCGGGCAAAGGGCGGCGAGGGTTTAGACGATGAAGAGGTATTCATAATATTCTCATTATAATATGTCAAGCTACGTCGAGTCCATGGCGGGCGAAGGCAAAACAGCTTGAGCAGCGTTTCTACATATTGCGGGCCCCCATTTCCTTGGTTCTCCCTTTAGCCGGCGCACTGGATCCGCTGCTTCTTGTGTGTACGTATTTCAGGCTTATGTCGCGCAAAATCCTTGTAATTAGTAAAAGCATACAAATGCGGGCAAGCGGGTTTCTAGCATACGTGTATATATATGTATGCATGTATGTATATGTGTGAGAGTGTGCGTGAGTGCCATAAGAGGAGGACAGAGCGAGCGCCAGGACTTCTGGCGGGCGCGCCAGTGAAGAACGAAATGCAGAAGCGAGGAGAAAATGTCAGGGACGCTAAAGTGCGACCAGTATAAATGACTCCGTGAAACGGAAAATGAATGTGCTGGAATAAGCAAAAGGCGGGTGGTTTCCGGGACTGTAGAATGCCCTTGCCCGGGGTAACTGACCCGACTAGCCAGCATCTTCTTATTTTCTCGACTACCTAACAATGTCGTAAGAAGATTGACTCTTCTATATTTCCTCTTTCCAGATACAAGATCTCTCTTCTCGAAACTTATGATTTGTCAGGAATAATTCTCGGAAATGAATATTGCGGTGTAAGATGCAATATACTTTTACATAGAAGCTATCTTACTTAGAAAAGTATTACTTTCATAGAATATTTATCATATTCCACTAGCATTAAAGAGTCGTCAACGGTAAATTTACTTAACGAATATTGTTATTCGAGAGAAAGATACGATTAAAAGTTCTTAGGGCTCCCTTCGTTTAGTGCTCATAATCTAATGGAGTGAGTTTCGAGTTAGTTCACTACATTTTTACGCGACTACTTTTCACATGAATGGTTAAGAAGAAGCGTTACCCACGCTAGAGACATTAAAGGCTAGACTGGTGTAATATAAAACGGTTCGCGTACCTAATAACACTGAATAAGAACTTTCTATTCCGGGCCGGGCTAGATACTGAGCTATACTACTAGCAAGTAGTTCAACTGGATCATTACTCCGGCGCTACTAAGCTTGCCGGTACATACTCTGCTACCGTCAATGATTAACTAATTAACGCGGCCCCTCGCATAAGCCTTCAATACTTGGATACTCTAATTATACTCCTGACTTCTTCTCATTAATATTAATATAGTTATAAATACTGTACATACTAATTACAGTAATGATACGTGTCGCTAACACGACTATAAAATAGAGGAAACGATACAAAAGGAAACAATTGTAATTTAAATTTTCCAATTTCCCCATTTAATTAATTTAAACGCACGCTCTGTTATTGTTAATTAAAATCAGGCATTTTTCAAAAGGAATGATACCAGTTATACGCGCTCTAAATATTGTATTATTGAAACTCTTTTAATATATTTTATTCTCTCACATGTGTTTCATCTATTATGTTGATGATAGATCATTAAAAAAGTTCTAGTAGTCCTGTCAATACTAGGAATCCAAGAAAACAATATGTCATTTCCTTTTAGGAGTTAGTTAAAAAGTAGATCATATACGTGGAATGATAAATACCACACTAAGTTGTACAAAGATGAAGACAGTAGTTGACTATATGACAGAGCCATGAGTTTAGAGTAAGACTACCACCACACCGATATTACATTCAACAGTTATTACACCCTAGTGCGCCAGTATTTCCTGCTCGCATCGCCAGCAGTGTAATAATCTAATACTCGACGATCTTCGCAGTATACCATCCGTATTCCCCCACCGCTGACGAAATTACCAGAGGTGTAAACGATCGAGATACTTCAGCAATGGGTTTGTAATGCAAGTGAGGTTGACTCGAAATATTACAGGATGAAAGTCGCCTTAATTTGCATGTCTGCGTATCATGGTATACAGAGGCGGCATGGAATAGGCGAATGGCATGCGTGCCAGGCGAGAATGGCTTTGTCGGGCTCTGCTGTGCCGGCTGGAAACAGAGGGTTATTGCAATCACTTATTTCTGAGGAGCAGTTTTAAAAGCACTCCGCTACAAGTAAATTATTGCATGGAGTAAAAGCCTAGAACAGCACTTAGGCCACTCTCGGGCGGCAGTCGTGTTCTCCCTCTCCCTTGGCTTCGCTGCTCCATCAGCTCCGCGCCGAGAGCGCCTCTTACGGCTTGCTAGCGTGGCTCGTAGATCAGGTTGCGTTGCTGAAAAAAGTACCGTTAAAAAGTCCTTTGCGCTGTTGCCTGGCTGATCACCGTTGCACGATATATCTTAATAATTATCGTCGCCGACGCCTCGGTAGATCTACGCCCCCTTTATTCACGGCTGTTACTCCAGAGGAAAATTTCATTGGTGCCGGACGCCCGAGCGAGAGGGCACCAGCCGTGCTTTGTGATTTAGTGATACCTCCGACACGTTCCCTTCGATTAATCAGACCTGGCCGGTGTGTGCCCCTTGATTACCCGGCTGGGCTCTATGCATCCTTGGAATGGCCTCTTGCCTGCCGTCAGGGGAAAACGGGGCAGGAGCATGCGAGCAACGAATACTTCGTGCCTTCCTGTTTCATATTGCTCGTACTTATTATGCACTTGCCAGGAGAACTTTCGTTCAATTATCCAGACGTTTCTATTGCTGTTTATGATATAGTTGAAATTAATTTTTTTAACACTTTCAGAAGGATTTTGTACTAGTATTGGGACTAGTGATCAAAGAACTTCATTTTGATTTGATAAGATATCAAATATCATGCGTCATTTCGAGACTAGACTATTCGAAACTATTTCGAGAAATCACTATGAAAGTTAAGGTATTTTTGTTCCAGGTTTCTGATGGAGATCGTAGTTCTCCATAAATTACGAGTGACTATTTCCTCGGCCTTGATACATTTCTTCCTTTCGGCGAGTGACTCGTAACCCCAATTGTAACTTCCAAATTAGTTCGGGATTCGGACGAGTGTATTTTGTAATTCAGCAGTTTCCAAGGAATGAATCTTCATTTCCGCGGCAAGTTTGTTTATTACCGTAGCCGGGGTTGCCTCTCGCACTCGGTCAGGTAACTTATTACTCCGGCGCTCCAATCAACTTGTAATTTAGTAGGGCGCCGCTTCTCTAATGTATTCTGGGAGTACTGATACTTTGACCCTGCTTTTTACAATGCTCCTGTCAACTCTCGCCGGAAGTAAAGCAGATGGCATGAGATTTCTAATTTGCAACATGCAACATATAACCATTGTCGTAACATTCATATTCCTCTGCTTATAAGCTTATAATATTTACCATTAAAGTAATTTTGTTAATACGAAATATGTCTCACACATAGACTATGTGTCTATTAATTAAACAGGAAATTGATATCTGGTATCCATCATTTAGTTACAACTCAGGCTTACGAGCAGACAATAACCACATAAATTGAAAATCAATACAGTCCTGGAAGATCTACACAGAATACAGGATGTGCTTTACAGGATCAATCATTCTGATTGGTGTCTGATTACAGTGCTTAATCTATGAACAAATTTAATATTAAAGTTCATCTACAATACAGGATAATTAATAATTGTATTTATAAACGTCCTTAAGGATTAAGGTCTTATTGAACTAAAGTTTACTCAGGATAGACCTTAATTCCTTGAGGAACATTCGCGAAGACAGCGGTGAATCGCTTTTAAACAAAGGAAGCCCCAGCTTAGAAACAACCACCAACCCATTGAGATTCCCGACTGTTCGATTATTTAGCAAGAGTCAACAGAAGTATGCAAATGGTATTGGCTCCTTGGCGGTAACGGCAATAGATTTGCCAATGAGGTTCTAGCTAAATTTCCCGATCATCTGCAATAGTCACCCTGTCACCGGGCGCGTTCGAAACTAATCACGTTAATGCGAATTGAACGAAGCTATTGCATATTGAAGCGCGAGTTTGCATTAGATCTTTGATGTGTAATGTATGTCCTGTAAACGTGACTGGCACACGCCCCTGTTGTGAGAAAGCCGGGTTACAATGGATTCCGGACACACTGTCGCCAACTGATGCAACACAGTAATTGTAATAACGAATATGCGTCTACTATATCTGTATACAGTGTATACAGTATATTAACCTTGCAACAGGCAATTCCGGTACGTCCTGTTTTAGGTTAGACGCTATTCCTTTTCGACATAACCTAATTCAGATAGTATAAGCGTATGAATCCAGTAAATGAACAAAGTAGCTAAAGCGTTGATTTCTGCTGTAATAGAAGTTGATTAATTAAACTTCGAATTCATATAATTTTGGTATGACTTGGTATTCTTCGATCATAACCAACGCATTTTCAAGTACTGCGTAACAAGCTGAACTAGCAGCAAACGGAACATGTGCACCGGTATCATAAAAAAGTTCATTGTCGCTGAATTGAAATGGCGCGGGTGGAATTTTTCGCTTAACAATCGCAGGGCAAATAAAGCAAATACATTTTACCGAAGGCTTTCGTAGTGTGCGGGTTACAGGTTTGCGCACGCGTGGTTGCATTAAAAAGGGTGCATGCTATGCTGCGATCTCTCACGCAGTCGTCATAATCGACAGGCGGAGAGCGCGCATCGCGATGAGTACGAAAAAATGACGGGAACGACCGGGAAAGTAGACGAAAAAAAAAAAAATTCTAATAAAAAGCCGAGCATTAATTGCAACTGGGTATGGCGCCAGCGACGGCAGAGTAGCGCCAGCGCGACGGGGCCGACGATCATAAATACGGCTGAATTACAAAAAGCTTGCCGGCTAATGAGAAATTTCACTGTTTCCTGACTATGGCGTCGCGCGTCATTACGACGACACGCCACCCAATGCATCGGCACCCGTCGAAATGGAATATATTTTTAATTAATTTACCACTACGCCTCGTAGTCGAAAATCTAGTCTACCGTTAGACAACAACTGTACCACCGGATGTACGAGTTTTTGCGATTAATTAATACCGTCGTACTAAGGGTTACTTCCCACTCAAGCCATAGTACAATAACTAAAAACTAGTTTTACAGGATTGCTACTTTGTATATCACAATTCCCCACAACCACTGATTTACAAACAGAAAATTCATCTAATCTAAAACAAATTCTATTCTACAAGCAACCCTTACAAATAACCTTTTGGAAACGTATGAAATACCAATACAACCAAGTTTATATCAATGAAACCTAACAATTTAGATATCTCAAGGGAAAGCTGAAACACACCACGAATATTGATGACTAGTTTGACGCCACTGGTATCCAACGACTGTTTTCCTACTAGGATCATCGTCTGCAGGCTCAGTGAAAGGGTTGTTACTGGAAACCGCTAAAGGCAGGGACTGTTAACTTAATCGCAGCACGCAGAGGCTGCGGATGTAAACGGTACATGACTTAACAGTGCAGGAATCAATTGAATCAGTTTGGCGGATCAGAGGGTGGAAAGGGGGAGGGGAGGGGAGGGATGGCAGGATGAGAGAAGGCAGGGTAGGATAGTATTCAGAGTGCTTCGTGTATTGGCGTTCCGGTGTTTGCGGACATTGGTAGGCGGTGGGTGTCGCTGCGGGCGGAAGCTCTCACGCCTCTGCATCGACTTTCTCTCTCTCTCTCTTGCTCTCTCTCACTTGCATTCTCCTCTGCAACATTATGTCCGAAGCAACGCTACCTTGAAAATACCAACTTGAGAATGCAACAGCCGGACACTCGGCGAAATGAAGCTCTCGTGTCCTGGCTTTTTAACATAGTTAAATTGATCATTCTTTATAAGGCAGACGAAAATCGGTGATTTGTGGCAGTGGTGTATTTGTTGATGAATTTTGAATCATTATTAAAGTTAAGTTATGAAAGCTCGAGCAGAGAGAATTTTGTGTCATTTTTGTATTGTTAGATGAATTTTAAAGTATACCGGAGTTATGATAAGAATAGTATTAAAAACAATGGGTGATCCACTCAGAGTCAATTAATATCCTGATTTAATATCGCCTGGAAGAAGAAGCGAGGATGGAGAAAAAATTGGATCGTCCGCGCGAAAAGTAGCAGACAATTAAAGCGGACAACCGTGATTCATCACGTCAGAGAGTGAGGAATGCGATTAGCATTTCGTTCGGACATTTTAACTTTCATTAAGCCGAGCCGCATAATTAAACGGAGGAGTTAACACCCAGCGTCCCTCGCGAAACGCGAAACTACATAACCATTTGGTGGTACTAACCCTGGTTTATTGTTGGATCGAAGTTGGCAGTTTGAAAATTTTATCGTATACATTTTTGGAACTAGAAGTCCTGTTAATATTTCATAAGAAAATCGACGAGATTTCGATATGCAGTTAGACACAAGTCACATTCAAAACGGATTTACGATTTAAAAAAGCTTTTACTCAACATTGAAACAAGTATACACGCGTGTTATAGAATGCAATATATGAATCGATGAAATTCCAGGGTTTCCTGATTCAAAATTTATCCTGTCATATCGGCGTTGAAAAATTGAACGTGAACAAATTCCGATGAGCTTGGTCGACTCTACAGAATACATATGCGAAGTTTTAATTTTTTTTTCTTTTTTTTTCCGTGAACAGAATGCATTTGGCAATAGAGAGAATAGTAAATAGCGGACTTACAATGCGATCATGCTTCTACTCCGATTCCATTTCGACCAAATCCAAATTAATCGCTAGTCCTTTTGTCAGGGTATCAGGTGCGTTTGAATCCCAACTCCGTTTATCTAAGATTGCCAATTATACATAATTCACTGCATCTATGTAGATTCTCGACCAAGGACTCTACGTTCTCCATTGCTCGAATCAAGCCCTAAATTCCTAAATGCAATAGGGTGAGCAGTTGGAATGCCTTCCTCGCCGTGTCTAACGGCGCTGCTATCTCCAAACTCTCCACATAACAGATTGAATTCCATTTTACAACAGTTTCTCTGTTATCATATCTTTCGTATAATATGAAATATGAAATACATTCTGCAAGGGATTCAATAATTTTTCTGTAAAGTCTAACTGTCAAGAATCTAGGTGAAATCAACTAATACAACTGCTAGGAAAATAGATGTTCAGTATTCTTGGAAAGAGAATCTCCATCAATTGTCTTGGCAATTAATAGTCTTAATTGAGCTGTCCAAAGTCTCAATTAGTCAAAGCCAGCGCGTCAGTTCTCAGCCAAACTCTATTTAAACTTTAAAATTGGAATCATAAATTCAATAAGAATATTTTTCCTCGAAGAATCGACTGCGAGGAACTATTGTACCGAAAAGGTGTTATGCATCTCGAGCTGGTTAATGCGGGACGGCATTAACTATTGTGACTAACGATGAATGATTGTTGGCGTAATTTCTCCGCGTGAACGCGATAGCCGGTGCACTGTGCTTAAAGTGGAGCAGATGGAGGGCTTAATGAGTTAATAGGAGCAGCCAACACGATGTACAAAACAGCAAATTCTCTGAACACCTCGGAAAACGTGCATTAGTAAGACTCAGCATACTGCGGTCGTTTAATCAGCCCATTCGTCTTGCTAACTGCCACTATGGTCGCATTTTCTCTACATCGTTCAACGAAATTTTTGCCTGACAGAGTTCAATCAATTTTCGCTCCACTGTTATTCTTCGTCCCTCAGGTTTAAGAATTGCAAGTTACAAGAATAATTTTATGATTTTTCATTCGATAAATAGTTGAAAGAACTGGGAATTGATTACACAATAAAATTAATATGTGAATGAACAATAAATAAATTCCTGTAACAATTCGAACGGTCTTGTACAATGACATTATTGTTTATCTCGGCGCTGGAGAGCATATGATTCGATGTTGTTGATTAACCAACAGACACAGCTTTTAGAACGTCTGCTATCACCTTATCTCGCGGAGAATGAAACGAATGTAAGCGAACGACGTGAGCGTGACAGCTTCATTTTGCTTGTTTTAGTCGGCCAAGTACATTTCTACCTACAAAACCATGGTGAGCGACAAGAGTTACGTGACAACGTAATCGTGACTCACCCCTTATTATGTGTTTCTCCATTACGCGTGACAGCTCACGAACTTCATTATCTTTAACACATGGCTTGTGTAATCGTCAATCGTGATTTTCATATCGTTCACTGAACTCCGCCAAATATTCATTTTCTGAAAAAGTATTTATACAAACATTATTATCGAGCGTCGAATTAATACTAAACAGACACTCGGTTAATAAACACAGGTACAAATAAGCAGCAATACGAAAAGTGAGCAGAGCTCGAAATTAAACTGAAACGAGAACAGTTATGTGTAAACGTCTACCGATTAGTTACCACGGATTTCGGTGGAGTATCGGCGGCTTTTGAAAACCGAGTTTGTACGAAATACCGCCAGTTCAATGTGAAACCACAGTATCAGTATATGGAATTTTCAGAATTTCGGCCTGCCACCCAGTTTAGTTTGAATGTTGAAATACATGAAGTTCCGGACATGTTGTATTTCCGACGTCCGCAATATTTCCCGCAAATTTTCCTGGAAATTGTTTAACGCGCTCCCATCATAATTTTGCAAACATACTTAGAGACAAAACGATAAGTGACATGACAAGCGACGAAAAATATTCGATCGCCTGTCCTGTCGTTACTACGACTATCTAATTAACTACAATTACTAATTGACATGTAAGCTATATCAAATAAGTATTTTACATCCGGATAATGAAAATTACAAAAAAATCAGCATATGAAAAATTAGCCTGGCCTAATATGTTAGAGCTAGTTTGTCGCGGGGTATCATAAATATGTAAATTAGCCAGTAGGAGCACATTGGCCGACCTAATTGGCACATTTCAGGGTTTAATGGATCGAGCTGCGAGCTAAACTGAAAATAGCTCACTCGTAAAGTCCCGGGTAATCGTCTGTCAGACATATCACGTACACACGTGGAATTCGCTCAAGTACCTTTGAGGGTGCGATAGGCAGAGGGAGAGCGAACATACAAGGGTGAAAGAGGGCCGCTCAGGAGCAGCATGGGATTCCGTATTTCCTCTCTTTGCGAGGGCACACGCCACGTTAATTCCAGTACGGTCGCTCTCACTGGCCTCCTCAATTCCCACTGTCAAGAAGTAGATTCGATGGTCCGGCGCCGTTCAACCTCGAAATAAGCCACTGCCAACGTCGCGCGCCAAAGCACCGGAAACGGATTTCATCTTCGTATGACGAGCCAATTCACTCTTCCTGCGTGAAAGCACAGCTTTCGTATAAGGCTCGGCACCACCGCGAAGCTTTATTCCGATTTAATTCAATACGGCCGCGTGTCTGTCTAATTACATGGCTGAGCCGGCTGTCTGTAAATTCGAATTACCACTTCCCCGCTAGTCTACCAAAGTGTCTTGAGAACTCGGCGGATACATACGCACTCTCTACAACACCTGTGAGCAGTAAAAGATTAATTCTGGCTGCTGAAGATATTCTGGTAAATTACAGGAATTAACGTTAATTTTTTACTGTGGTTAAATTCGGTGGAAATATTAATCGTGGAATAATAAATAAAACTATAATATTCCTTTTAAAATAGTATAAATGAGTATTTAAGTTTTAAATATCCTTCTGTCGTTACATATATAAATATTTTGATTGTTTAAGAACTTTTCTTTGACTCTCGTGTTTTAAATATTATATAATGCTTGCGAATCACTCTGCATGCTGGATTAGATGGGGAAGGCGATAGACTTACCAGGCGATGCAGAGAGTTTGGTATTTCCAGATGCCCGATTGCAGTCTCGGTCAGCGTTTCCCAACCTATGCCAATCATTCGCGCTTCGCCGGGACTTCGTCGAATTTCCGGATGTGTAACACCATTGAGCTGGATTGTGCTGCATTAACGCCTCTTGGAACGTAACTCGACGAGATACGTACACGCTAGGCCACTCGCACCGCTCGTTCCACTTGCTTTGCATATTTCCAGCCGTGACTCCGTGTTAAATCGTGTGTAACTCGCTCTAGGAAGTCCTTGCGCGAGAATAATGCCCGCCGTGATACCGTCTGCGAATTCAAAGCATTTCTATGGAGTTATTCTATCAAGCCGGCCCAACTAAACTTGAAACTTTCCCGCCCTGATAAGCCAAGATTTCATTCGTTCATTATATTGTGTACACGTAAGGAATCCTGAATTCCTTTCTCGATGAAGCCGTTCCAATACAGTCTTTAGAAGTATCAGTATATTTTACTAGTTTATTATATTTAAACTTCTGTCTTTTGCTTTATTAAAACTTTATACGATCTTGGCATTCCCGATAATTAATAAGATCTAATTATCATAATTACTATGATTAATTCCATTAATTTATCAGAAAGCTAATTGAAATGCCTTATCAGAAAATCATGAGTAATTCGTGCCCATTCAGAGGATTGTATCCCACAGAAATTAGGTTATGAAACATGCATGTGCAGGTGCAAGACAGCTCGTTGACTGCAAGCACCAATAACGGCTGATCAAAGGGTTCCATCAAACGAATCGAGCCGACAAAGGTTCCTGCCGTCTACGAAGGCACTTAGTGCGGAAGTAGATAAGATACTGGAAGATTGCTACTATGTTCTATGAAGTTTATGAGGTTGAGAAGCGCTGACCCAGATGCTCAGCTGGGTTTGTACGGAGGGTATAGTAGTGCTGGTCCACCTTCCCCTACCAACCTACTTCGCCCAAGAGGATACTACCCCAGAGAAAACAAGGCGTTCCTCCGTACTACATAAATACATACTTGGGTATTTCCTCCCTCTAATTTCGCTCTCCTCTTCAGTCCAATAAGAAGGATGAACAAGCCGAGTAAAGCGATCATTAATATTACAAATCATTAACGTTACATTAATTTTGTTGTCAATTCATTAATCTAGAAAGTCATTTAGAGAATAGAAATAAAAAGAAGTGTATAGAAAATAATGTATATTTTAGAGAAATATAAATGATATTTGTTATATTATACGTTTTGTGAAACAAAGTTCTTGATATTTCTACGAGGAAGTTTGAGTAACAATTGACAATAGTCTTTGTTCTCTTATTGTAATCCCCGGGTATTATATCATCGAAGCAGCATTCTAAGATATGCATACCAAATAAGTACTCCGTTCTTTTGGCCCGTGGCGATTTTGCGGCGAAGGGGCAGAGTTTGTTGGTTGAACTTTGCCCGAGAAACTTTGTGAACTTCACTTGCCGGTTTATACACTTAGTAACTTGTATTAGACATACCAGCCTACGCGGAGCGGTACTCTGATTATAGTTTCAGGTTGGTTATAGATAGAATTCTCCTTCCGATATCTGCAACAATATTAGTTAACTGAAATAAATTGAAATAATTGAAATATTTCTATATAAATTTCGTGTGCACTTGGAAATAAAGTTGTGTTGACATTTCTAATTGCCGCAACTTTTTTCAAGTAATCATGTCTGCAGTGCATTATGAACTATTAAAACATTAGGAATGAATTGCGATTAATCCTGCAAATCCAATTAACCATGCGAGGTTTCAAGAGGCATTTACAAATTTTGTCTGGCTTACTCGGTTTTGCCATGAAAAGCTTTTGTGTGACAGCGGTTGCATCACGATTTTTTTGCCTTCGAATCATTTTCCTGGAGTGTGTGGGAAAAGTACGAATTCTCAACAAGAAACTGGCTGTTATTCGTACACTTGTACTTGAACCGTCACAAAAGCAAGCGAGTCCTTATTCTCGGTGAAAAAAAAATAAGGGACTCTTCATACCAGTGAGCGGATGTTGAAACAACGTGGCAGACATACACATAAACATGCACACACACACACACACACAGACAGAAAAACCTCCAGTCTCGCAATCTTCCGAGAGTATGGCGAATATTTTACGGAGATTTGAATATGAATTCGTCGAATCAGGTCAAAAGCTTGCCGTCTTTCAGGAGATTAAACTTTTCATCTTAAAAGTGCACTACGTGCACACGCTCGTTGACATTGTGTGCGTGCTGCGTATTGTTGGATCGACCGAGCTATTTTCAGTAAATTCCTCGAGACATCGTTCTCCATTTCTGATTCTTTCCTGCCGATATGATTGTTTTACATTTCTTGTTATGAATTTTCTTGAATAATTCACCTTTCTATACCGTATTTATTCAAAGTGACCACATTTTTTCGTGTAGTATTTTTTAGGCAACTAAAATTAAAAGTGAAATTCTTTTTCGGGGATAGAATTGAGAAATCCTCGAAGGGTTTAAATGACTAGGATATCACATAAACTGTGTCACAAGTCCAATTTCAGTGGAATTGAAACTGTCCCGATGACAGAAAACGACAAATGTGTGTCACACCTAGTTTACGTTCTTTCTTTCGAGCTGAAACTATAAATCATAGAGATTGTCCCGGCAGAAGTTACTCAAATAACAGTACCGCAAACTTTCACACTAATGATGACGCAATATTTGCTCGTCTGCTTGTCAATGCGCGCCGGAGTTTTCCGTAACGGTCAGCGATGTTCAAAAGCAAGTCACTGAGACTCGCGCCAGAGTTGAAATTAAAAACAGCCGGCGAAAACTTTTGACTAAAAACTGGAAATAAAGTTTACGCGGCCCAGAAAATTCTGCCTGAAAGCTTCGCCGACAGTTAACGAAACTTTCAGCAGTGTCTCACGCGATTATAATAAATTAATAGTCTGAAATACAATGCGAGAATATCACTAAAAACGAAATGAACAAAATACCGCGCACTGCCAATTCAACGATTGTCCAGGGGCAATTAATATAAAATTGCAAATTCCAACTAAAGGCAGCATTTGACGCGTTGCACTTTTTCGTGGAATTGGCAAAAAGTGCGGCCGAAACTGGCCAGACCGAACGAGCGGCGAATTACTTTGCCGTTAATTTCGACACGCGAAATATTGTACGTCCGTTTAAGCAGTGAAACACGACAGGCAGCGCCTTTTTTTTACCTCCGAGCGAGTGAGCAAGCGAGTGAGCGCCGACGCGCGCGCGCGCCCGCGCGCTCACTATACAGAAAGATGCGAAAAATGGTTCGCCCGGCGGCGGTAAAATCTCGGCTGTCGTCGGCGGCGAGCAACGCGCTCACACTTTGGGACCGCAGCGTATTCTAAACCATAAATCAAATCTACGAGTCTCGCGCTCGAAAATTTTATCGCGGTTGTTCCGCCGCCGTTCTTCATTAATAATTACCCCGAAAAGTTCTGCATACGTTCAACCGGCGTGTCACGAGCCCGCGTTCGCCTCGACGCGTCCTTTTTTTCCTCCCCACACTCCACAAAACTCTACAGAGTGACTCAAATGTAAACTACCCAGCATTGCTGCCGCATTGCAGGCAGAACTGTTATACCGTAGAATCCCTGAAACAATAATGTGTATTGGAGGAATTCCATTGGATTTCTACATTGTTGCTTATTTGCAAGGGAATTCCCTATGTTCCACGATAAATTATATTTCTTTCGAATTCATGAATATTTTGCGCAATCGCTTTGATTAATTACTTGGCATTTACATTAGCTACAGATTTATCGAAATCGATAGGAAATGCAAACTGTCATCCGCTATGCAAAAAGACATCAGTCGTTGAACGAAACTTATCGACCAGCCACTTGGCGCCGCCGGCGTACCAAAGAAACGGTGACGCGCGCTAATTGGTCCGCCGTTTTTACTAATAACTGCAAATTTAGGCCGCAACGACAAAGAAATGAATAGTTCACGCTCTAGAACATGAATGCAATGGCATTCTTGATATATGTTGATGCAGTCTGCAAGAAGAGATTCCGTGTTCAATAATTTGAATTACTTTTTATTAATAACAAAAATGATATTAATAAAAAAATCAATATAAAGGCAACATAAAAATAGTAGTATTAATTTAAAATTGACAGGACGAGATCGGTGAATCAACTTTGAATCACTCTATACATCGATAAAAAGGGATGACACTCGCCAATTGCCAGCAAGGGTTGCATGCGACGAAAGCATCCCCTAAATATTGGCATTTACAAACGAGGCAGTCTGAGCGGTGGCTCCACGGTCATTTGGACATTTATCGGGTCTCCGAACCCTCTTCGCCTCCTCACACGCTTTCTCACTCTGCTTTTGAAGAGCAACTAGCCTCTTTCTCTCTACCTTTCACACCTGCCTCCGAAACGAATGCTTGGTCTTCGTCTGCTCTATCATTTACACCCTTTTTCCTTCTAAACCTTTTCACTCAATATCGGATTGCAATGACTGATTATATCAAAACTATTTCGATCTTCATTCTATACAAGTGTGGTAGAATTATTAACGAATAACAATTTGCATTATTCAACATAAATAAGACTATATTGTAGAAGAAGTTGCCACAATGGTTACATCGCAAGAAATGTTGGAATTTGTTTAACATTTCTAAATTTCTCTTGGTCGGCCGTGCACAATCTGTATTAGGGGAATTGCTCGGGCCAGTTTAGAGCGGGCACACGCAGTCTGTTCGTGTCGGCCTCGCAATCTGTATCCCTTTTCTCCATTTACCCTCTCTGCCAGCTTCCACCCCCTTTCTCTCTTTTCCTCCGGCCCCTTCGCCGTTCCTCGCTATACGCGTATTACCCAGCAGTGTCCTCTTCCCTCTGGCCCGAATATATCCCTCATTTTTTCTGCTTAACTTCCCCTCATTTTTCTCGTCGTTTCCTGCGCACTGCGCTCCGCCCTCATCGCTTCATCCCCCCTCCCCGTTCTCCTTCTGTTCGGGGAGTTTCATTGTCCTGCCCGGTTTTTTTCCGACTGTACAGCCTCGGCCGAAAATCTCACGCGAGAATTTACCGTCTTCCTGAATGTACGATTAGGATGATTTTTTTTTTTTTTTACGTGAATCCTGCTGGATCTGTCGCCGAACAGTTCGGTAAAGATTTTTTTATTATGTTTTAAAGTGTGATGAGAAAAGAATGTATATGTTGGAATTTAATGTATTTGTTTGTGGGATGTGTTATTGTATATTGTGAATTAATGGCCAGGTTTGAAATTGAGGAAGCTTTTGCAGTCAAGAATTGTGTTTAGCAATGGCTGCGCGCTTCAGTTTTGAGAGGAGCTCCGTTTGTTCAAGATCTTAGCCTAATCATTGTTTAGTACAAGCGCACCTCGCAGTCTTACCTCGGTTAATGGCCTGTTTGGGATTCGGGCGGTAATGCGGAAAGCTTGTAGGTTGAAGGTTAAATGAGCTCAATGATCCAACGAGGATCTTAATTTTAAGTGCATTTGGCAATTCCTCGTCCTTTTAGAATTAGACAGGAAACTTTGAGAGACAGGACAGATCTCCATTTTTGTGGATTACCGCGAATGGAATTAAGACGTCGCCGGAATTCAGAGGAATAATTGGTCTTTGAACGATTAGACGACTAATAGTCATTTAGTTTCAACAAAGCACTTGAGGGCTTCAGACGCTCTGTTTCGAGGACGCGTGTCTCTATTCATTCTACTTTTGTCCCGTCTGCCGGGCGACTATTGTGCGCGGAGAACCAATTGGATTGTCTGAGTATCCCATTTCTCGTTTCCTTGATATTGTCGGCTGAAATGCAGTTGAGCGCCGATCAGCCACCCGTCGTAAATTATTATCTGCCGCGATCGATAACAGCTAAAGAGAAGCACGTACGTCCGATCCATTTAATACAGTAAAATATAATATAATTGTGGCAGGTTTTTATATTACATTTTCTTTAATATCGATTCTAATACTTTGCACTTTTCATTATTATTATATATTACTCTCATCTACTTTAATAGGTTTCGTCAAATGCACATTACAATAAAAATAAACCTGTAATACATACCAACTTACAACAATTTTCCGAATTCTTTTCTCCAACAAATACACACCATCGAGCAACGAACAATGTATCCATTTTCCAAATGATTTTATATAGCATTCATGAAAGCCCAAGCACAAAGATTAATTCGCAAAACTGTGGCAACGTCGAGGACGTGCATTATCAAGATTGAAACCAATCTTAATTAAAAATACGCGCGCATACACACAGACACAGGTCCACCGCATGGAGATATTATCATCTGCCTGGAAATGTGTAAAGCCGAGTGTCAGTCGGTTGGAGTAGGTTCGCTTTAGCTCGTGGTTGAGGATAATGAATATTCGGGGCGAGATATTTCTTTTTCGCTTACCGGGAGATGCATTCTCACTTGTTCACTCGTAACCCAACTCCTTGGCCTGCCTCACTCGGCTGCGGCCTCTTTGAGGTTGGCCAAGTGATAAAAAGCAGTCGCCGGCAAAAGTATTGCCCGCGCCGGCTGAGGCGCGTGTTGCGTTTTAATGTTACCAGCTCCCCACCGTCCCCGTCGCTTTCTGTCTGCCGCTTTCCAGGCCTCTTTTCAATTCTACTCTCGACAGTCTCGTCATCTTGCAACCTAAATCTGTTCTACCTGTTTCGTATGCCTGGATGACTTGTAATTAGTGGTCTCAGTATAGTTCTGTTGTATGAAAATCAGGAGTACATTAACAAATATATTTTATACATAGTTCTGTAAATAAATAAGAGTCCATCTGACTTTGTTAGTTTATAATTGAAGGACTGATTCATCAATTTTACTACTATTGTTTAAAATCCACAATTAAGGGCTACAGTGTCTCTTTCTATTATATTATATTTTTTGCAACATTATACTAATTCAACTAGAACGTTATATATAATTCATTTACAGAGTCTAATCTCGAGCTTCTTACAGCACTGTTCGCGAGCTCCTTTAGTAAGGCTTCTGGTAATCGACATAATGCTCCGTGCTCGTTGAACCCTTCAGGGTGTGCGAGCCTTGACCGCGAAAGAGGTGAAGGTAGTCAGGGACGCAGTCGGGAGAAACGCTTAGAATAAAAAGGTCCCTTTTCTCGGCTATCTGGGTCACAAGGGCGACTTCCCACGTAAATAGTGCTTGCAAACGTGTGCATGCACATACGTTTTCTCCTTTACAACCACCGCGAAATGTACACTTTCTCCCGCGCACTTCACGCCGTGTTAGACGCGCACGTCGAATAGGGGGATGAATCCTCTCGGTGGAAAATGACATTTCCATTGTACATTGAAAATGCAAGCACGTCTTTTGAAAGAGTGCAAGCTAACAGTTATCAATACCTCAGGAGCCATGTGAACTCAAATGGAGACGATGCTTAGGGAATGTAAATTACTCGGCAAGTGACGTGTTACTAGGAAGGTAACATTGACGCATTGCGCTACTTATGTTTCTTGCGCGTTATTGTAGTGTAAAGTAATCTATGTAACTACAAAGTAATCATTTCTCTTTTTTGCCGATCATCCTCGCTGGATGGATAAGAATAGTAATGCGATATGATGGAAAGCTACACTTCTTAAACGCTCGCTGTATTTTTAATGATCTACTTCTGTGACGCGCGGTCAATAGCACAGATGGGAGTGAGGATTATGCATTTAAAGCCTAGAATAGGTAATTAAATTGATCCATGGATTAATGCAGTTGCAGAATTTAAGCTCCTTCCAGTCTGATATCATGAATGTTTCATGCCTTGATTGGGGACGATTCGCTCTCGCAAAAGGCAGTTGGTAATTTCCACTGATTCGCCGGAGCTCAGAAGATCGATTGGAATTGCCGTAACTTTACAACTAGTTCCGTAATTCCCATCCATATCTATTGAATCATAACAGAATATTCCAAAAATGTTCAATCATAATATAATTCCTTTTCATTATTTATAAATATAAAATCAAATGCGTGTTAGATAATTATTGTCACATACACGTTATTTGGTATCTTGTATCACAGATTTTTTCCTCCTTTTTTCTATACCATGTAACTGACATATTTTCATAGCGGCTCAAAGATGTCATGACACTCCGAGCTGGTGCAATCAATCTTCACCCTAACAAGTTCGAAAAAGGAATCCCCTATGAATCCTGGCCAGGAAAAAAGGCAGACTAACTGAAATCCTGGACCCGATACTGACAGAGATAGAAGGACTGGGACACCTAAAAGCTCGGTCACACATATCACTGATATACTCGAATCCTACATTAATTTCATTGGAGCTTCAATCTTGACGATGAAAACTAGTGCTGTCATTAGTACAAATTATTCAATGTTGAATGTTTATAATTCCCAATGATACTTCAACTACTCTTGAAACTCGGTAGCGCGACAGTGTACAACAAGAGATTCTATATGTCGAGTAGATCTATGTATTTGGCACAAGACTCTTCAATGTTCTGTCTACAAGAGTCTTCAAGTTCGCCAGGTATACTCTTACACGTTCCGCAACAGACTACTAAACGTTCTGTATTCGAATATTAATTGTAGGATAGACTATTCTTATTACTACCGAATTACAATCTATCTGTCATTATAAAAGGGTATTAAATTAACGAGAGTAATTAGTAGACATTACTAATTACTGCAATGTTAAACGTACCATTAAAATCGAAATTTCTATAATCCGATTACTTCATTAATTACCCCAACGATTTATTCCTCCTATTGATTTTTCGAGGCCACCTGATTTCCAACTTGCTTTTTTTTTTTGACGAGTAAAAGAATATGACGGAATTCCACAGCTTGTGATTCCGCACTAGCTTTATAAATCGGCCGAAATTTCTACCATCAGAGTTTGGTAGTAGTCGGATGCGAAAGCCGATCACCGGAAGCACTGACGAGGGTTCATGACCCACTGTGAGCCACAGGGTAGGATGAGACCAGAGAAAAACCAGTATCAGATAGAGAAAGATATAACGTAGGGGATGGAAGAAGCAGAGGCACACAACCCCTGCTGCCAGAATAGCGGATGCGCAATTTTTCAGAAGGTTCTGTCGGGCCGCTTGGCGCGAACAAGGGCCGAATTATAACAAGAGTTCGCGAGGAGCAGAGGCGCAAGGGCTGCTCGCACGCTTCCGGTAATATCCGGAAAGCCAGCCAGCCAGCCAGCCAGTCAGCTAGCCAGCCAGTGGAGGTTTTTCCCTTTTGCTCCCCGGAAAAGGGAAGAAAAACAAGGAGGAGAGAAAGAATAAGGGCAACGGTAGCGCGCAAAGCAGAAATAATACTGGGCCACGTTGCCATCCACCCTCAACTCCCACTTCTATCCTTGCCGGATGCCTGGATTACGGGATTACTTTTGCCGCGGGAGAATAGTCGAGTGGGTCCGCGCGCCGCTTTCCCTGGAAGCCGAGACTAACGATATTCCATTTTCATGTTACGATATCGTATCATAGCATAGGCTCGAACACCCTGCGTGCGTACTTCTCCTCCCCTTTTTCCTTCCCCCACCGCTTGAATGCCCGTGTCTTTATGAGCCTTTTTGTCGGTGCCCCAGCAAGCTTTCTAAATCTCGTTTCGTATCGTCCTACTTCAATGCCCCTTGTATTCCGTTATAAGACGATTAACCCCACCCGATTTCGAACTGCGACCACCCCCTCCCGTTTGTATGGGAATTACAACACGAGCGTGAGAAATACGAGTAGTGACTCCTGCATCGATGGTAGGAATTATCTTTGTGGTGAACTGTTTTTTTCATTCTATCGATTTGGTATGATATCGATTGGTTTTGGATGGTTTGTTGTGATGCTTGAATTAGTGCTTAATTATGTAGAAAGTTACTTGAGTTATATATTTCTGGTTTGTTTTAAATAGAAACTAGGTAATTAATCAAGCTTAATTTACTGGGTGTTCGATAAATTTTGGAACCTTCGAACGAGACAAGTAATTTCTATGAAAATATTTCATTCCCAAGGTTTCGAACTGTTCGATATGCGTTCACGGGAAATCTAATCGACAATGACTGAACGTTAACCACAGCCTGCTTGTCAACTCTGTCCGACGCCCATCAACTGTTCAGTGTAACCCAGCACTTTGACTGCAGTCGGTGTTCAATAATTTATCGGTCGCACAACTGCTTTTCGATGAATTTCGCTGCAGACAAGCGAATGACGTTGGTGTTTCTGGCGGCGAAGGTTCTAATACAAGCTCTCGATTATTTCATTCCATATCGAGTATCAACTAGTTGGAAATGTGCCGAACATTTATAATAAATTTTGTACTCAATTCTTCGGATATAAATATATTTCTATATTTTATAATAATACTATTTCGAAGTTAGAATATATGATTTATTCAAAAAGTCTCACGACAGTAAATAACATCCCGCAAATCAATTTACGATCCCCAAACTTGACAGTAACTATAATCAACGTAACCAACGACACTCCAGTGTCTCCAAAATATGGCAAACACGAAAGACATTTCAGGGGTTCGAGTCCTCTTCAATAGTAAATAAATAAGCAATTTCTCCCCCAAAGGGAAGAAGCAGATATGCCGATAAATCACTATTATGAAGTACTAACTTGTCAAAGATATTCCCCGAGGTGGAAAAGTGAAAAGGCCGTTTAGATATATGCGGACAGGCACCTTACGTAAATCTTGGATAACTCTCGAGCGGAGGGGTTGGGAAGGAGCGGGCGGCCGCAAAAGGCCATATTTCCAACTCGGCGCGAACGGTAAGCAAGCGAACCATCAGATTACAAGCTATGATCCCGAAAGTTGGGCGTGCACGTGTAAAAGTTTAAAGCTGCGGGTGCGACGGTGGTGGTGGTAGTGGTGGTGGTGGTGGTGGTTGGAGTTCTCTGGTTGGAGGGAGGCCAGCGGCAGACTTTTATTGAGCTATCGATAAAGAAAGCCCGTAAAACTCCATCCGCGATTTCACCCGGCCAAAAATCGATCCTACCTTAATTTGGCAGCAGCGGAAAGCAGCTCTTCCGCCACCCTCCGACTCGCCCACATCAACCACCGCCACCCATCCTTGAGCGCCACCTACCGCTTTGCTCTCGACTGCAGCCAGCAGATGGGAAATAGGAATACGTCACCCTTCGCCGTTTGTTATCGCCGAACTTTCGCTTCCAAGATCTCTCCTGCTGCCAACTAAGCCCGCCGAGCCATTGCTACTCGAATCCCAAGGATTCTCAGATAAAATTCCTTCGAACAAATACCTTTGGAGTTCAGCTTGTTATTAGTACTGTTACTTTCGATTTCGACCTATCATTTTGTATGAGAATCAGTTGGGATACATATTATAAAAGTAGCTCAGTCATTATTTTAGTTGACTGATTCTATTTTCTTTAATTTCGATTTACAGCTGGTTTAAATTCCTTCCTCAGTGATTGTAATAATTCAAAATATCCTGAATAGCTTTACTGAGTGTCTCAATATTAAAGGAAATCCTGCTATCTGTATTAGATACAATGTTACGGGCATGCAAGGCAGTCTAATTGTTTCAATGTAGCATACAAAGTTTCGAATCGCCCTGGAGAGAGTTATAGAGGAAGAGACTAGTGTATGGCACATATGTAGCCTTGATTCGAGCGAGGCAAACGGGTCGAGCGCTCTCCGTTTCGGAACTTTACGAGTGTCCCACGTGTCGATCGTATAAAGTGAGGAAAACGGATTTCAGCTTGAAACAAGGTGAGTTACGATGTCCGAAATACCGCTGATACATCCACCGACGATTCCTTCTAAGCACGTTATTGCAATAATTCATCCGAGCGTGGCTCTCCGCTTTCATAGTCGCTTCTCCTCCTGAATCTCGTTTCGCTTCCGTAACCCCAAAACCTCGGCTGCGTTTTCCCACTCGAATGCTACAATCTCCAAATATATTTTACTATTTACACACCATTTCTCTCGTTTATATTTATTTCCCAGCGTATATTTTGACATTTTTTTAGGCACATAATTTATCGGATTCTCAATTAAGGAGATGTAATACAGATAGGAGTAATTATGTATAATTCCTTGTATTCATCAACAACGTGCGAGAGATTGAACATTCTCTGGCACACGGATTGGTAATCGATAAATGACAAAATGTATATTTGCATAAATACCAGCAATCTAGTTATAAGTACGAAAGCCAGTAATAGGTCAACAGAAAGATAATGCAAATTAATTCATGCAAATGCTATAATATCATGGCTATTTCCTAACAGAAAACAACATAGCGTTTCTATCTCGCAGGTCGAAAAAGTGCTCGGTATTTTTGGCAGCACCGTTGTGAAGTTTAATTTTAATTATGCAGATTCACCTTTGCCGTTTCTACTGGCGGTAGTCCATTAACTTTAATTATTCCAAATGAGACCACATTTTTGTTAGCAACACTCCGTTATGCTCACAGTTCCGCCGACTGTCATTCATTTCCTGTCCTCTCGGCGAGAGCTGTATCAACGTCCAATCATTAAGAAAAAGCCATTAGGAAGCGCAACAATTAGACAGAAGTAATACTAACACCGCTGCAATCTGTTTTCTGTTCCTTTTGATGTACATCCACTTACAAAATGAATACCAGAACTTAATCATTTACACAAAAATGTTTCGTAAAAGAGAATTTCTGTCTGTCGGGACCCTGATTTCTTATCATTCCTCGGCTAAAATTATCTGTGCGTCGGATTAAACATTTTCATGTGTCGCATATCAAATTAGTCAATATCAATTGCGGACAAAATAATATGCAATGCATCGGCCAGACTATTATGCGTAATCAGTAATTAAACTAATAATTAACATTCAATTGTGTGGCAATTAGGAAGAAATCAAGGAAATTAAACGCGGCATTCATGTTATTCTAATAACTACAGACAATTAAATATGAATCGCTAATGCATCGCACAAATATCCACAGTTTACTGTTACATATTTGCTTACGCAAAACAACCCACATGATTTAATGTAACGATAAGCACCTTTCACATTACATATAATTAAAATAAAAAAAAAACACTTTCCCCACCAACTTTACATATAAAATATATTTACTTAAACACCTGTCATTTACCAATCAGTGATCTATCAGTAAACAGGGTTAAATCAGAACATTCATCCGAAGATGAAGTGACGGTTGCGTGGTGAACTATTGTCGTTCTTGGAATTCTCGATTAAAGTGTTAATTATCCGGGTATTGTCAAGCTGAAATGATGGTATATAGCGTCTGTTTACATCGCACATCCACCGGCCTCTAGAGCGAATGCAACCAGTTACTTCCCCCTTCGTCCCCACTTCTCTTGCCTCCTCGTACGCTGTTTCTCCATGTACACAAGAGACAGCCGCAAATTGACGATTACCTTGTATTTGCTTCCGTAGAGCAAGATATTAACGCAGGAAAGTAAACGTGCTTACGTGCCCTAATGATAGCAGTCGGCGGCTGCCCGGTAGCAGCCTCAAACACACACACACACACACACACACACACACATAGGAAGGCGCGTGCGTGCCAGTGCGCGCACGTACACCGTTGCAAGCAGCGCGCAACCGGCTACGCGTACAGAAGCAATTAGCAGTTGCCATGCAATTGAATCGCTAATTGCAATGCGACGCGCCTGGTCTGTCCTTATTGTTTACAGCGGCGCCGCTCTTATTTGCGCCGGTGGTTATGAAAGTGGTCTAATTGTAAGTCAAAAAGGTGGAAAGATTGAAGTTGTCAGTTAGCTGGCGTCGCGCGCGGTCGACGTGCGGTAGAAGAGTGTTTAAATAATTCACGATGGATGCATGTGTGGGTTTGTTTCATAACTGGGTATGTAATATTGGTGGTAGAGTCAGAGTTATTTGTGGGATTCGGTGTGTAGTTCTCTTGGTTTACTTAACATTTCTTCGTGTCTAATCGACCGCTGTTACAGTGTTCGCTGTTTTAGTTTCGTAATCCTTTCGATTGAAGATTGGATAGAGTTTTGCAAGTATTGGTTTTAATTCGAAGACACAATTTAAGTCAAATTTCTAGTTTCTTTTTTTTTGTATATGTAACGTGGCATGTATTGCTTTATTTGAGAAATCAATTCCTCAGCGAGCAAGAAAAACAGTGCTTAAAACATAGGCGTAAAGTAGGCCACGGATTAAAAACTGTCCGACGAAGTACTAACGGTAAGAAGGAATACCTCGGAATGTGCTGACAGATTTGGATAAAACTCCATCGGAAGTTCCTCCCGTTAAAATGGCGCGGCTCTTAGTCGGCCCATTGTTTTTAGACGGTGGCATGCTTTTAAAGTTTAAAGTTTAAAGTAATGCAGCGCCGCTCCCGGTACTGTCCTGTGATTTCATCGCCGAAAACTTATCTCCATTATAAATAAGCCGAGCTGTGACTGGCCGGTACGCTGCGACTGCTTGACGTTCCATGCCGCCGAGATTGAAGCGGCAGATCATAAATTTGTAATTTGCCGATATTGCTCGCACCTCAATTTTCAATAATCCCGGTTGCGAGGGCTGCGCTTGGCATCAAATTACTGTACAAGCGGACACCTTCCTACACCGAACAGGAGCCTTATAATTTACAGACGGGAGTATGCAACTTTCAGGCTGCCTGTAATTATGCTATTGATGGGAGGGATCATTATTCAGCTGACATTCAAGACAGAAACATAGCTGAAGTCGATATACTAAAATATTTCGTACGTCTAATTATTATATTATTATTATATAATCCTTGTTGTTTCAACCATAATTTGTTAAAATATAAATAATCCTTATTCCAATTTCAAACAATAGTTAGAATCTTGTGGGAAGTAAAAATCTAGACTCATTAAGTCTACAATCTGTACACCAGTTAAAAGAAATTCCTTTCAATAAACATCAATCGGACGAACCACCATTTTCTATTCAACATTCGTATTATATTACTACTCGACGAATATTTCATTAAGAATAAAGCAGGCGGAAATCACCGCAGATATAAAAGAGCAATACAGTGTGAATGCGACGAAGCAGCATTTTCTGTTAAACACTCGCATTATTTTATTATCGAACGACAATTTCATTAGGAATTAAGCATACGGCAATAAAGGTAGACATAAAAGAGCAGTAGCAGTGTGAAATTAAGAACTGAGAATCGTATTAAAGAATGGAGTGTACCTTACGCGCTCCTTCCGTCCACTCAAGCGTCTCGCGCGCAATGAAGTCTGACTCTATTCAGACCTGTACTACTTATAGGCAGACCGGCGCGCGCCTTCCATTGCCACACCAGCAGTCATTCAAGCTCGCATTCAAACCAACGCAAATGGGAAACCGATCACGCTTAAAACTTATTTCCCTTATTATTAATTTCTTGCCCGATTCTCAGTTGTTCGACCACCGGAAAAAGTTCGGCCACACGTATACACACGCACACTGCTACGATTGCATTGAAAGAGGGACTTTGAAATGCGAGCTCCGGTACTAATTGAAATTTGCCGGCATAATAGTCCGCCGCGGGCCAATCCTTACACTTCTTCCGTACGCCGGAGGTTAGTGCACCCGTGGCTTTCTCTGTTAGTCAACGTTAAATGGCCCTGTGAAATGAAATCGACTGGTACTCTCTGTTCTGTGCACCCGCCAACCCTGGCACGTGCTACGTGTGACGTAATGAGTTACGTTACGTCTCGGAGTGCATGTTCGGTATAATGATGAGTCCGGTATGTGTCAGATGCTTTTAAAGGGTTTAAAATAAATTCAAATTACTTCTACTAATGTTACTCTGTGTTGACAGATAAGATATATCAGGATTTAAAAATGGAAAATTATAATAAATAAAATTCGTAAATAGTGCGATGGTGAAAATACTTAAAGGGTTAAATATCTTTGTTCCTACGCCGCAATAGAAACAGCCTATATATTTCCAATGTCTGGGATTGAGTGTCGGTCGGGCAAAGCCGATCTAAATCTATTGTCCTCGTCTACGGGCGGTGCACACCGTCAGCATACACTTCCCCGTATTTATCTTCATTGTGGATACCTGCAATACGAGTTTATGGCCCTCGTCCCTGCCGTTTATTACATATTATCACCGCAGAATGGAAAATCGAACGCCATATTTCTCGCAGACCCAGTTCGAAATACTACGACACCGGACTCATTAATAAAATAATAAATAGTATTATGCGGACTGATAAATACGGATAAGCGCCGATAAGCGTCACTATAATGAAGTTATTGCACCTGAGGCACAATGCGATTTCTCATCACTTATTGTCAGTGTCGGGCACACGCGCGCGCGTACGCGTAATTGAAATCCACTGGCGTGAATGTGCTGTAAAATTATCCATCAGTTTTTATGGGAAGAAGTGTTTTTGGATAATGTTGACGAACAAACTAGATTTCCTAGGCTGTATTCGTTATTAAGTTCGTCTATACTTTTATGATGATATATGTATATAATTTGAATTTATTTCATATTGTTTAAAACTTGAATGATAACTGCCATTCAATTGAAAAACACGTAGCTATCAGTGCACTAGTATTATTGGAACATCTAATTGCCTACATTCGAGGAGGTAGAAAGTCGAGGCAGGTGGTACACGAGGAATCTCTTCTCTGAAAGTCTGATGAAGCAAAAACAAATTTAGAAGAAGGCAGGAACGAAGAAAGAACTGGCGAAGAGGGAGTCAACGTGGCGGGGGAATTTAAGGGAGGATTCGGCCGGCGAAAAAGTTCTTAAGTGCGATAACAAGTTTGGAGTGCTCCCCGTATTTTTGTTTCCGTGATAATCCTCGGAGGACAGGGTATAATCCGTACGAACGGCAGACCGTCAACGAAAAGTTCGTTAGCTCCGGTGTATCGAACATTCTTCGTGAAATGTCCGCCCCATTCCTCGCTTCTTCATTTGGATCCGAGAACTTTCAAACAATGCGCAGATTTAACAGTACAAGAAAATACGATCACTTTAAGATCAACATATGTCTCTTTTCTATGATAACGTTTTAATTAAAAACTTGAGCAATCAGTTTTTATTTCACCCAATTTGTACGGCATTCGTAGATTCAATCTTAAATACGTGTAAATGAGAAGCTTCTGACAAATTTCAAGTTTCACTATGATGGAAACAAAGCAATTATGATGTAGTTTAGCATGTCCAGTAGAGAAGCTTAATTTCAAATTGCTTGCAATTATACTCTACTAGCTTACACATATACTATAGAACAAGTGCATACATACGTGGCGTTTATCGGACACGTAGTTCTCTTGTCTTCCTTGCAGAGTAATCTCCTAAATTATATCCTTACCTTATCGGCCAGATGGGGCACATGCGTTTTGCGCTTTTTAATGCTAAACGACCTCGCAAATCCCAGTGTACGCGCGCCCGGTGCACCTCGACTACCCGAATACTCGCTCGTAAAAGATTTACGCGTGGATTCGCCTCTTTGCTAAACATACGGAATATCTTGTGAAAGGAAGTCTATGGGCCCCGCTTCAGAATTATCATTGCACCAGCTCTGATGAATTTACTTGTGCATTTATTTACGAAATTCCATGATAATAAAGTGAGAATCTTTCCTATAATTAAGCACTTAATGGTACATAATATTATAACCACCTTATACACTTATTTACAATAAAACTAAACCAAGCTCATAGAAATAGTCAAACTTCACGCATTATCATTCAAAGATACTCCACAAGAGAGACGAGAGAGCGAAGATGACACCCGCTCTTATTTATGTAGCCGCGTGAGCGGCGCGTCAGCGGTAAATAATTAGCGAGACAATCAAGCGAAATTACTCGTCCGCCGACAGGAAATAAATCAGTCGTCTCCTGCTCCTCGCGAGGCTGCAGGATGTTCTCGGGGCGACTGACAGGGGGCGGCGGGGGTAACCAGGTGCCAACTAAGGAAGTGTGTAAAAGCCGAGGAAGACAAAGAATCGGGCGAGGGGCGGAAAAAGGGGGGGCGGTTGGGTTGGATGCCGTTGGCGCCGAGGGAGGCCGAAGAAGAAAGAGGACTCCTAATGAAATAAGGGTTGTTAATGAGAGGCCCCGGGAATACCTAGCTCCTCTTTGCGAACCCCTTCAGCCCTCACCGATACATCCAACCCAAAGCTACCCTCTCGCACCCCCTCGCGTTACCCCCGACGATTTCTAAGCCCGATTAATCCCCCTTTCTTCGTTGCCGAATTTTATTTCGCTACTCCCTCTTTCCCTCTCTCTCTCTCTCGTTTTCTGCCACCCTCTCCGAAAGCGATCAATTTCACGACTCGTTAACGCTCAGACGGTGTTTGCGATGGTATGCCTACAGTGGCGCTGCTTATTGCTTCATCTCTAGATAGTACTACTCCAATGCCAGAGGCTCTGTTTCGGGAAATCGAATTAATTGCGCACGTTCCTGAAGCCTGCCTCAGCGAGAGCGCTCATCGATTGCGAGTGCACTCGCACTTTCTAATTTCTCGCTTGAGCTGTGTTTCTGACAGCCCGATCGAAGAGGTATCTCGTGTTCGCGTTGAGTGGAGTGTTTTGTTATTGCGGCACGATTGGCTTTGTTTGTTGGATGTTCTGTTTTGGTGGAATTTAGGTATCGATCTGATCTTGTGAATTGTAGGTGTGTGTTTAAAGTATAGGAAAGAGGTAAGATAAAGAGATGGGATAGAGATTACAATAGAATGTGGAAAATAATATAAGGGGACACATTGTCGTAGAGAATTTGTCGAATAATTTGTTAGGAAGGGCAAAGAACGTAGGAGTAAGGAATGTCGACGTTACGCTACCGGTTTAACCATAACGTTGTGTTTTTCTCGTTTGTCGTAATGAGATCAGGGTTTTAATGAGCGAGCAAGGCACGAAGCTTGGACAAGCGAGAGGTAGAGAAACTGAGCAGAGAAAGGGAAAATAAGATAGTACGCCAATCCCGTAGAGGTTAGGGATGTCGCTTCTAAAAAAGTACCTCAGTCGCTGGGTCCGAAAAACTCATCACTTATTTCCCGCGTCCACCCTTCATCCGCCATGGGGAAGTTATTCATAATTTGCTTAAATCACGGCAGCTTGTGCGACCATGCACTCCCTCGAGGTTTTCCTTTCGTTTAAGCGCTTTCTCTTACAATGCGACACCTTACGGACTAACTTTTTAGTTACCTTTTTTTTTCTTCCCCCACCGCTGTATTATGATGTAGAAAATTCCGACGATTTTTCATCTTTTTCTTGCTACCAGTGATCCTCTTTTTATGGTCATGTGCTTGAAGCTTTTATGCGTATAAAAAGGATCGCTCGACGACAGTCAAGCAAAAGAGATTTACCGAGATTATCTTTTAAATAATATAATTTCTCTTTTATGGTTCACAGTTTTCTTTAACATCGTTGTAATGATTGCAATATACAATCCCTTATGAGAACTTCAACTTAAAGGTAATCAATATAATATCCAGAATAAACTAACAATTCTCCTGAACACCAATATTAGTATCAACAAAGAACAAATGGTATTTCTGAAATCCAGGAGACGAAGCTCCCTTAAATAATTTATTACCTACAGCTTTACGCCAAGAATTTAATTAACCCGATCTTATTCGGCTTAGGAAGAACCGGTTGATCCTTGCGGATAAGCTCGCGGGAAGTATGGCGCTGCGATCGGAAATGCGGTCAAGGAAGCTCCGATGACCGTGGCGGACCACTTATTTTTCATCAGCAGGAGAATATTGTGTGTCTCAGGCTATATCGTGATTTATGAATCTTGGAGGAAGCCGGTGCGCGCTAACGCGCAACTTTATCGGCCAGCTATTACACTCCCTCGATTTATATACTTCCGGGGATGCTTACCAATGTTTATTGAACACCAACCACCATTACTTCCACGGCGAAGTGTACACACACGGTAGTGCTGCGTTGCGCAAAAGCTTTCCTGGCTTCTTAAATATTCAGTAGGAAAATTATCCGAAGTCGATGCCGCGCATGGACACACACACACACATATACACATTCTGTTGCCTCGCGTTAGACGCATTACCCCCGCTCGATGGAAACACAGAAAACCTGTTTGCTTGATTTACATGTCGAGTATACGCACTTCCGGCAGTGTGAAATCTTTATAGGATTTCCTAGTATTTCCATCAAACATGTCGGAGCTTAATACAATGTTTCCTACTCTTCTAACAGAATGGATTCTACGTGAATATTATTAGTAAATTATACAAGTTTATAAATAATAATAATGATTCGTACATTTCTTATTAGCATAGTTCTTTTCTTCTAATTGTAAGTTAATAATCTACTTCTTCCGTCATCATCGAACCGATACAATCTATCGTTAACAGATTACCATCACAATGTCGTACAATGACTAATAACGTCATTACGCTCTCCACCTCAATTGAGCAACCCGAGTACAAAGGTCGCCAGAGGAAATCAGAGCTGCAAACGAGCATAGTACAAAACTCCTGAAAGAACGTCGACGGCGGAGCAATCACAAAGGCAATTAATTGAGCAAGAAATAAAATAAGCTTTGTCAGGCGAATACTAAGAATATTCGGATATAAAAACAGTTTCGCGTGAAAGGTCTCCGAGGTACAAAAGTAGTTCTGACAAAGGCAGCACGGAATTAAGTACGAAGGATTCGTGCCGCCCGTTTAAGTAGTTCCTCCTTCCAAGGCAGTAATGAGTCCATCCGAAATTAGGAAATGCAGTAGTCCTTCTGTCTTTCCTTCACTTTCAGTACTACTAACTTGCAAAGATCAGGACTTTACTTAAGATGTAAGAAGTCCGAACTATTCAACCAAGTCGAGCCAAAAGCGACGTACAGGATTGTCTTACTAATCAAAAGGACATAACCTCCAAAAGCAACTATAACCTTCTTGAAATTACGAGTTTATAAAAATCGAAAGCATTCCTATGACATATTTCGTCATTTCGAAAAGTCTGTTGGGCACAAACTTATTGGAAAGATCGAGGGAAACAATAGAATAGAAATTGGGCAAGTATTGTACAGAGTTGTATCATACTTAGTCGAGAAATATGGCGGGTAGAACGTTTCTAAGTTATCATCCCGACGTCGACGTCCGATATACACGCGGGGGGGGCGCGCTCGCAGAACTGGGAGAGTACGTGTCCACCAGATAAAGTGCTCCGGGCGATATCCCGCGATGAAGAAGGATTCCGTTAATTAAAGGCGAGTAGAATCTCCGGGGCCGGTGCGCACCCGAGACAAAGTTAATACATTTCCTTTCCCTTCGCCTTGGCGGTGTAGCGTGGCACTGGAAGCTCCTACACTCTGCTTCCAGTACCTGCCTGGTTGGCGGAACTTTCGCAAAACTCACTAGCAATAAACTCAATACCACTTCTGAAAGGCTTTCGCACTGCGCCGCTACCCGGTGCGAGATGGAAAGAGCGTGAGAGAGAGTAAAAGAGAGAGTAAAAGAGAGGGGAAGATGAAGAGGGAATAGCGAGGAGGGCCGAAGAGGACGAGAGAGGGCGTCGAGACTTTTGCGAGCTCGAATTCCCCCTACTCCGACTTCCGCCGTCAGCCGGGGCTTGTCGTTGGCAATAGTACGGCCCTGGTCTCCACGCCATACAACGAGGAACGAGAAAGAACGTCATAGAAAATAACGAGTTCCGCCCGAACCGCTCAGCGTAGCACCCCGACGAGAGAGCTGACGGAAGACGAAAGGCAACTTTTCCGCAAGCTCGAAACGCCGATGCTACTGGTTTATTAAAATTCTTCCCTGTTTAACGCCAATGTCCGCCAGGCAATACTAGCCCTCTTCAACGCGTCACCGTTTTCGAGCACCTCGAAATTCTTTCAACTCTGACGAACCGTTTGGACCGCTTCCTTGCTAAGTTAGCAAAGGATCGGTCTGCCATCTTGAGTCCATTCAATTCACGCAACTTTCTGCTTCGGCCTCCGGTTACAGGAGCGGCCACTTCATTTGCTGGCCTTTTAATGATGTCTTGGGAGTTCGGTGAAAGCGGAAGCTTTATAATTATTAACGGTAAAGGGTAAATGCAGCAGGTAATACCAGCAGTTGAAAAAAAAAATATAAGTCTTTTCAAGGAAATGGATTTTAAAGAGTTCTTTCCGCTGGGTTACCGAAGAAATGGTATTTATAGGTATTCAGCGATAGGTAAGTAACGGTTAATAGGATTTACTGCTTCCTGAAATTCGATCTCTTATTGTACGAACGTTTTTATCAATATTTTATTATCCAATCAAACGTTTAAATGAATGTAATAAAAGATTGAATATTGGACATCGATCGCGTCATGTAAAAATTACTATTTACAAATTGCGATTACGAACTTTGTTAAATGTAACTCGACTTCAGTTTCTTGTTTACTGTGATTACGATGATTGTGTCACTAAATACAAGTACCACGGGAAGCGAGACGGCTCGTGTTAAAGTATCAAGTTAAAACAAGAAAGGTGAGAGTCAGAGCCAATAAGACGCAGTGTCCCATTGCAGAAAGCTGCCGAAGGTGGTATTTACGCTGTCAAAGATCCATAATAGCAGCGATGGGCGAATCCCGAGAAAAAAAGTGGGTCCATGTCGAAGTGGAAGTCAATGGGAAAGGGATATGGGAGAAGGAAGGGTGATCGAATCTAAAGGAATGGTTGGGAAGAGAACGGGCGAGAAAGAGAAAGGATTGTCTGCGAGGATAAAAGTAGACGCGCTGAGAGAAAACACGTGGGATTTCCCGAGGTGTATGTCGTGCAGGCGTACTGAACAAACTTGACTTTCCCAGCCAAGCCCGCAAAAGGTGTTTCAAGATATCAGGAGGGATGTCAGGACCCGCGAACATTTCCACACGAACGACCTCGTTACGTCTAACAAACCAGTAAAAAAAAACAACAACAACATAAAACTAACTTTTCTCAAGGAAATTTTTGGACCATTCGATTTATGAATCAATCAATTTATGACAATTTATTAAACCTTGATCAATTTGAAATGTGTTTAAAGAGTGAGAATTATAGATAAGTTTTTTGTATCTTTTATATTCGTAGTCTATTTTTATCTCTAATCTTTTCGTCGTTACTAATACAGATATCGTAGCGCTCCTTGTATTCTATTAAAACGGACGTCTATATAAAAGAATACAGGAAAGAACAATGGATCAATCCAGCAGTAGATTGTTGTCTTGCGACAAAACCACGGTTTCATCGTGCTTCGAGGATTTTCCGCTCGAGGGAAGCGTTTCCTTCCGCCACGCAGTATCTAATTCTTTCCTATTGTTGTGCCGAGTGTACCACTTCTCGAAACAAGGCGTATTAATGATTCACCACGCCGGTGCGCATTTTCGCCAATCAAACCCGCTCTCCTGAAGACCTGTTTCTCTTACATTGTTAGTGTGCATTGTGCATGGATTAATACAAGGAGTGGTAATATGGAGCAGTGCTTAAAAAGATCATTTGAGAACTCCCCAATAAATTTTTCGAGTCACTTTTGTATTTTAATACTTTCAGCTCTTCCAATTAATACTTTAGAAAAGTAAAAAGCCATGAACTATTCAGTATATTTATAAATTATTAGGCTCGCCTTTTTTACTACAATTCGACCTACATCGGAGTTATCGGAATTATTGAATATCGGAATATTCCTGAAATTATCCGGCAAATGTTCCCGATGAAGGCAGTTTTTCGTTAAGTTGAATCCAATGATATTAGTTCGCAAATATTTCTGACACACGAAATCCGAGATAATTCAGTGGGAGCCATAAATTCAGTGCAGCGCGGTTGGTGATAAACTGCAACAACGTTTAACTTCCAACAATCAGGAATTTCGGATAAAGCTGTAACGGCATGGGCGAACATTCACGATGGGAAGTTTGAAATTGAATCCTGGTGTAATAATTCTTTTGGGAAACGCAAGAGAGTTGCAGTGAATGAAGAAGGAACAGAGTTCCCATTGCACACACTGGTATCGCTGCACTTGGATTTTATACTCTACTTTCGAGAAGTAAGCTCTGCCGAGGGCGACCTCGCACTGACGCGCAAACAAAAGAAGCTCGGTTTCGGGTTTCCTCGCAATTCGCATCGATCTCGGAAACACGGGAAAATCCACCGAAAAATGGAAGTTTTTCCATTTACACGCTCTTGAATTTTAGTAGCACGAAAAGAGAGCGTCGAAAAAATATTTGCAGCTTCCGATTGCACCTTCAGCAGGATGTGCCGGGGCTCACGCCAATTTATGGAATATTGCAAACTCGATACACTGATGCGAATATTCCTTACGCAATGCTCGAAATCCGTGCAATATTGATAAACCTGGGCTACGATTTATTTATAGTAGTAATGTCAGCAGCGATGAAAAGTTAAAGATGAGAGATGTTTCTCGTCGGAAACTTGATGCTCTTCAAGAAGAGTTTGGCTAATTATACGCAACGTAAGAGTTTGAAGTATTGCAGTGAGGAAACATCCTTCATAGAAGGTAAATCTTATTTGCTTTCGAGAAATTAGGTAAATTTTCTTAAAGATTTTTGAAAGCTCCATTTCTTCATTTAAACTTTGCTAAATTTACATTAAGAAATTAAATAGTAAGGCACTTTATCCTTCGAAAAAAAGAGTACTGAAAATACCAGGAAGAGGTTACTGAGATCTCAAACACAGAGTAATTAATTAGCTCCGGTTGACCACCTTCGTACCACATATGCTCTCCTCGTACGAGCTTTTTACGTGCACCCGAAATGGAGCGTGCACCACTAAATTACCGTTTGCGGACTTCACTTCCTAAAATCGTAAAAGCTCCGGTAATCATTGAGTAAACTAACCTGTTAGATCGCAGTATCGCATAAAGCACGAACCTCGATAAACGTTAAAGCCGGCCATTTTGCAGAGAGCAACCCAATTTTGCAACAAAAGCATTCAATTTCACAATTGAATATATTTAAATACAATTTGTGTGTAATACTTTAATCCATCGACTGCTGTATTTATACTGCTAAAAAAATTCAGCAGTAACAGTGGATTGGACAATAAAAAAATCAATTCATTCATTGTTACATTCATCGTAACGAACTATGTTTTTCTGAGACTGGTATTTTGTTTATTTACAGTTACATTTACTGATTATCTGAAAATCTTTATGATATCTAGGACATTATGATTCCAAGGATCCATAAAAAGGGTTGCTTTAACTGGGCAGGTTGCATTAGCAAAATGTAAGAGCACACAGTTTATGAAATAGTTACACCACATTTTATACCTCTACGAAGGTAAAAGGTCTGGCACAGAGGTATTTAGTGACCGGCACATTTCCGCGTGGCTTGCCCTTCGCTATTCTTCCTTAATAAGCACTTTTATGAGAGTGTGGCTTTATTGAATCCACCCTCTTAATACATGTCGTTTCCAGTTCGCTGCTCAACTATGGAGGCACAGGGAACATTATCCTTCGCTCTATTAAATGCTAAAACAGGAGATTTAGTATAATTCTCATCAGGAAGTTCCCTGAAAGCCGCATACAGTAGTTTCTATCGGGCGCAGTATAACAAGAGTTCTGAAGTTCACGTTTAAGCCAGACAAAACTTTAATGTCACAGGCGCACATGGCCGGAAAACTGCTTCGTGTTCGCAACTGCTACCAAATACAAAGCGTGTGGCCACGTATTAACTGTAGAGCGAGTCAGATATCTAGATTGGCTTGTAAGAACGGCTTGTCGAGTTCGTAATACGTAGGTAGAGGTCTCTCGGAAATAGGAAGCACCAACTGTAACTATAATCGTACTCAATTCACAGATTTACTTGCCTTTCCAAGTAGACCCACTTTCTCTTTGTGCGATTAAGAACAATTACTAATAATGTATTTTGCTGGATTAAAATTTAACATTAATAGGCCAAGAACAACCTTGGCTTAAACTTTCCTAACTTTTCGAATGTCCATTGGTGTCGAGGACGATGAAAACACAAACCCTGTAAAGCGTTAAACACAATTAAGCGGGTGGGCTACTTTCCAATTAGCAGTAGACAGGAATCATTATTATGCGATGCGGCAATAAACCGGTCATTTGTAATTCAAACTAGTTCGTAAAGCGTAATCCTGGGTAGGTGGGCGAAGCTAGAGGTTAAAACAGCGCGTAGGACGACTTAGATTATTATGATAAAAGTCCGGGCAATTCGCCGGGGATACGATATTAGCTCGTTATTTATTTCACTCGGGCTCACTGCCAGGCGGCGCACAGACAGAAAGTTTAATAGCCTTTTAATCGTATTAAAAGTATATCCAGCAGCAGGAAGTTGGTCCCGCTGGTAACCGATTAGGGCTGCTTTGGTCGCGCGCGGCACCACCGTTTAACCGGCTGAACGGGGAAATGAACTGGTCGATGGCAGCGCCGTTGCGTTTATGGACCACCGTGCCACCCTTCCAGCATCCGCCCTTCCCGCTCTTTCGCACACCCTTAAAGGCAACACTCTATAATCTTCGACTTGCCAAGCGAGAAACTTCTTGCTCTCGTCAATTCTTTTTTCTGCCGCCTACGTTCACTCCGCTTCGCCGTGCTTTTCCCCGCGCTTCTCGTTGAGACTGGCGGAGTCGATGTAATTAAAGCATACTCGCCCGAGTGATGTTCATTAAGGGCGAGAAGTTAAAGTGCATTTCATCGAAACTTGCTAAATGTCTCGTGGCAAGTCCTTTGTGTGCGTGTGCGTGTATGTGTGTGTAGAGAGAGCGAGAGGGAGTTGAAACTCACCCTCAGCTGGTGGCTTATGCCTGCTCTGCTCCGCTTCCACCCCATTGCGTAAATAAGAATAGGGGCCTGCGAAATTAAGTGGATTTGTTTCACCCGTCCAAGGCTTTACTTCAATATGCTGCATCGAGCTTATGCAACCCCTATTATGATCTTTCCCTTCGCTCGCTCCTAACGAGCTACCCGGAAATTCGTGGAATTGTGTAATTACACCTTACGAACAGATTCGTTCTACGGATATGAGGATTTTACGCTCGCCTCCTAGATTTGAGTAATACTAGTCGATCAATTCTTAAGACAGTGTATTAATGACACAATTCTCTGAGCCTGACACTTTAGTCATTTGTAATACGAACACTTACACTGTAATATCTAATTGCACGATTTCCTTCCGAATGAATACATTCAAATCATATTTCGAATCGTAGTAATTGAAAAGGCCAACATTTTCTTGAGAGTATTTTAAGTAAATTATGACAGATACTTTTACTGAAAATCTTTCAGATCGGATCAACTTTAGATAAGATCAATAAATATTTGAAAGGTGTGCAAGCTGTGTTACATCGAACCAGTAACATTCGGAATATATGCTCGTCGGCAAGTCTTCCAGGCTTGGAGATTTAAAACGTTCGGTGGAAAGAAGCATTTACTCAGCAAGTTTCTTCGACTGCATTCGGTGCGATAAATGCGATATAGGCTCAAGCTACAAGCTCAGCAGAGAGTATACAGTGCGCTAGTTCGTGTATATGGAAAATCGATTTCCTCGAGAATTCCTCATTCCACCTTCCGTCCAGTGGTTTGCCATTGAGTCTGCGTACGTATACGTAGTATATATATATGAGAGAGAGAGAGAGAGAGAGAATAGTAGAATAGCCAATTATTTTTCGGCTTTATCCCAAGTAAATTACCGAGACACGCTTTCGAGTATCGGAGAGTATTACTGGCGGCACATGCACCCGCAAGGGGGTCTTGTGGAAATGTATTCCTGGCATTTCCGGTACGCAGAGGGACAGAAGGACGGTGGCGCCCTCGGATTTATGCGGCTCGTCCATTTGCCTGCCAGATTTAAGTTCCAACTCGCATGTCCCAAGAATCAGATGGCCAGCGGAGCTGCGAGGCCGCGTTGACGAATGATGGCGGATGCTGTGAGTCAAATCGCGCCTGGAAATTACCCGATTCGTCCTGGCACGTCTCATGGAAAAGCGGTTGTTAGCGCTGCCATTTCCGGCCGTGACAAGAAAAATCTTGCTAGTCAAATGCCGCCATTGTTTCGCGCGACAAATGTCGCCCGGAAGGATGTTTGCTGTGCACGAATCCATGCGAAGCTATGAGGCTGAAAGAGACTGCAAGGATAAAGCAAGCTCGGTGCGAATATCACTATTCAACGAGCCCGTTTTAATCCTGCCTGACATAATTCGTTAACTCTGGTGTGATCGCGTTGATGATGATTGAGGGAAGCGTTGTTTACTCCTAGTATGGAAACAGGTTGATTCTCGTAGCTTTTAATAAAGGAAACATAATAATAAATATACATACGCTTTTATTATTAATTTCTATTTTAAAATAAATAACGCTTGTTATCTGCGCGAACTCAATCTGGGTTTATGCTTTTTTAAACTAGTTTACTTTGTCACTAGATAATTGAATATGATCGAAATACATTCTGACAATAAAACTGAGTATTACTGAATTAAATTGTACAGAAATAATAAATATGAGAGTAAAAAATCTTGTGGGTATCTTGAGTAGGTTCTTAGAGAACTTATTACATAGAATTATAATTATACAAAACGTAAAATGATTTATAATTAACTTGGAATAAGCTTCGAAGCTTTGTATCATCGGTTGGATTAAATCGAGGCAGCCAGTGTACATAACCTACTACCGATATTAACTAATACGCCACATCCGTAGGTGATGGACATATCACCTGTAGACGGCTTTAGTGAAGGAGCGTTATCTGTCAATGGAATTCCCATTCAATGCCAGTAGACAATCACGTATCTCTTACTGCTGACCACGTCAAACATCCGTTGTTGGTAGGAACTCTGACGTTCAATACCACCAGGGAGACATTCAATTAGCAATGTTGCGAAATCGGGCAGATTGGATTATAACTAGGCAGATGTAAAATTCGGCATAATTGAAAAGTCGTCTAACTAAGAAATGATAAACCGTATATGGTTGAACCTACACAAAGTTTTCAAGCATTGTCGTTCAAACTCGACTTAACTTAATATACATTTAAACAAATACGAACAAACACTCACACTAATTAGTATCTTGTACAATAACTACATTAAAAATCTTTCATAAAGAACAATAAGGAGTACAATGAGGAATGAGAAATCGTTATGTATTCCCAATGCGGGAGACAAGGACGAATCGAAATTTTTGTCAGAGTTTACATTTCTCTGCGGGCAGCTTCTTCCTGGGCGTTAAGGTTTATGCCATTTCTCAAGCTTCCGACACCTTTACCCGGGTCCAGTTGCAATGTGTCACACTTACCGGCGTACTTATCCCCCTGTGATCGTGTTCCCTCTCCAACGTCCCCGGTGCCAACGCTTTAACCCGCTCTCCCACCTCCTCTTGGTATCCATCAGTATCCATTCCGGCCTCCTTACACCATCACTCGTTGTTTTCTCGTCTGGCTGCAACGTCGATTCACGCCGTTCAACGACCCTCTCGAGATTTACTGGCTTCTCCCACAACCACCCCTCATCCGGCTTCCCAGAGCAAGGAGAACGTTCGTTCGTTCGTTCGTTCGTTCGTTCGTTTCCAGGAGACCACTTGTCGTACTGTCGCAATTTCTAACCTGCCAATTTCGATTTATACTTCCGCGACCGCTTCCGCGCGCGCGCGTCCACCTTCGATGTTCCTGTACACCGTTTACGGGCTGCTCCACCGCTTCGAATCACCGGAGATTTCCGGTTATACGTCTCCCTGGTAATACCAGGCACACTCTCGTCCTTCCCTCTGTCGCCCTTTGTATGCCGGTTGACGTGCTTGCGAAAAGGTTGCATTTCGGACTGGCTACTTAGTCTGTAGTAGTTGTATGTAGGGTGTAAACCGTAGTGCGTCGTTAAGTCGAGTCAGGGTTATTTTGGGGTAAGGTGAATGTATGTGTTGAAGGAGTCTGGAAACTGTGTTAGTGTTTGTTTGTTGTGATGAGTTAGACATTTTATGGGATTGTTGGATAGTAAATAGTGTGCAGAGTGTAAATTGTTAGGTGTCATTAATTTGGATTAATGATTTTTTCATCAATTCGTACTTTAACATAATTGTATTGTTTTTAATATTTATTTGTTTGTCATCAACAAGTTGGGAATGGAGATATTCGTTATTACATTTACTTAGTCCGGTCTCGATTATCGTTGCTCCCTGCGAACATCCACTCTTCGTGCTTGCATTTTGATGGGTTTTCCTGAACCATCTGGATAGCAGTAAAACTTAATGATCGCAAATATTTACTCTGATATCGCTTTCTTCACGGTTCACTCGAATTATTCTTCAATTAAGCGATTGGACCGCTGTTTACTTCGATTCGATTATCGGAAAGCGGGGAAGCTTTGCATTGCATCATAGGTCGCCGGATATTGAATGATCGTAGAGGAGAATTTAATAACGTTGTTAGTATAAGAGCTGAACTTTAATAACGTCGAATTTTGGACAAGTAAAAACTGCGGCTTTAAGTAACCGTATAAATTGATAAATGATCAATGGATTACTAGATTAATACGAAACCTTCTCTCAAACGGTTTGTATTACATTACAATATTTTGTTTATTGCAAGATAATAAAATAATATCCGAACTTTTGTAAACTATCGAATATAGGAGAATACGTCGACATCCGCGAAAATCTGAAACAGCAGATAGATAGTTTGGCTGTCAGTAGTGGCGTTGCAACGCTAATTTCATTATCTGCTTCTGCGGCTCCCTTTTGCCAAGGCGTCGTGGCGTCGCCGGGGTGGTAGGAAGCGAGTGTCGGAAGAGTTTATGGCAGGAGGGAGCTAATTCGGAGCAATAATTCCGGCGCCTTAACCGCGAACGCCTGAATGCGGTTTAACAGGATATATAAGCGTCCCGTAGCCTTGTTTGCACCTCGAAAGGATTAAGTCTAAAGACAGAGAACTCCCGCCGACAGGGGTCGACACTAAAAGACGTTCACTAGACAGGACATCCTCCGTGGCCACCCAGCCCAACTTTACCCTCGTCTTTCTACGCGGACTAAGATGCATTACACTTCCAGCCTTCTGCTGCCTTTCACCCAACGAACAACTACTAACACTCGGACATTCCTCCTGCAACTAGTGCCTTGAGATTCCAGATCAGATTTTAGATAAGTATTCGATAAAATCCTCGATTAGTCCATCACTCCTCACACAAGATATTGGAAGACAAATTTCAGTACATTCTCATTTATCGAAATTTATTGATAAATTGTAAATGGATTGACACTTTTTTTAGTATTCCTAAAATTTGATTCGGTGTTGTTTGAGCTCTTAGAATGAACTTTATCTACTAGACAGATTTATACTAAACTTGCACTATTTTGCAGTATTACATTTGATTACACACAAAGTTTTCTACATTCTATTGCACCTGAGAGAATGTGTAAAGGCATTATAGTGTAGCGAACAGGTGTTCTGTTTATCGGGGTGTTTAGGACACGCGCTAGTGCCAACATGGAGGAGTGTGTGAGTGGGTACGTCATGCACAGGAAGGGGATACCACAGAGGGACAGCTGGAGGCTGAGTATGTAGTAGAGCCGGGCGAACCGATGGACGTTCGATGGGTTCCTGTTGGCAGTGCCTTACATGTACAGCGAACGTATTAAGCGGGCCATAATTCGCGCTCGGTAATTGCTTCGCCAGGGAGACGATTGTCCTCGTTATGGTAATATTCCGGCTGCTCGGACACGTGCTCCAATCATCTCGTACACTTAGTTTCTCTCGGACGTATAATCGCCGGTGATAGCGGCAATCGACGAGTCTGCCAATTACCCTCGCGAACACTCTTACAACTACTAGATAGACTAGATCACCGTTGTCCTACTTTTCGTGTTCGATATTGTTGATCAATCAGTCTTTGCACAAGTATGGAAATAGAGTATGGGATTTTTCATGTTTTTATATCTTGTTTACCTTTTGAGAGATCAGTGATATTGTGTGAATAAAATGAATTAGAAATATGTTGGGATAACTGTAATTTATGTTATTATTATAACTATTCGTCACTGTTATTTAGTTATAGTTATCCGAGATCAAAAATAGCTTCCGGTGTGTTCGTGTCAAGTCGAATCAAGGATACAGAAATCAAAATGACTCAGCTTACCGAAGTGCTTACCGGACATTCGACTGTTAATGATAAGGCAAACGAATTACAATGAGAAGTATATAATTCCCGATTTAAGCCGTGCCAGTAAACTTCCGGGCTTTATCAGAACCATACATCTTCGTCGAGTATCAGGTTGGGAATGCCCTTATCGCGCGGACATAATTCATGTTCCAAGAGGTTAAACGAAATCTACATATCGAGCGCCGGCGAACCAGTTCGAAGGGAATCGCCGGAATTTACGTAGGAGAGCCGGCGGCTGCCGCTGGAGAAGATTTAACTTGCCCGGGCACAAGGAGCCGTGATCGATTTTAATTTCCTGACTTTCATCAAGCCCGGCCAGAGCGCGCGCGTCTCTCCTATCTCCTTTCTCCGCTCTTCTTCCCTTTCTCACCGACAGGAGGATTCCTTGGTGTCTGTTCCTCGGCATTGGCCGATCTTCCCATTGAGAAGCCACCTATGGACACGTGGAGAATTTCACGAGGTTCACGCGCTTCATTACTTGCCAACTTACATGAAAATACGTGCTAGCGCAAAAGCGTGCCAGCTGCACTGAAGTTGGTATTTCACAGCATACCGGATGAACGTTGGCAGAGCAGCACGGAAATAGAACGGGCCGAACGAAACCATTATAATATTGAATCCAAAGCTATTGCAGGATATTGTAGGTGTGCTCGCTGGAAAGATTGCACTCGGCTATCTTGATGGAGTGCAAACAAGTGGCGCAGGAACAAGAGGGGAAACGAGTACGCTCGCGCTCCTGCCGCTTCTGAAGCGATTTGTGCACTCTTCTTGACTGGTTTCACTGGAATTCCGTTCAGGTTGCTGAAGGGAAAGATTGTTGCGGTGCTTCTTCTTAAAGTTTTCCGTTTGCTCTCGAGAGACTGGTGAATTCAGATGATTCGATTATAAATCGATTCCAGTGAATGCGTAGAGAATAAAAGATGAACAAGTAAACGCGCTACTTTAATATCAAATACATCAAACTTCGAAAGTTAATTTTCCGTGATAAATAAATTCATCAATTATTCCTCTACGATCTTCATCAATACACAATCACTGCTTAATATTACCTCCAAATGGTTACTTCAAAACTGACTCTTTCGTTCACCACATCAAACCAGCTACTTTTTACCGGTAGGTAATTTCGATGGGGAAGAAGGTGTGAGAGGACTTTTTGACGGGTAGTTTCGACAGGAGGCGACCACCGGCAGGATTACACTTGCGTCAGTATTCTGGCCATTGTCCAACGCTTTATCCTCGAGCGGGCTCGACGAGGAGAGCAGCTGGTGCATGTGCATGGTGGATAAGAAGCCAGGAGCAGCACTATTCGTCTCGAAGCGGCGGCGTCGGCGTCCCCAGGCCGCCCGCTGCACACGCGAGCACTCCTGAAAAGGGTAGTGCGGGGGACGATGAATCTCTCGTCGAATATCCGGCGGCGATTCGAAGAGGGCCAGGGTGGAATATAGGTTGGAAAGGGCGAAAGTACGGGGCGCAATGTATCGCCCTGCTATAATGGTCGTTGGTTGCCTTCCAGACCACCCTTCAGTGTCCTCTTGCACCTACTGAAGGATTCTCTTTTGTGACATCGTGCCTGGAGAGCCGCGCACTTCCCAGCACCGGCGCGCCACTTCAAAACCAACCGCCCCCGCCCGCTTCTTCTATTTCGACCCACACTCACCCCCCAAAGTCGTCTCGAACTCGACACCACACCGCACACTAGCCACTCCTCTCTTCCGATTCACCCTCTCGTCCAACCTACCCCCTCTTTATCTTGCTCTCCTCTCCACTCTACTCTTTTCGACCCGTCTGCATATTCTCACCCTGACCTCGCAACTCGTTCATCGGCTGAACCACTTGCCCAAAATGACGCCTCTTGCCTCCTACCTCTTGGCACACACCCCTTCGCATCAGACTTATTTATCGTGATATTTTCCTTCGTGGTTAATGCCTGGTAATTTATGAGATTTATTTGATACGCAAAGTGGAGTTGAAAGATTGAAAGATTGCGGTTGGCTTGTATTAATTTATGGTACTGAGATGCTTGTACGTTCTTTTATGGTAAATGGTAGATCTAGGTCAATATGATTTTATGGCTTTTATAATGGGAAGGTTAAATGAGAAGTTTTTTTAAGTTAAATAACAGTTGTTTATATGATTAATGTTAGGTGAAGAATATAAGAGAGTTTTTTAGTCTCGAAGAGTTCGAAGCATTTGGAATAAAGATGGAAGTATGTATGTATATCATAAAGATTTTTTATTTTCTACCCCATTTCTTCGCTTCCATAGCATTTTGTATTTTACTGCTCCATTTTCCTCGGGCTGGCGTACGTGTGGACGGCGAAACGGTTTAACGCTTCAGCCATCTCCACTCGGCTGTGTTTCCCTTTCCTTTCAATGACTCTGGTCAATCGTAACGATGTCCATTCTGTCCTTCGGCAGTTTGTGGAACGGAAAACGTCGGCTATTCCTCTCTTCCTTTCCCGTCGCTTCACCTAAAGCTCTTCTCCATCGATGCGAAGAAAGATACGCTCCTCCAGAGACCGCAGTCCTGTAGCAACTGCTCATCAACTGTCTCTGTGTGTTTCTGCTATTGCGAATGGTGCACCAACATTGCAAATAGGGACTGCACATAACTAGAACCGTCGTAAATGAAATACGTCACTCTTCATTAGAATTTATCGAACTGTCCGCCGCCGCACTTTCCAGTTTAACAACTGTGGAAATTGCAACAGTTTTTCTATCCCAATGAAGTTAGCACCGTCATTTTCCTCATCGTAAAAAACGATTACTGCGCCCTCGCCGTAGTCCGTTCTCCCGTAGATCGAATGTTCCAAATGTAAAAATTAACATTTTTATGCCGCGATTACGTTTTTATGGATGTTTTACGGGATGTTTTATTCGAACAGTGGAGAACGAGAGCTTTTTCACAAGCTCGGTGCAAACGCAATGTTAGAATAAATCATTCATTGAATGAATTCATTGAATGAATTATTCTAACATTTTACTAGTATAAAGAGAATCATTAGGATCTTATCAAAAATGAGAATATCCCACCTGGAAAACACGAACACCCAGTAAAGATTATCTAAAGGGTGAAAACCTTTGTGTCGGCACCCTCAGTGTGCAAAGGGAACTTCGAAGCGAAGAAACTCGCACGAGGCGGTAAGCGTTTTTCTCAAGCGTATTTCGGGGGGGGTGAAGGTAAGGATCATTGCGATCTTGGTCGATCTCTTCAGTCTCAGGGAAGCGGTAACGGCGGCGATGGTAGTCTCAGCGGTGCATCTACAAGGAAATTCCGTGAGCGTTTGCAGGAAGTCAAGAGGATTCCTGGGGACGAAGCTAGGGAAGGGATCGATCTCTGTTCCACCCATCCTTTGTCTGCTCAAGAGTCTATTCCATGGAATCGTTGTTCTAAGCTTCCAACCTCTCTGTCGTCCAGCATAGGACGCTGCTTTCTCTTCCTACCGCGTTGACCTAGTGCGACTGGTACAACATCGCCGGGGATCTTCCTCAGAGGCCGCTTCCGTCCTAGCCTGGATCCTGTTCCCCAAGAGCCTGCCTCGGATTCAACGAGCTCGTAATGTTCGGGTATCATGACCCAGCAAGCTCGTCCAACACCAATTTCGAACCCCACTGAAGAATTGATTCCCACCAACCACCGGATACCCCTGCGAAGAACCTCCTGCTCGAGATCCGCCTGTTTTTGAATTACAAACTACTCCCAGTCCGCCAAGTCCAAGATGAATATGGATGTAGTTACTAACCGATATTCGGATTCTCCTGATACTCGTTTCAATTGCATTCTTGCACTTTCATTTAGTCGTGTGTAACTTTTCTCTGGTTTTTATGGTTTCGAGTGGATTTTTTATTTAATCGTTAAATCTCCGATTTGAGAAAACGGTTGATGTAAAGGTTTTTAGGATTGCTTTTCAGGAGAATTAATTAAATAAAAGTTTACGAAACCATTAGACAACAGCGCCTGTTTTACACTTCTACAACCATCGGATCAACGCTCCATAAAATAATCTCTTCATTCTCATCTGAAAATGGAAAAAGCCCTTCTCTTTTCGTGTTTTTTTCCCCCCCGCACACTCTCACGTTCTGTGAAATAAACTTTAATTTATCATCCGCGTAAAAGCACACGACAGGATCACTTGGCAAGGCGCGTAGAAAAAAAATAGAGTGGAGTAATGCTCCCATTATGAAATTAAATGTCTAGACGCACTGTTTGCGTGGAACTTGACGCATTACAAAAATATCAGGCTGTTTTATTTCGTGTATGTACACATATTTTATATACTATACAACGTCTCACCAAATAGAAGGTGTCATGAATCCAAAAAGTTAAATCATCTTTTTTCGACAAGATTACTAATCAATCAAAAATACCTGCTATAATTAATTAAACACATAATTTATATAGCAGAAAGAAGTACTAATTATAAGATACACAAGAAAAACAGTTTTGTTTCTAAAGTGCTGATCAACAACAGAATATTGGAAACATGTTTTTATGAAAATTTCGAAAGCAGACATCATTGTTTCGACTGATTGCGGGAATAGACCAATTTCAAGTGGACAGGATATCACTGAACACTCTACATCAACAATTTCGATGGAAATTCAATAACAGACCGTTCGCAACACAAATTTAAAACGTATTCTACGTTATGACGTTAAATACGGTATAATAATTGAGTTCGTGTGTAATTATTGGTTGGCTATTTCCATATTTTACGACAGCGTCGACGGCAAAATTTCACTGACCGTTTGTATAGCTTGAATTCGATTAAGCTTCCCAATATCCGCTTCCAATATAGCTATAAAGAGCTTAATCAATCGTTATGCAATCTAATAACAATCAAGAAATAAAAATGTGGAGCAAAAAAAAAAACAATAATTCATTAATCTTATTATTCGATCTCAAATATAATATCATAGACGATATTCACTAAAACATTACAAAAGTTTCATCTAAGTTAGTCGGACGAGAGGAAAGTTAACTTAGTATTTCGTACGATAAATTCCGATACAATACTTTCTCGCACCCAGCGGACTTCTAGCTCACACGATAATCACGTACTTCATTAGCGGGTCTCCTACATCAGGCTAATTTATTAACTCGGTGGTTGCCGTGAAGGGCGGTAATCCGGCGTTGTTATTACGTTAATGAAAATATAGAGAATACCAGTGTGCACCTGGCAATTGTGATTCCAACAGGCTCTCTCCGCCGGCGGAATAAAAGAGGGGGCGCGCAACGCAATTACTCTTTTACTCGATACTTTAGCGCGACAGCCTCCCAATGTGTCATGCATATTTGATATTCGAATCATTGTTCCACCCGATAATTACCACAGCTCATTACGGTGCCAGGGGAGCGCGGTGTCGGACCGAAAATATGCCGATATCGATCGGCTTTGATCGATAAAAAGCTCCGGCACTCCTTCATCCGGATACGGGAGCGCTTATTGCTGCTAATGGAGCTTGTGTTGCCACATTTGCATATTCTGATACCACGTGCGCGCCCCGCGCTGTCTGCCAACTTCGCCGCGGGCCAGACTGTGTAAGGTGTTCTATCATTATTAATGAGCCTATTGTAACTCGCTGAGCCTCGATAGAGCATCTCTCCTGCAAACTATAGGACGAATTATGTTCCAGTATGGAATACTCGCCTGTCGAACTTCCACCGGCCATTCAACCTTACTTATGAAATAGAGTGAATATGATATAATGATGGTATAGCATTAAATCAATCAATTATTAAGATAGAGCAGTTACTCGATGATCTTGTTAGAATATTCAAGCCATTTGTTTAAACATTTACTCCACATTTATCTATATTCCCCTTTATTTCGAGTTTCATGAAATTTTCATCAACTGAGATTCATAATTAGAGAATTCAGCAATACTCGAATATCCCAGTAAACCTTAAGTAGAGCATTCAACCTAAAGTACCACAATTAACCAGTACGATTCCTATTTCAAACGCCTTACGACCGCTTTAAAAGCATCGCCGGCAGTATCGTTGCATTATTCCAACGGCATGCATTTCCAAGATTGTAATATTAACACCTCGGGAATAGGACTTATTTACCCTTGCAAGGTGCCTGAAGCAAGAAGACAGGTGGCACTGGAGTTGCGTCAGACGATCTTCCTTGGAGTACACAGTTTCCACTTGGTAGTAGCGCCACCTTGACGTAGCTTGGCGCCGTCGATCCGGTTTTCGCATTCATCCTCATATGCATAGAGGACGAGGAGGCCGTTTTCTCTGTGTGTCTCGGAATAGACAATCGGGTTGGTGGAAGCTCTACTTGCCAGCTAGATAGAGAGCTCGAGAGGGATTGCAGATAGCTGGGGCACCGGTCGAAAGAGGGTTCACGGATGAAGGTGCAGAAGGAGGAGGAAGCACTGGCTGCGAAAAGGTGGGAGGACGAGAGAGTCGGAGAACAAACACGAGGAATGCGTTTGCTGGGTAGTAATTCCATTTGTAGTCAGAGTGCGTCGCTGATAACGTCTCGTAGGGTCGTAGAGGTAGGCTGGAACGCCAATGCTGCCGCTAGTGGCGCTAGTGCTCTCTCACTGGTTTGTTTACCAGGATCATCGCCCTGAACTTCTCCCGTGTGCCTTCGAAGTCCGTTCCCGGGACTTTCTCCTTACATCCGAGTTACTCCTCCAATTGTTCCATTTCTCGGCGCTCCGCCGAGTCAACAGCCAACCGTCGAGCTCCAATGCCCAACTTAAATACTTAAATCTTCGCCTGGAAATCTTTAAATATCGCGCGCCCTATCTGAACTCTCGACGTAGGCGAAAACCAGGCAAATATTGGACGTTGGCATCTTCATCATCAAATTTTTTTGCCGCTCGCTTGCACCGTGTTCCCGGCGACTATGTTTAATATAAGAAGAACTTTTGGGGTTTAAAAGTGGTAGTTTGATCATCGGGTCAATCGGACCGAATAGTTTCCGACTGCCCGGATCGAAAATTCTGTCGGATTTTTTACATTTAACATTACACGACCTACTACAAAGTAATTTAAAAAAATTGATCGATAAATTACGTTTTTCGATGTCACAAAAATTGTTAATTTAAATCAAAGACAAGTATATATTTATCATATCACCAAAACTTGCTAATTTAAACTTCTGACGAACAAAAGTTTCTTCTATTTAAACATGCGCTGATGATTCCCTTTCGAGCGTCAATGTATTGATAATGGGAGACAAGAAGCGACGAAAGGATTTCGTGAAGGAACGAGGGACCTACTTTCCGGCACATTCGAGCGCGTCTTTTATTTAGCAGCTTTGATGCGGAGCGGGTAAGTAGGGCAAGTGCACATCTCCCGCGGAATAACACGACCTTAGAATGAACCGTAATAGGATAACTTTTCTCGGGGCTTGAACTTTCAAGAGTTATATTCAGGCCGGAGTTAGGCGGCCCGGCAGTATATCAGCCAGTAACTAAAAGGTAAATAACTCCGCCGGTTGCAGTTGCTTTGCCCTCGCTCATTTAGTTGTACCACCAGATTTTTCCTGGATCCTAACTTCTCTCCGAGTCTTCTCTCTTGTCCATGGAGAATATTTATTATGCAATACGAATGTCTGATTAAATAGCATTCAGACGAAAATATATGAATAATTAATAACATAATTCTGGACTCGCTTCATTCGTATAATTCTATTTAACAAAAAAACTCCTATAAAATATGCCTGAAAATTGCTTACTTCCACTTTTTAATCACCAACGAGAAAAAGTTACGTGCACGCGCCACTGAGTGTCAAAGCGTTAATCAAACCTAATAAAAAAAATCCCCCAAAAAAATAATCGTTGACATCGAAAGCTAAGCGGGCATCGAAGTAGAATCATCAAAATTTCATTGTATTTTCCAACTCTTCATTATTCAGTAAAACTGCGAATCATGGAGGGATGCTTGGGGGGCGAGTTTGAAGTAGAAAAATATTTGGAGCAACGTTTCCGGTGCAACTGAGCGGAATGCTTGAATATTTACACTCAAGCAGAGGAGGATGAGTCGTGCATACGCTTAATCGCATTCTGAATTCGGGAATGGTCGGGAGCAGCCGCAGGGAGAGACAGACAGCGAGTGGTTGAAGGGGCGAAAGGAGAGGGTGGAACGGGATAGGGGATGTAAGATCCTTCAGTGCGTTTGGTGGAATACCCTGAGGATGATCAAGGATGTTAGTGGATACCTTTGAGTCAATAGACGGAATGCGCAGCGTGATGGATATAATAATAATTCAGTCCCTGTTTAACACTGACAGCTGCACATCCGCTTCATGCATTCCTCCTTCTCACCCGAAATATCCTGTTACCAACAAGGCAAACTAAAATTCGTACCGTGTATACCTAATGCACCAGTAATGGAAACCCGCTTATAGTCCTGCATTGTAATCCTGAATTTAGTCGGCGCCAGATAGAATCCTTATTATAGTTGGGAAACAAAGTTTCCACCTGTTTTTATGGCAGCGGGAATTTATTTTTGTTTATGAACATCTGTGATGTTATACGTGCGCATTGGATGATACAAAAATTTACTGTTACGCGAAAGCTCTTAAGAAGTTTTGACGTATAGAAAATGTAATGTTGCGCTAGGTCTGAAGAAATATTTGTAATTCAATAAATGGATTATTTACATTGTGTATCGGGAAAGAGAAGGATGCAATTCAATAGACACTTTCCGATGAACAGTGTACACATACATTCATATACATACCTAAGTTTCGAGATGAAGCTCCCAGGCGTATTGCGAAAAAAGTTTGCAAAGCTTTTAGCAACAATATGGTGCAACGAGAGGCATCGGTTTCCCCTGGGAGTGGCAAAAAAGCGATGCTTTTTCCCGATAGGAACAACCGCACTGCGACCAATTGACCATAGTCCGATACACCATGCACCGAGCTACGTTGACCGATGCGATGCCATGTAAAAATATCCATTCCTAGGAATTTGAGAATCGCGTGATTGCAAGTGACGCGCACTTTTCTATTATTATATTGTATTACTTAACTTTCAAGCAATTAAGAAACAGGACACTGTGGATAACAAAACTAACTTTTAATTTTAGGTTCTGTTATTTAAATTATTTCATGATGGCCAAACAAATTAATTGATTACTTTAACAGTTGTCGTATTACTTTTACTCTGAGTTTAGTTTTTAAATATCGACGAGTCGAAGGTACATTCTACAAGGCATTCCTGATGCGCCGGAGGCGTCGGGACGCCGAAGGGTTCGCATTAACAGTTGATACATTATTTCCCTGCTTGTGATATTGGAATACATTATGGAATAAATAGCCGTCGGGGAATAATGGGAATTCTGTTGTGCAAGCTCGGCCGAGATCAGGCGAAACACAATTACACTGGGAGATGGAAAAGCGCGACGCGATTAGCGTAAATCTCGACCGAAGCTTCTCGGTGAATGGATTTTTATATTACCGCGATACTAATGGTAATCTCGTACTTAATTAGAAACGTTATTGGCCTCGGATTGCGCCAGGATTTCAACCCTGTGAGTTTCTGCCCTGTCCGAGCGAACCTTGATACATACCAGGAAAGTAAGCGGATTGGTTACAGGCGAGAGTCGGATAATGAGGGAAAATTTTCGGTGAAATGCCATTAATAAAATGCGTTGCGTGGAAAGTAATTATCACGTGTATTAATATTACATTTTGGTTACTTTTCTCTGTAAGAGCTCAGAGGTCTTTTTTGAAAACTAAATTATTTGTGTGCTTTCATTAATTCTCGTAGTAATCATCAAAAATACGAGCGGTTTTTAAATAGAAATTAAAAACAAATTATTATTATTGCTGAAAGACTTTCTTTAGAATTTAATTGCATAGTCGGAACATTGTGACGAAGTAGTTTTACTGTAAAGGGAAGTTGCAAGAAGGATCGCGAGACTTCGACAAGAGTTTTCTTAGGGCAGAATGTCTCCATCGGTAGGGAGTCTGAGCAAAAGGGCGGCAAGGTGAGCAATGAGACACACCTCGAGCAACCGCAAGTCACTGTGTACACACTTGCGTCTCTTGAGAAATGTTGCCTTACCAAAACTTCCTACCACGATGTGTCTAATGAACTAATCTAACTACGGAATCCCTTATTAGCCCATCGCTCTTGTCATTCGTGGAATGCTTCGCTCCGCCTTGCCACCTTTACTGAGAACATCACGTGGGAATGCGAGTAATCATTAACTATTCGAAGGTCTATTTTCTTCGTAAAATTAAATTCTCCAGTTATCCGTTATACCACATGTCAAAAAATTAATATTTGCGTTATAATCAATTTATGATTCCACTATAAAATAACATCACGTGTCTTTCAATACAATTTTCTATTCATAGGTCACAAAATTTCCATCGCAAGTTATAAGTACTGATAGGACGAAAGTAAGATAAAATTGTTAATGAAGCTAAGCAGGAGTTAGTCTTTTTCGGTGTTTCTAAGCGGAACCAGCGAGACACCCAGTACAAGTAGTTAGCCGAATGGTTGTAGGAGAGTCGGCTGATGTCGGCCACGGATGCTCCGTTCACGTTTCATCCATTGAACGCAAATTGTGAACCCAAGAGGCGGACTGCAGGCCAATTTCGCCCCCAACCGCAAGCAGCTCCCACTCTCTTCCTCGCCAGCACTCGCTTCGCCTCGCCTCGCCTCGCCTCGCCACGATCTCTCCACTCGAGTTTAATTCGAAAGCGCTCTCAATGATACGATCAACACGTAGGCCACTTAAGCTCCTGCTCCACTAAAAAAAGGCTCCGCCAATTATACGCCCCGATGAAAGCTAGACTTCGATATCCGATGTTATAAGCCAGTGACACTGTTAATCAGATTATACCCGCCGGCCACACACACACACCTGCTTTTTTTAATCAATCCGGATATTCACCCTTTCGAAGACTACGCACAAGTGCGAGTATAAATAAGTAAAAAAGCTGGAAGATTGAACAATTCCATTTATACAATTTATACTACTTTTGTCGAATAATCATTTTTGAATTATTACTAAGAATTAAATATATACTAAATCTGAAATAAGGATATTCAAAGGTCTCAAAAACTCATCGATTATCACACGTCTCTGGTATAGAAGTGTTCACGTGTGCAACATTCTTTTTCCGAGACAGATCGGCTGGCGATCGGCGCAGGTAGCAGAGGGTAGTGGTAAAAGTGGCGGAATATGGCGCGCATCACAGTACATCATTATCGATATTCATGGAGCAGTTGGGAGGGTTGTGCGGGATCGGCTTACGAGCGGTGGTATATGTAGTTGTAGGTGGTCCGTCAGGTGTATTGGTACTATTGGTAGACTGAGAGGGCTATACATCACTCAGAAGCGCGTACCTAAAATTGGAAAACCGCTCTTCCGCTCTACGGTAACACTGATCGTGCCGGTGAGCGCATATGGGAAAGGCATTTGTATGCAGAGAACATACGGCACACGTCCTTTCCTGGTAGCAAGGTCGTTCTATGGTTGGGATCTACCACTTCTCTATCTCACTCGACCTCTCTTCGATCCTGACCTCAACCGAGTGCGCTTACCCTCGCATCCTCCAAGTCCTTTTGTCTCTCTCTCTCCCTCTCTCTCTTGCCAGCCTCGGACCAGTAGGGCTCGTCGACGAGTTGTGGTTTATCGGCGTCGAACTCTCGGCGAGTCACGTTGATAACGAGACTGCATGCTACGAGTACTGCCTTATGGTAAAAGGTGGCCAGTGCCGCTTAAAATTGGATTATCTGTATCTTCGGGAGGTTCGAGCACTGCGCTCCGCTCCAATTGATGGATGAGTCTCCGATGGTGTTCTCGCTCTCTTCGGGGGCGGATCGCTTCCGGTCATTCACTTAACTCTATTCCGGGATCACCTCTCGTCGGCCCCTCCTCTTTGGTATTATTAGCTAAGTGGAGATTCCAAATTAATGCCGCCCACTCACCCCCGCCTTCTACCATCTCGCCCGAAGAGTGTTAATTAATTTTATTGCTCGTCTTGTTAGCGAACTAATTCTGTCGAATGCCGAAGTATTAGCGGGAAGTAAAGTTTCGGGGCTACTGGGTTAACGGGCAACTGGTTCGTACCAGCTACGTAATTAAGCTTAGACCTGCCGTACGCAAACTTCCGTTATTAATTTCCTTCCTCTCTTTTTTTAACCGGGGTGAATTCGATTTTCCACCACTAATTGATAGGTACGAATGATTTACTATTAAACACAAACATGTGTAATAGTATGTTTATATGACACAATAGGAATTACAGACTAAATTACAAAGTGATTTTTCAAGCTCATTTAGTCACCCTTTGATATAACGTTTGGTTAATGTATCATTTCCTAAAGGGCGACATATGCAAAGTGTGTAAAGGAATTCCGCAATGATAACATACATTGCCACAGTATCGATAAATTACTCATTTTGCAATGGATCCTAAAATAATTTCATGCAATAGTCCGAATAATTGACACAGACATAATTACAATAATTTTGCAGCATAATTACCCGAGCAATCGGGAACAATATGTAAAATCACATTTACAATAATTCGGAATGCTTGCTTGAAAGCCAATAATTTGTTGCAATAACTCTCTTTCAGTCGTTGCCACTTAGGTATCGATACTCGAGTGAAACGAGCAGTAGAGCTAGGTCACAGCTGTGTCCAAAGGGGAACTTAAGAGGGACTCTCACGGTCAGTGGCAAATTAAATCACTTTGAAAGGAGAGCAGGATCAAAGGGTGAGAGCGGGGATTTTAATCAGGAATTGAATACGACTGGTTGCACATCGCAATTGAGGAGAGGAACTCAGTGAGTTGCAAGTGAGCTGATCGTAATAAGTCCGATGTGTTCCTCGGGTATTATGGTAAAACTGCACCGACAACTTTGTTTCAAATTGATTTCAATTTTAATTACTCAGGCGCCGATCGTACCTTATAGCGGCGTTAATGAGATTATTGAGAATCTCATTAACGCCGACGTCCCAACCATCGGGGATTGCGCAAATTTCCGGCATCCCATTCGTCCTCCCCATTCTTCTGTCAGGCGCCCTCTGCGGCGGCGTCCTGCTTGCTACTTGGAAGTTCCCTGGTGATGAGAAGGGGGAGATCCGTGGTGGGGGGAAGAGCAAGAGCCCTAACACCCAGCATAGCCAGTCCCTAATAATGCAAGTCCCCAATAAATTTTAACCGGCTTTCACTCGATAACTAACTTAAGCAGTGCGTTATCACCCTCCACTGTAATCACAGCCATTCCCGAATGGATACTACGTAAAATTCGTAAAGGGATGGGATATGAGGAATCAGATAATTCGTAAATGGATGAGATTCAATTATTTCTCCAGCTTAGATTGAATTAGTGGGTATTTTTTCGAAATAGGAATTATATTATTATATTTTGATTTCGATTTAAATTTATTAACAGCCTTTTTATAAGTTTTATTAAACTTTTATTAAACAATACATTGAAGTAAATGAATATTATATCCTAGAAAAGAAAGTGGTACTCAAACAAGTTTAAACATTTCTTAGGTCCTTACATCTCGTTCGTAAAAGACAGTTCGTAAATCGGTGCACTTAAGCGAAGTGCTGTTGAGATTGAGCTCTTTCTTCCCAACCAAATGTGCGGCTTGCCAGTACTGATCGAGATGGAAATTAAATTGGCTTCGAGCATCACCATTTTCGCGAACATTCGGACTTTTGTTTCGCATGGATGCTTTCAACTTGATTGGATCCTCCGGCGAGCGAAGGGCGAGCGCGAGTCACAAAGTGTAACAATGCCGAGATATGCTGAAAGTTGCAGACAGATTATACATACATGGTGTTGATCCTTGCTAAGTATTACCCTTTTCCGTTCTTTCTGTTTCGTGGCTCAAACTGCCCGCAGGTGCAATCTGCAATATTACTATTAACATTATTATCCTGCATTCTCTCAGAGGAAACGGTAGAGAGTCTCGTGTTTACAGTTATCTGAATTAATTGATGTTTCTTATTTGTACATTCTTACTTTTGAGACTTATGACTCAGAATTTGATTACGCAAAATACTTAAAATGTTGAGTTTTTCCGATCTCTTCAAATTCTATTTCACTAGATTTAATAATCCCATTTCAGGATTGGTCAAAACGCACGTTGTCCCACTGCCAATTAGCAATGCGCCGTCGACCAAACTATTCGAAAGCGCAATATTTATTATTCATGAAAACGATATTTGGAATTCTATCGCACGTTTCATTAGCGAGAATTATGCAGGCCGATCGACTGATATTCAAACTAGCCACTTACGGCACTAGTTTACTGTTATGACGGTGCTCTCGAAAAGTCTCGTTGAATGCCTGACTCATAACACTCCCTGTTTGCGTGAACAATATCATTAAAATGCGTAACAATCAATTTGAAATTATGCTACGCACGCGCGAGTGCCGTCCGCTTGTTTGTAGTTTGTATCTATCATTGGAAAGAAACGACCGCTCTCGAAAATGATCTCGTATTACACAAATATTTGCATATCGATTAAACAAATACTAGACTCGTCGCCTTTTAATCTGCAAAGAAATTCTAATTGCAACTTTTAATTCTAAGTATAAAAATATCACAAAATACTAGTTTCTCCACCATAGCTATTATTCGTACATTTTTCTTTTACTTGTGTTCAGTGCTTCCACAAACATCTCTCATCTGGCAGCTGTGTTATACACTTAGCCAATACATATATAATGCAGAGAGAAACGCAAAGAAAGGATGCACTTACGTATACTCATGTATACTCATATTCGCAAAGTAATCATACTATAGATTTAACTAGCTTTAAATTCTCGCGTTAACTCGAGTTAAATTCAAACTCTTTAAAACAGAACACTCAACCATAAAAGAAATTAAACAATTATTCAATATATTATTCAAATCTGCTAATACAGTGCTTACATTCTTGAATCAGCCCGTACACGCTTTTCCAACGAACTGTAATCTTTACCTGGCAGTGATTGGGCATTATTACGTTATTAGCAGCACGCTAACTAATGCGTTGAACGTATTCCTCCGAGAGAGAATAACTCAGGGCTGTTCGTCCGGTCCGCCATTATACTGGTTGCTCGGCGGATGGGAAAATAAGTCGAGCGGATGAAAAACACGTTCAGGGAATAGACGGTTGCTAAGGGACGCGGCGATGGGCCATGCAATCGCCAGCGACAAGTTAGAGTTACGGAGATCGCGATCGAACGAGATTGTGCAATTGCAACATGTTTAATGGGAGCCGTGATTACTGCCGCAGTTGCTGTAACTACCAGCATACGTACACCCGGTCATTCTATGTCCGATAGAAGGAACAGTTTCGTTCTGGGAATGGGAGTTTCTATTGGTTTCGTTATGCAACTTCTTTCAGACAATTCTAGTTGTTAATGTTCCCCGAATTCGAGGGACATTCAATTTTTTTCAGCCAAGATTGTAGTATGCTGCGATATTAAGTATATAAAACTTTCTATATAAATTATCGAGTTATTTATAATTTTGTCTTCTCGCATATCATCGCGAATACAGCAAACATTCCGCAAACAATCTGACGTATCATAACTTTTCAACGGATCAAATAGAATGCAGTAAAAAAATACCGAAAAAGTTTTCGGTGTTTCTCGGAAACTTGCTTCGCCGATCAAAGTTTTAAAACAGAGAGCGGCCGGTTGGAAAATACATTGTTATCGGAAGATTTTCGAGGCCGACACTGAACATGTGTGTGTGTGGAGGAGAACGTGCGCTTTACAAGTTGCCGTCAATAGATAGTAGAGATGGATTGAGTCCACGCACAGCTGAACGTGACGCTTACTCTGCCGGAATATTCTTCCTCGGTTCACAAGCACGCACCGGCTCCGCCCGCAATCGAAGTTACGCTTTGAAACTGACCGCCGCGCGAATTGAACGAAGTCAAAGGGATCCAATGACCGTGTTGCTAATGCCTCGGCGCCCGATTCATTATTAAGTTTAAATTGATCTGACCGAAAGCCTGCCGAATCGTCCTTTCAAAAGCGACGGATTTAAATGAGAGACTTAGAATCTCTTGAAATGACGTGAATGTGATTGAATGTTCACTGAATCGATCTTCACACATTTCTAAGCGCTCCGCAACAGAGAACTCGTTTATAAGTGTATCGTAAAACTTTAATAGATTGTTAAAGAGAATTTATATGTACGATGTAATAATAATTTGTTTAATTCATTATTCTTTTATTATCATATCTTAAAAGATTTTATTCCCGATAAGATTAGCAATTATTTCCAATTCACCCATCCCTCCACAAAAAATCTCCTCTATCTTCAAAGTCTTAGTAATTTTCCATTTTAGAAATAGATGGTTTCATTCAAAACTATAACTTTCTAATACCCCTTGCATAGTTAAATCGCCAGGAATAGCAGAATTCAATCTAGCCAATCTCTACCGTTGAAAATATGTATAACCCAGCTGTCAGATTATTTCTGGAATTAAATCGCTGAGGTCCCACCTCTCCTCACCCGGTCTATCTATAGCAGTTTCCACTAGAAAGAGCGATGCATTATGTATTCCACTGAAAACTAGGAACGATCGATATTAAACTTAAGGCTTCGCCGGCAGGTAAACACGCTCAGAAGGAATCGGTCTTAACTAATGCCACCAATTACCGCCAGCTAGTTGGGAATTCAGGCTTCGCCTCAATCGGCAAGTGGGGCGTTTAAGCGTCGACGATTCTTTCTTTTATCGTCTACTAGTACTTTGCTCGGGAACACGCCGAGGTCTACTCTCAGCGGTTCGGCTTTGCCGAAGGGTGGCAGGGAAAGCCGGAAGAGAAAGAGGGGGTGGGAGGGGGCTTGCAACCACGAGAACGAACTACTGCCGTGAGTGGTTAAAGCCGCGGCGGTGGCGGTGCTTTGAAGTAGATCATCGGCCGGAAAGAAATCAAGAAGCAAAGAGCATCAAGCCGAGTACACACGCTTGGCCGCTTTTGATCGGGCACTATCGCAACATCAATGCAGGGACCATCGCCTTACCCGATTTCACAGGAGTGCTACGGTATTGCGCTCTTTGCTACGAAATCGAATCCTACAAGTGGCGCCACACTCTCTTCCTCAGTCTGCCACTGAGTCCTCTGTTGTAGACTGCTAAGTGACATGTATGCGAATGTGTCATTCCTTTAATATTTATGGTAATGTAAGGTAATATCTCTTCGAAAGTGAAACCGTTGAATGATGTTTCTGATTATTAATCATAATACTTCCATTTTATATATCCTAATTTATTAAAGTTATTGTAGAAGAACAGGAAAACCATGTTCTTGTGTTATGTTATTGCGATTTAAATTTAGAACATTCATAAATTACGGAGCCCATAAAATTCAACGTCTGACCTGAGATGAACCTCGAGCGATATAACTCGAGAAAGTACGAGCCAAACAGATTGGAGGCTAGCGGCTGATATAAAGAGATAGTTCCGTCACAGTTACGTACACTTGGGTACACTTAGGAGTCCGTGCAATCAAAAAAAAAAAAAGGAGGGGAGGAATCAAACTCGAAGGGACAAAATAACATCTGATAGCATCGAAGGGTGGCCATCCGCAAGAACCGAAACTGTAGCTCATCACTGTGGTAGTAATCCTGGGTAGGTCACGGGAGGCCGTTCAGGATGAGCGAGGTCTTCAGCGACCTGGGTCGTTTCCACAACTACGATTCACTTGGTTTCTCATATTCCGGAGATAAGTGTGGCTAAGGAACTAGGGAGAAGTCTCGGGCCGAAAAGAGCAAGAGGAGGAGGAGGAGGGTGGCTGGAGGTTTCAGTAGGAAAAAAGTTCCCGATGGAATTGCGAAGTTATGGCTATAGCGATATTGGCAGGAATTTCGGGGCGAAGAGAGCCGCTTTTGCGGGCAACCGTCGCAGCTGTGAAAACCCTAAAACCCGAGGATATTGCATGCTCTTCGAGCAACCCATTTCTTTACCTTCTCCCGCGCGTACACACCTCCTCCTCCTCCTCCTCCTCCTTTATCCAACCCTGTCCTTTCCTTTCGAAAAGGTTACAGGACAAGGGTGACCTCCTCCTCCAGTTTTATGATTCGGACACGGTCTAACTGAAACTGAGATGCTCCGGAGCTCCGATCGCAAAATATATATATATATATATATATATATTTCCTTGACTTCCTACTTCCTGCTGCGGCTTTTCCCCTCCTGTCGTTTCATACAGTCGACTTTGAAGGACGAGCGATACGCCCTCCGGTCTGAGTTCGTCTGACGCGTTCAAGGGTGCGTCCGACCATTGTCTTAGGTTACCCTCCGACAAATATTCTCTGAGACCGCCAACGACACTAGTCGCATGGAAACACGAGGAACCGCACGTTTTACATACAGGATTATGGCTCTCGAGTTTCTACGTGGAAGAGATACTTTTTTTCGACATGGGGAGGCAGACAAAGTAGGGATGACATCGGGAAATATATAGGAGTGTACTGTTCCATGCTCTTAGTTGTTTTCCTTCTTTATTGATCGAACTGCCCTTGTTGACCTATTGAAGAAAACCACTGTCAATACACTTTAATATTTAATATTTACCTAAAACAAAAAAAAAAGATTAACAAACTACTATTAAAATTCTGTACTTCAAAATACATGTCTTGGCAAACCTAAGCATTCACTGATAAGGTGACTTACAGTGAGATTAGATTGAGTCTTCCGGATCCACAAAGCTAACCAACCTTAATGCCTTTCCCCGGAGACACACTTTGATCTTCGGTGATCTTGCGATGCCATATCAATCCAACGAGCGAGGCGAGGTCAGAGGGGTGATCCTCGAAAAGTGAGCAAAAGGGTACTACCGGATGGAGCGGATACGGATTCATGATTAGCAAAGGTGGAACAAAGTCTCGGGGTTCGCCGAAGCGGCGTCGAGCGAGCAGTGGTTCGGAGGACCGCAGCAAGGCTAAGCAAAGTTGTATGGCTTCTCGATACTGTCTGACCCGTGGATTATCGGCTTAGCTCGGCTAGCTTGGTTGGCCAGGTTATTTCTCCACGTGGAATAGCCAACCGGGGAGAGGCCGGCGAAGAGGTTAGCCGTAACACTGATTTCCGGTCTCCTCTTCCCCTCGGCAATGCGCTCGGCCTCTTTCTTATCGGACCACTACTACCACCACCCACTCTTTTATCCCATCGCACTCCACCCAGTTGCAACGAGCTGCTCACGGCTTTCATTACCCGGCGTCTGCGTATGGCTTTCTTTTGTTAAGAAGCTCAGTTGGATTCGATACCAAAAATGTAGATTACTCGTCGAGAATAGAATTCGATTAACTGTATAATAAGACTTGGTTTTGAATCTGTATTGTTTGTACTATTTTATTAGTTTAATTAATCTCGCTTTGTTAATTTATATGTACTATTATATTTACTGTATGTATGTTATGACTTTTGTTACTACTACATTTTAGAAGACCATGGATCTCGTCTTAGAATCACTTCAGAGAAGTGTACGTGTAGTCGAACAATTGTAATTGAACTTAACAAGATTTCCCGGCACCACTGCTGCCGGGGTTTGTAAGCCCCCCCACATTTCATAACGGACAGCTCTATTTGATCCAATTCGGTGAACCTAAATCAGCGCGGTGGGTAAACGCGAATTAAATTTCAGCGTCGGATTACATGGGCAAATCTGGCCACTTCCCGCCGGGAGAACTATTCCGTGCCAGGAATCCCCGGTATAAGCGTCACATGTAACGTTCCAGACAAGCCCGGCATTCGATTTCCATCATCATGCTTCTCCGAATGTGCACGAAATCTTCGGTTTCAGCTGCGTTGTCGAGAATTTCGCTGACAGGCCTCCTTCCGGAAAGCCCGCTGCAAGTTTAACCAATATGCATGCATGTGCCGCGTTGTAACCCGAGCCCAACTTGAATTGCTCTGTGCGTAGTCAGTGCTGATACGTGAGACTTGGTTGCACGAATGATCCTCGAAATTGATTACTGTTTGACGCTGCGTGAATCTATGGTTTGAAACTCGTGTCCAGTGGAATACGTATCATAACAAAGGTCATGTCAAATTTTCAATCATTTCGATCGATTTGCTCAGATTCTGATAATGCAAAATTTAATGACACCTTGATTATTTTTAAAGAGTTTGTTAAACCTGTTTAATTCGAACTTTTTGTAAGTAATTTATTGATGATAAAGTGCACTTTTCATAAATGATTTGTGAAAGGTAGAGTCTAATGTTTCTGTTGACTTCGAATCTCCTGGGTGAGAGTGTAATCGAGATCGGATGCAGTAAGTGCCCGAGTTGGTTTAGGTAACCGTTTTATTTGAATTTTCTATGGGAGAACATTGTTGTCTCTCTGCTTCTCATATTCCCAACATCTATCTCCCTTGGGTTTCTCTGCTGTAGCCAGTTGACATACTCTACCTTACACTCACTCGTATAAACATACACGCACGTCCGTTTTACTCTACGTTTGATAACACGAGCGTTTTATTGGTGCTTCAGCCTTAAAGGCTTTTGAATGGTAGAGCTAAAACCGTAGACATCTTCGCTTATTTTCACTGTACAATTATTAAATATATGTTATATAATATTATCATTACACTTAATTTACTTAATAATATAACTTCTTCAAGCTATTACTTTATTCACACTTTAATGAAGTTATACGCCAAGTAAACCTATGGTTCATAAAAAGCACATAGACAAAAAGCATTTCAACGTAGTTGATTCGCAACTGCTTTCCGCTGTGTTGACGATTTTACTTTCCGCACTGGTAAGGCGCACTCGCATGCCAGATGTCCGCGAACAAATCTGAAGTGTTCCTTGCAACGCGGTCACTATTTTCGTTCTCGAGCAGGCGCTCGCTCTTTGAAGTTAACCTGGCGTGCGTGCTTGTGTGCGGAACTGGCAAGGAGTTACCTCGGCCGACAGCTATGTGGAGCATAGAGCTACTCGCTTCGTCTAATAGTCCAGCCAGACTTTCCCTTCGCATGTATGTGCGCTTGTTATCTGTAGGCACGACTTCAAACACCGGAAATTATGTCCTTTCGTGCTAGCCTCAATCTCCCGCAGCCGCGCGCCCACTTTTTTCCCAATGTAATTCCTGCCCTTCCTGACGCTCTTCCGCTAAACGCTAAGCAGAAAATCCACTAAGCCGAGCTCAGCTTGTCGAGAGAAACTCTCCTCGTATTAAGTTGGTGGTTTGTGATGACGTTGAGGATGTTGGGAAATCTTGCTATTGATAGTAATGAAACTTTAAGATGTTGTAGTTTAAATAAATATAGTGTTAAGAAAAATTTATTTAATTTTGTTAAGTACTTTGTTGAGTTTAATGGAATCAGTGTTGGGAGATATATTTATTTATCTGTTGGAATGGAATAAAAGTCAGACTAAGAATCCAGTTACAAGTAGCCCGACTCTTCTAAAACGAAGTAGACTATCTACTTATCACGATCGACGTTCAAGGAGCCAACGGCTCGAGCGGGTCAACCCACCTGAATCACCAAGGGAATCTCTCGTTACGAGATTTTCAATGTCTGAAGATGCTCATTGAACTTCCTCACCTTGTCCGAATCACTTCTGCCAAGGTGCACTTGTCCTCTTATTGGCTGTCCGCCGATCTTATATCACCTTTCTTTCAACCCCCTCCATTGCCACGATTTCTCAAACTCGTCTGCTGCCAATTGTCTTCAATTATCCTTCCTCAAGTGCACTCTGAAACATAACTCGAGCTACTACCACCGAGAACTTCAAATTCAAACCAGGGATTTTTAGCGAACGGTTTGAAAGTCCAATGAGATGTTCTTTTGCTTGACGAGCCTAAGAGAGAACGTTCTACGAGTCTGACAGAGAGGATTCTCCAGCATAGAACGAACGAGGGTGAAACCAAGTGAGAGAGAAATATAGAGTAGGGGTGAAATCCGGCGTGGTCGGATATCCTGGTTCTGAAAACGCTTTTCAACATTTAGCATTGTCGCAACTCGCCCGCGGGCTTTTGCAAGGATCACATGCGAGTGCGGAGCCAGTGCAGCAGCAGTAGCAGCCGTGTTACTCGATGATGGTGTTGGTGGGCGACGGTGGTAGCGCACAGAGACAGAATGAGTGAGCACTGGCGTGTGGTAGGGGTGGAAGGGGAGAGCAGCAACAGAGCGGTAAGCGACGCACGCTTGCTACCCTTCAGGACTCATAATGCAACCGGAGGCAGCCCAGGGGAAATTTAGCAGACGCCGTGAAAACCGTTGTTTTATACGTTTATACCCGTGGCGCACGCGAAACAGAGGGGGTGGCTGGGTCAGAGGGGTGCCGCTTCTAGTAAAAGAGAGAAGGGAGGGTGTGCCGCCACCCCCGGCCTCCTATGTGGCGAGAGGCGTGCGCGCGTTAGGTAAAAGCATGCGTGTTCTCGGCAGCCGGGTAACACCATTAGCGTTAACCGGACGACCTATGAGCGCAAGAAGAACCGGCCGAGAGGAAAAAATGCCCAAGATGAACCCAGACGTTGTTGCCGCTTCGTTGAATTTAAAAGCGCAACCAATGCTCCACTTCTCCTTGTCCTCTTCGACGGATCTATTATCTTTCGAGGTTATTTTTGACGTTGCGTCATTGTGTCTCGGTTAAAGTCTACTGAAATTCGTATTTAGTTTCTTGAATATTACTCTGCAGTATTTGTTCGAAATACTTCGCCGGAGTGTTTTATCAACCATTTATTTAAAGTGTTTTTAATATTCTCGAAAACGAGTGTTCCAGCTATCTCTAAATAGAGCCACGCTTTTATTCGAGTGACCTCTTGGCAACCGACGGGAGAGAGTACACTTGAAGAGAGTCAACGAGGGCTAAGATACCAGGAAGAAAAATAAAGGGTGTCGAAGGCAAAGCTAGTAGGAGGAAGGGAATGAGAAAGGGCGATTCGACGTGTGTTCAATCACTCCAGAAACTTGACAGACTGGAAGGAAATCTATTGCCAGGCTCTCCTGTTTTAACAGTGCCGAGCAGTCGGACTTCATATAGCATTCCTATAGAAAAGTCTCTTCCGTTTTCCATCTCGAACTGGCCGCTCCCCTTCCCGCCAACTTCTTCGCTCTCGTCCGCAAATATCTCCTTGGACTCGGCCGATATCTGACCCAGAGCGAATCTGAAAACCTCTCCGGCTGGAAAGGACGCTTTCTGGAGCGCGAAATCGCGCCGGGTAGAGCCGGCCGTGTTATGCACGCGCCGATGTCCTTGTCCCGAGAGCCACCCCCAACCCCCCCACCCTCTCTCATCGGCTCACTTTCTCGCTCCCGTGATTATTGTCACGAGAAATCATCACGTGGACCACCCTCTCCTGGGAACAGGAGAGTTCGCTGTGCACCCCAAGTTATTCCTGAAATTGTTCCAATAATGTTTTCTAATCATGAATTCTCATTCATCTAAATCCATTTTCTTCGATTTTACAAAACAAATATAATGATAATTATATGATGAATTTTAAAGAGGAATAATCAATGTATAAATTGATTATTGATTTAGATAGTGTTTTATTTGAATTTTATGATTGAGGTCATTTTTATCTGGAGATTCGGCTTCTCACCGTGGTATTCTCTAGTCGACGTCGATTTCCCACGAAAAATGGAATATGTCCATCCTTTACTACTCCGTTTCCTATAAGTGCTCCACTCGTTCCCGCCTGATTCCCTGGCGCTGCGATCGCTCGAAGCCCCATCCGACATTTCTGACGCTTCTCTGGCAGCCGCGTGAAAATTGCCATAACTGCCGCGAATGAAGTTTACCCACTGCCACGGCAACCAGCTGTAGCAACTCTGTATTGTGTCCTGGGAGTCGGAGTATCCAGTATTCCTCTATACGTGTACTGTATATCGTTATAAGGTATCGCGATGTGGGTTGAGCACTTCTTAGATAGTAGAACGTACGCTTGAAATGGGAATTTCGAGCCGGTTGAGAATTCACTTGTACCATCGCTTCAGATTAATGTGATTGACATGCACGGACTGTTACTATGGAATGGCAATTCTCCGTGGGGATTTTGCTTGGATCGTATCCGTGTTTTAACGCTTTGTCAACCAAGGTGTGGGAGATTTTCCTAAATTGTTTATATATGCGGTGAAAAGTGTGAAAACGAATAGAAACTAAATTTGCTGTGAAAAAAAACAGTGTGATAATAAAAGGGGTTTAAAAGAATAATAACTAGACAACATGAAAAGTAGCAGGGAATTGTGGGTAACGCAAATGCTGTCCAAATTCAAATAACTCAAAGTGGCTTCTAATTAGCAAATTGCTGCCTTGTCGGGCCACAATGGTCAGACCGCTGTTATTGCGGCCGCTAATGGCATTTAGACATTGGCATCGACAACTGATAATGCCAATTGCTCGCACTCTTGAGTGAGCGCAGCGTAATTAATTAGGTATACCATCAAGATACTTCGAGCACTCCAGTCCAATTATGGGATTTAACAACGGGAAATACTCACCCCCTATTCACCGATAGGTACTCGTTCCCAGCTGATTTCATTTAACCACATTTTATTCCATAATTAATGAGAAAAATCACTCGTCTTTCCTCTCGAGCAATCATAAAAACAAATAAATATTAATTAACAGATTCTGATTATTATTACGAATATAATTCTGAGTTATTAGACACTATAATTATTAATATACATCGACATATGTTACTGCTAAAGTAAATAATTGATCGATAAATGTATTTAACCGACATAAACATCTCAGTGACATGTGTGTGTTTAGTAAGCAACCAAACGTAATTCATATCATTGGGCAAACATTAATCAAATTCAACGAGCGACGGAATGTTGAACAAGCATAATTCATAAACGAAATGAACATTTACAATATTGTAAAACTGAAGCGAAATCTAATGACAAATACAAATACATACGAAATTGTGTATAACTCCAAGCCAAACAATTCACTTTACAAATGAACTTAGCATACTTTCACTATAAAACTTATGTTGCAAACGTAGCTTAGGAGAGCACCAAGAAAAAGTGTATGATGCATTCATCAGTTTTCCAATAAATAATTCGTTGGACGACGCTCGCCATTGGATCGACCAAACTTTCGTGGATAGCGAAACTTTTTTTCAAATGATAATATCGAGCGCATGTGTCTGTGTGTGTGTGTGTGTGTGGATGCCGGCGGCCATTGTGCATGTCCTTTTTCATTATGGCGCCGGCGGGAAAAGTGGAAAGTTGGGTAATTTCGTATAAGTTAGCGGAAGCCAGGTACAGGTGGCGACTATATCCGATCAGTGTTTCATGTTGCAGGTCCCGCGACGATGACGCGTGCGGTCCTTCAAGGCACGGCTGAGCTTCCCTGCGATATTCGTCCGCCCAACGAAAACGACTCCGCCATCTTGGTCGTTTGGTACAAGAACGACATCACGCCCATCTACAGGTGAGTGATCTTACCCATAGCAATTTCCTTTGGCCAAAGGGGAGTGGAGCCGGAACTTGGTTCTTAAGAGATGACCCACGAAATCGATACGGAAGTTTTCTTTGAAATTTAACCTGCTCAATTTTCGGAAGCAAATCATGTCGAACTGTATACTTTTTTTTTTGAGGTTATACAAGTATGTTTTATGAGGAAATTTGTTCGGTCTCGAAATGTTATATCAATTTTTCTGTTCGGTGAACTTTTAATAGGACGAAATCAGGGCAGTATGGAAAAATGTGAAAATGGAGAATAAAATGTTCTGTGTGACCTCAAAAATTGGCTTAAGTGTCGAAGAATTCAGATTCTTGCAGGGCTTTTGCTACCTTTTATAATCCCCTCGAGACTGTAATTAAGTACTCGTGAAAGCTGAAAAATTCTTTATGGTAGCTGCACCGGGGCTTCGCAGTAACAATGTGCAATTCCGCCAATTATGAAATTAGTTCTCGCGAAGCCGCTGTAGAAATCTCCGGTCGAATACGGTTTTCCAACGGAACTCCAAAATATGTGATGTGTCACTAGAGTTACGAGTATCATATAAACCGTCCTATTTACTAAGAATAGTTCACCTTTAAATTTTTAAAGTTACAAGCTTACTAATCGTACAATCTGACATAATTAGAAGCTCGGCACACTAACTTACACATATTTAACTCATGTTTAATGAAAATTTTCGAGCCATGGTTATACACACGAGTTCTTTACAATGAAATTTTAAAACAGCAATTAACTATAATGACTCTTGATAGAAAATTAAAAATATTAGAAATTCTACTGAAATAAGTCAATAGTTTTCCAGGAGACCGATTTTCCTTGATTCGCTCCTCTCAAGCATGTTTTCCAGTTGTACATCTTGCAGGCAGGATTATGGGATCTCTCTGCTGGCAAGTGGCATTTCACAGTGACGCGCGCGAATGCGACGGTATTTAGCTGGCGCAGAACGCGGAATTAAAAGTGCACGTTCACCGTATTAATTGTAACTTACGGCCGGTTATATTAAGCGTCAGCGTACTGCGTTTCACAGCGTGCGTCAGAGAAAAACTATGGAGCCTGCACTATTTTTTAGCGTACTGATCCTAGTTTCAATTGGTACAAAAGAATTTGCCAATCTAATAATACAAGTGGAAGAAGCACTGATGCTTTCACGAAACGATTGATACGTAAATCGAACTATTAAAATAAACAAAAGAGAGATTAATATAAAACAATTAAATCATATCACTCTTCATATATAAGACTCCAAAATATCCAAACCCAAGCAAGATTATCGATCACTCATCACGATAGACACAACCATTCCTTACATTTGACTTTCAGATACTTTATAGTACGACAACTACCCTAAAAAGTCAAATGCCTTACATTTTACGCTAGCTGCTAAAATGAAGCTCAAGTGAAGCGACATTGGTGTACCGTCTAATTTCTCTTCTTGAACGTCGGAGCTCTCTTTCTTCCCGTTCATTTGTCCGCTCACAGCGTTCCTCCGGATTCGTGTGGCTGTTCAGTTGGCGAACTGGGTAAAGAGAGTCCACGACTGAGAGAAATGGTGAGATGGAAAGAGAAAGGGGTGAGTTGGGGGTGGTTGGTGGGGAGGTTGCCCTGAATGTAGGTGGTACGTGACCTGGGCTCGTTATACAGAACGATAAGGTCGGCGAACGGAAAGAAAGAATAGGAGCCGGCGCCATTAACGGCTGCACGTAAACAGCACAAACGCGTTTCATTAAATCCTCAATGGCTGAATTACGGGGCACGTGTGAAAAAAGGGACTTAATTCAAGCGGCGCAACGGCGCCGCCACCGCTGAAACAAACATCCGCATTCAATCTCGAGCTACCGCTTTACCGTCGGCTCCTGCTTGCCGGTTCATAACTTTTTCTCGACAAGTTCGCGCGATGCAAATGTACTAGTTAATGAGCCAGAAGGACGCATGCATGCCTCTGATTTTCTGCGACTAAGAATCCAGCCGGGACTTTGAACCCGAAGCTCTTGACCGATTGTAGAAAAAGTGTGTTTTAGAGTTTCATGCGCGATTTTAAGTCAATTCTCACAGTATTTGTTCTTAGTATTATGAACAGCTGATAGTAGGAAAATTATGAGCTTTCTGTAATTAGATTATCGTAGCACTTTGCAATCAAACTTTTTATTTCTGGTACATTATGTGTTATTATGAACCAACAATTGTCTCTGTAAGTGACCAATTTTACATAGTCGGTCCTCTAAGCAACAAATCGTGACTGTCGATTACGTAAGACTTGGCGGTAGTTGCACTTCCTGAGTCCTCTTTTGGTTCGGGCTGTGATAAACGAATTGAAGTTAAATTATGTTAGATCGCTGATAGTAATTTCAACATAATTCCCATCTTGCATAATATTTATTTTCCCGTTTCACTTGAAATGTTATATTGGTAAGATTATTTGTTGAGTTTTTAAAATACAGAAATTTGTAACTTACGTTACTTCGTCCCGTAAAGTTAAACAGGCCTGCCATAAAGAAGACTGCATCGCCTCCCAATTGACCAGCCACGTATTGATTTTGTATATCAATAATACACATTGATATTCCAATAATAAGTACGATGGTAGCTACTGCACTTGTGAACTTCATTGTAAAAAGTTGTTGAATGACTAACGAAAAGAATTTGACAGTTCTCTTGCTCGTTCCTATACTTTTATACAGAACGATAAAGAAATCGTGCTGGCAATAAAAAAATTTGCGATTATCCAAGAATAAAATACTTCGTATTGTAAATGATATATTTTACAACATAGACAAAGAATTTTTGTTCATTCTTTAAAAGTCACACAGTCTTTTCCAATGTCATCGTTCGTTTTTTAAATAAACAATACATTCTTTTCAGTACTTTTGTTCGACTTGGTTGGGAAGTATTGAAGTGAGGTATTTGAAACTCATTGTATGCGATTGTATTGATTTATTTATGTTAGATTCCATATTATTTTAAAGAAAAGATTATTTTGTTATACGGTCATTTTAGGCCCAGTAAAATGTCGTAGATCATGAGCCTTCCTGGTTTTCTACCGGATTGATAGCCTGGCATGGAAAAACATGATTACGAAACATTAAATACCATATTACTTATTTTATCCAGTATATATAATATTTATACAATCGCTATTTTATTCACTTTCTATAATAATTACGCACATTATTTCGTGGTCTGGACATATTAAGAAAGGTTGCCATCATGAAAAGTTCCGGTCCCACTTGAGCAGCAACCAATTGTGTTTGTGTGTCAATAAGACACAATGTTATTCCAAGAATAAGGATAACAAAGGTTGTTGCTGTAATCAACTTCATTGCGATGACTTCTCAGACGAATACCAAAATTCAATATAACCATTTCTCTGACTGTATATGTACTTTTATACAAAATATTGAAGTAGAATCGTGATGATAATAAGGAAATAAAATAGTTCATGCCACTATGAAATAGTTTACAATAAAGATAAACCACATGTTACGGCTATTAAATATAGCCATACAATCTACAACGGAGTAGCAAAATAGGGAAACGTTTGATTATAATCGTTGAACAATCATCAGAAATCGTGCTTTGAAATATAGGTAGGTGCTGTGCTAATAGTTTCGTGAGTTCTCGCTATTAGTCACGACTCACTTCCGACAATAAAGCACACTCACACATCTTTTATTCTATGTATTACAAACTTCGCACACTGATGATCACTTTATTCTTGTCGGTTTATTTAAATAGTACTATTCAAAAAAAAGTATTATCCAATTGTCTCAAACAAACACATTAGCCCAGTACACATTTTCGAGATCCCACTGGCAAAGCACTTTCCGCGACCTATTGAGCGACCGATTTACAATCGAGAGATTATCAGCTTCTTAATTCGGCTGGTGGAAAGCAATTCGGGTGGGAAACTGGCAATGCAATAAAACCAAGAGGAAATCATCGAGTGATCGATATTGGCCGGAGCTTCCAGATTTTTCTTCCCACGAGGCTGATGCGCTTTCAAATAAATGCTCAGCGGCTCTCTTCCGGCGTGCAGAGTCCGCCCTACTTTCATCACCTGCCACCATCGGCATGGCCTACTCAACCCCGCCTGCCCGTCCCCGATCCACTTTAATTACGGGAAAGCAATTACTTATAACTCGGGGCCACCGGAGGTTCGATAGCATAATTCAAAGACTTCCGTCCAATTGTAAAGCGGCGGCGCGCAAGCCGCTCTGTGTCGGTGATGCAAAGTTACGTCGCGGCTGGGAACACACTGACTCCAGCCACTGATTAAACTCCAGCGCTCACTGATCCCGATGTCATCAGATTTCAAGTTGGTTGAATTTCGAGAGATCGTTTTATGACGGCTTGGATTTAATAATCTTCCGTTACCACTTTTGGAATTTCATTTTTACATCGAATGTGATAAAGGTAGATCGAATTTTATAATCTTAATTCGACGTACCTTTAATCATCGTGATTGTATACTACAAATTTTGCTGACCTACCCAATTGAAATATAATCAGTCGGTTTTATAATACATACGTATACTCGAATGTACTTTATTTCGAAATAAATCAGTGACGAAGGTTATGAATCACGAAACCAATTTGCTCGCTCGCGTAGGTGTAATTAATAAAGTGCAATAAATCGCGCGAAGTCATCATGCATTCGCTATCGCTGGGAGGGGTGAAAACGGAGTGTGTACGTGTGAAAAGGGGGATGTTAAACACGGTTAACCCCAGTGTGTCCGTTAACTCAAGTGACAATCGCAAACTATTCAGATCTGGGCGGTCGGGGAACGCGGCGTCGCTAATGTTCCTGATGAATTCTGTCACGTGAACCACTCGTGTCCTGCGAGCAATGTCGCACCCCTTCCGGAATTGCAGCTCGAGCGTGCCGGCGAGTATCGGGAGACAGTCGACTCGCACGCCATGACGCCACTCGGCCTTGCCAAAGTGCCAGTGTATACGTGTACGATGTTCCATAAAAGTGCGAATCATTAATAATTGTGACGAATTGGAAAAATGAAATTGGGCAGCAAAAGATGGCTTAAGGAAACATTGAAATAGTACTGTTGACATTACTTTTGCTAACGTTTGTAAGGTCAGGCTTTACCAATTTCTGTTTTCGTTGCCACAATATACAGAAATGGAAAAAAAATATTCAAAAATTCTCTGATGTCAGTTATGTTAACGGAAATAAGAGAAAATTATAAACTAGAAGTGAGAGGACTATAGGAAATGTTAAGAGCGAGGGAAAGATGTCTCGATGACAGATTGAAAAGCGTGATAAACCACAGGCCGATAACATACCGCACGGACGATATTGCAATTTGCACGATGAAATTATCCGCCTGCTATTGGTTACCGCTTTGAGTTCTTATTGAGCCGCGAGTGATTCGGTCAGTGCCAAATCGAACGTATTTGTCGGCGCATTGCCGTGTGATCGTTGATTTAATGAACGAGAACGATAATGATGATATCCTGATGAAGAGAGTGTATCGCCAGAAATGGGCGAATCATAGCGGAAATTAGTTGGATGCCAATTCGATATCAATGAACATCGCGGTAATGGCGAATATATGTCGAACTCGAATGAAAGGATCGACCCTCGCGTTCTACCGCTGCTTGTCGAACCTCGAACATCGCGGTATGTTAATTGCAAAAGTCCATTAAGTTTATATGTTCCAGGCGCAAATTCTCGATCGCTTCCTCTCCGAAATTCTAATGCTTTTCTGTTGTTATTTAGGTTGCTTTAAAAGCTACATTGTTAAACCCTTTGGAATTAATTTCGTGGTAAAATCGAAGTGAATATTATTGGAAATTTTCCAACTCAACTATTTCTTATTTAAAAATCAATGGCAAGAAGGGTCTCAGTCATTTTATTTCATCTTCGCTTGAACCATGCGAGGAATGTTTCATCGAAGACGAAAACGTGCAGCGGGTAATGTTACGTTTTAAATATGAGCGTCCCGGTGATAATGTGATCCAATTTATTAGTTGGCCCAGCACCGCCGGGGGTTGAGATTACATCTACGCTGATGACGTCATGCAAATGAGGGTGAGAAATGCGGAGGGTTGCTTTAAGAGACTCATCTTTATTATCTGGCGCGCTGATGTAGTAGTCTCGCGGCTTTTTACCATGATACCTAAAACGATTTTTATAAATTATCTATTCCACTTGCTGGCCAAAGTGAAGCTTGCGGGGAACGGCAGGGAAACACCGAGACGCCTTAATTCACCTGAGATAAACTTTTCACACAGCCAAGAATAACATCTCTTAAACGCTTGACTTTGCAAAAATTCGAAAGAAATAACAACTAAATATACTTCTAAATTACTTCACTAATAAATTGAATCTCTCTATTACCAAAACTTGTTTATATTTTACACTTAATCAGCTTAAAGAAACTTGGATTTTCTGTTAGCGCATCATATTAAATTCTTAGCCAATTACAATAGTACTCATACTTATTTTGTAACTTTGAAGAGCGTACGTAGCTTGATTGTTAAATTAGAAGCGAGGAAGTCTGAAAGTGCGCTAGATCAAGAGGGAAGCCACAGGAGTCGCTGCTGAGTGAAGCGATGATTTAGTGGAACTTCAAACTTCCGTGGGGGTTAGTGTCAACGCTCTTCCACGGTACTTTAAAGTTCGCCGTTATTTAACATTGGCTGCGCGGCGGGACTGCCGCGTATACTTTTATCTCCCACACATTTATGCTCCGTGGCGTTATCGTGTTTCCGTATTTCAAGTTCCACTCGGCGCAGTTTTCTCCGTAACGAGCCGGTCACGTTTAATAATATTACGCTTGCGCGCCTTGACTGGCACGGCGGGAAAAAAGAGGGACGGAAGAAACGAGTGTGATAAAGAAAGGTGTATGGTGGAGCGTATGATATTTTAAGGACAGTTTGTCTTTCAATGGGGAAGTGTTTACGAAGCGGCACGCAGACTTTATCGCTCTGCGGTGGAATGTGTGTACTTCCTGGGTTGGCCGCGAGTCGCGCTGCTGTGCCACGCCAAGTTCAAAGAGCTTGGTGGAACGTAACTTTTCCCCCGGGTGCGAACCTATAAGACCAAGAAAACGATGAGGTAATGCCTTTTCGAGCAACTCTCCTCCGCGAAAAACTTCCTTCCGCCTGCTCCTTTCGAATCCCGGCCAGTTACCACCCCCCTCCACACCCCCGGAGCTCTCAGGCTGCACTTCCTGAATAGTTTAATGGAATCGACAAATTGCCAGCCATTCCCCGCTTGATAGAGTGCGAATTGACACGTTGAAAACACCTGATCGCAGCACTTGCTCCTGGGACCGATGCTGCAATCGGAGAATCACCGTGCTTTATGTACGAGTTGATTCGAATACGAAAGCCTTACTTGTTAAAGTGTCGAAGAGTAGAAAGCAGTTTTATCGGCTTTCCAATATGCGAGAATCCGATTTTTAAGTTATTACATTTGAAATCTGGAAAATCTTGCTTACTTCTCCTGAAGAAGATGAAATTATTCATTACATTCTTAACAGTTCATTAAACATCGCATAACATTCTAAAATCCGTCGACACCGAGATCAGGTCAATTTATTACCATTAATTTATTTAAACAACACACCTTTAATTCTTTCGAAAATATCAAACAGATTTAAAACCCTCTTTCCTAACCCATTACACGAACAATCTAAACCGTAACGAACCACAAAGAATTGAAACCACTAGTCAAAGTTTAGATCTCCTTTCACACTGGCTGACAATTCCAGTTAAAGCAGTCATTCCGATGAGAAAGAGTTGTGGAGCAATTTGCGGGACCACTCGACTAATACTCATTTAGCCGTCGTGCAGCGTTGAAGGGCTGGTGGTGCAGAGGTGTGGGGGGATGATTTAAACGGGAGTTCAATCGGTGCGAGCGGACGCTTTTATTATCTCGGTGTATCTCACGCGTTGCGGCCTCGTTACATTTCACCGTGGCTGCATAGAGCGCCCTCGACCTGTCCAGATGCAGCCATGGAACATCAGTGCGTATCACGGCCGGTCGCTGGAGGCATTGATGACCTCGCCCGCTTCCACATCGCACTTCCGAGTAATGAGAGCCCACAACCCCAACATCTCCCTAAAGCTTTTAATTAAACTTCATTCGGGTAATGCACCACTGCTATTCTTATCGAGATATATTTGTCTTTAATGTACCACAGAGTAATTGGAATTCGAGATATTTGGCTGTTTGTTGGAATGATCTGTGAATCGTGAGAAAGGGTGTTTAGTATTGATTTGTTGGCTATTGATAGTTTGGTTGATTATAATTTAAAGATAGAATGAAATATCTTTTTTTACTGTTTAAGAAGTGTTGATTTAGAGTCGAATCTGTAAAAAGAGTAGAATTGATTATTTGTTGGTAGTGTGTATGTGTGTGTGTGTTTCTTTCGACGAATATGTGAGTGTAGATTGAATAATACAGAGGGTTGAACTACTTTCTTGTCAGATATTGCAGGCCAGGAAAGTCACCGTTGTTTTTGGCTAAAATTGGAGTGTACTCTTGATTGACATTAGTACTAGATTGGACCTTAACAAATTTTGGACTGATACGTACTTCATGGACACAAAGTAGGACAGTTCTGTGGGGTTAACGAACGGTATATCACAGTACGAAAAAAGGAGTCGAGATAAATGTAACAACTTCAGTCGAAGGATTCTTCTGCATCCGGTTCGGTTCGCGGAGAAATTCCATGTTCCATCTCTCGGCGAGCTTTTATTTAACCACGGCGAGAGCACGCTGACACAATTAAAAGCAGAATCCCGGACTTAAGGGGCGTACGTTGCATCGCCGCTCCTTCAAACTCTCGGGATTGTTAGCGCGAAATAAATCAAACGAAGCTTTCGGCCGCAAGAGAAAAGAGCGCGGTAACTCCACCGGATTCGTCGGACGTACTTCAGCTTTAAGTAATACTCGAAACAGTTCACGAATAGATCTTCCCCTTTCCCCGATATTTTGATTATTCCTTTGAAATCACAATCCTCTTTATGAAACTCAAAAAAAGAAAAGATGTCGGAAGACTTTATCTGAAATTTAAATTTGCCATTAAATTTGGCTTGAAAATTCATATCGACTTTTTAATTGGTTCTAGATACAAGTTTCATGCCGTTGCGTATTTATTAATCCTACACAAATATATATATTTCTCTTGTAGCAGTAGCAACATACACAAATTAATTATACTCTACATAACTTCTGCTAATGAAGCATTATTAATAAACACTATTGACAAGTGTGCGTTCTATTTAAAAACGGCAAGAAACCATGGCAAGTCGAGAGTGGAAATGTTAGTTAATTTCCTCAGTGTTAATAAAGTCCAAAAGCGCTAAATGCATACTGCAGTCGAATATATTTCGATCTATCTGACCAACACGCTCTCCACATTACCGCCCGGTGTGTGTAAGTGTGTGTTCGCGCGTCGACGGTTGCAAATATTAGCGTTCTCGGTCTTTCACATGGTGCTTTGATGTTGGCCGCTCGTTGACGTTTACCCCTAATGAACCGTGCTCAATGGGTCGGCCAATGCAGACACGCCACAAAGTGCTGCAAATTGATTTCCTTCTTTACGGTTGATGCCTACCACGGCGCGCGCGCGTCTCTCTCTTGTAACTGGTCCGTTATGACGTGTAATATAGCCGGTGTAATACAAACGAAGCATCGCCTGCACGCTGACTTTGAGAAAGTCGAAGCTAAAACCTGTTCTCTTTTTTATCGATTTCTGCTCGACGTTATTAATTGTGTCATTATGTAACCCTGTGAGTCAAAAAGAGAGTATTATGACTGGCGTGTTCGAGTGTAATGATTTAACTATCGATAAACAGCTTAAGGTTTGACAGTCGACACTTTGAAATATCGAGTTATTGGAGTTAAAATAGTGTATCATAGTCTATCGTATCATAAAATCGTTAAGTCACAAGTATTGAAATAGCGTAAGAATATAAATATTAATTAATTATATTATTGCAGGTATTTGTAAGTCGTCGTGTTATATTTATTATAAATAATTATGTTGAAATTAACGCGCATATTCTGTGCGGGTGGACACTTTTATTGGAAGACAGATAACAGTGGTGAAGCAGTATATAGTGCCAGACGACCACTAGTAGTATAAGGCTTCAGTCAGCCAACTGGCGCCTGATCAGAGTTATCTAAGTTCGTCAAACAATGCAGACGCATTAACAGTTAAGGCGCTTAACTAGTAAGCTTCCTAGTCTACCGACAAGTACCGTTTAATTCCGGTGATAAAATACTTGACTTAGAACTTAAGCCCATAATTGGCTGAGTAGCTTTGCTCGACTTGTTCTACTTGTAGTGCAACAGTCCAAGTCACTCGGCAGTAGAAGGAAACTGAATTAAAAGGATACGAATTAATCAGGTTAAAATAAACTAAGAACGAAAGGAATTCAAAAGATGGAAAACGACGCATTAATTATTCAAACCATTCAGTGGTGTCCTAATTATTCCTTAATTATGTAAAACCATAACCGAGCAAACTTGAAGACAAACTATTAAGAGGAGTAAACTAAAAATCTGCCAGATTCTATAACTTTCCTTTTGGGAACTTTCTACACTCTACAATTCTTTATTCAATCACTGTACACCTGTATACACGGTGTTTCAAGTTTGAAGTCCTCAGTGCAATGTTGAACCTCACGTCGATCGTTTATTTGTTCATGCGACACGGTTTGTCCTTGATTATTTTCTACTAGGAAGAAGCAATACCGACTGCAGGAATTATTTAGTAACACAGAAGCGAAAGTAAAACAAAAAAACATGTCCGCCATTCAACGGTTAGGTTGAAATGGAACTTCGAATGAGAGCGCGATGCGTTTACATGTAGACAGTCTATTTGAATGCCACAATGTCGTGGGACAAATGGGACGCTTCTAACGTTATCCCATAGTCCCATCACGTTTTTCCCCGGGCGTTCCAAAGTATTTCTCTGTGGCATCGCCTATTGGTTCAGGCAGCACTGTCTGTCTGCAGACTGTCAGCCCGCTTGTACGGTCGGCTCGTACGCGCTCACCCGCCGCCGACAGTTCCGGTCCCGAATTGTTATTCAATTTCACACCTAAAGCTCGTTTAAAAAAGTCGTCATAACGGCGACGAGCGAGAATTCGCAAGCTTGATTCGACTGCAAAACACTTTCCGGGCATGAATCGTCTATTCGTCAGTAACACCGGTTGATCGGCTATATTCTGAATACGTGGAAAACTCAACCGAAAAACAGAGAAATAGAAGTGTCACGAATATTGTCATTAACAAATATTCACGAGAATATTAAATAAATCAAATAATTCAATCAAGACTTGTCATAACGATTTACAAATTACGCTGGGACTAAATATATTTTCGTTAGAAGAAGTTAGAAGAAGTAAAATTCAAGTACTTATTCAGCAAGTTTAGGACATCAGTGTTACAACATAAAGTTCTACTTTAGTACGTTCCGACTGTCTGAGTAATAATTGCCTGGATCGTACAATGTCGTTATTCCCGGAATAACGTCCGCTTGTCCGCTTGCACGACGAATAAAGCGAGCAGGGAATAAAGAGCTCAGCCACACAGTGGCGTCTTAGAAGCGCCGGGAAGAGGACGGAGGCTGCGTGACAAATAGTATTTGCCTCTGGCAGCGCAACCCCTTTCCGGTATAATGCGCCGGCTAAACAACATTACGTTCATCGTTCACATCGTCGGCGCACACTTCCGGCTAATGTTGCTCACCGCATACCCGTAACAGGCTGCGTTACGTCGCCATGCATATTTATGAAGTCTCCTGGAATCGGCTCGAGTTGGGTCAACAATAGAAATTGCTACTCCCACCAAATTATAGCGTCTTCTGCAGCTTTCTTGCTCTTTGATCTTTCTTGGACGAAGTCGTTCAATATTGCAGATTAGAAGTTAAGAATAACAGATCGCACCTGTTTTATTTTGTATTTATTTGTTTTGGATTCTTTTAATTATTTTTTGGTGGTAATAATAATTAGTTATTTTATATAATACGATGTAAGAAATACACACAGAATGGATGTAACTAGCTAAGCAGTGAGGGTGGACGTTTCTTATTCATTGTTCGCTTTATACACCGACACACAAGCGCTTTTCGAACAATGGAGTATTGTACGAATCAGGTAATTAGTTGTTTGTTTATTGATTGATTTATTTGAAAGCCTCTTTGTTCCGAGATTACATCAAACTGGCTAATTATAAGAGCAGCAAGAATATTACACCCCAGGTAGTATGAATAGCACAATGTTTTGTATACTTTGAACATTTTTCATTTTCAAAGCTATTGTAAACTGTGGATATATTATAAAATCTTGTTACCAACTTTTGAAAAATACAATTCTGTTCACCTTCACTTTTTAACTTTTAATGACTTTATAAATATCACAGAAATTCCTAATTGATTTATCATTGATTATTCTAACTCGGACCCATGCACAAAATTAATCTTAATTGTTCTAATGACAACGAAATCAGCAGTGTCATTACTTTACTTCGCTTGTACTTTCCGATGTGTTCGCGCAATTGGAAGTAAATTTTCTTACAAGCACTCGGAGAGCTGCTAACACTTGCGCTAGCTGCTTAATTTATACTGTGACCTATAACTACAGGAAAGCCACGTAGGTGTTTCCGGTTGTTACAGTTTCCTCGGGGCGTGGGATCGTCGCGTCGCTGGGGAGTTGCGAGGTGTCCGTAACACCGAAACTCTACCACAGAACTCGACTATTGGTCAGAGTTCGTTACGTTTCCACCGACGCGAGTACGGCTCGAAAGCCCATCTCTGAGAATTCACTTGCTTACCAGCGAGTACTCACACATACTCCCATCTAGCATGCACGCTGATGAGAGGTCACGATTCATTCGGCTCGTCCATTCGATACACGTTTCCTTCAATGCTCTATCAGCATTACGACGACATTCCAACTTTCTATCCTCTTTGACTAGTTCTCCAATAATATGCAAATATATATTATTTTCAACTAATATGCAAACATCCATTTAAAGGTTAGTATGTAAAAATGACAGAAATAGTAGGATTTATAGGAAATCTGTTGTAATTGTTTGTCAATTCGATGGAACTTTTTTTGATAAATAACTTCATTACAATGCATGGAAATTATTAGGTCAAATAAATAGATTTTCTCCGTTGCATGACATTATTTTATTACTCGTCTGTATCGGACGATTAATAATCTTATTAGAATAATATTAGCGACATATTACTGTAACGGTAAGCATAATATAGATTGACGGGCGAACGCGAAGAAAGAATAAAATTGGAGCTAGTGCGCATTAAACTGAATCTCGTGGAGCACTCTATTTTGACGTAGTTCGGATCAAGCTAACCCCCGTTCATCTCCATATGCAAAAGAGAAGGACTCGCGTTTGCCGCATTCCTGCTTGCCGCGCTCCCACGTACACACATGCATATGTATACACTGCGCCCTGTACAGTTGCTTACAGTGGCGTCTAGCATGGCTGGAAAAATCCGGATACATAATTCGATGCTCGACTTGTTCGACTGATTGAATTCGATGATATTTCCAACTAAACTTCGACTAGTTTCATCGTCGATCCTTGAATTATCAATTACACCAGAAACCACGTTTTATTATAACAAATAAAAAACGAATTCCATTATAACAAATTCTCTATGTTTTTAGACCTCGAAAAACACTTATCTCAAAGTTTCAGCAGACTGGTAGAAAACTGTCGCGCCAGTAGAGTTCGGATACGCGCGAACGAGCGATTTCACAGGTTTGCAGGTTCCATTTTCGCGTAGGGAAAATAATTGCGTCTGGCGATATCGGGGCTCGATCGACTAGCGTAATCCCCGGCGCATATCCAACGGTAATCACTGCTAAAGACTCCCGGGCGTACGCGTGGCAATGTGGGAAAGGGTGTGATGGGCGATTGCGCCAAAGGTTGCACCCGGAACCTGCTTGCAGTGCAGCTGTGCGTCTGTGTTGGAGCCACAGAACCATCGGTGGCAACCTCGGCTTCCAGCAAGCTCTTGCTAGCCGGGCGAGGAGTTCCAGCAATCTAGTTTTCTTGCTCAGCATCTCTCGTCTGCTACTCAGCTAACATCCCCCTTCTTTCCCTACTCCTTCTTTCTCTCTCTTTCTCTCTCTCTCTCTCTCATTCTGCTTTATAAAACGTCAACCTCGCTCGCAGTGGTCTACGCCGTCGTTGGAAGGCACAAAACAATAAAAGTTACGCGACCACGCGCGCGTCGAGCGTTGTTAAATAAATTATCCGGCTTCTAATTACGTGAAAAACAGTGGGAACTGCGGAGCCGGAGGAGTACCGGTGCGATGGTGGCGACGCCACCCGGTCGTGCGGTCGACAGGGAGGATGAGGGTACGAAAAAGCAGAACAGCAGGAGAGAAGTAAGAGCGCTCGTACATCTGTGTACGGAAGAGCACAGCAGGGATGAACTGTCGCTCCTCATTCTCTCCTCTCTTATTCTCTCTTTCTTTCTTTCTCTTTCTCTCGCTTATGCTGAAGAACTACCAACTATATCTGGCAAGCGACATTTCGCATTGTACTTTCGCCATTTTCTGCTTCTCCCTCTTTATCTTCGTGTTTCGTCGTTCTCTCCGGCCCGCTTCTTTCGAGTGTGCGGCAACGGATTTGAATAAGACGAATGTTCCGCAGAGCGCTCGCGTCTTGTTCTTGCCCTTATCGCCCTGTCACCTCGCCCTTGCCGGGCCGCTCCCTTTTTGCGCTCTAATAAATCGCTCGCCGCCAGTGCAACCTTCGCAACCCAAGAAACGCGCCGGCTCTCTCGCTTTACTTCGAGAGACCGATAACTCCCCTTCTTACTACCGTTTCACTGAACACCACCGAGGAAATGGAAAAGGCTCCGCTCACAAAAATTAGTCTATTAAAGCATTGAAGCGCGACTCACGATAATTACTTGATGAAAGAACACTGATCGGTGGGCACTCTTATGTTCCGAAGATTGGCCAGAAAGATTTTCGCATCGAATCAAAGAATGCCATCTGACGATTCATTGGTTTTTCTCAGTTGTATCGTTGTCTCGCTCCATTTCTTTGTTCGGAATTCCCAAGGAACGACGTGGTTCTTGCGCCGGAGCTCGAACGCCAAGAGGCTAATTATGTGCGCCAGACAAAATGCATCCTCTTCTTATGTGCTCATTATGACCTGGTATCCTTTCATTCGTATTAAGGTGCAACTGTATTGTCGGCGAATAATACTCGTCGCCGGAGGAACTGGAGCCGCTGTCTGGTTACTCAAGTGGAGATATAATTAAATAGAAAGTAGTATAAGTAAGTAAGATCTCCACACAATTCTAGAGAAGGCAAGAAATATATTACATCCAATTGACATAAGCAGTGAAGTACGCCCGATTCATTCAAGTCGCATTATTTCCAGACTCTACAACTTTTAACTATTCTTTTCACAATTCGAAAAGCATACTTTGCTACAATGTCGTTAATTCTCGTTCTACTAAATAAAATTACACTCACTGCTCCACATCTCACTTATTTTCTACTGCTACTTCCTCTTATAACTTCGTACCACTCATTCGTCATTCTCGTTCGGATGAGTTTCTAAAACCACGCGTAACACATTATCAAGATCCCCAAGCTGATTACTGCTCGGCAAGAAAGATTCCAGGCATAGAAAGTTGAAACCTTAAACCTTAAGCGAGAACCTAAGAAACACGGGATTACCAGGAAAGCTCCTTAAATCGTAATAAAGCGTTAAGCAAGCTGAAGAGATATAGCAAGCGTGTGTTCGACCGGTTCTCCAGCGATTGCCGGAAACGTGGCTCGGCGGTTTCCGGGGGAAGAGGGTTAGGAGTTCAGGGTTGGTGCGAGGGGATTTGCGGCAGCATAATTACATGACGCCTTTAACTAAGACATACTCCGACCATTGGAAAGGAAGAGTGCCGTAAACAAGGTAGCCCGGCAACCACCTCCGGTAGGGGCCGCTGGAGGTTCGCTCTAGCAAGGAAGAAACGCTCTGCGTTCCTGGAGGATGTTCTAGTTGGGCCAGTCCCATTCCCGGCAAGCCCGAGCTGCGAAGGAGAAGTTAGTGGTGATGGCAAAGGCGAGAGGTGGCGCTGCTCTCAGTGTTGCAGTAGGTAGCTCATAATGAAAGCAATGTGTCTTCATTTAGCCGCTTGTTTCGCTCTCTCCGAGCCGGCATAGGAACGGTATAATAGAAGGTAACGCGTTGGATCTCCAGTGGGTTGCGGGACCAAGGTGCTGCTAGCACTCTCTTGCCGCCCGGCATCGAGAGAAAGGTGGAGAAGAGCATTATACCTCGAGTTAGTCGCGTACTGTGCGCAGACAATGCCGCCTGTCTGTACGCTACGCCTTGTTTGTTACGTCTGACTTCCAACTCACTCTGCTTGCTTCCCCTGTAACCACCCCACACACACACACACATACCACTTCCAACAGGGTTTGGTCTGACTATCTACGGCGATGCCGACGCCACTCACTGTCCTCTGTGTTATCTCACTTGTACCTTCTATACTCTTCTTATTTACGAATTGTGGATTCTGACAGGCTTTAGTCGGTGAAAAATACTTGCTTGATAATCTTTATTTTCTTCTTCTTGTGTACTTTATTGCTTGTTATTTTTGAAATTTTAAATGAGTGAATAAGAATGTAAATTGATTGAAAAAAATACGTGTTTCCTTGGAAGAGCTTTTTTTTTAAGTTAAGATGATTGTAAATCGTGTACTTGTCAGTTTGTTTATATCTGCTGGGATATTGTTAGAGTGACAGTTCTTTCTAAGCGTGCCTCCTAATTAGCGGGGATGATTACAGACCTGCGCGAGAGGAAATGAGTCTGTTTTTCAGGAGCCATGCTGAACGCGTCTGTATTCCCAGGACGAAGAGCAAAATGACAGTGGTGTACACTTGTTAAGAGTACGAGGGACGCTAGAAACGTTGTGTTTGCTTGTGTTGGCGGAGCATATACTTTAGCTTAACAACTTGTTTACTGACAGAAATTGCTCCACGTAATGCTCTTTCATTCGCTTGACTTTCAATCATACGTTATTTACTTTTATATATCAATGAATATCTTCAATATTCTCCTACCAACTATTAACGACACTAATAATTGCCGAGGAATTAATTCCTGGACTCTCTTAATAGCATGCACAATCACTGATCGAAATTAATCACTCGCGAAGCTTTATACTCTTCATATTAATCAGAGATCTCTTGGCGATACTTTTAAAAAAAGCCATTTATTTCCAAATTTTCGTCGATTTATTCATCCAGTGATTTAACCAACTATCGTGAATTCCTCAATTCAAACGCCATACGTGCCGGCGAACTTGCGCACACCAGGATCGGCGCTCGTTTTAAATTGCGGTTCGCATTCTATTATTCGAAAGCTCTCTGCCATTGCCGGGGAAGCTCGGCGGGCATGAAAAATGCGGTAATTGACACGAGTTTTATTTTAATTCGCCACCAGCGGCGCAGTTCGCTCCGCTTTGAATTGCCGATCCATTCGAGTTTACTGATTCATACCGGAGCCATGCGTCTTCATGGGCCATGAAGCTTTCGCGCCATAACGATTCATTTACGTGACTAATGGTGACCGCGAACTTTAACATCAATTCCATTCGCCGATTTCCCACTCCGCGACCGCACCAGTCCAATTCAAATGCCCTCTCCTCTTTTTTCCACCTAGTTCCCACCCCCCCGCCGCCGCTCTTTTCATCCTCCCTCTTCTCGTCCCCGTAAAGCAGGAATTTTGAACGAAATCATCAAAGCCACCGATGTGGCAATATTTACGACTCTGAATACTCAGTTTTTACCATTATCAGCAATATAAAAAATAACAGGAAATAAAACATATCTATTTAACTATAATTAACACAGTATAACTAATAAAAATAATGAAGTAACAATTCGATCATGAAATGATTCACTTATACAAAGATTTCGATAAGATGTAACTGCTCTCGAGCATAGTCCTTGCAGGATCATCTTGTAATATTACAGGTGTATCATCGGTTGCTCCAAATCCTTTAAGACTGCGGCTGGCAGACGAGCGCCTTAAAATCCGAGGATTTCCTATTTATCTCGCCTAGTCTCTCTTTTCTCTCTCTCTCTCTCTCTGGGTCTGCAAGCAAAGATGCTGGAGAATCGCGTGGAAAGCTGGCTGTGTGACGCTTTCCTTACGAGTGGTAAGCCTCGATCAGTGAGAGCGCTTGTGCTGGGAGCTATTTGGACGGGAACGAGGACGTCAGGCTGAGTTCGGGGTTGAGGAAAAGGGTGCTTTGGGGTTGGGGAACGAGGGGGTGTGCGGTACCGTTGGAATCGCTCGTCTACATTCGAACCGGAGCAAACTGAGCGGAACGAAACGACGATCTGCGCCTCCATTGCTTCTTAACCCAATTCCCAGCGTAAACCGATTCGCTTTCTCCGCCCTTCCCTTCTTCTCCTCTTTGCTGCGCGATGCTTTGCGTTTTTGTCGGCTTTACCGAAAATTCGGCCTCGACTTCGATTGTCCCGTATCACAGGCACCGCCTGTGAAATCCCTGATCTAATTTGTTTTCTTAGTGGAAACTAGTTCAACCTCGACTGACAAGCTCCGCGAAGGTCGATTTAAAGCAAACCGATGTGTCCACAGTGGTAGTGATTGGAGGAAGTCTGATTTCTCTTGTTTCGAATGATTTTCGTGGTGTTAAACGGAATTTGATTTTATCCTTTCCGTTGTCATTGGTTTTGTATAATTGGTTTGCTGTATAACTTAACTATATATTTTGTGAATCCTCCTGTCGTTAATTAATTATGATATTGTGCGTGATAAGTATGCCACGATTCAATGGCTCGTAGCAGAATGGACGCACATCTAACTCGAGCGTTCTATCAAATGGAAACGTCAAACGCAGAGGTTGAGGGAACGCAGAACAAATATTCCGTCGAGCGGTATTTCAGTCCACCACACAATCCAGTGTTACCTGAGCCATGGGTTTTCTCTAGCTCGCTCACTCTTTATTCGTTCCCTTGGCATCCACTTACCCAGCAGGTATTCCCAAAAACCTGGTTTCCTTGAAGGCGAGCTTGCTTCGGTCGGAAGGTAAGCCACCCACTTCCGCCTTTTTCTCGTCTCTCTACTTCCCGCCTCCCTTTCCAAGGGCTTCCTTCATCCTATCCAATATACTCTGTCTCTTCAGTCCCTTCGGTTTCCAACCTCGCAGGGCCTTCATTTTCACGAGTCTCGCCGAACAAGAGAAGGGCGCGCAAGCCTGTTACAAAACCGTCGCCCTTTCCCTTCAGGAAGCCGAGTAGTCCAAAAGTTCTTAAACTACGCTCTCGTAATTCGCGAGTTAATTACCAGCCAGCGCTTTTCCTTGAATGTGGCAGCGGCGAGCATATGGTGTGCGCCTAAAACCTACCTCCGGCTTACTTCTAACATACACCGTCACAGTGGAAAGAGACGGTGGCGCCAAGGCGGAGCGGAATGACGAATGAATTGAAACCGAGTGCTGGGAAGATTGCCGCACTTCACGTCGAGCTGCGTGTCTTCACAATGAAAGGATTTAGCTGCTCTATTGACTCTGAAGGAAGGGTTGTTCTCGCTAGCGCACCCTTCCCGTCACTTCCCCCTCCAAACGCCCACCCTGGTATATCGTTGCTGATCAGCGAGCGCCCTGTTTATTGCGACTAAACGCGGAATTATGAGCTTCTGAGTAGATGATCTTACCGGCCAATTTATTATGGCAGTAAATTAACGAAGTAATATCGAGAGTTTGCCGATAAAGGCGCCGCGCGATTCTCTCCTTGGGAAGTTGGGGTGACTTTTTGATAGGGCACTTTATTTTTATGTAGCGGTATAGTTCGCGCACCTTATTTAAGTCATTAGCGATCGATGTGAAGTGAAGAGTGCCGATAAAGTGTAATTAATATTGTTATTGTATGTTTTAAAAGAATTCTACATTTCTGAAGTCTGTTAGAGCTCTTTTATTAAATCAATATCACAAAATGATGTAAAAAAATATAAGATTTATGCTTCTACGTGTTCAGTATAGAATCAGACGCGAGAGGTGCGGTAACGCGTCGAGATTATGCACGAGGAAAATGTTAGAGGGGGCGGGGAGAACTGGTGCGTGGAAGTGGGACAAGAATTGTTAATCGACTTCGCAATATTCCACGGCTGTTGACTCAAACTCACACGCTCCGGGAAGTTCGGCTTCTCGCCTTTGAGTCGCTCTGTTTACACTTCGACGGCCTTGGTATTCTCTCGGCAAGGCGCGCGTAATATCAGGCCATATCTTACATTAATATTTTGCCGACGGAACATTCCGAGTTGCAATTCGGTTTGAATAATTACAGGAAGCCCGGCGACTATTCGAACTGGCGAAAGTTTCGGCGGCTGCGCGCGTTATTCTGGATGACTTGAAAATTTCCGTTTCAATTTATTCCCATTAGCAGAGGGTGCCGCTTTCGAGAGACGGCCGTCTCGCTGAATTATAACCGTGACTGCTGGCAACGCGTTACCCAGCACAAAGTAATCGGGCCTTTACGGCTCCATTTCACCAGCTGTTGCCAGTAAGTACTTCCGACACCGAACTTGCCACACCCGGGGACTAATGATTTTTCGGCAACAGGTAATACCGGGAATGGACGATCTTCTCGTTTTATGAGAGATCGTAGGCAGACTTAGCGAATTCTCGAAATACACTTTGTCCTTCATTCTTGATCTTGAATCCTTTCCTTCAAACTGGCAAACCTAACTTTACATTTGTACACTTTAGTATTATCTTAACTCTATTATCACACTCAATTATTAGAAGACTGATAACAACGAATATAATTCTAATTATATACAATCAAGTATTAAATACAATTGGCTCTGTAAATATATATAGTTTCGTACACACTTTTTCTTTCTTCTTTCACTATTCACCAAACCCACAGAACGAATTCACGAGTGCATCAGGTCCCTTTGAGGATATTCTGTTCATCCAATTATCGCGATATCAATAGCAGTCATTAGGTTGTGGCACGGCTTGCAATTGCTGCATAGAAAATTCCTCGCGAGTGTAAGCGCCAATAAAAGCAGGCGCGCACATATTAAGTCTGGCACACATCGCGCACTCGCGTGCGCCAGCTCTACGGGGTTGAATGGGGTTCCGGCTTAAAGGCATCCCCACTCCGAGAACAAATAGACGGATAATGAGGCAGTATAGTACCGAAGTGTCCTACGTTCAGTTATGCGTCGCCAACTGTGTGTGTCAGACGCATTCACGTATTTCCTCTTGCGATTATCAGCTCTCTGTGCGACACTCTTGTCTATGCTTTCTCTGACAGGACTGTTTTTCTAATAGACATGCTCTGTCATTGGTTGACGCAAATACACGGTGGCTGATTTCTTTGTTGGTAATAAAGATCGTTCTATGAATTGTCAACAGTGTATTTAGCTGGATTCCTTTTAATTCTTTTGATGGAGATTCTGATTGAGATTAATAACAATAGAATATTTAACAATTTTATTATGTGAGATAATAAATTAAATATCATCAGAGTTTAAATGTAATAAACAAACGTAATGCAGTGAAATTGAAATTCACACAAGTGTCCAACTCGAGTCTTATTGTTAGTGACAACAATAGAGAATCGTCCAAGCATTGTCGCCGTTGGTGCAAGTCTGCCGCTGGCAATCCGAACTTTCGGGTTATAAGGATTCGGGTGTAAGAGGCAAGACGAGTGTGCAGGGTCGGCAAGCTTGCTGACAGACACCGATGAAGGGTTAATCAAGGTTCCACGGCTCGTTGCCGAGGATTACTACTGTTCGAGCCGGTAGAGGGACACTGCTCTAGTACTGTGTCACCCAGTCGCAAGCTCTCCAAGAGTTTATCGGGCACTAAACGCCCGCTTCGGAGTGTTAATGTCGCCCGAAAGTATCTCCGTTAACGGAGAGATACTCCTGATACACATCCAGTCACCATTCTGTTAACAATTAGAATTTTTACTGACATTTAGTATTCCAGTATTTTTAAATATATTCTAAATTAAGTAAATCTGACAATACTGGTTAGACAAAAATGTATTAATATTTATTTTTTTATCACAGCCCTGTTATTTATCGAAATTTCCGCACACTTGACACTCTTCTTATCCTGTCATTCTAATTCCACAGTATCATTCTCTCGCATATCACACACTCTCCACGCACATACACCAGTGTCTCTGTCATTTTCCAAACGGAACATTTCAAGTACCAAATGTTCCGCTCGAGATATGCAGAGGAATTATAGCCGGCAGGGAATTTGTAACGCGAGAGCGACGCGTAGAGAAAAGTTGGCGTACTTTATGCGCTTTAACGTCCCCGAAAAGTACGTCAGGTTAACATCCTCGAAATCGAGCTTTCCTGTGAGAAGAACTTGAGAAATCCTCGGTCTCTCTGCCATCCAACGCCGACGTAAAGAGAGAAATGAAGAGACAGAGGGCGTAGTGAATAAGTGCAAGGTGCACGTGCGAATTCACGTGTATCCGTGCGTATGCACTGGCGTAAAGGGTGGCCCAAGCAACGTCGACGCCATGGAAAAGCCCGGGAAAGCACGCGCGTCCCGACGTGTAAACGGTAATTTGAAAGTTTCCGCTAGTTTACTGGCGAGTAGGAGCACCGACGGTGGCGGCGCCGCACCGGCCTTGCTGCGGTTTTCACGGCTCGCAGCCTCCTTCAGAAGCCTGCGTTCCAAGAGAGACGCGTCTCTGACGAATGAGACTACAATGTCGATATTTTTTTCTAGCAACCCGTTGAGTCGTTATTATTTGAATGAGTAGTGGTTTTGAGTTCCGATGATTTGAAATGTAATCTAGTTTGTACTTTGCTCTTAGTTAATTTTGTTTTAATTTTGATGAGGGTGATTTAATTGGGTACACCGTAGACATTGCGATTTATAATAAACGTAGAGGTGAGACTTATAAGACTTAACCGATTGTTGTATAAGGAATCTTCAATTGCCCGCGGACTTTCTAAATGACAGAATTTCATCTTGATCATGAAATATGAGCCGAAAGCTTTAGGAAAGATATGAATCGGTATTCGAGGAAGCGTCGCGTTGGGTATTTTCAAGGAAGCGAAATTCTTGGTATGTAAGTCAACGGGAATTAGAACTGTCTCGCGACTAGGAATATGCAGCGTCGCGGCGCAAGGCGCCGCCAGGACTTCACTTACTTTACTTATTCGCGAGACGCAATATCCTTCCAGGACGTACAAAGCAATCGAGGTAACTCCCCTTAATTGGAATTCGTTGAAGTCGTCCCCGAAATAGCCGAGCGCGCAGCTACCGAATTCGTGGCATATCTCGTCCCAATTTTCGTGGAAACTAAATCCACCGCTTTGGGACGAGAGCTCTTCGAGCGCAACCGGCGAGCTAATAGACTCGCCTTGAAAGTTACACGACTTCCTCGGACTTTGTAATAATTACTTCCGGCTATATAGTTTCGAGATTGTTCTGAAGTATATGCTTTGTATATCCAAGGAAAAATTCTTAAAGCAATTCGATATTTTCACTATCAAGTATTTCAAGGTTTAGTACCAAATTTATCAAAGTCAAACCTTCGTTAAATTCGTAATAAATCTACATTACTCGAAAACCGATTCAGCATCTACAAATTCCTATCTTTGCTTTTACATTACACACCAAAAAGTACCAAAAAGCATAAGAACGATCCTAAAAATAGGACGGCCAATGACACCACGATAATGCATCATCGTCTTACGAGCGATAAACGAAGCCCAGAGAATTTTAACGTCGATGCCGAGGGAAAGAATACTGAAGACTTAGGTGAACATAGCCCAGCGTCTATCAACTCACACAGACTACGTGAGAGAGTCTAAAAGAGGGAAGGCGAAAGAGGAAGAAAGCCTGTGGGAGTGCACGAAAGCAGCCGGGTCATTTCGAGGAGGATAGCGAGTCCATGTATACGTGTGTCTGTGTGTGGAGAGGGTAGCGATGCAGAAGTAGCTATGAATAATGGACGTTGGTGGTAGGTTGTCGAGTGTCCCTGGCGAGAAAAACAGAGAACGAGGCCAACGCCACCACCACCGCCGCCACCGTCGCAACGCCACCTTCAAGCTCTGGCAAGCAGTAGCAACATCGTCGTGTCGAGAGAGAAGTAGCTCAAAGACAAGCAGGTAGCAGGGTGGCCAATGGAAGGAGCAAGCGGAGGAAGAGAGGGATAACAGGAGCAAGCCCGAGTGGTAGTAGGGATAGGAAGGGTGGGTATCAGGAAGAGGTAGGAGATCGGGGTAATGTGAGGGAATAGGGAATGAGATTGCAAATGAGCGGCTATAGTCGCTCGTGATCGAAAACACAGCCGGGCGTGTTACGGGCGAGCACTTACCCTCGTTCCCCTGCACAACCATTTCCCTGTCGGATAGATGTTCTTATTATCTTATGAAGTGACTTCCAGCACGCGCCCGCGCCTTCCCTACACCACCTGAGAGAATCTTGAGTGCAAGGAGCGACAGTCACTCATACCAGGTGTATACGACTAGATAGAACATCGGATATACCCGAAGAAGTCTGTGCGTTGCCCCACTCTCCTCTCCTTTAGTTCACTCGGCAGCCACCGATATAACTTACTCGACGATGCACTTAACCTCCGCAAAAGTGGCGAGATAAAGGGTTTCCTATCCACTTCGCTTCAATTTAGCGATACCTCTTTCATACGCCTCTCCGATACGACCCCTCCCATTCTCTATGTATCTTTTTCTTATTCGAGAAGTCTGTCGAGTTTACTTTTACTCTTCTCGATAGAAGTTAATCATATAAAAAAGATTCGAACAATCAACTATCCTTGAATGTATTCCTCCAGTGAAATAGATGTAACTATAAATCTAGCGCATATGTAATAATACTAAATCGTCTAAAAATTCTACTCTTCTTACTCAGGCATAAAAGCATGCAATGCAGAATGGCGGAGTGCATTGGCGCATCCCTAAAAACGAGCTGCTGCGAGCAGCCATTTCTATTAGCACTCGGTCTTCCTCGTACTGTACGTCACACTCATTTGCAGCCAGCGAATTTCCATTCGGCCTGCGTATAATACGGCTTATACGGACGCAGTCGAGCCTGCAAAAAAAGAAGGGGTGGTGGCTTTCGGAGAGGAACGGATGGGTGGATGAAGGCTTTTCTTAGTGGGTTGGATATGCTAGCAACACACCGCAGTGATATCAGTCATTGGTGGCGGGCCAGAGTGCAAGCGACACTGGGTAACACTGTGTGCGCCGGAGGGTTTACACCGGCCGAAGTCGCTAACAACGAACTCCCACGGCGGCAGCCGCCCGAAGACCCAGTTTACAAACTATTACAGTCGAGCATTAATATTCAGTCGGCTCTTATCCGGCTGGCGCGACAAGAAAATGCATAATTCGACCGGCGCCCGCGGACCTACTCTCCTCTTCCTTCTCATACCCTGTCCTTGCCCTGTCTTCTCCTACCAGTGCAACTCAAATCTCGAGATTCGAACGTCTTTCTCATCCTTGACTTCCCGCTTTTCTCAGCTGTGATTCCCTCGTCGCTAGTCGATGGAAGATTGTTGTAAACTTGATGCATTTTGTTCAATGTTTTGTGTGATTCTAAGAGAACTTTGTCTAACTAGTGGGAAAAATTGATTATCTTTCGAGTGTAAGATCTATTTTTAATGTAAACACGTATGTATTTAGGTACACATTGTATTTCAGTGTGGACTATTTTTCTTTTGTAATCATTACCATTTACACCAACGAATTTCATCCCTCTTTACCTTCGCTTTAAACCTGGAGTAACAGGAAGCAGCTAAAATTTCGTTCGCTGGTAGTAAACCTGAAGAAAACTTTGTCTCCTTGACAAAGAGATGGTTCTCGCGCTCTCGTTCGCTCATTTGCTCGGCTGACATGCGTCTTTCTTTGGCGGCGTGTAGCTTCGCTCTTCTCAGCTTCCCCTCTGGCGGATGCTAGCCGTTACTGCTGCCGGTGTACACATGTCTGGTATGCTTCTGGCCATGTACTCAATGCAAAGCAACTATGTACCACCCCCTCCGCCTTCCCCCCCAAATTAATTACGAACAAAGGAAAACGCTTACGGCAGTGGGAAAGCTAAAAGCGGCTGGGCTCCCCTCTCTCGGCCAGAACTGGAAACAGTATGTCCCTACTGCCCAAGGACATGATACCACTGTGTATCCGCATAGATCCACACACATACATGTATCTTTCTCTTGATTATCATGCGTCCTTCTAGTACCTAGCGTCGCCGAGGGAAAAAGAAACATCTCTCTCTCTCTCTCTTGCTTGTAATTTCTAAAGGGACCAAAGAATGATGAGAAAAAAGGAGCAATCTTGAGAGCGCCTGATTACCCCAGGTGGTTGCTTGTCATGACGTTTTCATGTCTGTTTACACATGTGATGTATGACGTGAATCATGTGGGGCACCTGATTTTTTATCTGACCCGTTGACCTTGTTTTGAGATGACGTGGGTTTTTTTGGGATTACATTATACGTTTGATGATAGTATTTTTTTGTATTTCATAAAGTTGTAGTTGTTTGAAGTAGAGAATGAATACTTTTATAAAATATTGATAAAATTTGGAAATAGACAGGTAATGGCTGTAAGTATTAAATTGCAGTATAACGAAGACATTGGATATTTACTATATAATTTTTGTCCCATTTTCAACTAGCGAAGTATAATGAAGGAGTAATAACTTGCAGGTGCGTAACAACTTTGCGTAACTTAAGATTTAGTAACTATTCCGTAAGCAGTCAGCTGCGATTACAGACATTGAGCGGCAAAATAATGCGCCTGGGCGGCCATGTTGCCAAGATGACGAATAAGAATATTATGCGCCATTAGCAGCGTGTTATCAACTAGCGCCATGTGCTAATGGTTAGAATGCAAATCCGAACTTAAATTCCGCCCATTAGCAGCAGGCATCGTACTTCTTACGACGCTCCTGACGACGATTGTAACGACGCCGGCGCCCAGTGCACCCTTAAATTAACACTTTCGCAGCTTCCGCCGACGTAATGCGACGTCTCTCGACAACTGAAGCTGTAAAGCGCTTAATACTTTCAATTGAATACTTTACTACTTCGTTATTAAAAATGTTGTTGCTTATTGTTTTTACTTATGCAAAAATAATAGATTTTGAAAACAGTTTCACTATTATACAAAGTGTAAGTTCGTTATGGATGATACTTGCTTTAATTCAGCCAATTTTGGAAGCGTGCAAATACGTTTGCTCAATGAAATAATAATCATTCCCGAAATATACAAATTCATCAGTTGAATATTGAAAATGGTGCTAAAATAGAATTCGAATAGATGTGCCGTATGAGTAAATTAGGACTGACAGGAGTAATTCGGAACGAACAAGTTTGAACAATGGGTGTGGTGTGAGTGGAAACTTGCCATGCTTCATCCTTCTCTCCGCAGAGATTAAACTCTGGCGCAACCGATTTTGACAGTGCTATAGTTGCTCAAGCTGAATATAGCGGACAGAGCTCCAATTGAATCTAAATAGAGATGATATGCGAGTAAAACAGAGCTGTCAACAAGAATTTAGTATAAATGAATCTTTCTGTATACGTGAATACCTGTTTATTATTTATTATATTAAAGCTAATACTTGAGTACATCGTTTTGAATGAACTAACAAACATTTGACTGTCATACAGTTATTCAATAAATTAATGTACATACATGTAAAAACAAAGTTTACAAAAATTGACACTACAAGTTTTTAACTTTTATTATATGCCTGATATACTATGTGCGTTGCATCCAATATTCCCTTTTTATTGAACGCTAAATAAACGAGCGAAGCAATACAATAAATGTAACACGACGGCAAATCGAAAGAGATTAAAAGTTTAATCAACAGGAATTGAACGCTGTTACCGCTTGATCCGCGCGTGCCTCATATGTGAGAGGATTTTAATTAATTTCCGGTATTTTAGTCAACAAATTCAAACGGTAACCAAAGCTGATTGGAGCTTCGTGAAATTTCCCGCGGCAGCATTACGACGTGAGAAAATTCGACGCGGCACACCGAGTTCAATTTAGATTAGGCGAATTTAAAATCGCAAATAAAAACGCATCACTGCTGGCCTCTTTAGTTTACCTAATTGCATTTATTCGTGAAATTTAATTTCCCTATCGAAAACCTTTGTAAATGATTGTAACGCACAAGAAGCATTACGCGCTGTAATAAAATCTTTATTTAATATTCAAACCTTCCAATAACTGCTATATTCAATAACCATGTTCTATCACTTTTGAAAATACAATTCTATCATTTCGATCTTGACAAATTACATCAATCATTGCGGCATTCAACATTCTGCTTCCCAGCTGAAATAAATCAGATATTTAATCCTCTCTCTCTCTCTCTCTCTCTTACGAAACCTAGCAATCGAAAGGTCATCGTCCCCGATCCTCGAAGGGTCAAAGGATCGTCATTACGGCAACATGTCGCGCAGACTCTTCGAAACTTTAAACCCAGCCACATAGATGCACACAATAGAGCGTGATTCCAGGGGAAGTGTGTGTAACAGAAATGCTCTCTAAAAACTGACTTGGTAAGTTAGATCGGCGGTCATGACCGCCGGTGCGCCCATTCGAGAAGCGCGTGCATAAAGTTCCAGACTTACGATTCGCCCGGACGTAACGTTCGGGACATACGGGACAGAAAAAATTTCACTTTGCAGACGCGGTGAATTCTCCCCGCCGTGGATTCATGGCTCAGCCGGGCAAGCAAACCTATGGGAAGAGAGTATTCCGTATCGAATATTAAAAATTGCTGAACGAAAGTGCGCCGAAGCGGGTATATCTCTGGTACGGTTCGAGCAACGCAAGAACCTCGAGTAAGTGAAAAACGAAATTGGGATCTACTCTCTTGCGTTTCCCATTCCCACTCTTCCAGTCGTTCTCTTCGTTTCTATCTGTCGCAGTACTGGCGAGCAAATGATTCTGGACCACGAACGATCGTAAATGCCTCGACGAATGATTCTTACTTCCTGTCGAAAGTTAAAATGAACTTTTTATAAGATCTCCAAGTTCTCAAAAACTTTCAGTCTCTCATATTATTTCAAAATCTCCAAATAACCAACACTATAACGAATACCAAAGCAATATTCCGTCAACATATATTTATTTCTTCGAATATAAATTAACTGTCTATGTTCGACATTCCACAGTAAATACACTTCTATCGTTCAATTCGAACGATGTACACTACTGGTCCTCGCAGTTTATAAGCAATAACACATCCTTGTTTCTACGCAAACAGTACTGGAGTCTCGAACGCGATATTTGATATTAACGTAAAAGAGGACGCCAGATGTCCGACGCGTGTGTGGAAGCGGCGTATTTATTCAGTAAAATTGACGCGAGCGTCGCTGGCCCTGCAGGAAGATTGGAGTGTTAGCAGACCGGCAGCAAAGCAGAATCTCACGTCTACGTATATATATATATATATATATGTATGTGTGTGTGTGTCTGTGTCGAGTATGCAAGTGGCTGCGAGCCTTTAATGAATATGCAAATCGTCGCCCGGACTTGCAGGGACTTGCTGAAGGAGGCAGACCAGCCAGCTAGGATGCAAGCCAAGTGTCGGTGATTCTAGCAGTTGACGATCCTTGCGAAATTCCTGACGCTAGACCGGACACACGAAAGCTCGCTTCGTGCTAAAGAGCCCTTGCACTCGAACCCTCTGTGTCTCTATGCTAATGCCTTGATATTGCATCACTCACCGATCCCCTCCCATTCAATGAGACGCCAATATGTTCATCTAATTTCGCTGATCCGTTTCACGCCCCGATTCCTACGGTAGAGAATCTTCTGTAAGAGTTGGCAGCTCAGAAAGATGGTTAGCAAGTCGTATTCTGGGATTTATTGAACACCCCAATGTAGAGTTTGAGGTTAGGATTCTCTTAAAATGTTCATATAGTTATTTCAGTAGTCGAAGCGAGGGAAAATCGTTAAGTTCAGTGTTTCTATGAGGGATTCATATTTGGGAAAGTTTGAAATTTATTGGATGATTTGTAATATTATAGATAGGAATGACTTCGGTTTATATTTTCATCGAAATGGATATGAATTTTTTTACCGATCGTTCGTGTAAAGTCTGATACGTCAGTCGTAATATCTGATTGGTCGTTAAAGTGTTAACAGGGTAAAATCTCCGTTATCGGAATTCAATTTCACTGAACACTGTGTGACTGACACGCGAAGTATCGACATTGTTACAACCACGGAGCCTTCTGATGGACGTCTCCAAAGATCGTCCCTGATTGCGACGTATGATGGGCTTCAAGCGTCCGCCAGACTGGAGACTGCGTCTATCAATAGCACTAATTTTAAATAATTCACTTTTTGCATTGGCAATTCCTTCTTGGTCAATGTTCGAAACCTAGCTTACTAAATTTAAATCGAAAACGTCCCCGGAGCAAATGAAAACTCAATAATCTATTATCGACAACGAACACTAATTATTAACATATTTAATCTTATTAAAAATGACAGCCTCTCTTATTTCTTTCCAAATCTAATCATTCCAGAGTAACCACCACAATTTTACTCGCAACTACTTACCAAACACTAATACCACAAATAACTTCAACTCTTCAAGCAACGATATTCTCGACAATTTTCCAAAATCCATCTCAACACCTTCGTCCGGCAACGCTTTAAATTCCCCGCAATCCAGCTATTTAACGGAGATCCGCGATTAGCATTACTCTCGGTGATACGTAACGCGACGGTTACCTAATGGAACGGCGGCGGTGGCGGCGGCGGTGGCGACGGAAGCAATAACCCGGCGGGTTTCTGCTCCGACTTACTGGCGCGGCTCGGGGTAAGTAAAACTCGACGCGCAGAAGAGATTCGCGCTGGCATTTATCCCGCCGGAAGTTTTAACGTTCAGCAGACTTTAAATCAGCAAGATCGTAACCGGCGTCGGTGGAAGTGGCTCGATGGTCGGCGTCGGTGGGTGGTTGCGATGGTGGTGGAATGATGGTAGCTGGTGCACACCAGACCAAGGGATGGTTCGGTTCATCCAGCATCCACCGGGTGCGATCTAATATTTCGCGGCTCCCACGAGTTCAGCTTCGCCGGCTTATCCGCAAATCCAAAAAGGCGGGCGAACGAATCAGCGAATCTCATAAGAGGAGAAGGGGGTGAGAGGGGCGAAGGGGGTTGGAAGGGCGAAAGGGGCGGTTACACGGTGGCGCGGCAGGGTTGCCGATGAAAAATGCATAAGGAATTCATCGGGCAACTAGTTCATTTCAGTGGAAATGGCCTCGATTTATAACCCGGCCGTTACCGGCCCGGCGGAAGTGATACGTTTAACATGCCCCGCCACCCACCCCCGCCGGCCGCACGATGAATTCCAAGGCAGGCCGCGGCCCGGAAGCGGTTCCCCGGAATGCCGATCGCGATCGCCCACCGCCAAGAGAACCCGGATGGAAAGCGAGAGTTCACACGGGCACCGATTGATGAATGCTAGACGTCCACCACCTCGGCTATCTTCCTAGACTAATCGCCTGGGAGACTGCAATTGCACCTAATATTGCTTCCTTGATAAGAAATCTTGTAATTATTTGATAAAGATGATTAAGATGAGCATTCATTCAATGTATGTGGAGAGAATGCTAATGTGGCAGCTCTGTCGATTAATTCGATAATAAGATAATCATAACAATATTGTAATAGGATAACGATAAGGTACGACATAAAGGAAATCATTTCGTAATCGTAATTTTCGAGGGAAGATGCTCTGAAAGGGGATCGAGCACGTTATAAAACGAGGAGAAAGATTTCCTTTCGGGGAACATATCGAACCTTTCCATCGTGACGTGCCATTCACTTTTTAGAATGCGCTGATGGAAATACAGTTCGAGCATCGAGAAAAATGTGAGTGAAATGTTGGATATTACACGGCCGATTGAACAGATAATTCCGCTTAACAATTGAATGGTTGGATTCATGCGAAACGCTGGGACCAGAGTTTTTGCAATGACCCAGTATTTTTAAAGCTCGCGTCCACCGATGCACTGCAATAGTGAGTGCAAGAACAGCTGGGCTGTTTTTTCCATTCACAGTTGAACAATTAGGAATTAAAGCGTTCGCGTAAATAGAAATACGTGTATAATTACAAATGCTATTTATTGTTAGCATTTACCACGGATTACTCGCAATTTGTGTACGTTGCGAGGCAAATGTTTCAATCGTACTCTATTTTTTACTCCAACAGCTTCGGTATCAAACTAACAATACACAGTTGTTATAATTAACAACTTGTAAATAATTTCATAATTAATTGATCGAAACAAACACAATATTAACTTCTAATCAACAACCAATTTAATCATTCCAACTCCCATAATCATATTATCCAAATTACTAATTTATAAATACTGCGTCTCGAAATCTCACAGACACAAACATCATCATATCGTCATTCTAATAACCAGCCGGACTTCGGAAGTTCTCTGCATTCCGACTCATCCTAGAATCAGACTTACGATCCCGTTTCCAAATCCTGGCGTCATAACGGCAGAAAGGTATACCTGCGGGAAGATAGAGTGAGCCGATAGGCCAAGGATGAGTGTGTATCAGTGAATCAGGTGAAGGCTGGCCGGGTTATAACGTGGCCGGGTGCACGTTACGGGAAGGAAAAGCGAAGATCGAAGGGGGTCGAGAGGAAACGGTTAGGCGAGCGAGAGCGAACGATATGGAACGTGGTATACAACGGTGTGCGTTTGTATAGGGTGTCTCGAAAATGTTGTAGAATATTCTAGCTAACTCCTTGGAAACTTATTATTATTGTATAACTGAATTTCGAGTTATTCAATAATAATTTATGTAACAGCTTTCGGACACCTTGGCACTTTGCAGAACTTTTGATTTCCCTTGCTAAGGCGAGTGACTAGAATCTCACTAATTTCATTTTCGCCAATTATTATATCTTCCTTGCAAAAGAAAGTGTAAGATAAAATAGCTATAATATTACACAAAAATAATATATCTATTATACAAATGAATATGTTTACTGCCATCGCACTCATTTTCACGCTTGCGTATACTTCGCAATATTTCCCGGCATTTTTGATTCACCCTGTATATGTGTGGAAGCTCTGTATAGGTGGGAAGGGGGTTGTGGGAGCCAAGGGCGTTAGGCCGCGAAGTTATCCGAGCTATTCAAATGGGTAGGAGTGCGCGGAAATTGCCATAGACTGGCTGGCACACGCCGCCGATATCTCGGAATCGATAAGAGACGCGAACCTGCGGTATGCATGTACTGCCGATTTCTACGCCTCTCCAACCCGTCTCTTCCTCTCTCTATGTTCCACACATCCCGCTTCTCGCTCTCTCCTTCTCTCGTCTACTCTCTTAGCCAATGCAACTCGGCTAGCTTCTAACCGGCTGACTGGTGCTGCTATGCACATATCGTGAAAGGCACGTGCTGCTCTGCGAGCTCACCCAACGCCGAGTGGGTTAATTGAAAATCCGGCTTGCCAGCGTGCGCCTATCGCGCCGAGGGAATCGACTTTTACGCCCTGGATATTGCTACGCGCCGCTTTAATGCGCCTCGGCTACCGCGCCGGCCTCCAGCACATCCGAGAGCATTGGATCATCGCCTGATTTTTTGAACTATCAGCTCGCGCGTAGAAATTCACGCGCTTCTCTGTATACTGCGTGAACGAGTTCGAGTGGGGTTGTATGATTCAGAGGGTGTCGAGGGAGAATTTGTACTTTGCGATTGGATGTAATATTGTTTCCAGTGTTTAATGGGTTTGTGTTATTGAATATGTTGGAGTAGTTTTGTTTTTAAGGGTTTCTTTTGGTTGTTTAATGGGATTGTTATTAAGTTAGTGAAATTCTGTTTAATTGAAGTAGGATGATGTTATAGTTCTGGTGGAAATTTATATATTCTAGGTTTAGTGTGGAATTAATCGAGACAGTTGCAGGCGACGACTACAACTTGGGAGTTATTAATTATTGAATTTCTCGTGGAAGGCTGCGGTTTTCGAAGCTGTCGGCATTGAAGTGAACCTTTGACCTGGAAAGAAATCGTGTGAGCATTGGATCCTTTTGCCAGGACCACGGCAAATCGGCGATATCGCACTACTTTGACTTCAATGCCGCACCTGTCAATAAGCTGTTCGTGGTATTTTTTTGCAGTCGCCGCTTGCCAGTATTTGCTACTGCGCGACTGATGGAATTCTCTTCTACCTAGCATAGACCTGACTCAAATAATTATCATCCAAAGTCATTAAAAATGCAATACTCTTTCAGGGTTTTTATAATTATAGAACATTTTTATTATAAAACACCTAAAACCTAAAAAAATAATAAACTTCAATGAAAGAAGACATTAAAAAACTACAGAAAAAAGATTTCAATATAAAAAAAGAAAGTGTATCAGTGATATAAGACGATGCCAGTGAAATATCTGACGACACTTTCAACGTAGCACGAAATATCTGTAACAGGGCGGTGCGACATATTCGTATTATTATGTCAGGCCTCAGTTTATGTCAAGGAAATCCCCGTAAGCTCTTGTCGCGTCGGCGACGCATCAATCTCTACACTGCAGAGAGAAGCGGTAAACGGAGTGCCGTGAAATTGGTACGAATTTACACATCCGCAAGCAGGGCCCGCGCGCCATTACTCCTCTAAGCGACTGAATACCTGCATCCCAGACAGAGATTATCAACTCCGAAATTATATACAAAGCTACTACTCGTGAATATTAACTAGTGCTTTATCGGCGCGCCGCTCTCTGTGGCGGGCCGTAATCAGGATGGGAGTCTGGAAATCGTCAAGTTAATTCCAAGGCGACTAATTCAACGCTTCTCCATTGTCTAATGGACTCTCTAACAATCCCAAAACATGCACGACAACAGTGCAAATTTTTATAACAGGAATTATATAATTTTCCGAAAATAAACAGGAAACAGCAAGAGTTAGATTTATAGTGAAATCGAATTGTATTATAAAAAATAAACTTATACACACCTTGTCGCATAGGTGGAATAATAGAATAAATTATGAGAGGATTTGAAAATAGGATCAAACGAATATCAAAGGGTACAACCGCGTATTCGTTCACGCACGTCCTAATTAAGAGCGCCATTAGCCGGCAAAGCGGATTTCGTTGGCGAATTTTTCTTTCATTAAACTAATGGCGGGATTGTCGCCGGATATCGAAGGGGTTCCCGGTCGGCGAGGGATCACTTTCAAACGAATGCCCAGAGGAGAAACAGTAGTTGTCGCAGCGGGGAAGATCGGAGCCGTCCAGGTTACCGCGGCACGTGCCGCGCTATTTCATATTAAGCCGCTCTCGCGCTAATTAACCCGAGCTTTCGGTTATTAATCTACGCCAAAACCGCCGAGGTATCGCGGCCGACCTAACCTAGAAGCCGAGGAGGACGACGCGACAAGCATTGCTTGCTCCACTCTCACATCAGTCGCATTTGATCCCGCGCCGTTCTCTCTTGGCGCTAACAGTGATATCCGCCTTTCTTGTTGCCCAGGGAGCTAAATTGTATCTCCCTGCGAATGAAATACTCCAGGCTGGTTTGATGACAGTCACCTACTCACCGCCATTATGCTCAAGTTATATGCATAACAGTTACGCACTGGTGATGTGTTGCTTCGGTAGGAGTCGAAGCAAAGAAGTGGTAAAGAAAGAAATAAATTCATATTAGCAGCTTGTAATTTGTATAAAACTGTAATTTTTCTTTTTATAAATTATTTCACATTTTTTAACAAAAGTATAATGAATTTAGAAGGGAAGATACTGTGAAATTTAAAAATTATAAAACAGCAGAATAGTATCTTACATCAATAAATTTCGAGACACGCAATACAAGAAACAATAAAACAGAGAAAAGAGCGATAACCGTAGATCCAATTCAAGATATCTCGTAAAAAGAGCCATTGATGACTCGCCACAAATTGCCAGGACATTCACGACGCTAACCACTGCGCATTCTCACCAGTGAGCTCCGAGTAACACTGCGACAACAAGGCACAAGTGGGCTTCGCAGTTGCCGAAATGTAACGGAAGAGTCGTTGGAATTTACGTGGCATTGTACGCAGAGCAGAGCTTAAAAGTTTCGTCAGTTCTCTCGGAACAGGTAGTGCGGGAATACCGGCAAACATAAGCAAACAGTGCTTGGAATTTCTTTGAGCCGGTGCAATTACAATGATAGTCCGCCGAAGCAGTTAACCCCCACACTCCTTTACCTCTCCCTCTTTCTCCCCCCACTCCAGGTACTGCGATTGTTTTAATTCGGCGGCTCGCTCGGTCCTCAATTTGGCTGGGGCGAAACTTTTAAATTAGCCGCCCTTTGAAGTCACGCGTGCACCAGCTCGCCAGACAAATATTTCATTTACCGTTTAATTTGAAAAAGAATTCCTTTCAGAGGCCTTCCTAGTCGCAGCTAGTAAAAAGAAAGGCTAGGTTTGCTTTACGACTTCGACTTCGATTATTATTCTAGTCCGTTAAAAAAAACGTACTTTGTACGTGTTATATATTTTCATTGCGTTTCCTATTTCTCAGTAGTTGATTCGTTACTTGATTTATCTGGTAATAGTCGAAGGTATATATAATTATGCAGGAAAGAAAAATTTTGTTCATAATGATTAAGATCATCGATTGTTTGATTCGTAGTAATTCAAAGCCTGACTATTGTTGCCCTTAGAATTGAATGAATAATACGATTCCGGAAACATTAGTCGAATCAAAGGTTGTGCCAGTACAATAACACACACGATCGCTCGTCAACGAGTTAAAGACGAAAAGGAAAATGATTAATGACGCTGTATAGTGAGCTCAACTGATCAGGGATACCCGAAACGATAAGGTTCTCTTAAAGCCGAAATTGACCAGTGTTGGCTTTGTCCTAGCGTGCACGTAATGTCGTGACGACAAATTTCTTCAATCGTTGGCTTCGCGAGACGCATGCAATGCGACTTTATGGGTTACTATGCCTTTTCCCATTAAGATGCTGATTTCATATTCGAATGGCGTAAAGCGGATCTCACGTACGAGCAGCCGGGCCGATCTAAATAATAGCCCAATAGCGTGTATCCACTTACTGACTTTATGACTAATCTTAATGACGCTCGGCTGCCATGCTATTTCCTTTCATCATTTCAACTCCTTTTACTACCGCGCAAATTTCTCTGCTTTGCGACTTCTACAGCAATCTACGTGTGTATGTGTGTGTTTGCAATTAGTCAACATCCAGCTTTGACGACATTTCTACGCGAGGAGTATAATAAATCTTCTTTCCATATTTTAGTACAAGATCGTTACATAAATCTGAATAAATTATCCAAGGATTATCCTAGTAACCTTGAAACCCACAAATGAGTGAAAATAATCTACGCAATTCTACAATTTCTCTTTCATAACATTAACTATGCTATCATATTTTTCCAATTACCTTGCCACGGCGAATGATGTCGATGTCAACGTCAATCGGTCGGGCGCAGTGAGAATGCTGCTTAATGCAGCGACGGCGCATTCGGTTTTCAGTACTGCATTGACAGAGCTCTCCTGTCATCTATAATATCGGTGCTCGCAGGGAATCGAGCGTGGCGCGGTGACGTTTAATAGTGGCGGCTAAATTCTGATCTAGGTGGCGCCGGAGACAGTCGGAGAGAGAGAGAGAGAGAGAGAGAGAGAACTGGCTATCCTTGTGCCTGTAATTATCAACAACGGCATGTGACAGGCGTAACCACGTCTCGATGTGGACATCTGACCGCTAATCCGTTATAGCTCGTTGTTTCACATCGGAAACCGTTAGCGCAACACTGAGATTCCCCCGCAATACTGGCACTCGAGCGTCATTAGTGCTGAGTGTTTCGTAATAGCGTTCCTAAAGACTGCCACTCCATGCGCGAGCAGGACCGATATTACCCGCGCGATATGTCAACCAAAGGAAATTAGTATCGGGGAAATTCGCTGCGAAAACGTGCGCTCTTAACTACGCCAGCCAACTAAAGTCACTGAGGGTTAGCTTGCCACGCCCTCTACCGTGTTCGAGCGCTATCGCTGTGAAAGCATGTCGTCTACGGATTTTGGATTTTATCTTTGACTGTAATTTGTATAATGCGTGTATCTTTAATTTGCAGTACTTAATTCAATTAAGTTTTATTTTTAAAATATAGTAGATTCGAAAGAATAACTAAACTTTGTATTCTTTGTTAGCATGGTAAAGCAAAGGATTTTTTTATACGATATGCTAGGAGGTGTAGAAAAATGTTATCAAAGTCAAAACTAATTTTTACCAGCGTGTAACTGCATAACAAATGCCTTCATCGGCGCCAGGCATATTTGTTTAATCAGGAAAACAGATTAATCGCATAATGCTGAGCGTGCACGCGCTACATTCCGAGAACGGGTTTTTTATAAATTCCTGGCAGCGGGCATTTAAATTACGAAAAGCGGGCAAATTGAAATACAAATTGTAAAGGCAATATACACCGAGAGAGGGCCGGTATTGTTGCATGTAATATTAACAGCGCTGTACGCCCGGTCAATCGAAGCGACCATAAAGTTGCCTCGCCAAGCCTGGATAGATAATTGAATCAATATTTCCCGTTCCCGCCCGCCTTCCGCTCAAATTTATAGAGCCAGAAAACACTGCTCTCTGTGTTATTATGTTTGCCTCAGTTAGCTAGTATCGCTCGAGTACTCTGATTGTTGTGTCTCAGCCGGATAAATTGTTATGGGTTTGTCATCCGGTTATGAAATGCCTTCGGGCAGTGTGCACGTCGTAATTCTGTTGTTGTGAGTCCTAGTCGTTCAGGATTGTACACGGAATTCAGAATAATTACTGATCGTTTCTAGACTCACCTGCCACCAGGTTGCGCCAGTAAATTCTTATATTTACATAAATTTTTAATATTCTAATTCAAGTTTCTATAAGAATTCATTGGGATTACTTTGTCTTTTAAATTTGGTGGAAATAAAAATGTATACAGGAAAATCCCTGGCTCAATTTTGACTCAACACTTGCCAAAGAAATTTCTCGACATCGATGCGATCAACACTTCCGGATGCAGGGCGTGTGTGCTTGGAAATGGGAAATTAATTTATCTGGTAGAATTCACTCGGGTGGAACAATCGTGCGACATCGGCCGGTGCTTTTCCTCGGTTGGCGTTCCGTAACGGGAAGTCCTCGCTTTTGACGCTTTCCAGGCGCACCCGGGAACCACGTATGCATGCATTTCTGTAGTGAACGTGTGCGAGGGAGAGAGAGAGAGAGGAAGCTCGGCCTTACATTTACATTTAGAACAGAAGCCCGGTCATTGAATTAAAACCGCATTCACGCTTCTAATCCCCGGCGAAGCGACATTACTTCTTCGCCACCCCTCTGTGGATCGTGGAAACGTTTAAAGCGAAACTTATAGCTTTAATTTCAATTCCTACCTTGTGGATGCTTCAATGAGCCTGGAAAGGAGACTCCTTGTGTAAGTGTATCCATGAATATATAGTTGACTAAAATGATTCAAACGTACAAGAAAAAATATCACTGGTTTTCAGCTAACTCAGATATTCGTGAATCCTAATGTAATTTTTCTGACCATTTTATCAACTTTACACTGCAAACGCAGTGAATTTCGTAAAATAAAATTCAATGAATTGCCAATATTATGTCAAAGTTTAATGACATTTGAACTCTAGTGAACTCTGGGCTTTTATGTTCATTCGAATGGGAGGCACAAAAGGTTTTTTGTATTACCGTTTACTTTTTATTATAACGCTGCGAGATAGGATTTATTTAGACCATTTCGCGTACCATTCAGGCCTGGGCCATTTTTCTTATCTCTTGAGTGAGGTCGATTTAAAACGAAGCGATGTCTGTGCATACACATAGAACGAACTGCTCGATGGCGCGCATTGGGAGATATTCCGCTCCCAGATTTCCTGATAGGCTCCCTGTACATTCGCCGAGGGACCAACAAACTCAATCGACCGACAATTACTGCAGACGATACTCGCGAAACATTGACGTCGAAAGCAGCTCCGATCCGAACGGCTCTTATGCACCGAATAAAGCCGAACAGACTTGCTAAATTCTCCCGAATATTCAATAGGAAATACTAAACATTGTAAAATTTTTGCATTATTGTAAAATTAATTCATCTTCATAACTTAGTTATTATAAGTTGAATAATACTTGATAATGTAATAGAAATGAAATCAGTACCCAGTTGAATGTAATATTACAATCTGTAACAATAACAGGAAATATTATTTTCTTTCTGAACACTAAAATTACACAATCAATGACACGGAATATTACATTATGGTTACCCGAGAGAAATGTATCGATTATCAGCGCTGCCAATCTAGTGATCATAAATGCATCAGAAGTTCGACATCTGCCAATTGGAGGATTCAATAGAAAATGCTTGAGAAGTACGCAACGACAAATTTGGGTGGTTAAAATAGCACGAAAGCTGCCATTGCGAGTTACGTGTGAGAGAGGAATTGATAATTGAATTACATTATATCAAGATTTCTCGATAACGAACGCCTTTAATTTGACCATGAACTTTGCTGGAGAACAACAAAGTGACAGATTTGGCAGTGATATTCGAAGAGAAAGAAGAAGCGGGTGACTGGGCGTAATAATAACGTTGTTCCAGCAGCTGAAAGCTTCCCTTACAATAGCTCATGTCGGCTGAGTGCGAGAACGAAGTGCGAGAGACGGATTCGTTTCTGAAAGCTTTCGACTCGCTGGATTCGGCAACGCCGGCTGCACGCACATTGGATTTACTTGTTGTTCGATAGTCGAATGGAAAAGCGGTGCGCTCCTGGTTACACGGTCGAGCAACACATACGCATCGCGCTGCTACTCGAGCGGAGTCTCAAATTCAATCCGAGTGACTTTTGCCTCCATTGTTACTCGCGTCGAACCTCGCTCCACTCGCCCAAATTGATTTTCCGAACGCGCTTCAGTTTTATTCTAAATATATAGGATACCTCGCCTAGCTTGGATGCCTTAAACTTTAATTATTTATATGGTCTCTTTCAAGCTTTTAGAAAGTTCGTTAATGATAGGATGGAAGAGAAGAACAAAAACAAAAAATTGAAAATAAAAAGAATTTTGAACATGGTCATAATTTTTCAATGTCGACATGTGTTTATTTATCTATTTAAAGGACAGTCAAATTCGATTATACATTTTTATTCTTTCAACCTAAATCAATCAAATTGGGAGGACAAAATTGGTGTATTCACTTGGACAGAGTGGATGTCACTTGAATGTTCGTCGACCACTAGTCAGAGCGCAATCAGTAAAAGGGGTACATACGGGTCGGATCGTGATCTGTGGTGATGATCTGAGCGCAGTAGTACTTGTTCGGAAAATCGGTAGCGCTTGTAGACATGCTTGGAACACAACCTGCTCGGTACACGCTTCAGGGATACGTGTTTTCTCGTATCCTTCGGATAATTCCACCGCAATACCTATATCTTGCTGGTGCATCGAACAATCTGTTAAACAATTTATCGAACATACCGCTCAAACCTTTTGTAATACCAACATCAATTTAATTTTTTGACATCGCTTATTATTTTTGTAAGGTCGGATACAATTAAACCATATTTCTTATATTAAATTGTTAAATAGACAGCACATTCTACTCTAATATATTCAAAATGTATGATTGTTAAAATATTATTATACAAAAATAGATATAAAGTATTCGACTCAGAAACAATCGATCTACAAAACAAATAGAGCTAAAAGTACTGACACATACGAATACCTTTTTAATCCTTTATGTACACTTTGGCTTTCACGTTTACGTGACAACGCTCTTTCGACTGGAATAAAGTGCGTGGATTTACAACGAATTCCAATATTGTGTACGCTGGGCTTAATTGTTACTACTAAAAGCCTCTCCACCACAATCTCTGCCGCACAAAAAGGTTTACACTGTGCAGCAGCAAAACAGGAATTTCAGGATTTCGGTGGAATGTCAAAAGTCTTAAAAGAAAACGGTTATTGTTATTTGTTTCTCACAAATACAAATATTGCCGGTAAAAAAAGAAAACAGATGCTTGTAAAAAAATAGAATTTGAGTGTTTGAGAGCTGAAGAATTCTCACAAAGCGATTGAGGCGACAAGTGGAAAGATTAAGGGTGGAAAATACTTGGTTTCAGTTACGACATGAGGGGCAAACGTCCGGAGAATTCCCCTCACTGGAACGACAAAGAGTACCTGAACGATCGAGCGTTCTTCAGGACTGTCACTGAACCGGCGACTCTAAATATCAACCACATCGAAGAGAAGGATGAGGGTGAATACAGGTGTCGAGTGGACTTCGCCAGAAGTCCTACCAGAAATTCAAGGATCCATTTGACTGTCATAGGTATGTAAAACCTTCTTAACATTATTTATCAGTATTCACAAAATAAATCCTTATATTGTTTAATATCAAGAAAAGAATTTAACTGCAATACCGCAATTCTATTAATTTTCACCATCCGTATTGTACCACGAAGTATTTAACCATAGCTAGCAGCCACGGTTGCAAAGATAACATACGTTATAATAGCATAATCAGCCACCAGGTTGGGCATCCCGAAGTACTAGTTTTGTTAGGCTCGAAGTTGTCGGATCGGAATATAGAAGGTAGTATTCCCATCGAAATGTGTACACGCACACACCTGTGTTCCGTCAAAGTAGTAAACGCGTGGCAGTGCAAGAGTCGTAGTGGGGGAATTATGCTGGCTCCATGGAAATTTACACGATGCATAAAGCCGGAGGAAACTATGAGGGAATAGGTGGGTATCGGGGCCGAATGTGGCGGTGCGAATAGTTCGCATAGTTGATCGTGTAATCCTTGCTTCCCGGCTCACTGGCTCCGCCTCTATGCGTCTATAGATTTTCTTCATTGTACGGATTCCTGTTTAGTAGCTTTTACTGCCGCCAATTAATCCCATTGCATAGAATATCGGAATTCCCTCGTGGTGGATACACACATGTGTGCCAGTGTGGCTGCTCGTGGGGATACATCGATGCCCAATCGAATTCGGTGGCTTCCGGAAATATCTGACACCTTAGTATTAGAGATATACCTTTGTTTTTCTTATTATCGATTTCATCCATTTATTTAATAGTTATCACTGTAACTGTTCGATATTTTCTTTCACTCCGTAATAGTTCACTATTCGGTACAATTATTATTATTAGCATTCAATCAATGTTGTTAAAATAAAAAAATTACTTTTCTAAAAAATCATTCAACAAATGAGGATTCGTCTTATTTCGAATTAAGTGCCGAGACATCCCGGAAATAAGCTACCCTATTCAACGGTCCGTGTAGGGAGTCGGCTTTTTCCTCGACGAGCAAATCTTACTTTTGACGCGGAGCGGAAGGTGAAGCGGGCAGGAGGCGGCCAAGGATGAACGAAACACAAAGGGCTTTTTCGTTCGTCCAAGCCTTTTATTTCAACGTCTTCTTGTCCCGTCCGTTGTCGCGCTGGAGAGCCTCCTGTATATACATATACATCCATCTATACATACATATATATATATATATATATATATATATAGATATATATCCGTAGGATCCTTCTTCAGTGGAGCGGGCGAGTCGGCCGAGCGTTTGAACTTAAGTTTTAAAGAGTCCATCGACTATAAGGCGCGCTCGAGAAGCAGCCAAAGAAAAAGCTCGTTACTGACAAGATTTCCTCGAGAAAACGAAGGAGGGGTAGAAAGAGAGAGAGGAGGCTCTCTGCGAGGCATTTGCGCATCGGTCCACACTTCTTTTTCCATGGTGTGTTTCGTTTCGAAGGCCGTTTCCCTCGAGAACGGACACATCTCGCCCCCGGAAATTGTACTCTGCCTCGTCGGCCGGCTTATCCTACCCCCCTGGAAATGATAAAAGGGGAACGGCGACGCGTACCAGGCAGCTCCTCCTTCGCGACACTTCATTATCGGCCAGTTTAAGTGCTCCCGGCGTGTTTAATTGCGATCCTTTGTCTCCCCGATCGTTTTTCAGTGTAAATGTAGCCTGGCCCGCCTTCTTCTCCGCCTCCTGTTGCCGCCTACCCCCCCTGCTGTGTGCCGGACAATACTTTTTCCGTTGCTTTGAAGCACAACTGAATGGTTGCTCCCTTCTAATTTTTCAGTCATTACCCTACTGAACGACGACGAATCTATAAAGCAAATAAATAATTGGGAGTGCTTTGATTTCCCTCTGTAATTAAATGCCTCATTTTAGAAGGCTCCCCTTTTTCCCATTCGCTGCCCCTCCACATTGCTCCATGTTCGGGCTTTTAGTTAGTTACGAGAGATAAATTGAAGGAATACTCCCTTTTGTAATTTCCGTCCCAGCGAATTAAAAGAATGTATACGTGTAATCGCTGGTAGTGTATTTCTTTCTATTACTGTTGTTGTTGTGAATTGTTCCTGGAAAGTTTGATTAACTGTTCCTGTCTCTTCACTATTGAGCTCATAGTAATTACTTGTGTTCTTGTGGATGATTTTTTTTCTGAAAACTTGTGGAATGAGTAAGAAAAGAATTAGGATTCACGCCTGCAAGAGCGATATTCGACTTTGAATATTACTGCCACTGAATTGTTTATCGAATACTTCGGAAACTGGAAGCACCTGTGTAGTGAAAATTAGAGCACATCACAAGCGATTCAATAATTCAGTTGCTTCGATGATGAATGTTTTATGCCGATCCGACCTGCAAACAGAAGGTTCAATAGCTTTCAACGATGGTTATACCTCACTTAGTAATACGAAAATAATCATTTCGTTTAATAATATTTCCAACATTACACGATTTAATCCTCTTTAACGCTTTGCGTCCCGAAAGCACACCCACATATTTACACTTCGCTCACATAGACAATATCATTTCATTCCTGTCAATTTTACCCCCAACCATCTAAAATCCACACATTATTATTAACTACAATCATCGCTCGAGCTTTACAACTGCTATTTCTTCAAGCCCGAAATATTCGATTATGAACGATCAACTAATTTTCGAAACAATAACTTCTAAACAAGGAGTATCGAAGGGGTTAATAGGTGACATCCCTTTAATACTAGCCGTCATTACAATCCCTTTAAGCCCACCGTGACAAGCTACATCGGTGTCGACGGGACAACGTTATTCTCGAATATTTCACGCTCCACTCGTTCCCGATAGGGCGAGAATGTATGCAGCCGGAGGATTGTACGCGCGCGCACCTCTGCCATCATTAGGCATGCAGTGCACTTGAAACCCACCTTGCACATCCACGTGCACCTGAAATAAACGCTGATTGGCAAACCCATAAATCAATGTCTCCGTCCTGCTCTTCTTCGGCGGCGTTGCTGACCAGGTTCGTCCGGTTTCCAACTGGTCACGAAATCCACCTCTCTTTCGGTAGCCGAGCTATGTCGGCCGTGCTTAATAGCCGATATTCCCTGTGGAATGACTCGGTGCGTGCCTATTCGGCCGTGCTGAGGTTTGACGTTCATCGGTGTTCTTGCACCTGCTCGCTTACCTGATCGAGCCCCTCGACATCACTCTAAATTAACCTCACGCGAACGCCCCCTCTTCACCCCCCCCCTGCGCCCCCCTTGTGTGTAAACACCGGGGCGATGAAGGGTTGAAATCGATGCGTGACAATCGCTGTCACGAGCCGGTCTTTTTTTAACCCTGCCAATCGACCATCTATCTTTCACGCTGGCAATCATTGCTCTGGTGTTTGTATTTTCGGAATATTTATTGATTTCCTATTGTTGTGTTTAAGATAGGAAATATATGTTTGTAATATTTGTGTGTGTGTGTGTGTGTGTGTGTGTGTGTTATAAGTTATAGCAAGGGTTTGTATTGTAATTTGTGCCTGACGTGTTTCTAGGGGTTGATATATGGAAATTATTGGATCAAATGGTTCAACAGTAAAAATATGCTAAAATGGAGGAATATTTTACTGTTATTCCGCACCGAGAATTTTCTAATCTCTAAGGCAGACTTCCCCTTTAATTGCCACTTTCTCGCGTATCTCGGAAATATGAATCTTTCTAACGATCTGGCGCTGCACTATCATTCGCTCTCGCGTGACGCGGCGATACGGCTTTGTTTTTCACGCAGGCAAATATGTATCCAGGTGATATCGTATGTCAGTCCGTCTTTTATCGGCTCCGCCCGGCTTTTTCCAGCGTGTCCGCGCTTGCCTTTGGCTGCATCGTTTCTCTGGATCTCCCGGGCGTAATGGAAATAGTGTTGCCCGTTTGTTATGCCGCGCTGCTTCCACCTGAGAGGTGTACGCTCTACCAGTACAGGGTGATGCGTCTGCGTTAGAATCACCAAGAATTTTCAGCCACTAGTAATTTTGCGAAATAAATCAGTTTTATTCTATTCCTGCTTATTAGTTGTACTATTTTTTTATTGTATCTCATATATCGTACGATACACTGAACGTCGATTTCAAAGGACACATGCAAGATTTAGATAGTTATTTACAAGCCATTCAAAAGTTTAATATACAAAATGATTTTCTAGTATTATTTAATTTTCTCCAATAGACAATTTACATATTTGTATTACCGTGTACATATTCGGACGTTTCGAATGTTTGGTCCGTACGATGAGTAGATGGTGCACCGAGCAGCTTGCCAGTAACCCAGTTTTCGGTGGAACTGCGATATTCACGGTAATCAAGTATTCAGTATTGCGCTCTGCCCGTATTAGAGTCATGCTTATTTAAAGAGGCAATCCCCGCCCATATTTTTCAGTCCCCGCAAAGATGATTGGGAGCAGTGGAATGGATGATGAGATATAACGGGCGTTTTACCAGGAAACAGTCAATGTACAGGGTGATTCATTTGTCTTTGAATCGCAAACGATGGATATAAGCCGTTGAAAATAGTATAATTATACTGTGTTGAGTAATTTTAATAAATAGAAGTATTTACCGAGTTTTTTCCACGTACTGACATTTATTTATAATATCAAATTCTACCAATAATGGAAATAATTAGAACTCGAGTGTGAAGGGAATGATTAAAATGCAAGTGACTCACCCTGTACAGGGTGATGCCGATATGTAAAGATAAAAAATGTTGTGTATTTGCATCATCTTTTACATCGATAGAATTGACAGAAGCCTTTCAACGATTTCAAATTTGATAATTTGGGACTACGAAATATTAATTTATATTATTTGTTATTTTGCAGTGCCAGCTCACAGACCGAATATTATCGACGAACATGGGAAAACAGTGGCGAGGACTGCCGGCCCTTACGAAGAGGGTGGCGATATGAGGCTGCAATGTCTCGTCTCAGGGGGTGAGTCCTACATTTTCTATTATTAGAACAAGCTCCTCTGAACAGGCAATTAATAACTTCTCGATGTGTTGTTCTTTCACCCGGTGCACTGTAAAACTTTCTGCCGCTGTATCGATTTATTTCACTGGAAGAACGTACGACTGGCTTAATCGAACGAAGAGACATTTGCATGACATTAACAGCCCGCCGTTCGGACAAGTAGATCTTCCCATTTCAAACCGGCGTTAATGCATAAGCTATTATCGAATGTTAATTCTGGAGTACCTTTTTAACTTTCAAATTAAAGCCTGGCCATTTGCGAAACGCTTTAAAATTGTCGTCACCAGCCCAGTTTTTACTGCACTTCATTATAGGGAAATAAAATGTAAGGAATGTAAAAGGAAGATGATATAATTGCCACGAAAATTCCTGAAAAGTCACTTGTCGTTATTACTCTTTCAATTGTTTCATAAGCACGTTTATTATAATACATTACAATAAACATGCTTGAAGAACAGCTACCAGATAAACCTAGATAAACATATGAACGAATTAGAGAGAACATATATTACAAAGTGCGAAAGTCAAGACGAAGTAAAGCGAGTAAGAATAATAGGAACATTGTAAGAAATGTATCGGGAAATTAAGAATAAGTGGCCGAGAGGCCGAAGACAATGGGAGGCAATATGGCTAATAGATCTGCAAGGAGGGGAGTCGTTAACGTCTATTCTGTTAGATTTTAATATCGGCTGCTTCCCGGAAGCGTGGAAGGAAGCCAGCCGGCAAGCAAGCCCGAAGGCAATAACGATAATAAATTTATTTTTATTGCCTCGCATGCCTTGAGGAGGGTCACGACAGTGTTATACGGTGGCGCACACCGTAAAGACCACTCTCTTCCTGTCCGCCCACAATTCCTGCTCGCCTCCTTCAGCAACGTGGCACAGATACCTACCACCGCCACTGCTTCCGCCATCCAAGCTCGAACGAAAGTGCTTTCGTTGAAAAATAATGAGGTCGACACTGTGACCTTCCCCTCGCGCCCCCCCTCCCCCTCACACACACGCCGACCATTCCACCCTGAGAACATTACCTGCACGCAACAACCACCCTGAATTATGAATTAACGCAAGCCACTCACCTTTGTCTACATTACCGTTCTTCGCTCGCTCTTCGATCCCCCACCTTTCCTTAACGCAACCATGCTTGCGGCGCATTGTCACGTAACTGTGCTAACTTCTTTTAATACATTTCTCTAGTCCCTCCTGACTTATACTTACCTCGGTTAGTGCTGTTGAGTTAATCGAAGACTAGGTTTTATTTAGTAATGATCCAATGAAAAGTAATTTTGTATTATTTAGTATATTGGTCTCTTTCTTGGGAATTCCAATGGATTTCTGTTGTAGATTTTGTATTAATGGAGATCATACTGTTTGAGAGCATTTAAGAAGCATGCCATTCAAGTTCAAAAGGTCATCAGGAATCCACTCGATATCCTTAGACCGCGCCATATGTTTGTGCAATCTATCTTCGATGTTATTGGAAAGCCGAGCACACGTTTAACGAAGTGGTCACGCATTACGGACACACCTCGTACATACGAGAATAGATTAGATGCCGGAATGGATCACGTTCCCAAAGTTCGGTGTTCGAACCTTTAAGGCACAGCCTGGCGCCCTCTGAAATATTGGCATGCACGACGAGATAGTCTAATATGCTCACATGACCAGATTAAATATCGACGCTTTTAAGGTTTATTGATCCGGTAACATTAGAATGCATAGGAAGACTGAATTTATATTGGATTGTTACCGAGCTTTATAAGTTTTCAGTATTCGGTGGACAGATTTAAAGTAATATTAAAGTTGGATCAGATTCGAAACTGAATCGGTTAACTATATTATTTAATTTGTTATATCGTCTTCCTTTTTGATTCTACAAAATCTTATCTTAACATTGATTATTCCAGACTTAAACAATTCCAATACAAAAAAATATATAGTATAGAAATTTAATGGTGAATGTCTGAACATTAATCACAGCACCGATTGAAGGAAAAAGTAGAAGAGAATTCTTTCGGTGATTTCTATTGTGACTAGGATAAGCTAAAGGTAGCGGTGCGAGAAAAGGTGCCAGGCGGTTCCAGAGCTGCAAGTCATAAATTTTCGGCGAAGCAGCCGGAATCAATGTGGCAGGAGAAATAAGTAACACCTTCGTATTTTCCAATAAGGTCGACCGGAGCCGAAAGTAACGTGGTGGCGTGGACAAATGCTGCTCGACTCGAAGGACGAGCCGGGGGAGTTTCCAGCGCTGCGACGGAATACTTTGTTCGTGCGGCAACTCTCGAGGGCGGATCTTCACGCGGTATTCACTTGCCAGGCGTCTAACAACAACATTAGTCAACCTGTATCCGCCTCGGTGGCCATTGAGATGCACCGTAAGTTTTATCAGACTTTCAAAACAGTATCACCTTTCCTTGCATGCACTTTCTACCTTGAGTATCCAATTACAGCATAAACAAAGTAATAATACGCCTGCCTTTGTATGAAATAATATTATGAAATATAAAGAAGTAATTAAAGAAAGAATTTAGTGAAAACTTTTGGTTGGACAAAAAAAATTACGAAAAGTAGAGAATCGTGTCAATATTAATAAATATAGACTTCTATGCTAGAATAGAAAATTGAAAGACTAACGAATATTGTACGAACCTATCAAAGCTGACATTTTCCAATAATAGCTGGGAGAGATTGATTATTTGCGAAGATATTAGAGGAGAGTTTCATTTATGGTATCGAATAATTATTATACCAAAATTAACTTGATCAGCGCAAAATTTCACAACAGCACAAGCCATAAAGCGAACGATATTGTTAAGACTGCAAGTCCGCCGGAATAAACTAATTCCCCGGGCAGTTTACATGCGCCTTCATCAAGGTACATATACTCTTTCAGAGCACATAGTAGTATCAGCTCCAGACATGTTCCATCGAGGTGAAGTCATGTAAATTTCTCCCGCACTTGCTTCAAACACTGCACTTGGCATCATGTTGCATAAGAAGAGGGCGTTGTTGCCTTGGGGAGCCAGCGATATCCCCTAACAGCTTGGGATAAATTGAAACAATATTCCACCAGTCACATCCACTCTTCATTGTTTCTCGCACCCATTAACGCGCAACACTCGACAACCATGTCGACCAGAGCCTTTTTATTTCTCGTGTCGAGCGAAACGAAGCTCTGCTCTTTTAAATGCATTTTACGTCTTCTCCATAAAACGTAGGCTGGAATCTCCAGGGTGATTTAATTAAGTAGAATCTAGAATTCTGAAGTATGAAAGGGGGTGAATTTAATAAATTTTAGTTCGTTGTTAATTTTACCTTCAGTGAAATATTTAATTAAATAAAATCGCAGTCGCCATTGCGTTCACTGTTCTAGAAAACTTTTGTGGAATTTGATTGAAAGAAGGGTTCTAGTTTTGTATTACAAGGATTACTAATTCACAGAAGATGATGATAATTAAAGGAACGTCGAGTAACTGATAAATAGTAATAAGAATTCGTTCAGCAACTAGTCAGAACGGTAACAAGATGCGAGATCCGAAAGGCACATCGAAAAGGTGGATTTGCATCGCTTGACAAGTCAGAGCGGAATGCCTGATGGCTGTTCAAGGGAACAGCAACACTATGACAAGGCGCTTCGTTATCCTTTGACTCGGCTTCTTGGCGTGCTTTCGCTCTGTCCCGTTCCACGTTAGTTCGCGTCCTCATTGAGGCCGGAGAGCGATTGTCTCTGTAAATGCATGGAATATTGAGGAGCGGCTTTTGTAGCGCTAGTTACGCCGGGGCACTGTAATACCAGCCGAAAGTTATGGTGGTCCCTTTGCCATGGATACTTTGACAAGATGCGATCGCATTACAAATTTTCGTCCCTCTCGGAGAAATTTCGACCGACGCCCCTTTTCTTTGTCATGATTCAACGTTGGCTATCCACAACTGCCATGTCTGTGCAAATGAGGCACATCTAATTGCGAAAGAGTATGTCAAAGCTAGTATTATCTTGTCGGATTTTCTACACTGATAAGCCAAACAACAAATATACCTTGTGATATTTCATGGTGAAATCTATTCTTTCTTTAAGCTTTTTGGACATTATTAATTAAGTCGACCTGAATTCTTTCATTTTTTTTTATAACGTCGCGCTGTTTTTACTCTGTACACCTACGATATTCTAGACAGATCCAATCAAGTCTTAACTAGCGCCAAATATACTCCCTCGAGTGGCAGTAATGCTGGAATTGGACAGAAGCAAAATTAGAAGGAAGCCCTTCCTAAATTCTCGTTACAAAAGGACACGTTTTGTTCGCGCGGCTAATTTCCTTAACACCAAAAACTGCAAGGGAGTGAAATGAGCTGGCTGGGATTAAACTGTTATTATCCACTCCTGGCCTGTTTGCGGACAACAAACCATGCAGACTCCCTAGCACTGGCGCCACCTTTTTCACGGGAGAAGAGTGCCTGCATTTAATTATGCTCGTAGTAATCCTGTGTAGAGATAGAATTTAGTAATGCTCGAAATCCGGCGCAACTCCCTCGCAACGGAGCGTTTTAAAGGGTGGATAAAATCTCGAGAACTACATCCACACGAAACTTATATATGCCTGTCATTCTGACGTACGACGAATATACTCACGTATTATATATTCGTCACAATTCAAATTCCAAGTTCAACGACAACTATCAAAAAAAATCTCAACTGAAACCCCATTTTTAATTTATACCAAATAAACTCATTAAAACAAATTCTTATCTCATCGAGTATTCTTAACATACCAATTATATTCCAGCCGAGTGTAAAATTATTTAAACATAATCCATGCATTATAAAATAACCAATCTACCGGGTAGTAAACCGCAAGGGTACACTTTTCACTTTGATGTCCTTGGTGAACCATCTCTCTCTCCCGTCTCGATCAGCGGTATCGGCGCATAATTAAAGCAAACTATGCGAACGGTTCTTTTTTTTTTTTTTTTTTAATGAAGACTTTAATTTGCCTTGGAGCCAGAGGGGACGACGGTGTTCGTGGGAAGATATTAAAAAATTTCGCGCAGTAAATGAGGCTCTGTCATTCATCTCTCGGGTCCATTCTCGATGGGCGGTGGCTATATCGAGCATGGCCAGATTGGAAGGTATCTGGTGAGTGGTGAGAGGCGTAGAGAGGCGGGGGTGGTCGAAGAGTGGGGATGATTCGAAGTGAAGAAAGACCGGGAGAGATACGCCGACGAAGAGCGACAGGTCACGAGGCCAGTAATGCATAATTTCCAAGGTATAACAACGAGAGCTCGAGCAGCGTGTAAGCGACACTCCTGAAAGCACTTGGGATTTTTATTAAATTCCCCCGAAGAATTGGCGAATCGACCTGCTCGATTTTCCATGGGAAATAATTGCTCTTCTTTCCCCACTGATTTGATGCACCGACGCTAATCTAGAATTCTCTCGTGCTTAATTCCGCCATCGTATTTTCTTTTTAGTTGGTTTATTAGCTTCGATCTTCTTCCTTTTAATAGTTCCTGGCGGTGGGTGTGAATTTGTATTATCGTGTTACGAGTTTATTATATTTACTTCGTTTTATTTTTATAGACTATGATCATTATACTTGGGAAATTAGAGTAAAATGGAAAAATTCGGTCAGAAACGAATGTATCAGTTTATACGAAATCGCTTTCGGCTCCTCTCTCGATCGGTATTATTGGCGAAAACTCAACTTAACATTTCATAAATTAAAAAGCAGTGCTCTCTGGGGGTCGGGAGGTCAATTTCATAATTAGCCGCATCAACTAACAAGTAGACCCCAGCAGACCGAAAAACAGGAGAGGTTGCGAGCAAGTAACGCGCGCATTCCATAATTAAGCCCATCGACTAATGGGAATAAGGCGCGCCAATTTTGTAATTAACTGTGGCGCTCTCGCACCAAACTTGCCACGTGTTGCTTTTTGCGGAGTTCTACCTTCACCGGCGGCGATTTCATTATGCCCGGAAGACAAACGTTTTTGCGCGGTCTAGGTGAAAGAAAAAGAGGGAGACTGGCACCAACCGGAAATCGGCAAGCCCTTAAGGGTGTTTTTGATGTTAGCGGCGTGTTGTAAGTTCGCCTTCGCCGGAAAGTTTTGACACTGCGGATAATGGCGCGGAGAAGAAGCACTGTCACGCTGGAACGCGATGTCTCGCAACAATGGGGCCAACCCCGGCTCCGGGGGTTGCGACAGGGGCCGAAGGAGGGAGAGGGTGTGATGCTCAAATACAGAGCACAGTGTAGAACGTAGAAAGAAAAGCAACAAGGAACGTCACTAGGAAAGAAAGCTCGAAACGAACAAATATCAAAGCGGATACTTGTTTCCCAACGCGAAACAATGCCTGCCTATTTTCAAAAGTGTTCCTTCGGTTTTTGTCTCATGCATCAATTTTTTCACACCTTCTCTTGGTGATGAACGTGCGCAGAGTGTAAATATTCGTGTATATTTTAAAGCAAAGATAGTTCGGAATAAAGTAAACAACTTTGCCAATTAGCTAACTAAGACGGTCCAGCAATGGAAATACTTTTTGCTCATTAGCTTTCTCGAGTGCACAGACCTTGGGGCTTTTATACATTTGCATGTAAGAACATGAGACTTCGTTACTACTGATTTAGAGGAATAGTAGAAAAGCAATGGAAGAATCAATTATTTCATTTATTTCAACTAACCCCTGATCGAAAGAAGTATTAAATATACTAAATTAAAATACTAAATACAAATTCACCATACACACAAACATCTTTTGTTTTACACAAACTTCCACAATCTAAGACACAACTACTAAGAGTGCCTTTGTTAACTACCATAAAATCTAGCAAGTTTGCTAATGAAAAATGTTTCGTGGAACTGGGAGTTTCACGACTTCAAAGCAAACATCTTACAGGCAGTGTGAGAGGGTTCTTTAGCAGAGGGATTTCCAGGTTACACGGAAGCGTTCGCGCTAAACGTATGTATCAGGGTGGTCATCGCGCGTCGAAATCACTTTTTCAGAGCCGTCATAAAAATATGCAGTCGCTTGGGAACGGTAAAACGGGTTGGGGCGGGGCGGGGCGGGCATAAAGTGCATCTTATATCCGGCGGGCATAATTATAGCGCAGAGAGCTACATAAGTCTTGGACGGCGAAGAAGTTTGCCAACTAAAGCGAGACTTTGCATTCAATTATTTTTAATTGCTCGCTCCCAGCCCCCTCTGTTTATCGCCAGTGCTGTGCCGCCACCTAGAAAAGACGCCCGTTTGTTGTTCGGTTGGCATATCCGTGCCAGTCTCCTTTTTTCAGCTAAGTCGAGCATTTATGGTCCTCTTCTCGTTAGTTCTTGGGTGGAAGTTGGCCGTCGCGATACTGAAAAGACGAAAGTATGCCGTATAAACAGAACTCTCCAACCACTTAGCTCTTCGTTCATCTTCCCATTTGCGCATACCGTCGCCGGTGACTTTTGTCCTGAACGTCTCCCGCCTTTCAACTTGTCTCGGAGAACCCTGCTGGAACATATGGTTCCAGGCAGACTATTGTTACGCGCCGGATGATTATAGGGGAAAGATTTGTCAAATACGTTGTGCTTTTAGCAGTTCTACTGTTGTCCCACTCGGAGTTGACTCAGACCTACGCTTTTTTAATAAAGCTTTGTACGCTTGAGTACTGTGCAGATTATAATCAGAGGATCTGACTTTAATCTTTTGGTTCTCCTACTGATAGTTCTATACGAATTTCTTGTTATTTTTGATTGATTTTGTCAGAGTTAATTTTATGAGGATACAATATCGTAAATAAAAAAATTATGCTGAAACTATTTTCTTCTAGAAATTATATAAATGGGAGTTTTTTCTAACAAATATAAGCAGTAATTAAAGCCTATTGCGGTTCCAAAATATTTATGCATTCTATCTGCAGAGTTAACTTTTCACAGACTCCTTCTTCATAAATGATAAAAGCTTGGTTTCATCGTGAGCACGTAACATTTTAAGGTCCACCACTGGGCAGATAAAGCTTGATGAAAAAGTAGGCGTGAGAGCAGCAACTTAACCTTGCGACCCGCATATCTCAGTGCGGCATATCTCGACGAGGGAGTATCGAATCATCCGACGTGGTAAATAGCGTTTACGATGACGTGAATCACTGGCATAGCGTTATTCTCCACGGAGCTTGAACGCGCTTTTATTACTCGTACCGCTTTTTCGGTCCACTTTGAGTATTTCATCGGAGCACAGTCTTTCTTGGAGACTAAAGAAAAGGATGCTACAACTGTTTTCGAGAAAATTTTAGATACTTTATAGAAATAAATGGTAATTAACAAAATCGATAACAAAAATCGAAAAAATACCAAATTCTCCTTTATCTTGAACCTAAGAAATGACTAAACACTGAATAAAGAAATTTCGAAACGAATAGATATATTTTTTCAAGTATTATTATTCATCGTCTTTAAGAAAAGACAACCAGTAACTGTCGTAATCATTCAACATAGTGAATAGCGTTTACGGTGACGCGAACGTTATTCTCAGCGGGGTTTGAACGCGCTTTTATTGCTCATACCGCTTTTTCGGTGCACTTTGAGTGTTTGGCCGGCGAGCCGGAGCCCGGTGCTATCCCCTTGAGCCATCCTCTCTTACTGCGCTGCTAGATAGCCGTTCCTCCACCGCCCCTGAACCCGCCGGCCTCAGCCAGTCTCACTCTTGCGCTGGGATTCCGCAAAGGATTAAACCTCATAAATTCCACGGAGCACTCCCTGGAATTATCGGTATGCCAGGAGGCTTGCGTCTAGGTGCGCGCAAGCGCTCTTTTACGGACGACTCGACAAACGAGAACGATTCTGGCCGCCCTGCGACTTTCTCGCTCCGAACTTCTACTCGTATACTCTCCTTCTTGCGTATGTCTGTGTCTCTCCTTCCTCAAGTCTGTCGGTTCAGCCTTTCTTACGAAATGCTCCTCTCTACTTTTGAGAAGACGCTCCCTTCACTTGATTCATCTAGCAGAAGGCTCCGATGGAAGCAGAAGGGAATGAGTGTTCCGCTTTGTACTGCATACCTTGGCGCTCAGGATTCCGGGATGCTTCTTGGTGATTAGTATTGGCTATCAATTGGGGAATTGCAGAATAGGGGTTGGCTCTGAAAGTGACTTGATCTTTGGGATATTGTTGGGGTAGTTTGGTTAATTTATGTTAAGAATCTCTACGATTTTAGTGTAATATATTGTTTCGTATTAGCGTTTTAATAGACGGAATAATTTTATACGATCGGATATCAGAAGAGTCATCGAGAGAATGAAAAGAGTCACTACAGAAGTTCCATCATCAAAGATAAGAGGAAAAGTAAATTTGCAAGAGCAGAAAGCAAACCTTTACTATCGTCGAGTCATCATAAGCGAGGAGAATTCAGCTGGTCGCAGAGGAAAAGCAGCGAGACCGATGGAATTATAACTTCGAATTAATTAACAGACCAGACAGGGAAGTGGGTCATTTTTAGTGGGAATTCATTTGGAGCGACTGGCCGCCGCGACGCCGGCGGATATCGGGCATTATGTGTGTATATGTGTTATGCATGCTGCAATTATTACTAACAGTTCCGCTCGTTATTTCAGAGGCGCGTGGAAAATATTTTAACCCGGCGCGTGCTTTCGTTTGAAAAGGCTCCTTTTGCCCGCAATGCAATGCGGATTAACAAAGCGCCATGAAATATTACTTTCACCAGCGCACTGACGTGTTTTATTTAGATCCTCCCACGCGATTACCCTGGCGATGCATGCTCCTACCTACACGTCCGGCTATTAATTACCTTTGACGTTAAACTGATTTTCCCGCTCAAGCTCGATCGAAAACATCGGTGACACACGAAAGGATTACTAATTTTGCATTGAGTGGTTGAAATCCGTCAATGGTATAAACAACTCCTGTGGCATCGATACTTTCATATTAGCCCTTTGCACATGTAATTCAATGAGATAGTAAAATGCTGAGCTCGTTAACTCTTGCGGGTATTTAATGAAGCACGTGGACGAAATAAAAATAGCAATAACAAATATATTTATACTATATTTGACATCTGGTTGTGTTGTTATTTATTAATTTACTTATTATTAATAGAGACAAGTCATGAGTCAATAATATACACGATGACAAATATTTATGACATGTGTGATTCATTGAACTCTATGCAACTTCGTTAAGATTCTGTCAATAATCTAAAGGTATTAAATTCTTGAATAGTTGTTAATCCTGTCAGTGTTCAACGATATTACAGGCACTTCATGAAATGATGCCTTGTAATTTTGGGACTTGGTGTGAAGCTACGTAGTGTGTACTTACCATGTAGCACTTAATATAGAGCTGTACTACTTGAGATTCTACGCCGAGTTCAACGTACAGCTATACTACTTACAGCGGCTGGCTATACGTAGGCTTGTTCTACTGGAGCATAGAAGGTTCCAAGTTCCAACGTCTACGATTGTGGTCCCAAATAAAATTACGATAACAACTCGAAGCAAATTGAAAGTGTTAAGTTTAACTAAACGTATTTCATAAATGTTATGTTTATAACAAATTTTTAACTATATTTTTTATACTAATACAATAATAATATAATCAATCTGATATCTATATTGCATAGTTTCAACTTCATTCATTTTCCATTAATTATTAATAACTTGATTTTGAAAAAAAGCGTTTTCACTGGTAGTAATTTCATGTAGCATAGAGGAATAATAATGTTGTTCGTATCTGCGCTCGAGGATTGGTAATGTTAGCAGCGAGTGGAATGAAGCGGCTTTCGCGCGCAATCTGCGTTAATCGCACCGTTAATAGGTATTCTGACAAGTGGCATTGCATCCTCATTACAAAATAAATTATCCGTTCGCTCGCCGTTGAACCGAGTGCCTGCAAGCCAACGGTTTAATGGAGAATCGCCTTGTTTTATAGTTCATCTACTCGCCAGTACGTACAGGCTCATTCAAAACTAGTAGCACATCTGTTTTTTGGAAAAAATAAAATAGTATATATTAGATTATCAAGCTTTATATTTTACCCAGTGCTATGAATTATAATAAATAAATTAGGCCTCAACAAATTTAAAAACATATCATAATGAAAATTTTCAACCTCTTTCATCCAATCCAAAAAAGGAAATAGATGTATTTTAATAGTAATAAACATATCTCTTAAACAAAAATTATAGTATATCAGTTTATAAAAATCGTCCATGATTTTTGAAACGACCGGTATGTGTCGCGAGCCCGATAGAATGGGTGCCAAGCGCAGATTGCCGGCGTGGCGATTCCGCACATTACTTCCAGAAAATTAATATTTCGCTCTTCGAAATGCTGGCGATACGGCAATCTCATCGCAAACGTGAACAGGCGCGCGCGCGCGCGCGCGCTCGTATTCCGCACATGATTGTGTGCGCGACGTGCACATAGTGCAAAAGGACGCAGGACAATTTCACCGCAATTACCTGTCACTCCTGCATTTGCCACCCTCTTCACCCCTGCTCACCTGTAGTGGATATCCTGGCGGGCACTTTGAATATTACAGGATATGTGATCGCATTGATTGAATCCTATCGGTCAGAGTCACTAGCACTAGACAAATCAATGAAGTCATTCGTTACACTTCGCTTCGACAAAAACAATTTGAATTGCTAGAGAAAATAGAAACTATTATTTAATCATCCACGTTGAATGTTCGAGAGTGAAATCTAAATATTTAGGTTATTATTATTTACAATGATTGTCTAATTTCATCTAATAATTACATGCAAAATGCATGCGTGCTCGAATATTTATAACATTGCAGATCGCCGAAACAGTTGTTGTTGTTCTAATTTATATTTAGAAGACATTTGAATACGTATAATAAAAGCAGTAATAATCTTTTCCCGAATGTATATTCAAATACGTGGTGGAAAGCTTCGTCTGGCTGAAGACCGTACATTCACCCCGAAAAAACGGGGAACTTACACCATTACATCAATTCCAGAGGCGTACCCTCGTTGACTTGTAATAACTCTGGACATAATTCTAATTAGGCTGGCGGTGTTATGGCGAAATATGCTTGAAAAACGAGACAGAGTTCACGCGAAAGAGTCACGCAGACGGTGGCCGGCGCCTTATCAATGAAATTAGCGAATTGAATTACTCGATAAGGATATCCGTGTACTAAAAACGGGGCTGAATTGCTCATTACTATCCTTATTTACAACTACCGCGTTATAAATAATAATTTATTTATTCATACACTTAATTAAATTCTCTTTCCCCGTGCACTTACTTTTCTTTGCAATTAAAAAACAGGTACATAATTGATTCATCATCGAAGAAATAATACAAAAATAAATACAAATCATCCTGGAATTTCTCTGATTAAAATCTCAATTGAGATTGAAACTTCACTGGCCAATGATTCTTAGGTCCTCGTTTCATGGAAGGCAGAGTTGAGTAATCTAATAACACGCACGAACAGAGAATCAATCGGGGATCATTCGTGACTGGTGACTGGCGATGCTCGTTTATCACTGGGAATGACTCCCATTCTGTTAGGAAGAGTTCTTAAAGGGGGTGCTGCTCTGTAAATCAGGCCTGGCGTTACCCAATTTCGCAGGCTTACTCCATTACCAGCCAACTGCCCTCTAATTAGTGAGACTCGATTAGATAGGGCTGCCTCGGCTCACACACACGCGCGCACACACCAGGTAGCTTAGAGAGTGCCGAGGGTTTGTTCTCCATTCCCCTCAGGGAGTTCCGATTCAATCTCAAGGTCGTTCTTACCCGGCCTTTTATCTTTCTACGCCCATCGCCCGCTCCATCCAAGCCGCCCTTCTAGTATCCTTACTCCTTTCAATGATGACCCTGCTCTTCTGCGGCTCTCAGACACCCTGGCAACCCTTTTCACTATCATTTTCGCACTAGCTAATATTCATAATCTATTCAGAATGATTTGGCTTACAGAGAAACTTCTTTGTAAACTGTTAGGATTATTGTACATGATAAAATATCAGTGAATAATCATTTTATTGGTTAAAAGATTTATTATCGATTTTTATTATATAGTTGTATTAAACAGAATCGATTAAAAATGACAATGCCACACAAATCATAGAGCCTCAATCAGTGTGGCGGATTTCACCCTGCAGTTAAAGAATCCCTACTGACATTCGTCCCTAAGAATCTCCTGCGATGCTGGTGGATTGCATAAAAGATGCGTCGCGGGATTCACCACGTTTTGAACCGATTCGAATTTCGAGGTCGCTTAGCTATAAAAGCGAGGTTAATTCAATTGCAATCCTTTGAAGACAGACAGGTTGAGAGGAAAGCGGGGGTAAGGCACTGTTTTCTCAAAGGTACAGTGGCTCCTTGGAGACATCCAAGACAAAGGTATACCAATGGAAAAAGGTCCTTGAACACGCGCGCGTCGCCGCAGAGTTGGAATACATTGGGACGCGTTGAATTGAAAATCGTCAGATTCTCCGGGGAAAGGTAGACCGTCTCGGCCGCCTCCGGAGAATCAGCCTGGAGAAACTGGAAACCGGGCATCGAGCATATACACACGCCAAGAAGACTTCCAGTGTGAGCAGAGACTCGTTTTACTTCCCGATCGTCAAGCATTCAAACCTTTGAGTCTCCCCAAGGAATTCGAGGTCATTCGGCCAGACTCAAGTTGAACTCGATTCTCCACCAAGAACTTTCCAGTCGATCTTCGTTATCAAAAAGTTCCTAATCATTAAGATGTAAACTTTTGCTCCGCCCACCGCAGCGTAGCCATGAAAATGGAATTTTGTCGTCCGTGGTCCATTTTAAAAGGAACTGCCACGACAGACTTGCTTCACTTTTGCCGCTTCTTCCTTGGGTTTCTGGGTGAAATGGGAATTGGTGTCAGGGAAGCGAAGGGGCATGGAATCAGTGGAGAAGTACGGTTATGTAATACTTCAGGGAAGTTTGGGAGAGTTTGACGAGGTCTGTGGAGAACAGGATACATTCGGATCAGAGAGTCTTTCCTGAGAATCCTTTAGAAATGATGTATTGGTATTCTTCCTTCCGAAGTATTTGTATTCCGTTGAAATCTATTATAAATCAATAAAATAAAAACAATCCTCATTAAATAATAGTACAAAACCAGTTAGTAGAATCGAAATTAATATGTGAAAGCATGTACGTACAACATCAAATTTCCAGAATAACAATGCGGGAGCTTATCCATCGCGTAACAGACTTCTCGTGCTATTTCTACCTTCCTAACTTTGTTCACCCATTATTATCCCCGTGATAATGTCATCAGACGAGGAGAAACTTCTTTTAATTTGTATAATAAAAGGGATGAATACACCAAGTGCGGAGACGAGGAAAGTTGATTTTATAGAGTAGCCAGTTTAAAATACCGTAGTTGAGTGGAAAGAATGCGGGATAACGATTTTCTTATCCTGCGCTTAAAAGTGGTGGCTGCTAGTTGGACGGCGAGATTGGCGTGGTTACGGTTTAAAGCGCGGAAGAAAAGAAGCACAGAATGGAGAGGATCAACTGGCACACAGCCTCGGGCTCTCTCAGTCCTCGATAGTGTATCAAAGACATTGATCTTAAAGTAGATAGGAAAGTTCACGAACTGCTGGAACTTCGGCCGCTTTCACAACCCAATGCCACTCTATTACTACTACCATGAAGCTTCAAACTCTCGTGTTTTTCTCCGAAATACATAAAATCTATGATAATAATGAAAACTTTATTCAATCTAGTATATACAAATTGAATCATATATTTTGTCTGCTTAGGTTCAACTCTATTAATTATATTAAAATCTAAACTGTTTATATAAATATACATAATTATTTATAACAACAAACGATTTTACAAAGGCATCACAAAAAAACAGTCGAATATCTTCATGAAGAAAAGGCCGAAATTAAAGTAGCAAAGGGAACCAATCACCAGCACAATACTCAGAGTTCTCAAAGCACAACTTCTCACCAAACAACAAACAAAAATCATGAGGGCAGGGAGCACGGTCTTAACCCAGAAAGTGCAAATGGCAGAAATTAGAGAAACGTACCACTTCACGTGCTGATTTCACAATCGGAGGACAGAAATGAGTTAACTCTCGAGCGCACGAGACCATTCGAGCAGCGGTGGCGGCGGTGACCAACCCCAGTGTAATACCATCGTCAGCTTTATCTCCGGAGCAAACATTGAGCCTGACGAAATCAAAGAGGTTGCCTTTATGGAATATCTTGGCGTGTACATTCACATGGCGCACCACTTCGCGTCAGCTGCCAGTGAAAGCCAAGAGGGGTCTTTGCTCCTCTCCGCCCCATCCCCTCTCACTCTACAGGAGGGTAAAGCTGGTGCTAGGCTCGTGGGAACAAGAGGAAAAAGAGGAGCAAGGCGATGTTGGTTGGAGGTGGCGGACTCGAGTAATCAGATCGCGAGAGTTGGCTCCCCAGGAGCAGTTAAAAAGTCGAGCGAAACGCCCAAGAAACAACAGTTGGCACCGATCTCCACGCGTCTGCGTGTGGTAGTTCGAGAGAGAAACGATAACCGGGAACGGTGTTAACAGCCACGATAACCAGCCTCGCAGCTCGAGGAGAAAGAGGAGGAAGAGAAGTAGTGGCAGTAGGAGAAACGAGGAACAAAACCGAAAAGAGGGTATAAAGGAGAACGAGGCAGATCTCGTGGACCCTCGAGCCCTTTGGAGACTTGATTGTGTACCAGAGAGAGAGGTTGCTTTTTAAGCGAGCAGAAGAGCCCTCTCAGACTAGCGTCAGGCAGTCGAGGGTTCCAGCTTCCTGTGACCTCCCGACAGTGCCTTAACCCTGTCTACACTTACCGCCACCCACCCATTCACCACCCACCCTTACCACATATATGTATTTTATTGTTTCTACCTGTGTCCACATTCGCGGACGATCATCCGCCGCACTGTACACTCTCAGCCTTTCTGCGAATCAGTGAGTGGAAAGGAAGTAGTCCCTTGGGATCTCTCGGAAGATGGTACTCTATGATACGGAACATATATATACTCGTGTATGAAGATCGCTCCTGTGCTATCTCTCGGTTTAATGATTACTGGTTACAGCGTTGTTTGCCCAGGGAAATATACACCGATCTATATCGGTTCATTTGGATGGAGAATTAAATGTAATAAAATGAGATATTGTCGAGGATATAGTAAAAAGTATAATAGAGTTAAATAGGCCGTGAGAGGAATGAGAGAATGTCAAAGGATATGAAATAACGTTGAGAATACCGTCGACTCTCCGGAAACACCATGTCATATACGTATGCCAATCTTTTTGTCGCCAAAATTCTCATTAATTCAGGACGGTAATAAAGCGAATGTGGATAAGCGCAGGAGGAGGAAGCTCTAGCTTCGCCAGGCGAGCATAATCCAGTAAAAAACTCTGGCACGTGAAGTAAGCCCATTGTGGATTAAAGCGACACGTATTTTCAATTCGCGATAGTGGTAAGTTTAACCTCGCTCACCCCTTTCCGTACTTATGCTCTTCGTGCCCTTCTCGCGCAACCCTTCCTTTATGGCCCGGATTCATTGTTCCACCCTCAAATTACTCGGAAGCTCGGATTACCAGGCAGATGCGAGGGAGGAGCTGACTATGTATCATTAGTATGTTATAACAATATGTTGTCGTTTATTCTGTAATATTTTCATGCGAATACTGTAAAAATTGTACGTCAAATGACTAAATTATTAACAAAAAATTATGAATCTAATTTCCCCATGTAAGGAGCTCTAGAAAATATATAAGTCAGTGCTTATTAAATTCAATTATTCGCTCTTAACTTAATACTAAAGAGATCGTAGAAATGTTGCTATAGCATAAAAAACTGTCGAATGTTAACCTCATTTCTTCTTCGTATGATATCGCTCCTCGGCTTAACTCGCGCCCTCGTTGAAGCAGCTTCACTATTTAACCCTCGGCCTACTCTCCCTTGCCCCTCGTCGCCTCGTCTGGCGTATTCCTGGCGCAGGGATCCTTCTTGCCGCCCCTCTCAGACGGCGAGCTCACTCACCCCTTTCACTTTCCCTTTTTCCTGTTTTGTTGCAAACTCCGCGATCTCGTTAGGATCGTTTTCATTCGAGCGTGTCTCTCTCGCGGCAACCACACAACCCAGTCGTCATCGTCGTTTCACCCCCCCCTTTTTTTTTTCTTCCTCTCTTTCCTCTCGCAGTACGCCTTTGAGCGCCCAGCGATCTGGCACCGTAATGTCCTTGACACCCTCGGCTCTCCGCCGTCGCGTCACTCTCTTTTTCCCCATTGCCGGTGAGATCGGCACTTCTCTCCGATCTAGTGATACGTGCGTCGCCCGACAGCTTCCAATTAGGAGTCCGCCGGATGTGATTTCAAATGTATAACGAACGTTCCGTCTGTGGGGGAGGATGCGGGAAGGGCATAGCCCGACCCTAAAAAATACAGCTTTGACAGCGGAGGAAGTACAATTCTGATGACTTAGGGTGAACTAAACACCCGGGGGGCAAATCTCACTCGCTGAGTCTAACTTCGTCCTGCTAATAAACGAATGGTTTTTTGTAAATCGAACGATGTGTGCGATGAAAGATAAATTGTTTTATCAAGAAAAGAATTGAGTGGGAAAAGTTGGAAAAGAATAAATATAAAACGAGTATTCACTTTTATCAATGAGAAACTTCGCGAAGTTAAGATAAAATAATTAATTCTTGGATGTTCTATCTAGACAGGCATCCACGGACGAATTCCAATGAACGCGGTTAGCGAGCGGACAGCATTTAAAAAGTTTCAGTTAGATAAGCGACGAATTCGCCGGGCAAAGTGCTAAGTGCACACGCAGGGGTGGAGGAATTAGTGGCGAGAGCCAATAGATCAGAGAAGCGCTGGTAGAAGCAAGCGAGTTCAACGTGAATAACTCCCGGCGACGATCTTCCCTCCCTTCCCACTTTCCTCCCCCGGGGAAGCCGTCCAGGACTCCGTTGCCGGCAGCTGGTGGTTTTCCAGCGAATTTAATCGCCAGCAGGTCGGAAAAGGAACGTCTTTCTTCGCGGTGTCGGCGATGAAAAAGTGCTCCGCCCAAGGAAGAAGCCGAGCGAGCTAGCCGTACCAGCAGAAGAAGGACGGCAAGAGGATGCTGGGGGAGCAAGAGATAGAGCAGCCGGAAGTGCAAAGAAGAGAAGAAGAAGCAAGCTGGTTGGTCAGGGGGTAGAGAGAGATTTTCCATTCAAGCGGCGCCGAGGGGCCCCCGGAATTAAACTTTCAGGACGCCGAACTTTTGACTCCAATGACAAATTTTCCGGTGCTCTGTGCACCCCGACACCGCCACTTTCGCCTCTGTCCCACCTTAATCTACCATCTCTACAATCTCGTTCCGTCCGTGCCAGCACAATAATCATTGGTAACCGTGCCAAGACCAACTCACCCCTCCCCTTTCTACTACAATGAAACGCTTATTAAACCTAAGAAGCCGCTTGCTTCCCGAAAATATTAGGGGTGTCCTTCCACCCCTCGATGTTCCAATAAATCATGGATACGCGTGAGAACATGTCAGCCTTGTGAATCATTGTTTCTGGGTGGGTGGGAGTTTTCTTTATTGTTCTATGTCAATCGGAATGTGATTATAAATTGTAATTATGCAATCATGACTGCTATTACTAATTAATATATTAGGACACTTTTAGAAAATATAAATAAAGGGGCGTTAAAGTTAGGAAACCCTCTCCGTTTTATCCACTGCACTACGCCTTTTGAGAGTTAAATGCTGGCAACATAAAAGAAAAGTAATAGTTCGGCTGTAAAGTTAAAAGTTTTGTGAAACGATATGTACATAAGTGTCTAATAAGAATTAAGGTTTCCGAAGTTCGTCATGCCGTTGACAGCGCGGTAGTAAAAACTTTAAAATACAGTCTTTCCGTGGGCACTCGGGGATGCAGGAAAGGGTAGGCTACACCCCAAGTGACAAAAATTAAAAAGCGCAACGTCAAAAATTGCAAAGTATGAAGCTAACCGCGCGGGCGAACAAAGTTTAAGGCCCTTAACCGTAGTTTCGCCGCCTTATTCCAACTTCGGCCCGGCGACTAATCTCCATAGATTTCACTTTATAAACAGCATCAAATTACACGTAGGAAATTTCATCCCTCACTTAGAGCAACTTTCCTCGCCGGTGTTCGCGCTTAAAAGGGGCGGCCATAATATCGCCGACGGTATTTCCTCCTCCTACAGCCCTAAAGTATTTTCATCCCAATAATATATACATGGCTATTATTCCTGATATATGAATCGAAAGAGAGTGTCAATTATTATCACAATTACAAAAAGATCGAACTTAATAGATCATTTATTACTAATTTCTTGTCAATATCAAATTGGATATGATCTTCGAATTTATGTTGAGTAGAAAATAGTCAATAAAGTATTTATGAACTTTGAGAACTTTAAGAATTTTTCTCCTTCTTTTTATAATTGCTATAGGAAGTATAATATACTATAGAGTTCTTTGGGATCGTCGTGTGTTAGGGGTTAAGGGTTTCGTAAAGGGGTGGGGTCGGTGTGTCTGGTAAACTGCTACGACCGACACTCGTTTAAAACGCATTAGGGGACGGATGCTGGTCGCACCTAAGCACCGCAATTTCGCTGGGCCTCGTAACTCCGCTTCCGGCTTTTTGATCGCTGACCATCTATTGGATTCCTGGGAAAGAAGTGTCGCATTTCGGTAGCTTCCTCGAATTTTACCGCACCGTCAATTGATCGACGACGCCAACTTAACCACTTCTGTGATGACGAAAAGTTTTCTGCTCCATTTAATAACACCCATCAATTCGATTATAAACTATCCTTGAATGAGTACTTCGCTCCTGTGTACGGTTATGATGATTGCAATAAATCTAGTCTACATAAATGTTAACGTTCTTGTTCTGCTTTTTACGTTTCAGTGAGACCGCTCAGTGTAACGATACTCAGCAGTGAGCATGTACCACTCAGTGCTGACCGGAAGTACGACATAAACTGCATAACTGTAGGCTCCCGGCCACCTGCGAAGCTTTCCTGGTACATGGAGGGCAAGAAACTCACAAATTACACCGAAAAGGTATGACCAGCTTTTATTGTCAATTTTTATTCATTTCATAGCTGAATAACAATGGGGTATTAAAAAATTTCTATGCTCTCTGAGATAATGATTAATAATATGTTGTTTATATTATTATCTTTGCTACCACAATTAGTTGGTGGAACAAGATAGTACATATGGTACACTACCGATAATCCTCCAATTATCAACAGCTTCTCTGGTCAAATTGACCTTCAAATCACCCCATACCGATTATATCCTTCTGAGTAGATCAATATTCTTGTGGTTACGATTGATCTGCCACCGGTTTATTAACAAATAAGTATTAACTATTGTCAATCTCGACTAAATATCAAGTAGACTATCATTCACGAAACGCAGTTATTTAAACTTTAATATTCTACTTACCCAATCATTAGTCATCCTAGCTGAAAAAAGAGTGAGTTTCTTCGCGAGCAGCGAGAGAGGGCGCGCGTTAAACTCAGAAATCGAGGTTAGGACCGCTTATTATTTCTTCGACGGAAATGAGGTCGACGCAATACGAATAAGAAGGGGAGGGCCTATTGGTGGGTGGTTTAAGCGCAGCAGCCTAGCACCGCTGCTATTAGCCGAGACAAAAAAGCTCTATGACCTATCCCAGTTATGGCACGCTCTATTTGGAGCGTTTGAAACACCGAAATCAGTGGTATTAGTGGTGGTATCGGTATTTGCATCGTTGCCATTAGCCTCTCCTGCTGACACGCCATAGTGCAATTACCGGATAGACGCGATGCTTTCGTGATCTATTTCGCCTCTTGCTCTTTAACCCCCCTTTTCTCTCTCACTCTCTCCTGCTTTCTCTTATCCGTCGCTCGATGTTCGTGTTCCCGCAGCCCCTATTTTAGCCATGGCTCTTATGATGCAGCTACCTTCATCCCACTTCCCTTTCCCTTTCTCTTACACTCTATGCTTGCTTCTCCCTCTTTCTCTTTCTCTGTCGAATGCTGTCTGCACTCCACATCTTTCCTACCTTGTTCCCGGCGCTTTTACCTCGGTTCACGCGGTTCCACCGATGAGAAAATCGGCGCACCCCTTGGAACTAGGATTTCGTAGACCATCATCGATCTACCGCCAAGAGAAAAGCCTTTCTGTAACACGATTCTTTGAGCTCCCACGCAAACCGCCCCCCTCTATCTACGCCCCACGTCCGGCAATCTGACGGCCGAGGCTTCTTTAGTCTTTTTCGGATGCTCGAGTTTGGATTCATCCCTGGCGCAAGCGAAACTCGGATTTCCAGCTCACTTTGCTCCGGCGAAAAGATAAATAGCGGAAGAGCCGAAGTCACTGAGGTTGCAGTAGTTTCGTATTGGAATGGATGATCGGAAGTGGGACTTTGCCAGTGGACTGTTCGAATTAGGATGTCTTTGAGAAAAGTAGAACTTAGAATTAGTGGATTTCGTGTTTGCATGAATTCGAGGATCGTACGTGATTTGTTTGTGATTGGATGATGGGATGTTTGTATTTGGGATATCGTTTGAAGTTGTGAAAAAAGATCAGCTTTGATCGGGCAAATTCGAGAAGTCGAAACTTTTGAAATACAAAGGACAACGAATCATTGATTTCTCGCTGCTGCCGAATAATTTATGTTTCCGATGCGGGCAGGTGTTATTCGGGATTGTGGTTATTAATACGAGGCAGTGCAACTAAACTACCGATTATAAATATGTGCGTTCAATCAGTAGTGGCGCGACGCGTGCTGGACATTTTTTTTATTGTCCGCTAGCTCAAAAAGTGTGCAGTCAGTGAAGGCTACCAAAAAAAAGTGCAGTTTTTCAGTTGCGAACGATGATCAAGATCAATCGTTCGCCGGGCGAACGACAGGCTTTTAGTCTCCGTTATTGCCACAGTTGTACTGGGTGTCCCAGGAACAACCATTCATATTTCACGCCCGAATTCCGCTCGATCGTTCGTCGTAAAACCGTTACAAAAGCGGGATTTTTCGATGATTAGAAGTATGTGCAACTTTGAACCTTTGCTGCCCACTAAATGCTGACGTTAAGAATTTTTCTGTTAAACTTTTCGTGATAGAACTAACACCGTTTTAAACTTTAACAGTAACTTCATAAATTTATTTAGACGTCGTTCCATTATTATAACAAAATACCCGTAAAGTTTAAATACTATTTACGAACATCAACAAGTTCCAAACTTCAAATATTCCCAAAAAAATAATTCTCCTTTCAAAACCAAACTGTTTAATATTTTTTCAAAAGTCTAAGTATTTGAAAAAATCCAGAAAAATTCGTTATTTAAGCCCATAACTGGTACACCCTGTGTGTATCGTGATTCTCTTTCGACGCAGAGAACACTATTGTACATGAGTCGAGCACCGGCACGAACTCGTTGCAGGCGGATATTCAGGATGCACGCGGTGGCTGGGTTCGCCAGCATCAAGTAAAATAGAGAGTTAATGGAAAACAGAGACGTTGAAGATAACAAACGAGTAGTACGTGAGTAGCCAGCCTCGAGATAAGAAGGGAGCAGCAGCGTAAATAAACAGAATCGGAGGAAGAGAGAGGGTGAATAAGTGGCACTGAGAAGTGAGAGAAGCCGGAGCACGAGCTGGGATAAAGCTCAAGAAAAGAATAGGAAATACACTCAGCCAAGCAAGGCCAGAATTGTCAAGCAAAAGAGGGAAATGTAACAGTACGATAGATAAATCAGTATAATACAGAATGCTACGATAAATGTGACAAAGGAATTCCAAAGCAAATTGATTGAAGCTTGTGTTAACAATGCAGGAAAGTGGATATAAAAAGGTCCCGCTTATCTCAGACAATGAACCACTAAGCTTCGATCCTTTCTCATGTTAATTTATTCTTTGCGAATCATAGAAGAAGAAAAAACAATATAGCGGTCGAATTGAATACCTCCTCCTTTTCGAAATTGGTAAAAATAAGTCTTGCGATCGACACAGAATTCTTAGCCTTTCTCACAATAAGGCATACCGTTCTTAAAGAAGTAAGAAAATAATTATCTCTAAAACATAATACCCAAATTCCTTGACAACCACGCTCTAATCTTCCCTTTGACGTCTTCCTGTTCTTGAACATCCTCAACACCTTTCTATACCCTTCGGAAGTCATCTCAAAATTAGTTTCACGAGCATAGAACTCGCATTGAGGCCAAAGTGCAGAATGAAAGGATATACTGGGAGGCTTGACTCTCCCTCGAAATTCCAGGCTTCTCGTTCCTCGCTAGTAGCGATTTCTTGGCCAAAAAGTTCTTACTTACTGTTGGCGGCAACAGTTAGAATCAAGTAGGACGAGAGAGAGAGAGAGGAGGAGGCGGAGAAGGTGGAGGAAGAGGAGGTTAAGGTGGGGCGTACAAAGGCACACGTTGGGAGCAGAAAGTGAAGGATAATGCGAAACTACCGCGGCGTTTAAAGCTCCGGGAAGTACTTGAGCCGCCTCCAACCCTCCTCCATCCTTCCTATCTCTCTCTCTCTCTTTACTACTACTCCTCCTCCTCCTCTTTCCTTCTCTCTTTCCAGCCTTAGCAAATGGTAGAGAAAGAGGCTGAAAGGCAAACCAGAACTCGAAACATCGGCAGCATAGTTTCAGCAGATTATTCGGCTCTCGCGATTTACGAGCGGCAACGCCAGACCGGTGAACCTCGGATTTCCAACCAATTTTGATCGCACTCTATATACACCGCCACGAAAACTTTCGACTTCCGTTCTATCCTTTTCTCGGTTGTATTGACTCGATATCGTGTCCGAGCTCTCTCCTCCGTGCACTCCCTCATTTAAGATCGTATTATTTCAGCACAAACACTCGAATCCTCGTCGAGCACCCTTGCACCCTTGCGCCTCCCCCCACTCTTGATACGATTATACTTGAAAGACCGCCCTCGTGAAATTGTGGTAAAGTGTTCTTGGTGTATTGCTGCTCGTTCCTACGCTTACTCGTTTCCTTCGGTACTCGAGTGTATTGATGGCCCTGGAAATGTAGTGCGGTGTTAGCATGTGGAAATTCATTGTTGGCAATATTGTATTTCATACTTTCTCTAGAAGAGAAATGTGTAAATACTCGAGTTGTGTAAATAATGTCGAGTTTTATATTTGCTATGATAGAAGAGAAAGTAAACTGTACTTGTACCATTGTTCTAATTCATAAATTATTATTAGTATTGAGTTTCAAAAAAAAAGATGATAATTCATTTAGAAAATCACTATAACTTTCAGTCTAAAACCACTGAATTATTACCTCCATCAAGGGGAATCGAAAAGCGCGATATCTTAATTAGCAATTAATGTCTCGCTCTTAAAAAGAGTTCTTAAGGCACGACAGGTTTAGTCGCTTAAAAATCTGGCGTTACCCGACACATTAAAAGTATGAGCACGTGTGGCGAATATGTCTCTCGTGCGACATTCTAGAACGATATATCGAATGCAAAGTACTTAATTTCCATGCGGTAATAACGCATCTGGAAAAAGTGAGTAACGGAGGAACCCTTTGAAGTCACTAATTATGCGCGGCTGACGGAAGTACGTGTCTACCGATCCTCAGACACGACAGGGGCTGCTGCTTCGATTCTTTGAAACTCTTTCTGCACGTTCGGTTTTATGGCCGCGGCTTACAAGGAAATTCTGCATTAATTACTGAAGTAACAGGCGCACAAAGAACTCCCGTGCACTCCCTGAATTTCCGTAGAACGGCGCGACACGCGTGCACAAAGACATTTTTGAAGCTGGATTATCGCAATTTAGCGTCTTACCCATCAAGTACAGCTTTTCCAAAGGATAAACCATTACTGGCAGCTATGCGTGCGTGTTAACGTGGATTTTTAGTATCTATTCTACTAATCTGTAACAAGCTCTTGTTTAGATTTCGATTATTATAATTATATACCAGCAAATGTTATTCCAGTTTTAGCGTATTATATTTATAATTAAATTTATAAATAATTAATTACGTTTGCAATACTATTAAATGATTGGCAGAATTTATATTAAAATATCTCCATGCTCCTCCTTTTCGTAGTCGTTTAAAAATCAGATAAATACATAAATCTTTCACTGGCACGAAAGCTTCACTTGTTTTATTAGGAAATAGCATAACTATAATAGAGTCTCTGTTATACTCCACTGAATTCCTTTTATGCCACATCTTTCCACCTTCCCAACAGTGAGCACTGCTCTACCTAATCAGTGTATTCTCTTTATTCCGAGATACTTATTGAATTATTCCTTTTGACCCTCTTCCTCTTACTCCCTGGTGTTCAACGATTTATACGAGCCCCCATCCCGAGGGAGAACAATGCTGGAAGCTTGCAGACTCTGTTGCGTGTTTGAATTTTAATTAAGCGAGAGTATCATACGGGTGACAGCGCTTGCTAAGCATGGTATAGTGCGATGTTTGAGCGACATGACTCAATGCCATCACTGTGCAGGTCAGCCAAGTGTTAATACCCATTTGTGAAACTTGCTGAAATAGTCGGTCGTGTATTAATAGCTGTTTGAACTACATTGTAAGTCGAGATCGTCCTTTCCAAGCGTGATTTCAACTGGAAAATTTCTGTTCTTAGTTTTATAGTATTCTTATTATATCCTATTATATTTACATTGTTATCTTGGAATATTCTTTAACACGAGAAGTAAGAAGCCTGTGAAAAAAAAATCTTAAACGTTGGTAGTTTCAGTAGTAAACTATTTATCTATTTCTAAAGTACGCGGGAATCCCAGAAGCTCCACAACTTAAAATATTCCATAAGTATTTCTTTTATTCCTTGCCATGCATTAAGTGTAGCTCCTTCTCAGTGGAAAAGGAATTTTCAACGGCCTCGACGTGCCTCCCTAAAACATGGCTCCTTTTATCATTGCAGGTATCTCAGGACGGTAATATGACGACCGCAACGCTGACTTTCAAGCCTACCCTGCTGCACCACGATAAAGTCATAACCTGCCGAGCAGAAAATCCCAAGGTCCAACGAGGCGTAGCTGAAGACGTCTGGAAATTGAATGTTTTTTGTGAGTGTGCCGCGCACAAATTAGCCTTTGATCTTCCACCATAAAGAAGCCTTGCAAAATTGTGGCCGAAAGTCATGCAACCTTCCGTGCGGATTCACGTTTCTTCCATCCCCTCTCTGAAATTTCTTACATACATCGCGAACGTCGAAATCCACAAGCGGAATGGCCAATTCAGACGTACGAGTTTTCATGGATATATTCCCTTTAAAGTGGCGTACTTTTCAGCAAGATTTATCGACGTTACTTTTATTACCGATCCGTTTTATTACTTTCCGTTGTCTTACTTGGTAATACAAGAGAATGATATAAATAAAATATACAGTTAACTGTATTAACGTACAGAAAGTATAAATGATTCGTCATAGATTCATTTGCAGAATAAATATGAAATATACATTTAAATAAAATTATCCCGTGATTTTTTGCGGGAAATGTGAGCCATTCACGTTGACAGTAATAATTGTTTCTCGCGAACGAGGATGATGAATTAAAAATAATTTCCTAATTGATTTTTGTACTGAGTATATTGGACAAATTAAATTACTGCATTGTTTGTCAAGTTTCATCGATATGTTTTATATCTACCGTGAAGTTTTCATTCAGAGGTCTGGTAATTTTGGCTAATAGATTCCTGACCAGTGATTTAATGGTAGCCGTTCGAAATGAATGCTTATCTTTGTATCAGTGTTATTTGAAATTTCAAGCTCGGTCGCTTCAGGCTTCGGTGCATCCCCTCGAATTCATGAATCGAGATCAGCCGTGCTAGATATCGATAGTAGCTGTGCGAGTGCCAGCGTGTCGAACACCGGTGCGCAGCATTTCTATCAATAATCAAAACTGCGTCGGATATATCGAGCGTGTCAAAGCATGTCCGAGTATAGAGGCTTCGATCCGTCAGTCTGCCGAAATTCACAATTATTTCTACTGTCGGCTCTCGTAAAACATCGGAGACTGCATAAACGGTGCTCCAAAAAACGTGACAATTGTTTAATCTGGTTAAATCTAATTTATTGATAACTTTCTTGGATTAAACACAAAATCTTTACATTTAAATACTTTTCATCTAGTAAAATATTCATAACAATCAAGATTTATCATTAATAGTAAGTTTATACTGTGCTTCATTCAAAATGCAAAACAATTATGTTCCCTCGTGTTCCACTTATATTTATTAACAAAGTTTTTACTAATAACTCTTACGTTTCACAATGTTCACTGAGATAAATGGACTAGTTAATTCCTGGTTTCAATTGTTAAAAGTAATTCATCACACACGCACTTAACACGAAACGCTCTTGCTCTTTTTTTTTCGAGCCACCCTGTACGTAACGTATCAAATTCCCGCCGGCGGCGAAACAAGTTGAAAGTAATTTATCAGCAGGTAGCTCAGCGCTCTTGTTCTTGCGCGAAATTGACGTGCCGAAAAAAAGCAGCTGTACGTCCTGTTATACCGGCGATCACTGCCACACCTCCGCTCCTAATTTCGAAAGCGCTTTCGCGTGTAACACGCTTCGCGTTTCATTTTCCTGCGCCGCTGGTGAACTGGATGGCTCACGCGTCAACGAACAACTATGCGATACACGCTAAACTATGGACAGTAATCCTTCATTTTTGCCAGTTTACGCGATAGCTCCGAAAATCTGTTATCACGCTTTTTTTTTACATGTAACAGCTGTCAATTCGAGAGTGTTACCTTCCGACAGCATAAAATTGTCCTCGATCTTTATACAAAGTTATTGGTTAGGTCAATCAGTGGTAATTTTGAATGATTTTTTGGAAAATATAATTCTTCATCGTATTTTATTATATTTCATTCATTTTGAATCGATAATAAACAAGGTAAAATGTATATTAAATTGGTTACGGAATTCAGGATTATTTTCTATCACGAATACTTTTTTTAAAAAATAAACGAAATAACTTTGCGAGAAAAACTTCAATTATAGTGAATACAGTTAGTCCAATAGTTCTTGCTGGGTGCATCACGTGATATTTCTAAGAACAAGGCTAATTATAATGCAGAACAGATAAAGTGCAGGACATCGTAAATTGACGGGAGACAGAAGGAAGCCACATCCCTTTAACCCAAAGATTAATATAGATCCAAGGGATGCGTTATGTCTGGCTATCTCACTCGGTGCCGTAAGCGACGTACCGTAACAAATGAAATTTGTATGAGAAGTTCGCCACACCGCCCATAAATCACGACCACGTCCCATTAGAATATTCAAAAAGTTTCCGCGCACACTTACACTTCGACGATAGTGGTCCCTCGTACAGGATAATCCAAAGAATACTCAACAGCTATTAAATATATCTCGAAAATGAAGAAAGATGTATACCATTATATCGATTTTTTACAATACCAAATGAACCACACGAAGCATACCAAAACTACTTCATTTATTATTTTACATTTTTTAACGAATTAATGATTTATCATTACAGTTGCACCAATCCTTCATCTCGAGCTCGGATCGAACATGAATCCTGATGACATCGAGGAAGGCGATGACGTATACTTCGAATGCAAAATCCATGCAAACCCAGGAGCCTACAAGGTTATTTGGAAACATAATGTAAGTGATCATTTAAATCTTCATATATCAATATCGTTTATTAAAAAAAATCAGTGAAAAATTTTAAAAGTCACAGAGACTGATAGTTATAAAATCATCGAGAACAAGTGACTTTCGAGTATTGCATGACAATAGTTCGAACTGGATTTTGAGAAGGATTTGACCAGCAGCGCGGTTTAAGGGGTGGGGGGAGAGAAATGTGCCTGAGGGAAGCGCATGTAGCCGGGGTTATTTAGGTGAACGAGCTTGTTTACGAAATCCGAGGCACTGAAACCACCGGGATGAAACGTTCGACGTGGCCCATTGTTGCAGGGGAACGTGATTCAGAATAATGCAAAGAACGGGGTGATAGTGCAACAATACGATCTGGCGCTGCGCGAGGTCAAGCGTTCCCAGGCCGGAAATTACACTTGCGTCGCCAGCAATGTGGAAGGCGATGGCTACAGCAACAGCGTCGAGCTCAAGATCATGTGTGAGTAACCAACATTTTCGGCACTGATGCCTCACCTATGTGTAAATCGAAATTCTTTGAAAGAAAAATGGTCTGTTTAAACAAGAACATATTGTTTCGCCCAACATTACGTAGTCAGTACTTATAATATAAAAATTCTGTATTATTCTTCGTGGCTATGTTTTTATATGAATATTAATTTTTGAATCCATAATTTGCTTGCGTTCTATTTCGTATCTTTATGCAGATTCATAAATACACTAACAAGAGTGTTAACTATTATGCAACATGTACAGAAAAGTTCGCAAAATCATTATCTCTTGTATAAAGATAAATAGATCAAATGAAACAACACTGTTTTATAGAGATTCACTATACACAGATTAATACATACATTATTCAACTCACGGATCATCAGTATGTACTAAAACGTTTATTCAATCCGCGGCAAATCTTCCTGAAATCTTGCTGACAACTCGACGGCAAAGAAATGGTTTATGGCTTTCGAGATACATTGCAGAGTTTATCACCGACTACGCTCGACGCAACACGGACATGCACACGTGTACCGAGAGGACGCATTGTGTATCGAGTTAAATTAAATTGTGTAGCAGAATGGTGTATAATTCCTGGCGCGCCCTCTCTCTTTGTCCCTCTCTCGCACTGGCTCGAGCGAGTTAAACAGTTCTAGCGTCCAAATTCTCCGGGCGCAACTGCAAAATTACTGAATCGATGGAGCATTACGTTGGTAGGACGAGCCAGGATACATCTTATCCACGCGTAATATTCCCCTCGAATTGCTCTCTTCTTCTCACGCTGTCTTGGTGCTTGACTTTGATTACACACCTTCCCGTTAATGCCACGCTTACGACGTGTTGCAGAGTAGCTATGGTGAAATACGAGCGGTGCGAGCCGCCCCAATTGATTTGGAGTATGATTTAGTTACTCTTTAGCTGGGAGAATTTTCTGTATAATAATAAAGTCATCTCTTTATTTATATATGTTTGAATAATTGCATAATAATTTATTTATTAAGTGATTGGTTAGTCACTGGGTTTATGTAAATTAAATAAGTTTTGAAAGAAGTTTCTATTAAGATTTCGTAACATTTATAATATCACGCGATGTATTGGAAAATAAATATTTCACTTTCTCCCGGGGAATTTCGAAGAGCTGATTGGACAGCTCAAAGAAAGTACGACGTATCCTGGCGGGAGAGTGCGCCTTTGACGTAGTGCGCGGCGAGATTGCGCGGTAATAGCTTTATATCGCTTAACGGATGAAAATGTTGATGAAGAGTTTCTAATTATGATGCAGGAATATTGCACCGCTCCATATTCCTCGAGTGCTGCCGGCTTCAGAACTCTGCCGCTACGTTACTCTGTGTATTTGATTTATGCCCGACCATTCTTCACTTGGACGCAGTATCCTCCGAGCGGAAGCTTTCGGACGATGAGAGAACTTGCGCTTTAATAGAATCACCGAGTCAACTCGTCCCCCGTTAATTACTGATTAACACGTCACTTCTGTAGACTCTTCCACCAGCAACAGTGTAATCGTTTCCGCTAGGACTATAGACACAGATAGTTAACATAATTCTGTGCTAAAAAGAAGTTGTATAAAAAGTCTGAACTAAACTGAACAAGCGAGTCCTGATTTACTTTAAAGCTAGTACAATTTCAATAACTATAACACTAACTTTTTCATCACGTTGGTGAAACAGCTTTTCACTTCACACTATCAGTGACTATCTCATCGTACAATACCAATGTTAAATCCCCCAACTAATTCCATCGGACTCCACCAGCAGTAATTACCGGGAACACACCAATAGCATCCCTAAACTGAATTCAATCAGTTTCACAGTTTCCCTCGTTAAACTTTGCACCCACAGTCGAGTGGCGCTCGCTAATACGCCAGTGTCCAACCGGCCGAGCGAAAAAGCGAAAGAGTGTTAGTGCGAGGGGGTGGTAGTGTGGGGGTGAGTATAAATAGGCTGACTGTCAGGAGGGCGGATATCAGTTGGACGAGGGGTGGCGCAGGGAAGAAAAATAGGAAGATCGCGAGCGAACTAACAAATTATTCCGAACTGGCGAACACCGCCAGTCTGCCTCCTCCTCCTCCTCCTCTTCCACCACCACCCCTTCCAACACCATCCCTCTCTCCACTCTTACAGTCACCCTTTCCATAGGCACTCGGTGGGCGAAAAATGGGGAAACTATTCGGGCGAGGGCGAATAATGCCCATCGATCTTCCCCTCGAAAATGCTGGAACGCTGGTCATCCGGCGCTTCCAGCTAACCCTTGCGCGCACCACCACCCACTCACCCTCCGTCGACGAACCAATGGATCCACACCCATCCAACCCACCACCCCCCTCCACCCTGCCCGCCAGCCACGCAGTTTTAATAAATGCGCGTAAACTGCTGGACCGCAATCCCATAGCAGTTACCGGAGCCTGTCTGTATCACGGCTGCATTCGAGCTGCGCATATTTCACCGGGACAAATGTAAATTAGCTTGTCGCCGATACCCCCCACCCTCACAGCCATGCCCGCTTTAAGAATGCTAAATTATTCGATCACCCTGGAAAACGTATTTACTGAAAGCGGCGTCAGCTTTTTAACCGGGGCACGAGAGATGTGTTGGTTATTATTATTTATCTATTTATTCTGACGAGGTATTTTAAAATCCATTTTGTTGACGTTTATGAATATTGGGGTGTTCGGTGTTTTCAGAGAATAAGGAAAAATTGCGATAGATTTTGTCAATAGTGAATTAAGTGGGGTATTAATGAATCTATTGAAACTAATATGAAAATACTCAACTCACAGATATCTACTATATCATCCTACATAGAAATCATATAATGTACGAGTGCTGTTACCGGGAAAGTTTTAACGAAGAGAACATTTTGCCAACAGACAAGCCGATCTGCGTGCCTGAGCAGAAACGGATCTACGGTGTGGCGCGCCACGAAGACGCCCGGATCATTTGCAGAGTCGAGGCGTATCCTCCGCCGGACAGCTTCCGGTGGGCGTTCAACAATACCGAGGAGATGGTCGATGTGCCGCAGGCTCGCTACAAGAACTCGACACGGCACACTCAGAGTGTCCTCACATACCGGCCGGCCGCGGAAATGGACTACGGCACGGTACTTTGCTGGGCGAGCAACACTGCCGGCCAACAGAAGAATGCCTGCATATTTCACATCATTCCTGCGGGTATGTTTACACACACACACACACACACACACATACGTCTGGCATTACACGCTCGACTACAGGATGACCTATAATGTGGACATTGCCATTTTCCTTGGGGGTTTGAATTTGTAATTGTAGATTTAACAGTAGTTTGTTACTAATTTTGTATATTTTTCATTCAAAACTGACGGAACGATGTTTCTCGTTATGAGATATTTGCGGGATTGTTTCTGATTTCGAAATATTCAATGTTAATGAAATTGTCGAATTTTCAATCTTCGGTATTATAAATTGTTATGAATTTGAAGTTAACTAGTTTTAAGCAAATTTATAATGCAGGTCATCCTGTAGTATATTCTTGGCTCACCCTATATACGTTCGCCTAACATACGAGAGTGAAGCGTTGCACAATCAGACCATGCACTAGGTTTCCACCGATTGCCGTGAACTTACGATTGGGAGGCTCGCCGGCGATACGCTGTTTGGTATTTGAGGACTGACTGGCTAATGGGCTCTGTGTTCGGTTGCTTTCGTTTGCTCTGTAGCTATCGTGTTGACTTAAAACAATGGTCGAGGAATTGGAGGCCTTATTTTAATTGACTTTGGGCCAAACTTTCTACTGGTGCAATTAAAGCAACATTGATTAGCAGCCTTTGTCCGTTTAAATTAGCCAACGTACAATCACAGTCATTGCGAGTTAATTACCAAGGAAAATACAATTCTACTAGATTGGTAATTTATTATTGGTTATAATACTTTTTGATTTGCCAGTCTAATATCAGAGAATCAATAAGAAATCATTCCAATATATTCAATAGAAATTTTGTAAAAGAATAATTAACCAATCCCCGGTGAGCTAACGTAAGGAAATATGGCGATAAGTGTTCAGAGGTGGATGCGGGTGGCGTGCAAATAAGGCAGGGAATCCGCTCGAGGGGTAACGTAGCTGTTGTTTACAGGGAAGCCGGAATCTCCATACAACTGCACGCTCACGAACCAAACCACGGAGTCCCTCTCGGTGGAATGCACCGCTGGTTTCGACGGCGGTCAACCCCAGCATTTCCTTCTTGAGGTGTTCGATCAGCATACGGGAATCCTCCAAGCAAATGTCACGTCCAGGGAGAATGCGGCTTTCACGGTTCAAGGTTTAGAGCCAGGCAAAGTTCTCAATATGATCCTGTATGCGGTGAATGCGAAAGGAAGGAGCGACCCCACTCTCCTCGAGGGATTCACTCTGAAGGTCGCTGAGAAGCAGACTGGTAAGTTGTGCTAGAAATATTCCCCACCACGTTCTCTCGCCATTTTTTTATATCCGAATATTACTAAAGATGTTTGGTATACAATCTTCTAATTGTAATATGTAGTAATTCTAAGTAATTTGACAGACTCTATTTATGAGACATTACTTTAACGTTCGAATATTATAAATGTACGCTGTCATTTATAAAATTATCTAATATTCTATTTTCCAAATCAATTGAAAATAGTAATATCAGGAAGTTGTAAAATAGAGGAACATACAGCTGGTTTAGCATTGGACAGGATCTTATCTCTGTTTTCAATCAATAGGGCCGGCAATGAGTAGTCTAATGCGTTGGGCTGAATCTATCGATGGCACGTTGCCCCATAAATTATCAGGGTACCCACGCCCAGAGCTAATCGAATTAGTGAATTAAATCGAATGGACCGTCCGGCTCCGATCGTATAGCGTTTTAATCCGCTCATTCGGCCCACATCCAAACCCATACTCCGACCCATGTGATACTCTGTCTCGAGCTTAAAAAACCTATTCCGCCTCCGCCAACTCTGACCCTAAAACTTTACTGCGCCGTGTTCGCGGCAAACCAGATTGAACCGAGCCTTTTGTCTCGCCACGGTAATTGCACAGAGACATTAACATATTTCTGCTCACCTATTCTATCTGTGGTTCGTGTTGTAATTACTAGACCACGAGAATTTATGCCTTTAATAATTCTCGTCTGTCCACTGTACAGTTGTAATTAAAGATTTAATCATGGGATTTTTTTATTAAGTAATATATCCTCCATGTTTGTTGTTATATTGCATTATCCAAATTGTGATTTATGCCTGGTATTATTTATTCATTGTGCAGTTGTAATTGAAGATTCTATTATTAGATCTTTTACATAAACTTCTGCAATCAGTCACTTACGTTAACATAAAGTGCATTATAATTAATATTTGGCAATATGATTTCGTTCATTGTTCGCACCCGAAATGTACATGAGAGATCCCTCAAGGATTCGAATGTTTCCCAACGATCCTAAAAGTACGCCGTTAGTTGTTACCGTAATATTTGAGCGGTCCGGCAGCGGGGCGAACTGCAAATCCGAAGTAAATCATACTGCAATAATGTTGGCTTACGGGATTAGTATTAATACCAATGCACATGGCACCGCAGGGTGCTTCGAATCCTCGTGACTGTCGGGGACGCCCGTTTAGCCCAACGGATGTGACCAATAATTGAGTTGTTCTTTATTAACTAAAACAGCGCGTCTATTTATCCTCGTGACCTTTAAATAGAATTTAACGTTAATCCGGCTGGCCATTCGCCCGTTATCCTGGCCATTTGGCCGCACAATATTCGAGCATAATAAATCGTCTAATAATCATATTTATAGAAAATGTACCGCGCTCTCATTGTGTCCGAATGTCGCGGCTGACATTAGTGCCGCTAATTGCTCCGATAACCCCAAATTAGTCGTTCGAATTTCGGCAAATCGACAGGTGTTTAATAATACGAATGTTAACTACTCGAAAAACGTCGATCGTACACTAAAGAATGAAATCTGTCTTTAGAATTGATTCTTTTTTTGTTGGTGATTTTTATTATTAATAATTCAATACAAATTTATTAAATTTGTACTATCTTTCACATCAAAGAATAACAAGATTAAAATCACCAAGAACAAAATCCTAATCCCGTCCATTATTCAAACACTTTTCCCAATACGAAAGCTCGCAAGTTAAAAGCTCGAATCTCCCAAACGAACCCATCGACTTCCAGACTTTCTCTTCAAGCGTCCACACTAACACGTACGAATCGAAAGACACAGTATCTCGCGGAAGCAGTGCAGCTACAAGGAAAGAGTGCGCGTTCGAGAATCGATTTTCCCTCGCAGGCTAGACAAGTGTGAAAGTTTAATAAAATTCCGAAGAGAGTAGTGGCTGGCCGGAGCGAACTATCGGTGCGAGCCAGCGCCGAAGCTGCCGAAGCTGGGCGCGCGAGTTCAGCGTCGGAAAGTAGTGGAAAAGGTAAAGCTTCGATCTCTCGAATCCCTTCGCCGGTTCGCAAGCTCCTCGCACTCGCTTTGCCGGGTGTCCAGGCGTGCGCCCACTGCGAAACTATGCTAAGTGGAGCAAGGATCTCTGACTCTTTGAAATTTCAAGCCATTCCTTCCATTCCTGAGCGCGCAGCGGACAGGGAGAATTCGACAAAGAGAGAGGTGAGGAGAAAGAGAAAGAGAGAGAGAGAGAGAGAGAGGGAGAAGAATAAGGCTCCGAAGAGGAGGCCGACAGCTGCTGTACTTTGGCTGATATTACGAGTTAAATGAAAGCTTCGTGAGTTTGTTACGCTCCATCCACCTAACCCTACCAATCCCCGCCCCTCCATTCGCCGAGCTTCCTAAGTGTCGGATAACGAATCTACGTGAGCAAGCTTCTTGCCGACTGAAATAAAAGCCCGCCCATGCGCGCAAGCTCGCTCCCCCAGGAATTTCGGGCATTCCGAAACGACGCGCGCCTCTCATTAAGGGTAATACATTTAATCGCACACGCTTCCCGTACTCCCGGAAACCGACGGGTATTTCCAGCCAAGGGATTAGCCCGATCTGGTAAGCTTTTTGTTCTTGTCTTCCTTTTAACTTTTGTGACATATTACGACCTTATTCTTGCCTATAAAATAGTCTGTTTATTATTAACGTTGTGCGAGCGATTAACGAGCACTTTGCACTGTCGCTAAAATTCGATTAGCTGACATCGCCGACGTAATACGATCAGGCAGTGCTTGGGAATTCTCAAAGAGGATGAGGGTCTTAAGAAAGCTCTAAATGACTTCATCTGCAATCAGGAACGGGCAGCAGTCTTCTCTGAAAACGAGTGTCTGTCTTTCACTCCTCTCTTTGAATGTTATAAATAAAACTCTGGCGGGTTGATGAATATAAAATGTCGCAAATGGATCATTCAGCGAACCATCCGGGAATCCGGTCTCGCGTTGCTCCGCTATCGGCTTTCCTGTTCCGCTTTTTAAACTTGCAACAGGTTTTTTCCTTCCGTCTAGCTCGTTAATGCGCAGCTATTCCCTAGATGCTCTCGGGGGTTATCCATCAAATGCTCCTGGAATACCACTTAAGCCCCTGTTAGCAGTGCACCCGGCCAAATAGCACCAACACCCTTCACAGTCTCGATAATTGGACTGCGCATGCTACCTGCACGTTGCATGTCTGCGAAGGGCGCTGCTTATACTTCTGAAGTTTGCCGCACTTCCTTTTCATATTCAAGTGATACTTGAGAAATCGTAAAAGTTCTGCACAATCCTTGAAAATTATTATTAACTCTTTTTAATCCTAATCATTATGCACACTGCAATTTCATTGTTTAGGTGGATTGAGAATATATTTTATAATTTAATTGCTGTTATTAGTTTTTGATTTGTACTATCTTACTTTTGTATTAGCATTTACAGACTATTCTTTGACGTAGAATTTGTAAAAAGTAAAGTTTAATTTCTATTGAAGAAGGTAATGATCCGCCTCGGTGAACTGATCTAGTTGTCGTAGTCGAAGTTGAGAAATACCGATGCAGTGGAAAATGTGGAAAATTGAATTAGGAGGAAGGATGAGCGATTTATTATTGGTGGCATGAGACGTGAACAGGGAAGCACTCGATATCTTTGCCTGCAAGTAGTCGTCTTGCCGACCTCGTGATCGATTAAAGCAATCCCGCTAAAAAGCTCGTAAGCCGGAGCCGCCATTGGCGGAACGCTCCTTCGCATCGAAGATTTAAAAGCGCCGGTTTTGGAACTTCTTTTTATTAGGCAATCGAGCTACCTGACCCTCTATCGTTCGCATAGTAGAACCTGCCAGTATACTCATTCCTATTTATGTAAACTATCACGAAAATTCACTGCGATTCTCCGACAACTGGCAAATCATTTTCAAATAAATATACGAATTTCGACAAATCGATAACCATTTATCTTATTTTTCCGAAATTAATTATCTTACAGTGAGCGTCATAATTTTATTTAAAAAAGCTCATTAAATACCATTGTCGCACTGTGACAGACGTGCATGAAATTATAAAGGTTCCTAGTGAATTAAGAAATTCGAAAAACTCAGATACATTAACAATTTCAAAATAAACCAGGTGATCCCAGTGGCAGAGAGAACTGTGAGTGGAGGCTATAAAAAATAATTGGAATCCTAGTTGTAAGATGGTAGTAGACATACTTGCACGAGAGCAGTACGCGTCCTGTTCACAGGCACCCAGGTTGCGTTCGAGATTACCCCACTATTGGGGGGTTTGATCGGAGTAGTCACCGCACTATTGCTTGTCACCGTTGCGATTCTCGCAGCACTAAAAATACGAAGCGAAAGACGGGCTCAGAGACCGGGTGACTTGCCTTTGAAGAAAGCAACTGCACCAAGTTCCGAGGACCTTTACGACGCCGACGACAGAAACCCGGACGTCGTTCCAACGAACAAAGGTGAATACTAAGTCCTTACAACTGTTATTTGAACTGTCACTTGTACATAGACACCGCAGGAATTTTAAAAGTGATGCGAGAATCCTTTAATATTACAAAGCATTACATTTCAATTATATCATCCTTCAAAATATCATCGTTTATAAACTTGAAATATATAAAAACAAAAACTCAAGAGTATTTATTAATAGTTTTTATTATCGCCATTTTTTCCCCTTTATAACTGACACATTTCAAGAATGTCCAAGTTGTAGAAACTCGTTACGCAACCTGAAGGTTGAGTTTCGAAACTAACGAGTGCCAGAGGAGTAAGAAATAATCGACCAATTATTATTCCTCTTTTCAAGACTCGGACTACCAGCTAACTGGATCAACGTCCGGAACACCGTTGGCGACGCAAAACACTCCCGACGGCATGCCGCCCTCCTCGGTCCCGGTTCAACAGGCAAATCACGTGCAAGGATTGCCGACATACTCTCACAGCGACTACAATAATTATCCGACCCTGCCGGTGAGTGCTGCCAGCCAGATTTCAATTTGTGCAAAAAAAAAAGAAAGGAGGTGGCGGCCGGAGGAGAAACCGAGGGCGACCAGTGCCAGGCCGGAAATAGATTTCTAATGAAAAGTTCCAACCCGCCCACCCGCCACCGCTTTCCTTATTTCCTTTGTACCCGACTTCTTTCAGTCGGTGTCGGTCGGCGGCGCCGCGTTGCACCGGCGACGCCCTCAGAAAAATATGCTCATAATTTTGCCGCCGAGACGCTTCTACTCCTGAAAAATATTGCTAGTGCCGAGCGCCGCCTTCGTATTGCCGAAGGACGTACACTGTATGAAATACTGAATGCAAATACGAACGATGCGAGAGCAAGCATCGTTCATAGTTTCCTCTGTTCAGTTTAATTGTTAAAGGTTCTGTTATTGGGTTTTTTTTATCTTGCAATATTTGATAGAGTGTTTTATTCTCTTATAGTATTACTAGATATGTTTCTTTTGTAAGTGTAAAATTTATTGACGACTGCATATGAATGGAGAACGATTTGTATATTAAATATGATGGGATTTTGAATGGGTTCTACACAGCAACCTAAATATTTCTATTGAAATATACAGGTGAACGAAACTTTTTCTTTGTGAAGCATCTGCTCCTCGTCACACACAGTGACTTCTTCCAAATGCCGAATACCTCCGAATGACACTGTGTCAGTATTTCACTTCTCACGCGGAAAGTCGGTCTACCGTGTAGAATATACAGTGCGGCACTCAGAGTTACATGCCTGTCAGAACTTAGGCGCCGGGCAAAAGCTGTAGAAGCAGGAACTTTTCAATGCCGAGCGATGGAAGTATGACTTTTCCGTGGTGAATAACGTTCTTTGTGCCAACGTTTCAAACATATTCTACAAAATACATATACAGCAGCCGCTTTGGAACTACGACGACGACGATTCCTCGCAAGAGAATATCCCGTAATCTCCCAATTTAGGGAAAATCGTGGCTTCCTCTTGCTCGAGTATTCTTTACCGTCCAATTTCCCGGCTTTGTTTGCCTCGGCTCACCAGTAGAATGTGAAAACGACACACGCATACCTTTGCCCCGGCTATGTCCTTCTTATGTGTGTGCAGCGAAAATCAATAGGAATGGAATTCTTCCAAATGGGATCATAAATAAAGCAATCACTCCTTTATGAAAATCAGGATAAATTAGTGTAATATAACAAACGATTTTATATACAATTGTTGGTGAATGTTATATCGGGATTAATAAACAGGCTCTAGTTTTAAAGTATTAATAAGTAGCAGGTGCACTCTTAATTATGACGATTTCCGAGAGCCCGGAGTAATATCGTCTGCCTCGTATATTTTAAATATGTCCGGGCTGCGTGTTACGCACAGGATTTCATTATTAAAAACTAGGCACGCTCGGTGAAATAATCATCACAGAAAACAAGTGGTGCATTAAATAGCAAAGATTAGTCCCACTAAATAACTCCAGTATAACTTAGATTATACTGAGAAACCTTTCGTACAAGACATACTTCAGAAACACGAATATCAACTTATCCAAAGTTCGTGAGGTAAGGGAAAAGGTGTCAAATTCTATTAAAATTCTTTGCTTTTCCAAATTTTCTCACCACTTCCATGATTATGGGCTCGAGCGAGCCAAGTGTCAAAGTCCGAAAACAGAGTGTGCTCTCACAGGGGTGGACCCGAAGCTGCTGCTTTTGTAATCCAGTGTCAGCGGGCTGGAATTCCCGTGTAGCAGTTAAATTTAATTCTCGCGCAGGCCGTCGGAAGTTGGCAAGTCGAATTAGCGAGGGGTGGGCGGTGGTTGTGGGGGGAGGACGATGGGTGAGGGCAGGTAGTTTTAATAAGGTTAATAGGTTCGGCGAATGAGGTGGAAAATTCGAGAAGTGGGCCGCTCCGAAGTGGAAAGGGACAGGAGGAGCACCAGAAGCAGCCGCAGCAGCAGCAGCAGCCAGCGGCTTCAATTCATCTCATCTCCTTGGCTCTTCCCCTTTTCCTCTTCCTCTCGGCCCTTCGTCGCCCACATCAACGAGCGGAGCATTGTGCGCTCGGCGATCCCAGCACCACCGCTGCACCAGCCGGGGAAACTTTTTGCCCGAATATCTCCCTGCCACCCCTCAGCCAAGCCGCAATGATCGCATCCCACGAGGAAAGCCCGGGCGAATTTTGACCAAGTTTGAAACACACCTGTGGCAAAAGGAACTTCATTCATCTATCGCTCGAATGCCCTCGCATCAGCCCGATGACTTCTCTTATTCTCCGACATTTTTAAACCCCCACCCAACCACCCTCCCAGATTTTCCGCTCTCCTCCGACGTTTCACTCTCCAGGCATTGTTCGTTATTCCATGCAGCCTGATGTTTCTCTTGTGTTGCGATATCCCATGCGTACGCTTGGCGATTCAACACTCGCCGTGTGACGGATTAACACATCCTCGGCTTTGAAATTTTGGTTTCTATAGGTTGGAAATCGATCGTTATTTGTAATACAATATTAATGTAAAAGATCAATGATAATAGGAATACAAAAAAGGGGTACAATGAATTAATCTTAATTAAAATAATAATGGGCAAATTTTATATCTTAGACAAAGAACTAAAATAACAATGACAGTCAAAAGTGAGCATAGCATGACAATCACTACGTTTATCGGGTAATTTTAGCCGGCGAGTATCCCGAGCGAAGATTCCCGGATCTGATTTATCGAGAGCCAGGCATTCCAGGAATAAACAATTGATCTGTGAGTGACGTAAGTGCCGTTGATCGGGGAATGTGACCCAATTGTGCAAGGCCGGCGTTCGTATTCGACTGACGCGTATATATATATATTCCTTGAGCGTAGAGGCACATATAGAAGGCGCATCACTTCATGCACTATTTGACACCGAGGCGAATTGGAAAGAAAGATTCGATGCAACCCAAATACATAATACAAGGAGGGAAGATTTGGAAAAGAGGTCAATCGCTTGTAAATCCGAAAGCTCCTCCCCTCTCGGCGGGGAGGGGGAGGAGGGGGGCGGAGAGGCTAGGTTGGTTTCAGTTTTAATGAAAGATATCAGCCGGAACGAAGGGCGAGAAAACTCCGGCCAAACAGAAAGGTTCTTAACGACCGCCGACTTACTCGGCCCTCTTTCCTCTATTGTTCTTTCGAACACTGACCAATATCCGGCCGCCGGCCGGGACGAACCCACTATTGTAAGATCCCGCGGAAACTTTTCACTCCAATTTCACAGCGAATTAATCGCTAATGATGGTGGAGCCGGCACCACTGCCGCCAGTTTTATCAATGGGGAAACTCGCCGCTCTTATAAAATCTGACTCCTCGGAATGGGATGGTTCATATCACCCGTTATATCATTACCTCTTCTTTTCATTGTTTCCACTCGCCGTCCAAGTACCTTTCGCGTTCTTCTCCGGGGAAATGGAAAGAATACATGTAACCCTCGCTCTTTCAGTGCTCCAGTCTTGAAGTGCGGGAAAATGGGAAATTAACGAGTTGAGAGAGCCGAGTGTAAGAATAAAGGAAGTAAGGGTAGTAACTGTTTCATAATAAACACTTCGGTAAGAAATGATTCTATCCTGTGTTTCTTCTGAGAGCAACAAATACTTCACAGTATTCTCCTAATGCAAGAAAAACTAGATAAATCGAGTAAATATTCAACTGCAATTATAAATTTAAAAACTGCTCAACTGCTGGAACATTTAAGTACAGAACAAATTTGTGAAAACGCTAGAGTACTCATTCGACTGCACTCAGGGTGATCGAATTCATTCTCCCTTTATCCGAGGGATCCCTCCAGGCTCGTCGGGCATTCCTTCTCTTTGTTCTTCGTACTTCTCATCTCGCTCGAAACTTTCCACCTCTCTTACCAGCGGTGGAGGAGGATTTCGTGACCAATTTATCGTCAACGACATCGGACACCCGGAATTTCCGTCGCTAAACACTCTCCTTGAAGAAACTCATCCCTCTTTCCTCCCCTTTCACCCTTAGTCACCCTATCTCCTTCCCTCTCTCTCGCTCTCTCTCTGCTTCCCTTCGTCATTCCCTCCCACTTATTCGCCTTTCCCGGAAGTTTCAGCAGACCATCCGCTACTGCGGAGTCTTCTGGAAATACTTGGGACTTTAAGCAGGGGACTTCGAGGAATGCCTCATAATTATTTCCACTCCTGCATAGGTATCCTAGGCGATGGATCTTCTCATTCGTTCTCTAGAAACGCCCTATCGGAGTGTTCCTTCGATTGTTGGGGAATTAAATTTGGGATATGAGCGTGCTTCGATAATTTATTTGTACTTGTTTTATAACTGATAGTTATAAACTTGTGCAAGAATTGTGAATCAAACTTTGAAGAAAGTCGTGTTAAAGATAGGTTTTCCTATGAATGGAACGAATCATTATAATTGAGTGCAATGCTTTATTTATTCACCAAGTACGTCATATGTGAGCTTCATAAAGCAATTAGTAAGTGGATTACTTACAGGATATGCATGTTAGTAGAACAGGAATAATCGAGGCAAATCCGTCTCGTGCTTAATCGGATTCCAGCTAACATGGTCTAATCACCATGTGACAAGTTGGACCAACAGAGAGTTTATTAAGTTAGAAAGTGGCTTGCTGCTGTTACACACAGACTGGGCTCTATTCTCATTTTAGAATCACAATAAATTTGAAACTGATATTTGTAGTAATATATTCTTCAAATTATTCCAAAACAAGAGGATATCGACAAAAGGGCCAATTCTCTTCGAAGATGAAATTCAGCCTGAACACATCGTGATTCATTAAACAGGAACAGTTTGCACATCCCGTGTTACTAATCAGGGATTAAACTAGGGAAGTTACTAACCTAGATCCCCATTTTCCTGTGTTCCAGTTATCAGGCGAAGTGACGTATGCAGAGCTCTGCCTGACTCGGCCGACCACCCTGTCGACTTTGGCCGACACGAAGCTGGCAAGTCTGGGTAGCGGCATGGGTAGCCTAAGCGGGCTGCAGAATTACGGGGGTGGAATGGGGATGGTGGTAGGTGGTAAAGCGTACTCGAAGGAGGCGACAGTCTACGCCTGCATAGACCACAATGCGAGGCCACCGAAGGTCGACGTCTCGAACGTCCCCTCTTTGGTGGCGACCCCGCAGTCCGGGACGACCAACAATTCCCTGCAAGATTTCGGGATCTCGACGATGAGTGGCGTCGGTGTCGTCGTTGGTGTCGGTGGTAAGCAACACCATCCTGCCAGGGAGGTCGTCACTGTCCGTACGCCATTAATCTCGACTCAGGAAAGCTGCGTATAGGGACGCGATTCCGACGCGCTTAACGTCAACGAGTACTACGTCTGATATGGTCGCCACCAGGTGGCCATGCGCGTCTAACCATCGATGAGTAAGGATCAATCAATCGGATTAATCGACGAGCACTGGCTTTGGGATCTCAGCCGGAACCATTGTGTCCCTGGATACGATCCTAAAAAGCTTCAGGATGCTAGGAATGTTTGAATAGTCTTATCACGGTTAACATAACCGTGATTTTGGAACCAAGTGCGACTGGTGCTGCAACCAGTGGATGAAACATGGACTACTGTCCGCCAGTCGAATTCTGAATAGCCTAAATACGTGGTTCTTACGACTGGAGGATCTGTTTGGATCCGCTCGCCCGATGGGATGTGGAAGTCGCAGCACTTCTGACTGCGGTACTAATAAATAGGTATTATCAATCACTGAGGACCCGATTCGAGGGTGCTTTAATATGAATACAGTATGAGAAAATACTATGAGATATGTTATAATATATGACTACGTTAACGAGATTAATGATGCGGGGATGTCGCGGATCCAGCAAACGGTTTTTCAAGAAATTCCGGTATCCTACACTGGAGTGATGCTCGAAAGAGTAATGTTATCGGAATTGCCAAAATGAAGGAGATTGGCGTAATTAATGAATCGGATACCCTATAATTAGAGTTCTCTCTATATGGTGGATCGTGTGTGTGTCAATCACTTAATCGATCGCTCGATGCAGGAACGCAGGGCTTTCCTTCATTCGTCTTATCAAAAGAATGTTTTTATCTTCTCTAGTTAATCGAAGCAATAACATTGCAAAAGTTCTGGCAATGTCATAGAGAAATTACTAAAGTTCATTCAATTTTCGATCGGTAGAATGAACTAGCCAATGAGGGCCCTGCTGGTGTGATACACACATGGAAAAGTTAACTAACTTAAAAAGTGTCTAGAAATTGACACGCAAATTATATATATCGTTCATTAGAACAAGCGAATTGAATGTTTTCGGCTATCGAAGAAAATTTGGAAAACCTGTTTAAATCGACGTTTGTGGCAAGTGGTATCCCTTAAGCGACTAATGAAATGCCTATCATATCGTAAGAGATACACGTTACTTCGTCGAGGTGTAACGTTCTTCGTTTCGAATCTGTTCCACCTTCCACCAGTTCCGATTCGTTTTCTGAACGGGGTCTCGATTGGTCTATAAGTAAATGTATAAATAAATGGTAAGTAGGTAATATTTGTAACATAAGTCCCAAATGTACTAGGGAATGAAAAGGTACGGTATACAAGAGTATTAATTGTGACGTGTAATGCGAGATTAATGACGCCTTATAGATAAATTTCTCTTTTTCTTTTTGTAGCCAACTAACGAACTATTAACGAAGTATTTATTTTCCAAGCTTCTTTTTCTAATAATCCATGAATGTTGTGATTCGTCGCGCAAGAATAAATGAACAGGGAATTATGCATGCAATTGATTCCAATACAACTTTGCATTGGTAACTCAGTATTGTTGTAACTCTTGTGTGACATATCACAATGTCATAAAGAATTGCTTAAACTTCTGTAAATAATTAACACATGATTTTCATCCACTTTCTGTTTCTATCATTATGCGAACACGAATGACATGTGTAACAATTTGTATTCGTCGTACGAATGGTTGAAATGTTGAATGATAGTGCGAATGAATATTCGAAGATGGGCATCGATATTTCTCGAGAATGTCCCTCTGTAAGATGATGTAAATATGAAGTTTCCTTACGATATGAGATTAATGCTAGATCGTTATTAATATGTTACGCGAAATTACGAAGTACACAGTACACATACACGTGTCGCCGACAATGAAAAGGTACGTTGCACACCATGCATTCTCTTAAAATATCTCTAAGTATTGTCGACCACACCTTTCAGCTTTCTTAATTACTCTTTCACGAAAGATTACTCGAGTTTACTCAAGATTCTTAGCACAAGTAACAAGGCAGAAATTCTTCTCTCGAGACCAACTTCCTAAACGGATGTGTACAATATTCGAGAAGATCATAACTGCACAAATGCACATATCAACCTATGAACTGCCAGTCTATTATTTATAATTGTCTGATACAAGTGTATCAATGGGATTGAAGAAGTAACTTCGACAATCCTACTAAGAAAAAGTAATTCACATACTGCCATTTCTTGCTCAAGATTTTACACAACTAAAGTATTATTGTATTTGTTCTTGTTTTTGGAATTAAGTGTGTGTAATTTTCACTTCGCATGAATTTAATCTCATTTTTATTGCTCTCCATCTAGTAGAGTGGAAGCAGATTTTACTTAAGTGAAGTAGACGCGTAAGTAGTCATTCGTGAAATTGGTCAGACGCTGCAGGGGAACTATGAGAGTAGAGTCAGCCACTGAAATATTTCTGATACACAAAAATCCAAGTTATAATATTATATGTTCTATCTCTTTTCGATAAGTTTATTTGTTGAATAAATCCTTTTACAGAATTAATCCAGTTTTGATCAATTTTCGAGCTGCTGAATTATTATTAACAACGTTTTAACGATTTTTCTATTGAATTTGATTCAGATGAACGGAAAATCCTATCTAACACATGACAATAATACGTTAGGAAAGGGAAGACGGAACATTCATTCATCTACCGTTATCTAATTACACTGATTAAATTCGAAATTCCCCTACAAATATCAATCGCCAATTAATATACGTTGCTCAATGGTCTCACTAAATTGTTATTTTTCATTTTAAGTAAAACTCTGTAGAATTAATTGATTATGATGCTAAACACTTTGTTCGAAAGAACAAACGCATAAAATTCGCAAAATTGATTCAATTAATCGTTTGTACCAACAGAAATGGATTTCCTGTAAGACTGCCTTCGAAATTGCATATTGCAATGTTTACGTCACTTCTCAATATCACGTTGCTGGAGTCACAGCTTTTTGGTTTGACGTCGACGTTATTTCCGTTCGATATTCATACCCAGGAGAGACTTTGCTCTTTGACCACGAGAAATCTAGAGCAATTCAATAGTGTACGCCCGGAGGACCATAGAGAAACCTTAGGGAACCGGAAGCACTATTTGCATTGGCCCTATTCAATACTGAAGCTTTACTACTGATGAATTCTGCTAGTCGACTCCAACTGTTTTTACACAAATATACTCTAATTACTCTAACAGAAACGAATGAATCCAAAACAATGAATCCAACACAATTATTTACAACTTCCAACTACCCTTCATTCATAAGAGACCACTTCATTCTTTAGTTCTACTCTCCCCAAACTATATTACACTTATGAAACACCCTGCAAAATCCCACGGATACTTAACGAATTACAAGTTACAGCTGCCCTTCACACTATTGCGTAGACCACGGGAATACATGACTGCAAAGCGTCTCCCAAGGGATCAAGTATCCCGGAACTGTCAAAGCGCGCACAAAGCAGCTCGAGCTTCCTCCTTCCCGCTCTTCCTTGGTACCCGGCATTCCCATATAGCCCATAGAGTACAACTCCAGCAGGTCGTTCTATCTGTTTGAATTCCGTGGACAAGTGGAAAAGCCTGGAGCTCGGGGGGGTCGACAAGACTTAGCCAAAGCGTATGTTGTGCATCGTAGAGGCCCTCTGTGTACACACCCGCATATATAATAAACGGCGGAGAGTCGAGAGCCCGCACGCTGCTGGCTGCCTCGGCGCCGTCAGGGTTATGTATATATTTTGTACATACAAAGCGCGAAAAGGGAAACACTTTATTTGCGGTGCGAGCAAGCCGGACTCGTGTCTCTTTCTCTCTCTGTCTCTCTTTCTCTTTTTCTCTATCTCTCTCTCTCTCTCTCTCGGCCGCTTCATTTCACACGAACACACTTACAGGCGAATACATACACTTGTAGACGAGGAATCTGGAACGAAGGATCGTCGTTTGCGGTTGCTCGACACTTCTCCTCCTCCTCCTCCTCCTTCTTCTCCTTCACCCACCACCACTACCCTCTTTTAGCAATCCTGGTTTTGCCTTTCACCCCTGTCGTGGCTATTTGCATTGATCGAGTATTTTGTGCTTCCCGCTTGCCCGCCAATTAGCCGCTCGACTGACGTTCGAGAGGGCTTCGAAGGAGTTGGCGCGATCTAACACCTCCTCCACTCTCTCTCTCTCACTCGGCGTGTATTGTCGGGAAATTAACGGATTACCTTACTCTGGTAGTGGTAGTTGACGAAGATTTTGATTGTTTTTCTGTTGGTAAGAGGAGGTGTTTCAGTAATGAGAGTTTGGAAAATGATTTTGTCGAGTCTGATCTTTTGAAGTTGTGGTTTATGTTTGAGTGGTTAGTGTTAATAGACAGTATTTTTTGCACGAATCGTCTTGGAATATCGGATGATTTGCGATTGTAATTTAAGAATAATTAATTTATTATTTTAACGTAGAGATAAATATTGACGAGCTATCATACAACCGATTGAATTCTTAATTACGCCTTGAAGTAAGAATCTTGTATTACATTTATTATTAACAAGACTTTACATCACTTTTTTGTTATTCCGTAATAATAACCTTACTCATATTGACAATAGAGAGATTACTAACAGACTGTGAGTCTCCATGCATAAAAGCAGCTATATTAAACAATACATCACTCATAATTTAACAAAAACGAAACCAGTTCAAGTTCTATTAACACGAAAACTACAAGAAAGTTGAACATAGAATATTCCTCCCCATAATTAATACTATCAAATTAAAACGTAAAGATTAAGCTATTTCTTTACGCACAAAGATTCACAGTCTAATGATTAAGATAGTTGCCAGGAGACATGGCACCGTGAGGGAAGGACGCTCCTTCGTTTACTCCCCCCTTTGACCCTTGAACCCCGATCCTCCCCCCAAACCACCACCATCAACCCCCCCCCCCCCCCCATTTGTAAGATATACGCGCCGATGTACAGCGCCAATATTTTTCCAGAGTGTGTACGTAAGTTCTAGCATATAAATACTATACATACACATACTTCGTCAAGTGGATTCGGGATGTCCAGTGCTGCCACCATCGGAGAAGGGAGGTTGGCAGGAAGTTGGTCGGTGCACCGGGCACATCCTGTATTACCGCGAATTCACGTTGTGGTTTACGCTAAGGGACATTATGAGCATACCTTATGTGTATTATATCTATGTGTACGGGCGAAAGGAAAGTCTGTGTCGGTGTGACCGTGTGCGGGATTTCTTCGTGTATGAATGTGTATGCTTAAGGATTTCGTGGCTCTCTCTATCTCTCTTTCTCTCGGCGAAGACTTCGTCTGTATTTCCGGGAATTGCGCGCGTGCAAGGTTCGCAAGGTGGAGGCAAATATTTATGCCTGAGTTACATTTCATATTACGAGTGGCGTGTTTGGACTGCCGGGATTATTATCACTCTCTTTGTGAGACTGGGAGACTCCAAGCTAGCAATATATTCGACCGTTTTACGCTCCGTTGCTGGTCGAGTTTAATAGCGGTTTAGTTGCCAGTATTTCAGAATAATTAAAGATTTTTTTCAAGGTCCGTTTATTGCGAAAGGCGAATTTTAGTCGAGTTTTTTGATCTTTCATAAAGTAATAGCAAGGATGCATTATACTTTTGTGTAATCCAAGAAATTGACAGAAAATTGTAAGATCGTTTAATCCAATATAGACGAAAGAAAATTTCAAGAATGTCCTTTCTTTAAGAATATTTACGTGTTGCTCGTCGACCTCGGTTCGAAACAATTACATGGGCGAGCAGACAACCCCCCCGCACTTTTTGTGCCATGAGAATCACTCGTGAGACGCGCGGCAGCCTGGCACATTTCGAGCAGCTGCTTTATGACCGCAGAGACGCATTATCATGGCCGAGCAGGCACATTCATGCATTGCGGAAGCGCGCGGGGGTCAAAGGCGGCCCGTTTCAAAAGCAGCCCGCCCATAAAAGCTGCAGCAGCTTATCAAATCTGAAAGTCAATTTCCGCCGCTGCGAGCGGGCGGCCACGTGTTTTCCGAAATCCACCGGCGTCGCTGCCGGCAAAAGGCGAAGAGCGCTGGAATATTTATTGGCCCCAGTTACATCTCACTCGTCTCAGGAAACGCTAAAATTCACTAGATATGTCTTGGGCATCAAACAACGTCTGGCTGACTTCGCAATAATCAAATCATCTTGTTATGAGAAACTGTAGCTGACACAAATGAAATTCGTAATACAATTTTCATTTCTCTCTTGGAACAATTCATTGGCACTACATTTGTATATTTGAAACTATTATAACTAAAAAATGAATGGGACAAATTTCGTTGCATATATTGATTAAGAGTAATGCGAACCTATAACTTCTGCTTGATTGGGTATCATTATTCCGACAGAGAAAGCAATTTATATTGAAATTTCAATTAAACGTCATTTAATATCGAAAGTCATTTGAATTCCAATTATCCAAAACCCCAGTCCCATGAATCAATAATTAATCCCTGGCACTTATTTCATTCTGTTCAAATTACCCCTTTGGTGAATTAATTACTCATTCATTAAATTTATGATCTATGTAAAAAAAAACATCAAGCACTAATGAAATGTAACAGTGTACTTCTTATTATTTGAGCTTATAAATTAGAAATAGAAATTAATTTTCTTTACTGTTAGATGATCGCACGATGATTGCAAGCCCCGGAAAAACAGTACCTTTGTGTCACCGAGAGCTCGTATTAATTAAATACAAAAAAGAAATACGACGTGCGAAATTACATGCGTATAATTCCTTTCTTCCGCCTGTGTCTTCACAGGACTCACAATTACTGGGCAAGTACTGACACTTTCTTTCCATTACTTTTGTATGTGTGGTTTGTGCGATTTCACCTGTTAAATGGTGAGTGTGAGACCAAGTATGTGCCATTGCCAATTTATCACTTTTGCCTGTTGTATTTATCACAGGTGTTTATTCAATGGCGCTAGGAGTTCGACATTTTTTAACTAAGCATCGTTTGCATACGATTAGGCATTATAGAATTGATGGTATTATTGAAGCGGATTTGCTTGAGTGCGCATATATGTGTATGTACTTCCTTAAAGCAGAGATGTGGTTGACATATCTGAGTATTAACACTGAGTATTAACATATCTGGCATAATAGCTAATACTGGCAAAGTGATTGACACTTTCACTTTGGTTTCTATTTGTCAAACAAGTTGGAAATTTCGTGCACCAATTTCGATTGGTTTTAAATTAATTTCGACAATATTAATTTGACAAATCAAAATCGAGAAACGAAGAGTCGATTGCATTAAATTTTTTATTATTTCCAGTCTGTTGAATAATACACTCCAATAAATAAGTGAACCAATCTATTATTAAAAATTACACGAATTGTAAAAGCCTTGGCGATTGTTCAATCACTTCGTCAGCTTTATTACCATACGAATGATCTGATCTGCGTTTGTCTTTATACGTCAATATTATTTGCAACTTTGTAATGTGTGTGTACGTGTTTCTTCAAGAAACTTTCGAGTGTCCTCGTTCTATCTGTAAATAAGTCCGTGTGTGCGTGTGTGTGCCTGGGTGTTGACGTGCGTGTGCTCTCCACATTTGTACATTCTCTCGTGAAGCGAACTTACAAGTAGGCAGAGGTACGATTTTCATTGCGTGGACGCGTGGATCATTGACGAGGGTGCGCCACTGATGACTTTCCCTGGGACGGTGTGCGGTGCGCAGTGTGTGGGTGTGTGTTTGCTGATGGGAGTAACGCAGGATATGCGATCGCTGAGAATTGAAATTGCGATGACCATATTACGTGTATTTACGATAATTATAGACCTCTCTCTATAAATATATACACACACTCACGTCAGCGTAATCCGAATAAACGTGTTGATATAAAAAACTTAATTGCATTGCCATCAGCAATTGGATGTTGGATGACTTTGATTAAAATGTAAAACTTTACAGTTCCCTTTTTAAAGATTTTTATATTTTGTTTTCTATAATTCTTATTTCTATAATTGCCTCATTAAAATCTGTTGTATGCAGAACGCATTATATGCTCTCAAAATAAGCAAATAATTTACAAGTATAATATCAAGCTCAGCCAACATCTGCGCTGAATGTTCTCATTGATCCAATCCTTCCTTTTGTTCCCAAGTAATTTTAGACAGACATAATAGGTAGAATTATGAAAAACGACAATTTAAAGTTGTTACATTCTAGATAGCAATAATTCTGAATCAATATTGACAATACTAAACGATGTTTTAAATTAAAACAACAATTTCAAGACTTAGTGTTAGAAAGGCCAATTTATGTTTGCTATTTCTTACATCGACTCGGTATGCCGGACTGTCATTAAGGAAGCACTAACTAAATGCGCTAATGACGACTGTTCCGGCAAACAATGACATGATGGGCCTCCAATGGACGGACAAGAATGGACTCGCTCTCGCTGGTACACAAAGCGCTCGAGCGAAAGTCTGAGTGTGCCATTTGTGAGTCATCAAGCTGTGCGCTAAAAGGGCAAATGGTGTCGTAGGCTTGCAACGATGTTCTCTCATTATTTCGGTATGCGGATTGCTATCGTAAAGTCTGAACCATTGTTTCGTTTCATTTACCCCTGAATGACGATCAATCCAGACTGCTAATAATTCAGATTTTATAGAATTATTTAGCAAGTTGTTAAACAACGTAGCCAACCTAATTAGCATCGTTAATTTCAACAGAAATCACGAGCTCTTTTTGAAATACAAATAATGAATATTTTAAATCATTGAATCATTGAAAGAAATTCCACAAATGTGATATTTTACATTATGCCATCATAAAACATATCCTTGTTAACATCGTAATATTGTTCTCCTCGTTGTTAAAAGAGAATCGACATTTCTGGAAACACGATACACAAAATGTATCCCATTTCACGAAAAATGAGTTCCACTGCTTTTTAAAGAGAAACAACTCCATTTCTCCATATTGCGAGCTACATTTCATGTTTCATTCATCAACACCACCGAGCTATGAAATTCCATTCAACATACAAATTTCTATCGATTAATTCCTCCCGATATTAATAACTTCAAGCTTCGCGAATTATCGATCCTAGACAAACAAAAAATATCAATCTCTTGGGAGATTCAAATTCCACTCAATCTCGTCTTTAACCAGTGAAAATTTGCCAGGCATTATTACCTTCAGTCTAATTAGCTGATAGCGGCAAGTGTCAAGGGGCAATGGTGACACATTAAACTTTAATATGCCAGCATTCGCGCGCGAAAGAGATGAAGAAATAGGGAAAAATAATCTCTGTGCGCGCATGCGGTGCGTGTATGTATTGTACGCCACAGGGATGGAATGTGTTTATAGGTGATTACGCGGCAGATGGGACACTGAAATCCCCTGGCGAATAACAGAGATAAGAATAATCTCGGCATTATCCAGTCGTCGATCAGACAGGTACGTCTCTCTCTCTACATACATACACACGCACACACACACATACACATGCACGCACGTGTCTGTGTCCTTGCCCTAGCAGAGCCACCTGAGTAGAGGCTGATTAATTACCAAATAAAATCCGGACAGCCGACAATCCCGATTCATTCCTGCGCCTGCTTGTGAGTGTGCGCAAAATATTATACGCGATAAATGAAAAATCTGCCGTCAGTGTGCGCCAAATGTCCCGGCGATTTATCGATGATTAATCTCTGCGGCCGAATCGGCTTTCTACCCTGTGGTTGCTGGTAATAAACCATTATACCTTTTCTGTTCTATTCTTTTGTATGGTAGCAGATTTTTTAATCTTGTATTACACAGCTTCTGTTTGTTAGAGTACACATTATTTTTGTTAACTATTCGAGGAATTGATTAATCGAAATTAACATGTTCCTATAACCTAAATGATTTGCAGTATAAAATATTAGACAATAATAAAACAGAAATGTTACATATTTTCCATATTTTATTGTATATTTGATACATTTATAATTCGATCAAGAAACAGGCACTTATAAAAAAAAGATACTCCAACTCTAGATCATAAATAAGAGACTACCCTGGAAATGGGAGATGCACTTCCTAGAATCCATACTATTCAGCCTTCGGAAAACAACAGGCGGCATATCGCGAGTACAGAATTATTAATAAGCAGTAAAGTGCCGCATAAATCCGTAGGCGTTCATCGTAGCGGAGTCTTAGGGGCGAGGATTTTTCGAGTAAAACGTCGGAATATACATTATGATCGAGCAAGGCCAGATGAGCCGAATGGTCGCGCTTTTAGAGGCCGTGAATTTTTCACGGGGATAACAGCGAGTCAGAGAGAGAAAGCTCCGTGTCTCCAGGAAGATCCCGCTATTAAGTAAACAGATGCTGAAACGTGCGGGGAGAAAGAGAAAGAGCAAAAGGGCTGGTGGAATATTGTTTTCCTGTGGAGACGACTTCGTGCGCCGCTACGATTCGTATATGGAACGCAAAATCCTCGGGACTTTCTTGGAAAATTGTTTCCCTTCGTCGCCGTCGCCCTTAGCCATGTCCTTCCTCTTCCAGACGACATATCACCGACTTACTGTAACCGCCTCCCACCGAATGGGCGTGCAAGGCAATTCTGTAGTGAAGCTTAGGAACCTTGTAGTGGACGCTTTTTTTGTTGATTTGTCGTTTATAGTTTGGTATGAAATAGTGATATAATTTAAACTACGGCTTCTGTGAAATGCCTTTTTTTAAAATGATTTTACGAATTATTTTTAGCAGTAAAATATTTATATAAATTAATTTATAAGAACTTTGATATTCACTAGAATTATATAAATGATTGGATCGCAGAAAGAAATAGAAAAGCTACACACTGCATTCATAATTAACAACCAGTGTGTGTGGATCATAAAGGCGTAGACGCCCGTAGACGTGCCAACAGCACTCGATCGATTTCAATGATACCATTCGTACAATCCCCGTTCGGCATTACTGAGAATTAACTCGGATCTGATTCGGATTTATCTCCGACTTAATCCGTACTTAGGCCAGATCCGCCTGCTGGCTCGTATCCATGCTTACTTCGCAGCAATCTTGCGCCATCGAGTCTTTTCGAGCTGTCTAGGCTTCGAAATCAAATATGTTGCTGGTTTTCTATGAAACCTTGCCACTTTGTAACATAATACAATTAGTTATTCCACGTATTTTCTGTCACTAATAAACATCTGCAAATAAAAGTTAATAGCTCTTAAGCAGCTTATCGTGAACCGGAATATTGTTCAGAGAGATCTTGCGGAGATGACTTGTTTGAATAAATGTCCAGTTTATATGCCAATTGGCGTACAGCCTAATTGTGCAATTGAGATAATAAGGATATTTTAACAGAGATTTTTGGGTGAAATAAAAGTATCTTGTATAAAATAAGAAACATTGTGTATCTTTATAAATCGAATTGTGAACAATTGGATTTGTTTTAATATAGATCGATTGGATAATGTACTCGAATATCTGCGATTGAATAGAGTTCGAAAAACACAATCAGGAATTAGTGGGAAAGGTGAGTGGTCAGAACTAGGAGATTCAGCACATCACAAAGCGGAGAAGCGATTTTCGAAACGCGATCTGGCGTGACGCTCCATTACCCAGAGTGCTTACGTACGAAATGAGAAAACGAGCGAGGTATATTTCACCGAAATCACCGGTCACGTACGCGCACTTTATACCCGAGTTGCCAAATTTCGATACGGAAACACTAACTCTGGTGCTTTAACGCTTCCATGATTTCGTTTCTGTCTGGGAAAACTCATCATTAATCAAGTGAGCAGACAAGTGGCCCCACGTAGAGAACATTGTAGCAACTGCAGGAAAAGTGGCAGCCGTAATAAATGTGATATTATTAAGGAAGAATATTATATAAAATGTTGAAATTTTACAAACGAATTTTTATCTCCTCTCTTACGAAACTTAATCAACTACACAAAAGAATATCAAATCCACTACCTGTCTAAAATAAAAATTAAAAAAACATGAAAAAAAATCGTCCCAACATTCCGGAACAAACAGACAGCCATTTGAATTCGGCTGACACCGAAAACCAAGAGCATAGGGTGCGCAACAAAAGGCTGTTTCCGCTTTAAGAGCGCTTAACGAACATCATAAATTCCGCATTCCGCGTTTTTCCCCGGCGCTCGTAATGTTGGGTATAATCGTAAGATGTGTTGGTTAGTTTCGGCAGGGTTTCCGGGTGAAATGGGTGAGGGCGAAGGGGTCAAGGGAGGTACAGTTGGAGAGGTGGTAGGGCAAGTGTTACCAACCGCGACCTATGATAGAGCAGCGCGTTATGTTCACCGGCCACCGCTCTGGCCGACTGCCAAGTGGATTCATCGTGATAACACCGCCGGAACACCGCCAGGAAGATGTCCCGTGAAAGGAATAAAATTGATCGAATGCCTCTGGAATACATGGCCCATAACCACCTAGAAAGATCAAATTCATAACTTTCCGTATAACACTCGGATACGTGAGCGCGTACAGGATGATGCGTTTCCCTTCGAGTCAGCAAGTATTTTCATCCCCAGCCAATCCTTTGAAACAAAACCATCTGGTTATATGTTTCTTACTATGTCTAACATTTGATATAATAAAGAAGAGTGAATATTATATAAAATTAATATTAATTATAATTGTATCTTAATTAACATTCGTATATGACAGATATATGTATTGCAATTAAGCGTCTAAAGTTGAACAATGAAAATGTTCAAGTATTTAAAATTATTTTCGCAATAATGTGGTTCAATAAAACGTGTCAGGGTAATTACGATATTATTATAATACGATCGAGCTCAGAGGTCGAATGAAAAGTTATGAAAACGCCTGACAGATACTCCTATCGTTCGCTGACAAAAACGAACGGCGGCGCACATTAGTATTATTAAACATGCTCGGTCGAGGATTACCCGTACCTTTCCCAGCACAGATACCATTAAAGTTGGTGAGAAACAAACGGGATTACAGGCGGTGAACCGCGTAATTAACACCCAAGAGAATTTCGTTATTTCAGCCAGTGCTTAATGTAAGCTGCATAATTTCTTTTGCAAATTATACCGCTGGATTTCGCGTAATACTCGCGATCACAGTGGTTCCTGCATTGGGCGCGGCTTCCAAGTGAAGCTTGGTCCAGCAACCGTCACTCTTTGACTACATTATGATATTCCTGTGTAAAAACTCATCAAATTCTGTGCCATCAAAATTTAATTATCTTTTATTAGCTTACCGAAATTTTTAGTATCACGCAGATCCTTAAAACTTTCCACCTCATTTTTAGTGAGAACGATATTCTGGGTTCTGAATGTTAATTAATTGATCTCGGACTTTAATAAATTAACTCTGACAGAGTGTGAATTTTATAGTAATAATTTTCTATGAATCTTCCAAAACTTAAATGTAATATAAAGGTAATAAAGTAAAAGGCATAATATTTTAAAAAGGAGAATCCACACGAAGGGATTAGAATGACTCATTGCCAGTAATTAATCATCGGATTTCAGTTTAGCGTGGTTGGTGTACGATAACTTCCAATAAAGTCATCGTGCGAAAAAATCTTGGCCATTAATACCAGTAGCAAAGAACCCTATTAGTTGAAAATGGAGGGCGATCGCTCAAAGAGCACTGATAAGTCAGCTTAACGAAAGAAGAACAACGAACAACCAGGATTCAGGAGTCCTTGAAGAAAAGGTTAACCTCTCGATTGGCTTGTATCTCGAACAACGTGCGTATACGCTGTGGCTGGAAGAAAGATGATAGGGGCGGAGAATTTATAGGTCTGATTTCAAACCCGGCTCGGATGACCATACGCGCGCGCGCGCCTTTGCTCCATTTTACGTCGACTTCATGAAAATTAATGGATGGCTAGCAGAACTTCGCCAACTTTCCGCATCCGGCAGCGAGCGGAGCTTCGCTGGTTGGCGTCGCCGGCTTGCCAGCGGCTGAGCGTGCGAAGAGAGAAGAGAGCCGTTCCGGATGCGAAGAGAGGAGAGGGAAAAGAGAGCAACTCTGGTGCGGACCGATCCGAGCGTTGTACCTCGCAATCCTCTTCGCTCTCTCCGCCTCTTCCAGTGGCTCGGAGTCTGGTCGACTTGGTGGCAGAACATAGTGTTTTGCTTCCACTTCGCTGGACATCCTGAAAGTTCCCCATAATTTTCACTTCGTAACTCCCTCTCTCTCTCTCTTCTCCTCCTCCTCCTCCTCCTCCTCCTCTTCCTCTTCCTCCGGCACTTGCACCGCTGCTTCTGCTTGAATAGCAAGTGTGTAAGTTCGGAAGTCGACCAATATGGTTTTCTTTGTACCGCCTGGCTCATTCATCGCCGTAGCGAGCCAACCTCCCAACGGAGAATATAAACTTGCCAGTTTTTCACTCCGCTAATGAGGTCAAAGAACGGCCCGCTCGACAAACAGCAGCCGGGAGTGGCGTGATTCAAATGAGAGTAGGCTACTTCCTGCCTCCCCGATGAATGCTACTATTGAGCACGCCTCATCGTTTGATCGCAACAGGATTAGATTCTCCTCTGGCACAGTGCAATATGTACCGTCGTCCCTTGTATAACGGTGTCATGTGTTTTTGACAGAGCAGAGGTGTCGGTGACACTAGAATCCCTCTTATTCCTTTATTTCTACAGTAGTAAACATAACTTGCACATTCGACATTTGTACATTGTTTAAACATATCATCAGTATTAATAAATACTTTTTCATATACCAAACAATTTATATAAGTATCAAAACATAGAAATTTTAATTGAAAGGATAACTTTTTCCTAAGTTTTATTTACGACAAAGTGTTAACAACATTCGTGCAAGTCAAAGTTCGACTAGAAATTTGAATAAACATACACTCGATCTTACCGGAGCAAGTGCTCAGGCACAGCTGTTGTACTCTTCGCTATAGTATACTCGTTTCTTGTATCCACAAGGGGTTGCAAACAATTCCTGTCATTCGTGTACCATCAATATCCCAAGACAGCGAGTATCTCAGACGCGCAGTAAAACACATCCACAAATCCGTAGGTCTCTTCGGAGCTCCGATAATAGTACTCAATGCGGGCCGAGTTAACCAATAATCACAGTTGTAACGGAGGGAAGAGGAAAGGGCGCAGCCGGTAATTCTGTGGATTTCGCTTTAGCGCGGTTGGTATCCTTGGATCGAATTTTCCGGCAAATAAATTATAGCGGGTCGGGGCGGACTGGCTGCGGCGGAGAGGTTGATCCTTCGGGAAGTACAAGCGGGCGCAAATCTGAGTAGCAGTCCGATTATAAATCAGCTTTGCCGCGCGAATGCGAGAAGGCTAGGCGGAAAAGGGGAGGAGGAGGAGGAGGAGAAGGTGCTCATGGAAGAAGGCAGGGAGGGATGGAGAAGAGGAAAAGGGAGAAAAAGTGGATCTTCCTTGAGATTAGAATCGGATAAAGGCGGGTCCAGAAAGAGCGAGTAACCGCTGGGGTGGAGCTTTAAATGCATAACACGCCTAATCCCTCGTAATACCTTACTTCTTATCGTGCCATACCACTCGGAAGATACTTTTTCCCGCCTTACTTCTCTCGTCCGATCTATTTCCCGACCACTTTCAACCTGCTCTCGATCCACCGATCGGCATAAATACTCTCGCTATTTTCACCGATTGATCCGCCCGTCTGCCACCCACGCACCCCCAAACCTTCCCAACCCTCTTCCACCAGCCGAACAGCTTTAAAGCGGTGGAGACTCCCTCTCAAGACTAATTCCTGAATTTTATACTCTCCAGAAGTTTGGATCCTTTTCTTTTTACTCTCATGCGTACTTTTGTATGCGCAGACATTTTTTTTAAATTAAATTTTGTTATAATTTTGAACAGAGCATCGGGAAGAATGTAGTGAAAGACCGGAGTTCGATTCGATGCTCCACTTTAATTGATCGCTTTGCGCCGTAGTAAGTATAAACTGTCCATTAAAGTTTCCTATGGCAAACTGGATTTCAAGGCTGCAAGGAGAAACCTCGTTTGCCGGTTTCTGCGTTATAAGATAAAGGGAAGCGTCCAAAACTCAATAGGGAATTGAGTGAGAAGTTCCTGCGCACCGGGAAAGTGGAAAGAACCGAAGGATACCGTGCCAGAAGAACTTACATGGGCTACTATTGAAGTTTGAAATCATGATTCACACTTCAATTCAACTTGTTTTATTGGCCGATAGACAGTTCCTATACTTTGGATGGTCGACGTGAGAGACGCGTACACGACGAATCAGAAACTTGTATCATTCAACAGCACCGTTTTCCATTGATTTCCCACATTCTCAATAATATTAACGTTGCCCTATATTTTATATAATATAATGTTTACATTATTATATTTTATTCTAACGTGGATGTCTCATATTAGCGGGTCAGAACATGTTGGATTTAGTATGCAAAATTACTGTTGTCTTTGACGTTTTGAAACACGTTTCCCTGGTGCTCGTAATGAGTATCTTTCCGCACGTAGTATAATTTTCATGCTTTCAGTCTTGTTAATTGTCAGGGTTTTTTTTTATCATTCTTTTTACTTCGCTTGTTTTCTCTTTCTTGCCAGTTTATTTATTACTAAAAAGAAATCCATAATAAAATGAAATACAACACGGTGCACAAAACATTGAAGCCAATTCAATTGATTCGTTTAATTGTCCAATCCATATTGCAATGGCTATAGCGAGGAATCGTAGGAAGTCTGACCAAATACGAAAGATATCGACCAATCAATGAAAAGCATCCATAAACAGGTAGAATACGAAAGAAAATTTCTTACGCGTCCGAGTTCAAGCTTGAGAGGTTTCCGCCTTAGTTCTTTTCTCGCTCGCGATGGTCCAAGCGCGCGCGCGCGCGCGCCATGAAATCCCTGCTGGTTTGTACCTTTGTGCTGTCCTTAACCGTCCTTACTCAGATTGTGAAAAGCCGGCTTGCCGCTCTACGTCTTCCAGCTTCCCACCCGCCGCTCCCCTCGTCTCTTTAGTATCGTTAGAACTCGCTGCGGGGAGCCGAAAGAATCGAGTTTATTTTACGAGGGAACGTCGACAAAAAAGGCATTGCCCAGCTGCTGAAGAATCGTTTATTTAAAATCGGCACTGCGCGGAAAAAGCTGCTGGACTTTCCTTGCCGATTGTTCTTTTGTCGCCTTCTTCTTATATTATTGGACCGAGTGGAATTAAGTGATTTCGCTTGGAAATCGCGGCAATGGCCGGTAAATGTATTTTTAGCAACGAGCCCAGTCTTATTACGGAAGTTTGATTAATTTCTTTATGAAAGTATTTTAAGTTCCTCGTAAGTCTTGAAGTAATTCTATGTAATAATATTAATAAGTATTAAAAGGAAATACACTTTGAGAATTTGTATACTAGCGTACTTATAATGATTAATGAGAGAATAGCAACATAAATGAAAATCACTCATTAACTAGTAAAGATGCATGTACAAAAGTTCTAAACACTAGGCGGTCGATACGCGAGTATCAACCTTGGCATTCGGCGTGCTCGCCGGTACACCGGAACTCGATGTATCGAAGATTGCAGAAACGTAATAACGAAGAAAGGGAGTCTCGGAACGTGACTAGATGGCCCCGGTAGGGCGGTAATCTGAAAGGGAGCCGAAGGAGCGAGCGCTCGCAGGAAGTGAACTAAAAAGGGAGGATTCCCTAGCGAAGCCAGAGGGAGGAAGTTGCGAAGAAAATGATGAAGAAGAAAAAGAAGAGCGAACTCTCCGAGCAAAAAGAAGAAAGTCGAAGGGAGGAAGAGGGGAATCTTGAAGAAGAGGAAGGAAGTCCTGGGGAATCAGTGGGAGGGCAGAAATAGGATTTATCCCCTCGAAATAACCAGTGCCTTTCGGCGCTGTCGCTCGCAGGTGCCTAGGCGCGATAACTTGTCACAAGAAACTATGTAGCGACTGGTTGCCCGCGGCGCATAGCACAGCTATACGCTGTACACCGTGTCCCATCAGTCCGCAACACACACTCACTCAGACCGGAAAACTTCCATAGAGCCACTCACTATATTATTTCAGCACCGCTCTCATTCTCCAAATAGCTACGTGACAACTCTTCATATTGGAAATAAATAGTCGTTTATAATGATTTACATCATATTTTAAGCCCATTATTGTAGATGTTTTGATGCTAAAATTATAGAATAGGTACTCTAATTTTAATCGGGAATAAAAGTGGATTTTAAAAGGAAATAAATTTAATATCGATAGGAACAGAAACAAACACGAATTTCAAGGATATGCTTGTCCCGATAACATTTGCAATTATTCCAAAACTGGACATTTTGAGTAAAAGAGCGCCCTTCGACACAGATTCCAGTCCTCGTTACAAAATTACGGCAGTGTTCTACTAAACTAATTTTGCATTTGAAAAAATCAGATTCAATGTACAGTTAGCACTCGTGAATTTAGTCAAGTTAATTAGTGATTTAATATTCCCCTCTCAAATTACGTTGAATGAATTTCCTATGGAATCGAAATTATATTCCGTCAGCTATTTCGAAGTATGTGTACATCAAAAATGAATAGTTTCATTTTTACTTTCTTCCATTGCTATTCGTGTGCTTCCTATACCAGAAATCTTTCAAATTCAATATTTAACATTTCCATCACGTCATATACTACTATTTTTACTATTTCATTTTATTCAAGTGCAACACAAATCTCCACCTTTTTTCCCCACGCCTTTCTATATCTCGGCACGATATCAAAGACTATCAAAGCACTGGCTGAAAAGACGGGAAACCGGATTTAATTTCCAAAGGCGCACTTCGGCATAGTCGTACACAGGGCTTAAAGGAAGGTTCGAGGTGAGCGTCGAAAGTCCACCTGAAATTTTTCTCTTGCGCGGAGTCAAGGTGCGCGTAAAGTTCTAAGTGAACCGAAGCACTCGACAGTTCGGCAAACTGTCGGGCGAAGAGTCGAGTCGAGCGAGGAATCGAGTCGAAATTCGTGGTTGAAATTGGAGTACAAACCGCCTTCGATCTTGTGGGAGGCGTGCGTCGAAAAAGGCACTCTGCTTTCTCGTCACCGACGGACTTGCGACGCTCCACGCCAGAAAAGCCAAGTGGAAAACAATCTGCGAGGCCGAGCGCATTTCTCTGCAACGTTTCTGGTGTTCGTGAAGATTCACACATTCTATTCACCCTGCTTCATCCACCGCGCACTCGAATCGCTCGGAGGCAGCTCGTAGAAAAGCCTCTTGGTGGTTCAGTTATAATGAATTGTGCATATTTACTAGTTAAAATCCATTTCGATGCAGTTTAATTTATGTGTAATGAGTATTATTCAATTGAATTAAATATAAAAAAGGAACGAGTATAAGGCATCTGGAAATAAACGTCATCTAATTGAGATTTTTTTATTATACATATATACTAATAATTAATAATAAATATGCATACATTCATACAACTGTTTTCAGCTTCCTATTAACTTCACCCGGATTTCACTGTTCCCTTCGCGAGTATGAAATATCGAACAAAACAGGAAGTACGATTCTCCAATAAAACAGCAGTGCAAGTAATTTTTGAAAGAGTGCTTTCAAAACTGCAACGTGCACGGCAGTTGGAGCTAGCAGCTGATGGAAACGCCGCATTCGAGGGCCGCTTTTCGTCGAAGGGAAACCTCACATGTGACGTATTTCACGATAAAGCCTTTGCACTTCAAGTGTCAGCCTGCTTGGGTTGCCTGCGTCAGTGAAAATCAAACTCCATCGTAGCTTGTAAAAGTTCCGACATGTGTAGCAAATTGCTCAACTGCCCTACTGTTTTCGATCCTGATTTTGAGTTTAAGGTATCCCTTCCTTCTAGAAGGGTATAAATAACTCGAAAATTGCCACGAAATCTTGTTCAAGAATGTTGAGAATGTACGAGTACTAAATAATAAATTTAAATCCTTGTATTTAATGATTGTTATTAAAATGATACTTGCCTTTCAGTCCAACTTATACCAGATTGAAGTTAGAGCACTGATTTCGAGGAATTTAGAGCGTATAGATATTAACGCACCTTTCAGTATAGGATTCCTAGTAGCCGAACAAGTTGCTCCAATTCTCCATTGAAATCTGAAATAGCGGGCGTCCTGTTGAATTGCACGGGCGAACACGCAAACGCGCGGAATTAGAGAGGACACTTTGAACGCCTTGCCAGTTGATCGAATAGCTCGGGGCGATATGTAACCCTTTGAAGTACTTAGACTGAAGCAGTAATTATCCGGGCGAGTTTTGCAATGACTTACTCGCAAGCTCCAAGTAGCGAATAGTGCAAACAATTAGTATGCTTACCTGCATCGAGATATCTACTAAATCATTTGTGCATCCATATAAATTTTGCATTACTACTCAAACATGTAATTAAATCAACAAAACCCCAAATTTTAATATTCTGCTAACAATCGACTGATCCACAAAGCATCCAAGATCATTAATAAAACAATACTACCAGTATGTATAAACAATATTTTACAAGCTTCAATAATCATTACAAATACAACTAAAGCTACAGTAATTCTTCGATTCGTGTTTCAACAAAGGTAGCTAAACAGACATTGGCAAGCTCGATCGGACAATCAAATGCGGTAATGTGCCATGAATTTAATAGGAGTTCGATGAACGGTAGCCAGGTGATAAAGGCAGTCTATAAAGGCATCCAGTAGAAGCCAAGTCAAAGTTGCTGGAAGCTCCGTCAGATAGAGTAGCAGCACGATCCCCCGGAATGATCCTCGAAACTTGACGGCAACTCATCCACCTGTTCGCCGGTTCGTTCATTCGTTCGTTCGGTGGCTCTTCTGAAAAATAAACACGTCCCACTAGCCGGGCCACACATATACACACGCGCTTGTACCTGGAAAGAGAGAGAGAGAGAGAGAGAGAAGATCGGGTGTCGCTTAATACTCCGTCGAAAAGCTGGCTCCGTTGGAAATTTGCGTTGCACTCGAGTGTGAGAGCGAGCCAGGCCTCCATAACGCGTTCTGAGCGAACTGCTGGAATGATGGCGCTGCGATTCAACTCACTTTCCAAGCTGGCCGAATGTTCCCTCAACCACCTTTGCACCCGGCTCCCACCCCTTCCTCTTCAACCAAGGCTCTCTTACATCTCGAGCCTTGGGCTACTAGAGCCTCCAACAACCGATCTTTCCAGTTTCCACTCTCTCGGCCGTCGCTCTTCTCGCTAGGAGAGAGCATAGAGCTTCGCCTGGTACACACACCTGTGCCACTCTTCTTGCCAGAGTTGGGCTTGGCTGCCGTGGGCCGTTTGCCATGGCCGGCACAAAGCGCCCGCTCCAGAAAAAGAAGTCATTAGAGGATTAATGGGGCCAGAAGCGCGCCAGGAATTTTTGTTAATGCTGACGAAACTCAAGGGTACTACTGCTGCTTCGTTTCGTTGGATCTGGTTTGCTTCTGACAGGATTGCTTGAAGGTCGTTTTGATGGATACTTTTTTTTTGTGTTGTGTTACTTTATGTTGAAGATTTTATTGTTTATGGTGTAAATTGGTGGTTTTGATGTTTGTGTGATTGAGACAATGAGGATTAACACACTTGAGATTCTGTCGGAATTCTAGAGATTGTAGGGAATAACCTATCAAGCATCATCGAGTTAGAAGTTCATCAACTTCGTTTAAGAACTGTCAGATACAGGTGGCGAGCTTTCCTGGCCAAGAGGGTACTACAGGGAGCACTCGAGCTTTCTCTCGAACTCGAAGATGACATCTTTCGGATGTCAGTTTCGACGAAACTTAGCCGCGTCACCCAGTAATTCTCTAGTGTTGCGGAAGTTCTGTGATATTAAGTATAGTTGACAATTAGGCGCACTGGTTTCGCTGAATATTCCCCTTGCAAATCTGTCATTGTAGTTCCCGAATGAAATACCCGGACTTATTTATAGTAATAATTTATTCTTCACTTTACACCTTATACAAACATCAAAAAAACAATAATAAAATACAATCCAATAAAAAATCACCTCGAAATCAATCAACAATACACTTATAAATAAATACTTGACAACAAAAGAATTAACATCCACGAATAGAATGAAAAAGGACGCATCAGTTAAAGGATAGCAGTATCTGTTTTTTCACTACAGCGGAAGTATTAGTTTTGACTCGATATCCATTTTGCGAGAAAGTTTGCGCTCCGATCGGACAGTCGACGATGGAAAGCGGAGAGTTTGCGTCGAAAGAGAAGACAAAACGGCACACACAGCAACCCGCAGACACGTGAGCGTATTGGCGCGGTGTGGCTCGCATGGTTGCGGCCGAACAATAACTATGTCTACGCGGCGGGCGTTGTTGCGTTGAATTATTTATGCAATTAGGCGTCATCGGGCCGGCATCCGGAGCGACGTGTCGTCTGCTATAAACGGATGAGACTGCGTACTCGCTCGCTCGCTCACTCGCTCTTGCTGACTGGCATGAAAAGACTCCTCTTCGATATGCCGATACGCCGGGGCCGCCTGATCGAGTTCACCGGGAAACTTTCTACCTCACTAGTCCTTAAGAGATTTATGTGCCCCATACACATGTATATGTAACCCTCGCTGCCACTACTTCCAAGTCCCGTGGCACACCACGCTGAGCTGCATTCCACCACCAACGACTGCAGTCGATCATCGAAGAATCCAGCTGGCAGTTTGGACGAGTCACTCCAACTCCTAAGGGATGAATGCGAGAAATGGTGAGTAAGTATCTGTAGCTTGGTATTTCGAAATATATACATGTTCTATGGAAACTTTGCTGTCTGACAGGCTATTTTCATCCATTTAGTCAGTTGGTATTTATAAGGATTATTTTTGTTAGTGTAATTAATAGTCGAGGTCATAAAAAAGAGGATGTAATGTATTTTATATTTGTTATAAAATCACCGATCATGATTTGGTATTCATTGAACGAGTGTTAAGTTTTCTAGCAGAGATTACTTGAGTTTGCAAGCATGGGCATTGTTTCACCGCAAGCAGGATCATAGCTATGATATTATTTATCGAGCTTCTTGCTGGTTCGGCTGTCCGACTGGCCAATGCATCAATCAGGTCGAAAGCCACTTCTATCCGCGAAAGTTATCGGCGGCCGATAACGCGTTGGATTTTCGCGATATTCGCGGCTCTCGCGTAATGTTTATTTACCGAAGTAACCAACGCGAGCTCGTCCATCAAGGGAGATACGCAAGATCGATTATGCAGCGTCGCGTATGCCGAGTTCTGTCCGAAAGCAGAGTGAAGCCCAATTAAAATTCGCCACTATACTCTGCCGACCGATGCTTTGGACGTAAATATTTCCGGCGTACAAGAAAAGTCACTGGAATCATTTTTGTTCGAATGTATCATTGCAGGCATAAAACAAACGAATCCAGTAATAATTAGTAAAGATTTTCGAAATTCAATTTGTTGAATTTCATTTCAATTATTAATAATATTTCGTGTGTATACAAATTTATGTATTTCGATATGAATGAATGTATTCAACATTATAATCAGTTGCAACTTTATGTATCGCACATGATCGATCATTGAAAACACAACCATGCTTTATTTTGCATGAATTCGACCATCTATTCACCGCGAATTCGTATTACACATGCTAGGATAATCAGTCAACATTACTAAGGATTAAAAAATAACTTCCATCCTGATGCAGTTAGTAGAATGAAGTAACCGTACACATTTCCTTCGGAAGCTAATAGCTAAATTAAAAATTTGCTGCTGGTCTGTTATTTTATGACGTTACGATGACCGATCTGACCCGGGCGGATCCCAGGGACCACGATGATCGCTATTGGCGTCGAGAAAATTACGTCGGTTATGAACGTCGAGTATAATTAATTGCGTGAGTGATGACGACGCGAACGATTTATACGATCTCGCTTGGCGACCGGCTCAGCGATCAGCAGTGCAGCACCACCAGATATTTCACAGAAATAAATAATACCTTCTGCTCCCATTCGATATACCAGGGTTTTAATCCCTTTTTATTCAGCCAACTGTTCGCCAAAGGGTGCCGCCGATCTGATAAAGCAAGGATCAGCTATTTATCTTTTAATTTATTCCCACACTCATTTATACCCACATGAAATGGCTTAATCATTAACTCCATAAACAAAGTGGCCCAATCTTTTAACTCATTAACATTCGCCAGAGTGGTACTGTGTTGTTGCCTACTCAGTCGCTTTTTCGCCACAATTTTGCACGCACATAATTATGAATGTACACATCGTATTTTATAACGGAGTCTCTGGCTATAATTACTTTGTGCAATATTAAAGTGCTCGGTGCCGGCTGACTTTAGCAAACTTCATTGTTCAAGTTTCTGAAGAATGGTGCACCATTATGCGCTCTATGAGTAATTCATTTTTCATTTATCCAGCCACTGTTATTTTTTACTATGTTTAAAATATAAAAATAACATCGGCAGACAAACCCTAGACGCGTCTTATAAAGCATTCCTATTGATTGTTTAATCATTTTTCATTTATCCAGGCATTGTTCTTGTTTACTATATTTCAAGCGGCAGCGGAGAGCGTCAGAGACCCAAATCGTTTAGGTTCCATTCTTTCAGGGAGCGGCACCGTTGAATGCCCATTGTGCAAAGGTACCATTGTACTTGTACTTTACGGCCACAAAAATGGTGCTCGCATCTGCGTACAACAGATCGAAGAAGAGAAAAGGTTGGCAGTGGCGGCGGCGGTGGCGCCGGTGGCTGAGAACGCAAATTGAATGCGAAGAAGTCGCCCGGGAAACTTATGAGCTCTCGCACAACATCCGGGGGATGTAACCATGAATACGAATAGCCAGTGGACTGCCACGTCCACCGTAGACCAATTTTTCTTCGAACACTAGATCGATGATACATGTACGTCATTGCGTGCTGCAGCCGACCATTGCCGGTTTAATCAATACGGCTGCCACCCCCGCTTCCGGATTTATAAACCCAAAAGCCCCCTTTTGTCACTCCAGAAAATCGATAGTAAGGTTTTCCTTTGATTTAGACGTCCAACAGACGATTTAATTAGTTCAACTCTTTATACATTTTATGAGCATTGTTTTTTTTGTTTCTGTTAATTTGTATTTTGTGTTTGTTGCTTTCTGTTGTTTAATGAGTATGTTTTTGTAGTAGTAAGAATAGTTGGTGTTTGATAGTGGTGTCATAGCTATATTTCAGTGCCAACTCAAACTGCCATGTCATTTTGGTAGACAGTGTCCGACGACAACACGCTCGCTCACTAAACCTCCCCATTTTTATATTTTTACCGAGCAGTTTTCCACAGAAGCTTTCAACGTGTTTGACTGAAGTCTCTGCAACCGTCAGTATTGCTATCAGGTGCGAGGCGTTTGATTATAAAGCTATGGCAATGTGTCAATATTTCTCGTTATTACGAGAATGTAGGTGCCGTTTTTGTTACAGGCTTTTATTGACGCTGGTCGCGTTGTTTTGGACATAAAAGTGCCAAAGAATTCCTGTTCATGCACAAAAATGTGCAATTTCATCACTACTTTAATATGTATTCATTCCCAATACATAAGAAATTCATTAATAGACATTCATTAAAGACATTAAAGAATACATAAAATAATCCTTAAAAAGAATTACCAATCCAATTTTAACAGAACATTCTATACACTCTGTACTGAATCAACCCCTAAAACTAGTACGAAGATCTCGATTAATTCGAGCAGGACAACTCATCCGACAGGAAAGTGTCAGAGGAAGTTATGAAAGAGGCGAGTTCTTCGAGAACTCGAATGGAGAAGCATTGTTTACTCGACAGTGGCCAGCGTGAAAACGATGCCGGCGGGTTGCTTTGTTTGGCGGGCGGCGACCTTACGAAGCGATAAATCGTCGCATCAAAAACTGTCGAGCGTCAGTGAATATCGTTCGGGCGCGTTAACGTACTCGATTCCTTCCCTCCCACGCGAATATTTCACGTCGCCCGATAACATCTTCGGCTCCATAGGCGAGGAATCGATGGATTTCGGGGGAGCAGCGTTTTTCAATCCTCCACCCACACCACCCCCACCCCCCCTTTTTTTTGTTTTATGGCTGGCCAATATCAACGCGACGGAACGGGCCGCGGCATTTAACGAAATACTGATTTAGCTGCATTTTCACTTTGATTGGACATCCCACTCCTACGGAAGACCAGTCACACGAAATATCAATTTTCTAAGAGTGACAGCTTTCTATGAAATGCTCGAAGTACTTCTTCCATTCTTCCGTTTCCATAACGTGAACTCTTACGTTCGACCCATCTATTTTGTCGAACTTGATATTCATGCCAGTCACTTATTTCAATACTATTATTTTTCGTCGAGCTATTCCAAAACCAAGAAAATCAAACTTTTAATAATCCTCGTACTCAATAATTACCTACTTAAGTAAAAACAGGAACATTTATCATAAAGTCAAATCATCCACAACCAAACATCACCTGGAATATGGCAGGATCAATTTGATGGATGGACTAATTTTATTCATACATGGCTCATATACAAAGTGACATTGTTGTGGCAGGATGTAAAACAAGGTTACCGAACGAGAGCATGCCCAGATATTTGAAACACGGAAGAAGGGTATTTACACCCAGCAGCCAAACCAACCAGCCTAATTGCGGTTTCTATTGCGATGCATTCTAGTGGTCACTAGGCTGGGGTGCGCCGCAACCCAACTCCTATGCACGCATCATTTAATGACCTCCACAGTAAACTGTACTCTCTCAAACGTGAGAATGTCTGTCTCAATTAAGGAACAATTTCAATGTGTACGCCTCGTCGAGCGTTCGAGTTCTCGATAGCAATATGCTTACGCTCTGATTTATGGTAGAATACTTAAGCATACGATGCATTCTAGAGCTTTCCTTGGTAAACAAGTTCATTAACATTCTCGCATCAAGGTCATTTCAGGAGAGCGTTGTATCGTAAGAATACAAGAAACTTGTCCACTTTTTATTATGGATTATTAAACTTATAAATTCCAAGATTGATTGATTAAAAATTGCTATTGAAACGTGTAATTATAAACGAATGAAATAAGAGCTTTTGTTACGAGGATTTTTGTGATAACATTATGAAAAGCATTAAATTACAGACACTCGTGGATTACCGGGCTGATTTAATCAATCAAGTTGATGGCACCTTTTCATTGCAACAGAACACCATAGACATAGCGCGTCCAACTCCGTGCAAGCTTTTAATCTCAGGCGAGGTGCGCGCCGAGCAAAAGCTTAATCGAGAGGCTGATGCGTAAAGCGCGGTCACTCGCCAAAGGATGGTAATCCAAAGCGGCGATCCAAAGAACCTGATCGCTGTGCTCTCGTGGAAAGTCGTTAAACGAAACTTGTGGAAGAGAGCGAGCGGAGTGCGGTCTTTTCCTCTGTAAGAGTGGACCGGGACAAAGGCAAGAGAGAAGCGCCATGCAATCGCCGCCGTCGCCGTCGCCGCGAACTCTCTCGACGCAGAAGATAATCCAGCAACCTAATTTCCAGGGAGCATGCAGCGCAATGATATCCGGCGAAAGTGTGTTCCCGGCGCCGCCACTCGAGGAGAGCAAGAAGACTTGTTGAAAGAAGAAGCGGAAAAGGTGGAAGGGAAAGAAGAAGCGTTGGTGAATACGAAGAAAGCAGATAGATGAAATAAGCTAAAGGAGAAAGGGGAAGTACTCCGGCCGTGCTAGGTGAATATAAGCTCGTCCAGGTAATTTCTGTGCCAGCTTGCTTTTACGATCTCCTTGCGGTATCTCGCTTCTTTCTATCTTTCCATATTCCATCTTCTCTCTCTCTCTCTCTCTTTATCTTTGACTCGTCTTCCCTTCTGTCATTGCATATCGCACGTAGACTAGCTTAACAGGGCATATAAAACTTTTTTCTTTTCTTTCTTAACATTCGTGACAGCTGTGTGGGATTATGTATGGTTACGACAGTTTGTTCGCTTGCCGATGACGTGTCCTGCAAAATGTTTATAGTCTGTCAGGTTGAACCTGATGACAGTAGTCGATACGGATAACGAGTCTCGTTTTGACAGTAATTTTAACATATAATTTACATAATTTGTCTTGAACACGCTTACCGCATTGATTTCTCAGTAACAAATTATAGTAGTGTTCGTGTTAACGACGTACATATGAAGTTCCATTTTCTCGCTAGTGACCACGGAACCTCGGAAATCTGGCATGGCTAGTCTGGGGTTCTTGCGAAGCTTTAATTGCCTGTCGACACGTGCTGTTTAATTGGCAACATTTGACACTCCATTTGGAGCGCAGCGACCGTTGGTACTGCTTTTATTATCTGCACTTGGACTACGAATTATTACAGAGCTATCGAATGATTTTTTTGTATCTTTTGTTTAACGTTGATTTACTGTTTCTTCAGTTTAATAGTAATCATTCGTGTGAAATAATTTTAAATAATTTATAGAGCTTGCCACGAGCGGGAAATTATAGATATCCAAAAAGCATTTTAATCGACATAAATTATTTAACATAGTTACTATTCCAGCCCTTCTTTTCCCATCACCGAATCAATTTTAAGTGGATCAGAAACTTAAAAAGTCATTGTTCCATTTGCGGCATTGTTCAGATTTCTCAGCTAATTATAGTTTCCACCAAGTTCCTCGTACACCAAGTGTAACGATGTGCCTGGAACTTGCAAGCAGCGTCGAGGAAACTTGCAGGCAACGTAATTAAGCGGGGATGGAAAAATCGGGTCGTAGTGGAACGCACTTATTCCAGACGCATTTTTACGAGCGGTGTCGTAAAATCGGTCGCGATTCGCCAACTAATTGTGACTGTAATGCCACACTTATGCAAACCAGAGAATATTTTATGAGGCGCACTCTACTTCTTTTATGAGTTTTCACGGCTCCTGCTGACCCGGTATAATATCCGTGAAGGCTGCGAATGCCGACTACGACAGTCGACCTTTCGCTTTATAAGATCTAATACCGGATTTGTAAGAACCTCCCAGTTATTCATAAGTCCATTGTCGCGTCTTCATTCCCGGACATCATTCACACGGATCACTACTGACTTACCCTTTCCAATTCCCTCTCCTTTTCCATGTAGCCTCGAAGATTTGCAGCGTAATGCCAGTGAAAAGTGGATTACCGATCCTGAATGCGGCGTCATAAAAAAAGCTTTACTACCCCGCGCAAGCACCGTTCAGGGGTTATTAACGCGAGCCTCAGAGTGCGGAACTAATCCTGTAATTGTCGGGGTTATTGATTCTCGCGTAAACTTTAGATTAAGCCTTGTAATAAAAGATAATTATATCTGCGCGCGTAACATCCAGCTGGGGAAGTTACAGTCGATTTTCATACATTTTTAATTAACGTGTCGAGGGTGAGATATTGGATAGGAAATTTTTATTCGTTAATGTTGGCAAAACAGAAAAATATAAAAATCGTAGATAGAATCAAATCGAATCTAATTATACTTTTATTATTATTTTATCAATCGATAAGACTCTTAAATGGAAAAGTTTTAAGTTTGTATATTTCATAAATCAGGATCTTTATTCATTGAATATTCCGAACAGCGTGAATGTTACAATTTCAACATAACGCGTCGATGTTTATTGTGAAATGGTATGTGTATTTCCGATGAGTGGAGAATGCGAAAGGTCGGACATGAAGCTGGAACGATGATCACGGCACTGGAGAACCGTTCGAGTGGATGCGTCTACACTCGGGATTACAGGGGATATGGTACTCATTTTCCTGTCAATTTTCTCGTTTAATCGAAGCGGATTGAGATGGTATTTCGCCCCGGTGGCGCATTTATCTCCTCCATCTATCAGCGGCAGAGAACGTCGAGCTTTCCTGGTGGCCCCCGCTCGTGAAACGTAAGCGACCGCAAATGCACTTGCCGGGAAATTTCCGCGGCCCGGCCCCGGAGAACTCCATGAAAATCCGCTTGATTTCACGCGCGAAACGAAACGCCGTGAAATTCCGGAAACTTCTCTGTAAAACTAATCCTCCCCACCCGATGCTTCGCCGATTGATTGCTAGTAATTAAAATCACTCGTAGGTAACCGATAGATTCTGCGCATAGAAATCGATGTTATTTAAATCTGACAATATGACAAACATATATATTTCTTGAATTATTCTTACATTCAACACTCCAAAATATATTTTTGTCTAATAATATTATCCCAGTACTAAAAGATAAAAACAACTAAAAAAAACATTTGGAGTTGCATAAAAACTACGCATTCAACGGACACGTCCCAATCGCTTCCACAATACATATCTCAGTACGATAGTGAACCCGAAGAAGTCGCTTGTCAAGAAGTGGCACACGAGCAAATAAACAGAGCGTGTTGCGGTGAATTTCGTGAAATTCCAAATTCCGGCATTGAGCGTTCGAGCACTCGTATAATCCTGGGTTGGCGATACATCGATAAAGATCGAGGAAACCATGTAAAAACGAGGAGGGGGGTTGGAAAAAGGGGGAGTGGTTCGAAGGAGAGATGAGAAAGTTGTAGTATCACATCGAGGAGTCGTAAAATCTCGTAGGGATTGGTGTCTCGGCATGGAAGCCTGTCTCGAAGGCCCCTTTACTGACTGCCGCCGGTATGGGAAATTCTTCGTCAGATATAGCGGATGTATCCGATCACGGATGCCTGATCGAAAGGTCAGGATCTCAATCCTTGACGGCTTCCCGTTTCGCCGGATCCTTCGAACGGCTGCTGCAACCGCTGGTGCATCGACTCACGCGGCACAATTTCCACCCAGCTCCTTCGTATTCGCAAGGATATTTTCGGCAGCGCTACCACCAGCCAGGACACATACGCGCATACATACATATTCCCCGGTTGTATCTGCCATGAAAATCTTACCCTATTTTTCGAGCCGTGTCTCCGAGCGAGCCAGCCGGATCTCAAGCGGTCCGCCCAATGTAAATCCTGAATCTCTACGTTGCCCCCTACTACTACTACTACTACTACTACTACTACCGTTACTACAGCTCGTTCTCGTTCCTTCTAACTTACTGGCAGATTGTTCGCAAATGGGATGTGATTTTGAGAGGCAGCCTTTAGTAGCTTTTAAGGCGATCGTCCTCCAGGATTCCTTGCAAGGGAAATCCTAGGTGAACCTGACATATTATTCTGACTTGACTTTCAAACTCCAAATCGTAGTTATTCATTGGTAATAGAAATTCGAATTTGATAGAGAAAATACCTGATTTGTAAAAGGTGGAATAATGATATAATGGATTATTAAATTATTTATACTTCTTTTTATTTTATTATAACTTTTACGAATAACCCTTGCAGAATCTTACATTCACGGACAAGATGAACTTTGACATTTGACTGCCACCACAAAGACTGCTCACTAACGCAACAATTATAACAATTCCTGATCACTAATCCACGACATCAGATAACAACGTAACCGAGCCGGTCACGAGATCCAACGAGCCGCTAATCGCATAATGAAGTCCGGCCTGCAATTCCAGGCGGATCTTCGAGAACGAAATCGCGGCGCTGTGCACACACAGAGAGGCGCAGACGCACGCATACCCACGGAATTCGCCACGGGCGAGCGAGCAATTACACGTGATAAATCCATCCCGTGCCAGATTAGGGTCAGCTGCGCCGGCAATCTACAAGCAATAAAGAGCGACGTGGAATAGCGATTCTTGACACTGATAGCCGCCGTTAAATTCACACACAACATTGTAGATCGCTCGCACGCGATGACGTATAAATCCGATTTACTTATCAACGCAAAACCGTCGCGCGCGCGCGCTTCCCTAAGGACGGCGATGTATGCTGGTCATTTTCTTTTTCGCCGAAATCCAAAAATTTGTACAGATATTCACTGATAAGAGATATTTATCTCATTTTAGTTATTAAATTTTATTTTTAGAAGTTTTTTTATAAATCTGTTGAATTTGAACAATGATTGATAAAGCTAGCATATCAGAATAATTTCATTAAAATCTCACGAAAATCTAAAACTATTTAAAACACAACTAGAACTCTTATTTATGACTCTCGAAATGATATGATGTTAGCTTGAGAGACGACACAGGATGGCGGGGGTAGCCGGATGATGCATATATCGGGTTAACGAGAGCACATGCGGGGCCAGAGGAGCGTGATTAGAGGGGACAGCCGGGCACAGATGGACGATGGTTGGTTAATTTTCAATTAACCAAGGCCAGCATAGCCGCACACACACGGGTTATGCGACGGCACTGATCGCCACGTCGGATAACTACCGGACTACTGATCCAGCTACGCTCCATGCATCCTCCGTACACTCCACACAACCTTCCATCCAACCCTGGCAACATCATACCTGTATTCATGTATCGAAGTATATATATATGTATGCGTGTGTGTGTGTGTTCTATATCTACGTAGCCGGCAGCCCAGCTAAATTGAAGACTCTGTCACGCACTCTCCCCCGACGAGCCCCTCGACGGCCGCTCGTTCATCGAACCTCACTCTAGTTAGAGAGATATTCGCGTAAGGCTCCACTCGGCCAAAATACAAAGCTGGCGCGTGATCCGTGCAATAGGATTGGCCACTGAGTTCAGACCTGGTTACCGATGGACCCTTCACCCTCCGAATCATCACGTTCGATTCTGCAGGAGTGCGCTTACCCTGGCAATGCCTTATTAAGTGCTTCATTCCCCCTTTGGAACATCCTGATTTAACCGGATACTTGTTCGAAAATGACCGGAGTATGTTACTGAAGGATTAGGTTAAAGGATTATGTTATAATGCGTTTAATGATTTTAAGTGAGTTTTTTTTTAGGGGATGCTAGTATTTTTGTTTGTACTTTGGAATGTTGGGATTGTATGTTATATGAGGATGTTAAGAAAGAATTGTTTGTTTTGTATTTAATAAGTCAAAGTTCTTTGGGAGTATAAGTATGCGATAATAGGATTTGGTAAAATTTTTTGGGGATGCAATCTTATTGGAAGGAATTATTTCAACTGGGGAGAAGTTTCGTGAGCTCCCTTCTGAGAAGTTGGTCCCTTTAGGAAGGATACGTGACCAATGGCGATTCGAAGGATCGATTGGGGAGTCAGTCTATTCGGGTGGATGGCATTAGGATAAAATAGAAGGTAACAAACCAACACGCTTTCGCTTCGTTCGTGAAAGAACTCGGTTTCAAGACTTTCGTCGCGCTCTGCTTCTACGATAATCAGTCAGTTTCCATTCCTTGACGAACTCCGGGACAGTCGTTGACTCTGGATCTTTGTCACCGAACGTCTTCCTTTCCCGCACGACTTCGAATTCCACTTGGTAAGAAAACGCCCTTCAATTTCCTAGCTCTACGTAAGTTTCAAACATGTATACTTATATTATCGATAATAAGTATAAATTAATCTCGCGATAATCTTATCAGCATTACAAACCTTTTCTTTTTTGTATTTCTTAAAATTATAAGGTTCACTGAAAAATAATTACTTTAAAAAAAATAAAAAAAGCATTTTTCTTCGACTTAGAATCATCAAGTCATACAATTTAAAGTCCGAATCATTTAGGACCACTGCGCCTCTTCCCAATGCGTAGTAAATTTGATCGAACTGTGTTGCTCGCAACAAACCCGCTGCTCCCCTTTTACCGCTTTATCCGCCTATCTCTCATTCTCAATTTCAGCGGACCCGCCGAATCCGCTAGGGCGTCCTAGTGCTCCTGCAATTAATTCCTTCGGAGGGCGGCAGTCGTCCGGGCGTGGCGTATCCACTGATCGCCGATGAACCGTGATCCCAAAAGCTGCCTAACTTTTGACTAACGCTCCGCTAACTGGCGTGTGAGGATCAGCTCTCTATAACGAGTGCCCAAATTAAAACTGGATCTACCAGTGGAATTTACCCCTCGAAAGGAGGCATTTTCCAGTCACTTTCAGGAAATCGTCCTCGACGTATTTCTGTTACTGTATTTTCCAATCTTAATTAATATCGTTCGTTTAAATAACGCGATATGGATTTACATTGTATAATGTTGCCTTGCCGATAAAGTTAACATAATGAATCCTTTCAATATTTATATGCTTCGTCATTATTTTAATAAACTTCATTCCACGAATGCCTTGATTTTGTACAATAGTACTCGCATGTATTTTTATTTCTTGGTTCGCTTTTGCAATGAAAAAAAAAAAAGAAAACTGAGTAATTGGGAGTTGTCTCTAGGTTTTTATTTTTCGCATCAGCATGTATGATAGCTGTCTATTGGCTTACATGGACAATTCATCACGCAATTTCTGTAACTAGTCAAAAGAAGCGCGAGAAAATAGAAGAGGGTGGAGAAGAAGAGAGAAAGAGAAAGGGACAGTGGGAGTTTGCTATTTATTTTCAGGGCAGATTGCGTGTCGTTCTTTGAAAAGACCGAGACAATAGGCCACATTGGCGATGTATGCGCTGTTGCAACATATGCCCCATTGTTTCTTGTTTTTCAAAGCAGTCGACGCCACAATTAGAATCCCTGAAATATGTGCCCATGAATATTAAAACAGAGGATGCTGGTATCATTGGAGCATTAAATCATTGCAGGCAAACCCTTATATTTAAATTAATTTCTTTTATTTCTTGTATTTGTCGAAATTACTGTAATCGATAAATACAGCCGCGTGTAATTAAACCTTCCCAGTTTCTTTTTTTGCTAATTTTGTCATTGGCAGGGACAGATAAGATACTAATTAGTTGGGCAACATGCAGCGAGCAATCACGGGTAATATTACATGCAGAATGCTAACGAGCCAACGGATGTAGAATACAAAGCGAGCAGGAAAACTCACGAAAGAACATATTACATTCCTTTCTACTCAAACAGAGAATAAGTAATTGCTGAAATTCAAGCAAACCATGAATAATAAACTCGACTCTTTTCAACTCAAAGATGATTGTGATAAGTTTTTCTCTATGAAATTATTATCCAAACAAACCCTAATTATTTCATTACATAAATTAAATACACATATATTTCTAAGTCGATTAGAATTCCTTATTATAGAATGTTTGTTTCGCACTATCACAAGCACATGATTTTCGAGGGACATCCCCAACGGTCCTGTTGATCTCGCATGTTCATACATCATGATAGGACATCTCCGTCCAAGACCGTTGTCGCAAGCTTCCGTTGTTAACCCAGGCCTGCACTTTCACCTGACCTACTTTACTTGAGGCTGCGGAGGGTCCGAACCTTGAATCAGTCTATCAATGTTGCTCTGACCTCAAAGGAAGCCAATATACCCATGTGCTGCGGTACCTGTCACTCTCCGTTATCTCCGAAACTTTGTCCAATTACCTGAGGGATGTAACCCTTGCTTTAACTGCCTGGCAATCACTATGTGACAATAGCGATTCTGATACATCTTTGTTATACTTTTCTATAGAATTATTTACACTTTTAATTTAATTCATTATTCTCGATAAATATCTGTTTTCAGAATGAAATATAACTTTCTAGTTTTAATTAAATTCGAAGTAAACTTATTATAGTTCAAACAGTTTATCTGTAAATTATGAATAATTCAACTTGTACACCTAGAAATACGAATTCAATTTCATTTTAAAGACTTCCCAGTGGCAATTTAATTGGCAATGTTGCACACCTTAGCAAACCAGGCGCGTGCGCGAGCGGTAGCGAAACAAAGCATTAGCAGCCACACGGTGAGGGTGGAACTATTCGCAACAACTCATTTCCCATTCGATTCCAGGAACTTTGCTGCTTACGAGGACCGGCGGCAGGGAGCCGGGCAATCGCGCTAAGCCCGTAGAAATCCGAAACACGCGCGGAATGTCAATATAGCGCGTAGCGGGAAGCGGGGCGCAGCAGGAGAGAGGATGAGAGAGAAGCGATTAAGAATTTGTCATTCGTAAAGCTGATAGTTCGATTGAATTCCTAACTCCAAAAAGTCCTTTTAATTATCGAGTGCGCCCCCCGCCGGAAGGGGCGCCGGAAGCGGAGGGTGCGCGGGAGACACGAGTCCTGCCCGGCTAGACGCAATTAGCTTTTTACACCCTCCCGGTGACCCTTTCCGAACCACCTCCACTGCCGCCGCAGGCCTGGCCACATGGCCGAACCTGCTCAAAGGAGAGAAATTCTTGCGAGAATTAAATGTCAATCAACCACGACGTTCATTAAATCCCCTGACCTACCATCGTCGTAGTTCAGGGCCTTTTTTACGTGGCGAAAAAGTCACTCGACCCTCTACGCTTTCGGATTGCGGCTTTCTGCGCCTGGTGCATTAAGCTATTCTTGGGGTGTAACGCGTCTCGATTATGCGGATGGCTTTGGGGAAATGAGTACCTTTGAAATAGTATCGCGAGTTTCAAGAAATATCCTTTACTTTTGTTTTATTTATATTTTATACTTTGTTTCTTTATTTATAATTATGCGTAATTCTATCCTTGGAACATGATTTATTCTTTTTAGTATTTACAATGTTATTCCTGTTTTTCATATTTAACTGTGGCTTCGAAACTCCTTTCGTAGTTCGTTGAAGAATAAATTAAACGCATTTAAGACCAGGGATTTCGTTCAGGCAATGACAACGTCTACCGATCCATGCCTACTAATCATGCAAATTACGCGCGCTGCACATCGATTATCGGTGCGCGCTTTGGCCAGTACGACGCAAATTAGTTGGGAAATCTTTCGGGTCAGTTTAAATCACTAAAGCGTGAAATGAAGCGATGGGAGAAGCATCTTCCGTAATTTCTCAATGAATATTCACGAGCTATGTGTGCCAGGCCCGCCTTGTTACCGCCACATATACATGCATACTGCGGTGTGCGCGGTTAATTCTAAACAAATAGATTGTACCAGTTGTGAAACCTTGTTTCTATAAAAACCACCAGTTTTTCTACTTTTACTAACTTTTTACTAACAAAGTGGAACGATATAAAAAAGGAATATTCAGAATTGACAAATCTCAACCATTTACACGTATTTATTAATTTACAAATGGATTGTTACAAAAGTAAAACAACCGAACAAATGTGCTGAATACTTAGTGCAAAAGCATACAATATGAAAACTCTGCAACATCCACCGAAAGGATTTATGCGTGCATAATCTATATTAAAATTAACAAAGATTTAATCCGCGCGCTTATGAGGGCAAACATACTATCAAAAGAATCCCACGGGAAATAGGAGTTCCGTATTACGAAAAGTTGGGCGGCGAGTGGGAGAAGAGAGCACTGGAAAAACTTTCGTGGAAGTAATCCCGCTATTAATGGAACATCTGCAGGAAATGCCTTCCGCGATTCTCTAAATGATATTGCCCGTGGTTTACTATGTTTCATATTAGGGAATTCCTGCTCCGTTGTGTTACCTATAACCCTGCATTGGCTCGCGCAAATTAGATTGTTCAGAAAATATAATTCCTTTCCTAATTGGATGTGCCCTACTAGCCGAGTGCACTGTCGGAACAGAGGGGTACGAACCTTTCTACAATTTTATATTTTTATTTAAACCTTTGATTACTTTGATATTTAATTTCGCCGAAAGTAATTTTAGTTGCAACAAATATAAAGTAACACACTTTCAAAATATGTCTAAAGGCATCTGGAATAATTAATAAATTTCTTATGATACAAATGAAATTGCTAAAAAAAGCAAGATAGTTTATCACAGTTGATCAGTCAGGACGAATATCGATAACGTGGAATTTTCAACAACTACAAATATTTATTGGCTAAAGGACTGGAAAAATATCGTTCCAATCACCAGGTGTTAACTTCTGTGTGTTAATTGGCTGATGGGTACGTGCGTGCTCTTGCGTGGAATGTTTTCTGTACATCGAATATCGATGCCGCCTTTAATAACGGGGATTCGAGAGAAAAATTATTGCAGCGGACAATGGAATAACAGGCCAAACAAAGTCAAAATACATCGCATGGTCGAATGCAGTCGGCACTGGTCATCGGTGAGTTACAAATCGACTTTACTGAATTTTCACGCCGAATCATCGAGCCCGCTAGCTCGACAAAAGTCCACCAACTCAGAAGAGCGCTATGTGATATTGAAACTATATACTTGATATATTTATCATTGATATTGTTTATAATCAAAGTATTTTCTATAATGTCGAATATGAAATTTCATGAAGCGATTGAAGTGTCAGTCTGTTTGTATATTACTCATTCAGTATAAATTTCCCGAATTCACTGAAATAATTTGAATTAGGTCTGAATTACTTATTACCTGTTAGATCGCGAATTTCAACATTTAATAACAAAGTCAAAATTAACTTTGGACTTTAATAGAATAATCTCGGTCAAATCTAAGTTATTTGTGAGTTCTTCAATTTCAAAGATCATATAATATAAATTTCATGATCCCAAATAATTTACCAAAATTTGGAACATTACCACCAACGCATACAATGTAGAAAAATACGCATGGATTTAGAAACTGAGAAACATAGAAAGCCAGCATTAGCATACTTACTCGGGTCCGGTCGAAATTTTAAACACAGTGGGAACTGTGTCGTCTGATAAGCGACAAAGGGTTAATGTCCACGAGTTCGATCAGATACTGTTCTTTATGTCCTCAGTTAGAAACTACCGTAAAAAGCCGGCATTGCCTCTGAATGTTTGCAAGCTGGAATTAGAAGCTGCGTGCATATCGCGTGAAAAAATGGCTCGTAAACATGCGGTTACGCTGCAGATGGCAGTCGAGAGTACAGGGCCATGCAAAACTGGTTTGCAATCTTTGTTGTCCTATAAAATACTTAATGTAATTAAATTCAACGTAATAATTTTCCTTATACTACCACTTTATATATAACAGAAACAACATATTTAATTTCATTCAAAAAGCCAGTAATACTCTTATACGTACATTTGATATATTTAAAAACTAATCTTAAAAAAGCAGTGTATACGTTTTCACGAATTATGAGAATTCGAGTATATAATAAAATAAATACGTAAGTTTCAAACTGAAATCATAGACGATTGAAGGGATAATCGTTCTCAATTAAACCAATTATAACTATTATTTCATAAGCCAGATCGTTCCACAATGTATATCTAACATTTGCATAGAATTCTCTGGTCGACAACCATTCGAGAACATTTTGGGAAGCCCTGTAGAAGCTGGCAACAGGAGGCGGCGGTGCCAACACCGGGATGAAATACAGAATCGCCATGAAGAGGCTAACAGCGAGGATGCGAGATGTAGCTCAGGATCATCCCTGGTCAAAGCGACCGCGATCTCCTCGTTGAAGCACAGCCAGCAAGCAGCCATAACCCAGATAGCTTGGATGTCATCTCACTACAAGCTCGATAAAAATGGGGAGGATTTCCCTCGACTCCAAACCCTGCTACAACCGAGGACTCAAATTGCCAATTGCTGACTGCCAGTGCAAGATGGTAACATTGTCTTTTGCTGAAGTTAACATACATACTTTAACATTGTCCTGTATTCCTATTAAATTTAACTCTGTTATTGAATTTATTGAATGCGAGCTTTAATTTATTATCCTACTTGTATTATTATTAATTAAACTTATACAAGTGAGTATTTTCACCGACTATTAATTGTGCCTAATACTAGTTAATATTTAATTAAATCTTATGTCAGTTAAGTCAGAACGAAGAAGACTTCACCACTCAATTCTCCAATTTCTGATCAAAGACAGATAAGTACTGCGTTACCAGTGCGATATCCCTCTTGGCAGTCAGCTTTGGGGGAACCGATGAATCGAATTGACAGTGAGACTTAAAGGTGATGTAGTTTATAGAACCGCGGGGAGAGTGACGGGGGGAGGGGTGAAGGGGAAGCGGAATAGCATGAGTTTCGATAACCTGAGCCAGCAATTGGTAACCAGTTGCGAGGGCTTGGTGCAATCACCTCACAGGAGCGAAACTCTCTGACTTCAAATGTTCCGTCGCGCTCCCCGCTCCTTCTGAAAGTTGTCGCTCAAGCTAAATGCCGAAAGGGGAGCATCCTCGGTCCTTCGTCGTTCCTTGGATTCCCTCGTTTGGAATTCACTCCCCCTCCCCTCTCTCTTTCTCGCTCATCCTCTTCATCCCTCTTAAGAAACTCTCAGGCCTGCGGTACTCTAATGGTCCCTGCGAGTTCACTCTCGCCGAGCTTCGATTCGCCCAAGTTAACGTCTGTATTGTGCGAAAATAGCACCGACACACACCCGCCGATAATCGCCCATTGGTATTCGAGAAGCAGCTCTGAACTATCCAAGACGTCTACGTTTCTCTATCGCGAATACTGTTCCGTTGTACTGCGTTTGGCTTGGCTGATACGAGTATATTGGTTTCCCGCGAGACTCAAGTCGTGATTTCATGGTCAACTTGTAGGATAAAGTTGGAATTTTGTAGCTTAATGAGATTGTTTTGTTCAATCTAATATCCATATTAGCAGTTGAGCTTGCGATTAAAGGAACACTGATATGATGAGAATGATGATGGATATTGAACTTTTCCATTTTGTTGCTATTCTGACCTTGCTTATGTAAACTGTGACCATTACATTATTGTTCATCAATTTATTGAGATGTAGAACAAGTTGTAATTTTGAAGTATGAAATTTATCTCATTACTTTCAGGTATTCGAGCTAATTATAATAGAAGAGCGTTTCATTATCCCTTCTATCGCACTTACTTCTCCATGATCGACTTCTGAAGCACGAGAATATCGGGGAGAACGAGGAGCTCCGCTGACATCGAACTTGACAAGCAATACGGAAGTGATGACAAAGTTAAGGACAAGGATATTACCTGCAGGAAATAATTAGCTGCTTCGAACAGCCTGCCTGATAAAGTACCAACCTTGATTGTCAATCACTTATATTGTTACTGTAGAATTATATTCATACGAACCTATAAATTCATTATAAATTTACGTTTGAATAACTTCGACATAGAAAAATACTAATGCCACAGAAAGTTTCAATATTTATATTCATAATACATTAACCATCTTTCATATCCTGAATTATTTTATCATTTTCACGATAAAATAAACGTCGGAGAATATACTTGTCCCAATAATAAACTAAAATATGACTTTAAACGTCGAAATATAATTCTATTTAACTCCCCAATAATTTAATAAATTATCAGCCAGAGAAAAGTAAAACTATCTTCGCTCGGTTGCAATGATGTTTTTTTTCGCGCAACATCCAAGCAAGCGCAAGAAATTGAATACGTATAAATTGGGACGCGTGTAGCAGATGCGGATCTCAACGTGGGCGTCATATTCGGATGATCGTGCCGATAATTATTCACTGCAGATAAACGATCGAATAATTACAGGGCGAATGCTCCGGCACCAATAATTCTTCGGGCAATTAATCACTGCAAGCAGTTACTGAGTTAATAGTATGCTCGGACCGATTCAGTTCGGTTTGCCTACCTTTTGAAAAATGGGGTTAACATGTGGCAGATGACTCGAGATTCTAATTCATTGCTGACACTATGTTATGACATGACTACTGACATTCTTCATGGTATTAACAGTGCCAGTTTACATCAGTTACAGTTTTACAAAAGTTTTCTGTCCTACATTTTCATATCCTAACTTCCAAACTCTCTCTCTCTCTCTCTTTCGATACACCACACAATCACGTATGAAAAAATGCATTATACTTTGCGTCAAACGTTTCTCACTCATATCGAAACATGTTAAGGGATCCTTCAGAGATAACTTATTTTTAGTACTTAGCTATCATTTTTATTACTCATATACGGCGAGCGCGTGACTCGTCAAATAAGGCCGGAAGAGGAAAACAGCGAGGAAACACGGTGCGAGCCTCGTGGAAACCTCCTAACTTTCCAGACGCGGCTCATACTTAACACCGGGTCTCATTAAAAGGTTGTAATCCAGTTTTACGAGTGCCTAAAGAGGAATTCAAATGCAAACTCGTCAGATAGGTTTACCTATCGTTCCTAGTTATTATGGGATCCTCGAACGCACGCGTCGCTTCTCCTCTCTCACGTTTAAATAGATCTACGTTATTAAGTATAACTTATATTACCAAATAAGAGCGGGAAAAGTGAGATGACTTCGAGAACTTCAAGGGAAATAATAATAATGAAATGAAATTGACTTCACATTGATTTATTATTTTTATATTCATCATCGATATTCAATCTTTATTGCAAATTTAATTTAACTGTAAGTATTAATTAAAAATGTGCTTTCTTTGGTATGAAATCATATTAGAATATACGTATTCACATTTCTCCCAATAAACCGTGATTTTTATAGATTCTTATTTGGAACAGATTTGGTAAAATATTCTCACGACGCAGGCTGCCCTCTATTATTTTCGCAAATATAGGTTACAAATTACTGATTAAATCTAGCAGTATTTTCACTGCCAAACAATGATAAAATAAAGTGTTAGGAATATTTGGCGTTCGATAATATTCCTATTAAATCAACGAATCGGCATCCAATTAGCACTGAAGAATAACAATTTACCACTAAAAGCAGAACAAATTATTAAAGCCAAATTAGTAAAATCCGAGAAGTTGGCCGATGCATTTTCTAGGAAAACATGGTACACACACCGTCGGCAGGAAGTTTATTCCGATAGTGTTCGACATCATTGTCTGTCGATAGAGTTTGTACGTGAAGCCGCTGGTTGGTGCATTCATTGGACTGGCGGAAAGTTCTAATGGAGGCCGAAGCAAGCGCGATCTCGATGGATGCTGAAGCCAAGGAGGTTAAACAAACCGAAAAGAAAGTCCAACTAAGCGGAAGCCAGCCAGGGCGACCAACGTAAGAAGACATCTAACCCGGGCTTCCTTCTTCGAGAGCGCGTCCCCCCATGAATATTTAGTTTCCCTCTGTTTATATCTGACTCGGTAGGAATTCGGCACCGGAATACGGATATCTTTTACAATTAAAAGTTGTGTCCCCCTCATGAATACTAAGTCCCAGCTACGCTTTAAATGTTAATTGTTTAAATAAACGCGATTGACATTTAAATAAACGATGTTGATTGGCTGGCTATGTTTTTAGGGTTGCTTGCAACCTATTTTTTTGGATGTAAGATGTTTTCGAGGATTTGATGAAAAATAATTCGATTCGAATATATACAATTGTAAATACATTTCATATTTATATGTATCAAATAAAATTTAATAGTAATTCTTATTATATTGCAATAAAATCTCAGTGAAACTTACAACTTGTACACGCATCGTAAAGGACGACTTTGGCAAGTGCGAGGAATCTATTAGAAGATTGCATCACCAAGTGGCAGCCGATTAGCGTAAATTGCCAACTGGGTAAACCGACGCGACTCAGTCAAATTCGAAGCCCGGCTGAGAGCAAATGCGATGCAAGCCGGCCACTTCATTGGCAGCTCTGACAAATATTCCGGTGCGAATCTGCCGCGCGGCCGAGACGGAAATCAGATCGACACCGCTTAGATAGATTAATTGCACGCGCGCCTGATAAATCAACGACGATAAATCGTCAGTCGAAAGGGGATCAACTTACCAGCCACCCTGATATACTTAATTCCAGGAAAGTTAAGCGAAAATCGAAAGTTAATTAAGTGTGGAAGTGATGATTTAATCTTCGGGAGATAAGGAAGACGGAAGTGCACTTGAATAATTACACCCGATTTATAAATAAATGTTTTACAGCTACTATGCGTTTCAGTTCGTTATGCTAACTTAGCAATTAGTAATTTATACATCTTTTTAGACGTGGTAAATTAGGCGAAGTAATTAATTCTGGGAAATGTAATAGAAAGGTCAGTTGCGACAAATATACTTCGTATTATCTTTAAATAGCAATTATATGCGTGAAATATATTTATCTGCTAAAGTGGAGCTTTCAGCGAAGAAGACAGGTGAGAAAGAGCAGAACTTAACAGTGTTTGATTTGCAAAACAGATGTCAACGGGAGTTAACGTAGGCGTTCCGTTAAATCGCTGGAAGCGATATCAGATTATAGTTTGAGCAAGGAAGCTGTAAATAAAATATTCGTCTTATAATTGGATTACCCTCGCCGCTAGCGCCGCCTCACCACCGTTCGTTCAACGCCTCACAGAATCGTGATAAGCGTCAGCGCTGAACTCCCATGAATTTCCGCCCCCTATAATTCCTTTCTCAGTTTGCAAGGTAGACTGTAATTATCCTTATAGTTATTCTACAATTGGTATCACAAACGTACAGGTTAATTATCCCAGTAAAGTTTGCTTTTACTTGTTAGTACTTTTTAATTAAGCTTCAAAGTTTCAGATACAATAAATTATACAATTATATAAAAACATATGTAAATACAAATACATACAATATTTAAAGAGACGTTTGCCAGCTTTTGCATTCCTAATATTGGATGTTAATTATTACTGAAATCGACTTTCAAATTTGTCTCTGAATAATTTGAAGCGTTATGGAAAAACTAGAGTTTTTACTTTAGAGAAAAACGATCTTTCAAAGGTCGGTCTTGGAGATCAAATGGGATGAAACACGCCATCGATAAAGCCGCAAAGTAAATGGTGAATAAAATCGACGGGGTTGCAAAGCGGTTTTTACACGGGATTTCGGGTGTATATCGACCCATTCAAGGTATGTCTGTAATCGGTGCTCGCTATCGGTCAACCTAACGATTTAACGACCCTCGTTATCACTCGCGCAAAACCGACACTATTGGTGAAAAAGCCTTTCGACCGATCATTGGGCGCTAGTAGTGATTTCCGATACCGCTAATCCACATACGTAGTCCACGCACGTACCGCAGTTCGAATGAGCCAACCACTGTTGCAATATTTGGTATGCAGTGTTATCTCGAAATGATGAGAAAAACTCGCAATTTTGAATTCGATAATACCAAACTCAATGTACTGCTAAGAAGACATTAATTATTCATTCGAAGATTAGAAAAAATATTAAATAAATACTGATAATATCTATCATTATTGTATTCGTTCGAATAATATGCTGATAGAGAAGATTCACGAAATAGATGAAGAATTAAGAAAATAATATAGCTTTATAGAAATGTGAAATATCTGAAAGTATAGAAATGGATAGAAATGGAAGTGAAAGAGGGCGAAATCTCGATGTCCCTTGCACTCGTGGATCTCAGGTTCCCCAATAGAAATTGCGGAGGAGGAAATCGCAAGTGCGAGGCTAGGCGCATACTGTGGAAAACGTGTGCGATTGGCAGTTTAATAGATTCGAGTAGCGCCCTCATTCGACTCATTGTCAAAAAGTAATAGGGAATGATTTTACGAAGTCGATAAACACTTCGCTATTTAATGAATCATACACAATGATTTCTTCAATTTTATCAAAAATTACTAGTTGCAAAGAGTGTCGAATTATTATCGTATTAAATGATAATGAATAACGCGGCGAATGTTAACAACTTTAACGAATGTTGCGATGATGTGCTACCGGTGTTCCATTAATTTCTCGGTGATGCCGAGGGTGAGGCTAATTCATTAGACAAGTTATTTATCTAGCAGATCGCGGAGTATGACGGGTATTGTGCGCGAGCGAAGGTGAGCTGCATTAAGGCGGATAACACTTTCGACGGATACAAATGATTCCAGTAACCCGGCTTAATTTCTCGAAGGCCGGATGTCGTGTGTCAAGCCCTTTCAAGATCATCCAACGCTTGACGCTTGGAATTATTTCAATATGTCGCTATTAATCCTTTCTTGCAAAGCAATCTATGCCACTTAGAATCGTAAGTGAAAAGAATGATGTATGATGTATTGAATGATTAAATCGAGCTTGCAAAAACGCTCTAGGACTGCTTGTAATGACAGATTGATTAAAATGCTTCTCTATCAATTAATCATTTAGATTTCATGTGCTTTATGTTATTTGAAAAACAATTGTTTTACATTGTTATCTTTTTTGTATTCATTAATCAGTAATACCGCCAAGAATTTGAATTAAAATGTGAAATCTTTCCCGAAGTGGAGATTGCAGGAAAAAAGTCGTGGAAAATTGCGACTACACCTTTAAGCAGCCTGTTCTCGGCATGCGGCTAGTTTTTGTCTGAAACCCAGCTTCATCATTAACATTTCACGCATATCGCGCAGAAATTAACCTCCCATGGATGGTGAATTAATGAAGAGGGATGGAAGGCAGCCTTCTAGGGTCGATCACTGAAGAGCACCGATGTAACCTGACATCGAGTTACCTTGGCTCAAAAACCATCGACAAGCACTCCTTAATCCCTACAGGTTGCATAATTAATTTTCTCTGTTTTTATCTGAATTTTATAGCAGACATAAACATTCTTTAATAACAAACATTTTCCTTTACTTCGTGTTAGTAGCATATGACGAACAATTCTTACAACTCAGCTTTTCTCGAATAAAAAGTTAAATATTCTTAACGAAGAACATTTAGCTCTTTGAAATATTTTATTTTAGAAATGTGTATATTCATATTACATTAATTTGATGTTTCTAAAATTCTGGAAATAAGACGAAGTAAAGAAGCTTCTGAAACTAGGAACCGGGTAGAAGTTTCGATTAGCGATTAAATGTTTTCAAAGTTACGCTTCAATCGATCGGCACTCACTAACGATGCGGCTCATAGCTTTATTAATTTATTATGGGCCATAATAGTGGCCAAACTTCGCGCTTCGTTACAGCACTTTGACAGTAACTACAATCTACCGGAGTAAAACTGACGCACTAGGCAGCACCGGATATTGACATGGGAAGTGGAGGGGTTTTTAAGGATAATTATGATCCTTCTTTGTAATACAAAAGCTGAAATTTCTAAAATTTGGAGTAATTTTCTTTTTCTTCCTGCCTCAATTAAATCATTATCATAATCTATTATATTTAATGTAAAAGATAGCGGACTAAGATAGGAATCTTAGGTTATTATTTTAAACGAAATTCGACGTATCAACGGCTCGCATAATTACGTGGAAATTCTCTGGGAAGTTTTTAACGATGTTATAAGTACAATGTAAGGTTATCCCAGGTTGAATGCATACGGGCGTGATTGGATTTAATTATAAGTGAACGACAACGCGGTAAGTGATTCTATATTAGTCCACTCATTTTTTATTTCTCGTTATCTTTAATCACATTCGTCGGCTATTTCTAGCTGGGATACCTGATATCTTCGAGCACTGGGCGAAACCATCCGGTCCGGCTAAGATATCGATCGACCCTAATTCGACGTTTTACGGGACGCACAATTTTCAGGCTGGATGGAGTTTACTGAATTTTGATGGAACGCTGGAAATGTAATATCAGAATATGAAAATGAACCAGTAGCTCCTACTATCTTATTTTCACTTCTTTATAGTTCACCCACCAATTTTTCATTGTTTTACACATATTAAGAACACATAATTATAAATTTAATATAAATTAAAAAGGAACAAAACTGCTTAATTTTAAATATGTTAAATACAAAAATCTTCCTGAATTCCTTTTCTTTGGTCATTTCGAATTGTTGAGAGAATTTTTCACTAATTTTCGCTGGTAAATGTTCTAGTCTCAGCGGGATTATCCAGAAATCGATAACGCGGCATGCTTATTTCGGGAAGAGCGGGGGCGGCGTTGGCAAATAATTCCTGTAGCTTATTCGAGATTTAGTCTACCATCCGTTATGCCGTCCCCTCGGCTATGCGGTAATTCGAAGGCAAACGGAAGCACGCCGGAAGTCGGTACATCCCTTCAAAACCTCGGCTTTAGACGCGAGAGAGTGGAGCGAGCGCGTTTAGTGCACCAGACGAGACGAACGGCCAACAAAGAGGATGATGACGATCGATGCAGCCAGCTTACATCCAGCGACGTTGAATTTTAAATGACTTCATTGCTTTAATCTGCAATTCTAGCGGATACCCGCGAAAACCTAGCCCACTACCGAAAGCTGGACACTGCAAATATCTGATGTCATCTATATTAAAATCATTAATATACAGAGCTTCCTCCGGATACTGGGTGGTCGGATGCCAAAAAGAGGAGGTGTGAAAAAACGATGCATTAATTTTGCTGTCTGCCTTCGGCCATCGGTATATTCTACTTTGTGGCCCATCGATCAACTAAAGAATTTAATATTCTACGAACATCTATAGTTTCAATCTAGATTGTATAACAATCAATAGAGTTTCTTTGTAATTCGAATTTATTTAAGATCGAACAATAAAACATCTCACTTATGTCTGTCTCGATGAACTTTGACTATAATTTAAATCCAGATTTCCATGTCCAACGTTGGAACCAAATGATTTTGACATAAGAAAGGGCATTTGCAAACATGCTCTCAGAACGAAGGAACTGAGTACTGGAAGATCTTAGGAAAGATTCGTGCTACATCTTATATAATCTGAACTCGAGCTGGTGGAACGAGTAAACAGAGGGACAATCAGCCGAGCAGCGAAAGAACAATTGAGAAAGAATGGTCAGGTCGTCGTGACGTGTCGGGCGGAAGCCAGCAGAAGGTAGGAGATGAGAGGAAGTAATAGGATAGGAGGTTCGCTGCAGTGGATAAAGAGATTTAGGCGAAGGCTGGGATAAAGAAGAGGAGGCAAAAATGAAATTTCCATCAAGTATCGTCGCCGGCACTTGGCGAAACAATAAGACGGAATTACAGTGTGAGGTCGCTTCGTCTACGAGTCTCCCTCCATTATCTCTTCCTCCCCTGAATTTACAAATGAATTTCCCTCAACATTCCTGCCACTCTTCCACCCCTTCTCATTCTCTTTCTCTCTCTCTCTCTCTGTGTCGCTGCACTCCCCTCCAACCCGGCACAGCGTGCAGTTTCGCATTGCTCTAAATCGAGTGCAGAGGAAAATGGGGTAGTTCGAAATCGTCAGCAAATTCCAAGTGATACGACACTAATTATTTATGATACTCTCGAATCCGATACTAAAGCGTTGTGTCGATGATCTGGAGCATGAAAATTATAGTTACCATAGAATACGTGCGCAGCAAATTTTCGCTTGCATCGTATACCTGCCAGAGTACGAAGATCTGAAAAAATGCTTCTGTTTTTAATCAGATTATACAGATCGCGTTATTAAGCTGACACGAATGTGCGTTCTCTCGCATATAGAAGATTCATGCAAATCATTATATACAATCACTGATCTGTGCAGTAGACACAAGCCATTATTGTGAATTCTTAATGACTTCATTTCACGATGTCACGATTTTATGAGACCAATCTTTGGCAATTACATTTGCCGAGATTACACTGTAACGCGGTGGTGATCGATCGATTTTTGCCTGATTAGAGGAGCGAGGGGCAAATCGATTGGTTCTCGTTAGGCGGTGGGTGCGTGAGCTATCAAAGCTGGCGCGAGGAGGGGGTGGTGGCAGATATATCCCAGGACGAAATTCGGCAATCTTCACGAAGTGGACACCAGCAGCAGCACGTGCGCACATGCGAGTGTATTGCAATTTATCGGTTACCTAACCGGCGGCCTGGTTATCGGTTATCGCTAATCGTCGATCGCTCGGCCTTATTCGATTACATGCTAATCACTAGGCCGACCTGATCGATTACGCTTAGCCCAACCACCGCGAGAGTGCTTCCCACCCACCAACACAACCAGCCCGAGAATAGAAGTAAACACAGATTCCGCCAATTTTTTTGAGTTATTCAACAATTAATTTCATCAAAGAATCATAAAAATTAGACGTACAACAGTAGCATAAAACAATCCTGTTAACAATATCTTATCACAGAAATAGATAGACGACATCTGTTTTATAATAAAACCTAGTACTTACACACCAAAGTGATTAGAACTCGAAAACAAAGCCAAGATCACCATGAAATCTGGCTACACAAGGATTCATTGTAAGATGTTGCCGGATGAAAGGAGCACTGGCGAACGGAGAGAAAGGGATTGTTTTAAGAAGCGAACGAGACCAGGCTGTTCTCGGCGATAAAAAGGCAATGGGAAGAAGAGAAGTGAGAGGAGAGGAGTGAAAAAGAGAAGCCAGTAAAGGATAAAGGAAGTATAATCGGATGGGATAAGCGCGGTAGACAAACGAGTGGATTAATCACAGCGTACCGCTTCCTATATTTCTTTCTTTCGCCCTTCCTTTCCACCCCTGTTTATTTTCATACTACGATGCCTCCGCCGTTTTACCGTCGAATAATCACTGCGAAACGAGGATAATTCCACGCGGGGGATTCGGACATGCGGCCGCCTTTGTAAACTTGGGAAATCGCCTTTCCCAGCGCGTCGCATTGTAATTCCCTTGGCATTAAGCTAGCGGTCCTTCCAGTCTTTCCTGCAGGTGGACTCACCTGTGAAATCGGACGAGCTCGTAAGTTCTCTGGCTGAGCGCCAACCTGCAGGTTCAATGCCTCTATGAAATTAGCCACCCATTTTTTCGATTTTCAATATTTTTTTCGTTCTTCTGAACATTGTTCCAAAATAATGACGAATTAATGGCGCGTGTGGAATATTGATTCGATTATCGATTTGATTAATACACTATCGTCTATTTATTGATCGAATCTAAAATAATAATATCGGATCAAATTAAATTTTCAACAAGTAAATTTCACCAACTGAACTAACAGGAAATACTTCCAAATTTGATAAAAACCATTGACCAGAAAAACAGAACAAAAAAGCTCGCCGGAAGGACTTGGATTTTCGTATTGGTACTCGGTGGAAATTTCCTGGTGCGGACTCGCGAAAATACGAGCGAATCCACTCGATCGCCGGCGAACATGTTACTCTTCCTTGAGTACCATTGCGTGGATCGAAGAGAGCCTCATTAAAATTCTGACGCACGCATCGAGTCAGCTCGGTAATCACTGGCGAATGAGGGAAAAAAGGAAGACGGAGAGTGAGAAATTGCAAGTTCAAGTAGCGTGGAGGGAAAAGGGAGAGAAAGGACGAGGAAGTCGAAGGGGGATGTGGAAGAGGTAGCAGGGAGCGGAAAGGGGAATGCTAGCAGTTAAACCGTCTGTTATCCAAGGAAAGAGTACTTGTCGCGTGATTGCTCTGCCATTGTGGGCGAACGCATTGCGGTCGAATTTACATGCCGCCCAATTTAGTCATGCGTGTATATGTGCGGAGAGGGTTACTGGCGGACAAGGTATGCCAACCCAAGCTCTCTCTCTCTCTTCTCTTGCTTGCCAGCGCTTATAACACGTGTAGGTATGCGGCAGGCTCGTGCCACGATTTATATTTGCCGCTGGCATTCTACTCTTCCGTTCCGATATGAAGCGGCCCGCTTCTCAACAGGTATATGCATGCATGTATATCGAAAAGGCCGCCGCCCTCTGCGCCCGCTCGGCTTTCATGAATATTGTTATGAAAGGACTCTTTCAACTTTCGCGACCAACACGGAATATCGATGGGAAAGGCCAGCCAGCAGCTAGAAATGAAAATTAACAAGTCGAACGGCAAACTTTTTTACGAACTACTCGCACCCAACTGGCTGTAATTGATAAAACTTCCTTGCGTCTGATATCAGCCCTCTTATATTCCGGAAATATTGAACTTCACCGCCGGGCACGAACATCCCTTATGAATGAACATTATGCTGATTTGCGAGGATGACTATTATAGGGTATGTTTTATTAGGAAATAGATATGTTTCTCTGTGGTATGTAAAATAAGATTGTTATGTAAGAAATAATTATTATCGCCTGATATTTTTTTAAGTCTTTGATAAATAGAAAGAATTAATAGTTAATTCAATTGAAAGTTCAACATTAATTTCAGTGTAATATTCCTTCGTTGTCCGTCGGTTGACAAGACATAATCTGACTTATGACATCCCCTTCGACCACTCCCTAGTTATCTTGACAATTGTCAAACGAGGCTTCCCCTCTATTTGCAATTAATTACGGCTTACTTAATGCTTGAACAGGCTCAATACCAACCGGGCCAAACATCCCATTAAGTATTCAAGCATTCATCGGGGGAAATATTGTTTGAAGAAGGTGACGCAACAGGGAGCCACTGATAATCCAGGAGCAAAGAAGGACTTCTTAAATTGATATTCAGTCGGTGTTCGATCGAATACCATCGGAAAGAAGATATCCACGGGCAGTATGAGATTGTCTCGTTAAAGTGGTCATCGCCTGGAAAATCTACCAGGTAAATGTAACTAATCGAAATTCCCTTCTGCCAAATCGCTTTTCTCCTTTTCCCACCAAACCCCTTTGTACATCGATTCCCGCTAATCCTTTCGTTATCGGGGGAATATGTACACTGGAACCGCCGCCCGGATATTTAACTCGATCGGTTGGAGATTTAATAAGAAAATTGAATTGAGCCTCGAACGCTCTCTCGCACTGTTCGAATCCAACCGGCCAATTAATATTTGGCAAGTATATATGTGTAGCTCGAGAAGTATGCGGAATTGGCTGGAGTACCGAAATTTTAGCAGCTGTGTACAGTAAAAATATACGCAAGGAAAAAGTTCGTACAGCCTTGTAACTCGAAATAATTAAACAGTGGTAAATTTGACTTTCTTTTATGTAATAATAAACTCTGCACAAATAATGAAGTGTAATATTACTAATATGCTTAATATTCGAAATAAATCAAACTTACCGTGATCTTGCCAAAGAATTACGAAGATGTCACAGACACCAAAAAGCTTGTTTACTCTTCTCATTCTGAATCAGTAGGGTATCAAGATGTCAGACACGTCAAGAAGAAGCCGAGGACAAATAAAGAGGATGCTGACCGAGGGTCCAGCCCACACAACACGACCCTTAATCCTCGCAAGATCTACGCTTGGCACATTGTAATTTACTTTATGAAGCTTTCGCAAGTCTTCGGCGCTCCGGGTCATCACTTTCGCCGGTTATATCGGCCAACCAGCGCCTCCTGCGAGGCTCATAACCCGTAATAACCGGTCGACACGAAGCCACGTCGAGGACAGTGACAAACGTCCTTGGCACGAAGTATGGGCGCCAGGGAGCTCCCACGGAAGGTAAGATATTGCCAAGCCAGACACCGGAAGTTCCCGGCTACCGGAGCGACGGATGACGCCGATACAAAGTGACCGGGTAGGTCAAAGGACCATCGTCCAAGCCGCAACAACTAACTCTCTACCTTCGAAGGATGCTGCTGCGGATGTTCGCTGGAATGGACCATGCTAATTTGTAGTGATCCGTCAATTTGGAAACGATTTTCCGCTGATAGACTAATATCGCTCGACGCCTCAAAGACCTTTGCCGGCTGCTGCGACAAACTACTGGGCTTTGATTGCTAGTTTATGATGCTACGTTGTGTTATACAATATTAGCTCAATTAGCAGTCCTTGAGTGATATAGTGTAGTAATATAAGTAAACATGAGTAGTCCTAATTATGGTTATTCATCTTATTTATAAAACGTAGCAGTTAGAAAATAATCGGTTTTTAATACAAGACTGAAGGTGTATAGAAATTTGTTCTTGTATGAAGGTTCTTGGAAGTCTGACTGCAATGTCTACGGGCTATTTCGAGAAATCATCTTGACCCCTAGCAAAAGGTCGTAACGCCTGTTTAATTGGATTCCTTAGCAATTCAATGACGACTGATACATGCTTATACTTTCGCGCGACTCAAACGACACAACACTTTATGTTGTCACGGACATCATCAGTTCCCGCGATAGTTTCGCGAGAGTAGTGCCAGTATTCATTGCGAATCATATCGCTTCATTTGAAAGTGTTTTACTTATTAAAAATGATCTAAAAAGTGTCTCAGCATAAATATTGGTAAAAGTGAATAAATTAAATTTGTATTCTTTATCATGCATTAATTAATCTATCAATTATATATTACAAGTTCTAAGATCGAAAATTAGAAACTAATTAAATACTCTGAAACTAATTGAACACACTACAATGCGCATCAACTGTACTGTCACTCGAAAACTCCCGAATTGTCCCAACATTTTCGAACGACCATGCAAGCCATATTCAATTCCGGCGTCAAAAGTTCCAAGCATAATTCCGTCGGAGTAAAAGTGGCGGGCAAATATTATTCCCATTTTAACGAAGGCGGAGGTGTACGTACCAGAGCTTCTGACGAAACGAAGTATACTTTATTGGGTTAAAACAGAATGAACAATTTTTCCCGGCGCTCCGCAGCTCGAAAGAGTGCATGTTAAACACACAACGTGAAATTAAGTAGAATGAAGGCTCCGGCACATACTGGGAAACACGGAGACCCTCTGCCAGGCACGAATTCCATTATCACTGGATTCCGGATGTTTATGCAAATATAAATGTTCGATGATCTATTATAGATTTGCGAGTAACGATTCGAACGGTGCTGCTCAAATTTTGTGCGCACGCTGCTCTGACCCAGATTGCTTTTCTCGAAAACAGAGTCATAAAAAAGCTGCCCTGAAAAATATCCCTGTTGTATGATTCTCGTATACCACCTCTGTTATTCCCTGCCATCCATGGCTATTCCAATGAAAGACGACTCAGAGTTGCTAAAAAAATTGTATGGCTTGTTTTTTAAGTGAAAATCTGTGGTAATAACATTTGGCAAAACATGTATAAATGCTGAAATGATGAAATTGTTCCGATAGTTCAAAATAGTCCGTAATTGCTTCGCTACCAATCACACAATCATTATACAACGTATAATGACAATGGGTTAATCCAACGTGCTCGCATACAAAGTCTGACGCAATTAGATTCGAATTACTTGCGTCAATTGTATAATTATAAGGTATTGGCATGCAGAAAGCCAACGAAACTGGATGATCTACGCAGTTCCCGTCACGTATCACAGTCAGAGCCGAACAAAATTTCCGTGACACCTGTATCAACAGTAGCTCGGCATGAAAATGCGTGTAACACGTGGAAGGGAAGAGGGACGTACAAGAAATAAGAGTGCTTAAAGCAATAAATAAACAACTAAAGGTATTGAATTTTCTTTTCCAAGGATAATATTGATCCTCCATTCTTCCTCGATTGACGTTGCAAATTAGGAGCGAAATTAATCTGCTTCAACTACTTTCTTCGTTATCTATTTACATACTCGTTATACGATATTCTCGAATTACGAATTTCGACCATGAAACACCCGTCGAGTTCTTTGAACGTGAAATTAACTCAAACCATAATACAGAAGCATGGAAAGTTTCTACTAAAATTCGAGTAAGTCTAACATAAACAGTCAGTAATTATAGAATATACAAGTACAAAGACAGTCCATGCATTCATGAAGCTAATCGCACACCACAGATTTTCTATCCATTCATACTTCAATTCGCAACGAATCCCTCCGACTCGTCAAAAACCAAACGAGCTTGCTTTTGTCAATTCAGCGAACATTCGCGCGAGTTCGCTGCCATAAACGAGCTGGTAGCAATTTATAGGACAAACTAATCCGTCGACAAAAAATCACTAATAAGCGCAGAACGGGCGAAGCTCTCGCATTTTGCTGAATCCAGTACCACAGAAAGAATGTGTGATCCGACCAGCACGCGGTCATCAACGTCAGCAGGTTAGTTAGAGTGACTGACAAATGATAGGAGAAATCCAAGCGGCCTTCTCGCCACTTCGAGCGGCCGATTTTCCCAAATGCGAGCTACGCGCTCTATTTTTCCTGCAGCGCTCTGTGATTTATTACAACGGACCAGCGTGAAGCTCCTTTGTATTTAGCTGAAACCCCGTAGAAAATAACCCCTCATTAAAAGCAGATTACGCGCGCGTCGCTCCTGTAATCCATTGCGCCGATATTCGATCGGCTAAGAGTTCCCATCCGTAAAACTCGTCCGTTTGCTTTTATTAACCTTCGATTCCTCCTTTATGCAAGATCGAACTAATCGCACTAAGCATCCCCGTGGCCGCTTATGAGATTGCAATTAAAAATAACCTACTTTCCAAACGAGCCCGTTCAACGATACCGACCATACGATTTCGGGAAAAGAGTTGGGAAATACTCCTGACCAATTGCTGGATTACCTTTATTGAGACTTTCAAAACTACCTTTAACTCTCCTCTAATAGTTTTTCTCTCACTTTTTGGCAAGCACTTTTTGAAGAGATTTTAATAACATGAATTACGCCCCGTAATTGATATAAGTTAATGGCATATTAAATGATTCAATTGATTATTAATTGTTGTTTGTAATTAATTACAAATTACATTTTCTATTAATATATTGCTAATACAATAATGGAATATGCATGTTGCATCCAAAAATTATTTATATTCAAATAATCCTGGATATTATGTAACAATTGTTTATCTGTCCACACTATTTTTCTTCAGTCCTCATTTCGAAGAATGCATCGTCACTGATCGATTAGAAGTGACGACCTCGCTCTAAGAACGTCCTACAAGAAGAGTAAAGACTACCTCAACGACTCCAAGCCCCTCATCCAAACAAACAACACATTCCGTGGCAAAAAGATTGCCGGCCGGTGTCACTGTGACATAACCGGAAGTCAATATGAATATTCGATCGCCGGATTTCTACCGGCTGCGAGCGACGACGCATTCGCATCGAGTGTCTCGCCGTAAACGTTGACAGAGCTGACAAAAATCGCCAAAGGCAGTGCCGAGATCATTGAAAAGGATAATTAAAAAAGGAAAGACTGTATCATGGAGATGACAGGAAATGTAACGCTCGAAGAAAGTGACGGAGACGAAAGGGACGAATACTTGGCAAAGTGGGAAATCGGTGTACTAACAAGTATATTTGTGTTAACAATTGTGGGAAATGGTTTGGTGTTGTTCGCGTTGTATTTGAGAAAGCATCGATCTCGAAGGAAATTCACTAGGATGTATTTTTTTATTATGCACTTGAGCATCGCTGATTTGTTAACCGGCTTGCTCGATGTCCTCCCTCAACTTGCTTGGGACATCACGTTTAGGTAAGTTAATCTACCTTTTTATTAATGTAACAAATTAAATATTTTGTTACTATAATATTATATTTTGCTCTGTCATTTATTTTTTATTCAAATACGACTTATTTGCATTAACATTTATTTAGAACTGATTGAAAACATAGATTTCAGGGTGGTGCAATACTCTGCAAGCTGGTGAAGTTCTTGCAGCCATTCGGCCTTTATCTAAGTTCATATGTTCTAACAGCAACAGCTTTGGATAGGTATCGCGCTATTTGCCATCCTCTCAGTTATTGCAGCACTACTTCCCGACGATCCAGGATTATGGTTTACTGTGCTTGGATCGCAGCCGCTCTCCTTTGCACTCCGCAGGTTTGTCTTCACTTGAATTAACACAAACCGCCTTTCCCGCCGCTACGCAATTCTCGGTCTGTTCATGCGTGTTCTATGGTTTCGCTCTAGCAACTGTATTCGCCTTAACTGCCCGGTGATTTTAATGTCTGCTCGCCTAATGTGAATCTAATGTATCATACATGAGAATTAACGAAATTCAACGCTAGCATAAATGCCAGCTTTGATGGAATAACTTAATTAATCGAGTTTTAATTTCGAAGTATGAAAATTTCGTATCAGTACGAAAGGAAGACTTATAAATTAACAAGCGTTTTAAACGACTGGATTCTCACACTTGGACGTCAGAGTATTAATATGTCAGTGTTGGGACTGTGGTGCTGCAAAAGCTGTTCAACAACTAGAAAAGACACTTCGCTTTAATTCTCGCCGCCACTTGACATAGAAAACTAACGACGAGCCAGACGCTCGCCCGGTAAAGAAATTAACCGGCGGCTCTATTTAATTAAAAAAGAGGCCACACCCAGACGAACCCGATGCCTGATTAAGTGACGCGAGTCACTGTATCGAACATCGAACTGCATCGAACTAGAGCGGAATCATTCGACGTATCCGCTGCTCATTGGGGAAACTATTGGCTTCTCATTTCATACTTTATTATTGATAATTATGACGGTCAATGCTCCCGCATTTTTGCGCGAAAATTGCGCGAAAATTGCGATTATAGAACGATTATAGACGCAGCATCCACAGTAAGAGTATAATAATATCATCCTCTCTTCTGTGACAGATATACATATTTTCTTACCAAGAAATCGTTCCACATGTATGGGATTGCTGGGCTACCTTTTACCCTCCGTATGGTGAACGTCTCTATGTTACTTGGTAAGTAAAATTTATATTAAATATACTCAAACTAATACGTTAAACTATATATATTCTAATATTAAGTCTTTATAATACTTTGATAAATTTATCATATAATTAGCTCAAAAATCATTTGTTTAAATTATTACAACGTAATTAGACTCTGCGTACCAGGGGATTTCATGATATTCGATTATAAGTTCGAGGAATAATAAAATGAAACTAGGAGGACTTTATAAGCAGGGCAATGATACTTCCGAACATATAGGGACAGCTTTACCCTTGAGAAGAGCGGCTCGTTCGGGAACGCCCGGGAGACCAGGGAAAAGTACATTAAGCCGTATCAATTATAAATAGGCAGATATTAGCTTGAAGAGGTTGAAGCGCGCGGGTAGCGAGGGTGGCGGCCCGTATTAGCTATCCGGCGTAACATCAAACTTTTATCAGGTTCTGCTTTCGCTCACTCACTTGACCCTGAAGCTTCAATTTTACAATGCGATTTCAAGATTGATTTTAATTATGCACCGCGCGACTCATTCCAGCGCAGCCCGGCGTTCGTTATCTCCAAAGACCGCTTGGGAGCTTTATTTTCGCGCCAAAGGACTTCCTTAAAGCTCTTTCATTCTACCTGAGAATCCCATTCGTCGCTCTCTCCGAGTCGATGGAGATATTGTTAAGCATATACAACAGTCCCCTCTTTATCTTGACGTTCAATTTAACCCGTTTGTATAGCTCGATTTTTGTGTAGTTAGACTTTCAGGTTTACGATTGAATTTCGAAATGTTAGCCCTGTTTTTTTTTGGGGAGGGGGTTAACTGATTATATGATGATAAATGAATTTTAATTTAGCAAGCACATGAATGGAAAGAGTTTTGCAGGTATTGTGTCACGGTCTTTCTGTTGCCATTGATTGTCCTGGTGTACACGTACACTGGCATATGCCTGGGAATTTGGAACAGCAATAAGTTCTCGGGTATTGTCGACTTAAAAAAGCCTGAGAAACATTCGAGCTTCGGGATACCTCCTAATCGCACCCCTTTCATCTCGAAAGCGATGATAAATACTGTGAAGCAAACCATCGCTGTGATTACTTTGTACGTAATAACAAGCACGCCGTTTATCGGATGCCAATTGTATGCTACGTGGGACCCCGCAGCACCTTCCACGCCCTTCTTTCAAGGTACCTATCCATGTACAATTGGTTACAATAGCACGATTTTTATATTGAAATGAACTTCTATGTTTCATTTTATTTATTATATTGCCATGACGTAGAAATGCTGTTGGTTATAATTCCAGTGGAATTTTTGCCTCGAAATCAAACGAAATGAAAGCAACTTCGTTTCAGGACAATATTGCACCAATAATACTCTACATATTTTTATATTTTTTGCGACAGTGATTCTGAAAAAATGGGTTACAATGAATGTCCATTGAAAATCGATGTGCACCTTTTGTTAGTTGCAGTATCGAAGCCGATGTATTGGATAATCTTTGTTGATTAATTATGAGAATTTGTAACCCGATTATAAGTGAATTTTTTCTGTTTATTAGGTCCAGCATTTACTATTCTGATGCTGTTGAGTAGTTTGACGAACTGCGTGAATCCATGGATTTACTTGTGGTTTAATCGCGAGCTCCGTTGCGTGCTGGCCTCTTACTTTTGCGGGTGGGACGATTACACACTGACACGTGGTAATAGAGAACATTTTAATGATACTACTCGTCACGCACAACAATCATCCGGTGATACGGCATCAAGACATTCACCCACTTCTAACTGATTATCTATTTACCAATTGTTCACTTATAACAATTGTGACTTGAAATTAATAGTCACTTCATTGTTCTGTATTATTTATTTCTTGAATTTTTAGTTCTTTGACATTACTATTACAATCATACAACAATGTATTGATGACAAAAATGTCAAACATTCTATGAAACTCACTGCCATTAAAAGCACGAGTTGTTCGAGTTCTGGAAGTCATTCAAAATACAGAATAAAAGCATTAATTATACATGTCGACTTGTATGAAACGTTTAAAAATTTAATGAGCGCTTTTCAACAAGTTTAAATTGCGGGACGATAAATTGTCCGGCTTTCAAGAATCATAGCCCTGCGTGTTAATGAACACAAATAATGAGTACATACAAATAATCATTGTAATTTTAGAGAAAGACGAGCATCGCGGTAGTTCATCCCGGTCCTCACTAATTTCAAGGATATCGAAATATGCCAACTCAGTCGCCTTTCGAGAAAAGTGACGTGCATACGTATTTCTTCATTTAACATATAATTATGTTGTAAGTATAGAATTAAAATAAGTGGGCAAATATATTCCCCACGTGAAACGACCTGGAATAGTATTTGAATATAATCGCCTTGCACTACTTATTGAAGATCTCTTTTGTTAACTATGCATATGTATTGTTACACCTCATATTTATTTTAAACGGCATGTTATTTAATAGAATGTTTATATACTTCGCTTTAATTATTTTATAATTTTTGGATAACAGTGTGTGTGTTACTCCGACCGATCTAAATTATAATAAAACATAGTTTTCTACTTCGTATCTTCCTTAAATATCCACTCCAATTTTCATTAAGTCATACTTATCAAAATCCTTCTATAGAAATAAGAAAAAATTTACCATTTCGCGCATAATAAACACTGACACGCAAAGTTCTACGAAAATAAAAGTGTTTCATAAAACGAAGTGTTCTTCAGCGAGCGACACGATCATTTCAGCCAATGGTAGCGAACAAAGCGCGAGTAATTTTCAGACTAGCATTGTAAGAATTCCATTGACGATTCGGGGCGGTCGTCACTGACAAGCGACAAGCAAAGACAAGCAGGTACTCGCCGACGACACACAGTATTCACTCGGCACGAATTTTCCTAGATACATGTTTAATGGCTCCTTTCCCTTAGCCGACTATTTCCATTGCATCTTCGAGAGCGAGCGCTATTCTTCGCGATCCGTTATACTTGCACGCTTCCACCTCATTAGTATTTCCATCGGGCGGCCCTCTATTATGCTACGATGTTTGTATTCCCACTTTTATCCCGATCATCCCAGAGGCGCTCATCCTCATGCTAATCAGCCACTCCAGGAGCGACACTAAAGATAACTGGACCCTAATTATTTATTGTACTGTCTTAATCTTTTAACTATCTTAAAAATGCATTAACAAATCATGATCTTCTCTTTTATATTCTGATATTAGTTAAATGTAATAAAATGGATATTCTTGTTCAAAAATAAATGATTAATGGATGAAGAAATAATTCATTCGAACATCCAAGAAGTGGATATAAGAAATAAATGGTACTTTTAAGGACTGAATTGTTGAACCCTTAATGACTAGTTTTAATTATATGCAAGCATCTACGGATTTCTAATGATTAATCTTATTACTAGTATTAGAAATAAGTAAAAAGAAGCTGTATAGAATACAATTTTGCGAGAGAAAGACGTATTCTAGTACCAAATCTTACTAGAGGGACACAAGGGGGCCTCGAGGTACCATCTACTTCCGTGAGGGTCCCAAACCTTCGCGCCAATTAGCCGCCAGTGCATGAGAGCCACTGGCGGAACACCTGAATACTTAATAAACGGATAAAATTAACATTAATAACGACAGCCTATAGCCGATCCACATCTTATCCGAGGACAAACGGCTTGAACAGTCGCGTGCGATACCGAACCGGAGGAAGAGCATCCCGGGAAAAGTTTAGGAGCGACAGTTTTTCGTCACCTTCCTGCCGAAGTGGAGGACACCGGGGGATTTATCGCGACATTCGTCATCAATCGTCGATTCGTCGGCATGGAAAAGACCGGAGAAGAGTATGGCAATGAACTCTCAAGAAACGAGGTATGCTGCCGTCGAAAGATCGGTGAATTAATTGTATCAGAAATTGTTCTTTACTGTCGAAATAGACTATAAAATTAGCTGACAAGTGTTTACCCCATGAAAATTAGGAAGGATAGTACTTTAATTATCATTTTATTGTTCGGGAATACTTAATTGTTTTTGTACCACAATATTTCTTAATTTGTGTTCAATCAATATGGTGTCGATCGCAGGATTTGTATAATCGAATGTTTAAGTTTATTACATCGAATAATGTTTCTACTGCACTATAAAAACTGTTGCTTGAATTAATAGCATTGAATGAGATTTTTGAAATATCGTCGTCGCAAAGACTGACGTATTTAAAGAAAGCTGGTGATGCACGTACGCGTTAAATCATCGATGATCTCACTTTCCAATCAACCCTCTCCCCCTTCGCAAGTCACAAGCGATATCTTAATATCTAATTAATACAAAACGAAACTAACGAACACTTTTACTTTAGTCTGAGAATGACAGCAACGAAGACGACTATACGTCTTCGCCGATATTGCTGGATCTCGATGAAAATTCGAAGCAACAACAACAGCAACAACATCAACAGGAGTTAGCAAATCAAGATGCGAGTCCATCTAATCACCTTATGAACCCGGATCACCAAAATCAATTGGATAGAAATAGCACAGGTTAATATTTTCGGCACAAAACAAAATTAGAATTCAAATTTGGAATGTACAGGAAATGCACAAAAATATACAACCTCAGACTGTCTATTATTAGGGCCGTTTTTGTATAATATCTTTTATACATATGTACACAGATGAGCTCAACATAGCGCGTCGACAAAGTCTAAGGCGAAAGTGGCAAGACGGAAATTTCAACGATCGCCAACAGAATTCAGACGGAGTCCTGGTAATAAGGGTACCGGAACCAGAAATAATTGGCGCACATCCTCATCTCGAGATCTTACACGAGACTAATATCAAGGCTGTACAGAGAGAACCTTCGCAGACTGAGAAAGGTAAGTGTGCTCACATCGTGCATATCTAAAAAAACTGATTAATTCCATTGACAACTTAATTAACCATTCAATCGAGAGTTGAAGTAATAATTGACTAACAATCGATATATTATTAATGATGAAATACATTAAAATATGGCAATTAATATGCCTAATTCCAGACTACAAGAAGTCAGCCTGCGACCGTGAACGGACAAGGATGCGTGACATGAACCGGGCGTTCGAACTTTTGCGGTCTAAGTTACCGATTTGCAAGCCGCCAGGGAAGAAACTCTCAAAGATCGAGTCACTCAGGCACGCGATCACGTACATCAGACATTTACAGAGTCTCCTCGAACCCCAGTACACGTACCTGCCGAACGTAGCCGAAAGGACGAATTACTATGGCGGGTCAGCCAGCGCACCATCCTTTGACATGCAGCATCCAGCGCGATGGGAATCCTTCACGTACTACCGCTACGACTATCACACTCCGTTTGCGACACCGAGTCCTCCTGCTTTGCCCACTCCCGTTCACCCACGATTACCTGTCGAACAGAATGATCGTCAGTTTCCATACGACGCTCGACACTGACCTTACTTAATGCATTGTGTCCATTTGAGAGTAAGTTATAAATACGTCCATTCTCGCGATATTCGATTAACGTTAAAAAGAGAGGAAGGTATTACTGTTTTCTACAAATTACGAAGCTAGCATTGGCATTGCCTTTTCTTGTTGGCTTGTACAGTAGTACTTTAACGGCAAAACTGTGAGAGTGTATATAGTTTGATATAGGAATTTTATGTATCGAACGGACAATGCTCGATAGTTGGCATTACATGAATTCGAAAGAAACTCTCAGTGTGTATCTAAGAGAAATACTCTAGAGCGACAGTTTTACTCTTAAATGGACGGTTAGCACTGCTGTCGAATGCCAGCCAAGTACGAATTGTCTACCATCTTGCCAAATCATATAACAGACAAATCGAAAAGTGATTTGGAGGGAAGAGATTTAATTGGATTTATTGAACTCACCCACTGTATAAATTTCGTATTATGCATTAGCAGGATCGTACTTTCGATCGATTGAATATCTTTCTTGCTTTACCCACTCACATACACTCACGATTACCGGGCGAACTAAACGACCGGCAGCTCGCACACGACGCGCAACACTGAACTTACCTAACACTTCTGTCAACTGCCAACCGAGTGTGTACTGTCTACCACTGTCAAAATGATGGCTGCGTTCAGATTGGCGATCAAATCATACACAGCACTCACAAATCATAAGCTGATTAGGAGCGGCGAGATTTGCTGAATGCGCCCAATGTACAAATCTCGCATTACGCATTAACATAGTATAATTAGTACTGGCCGAAAACGTTCTTAAGGAATCGCTGACAGGGTTCACAAATGGGGAGCACTCGTAAGTTCTGCATAGAATAATAGTCATTAATAATATGTAGTTATATTATGATATACCAAAAATAATAATAATAGTAATAATAATAATAATATAATATTTATATATGAGACTTAAGTGGTTCGAGTGCAAAGAATTTAATATTCAGATCGACGCGCGACGGTGTAAATTGAGACACTAGCAATTACGGAGCCCCTTAAAGTTTTCAGCTTACAAGTACTTTATTATCGATTAAAAATAATTTTAGTCTGTAACTGTGAGTGAGCTTATGATCGATGATTTTGGCCATTCGATTGGCAAAGTGTTCATTTGGACACAGAGGCTATAGTTACGTAGATATAGAAATATATTATAGCTAAGAGAATGCAAAGCTTTATGAGATTGACATTTTTTTAAAAATAAAATGAATAATGGAATTGTGTTTTATGTCAAAGTGCTGCGATTTACGACAATATTGAAACCGAAAGAGATATGGGATATAGGAGAAAGGGGAGAAGTATTAATATTGTTAAGAAATATATTCATTACTTCACAAGTCCAACATCTTCACAGAATCAATAAATAGTATCTCTTTCTTCATTATTATGTACATTATACTTTTTCGTAAAATAAGCATTTGCTGCTTCTCGTGCGCCTTCACTTTACATCAGAGGAAGCCCCTGTAATTCCTTGAACTCTGAGAGTACAATTTCTCCGCCTGCTATATAACAAGACTGTACTTCGTTTGTTGGGCGGTGTTGGGTGGCGTGGTTGTAGGATGAATGTGTAGTGGCAAGTCCCAAATCATTGTCTCGACGTCCAATGTCGCCGGTCCTTGCCAAGATGCGCTAGTTTCATTTGGCATTTCCACTAACTTCGAAGTCGTAACGAACTCGAAGTGCAATCTCCATTTTAACGTCATCAGGTCCGTAGTGAAGTCGGGGGTAACGTGTAGCGGTATTGGAAGCACTAAATGAGAGTATCTCAATCCGAGACACATTTCGTGATGTTTATTGTAGCTCACCAAAGTGGGCACCGAAGCTTTTCCACGTTTGAATTCCTCGGAGATGCGCTCCTCCGATTGAAGTGCCACCGAAACTTGAGCGCATGACACTGTCGCGTTCGAAAAGTCGAACGTTCCAACAATGTCTTCTCCGAGCTTATAGGAATTCTTAAACAAACAGAATCTCACAACGCGACCGCGTCCGTTTGTAATGTTATAAAAGTTTGGGCTGCGCCGTGCTGTTAAATTCTGAAATTAGAGAGTGGAAGTTTTTATGGATTCCTTAATAGTTTTCGAATTGTTTTAATTAAAAATGACTAAGTTTACCTGTAAAGTTTGCAATGCGACGTCTAATGGCGTTTCCCTGTGCTGGGTTTCCATAAATGGATTGTTAGGGCTTAAATCAACACTATCGTTGCATGCAGTCACTTCGGGTAATTCTGTTTGTCCATTAATTAAACATATATAACAGTTTTATAATTAATGGAAGGATTAATAAGTCACTATTAAATATTTAAAGCATAGAATAATTGTGATCTCATTACTTACCACTTAATGAAAGTACTCTGAAAGGCACACGAAGCAGTTTAATAGCGGTATTCACTCTTTGTGTACCTATTGTTATCTTGTATGAATATTTTACTGCCTGGCCTCTGTAAGAGGGTGGAGCATCGCTTGGAATGATTTCCCTATAAATATCTGTAACAAAACCAATAATGATAATGGTTATAAGTATCAGAGACATGTGTTAAAGATAAATATCAAAGTGTGTACATACATGTTTTGCTTTCACCAGGTGATAATCTTAAGTCACAAAAAAGAATTTTGGGTTTTGTATTTAGAACAGCATGTCCATTGTCCTGCTGCCATGGGACAAATGTTGTATCTGAAAGACACATGCTGTAGAAAGAGACTGAATAAAGTGAAAATAAATAGAACGTAATATGAAGTATCTCTGGCTAAAGCAAGAATTGAAACGATTGTGTCGAAACATAATGCATCCAAAATAAAACATAGGAATTCTTTATAGCCTCTTACTCGCATTAATTGCTGCGAGTCTTGCAGTAGTATTTAACTTCTCCGAAAGTATGCTTTTACTGTTTGTTGAACATTGGCAATGAACTTGTGCACTGGCCCAAGCAAGGCTTTCAAAAATGTCGCTGAAAAGTACAATGCTCTAATTAGTGAATAATGGAATGAATGTAATTCATTGTTCGCTTTTGTTTAAGAATAAGAGTATGATGTAATTTGTTTAGGAACAAAATCTAAGTGATGCAGTGTCTAAGTGTTCAGAGATTGCATGTGAAGAAAGTGTCAGTGACTTTATTGAATTAGAATACCTGTGACTTTGTGATATCTGGTGAATAGGATTTAGTGGGTTACTGAATGTAACCAAACATTCGATAACTTCACCGGAGAAGTATACAGGACCCCTGATTAACTTTGCTGTAATTTCGATCATACTTGTTGTCCGAGTAACTACAGCTGTCAATTCAAGTTGATGTTGACTTGTCAACATCAAAGTGTGAGAAACGTGAGAATTTTTCCGATGGGAGTCATTCGATTGTAATCGAACGAGACAATTGTTAGAATTTCTGAGGATCTATCTCTGTATTTTGGAATATTTTATTCCACTGCATTATTCGTCACATTTGTAAAGCGGGTTTCAAATTTTTTAGTCCAGACACTTTTCCGGGCCTTTTTTACAATACACTGACCAGCTGACCACAGGTATCTATGAACTTATCGACAAGGACGATCGACTTATCGAATGCCATCGGGTATCTCGAACATCAACTTCGCAAAGTGAAACTTTGAATGCCCACCACTAAGATAATAGTTAATATTAATAAAATTCTCTGATGAAAAATTCCCGTCAAAAAAGTGCAAACATGGAGGGGAAAAGAAACCATATTTCAACTATTAGACAAAATCCATCTTGCAATTATAAAATACAATACAATATTCTTAGGTATAAATAATAAATCATGAGTGCACAGCACAAAACCATATCTCTAAAGAATATTTCATTATTATTTCAAATTGTTTCGATTTATCGTTCCAGTAGATACATTGTGTACAGTTTGCGTTCATCTTCGCTAGTAAAATGTGGAACAAAATTAATGTTAGCGATTTCCGCAAAGCCTTCGTCCAGCGATGGTGCTACATATTTCTTCCTAAAAATGAAGAATAAATTACTTCCTATCGGAAATGTTTCTTTTGATAGCGTTCTTCCCTCTTTAGTAAAGTGAAATGATTATACTCACGCATATGTGTGGATCACAATGTCACTAACTTTTATGTGAGTTGGATCGGTCAGTTCCCGGAACTGTAATATCGTAATAGAAAAATTGTATCGATCGTATTTAGTTTTTAATGGAATGAATAGGAAAATTATATTATTTTACCTTATTATTGTGCTTGCAGTGTTCAATAGTAGCAGACATAACAAAACATCTCACAGGAATACCTCGTTTCTTAGCAACCTCAATGTACCTCATCCTGGAGTCTCGATCTCCATGAGTATTATCTACGACTACACTTTTCTTCAAAGTTAACTGTTTCTCAACTTCCTTAACGCATTTCTGCCAGCTCCCTAATGTATCCCTGTTTACACACTCATAAGCTTTCAAGTGCTTGTTCACAAAGTGTGACTTGCCGGATCCTGGGCAACCCACCATTAAAATCATCTGAAAATTATTTATATAGCAAAGTTTTAACATATCAGTTTTATTTAGCATCCTGCACTAACTATGCTATTAGTACCTCCTGTGTAGACGATATCAATTGTGTCGAGCTATCGCATACTTGAGCATTTTCTGATAGACTTCGGGGATTGAATACTGGTAGCTCGTACTTCACGGGTTTATGGCCAAGAAAATGTTCTTCGGGCGTCAGAAATTTTAGATCTAAATTAAAAGCGAGCAAACGATCAGCTGAGGAGTGATCTTTCTTTTTCCCGGGTGCCCAGTTCTTTTGTCGACCAGCTGCATCACCGACATAAAATGAATTTGCTTTCTCGACAGCGATGCCCCCGTTTTTCTATTTCATAATAATTAAAATTGCATCAGAACATTATTTAGTACAGGGAGGCCAAATTCAATGTAAGATGATCGACCCACCTCATTTTCCAAAGTCTGCCACATTCCTGTGCCAGGCTTCCTGTAAATAGTTTTCGATGTTGCAATAAATACCTGGAAAAGTTGATTAGCCTTAATCATCGAATATAAGAGAAAGTTTTGCCGTTTAAAAATTTCACATTAATGTATTACCTGAATCGGAATACCGATCTTTTTAACTACATTTTCCACTTTAGATTTGAAATCACTGATTTTTAATTTGCCTGCACCGATCTGGGCCTGATTAGTGAATATCACGATTTTATATTGATCAGCTATAAGCGTTCTCAACTTTGCAGGAACCGTAGGATAAAGTAGTTGCCAGTCGGAGCAATCTTTTGGTAGTACCAAGCCCGACCTTGTCTTTATTAATGTACCATCCATATCATAGGCTGCTATCTTAAATCATGTAGATTACAGTTAACCATTAAATAAATGGTCTTACAATCCAAAGAACTTTATAATACCTTAGAGTGATGCATAACATTTGCTGGAGTATAAATAAGCAATTTATCTCCATCAAAGCTTTCCCAAGATTCCTTTGATGCATCTCCTTTTAGTTTAGTAGGTGTTACTTTAAGTGAATGATTTATTCTGTTAGGAGTAATTTTTTTCTCCGGAGTATTCAGAACAGTTTTAATAGGACTGGATTCACACGCATTGTTGCCAACAACACTTTCCATCTTCTGCATTTTATTACGTGTCTGAACGTTTGGGGAATGTTCAAAAGATTCAGAATCGAGCGACCTTTTTCTTGATGGCAATATTTCTCGAGGTACAGGCATAAAGTCTATGACGTACGGATGTTTACCACAAAGAACTTCCAAGCGATCTGAATTTTTCGCGATGTATTTTACACCTTTGACCAGCTTATCACCATTCAAACCACTGGCCCTCTGTCCAATCTGTTGTACAGTAACAGTGTAGTCGGCGTAGTTTGCACACACCCGAACTATCAGGAAGTGAAATAAATCGCAAAATATAAGAAAAGTATTTAATGCAAATCAGTAAAGTATAAAAGTATGTAGTGCAAAAATTAATAAGAATAAGAATCGTGCAATGCCAAGCTGTTGGTGTAAAATAATACTGTATAAAGTTTAATGTGAAAATATAAACTGATTCAATGAACAAACCATATGCAGATATAAACAACCTTGCTGCCTGGAACATTTTGTATCCTGAATATCTGTTTCAGGGCATCGGCCAATAACAATTGATGCCTTGTCTGGTAAAAATACCCTCTTCAGTTCTCCGTTTTCAGTCTCCAAATAACAACTTGTAGCTGGATCCATTGTAAAAGTCCTTAAAGTCTCGAAACTGAAATATACTTATGACCACTTTGTATCCTCTATAAACAGTCACTAGTATCATATTTACTTTAAGTACATACACTTCTGTTGCGTCATTCTCAGATAAATCTTAGTGACGCATTGTTGGGAACTATTGGTGGGACTAAATAGCTCAATCATGCATTAGCTTCTTACTATAAATCACCTGAAAAGCAAGAACTTATTATCACTTGTGTTATGCACTATTAAAACATTTTACACTTGTACTAAACCAAACAACTTAATAAATTCCATAATAACAAATTAAAAATGTAAGTAAAACTTTCGTCATCGCCACGAAAAGTTTTGCTTTGTGTTAGACATTAATGAATGGCCAATATAATATATCAAATTCGATCTGTAGAATAACAGTTAAAGTCACATGAGGAAAACTAACATTAAAGTAGTTACGTAAATATCCAAAAGCTTATTACAATTCAAAGAAAAGATTTGAGTTTAAACACTGCATGCGTTTGTGTATGTAAGTTCGCTCGACACAACTATCCAAGCCGGTATCGAACAACTACAGCATCCGGAGGTTGAATAGTCTTGTTGTATGTAGTCATACCTTGAATGCCCATCGGGGCTACTTTGATAGTTACACCATCATTGAATTCAATTAAATAATATTTATGTGAATCTAGCCTGTCACGGAACTACTAATAAAATCGTAAGCAACTGGAAAGATCAGTGACAGGACACGCAAAATGAGTAACGCCGGCGTTTTTCTGCCCGCTCCCCCACCACCACATCATCTATCTGAAATCAGCTGCTCCGGCTGCTCCTTTATCTTCGAATTATAATAAGAAACGGAAACAAATTTTTGTTATTAAAATATATTTGCTTCTGAGTGATTTTACTTAATTGACTAAAATACTTTATTCAGTCAGAGCATTATAAATTTCACATAATTACATATAAAATCTGTAAATATTGCTCTTTGTATGTACATGATTATTTTGTGACTTATTATATACAGATTGCACTTATTCTAGTATATGTAACATATACAAAATTCATTAACAAATGTCTTTTTGACCTTCAATCTCTACATTGACTGCGTATGCATGTTTGCTAAAATACAACAAAATGCCTTATAACTAATCAAACATGTCATCTTCGGACTCATTATCCGAAACATATAGTTTTGGACATTCTGGACTAGAATTGAATTCACCGAAAGAATTATTGTCTTCGTTCATGGAAGACTTGCTTGTAGATGCTTGTGGACTTTTTTCTCTAATTGCATTTTGCAATGACTTCATTTCTGTATCAACTATCTCTCCATCGGATTCCGAGCTACCTTCAGTGGATGCATTAAAGACACATTGCACACCTGCACCTTCTTCATGAAACATCTTTTCCAATTCACGTATTTTTTCTTTTTTCTTATTTAAAACAAGAAGGAACTTTTTATAGAGATCTTGCTCCATACTTAGTTTTATCTTCACCATTTCATCCATGCTTGTTGTTAATCTTTCTTTGAGAGCTTTCAGAGTCTTATTTTCCTCTTCCAAGACGTCCAGTCTTGTGTACGCATCATGGTAAAATCTTAATACATTCTGTACAGTATCTGACAATGCTTCAATACTAGTTACTGGCTCTAAGTTAATCCTCCCCAAAGTCCATACATTTTTTTGGCTCCACTCAAAGCAATCATTTGTAATAGAGAACTGGATAGCTGTATTCTTCCCTGAAAAAGCTTCATTGGTTTCTTCTAGGTATTCTGCGTTGGTTTTACCAAGTTCTTCTGAAAAAAAGTCTATATCTTTCTTTTCCATCTGTAAAATATTATGAATTAAAAGAAGTGTATGCATATTAAAACATGACAAAATTTACTTTAATTATGTGGCATACCTTCCCCATCATTGGCTTCTCTTTCGCTTTAATTAACATTACTTTAAAAGAGGAATCAAGCCATTCGACATAGAAAGTGAAGCACTCCTTATCAACTTCGTTGACAATTTGACGTGTAGTTACTTTTGCCATTTGAACTTGGAGCCTGCTCTCTCCGAGTTTCGGTCACAAGTTTCCTATAAAGTCCAAGACTGTTCTACACATTATACAGTTTTTAATATAATTCCGGGTTATTGCTATTTCATAGCAAATGTCAACAAGTTTGCTTGTTTCGAAATATTTTCACTTTTAGGTTGTGTATCATTGCTTTCATGAAAAGTGCCTTAATATGCTATGATCAAATCATTATCGAGTCCGAATACTACATAAGAATGATTGCTTCACGGCAGCCGCGTGCTCGGAGTGGTTCGAAGCGCGAAGCACGGCGCGAAGGTTCGCTAACCTTCTATCAACATGAGAATGATAGTGATTGTGGGAAGGAGGATATTGAGCTATCAAAAACTAATAGGATTGTACAACAAAACTTACATCCGAAACAGAAATTTACACACTGCTCCAACTCTCTACCAGGATGGAGTGTGCACATTTGAAGCCACTCTGTCTGACAAGTAAGAATCATGCTTTTCGCTTACTACGCTCATGCCGCAACCGCATGCAATGCCTGTGTTCTAAAGTTATATCTGCATGTCAGTTTCATTTACGCATAGGAACAATAAATTTGGGTTGTGACTGTTCAGAAAAAAGTCGTACACACCGGGATTTATTGTTAAATCTTGTATTTTCATACAAACATTGCGAATGTAGGTTATGTATAGTTAGGTATACACATAATTTAAATGTTAAATGTTTTTTTAGGAAAAGTGTCACATTTTCTACCGGCGAATATGCACGATTGGCTGACGGTAGCGTCGTCGCAAGTTTGGGTGGTACATCTGTCATGGCACTAGTAGTTGGGAATAATACAGAAACTAATAGTTCTGTGCTCCCACTAACTGTAAACTATAGGCAGAAAGCTGCGGCAGCAGGCCGAATACCATTGAACTTCTTGCGCCGAGACCTTGGGCAGAGTCAACAAGAAATATTATCGAGTAGATTGATAGACAGATCAATCAGGCCATTCTTTCCAGATGGCTTTTCATATGAGACTCAAGTCACGTGTAACTTAATGGCTGTGGATGGAGTCAATGATCCTGAGACATTATCCATCAATGCTGCCTCTGCAGCGCTAAGTATTTCTGATATACCATGGGAAGGCCCAGTGGCAGCAGTTAGAGTAGGAATGATAAATATGGAGCCTGTAATCAATCCTACTAGAAAACAATTGGAGCGAAGTATATTGAATGTTGTTGTAACTGGAGGACCCAAACACATGGTTGTTATGTTGGAAGGCTCAGCGAATGAAGTACTGCCAGGAGATCTGCAGAAAGCAATAAAGCTTGGTGTCAAGGAATGCCAAACAATTATAGATACAATTAAAGCATTGCAGCGTAAGTGTGGGAAACATAAGAGAGCGATACAGAGGAAGAAAATAGACAGTACAATAGAAACAGTCGTAAAGACTTATGCACATGCTAAACTAATGTATGTATTGAAAAATGACAAGCTTGACAAAATGGCCCGTGATAAGGCTATTAGAGACGTACGAGAGAGTCTAATAAGTGTTCTGACTGAGGGGAATTTGGATGCATATATTGAAGATGCTCATACTATTTTTGATAATTACCTGAAAACATTATTTAGAGATCTTATTCTCTCAAACAATATTAGGTAGTTCACACTGCTTTTAATTTTTTTCCACCACAAATACTTCCTTCGTGAATGATCCTTAAGAACTGTAAAGTTCTCCAATTCCAGATGCGATGGGCGAGCGCTGGATGCATTGCGGAATATAAAATGTGACGTCGATATTTTCAAACCACTCCACGGTTCGTCCGTTTTCCGCAGAGGTCAAACACAAGTTATGTGTGCCGTAACACTAGATTCTAAGGAGAGTGCACTCAAACTGGACCCAGTCAGTGTGTTAATGAGGTATTTTTTGTTTTATAGCCGACTAACTACTTTTATAATTTGACATTTTTACATCGGTATCTAATTACAGTGACACAAAAGTAAAGAATTTCTTTTTACATTATGAGTTCCCACCGTACGCGACCAATGAAACTGGGAGAATAGGCGGTATTAATCGTAGAGAATTGGGTCATGGATCACTTGCTGAAAGGGGATTGAATCCTGTCATTCCCAAAGACTATCCATTTACCATAAGGCTAACCTGTGAAGTATTAGAGTCAAATGGTAAGCATTCCATTTTCAACAATATAATAACTTCCCTCCGGAATTGTTTAATATTTACACTATTTTTCCTAATGTTTATTCAAAGGTTCTTCTTCAATGGCTTCGGTATGTTCTGGGAGTCTGGCGCTCATGGATGCTGGCATACCTATTAAAGCACCAGCAGCAGGTGTTGCAATCGGACTGATGACCACGTGTAAAGAAGATAAATCTATTGAAAACTATAAAATTTTAACTGACATATTAGTAAGCACACTCTTGAACAATTGCATTCCATAAGATTCAACAGTATAATAGCAACGAATTTTAGGGCATAGAAGATTATTTTGGCGATATGGACTTCAAAATAGCAGCTACGAAAAAGGGAATAACGGCTTTACAGTTAGATCTGAAAATACCAGGGATACCCTTGAAAATCGTGCACGAATCTACCGAACGTAGTATCAGTGCAATACGACAAATACTGACCATCATGAATAAGACGATTCCTATGCCACGTAGTACACCGAAACCAAATATGCCAGTAGTAGATACAGTCGACGTGCCAGTACACTTAAGATCGAAATTCATCGGCGTCGGAGGCATCAACGTTCAGAAGATTCTCTTAGAAACAGGAGTTCAGGTATCTGCTGGAAAAGACTTGCCCTAACGACATTTTCGGTGCACGTTAATAATAACTAAATTTAAATAATAATAAGTTTTTGCCCTTTATTATAGCAATAAGAAAAAACAATGACATTAATGTCATTACTGGATTCTCTCATTTTAATTTACAGATACACGCTGAGACTGACACTACATTCAGGCTGTTCGCTCCAAATAGAGAAGCAATGAGTGAAGCGAAAGAAATTATAGATGAATTGTTAAGGGTAGATATCGAAGCATCTCTGGAATTTGGTAACATTTATACTGCCAAAATTGTGGAGATTCGAGACGCGGGTGTGATGGTCACAATGTACACGAATATGAAACCAGCCTTTTTGCCACTTTCACAATTGGATCAGCGTAGAGTAGATCATCCGGGGGCGCTTGGTCTTACGATAGGACAAGAAATAAGTGTGAAATACTTCGGCCGGGATCCAGCATCAGGATCGATGAGGTTATCGAGAAAAGTACTTCAAGAACCTGTAACATACACTAAGACACTTCAACGGAACTGAATTTCATTTGTAAATTTATAAATAATGATAGGCATCCCATCATCATCGCGTCAAAGAAATGCATGAAAAATATGGACAGTATGATAACATTGTTAAAAATGATATTTTTTATTACATTCGAATAACAAAATCATTCTTGTATAACAGTTGTACTTCCTCAAATGAAGACTGATTCGTGAACTGTTAATCTGTACAAACCTCCACCAACATTTTCCATTCCATATATCCAATTTCTAGAAACCATCAGAGCAATGGCACACGTTTGAAGGCAAATTAGACTTTCAAACTTCCGAAATTGGCAAAAATTGTTTCGAGTATCATATGTATAAACAGTTTATTAACGTATTCTGTAATCCTAAATGTTTTAATATATTTTGTAAATTAACATATTTCGAAATATATTTCTTAGGATTTGCCTACCCCAGTTTTACATGACGTGGATCCTACTTCATTACGTTCGTTTTCCTTTTATTGAATTTTACAGTTAGCATGAACGAATTTTGTCATTCACAGAATGAACTCGAGTTGTCAGAGAACCTGTCAACTGTCATTGTAGATCTCGCAGCGTGTATTTTAATCGAGGAATCGTATCGTTCACTACAGCGATGCGCTTTTGGAAAGTTCACTTCGCAATCCAATACATCTGTCAATGACATTGACAGATTGATCAACAGATTATCACGCACTGTAATCACTGGGAAGCACAATTATTTCTCTTGCTCTCTTATTAGATATAGAAGAAAAGTGGTAAGAAATATGTTCGCACGCCTCCTGTATCGTTATGTGTGCAAGCGTACATCGACATTCGTTCTCGGAATTGTGGTCGCCTCGCTCTTTTTCGAGAGAGCCTACGATCATGCATGCGAGAGTTTGTTCGAGAAGCTAAACGAGGGGGTAACGAGCCTTTTTCCTCCTCCATGACGAAATTCCCATAGAACGGAGTAATTAACTAACGCTTCTGTTTACATTCTCAGCGGCTATGGATGCACATAAAGTCGCGTTACGAAAATCCCGGAACAGAAGGCGAATAATTCTGAGGGGTGCAATCGACAATGTTATTAAAATTTCCTCATGCATCATGTAAAACATCACTCAAAACGGAATAATAATTTTTTACGAATCCGTTTATATGTCGATCCATAAATCGATTATTGTTTAACTTTGTGTCAATCGAACCACGATTCTTATCGATAATGAGATCAGAGTTAGTCTTATCAACGTTGGATATATCTATCGAATAAGTACCATTTAGTTGAATTCGCAGCTTTCTGCATTGGATGATCATCACACAGCAGAACTGTAAGTAACGTTACAAGATAGCAAAAATCTGATATATGTACATTGTATCTGTGATTGCTTCCATCATCAGAGTGAAATCATTACAAATCATTAGTCACTAATTGCGAATTGTGTAATCGTAGAAATATCGACAATAAAGTGGAAACTAAGAGGTATATAAGAAGCTGTACAATGATTTCCATCGGTAACGGTTGTAGATGCTTGAAATTACGATAGAAAGAATCTCAAGTTGAGCGATGTGCATAGTTGACAATATAAGAATCTTGCAAAGTTGTCAGAAAGACAGTAGAACGATCAGGGTCGTAGATAACATGCTTTAGAGAGATAACGATTGATATGTCACAAATAAAATATTTTGAAGATAATAATTTACTGTATTCTTCCTGATTAGTACTTACAGTTAGCGTATCGAGGAGAATTATTATTTAAAAATTCTAACTCGTAAGTTTCAGTCAAAAGAGTTAAGATTCTACGGACAATGCTATAGCTTATAATTCGTGTTGTCTTTAAATCTGTGCAGAGCCAAACCATGCTGTCTTTGGTAATTGTGAGCCTGGCAAGTTGCCTGTTAACTCACGCAATCACTGTGGATGAGGAATCATCCATCGCTCTATTGAATTACGAGTGTCCTTCAAGAAATGAAACCATCAACTTCGGAGAAACTGATATCATCGAGATCGGCCCGGGCTTCATAGACAGCTCGTCGGTGAAATGCCTCGACCTTAACAACAATAAAATCTCGAGAGTGACTGTGGGTGCTTTTGACAGTCTACCAAATCTGAAACAACTTTATCTTGCCAATAACCCGCTAAGAAACTTGGACAATTTGTTCTCATCTTCTTCCATGCTGAATCTCGAAGTACTCAACCTCACGAAAACTCGTCCTGCCGGTTCGAACAGTAGGCTATACATCGCCGGTAGCTTTCCATCTCTTCGGACTTTGTCGCTGGACAAGAACATCATTAGAGTCATCGAGACTAGAGAGCAACTGCCGTTCCCAAAACTGGAGCACCTCGATCTCTCCTCGAATGAACTCATCTATCAGAGCTTTAGTGAGATAGTACCTAGCAGTATTAGGTTTCTTAATCTGAGCGCGAATAGAATCACGAACATGATTGGGAAGAATTGGACCAATCTTTCCACTCTCGATCTGTCGCACAATCTGTTCAAAGGGATTGCATATGACAATGTAGGTTCCTCCAACGTGACTTTGGTTGACCTAAAAGGTCTGCGTAATTTGAAGCTAGCTTTCAATAGCATCAACACTATCAAACAAGATGCGTTTACGGATACTGAAAATCTTGAAGTTTTGGATTTGACATACAATTACTTGGGTAGTATACCAATGGACGTATTGACGCCCTTGAAGTCATTGAAGGTCTTCTTATTAGGATACAATGCTATTGAGGAATTACCTAGACATCAAAGTCTTTTGCCTTTGGTCACGTTGGATCTCGGAAACAATCGTATCACCGTTGTTCCTGATCAGGCTTTCTTGTGGGCGTACAACTTGAAAATACTGCGTTTAAACAATAATAAGATAGACAAAATTTATCGCAGTGCCTTTATACTTATGGAACAATTGGAAGTCCTGGATCTTGGTTCGAACAAATTATCAGTGTTACCAAGTGATTGGTGTTCTCAACTCACAAATCTTCAGTATCTCGACTTAAATAACAATAGATTCACGTCCTTGGGGTTGACCGAAATTACTAGCACGCTACCCCTGAAATATCTATTTTTCGAATACAATTCGTTGAAGTACGTGAAGCCAAGTACGATCTGTTCAATGCCACCAAACGTGACCATAAATTTAACCTCGGATCGCCCGATAGTTGACATACCAGATATAATATACGAATGATTTTACTTGTACAAATCGATTTCGAATAGCGCTTAAGCTCTAACAATGGAATTCGATGCACTTTTGTATACCGAACAACGGCAATTGGATGTGTATTGTAAAGCATCGGTAGTAGTCTACAATTGAATGTATCGAAATTAATAGTCACTTTTAAAATAAAATTAAACATTTTCCATCTTTATTTGTTCTGGACGACGCACATTATACTACATGGTCGACTGTGTTTTAACTGCGGAAAATAATTTGATCCGCGTTGATAAACGAGGTGTCACATAATAATAACATCCTCCCAACATAAGCTGACTTTTAAGATAATGCTAGCAAGGGTTCATTCTCCAGTTACATAGTTCGAAGAAGTGCCGCCATTCCACCATCCCATTGTTGACGTTATAATTCATAAATATTTGGCAATCATTCGAGATTCTTTGCCGCGTGGTTACAAATGTCAATTCTTTCCCGCTAGTTGTCTAATAATTTTGAAAGTAAGCTCGAAAGTTTATAGACGTCCACACCAGTGAAAGATTTAATAAACAATTGATTCAGTTCACGAGATAGTTTGTATTAAAGTGGCATATTATAATCTTCGTACAGAATTTCTATCAAACCCTTCTATCAAAAATTAATAAAGATAACTTATGTATTATTGATATTAAAAAAACGAGAATAATTTGTTCGTGTTTCCAAGCGTTTAGTCCTTCAAAATTATTGTGGAAGAAACCTGCAGACTTAAGTAGTACGAAATGATAGTACTGCTGTGTGTGGAGTATCATTTGCAGCCGTGATGATACCTGAAGCTTCTCAGAAAATTGCAAGCAAGCCCGCGCGAAGTTGATAGGTCGTAGGGAGGAACACCAAGTGAAGGATGCCCCGATCCCTGAACTCGGCACAGTGATTTTAATCACATCGAATATTAATATTAATGTCAATGATACCAGTTTAACAATATCAATTTTAATAAATGTCGATACTTTTCTTCAACACTCTTGCCATATTATTGTATTTGAATTACTTGCAGGCAGACAATTATTCTTAAGCCTACCGATTTGGTTGTCAAGCTACGAAGTTTATTATATTTTTTATCAAACGTAATGTTTAATTAAGAATAAGTTGTATAACGAACCAAGCTATTTAAAGAAATATAACAGGTTGAAATAATTATATTTAAATTATAAATAATTGTATTATAAAAAGCATGGGGGTGAAAGTAATTCTTAATTAATGGGTCTTAAAAAAATAGCAAGTACTCTAATATGGATGGTGTCTACGTCCCTGATAGCATACCAAGGTGCTCCCCTCATAGTTATCGCTACCTTATAAGAAGATGTATTTCGATTCTGCCGCCAAACGTTTCGCCGTCTTCTCAAAGTGATCGTCTGAAGAAGTGTGCATTAAGTTTGTTCGTCATGCGATTTACAGTAGTGAGTATTAATGCAAGAAAAGTTAAACTATTGTTTCTTAAAGTACTTGGTGCGGTCTCGTTTTATCAAGTCTGCTACTTGCAAGAATATATCGTACATTTATATTTCATTTTGCGAAAAATCTTTTTTCCTTAATACTTTAAATGACGATTTTCCAGATGGAAACTATATACCCTCAGCTGTGGGCATTGATAATCGTCGTCAGTATGGTCTCCGGGACTGCAGTCGACTATACCGACAATCATATAAGTGATACTGAACGATTCCACCATTCAAGAAACCGTCCAATATTTAAACCAAACGCTCTAGCGCCCATTATGTCGTCACCCCTCTTTGACCCGGAACCAACCGTACCAACACTGCCAACAATTCCACCTGTGACGAGACCAATAAATTGCCCAGTACAACGAAACAGCATCAAGCTGAACTTTTCGAACATGTCGATGGGGAGATTCGACAATGGCGTCATAGATTATCGAGACGTGATCTCCCTGAATTTGAGCCGCAACTTCATCGAGCATGTACCAGCGGACGCTTTCATTCATCTGGCGCTTCTCGAAGAATTGGACTTATCCGTTAATCGAATACCAGTGGACAACTTGCTTCGGTTTAAGAACTTGCCGAGATTAGTGTCACTTTATGTCGATGACAATTCCAATAAGAAGACCGAAAAAGGTGGCGTTCTTTCCCAAACGGACGATGCTCGGCTCCCGTATCTAAAAACGCTTTCCTTGAGTGGAAATCGGATAACTGACTTCACCGTATCATTGAAAGATTTCTCTCCCCGTTTGACTCACTTATTCCTCTCACGCAATAAGATCGGCTCCTCCGAATTCCTTAACGACGTGCCACCCACTCTCACACACCTTGTGCTTGACGACAACACGATCAATCGGATTGAGAACGGGAAGTTGGATTATCTCCTCGAGCTATCTATGAATCGTAATAAGTTGGAAGTGGTGTGCATCCACCAATGCAGTGCATACTCCTTGCAACTGCAGGGTATGAGAGGACTGAAGATTTTGCGATTGGCCGGCAATAATATCAAACGGATCGAATTAGGATATAGCAGCTCGAGCAACTCTTATTTATCAAATCTGCATACATTGGATCTCTCTTTCAATCATCTGACTGAGATTCCGAACGAAATTGCCGGCGAATTTCATACTGTAAAGTATCTTTTCTTGGGGTACAACCGGATCTCTGAGATACCGAAAATCTGCAATCTCAGATCACTTCACACTTTGGATCTTAGTGGTAATAGGATCAAAATAGTGCCTGCTGAATCGTTTTGCAATCTTATATTGGTCGAACTGAATTTGAGCTATAATCAAATCACGACGATTCATACGAGTGCGTTTAACATTGGTGTAAGGACGCTGGATTTGTCAGGCAATCACCTGTCGAAACTTTCTTTTCCCTGGATCACTCATCCGGGACATGCGCACATTCTTCGTCTGGAGAACAATAGCATTGCCAACTTCGATGACGTCGATCTCACCGGGATGAATAATCTTCGGGAGTTATACATCACACGGAATCCTTTGACACATATTGTTATGAACAGCTTTATCCGTCTATTGTCGAACTTGCATATCTACTTCCACGATGAAAAAGATTGCATTCTTGGCAATGTCGAGCAGGACGATGATGATGACAAGTCAGATGGTTGGTGATACGGTTTTTTTTTTAATATCGTGGTAAGTGTAGGACAAATACGTGTTTATGCTTCGCTTTTCTCTCATTTTGCTTTATTAGTCCTATGCAAGGTATTTCTAGAGTGCTTCGGTTTACAAGTTTTTCAGTATCGGTATATCTTAATTTTTAGCTTTCAAGGAAATGCCAGTGCTTGCAGATTCTGCGAAATGTAAAGTATTGTAATCCATAGTACCATCCTTGGTTTTATAATTGACCAATGAAAGTTCCAACATTTCAAATTATGCATAATAATTGTAATTTCGCATAAAAGGGTTCGATAATTTTTATGGAGTTAATCATAAATCACATTATGGATGAACAATTAGTGACCCATCACTGCCTATAATTCCATTTAAGTTTAGTGGTTAAGAATATTCATGCAATCAATAATCATTGTAACACACAGTGCTTGCCAATTGAAATAAAAGTATTTCGACATAATCTTTTTTCGATGCATTCTAAACTATCCACTTTGCGCTACTCACTGTATTCGCGTAAAATCTTAGTTTCGTTTAACAGAAATTGAAAGCGCTAATAAATTTGTTTTATAATTGACAATCATGTTACCAGAAAGTTAATGGATTCTTTTAAAAGCTTCCATTTTTTATACCGATTGAACTTGAACCACGATGAAAGTGAATCTTTGTGTTCGGATGATTTGCTTCAAGCGGTTCCATTTGTAATATTCATCGGGCGATAAGAGCCGGATGTAAGAATCATGTTCAGAGAACGATTCATGAAATCGTTTCCTTCATTATCAGAGTGAAGAACTTTTGCAAAATTTTCATGATTTAAATATTTTTTTCGAATTTTATAACACGAACGTCTTGTTTAATTAATTTATCAGGATTTTTTCAGATCTGCGTCAATACGAGTTCGTCGTTTTCGATTAATACGATAGCAACAGTCCAATTGCCTTTCGATGCTAATTTGTTATCTATTTATTCCGCAATTTCCTACTAAACTATTGGTTGATGATAAGCGGGAGTGGAATTAAATGATTCCATGGAAAGGCTGAGATCGACAGATCATAATTGTGCTTAATGTTCCGGCGCATCATTCCGCGGGAGCGATAAGGGCTTTATATAGAAGATTGCTCTTCAGCGTTGCTCTGTTAAATTTGATCTGCCGGTGCTGTGTGGTTGCAACTGCCCATCATCCTCGCTTTCAAACTCTGGGCGTTCGTCTTTTGGAAACCAAGTGACTTTGACTTTTTCTGGAAGCCAGCATTGTCATAAAAATATCGAAGAAGGTAAGCTCTCTTATTTCCTACACTCACACTTATTATTAGTTGCACGATTCAAAAACAGTGTTTCACTCTTGACAATCTTTCAGGGATATTCTTTGCAGTCTCATCGATTTTGATAATCTGCTTTTTAAAGAAGCTTTCCAATACGCCAACACAGCGCTCGTTTCTCAATTATCTTATACAATTCGATTCTGCTGAAAGTTCTGAATTCATTTTGCTTAGGCAATTAATTGATAGGGGATAACAGCAGAACAATGCAACCGATAATCAAAATTCTAATGCTTTGCGCTCTAGTGCGCACAGCCGTTTCGATAACATTATCGCTAGAAAGTAGCGAGAATTTGGAGGAAATTTTTGTAAACCCACCAGATTATTTTGCGCAATGTTTACCAGAAGAAACACTAGATTTGTCTGATCTGGATCTAACGCATATTAGAGCAAACATATTACACAGTAAAACAATTCATTCCGTAAACTTAAAAGATAATAACATCAAAGAGATACCGCATCATACGTTCAAAGATGTATTACAATTAACATGTCTCGATATCTCGAGGAATAATATTCCAACCGAGAAACTTATGGACTTTGGCCACCAAACATTGAAAGCTCTCAATCTCGCCTACCAGCATACGGAAGATTCAAACAGGGAGTGGTCAGACCGTTTACGTGACCGTGCAACAGCATCCATGACAACGAAAAACGGAATCCTCAAAACAACCATGTACTCGAATTTGCCAAATCTCGTGTATTTGAATTTGAGCGGCAATAAGTTCTACTCCTTGCCAAAAAACTTCAGTGCTATTGTACCGCAATTATCCCATCTTTATATAACCAATCGGGGTATTACAGATCTATCCGATGATATCTTTCCATTGTTGCCGAAATCTCTGAAGAGCTTGCATTTGGAGAACAACAACATCAATAGTATAGAGTTTCCCACTAACGTGGCAATCGAGGCTCTGTTTCTTGATGGCAACCCGCTCTTTAGTGCAAAACACTATTTATCGAGCACCTCTTTAAGGATTTTATCTCTATCGAACTGTACCTTGTACAATATTCCGAATGTTATGGAACGTCAACGATATACTACATATATAGATGGTGTAAACAGGATTGACGGATTTACTAATTTGCCAGGAGAAGTCCCAAACCTGGGAAGTCTGGATCTTTCGTGGAACAGGCTCCATGAAATTGCCTACGTTCTGGAATTAACTAACTATAAAAATCTTAATAGATTGTCTTTAAGTCATAATAACTTCAAAGAGTTTCCTGTTGGTGGTATCTTCCACCGTCTGGAGATTTTATCGTTAAGTTATAATGAAATAAGTATGATTCCCAGTCGGTTAGAGTGTTTTCCGGCTTTGTTGGAGTTAAATCTAAGAGGCAATAACATCCAAAATATCCAGCAGGACGCATTTTCCAACATGCTTCTGTTACATACTCTAGATATGTCCTATAATCAGCTAGAATCATTACCAGCTGAGTGGTTGCAGCCACTCGTCAATCTGCAACATTTGGATCTAAGACATAATAAATTCACCAAAATTCCGGATATGTTTGGGCAATTGCCTTTGGATTATAATATAAACTTGAAAGATGTATACATAAAGAGTGGCGCTCTGCAGAAGATTGATCCGCGTGATCTCGAATACTTGCCACCGTCCTGCGTTGTACATGTTTGTTAAAAAGATTGACGTTTTAATTCTCTTTTACTACTAAGTATATTGTTATCATGGTTATACTATAGCTTCTCGGTTTATATGCTACTTACGATCAAATAAATCTTAATTCTCAATATAACGCTTTAATAATAGTACATTGTCTCAGTACCATAATATAGACTGAACAATTGTTATTGGTCGTCGAGCAATAAAAAATAGTATTTATACAGTATTCAAAGACACCCACATTCCCACCTGCGTGCGCAAATAAGTTTTACAATTTTACGATATGATGCAGAAGTGGATTCATTTGAACATCTCAATTAGTCGGAATTGAATCTCAGTGGTTGATAACGGGCGAAAGTAGGGTCAAATGATTGCATGCAATAACTGCAGTTGGCAGATTAGAATTGTGCTGATCTTTGGATTCGGTGGCAGCGATAAAATAAGCGATAAGAGCTATAAAAGGCTGGGGTTCTGAGTTGCTCATACTTTCGATTTGCGAGCAGTCGCCGATCACAGTGATTAGAAGAGCTTAGGATACTTCAACTATCATCTTGGTGCATCCGGAACAAAGTGACTTTTACCCTGCAAGCCACGACTGCCATGAGAATTACAGAAAACGTAAGCTCTTTTATTTATTAGGCTCACATGTATTGATACTTTCACTTCTGGTGCTTTCCTTTCTCTGACATGTTTGTTAAAAGAACATATAGTGTACTCTTATTTATACTAAGCGGAAACTGTTGAACATTATACATAAAAACCTAGCTAACCTCTGAACTTCTAAAGGCAATTTCATTCGTACGATTATTCGGAGTCTGGAAATTAGAGTAGTTAGAACATCGGCAAATGTTAGCAAGCATTCAGATAATGGGCTTTAAGGTTTTCTGTAATTTAAAATGTTCTATAACATATTCCGCGCACTTCGTTAGTTGATAAACTTCGACCCCGATTATACCGATCTACTTGTTTATTGCGCAAGCTCTTGATTTTCTTTAACTACTGAGCATACTGTACTCTTGGTTATTGCGACTTTAGATTACTATTATGACTCACCAACAGACTTAGATCATCGAATACTTTAAACGATAAAACAATGAAAACGGATCGAAGGAATATAGTTTTGATATGACTTCAAGTCTTTATTGTTGATGATACGTAAGGCAACTTAATTTAATTACTAAGCAATACCTATTTACTTTGCAGATGAAGTTTACGCACGGATGCTTAGTGGTCCTGTTGATATTTGAATTATCGAACTGTGATGCCTGGCAAATAAGAGAGGATTCACTGCCAGACAACGAGGCTGTGACAACTGAAACATCGGAGATAGATGAAACATCGGAAGAAGCAGAAACAAAGTGCGTGACGGAGCTACCTGCGATGAATCTAAGTCTAACAAGACTCCGTCTTGCTCACCTTCCAGATGATAGTATCGACAATTCATATGTTGTGTCATTGGATTTAAGCGACAATAATATAATATCCATATCGCAGAATGCTTTTCGGCGTCTGCCGAAATTGCGGTCTTTAGATTTATCAGGAAACATGATTGATATTATTGAAGTATTCTTTCGCGTTAATATTTCGCAATTGGTAACACTTAAATACCGATTTAGAAATAGGGATGGATATATTATTGACTATAATTATGATTATGTTGATTTACCACAATTTCCTAGACTGAAAACATTGGATCTTAAAGGGAGTGGCCAGCGGGTCAGAAAATTAAAGTTGGAAACAGTAACACCTCAGTTAACATATTTGGACTTATCCGACAGTGACTTAGACACTGATGCAATTGTGGGCCATCTGCCATTAACAATAACCCATCTATTTCTTGATAATAACAAAATCGATTTTACAAAAATCGATATGCTTGAAAATATAGAGGAGCTTTCGATCAATCGCATCACCACGCCAAAAGAATGCGCCGACGGATATAGAGACTACCGAGAGTACGATTACGGAGAGACATGCAATGATGATCCTTCTCGTGTAATAATAAATGCAGAACGGTGGAGAAAAATGAAGCGTCTTCATTTATCTGGTAATAATATCAAGGAGGTAGTTGATGTAGCAATGAGCGGTCAGTTTAATTTACTGGAATTTTTAGATCTGTCCCAGAATGAGATCAGCAACATAAACTCCAATTTTATTGATCTTGTCCCAAATTTAAAATATCTCTCACTTAGTACAAACAAGTTGGATTCAATACCAAGTGCATTATGTTCGATGGATTTCTTAGAGACTCTAGACTTGAGTGATAATCAGATCGAAACATTTTTTGTCAATACTTCGTGCACTTTCAAGAACTTAAAAAAGCTTAATTTAAGGGGTAATTCAATCTCACTTATCGACCATTTTAAGCTGGACACTTTTCCATCTTTAACTGATTTGGATCTATCGAGTAATCGACTAACAAGTCTTCCGCGATATTCGATGAATGCACGAATGCTGGAAATCCTTCGATTGAATGATAATATGTTTAACGCGTTAAATAAAATCGATCTGCATGGCTTCCCTGATTTAAAGGAATTGCACGTTGAGCATAATCCTTTACCATTGATTCGTACCGATGAAATGATGGATATTTGGCAAAATCTGACTATTTACCTTAGAGATATGCCTGCTCCCGAGCCTCAGCGGTCCTTTAAGCTACATAATAATTTACTGTGAACAAAATATTTCTACATATATAATAATATTTTATTCGGAATCATATTCATAATAAGTTGTGTATACGATACTTTTTGAGTCACGAACAAGACAATACTGTCAATCGTCAATTTGTGCCGCCAATATTCTTATTATTAAAAGACAATTTTTCAAATGAGAGTGACAATGTGCATCAAGAATTCCCAGAATTGTTCCTATCCGAATTCCCAGTACCTTTAAAACGACATTGGGGCACAAATGGAAAGCCGATCTTGAGTTACTGCAAGTCAGTAAGCTTGCCAGGAGGTGTTGGGCGCGCGGTGTAAAGAAGAGGAGGCAGTCACACGCGCGCATCTGCGAGAGCGTAAATATTGGTGGCAGAGGATGTTGATGGAGGAGAGGGAGCGCTTTCGTTGAGATGCAGAAACGAGATGAGAGAGGATGAGTGCGAACGTGGTGCTGTTGGGTGCCGGCAGCGTAGGCGCGCGCGGATTTCGAAGTTTGGGTCTAGGCTAGGCGAACGGGGGAGGGAAAGAGAGAGAGAGAGAGAGAGAGAGAGAGGAGGAGAGGGCGCGGACGAAGGTAAGAAGGAGAGGGAGCGTCGCGGCGCGCCGGTCCCAGGGTGGGAAAGGCGCTCCGAGAGTGAAGGGTGTCGGTTGAGGGTGGTGGAAGAGGGTGGGTGAGCGAACGGGCACGCATGCGCTTGCTTCCGCCGGCTGACTGGTAGGGTTGTTTCACGACAGGGACGCAACTAACCGGCGAGGGTCGGAGTAAGACGGAAGCTCTGTCCGAGAGAGACGCCGCCCGGTAGTGGAAGGGAAGTGCCGCGAGGGAGAGATCGAATTAGAAGTAGCGATAAAGGAGGCAAATACTGGATGCGCGGGCGACGAACGAGGATGCACGTGGGTTTCCGTCGGGGTGGAAAAGGAGCCGGGAAACTGGGCAGTGCGAGAGAGGAAGCGGATGGCGAAGAGAGACGGGTTCTGCTGGAGAAGGACGGGAAAGGTTGGATGGAGATAGGGATCGTTGGAAGAAGATAGGCAGTCACGCGGCTAGAAGAAAGAGAAGGCGAGGTCTCCCACGTCTGGCTTGCTCGGAGTCTCACTACTCCCACCCAGCTCCTCTCTTCCTTCTTCCCTTTTCTCTCTCTCCTCTTTCAGTGTTCGTTCGAACACGGCCCGGTACGGTTCTGTCGCCCCGTGCTCGAAGGTTCCTCTTCGTGATGGGAGCTCACTGCCCCGGTGGTATCGGCGAGTTCCCTCGGTAGCCGGTTCCCAACGCCGATGTGGGGCTCTTAAGGGTGGCGTCGAAGCGCGCGTACGCTCTTGACAGCTCGTTATCGCTCGGGAGATCTCTGATCGGTGGTTACAGTGAGACGCGAAGGACGAGCCGAGCAGTGCAGACAAAAACACGGAAGCAGAAAGCGCAGGGAGTGGAAGAGAGCGCGAGAGAGAGAGATAGAGAGAGTGTGTCGGTGGAAGGGGGACGAGGGAGAGAGAGAGATAGAGAGAGAGTACGAAGGGTTGAATTGCAGTAGTAATAAGCGAGTGGTGGGCGAGATTTCCGGCGAGAGGATCGCGTGTGAGTGTGCCAGGAGGAAGGAGGCTATTGAGGAATCAAAGAAAGACTCGAGGGTCGCGTTCATGAAGAAACCGTGGTGAGAAACTTGAGTGGAAGGAAGACGCGGGTTAACGCCAGTGAGGAGGTGCCGTTCAGAGGAGGCCGGGCTCGCCCGAAATTGGAATCACGAAAATACATAGGTGTCGAGTGCAAGGAAGACCTAGATACGACTGTCGTTACTGCTACTGCGATAGACAAGATCCCCTGGCTAATCCGCGCCCTAACTCTCACGGAAATCCTGTTCTTCCTACTGCGGCAATCGTCTATTACTACTACTTTCCTTAAGCGGATTCTCTTCCTTCGTCTGGGAGGCGAGACTGTACGAGGCCGCAGATACGGAAGCTTCCGGACTAGCTAAATCGTAAGGGGTGATAGGAGAGTTAGAAAAATGGCAGGGAACTATACAGCCCGCTGTGAACCGGGCCTTGTAGTGCCGGGATGGTATCCATCGGAGAATCTCTATCTTTCGGATATAGTTCTCCGCGGCATAGTGTACTTCTTCCTGCTGCTCTACTTGTTCATCGGTGTCTCGATAATCAGTGATCGGTTCATGGCCGCGATCGAGGTGATCACATCAAAGGAGAAAGAGCTGGTAGTACGCCGGCAAGGCAAGGAGCCGCAAATCATTGTGGTGAGGGTATGGAATGAGACCGTGGCTAATCTGACCCTGATGGCATTGGGTAGCAGTGCTCCTGAGATCCTTCTGTCGATCATTGAGATTTGGGCAAAGAACTTCCAAGCTGGAGAGTTGGGACCTGGTACGATCGTAGGCTCCGCCGCATACAATCTCTTCGTCATCATATCCTTGTGCGTATTCGTGATACCAAACGGTGAAACCAGAAAGATCAAACACTTGCGGGTCTTCTTCGTGACAGCGACGTGGAGTATCTTCGCCTATGTGTGGCTGTACGTCATCCTAGCAGTGTCGAGTCCAGGTGTCCTCGAGGTCTGGGAGGGCATCCTGACCTTCTCTTTCTTCCCGGCGACTGTCCTCACAGCCTATGTGGCTGACCGACGCCTCCTCATCTACAAGTACCTTCACAAGGGTTACAGGATGAACAAAAGGGGTGTGATTGTGCAGGCGGAAGCCGGCGACTCGGACGGTGGGGTGGAGCTCGAAATCAAACCGCAGGACGGTTTTAACATGATGGATGGCGACACACCCGAAGCCAGGGAGTTCGAGCAGACGCGCCGCGATTACATTAAGACTCTTCGAGAACTCAGGAAGAAACATCCTACTCTACCGCTGGAACAGCTTGAGGTCATGGCGCACGAGGATGTGTTAGGGAAAGGCCCTAAGAGCAGAGCGTTTTACAGGGTCCAAGCCACGAGGAAGATGGTGGGCGCTGGGAACCTCAGCAAGAAGATCAGCGAGAGAGCGCAGAGCGACCTCAGCGAGGTCAAGGCCGAGCTCCAGAAAGCCGAGGCCGAGAGCATCGACATTGATAACGTCAATGCCATGAGGGTCTTCTTCGAACCTGGACACTATACTGTTATGGAAAATGTTGGCACTTTCGAGGTCGGAGTCTCCAGGGCGGGAGGCGACTTGAACAGACCTTGCAGCGTTGACTATTGCACCGAAGACGGCTCCGCAGAGGCTGGCTCCGATTACATCAGTGCCAAGGGCACCCTCATCTTTGAGCCCGGCGAAACCAGAAAGACTATCAAACTCTCCGTCATCGATGACGAACTCTTCGAGGAGGATGAACACTTTTATGTCAGGTAAAGATGTAATCTTGGCGAATCTTTTGAATTCCTGTTATTAGCATTCTATCTTCCTGCTGGTCAGATTGTGCTTTGAATATACACAAAGGGGGATACAAATGAGAATATAGAAACGAACGTAAATGTTAACGTTACAACAAATTAAGTTTTCTTTTATAATATAAATTCGAGAAATTGGCACGGCAAATTAACTTTCTGATCATCGGATGATTTCTGACATGATGCCTTGTACACTTTGGCTTATGTGATTCAGCAGTTGGTTCTCATATATCAGAGTGACTCCTACTCTCAGCGAAAGAGTGTCACTTGTGCATTTAATTAAGTATATCATTGATGACTGCATCATGACGCAAAATAGCGGTCATGCTGTAATGCACTGTCAAGCGATGACTACTGAGAGAGGCGTGGCTGACCAAGGCCGCGCAGTGTATTTAGTTGAGGCCACGATCATTCCATAACTGAATGTTACTGAGAAAGTAATCATCCAATTGATTTTTCACGTGTCCATCGCGTACAGTCATATTAAGATTCCCCCTACTGTTTGATACACTTCGCTCAATGTCAACGAATTACTCATACAATATTTAATACTGTATAATATATAAATCTATATTGATTCAAAAATGATTCAGATATAAGACACCTTCATAGTAGTACAACTTTGCAGAAGTAATCACTATGATGATCACTGTTCTAATAATTTCCAATCCAATGGTTAAGTACTAACTCGTTGGAGACCGCAATCTCTATACTTGGACGATCCTGTATAAACCTCAGTCTCTAGTATCTAATGGCAGTGAAATTCCCATTTCTATAGACGGTGAGGGGGAATCGAGGGGGAGGGGGGCGGCGCCGGGGGGCATTCTACACTGATGATGAAACGCAAACGGCTGTCTACCGTGACAGAGTTACCGCGCCTATTTACATCGGTCGCGATTAGATTGACCCAGTTCGACTATAGTAGCAGGAAGCATCGATTCGAGATACCCCGAAGAGAGCTTGACTCGGCGTGTGTGTCATTTACCACTTAACGGACTCCCAGCTAATTGATAATCGCCCGGGTGGGCCGCATCTTTCAATTATCCTCGAGTGGAGTGCGCCACGCAATTTCGTGAGGGAATGGACGACGACTTAGGAGAGAAGAGAGGTCCCCTTTTGTTCGGAGTGTTGTCTTTTATTGATACTGACACACGACCCCTTCCAGTAATTACCGCTCATTCGGCCGATTAAGTCTGTTAATCAACTTTCAATTTTAAACACTTCCCTCTCCACTCCACTTGATTCCTGGCTTCCTCTCATTCCTCTTTTCTATAACTCTTCACTCTGGCTCGCACGATCTTTCCATTTCATAGTGGATCACTCAGTCTGGAAATAATATTTAATATTTAAGCACTAGAATAGTGGAGTATCATATTAAATACTGTGTCCTTCAATTATTCTGAGCGATGCTGCATGTTTATGCAATAATTTATGAAGAAGTTACACAGTGTGCGCTTATTTTAGCATAGCCGGTTTTTTCAATACTCTCGAATACCGCAACAGGTGTTTTATGGGTATGATCCAACGAAAGACAATGGATCAAATATTTACAGAATAATATCGATTTCATTAACACACTCATCAAATTTTTATTAGTTAGTACGAATGTACATAATAACGAGATATTATGAATAACATATTACCAGTACTTATTGCTTGCTGTAAAGATTCTTTCCACACGATTTATTCAAAAACTTAAAGTTGACTGTAGTAAAGAGACACAGCCTCTTTCCAATTGGCAGACGATTTCACATCGCCGCCCATTTCAGAGATCGGAACGCTTACGAACAGAACCACCATAACCAAACAGAACGGGTATCTCGGAGAACCTTATAAGGTTAGGCGCGCTCGAGAAGCGACTTCTGCCATTCCGTAATCTGGCGGTAACTTCTCTCACTGGGATTCGTAACTCGGCGTTAACGAGTCGGCGGAGGGGGAAAAATTACGGCGGAAAATTGAGAGGAAGAGCCGGGGAAATTGGTGCGAAAAGTTAGGTCGCTCGGGCGAACGAGTAATTGATAGGAATCCGTGGTTTAATCTGGCCGAGGAAGACTGGCACTCTTCTTCCACGGGCAATCTTGAGATTAGAGTGGCTCTGGCACTTTTTCGCCAGTGAGAACTCCGGCTTATCTACGTAAGGAGTGGAAGATACCGGAAGGAATATGCCGCGAGCACTAGAGCGACTACTCGAGACAAGTGCTAGGCGGTGCTCGGATTAAGCGCGACCAAATTGCTCGTTTCTGGACCGTCTCTCATCTTCACTTCCTCCTTCCTCCTAGCACTATTTCTTCCCGCTCTCTGTCAAACTGTGGCTTTCCGGCCAACACTAACCAGACGAATGTCTGCGGGAAAATCCACTCGAGCTAACCTGATACCTAAATGTGAGTGGTGTATGCTATAACCTGTCGAACTTAAAATTAACCTTATCAAGGAGGCACATATAACTTAGTCCCGTTTTTTATAAATAGAACCTGATTTAAATATACTGAATCGATGTATCCTTCGATTTTCCATTTCGAGTATGCTTCGTTTATTGTCAAGACGAAATGAATCATTTATAAATTAGTAAGAACGGAATATTTTTTTGCAGACTGTAAAAAGTCGTACTAAAAAGGTTAACGAATCAAGTTTTGCAGAGACTATAACGAATTTTTATGCAGTTTGCCCTTTTTCCTTGTGGAATCATATTACAGAGCAGTGTCCCGTGAAATGTTAGATTTGCACATTCATGCACAGACTGCAAATATGCGTGCGAATGAAGCATACGTATATTCGCGTTGAAGAACTCATAAACCGCGTGATACTGAAATGACGTGCAGATGCAGATAAAGTATATCATGTATACAGTATCCTGCAAAATCATTTCATTTTTCTAAAATTCACACTTATCAAAACCAGTCTCGAAAATCATAACACTTTGACTGTCTCGTATAATCTTGAAAATTATAACACATTGATTAAAGAAATCCCGAATCAGTTGACTGTCATTCGCCTCGGGGCGAGAAAGTCCTCGATGGAAAGAAACCACGATCTTCGTGCGTATGAACTAAAGAAGAGCTCTGACGTCTCCCTTTGAAGCGTACAACTTGTTGCGAGGGCGCCTTTAATTTCCCCGGGTTAACTTTCCGCTCCAGCTAAAAGTGTCTGCGTCGCGGCAACTTTAATCAGGTTGCCGTGGCGCGGCCTATCATTTCCCTCGGGGGAACTTCTACCTGGGTAAATATCCGCCCATTCACCACAAGAGCCTTCGAACTTATTTTCACACACTTCGTGCTATATGTATTCCAAAGCTTCGCTCCCATTATTGCGCTCGCGCGTTCATTTTCGACCAGGAAAAGAGTTCGGCAAATAAACCCACCATATTTATGACACTGGCCGCGGTGTTTACGAGCACTCAAGCATGGCCTTTGAAGTTCGGCAGAGGTCTTTGTCATAAAGAGTCGGGTCGAATTTAATGCGGGTGTTACACGGTTTCACTGCGGAAGGAGGATTTCTTTTTATTAACTTGGAGACGAAGAGAGTTTTCGAATTTTATGACACACCACTGATAGATTTAATTAAAATAGATTTTAAATCCCACGTAATTAAATTATATTGAATACCAATAAAGAGATTTCACTTGAATCACAATTTAATTAACAGGAACTTTAAGATATTTCAATCTATACATTTAATAAACCAACATTCAACAAAAATAACTTTCCTACTAGTAATTCATTAACAAAAACTTAATAATTAACCATTTTATTAGACTGTTAATAACTAGGAAAATACTTTCACGATTGATAAGAACATATTTAATCCTGTGAGGTGCTCGAGTTGGCCGTAGGGAATAATGGGTTTTCGTTGTTTTTAGGCTGAGCAACGTGACACAGCCAGCAATGCTGGTGTCACCAAGCCTGGCGACCGTGATGATCCTCGACGACGATCACAGCGGGGTCTTCGGCTTCCCCGAGAGAGACGTCGAGCTCGTGGAGAGCGTCGGACAATACCCTCTGCCTGTAGTGAGGTACAGCGGTGCCAGAGGACGGGTGGTAGTGCCTTACCGCACTATCGAGGGTACCGCCAAGCCTGGAAAGCAGTACGTCCACACTGAAGGATCCCTCACCTTCGAGGACAATCAGACAGAGTGAGTCTTTATCATGCTCTATGTTGTCATAAGCTTCTACGTATACATCGTTTACCGAAAAATATTAACAGTTCGTTCAAGAATATATTAATGTTATTTAAATGGAATAACTTTAATATATTCTATGTGAGTTTAGTATAAATCTTTATCATGCTCTATGTTGTCATAAGCTTCTACGTATACGTCGTTTACCGAAAAATATTAACAGTTCGTTCAAGAATATATTAATGTTATTTAAATGGAATAACGTTGATATATTCCATGTAGGTTTAGTATAAATAACAGTAGCCATTGAGAGAAGATGTTTTGTTATATGTTATGTTACATTTTATTGTGTTATATAACAGAAGTAAATCGGAACTTTTTATTTCGGTATCGATGCTTTATAATTTATTTTCGTATATTCTGTAAAATCCGAAGTAACGATTTCATGATTGGTATGACCACGGTTCGGAGACCTAACAAATATAATCCATAACCGCAAGGCGTTCAGCGGATTTATTCGGTGCTTTAATTGAATTCTCAAACAAGTAATGCACTCGCGTGCATTCCGACTGCTAAATCACCATGATTGCTTCGAAGATATTAATGTATTTTAATATGAGCTGGAAGGCTTGTGTGTATAATGCCTGTGCGTGTGCCGGTGCGCGCCTTCTGCGCGCTGGCGGTCGCCGGTAATAACAAAAGTGCCGCTTCACTCGTATAACGATTATTCGCTCGCCGGCGCGCGTACAATTTAGCGTTTCCGCTCTAATTGAATTTTTAGCGAGTGCCGCTGATTTACGAAGTTGGCGCCGATCGATCGCAATAAGCGCTAGCGGCCCAATTTTTGAGATCTCAAAATTGTACCCACGATATTTCCATTTGCACCCCCTTTTTTCGTTCGTTAATACCGGTGCGCCGGTAATGATCTGTTTATTAGTAGTAATAAATTTTCATGTTTCTTGGCAACATAATGTTTAAAAATCTTTATTCTTTATCGAGCCTAATAAATAATGGCAATTTCGTTTTGTATATGTGATAGCATAAAGGAAAGATATCTGAACGTGAATTATTATAAATTTATTTACCGATGAGTAAACAGGAAAGTTTGAATGGATGCGCCGAAACGGTGATATTCAATTTAGAAGGTTTCAAATGCAAATCCATGGTCGGGGCGTGTAAAGTGAGTTAACTCCGCAAAATGCGGAAGTATGCCTGGTATCAGTGCTTTTCATCACTATTAAACCGACAATTCCACCGGAAAATCCTCTCACTCTATTTTTCCGGAACTTTTGCCCCTACAATGCATGATATTTCATAGAAATATCGGAGCGTGCCGGAGAATTCGTACGTTTTATACATGCCATACTATCGAATGTCCTGTTAGTGCAATTGTACAAGGTGACTCAAAGTTGGATGAAATTTTCTAGTCTTACTATTCTTATAAAATCGTCACTTACGATATTTATCAATAAAAATCGTGCTGAACGTAATTGTCAGAAACTGTCATAAGCAAACATTGATAAAGTGTCAGTAACATAAATTTATTATTAACTGTACTGCTTGTGAGGTCAGAATTGTTGATAGTATTTGACATACATGGATAGATAAATACTCATATTCTTCTCAGTCTACACACACATGTATACGGCTTATTGAACACTCTATCCGGAAAGGAAAAAACCTAAAGAGGTCTCAAATGGCTGCCCGACACATCGGTGCATTGTGCCACGTGATGAAACGCCAATAACATCACTCGCGTATTAAAGAGTTGGCAGGCTGACAAATCGACAAATCGACAAGTCGACAGAGTTATCAATGAGATCGTATCATGGACTCTTTGAGTGTCATCTTCAGGCGGCGAATCAATACTCTATTCATTACCGGGGAATCGAGTCTCTCGTAATAATGAATTAATGTCGGGTTCGGATTAAATTTTATAAGACAAAAATGAGATCCCAGGGAAAAGTAAAACGAACCCTTTATTGGCTTCATTCGTCAGAGAACTCTCCTCTTTGTGATAATTAATGTGGTGCAGTGAAACGGAAAGTTTGAAGTTGTGAGGGAAGGGAAAAGTCTTAAAAGGTAAGGATTGAATGAATGATGATGTTTATTCCTTCGCGTCTAACTTCCAATACTTTGCGCTGACCCTGGAATTGTCGTTTAAAGTAAGGGGCAGACTCAACTTACTTAGCTTATAACAGGTTTAATGGATTTAGCTGACTTCTTCACTTAATTATCGATTTAAATAAATTGATACTATGTCAATCAAGTTATCGGTCGACATTCATCAAATCGACAAGAAAGTTTTACTTGTAATTTCCATTGCAAATTACTATTTTTTAATATTATTTAAATCTATCCTTTTTCTTATTTCCAACCGTTTAACATTGTCCATTTTACTCATTCAACTAATTTGATTGAAAGCCATTGTACCATGACTGTCTTTTAATTTGACGTCATTCTTATCACTCGATTTTCCTGAGAAAGTGGCGAGGACAATCGTTGACGCGACTAGTAATCAAGGGAGCCGTAATGACGGTCGCTATGATTAATCTCGTCAGAGTACGATTAGACAATGAGTTCTTGGGTTTTCGAGCGATGATGTTATCTTCCGCTCGCTAATGTAACTCGGTCAGAACACTGTAACGTCGCACGACGAAACTTGATTTTCTTCCTGGCGTTGTTAATGGCGTTGCTTTAAGAAAGTTAAATTCTTGCACGCACGACAATCATGCGAAATAGGCGACGAGTTTTGTAGAGAACAATCATCTAACAATCAATTTTCTTGGAGATAGCAAAGCCAATGTAGTTGGTGGAAGTCCGTGCAGCGACCAATTAGAGCACGAAACGATCCTCAATGCTCATTCGCAGTGCATTAACAGTCGGGCACATCGCATAACATCTTAGAATGAACGGAGAAGTCCGGAAACAACTATGCTATGTTTGAGCGCGTTCGTTCTGCTAATTAATTTTTCGTATCTCGAATAACGGATTGAAACACCCTCATTCAAGATAGAATTCCTTATTCATGTGACTACTGCTTTTTTTTATTTATTTTTTATTCATTTGATTCTAAGTGATATTAAAGGGAAACATTTTATTCACTGTTTGACTAACCTGCACATTTTAACCAAAGATTGCTTGAACTCCTTACAAGGAAACTCGGCTTGATAGTTGTAGAACGTAATCGTGATTTCGGCATTGCGTGACACCGAATCTATATTAAGTATTAGGTGTCGCGTTTTCTGGAGCACGGCGCTTTTTTCCTGGTCGCGTGAGATTGCGTGTGAGTGGCCTTTTATTCCCAACCATCACGAGAGTAATCATAGGTCGAGCTCGTTCACCAAAATCCAAGACAAATCCAAAGCTTGACAGTATTATAATAGTATTAAGGCTCCGAACGCAATATTTCTTGATGAAAAAACAAGTATTATGTTACAAAATTAAATTAGAATCATTGTACCAAATAAGTAAATATAACGAGAATCGTGAATAAAATCTACACAATTAATTCGTTCATTAACTATTAACTCATTGTTAATTATATAAAGAAAATATCAACCAATAAACATTTGTAATACACACAGGCTTAGTTCGGCCTTATTAGTTTTCGTTAGCACACTTAGTACTAAGTACATCCTTGATAATCAGTTGGCCAGGGTTCGTGACTTCAGACATTTTCAGCGACGTGACCCTTATTGCTATCGTTAGTGATCTGAACTCACAGGGAAATAGTAGCCGCGAACTACTCGTTAACTTAGTATTACTGACTGGTAATTGACTAATGAACAGTCGTTGAGAAACATCAAGCACGGCTGAAATGTTCTAAATATTTCGTCGAACTTGGTATTGATTTATTAGCGAGAGGAATACTCTGCTCCGCTTATGCGCGAATGAGTTTCGAGTGCGTAGGTCCGAGCATTCGGTTGGCAAACTGTCAAGTCTTTGGGAGACAGAATAGTTGGTCCAATTCGACAGAATCCAAATCAACACTGCATTCTGCTGAAGTACACGAGTTTCAAGTACTTGTTATGCCAATGCACACCCGCTGGATCATCGATTGAATATGAGAAAAAGTTAATGATTTGTTATGTCATAACCACATTATTAATGAACATTTCGAAATGATTTGAGTAAAGCTGAAGTTAATCTCTTAGTTTGAATCGAAGGTAGTAAGGAACGATAATAATCATCGTGTTCGGAAAATCGCACGGCAGTTTTATGCGCGCGTTATTTTACCTTTACGAACGCATTATCCAGGCTTTTCCCAGCGACTTTCGATGGCTCGCCTCCCTTTTCCACCCTTTTTCACAGCCGACGCAGCTAAGAAGAAAGTCACGGAAAGCTCCCACCCGCCACAGAAAACTATAGAAACCCTTATTCTCCGTAGTGCGCTTAAGTAAATGGAACTTTTTCTCTCTTGTTCTTCTCGTAGCTGCCTCGGGAAATTGCTTATCGGGTTGGAGCGAAGAGGGTGTGAATACAGATCATCCTGACGTGTTCGGTTATTCGAGATGTTTATAATACAGCACATTCTTGACGATTTACATCGATTTGAAATAACCTAAGAATTACAGATTGTCCTTTTACATGTAATTCAATGTGTTTTAAATGCATTTCTGATTTAACATTCTATTTATTATAATACATCGATTTCAAATATTCCTCGTCTATATTTCTTTCTTTCTCAAATAAAAGATTCGGTATAAAATTCGAGAGACCACAGCAGTTACTTTTTACCACGTGAAACACATTTATCGATACCGTACCATGTCACATATGTCTGACATACCAACGGGAATGTTAAAAGTTGAAAGGATCAAAATGTCAAACTTCTTGTTCTTCGCAAGGGGGAAATGTGGTAACAGCGCTCATAAGTTTCACGTTAGATCCGCCGGGGCGGAGAGCACCGCGTACACATATTTCTGTAGCACTGTGACACCGAAATTACAGTTTCAGCCGAGAGCGCACGTAACCCCGTGGAATTTTTGCCACTTTACTCTTCACGCGTTTTCCCCTCTGAGCTCGGTGACGTTTGGTCGGTGTATCTCGGGCGAGGAAGCCCACTTCGCCAAAGAAATGCGAGGAGCAACCAACCGGGACTGTGTGTGGGGTGGCGAAGGGGTGAATGCCCCAATTTCTCGGGCTAGAATCTTCCCCTCGTTCTATTGGTGCAACGAATGACTGCCGTTACTTGGCTCACTCGCCCCATACACAGCAAGTAAAAAGGATGTGTCTCAGGGATGCATCGTTTGAGCATGAGAAAAAAAAGGAATTACAGTCTTCTAACGGATATAAACAATAGTCTGATTAATTCAATCATAATACTTAAAATAAATCATTTAGTTCATTCATATTTAGCTATTTTATACACAATGAGGGAAAAATATTAATATTAACGAATGAGTATAAAAAAGAAAGTATGAGAGATCTCCTTTCGATCATAGCGTTAAATGACGCAAAAGATGACTAAAAATAAAGGAGAAACAATTTCGTGTGACATCATTTTCGACGGTTCTATTGATGCAACGAATGACTGGCGTTACTTGGCTCGCCCACCCCATACACAGCACGTAAAAAGGACGTGTCTCCGGGATGCATGGCTTCTTCTTCCCGCTACCTCTTTTCCCCTGTCATCGATCGGACGGATGCTCTTTGCGTGGAACGCATCGAAGGATCCTGGGAACACGACGCTCTTACGTGCGCCGAATACAAAGAGGAATTGCTCCCTTCGTACTTCGAACACAGGGATTCCCCTGTCGGGCTGTGTGTGCGCGCGCTCTGCGTTCACCAAATCTTCTTTTCCATCCTTTTATTTCAGGTTATGCATTCATGTGCACAAAGACCTTGGGAAAATTGTACGACGTTTATATATTTTTCATCCTCAATGCGCATCGTCTATAAAATTATTATAAAACTGAATCTATAAATCTTTTTCTATGGATTCGTGCAAGCTCGTGATAATTATTTTCTCAATATCGTCAAATAACGTGTTTATTACATTGTTCGAATTTTCTAGATCGATACTTTGTGAAAGCCATTTATTCGATCGCATATATTTTTCGCAATCTAATCTTGGCAATCGGTGGCGAGCCAGGAAAAAGTAGAGTCGAAAGGTGCGAGGGGGTGGAAGTAAATTTCGAGAGATCAGAGAGAACAGAGGAAAGGCCTCAGGGGTTATGGAAGAAAGTGTGGTGGAAGGTAGTAAATGGGCCAATAGGGTAGAGGTGGCGAAGCCCCTCGAATGCAGCGCGTTAGCCCCCTCACCACTCCCGCATCACCTGATTGCCACCCACGGCAACCCCGTTAACTTCTCAAGTGCTAAACACCCTCGTATCTCGCCTCCGCCCATCCACCCTACCAACCCCTTTCCAACCCCTTTCCAACCCTGCCCGCATCTCTTCTTTTCGAGGTTGGAGAGTCGAAAACCACGTTGCCTTTTTGTTATCGCCTCTGCACTTTCTTTCAGCCTTTCACTATGGAAGACGCGAACATCGCACGTGCAAACGAGCCTGGTGCGATCATTTACTCGCAATTAGCTGTGCGCGCGTCCCTCTGGAAGATCGGCTGAAAGCCGCGCCGACTAACAAAAGAACGCGCCAAGAGCTTATTTTGAAAGTACCTTGTATTCTTTCCTCGGACAAAGCGGGATTACCGGCTGGAAAGTTTCTCGCAGCTTTTTAATTGCACAAGTCACTCGACGAATGAAGGGTAACCGGCGGGGTTGTGAGGCACTCAAGGCTGAGGTTTAGTGGGCAAGTGTGAATTAGGGTAGTATTGTTTTGGGGGAATTTTTGTGCAAATTGTTTTTGTTGCTGTGAAACTCTTGTAATGCAAGATAGTAAGCAGTAGAGATAAAGAAATATAGTTTTTATACATTTTCTCTGCATTTTTTTCATAAATCGTATTATGAAATTGTCGATAATTCCACCTGAATGGATTCATGGATAATAGAATATTCTCTCTTTCTGTCCTTTGAGATTGCAACACGGAGCACTTATGTAATAATGATTTCATCGTGCGCTGAATCATTAGTAACCGAGGCAAGAGGAGCTTGCAGATATGTGAAAAAGAATTGCGATCGAAACTAGAAGCTTTTAATGCGCGTTGCAATCTAAAGTCGGTGAGCACGTCCGCCAGGAATTTCACAGCATAGTTCCGGTTTAATGGGGAATGTTTGACGCGCAAATTACGCTCATTTTTCGAGCTACGATGATTTCAAGCTCAACTTGGCCGCGATTCTCATCGATATTCCGGCTTAAATATTCGCTGACCCGATGAAATTGGTGTCACGTCACCTGAAGTAATTGCTGGCAATCAATTTGACAATCTGCGAGAATAACTAGCGTACGATTTCGTGATTTGCGTGTTCATGCATCGAAATTCACGACTGGCTTCATGGAATCGTTTACTCCGAAGGTCACAAACAATTGTCAAATAACCAATTTACAAATTTCTTCAAATACAAATTAAAGGGAATACTTTCTAATAACAAAATCTATTTATGAAATCTGTCACCTAATCCGAGCCAAGTTCCATTACTCGCAGCTTTAATCTTAACTTAATTCAAATCCTCCAAGCATTTAATATTTTCACTAGAATTTCATTAAAACTTTTCAACTCCGTTATATGCTTAGTGCACTCGTATGCGCAAACAAGACGTTAAGTTCATGCTTTAGTTGTCCCAAATTCGAATTGCGGCTGCGGCAAAGAATTTATTACTCGCTTTCCAAGAACACACTTGTTTCAGTGCGACTATACACGAACTAGAATTCCATTAGGTTTACCCGAGTCTTTTAACGACAATAGTGTGGGAACTCGTTAAGGTCTACAGGGCTTGGAAGCGGAAGGATCGTCGACCAGACTCTCATCTGAGCTTAGTCGGTAGACCCGCAATAAGGAAACTTTGCTCAGACTATCTGACTTGAAAGCACCGAGTCTTGAAAGCCAGGTAGATTAAGATAAAGGCTCCAGTATTAGATAAGTTCAAAACTCTTGTTATTTCGTGTAGACCCCCAAACAAATTATTAATCTTGATTATAGTACTTGACTCGATTCTCAACATAAACCTCTGAAAAATATTGCACAATTCCAATTGAAATTCTGTGTAATACTAGGTATTAAATACCTGTTTGTAATATAGGATAACAAATATTCCAAATATTATTACTCTGATATAACTATGGAATATTTGTGTATGAGGAAAAATGTTTGCAGAGGAAAATTTTTCATGTCGAGCCTTATCTTTCATCGTGCAATAATCCCGCATACAAAGAATGTAATAAGATAAGCATCAGATTGGATCATAAAACCTTCACCCCAACAGAATTTATTCAGCCCGTCAGCCGATTTATTTTCAGGATGATTTTGCAGCAAGTGCCCACACGAGGATAAGTTTCGTCGCGCGAAAAATTGCAAGGCGCTGTAGCTTAATAATTCATTTTCCCATGGGACGTTTCCTGCGTTCCCCAAACTTCATTTCCGGGATAACCGTGACATTGGGATGAGCAGAATTCTTCAAATTCAGACACATTTTAAAAATGCAGAGTGTGTAATATATTTACGGAATACCAAAAAATGTTCTGCAGAATTTATGATGCTATTCATTGTACTACTTTTCCTAGCCTCTGGAATTTCTATTTTATAATAATAATATCCAATTAAATTGAACTATTTATTGATCCATTAATATTGAAGCAAGTGTAAACATTAAATCCTCATTATGCCACATAATAAAAATTACCAAAGAAATTACGCTACCGTCAAATCATTGTATGAAAATCAGCGTCTCAGAGTGTACGCTCGGATTAGTCTACGCACACAAACCACTGCCGGTGTTGCGTTGAAAGAAGCAAATCACCTGAATCATGTCGGCAAATCCCGGAGCACTTGCCCGCATAAACGTTACCTCCACCAGCCCAGTAATCCCCAGTTAATTTTGAGGGATAAGAGGGAACGTCAGCCATACGAGAGGAAAGCAATTGCTCCGAGAGGAGAAGAGGGGAAAGGAGAGGGAAACACCAGGAAGAGGGCTTGGTTGAGCCGTGCACTGGAAAACACACTGATTGCATACGAACAAAAATAAAGCGGACGCCACTTAAAGGGGCTTAGATTCGAATTTACCAGCATGAAACTGCTTGGATCTTCTGCTTTGCATACGCCAGTTTTAACGGTTGATCTCCGTCTGACTCTGCTTTGATTTCTTTCTGATGTTCTTTCATCGGAAATAGCATCTGGTTTGGTGGATTGCAAAAAATGTCAAGTCTTGTTTTATTTCCTGGGAAACATCGGCTTTCATTTAAGAATATACTGAAGTAATTGGATGGCACTTTGGATGCAGATTAAAATATAAATTGTTTTCGGAATATTCACTGTGCCACTTTCTAAATTGATTTTTCTGAAATTGATAGTTTTATTCGAATATTTTGACTTAGTAAACAAGGAAGGTTTATTACAAGATGGGACGAAATAGAAATAAATCTGACTGCATATATATTATATACGTATGTACCAAAAATTAATCGATATTGAATAGCCAATCAGCTGCTGGGCTCTCGGAGTATATTTCTGGGTTACCTTGAATACTTCAGCGTAAAAGGGGAAGAGGGAGGGAAAAGCGAGAGGGATATAGATGAGCTGGGAAGCAATATCCGGCTTTCCCGGGAAATTGATATAAATATGATGGGTCAGTCAGTGCTCATCCAAAGGCTATTTATCTTTCCTACCGAAAGCCGTTCCCACCTAAAAAGCATTCTTCTCCAGCTGGGATGAATTATATCATACTTATCTATCTGACTTCTCTAGTCCGCTGTCCGCATCTCCTTTGTTCACCGAATCGTACATTCGCAAGATTAAATTGTTACCTCAACCGTACATCCCAACAGAATCTTATAACACTTATTTAATAAGATGTTCTGACAGTGGTCCATGATGATTGAACTAAAGTTATACTTGGGGAGAATTTCTTTTTCCTAGTCTTGCAATAGACTACTCTCTAATGGAGGCTATTTTTGATCTAGTTTGATTGAGCATCCTCGTCACTGCCTCCATTTCGATCCTCCCTTTGCCTCGCTTTCATCCCCCGGGGTGAGCAAATGCGGGAAGTAGCCGTACAAATCGGGATCCTGATGTCTCTTTCTCAGGCGCGGACGGAATCTTCCCTTCGAAGAGTATATTTGTCCAGCGGTGCATTAGCGGACCACTCTCTCTCTCTCTCTCTTGCTCGGATATATCCGATTACAGATGCAATTAGTTTCCCCGATGATTCACTAGTCCGAGCTAGCTCGACTTGGATGCTGTAACAAACTTTGCTCTGTTTGGCCTGACTATTGCCGGGGCAATTGCGGGGAAACTTGCTGTTCGATTTGAAGAATCTCGAGTTAGTTGATTGATGTCGTAGTAATTCATTCAGGCAGTTGATTAAAGTCATTAAAGCTCTCACGAATTGAGTATGCTTTATTAGAGGAAGTTACTTATTAAATAATTATATATTTATTAATATTGATGTTGTAAATTTCATCAAAATTTTTTATCACTAAAACATTCGAAGAAATTGGTAAGAATCAAATAAAATACTCATGATGAACTACATTTTATGTCTGGCCTTCCAAATGGAAATATTCTTATCGAAGAGATTCCCAATAGTATCGAAAGGTTCTTGTTTAGCTGAACTCGAATCGATACGCTATTCCCGATTTACACGCGATAGAAAACCACCTAAGAAGCGAGCAGCCACGTGCGTCTTTCTGCTGGCGTAACACCAACGATTGATCCGAAATTTGTTGGTGATTTCTCTGAGCGTTTAGTAGTTGGGTGGATCTTGAAATGCGAGATATTTCATGGTGCGGTTTACGGGAACAGCGGGGACCTGTTCCCTCGCGCTTAAACAGTCCCGTTTGCTTATTTATACGGAAGTAGGTGTACAGACAGCTAGGTTCGATTTTGTGTTAAGGATACTGACGGGATTCGTGCAGAGCGATACGCATGGTGACGCGCCAAAGAATTTGTAACACTTTTCTAATATTAACCCTTTCAATCTTTGAAAGTAAGTAATCAAATGGAGTTTATCCTGATAAAAGTCTTATACAGATTTAACTTCGTATTGAATGATTCAGTTGTCTGATAAACATTGACAGACGAATATCTAGTTTTTATTTATTCTCTTTGAGAGCTAACAATGTTGGTAATTCGATTAGCAATCCTCTTATTATTTAGGTTAATTCTGATATTGAAACTCTGAGTTAACTTCAAATCTCTTTAAACTTCGAACTCGACTTACTACAGAAAGTTGCATGGACTTGTAAATGTATTATAAGCTAAGTAGAAAATCTTTCGTACGCGTTGAATAATAGTCAGGATAGTTTGTGCGAGGATCGTCGACTTTTCATGCTGATATTTCTACTTGGAAGGTGAGAATTTCCTAGTGAAAATCCGATGAATTTGTTAGTCGACATTGCACCTAGTTCACTATCGCTTGTACGGATTGATAAATCCATACTCTGAGAGCGTCTCTCTCGCAATCGATGCTTTTGCACTTTCCGCACACTCACACATACATTTACTCGCCGTGTGCACTGTGACGTGGATGGTTAATCATAAATTGTTGACAAAATGGACTTACTGTTCGGTAAATGACTTGGTAAAACATTACTACTTAAATTTACAACTAAAGATACATTTGTTTAGCCATATTTAAATAATCTCTTTTACAATACACAACCATTCGTAAGCATATAAACACAAGTTTCACGTTAGATATATTTAATAACTTTAAATAACAAAGCTTACTAACAATAATTATTTCTATTATTATTATATCGCAGCTAAACTTTCATATTATAAAAGGTGTAAGAAAAATCCAATCCGCGGATTGAAAGTTTAAAGATTCGGTAAGAGAAATAAGCAAAGTGAATTCAGAGCGAATACCAGGAAGAAAGAGAAAGGAGTACGAAGAGGGTTGGTTGATCGGTTGTAAATATCTTCGTATGCCAAAGTGCCATTATAAACGGCGTAACAAGCCCTCAGGCGTTCTCTCGTTTCTCGGTGGGGTGAGTTCCCCCGCATACTTTAAAGGGCGAAGAACCACCCTTGCAACAGCCTCCCTCAATTCACCCTTCGCAGCGCGGCGGAAAACAGGCTCCCGACGAGGAGCCACCCCTTAGCACAAACACATTCAGAATCATCATTGTGCATTGCGTACAGGGTGATTCACTTGGCTTTGAATCAGCACTCTTGCCAACCCTACTTTTTAACCGACGCGCATGTAATATTGTATACATTATATATGGAATATAATATTTTATGTAATACATATACTGCAAACAGCTTTTAAATTTGTTATAGTAAATAACATGGAATACAAGATTCGATGATTTCTTAACCATAAATTCTCAGGGTTGTCGAACTTTTTTTCAACCAACTATTAATCAGTTTTCTTATTTCTAATTAGGTTTATTAGGCATCTCTTTCTTCGCTTGAAATGAGACGCCTGTTTACACGGCACGCGTAACAATTCTCACGCACTCTCGGAACTCGGGAACTCTGGGCGCGTTCGCGCTTGTGTATGTGTTGGTAGCGAAGGTCTCCTTATAAATAGCACTAGAATATCCATTTAAGTTCGTACGCACGTTAAATCGATCGATCTCAGTCGCCGCACCGTCGCCAGGATGATTCGAGCAGTTTTTACTGCTCCCCATTAACCTTGCCTTTCTCACACAGAAGCGCAGAGATCCATGAGAAGTTTCTTGCGCCATGATCACCAGTTTCTCAGAACAAAACCCTCGGAAATGTTCAACTTGTCAGGCAGGCGTGAAAAAATCTGCTGACACTCGAAGCTTCAAAGTAGCAAAAGCGAGAAGCAATTGGAAGTTGATTTAACAGCTTTTGCATGATTTGCAAATTTCCAAGTTGATCATATTAATGTCTGATAATGAATTTAATAACTATTGGAATTCTATCTTTAGTTTAATTATTAAGAAATTTTATTAAATAAATCTAGCAACAAAATTAACAAGAGTAGTAACAGCACAGATGTGTGACTTCAATAATCTTCCTATGCTCTTTGCCGTCTAACGTCGATCGAGTAGAATTTCGATCTTGGCGACCTTTGTGCATAGGAAATTTCAAAGTTCGAGCTCTTATTGCTCCGAGTGGGCGAATGGGTGAGAAGGGAAGAGCTTCCTTTCAGGCGTCGATTTACCGTAAAGTTCGCCCATAGACTACCAATCCGCGCCCGTGAAAGTTTCCGGGCTAGATTTTAATTTGCGCGCTGGGCGATGCTCCTCGCCATACTCTTCTTCCGAAAGCTCCCTTTGAATTCACTGGCTCGTTAAGTATTCCCCGATCGATTACGCCCAAGCAGAGTAAGTCCGCGCTAAGTTAGCGTGAAAAGCGTGCGCAGCATTGTCGCTTTGCGCCGAGCAGCAAATTTGCACCGGCTAGTCTTCACTTTCAATGGAAGTCACCGCAGAATTGCAAGGCATGGTTATTTAATTAAGAATGAAGGTTCCACTGTAGATCGAAGTCATTTGGTTTCACTTCATAGATAACGAAATAGGAACACTGATTTGTATGTTGGATAATACTTATTAGTAGATTTTTTATACATCAAAGAATATTTTCTAATCTTTAATTACCGTTTGTCAAGAACTGTTAGGAAACTTAATTGCTTAAATGAATGGTGATTCGATTGACGAGTTTTAGTTATACAGTACGTTCAAGTCACACGGCGATCCCGGAATTTTGTTGCGCCCTATATAAACAGAGGAAGGTTCGTGTAGGAGCGATAAACACCAACACTGGCATGCAAGCTAATCGGAAGGACATCCAACACCTGCAGGACACAACCCTAGCCGGGATGTATCAATTATCCCTATACGGGCGCATGTTAAAGCGAACGAACCGTTAATGCCTGTCCTTCGTGTTAATAAACTAATGACCGCTCTCTGAAATTACATTGATCTGTATTCATGCCGGACGATGCATATGCAGTCTGTTATTGAACCTCACAAGTTCCTATTGGACAAGGATTGGACTTCCGAGTATTACGTTTGACGTAGTTGACGATCCTTTAATTATGCAATAGTATCCTGCGATGATTACATTTGTCCTTTCAACAACTTTGGTTTACTACTATTAAACACAAGTTCTACTCTTCCAATCATAATCATTCGGTACTCTTAAATTATTAATTACACTAAAAAAGACTTTTACATTATTTCACAGTTATTCATGTTATAATTTATTGTATTCGTACGATGAACAAATTTAAAAACAAGTTGAAACATTCGTTGTAGTTGAGAATACACGAAGAGTCTTTAATAATAACAACCGTGGAATAATTGTATTCCTCTTCCACTCACTTTGACATTTCGAAGGTAGGTTAATGGCCGGGCAGCCGCGAGGTATCCGCTGGTCAGTCCAATTTGTTAGTGGAAATTTCTCAGGCTTTAAAGCGGATTTCGCGGGGGGGCGGGGCGGGGAGGGTGGAAATGTGGGGGGAGGGAGGGAGGAAGCGCGTGGCCGCATCTCGCCACATAATGTTGCCATTACACCCTTCGTCCGTACGCTCTGTTGCGGCGGCCATGTGCGTTTAAATCAGATTACACTCATGTACGCTCCACTGTAGACGCTTCCGTGTACATACGATTTATGAAGCGTGTATGTTTCTGTCCATATAACTTTGTAATTGTAACTTGTGTCAATTTATTATACATCCTATGAAAGAGTGTGAGAAACAGGCTCCATTTTCTACTTACTTTGTATAGTTAATATTAAACTAGTCGAATAAAAACGAGTCCTGAAATTCGTTACTTAAAGTACAAGTAAATAATTCGTACGTCAACCGCGCAACTTTCTATCTTCGACGTTAAATATTGCAAGGTACATTGGAGGAACTTTCGCCGTAATTTATATCAGCCGTGGAAGAATTCGAAACTTCCAAGATGATCACGAAATTTCTGGTTATTACGTATTACGATAAGTACGCCGGTAATTAAACGAAACTCCGGCGTTGAGAAAGTTCTTTATGTGCCGGCGGAACGCTCGAAAGGGATCTGATTATACCCGTTAATTAGGCGATCGTGCAAGAGCAGCGGATGTGTGCACGAATTCCGAGTGTTGCTCGCGGTTAAAGGGGAAGAGCGATCGCCGTGAAAGCGGCTGGAATACGTAATGCGCATGAGTTATATGCACACGGTGATGCGTTTATCATGGAATCAGCAAATGCAAGGCTCAGCCAATCATTATCCCTAACACATAGAGCTATGAACTTGGATTAAAGGATAGAGCAACTATGATACCAAATTTCAACATAGTCTCCATATTATTTAATACACATTCCTCGCATTTTTACAAACCCTTCTTTATACTTTAATTTAAAACAATTAATAAACACTTCCTTTTCGAAGTTAATGAAAACAAAATACTTATACCGAACAAATATTATATTATATATACAAGAAAAGGTTAATAAATATTCCTGTACAACTAACATAACTAGATAACATACAAATATGATAGATATATCGTGTTATCAGACACCGATCCTTCAAAAGCAAGTGCAAATGTACCACTCTGTAGATAGAAGTACATGGACGCGCGATCGTACGGCCGCCTGCGAGCATGTTAACAACATGTAGCGAGGAGCTCGGCTGCGGATGTATTGTCCTCATATATTACGTGGATGCGGGGAGGTTCGGAGACTCGACTTAAAGGCTGCAAGCGAGGCGGCCGTAACGACAGACAAACTGCCTGAGTACACGTGGCTCAAGGAGATTCCAAGCATGACAATGGATGCCAGAACCTAGTGCCAGTCTCCTACTGATGAGCCCTGCTTGTCTTCTATGACAGATTTTCTAGGAAAGGAATGCCCATAAGTTCTGCCGCAGAATATACAACCCTAGCTAACAGAATACATTATGCGAATAGAATTATTAGAATTTGCATATTGATTTGTTGATTTATTGAGAAAGTAATAATTTAAGAAACTGATGGATTGAAAAGCTTTTTAAGCAAGTATTTTAGTTATTAATGTGTAGAATGCTTTAAGATAAAGTGTGGTGATAAGTATAATTAGTTTTAGTTCGTAACAAAATGTGATAATTTATTCGACAAAACGAAACCATATGCGCGCAAGTTGAATATAGGCATTTCTGTCGAGTGCAGTTCAATAGTGGATTTGTGAGGATGCACCCGCTGAGTGCACCGAATGGGGTGCACGAACTTGTGAGGGATGCCGAAAATACAGTTTGGGAGGTGCTTGCTGCTTTAATTAAAACGGTGTGTGCCGGTTACACGGCTATCGCCGGGAACTATTTCGGCGGCGCAAGGAATCGAATCGGTTGTCGAGAGCTAACCCAGACCTCGTTAGAAACTATTTTGAACCCATAGTATGCAACGCCGACGACGCCGGCGTTGCGCTTGGCGTCGAGGAAGAAGGAGCGACAGTATGACAGACGTGCACACCACCTCCGGCGTCCGTCAAAGCACTTTTTCAGACTCCGTGCTTTAATTAAGTTCATAGTGTGAATTAAAGCACGCTCTCGTCGTCTAACCTCAATCGGAACTAACGCAAACATTAATTTTCAAAGTGAGCCAGATTTCTTTAAAAATTGTGCTAAATTTAGTTTTTTATATCTTATTAATAATACGAGAAATCTTACTTTAAGAATTATTAATAATCTTCGTTACAATTCCAACTCTATGATTACCAATTTTATTTTAGAAAAGAGCAATTATCGATTTTTGTTTGGTCAAAACATTGCCAGTATTTGCAAAGCGGTGGTTGCGAAAGTACCACCTGCAGGAGTCATTGAGGTGCTTTTTCAGAGCATCGAGCTTTAATTAAACCAGGCTGAATTAACTGTTGCGCCGGATTTAGCAGTGTACTGTGTAACTCCAACCCTGGCTGAACTTCAACCCGTGGCGTTCTCGGCATATCTCCCGGCGCCCTCTTCTCTCCTCCGGTCGCATCGTTTTCATAGAGACAATACCTAAACAATACCCGGTGCACGGAGCCCTCACTAAGCCTTGTCTCGCACAGGCTTACGTGCTGCTTCCTTAATGTAAATTACTAGAATCTCGACGAACCATCGAAATATTCGAGTGGAAGTATTTCATTCTGGCTCAACCCGAATTGGAATAAATACTTGCAATTTCAATAAAATATCTGAGGTAAAGTCTAATTAATCTTCTTTTCAAAAAGAGAAAAATTGAAATTTGAAATCACGCAAAATTAAAAGTAACCAAGTGATTGAATAAATTCAATCAACTATTGAGTGCAATTCGGTAGTGCTATATTTTCAAAAAGTAAGACATTGCAGGTGTCTCATGCAATAGCGCGAGAAATATATTGCTCGTCATGCTGCTTGAGAGTCGGAGAAAGGCTCGGAGAGCGTAAAGAAAATTCTCAGTGCTCCAGACACGTAGTGAGCGCAGCAGTGGGGCCAATTCTCGTGAAATACGTGGTGAAATCGAGCCACTTTACTGGCATTCTTCAACGAGCTCTTGCAAATCGAGTAAAGCGTCTTTCACAGTTCAGACTAAACCTGCGATATTCACCGATATTACCTTTAAATTTATTCACCTAAAAAAGCATTGCTTTTGAAAGAAATCTGTAATTAAATTCAATTTCCAACTTCATAATTGTCATTGTCGTAAACAGTCTATTATTTTTGGAAAGAATACTGGAAAGCAATATATTAATACCGCGCAAATTTCCGCAATCCATTTATCAAATAAACAAATGACAAATTAAGCACTGAAATATCATTTAATTCGACAGACATCGAGTTTATTACTTACATCTTACACACCCGGAATAAACACGCGTGAGTGGCTGTGGATCCTAACAACTGGGAGTTGCAGGCTCGTTGCGACATTTACAGTCTGTCGTCTAGCAAAGTGTCTTCCGAGAACGTCAAGCGCACGTTTTGCGAGAGCTGTCGGGTGCAGCTTTGCTGGTAGAACTGGCGGCTTTTGCGCCCCGGCATAAACAGAAAGCCCTCTCGGAGAAGTAAGCTTTCGTGGCGGAGGACCTTCGAACGTCTCAACGTGTCCTTGCCAAGGACGCCAGGAAGATCTGCATGGAAAATGCAGCTTCCCTACAAAATGCGGTAAACTTTTAAAAGCGAGTGATGGTGAAGTCCCTTAACAGGCGGATTGAGCGATTTTCTTCCAGACGATCGACAGCGCCCTTCGTGTAAAGTGCACTGAGAAATGGAAGTAATGTTGGTTGGGAATAAGCCCTTATTTTCTTGAGTAGTGTAAGTTCGACTTTTTAAAACTACCTGCTAAAGTGCTTTTCAATATGGACTTTTCATTATTCGACATTTCGAACTTCCTACGATTTATTTGATAGAACTTTGGAATTCGAATATACCTACAACATGTAGGAGTTAAAGGATGAAGGGTTCTATCTTGTTGACGTTCTGATGCCATTAAACTCCGCAACTTTCGTTATCAGTCAATGTCAGGGTTCCTCAATGATAAGGTCACTCATCCTGACACGCTTAAATGCTTGGAGAAGTCATTATTCCTTGTTTGTATGAAGTTTATATTGCTTGAGGAGAACAGTCACTTTATTCAAGTTTTAATTGACTTACACTAAGATGTTTTAATTATTTCTTCCTTTACTTATAGTCACTTTATGACTTTGAGTTAAGGACACCATCATTAATTAATTGCAACATATATTCAAGGAATTGTGTGTAAATATTTGAGTAGAATGAAAGAAAATATTTCAATGAAGGAGAAATTATTTTATATTCCACAATTATTTCGCCCTTAAGAATTCTAATGAAAGCTGGTAAGATAATGATGATTTTAACATCGGACCGAGTCAATTTGAACCAAAGAAGGCCAGGTATTACCTTAGCGGAGCAAGCTGAGTTAAGCCGAGCGAATAATTATTGGCGTATTGGCGTAAGACGAGCAAACACGGATAATAAAACAACGGATTAAAAGAAGCTATTTTCCAAGGCAGCGATATCGGGGATTCTCGGAGTACATCTTCCTTTCTAAAGATTTACCTTCTTTTCCTGTTTCTCGAGCAGTCCTACTAAATCAGCCATTATTTTTTAAAGCGGTTGAATCTTCCTTTTCTTTCTTCCAGATAAATAGCCAAATTCTAATTATAAATACTATAAATACTAAATTACTTTCACAATTAAGTATAAAGTATTTATAACGCATTCTGCCTTTTCAATCAATCAATAATTCCAAGCATAAATTAGTCCTCTCATTAAAATCGTATAATTGTTCTATTATCTTGTTGAAAAAGGGCGATTTGGATGAAGAATGTTGTTGACGTTCAAGTCGAAATTCGACGAGGCCAGTGGAATTGTATTTTTTTTTCCTCCGTGCATTTTTATTTATTCCGGGACCGCTCGCTTTCGCGTGAGCGGGAAATCGAGTTCCCGATAGATTGGATTTACCGGACCCATCTGAAACGCCAGGGTACAACTAGGAGAAAAAGGGTGCAAAGGGAAGAGCTAGTAGTCGAGATAGATTGATCGGTCTGGTCGGCCAGAAAAACAGCAACAAGGAGAAACTGGAGGTACCAGGATAACGAGGATCCATTGGTAGCTTCCTTTTCCTTGCCGGACTTTTATTCGCCGGTGTAAAGTGCTTCGTAAAATCTGGGTCAACCCCATGAAGACGTACGCGTTTCCTTCGGGAACTATGGTTCAATGGTGTTTTCGATTTTTTCTAGTTTTGCGTGCCTTTTGAAGCGGTACACTTTGATTGGGTCTCGTCGAAAATCCCAGTGGTACAATCAATAATTCCGATGGTCGAAAGAAGTTTGAACTAAAAACATATGTTCCTACAATTATGGTGCTTCTCATTAATATTGCCAATTATTAATTACAATTATTGCAGTAAGAACTTAGTATTTTGGTTAGTATAATATTAGATTTATTAAAAATAAGTCACCCTTAAAGAATATTTGATAGATCGCTTTAGCTTGTACCGAAACTGGCAATACTATTCGTATATCTTGTGTTCGAACAATCGAGACTAGTCTCGCGCGTGCTCCAAATTTACGGGAAAGGGAGAGGATTGTTGAGTACTTTATGGCAACGTTTATTCCCATTTTATTGGACCGTTAAATGTGTGTATTTCGGTATATTCAACTAAACCCCGTTCCACCCTTAACAAATTGTCCAAAAGCCCAGAGATTCGAGTGTGTCGCTATAAAAAAAAAGAGATTGCTCTCGAGTTTATCACTGGATGTCAGAGATCATTCATGGCAAACGAGCAAGAAGTAACAATTAAGAACGAAACTCATATAGCTAATGGGGTTTCGGTAGTTTGGTTAACGCAATAAAGTTGATGGTCTAGAAATATATTTGTGGAGCAATCTGTTTCTTCCTTTATTGGAATAATAAATCTGTTAAAAAGTTTGGGAAGATATTACATTAAAAATAAAGACATATTTACCGAAATGTTTATATCACCGTTTGTCGAAACTTCTTTCGTATTGCGATGATTTATTGGTAAGATAGCGAGTTAATGTACTATTAGTTTCTAAAGTATGTCATGCTCCAAGCAATACGTACTACGTATCAGCTTGGAAAGTTGGCTTGCGTCAACTCATCTGTCGTAATATGTTTTCACATAGATCGACGTATTTCCTCCGATAAGAAGACAAACTTCTACATATGTATATCATTCTTGCAACTCTCGATCGGCAAGAAAACTCGCAATCAATTCTTGAATGAGATAGTGGTTGTCCGATCGTAGTTCGGCCGAGCACAGGAAGCTCTAAAGCGATCGGAAAGTGAGCAGCAACTTTCCGGAAATCGACTCCGTTCCGCAGCAATTTTCAGGTGATTCCAGTGGGTGAAAAGCCGATAATTAATGTCGCATGAGACGCGATCCCGTTGCAAGCCGATTTCACGGTCCTCCTCGAATATCGTATTAAGATTCAATCCTTTGCTGTTATAACTTATAAGCTTCCATATAATTCCTGTCATCATTCTTTTCCTTTTACTTCTCTCACCTTTTATTTCTCATTAATCTTACGACTTCATTAAATCAATTTCAATGATCTCTCTAAAATTTACATCATCCAAAGAACACATCGTAACAAGAAATACAAAAAACTTTGACCAAAAACTATGACTCAAGAATCTTTAAAGACATCGAAACCAACAGGTATTCCAAGTGTAATAGCCAAAAATGCCTGAAGAGATGGGTTGGGGGAGGGGGCAGTGAGAATCGACAATGATTGAAGTGTTTGAAGTGCGCACTCGATACTCGTCGACTGCTCTCGAGTCAGAGCAGCTGTGTACTCGAATCGAACGAGGCTTAAGGCGAGTGTCAATCTATTGCTCTCGCCTGCACGCGAGTGAACATGCTACAGAAGCGTGCATAGGTGGCTGCATAAGAGCTCTCTCACCTATCGATCGCCTTCTCCTGTATACGTTCGCGCACCACCTTTTCCACTATCTCAACACACCCACACAGAGTCACACATATGCCAGAGTCAGCGGGTTATCGTCACGGCGTGGCTTCAAGACTAAGGTCACAGCTATTTTAGGAAGAGTTTACCTTACCGCACTGATAGTCGAATCAATCGGAACGACGACAGGTGTACGGTCGCGTACTGTTATCTTTATGATTGATAAGAATCGGATGGGATTGTAATGATACTTTGGTTAATCTCTCTCTTGAGTTGACACCTGGTATCTTATTTCGAATCATTTGAGGCTTACGATGGCTTGGAATTAATTGTAATGTGAATATCTATGAGAACTTGATTATCTTATATCAGATATAATTTATAATTTTGATTTGATATATCAAAGTTATTTTAATTACATTTAGTATTATATCATTAAATGATGTACGTTTTTGACAGGTTTTTGTGAATTTAATATAAAATTTGGTAATGTTAACGTTATCATTAAATCATATCGGTCTTTCTCTGTCAGAAGCGAGCAGCACACACTTAATGAATCAGTCAAACCGAGCGAACGATTTAACATGTCCTTAGGATTGCCACAGCCAATGGGCTGGCGTTGCTCGCCGAATTAGACTTGCGAATTTGAATTTCAAATCAATCCGTGTCTACGTTACCAAATCAATTTTCCACGGTGTCTGCACCGGCTGCAATCCCAACCCAGTAACACCAAGGGAATCCTGAGTGTCGCTCTCCGCTGTTGTTCGCCAGCCTGAAAGTCGTACGTTCTGCTATGTAAGCCGGAGCTGTCTGCCGCGCTAAGGTTTAACTCACCATCGATTTAACCTAAGTCCACAGTTCTGTCGCCGGCGACATCGAATGCGCAAAATGTCCGTCCAGCGGATATTCTATTTCGAAAATTATCCAGCACTTCCGTTTGCAAAGGGAAATGGATATTTATTTTATATACTGATGGATTTTTTGATGCGTTCGGAATAGTTTTTATTTAAGTTTCAAAATATTCAAAGAGGAATTACTTTTAAAATCTCTGTCATATTGCTTTGTAGTAAAATATAAAGAAATTGATATGATCGTGAATAATGAGCAATGTTAGAAAGAAAATTGAGTAATCATTTTTAGTAGTTTTATCGGCACCAAAGTTTTCTCGAAGAAATAGTGATTTTTCAGAGGATGGCCTTGATTCTGATTGTAGAACTTATGCATTATATCTAACCTGACACCTCTATCGGCTACCTTGTCAGAAGTCAGGACCGTGTGACAAAACTTACTTTCCAAGGCTTCGCGATAAGTCTAACTTCTTGCGACACTATGTGTCAGGAGTTGCTTTTTACGATTTCATAATAAAATTAACTGAACTTTAACTCGCCGTGATAAAGTGTATCGTGAAAGTTAATTAACTCGTTTCACCTACATTGAGTCATTAAAATCTTTTAAATGCCATGTTTATCCATACAAAATGTCAGACCAATCAGAACAATAAAATATTGATAGGTTTTACTGATTCCAACCCAAAATCACCGCACATTTGCTTTCACGAAGGAAGTAAAATCCGGTGTACTGAGGCGGACGTTTGTCAAAGTGTCACGGATACATTTTACGGGGATTTCGTTTAATTGACGCATTTCCGAATTTATGGCGTTTTTTTTATGGATCTCCGCGTGCACCTGGCCGTACCGATAAAATCCGTCAGAATTTTACCCCCTTTCATTTGTTGGTCGCGGAGGGTTCGGTTGGGTTGTGCGGGACGCGGCATATTTCCCTAAAAAAAAAAGAGTCATATATTTGAACGTGCGCCACAATTTTCAGCTCTTTTTATTCCCTTTGCATATGATTACATATTAAACGGGCGGGAAACCGACAGGTATATCATTCCAATATTATCTGAATATTATTCTCTAGTTAAATGTGTATTATACAACTTTAATGGTATTGCCAATTATTTTTTGTAAGTCTTTGATATGACAAATAAATATAACGATGTTCTAATATAAAATGTAAAACCTTAGTCAAATTATGTAAGTTGAATTCAAGTAATTTGAATGATATAATAATGATTGTACATTTACTTAACACGACATCATTATTGCAATGTTTCAGGAAGACAATTAACTTGGAAATCATCGAAGAGGACTCGTACGAGAAGGATGCCTTACTGTACGTCGAGTTAGGCGAACCACAGCTGCAAGGTGGTGAGTAGGCTTTTTCCATATTTCACTCCAAATAAGAACCAGAATTTTTGGACAGAAAACTCTGCGATATTTCGCAGCTTTCTTGTCTCCTTTTTGCAAGCTTTTCCGTTTGCTGTTGCCGACTGTACGTCCACTACGAGTTCTATCCAGATTTAATCAAATCCATGTATTTTCAATAATGATCGAATGACACTATCCATATGAAAATATAGAAGAAACATTGTTGATAAGGAACAATGATTTTTCTGGATGATTTCTAGAGTTAGGATCACTCGATTATTATCGAAAAATGATAGGTGGTTATGTTGAAATCAGATGGACGTAAATGAATAATTCAAACATTCCGTGCTGCGCAGAAGTATTTGGTACTTTTTACATTTTCTTCCAGTTTACTTAAACAATATTTACCATAGCCAAATTCTTCTGTGGATAAATGTACTCGTGTAGAAAACTCGATTCAAACGATTCTAACTCAAAGAATGTTATTGTTATGACGTCTGCTTATTTGTGCCTTTCTTCAGTAAAAAATCAACGAATCCGGTAAATTCTGCAACTCTCGAAGGTCTGTTTTGACTTTGACAAAGCACAAATGGTATTCGCCCATACTTGTATATTCTTCTCGCTAGGGAATCGTTTGGCTCAGTTGCGTGTACGGAAAAAAAATCCGTTGCCCCGTTTTCTTCCACTACTTGACGGCAAGTTACCGTTAAGAGCGTGGTAATGAAGAGCTGCTACGAGAAAGTTTGTTGGGAGCTCGTTAATCGTCTTTCAAACAGTTTGGTTTCAACTCCATTCTAAGCACCGCCGCTCTTTCGTTCGCGATCGACGATTCTCCGAGTGTTAGGACATTGAAATTATTTACAAAAGAAGACCACATTTCAAAACAGAAATAAATGAAAGATTTCTTTCATTAATTATACATCGATTTCTTATTTTCATTGCTGTCTTCAGGCGCTTTAAAAACGCATTGTGTTAAATGTTCAAAGAGTTAAATATTCATATCTTCATTTTTTTTATCGAATTCTGTTAGTGAAAAGTTTCCAAGGGGAATATTTATCGCCCCACTGTTTATCCGGATATCTGATATCAACAAACAAGCGAGGGCAGGCAAGTGCCGATCTTGCAACACATATTGCCAGAAACCTAAGTGGCAGACACGTGATTATAAATACCGCAGCACGCCCACGCATCGCGTCTCGTTAAAATAGCGCTGGGTGTTTTTAATAAAGTGACGTTTATGCCGCAATATGTCAGTGGAAGGCATGCCAACGGCAACCTCACCCGCATATATTTACGAACGTCCAGTCAGTGGCCGCGCTCTACATACCGCCTGTCCACCACAATCTTCCTACATTTTATTTATTAGCTCTCCATTTAATTTTTTGGAAGGTTCATTTGCATTTAATTGTGTTTCACGTGTCGCGCAGTTAGAAGAAGTTAAGGATGTAATCATTTTACCGTGATTTTCTATAAAAATATACATTTGTATTTTATCTATTTCTTTAAATATGGATCTGCTGGAATAAGTTTAAATTGCGTGAAAATCTTTATAATCCAGCGTTTTTCTTTCAACCATTTTTTTACCTTTGTTCTGATAAAAAAAATCTAGCAGAAGGCTTATTAGTCGCAGCACACACATTCAAAACTTTTTCATCGATCAATTAGAGCAGACAGAAGTGTGAACCTAATGAGCGCAATCATTCCATTCGCAGTTGCCACAGTGAAACTGACACTCTCTCATATCTCTGCCATTGTACCAAGTCAATCTCCATGGAGAAGAAAGGCCGCGTGAAAATTAGGAGCAATCACTCCGATCACATCTGTCCCTGAGGACTCCTTTATATCCGATGAGAATTCGAGTAATGCGTTTTTAATTACCGGCGTATCAATCACTTCTTAATCTACTTTGTCATTAAGTGGCCTCCGGCGTCTCGTATTTCCATGGACGAAGATATCGAATGCTTCCGATGAGTATTTTAAAACTATGATTGGGAAACGTTGCACCTTTTAACGATGTTTTAATATAATCAATTCTATTATCTTTAATTAATTATCTACTAGTTTTCTTGCAATCGATGTGGAGAAATATTACAATGAAAAAGAATTTTAACGCTGACGTGCGTCAATTTACTAATTTTCGATACACGAATTTCAATACTCCGTTTCCTGTTTCTACATTCAAGTGTTTAATACTTGAGTTTTTTCCGTGTTGAATAATTGGTTCGATTTAATTAATATTGTACAATTATTGAGTACACAGGAGCTGAATTCGTGGAATAATGTGGGTTTCCAATCGGAAGGTTTCAAATATCATACTGCGTCATTAAAGTAATATCACACTTCATCCAAGTATTATTTCACCAAAATTCCAGTAGTATATTAGCTTTGGTGTTGGCGGAAATCCGAGCGATCATTCAGGGGAAATCAAAAGCAGTGTGTGGAGATTCAAAAAGGCAGAGAGCGAAAAACAATTAGCGTTGGAGAATCATCGATCGCGACGGAAAACGGTGGGTGGCTGTGTGCACCGCCGGGGATATTGTCCACGATGATTTATCGCCGAGTGGAAGAAAAATACGGGCGGCGGCTCGGTTTTTTCAGTCGGCGAACTGCAGCCAGTGAAAAACTGATGAAAACTGATTTTTGCTCATTTTTTATTTACCTACTCCTCCCTTACTGACACAACACGCATCCGTCACGCCTGGATCCACCATGATTCGACGTAAGTCCTGGACGTGGCAAGTCCACCTCTACAAACTGCCGCTCGAAAGTTTGCCTGGAACCGATTGGACAGGCTGTATTTTGTCGCACATCAATCTTTGACTTTATATAGCAAATCTCCTTTCACTCGTGGATGCTCCAGTTTTGCCACATCATATCTTAAAAATCTCAAAGGAATTTAGTAGCTATATTTATATTAATATCTTAGTTCTATTTTTACTTTTTTGTACAATAACAATTCAAAAATAATATTCCTTTCATTATGCTAATTAATAAAGCCATATATTTTAATGAATTCATACATCAATGATTTACAAATCGACAATTCAAACGTTTCTATAATTTTTCAACCCTTTTTTTAGTTTTTCGTAGTTTATTTAGAATCATACCACATTGCAGGTGCGCAATCAATCCTGCAAAACTGGCGATCGTTTTTGACTAGCTTCTTTTTTCAGTCTTTGATCCAATATCGTGTTTACAGCTAAACTTTCGAGTATATATTTGACTTAGTTTCTCTGGCTATTGGTTAATCAGGATCTACGACTTATTTGAGTAATAACTCGCGCCGTAGTGCCACGTATGTGTGTATGTGTAGGCACAGGTAGACACTATCACCGGAGCCAAATTGAATCACTGCTATCGGGCAATACTCGAGGGGATGGGCAAAGGCAACATTACCGACTAATAGACAGACAAACCTACCATAAACAAATACACCACGTAGAACAAACACAGTCACAGTAAGGTAAATCTGTGGTTAAACCAAAGATATTAAGAAACGTTTTTAATCATTTCTGATACTTTGACATAAAAGATGTTAGAATATACATTGTTCCTATTAAGTAAAAACAATTTATTAATACAATGCAACGTGTATAAACATAAAACAGAAATCTATGTGAAAAATAATACCGTTCTCTCACCAATAACAAATATGCAAAATTACAAAATTAACTTGCTTCCATTGTATATGTTTAGAGGAACATAAACAGCCGCATTGCGGTAATACTGTTTTTTACACTTGCACGTAAGAAATGTGTGTAACACTAAACACCAAACATCAAGCCTTCCGAGAATCACTAAAAGTTCAGTCTTAATTATGCGATCTGCAAAACAAATTTACATTATCGCAAAAACAACTGTTTCAAAGCTATGCATTAATTCGAATGAACGCGTTGTAGATTATGTATTCCGATATTACAATTTTTAATACGCTCGTGTAATTAAACCGCTCACGCACCAGTTAGAATATTCATTCACAGGTAATCCGGGAATCATGTGGATTGCACATATTGCATTGTGTATTAATGGCGGAAGGTAATCGCTCTGACCGACTAAATTCGATAATAGTGCGAAGGGAATATCCGCGTCGTGCATTGGAATTTCTTGGGTGGCCGTTGCGTTCCGCTCTTAATTGGATGACTCCGAACCTGACAACCCCCTCTGCCTCTCTCCGAGAGAGGGAGAAAGGGAGTCGAAGGTGGTTGGTGTACACTATGTATCAGGCGACATCGATTTACGGCGTTCTTCGTGTTCTCTTGCTCACTGGTGAACGTGTACCAATACTGGTGGAACCGATAACGAATATTGTCAGGCGGAACCTTTCCAATAGATATCATACTTCGTATTGCGAATGAAATTATTCGGGTATTTCTTGAACACAGTTTTTATATTTGGAATCGAATTTTGTAAATAATTGTCTTTGAGAATTAGAAAGGATATTTATTAATTTTAAAGTCAGTATTAATTAAATGTTAAAGTATAAAATAGACCTTCTCAAAAAAGTTTCGGAAACCAATTGATCGAAATTTTTGAAATAGATATGAAAGAAAAGAAATTCCTTCTCCACAAATGTAGTCCCCAGCTGTTTGCGTTACGTGATGTTTACGTTTCCTCAGTCGTCGCGTGATGACTCTATTCGTCGCTGATATAATACACTGCGTGCTAATATAAATGTAACGTAAAAAATATTCTAATTTCCCAGAAAAGTTATACAAAATTCGACGTAATGCGTGCATGTATACGTGCACCAATATTCATCGATTCCTCGGGGATGATTGACCTTTAATGTGGAAAGAAGACGCACAAAAGCGTCTAAAGCGGCCTTGTGCATAACCGAGCAGTACACACTTGAAGTATGCTTGCGCAACTGCTCCACGTGACACAGAAATACCACTCGATCTTGTACACCGAAAATGACCCAAGTCATTAGCGAATCCCAGTGACTGAACTACCGAAATTTTACCATTTCGTTAAGCTGTTCATCACCTTAATTACTTTTGTCGAGAGTTCTTAAAATATATTTCTTTTTCTATTTTAAAATATCTTTCTAACAATTTTGTTTTCAAAAACATATCTTTTAAATTTCCTTAAAATATATACAAAGATTGAGGTTTATTTTTCTTAGATTAAACCTCAATCAGATCCAATTGTCGTACTTTAAAAGAATACGATTTTATATGTAACATATGATGCACAGATGATTTCCGACCATCCAATTGTTGAATTCCATTGGCTAAAAGACTCAGTGTTCTCCTGGGTTCTACTTCAATCCGAAGGAATGAAAAATTCATCGAAGGATTATTCCGATTGATTCTCGAACAATGCGAGTCTCGGATAGACATTTAATCGCTTCACTTTCAACGACAATAGGTCAAGCGCCATGGCATTGCCAACGTAATTTGCATACCACCAGAGAAAGAGAGAGTCAGAGAGAGAAAGAGAGAAGCGCTTCGTGTGTACACGTGCCTTGCCAACGCCACCCACTGACTCATGCATATGCAGTCCCATATATTTTGCCGCATAATCCTGATTCCTTTTATACTTGGCACACACACACACACACACATGCGTCCACGCTGGACGCAAATGATTGCGACGCACGAAAATCTAGGCGCTGTTATATCGGTTCGCATTGACCTTTCCCTGGGGAAAAAACAGGAATTCAGATTTAGAGATTTTTGAGGATTCGAGCTTTTCAGCTGAATATAAAAGAACGGGAGATTTGTTTTATTAGAAAACTGAAGTATTTAGTTAAAGTACATTTGGTTTGGTAAAATGATTAATGTAATTTTGTGGAAAATATGACATTTTAGTTTGATATGCTTTGATTTTTGTTGGAAATATTGAATTCTGATTCTTTGATTGTAAATAATTATAGAATTGTACTAATAATCGATGTAACTTTTGATTTTTAGATTGAAGAGTTTTTGAATCCGATTGAATTTTATAAGATACTGATAGGCAGATATTAGTATCAGCCTTTTGTTCCGCCCTATTTCTCTCAAATCCTGGATCGCAGGAGCGCGTCGTAAATACGGCTGACTTTTGCATAAGCAAGTTCGCATGCATTCTGAAAAGATCCATTTGCATGAAACGCCATGGTGATACCTCTCGTACATTTCCGGTGCCCTGAAAATGTTCGCGTATGTATAATATATCAGTGGAGAGTAATCCGATCGAACATACGAGCCGACTATAACGTATGTCTTTGTCTTTACAAGAATATATTATTTACACTGACTGATGCGTTTGCTTTAGAATCAGCAAGAATTTTCACCCACTATTACTTTTTCGATCTTTCGAAAGAAACAGACAAAATTTCCTTAACTCTTCTTCGTGCTTTCCTAACTTTATTTATCTCCAACGTCTCAGTTAGTTAGTGACTCGCACTCAATTTTACAGGATGATAAAAAATCAGTATTACTCAAAAGCCGAATGACAAAGTTAACAAAATCTTCCCTTCCAAAGTAAAGAACCAAGATTTGTGTACATTCGCGAGAGACTGAAACAGAAGTTTGACAAACACTTTTTGTTCAGTGCCATGATGTTTCTAGCAAAAGTTTGCTCCGACTATACACGAGACCACACTTTTTCTACGACTTCACACGAACTCAAGTCAAACAGTGCGGCGTCCAGATTCGTTAGAAGTCGAATGTTTCGAGGGGAACTCCCGGAAGCTCTCATTTTCAGAAAAAGAACTTTCCCAACGCTGTCAGGGAAAGTTTATGCCTGGCATGCATTGTATTTACGAACGAGCGTGCGTTCCACGCTCGACAATGCGTTAGAAGCGAGCGTATTATGCTGCTAGCGTTGAATTCGGCCCCGTCAATTTGCATAAACTCGAATAATGAATCATGCGCGCACCCATGTGTCCATTAAATTCGGTGAGCAATTCCCGTTGATTTCGCGCGCAGCTATTCGCGAAAGCTCGTCGTCGCTATTTTATGCGCATCACATACTTTTCCTCGACGGCCTCATAATCCACCCTCTCATTAGATGATACTCACTCTGTCAGAGTTTGATATCTAATTATTCTTAATTGAAGATTTAGTAAAATATTGCAAGCCTCATTGAGGATGCTCGTATTGCGAAAGCAAGTCATTTTATTTGCGCAATGCACGGCTATTAACTTAGAGAAAGCTTTCGTTGAGGGTTCGTTTCGTCATTTAATTCACTCGTGCATAACTGTATTCAATTTAGTAATTAAAATTGTTGACAATCAAATATTTGAAGTTGGGGGAATAAAGGATTTCTGATGAAATTCCAGAATTGTTTTACCTCGCATTTAAAAAGCTGGTACCTTTCCGGAATTCCGGATATTTCTATGCCTTTGACAGAAAAATCTCTAACTTTTAGATAGAATTTTTCTACGTATGATTCAAAAAGCTCTAGCTTTGTGGAATTCCAAGCATTTCTATGGCTCAGTGGGGAAAAAAGCTGCAGCTTTTCGGAAAGCACACGTCAGTCGGACATTCTCTAAAAGGCGGCAAACATTCACTACGATCTTAAGATTATTTGAAAGGCGCCAAAGGTCTCGGAAATTTTCGGAACCACTCGACATAGCATTTCTAAGGGAATAGAACTGTGTACCACGAGACTCGCACACAACACACGTCCTTCCGGGAAAGTTTCTCGCGTCTCCATCGCGAGGAATAAATCACGACTGGCGCGGCGGCGAATGCCCGCAACGTTAATGCGAAACGCCAGCGAGCGTGGATGCAGTCGGTCGTAGTTTGTGGTTATAAATAAACCGGCCGGTAGACCAGTGTGTAACGTTAGTTTTCGGTTCAGTCACACGTATTGCCGAGTTCTCGGAACGGATAGTTTACTTCGAACTTCGATCTAGTCCACTCGTGCTATTGCACTTATCGTTCCATTTTCTCTTCATCTTTTATTACACTTATATAAAAGAATATTATAGGCGATTCCAAGATATTATTAATTTATTCATAATCCTTTTATTAATGGGTGTTTAAATCTTTATTACATAAAGTGTCACCTTTGATTTTTTTTCTCCTGATACATAATGTGTATAATAATAAATCAAATATTCACAAGGAAAGGACGTATGCATAATATATAACATAAAGGAAGATTACATGGAAGCCTGAAAGAGGCTACACTCAATGAGAAGTAAAGCCCTTATTCCGGAAAAGTGGTAATGAACTCTCGGCTCTTATTTACTCGAGAGAGTACAGAAGACTCGGGCACAGTGAAAAGCGACTGATTTTATTCGTACGAGCAATTAAGGCGAGCCGAAGCCTCTTCCCCGTTGAGAGGTACACGTCGCGGTCTCATTTCGAAATGCTTGAGGTCTCGAAAGCATTTCAGCACGTTGAAATCTCGAAAGCACTCCAGAATGCTCGTCGTGGCCACTCTAATTGACCGCCTTTCGTCGATGCCTCTAGTTGACCTCGGAATTCCACGTTCGACTGTACCATTTCCTATTGCAGAAATATCGTGAAAAAGACACAAGTCGTATAAATCGGTCGATAGAGACGCTTCTGTGTCGTAAATGTTTCAAGCAGGAACGAGGAAATATCCATTTTATGATCAACTAATGTTTATCCTTATCATATATAAGTTAATGAAATAATTCATCAATAAATTTATTAATGAGATTATTTTGTGAGAAATGTTCGAAAAATATAAACTTCAAGTGCAAGGTTGTATTAATTTTATTTATGAAAGCACAAACAATTGTGCAATATTTATTAATTCCATTGGTGAGCACTAAAGGCTAGAATTGTTAATTCGCGAGCGTAAACGGTTAGCATATTAATTGGCCAATTTATTGGTGGGTCTCCGTTCAAATAGGGTGCTAATATTAGCCGATACACGTTGAATGCTCCCAACGAATCTATTTACGAAGAATTATATCCGAGAGAGTATGTGACAGGAGCGTGGAGATAAATGTACTTGGCAGGCATTGTTGATTAAGGAATCAGACGCCTATTTATTTATAATCCACCGTCGCCAACTATCTCGGTGAGAGGTTCGTCATTCAACTAGCAGTTGGTGTTGCCGTGCGTTTCTCCGTTGAGGAAACCTTTTACCTACGAAATGACCGCGAAACAGCCAGCTTGGCTAAACTTTCCACCCAACTTCGAGCACTGACCGTCTAGTAAATCGCCCGAGTTTCTAGTTCCACTCGCCTCATCGTGTTCTTAGCTCTCTACTTGGTTGAAACTCCGCGCAAGAAATAATACCAGGAAAGCCGGTGTTCCTTGTTTGGATTGCTAGGCATTGCACTTTTCCACTTTTTCCCTCGCCCTTCAATTGGAAGTTTCGGGAAATTTACGGGCAACCTTTTGCAATTGTGTACAGATCGAGAGCTTTGAAAAGAAGCCATGTGATTCGGACATTATATGTATTAATAAGATTCCAAAAATAATCCACACTTCCGAAGGTTAAAGATCTATTCATATTTCTCGATAAGATTTACGTGAATTATAACATCTTAATATTATTGAAAACTTTTAATACTATTTTTTAATAACATCTCATATTTCCTTGATTAAATATTATCAACTACCATTAAGTATATATATAAGAGTCACGTTCAGATTAGCAGATACAAATAATCGGGTGGAGGTTGGCTAAAGTTGAAAATAGCTTGAATTGCGAAGGGTCGAAACGTACTAAGCGGCAGTTGAGAAAATAAAACGGCGGCGGGGTGAAAGCCATGAAAGAAATAAATGGAGCAGGCGCGCATTAGACGCGGGTATTAGCTTGCACTATTATTAGGAGAGCATACCTGCTACGCGTTCGCTCTTATTTCTGTCAGCGCCGGTTCAAGGATCAGGCGACGGTACAGTGGACTCGGATGAGTTTGACGCACGAAGAATGTGGGTGGCGCAACCTCCGCCACTTACTAGTACCTCCTGTCAAAGACGAAATTAACCAGACGAATCTTTAAAAGTGGCCGAGAACGCTTGGCTCGTCAACTGTGTCCCCGGAAATCTTGTATGTGAATGAATAGTACGTCACGTATGTTCTATGTTTCACAAGCATTTGCGTCACAACAAAGGTAGCAAATAGAATACCAAAGAAATTAAATCTGTTTAAACCATAAAAAATAAGTAGAGTATAAACATATTGAACATTAAAAAATTATACTATTAAACATTCAAACCTCAGTCTATTACATTAAATTCTCATGAATTATAGTTTTCTATTTTCACGCACGAAGAAATTCGTATGTTGAATGATTCTCAAAACAGTTTTATTTGCACGCGGCGAATATCTTAGCGAACATAATCGTCGCACACTGCCGAGGCGAATGAATGTAGAGAAACTCATGAAGTGACTCCGTCACGACGAATAAGCGTGCAGGTTGCACGTAGTCTGTAGACGCCAGAGGCTCGAGTAAATATGCCCCGATGCCAATTATAAACCAGACTGGCGAAGTTCAGGATCCACCGTCGTAGTGCAGTTGTCTGTGCATCCGATTCCCGTCGGAACAATAAGTAGGGTGTCTAACAGCTCGGCTATGCACCAGGAAGTCCAAGAAGTTTCGTCATTCTGATATGCAACTCTATACTCCGTGGATTGTTTACGCAGAAGGACAATAATTAACTGCAAACTTAATTAAAATTAGACTTTACGTAAATATAGATTTTCACTTATTTTTATGCAAAAAATATACTGTAAATTGATGCGCATAAATTCGTGTTTTATCAATTTTTTTATATAACTGTCATATGTGATAAAGATTTTAAAAGATATTAATTGTAAAGTCTGACTTCAATAGCATATAAATCACACTCATTCGCCGCGTATATTTGCACGCGTTTGAATCACACGGAAGCTTTCCAAAGTATACCAGTTCTTTATGCGAAAGCCCATACACGGGGAGGATTTGCAAAGTTACGAAGAAAGACTGGCGAGTTTCAGAGATTCATGAGGTAAGCGATGAAAAACTGGGCTTTCGAGCCGTCTGGAACTCTCGGCGTTCGAGCTGACGCAGCCGTAGCTGTGATAATGCGGATGCTGGGTCCAGCAGGAGTGCAATGTCCGCGTTATCGCCGACAGATAAGAGATAAGAAGTCACGGAAATAATCGCTGTCGTAGTAGTTACGTAACGCCTCAGTCAATGGCGCGCTGTGTTATCAAGTATGATAATGAAGCGAGTTCATTCGCCTACGTGCTATTCCGCGCACCAGAAGTGTCAGCAATCAGCTGTGAATCACTTGTTCCTATTACATGAGACATACTGCAACTTGGTTATACAGAGTGTTTCTTAAACAGATGGAAGTCGTGAAATACGAATAGATTAAGTTTAATAAATAAAAGACATTCAATTAGCAAGAAAATCACCTTTCTGTCCAAAGACATAATACTATGATACTAACCATTTATAATAGAATATTAAAATAAAACATAATGATAGTTCCTATTGATAACTCAACATCGAGCACTAATACGAGTATTAACCCGAACTCATATTGATATTGAATTAATATTACTACCAATAAAAGACATCTTCCCAAAGGAAGGAAGGGATTCGAGAAGGTCAATTAAACATTCAATTAACAAGTCATTCATTGCACTGGCTTTGTGTCCGAAGACATAATACTATCAGATCGTCTACTTACACAAGGGTCCGGGAGTCAATTGCTATAGACAGGGAGAGCAAATTGTCCCGAGGGATGGAACGACCGGAATATGCAGCGGTAAGCTTTGACGTCTCTATTTGTATGCTTGATCCATCAACGCTTCCCATGGCCGTCGGCCCTTTGTCCTTCATATGTCAGCACTGTTTCGACGAATCTCGTTCCCTGAGATTACCATCGACGACAGCCCGCCGCTATTTCCACGTCATTTCTCCCTTTGCCAATGGGAGATGATGTTTCGTAACTTGAAACGTTCCTCGGCGATACAATCACCCTATTTTCTACGCACATGTAACAAGGATTGAGGAAGTATTAATTAAATAAGATTGAATGTTTTTGTGATAAATATAAATATGAGAAATGTCTCTTTTACTAGTAATTTTACACGTATTCAACGATCGAATACGGTTTATCAGAGATTAATTATAATTTAATCGCACTAATAGGAGTTTATGTTGGTCTAAATAAATAGTTATCTCATCGGTGGTGTCTAGTAAGTATTTTTAAGAAAGCTTGTATGTTATGAGTACCGCGCCATGTCTGGCTGCTATGAAAATAGCCTCGCATGAAGCCGATAAGTCGAATCGATGAATCACACTCGAGTTCATTCACAGGCGAAGAGATAAGCGTGTGATAAACTTGATGTGCGAGCAACCGTGAATGAAAGGAGTGATAAGAGGCTTGCATGCAATGATAAACAACATGTCAGGATATTAGTAAAAGAGAGATTTATCATTAACCGAGGCAAATGATTGCATTATTGACATCCAGTCATGCACATTTGACACTCGTTATTAATTAATATTTAATTACTAATTGCAGTGACTAAAATAAACTCGATTTTATAAACTGACATAATTCCTTGTTCCAACCATTTAACACAATATAAATTGTCTCGTAATTTCGGATGCTGCGTATTCTATTATACCACAATTTAAAATAAATTTTCATATCTTTATTATTATCATTTCATACTAATCATTTAAACCCAAACCAATCTTAAGCGTATCAACCTTACATCCGGAGAGTCTAACAAACTCATTAACAGTTAATGCCACATTAAACAAAAGTACCAAGCGAACTATCCCTAATCGCATTACACGAGAATTCACTGGATTGTTAAGGTACGAATAGTTAAACTAAATCAGACAATGGGAAATTAATTAGCATCGTCTGGGGGGGCGCGCGGATTAATTATCGAACGTAAAATTACTTCGCCAGTAATTAGCCTGGAAGGCAATTATAGGGCAGCGCTGCTGAGATGTGCGGGAGAGTTCGTTGGAGAACGGTTGCAGTTGTATAAGCTTTGGCAAACTGCGCGCGAGTACACACGTCCGCGCAAAGTGTATACTTGGAGCACACATCAAAGTGTCGATCATAAATGAGCGATTTCGGACGTATATCGCCGCCATTTCGTGGGATCTTTTATCGAACTGCATATAAACTCGGTCGAACGATCGTTTAACTGACCTCAGATTGACTACGAATCGTTTAGCCAATCGGAGTGTCTGTTTTTCGATGAATGTTTATGAAAAATCTTGTGTAAATAATATCTTATGTGAGCGTAAATGTAATAGTGATTGTTTACAGTGTTCTTGAACTTTTAGTTGCACAGCTTTATTATTCGAATTTGTTTAATTTTAAAGATGAATTTCAAATTGACAAATAGAAATCTTTGTATAAACATTCGTCCTTGATTTAATTTATACTTTCATCGATTATTGACTGAATCGGTGTGATGAATATCTGTGTTTCTACATTTACAAAGCCTAACGAACAGAGAAACGTTTTTACTCCAATTATTTCCATGCGTGACAATTTAGTTAGCGGACCAAGTAGACCGTAGTTGTCAGTTAGTCACTATTGTGAATATAGAATCCATCCCCATGAGATTTATCATTGAACTAAACAAATGTTCTGTTGTTTTTCAGATCCGTTCAATCGTAAGTACGGTTTCAAAGACTTGTTATCAGCACTGAGAGTGAGAAAAGATTGCTAGAATAGATGAAAGAGACTTTTTTCGCATTTAGCATTTTGCCACCCAAATTGTTTTTGGGTGCATTATTAGTCGAGTGATTTCGCGCAATTTTTCCCTAGAAATTGTAGACTTTATGCTTCCAGAGTGACTCTTTAATGATGCAGAAGGCAAGTATGTGAGCTAATCAAATGTCGATTATAGTTATATACTAGAACGATTTAGAAAATATTGACGAACAACATACGAATTTCTCAACAATTACAAACGTTGGAGAAAGCGATGTTATTCCGTTTCGATTTTCATCAGTGAATTTGAAAATCTCAAGCGTCTCTAAAATGCTGTTTTCCATTTGAAATAACTCACTGTCGAAAAAATAGTTTGCTGTTAAAAAAGCATAATCGTACGGATTGTGAAGAGAGTTCGATGTAACTTTAAATGAGAAAAATTCCGCCCGCCTTCAGAGATGGGAACGCGCATTTGCAAATTCAGCTCGAAATTTGTCCGTACCGTTCTGTGCAGTTTAATTGGATCGAGTGCGGTTGGTGTCAGGGAAGGAAAAAGTTGAATCGCGTGCGACTTCCGGTGTCGCCGAATTATTCGTGGAAATAAATCATGAGGAGATAATCGAGTTGGGTGTGGTGACATGCGTGGAGATAAATCTCGGCCGGTGTGCTTGCGCACTTGTAATCGGAGCTTCCGTTAATCTATATTGAATTAAAACGAGAACACAAGGATTATATTAACAATACATTTATTTGTTTAACTGTATTATCCCAGACAATTTGATCGCTCATACTTGTGTGAAATGTGTTGAAAGAATCGTCGCACATGAAGTAATAATCTTTCTTATTGCTTCTTCGTTTTTGTCAAGTTTCCTTTTTTGTCTTCTTCGAACTCAGTGAATCGGGCAAGGATTATCTCGAGAAAGGACTTAATTAAAAGTAGAGGGCTTACTGGTTTCGCGTAGTAGTCAGTCGACCGACGTAATTGACCCCGGTGGTAGGTTGGCGCGAAACAGATGAAAGGAGAAATCGTCTTCGATGAGGGCGGAATAAAGGGATTCTGGGATTTCGGCTTCTTTGGTAGAGCACTAAGCGATATCATTTCGCCGATATTATCCCAGACGGTCTCACTCCGCCATTGTCGGCACTGATTTAAACGCTCGGCTGAGTCGAAGGATCTGAAAGAACATCGAAAAAAACTCCAGGCACAGACACTCCCTCATACTCCCTTGAAATTAATGTTTCACCGCCGTCAATTACATTTCTCATGGTACAAAAAAGTCAGATAGAACTGATTAAATTAGAAAAGAGGCCAAATCTCAAACCTAATTAGGAATATGTGAATATAGACAAAACTTTTTCAAAAAATCGATTCATTCATATTTGACTCTTATACATTTGACTCTAGTACGGCTAATTATTCGAATTTCTAATTCAATGCATATAAATACAGAAAACTCAAGTACAATTTTCCCTGGCCAAGTATTATATTTCAACTACCAGTTAGCTTTATTAAAATTTGCAGAAAAGAGGTGAAAAGGTCCGAAACAATTTTTTCCGAGTAGTATGAAAGGAGCAGGAAGAACTAATTAGATTGGGAAAGAGGCCGAATCGGAGAGCAAAGAGGAGGCGCGGCTGACGCGGGTTGTTGAGTATCAAACAGGCCGACTTTCACGTATTTAGCAGTTGAAGGAGACTCGCAGCGCATTCTTCTTTCCTGGCGGTGCCAAAGAAAATTAGCCATGGCACAGTTAGCGCACACAGGACGCGCGTTCCCTCGAATTTTATAGCCTCGTAAACGATATATAAGATGCTCTTTCGTTCGCCGCAATGCTTTTAAAATAATGGCCCGTTTTCCGCTCCTTCCTGCTTCCAGCCGAGTGTCCGACCCACATTTTTCTCGCGGCCGCACTCCACGATCTGCCCGACCGTTAAAAGCCGAATGCGAACGCGTAACACTCAGTTGCAAGGTCGCACTTTCTGTCTGCGTGTATGTGTCTCTGCAATTGTTCATATCTGTGTCGATCCAATATGCTGTAACAATCAAGGCCAGTCCGTTATCTCCTTGATGAGTCGATCCTACGTAGGGAAATGTTTTTTGAAAAAATTCATATACGAAAGTTAGGTGAATGTAGAAAAATAGTGATTCCATTTGAATAATTTGTAATTTTAGCAGGAAAATTAGTCTTGTTAGGATTTTAGGTAATGGAACATACCTCTTCGAAATGATGTCGATGAGTTTCTACCGTGACAATCGAGTCATTAAGAGAGGAAGGTTCCACTTGAACGAAATATCAGAATCGGAGGATCACTAGAAATTCAATCGGTCCAATTAGAAGCGGCATTTCGGGATTGGAATGACAAGCTTACAGCGAATCGTCTACCTTCGAATCGTTCAACAGATCATCCGCTGAAGGCATTTGCCAGGCGAGCGGCGAATCCCTTCGAAATTCGATGAGATCACTGGAACTTTCCACATAATCTAAAGTCCTTTCACGTGACTGTAGACAGAGTTTCGATAACCGCGGCGATGCCAGCCAAGTTTTCCATTGTGATTGCGCTCACGCGACTCATTCCACCGCCTTGCCGGATACTAGTTCCGGACTTTTATTGCTCAACTTGTGTACACCATTTCACCGTTCTTTTGTTTCGCCATTCGGTTGTTTTCATACAGTTTCGTGTCGCAAAAAAAGCCGAAGCTTCCACTCAAAATGGGGTTAAATGTAGATTTGGATTTGTAACTTGCAGCATCACTGTAAGATCGGTAAGAATAAACGATATTGAGATTCTCTTCGTAATGTTCACCGATTACACTTTCAGCGAAGTATCGGCTGACGTAAAGCGCTTTCCATTTTTCATCGATCATCCATATTTGGACTCCTTTCGCGGAGGAATATTTTTGACTTCGTGTTTTGTGACGCGAAGCATTATCGCAGAGTTTAAAATACTTTTCAACTCGTATGCGCGAAGAGATAAAAGAGGAAGTACACTTATGGAAAATCGTTTCTTCAAAGAAATATTGAATGATTATCAATGCAGACATTGTATGATACTATTTCTTAAAATGATAAGCTTTCCTATAATCGCTCCTTGATTAACGCGAGCGGAAGCAAGCAGCCGGAAACAATCACGAAAGGGAGGGTTCGTAAGTAGTTCATCAGAAGCTGTCCTATTCGAGTGACCCAGTTGGGTCGGGTCAAGAGAAGCTCCTACTTTTAAGACTTTCATGTAGCCACTTCAGGACCGATTGGTCCTGAGAGTATTCCCCAAGTGGTAGGAACTAAAACGCCAAGGAATACTGATGCTTAATCGTTTCTGTAACCATTATTTACTCTACCGCCAATATTCCATTCACAATAAATTTGAGAACGAAGCATACTATTATTTCCATACTAATAGTAACAAAAACAATATTCACGATGAATTGACAACCTCCTCTTTTTCAAAGTCGATTAAAAATACTTCTTTTCGTCATAGACAATAATAACATTACAAATATATCAAAAACAAAATTAATTTTTATATACTTTAATCAATTTTTAATTGTCAAGTGAAATATAAGGTTTCACCTGCTACAATTACAGTTTTATAAAATAGACAACAATAAATGACAGTGGAAGGGAATTTGTCGGAATATCGGGATGCACGGTTTGCAAGGATTTTCGTCTTTGGGCTCGGTTATTTCGCATTCTGAATGTGCTTTCGGAAGGGAGTCACGTTCCCGTGGACGAAGCGTGCTTTCTCTCTCTCTCTCTCATCGGCATTCGATCGTATACGGTCGGTTACGTGGAAGGGCGGATCCTCCACCTTCCACGTCCTTTCTTGCCCCATTTTGAGTCTCCAGCAACCATGCACCGCACACTTGCACCGCTCGCCAGCCTTCCGCGCAGTTCCCCGAAATTGGTTGCAGCTTGCGAACCACCAGCTGCTATCTGGGTCAAAGGTGAACTCTGTCTCGCATTTTTAGTTTCCCTTTTTTTTTTAATTTAACCTTTGCCCTGCGACGTTCGAACATGCTCGGCTTTTCCAATCACAAGCAAACGAAGGAAAGTGGAAATGAAATAATATAACGATGATAAAAATAAGATTGTATTATACAAAAGAACGTTTTTCGATTTATCAAAAATATATCATAGAATGTTATATTCATTATTCCCTGAAATTATTAATTGTTACATCAAGAAAAACCATTCAAATTCTTACTAGTTAATATCATCGCTTTATCTCCAACATTGAAACAATGAACTCTAGTCAAACGAAATCCGAAAGATACTATCAGCAAGCAGTGCCACCAGCGGTAAAATCCCCGGATGAATTACACGTCAGTCATTCACTAGTAACAAGTGCGAGCGGCAACTTACACGGCTCATTCCACCGGAAAGCTGGAGAGGTGTCGTGTGCGAAATTGACTAGTAGCAGGAAAGCAGGGCGACACACGGCACGCGCGCAGACAATGAGCTATGTGTGTAGGTACATTGTGGCTTTATCGCTTTGAAGTTACCAGTGGAGAGAACGAGTAAGAGAGAATCGCGTGTGTTAGTCCGACGTGTGTTAGCAGACGATAAGCGCCGTGGGCGTAAAAGTCGAAAGTGGGCGCTAAAGCGTTTAAGGATTAAATAGCTGTGAAATATTCCAACAGGCTTGGAAGTCCTAGTGAAAGAGACGGAAGACTGAAGAAAGAGAGAACTCGGACAGCGTAGGCTTTTCCGGTACAAGTTCTGCCAGGCGAAGCGGCATTGCTAATAATTCATGTCGCCTCCGCCGGAAAGACCGTCAACGGGATCCTCAGACATCAGCGTCTTTTCACGACGCTCAAGGCTAATTTGCCAGCCGTCTGCCGCCGTCGAGAGTCCCCTGCGCTGAGAATCTCGTTGCGCCGCAGACGATTCCCCTCATTTGCTAGCTAGTTCTTCAACAGCAATGTAATAGCTCCTAGTAAGCTCTTGCAAGGGAGAAAGTTCTCTCTTCGTGTATTTGCATATTTATTCTTTCATGCGAATTCGGGGATTATTATTGTCGTTTTTGATTTGATTGTTCCTTTTATTTTGTCTCTTTGATCACTTGTGTGGAATGAGAAAAGTTCATCTGTCGATTTCATTTGTTAGATAGTTCTTGAACACCAATGTAATAGCTACTTGTAAGCTCTTGCAAGGGAGAAAGTTCTCTCTTCGTGTATTTGCATATTTATTCTTTCATGCGAATTCGGGGATTATTATTGTTGTTTTTGATTTGATCGTTCCTTTTATTTTTTGTGTCTTCGATCACTCGCGCGGAACAAGAAAAGTCCATCTTCCGATTTCATTTTGTAGAAATGATAACCCATTTATGTTGAGGAGCTATTATTATAGCAATCAATATCTACTCCAGATTTCCGTGTATCCTATCGATACACTCGACTGGTTGGTCCACTCGAAAGACCAATTTCATTTGCCGTGTCTACTTGAACCTTTACTTCAGCCAAGTCGCTTTTGAAATTACATTGTCCAGACTTTTCGGGCACTGAATCCAATTTGGGTGTGCGGGCGATAAAAATATTGATTGACTTTATTTATTAATATTATAAAAAGTTGTTTATGTATGTTTGGTATATTCAATTGATTTTAATGCGAGGTGAAAGCGTGGGAATATTAGGCATCTTTCAAAGGAAATCAAGTGGAACATATTTCTTGAAAAAGTGGCGGCTTGCACAGTCGACTTATTAATCTCGAGGTTGGAGAAGTTGTTGCTGCCGAAGAAGTATTACTTGCCGGGCGAAAAAGTTGGCGAGTTAGTCGGCGATAAACTCAGCGATAAGGAGGGAAAGTTTCTTTGGAGTGCTGGGCGAAAAAGGCCGGGGATTCTAAAGCGAGTGCTTTTGGCATGTAGTCCTGTAATCAACTTTGTATGAAGAGGCCGGCTGTTTCTGTATACTATACGGAATTTATGATTACCAAGTTGAGAGAGCTCGAAAAGAAGCGGAAACCGCGCGCACTCTGAAAAAGACGGGAAACTTACGGTGAATCTTGGCTAAAATGCAATCTAAAATTGCGAAAATCTGCTTGACTTCTTTTTCCTAACTCTCTGTGAACTCGCATTCCAATTTTCTCCCTTCTCTGAGACTACAAATTACAACTTCAGCTTTATGAAGAACTCGGGAGTTAAATATTTCACCATTATGTAATTGCATAATTCAATTAAATAATCAAACTATTTCTATGAAATGCGAATAATCAAATATGACTATTCGATCTAATGCAACTATAATGAGCTACGTAACTTTGAATAGCGAGTGCAGTACTCGAGTTACCGATTCCTTGGAGCATTATTCGAAGCAGCCATTGTGTTTCGAAGCCATTATGGCGCGAGTGAATCACGACACAGGCAGTCTAAAGCAGCGTCAATAAGAGACTACCCAGACCTTCGATTAACCCTGAACGCACCACTTCGTGAATATTTCCGTTAACTATAGCTGCCGGTAATTACACGCCTGTCGATAAATAGCATGCTGGCACATGCGGGGTGTTTCAGGGCTCACCACGGATTCCGTAGATCATCCTTGTCCAACATGATTTCCTCCTGTCATTCAACAAGCTGATGTATTTCCCTTGAAATCAACGATGTCGATATTCCATGAGATATTACAAATGTTAATATCTATCAACGATCATCTAGCAATTTATGCAAATAATAAGACAGTTAATAGTGGGAGAAAATTTCTCATTGATTCTTAATATATCTGAAAATATTTATAGCTTTCTTATTATATACAAAATTCTTCTAAAAGTGTTACACATATTTTATTGTTTAAAAAATATAGTAATAATGTTCAAATTAAAATTGATCATTGTACGGATATTTGTTACTACGATCGAAGATATTGACATTTGATCTTGTGTTAACAATGTTCAGTCTATCATAGACGAATGGGATTCTCTCGCTTCGGGATTCGGAGACGACAGATCGAGGGAAATTGAATGATCCAAGTGGGATGAGCAAATCTTGCCAGGAGGACACAGCAGGATATCGGGTTTGGCGAGCTTAGTCAGAGGAAGGCTACCTTGTGATTCGAGTTTTAGGATAAGGAAGATGCTTTCCTGGCAGTGTTCAGCCGAGGTAATACGAGATTCCGGATAAAAGCCGGAGTAAACAGGGTTATATTTCGTGCCCGGAACAGACGAGCAACTCTCGGAGCATCACTCGGCGAAAGGTCACTGCTATCGACCTGACGAACTATAAAAAAACTATTCCACCTGGCTTCGGGGAACCTTGGCATTAGTTAATCGCCGGCTCTCTGTAGAGGAACATATGCAACTCTTATCGTGTGTGAAAAAGATTGAATTTCGCCAATAATAAATCTCGCAGGTTTTTCAGAAAGTTCAATAAATATGACGCATTTAGAATAACTCTATTATCTTCATTAGAATCATTATATAATTCATATCACAAATAATAAGTCATTAATCCTTGAACAAACATAATGTTTTATTAAAAAGTCTGATTTATATTATTTCCAAAAATTGATGGTTAAATTAATGACCTCTCGCAGCTCATTCAATCTCGAGTATACGAAGAATGGTTGCATTTATCGGGAAAGCGTGTGGTTCGATTGAAATGCAACTTTAAATCTCACTGTCAGTGTGCGTAACTAAACCGGCGAATGAAATCGATTGCGCAACTTGGATATGCCATTCCCCCTACTCCTACTCTCAGGCGGACAGAGTAATCCAGTGGGCATAGTTATCCATTCGTGAAGGAATGGAATTGCCATTGCTTAGATGATTGGATTGAGAAAAGTTCCGACGCCCGTTGCGATGGCCACTTGATTATCCGCGAGAAGAAAGTACCTTCATTTGCGAGAGCTAGTGCCGGCAATTGATGGTACACAAAGGACGAATGACTTTCTATTAAGGTTCAATGGAGTGTCGCATTCAAAGGATGCAGTTGGAGAAATGGCACTTTGTGTTTGTGTTATCATTTGATGATTCGAAAATTTCTTTGTTATATTTATACAATGTGAAAGCGGAATTATTATCGTAAAACTTGGTAAAGTATACCGTTGGATTGTGAAAGATTCGCTAAGTGCATAAAACACATAACCAATAAATAAACAGTCAGTTACTATTTCCCATTTGAAGCAACGATGCTCTCAGATTTGACGTTCCTCTTTTCATATTTGGTATTATCTCCTTTCTTCCCCAAAGTGTTCGTATAGAACATTCCATTTCCTCCGAGTGCTTCTAAAGTCCAGCAACCAATGGGGCTTCGCTGCTCTCGCAAGGGCGGCTAGAACACAAACAAGGATGCGTGCCACAAAAGCCACCGCTTAAAGAGCACGCCCTAATATATTCCGACGTTTCCGCAAACACATCGTCGAATCCTTAACACAATATTGGCACGCCATCGCCATATTCAGTGGCAATCCGCAGGAAAGCACGAAGGTAGCAGGGATTGGCTCTGACTGGCTTATTCATATGCGTGCATGAGGGTCGAAAGGAAAGTGAAAGGGAGGTCGAAATCATTCTTTGTCGGTCATCGAACATTGCGTGACAAGAAAATAGAAATATTGAATATTTCTCTTACTAACAGAATATTTTACTACTCATTGTTTAGAATTCACGTTTATCCTGTTTACATAAACGTTCCTCGTTATCACGAACATTTATCAATATACTTTACAGTGCAATTTTATCAGCGTTAACGCAACATTTTGCGTAACATGGCTGCATTGAAAGAGATAACTCTGGCAGTCTATTTTTCAAGGAAAAGTCAGGAATGAATGCGAAGCATGCCGTAACACCTTGGTTATTCGTGTCCCGCTGACACTTTCCAATCGATCTCATAACTGTAAAGCTACAAACTGTCACTGGGCTGAATGCCGGGGTCGCAGTCAATCGATCATGTAATCTTGGAAGTCGAGACTTACATAACCGAGAGGCCCTCGGAAAGGAGTATCCTTGGTGATATATCTCAATTCAGTGTCACGGCCATAAGCGTCCATAAATAAGCCACTGCTATTCGGCAGGAGCACGTGTCTTCGAATGTTAAGCCTTCGATGTGAACAGTCTGCCAACCGAATGGCAAGACCTTTCAGTTTTCCACTCGACTGTATACTCTTTGAAAAGGTTTATACTCTATTGAGTTATTTATAAAAATGATACACCCACGTTAAAGATGCTTGCGATTATGTAAGCTTTATTCTATGCAGAACTGATTAATTTATAAATATCAAGTATCAAAGGTTGGGAATTAATGAAAAGTAATAATAGATTTTCTAGAGGCTTTTCACTGTATATTATTCGATTAATATCAGTGGAAAATCAACATTCCCATCGTGATATGGATCCTAGTAAATACACCGATTGACATTTCATCTATCTCTGCTACATTTACACTGGTTCAATTTTAAACCAAAAGATAATTTCGAGTGTATAAAGGGCAGATACATTAAAGCTCGATTTACACAATCCGTAATAGGTCAATAAAATAACATATACAACACACGTTTTGATTCAGTGTCCCTGATAATCGGCGAATATCGCGATTCATTTCAATGACGACCTTATTTTTTTGTATACTAAACTCTAAATTCCATAAATTATAAGTTAACGGTTTTTCAGTCAGTGAAACGCTGTTAAATCCATTAGAGAACAGACAAGTAACATCAATTCTGGGAGTGCGAAATGTTCCCCGAGCTAAGGTTAAAAAAGAAGCGCATTTGCGATCTTAATTTATGATAAGTAAAGGCGTCTCACGCCGAGAAATTTATGGCCAATTCTATCGGCGGGGGTTAATGCGATTACTGTGTGCCGTATGCGCCCGAACATTTATAGGTCCACATTGGGGCTAATGTACTCCTTAAAGACTTGTACCACCGGCTGATTTAGGAGCTTTGAAATATTAAAGCTTGGAACACTAAACGCTCTGTGTATTGCTTACCACCATCTACGAACACACGTACACGAGAGGTAAACATGTATAATATGCTGTAGAGGTTATAGACTTTAACACTTGGCAGCAATGAAATCACTGAACTTAGTTGCTTTCTCGTCATCGAATGATACAATCATTACATATTACCATCGACTGTATACATACAACTGTATAAATAATTATCACATTCTTTTGTAAAAAGTGTGCTTACAAACTTGAGCCTGTAAATAATACACATTAATATCAGCTGATGATATTAACAATACTATGCAAGAATAAAGTAACATATACCGAATCATCGAAATATCCATCCACATCCGCAAGTCTCATCGGATTTTCTGCCATACACTTCGCTGTGTTTCATCGCAAGCTAAGAGCATTAGAAAAGTAGGCTACGTAAACGGATACGAATACGCTGAGTGTGTGCCGGTGAAAAGTGGCGCAAAGGGCTATAAAATTGAATGAGGGCTTACTGTTGTAGTGGATATGCGATCAGTAGTTAGAGACCTGCGGTGTGCAGACGCGCACCGCGTACACGCCGCTCTCCAGTGAAATGTAGTCCAAGTGGTAATATCGGTGTATGGTCAGACGCTGCCAGGCGGACGGCTCTCGAGCGCCAGCCGGGAGCCATCACTTATTAAACGAAATCGATGCACACGCGCGGGCGCTAGCAATTCGCCATCGATCAAAAAACTCAAACGTTCAGATGAATTTAGAAGCCGATAGGAGAACGGATCTATGCAAATGTCCCGAGTTTTAATAAAGCCTAGCCAATCTTTCTTTCGTTTTAAGTTTTACTCGGGCCATGAATATTCAGTGATGATTTCGAGGCAAACTTGTGTCGGATCAATTTTTTTTTTTATTGAATATGGAACGCAAAGATCTGCTGTTATTTCATTGTCTTATTTTTTTGTTGTGATTTAGTTAAATTCTTTGATGATGTTATTATGAAAGCGTTTTACGATACACCGAGTATTAGTACGAAGTTAAAAGAGCATGAAAAACACTATTGAAGCAGAAGGGCGTGATTTTCTTGTTTCAGCGGAGGCAGGCATTGCAGTTGCCGCCGAGTTGAAGCAGCCAGAGGAGCGTACAGCCGAGGAGAAGATGGCACTGCTCGGCAAGCCACGATTGGGTGATGTGGCTAAGGCACAGATAAGGATCAAGGAATCCAAAGAGTTCAAGAACACTGTCGACAAGCTTGTCCAAAGGGCTAATGCTTCCATACTACTCGGTGAGTTAATCTTTCTTACAATCTAATATATACTTCCTAAAAACAATAATAACTTCTTATTGATACAATTTATAATTTCACAGTATATAATTATTCTTAATATCTTCAACTCGACAAGATTATATTACATTATTAATAAATCCCTTAATATAAACTTCGGGCCGAAACTTTTGAGACCAGCTGTATGTGTTTCCTTGGCATTTGCGGTGCGTGTGCGAATGATTCAATCCAAGTGTACAATACAGCTGGCGGCTGACTTCTGAACGGTTTGCGTACAACGGAGCCGCTCGGCATTGGCATTGCTCTATTACACGCCGTGATACCCTTTGTTCGCCGCTCTCTTTTTTGCATTTCACGGCGCGCCTTTGTCATGAGGAATCGTTCACTTTCCTCGCCTCTCTTTGTGCTCCCCCTTTGACTCGCCCTCCTTTTCCTCTCTCTCTCTCTTTCCCTCTCTCTTTCCGGAATTCAAGCTTGACTCGTCGTCGGCGCCCAGCCAACTTATAGAACACCTTCTTGGCCTTTTCATTATTGCCGGAACCTCGAGTGATCCAGTTTTCGGCCATCACCGCCGGTTGACGAGCACTTTTCATGAGGATCCCTTGGGGAGACGAGTCTAGTGGTTCACCATTTTTCACGTCAACGTATAATATAACTTCGAGGAAGATCGTTTATCTTGGCTAGTCCTTTGTTGACATTGGCACTTTCCAAGTTTTATTTCTTGATATTTGTTTATTTGTATGTCGGTCTTGAAACGTATCAATCTTAAGTTTTTATGAGATTGATGCAAAAATTGAGTAGTCTTTTTTGGAATAATTCTGATGGGTTTAATTCTGTGGTAGTTGTTGTGTTTAGCGTTATTTCGGGATTGTAATTATTGTGGAAGACAGTGGGTAGAATTGTTTCTCTGGAATGTTATTTAGAACAATTATCAGGCGACTCTGAGAATAGTCGTTGTGGAATTAATGCGGCTGTTGAGGTTCAGAGAATGCTTTGAAAGGATTATTTCGCCCTTGGAATTTTACTCTGATGAAACGAATTTCCTTATTTCCTTCTCTAATAATATCGGACTGCCAGTACTAGGATTATATCGATCTGCTACTTAACCCCATCGTAAAAATACCGACGAGACGGCAGCTAGTCTTAATCGATTAATTGGTCGACGGCGGGCTGCAATTTTACGGCTTGCTCGCGGTCCCTGCGTCTTCCGCTAACGAGATCTTTCCGCTTAATTGGTCTGCTGGAGAAATTTTAGTTCGGGATAAATACTACTGTAATTGCTACCATCCCCCGGAACAATTATACTCTTAATTGTTCCCGTACTGCAATTCAGCAACCTCCCATTCTAAGTTTTTCTCTCAAGAAAAATCCACGGACATAAAATTTGCTAGAACATTACTATTTAAATATTTCTTTCAACATAGCTGGCAACTGTTTTACATTTATTAAATCCATCTATTGAAGATCTCGATCTGAAGAAATATTTGTATAACTGATATTGGTGAGCTTGATATAAAATCGATTGAGTAAGCTTCGAATATAATTAACAATATAAAACGTAGTAGACAATCACTGTTAAAGTGGAACATTGGCACGTAATTAGCAGGGAGCTGATAATACTACGAGGCTTTTATCCAACGTTAATTTCGTCCCCAAGGAATTACCGGTAGACAAAGGTCGGGAAACAATATCGACGCCGGCGTTACAAGCATCGCGGTGACGGCGTCGACCTGAAACCTTTCGCTCTCTTCCCACAGGGCTTTGACAAGTTTTCCGCGCAACCCTCTCTCTCTCTGTCGCTGCTTGTTTTTCTGATGCACAGTCGATTTGTATTTCACATCGGCCAATTCCGACACTCTCTCGAGAATACTTTCTTTTGCGAGCGACATACGCGTAAAGCAATTCGTATCCACCTTTAACGCTCTCTTTCTATCTTCGTATCTCTTTTCTCCTCTCTTGAAACTTGTATCACCAGCTTCCATTTTGCCGATTGAGCAACCGGAGTCTCTTTTCCCTCACTAATTCTGAAGTTCCACGAAGTGAAATAGAGAGAATTTGTCTTGGCGCCTGGAAGCGCGGAAAGCCGATTTCCGCCTCGAGCATGATTTTACTCTTCGGATGGGACGCGTCATTAAGTTAAGAGCTCCGACGAAAAATATACATTTGGCTTCCAACTTAGAAGAGACAAGTTACCTTCTAAAAGATTATGCTTTCACAGTGGTAAAATCAATTGTTTAATATTTTTAATGAATACTTTAAGAAATATTACTAGTTCCTCATTAAATAACTTACTTCGTCTTTGATATCTTTGAAGTAGGTGAATGTTAAAAATTCCGATTGAAGGACGTAGTCATCTTCAGAATCTTTGTCCTATAAGATCTGTCGGTACGATCTGATTTATGAGTTTCTCAGCAAGAAACTTTATAGCAGGTGGCTCCACCAGCATCACCGCTAACTCAGTGATTGTTCTTTCTTGGCAAAAAGCTTTCGGCTACTTCATTGGCGAGACCGTAACTTCTCTACCCCAGAGTTTCTTACTTGACGTGATTCGACGAGTTCGAGCGCAATCAGCGCGCCCACCAAACGAAAACACATCGCATTCTACCTGTTATGAGTTTCCCTTTTCTTTATTGGATTAATGAAAAATACACGGTGAATCGATGATCCAGATTCCTCTCTTCTGACATTAATAACAAATATTTTATACATTTATTTATAACAGGTGCATCCATTTTGAAATAACTTGTAGAAATCGTTATAAGTTAATTAATATTAATATATTACTAATAATAATTTCAATCTTATCTTATAATAACGAAAGCGTATAAATGACACACTGTTGGAGTTCGCAGGAATTGTTTTCGGAAATTAACAAATGCTTAGTATGAACAAAGTTATTTTAATTGTGGCAGGCACCAGTTCATGGAAAGAACAGTTCACGGAAGCACTGACCGTAAGCGGCGGTGACGACGACGAGGGGGAAAGCGGAAGCGGCGCGGCAGCTCGCCCATCCGCAACAGACTACCTTATGCACTCCATCACCATATTCTGGAAAATCCTTTTCGCATTTGTGCCACCGACTGGTAAGTCACTGCTGCAGAACTAACCTAGACTTACATGCTTTTATACCTTTAATAATATTTGAACAGAGCATCAAAGATGCATTAAGGTCTGCATTGTCAAGATTTATCTGAACTTGATTACTTCGGATGAGAAATTCCTGGGAAAGCTAGGAATTTTAGTTCATTATTACAGGGATGATTTGAACTTTCATCTTGTTTGGAAGTACTAGAACGAACTTATATTTTTAATTTTACTAGCTTGTTTGTAGGGTTCAGAAAAATTCATAACGATATCGGTGATTTCCAATATTCTGTAAACTCAAAATAATTCAAGGGTTTCTTTGAAATTCCTCGAGTGCATCCACTTGACTCGTCAATCTCGTCCTCGGAAAAGATTCCGTATCAACGAACAGTGCATTCTCCACACTTTGCAGGAGGCTCTTCTTTTACGATCTTTCGAGCTGTGTGTACATGTAAAGGGAACAGGCACATCCTTCAAGTAGAAGGAGCTCGATCCCTCAGGATTTGCCGTGAACTCAGGAAACCGAGTTGCTAGGATGCGAAATAAGACTTTTATTGCGAAGGAACTACGTCTACACGGGAAATGGAAATCAAGGATTCTCCTTGGACAATACTTATCCCGCGGATTCTATTGACAGAGAAGCTCCTGTCACTGTCACACTTTTCCCAATACAACGCCCTCCCTTTTTCTTCTCGTTGCGATGATCCTTAAAAATGATCGAGATTTCCCGCTGGAAATGAATATTCCTGATGAGCTGCGTGCAATGTTACATCTCGAGGAGAATCTTGTCGTTTCTATAGGTTCATCCGACAGAGTACCTTTGATATCTCCCAGAAAATAGAACTCCCGCTTTCGTACACGGAAGAGCTTCGACATTCATTTTTCGCCACTGGGACGTGAATAAAAAAATCGGCTTTATTCTCGAAATATTCATTAGTCGAATGATTATCCGCTGACAAAGTGTGGAATTATCAAAAATGATGGATAAAAGTAATTTTCATATGTTCGTTCTTTACTTGCTTGCTTTTTCATTACAAACCAGTTGTAATTAAAATGTTGCATTGTATTCTTTAGAGTCCAATTAATACTGGACCAAGCCAATTACCCTTAAAACGATATTTTACTTTAACCTCGACTACGGTTTGCATTTCGAAACAAGTTCTTAGCATAAAGGGAGACTGTCGCGGCAAGTTACTACAAAAAGAGAGAAAGAGACACGCATTCATAATTAATTCGATGCAATTCGTTGGTAAGAAAGGTCGGCGAGATATGCTCGGCGTAAAGGTTAAGCGCAAACAATTAAAGGAAGCATTTAACTTGGCGAAAGCGAACTGGAGAGCGCTTGCAATGGCGATAAAAACGTTTTAATATTCGAAATCACGTCTCCCTCAGCGGGAGACTGCCAGGCCGCCAACAGCGCAATTAAAGAGCATTGTGAAAGCGGCGCGGATGAATTTCCCAGCCGCTTGTCATATCGTTTCCATTTCCTGCCGGGTGTTAAGTAGAGCTGACGCTTTTTGCTTCGAGCCATTCGACGACCCCATTGCGCCCCTGACACGCGCACTTTCATTCCCCGTACTCCCTGCGAGACTGTTACCATCGAAATTAGTATAGCAGTCGAAAACAGAGATTCAAAAAGGGCTTTGTTGTTTGCGTGAAACAAAGGATTATAATGGATCGACGATATCTGACAACATTGTATGTATTAACTGTGTTTGACAGTTGAATTTTATTGATTAATATGTAAAGAGATTTTAATGTATCAATTTTGAAAAGACTCTTAATTAATATAAGGAAAATTTGAAATATTTCTGAATTTAAAGAAACTTTTCATATGACTACTGATCGCTCCCATTGAATGTTCAAGAAACTATGATTCGTGTATTGGAGATTCGATAGTAACAGTAAGCTTCGGCCTCTGATATAGAAATGGTATTTTTCAACTGGCAATTCGATAGAGCCGTATTTTCGGCGACGGGAATACGTGCGGTTTGTAATAACAACTGGCGGCGAAAGCTGGGACGTGAAGGTCCCTAAAATTTTGACGATCCACCAACTGCCTCGTCCCACCAATCGCAAAACGTGACCGAGCGCTATCAGCTTGCACTAAAAGCTCTCGTAACTGTTGCACCCCAAACCCTCCCTGATTGTTTCATCCGTTTTCGAATTTCAGCAAATCATTTAGAAACAGATTGTCACCATTTTTCGCACTATTTTCAGGAATCATTTAAAGCGGGATTAATAATCACGTGTCACAGAGTATAAACGAATGAAGATTAATATATGTTTGTTGTTTGTTCGTTTACACTTTAACCTTTGGTTTCACTGAAGGGACAATGACAAATTTCTCTTATTTCACTTCAAATTGCTTAAAGCGTCATTTATCGATGGTAGTGTAAACAAAATATTAAGGCGGATAATACCAAATTCAATAACAATGGGGAACAAAGAGCACGTCGGTAATAATACGTTTGCAGTTTACCGGGAATATAATTTACCTGGAAAAAGGAAAAATTCATTTCTGAAAGAATGAAAGCGCCTTCCGATCAAGTTCTGTTTGCTCCACTGATGTTCGACCAATACATTCATTGATCGCAAAACCGCAGAGGATTAAAATGGGAAGTGACCTAGTTTCGCCCGCTAATTACAAATTCACCAAGTTTAAATACGGCTGTGAAGGGTGCACCTGTGCCTTTAATACGCGTGGCCGCGTTTCCGAATAATATGCGCCCCGATTGCATCGATTCAAGCGACTTGTGTATGTTATTCTCGTATTCTTCCAAATATTTCATCTCATCTCGCAATACATATGATTCTCAGAAAGTCAATTTATTTCATTGAAAACAGGAAAATTGTATACAACTTTTGTAAATCGTACATTTCAACTGATTATTACCGAAAACCTGATTATTACAATAAGATTAAAAAACATCTTTTTTCATTGTACAAATAATCAATTATTAAACCCACATAGCAAACGTTTAATCAAATTCTTCAGTTCACTGAAAAATGAAGCTAGCATTGCATTATAAAGTTCTTAAAGGCAGATTAGTAGCTACTAACACGCTCAACTTGAATGGCAAATGACTCCGGGAGAAAGAAAGTTGAGGGAGTTGTTGTAGCTCGTGTGGAAGAGTATTATCTGGCGGCGAGTCGATGGAAAGGTAGCGCATTACGGAATTATCATCTCGAGCGAGGCCGCTCTCATGAAAGTTAGTCGTAAAGACTATCCTCGAGGGCAGAGCCAGTACGTGGAAGTTCTCGGCGCTAAAATTTCTGAGCCATAGCCGACTTTATATCCCTTTGGAACTCGGCGACGTTGAATGGGAAATAGAACATCCGCCACGGCTCGAAGAAAAAGACGTCGCAGTCGACGCTCGACGCCCTGTAAGAAGCGCGTTGACGGGAATTACCGACGCGTAATTGTGCCGTAAAACGAATTACAACCGTCCAGTCGAGTCCACGCGCAGGCCTGTGTAAGTGGCGACATCTAAATTGCTCGTGTAACTTCTACACTTTTTATGTAATACAGTTTATCTTGAAATGAGATATTAATGATTTCTTGTCATTATTAGTGCGATTATTTGAGTAGCACATTTTAAATACTTTAACATGTTTTTTTTTTTTAAATTACTTTACACTTTACTTTAATTAATTACATATTATATAAAATCCATCCATCATAATATAAATAATCATATCACTTCCAAAACTAAAGAATAATTATTCCGACCCTAAACTTTCGAGATTATCCACAGTTCAAAAAGCATGCATAAGAAATTGAGCGAGATACAAATCGAATGGGAGAAACATATCGGTCAGCGACGGTAAGGCCGACGTCGGCCGGATGTAAAACAGAAGTAGGCGTTGAAATCTTTATTGGCACGATAAATCAGAGCGGCCAGACAAGCAGGCATGAAAGTATAATGGATGAGCAGAGAAGTCCCCTGTGCGCCGCTATTATACTCGCCTTTCTGTGATCTTGGAGTCCGGCAAAAAAAAAAATGATGCCGCCACCGGATACCATGATTAACGTGATAGATCGTGTTACAAAGATCATCAATCACTGTCGATCGCGACAAAGGAATACGCAAGGGCTAACAGCCGGAGAGTAGGGCAAGCCGATGCTTAAGAGAATCTGAATGAAGAGTTCTCCACCTGTCATCGGTATGATTCCTAATCGTTTCCCTCCCTAACTTCCTCCCCTTCATTCATTTTTTCTCTTCGTTCATTTCCCTGCCAAACTCTTGGAATCTTACTGATAAAACACTGGCGAGTAGAAGAAAAATTCTAACATTCTCACGATAAACTATAAATCATTCAATCATTAATTCTATATTAAATTCTATGTATAATAAAACATTTACTATAACCACAACTTAGCGATACACGTTGAATCGACTCATGTATGGCTAATAATTCCAAGTGTAATAATAAGCGATTTCCGGATTCCTCTTTGAGATTGGTCGAATAAGTCTGCGACTTAGGGGCTGAACTTTTCCTGGGAGATCAACGTGGGTGGTGGTTTAACTAGCCGGTGGAATTTCAGTGGGACAGTGGAGCTGGGATTTCCTTGGTAGGAGAGAAACTGGAGGATAATATCCCGGGGCTAGGGACGCGACTCACTCCCACGGGATTTGTGGCTCTGACATTGTCTGCTCGGTACACTCACTCTCTCTCTCTCTCCCTCTCTTTCTCTTTCTCTCTTGTTCGAGCTTCCCAGTGGAAGTTCGTCGTCGCGATCCCTGAATTACTGCCAGCTCAGCCGAAGCGCACCTTTGCAAAGCAGACGCGCCCGCACAGTGACTCAAAACGCCGCCTACTATTGCAATTATATCTCCCGCAATAGTCTGCAAATTAACTGCCACTACTAAATCTCCAATCGCAAAAACACGAAGGATTCGACGCGCCAATTGGAGGAAAGTAATGGCGAACGCTCGTTGAGGATTACCTGTAATTCGACGGTCCAATTGGAGCTGCGGCAATTTAATAGGTGTCCACTGAGTTTAACGTTAATACATAACAGATATATGCTTTGTTAATTCAACATTTTAGAGGAAACTGTGTTAGGTTAGAGAATTATAATTCAAAGTTTATTTATTGTTGCCGAGACAAAAAGAGAGTATTTGTTTAATTATATTAATGGTGGCTGTGGTACCGCTTTCCTAACAGGGTTTAGTAATTGTTTCAGTTATTTTAGTTGAGTGTTGGAAATTTAATTAAAACAACTCGTCAGGTCATTAATAGGAGAGGTGGAACACGGACTTATTGTAAATAGCTGTTATTATTAATAATTGTAAATATTAATTTTTATAACGATATTATTAAGCAAGATTTATATAACGAAACGAGAAAATGGAATTCAATTGTGTATTTAACTAGAACGACCACCTGCCGAGATAATCTTGAGGACATGATCGTAGACAAAGGGACGTTGCATCATTGGACGAGCATAATCCCTTATCAGGAGCATCCCAGGATTTCATTGTTCGCACAATTTCATGATAATTGCTGCTGGAGGGCTCCGTCTCGAATACTAGTCGTATCTGCAGGTTCCTCGGTTAGCCGAGATACGCAAGGCACTCCATGCTCCCATTTTGTGGTCCATTTGTCACTCGGGCAATAATTAATTTTCATCAGGAATGACAATTATTTGTGCACAAAGGGAACAGTCTTGAATGATGACGTATTTAGGCTCGAAAGATTTAAGCTCCTTTGTCTACTTGTCGACAGAATAATTCATACTCGAATGTTCTGATTAATAAGAATTGAAAAAGGTGACTACAAAAGGTGGATATTTGTTCGAAGTGATATTGTCGGGCGGGGGTTACTGCTGCAAATGAAAGGCGATGCGAGCAGTATAACTGAACTTTGTGGGATTACTCTTCCGGCGAAGAGAATTCCGATAATCCCGAGTCGTAAACCAAGCGAACCTAATTTGTCAGCCCGGAACCTTATCCCAAGATTACACCCGCTCCTTTCTTTTACAGTGAAAAAAGTTTCTGCCTGCCACTTCTTCGTTTGCAAGGACCAAGCGTCATTGTTTTCTTCTCACATTGGATTCGTTGACAGCGAGGATGAAATTCAATTATGTACAATTGCTCTTTCCGAGCTTCGAGTTTCCTTGCTTGGCAGTATGACAATGTATGGTTAAGGTCGACTTACAAGCCTCGCAGGAGGAATTAGAGATAACAACTTTCGTCGCACAAAAAATAACGGTAAGACACGCGGATCCACGATTAAACTTGTTACGAAAAGCTCTGTTAAACGGTGAATGCTTCCCTGGAGAGCTTCAACTGCCAACTGACAAGCACAACTTCTTTGCCGGGCAAAAATTGCCAGGGTGAAGTTCCCGACAGTTTCTTATACTTATTGCATCCTGTCCGATGAAAGTTATACGAAATACCTTTGTGAAAAACGACTTTCTTAATCAAACTAGTAAGAATATTCGCTATATTCCCACACGGCAATTTTCCAGACACCTACGTAAAGAGAGCTTGACGAAGTTTTGATTAAAATTCTAGAAGCTCGTTTTCTTTATTTTCCAATATTTTTAATCTAATCTGTCGAGATGTCGCTGAGCAGCTCAAATTTAAAAAAAACACACACTTTAAAAAGTTATACTATACAAAATAATCGACTTATATTTATTTTCAATTTTAATACAATATAATTACACCAGACTTTGTGCCAATTTCACTTAAAACCCGTTTTACTTCAAGCTCTGTCATTTTAACTCAAAGGCATCGAAAGATTAAGTGGCACTCAAAGACTTAAATACTTTGACAAGCCGCGTTAACGAACGATTTTAATCCAGGTTCGTTGATACCAATCGTCGCTAGATTGTTTTAACGAACATCCGCGTAATCACCGGGCAAAGAAAGATGATTTTCCCAGGGCGAAAATTCACCTCGGCTTGGCTCGCCTCGGCGAGCGTAAACTGCAAACGTAAACTGACGACACTCGCGGGACAGGAAACGAGGAGCGCGGTGTGAGGGATATGCTGCTTAAGGATTAGACTGGCGGAAGCTGCTTTCCCCGGCAAAATGCAGGACTCGCAACACGAATGAATATTAACAGCCGCGAGGAAAGTTGTTTTAATTCTCGTGGTCGCATATTGCACGCCTCAAGCGTGTGCATCTGCCTGCCCGTGAAATGAAAATAAATGGCGCGAAATGGTTTATAACTCTAAACTGGAACTTGTTTGTTGCACTTGAACTGCTCGCCGTGCTGCTACTGCACCTGCCGTTATTTATGAAGCTATTAGAACCTTCGGCCGTGTAATTGGGCGAAGCCTATTAGTTTTTAATTTCGCTCGATTGGCCCGGATAAACCGGATGAGGATAAATCTTAGGAAGTCTGGTACTTTTCTCTTAGGAAAAATGTGATTGCCGGTGTCTATTGTGGAATTCAATTATTTCTTTATTATTGCGTATTTTCTTTGTGTTTATTGTTGTTATAATAGTATGAGCAAAATTATGAATATACATTTTAAAAGAAACAATAAAAAGATAAAGGGCGGACTATGATATTATATGATTATCATACTATTTAGTATTCAGGGGTATTTCATTTTTCTAGAATAAAGACTAAGAACGTTTCGGCCGGCAAGCATGAAATTTCCTTCGGTCTATCTTTCTCTTTTTCTTTCTCTCCCGTTGACCTCGCTCGTTATTCAACTTTTGCGGTGGTCTTCATTAGCTCGCGCAGCTTTATGATAAACCGGCGATTCATAAGCCACGTTAGAAACGGGCGAGTCAAGCCTGTCTGATAACTAACGCGATGCCTGATTAAATTCAACCCCGAGGCTTCCACCAGTCAGACACCAGTCCTGTTCGTACTTTGAAAATTGTGTTACACACCGGCGATTCTAACCTTTGCAGTACGAAGCGATGCTCTCATAAATACCAGACATCCAACTGATTTTTATGGAAGTGCGAGTTATTATTTTGAAAAAAAAAACTACCGTCAAATATATCTTCATACAATTCCTTTAAAAAATCAAAGATCCAAAGTATATTTCCTTAAGCAAAGAACCGTCGCACTTTACAGTTCTCGCGAGTATACTAAAAATTACGAAAAGGCCAAAAATTCAAATGGGACTCGGCATGAATTTCATGCTGGTCGCAATGAATCTCGAGTGCGACAAACGTACCAACTGTCAGAGCATTTCAAGCCAGCGTTACGCGCGGGCAATAAATTCCGCGAAATGTCCACTGGCTTTATAAAAAAGGGAGCAATAAAAAAAGGTATTGCCAGTGGCAGGAAGGTGGTAGGGAATGGCTGAAAAGGAACTAATTGACAATTCGTCAGTTATCAGTCCCAGGAAATTCCTATCCTCGTGAAAGTGCGCAGTAATAAGCCGAGCGAGCGCTATTACGTTCTCGTGTACAGCAATACCGTCTCGAGGCCAGCATTAGAGAGCCTAACCCGTTCGCCAAATGAAATTTCCGTAGGTAATTTCCGCACGCCCCGCAATCCCAACAGAGCCCAGACCGGATATCGATCGACATCAGTCGCGGCTCATCTTCGGTTTTCCACGCGGCCTTTGCAAAAAGTCTCTTAATCCTTTAAACGATAGCCGGCGCGGAGACGATCCAGTCTTTACTCTCCAGTCACTTAACCTCTTTCTTACGAACATAAAATTGATACGTTACTTGTCGAAATTAAATGATAGACTTTTCTATTTTTTTTTTAAATACATTTATAAAGAATCCTAAATGAAATAGCTCTCCTGAACGATTTTTTAACCTTTTGTTAAATACTTCGTAATAGCAGGGCATAAAAGCAGAACTACCGGGAATACTTGAAGGCCAACAATTTTCATTTCCACCGGGTCTATCATCCGGCTGGAATTTCATAAACATCCTTCTTTATCACAAGCTTTCAAAAGCATTCGTCGAAAGCCATTCATAAAGTTTATCAAAAACATAAAAAGGTTGGAAGGGGGCTGCGCGCGAAACTAAATAACAGTTATCTCTCCTTGCGCGGCTTATCGTACATTTTTCAACAGCTGTCCGGTGTAAAGAGGAGAGGAGGATCTGATAGTATTCCCGGAGGAAAGCCTCGCCAAAAAAAGAGGCTGGAACACATCTGTATTAAGCTGTGTGAAATACCTTCCTCGTCTAGCTTGCCATACAATCCCCAATCTCCTACGCCCGATCCCCGCAAACTCCAGTGCATCGGGTTGCATATACCAGAGCATATGTACCAGAAACGTAAACTACACGTTTCAAAAAATATGCCAGTGATATGCGATAGCTCGTAGTACTCGTAAGCGAAACTGCACTCTCTCTCTGACAAATAACACATGAGACAATAATGGAGCAGGTGTGTGAAATTTTAACGATCGTTCTCAGTTTCACATGTTAGTTTGTGCTGCCTGTGCTAATTGAATGCAATATCATACTGTTAAATTCTTTCGTTGAGAAACTACATTTCGTGGGTTTATATAAAAGATTTATTTTATACTTATTTCGTTTTGATATTAATAAGATATTTGTTCTTTAGTTTTAAGTGAATTTTATTTGATGACTGATCAAAATGTGAAACAGTTGATAGGTTGTTATAGACGTTAACCACCAAGATCGGAACTAGCTGAGACCAGAATTAGTAAATGTTACTACTGTCCCCCCATTATCAAGACGCAATTAGAGATATCTATACCTCTCTAATGTATATCTCAATAGTAATCAATGTCGGCTTATATCGAGCGTTATGGGAATCTGTATCTGCCTCCAATTAGTGTTCGTGAGTCATGGAATGTAAACAGCTTTGGAACTTCTCCGCATACACTGATTAATTATATGCTTTGGTATTAATTAAAACTTGTGATTAAAGTCAAGTTTAACGAGAAAGCTGACGTTAGGTAAACGTTGTTTAAGGAAGTCCAAAATAAATCAAGAACTCTTAAAAGTTAAAAAGCAAGTCTACTAGTTAATATTAATTCGTAAAAAGACATGATTAATTTAACAAGATAGGACTTAAAATTCTAAAAGGTACTGTTTAATTTTTCGTGTCGATTGTATATGAGTGTTGACCCAGTTCCCGAGAGCCATCCAGCGTACATGGTATGCAACGAAAAATCACGAAACAGTTAGCACTTTAACAGCCGCCCCAAACAGCAATGCAATTACCCCAGCTTCAGGGAATATAGTTTGCCAGTTAACTAGTTCTGCGAATACCCGTTTCTGCGGAGTGCCACGTATTCGGTGTTCCGCAGCATGCTTCATTACGTTTTTCTGAAATCGAGAGTAGTTACAGTACCCCTGCGCCTCTAAATTTTACTTCCACGGTCCAAATACCTTCCTCTTTCACGATTTTCCATTTTCCCCAATTAAAGACTAGGTTTAAATACGACTTTTTATATTTATGATTATTTTTACTGTTTTCTATTTTTTATTTTACTAGCACATACATTTTAACAATACTTAACCAAAGGTATATGGATATAATAACTTTACGAACACCAATATTTATTGAGATTGTTTGCATAAGTATTGCTAAAAAATATGCCCATTCTTTTGGCAAATGCCACAAGTGAGAAAAGCAATCGGGCTAAAGCAAGCATTTGCTGCGACCGATTCGACCAAGCACAGCAGTGAAGTGAAGGAGGGTGAATGGCATTGGCAGCGTGAAACGATAGCCGCAGGATAAACGAGTGAAAGGCGAATTTCCCCATGTATGCATTTCCACTTCTCTATGTTACGATTGACCAAGCGAGCTTTACTTCACCATCCAATACCTCTGAGGGTGCAGTCATATCAGCACATCAACTACCTATTCGCACTCTGCCTTTATAATACGATTTCCCATAAAAGTCAGTAAAAATAAATGAATGGCAGTGATGCAAGACAAAATGTAAGATAGACAAGGTGAGACAGAACAATCATTTCAGTACTGGATTCGCTAGAATACCATAAAAATAGGAAAAAAATTCAATTTCAACTCTGTGAAAACGTGTACCTAGTTTTAAACCACCGTACACGATATATTGTCGTCCCTCCATGAAATGTTTTTATTTTTGTTCCCCCAATTTTATGAGGGTGGCTCTGCACACGAGTGAAATCCAATTCAGAACGGTGCTCGAGACGAGAATGAATTTCGTGCTCAGTTATTTCACGTATATTTAGTGTGAAAACTGTCGAATGAATGCTCATTGAGGAATTCCGCTTTCACTGGTTATTAGAGAACAGGTGTATGTAAGAATGAGAGAAATGGGTTTTTAAACAACAGTTCCTACTCGCACAGTTTTACTACTTGAGTTTATTATTTCCTATAGTTTTACTGGATTTCTCTAGTGTCACTACTGTGCTCGAGTGTACTACTGCCGGCACTATTACTGACATTACTACTGGCAGTCACTAAGAAATCTAATAGTATCTTTTAGGAGACTTCGAAAGCAGAACTTTCATTATTGTTAATAACTCCTATATAATAAAGTATTAAAGTCAGTAAATTATCGTTTTCTGAAACGTTGCATTTATAACGAAAGCAATCAAAAATTTATCGACAATATAAAGCAATATAAGGGCAATGTATTTGTAGACTTTCAAGAATAATAACTACACAGATAGATGTATTATGACTGTATCGTATAAAAATTGACTTTCTAATTTCGTTATTAGTGTAGATACAAATCAGTTCGATACTTTTTTTTTTATCACAGACATCAATCGTTTTACTTTTACCTTTTTTTTTGCTGAGATCGAAAAGTAACTCGACTACCCGGCAATGCATAAAACTAGCCGTCGCATGAACGCGAAGGGAAAGTACTGGAATCTCATCTTCCCGGAAATTGAGTCACCGGTGCAATCTGTGATTTCGCCTTTAAATGCAAATAGTCGCCAGCTGGAAAATGAGATTGGGAACTGTCCCGGTTAGGGCGCTTTATATCTTACTCCACCTGTCTCGCCTTGTTCTAGGCTTCGAGCGTAGTTCCACGGCTCGCCACCTTCTTCACGTCAGTGAATACATTTGCCTGGTCAAATAACTCTTAGGAAGTTTTTAATTTAACCGTTTCATGCCTCTTTTATTCCAACGTGTCATGTGGAATTTAAAACTTATCCTAGAATCAGCACTTTCCTAAAGTCCACTTTATGATATTTGCTCTATTATTATAATAATTAAACTATTCTCCAATGAATAATTCTCTGCTCTTTAATATATGATCACTGTTTTTTAAACACTCTTATTAAACAATTTTATCAACCACAAAAATTACCACGGAATCCTGATAAAATTGGTGTACAATCCCAGTTGTTATTCCATCGTATTTTTGCGCGGTATAACCACGATAAAATAGTTAAAATAAATATCAGGAGGAAATAAAATTATTTCAAATATTTAAAGTACGACGTATTTTTCGAAGGATAAAATGCAGAACGACAATTCGTGTGACATTCGAGAATTCTTGGGAGCATATGACCATGTTATAAAGAGAATTAATGCCATTGTGATCCTCTAATGATTATGAACGTTAGGAGGAGCACCGCTATGCTAGGGTCTTTTCCCAATTTTGCGAGAATACAGGACCGAAATTGCACTTTGCACGGGGCAAGCGCCAAAACTCCCGAAATTGCATGAACCCAGGTGCGCAAACCCTTTTGCATAACTGATGGGAGAAGCAAGGATCGAAAATGGTCCTGTCTTGCCGCGGCGAGTGCCATAAAATTTTCGTTATCCTTCCGGTGGGAATACCGAAAGTATTTCCCGTTGGTCCGCTTAAGTGTCTTACATTTTATCCAGAATTTTTTGCCGTGGGACCAATCTGCTTCGTATCTAACATCAACCACATTCCTTAGAGTTTGCGTTCTACTGTGTTTTGTAATCCTCGGGTGGTTAACATTAGTCTCTGTTCAAATAAATCCTGTTAACGATTTATCCTTCCTTAGATATTTGACCTGTAATACAATATTTGTATATTGCCAATATTTATTTGCATGTTATATATTACAAATCAATTTATATATGCGAATTATTGGTAGATGTGTAATACAATATTGGAAGGGAAGTATCGTCGAATAAATGCAAGTCAAGCACAGTGTCACGTTTATCAAAACGACAATATATCGGACTGCGAAAAGCCCGGCATTCACTGTCAACTAAACACATCGAAATACATTGGAAAGTGGGCAGATATAAAAAAGGAGTAAGAAGAAAAGCAAAGATTTAAAGCCGGACAATACCTTCCGCCTGAAGGGCGAACGTCCATTCTGAGGCGAACGAAGGGCGCTAAAGAAAAGTTTGAAACGGGGATGGAAAAGAAAGCGAGCAAGAAGCGGAGGCGTGAATGAGTGGAAGAAATGGGACCAAAAAAGAGACAGAGTGGGCTTTATTTCAACGTAGACAATCGGAACAGGGCGCGAAAGCCCGCTCTGAACTGCTGCAAGCTCGAAACCCAAAAGTATACTGTATCAAGCTCCGCACTTCCACACTTTGTTTATTCTCTCGTTTCCTCGCCGCCCCACTGTGCTACCCGGCCGCTGTGCCGCCTATAAATCAACGTTGCACTGAATGCGCCCCCCCCTCGATGACGCCAGCCGTCGCAATCCTTTCTCCTGAATGACTGTGGAGCACACGAATTTCGACGGCGGACTAAAGAGTAAGCCGCTTGTAGAAAAAAGGAGAGATTTATGTGTATCCAATGCTAGTTGTCAAACCGCCTTTATGCGTAGCTGTACTAGGTGACAATATTTTCTTTTCATTATGACATTCCAAACTGCATTAACAAATAAAATGTAACGAAATGTTCGACGTTGATTTTTTAAAAATATTAAACAATCAACACTGGACTGACAATGAGTACGCTTTACCATTTATGTACGGAATGCCCTGATCTACAATGACATACAGCATCACACATGCGAGCCTTTTTCAGCTCGCTGGCAGGTGGTTACCTATTTCTACCGCGCGAGCGCCACCAACCACGCGATAACCTAGACGCGCATGTCCAACTTTCAGTTTCTACCCGGCAGCCATTGTGCATTTGTGACATCTATTTTGTCGGATGCTGTACAGTGGCGACCTCTTTTTTCAAGCATTCTCGTCCTCGTCATTTATAACTCCTGGGTTTCTGCCGGCTTGTTCAGGTGTGAGTTCATGCAAAATGCAAATTTCATCCCATCAGGAAGTGCGACGCTCGGACAACGCGAGGAAACGAAACTTAGCGTCATCAAATCGGCGGTCAAGCGAGCTGCCAGATGATTTACAGTCACGCGTAAAACTTGGTCGTCCCATTTATTACGTTGACAGTTACGACGATATTGAAACTTCGACATTTCAATTCTACTGTCACTGAAAATGTCGAGCGATTGTTTGCAGGGATTTTTTTTGTGCACCGGATTTTTCAAGAGAAAAAGATTCATTGCTGTTCATGGAAATTCAAAAGTAACGTCTGGTTTTAGTTGGTAATTACAGATTGCTGATGTTTGAAGTTTGTAGAGACAAATTGTTAAAGAGTACTAAGATACAGTAAAAATCTCACATATTAAGCAAGTACATTATTAACCGCATCAGCGATTAATCTACATCAATCTAACTGGGGGAGGATCTCTGCCAATCACGAGAGACCCTTATAATCTACCCTTCGATTGCCAGAGAAAAGCCACCACCCCTTTTTTTCAAATTCGATTTCTAATTTGTACTACGTCGTCAGGATCTTAATCCTCCCGAAAAAGAAAGGGCATCAGAGTGTCCCATCATTTTTTCAAAGCAACCCTCCACTTTTTCGTCTTCCAATTCCTGGCGGAAGAGCTATTACCAAAAAAGGGGATCGGTTGCGGCCGTATCCAGAAAGGGAATCCCATAAAAAGATCAGGAGAAGAGGTCCACTCCTTACAAAGTAGATCTGCTTTTTCGGAAGAAGTCCTACTCGATTGCGGCAAATAATAGCGTGCCAGTTGGGGGTGACGGTGAAAAAAAGCTGCGGAAAGAACTGAGAGCTTCGCCGAATGAACATTTTCGGGGTGTTTTCATGTATACAAAAGATACAGGGTAATCCAGAAATAAAATGAGCCACTACGAATGGTCAGTAAATGAATTCCCACTGAGCTTTCTTCCCCAAGAATCAACGCTGATTTCTAACATTATTAAAATGTATTATAAACGAAATATTGGGACTCACACTATGATAAATTGTCTCTACATTAATAACTTCAAATAATTAACGAAACAAATCTGAATTAAATCTACTTATATTAATTCAAATACGAATAAAAGTATCCAAAAAATACATACTAACTTCCAAACCTTATCTTTATTCAAAAGCATAAATAAAAACCATCCATTATTACATGTAATATCATGCAAGCTGACATTCCTTTTTGTCATTTAGAGATAGTCTGTTTTTAACTCACCCTGTAGATGAAGTATATGGGTGACGAAGCGTATCCCATGCATCAGCATGCGTGTCACGGAAGCGGGCCCATAATTTACAGAGTGGACCCTGGTCACGTTCCACGGACAAACCCCTCAAACCTCACCCAACCATCGCTGCTAAGTAAACCTGTAATCGCTCCGGTGGCGTTTCTATGCTTCCCTGTAAGCGGGTTACATGCCTCAACGGGCTTAGTGCACCTACCGGGCGTTTATTGTTCCTGGCTCGTTGGGAGGGAAGTGAAAAGAGAACAATAAAAAGCTGCGGACTTCGGCCAATAAAGATAAAACGTAATGGCAATGGAGAGCGGGTGAAGGTGACATGTACGTGTCAGGCGGAGTAACGCGTCGCAGCCTAGATTTCATGATGGTAAATAGAAATGATTGCGCAGAAGTGTATATGCGAGTTGAAAGTACCATAAAAATTAATGATAAATAAAGATTTTAACAAAGGTTTATTTGGGGAATTTTTAAAAACGTTTCTATGTTCTAATTTATAATCAAATGTATGGTGATTATAGGACAGATAGATCGAAGGAAAAATTAATTAACATTAAATAGTCAATCAGAGGGAGATCACACAGAATAATATTGGGTAGTTTCGTCTTCCCTAACTTGTCTTCCCTGACGTATTCAATTGATTCCCTGGGTTATAACTTGCTCGCTTCTCGTCGCACTAATTAGAAGGCGAGCACGTATCAGCTATCATGCTCGGCTGAACTTACCAGAGATAATATCCGTAATTCGTTAGGCAGCCAAGGGGTAGCGGAAGACTGTCCGGGAAGCTTGTAGTCACGCAACTCACTGACGTAAGTAAATCGAAAAGCCTCTGAGCAGTTAGCACATTCGCCGCCCAAGATGTATTAAGACATTCCCTTCCTCAAACTGAAGGCGCTATTGATTTAACGTGTTTCAGTATCATAGACAGAATTAGAGATTAAAGTGGATGATGGCAGATTAATTAATAAAGGTAATCATTTACGATTTCAGATATTCTCCGATCTATCATTCGAAAATCCGTCATCTTTACTGATTTAGCTGTCAATAAACTATGAAAGAAGTAAATTGGCGAGTTAATCAATAATAAATATCAAGCATAAGCACATTCTGATACGATTGAAATCAATGTGATTTCCGGTCGAGGGAAACAAGTCTGAGTCGAGCCTATCGCGTTAAGAGCACGCTATCTAATATCCAATCCAATATCCGATGGTGCTTCCACCACGTTTCGCTGAAATCACGCCACTCTAATGAGCGGACTGTCTATTTAGGCTCACGTTGCCAGGGAAAATCAATCGTCCGGTAGGATCGACTACTTTACACACTGGCAGTCAGTCTTTCTGCTCTAAATCTACGCCTACAATATCAAAAACATATGATAAACATATTTTTTTCGTAATTAATAATATGTCAGAGGTACGATTTTATTAATACAATTTTTTCTTCTTAATTTTAATTGTATTTTATGTTTATTTGTAAATTTGAATCAGCGATCTGCCATACAAAATAAATGATTAGATCGCAGATGAATGCTTCTAATTATATTTTCTATTTCTTTAATTGAGATTGTACATTTTACACTAAATAAATAAATATTTCGTTTAGAATGGTATATTTTGTAGGTCAAACTCCATTCGATTAAATATCAAGATATTCCGGAGACTGAAAAGGTTAAGGCCTACTCAACACAACGATCCGTAATCGTAAGAGGTGTTAATCGCATAGTCAAAAATATTGCGCCCTATTAATGTCACGATGACCCATAAATCAAGCTTTGAAATATGAAATTCCACAACAGTCGAGCTAAAAGTAGGGAAACGGCGACATTGGCTGGCGGCGAGGCGTAGCATCATGATCGTTTGCCATTTAGGCGCGTTGATCTCATTTAAGCTCTGCGGTTCTCGGGTCACTCCGATCGTGGTTATCGATTTCCGGCGTGCTCCCGTGGAATATTGCCTGAATGGCCACGAGACCGAGGAGGACGGCCGACCTGATTTATTATCGTGTCGTATCCTCGCTCGTGAACACAGTGCTCTCCTCGTTCATGATCGGACCTCCAACCAACTGAACCTGGGAGGAACCGGCAGTAGTGCCTCCTTCCTACCCACCGGATGTCAATTTATCTTGCTCTCTTAACGAAAACGAAACATCCGTAATACTTAATGGAAAAATCCCGACTGTGCCAGTGTGCTCTCATCGATTCCCTAAAGAATTCGTTCATCCGGGACGAGTATAGTATGTCTAACAATATAACAAGATTTCTTTCAAATAGAGTTGTAAAGCTCATTGAATTTCTTAGGGAGAAATAAATAGTAAAATAAAACAATATTAACTTAACCTTCAACTTCACCTTCAAACATTATCGACCTATAAAAAAAAAGCGTCGTTTAAATAAGTAAATAAAAAAAGCAGTAAAGAATGAACTGCTGGAGTTAATTCACTCCCACTTATTCAGGGATGGTTGGTCGTAGACGAGGCAGGAATTACAACAGCAAGCATGCATGCGTGCGCCACTGAGGAAGTAGGCGAAGAACTTTATCGCCGAGTGGCCGAGTGTGCTCGAAAAGATGAGGGCGGCCAAGTATTACTGGAGCAGGCGTGTATTTGCACTTGCTCTACTCAAACAGGCCGCAGGAAACTGGCCACTTACAAGCCACCCTCTTCCACACGCACATGCACATTTCCCGCTCATATGTGACCCTCGGCCAATGTACTCCTTAGCGGTGCGAACTTCGGGCGTTCTGCGCGAGAAACTTTCCCGCTGTGGCGCGCATCTCCAAGAGAGATCTCGGCACACGCAGCAGCATCCAAGTTGAGGTAATAATCGCGCAGTTTATCGTCCCCCTGTTTACGAATTTTTGAGAATCTTGAAGGGGAAGGAGAATTGATACTAAGCTGTCGTTGAGTTATTTGTTAATTTGGGGGAACTTTAAGATTTTTATTGGGAATCGTCTCGTAATATTGAAGATTGGTTAAGATAAAAATAAATTGAAATTGATAGAAAGAAGTTTATGAATTAATGGAAATTAAATAGATTATATCAGTTAAATATATTAAATAGATTAGTTCAAGTTTCAATTAGTCATTATTGAATGTTCATATGAACGAAGACATTCCAAGAGAGAAACTATGTGCGACTATCGTATCAGAGTAAGTGATGCTTCCAGTAGAGCTAACAAAAAAAAAAGCACGATGATTCAAAGGCGATCGAATGATACTTCCATTTATTCTCTGTCTTCCCTTACTCGTTGCCTTCGAGCTATCGTATTTCTATTGCTCGGCGCTCCTTCTTTCGGCAGCCTGGCGGTATATCGAGATTTCGGACATACGAAAACATACAAAGGCCAAATTGATTCGGCCGCCGTTCGCCGCTCGCCTTTCAGCTCCGAGTGCCGCGTGTTTGCGCGCTGTGCAATCTTAATCCCGGTTTCCCCTTTATATAATTCCTGAGTCATCCTCATCCCTGAAAGCCTGATCGTTCGCTCATCGTATAGAGTGTGTAGACTGTATAAACCTATCGCACAGGCTCTAAAGCATATCTGACGCACTCATTCCACGTATCTTCGTCAAACGCTTTCTCTATAAATTATTCTAACACACTCGGCTCCTTTGCTTTAATTTAGTTAACTGAAATTAATTTTCTAATAATTAAATTATCTGCCAATATTATGTGTATTGAATTTGTAACTGACTATCTTTGAAAAAATAGGAATAATCCTGTAAGCCTCCAACATATTATTAATTACGACATTTTTAATCCCAGATTTCCCGCAGTGTAAGCTCCTTTGAAAGACTTATTACAGGATAAAAAGTATTTAAATATTCCACAGAGAATAAGTGATGAGACTGATTTGATATGAGAGACGGTCAAAGGCTAATGACCTTTAAAAGGTTCATTATTCACAGCTCTTAATGGCAGCCGGCAAACTTGTGCATTTACGGCTGACTAGTGGTGCGTCCGCATGTACCCTCGAAACACACATGGACACACCCAGACATACACGTCCTCGTTAAACTCCGTAAACCCCGCCACGTGTTACATCATCCACGTAATCCTGAATTCTGTTGCACGCGGTACACGGCTCGAATTACCTTGCGTCTGAACGCCGGAATTAGACGTGAATACGGCCCTCTGCTTTTCTACGGGGCAGAACGCCGCTTCTAGTTGGCTGAAAGGTGGAATCGAATACTATCGATCACCGCCGCCTCCTCCCTCTCAATAGCGACGTCCGCCTTGGAATGGGTCGGACCAACTGTCTCATTGGAATTGGTAAATTAGCCAGACTCATTCCGGAGCTTTTGAGATCAGACAATGTGAGAGTAAAAGCTGTGGAAATTGTTTGCGAGCAAATATCTTTGGATCATTTCGAATCATTTCGAGATATTTGTGGGAAGATTGGTGGCGCGAATTGATTTCCATTAGTTAATGCAGAAGGGATTGGTATCAGTTTTATGCTGGTAATTTACCTTGTAATGTCTTGTTATTGTATGTGTACAAGGATGACAAATGCCTGGATTCCGGCGAACAACATTGACAGGAATACACGGGAATTTCTGTGACACGATCGATCCCGACCACGGCATTAACCAGGTTATAATTTTGTAATTAGACTAATGAGGACAAATATTAGTCACTCGGCGAGCACCAAGTCGACACTCGAATGAAGCGGGCGCGTCAAAACAAAGGCGCGTTTCCGTGCCATAATAAGCGGGGACAAGGCTCGTTAATGAAACACCTAATAATGTATTCACGGTCCCCACACTTCCCAGTCAATGATAATTATATTGAATCATAAATAGATATTTTAACGAACAAGTGACGACTCGATAATTTCACTATCTGGTGTCGTCAAATGCACACTTGAATTTTATGAGAAAAGTACTAATTATGCACTAATGATAGTTGTAATTCTAAAAATTATTCAAAGGTGCCTTACATTCTTTATTCACTGTTTCGAGCGTTTTTGACTTTTTTTCAGAAATCCTTGCTCCAAATTCTTGTAAAGTAAGTCCCATTTAATAACGGTAGAGCACTAGAACAAGTTGTACAGTGTCTGAAAAAGGCAAATATGAATTCTAAAAGAATCACTGGCACACTCGAGGTGGAGCTTCCATCTAGAAGGTTGGAGCGTTTCATCAAATTTAAGGCAATTTCTAAGCAAACACTGCTGACGTTGCCCATGGTTTGCACAGCTAGTCCCGGCAACGAGATTTCCTACACCAGGAAATTGTTTCCTTCTCACGATGCTTCCCTTATGAAATGTCCAAGTATGTTCTAAAAGACTGTAAGCTTTCCGATCTCAATTAAACTAATAGAAAACACCATTAGAAAGAAGATCTATAGTTTGATATATTTCGTAAAAGCATGCTTCGTAACATAAACACACACTAAAGTAAAATATATTAAATTTGGATATTCCTCTTATTACATACAATTTAAATTCGCATGGCTGCATCTGACACGAAACATACTAGCATAAGATATGCTGTCCTCGGTCACAAAACTCCGTTAATTTCGTATTTGCGTTATCACATAAACCGACCGCGGCGCTCATTTCGGTCTACAAATATACTGGGCATTTCGTGCACACTAATCAAAACTTGGTAAACTTAAACTGCCAGGAAGATATGGGCCAAGTGAACGAATTATGGAATCGAGTTATATCTGCATAGATATTCTCCCGGACGACCACTGCTGAAATATTCACCGAATTCATTTCAAGTGCTAGATTTATCTCGAAACTGTAAATGAGTCATTTGAAAGTACCCAAGTTACGATTATTGGATGAGATGAAAAAATTTATTTTAGAAGTATTGGAAAATAATCATTTGTATTTTCATATTTAAGGAGTACTTTCGCATCGAAAGAACTACGAATTTAATTTTTTTTTTTTGTGTCAGAAACAAGTAGTTTATTCACTAATGGAACCGCATTTATATTATTACTGGAAATGTAGCAGGGAACAATATGTTTCCCGAAAAAAATCAATAAGTTTCACATTTACTTTACTTCTGAGAAGTATTATCATTCTATAAATGCTTGTTCCAACAGTACTGCATCCTATTATCCAAGCGCACCTTTGATTACAAACAACTGGTTGAAAAAGCGGCGGGGATTAATTGTGAGCAGGCTAATTACCTCCGACGAGCGTAGTTAACCAAAACACGAGAACGTAGTACAGAAAAAAGGAAGAAAGTGACTCTAGCATACCCGGCAAGCATAATTAACGTTTTAAATGAACCTCCCATGAAGGCGTGTCTTGCAAACAAATGGCACTGGATAATTCTTTATCCGGAAAATCTTTTTACTCTCTGAATAAATCTGCTTTCATACGCTTTACCATTTACTTGAGTAGCACTCTGCTAGACACTACACCATATTTAATCAAACTACTCTTTAACGATCGTAAACTGGCAATACGTTTATCAGATGTGAAATAAATCGAATATATCAATAAATATATAAATTTATACAAAATCAATTTAATAAAATAACTTTTCAAGTCAGCGTTTTAAAAAACAATGAACGTTTTGTTTTCAAATGTATTTTTACCAAGAGAAAATAAAATAATCATAACAAGTGTGATCTCTTAATGAAAGTCAACGATGCTTATTACAAGTCCCATGACTCGTGTGTCGAATTCACCGCATATCCGATTCAGCTGCCAAATGTCCCGAACAGGCATTACAGCTCTCAACTGACATGAGAACCACAAACAAAGTGACGCAGTTATCTCGTAATGGACAACTGGTCGCTTGGGAGCTTCCATTCTAATTATCCAAATTTAAAGTAAAAAGCAAATCCCAGCGGTGTGTAAAGTTGTATTTCATGTGTAACGCTTGGTTAATGACTCGTTCATTTTCCGGAATTACGTTAAACAGTGTTTTAGAAATAATTCGTTTTAAACTTCTTCTTTTTATAATGTAATTAATATACTGTATACAATATAATAATGTACTATAATGAATTTACTATAATGTTTAAAATGTAACTCAGTGATTCAATGACTCAATGGAATATCTTTTGAATTTCAGATATCGCCGGCGGTTACCTCTGCTTCGTAGTGAGCATATTTGGGATTGGTGTAGTCACAGCCGTGATTGGCGATGTGGCGTCGTATTTCGGCTGCACCCTGGGCATCAAAGATTCCGTCACTGCAGTGGTGTTCGTCGCTCTCGGCACCAGCATTCCTGGTGAGTACATGCCAACCCTACGTACAGTTACTGTCAAAAGGGTAAATGATATTCTCTTTAACTGGAATATTGCGAACTCTCGGAATAATAAATAAAATAATAAAGGAAGTTCTAGTCTAAATATTATTTAGAAAAAGTTCATCTATTTTCTCAATAATATTCAATATTTAGCAAAGTCTCTAAAGTGTTAGAAAATGAAATTCTTCAATACTACTGCTTATAATAAAATATCATTCGAGTCGTTATAAGTGTTTGGTAAATGTAGTGTTAAAAGCCATGTGCTGCTTGAACGGAACGATAGATTCCGTTGAGAAAGACATCCAACGCCATTTCCCACTGGTATTGAGTGGGACAAGAATGAAAACCGTATCGAGCTTTTCTCACAACTGGTATATCTATTGGATTGTACCGGCGAAGCTGGGGCATCCATGTAAGCGACAGCAGAGTGAAAGAGAGGAAAGCCACCAAAAATAAAAGCAACCCTCACCGCGAGCAATGTGATTCGCCAGTTTCTCAAGTGTTCTCTCCGAATATACCATTATGTAGAGATTCGTCCACCCACACAAGCGTCCTACTTCGACTGACTCTGATTTATTCACCCAGTCTCTCCTTGTCCATTATTCGGCCTTCCTTCCTCACGCATTTGACTTTCTTCTGAATTATACAGGCTCATTCATGGATGGTGTACTAACTATTGTAACTGGTTTGCTTAGTTTCGTAACTAAGATTCACTGATTCTATTAAGAGTCGACTTTTCCTCCCATTTATAATGTTTTATTTTTCACGCACTAAGTAACATAAAATGATAGTTGCGACGATGATTTGGATTGTTGGAAATCTTTCAGACCAATTATGCAGTTGGCAGAATATCAAATTGCAGATATAGATTTTTGAGTCAGCCTGTAGAGCACTTGAGACGTACGTTCCCGATGCTTTTGGAGCGCTCGTAACCTAGTAGTTTATTGATGGGAGGCCGATGACAGGGAGTTTGGCCGAAAACTTCGAAGATACATCTATCATAGGAGAGGAGCTCGCTGTGGCCACGACTTTGGACGCTCGAACTTTAACGACTCTCTCTGGACACTTGGCTCCCTTGGCTCGACTTCGAGAACCCTTGTCCATGGGGACGAGGGATTTAGGCCAGAATGTCCGCCTAATGCAGTTTGGGGAATTCGACTTCCGACGTCCTCTCAGTCACTTACATTTTTTATTTTAAAGGTTTGCTATTTCTGAAGAAGCAGTTAACTTCTACCAATGATCATGCGATCATCTTTTACTGTACTGTTGGATGAATTCTGACGATTTCAATGAAATTCTTTCTCTCATCAGTAATATACACATATTTACGAATTAGCATTCTAAATCGCTATCAATAATTCGTGATAACGGAGATATCTACAAGCACGTTACGTGAAACACTCGATTAATTAGGTCGCCACACATCTTGAGATTCATTGGAAAGTCGTGTAATGATTGACATGAATTTTTATAGCATTTTTTTTTTAAATGACTTACGAAATATTGAATATTTCTTTGAATTTTTATATTCAAATATATGGCAAATGAAGTAACGTGTATTGCTTCTATAGAATTTTTAAAATGAAGTCATACATATTCATTCATTTCGAAGATACTATCGAAGTACAGCGATAAATCGTGCAAGTGTATCCGAATAAAGCGACCACCACGTTTTATCTGGCGAGCAAGAAAAGCAATAGTCCGGACTTCTTCCCCGACAATGAAAGATACAGGATGCGCAATGGAACAGCAGTGCTACGATGCAACGCGATTTGAAGTTTAGTTCTGAGTACGAGTTCGTGTTTCCCCGGGCAGAAGGAGTTCTTCTTTACTTTGGAATCGACAGCGCTGAAGTAGCTCGCAAACTTCCTGAATGAATCCACGCGAACCTCCTGATTTCCAAGCCTTTATTTACCGCCCCACTCTTTCTTTGCATTCCTTTACCTCTGTCGCCTGTTAATCTTCCGAGTAGACTGCGGATCTTTATGGAAATACAAATTTACGTTGATTTATTATCTTTTGCCAAAGGCGTAACTGTTTACATCCTAGTGCCAGGGAAAGCCTTTGTTGCTTCGAAATTTGCAGTTTCAATTTATGCAGTGTCATAAATTTCCCATAGTTTCCTTTGCTAGCTTTGGAATATGTCTATTTTAGAGGAAAACAAAAACACTTTTTTATCTTCATTTTTCTTGCATACTTATTTATCATTGATTCTCTTTTCTTCATTCATTAATAACATAAACATCTGACTACAGTCGATCATGGCTGCTTAGAATTTCTACAAGGAAAACTATTTGCAAGCTACAAATAAATTGAAGGTCGTACGTGGAATCTTTAGATCATCCTATGCAGGTCTGAATATATGTGAATTTTAATTTCCACGTGCAGGAATCCAAGGTATTTCACTCAAAGTGCTTTGCCGAGGATAACACGTTCCTGCATAGATATATTGGCAGGTGCATAAGGCGGCGTGCTAGGAGACTCGATCTCAAAGCCCATTGTTTCACCGGACAAAGGCGGCCACGTGATAAATTATCGGCGGCACAGAGTTCGCCCTCGCATATTACATATACCATAAGACCTCATGGCGACCCGTAAAATCTTCTCCATCAAGAAATCTACCGAGTGCGCGTTTATCACGATTTCGTGACAAGTGAACTCTCGTTTGTTAATCATCTCGAGTGCAAATCATGCACAGAAATACTTTAGAAATAGTTAAAGATGAGTCCTTACATTTTTTGTCTAGTTATTTTATTGTTGCTGTTTATTATTGTATTCGAAGTGTAGGAAATTCAAAATACGACAATTTACACCATTTTTTGTATCAATGTTAGCGATTTTCTTTAAGCTTTGATTTGATAATATCGAAACATTAGAATTAGATATTCAATTAATTGATTTACTTGCTTTATATCTAGAATTTTTAGTGTCTCGTCGAATTTCCTGTGTTATCATTGCATTCCCAGTGGCGCGTGCGCAATTACGGCTGAAGGATTTATGGCGGTGATAAAGCATGAACGGAAAACCTTATCAAAGCCTGTATCAGCCGCAGTCCACGCGTGGCGGCTGATATTTAATGAAAATGTATTGAGGGAAAATGACCCGCTGCAGTGGACAGCGATGACTGCAGTGAAGAAATTACAGCCTTGCTATTTGGCTTTCGTTAATTAGAAACGCAGATGCAAATAGTCTGAAAAGTTCAAAAGTTGCCAATATTTCATAGCTCGTATATAATTATCAAGATTTCTACTCTGATACTGCAAAAAAGGAATCGACGAATCACAGGAATGATATAGTTTGATTATTAGTTCGAAAAAAATCAAACAACTAAAATAATTATGAATGAAATATTAAATTCTTTTATTTGAATCTCAAAAGCTTTCTGAGATTCCCAGTGTAATTTGAGTAATTACGTGTACATTTAATGAGCCTCTGCGAACCAGATGCAATTGGCAGCAGTTGACCTGATCCCATCAGATCCAAGGACAACAGTATGAATTGCGTTAAAAACTACGATCTTGCACACTCCTCCTTGCTCGACTGCTGACTTAAGAGCATCTTCGGCAGCGGCCTTAACAGAGTCACCGTATTCCACCGTCTTCTTCAAATCCTCCTTGCTTTTGTCGAGTTTCGCAACAACGCACTTCTTCATTTCATCAAAAGCTGACTGGTTGCACTCAGGGATAATCTTGTCCAAGTTAAGACTCAATTGGTTGATAAACTGTAAAAAAAAAATATAACTGTTTAAAATACACGTAAACGAGTTATTATAAATCGAAGAATTTTCAAGTACCTCAGCAGCAGTGAGAAGATAATGAATTGGTGGAACCATGTCCTTGCGAAGTCCTTCGAAGCAATGTTCCAAAAGGTTGTTGCTGCTGACTGATGCAGCGTTCAATTGGGTTTTTGCGGTTTCGTAGCACTTCGTCGCGTCTCTGCCTTCTTTCATCGCGTTTTCATACCTGCCCTGTAAAAATAGAAATATAAAAGATTTGGTCAGAGTAGTTTCAAATAAACAGTCGAGAAACAATGTGGCAGAATTTTTTACTTACACGAATATCTTCGGTTCCAACTTCGATGATATTGTCGATACTGCGCTTTCCTTCATCATGGGCTTCATTCAGTTTCGATTCAGCTTCTTCACTGATCTTGTCGTGGCTGGCAACGAAACTATCACGAAGTTCTAACATGATGACTTTCTGTTCACTCACTAATTTTTCCAGCTCGGGGTAGTCATTGACTTTTGGTGCTGCGCATGCCTGTTAAATGTACTGATTAATATCTCTGACATGCAATATGAAGAATTCAAAACCTGTCAATTTTATTTATAATATTTTATAAACAAGAAATTTAAGTTTCTACTTACGTAGGCCAAACAAAGGGCGAAAATAGCGAATGTTGTCTTCATTTTGGACGTTTGATGGTTTCCAATGTACAGTTGATGTAGAAGGAACTGTCTGACTGTGACTGACCAGTAGCAGTTCGTGCATGATTATATACGAACTTCGATTTTAGATTTTTGCTGATAACCGGCGATAATAGAAAGATTCACAAACACCTTACAAGAAATACTCGAATATTCATATTGTTGAACAGTAACTTCTCCGTATAGGTTACTGATTGTATATTGATTTTAATAAGTATTTCCTCAAGTGGACCGATCAAGTATCGAGATTAGTCGGAACGTCAAATTATGATCCACATCTGATCTAAATCAGTGTTCGCAACACCCGAAATTGATTTTGCTGAATGATAAACCAGTTATCTTTGCAAATGAAACATGCGAGCGTTAAAAAATAATGCGCTTAAAAATTGATTTACTCGATCGGGAATAAATTAATCGAATTGAAGTAGTGTAAACAATGATTCGAAGAATACTCGTGTCAGTCAAGTGCGATATATCTCATATTTCGAAGAGTATCTAACATGAATAAAGATTATAAATTCCAAGTAAAAGTCTTTCATCTATTTCGTACGAATATAAAGGAAAATACAAACAACAATTAAAACCTCTACCAGAATCTTAAAACTGATATTCTTCAAGAATAGTTAGTGAAACTAATTAAGTACCATAAAGATTAAATCTTGAGAAGCTGGCATTCTGTTCGAACATTCCACATGCAAATGTCTTAGCAAAGACAGCGAACACTGCATATGCGCTCACTCAATACATAGTTAATTCATAGTCGCCGCAAATTCCAATCAGTAGGAGAGAATTGGAAAGTTCCTTATCCGCCAAACCGAGCACTGTTTGTCTAACAGGGCTCTGAGAAATGTAACGAGAGCCGACTGGGAACAAGACTTTCGCATTTCCATTATCCCCGCTCGCCGACTGCGAGTTATTGAAATCCCTCATAAATAGTCGAGGATCTTGGTGCGCGTGTGAGTCCTGCAGGACCTCTTTTCGCACGCAAATCCTCCTCTTACTTATCTAACTGCGTCCGATAGAATGTAATGTAATTCCACCGCTCGTCGACTACGCTGTAATTGCATTCAGTCGGATTGCCAAGTAAGAGAAGAGGTTCCCTATTTTCGAAATCGATGAGAGTTAACAAGTTAACGCCCCTGATTGTCATTGGCAGAGAATTCCTAAAATCACAAGGCAATAAAAATAGAGCAAAGAATAGTTTATTTTAACAAATTTTATTTTAGTATCATTTAGAAACTGTTATCTACAATTAAATTTCGAACTGTATCTCTCCCAGTAGTACAACTGTTATTACATCAAGTGATACCAGTCAACAGTATGGTCAGCCGGGGCAGACTCGTTTCACTGGGGAAACGTGTTCGTTGATATCAAGTAACTGTAATGCGATATTCACGGTATTATTTGCGAAAGAGCAGTGAATTCCTCCATTAACGGTTACCATTCGATGTTCATTACACAATAAAAATTTTAAACTGATACAAAGTGATAAATTCCTATTGCCAATAATAACTTTGTGTCTTTGATAGGAATTTCAAAATGCGGGCACACTTTTTTCTGAATTTTACCATTTTTAGTATAATAACATCGTAAAATAACGATAGTTTAACACAAGTGATACAAAATCAGACTGCGGACATTTAAGATGATCTCGTAGCGTTGCTGCAGCTTTGCGGCAGCAGATAATAGAAGCAAGCTCGGATTTCAAGATTGTCGCAAACTCGATGCAAGGATACACAGGGTGCTCTGGAATTCAGTGGCGTCTTGGCTGAGCACACACACGTCGACATCAATATTGATGAGGTCGAAGCGCAGGGAGAAAGTTCGAACGGTTGCTCGTAAAAGTGCAGGCTGCATCACGTAACAGGCCAATAGCGGGCAACTGGCAGCCGCTGCCATGAATTGCACGAGCTTCGTAGACCTTCGATCGCCCTTTTAAATTATAAGTATGAACGAAATTAAGACAGATGTTGCACTCGCATCATTGCAACTTTATCATAATACTGAACGTGTTACATGTAACATAGTTTAACCTGTGATCATCGATAATAGTCGAATTTTTCTCTCATAAATAAACTAAATGCAATTTTTATAAATACGATGGATAAATATCGCATTTATTTTATCAATGATTGAAAAATTGACAGAAAATAAAAGCTGGAGTATAAACTTTTAATAGTTCAAACTATTTTTGCCAACATTATCCTCCTTTGGTATTTACTGTGATTCGGTGAACCCTGCTGTCAAGAGTTCCCAGAACATTCTAGCAAATAGCTAGGAGGACACGTGGCGCCACTGTCTACGAGTTCGTGAAACGTGAGAGTCGCAAGTCCGAGAGTTAGAGTTACACCTAAACACGCATTGAGAAGGACAGGAGTTATGAGGCATTTCGAGCGTCACAGGCTTAATTGGAGAAGCCGTTTCACAGTTGTTTCGTAGACGCGAACGCTCATTGGTTTATCGTCAGAGTAGCGCGCGCTCACCTTGCCGGCATTTGTCCCGGTAGACAAATACAGGAAATCCTGTACCCCTAAACTCTAGCATGAAAGTTTCGACCCCAACGCGGAAATCCTCGCCGCAATTCGTTAAGCGAGGATTCCAACACTCTTTGCGTACGGGCGATCAAAGACAATGGTGATTTGTACGTGGCAAACGTGCCATCTTCTCAATTTTCCCGTGTCAATCGAATCTCTGTGTTACTTGATCTAATTGTACGGATTTTTAGGTGATTAATAATACAATTTAACTAATTTATCTATTTATAATATTAGTTTCAACTCTTTCTATGTATTTATTAATGAAGTGGAAAGTCAACTAATTCAACTCAGTAGCTAATTACCATCGTTATTGCGATACTCGGACCAAAGGCGAAGCCATAAAATACGATAAGTGTCTACAAGGCCCGAAACATTAAAAGCTCATTTCAGTATAATGAGAAGCTTAGTGTATCCGATGCACGACCTGGCCGAACTTAAAAACTCATCAAAGAGGTTAGCTCCGTTCGAGCGTCCCTCAGAATAAATGTCCGCCGTCAACCTCGGTCTTACCACGAGGAAACTGGAGCACGCGGTATCTATGCTTTACTCCGAGGTGACCTAGGTCGGCTATAAACTTACCATATATTAGTATAATTGCGTCTAGTACACTTATGCCTCAGTGCCAATCGTTAGAGTTATGGCTAGTTTCATAATAACGCTATTAATTCCGTAAGTTATGATAATGCTATGTAAGAGGCCCTTCAAACCTAAAATATGAAATTGACAAAAGCGTTTCTCATGATATTAATCAATTTTTACTTGCTATAATATTTATCCTGTTGTGTAACTTTTTCATATTTCTGATATATTATACATATGAAAGTTTTACTAATTTTATGTTTTTCGAATTATCGAATCTCACGTGTCACTATCAGTGACAGTTCATTTTTATTGTACAAAATAGTTTGTGAAAATGATGTGATGCCAGTCTGGGATGGTGTGGTCTCGAGCAAGAAGAATCTGAGCATGTGATCTTATTTCAGACACGTTCGCGAGCAAGGTGGCCGCCTGCCAGGACAAGTACGCGGACGCGAGCGTAGGAAACGTGACCGGAAGTAACGCGGTGAACGTCTTCCTGGGGATCGGCATTGCGTGGAGCATCGCCGCCATTTACCATGCCGCCCACGGTGAACAATTCGTCGTGGAGCCTGGCAAGTCAGTATCAAATCTCCTCTATCGACAATCCTTTACCTCCTACATAAAGAACAACTCGTACGAGACACTAAGCATGTGTAAACTAGACTATGCGAAAGTACACCTTCAATGTATTGCCTTCTTCAACAAAATATGTCGATTTTTTTCAAATCGTAACAAACGACTGCAGATCTATTTAACAACCGAATTCACCAATTTCACAGGTAATGTTATAAAGTTTAATGTTCGTATAATATTGAATCATAAACTGCAATACTAAAACTAAATTATAACGCAAACTACAAAGTACAGAATGAAGCATAAAAATGTGCTAGTAATAAAATGTTTAGTACAATCTCGTAACATAAATACTCGCGGGTAACTTTAATACGAGCATAAAATCAAACGAATAAATAAAAATAACATGAATTTGGCATGGTACATTTTCCACTGGCCCTTCCATACCGGTGCTTGCGCAGCAGCTCCATTCGGCGAAAGCACTGGTACAATAACTGATACAATAACACTTGGAATTGCTACCAATTTATGGCGATGAGCTGGATAGAACCGAGCTGCTCTATGCCTCGTTACTCATCGATAATCAGGTATTTCCTATGCGAGACACCACTGATACGTTTTCCCGCCCTTCCTCCCTCCTTCCGGCCCAGCCTGCAAGATATCTCCGAACCGATACTGTGCCCTATTTTATGTGGATTTTCATCTTCCGGCTTAGTGCGACGCGTGCGCGTGCACACCCGCCCTGCTGAAACTCGTTTCGCGAAAATAGATTTACCAGCGTCCCGTGTTGGATGCAAATTTCGCACGTTGTGTCAAAGCAGTCTGAATCTAGGATAAACTACGTATGTGCGCCTAAATAAATTGAGTAATCCCGAATTTTTATATGGGTTGATTTTATGTGAGAGGAGGAAGTCCGGAATATTTGGATTATATAAAAAAGTAATATATTATTATGATATGGGCGAAATTTGGTAGAATCTAAATAAAATTCGTGATTATATTGTTACGTTATAAATTTTGCAGGGCTAAAAAATTATAGTAGAAAATAAAGACGTATTAAATATAAACAAAATTAACATAAAAAAATATACTGAGACCGTTCGAGATACAAGATTAGTAAAGGAAATAAAAAAGGAATGGTTTGTCTCCGATAGTTTGGCATTCTCCGTGACCCTGTTCTGCACGGAGGCTTGCCTGGTGATCCTCGTACTACTTCTGAGGCGGACGAAGAGTATTGGCGGTGAGCTTGGTGGTCCTTTTGTACCAAAGGTAGTCACGTCGGTGATCCTGTTCTCCCTGTGGTTGTTCTACCTCATCATGTCCACCCTCGAGGCCTACGGCGTTATCGAAGGCTTCTAAGGAGGCCCCAACCAACGCCAAACACATCGGCCTACCCACTGCATCTATCTTCTATTTTACGTCCGCCAAGGCGTCTGCTCAACACAACGTTCTCTCGGTAAATACGCCTTCTTTTCTCTTAAAATAGAACCATCGACACTGAACATTCTCGCCGATTCCCGAATAATATTACAATTTCTTCAAGAATCAATGAAATAACAATACTACTCCATTTCATATAGTTAAATTCTAATTAAAATCAAAGAAACCCCATTTAATTCAATACAATTATCTTCCCAAAACTAAGTGCACTAAATATCCCCCAAATCCATCATTCTTCAAGAACACGAGTCATCGAGAATTCCCATTCTGTTTCAGGAGACAAGCAGGTGAACTCGAGGGGGTGTGATGTCACAGCGAGTGGCCGTCTCGCCAGTTGTAGGCCGGCATAGTTGTCACCCTGATCCCCCACATACACACTCACACACACACACACACACACACCCCTCCACCCACCCACGGCGGGACGATTAACAACGAACGTGATTAATTACACGAGGGCGGTGAAGTAGCGTGCGTGTGCATAGCTGGTACCTGAGCGTGACTACGCCTGTGTCCTGAGGATCTACACACACACACATGGTGCATACGTACGTACATGCATATAATATGTACACCCGGGGGACATCCTGCTGCGTAAACCTCGGGCGTGACGACGCGCCTGTGTTGTCTCCGCACGCCTCCGCGCGAGCCACGAGAGAGTGCATCTCTGTGTGTATGTGTGCGTGCATGCGTGCGTGCGTGCGTGCCTGTCTGTATGCGCGTGTGTGTCTCCACGTATTCCGTGCGCGAGTGAGCCGAGTGTAAACACAGTGAGTTTGCCTTAATACTAATGTTAATATGCGCAGAACGAGAGATATTAATTAGAGAGTTACGAATAAATGTCGCGTTCTAGTCGGTGACCGCGTTCCCGGGGAAGCAGAAAAACTGAAAAAGGATTCGGAAGGATATGGAAAAAGGTGGAATTAAAACGGGGACGCGGCCCTTTATCGAATACCGAGAGAGATAAAAAAAAGAGAGAGAGATATATATATATATATATATATATATATATATATATACATATACATATAAATAGTGTATTTATTTAATCGTTTAAGGAACACAGGTTTCTATATGGTATTTTAGTAGCGGACCGTATTGCAATTCCTTTTTTTTGCCAGAGAACGACGTCGCTAATTTTATATACTCCGGAGTATCCAATTGCCGTGCGGTATTCCTTATTGTTAGTCTTTGCCCTTCCGCGTCCCCCTCCTCCGATATTGTCAAGCATATTTATTTCTACGACTGCTCTTACGGTGTCCAAGCGCGAGCGCCCTCTCCATCACGGTGACAACTGGTTGTGCGCTTTTGCGAATTTTCTCTGCGTCTAGTATGTTTTGTTTCGATGCTGTATCGTCGCATCCAATGATTTCTGGTTTCACTGTTTATATAGTAATGCATTTTCGGATGATAAATTCGAGAGAATTCATTGGTTAGAAATGGGAAGAATTGATTTCGTGCGGAAAAGTTCATTTGCAGTTAGTTGTTACCGTCAGACTTAGCATGATTATGTCCACCGCGATGAATTAATGTCGTCGCAAAGACAATTTGCATTTGTTCCCCTCCCCCTCTAGTAAGAGAAGATACCATTGGCACAAGATCCCGGCTCCACGATTGGACAGTTTCTTTCGAGCAATATACCCGATAAGTATTAAGACGTACTTACTAATCGACTTAGTTTAGGATCGAGCGTGGCGAAGGGCTCCAATTGGACGGTGAAGCAAACGCAGTCGACTTAAGCTATATCTAACCGAGGCTATGGCACTACGATGACTCCAATTGCATTTTCGAGATTGCGAGGGACACCGGCAACATCCAAGCCATCTAACTTCGTAATACACGCGGAAGATGGGGTTGCAAAACCGGGCGCCATGTTACAATCGAGTCCAAGCTCTCGAAAGAACGATACAATAATTGACCGGCAACATTTGCCCGAATTATTTGATTGTTGTCAGAAATAATTATGGATAAACAAAGGTAAAGGAATAGAAAAAGGGCAGATGAATGCAGCAAACACTTATTTGAATGAAAGTGGCGGCCTTCGTTCGAATGTAACAGTTTTTCGTTGATTTTCACTGCCTTTGATCGAGGGTCGCTTACTTCCAATGATCGCAGATCGATTTTACACATACTTATCGGTGTATTCAACCAATCTTATTATTTCACTGACGACTGATTTACTTTTCTTTCAAGTATATTTGTAATATTTTATTTTCAATGAAAATATATAACTTATTACAAAAATACCATAGAAACGGCAAAGCTGCGTAAAGCATTATAAATATAAATAAATGCTTCGCGTTCAACAAGATTAATGCAAAGTCAGGGTAGAACATTGTTACGAGAATAGTCAGGGTGGTTGAATATATCAGTGAGCGAGTGTATCTCCGTGAGAATTACGACTACTAGGCAATTTGTAGTATACGCTGTACGTTTAAATCTTAGACTATCTCGTGTATACATGCATGTGTAGATACACATACGTAAATGATATACGACACGCTGCACATTCTGAGCAAATGATTACAGAGCACAAAACATGTGGACGGCGTTCTGTCTGTTGACAAGGCAACTATGAAACCGACGAATTCAGAGAATCCTCTCGTCGCGAAGTTCCGATTCGTTGATTCTATTTGTACGAACTGGCAGTCATTGCGCCGATGCATTTTTGAGGAGCGGAATCATTTGAACGAACTGTGCACGGATCATTAATCTATCGATACGCTAAATACTCCACTCATGGGTTCATTAGCCTTAATTTACGAACTTTTGTTCTTCGATTTTGACGTCCCTTCGGTCTGTCGATTGACTGTCACCGTAATCGGACGAAATTATTTGAGCTTGACAAACGCAATTATCATTGCGTTAATTGCCAAGGTTCTATCTTTCGTTACTCATATAATTCTCTTGTTTTAAAGCAATGGGCCAATGTTTCCCAAAATCAATTGTTCATGATCGATGATATGTGACAAACAATTGTCGGCTCAATATTTACTACTTCATTTTTGTATTACTTTTTATGTTTGTAGTGTTCACCGAAATTACGAATCTATTAATGTAAGTTTGAAATCTATTTATTTCAAGTCTATAATGAATCATGTGTTCAATAAGAGTCTTTAATAATAAGTAACATTTAATAACTAAAGAATTTTGGGAAACAGGCTTTATGAAACCCAGACAATGACGTTACATACGATTGAATCATCGATTTAACCATGTAGAAACTGACTCTTATGGAAAAAGATTTTAAGTTCGCAAGATTAACTATGCAACCGATTAACTCGACGTTCAACTCAATACGTTTTAGTTTAATCCGACAAGCTACAATGGAGTGCTCGAAACTCGTAGAAAAATTGACTTTTGCTAGTAGGGAATTCCTAGGGAATACTGGTCTTGGGCGGATCTTGTTCCCGAGGGAGCGAATCAATCGCACGGCTGGCCTTTAAATCGCTCGCAGGCTGAAAGGTGAAGGGGACAGAGATGTTTCCAGCCACGTGGATTAAAGCCCGAGGTCACGAGGACGAGGATACTCACTGGCTTCCCTGGAGGTCGGTCAAACCGATCGCCCAGATCTCCGATAGAACTGCCCCTCGCTCACACCTCTAACTCACTGCTATTTTTCGTTTTTATCCTATTGCAGCTTTCCGCTCTTTTCCGTTCACCGCTTTTCGATATTATCGTCGAAGAATTCCTAAAAGTCTATCTATGATCGATCTTTGATTTTCGATCCATTAAATTATTGAATTACCGAACGCTGATAATTAAACGTTACTAAGTTTAATACTATTTTCAATTAAGACTTGTTCATATTTGTTCGATCTAGATAAAGTAATACAATCTTTCTGGTTTCGATAAACAGAAATGTCAAACTTTACAATTCAATAAACCTTAGATTTGCTAATAGATTCGTATATATCAAAGATTGAGAATCCATTCTTCAGCTAGGTTGTATCTGCCAAGCAACACGTTCTCACACAATAAGAGCGTAACTCAATTTGACAATGTCCATCTTTCCATGCAATCCTTTCTATCTCCGATTTCCAAGCGCAGCAATGCAATACCATGAATTTCCTTCGATATCAGATTGGGCGACGCAATCTTTCTCTGGGAAGGCACGTGAGGGAGCTCGTAAATTTGCGGTGGAAATAGGTGAGCTGGCGGGTTTGCGGGGAGAAGATCGGTTAACAGGCGACGTTGCTGATCCAGCGCAATGTAAATTCATAAAGTCTTGGCAAGAGCAGCCGCCGCAGTGGCCCCGACAGTGTTACTCGCCTTCAGCGAAGCCAAACAATCGTTCCACTCTCGAAAGCCACGAAGGCAGCCCTTTTACTAATTTAGCAGCTGATGCCGCACTGAGCGCCGCTCCCCCTTGCTATGGGAGTTCCGTTATATCCCGTGATGACGCTACACTCCACTTTTTGGGTACCGAAATAGATGATCAATTTCGAATAGTTAGGCTCAAACGCGGATTAATAATTAATTCAAGTTCCTTTTTTCACACATTGTTCTTTTATTTGTGTAAATTATATAATTGGATTTGTTATAACTTTAAAGGATAGAAAAGCGACTAAATTTACTGGGAATAAAGTAAGAACTTTGGCTTAGCAGTAACAGAGTACTATGTTTTGGACGAGTTCATGCTCCGATACTTTTGCCACGTCCAATTTTCCCGGAACTGGAGGCGAAATCAGATAGGACGGACAAACAATTTCACGGGAGATTCTCATCCGCGTAGCCTGCGAGCGACGTAATAGCCAGAAGAAATCAGGAAAACAAGCCAATTAGGCAACGCTCTGCGAGTATTCGGGGCAGAGGACACTCAGCCATTCAGGATAATCGCGCACTTCGTATCGAAGGCTTTCGCACTTTGCTTTCCACTTTTCGCCAGAGGCCCTGGGAATTGACTTTGGCGGCTTAGCAGAGAAGAGACATCGCGATGCCAGCCAAACCATATACATTTAGATAGATATTGTAAAAAGATAATGAAGGCTTTGGGATAAAGAAGCCTTTCAGTAATTATTCGTACTTTGCCTGTGTTTGTTTTTGTAGTGAAATGTTACAATTATTTGAATTTGATGATAATTCATAAACGTATTCAATTATTTCATTAATGAGATTGTTAAACTTAGAAAATCCTTGATTATTTGTTTAATATAAATAAATTTCAGTACTTTATACTAGAATGGGTAAGTATACATCGAGTCAATCATCGATGTATTTCGAAGAATGAATATCTTTATCCCAGAATGCCTTCACGACTATGTACACATGTGAGACATAGATATTTTAATAAGCCATTCGTTCAGAGAGGTCTATTATCATAGGTAATATACATACATACAAGTAAGTATGTGCGTGTCGTAGGATATACACCAAGACACCCAAATAGCAAAGCGTCAAAGTGATAAACCGTAAATGAGATCCGGATCGTCTCCAAATTCTCATTGGTTCATTGCTGAATGCTCGACTTCTATCGATACATCGATAGTAAGTCATAATCAATCACAATCTGTGAGGATTCCTCTAAAAATAGCTTAACCAGCAATTTCCTCGTGTTTCCGACTTTGGATGAAAAATAAATAATCGAATTTGTATCGAGAATCGAGCGATGTACAGCAATGTCCGGTGAGAATCTGCGGAAACGAGGAATCTCTCTTTTCGTGCATTTATTCCAATTTCTCTTCATCCAGCATCTCGTGACGGTTAAGTCGCACTAGGAAAATCTCTAATCAAAAGCACACTTGAACTTTCATGTTCACGCCGTGGACTGTCACTTTGAAAATTGATAGTTTTCTGTAAAAACTATAACATCCTAAAAATAATCTGAATTATACTATGAGTGCATCATGGAGCTTTATCAAATTCAGTTTGCCAATGAATGATTTATGAAGCATACAAGCTATAAATCAATCACTGATACTCTGCGACAAGTTTCATTATTGCGTTCCTAAATCTGCAAATTAAAGGATAAACAGAAATAATTTGGAATAATAAAATCCAAGCGAAAGTTCACGGCTGAAGAACAACATCATCAGCACTGACTTGAAACCGGACGATCCGTATTAAACGAGACTTTCATCGAGCGAAGCTTCAATCAGAAATCCGTCTCCCACGAGTACTGCGTCCTCTAAGTGTGCATAATTAGTCGTAGACGGCAAAGCGCGCTCTGACGATCAATTAATTCCGAAGCGAAAGAGCACATGAGCATGCGAGTGATTGGCTCGCATTCACTTCCAACCCCAATGAGACGCGTGCAGTTTTCCGATTAATGAAATCCGGCAAAAAAGGTACTCGATCATTAAAAAGCAAAAAAGCACACTTTACCCTGGCAAGAAACTAGTTGATCAGGAAAAGCAGTCAGTGCGCGCCTAGCCAAAATCCCCATGACCCAATTATTCTGACCACTGAATGATACTTCGTAAAGTACACTCTCAACGGAATAAATTCCTCTAAATTAAATTTAATTGAATTTCTAAATCGAACATAATTAATGGTAATTAAAGTATTGATTTATATAAACGAATAGAATTCAAAAGGTACTTGGCAACTCGGAGAGAAAATATTGATAAAATCCAATGAATATCGTGAATACGAATCATTTCTTTCCGATTTCCTCTTATTCCAGGTGGTCATAATAAATACAGTCATGTACAATAGACGAAAAGGAAATCTATCATAATCGTAGAAGTACTTCGGTCAGCTAAAAAGCCGAGCAGGATTCTTGCCAGAGCATGTAGATAATTAGATGTATGAAATTGAATATCGAATTGAAAATTGGCCGCGAAGCAAGGCGAGCGCTTGCAAAGATTTAATTTTGTAAATTACATTGGCAGTAATTGCATTGGGGAGGAATTGTTATTAAAGAAATTGAAAGTAACTGTTGATGCTTAGTGCGTAGGCCAGTGCTCGTGAGTCCCCTTTAATTGGGGAGACCACTTAACACTTTGCTAATCGAGTAACTTTACCCATTTCAATCCAGAAACTAATCAATTTATACTCACTGGTACATCAGGCAAGGAAGCACTTACTTAGCCGTTGATTTTACATCAATAAAATTACGAATCTTTATTCTGATGCACCAAATGAAAAGCTAAGTAATTGCAAAACTCTGCAGATTTTTAGAAATAAATTATCATTTTGGAAAGACTTACTTGAGTAAGTTTGATGGGTAGAATTACTCATTAATTGGCGAAGTGTTAACTCACTGTTAGATAGGTATTAGTAGATACGAGTGAGTCCAGTCACTTCTTATGCAATCTGCTTACTCACTTAAGAGCCGGACCTCGATGTCCGGAACTTCCTGGCCAGCCCCGAATCATTACGACGATATTAGAAATTGATCTAACCCGGCATAATAAATGCCCACCAATCTGTCGTCGACAAAGCGTTTTCTAACTCTTTATTAGTTAACAAGTAGATCGCAGAGTCTTTGCGGATAAAAATTTTCCGTTGGTCGTGGATTTGTGTTCGTAAATGCAAATCCAAACATGTGCAAAAGTGAATCTTGCATACGTTTACCAGCCCACGCTATTGATAACAACCTTTTCTATAACACTTTATTAATTAATTAGTAATTAATGAAACCCTGAAACTCTTTACTTAAAGGTTTCTATCTTTCAAATTTCTCTTCTCGAAAGAGTAGTTCACCAAGAAAGAAAGAGTTTATACCAATCTAATATTTCCAAGTTCTCTGTCCTTACTAAACGTATAAGTGGTCGTTATCTATGTACCATTAATTATTAATTAACATAAGTAATATTCTGATGGTAAATTAAAAATCCAATCTCCACAAAAAGTCACCGAAACTTCTCTTATGCTAAACGAAGGATAATGAAGAAGCAAACAAGATTTCAAATATATCCCAGTTTATGACCTTCTACTTCGTCGTCTAAGAAGTGAGCTAAACCTTCCTAAATAACGACTGCAATTGCTGAAACTCTTGAAATACTAAAGTCTGAGTATCGAACACTATAGTCTTTTTTTCTATTTAATTAACTACTGTGTATTCGATTATTTGAATATGCACAACGGTACCATTGACATCGATTGCCAACATACGAATTTATAGTTTTCACTAAACAAACATTATTAGTCGTTTTACGAAAACAAACTGTTCATGCAAATATCTCGAACACTAAGTGGACATTTAAGGATAAATTATTCAAGCGCTGGAGACTAAACTGTATACCTTGCGCGAGAAACTATAGCTTTTTGTTCACGCATGTGGCTCACGATAATAAACGGAATATCGACGTGCTAATTAGCGCGCGACACACGCAAATTTTCCGGTGCAGCTGTTTACCCGTCCGGGGTTGATGCGAGCGTCGGCCACGATCAAATCGGACGCAGCTAGGTAATTAAATCATAATTAGTGTCTTTGTTAGGCTCCCTGCCAACCGCGCCATTCCTATTTGCATATTTTCTGCATTAAGTCAGTGCAATTACGATTGCAACAAATCGGAAACGTATTCCTTATTTTTTTTTTCGATCGGACAACTTTACCCTTTGAGATGGACAATCGCCTTTGTTATCGAGCTTTCGACCAATATTTACCGTCTTATCACTTTGTAGATGACATTTACGTTGAACAATGCCTTTTAATCGTATCTATGTGTGTCAAGTTAAATGGGGTCAAGAAACTAACTTCAGAGTTTCATTTATTCTATTGCGAATGATAGATTGTTAATAATGTAGATCTATAATTAAATTTGGGTGTTAACTTAGTTTCCAATTTGATGACTTATTCTTTAGTTTCAAATAATCACAGTGGAAGGAGTTTTATAAAAATTAGTAGAAATTCGAATTAAATACGCCTGAAACATTAAGTAAGCAAATTAAAAACACTTTAAGAGACACTGACTCTATGAAATTTCAATGAAACAGTACAATTCTGATTGCCTGCAATCAAATGACCAGTGACAAAACATAAGAAGCTTCATTTACGGAATTTAGTTCAGTGAATAGGAAACTAATAGCAAGGATCGATAATAGTCATGGAAACTACGCACAGTTAGGACCAGTGGGACACGTCGTTCAGTAGTTTGAGTTCAAGATTCTCCGACTGACTTTAATCAATTAACGCTCTCTATTTTCCACAGTTTCGTCGATATACGATAGTTTTGACTTTTGTCAAGAATTAGTTATATAATACCTTGTCTATAATTAGCTAAAGAATTAGCCAGACTTATACACGCAACGACCAAGCTAGTGAATTTGAATTCGGACCAATGAGTAGCGGTTTCGTGGTTCAGTAATGATGACTGAATCAGTGAGCAGAGCCTTCTTTCGGGTGCGCGGGAAAGTCACTTATACCAACAACCAAAACAAGACAAGTTTTAAAGCAAAACTCAGAATAAACGAGGTTTTAGATAAAAAGTAAATATTTCACACGTTATTCGCCTTTAGTCACAAAATTTCGACATTTTAAACGTTGTCGTGCCAATAAATCTATACAAGATCTCGATAAAGGCAAGATGAAACTTAACCTATTTCGTTACCAATTTCATTGGCGCGTGAAATGACGGTACGCAGATTCCGTGAACTATGCCGGAAGCGTGAACACTTCGTTCACCGTCCAATTTATCTATCGATGTGAGGGCAAACAGGCTCTCGAAGATTACAAATTTCCTATCGAAACCAAGCTTAAACAAGGCGGAACAAAAGCAAACAACAGGGGCTGGCCACACTCTCCTCAGAAAAGAATGCGAGGACGCGTCAACGTTTCTATCCAATCTTTCCTAACCTATACACAATGAACTATCTCTACTTATATCTCGTCTCTTTCACTTCCTCTAACTAACCTCTACACGTACTATACGCATAACGAAGGTAGAACTAATAAATATCTATAATTGTACTTCTATCTAATCCCACCCACGATATCTATTCTAACTCTTTCGTCTTTGTCTCGCTATCTCCATCCGACGAGAAACTCTAGGACTACAAGCTCGTCCGGAGACAGAGGATTAAGGTTAGGACCATTTGATGCCACCGTAATCGCTGGCAGTCTAGCTAGAGAATCACGGGAATATACTTAAGTGCTACGATATCGAAGAAAAGAGCGACTATACTACACTTAGCGTGCGATAATTGCGTATTTAATCAAGCCGTAGCGAGCACCGCACGCCGCGAGATGGCGATGGTGTTCCCTGGACTCGAATAGTCCCATGAGGACTTGGTTTAGTCACCCGGTATAGTCACTATGTTTCCTAGAAACGTTCCGAGGGTGTTACCACTTAAAAGCCGATCGAGGGCGGACTTGTATTGTAAAATAGAGAGTTTTTAAAAAAACAGCGCGATTAAAGTTAAAGTCGCCCTTAAGGCGCGCTGGTATAACTAGTTGACTATGTTGTAAAACGAGGGGCAACAGTAATGGCACACTGAACATGAGTTTTGTACTATGTAAGCGAACCGTTTGCCGTTTAATAATAATCCAGTCGGTGGACAAACACACCCAGACACTCACAGATACACACACAGACAGATAGACAGACACCTGTATATAAGTACATGTATTGTTGATTGCCTAAAAATCGCTAGCTAATAAGTGCGTTACGAGAGAAACGGAAGGATCTGTTCGGAGATAATCTCGTATTCCTTCTCGACATCTAGGAGTGTCCAAGCGGATATTGCTTAGTCTAGCTTATACATACCTACATATACATACGTACGTATATATACAAACTATAAATAGTCCTCTTGTACATAAGAACTGTTGATTTTACTAAAGTCTCGCCTGCCTCAGAGTAAGAACAATCCGCCCGAAACGGAGTCCTTGGGTTCGAAGTTGGGTGAGAAGTTCCATGAAGGAAGTTCGAGTAGAAAATTGAATTTATTTACAGCGATGTCTCCCGTTTGTTGTGCACTCAAATGTTTATAGGAATGAATACCGTGCGCTTTCCGAGCGCGTGGGAGAATATAATAGTTGTTATACAGAGATTATTTGTTTAAGAGTATAAGATAGGAAATAGGAACGAGAAGCGTGTTCCTTTGAGATATATTGCGAATGTAAATTGGAATATGTTATCAATGGAAATTGGTAACTTATTTGAATGTTATGAGCAACACAATCAATAGGAGAATAATTATTATTAGTATTATAATCGTAGTGGGAGTTTCTTAAATAAAAACAGTCTCCTTTGTTCCACATAGCAAACATTACTATTTTTCCTTCCAACTATTAATTCATTTCAATTACTTTATTATTAAAAATCTATTACTTTATCCAAAGTCTAATTCCAGATGACTAAAATCTCATTTTGATTTATTATTAATAGAATTTCAAGACAGACCGAATCAAATGTATGTGAGTAGCAAGTAATCATATCTAAAATTCTCCAAAAAAGTATACCGACTAATATAATACTCGTTCTCTTTCGAGTGCTAATCGTTAATGTTGACAAACTAATAAATAATAGGAAGGATGAAGAAGAGCGGCTGATTTTCATGCTCTCGAGCAGGCGAGACGATATGTTCGCCGTTTGGTTGACCGTTTCCCCGCAGGTCGTCTAGAGAGGCCTCGATTATTCTCGATGTTCGATCGATTGCTGAGAGATCCACGGTGGACGAAAGTGCCCCGATGTGTGCTAGCGCATAAGTGATTTCGATAGGACATAAGCTGTAGCGATGCTAAACACGACACACCTACACAGACTCGCACACAGACACACACATTGGAGTTCAGCGTGTACCGAAGAAGTTCTGTGGTTCCATGGAACAAGATAGCGGAGGTTGAAAGGAAGACTGTCGAGGAAATACTATCTAATATTCTCTAATTCTACGGACTGACTCAAAAATAAACTTTTGAATTTAATTTATACTCTATTTTTCTTTAATAACTTTCGTATTATTTCTATTCTTAAAATGAGAGAAGTGAATCATTTGGAAAACGTCACACTTGTAATAAATAGTTACATGTTTGACTGATTAAATGTCAGGAAAAAATTCACTAAAAGTTAATCATTATTACATTTCTTGTCAGTGAGATCATTCTGTGGTAGTTTTTCTGGGTCAGTCTGTACTCGGTAGGAAACATCACGAACACTTCCAGCTTCTGTCTCCTCTTTTTCGATCTGTCTTCGTCAACCCTAATCCCGTTCTTGCTCTGGTTCTTCTTGCCGAGAGAATTAATCTGCCGCAGATTCGTCACAAAATCATTATCAAATCTTTATAGAAGATTGGATTCCTTCTTACTCCTCCTTTTTCTCTTCTCCCACTCCAATTCCAATCTGCCCAATTTGATTCGTAGTTTTCGGTATCTCGCGTATGAACTTCCATTATCCTTAGCGAGACGTGTGCACACACAAGCGCGCACATGTCCTCGTAGAACTGTGTATACAGATACAGACACAAACAAGTACACCCATTGGACGAAATCGCAATTACGTTCGCGCTACGTCCACGGAGAATCGTTTAATTAGACGCGCCGTGCTGGACGGAACAAGCGAGATTGATGCTTCGCGTGTGTTAATACTGACTTCGCATTGTATGTTAACTGAATTTTCAAATAATATTGAATCTATAAAATTCACAATGATCATAGCCACATCTGAAAACGATGGCTAAACTTTTTAATACAACATTTTCAATTCGAATTTTATTTATCTTTCATCCAATTTTATTTACTTTAATAATAAATGATGTACCAAGTATTTGATTCAAATATTTATGATATTAAATTTCTTTCACAATGCGCGAGTATCAATCTCACTGACTTCGATCCACTTGGAGCGACAGAAACTCTCTCTGTCTCTCTCTCACACACACTCTTCCGTCTTCAATGTATAATTCCTGTTGTACAGAAAGCTAGATGATGACGAAGTCGTTTTATCGTGTTAAGCCGTTCTATGCCTACGCTCATTACACTACTGTCTTACTGTACTATCAGTTTCGCCGCTCGTCCTTAGCAAGTCATTTACTGACAGTGGACTCGAATAACTCTGAGGCACCGAACAAAGGAATCTTGCAATGTCTGGCACATAGGCAACCTAGTCAAATATATATATAGTGAGGATCTGTTATAAATTTGATATGATGAATATTCCGAGCATAAACGGCACGCGCGCTGGTAGTACTTAATTAAAAAGTGACCGTTAGCAAATGAGATTAGTTAATTTGGCATTGTTCATGCCACGAGTCATTTGCGCCGTGTCCACAGTAATGGTACGTGCAATCAGCAGAAGATAATATTATAGTCTGGTAATACATTTACATATACAAGTATTATGTATTCTGAATTGCGAAAAGGATTTTAATAGAAATAAAAAGAGTTATTGAAATATCAAAACATCACTGTTTGCCAATTTTGTATTATGCGAACTGTAAATTCGGTGCAAATGATACGGCAAGACGATCATAAACAGTGCGATCCTTGTTAACGCGTAGACATTTCCGGTGAAAAAAAACTGGCGATTCCAGCGAAAGTTCTGACAAGTTTTCGAAGATTTGATTCGTTAAGTTTGACTTCGACACCGTTCGAATGCCACTCGTTGCACCAGCCACATTTTTCTTGAGGTCAGAATCATTTGAGTCGACTGTTCACGGGGCGAGTAGTCGAGAAAAGTGTTACTTGATGATGTACGATCTCGTTGAGGAATAAAAGGCAATGAGTTCCTTTTAATAATAAAGGAATCAAGCCACGAGAACGAGAATTACAAATGTAATTGTTCCGACGAAAACCAGCAACAAGGTGGTGCGCCAAATAATAGAGGAGGAGATCGAACAATAAATAATAGCGATTGAAATACAACTGGACTTTCGTTATCCGAATTTGAACTCGATAAATAATATATACAACTCGTCGATACTCCTCGCGGGGAAAAAAACGATATTTAACGAAACATACGATAAAATCGGCATACAGCAGATTTGTAGATTAGCGCTCTGTAAAACAACGAGTCGCCAAGCATTAAATTGTTAAACAATAACGCTTTCAAATTCAGATAGCAATTGTATCGTACGATCCAAACAACAAATTTGGATAATTGGAAGTTCTGCTACATTAAATAAAAAGATCTAGTAACAAAACGATCAATCACGATCCAATCGATTCGAACCAGTCGAATGTACGATTTAAAATTAGTCCAATTAAAATTAAAGATGCGCATGTGACTCTGCAGGATGTTGAATATCCAGGAAAAGGTATATTTCCATGCTGGATCCCTTTTGCATTATTTGCGTCTTGTTGCGCGACATAACTCGCACGTTGTGGAGGAAACTAATAAAGAGAGCGGAGAAAACAAGCGATGTAATATGCGTGACCGATGTAAGAAAGCAGTTAATTGTAATTGACTCGAAAGTGCAAAATATACAGACATTAAATGTTATTTATACCAGCGTGCTTTTCATTTGCACCGCCCATTTTCCTCTCCTCTCCTGATTCCATTATTGCTCGATTAATATTAATTCCAATATCAAGAAATCCCAAAAATTATCTTTTACAAATCTTTTGGATAATTGTTGGATCATCCTATTAAAGATTTCTTATTGTTCTTTTGTTTTTGGTGAGTGGTTGGAAAATGTAGCGGCAAAGAAGCGAGAGAGCTTTCACTGGGAGGTGAACACACTAATTGCTTGGCAGAAATAGTTGATTGGCTTCAAGCGCGCTTCATTGTCGACGGAAAACAATAGCTTTTCTACCAAGCGAAGCATGCCACTCATCGATATCGAGCATTCTGCGCAAGGTAATCGTGAAAAGGTGGTAAGGTTACAATAAACCAGCTATTCCGTTAAGGTAGAGTTACCTCGAGCGCATTCCTTCGGTTTATTGTCTTTAGCAGTGGAATTTATCGATGCAGTATCGCTGGGATTTCCAAGAATTATGCGATCGCCTATTCGTCTTCTTATTAAATAATAGGAAAAGGGATTTAAAATATTGCTTTCCTAAAAATGATTAAATTTTAGGTTTTTATTAAAAGACAGTACTGAAAACTAAAAGCTCACGAAAATCTCAAATAGAACAATCGAAACCAAAAAAGGAATTATTATGTCGCGTCATCGACATGCACGATCGAGAAAACAATTCCGGAAAAAGGCCAGTCGATACAATCTGACAAAGGTGTTACATTAGACCGAAAGAATTTCGGGCGTTTATCAATAAGTAAGTTTTCGTGTCAAATGGATAATATCTGAGACACACCCAGCGAACCATATATTTTATCATCTCACCGGCAAGAAAATGTATTTCTTAGAAAAGAACTTCGTCGTATTGTCCGATCCGATAATTTCCCTGCCCGTTGCCGCTTGTCACTTTCATTTCAGTCGTAATTGACTCAACCTGCTTTCATACCGTTAATTAACATAAAGAAGTAATAACGATCTTTGTTGATTACCACTGATATTGAATTCTAGTTAGTCCTCGCTAATTTCTTATCACTTATTTTTAATAGTCAATATTGCCTTTGAAGGTAGAGACTGATGAAAATATAATCTTATTAATCTACCAAGTAAATATTATTGCAAACTCTACGAATTCTCTAATTTGGTGGAAATATGCGATAGAACGTAGAATCACGAATCAACAGAGTGCGCAAACCACAGTTGCACGCAAATTGGATGATTGCATATCAATGTAGCAAACCTATTTACCAAGAAGCCCAAGAAGTAAGTGAACGACAATGTCCCGAACGAGAAATGTCAATACTTTTAGCATACATTCACGAGGCATTTTCGTAACTATAAAAGCGGTAGAATTAGTTGAATGGTCACTGTTCAGTTTTCAATCAATAATAGATCAAAGAGACTTACATTCTCCCAGATATCCTCGAACTAGTCAGTGTCTAGTTGTAGCTAAAAGGCATTGTCATTTCTGACAAATTCCCTTTGAAACGTTCCGATTAACGCCGCCATTAATTCGAACCAGCATCGTCAGTTTAAAGTGGCCATTAACTAGTCTTATCTCGCAAAATAAAGATCTAATTTCGCACTAACCAATATCGATTATAATTCTACGAAATATTATGTTTTATTCATTTTATAACATATTACTAAAAGAAATCGTCCCACAATTGCTGTCGGAGCTTTTAGCCATCGAAACTTAATGCTTTATTTATAAACATAACTAAATTTAATAAAAAATAATTGGGAAACTGTTTCACTTGAATCACTTGATTTAACAGCACCTGGTTTACGAACGGTTTTCTAGTTACGGACTCAGTAAAAAATGTCACTCAAGCAAATAGTCTAGTTTCTTCTCTGACTCGTTGACCCGCCGGCAAATAAGCAGACCGTAATTTTTAAATCTACCAGGAATGCTCGGAAAAATAAGATGAGAGATTCTGCCGGAATGGACTATTTGCCGCTCGGCAGACTGCAAGGCTATCGTTATTACCCGGGCAGTTGCGATTACGAGAAGCGCAAAAGGCAAATTAAAACCAGACTGTGTTTTGACGCTGTATTAATGGCAGATTAAACACTAATTAAACCTTGGCGCCAATCCTGATAGTTCCGTGTATACGTGACACGCGATTGCCTCTGCTCACCTTGTTTTCTCGGTCAATGCGTTCTTCTTTGTACATCGTGTATCGTATATCGTATAGTACGATACACCATATATGGTAGAATTACAGATTTCGTTGAAGAGAACTATAAATTTCAATTATTAACTATTATAATTAGAGCCATTGCCTGTAGAAACTAATATCAATTAAATTTGAATAATTTCAACTATAAAATCTCTTGGTTTGAAGCTTGACAAATAGATCGTTCAGATTTGACATTTCAAGTTCTCGAATGGGAATTTGCACCCAAACACACTGCCGCTTAGTCCTCCCCCACTCTGCTAAGCGACTGATAGCTTCTTCTGCGTTCACTGTTAAGGTTATCGCTCACTGCCAATGCAAATTGCTGGAAGCGAGTCTCCTTTTCTTCGGTACGCCGGGATCGTCACATGTGACAGTGTACGCGTCGCTTCTGTCAAGAGCTTTTCACGCTGATTCCCACCAGCTCGGTGGAGAACTTCCTGGAATTCAATCCTTCGATCCTAAATACGAGCGCTCCAATTACTCCGTGCAAAATCGAGCGTGATCACTCTGCCATCAAATCTCATCTGTGATAGGAGCAATTGTTCGATCCTGCGACTCGAAACCCAGCTGAGCGGAGCAGACCGAATTTGGGACATGGTAAGCTCTTTCTTTTTTCATCGAACGCTTTTTTGGGAAATGTTTGACTGACGATCAGTGATTTGGTTGAGTGCTTCGACTGAACTAAATTCAGGACAGCAAGTTTCGCATTGTATGTTATGAACATAGTTGGCAACACGTGTGTCAGAAATGTCCGAAAGTATAAAAGAATGATGAAATAATAATAATAATTTAATAAAGATATTGATGTTATTTTAAACGGAACTATATATTGGAACGAATAAGATATTATGTATATTTTCGTTTGTCTTTGCTCCTTTTTCCCATTGTCTCTTATTTTCATTTTCATTCCGATCAGTAAATATTGAAAGACTCATCTATCGCGTTGCTTCATATCTGAGTCACCTTGTACAATTTTGATTTTCCTATCGCGGAAAAGCTGGCTTCAGCAGATACGCTCACTGTAAAGGGGCGTTTCAATGAAATGCAAATAAAGAAATCAGTTATCGTGAATCCTTAGTGGACGAAGTTAGCACGCTAATGACGTGAAAGAGGACAAAAACAACGGAATTTGTCTCTGCGCGAGTTAAGTGGAATCGTTCCACCTAATTTATTGGTGACAGGCCTATCTGACCCTTTCGAGCAACTATTCTCAGTGGTGAATTTCATAGAACCAGCGCTATTTTGGGATTCCCATTAATACTACATATGTAACGAAATAAAAAATCCACCCTAAAATGTATTCTAGTTTTAAAATTTAATTAGTAGGATTTGGTATGCTTATTTTTGAAGCTATTCTACCTTTTCTGTGGTAACGCGAATCTCGATTGCGGTTCCATTTGAACGTTGAACACGTGTCAAAATGGCTTAGGCACGCAGCCAGGGCGCGGCCTGCCAAAACCATTTTCTTGGAAGTAAACTTCGAGACGTCTAACACGTCTAATAGTCATTTTGTCATCGAGTGTGACTGGGACCAAAAAGTGCATTCTCAAAATGGAAGATCAGCCAACAGTTGTAACTTACTTGGACATATTAATGAAAAAATGTATATTTATATATAAAACAGTTATTAAATATACTTTTGTAACTTTACTCGTTATCACCCATAATGTTTAAACAGATTTAAATCAGTGAAGAAAATTTTGAAATTCATTGCAATAATTGGCAGGAATTGTTTATCTTAACTCTGCAACGAAATCAGTATTTTTCTGTATGTGCCTTGTTTGTACTTCACTGCGTATGCGAAACTTGGCTTTCAGCCAAACTGAAACTAACTCTGACTTGTTTTCCCATTATTCGTAATTATCAAGCTGAATGAACTGGCAAAAGGAGTAAATAATGAAATACGAAAATACAAATTATTATTATATTAAAATGCAGTTAACATATGGTGTAACGTGTATTGCGTAAAAGAACAGATTCGAAAGTTTGTCGTAAACAATCGACTATAAAAATGAATGGCAAGAAATAAAATTGAAATACATGTACAAAATGACGTCAGTATATAAAATCTCAATATTCAGATACCAGCGTTTATATCTTAAACTCGTGCAACTCTACATTTTCTTATTTCAAGATATTTAATCTTATACATTTTGCTCAATTTGTTTTAACAATAAAACTGTGATAAACTGATTCAAAAAAATATTAAAATGCATCAACTTTCATATCATAAATACCTGATAACTTTTTCAAAATTTGACTCACTACTTTTCGATTCTTATTGTGCGTTATGAGTTTATCAGCACATTTCACCATAAGAACACTATGTTTTCAGTGCCATAAGGAGGACACGCGATAAAGAATTCACGATCGGCGGTGATAACGACGGTAAACCGATAACCGATTTCCACGGGAAAATATATCATTGAGCCAAAATCTACTGGACAGTTTACAGCATCGTCGTCCAATCAACATGTCTATCTCTCTGCCGAAAGTTTTATTGTTCGTTTGTGCTTGGAGTGCGGCCTTTCTATCGGGTTCGCAGTCTATCGAGCTTGTTGAGAAGGAGTGGTGGGAAACTGCATTGGTTTACCAAATTTGGCCGAGGGGATTTCAAGACAGCGACGGGGATGGCGAGGGTGACTTACAAGGTGAGTACGAAATAAAAGAAATATTATAAAGATGCAGTCAACCAAAGCTCATTTATATTATTTTATATACTCCTTTGGAAGTGTTGAAATTTAAGCACATGAATTGTTGAACACGTATCTATAATTATATAATATTTGAGATTTTTTGAGATTTTATAGAAAACCCCAGGTTTTAGTAAAAAAATATTATTTCACTGGAAATGCCAGTATCTACATTAGTAATTTAGGATATTATATCGGCGGCGATCAATTGAATCTTTTGAAGCGCATTCGATATCAACAAACGGTTACTTATCTTACGCTGGGAAGCTCTACCTCGCGTCCCACATTCCTCTTTATCGGCTCCGCGTTCTTAACGTTTGTGGATGCAGATTCTTAAATAACAAATTATTACATTATTCATCATTAAACAATAGGAGTTTGATCTACAATGAACATATATAAATTTCGGCAGTTAAATAAAAATTTCTACTTCATGTTAGAAATATATTTTTTGGTAATATTTTTTGGTAAAATCCATTGTTAATTATTTCTCTATCATTTAGGCATCATCTCTCGCCTAGACTACATTCAGGATTTGGGTGTCGATACTATTTGGCTGAACCCGATTTACCCCTCACCCATGATTGATTCAGGATACGATGTCACGAATTATACTGACATCCACCCTACATTTGGCAATCTCAGCCAGTTCAATAAGTTAATTAAGGAAGCGCATGCCCGAGGTATCCTTTTTTTTAAATTATTTAATATAAATTAATTATGAATATTTTCGTCATTCTATTTGAAATACTGTATAACGTAGAAAGAGTCTTTTTCTATTCGCAGAGTTGAAAGTCATTTTAGACGTGATACCAAATCATTCCAGTGATCAGCACCCCTGGTTTTTATTATCGGAAGATCGGGTTTATCCTTATAGGGATTACTATTTGTGGGCTGATGGTAGAGTCGATGACGAGGGGATGCTTCTACCTCCTAATAATTGGGTAAAATAATTAGACTTTACTAACATCGAAACATAAATCGTGATATTTTAATTACTTATGTGCGATATGTTCAAATCATCAAATAAAATTTACAAACACGCAGGTGAGCACATATAGTAATGAAAGTGGATCAGCCTGGAAATGGAATTGGAGACGAGAACAATGGTACTATCACAAATTCCACGAAAGTCAACCAGATCTCAACCTGAGAAGCGAATTCGTCATAGCAGAATTATTGGTAACTAAATAATTCAAAGAAATGTTAATTGTTTATGCCAATTTGTAAAAATACACAAATGTTGTTTTCCATGACAGACTGTGTTTGACTTCTGGTTGGAAAGAGGCGTGGATGGTTTTCGTTTAGACGGAGTGTCATATTTCTTTGAAGACGAGCAGTTGCAGAACGAACCAACTTTCGGCAGAGGAACTTACACTTCTGGTTTACCGGAGAATACAAACTTACTGTACACGTTCCGCGAGTACATAAACAATTGGATAAAAAAGAATAATGCAGAACCGAAGTACGTAGAAACACACACAGATATTTTATACAGATGAAAATGTTCATTAATAATTTGTAGACATGCAAAAACTATCCTGAGAGTTTCTGTAGAAAAAGGGGAACACTTGTAAAGTTTACTGCTGTTATATAGTAATAAGATTCACCAAGAGTGACAATTTTGCAGGATGTTGATCGCAGAGTCTTACGAGTCCGACGAGAAATTAATCACATACTATGGAAACGAGACGCATGATGGCATTCCACCATTTAACTTCCGTTTCATTACCCACGTCAATAACAACAGCGACGCCCAGAGCATCAAAAGTACCCTTGATGATTGGCTCGGAATACTTCCCAACAATGTCAGCACTAATTGGGTGGTACGAATATATATATATATACACATTATATATTTAACTACGTTTAAATATTAAATGTGATGATGATTTATAAATAAATTATAATATATACCCTGACATCAATATATTTAAAGAAATCCGTATAATTGCAGCTTTCGAACCAGGACAACTCACGAGCAGCGAGTCGAATCGGCATGAACCGAATCGATGGTTTGCACATGCTGACTCTTCTCTTACCTGGTCAAGCGTTCACTTATTACGGCGACGAAATAGCAATGATGGACGCAAATATAAGTTGGTCCGATACGAAAGATCCAATGGGATGCTCGCAAACGAAAGATACCTACGAGGATTTCTCTAGAGATCCTGCGAGGACCCCCATGCAATGGAACTCGAATGTCTCAGCAGGTTTCTCTACCAATGAGAAGACCTATCTGCCGGTGCATCCTGATTACACGGGTAGAAATGTCGAGGAACAAGAAACACGGGAAAGGAGTCCCTTGAACACGTACAAACAGCTGGCAGCGCTTAGAAAAAATCCTGCTTTTACTCACGGCGATTACGAACTTGCTACATTTAATGATGATCATGTTTTAGTGTTAAAAAGGTCAGTGAATTCAGCTTATTTTTTTTGGTGATATTTCGCAGATCTGAACTTTAACATTATATGATGTTAAAATCTTGTAAATTTCACAGATCATTAGAAAACCATACCACATACATTATTATATCTAATCTGGGACTGCGACAAGAAAAAGTCAACTTGACTGAATTGTATCCAAATCTCCAAGACCCATTGGAAGTGGTCGTTGCTTCCAGCAATGCTGTATACATCGCGTGAGTTTGAAGTTAAATTTTTGGTATAATAATTTTCGCACATAAGCACTATAAAAAGTATAAGAACAAAACAATTTATTTTGTTTTGAAGAGGTAACATTTCGCGAGACGACATTATACTCTCCGCCAATGCCGCTATAGTAATAAAGTCCGAGGAAACCGAGGAATCTACTGAACTACCACCGGACACTTGTATGAAAATCATAATATTAATTAACTATGACACATAATATGTGTTGGTATTATTAATAACGATAATTAATTAAAATTTTGCAGCTACTACTAACGATGAAACCACTGAAGCCACCGAGACATCAAGCAATCCCACTGATTCAACACCATCATCGCCGAGACCTCCTAGCAGCACAACAGATCCAAATTCTTCCACGCAAAACTTGGCGTCCCTATTTCCTTTAACAGCAACAATCATTGTCGTTGCAATCACGTTTTTCAATCATTAAATTCATCTAAAATTACTTTTACTAGAATATAATATAAGCGTCGTAATTATTTCAGGTACGAATAAAACAAGAATTTCCGATGTTGAATATAATTATGTTTATGATGATATTAATATTTCACTTTGCAAACTTGCAATTGTTCTATCATAATAATTTATTGTTTACAAAACAGTGTGAGACTTCTTAATTCTTGTACGACTCTTTTATGTATTACATATGTATATTAATCATTACACTCCTATATTTCATATATTTCCTGTAATTAATTACTTATCTGTACTTGTTATCTCTGCTAATCAATCGATGAAGGATTCCTTGCGAGAAAGCGATAGACAATGTCATTTTATTAATAGAACATTTATTTCTACTGATGAGAGACGTCAACCTTAAATGATAATCTTACCATCACCTTAACTACCAAGCCGGCTAATATTAGTAATAGGATCCTGAGTATAAGAGTAAGCTGTACACTCACAAAGAAGTGTACCGAGTGACTCACATTAAGACTGGAGAGGATCCGATGCAGGTGCGCGCCTACCTCATTCGCATGGTTGCCAATTGTACAGCCGTATCTGAACTGACAACACTTACAGCACGGAAATATCTGCAGAATGAATCCTCGATAATCCCAGCGTGTAAATAAGCGGAGCGCTTCTTTATCTCGCTGTTGTTTGGGAAAGAAAGAGGCAATTTGGGAAGGAGAAACGATATTACAGCATTGATGTTTGGATTGTAAGCTTTAAAGGAATGCGACGAATATTTAACCATACCAGTAGTAACAATAAAATGAACTATAACCATTGGATAAGTAAGAATGCACATAAACAAGAAAACGACTGGCAAACGTCGAACGATATTACACAAGTGCAACCTTCCCCCGATTTCCGCGTCACGAGTAGAATGAAATTCGTCGCAAACATTGGCAATCGCTCCAGAACTTATCGCGCGTGGCATGAAACGGCAGAAATAAGGGGTCGAGTAGAATAGCAAACAAAGAAAGACGCAGAACAGAATTAGTAGAATCCGCCATCCAAGTTCACGGTTATCGGCACCGGAAAAAGGAAAATACAATGTCTTCCGCGGCTTGTTATCGTCGAGGCGCCGTCCGCCGTTAAACGCTTCCGATTCTTTATCAGTTCGGCCCAATTTGCCTTTTGCCTCCTGTGCGTCGTATCGCCGTTTGTTCGTGTGGGTTCGACATATACTGGTCAAGAGTCGTGACATGCATGTACGTACATACAGACTCGTCAGCAGAAGGAAGAGCAGTCCGAGAGCTGTCTGTTCAGTCTGGCCGTCTGTTATCAACGGTGAGCATCGGTTGGCAAAGGTGATATGAAAGACCATGGAGCTCCAGGAGACCACCTATCTGCTTTGCAAGAAGATACCTGCCAAACGAAAAACAAGAGATCCAGGTTTGTCATAAAAATATTTTTCTAAACTTTTATTAATAGGTTTTACTTAGTTGCACACTTACCATTTCATTGTTCGTAAAGGTATTGCAGAATTTGGTATATTTTCTGTGAATTTTGGAAGGAATTGATTGAATTAATTTTGCATTATTACATGGATATCAGAAGACTCTCTTAAACGCGGGAGATACTTGGTTGAATATGGAGTACTTTATCTCTTTGTTCCATATGTGGGTGGTTGGATCAATTAATAATACATGTCTGCAAAGATGTTTTCAAACAATTTGATAAAGTTAACTACAAAGAGCGCTAAGAGAAGACAGAGTTTTAATGCTAATCTGAGAGTTCTTTATAAAAGAGAAACTATTTGAAACTTAGATTTGAAATGTGAACTGTTTTAAAATCTGTCAATCGCTGTCACAGATTGAAGATTAAGTTGAGGAGCACTCTAGCGGTACCTAAGTGATACTAATACCTAAAAATCACGCACTTAAAGACATTTCAATTGTATTACAGAATCGAGCTACGAGGAAGTCGGATATTACTCTGTCTATCCGAGTTCCTTAAAAACGCGACTTTGCTTATTTTGGACACTATGGGCAATTTTAGTGATAGTGTTGCTCGTCTCTATTCTGACGTATTGTTGCGTCACACCATACACTTGCATCGAGAATAAAGGAAGTCTCGAAGCGTCAGAAATGCAGCCGGCAAGTTACAGAAAAAATCCGAAACCTTCTAATGTTTCATCCCTTTCAAGTTCTAACATAATTTTTCTCTTACAATTTCAGTAAACGCGTAGAAACACTAAGATATGTGCGTAATCATCCATTCCAACCTGTTTTGACCGGAAACCATCCGAGGAATGTTCGAAAATCGCTTGAAAATCGATCGACTGCGATAGCTTTCGCACTATCGGTTGGGTGCGAGATAAGCATCGCAAAAAAAGTGTAATTCCTTTGCTTACCGCGACAATCAGTCTCGGCGGGCGTCTAAAGGAATTCAGCGAGAAAAGATCTGAATCAGTGAATGAACTCTGAACAATAACGTACTGTACGATCAGTATTTATAATAAATAAAGAAATTTTATCTCAATCCAAGTTTCTAATGTCATTGCTCCCTTTACTATTTATATCTTTTAATTATTTTGCCGTTACGTGACGATCGATGAAATACCAATTTTCAACAAGACAAATTCTGTACTTTCAATTGTTCCGACAATTGAATAAATGGAGAGAATTGTTAATTATTTCATCGATAATCCTAAGCTTCCGTATTATACTGCGTTACATCACAATGCCACATATTTCGGAAACTCACCGTCGCACGTAATACGATTAAACACTGGCATCACATCATAATCGACATCGACAGCATTGCGGAAACCCATAGCGGACCCAATGAATCATGAGTAATTCGATCGAATCGATAGATACTGATTAGAGAGCACTTGCGTCCGTTTGCATGCCATCTGCGCAAGTGTCTGCTCATCCACCAAACGAATAAATCGAAATCAGAGCATTTACATCAGTCGTGGAGTATCTGGTACTGGAACCCTGCGCTAGTCTTATTTTCCAGTTGATCCATTCTGTCCATCGCTCCATAAACAATACCAGCACCTTTCACTATCTCCTCCTTAAGCTGGAAAAAATGATTCCCTCCTGTAAATTTTTTGATATCCACAGTATTCATAACAGAAGTTCGTTGGAAATTTAGTTTCGACATACGGGAGGCACGTCCCGTTCATGGTTCTTGCTGATACAGCACGTTGTGTGCGCACAGTCGTGCTCCAGTTGGACGATAATCAGCTTCATTATTCAGTAGTTTTCGGGACGGACGAGGAAGAAGCAGAACCAGAGGGCCGAGGGAGACCTGCTTTACAATCTGGATGGAGTACTGGTCCCACGAGTTTCTCTTGTAAAGGGTCGTCCCTGGGGTACCTCTATTGAACAGAGTGCGTTAGTGGTGGTAAATAGGACGAGGATCGACAAAGGGCTCCACGAATCAGATCGTCGTCAGCCGAAGGGTGGAAAGAAGCCATCGGAACGATCGGAACAAGCCGTTACGTACTACCGTACAGTCTCCCTGCGAACACCAGGCTGTTCAGTGTGTTGGGTTCCCGAAGGTTTGATAGAAGAAAGGACTAATACTAACAGGTATCCCTAACTCTGTAAGATTGCCTAAGAAATAGTTAGTAAGAACGGCACGCTTACGTCCTTGGAGAGCACGTTGCAGGCGATGGAGAGTGGGAGGCTCGATTTAGATAGCGCCGAGGCGAACGGCGCTGCGAAGGAGGCGTCGGCGGCAGTCGTTGCCACGTACAAGTCCCTACCGGACGACGACTCTAACTGGCAAGAGAAGCAGCAACAGGAGAAGAGCACCATGGGAAAGCCAAGTGCAGCCAGCGAGATCGACGATGGGGCGCAAGAGAAGATGCTCACGGATGAGACGAAGATCTCGCCGACCAAAGACGCCACTGAGGTAATTGCCCAGCAACTATGGACGACACCACGCCTATGTACTTTGACTAAGATCGATAATGCTCCCTCGGTTTTCGTTATCAACTATTTCCGTGTTTTCTCATGGCAATTATTGCGCCAGTTACGTGGACAAGTAAAGTATTCCTCTTGAAAATAGAAGCAATTAAAATAACTGCGGGTTACTTTTAAAATAGCCACGTTCTACGATCTATTAGAGTCGACTGTCCTACTTCTTACCAGCTTTCACGTTTTTTTTTCGTCACACAAAATTGTCGGTTGATCTGCCGTGAAACGAATGTGTGCTGGTGAGAAGTAAGAAATACCCATGTTGCATCATCCCAGCCTTTCTCAGTACCAGAGGAAATGTACAATGAGGAAAAGAATGTGTAGAACGATAGGGATTGGATACAGCATTGCATAAGAAGTATACTGATTTGGAATCTACATGAGATTAACTTACTCTAGGTGAAATTCATCTCGGAAAATGGAGATGCAAAGATCGATATTGAGACGGTTAAGCAGAAGCTGTCTGGAATGGGAAAAGAAGAGCTGATGAAATTTGCGAATGATCCCTTCTGGGTTAAAATGCGGTGGATTCTATTTATAAGCTTCTGGCTACTTTGGATGGCCATGTTGGGTGGAGCGATAGCTATCATTATAATGGCACCAAAGTGCTCGGCACCACAGCCGAAAGAATGGTGGGAAGAAAGTCCCATTGTTCATTTAGATGTTGCGGATACTCACACTCATAATCTGAAAGGACTTGAACCACTTTTGGATACCTTGAAGGAGCAAGGCATTCGAGCAATCTCTCTGGAATCAATAGTTAAAGAGAGTGCAACAGGTGTGCATGCATATATGTTATAGAGACAGGCTTAAATAACTATATTTAAATGTGCTCTATACAAGTCTTTATTACGTAGGAGATACCGAGGATTTCAAAGATATTATTTCGGATTTGGGTAGCATAAATGATTTAGAGGCTTTGGTAAAGGCAGCTAGAGAAAGGGAGCAGCATATTGTATTGGAGCTCGATCCCAATCATTCTGCTCTGGACCACCCATGGTTTAAGAATTCAATAGAAAAGAAAGATCCGTATACTGATTATTATGTATGGGCAGATGGAAAGACTAGCTCGGATGGCGCGCGTAATCCACCAAACAATTGGGTTTGTAATTTATTACCTGCAAAGCCAGAAATAGAAAACCGAAGATATATACTACTTAAGAATAAATAATTGTAGTTAAGCATTAATGGCGGCTCAGCTTGGGAATGGAACGAGGAAAGAGGCCAATATTATCTCCATCAGTTCAACAAGACCCAGCCAGATTTGAACTACAACAACCCAGCTGTGGTCACAGAGTTCTCTGTAAGTTACTCCTCGCTATATTAACATTATCGTTCGAAAGATATGAAACTTTACACATTGAATTCTTAAAACAGGACATCTTGACACACTGGTTGAAACTGGGTATCAGTGGATTCCGTTTGGCAAACACGCAATACCTGACAGAAGATCCGAGTTTCAGTGATGAACATAGGAGCAGTATTCCAGTGGAAGATGACAACTATGAGTCTCTAGTGCATGCGTATACAAGTGGACGCCCAGAGAACAAAGCTGTTTTATTGAGATGGAAAGAAAGAGTTTTCAATGAGACAGATGGAAAAGGGTATGGTCTCTATTATAAAGTTTCTACTTTAGTTCATTCCTCACTGTGGAATCAACAATTCATGGTACTTTACAGATTATTTGCCCTCCAAGACGATATTGGTGCAGATCTCTTAGCAGTCTACAATGATGAGTCACAACTCATAGATCTCCCACAGAATTCACAATTCCTTGCAACAGCTGATGCTACAATTGACGCGAATACATTGCTACAGGGTATTTCGCAGTGGCTCACTTCTCGTCACGTTCCCTGGCCAGGCTGGGATGTAAGTATAGAGGAGGAAATGTACCTAATCTCGTGAGGGTGGACAGTGCTGATTATTTTAATGCTTCTAGCTCAATGGAAAGAAACAGACATTGAGAGAAAGGATGCCAGCTGATATTGCCGACAGCATAACACTGATGAGTCTGCTTTTGCCTGGTACTCCAATCGTCACTTTGAACGATACTTTATCTGCGAGGGATGCATTTGCGACGCTTAGCAAAGCCCGAAGCGGACTCACATTCCTTCATGGAGAGACCACAACAAGGATTGTTAACGGGACAGTCTTCGTGTATACAAGGTAATCTCGGCAATGACTAATCCATGAAATCCCGGATAAAATGTTACTAACCAATTGGTTTATTGTGTTTGGCTAACTTTAATTGGAGTGTGTAAGGGGGGCTGAAGAAATAATACGAAATAAGTCACACTTCTTAGAAACGAAATGGGCCAATTGAAGCTGGTCTAATACATCAATTGACTGTCCAATTGCCGTCATTCAGTCGTGTTCCATTCTCCCACTTTAGTGCCGTCGAACTCACACGCACAATAACACTTAGACTTTAGTCAGTTGTATCAGATAATGTACTAACCGAAGATTAATCTTGTTCCATGCTCACTCCTATACAATGAAGGAGCTGGTGAGTCTTACTAACATTCTGCATGTACTATCATAGTTAGAGGAGAAAGTTGACTAAATCGGGGATTAACTTTGATTTTATCCAATGCATGTTCGAACAAGTTACTAATATTCTCTCTCGTTCGTAATGGAATGTATAATTAATTAATTAATGCAATGTATTTATATAATACGGTCATTAATATCATTTTCATGATATATCAGGTTAAAGAGCGGCAATCCAGGATACCTGGTCGCCTACAATACAGCGGAAGAACCTTCTGTAGTCGACTTATCCACAGTACCGCAAGTCTCGGAAGAGATTAACGTGGTTGCGCACAGTCCGAACTACGCTCAGGACGGAGCAACTATAAAGTAAGACAACATTCATTGTCATGTGAATGAATTCATTGATCAAAGTCTTTGTTACTATTTGATTATTTTCCATGTTACAGAACAAAGCTGCCTTCGAACAAAGTACCTATAACCGGGAAGAGCACACTGGTGGTAACATTCGTACCGAAGACCTAAATATGTGCATGAAGCTCGACAATTTTACTTTTATGCTATTTAACATATATCCACAAGAATAATAGCATTTATTTATCGCGCATAATCGTGTATTGCTTCTGTGGCCTGCAGTTATTATACGATTAAATGAGAAGCAAAATGAAATCTGTCAGTTATTGTCTACTTTACCCATTATCAAAGGAAAATTTATAGAAACAGTCCTCGCTTTATTTCAAAATGACTTTTATTAATTACACACATAGGTGGGTCGCGAGGGAACGCTAGTGGAATGATTAGCATGGCCTAACGACCGTGACACTCGTCATTCGATGTGCAGTTTATTCGGATCAGTAAACCTTACTGTAAGAATATAAAACAACGCCGGTATTGGCACAAGTGCAAGCATCGCCGGATGAATACCTACGCCATGTAACGTTGCGATTGCTATTACTCCGTATCCATGGATTAACCAGTGCCCTAAAATAACTATCACATTCTTCAAGTCCGTCACGGAATTTAGTAACAATGATTTCAGCGACTGCAAGTTTGAAAGTACATATTAGAACCGCTTTCCCCAAATACCTATTCGATCCACAACTAGCAAGTTAAATCACCTGATTCAATTCGAAGGCAAAGTGTGCCGCATTAGACAAAATCGACAAAACGATCGTAATATACGGAAACGAGTAATCTAGAAAACGGGAGTACATGCGACATAATAGTAAACTGGTATTCATTAGGTTCATGCATTATCATACTCACATATGAGTCCACCGCCGACAGCGTGTATCAGCACTAAAATCGGATAAAAGTACAACGCGCTGTATATCGAAAACTTTCCTTGTCTCGGTAGGAACTTCCTGGCGATCAACGGCCTTATCAGTAGCATAAGAACAATACCCAAAGCGTAGAAAACGAATACCATTGTGTACCTAAAACAACGAACTTCTCAGAGAAATCTGTGACTTCAATGCCCTGTTGCATGTATGCTATTTACAAACGATACTAACAAGGGGTAAACAGCTTCTTGGGTGCAGTGCAAAGTATCCTCGTAATTAGGTCTAGGATTATGTAGAAGCGTATACCAATCGGACAGTGTTGCTGGCGTGCATGCTTTGACATCGAATGAACCAATAGGGTTCATCAACTGTAAAGTGATAAGTGCGGCTCCAACGATCTCGACGAGAGCCGAGAGATGCAGCATGAGCACTTCCTTGTCAATAGTTCTTCGCATGGCGATCATGTCGATGAAGAACCAGTGCAAGACCAGTGCCAGGAGGGCCATAAAGCCGAGGTAAAGCCAATCGTAGAACATTGGGGATTCATCGCAAGGCACGCACGCGGAGGAAGCGTTCGCACGAAATCCTCGAGGGCAAGCACCGCAATCAGTCCAATTGCCATCGGGTAATAGTTCTCTGCCGCAGTATAAACCGGGGCAGCGAAACAGCTGGTTCATGACTGCCTCGATTTATCCACACTCTAGTGCGTCTTTCATCTTTCACAAATGATTGGAAATAGTTCCATGCAAACCATTATTGCGATTTGAGGGTTAGGACTCGGTCAGTCTTCGAGTGTACGCATTGTACTGTTATAACAGCTGATATTAAAGAGACGTGACAATCAATACGCAGTATTGGTGATTCGTGTTGCGAAAATATTGCTGGAACTACTGCACTTTATGTGATCGGAGTTTGGTTTGTAAACACAGCTTATCTCACATGATCTGACAGTATAGTGTAGTTTATACCGCTGCCACTGCCAGATTGAGAACACAGCCCCATCTACTTGCAATAGTAGAACTATTGAATGACAAAGTTTTGCTCCCGTTTTTACCGACGTTCGAATGACGTTAGATTTGTACAGTGGCGCCTCTTACAGTTTCGCGCGAATAGTTGTGATTGCTTGGTGTGTTTTCGTGTAGATATTGTAATAATGTCCTTTATTAAATGCAATGAACAAATAGTACAAACAATTCATATGAAACAATTAGATACTCGCATTCTTAATATTACAAATTTGTGGCTAGTGATCAGGGTGATGTACTAGACGGGGAATCAGCTTTTAACCGTCGAATTATCGGCATTGTCGGTATTACCCAGAATTCGATAGTGAACAGTTCATTTCCCGCCTAGTGCATCCCCCTGTAGTACGTAGAAGACTCTTAACAGCCCACCTGCAATTGTGGATTATTCAAGAAAATGCAGAAAACGGTAAAGAAAAACGTTGTCAAAGGATTTATTTGTTGTTGCTGACTGAGTATCGTTGGGCTCAATTTTGATCGGTACTACTACAAGAATGATAGAATAACCAGCATATCCATAGCCGTCAAATTGAATATAATTTATAAGACTTTCTGGAAAAGGACATTTCGATAAATCAGACATATGCATTGATTTATTACACCAATACTGTTGCTAATCTACACGGCTGCCTAAAATTTGCAATGAATAATGTAATGGCGATTAAAAATTGTCTTAAATCTTTTTCCCAATGCATGCAACCAAGTTTGCAAATGAAAGTGTGTGCATAAATATTCAAAAAAGGCGGAATACTCGAAACAGTAAGGTACACACTCTCTATTTAGTACCACTTGTAGTACATCGATATCAATGAAGTAGCATCAATTTGATTGTTATACGTCGACTACTATGCATACTCCCGTTTCTTTGGAGTTAGTCTCTTTTATTTGCAGGTACACACACAGGGCCTAGTCGCGTGGGAACAGTCATTGTGACGTAGATGTATAACATGTATTATACTTAATGCAACGAATAATCTTAACATTATTTGTCTGGTAAAGACTCTGTAGCCACCATCAACAACAAATATTTTGGCGCTGGGATCGCCGTCTCCTTATCCCTTGTTAGGTTATGTGCTCAGAGGCTCTATTTAAATCGGTACAGATGGCTGAATGCGATTACACTAGGAATCTGATGATTTCCAATGAACAAGTAGGTTCTTAGAAATATATATCGCGACTTTCATCAAATACTTTCAGGCAGGTTCGGAGTCGTGATGAAATGGAACTCATCTTCAGTAGCAACAGATTGCTAGTGTAGCCGCACCTTTATCTATATTCTCTAACAATAAGAGGAAGTAAGACACAATACTAAACAGTTCTTTGTCTCTGTCATTAACTACGAACGTTATTGTGTGACGGTATTTCTGTATTTATTGTTCACGAAACAAACATTTTTGCGTATGCTTGTAGTGGAACTTCAAATCTTTAAGTCTTCCAGTTCCGGCAATTTTTTCAATTCGCGACAGCTGTCTTTGTTTTGAATAAAACAGGTAACAGAATTGAAAAAGGGAGAAATGGATTCTCCTCTTTGTTCTTAACTCCAAACTTATGAATTTACCGGAACTGAAAGAGTTCAGAGCTTATAAAATTCCTGCGCATGCCTCGATTTTCACATAGATATTATATCTATAGTTTCCCAGATCAAATATTACGACATCACATAAGTTTTTGTGTACCGCCCCATACACTTACTGCCCTCCCTACTATCTATACAAGTTATGTCAACATATCATTATGAAAAGTATAGGACACCTTTCGACGCATATTTCCGCGCCATTTCCGATAATGGTTTTATATCTTGTTTATTAGTCACACTTTTATTTATTTGTTCATCATACTTACTTATTTCTTTAGGTATTTAATGCTATGTGCCTTCGACCAGCAAAGGCAAATTATCTCTCACACACAATAGTAAAAGTATAACATCATTGTGAAGTGAAGTGTGCCATTTCCAAAAGACTCGCTTTGTTTACTATCTCCTTTCAACACTTTACATACGCGATTAGATTCGTGTATCACTTTGGAACTCCGTCTACGTACACATGTATTTGCAATCGTCGCATTAACAACAACATGACGTTCTTCACTTCACGTAAACGAAAACTAAACGTTACCGGTTAGAAAATATTCGATAGACGAACTCGTGCGAATGATTCCACATACTGAAGGAGACTTAATGTATTACTCTTAAAGGAGTATCAATGATGCGCGAATACTTGCTCCATTAATACACAAACGCACTGCAAATCGTTCAATGAAACTGAGCAACGAGGCTGTGATACCTTGTTGAAAAAGCTATTGAAATCAAATACAGCGATGTTCCCGGACGTTCCTTTATACATGCAACATACAGATCTTTCTCTACTTTCAATATATTATTCGAATAATTCAATACCTTAAGTTCGAGACACCCTGTATACACTGTACATTTATCACAATTCACACATACTACCTTCCTTATTATACAACTCCATCATTAGCGGGTTTACAGGTGTCATAATGATCACTCACAATAATTTGATACCGTTATCGTTTACTATTGGAAAATCAAGTAAGGAAAAAGCATCTGGAAAATAGAGTTGTTTCAGAGAATACGCGTAAAAAAATATCTCTTGATCGGACTATGATTTACGAGTTAAGTTTTCAGGCCTCGTGTTTATGCTACGTAACATGTACACATGTGTTCGTAAATGGATTAGCAAACTATTATTATCGTCGCACAGTTGCGGAAAAGGATAAGATTCGCGATTAGTTCGAGTGACCGCCAAATGTAAATCGTGAAATTGTTTCCCCTCCACTTTATACACTCCAATGTAATACGAACTTTAGGATCAACAACTTACTGAAAGTTGATTTAGTTAATATTGTTTCCTTTTGACATATATGTGTCTCTTATTTTAGAAGAAAATAGCGATATGCATTCGTCAATGGGGTCACTTATCCTATGCCTCAATTATCCTAACGCAAGTACTTGCGCATCATTGACTCTGACAGTCTGCCATTAAAATAGGATTGTCAGTCGGTAGGACAACGGTCCAGTTAACACCAAACAAGGAGTTTTAATTAATGTTGGCCAAGAGGTTCATTTCTCCAAACTACTTAACGAACAGATCTTTCAAGGAGGTACAGATGGATGCCTCGCAAGCCTCGGCTTGCTCTTGTTCTTTATTCCCTCCTGAGAACCAACTTGCCACTTTGCTCGACTTTGCCTTGTTAGACGAAACGGATGTCTTACTGCTTGACCCCGACGCTTCCGACTCACCCACTCGTTGGGCCGTCAGTATTTTTTCAATCGCGGTGCCCAAGACCTGTAAAAATATTTATATATACAATGTATAACGACATAAAAAAATATAAATTGTATATAAAATGTATATAAAAATTCTGACGTTGTGTGAGCCCAAAAGAAAAAAGGATTGGTTCACCTGTGGATCAACTTTCGTGCCACTGGTTCCATCCCAAATGACTTTGTGCTTAGCGTCAGGAGTTGGCGAAGTCCTAGTCAGAGTATCCTTGACAGCCTTGACAACTTTCAATCTGTCGAACTTAAAGTTGATACTTGCTGGCAGTAAAGCATCCGGTTTCTGCTTCTTCGACATGGGCTCGTGCCTCGTCGCGAACCAATTGGACGGCGCCATGAAGGAAGTTGTCGAGTTCTTCGATGATCCAAGCAATTGTTTACTTTTAGTGCCATGAAGAATTGACACATCGAAGCTGTTTGAGCGAAAACTCTTCAATTTGCTACGCTTTTGATCGCCACTTTTACTGGACCAGCTGCCTTTGCTGTCTTCCCGGGAAATGGAAGCGTCCTCGCCGCACCGATTGATTTCCGAAGCGGAGGAAGTCAAGGATCGAAGAATCGAATTCAGATCGATGTTCGAGCATACGATTCCAGCCGCACCGGAACTCCCGGCTCTTGGAATTTCGGATCTACGTCGACGAAGAGATGCTGTTGGTGACACGGAACTTGTCGGCATCTCTGAAAATCGACGCTTTTGATATTGTGTGTACCGCTGTGTCGAACTGTTGCCTTCCAACGGTTCGACTTCGCAGACGTTTTCTTGGGAAGGCGACTTGTAGATCTTTACTCGCACCTAAAACAAAGATTTCAATAATACAAATTAGTATTTAATTTATAGTTATTATATATTATAATATTTTATAGTAGAATTATATTCTTACCTTTCTCGCTTTGAGTCCGGCGATATTGTCCATAATATCCAAGTGCAAATTGTGCATACTTCCGGTGTTACTCGATGATGCAGAGATCCCTGAGGTGGAATCACGACGGCCCGGCAGTATTCTGCTTGCACCACCCAGTGGAAAAGCGGCGATGGATTCCCGGCGATCGCGACTAAACAATGTTGGCGGCACTTTTGATATTGTGACGACAGAGTGTCGACGTCCACCTGGTTGGGGGGCTGGTGCTTGTGAAAGGGTTGCCAGATACGCAGCTTGCCCTGGTGAAGGTCCTGATCCTTCACCTCCCCGTTCGCTTAAACGTCTTACCTAAAAAGATACAAAGAAATAATTGTTTAAAATTTTCAATGCCCAACTTGAAAAATAATACGACAGATAAATAAAAAAAAAATAACGCAGTTATTTCTGATTATTTATATTTGTTCTTTGTTGTTGTGCGATTCAAAAGATAAATATGAGAAATGACTTGCAATTGCCTCTGTCGATTCATGTTTGTTTGTTTGATATAGGATAACGAAATAAAGCTTTATGATCCAGTCTCACCTGCGAAGCGGTAATGCCGGATGTACACTGCGGGGTAGGCAGAGAGTGTTTCCTGGCATCACGCCACGGTGACAAGAGATACGGATTTAGGGATGGCACGTCAGGATCGACCGAGCGTGGCGGAGATTCGTTTTCTCCACGTTCCGCTTCCTCTTCACCGATTGTGGTCTCTTCGACCAGGATCAGAGGTTCGCCAACACTGCTTCCGACGCCCAGCCCACAACTGTACGATTGCTTCCTCATTTTTCTTTCAAGATGTCTGAAACAATACAGATTTCTTATATTCAAATGTAAGTGATTATTTCCTCGAACTCTGTTGTTATTTACTATGTTTTTTGAAATACGTTTAAATTCCACAAATGTGGTAGAAGAAAATTGTGGACTGCATAAATGATCGATTAACTGTTCCGATAAATATCGCGATGTACTATTAGTTCAGCCGATTCAGTGCTATCTCTGCTCCAGTTTGATGTTTGGGGTGAAGTCGGTCGATGTACCGATAGGCCATTCTGCTGACGATCTTTACCTCTTGGTCACCAGCCTCCTAACAAGAGTGATTTAAAGTCATCCTCTTTAAAGGGGATGCGTCTTATCGACCTTATAATAAACTGTTTTATTTTCCATCTATAATACGCAGAACCTTGTGATGTAATAATTAGAGGACGAATAGATTGGCTCGATGACTCTTTTGTCATTGGTATTGTTATATTGACGAGTGCTCGGTTTCAAGAAGTTTCCTTGCTATTGACTTTAATTCATAAGAACTTTCGCATTGTCTTAGAAGGCTGAATAAGCTAGTTTAAAGCCAGCCTCATGTTTATATCGTCATTTGTATGCAACGCTGTTAGGAAATTAGATTCGCAATGCGTCGATGGTTTATCTGGCAGGCCAAGGTGAAGTTAAATTTAGTGACATATCTCTGGCAACTAATTTCCCTTGGCTGTGCAGTGGCAGAAGAAGAGCAGCGCACTAAATCAATCTCGATGATGGTGCATCGGGGCAGCATTGAAATTCAATTCTAGCGACACACGGTCATTCAATAACATAGTTAAGGTTCGCTTGGAACGAGGTCTATTATGTTATCTTATTACACACCGCGCACTCGAAACTAGTGACAGGCCACTATGTATTTAACAACGAGAGTCATCAAATTTCGTGTTAGCGTCGGGAAATCTGGCGCTACGTGTTCCGTAGCTTCGGGAAATCTGTAGTATACGAAAGTATTATATTGAGCCCCAACTTTATTAAAAAAAATCTCTATTTTTGTAACATGTTTACGGGTGAGAATGCGTTGGCGAAGCGAGCCTTGTTCCTTCGTCGTTATTTTAACCTCGAGTGTAAAGGTTACTTATTGGAAACATGCTGATCCTGTATAACAATTTCCGATATAATTCTTTCGCATTATGTATATATTCATCACCCTGTAGGTGCAACTTTGTAGAACGCTGCTGAATTGTGTGAAAAGTGTTCAATACTACTGCGATCAATACTACCAATGGTAACGCGGAATGTAGGGTCATTCCACGCCAACTGAGAAGTTGGATTTTGGTGGTGTCAGCGATTTTGACACTAAGGGGGTTGTAGTGCGGGGGGCCACCATTTAGCGCCCCCTATTTAACTATGAGAATACTATTTAAATCGTCTTTCGTCGGGACAATAACTTTTCATCTTTCACTGACGTATATTCGTATTTATATATAAAAAAAACAAAAAAAAACACGAGCACTCAGTTGAATGAAAACGCACAAGAATAGAATACAATGTACAATACGAAAACGCGTATATAAATTCTATTCTCGCCGAGGTATCAGAATTTTGCCATTCATTTCTCGGCCGTTTTTCATGCGGCTGCAACCAATAAACAAAACCGCGGGAGCGGCGCTTTCATGTAAAAATTACAAAGCTTGCGGAAACTATTGCAAACTGCGGGTGACGTCGTCTCGTGACGTGTGACGATCTGACGTAAAAACAGGAGGGTATAAAAAAGCATTTAGCCGGTGATTCTAGTTTGTTGCGGTTGCAGGTGAGCGAAAGAGCGAAAGAGAAAGATAGAGGTCGATGAGAATAGAGCGAGAGAGAACGGAAGGAAAGAGTAGTGTTCTCGTGGCAAGAGCGATCGATCGAACTGTCTAAGCGGTACATTCGCAACCCTCTTCTCTTTTTCTTTATCGAAAACTAGCCCCCAACTTTTTTTCGACCAGCTCACCTGCAATCTGATCCTTCTCAAGGGAAGGACGTTGTATATTATATATAAAATATATAAATAGTCTATTTATATAAAATATAGCAAGAATCAACCCCCATTTCCCATGTCGGAGGGATAATTCATGGCGCGCGTAGTTAAAGCTCCCCTTTTCGTTCAAAGTTCCATTAAAATATCTCATAGATATACAAACATAAAATTATAGATATGTAACAGATTTTCGTAAATTTTTCGGAAATATTGTAATATAATGGGTCTTTTATCTTTTGTGTAACAAAGTTAATAACTGTATCGTGAATAATTATTGTCATACTCTTGCAGTTTCAACCTTGTCTAAAGTGTAGCTACTTTGCGATTTACTTGTAAACGGTAGAGAATGTTGACTACTTTCAAGAAGTACACGTTGTTGGACGGAAAATTGATTCCACAACACGTCGGGAAACTTTCGACGTGGATTATACTGCCTTTAAGGATCTTCATGAGTTCTAAACCCTGCTCGCTTCTGGGCAGAGTTTCTCGGAGAATCCTAGGAAGTTTTGAGTTACGACTGGCGTTACACAGTTATGTTCAGTAACGTGCTGCGTTGATGGTGTACCTTACAGAGAACGTGCGCTTCCCATTTCTAACAAAGGATTCCGAAGTCCTAAAGCTCCAAGTAACGCAAATGTCTGTTAGATGTGAAAACAAGATAAAGTTCCTATCTATTTTTGGATTTAGTGTGTAAATTCAGAAAAATTGGAAGTGACAGGAAAAAGTTGAAATATTCAATAATCTTCTACATTTGTAATCATTTTTACACGAAGAAAATATTTAGAAAAAAAGTTTATAAATTTTTCAGTATAACATTGAATTACCAGGACAGAATATTCTCATTTATGTGCTCGCTACTGCACATCAAATCATGATGTTGCCGAGAATACATGCATAGAGAGAAATATATGTATGTTGAAAGTTGGAGAAGTGCGGAAACTAGAAGCAATGCAGCGTTTCCATTGCATGCATCAGAGGTACGCGCCATATCATTCCAACTTCTCCCAGTGAAGCATTTCCTTTTGCTCTTTGTTTCCTCCTCTGTTACCGCTTTTTTCTTTGAGAGTGACGCTTGACGCTTGCGCCATCTCCTCTCAAAGCAAGCACATGCCATTTTCTGCAGCCCCGCAGAAATCATCGAGCTCTTTAATGGAATGCCACTTACTTTGACTGGATTTCCTCTTACCTTCCGCACAGCTTTTCATAGCTATACTATTACCGCGCGTACATATCTGCTATATGCACAACAAGCATATGAACAAGATCTACAAGGTGATACCTTTGAATTAGCAAGTATTTTCAACCACTAGTAGTTTTATGAAATAAATCAGTTTTATCGAATTATGAATTTTTGCGAATTATGAAATGTATTATTGTTTACATCAACTGTTGAATGATTATTAATGGTTGGATGAACAATATGGTTAACAATGAACGGTTTGGGTATTACCTAGGCGTAACCCAAAAATGCATGAAAAAGTACACGTGTGCTTGCCTCTTAAGTTTGAATCGCACTTGACCCGAGTTCGAATTGTGGTCATTGTGGGGCTTCGTCATCAAGATAGTGGAAGTGCAGTAATTTCACACGTGACTTGTATGCTTGACCTATATCACGTGATCGATGACTTGGACGATAGAAAGAGTACAAGAATCGAGTGGAATGCAGGAACCGCCCCCTTTTATTCTCAAGTTAAGAATCACTTGAGAAGTAACATAATCTCGAAATTTACGTGATTCTGTACTTTTAACATGACCTACGAAAGATGATCATCAAAAGTCGAGAATATAAAACTTGGATATCATTGAGATTTCTTTGATCTGACATCTTTCGAATGTTACAACCAATTAATCTACTGGCATCCGAATAAATATTATTAGCACGTGAAGAGGTGCTTCAGTTTGATGGACATCATCCCCCAAGCGGAGGGTTAATGATAAAGATTAGGGGAATGCAAGCAATCGAGGGAGAAAGGGAAACCGCTGAGAATTACTGCTGGTGGGGTTCTACCATGATTTCCCTTTCGGGATGGGATCTGGCTTACTGGAATCGAATTAGCCTGCAGTCCATGTCATCTCCCGAGAGCGACGAGTAGTCGAGGATTATGGCGATTGGACCGAAATTACGGCCGATTGTCGAATAGATTGCTGTTCTTGTCGAGGGGTTGGCTCCCGGGAAAAAAGCCTCGGGCGCCCTTTGATCGATATGCTCTCTCAAATACGGCATTCTCTTTCTATCAGAAAAATTCTACTTTTCCTACCACTGCCATACCAATCCCACCAGATTTCAGGCACTTACCGCATAAATCCAATTTTCTTACCGATTGCCTGACATTTTGACTGCGCACAGAGGACCATTTTTATCGGAAATTTTCTACCATTTTCAACAGGATTGATCTACGAAAGCGACTATTTCACACTTGTAACAGATGTGTAATGACTTGAAGCAGTTTTCAGATTTTTATGCTACTTATTAGTGAATAATATTGGTATAGCAATTTATATGACCATGATTTGGATGCAAATTCTATCAATAGCTTCCTCCCAATTCTGTGTGATTAATATTGCGGTGTTGGTGGTTCGTGGTTCTCCTGATAACAATGCATTCTTGTCTCTCCGACCTTCAGCGTGGTAGATTCAAATCGATAATTAACGCTATTCAATAATGAATTACAGGGTTGTTGTATATTTTGAAACACAGAACGATTTCCAGTTACACGTAAACAAAATGTATATGCGTAGAGACGCCTTCAGAAGTATGGAATCAATTCGAGAAACTTGTATGTTCGATTTTTCGTTAAAACAATTGAAATAACTTTTCATTTTTCATTATGTTCGTCTTACTACAACAAAGGATTGTTTAATAATTAATTATTTCACCCTGTGAAATAAGTATTATATGAAAAATAGTATTGACGAGCAATTCAGTTATCGAGTATTTCGGTATTATTATTTGCTCTTCAGTTGGTGACAGGTATATAGGTATTACGTACGTATGTGCCTTCAATCGTTTGAAAGGGCGCCAGCGCCCATATCAATTAAAAAGAGGACGTGTGTGAACGCGAAAGCATCAGCACGTATTGCCGATGAGTATTCCAGTTCTCTCTTTTTTTTATAGAATTTAACAAAAGGATGACAGAGTAAGCTCTTGATATAATAGGAATCATCTGCGAATGACATTGTAACTGTTGTTAATTCTAAAAGTATATTGATATTACATCTTGAATAAGAAATGATCATTTTCCTACGGTTCATATTTTCAACAAAAAGTAGTTCCTCATGCTATATTACATTTGCATAAATTGTAAATGTAATAGGTCATGTTTATTACAAAAGCAGCGCATTTTCATAACCAGAAAGCTCGGCTTTAGAATAATCAAGACACCTCGACATTTGTTTACCCCCCGGCATTGACGTAACGAGAGCCCGGAAATACGAAAATCAGCAATTAATTATAATTTCGCCGTTGAATCATTTGGAGAGCGTCTGATTACGGCGAAGCGCGTCGGCGTAAGCGGATTTATCAATGTTTGTCGCGTAACGAGGCAAAGCGAATTAGCTGATATACGTATGTCTCGAGTATATATATATATATATATGCATCTATGTTAATTACATTCTGAATAAAGCGACCGCCCAGTGGAACCACCGACATCGTAACAACACCCGCCCCTTCCACCCTTCGGTGCTTTTCTATTCTACTAACGACCTTCCATATGTTCCTGTTCGGATAATCCTAAAACCCTGCTGATCCTCTTATCGTCTCAGTCACTCCCCCTTAAAGAACATTGAGATTTTTTAATCCAACTTTCTAACCATGATCTGATTAATTTTTTCTCATCTTGACACAATTGTGAAAGGTAGGTCATTTTGGGGGGATGAAATTCAATAAGAATAAGAAAGAGCCATAGAATTGAAAATGTAGCAGTGCGTCGCTTTCCCATCGCGCAGGATTGCCGAGCAGGTACAATTATTCGACAGTAAAGGGTGTTGGGAATCGATTTCCTTTGGCGTTCCCCAGGCAAAGTGTTAAGCTCCTCCGCTCCAGAGGCACCGGCTCCTTTATAGGCCTCTTATCATCCTTCCCCCCTCATTTCTCTTTCTCCAGAGGCATCCGGCTACAGAGAATATCCGCTCGAGCCTTGCCAGTCTCAGCTTCTCGTTTCTCCTCGACATCCAACCGAATATTCATGGGAATCAGGTGAATTTTTCATCTCCCGCTTAAAGCCCTGTAACACGTGAAACCACCACCACTTTTTTCCCCCCGCTACGCGCGAGCCAGAAATTCCCTTCGTGTCATTGAGGTTAACCCACTTTCCATAATATCTGATTCAAAGAACTCCTGATAGCCCGGAGGACATTTTAAACGGGCGTCTCAAGCTGCCTCTTCCCCAGAATCCTCTTGAAACACGCGCCTGATACGGCTTATGTCATCCTAGCCGGAAATGGGGTCTTACGGTGAATGGAACACATGCGTGGAATACTGTTGGATTCGTCATTGTCTTGTGGAAGATGACCCAAAAAGCTATTGACAAATTTCGACCTTCTACTGACGATTGTCATCATCATCATATAGCGTGGATTCGCCATCTGTCTTGTAACGCGTGGAGTCTCTCAAAATTGAGTACACGGTTGGTTTGTAAAACCAGAAATAAGGTTTTACGGTGAATGTCACATGCGTTGCAATAGTATTGAATTTGTCACTGTATTGTGAAATTTCTACTGGTATAGAATTATTATTTTTTTATATATTAACGGAAATTGTTGCTGTAACAAAGTTGATAGTACTCTTATGGAAAAGGGTTAGCTTTCCTAACTGAAGAGGGGGAATAGTTGACCGATAGCCAAGGTGCTTTCTACGTATAAAGGTCAGAAAAGCACTTGGAAAGTGCAATACGATGTTGTGAGTACTGGACAATGAAAGCATCGGCTTGGAAATGCGGCCGTAATCGGCTTCCTCCACACTCCACCGACACGTTATTCTCTCTGGGACGAGAAAAAAAGTCATACGCGACGAGCCCTCTGTCCACAACTGCAGCCCACTCCAATTTTACTGATACTATCTTATAATAGTTTTTCGAACAGATTATTCAGTGAGATTGCATGGAGCAAAGTAAAACTGACAACGCGTTTCCTATTCAAAGTGGCTCGAAGGATCATGCATAACGCTCGATCTGCTCTTTTTACTTTATACGTTTGCAATCGTTTACTTTGTATGATGCGCAATTTTGTTGTTAGAAGTAATATAGTTTATAACTGAAAATGAAGTATAAAACTCTTAGACCTTGATTTTTTGCACAAAAATAGTAGTAAAAGCCGAAAAAAAGAGTACCCCAAAAAGCTACCACTCTCCGACGTTCGCATATCTTTTCCCATAAAAATCCCTGAATATAAAACGAAGGTTGGGAAAGTCAATTTTCTTCTTTTATTTGCTAGCAGTTCACTGGAAACGATTGGCAATCATTTCGTTTAGGGGTGGCTCAGTGCGATCATCAGTGATGAATGAGTTTCCGGCTGGATACGAAAGAAAGAATAATCACTCTTATTTCGGGGGAGGGAAATGAAATAGTAAAGGGTACGCCAATATATGTCAGCGAATCATTGGAAATAGTTAATCAAAACTAGTACTGGGTTAACCGCCCTTTATTTCTGCCAGATTATTAAACCGAAATACGTGATTGGTACGTCGAGTTCACAAATATCCGAGCAGATAGAAACACTTTGATCGAGCGACCCTGTAAAAGTAATATGTCGACCAATTTCACGTCGAGCCAATGAAACTGCCATATTAAAAGGCATTTATTACTTGACTGCGGACGTTTATGCAAATATCAATATTAATTTCAGTTTATACTCTGATACAAATCGCCTTTAGATTGTTATAGAAAAATTGCAATTCCTTGAAAATAATAGAACAGTGAGCAAACATAAAAATATAAGCCAGGATTCATTTATTACAGTTCGAGCTAACTGTTCATATCCTGATCAAAGCAATAACGATATTTCATTATTCGTAAACGCAGTTGTATTAGTCATTTTAAATTGCATCCCTTTCTGTGATAAGCAGTTCAATGAATAAAATACGTAAATGATCATTATAAACTCCTTTCAACTGATCTTAACAATACTTTCAAGAAAGTCGATGAAAACTCCGGCTTTACAATTATTGAAAGGATGTTAATGAGCTACCACTTCAAGATTCAAGAGTTATTAAAAGCCATGTTAAGAGAGAACTTGTTGCTGCAGCGAATGTTATTACTAATTCTGCTATTAGTACGTCAGCGCCAGTGAGATTGGCTAGGCTTGTTGTTTGTAAGAGGATTCCCGGAAATGTTCCTCCATAGCTCGCAATCTCTCTATCGATTATGGTTACATACCTGTACCTGTGTATATATAATACTTTCATTCGTCTGAGAGAACTCCACCTCGTATGAATCAGACGTGTGTGTGTATGTGTGCTTGTGTAATTAGCAACGTGAATTGTCAACGTTACTGCCACTGTTTTATAATATGCATCCAATAAAGGAATGTGGCAAACTTATTACTATTAATTATATAGAATTTTATAAAGTCATTAAAACTATCAATCCATTTTTATATTACTCTTTTAAAGTTACAGCAACAAGTCATTGTCATGCTTTTCATGAATATTTTTCGGAAAATGTTATAAATGATGTAACTAACATTCCGTGAATAATTCGGATCACGGTATAATTTGAAACTTATTTAAATGTGGTAGTTCGGCTCCCGAGAGATCTACACAATGCTATTACGTTTCCTAGGAAAGTAATTGTAAGTCTCGGCTTTGCTAGCATTGAAGTTGTGGACCGATTTAAGAGATAAAAGCACACGGAATAAGGGAAGAATCTTTTAATTACCAAACTACTTTGTTGGTTGGAAGAGTCGAGAAAGTAAATTGCACATAAAGCACAATTGTCGTGCGCTGTAATTTTCCATTAAAAGTCAAGCAGCAACTTTCGAGAACTCGATCCCGCGCGAAAAACTGCTTGCTCCGGGATTTCCCAACTTCTGGAATTAATAATTGAGCGTCGAAAATGAGCTACCCACGAGGAACAATATTTCAGAATGCAATTTTAACTTTTTAACAAGAATGCGGGGAAACTCGAAATAATAGCATAATATTAATAAATATTTAATTGCACGCTTGTATTACAAATATGCAAAATTTGCATTCCCTTTGTTAATAACACTTTAAGAATTACACAACCGAATTGATAAATGCAGAAAAATAAATCGGAATGTTACACAATGACTGAATGTTCTCTTTGGCATTCGAAGTCATTTTGATGATGCTTAAAGATTAATAAAAGTTTTGACAAAATGGTATTCCAAAGAATCCCGAACCAACTCACTCGACGTGTTTAGGACGCCCGAGGCGTTCGAGATCTCGAAACACAAGGCTGTCAAACAGAGTAGTAGTAATTGAAATGCGGCAGGTGGATTTTCTACCTACCTTGATCCGTGGAGAGAAGCAACAGCGTGCAGCTGGTTCGCAGTTGAAGCCAACGGGTACAAAAGCAGTCCGCCTGTCCACAATCGTTCACATTAAATCTTCGTGCGTTGTGTCGTTTCTTCAGTCAGTCTTATCACACCGAGTCCGGCCTCACTGGTTACTCAAACAACCTCATCCAGTTATTTTATTGTCCAATAACACTTGAATTCTCCGTTGGCAGGTGTCAAAAATCTACTCCCAGTGTATGAAAAGCCTAATCCATCCCACTCGGATGCATGATTTGCCTTGCTAATGTAACCAAATTCTACTAGTACAAGTCGAATTGAATACAATTCTCTTCCCGTGTCGTACCTTCTCACACAAGAATAAATTACTCTCAAAATGCCTATTCACACATTCTAATAATTAAAAAAAAAACTAGCCTGATTCATAATTTGGATACTGATTCCCTCGCCAATACCAATTTCTACTGCTACAAGTACCTCAAATATACAATTATCTTCAGCCAAAGTTTACTCACACATAAAACTAAATTCTCTTCAAAATCTACGCGTTATACCAATAAAAAACAATCCCCGGTTACATTCAGCATCTTCATCCAAGTACGAAGTCGACGTTGCCGAGGAGCAAATAACGTCGACCGGGAGAAAGGTATTATTGACAATTTTACCCAGGTAGAAGCGCACTGTTTAATTCAGACGAAAGGAAGGAGGAGTTTTACGAGAAGGCACGAAGCGCGCGATGAAGATGAGTCTGGCGAAGAGCAGGAGCGAAGAGGGTGGCAAGGATATAAGCGAGTCGGTGGTCTAAGCGGTACTGCTAGGCCTCGCGCGACCCGGCTTCCCCCACCACCGATCGACCCGGACTACCAGGACCAATGGGAGTCCGGTGTTTCCAACCCTTTAAACTGGTTGCGTTGGAACTCAGGCTGGCTCATGGCTCGTGTCAGTTGCGCCGGGGGTGCCAGAGCTGGCCGAGGGGGTGGCGGCGGAGGAGGAGGGTTGAAGGGCTGCTGGACTCGAAAGCTACTCTTCTCGGCCACGTCTCACGTGTTGCTTCACGGTAAACATCGACAGCCCTCTCTGCGTTTAACCTTCGCACCACTGGGCTTGAAAAGTTACGTCAGACTTCGCCGAACGTGCACAGATAGCGAATTACCTTTTCTATCAATAAATCATTCCGGGCCACTTCCAATTAGCGGTGGCGATCATTTGACGGGAACATGCGCTTGAAAGGTGTTGGGTATTGGCGACCAAGTACTCTCTCTGGTTAATGAGAAAAGTAATCATCCTCGACTACGTGCTCTTATTTAGTAAATACAATACTTGAGAATTTCAATGGTATTTCAATGTGCTTTCTTTTATCATTGTAATGATTTATCTTGTGTAAACTTGTATGAGTCGGACGAATACTGGAATTTTATTACTTTTATTAAGAATATTAATTACGTTCGATTTGCGTACTTTAATAACTTCATAGCTGGTATGAATCTGGGTCTCCAATTAGTACCGGAATTTCACTTTTGGAGGTGGAAGCTTTATGTTTCGAAATATGAAAGGTTCACTTTATTTGGCATAGATTCCTTTGACAGTCATATATTAGCAATCACTGACTGCGGTGACAGAACGAATAGTCAGCATAGTTTCTGCTTGGAGAGTATAAAGCTCAAAGGCAACGGAACACATAGAAGGCCAAAGGAGCACGGACGGGAAAGAGCTAGTGGGACTAATGAAAGGCAGACCAGGGAAAAGGCAACTTGCCTGAAACTAGATGAACATGGCGATTCTGTCAGTGCAAACAACGAACTCGCGGCGCCGCCTCGCTTCGTCTCGAATAAACTGACTTCCGGAATAATTAAAGCTTTACTTCAAAACTTGCCTTGGCAGTCTGCGTTTCGAGCATTTGCTTAGCAGGAAGTTTTCATTACTCTGCAACTCTGAAACCCTTGTGCCTACTTTGCCACTCTCAAGGCGTCAGTAATGACAAAAATATAATTTCACAGTAAATCGATACAATTCCCACAATGTTCTTAAGAAAATAATTAAGTTTATAATACGATTAAATAGAAAATTAGGTTTCACCATTTATAGCGCAAAAGAGTTCAATGAAAAGTATGAAAGAATGATGCGGAACATGTACAAAATGATAATGAATATTATTTACTGTCAGTCATGTACAACATGTCATGATTGATCGTGGTTCAACCCTATAGTGTATTATTTAACTAGATTGACATGTAATGTTGGTATGTAATCTGTTCAATTCGACATGTAAACATGATGCGATTTTATCAGAGCGGTGACAACGCACTGTGTAGTTCTAGGCTTTCGGTTTATTTAATGACTGTCGCTTAGAGGATGTAATAACTCAGCAAATATACTTACTACAAATACACTAGTCGTCTCCATAATACGAGCGATGTGTTCCGGATTACAAGAACCATGGAATTGCTTATACACACAAGTCAATAAAAGTTGTAAATTGGTTGATGCTCTTTTATATTAAATTATAATATAAAATACTAATCAGCATTTTTGTGTATCATACTTTTATACTATTTTGTATCAATAGTAAGAAAGTCCTTAGATTAGATGCGAGTGATACGTCAACCTGATCTACCTCAAACTAAATCCACCCTTAGCGTGACAGAAATCGTTTTTCGCTAGTAGCTAGCCTTGCATTTTTGCAAGAGCCTGTATATGATTTTCTATGGAAGCAGAGTGCGCATAATTTAATGGAAGAACGTTGATGAGAAATCCTGGCGTTCCATGGAACCTGGAAAGCAACCGTCGACGTCGGACTTCCTTTCTGCAGAAGGCAATAACACTTGCTTCGCGTAGGAGGCGAGAAATCGATTCGCCTGCGGCTATTCACCCTCAATAAAACAGGCGACTACAATAGTCCACCTCTGCCTGCAGCGTATTCGAAAAAACTACCAATATCAAAGCTATTCGACAATCATCGGACTCACTCATCGACATTTACGCACCTATCGAATACTAATATCTGGCATACTAACAATTATTATACTGGATATTTTATTTTGTAAGTAGAGCAACTCGAAAGATTCGCAATTAATAAGTCTGCGTTCTGAAATGTTACAATTTAAATTTTATTTGTATGGAAATTCAGTTGTAAGTGTATAATATTTCGAAAATTTAATTGGTTTCCTAATGACTGTAATTTGAGAGATTCACAATATTTTTAAAATATTTTCCAATTGCAAATGTGCAACCTTTAGCAATTTCTATTATTTAGAGTTGGTATGTCAATGAAACTTCTTCTAATTTGAATGTTTCCTAAAAAAGCAAGTTATTTCATATTCCAATATTCAAAACTCGATCATAATTGCTCGGCTCATTGGCAGTAATGACGTCTGCGCAACGAAGTTCGATTTACTTGAATTTGCACGTAAATTATACAGTTGCCGAGTTGTCAAAGTGGCAAGCATATTTAGCGATCCCCTCAGGGAGAAACTCTGTTGGACGGTCACACTTTTCCCATCGTGGTCGCCGCTTGTCCAGCGTAGTTCAGGGCTTCAAAAGTAGTGCGAATCAAACTTGCCTTGCTGCCCTAATCAGGTTATATCGGCGCTCTCATTGCAATGTGTCATTTAGTTTAGTTTATTAGCCCACAATTATTTTAAGCAGTTAACTTTGAAAATGAGGTAACAGCATTAATGTTAATTGTGCCAAAACTAATTGGGACTGATTGACAATCTTTTTCCATTAATTCATTATGTTGGGTATTTGTAAACTTTAAATACAACTGTCATTCTATGCAGTACAATAGCTGATCGAATCAGACAAGCTAGGAAAACCAATAATGTGAGGTGGTTCGTCTCGAAGCTAAGGGAAAGTAATACATTCTCTTAGCCGCACACTCTGTTTCCCATTTTCACCCCCCCTGTTTTGTCTAGAAGCAAATTTCATTTTGTGCTAAATATTCTATTACAGTATGTCTCAGTCATAAAAAATTAATCGATGCTAAATGAACAGCGTGTAGTAATATTAATGTACCATCCATGGAATTGTACTTATGAATAATTCAGCAAATTATGCGCACATCATTATGAAAGCTTAATATCGAAAATTTTCTTTACATTAAAATATCGGAGTTTTATTGATATTTTATTTAGAGTGAAATATATTTAAAAATGCTACAATTCTTGTGTAGATCAAAATTGTAAAAATATTTATTTGATACGCGTTTAATACTGATTTAATAATGGAATACTAGATTAATCTCGTAATTAGTCTCATAATCGAACTTAATTATTCATTGATTAATCGAATTAGGGATTCTGTAAGAGTTCAATAGAATTCTATAACACACTGATGAATGCACAGTAATGCATAGTAGTAATATTATAATATAATGTTATTGGAAGTTTTACCGGACATTCTATGTTTGTGAGAACAAGGATTGAATAGATGTATGACAATGCTTGGAAATGCTGTCACACTAAATGATGAAACAAGAGAACTGGAATAATTGATGCAAAGGACATTTCGTCTGATGCTGACATTGAATTGCAACGCAACGAATCAGAAATTCTCGATAACAAACATTTCAATGCAAACCCACACATTGGCTGGAATCAGATCGAAAACGATACGTTGAATCGAAATAAAACGAATTGGTTTCCGAAGGAACAAATATCATAACGGATTCCTACGCCAGGCACAGATGTTGTACACCTGAAATTGGCATCGTATTTCCTTACAAAGATAGACCGTTGCAACTTTCTAGAATAATTAAAATCTTCCAATGCTGATGTAATTAAAACATTTTAATACAATCTTAAATAAACTAAATAAATGAAAAAAAGCACTGACATCATGGAACATTTCTATACCACAATTATATCATACAATACAAAATATAAGAAAAGAATTTATTTCCGCTCCATTGAAAAAAAAGTACACTTCCTGAAGAGTTGAGTCCGGCTTGATTTGCTAGTAGCTGTTCCAACCTAAACTTTATTATCGGAGGTCGTCGCAGTCGGCGAGTGTGAGGTTGACGTCAAAGCGCTGCTCGGTTGAGGGTGGCTAAAGCTTTCGACTAAACATGCCTATTGATTTTCCTTGCTTTCGAGGTTTCTGGAGCATCCGGCCTGCCGGCGCAGGCGTCGCCGCCTCTCCCAATATGGCCGAGCGCCACCACTTCTTCCTCATCTCCCGCACTTTCTCTTTTCTCACTGACTACTTTTTCGTCGATTCTCACCGAGCTGGTGAAATGTGCTTGCGAGTTGTGGAACGCCGGTGCAACAATTAACGCGAAACTCACCCTGACTGCTCAGTCTCATCATGGCCGCCGATATATGGGCGTCAGTCACGTGCTTCCTGATAGTCACCACGATTGGCCTCGCCACTGGTGAGTATCTCGGCCACACTTTTTTCCCCGTACGAATTCCTTCGGCCCACTGTCATCGATCATCTTTCTCACTCTGATTCTTATCGTTTAAGTCAGATTTCGTCTTGCACACTTTGTGAGTCAGTCATTGTAAGTAATTTTAGTCAAGTTTTAAATGATCGTGGGCCGATTTCTGAATGTTTAATTAGTGAAATAGTTATGGGATTGTAGGGTGATTGTAAGGGATATTTTTAATTCATCTTATTGTTTTACTTATTAGTTGGTTGAGTATTTTTTTGTTTGGTGGTATTGGTGTTGGATTGAGAATTAAATGTCAAAATATCAAGGACCGTAGCTTTATTTGATTTTCTTTGATTTCTTTCTGATACGGGACGAGTTTTATGAAATAGATTCGTTAAATGACGGAAATTGGAAAGATCTATTGACAAGCGTTGCCACTTGTTGATTGAAACTGGATAGCTTAAAGCTTAATTCTTACGCTTCAGAAAGGTTAATACTACTGATCTTTTTTCGTACGAATTCGACAGGTAAAACGTCACAATCGAATAAATATCGTTAGAATTATGTGCATTTCAAGCAGTACTGAGGAAATGAATCAAGTTGGATGTGTAACAAGCAAGAATCCACTCCGTACTCATTTCCCTTACTATCTAAAGATATACATTCACATGCTGATGGTCTGCCCACGTGTAACACACATTCATACACATGCTGTTCACACAGTAAAGCACCTCTGACCTCTCCAGAACGTTCGATCCAGATAGCAAATCCAAGTAAGGAAATACTGACATCGAATAAATTTGCAGTGGACAAAGAAAGTATTCACAAATGCAATAATGAAAAAATTAGGGTGTGAAATGAGATAATGTTGTAATTCGATTCGACTGTCCTTAAACGTAAACAACTGTGAAAGCGTGAGAGTAAATAAAGCGTGCAGATGAGAGTCGATAATCACTTAATCTAAAGTTAAGCGACGTATTACATTATGCTTAATTGCTTTGCAAATCGTTTACAGTTTATTCGATTACTTCAAACGTACTCCCATTATCGTAAAATCTGCTTTGTTGCTTGTCTGCGAGACAGGCTTGAAGTTCTTAATAGAAAACAACTGTTGAAGAATTTTAAAAAAAGAACCATGCACTTAAGATAATTTCAATCTATTCGCATTTACCATTTAGTTTCTTGAATGTATATTTTCCAGATTTTTAAAGCGCAATTTAAATATTTTTATAAAAGAATCAATTCCTTATGTTGTTTTTAATTTGTCCAGAAAGTTGATAGTGTTGGTTGACAAATTGAGCATCTCTTTCAATGGGGTTTGACAAATAGATCGTGTTTCAATCCACATCACATTCTTGCTATTAAGAAAGGGCCGCAAATGATAAATGTACTTGGATGATTGTATGATCAATAGGTGAACTCCTGTCAACGGAACATCGAACCCACGCTGCTTCCGAGCGTGTGAACGATTTATGGTGTTACCAGTGTGACACCATCGACGACGGTGAAAGATGTTCCAATCTCACCGGCAATTACAGCGCCTTCGAGCACAAGTGCACTGGTGACAAAAGGACCTGCATGGTAGTACTTTCGCTTATTCCACTTAACATTCCATTGATGTTTACCCACATAGTTACTCAACTGCTCAAACACAAAAATCCCGCTATTTACATTCAATATTTATTTCAAACATTAATCTAACGAAATAACATGAAAATTTTTGCTACTTGTTTTCAAAAGGTTTCGTATAAATATTAAAAATCTTTGGATCACTCAGAAACTATAATTACCAAATTCATTTCAATGCAAAGAAAGTATTTGTTTTTGTTTCGGTCAGGTAAAAAGGTTCTCGTACACAACTAGCACGGAGAATTCAACGTCATGTCCACAGACATGGTCCATGGAGAGGAACTGCACAAGCAAATGTGAGCCAGGATGTATAGTAATCGGGGAGAGGACGAAACTCTACGCTTGTACAGACTGCTGCGAGAAGTCCTTCTGCAATACTGGCACCGGTACTGCTACTGACCTCACAATAAAAGGAATCGATTTCTTCCTAGCATTGATATTTCAGATCGTCCTGGCCGTTATCATGTATCCATCATGACACTGTTAATAAAAGATGCAAAGTTTAAGATTTAATATATCTGCACGTGCTACGAATCATTTCACATCTGAGTTCCTCAATCCTTGAAATAATATCATATTTATATGTCTCATTTCTCATCTTTATCTGCCCCAAATCTTTGCTGCTCGGCATACATTCTTCATTGCCATACTACTTTTTTCAATGATTTATAATATATTATAAAACATACTATATAATAAATAGTACTTGCTTCGGCAGTACATATACTATATAATAAATAAATTCCAGGCGAACATAAGCTGCAAATTTGCAATTCAAAACACACACTCGTGTTACAACTTACACCTGCAATAAATGTATAATCAGTTGAAGGATAATAAAGAATTTAAGAGAACTTTATATCTTTATTATTATAGTGCTTCATTTGCAAGTTTGGGAGGCATAATTAGAGAGTTAAATTTTTATCGAAGATTTTTCTCTTTTGTTGTACGACACGTTTTCGGATTAGTCTGATATGCTTGTGAGTAACAGGAAGCGCTACTGGAAACGAAGGAGGCCGACAATGCGGGCCAGCTGTCTCGCAATAGTGTTCTCGGTGATTGCATATAAAGCTGCCATTATTAGAAGCGTTTAGTGGGTGGCATGTGCCTTTTTCCACTGCGATCGTCGTGCTATCTCTTCTTCCTCGTTCGCACAGCCGGCATGCCGCATGCCAGTCGCAACTCGCCCGGCCGACGCGCCGAATCTCACTTAATTAACGTTTAATTACCAATTCCGTGTTCGCACGCGCGCTCGCACGCCGCGCTTTACCAGTTCTTCTGTTACTTTACTCGACTTTCATTCGAACGATTTCTTTCTTTGCGAACGCTCGAGTGATTTAAATATTGCGAAAGAATACCTTGTCTATGTAAAAGTGAAACTTCGTCAACGCTCGTGCGTCAGATTTTATTTGTGATTCTGTGAAGTTATGTAAGTGGTCGATTACGTCAGTGAATTGATTGAAACAGTGTTATCTGCGATTGAAAGTTCAGAATTGTTCTAGTTTCGTATTGCTGGTTTATTATTATATTATGTTGAACATTACATGATTGTTGGAGTTTCGAAATCAGGGAAGAGTGTTGTTTAATTGTTGATCTAAAAGTGACGTAATGTATCATCAGTCATCAAAACGGTAGCCGAGTAAATAATCATCATTAAAAATCAATGATTTATAAACACGCAATGCGACAAATATCTCGGGAAATTTTTAAGAAACATGGATTGCGAGAGCAGTTGCATAGCAATTGGCAGGGATAAGAAGCAAGGACAACTGCCAATCAGCTTGAACGCCGTGGCCGTAGGGCATGTAGTCCCTAGGAGTGAGTCAGTGAGGCGCGAGGTAATTTAAATGTTAATGAATGCAATTGCAGCCGGCGGCGACTCGAGCATCGAGCATCGCATTTCCCGATGAAATTTCATTTAAAACACTCGGCATGGCGCAATTTAAACTTCCCAGCTTCTTTCTAATCGTCTGCCTGCTTGTCCTGATCGAAACTAAATCTGAAACCATTCAGATTTCATCGCAAGATTTCGAAATCGTTTATCCAAGAATCCTGGTTAATGATCAGATACGAAAGAAGCGATCGATTATCGAAGATCACGATAATGTGCTCCGTGTTGAAATTAATGATTGGACTTTGCGAACTTTCATTGCCGATCGAGTGATCCTCTCGCCGAATCTACTTGTCGAGTGGTCCAATTCTACTGATAGTCAGACGCAGCCCGATTGCAAGTTGCGTCAAGGACACGTGGAGGGAAACCTGGAATCATTTGTTGTGTTGACTATATGTGCGAGTGAAGTTTATGCTTTGATTATGTTGGATGGAAGATCATTCTTTGTTGAACCTTTTCAGCGAGATAAACATGTTATGTACGAAGCAAACGGTGCAGAGTTTGCATCGAAACGTAATGGAGATGTTCTTTCGGTGACGAAAGGACACAACATAGGTATGTGTCCCATCAGATATAGCGAAATTCCTAGCAACTTTATATTATTATTTATTATCAGAGACATTCGGGAGGAATAAACGCGAGCTGTCGACTGATGCGAGCTCCGAGTACCACAATCTCTCTGGAGATGTTTTCGATTTTGAATACCCAGAAGCCGAGAAATTAATTTTGTACGATGACAGGGATGCGACAGGTGAAGAAGAAGAAGTGGCGAAAGAGCCTGCCGTGAACACAGATCCAATTCATACCAGTTATTTTTCTGGATTTCCGTCGTATGAGAGTAAACCGATTAGTAAGAAGAAATAAATACTTTCTTGTATAAGCATCATATTAATAACTACTTTATGATTGTTCATTTCTCTAATTATTGTTAATTTTGGGAAAGAAAAGCATTCTTTCATTTCCATCTTCTCTAATAGTAATGTATATATAAGTAAAATATATTTACATTGAAATAAAATAGAGAAGAAAAATGTCAAGGAGTGCCCACCGAGATGGCTGGAATTAGCTATTGCTGCTGATTATTCTGTGATTGAATTTCACGGCTCCCGTGTTCAAGAGTACATCCTTGCCCTTCTCAACATCGTAAGAAATCATTAAGGCACAATTGAAATTACAAGACCCTAACATTAATTATAAGAATTAAATTGTACTACATTACAAAGTCAAATTGAATTATGATATTGTTATCTTGCACTTTACATGTAACAACAAATAACTGTAATTAGATAAAGCAATTAAAAGATTAATTGGATGCATTTACATATCTCGCTAACAGGTGAGTGCAATTTACATGGACCCATCTTTGGCATCGAACATGGTGTTGGTCGTAGTGCGCATGACATTTTATGCGGAGAAGAGTGATGGCATGGTAAGTTCATTGGAATTCATAAAATGTACAAGCATATGAAAACTGTCTAGTTGCCACGTCCTTGCAAATTGATGAGATTTCGCTGATCCTAAAAGCAAACATACACCTAGAAGGATGAAAACTTCGTCTTTCCAACAATATTTTCATTCGATAATCCTTGGACCTTATTCGAAGAAAGTTTCATTAAAGAAAAATATACACTACGAATTCATTACCACCTCTTTCTCGAAGTAGATTAAAAACTTAATTAACTAAGATTCCCGATTGCAGTTCATTTAATGAATGTTCATTTTACTGAGTGTTTCGATTAACATTCAGGTTCGTCGTGGAGATGCCAGAAAATCGTTGGAAAATGTTAATAAATGGAACCGGAAAATGTTATCGTTGAGTGAAGCGAGTCACGATATAGGAGTATGGTTGACCCGTTTGGATATCGGAGGTCCTTCGGGATATGCTCCGGTATCAGGTGTCTGTGATCCTGCTAGATCATGTGCCTTGAACCGAGACGAAGGCTTAACTAGCGCGTTTATCATCGCCCATGAAGTTGCACATATGTGAGTCTTGCTTAACCGTAATATTTCATAATTTAATAATATTATTATCATAGCAATATTTAGAAGTTTTAAACATTATTTAGCCTAGGATTAACACATGACGGAGACGCGAGTACTGGCAACACATGCAGCGAAGAAGCAAAAAGAGGAAGTGTAATGGCACCAATGGTAGCAGCCACATTCCATCATTTCTATTGGTCTGCTTGTTCAAAGAAGGAATTTCACCGTAGAGTTAGGTAATCAAATTACACTATCTTGAGAGATTCCTTTCCTCAGAGAATAGCTGCGAACTCCTAATTGTGAGACAGATCATTACAGACGATGGTCCTGCTTGCTGAATCAACCGAAGGACAGGACTTCTACACAATTGAAGTCACGAATCAGGGAAACATTTACAATGGATGAACAATGTCGTATGGAATTTGGCGAAGGGTAAGTTCATTAGTCAATCTTATAATATTTCACCTAGCAGAATCAATTATTTATCTATATTATTTAATTATATTAAATTACAGGTATGGATTGTGTAAAACTTTTGACGTGGATGAACCATGTTCTCATTTATGGTGCGGCAATACTAATCTGTCATCAATGTGTAAGACAAAGAAAGGTCCGCCTCTTGATGGCACAATATGTGGCGAATCTAAGGTATATTAAATTATTTTATAATAAAGATGTTTACTGTTATTTAAGTGACTATCATAAACTCGATATTTTAGTGGTGTATAAATGGACGGTGCATACCAACTAACAATAGGAAGCATGATCTAAGTGCGGTGTTACATAAACCAAGAGATGGTGGTTGGGGTGGTTGGGGTTCATGGGAAAAATGCACGAGAACATGTGGCATAGCCGTTCAATGTCGATCGCGAAGATGCAATAAACCTCCGTGATTACTTTCATAATTTTCTATTTTATTTAAACTTTAATAAAATAAAGCTCTAATAAAAATAATATATTTATTTTATTGCTATGAAGGCCAGCTTACGGTGGAAAATATTGCTCAGGCGCGCACGAGGATTGCAAGATTTGCAATTTGCCGAAATGTTCAACCAGTGTGGACCTTCGCCTCCAGCAATGCCAGGAAATTGAAAATGTTATGCATCCACGAGAAACGCCTTCAAAAAGCAACGCTACCGTCTGGCTACCTTACGAGGCCAATCAAGAAAACTTGAAGTGTCAGTTGATATGCAGAAACAAGGAGACCGGAAAAGTAGTTTATACGAAACGCAGTCTTATGGATGGAACACCATGTTCTTATGGGAATACAAATATTTGCATTCGAGTATGCAGCCATATAAACTAATTTTATCTGAATGTATTATAGTGATATAATAATGGTATGACAAAAATATGTTGAAAATGGTACTTTACAATCATTGCAGGGTGAATGTCAACGAATGGGTTGTGACAATATTCTCGGGTCAGAGAAAACCATGGATGTGTGCGGTGTATGCGACGGCGACGGCTCCAACTGCGAAAATATCATTAGCAAGTTCCAGAGGAAGCTTCGCCGAGGTCAGTTAGTAATCAATCGAATTAACGGAAGTGCTGATCAAGTTCGATTTGAAGTCGACGAAGACCAGGCACCGGTAATTTTGTTAGAAACTCAGAGGGACGATTAGCTATCGGCTTTGCTTTTGATTGGAAAAATTTAAAGGGTTTCCAATGCAAAAATCATTTTGATAATTGTTTGGTTGTTTTTCATACGATTTATAATGCATTGCTTTTGAAGCTCGAAGATATTGTTTTAGATATAACGAGGGTTACTATTATTCCACGGAAAGCTCACAGAATGGTGATGAATGTAACTATTTTGGAAGGGAATCTCCATGAGAACAATCTCTCCGTTGTAGTGGGAGATGGTCGCAAAAGGCGAAATGTTGAAGAGAGTTTAGCTTCTCGAGTACGTGATATGATAGTTTTACAAGGTGCAATTTTTCGAATTCGAATAGTTAATAATAACACTATCACTGTTACGCAAACTGGGACAACGTTTGAAGACGTCGTAATTTTGGTATGACATATCTTCAAAGTTTCTGATATTGGAACATCCAAAATCTAAAAGATTAAAAAAGTAGTAGTATCATTCTTTCAGCTTGTAATTCCAAAAAAGCAAGCAAAACTAGGAGTGAACGCAATGATTTTCTTGCAATATTACGTCAACCGGTTGGACACGAATCTTAAAAATAGATTCGTCTGGGCTTTCAGCGGATGGAGTTTCTGCTCCGTGAGTTGTGGAGGTGGAATACGTCACAAAATGATTGTCTGCAAGGACGAGAAGGCTGATAGGATTGTTTCAAGGAGAAAATGTTCACTTTCTTCAAAACCCAACGTCGAATTTGAGAGTTGTAATAACTTTAAGTACGATATTCGTATATTATTAATAAAATATGCATCATTAACTTGATTGAACAAGTGGCAATTGGAATTTAATAAAATAATATACAACGACAGTTGCAGCTTTAAGTGGTTGCCAGGCTTGTGGGAGGGATGTTCTACTACTTGCGGGAGTTTCGGTGTCCAGTTGCGGCAATTGTACTGCATTCCCTCGAGTTTTAATGGGACCGAGGTCAACAGGACGAACGAGTTGGAAGTATACCAAAGTATGGTTCGTCCGTCGATATGCCGTGATATTTCAAAACCCATAACTAGCAGAGACTGCAACAGAATACCATGCCCTGGTCGTTGGATTTTCACGGACTGGTCTTCGGTAAAGTAATACTTTTGTGCATTATAAAATACAAATAATACATTGCTTTTGCTTGAAATATACATTGCAATAATAATTTATGTGATTTTAATTAAAGTAGTAACATAAAATTGATCGTAGGATTTAAAAATAAATAAATGGTCATTTCGACGGTGTTTATTAATTAATAGGCTTGATTATAAATATTCTCAGTGCTCGGGCAGCTACGGACTGAGCGTGCAATCAAGGATAGCCCATTGCATTCCGCCGGATAAAGAAATTCTTTTCGATTGCGGTGGAACATTAGTTAAGACCGAGATTCGACCTTGCCATGAAATTGTTACAAGAGTCGTCAAGTCAACTTACTCCTGCTGGAAGGACAAAAGTGACTTCTGCTCGTTACCTGGCTTCAATCGTTATTGCAATGTGCCGAGATTTAGGCGGCAGTGTTGCCGCACCTGCGATATAGGCACGTGATCGATCGTGTGTTTGTACAGTATTATAAAGTTCTAAAACATCGTATTCAAATATTCATGACGTATTCAGTCAAGTTGAAAATATTTAATAAAACTTCGTGGGAATACAATTAAATGATAGGTCTATTGAATAAAAATATTTTTGAAAAATCAATTGTTGGTCAGGTATATTTTTGTATTTATTTAATAGTCAGTTTAAAAGATTGGGATGCAGGCGAATGTACGAAGTATGGGTGATCAATAATAGACTAAAGTTTATTTGGATCTGCAGTACACAATATACAGTACAATATTAGTGCGGATCATAAATCTAACGAAATATTTTTAACACAAGCTGAGCGCTTCATGTTGCAAAATATATGTGAAAGAGAGGGTAACATTTAGAGCAAATTCGTCTTCACCGCCTAGAGCTTCCTTCTATGATATCATCGCAATTCGTTTACCACATTTTTAATTATATTATACACCTTCGTCCACTATGAATCGAAGATAGATTGTAAATCTTGAACGGTTTTAACATTTCACGCATGTTCTTTATTTAAATTTCGAGTTCTTTGTTTTTGGACTTTCTAGGCTCATAGCCTTCCACGTAAAGCAAGAATGTCGTCCGAATATAAAGTTTACCATTTTTAAGAATTTGGATATTCTATCGTTCTTGCAATACCAACAAGAGTTAATATCGTGATATGTTCAAATTCAATATTTCTGATTCCGGAATAATATGCCTCGTTCCATTTCCAAATATGCACAATAGATTGTCATGATATGCAATATCAAAAGTGGGAATTCTAAGGCAATTTATTCTTTGTTTTTTTTTTTTACATATTCTTCTTGTAAGTATTGGAACGGCACTCCCGATATACGATCAATTTCTAATGTTTAATGTTCTCGGTTATATAGACGATATACAATACAAAGACGTGACTATACAAACGTCGTTTTCAGATTTTCGTAGTAATTTAGCAAACTGATATCTTTCTACATTCCATTATGTCTTCAAACTTAATGTATGACATTTGGTTTATGCAAAGTCTTCAACTTCCACATATATACACATCGAACTTTAAACGAAAGGCTCCGCACCAGATCTCAATGAAATGGGATAGAAACGGATTGCGATGGATTAATGCCCTTACTAAATTTTCATCTACGATACTTTTCTGGTAAAGGTCATTGTAATAATAAGTATTGTCTGCTTTGTTCTGGCTCTGGCCATTTTACAGTTAGTCGCAAAATTACATTACACAAGAAGGCCTTGGCAATTTGGCATTAGCATGCCAAGTGGTTACAAACCGTCTCCATTACAATGCAAACTGACGCGAAGAAGTTCAAGTTGCAATTTCGTTATTTCGATATTAAATATTTGAAGGTTCAAGGTATAATGGAATTGATAATATGGATTTTCCTCTTTAAATCCAGAACTGTTGATAGACGCTATAGAACAAGAAGTACAATAGAAACTCGCTAAAGTTTTACAAAAACGAGTAAAAGACACCTACTTTCCAAACGGGTTTCTATCCTTTTTCAGGAGTATTATGCAAAAAGGAAATTTTTGCAAGTCTAATTCTTTCATGGGAAGACCCATGTATGATATTTTCTTAGCGAGTTTCCACTCTGTTCGTCTAAAATCCGGAGGGATATGTGACGCACTTAGGTATTGTTAGATCTCTGCTGAGATTTTCGACAACTCCATGTTTATACCACACTTCTACTGAATGTACATGGACGCATGCTTTTCTAGTCCTCACTGCCACCTCATCCAAGTAATCCACCACAAAACATCTTTGCGCTGGTCATTGTGACGTATCTCGATTAAAAATCGGACAAACAAATTCCAAGCACGACTACGCCTTACATTTTATCACACCTAAGATGAACGAACGCATATGTTCGCTGGCGCAAAATTTCTTTTTTGTCTGTGTTTTTCTTACATGTGTGTACACCTTAACACGTGCATAATTTAATTAGCTAATCGCTTATGTCGATTCAGTTTTACACTATACGATGTATATTTCGTATTGTTTCGCATTTACGTATTTTCTATACATTGTGTATTTATATGATGTATGTATATATAATATATATATATATATATATGTATATATATATATATATAACTCTGGGTACAAATAATGTTACAAAAATATTAATTTGGGAAGGCAAACTTTCAATTATAAGCCGCTTACACTCGGGTACTCGTGAATATAACAATAACATGACTGGTATATCTACATTACCAAACTCATTGGGTAATCTGCTCTTTAGAGTTAAATCAAGTCACACTCGACCACTGAATTAATTAGGATTGAAGAAGATTTCAAATCCTTTCATCTCCCATAACAACTACAATTGCTCTTTAGATTTAGATTTCGAATAACATTTTTTTTTTCATGGAGTTTTCGAAATCAAATTTAAATAAAAGTATACATATAGCATGCAGTTATACTTTGTATAGCATGTTTTTTTTATTAATTCGAAGTACGATTTTTTGTCCCGCTAGATATTGACATTAATTAAAAAGTTTCTTTTCTCTCGAACATTTAATTCGTCGTATTAGTTAAACGTTTATTCATCGCGTCAATTTGACGCCAATTTGATAGAAAGTTGGGATATATTACAGAACACTCCATTTTTTTAGCTTTAACGTCGATTAGGATAACACGTGTGTCTGATATTCGCATCATTGTAGCTCGAAATTGGCTCAGAAAAAGGATAAAATGATGTCTACGCTCGAAATAAATCATTCTTAAATACGCTACCATCTTTTTTCCCATCGTCAGTTTATGTAGAATTTGTTTCGTTATGGATTATACGTGTTTTCATACTACTATAAGAGTCAGAACCCAGAACAATAGCAACGCGACTGTTCGCCACCACTGATCATTCCAACGAAGTTATTCACACGGCAATAAATTACTAAACATTGTTACGTGCTACTTATACGTTACGTAATCTAATGATAAGTGTTTTTGGTAAATCCGAGAATTCGACTGGACGCAGTGTCATTCGTCATCGCGTCTAATCTTAAGGGCGCCATACACGCTGAGCTTTGTATCGACACATATTCCAACAATATTCTTCTTCCTGTTTAACAATTTAATAGTTCCTATGTTCTTACTTCAGAATAGCATTTGAAACTGAACTAATTATTCGTTATTTCATCTGACGGAAAGCTCCGACAAATGTATCGATTTACACGTCGATACAAATCTCAACAAGACTGGGTTCCTTAACGCGTTATGCTAAAACGGAGTCGAGGCACGGGATTAACGAAAGGAAGACTATTGTGTTTTTGGATGGACCTCTTCTCCGTGTCACTTAACATTTAAAGAGTCGACCTTTCTAACGCTTCGTCCTAATGCTTTGGTGCAGCCTACCGTTTGTTTCGATGCAGTTGGCATTGACGGCCTTCGGTTACTTTAGCGACGGAGATTGTACTTCACAATCTTTCCACGTAATTTCCAGGGAAGGTGCCAAAATAGCCGGTACGTTGACTCGAACCAACGTACCAACCATCATCGCATTTTTCCATCACGTAAACTGTATCGCCTTCCTTGAGTTCCAACTCGTCCTCGTTCTGTGGCCGATAGTTGTACAAGGCCCGATACCTGCCATTTAGAAATTAAATAGAATCAAATTAGCAATCAACATATATATTATAATAATAATTAATATCACTTACGGGACTGGTTCGGAGTGCGTGTCGATGTGCAGCGTTTCGTTGAGTTGGGTTACATGGAGTTTGGTTCCTCCCATGCGTGGCTGTAATTTTAATAAATATATAAATATTATATTTTCATTATATGATAAATTCGAGATTCGTTATAATATTGATACTCACCAGTGAGTTATAATGGGGCTGAGTTGTGTTCATATTAACTGGTATGGACGGCATATAATGGTGGGGTCCCATACTCATCTTTCCCCCCGCTGTACCATTTGTTAAAAGGCTGTGAGCTGCAGGGGATGCGACTGGCTTGCTTTGTGTCGGGGTTTCTGTAATTGAAATAAATATTTCATAATTAAACAAACTGTCATAGAGATAAAGAAATTAAAATAGATCAAAACATGTTGTTGCAATTTGTAGATAAAATACCTGATCTTTGCCCGGGTTCAACAATCACTTCCACATATGAAATTGGGAATATCCCCTTTCGATTTCCAATACGGCCTTCATACCAGTTTTCATCTACTCGTCTTGTTAGAACCACAATTTCTCCTGGAATTAATGAACAACGTTTATGTGTGTTTCATTTGGATTTCATATAATAGATTAAATAATTTTTATCAAATATACCTTTTGCTAAAGAAAGCTCAAGGTTGGTTTGAGCCACGAAGTTGAACTTAGCACGAGCTTGTCCCTCGTAAGGTTTCTTTGGTGTGGTTCGCATTCCATCGTATGGTATAATCTGCAGCACAATGGCATCGTTTTATTTATTTAAACAATCAACATATTATTTATATATTTTATTCAGCTTTTCGCCCAATGAAGAAATAAATTTCATAATATTTGTTAAGCTCTAATAAAATTAAATCTCTTTGTTACCTCGACGTAATTCGATGGGAACAATCCAATCATCGCGTTGTGTTCTCCCTCGTACCAGTTCTTGTCGATCTGGCGTCGAACGAATATTATATCGCCGCGACGGAAGTTCAGTTCCCTCGAGGTTTGTCCAATGAAATTGTAAAGTGCTCTCGCCACCAGACGCGGCTCCGGGGTTTGCTCCTGGGACCTGCTGCGATGACTGAGGTCATCCACGAAGTCATCATACCGGTTGAGAGGAATTGGTGATTTTTGCGAAGGTCTGAAAAAATCATATTTCATTGAAATTATATCCTAAAATAACTAATAGTATTAAGAATAAAAAATTAATTACTTAATTAATCTGTTTTTATATCTTGTCATTGAACGTTGCATAATCGAAGGATTAACTGTTCATACCGATTCAATTCAAAGCAGATTTAATTCACAACGTAACAGTTTTATTCTGATATATAAACTGACTCCGTTTGGATTACTATGCTCGCGTAGTATGAATCACTATGTAACGTAAGAAACCTACGCAGGACGCAGTTATGGATTGCATAATAATCGCCAGGCAATGAGGAATACTGTACGCGTGTAGACGCGTATCGAATATTGTCATTGACTCTTGTCATTGACACTGTTCCACCTCCGAATGAACACTATATTATGCCATAAAGATAGTAAAGTTATAACTATCTTGTAGTAATATAATTTCTCTTATAATATACGTCAATTAACTTGCTAGTGAAGAACACTCATGTATTACTATTTATTTTGATATCAATTGATTTATTTCTGCATGATTTATGACAATCATAGATGAAAGACTTTCTTTGTCAGAGTATCCAATTATTAAGCTCTTAGGGAAGATTTAACGCCACATAACAATTGACACTTCCGCAAGCGAAGAAGTGGAGTGATGACATCATGCATAAGATGTCAGTCGCAATGGGTAATGGAGCATTGACACAATAAGCATTACGCGCTGAGAAAGTACTTCTTTAACAGCCTATAAATGACATATGCAGCTGGGTGGCACACATGCACGTCTACAATAATGTCAATTGCTCCTTGACATATTCTTTGTTATTTACAAATCAATAACTCAAAATAAAATCCACACGTAATTTACCATGTGAAGAATTCTTCACATTTCAATTAAAATTATTTTGAAATATTGTTGTGACAAAATCAGTCTCTTTTTTTATCGTGGCGACATTAGAAATTAGAAACTGACGTGAGTCATGACTTACATGAAATTGTCGGTGTGTCGTCGAGAGTCGATGTCTTGGAGCTCTTGCAGGTACTTCCGGCGTCGTTCCTCTTGATAGACGCGGCGCATATTCTCCGCGCTTCGTCTGGCAAGTTCCTCCTCGCTTAGCGGCTCCTTCGCCTCTGTGCGCACCGGTGAACGATAGTGAATGGTCACCTCGCCCTCCACATAACGCCTCGGCGACTCTGCACAGCCCAAGAATGCTCTTCGTTACGCCTTCGTCATGCACTCTTTTGCATCCCATCGTATCATCGTACGCAGATCACACTTATACTCTTTGCTGATACAGTTATGGTAAATACAGGTTACGATTCTTTCAGTAATTGCTTCTCACCGATTTAGTGAACTGTGTGTGTTAGATTAGGGTATGTTGTGTACACAATGTTAATAAATCGATTGTTATTATTTCACAAACAAAGAACATCGAATGCACATTGAAATAACAATTGTGTAAAGTAGAATTTAAAATTGTTCGATTAAAAGTATTATTGTAATCGGATTAGTGTAAAGCTGGCGTGTACCAATTATTTATAAAAGTCGATTCGTTGGGGATTACTAAGCTTTCACGAGATTGGATTATTATTTTCCGTTGTTCGCGGATATTATTTTTTTATCTGTCACTGACATGTTGCTTTCACCTGATTTCAAGAGAGAATTTCAGATGAAGTCTTGAACAAGTGTCATAAATGGCCGAGTACATGAGCAGATTAGTATTCAAGATAGCCTTGCATCAGGATACGCGATATGTACCAAGGTGCCAGTCTCCTCTTTCCCAGGTATAATCTTACGGAACATGAGATTTCAGGGTCCAGGTGATAAATAATCATGAACCTTATCTTTACTGTCATTCGAGCTATCGTTACTGAATCGATATAGCGTTTCTCTACCATTCCGGGAAAATGTTAGTTCCTTTTAATTCAACGTATAAGTATCACTAAATATTCACCTAATGAAGAATTCCACACTTAGACAAATCGAATCATTAACTCTAATCGACAGTTTTTTTTTTTTTAAGTGTCGGCCGGCGCGATCATGCGTGAGCGAAACACTTTCATCAAATTTTGAAAGTGGAGCAATCCCGTGTAGATTTAATTTCCGATTCCGGTGAAATTACCAGAGCATGCAGAAATCCCGCGTACACGACCGGAAGTGCGACTTTTCCTGGGAAAAAAGTGGGATCCCGTCGATAAGAGACTCGGTGGGCTTAACTCGGTATTGAGGTCGCGGCTTGTTAGCCCCCACTGTTCCAAGAGTATGGCTTCTTCCTCGGAAATAGTTTCACGAATCCATGGAACAATTAGTCGCCATTCACCGCACTCATCCGTGACGTATACTTTGTTTCATCGACATTTCTTCATCGAGCAGCAACGATCCGATGCCACAATTTCTTTTATTATTCAAAATAACAAGGATCGAATGCTTATACATATTCAATAATGGATTGGCCTGATCGATATTTTTCTTTACCAATAATATGAAAAAGATATCGAATTTTTGTTGATTCCCTCATAAAATATTTATAAAAACATTTCAGAAACAATCGTTTGAAATGTACTACGATTTAGCGATTGTTTTACAATATAGTATACGGTTGAAGATTCAATTATATTAATCGAGTTTATATAAATTAATTTGTTTTAAGTTTCGGACAAATAATCCAATTACTTGGAATATCAGCTTGTAGTTCTCTTGATTGTCGAATGATCATTTAAAAATTAACATTGGAATGTTTTATCATTAATACTTGAGTTATTTACTAATGTCACTTTTAAATTGAGTAACTTTCACCATCAGAATAAAAGTAAACATAGGTTTTTGTTGCAACGTTTCAAAACGTAATAAACCTCCAACGGGATTTGCATACAAATATTTGAATAATTTTTCAATTACTAACTGTAATCCCGATGTTAACAGTTATATCAATATCTATGAAGATTTAAATTGGTAAAATGATAAAATATTATGGAATACCTTTAAAATGTCTCACTGTTACAATCGTTTCTCACAAAACTTTTCGGATGTTTATTAATACAGATTGATCTTATTCACCGGTTATTAGCTAGAGCACTGGAGAGCGCGGTCAGGAAGGATGCAACGAGATCGCACGACTGATAAGCTTGGGGCAAGTGCAATCGTGTCGGCTGCAACTGCATTGCACGGACGGCACCGAGTGCGCTTGCGTCTAATGTTGAATGGTGCTGATCCCATCGAGGCTATTCCTCTGTCATCGTAACATGGGTTCAACGAGTCATCAAGTAGCCAGACAACTCAACTCATTGCCAGAGACAATTCAAACATGATTTAAACAAATACAGCGGCTGTATTAATATTGGAAAAAAATATGATAGGTCGAACTTTGTCACATTGGAAAGTGTTATCCTGATTTTTGTCAAAAACTAATTATTTTACAGTGGCCGTTATAATTTTATTTGAGAGTCCTTAGTAAACATTATTTTCACAAATTATTTCAGATTTTTAAAAAAAAGAATTACAAAGATAGACGGATTAAAAATGATGTTGATTTCATCGAGGCTATTTCTTTGTCATCGTAATATGGGTTTAATGAGTCACCAAGTAGCAACTCAAACATAATTTCAAAAATCACAATGCGTTCTGTAATAGCGCAAAACCAACGAGGTAGTTGGCTGCCTCATTTACACAAGAGGACAATATTTCGTGAGAACAGTTATAATTTAGGAGCGGAAAGGCATTGTTCGAAAATAGCAATGTGCATGTTTACTGACTGTACGGTATCGGCCCGTAGACCAATGGAAGCGTGGTTCCGGTGGTGTTCTGCATCTGATTGAACAGAGACTCTGTCGCCTTTTCGACCTCATTCTCTGAAGCATCCAAACTCAGTAACAGCGAACTTGACCGCAAATCACTCTTCGAGTCAATTTTCCTCACGTCACACACTGATCCCTTCAGATTTTGATGCGAGCCAAAATGCAAATTTCGAGAATTCTTATTGAGTCCACTTTTTCTAACATCACTTGTGCGAACCTTATCAGTTTTCGCACATTCATCATTCACCACTGTCAGTAAACCTTTCGCTGGACAATTGTAATTCTGAAGGATCTTCACGTCGACTGCGTAGTTGTTTAATTTCTTATGTTCCTTTCTTTCGATCGCTTCCATTTCTTCGTATTGCTCGTTGACCCTGGATAAGTCCAATGGTGCTGGAATCCTTGATCCCCTGAGTGCCCTTTGTCTCGAATCATTTAAAGTGTCATCGGACACTTTGGAAAGATTGATACAAGATGCAAAGTATTTGGGATTTTCAATGACGCGAGTTCTCGTATAAGATACTTTTGGGAATTGTCTTTCTGTCCTTTCACAATCATATATTCTTGGATTCGTTATAGAATCATTTGTCTGACATCCAGCATCACGAACACTAGTTCCACGATTGTTGTTAAACGTGGTTGGTTCGGAAAGTTCTGACTTTTTTTCAGATAATATTAAGTTAGGCATGGATTTACAAATGTCTATTGTTGAATAAGAAGTCTTCAATTTGTTGTCTTCTATTCTTCGTAAATTGGAATGGGAGTTGCCAATTGATTTTCGATGATTCCAATCGTCATCGAAATTAATATGAATTTTCGATCTTGGTAATTCGTAAGGCTTGTCTGACGGTTCGTAGAAATGTTGTTTATATTTAAGGGACTTATTTTGTTCGGCAATTGATATTGGTGTTTGATTATTTGTACTGTTTCTGTATCCAGATACATAATTATTAAAAGGCATATCGATCTTATATCCCATTTTCTCGTACGCTGATGTAAATCCTAGTAAATCTTTGGTTCGTTCTTCGACTAGTCGACTATTTCTTACATTTTTATGTAATTCATTATACATTTCACTAAAAGTGTAGTTGTCACCTTCCATGCAACTGGATTCGGACTCTGGTGAATTTTTCTCCAAATTTCTAGTAGTTGCCACATTATTCGTCTGAATATGTTGTTCAGAACTATTTAATCGGTTACCCACGCTTTTTGAAACTTGAACTTCAGTGCCTGGCAAAATGTTCACTAAAACTTTTCCATATTTCGTAGTTGCCATTAGGCGTTTATTCGGCCCTTGCGAGTCATCGATTGTAATTACGTTATCACATTTAATTTCTTCTTCCACTGATTCGGGAGTATCATTTAGAAGTACTCGAGATTTCCTCTCGTTGCTGCTAATCGAAGACTGGTTACTTTGACTGGTCAAAGTCTCTGTGCTACCAAAACCAATATTAGTACTCTTTGGTACACTTAAATTATTACTGAAGTTTTTCGAAAATTTGCTTGTACATTCCGGGACTTCAGTGCTCACGTTATCGGACGGCATAGTTGCAAAGAATTTTCTTCGTAAATATCGATTATGTTCGAAGATTTCGTGAAGCCTTTCTCGACTTCCACTATACTTTTCCCTATGATAATCATCATTTCGTTTATGCTTGTATAAATCACCGAATTCTGACTTACTAATGTTGTTGCTTCCTTGGGAAAAGTTCTTCTCAGATGTCTTCAACTCTTCGTCGGCATTTGTTCTACTTTCATTGTACTTCCTCGAGTACTCTTTTCCTGGATCATTAAAGCCATTCTGGTAATCATTGTAAAAGTAATTTCTCTCGAATTCTGTTCTCGGCTTCCAGGTTCCTTGGTTTGGATTTGTTTCAGTTAATTCTAGTGGATTTTCAGGTTGCTGCAAGTTGTTTGATTGATTGTTCGGTTGGATCCAAACTGTGGCTGCTGTTTGGATTTGCGGTGTTGATAAACGTTGAAGTCGACACTTGTCGGAAAGTTTTTCGCGTTCTGTTTTATTTTGATGTAGTCTTTCGAGATTATCGATTTCATTGGTAAGCAAAGTCCACTGGGGGCTGCTTTCTAAGTCCCGCAGCCGTGGTAATAACAACTTGGACATTTCTGGTTGATCCTGTCTAAGATTCTGTGGTAACACTAGCACCTATTCACTGTAACCCCAACATTTGGGACTTATTAATTAATTTTGTTCTATCTCATCATTCGAAGATTGATTAACATAAAGTTGCACCCTTTGGAGGACACCAAAAAAAATGTATTGTTCTTCCAGTAAGAACGCAGATTAATATTGCATATACACAAGTTTACGCCAGCTCAAATATCTGAAGATAATGTTCCACTTGTTCTTAATTTAAAGTTTTATTTTAAGATTACCGAGATGAATTCGCATCCGGCAAAAAAGGATTCCTTTCAATGTTCCGTTATACATCGGTCGCAGGAAGATTATATCTAACTGGAATGATGCTCTGCCGGAAGTCCATCATGTATCCATACAACACAGCTCTGATTTTCGTACTCGAAAGTGTTGTTTAACTTCATTAGGGAAACACAGACTAAGTGGCATGATGCGAAACAGTTATAATTACCATCGCAAACGATGAAGTATTCCGAGCTACATCATTGTTGTATAGTTCTCAAAATTAGTATTTCATACTATGCTTCTGTTTATAAACAATAATAAAGTTATTATTAGTTCGAAATATTTCAACACTGTTCTGTATTTAGTGTACTCAAATTGGAAATGGAACTTCTTCAATTTCAGTGAACAACTATCTTGATTAATTAATTTCAGATTAATACAACTTATCAGGAACTAAACGTTGATCCTAAAATATATTCTAATTCCAACTTTCAATGAGCATGACTTTCGAATCAAAAGAAAAAGTTAAGAGCCTCCTTCCGAAAGTAGAATGGTAGTTTATAAAGAATTTTATGCTCGACATGAGATTTATAAAAAAAAACGGAGCAGTATGTGGATTGCACTCGTATGTAACCCATATCGGGTGAATCTTCGTAACACATCAAACACCACAAACACGCAAAGGGAAAACCGTACGAAAAAGCAATAATTGCATCGAGTGTGCTAACACCGCATAGCGTTGCGCTTGAGAGTACTTCATATTAAAGGTTCAGTCACACCTGCAATTTGTGCCTCAATATATTCTACGATAATGTTTCGGATTGCTTATCGCATTGGTAAATAATACGTGTGAATTACATTTATCTTGATATGCAAATATAGAAGGAAATATTAGATATCGTATACTTCGTTCATAATTCATTAAGGAAGAAATTAAATCAGAGTGTTAATATAATTATACACCAGCCACCTTCAAATCTAAGACTATTTATAAATCATTGCAGCAACAAGCTGGAATTTATTGAAATCGTACAATCTACCGAATACGTAAGTAAAAGTTGCAAAAATGTTGAGTGAGAGTGAGCAGTGTACCATGACTCATAAGTTTTTTCGAATTACCTGATCCAGATTATAAATGACACGCTTTAATTACCGAGGAGATTCTTGTCCTATTAGAGAATCATTCAGTTTCGAAATGTGTATAATTAGGTTAATTAACGACTTGCGCGTGCCGGTTGCGGAGTGTAGCACGCCCTTTGATGTAAATGCACCCTAACTCTAAGCTAGCAATGATGGTGTGCGAAACTAATTGCAGAGTGAGACTCTCCGTGAAAAGGAAAGCGAGTGCGCTTCCCAACTAATCGCCAGTCACTCTGGCAACCTGGTTTCTTTAATCCTAGGTTAAAAGTTGAAGAGATTATACTGAATCAAATCCATTAGTGGGTAAAAAGAGTAATGCGTTCGAATTAAAAATGTAGGAATCATTTAATAAATATCCTTCCACCATTTGCCTGAATAAATTATTGGTACACAATAATTATCGTGTATTATTATAATTCAACATTCAATTGCCCAATAAACGATATTAAAATATCATCATAGCAGCAAGGAAAAGTGTCACGGAAGACAGTCATTTACGTTTTAATTCTCCTACACAGCTGATAATGAATGACTAAGTAGAAATGAAATATGAATGATTCAAATATTCGTGAAAGTACTCTCACGCGGTATCTTTCATTCGTCTCTGTCGGATCATCCTTTGTTTATGAGCATAAGTGGCGAATTCTTTCGGCCGAGACAATGAGGAGAAGGTAATCTACTCGCGCTGACTGACTTACAAGCCTGAATACTCAGCGGCTATTCTATTCAAATGAGGAAGAAGCACCAGCGTAAAATTACTCCCGCGAGAAGCTGGAATATACTCTTTTTACTGTGAAAACACTCTCTTGTCACGTGATGTATGTCACGAATAAACATATGGTTGTTGTGACAATAAATAGATGAATTAAAAATAGTAAAGATAAATCATTCCAATATTAATAAATATTGAGTTCCATGCGATGGTAATTTACATTTAACTGTTATTTCATTCTAGAATACATGATTGAACAATATTTATCCTTTAAAAATTGCCACTTTCGGAAGTCATGGAGGAATAAAATAATTAGGTAACGTTAAGGAACGAAGACAATGATTTCAATAGTGCATGAACTTTTCCTTAGAATGTGATTGCCTGATTAGAAGACAAGCTAGACAGCAACATGTGTTTCCCTGTAATCTTATCAGGCATCATCTCGTGCGCCGGTATGGCGCAAACTTGTGTATATGTATAAACTCCGCAGCTATAAACGCCGGACGAAGAAGTCCCTGATATCTACTGACTCGTTCGCATAATTCTCACGCCATGCTCGATGACCTTGCGCGAACCTCTGCTTTATCGAACTTGCAGCACGCGTCGATTTCCATCACTCTCGCTAAATTTAAGCTTTATTAGACCACGTGCTTCTCATACGCCGAACTGCGCACGTGTAATCAACGAGCTCGTAATTATTAAAGTCATAGAACGAGATCGATCTAACCCTCGAACGACCTCTGCTGACGATAATTGGAAAATCAACTAGTAGGAAAACTAGAATTAATATTACGCGTGATTTTTACGAATTTTGTATCTGGAAATTATTTTTAATGCTGAAACTTTAGTTTAGTTGAATGTAAATGACTATTTTTCAATCGAGGAAAAACACACTCGGAGATATCTTCACATAACACAAACACTTTGAATATCTGTCGTCACACTGTAAAGTCCATACACACATTTCTAAAGATTCTCTTGTATGTACGACAATAAACACAGATAAGCACGAACAAAAGTATCGGCTAATCAGTCGAATTCCGTAAAATAATTTCTCTAGAGAACTTTGAACAATTGGCAGGTTTTCAAACTCTCACAGTTCCATTTAAAACAACTGTACTCGACTTCCTGCATCGAACATCCTGTTTAGAAGCACCATTGTCCAACAAATGTTATTTAACGTTGCTCGATTCACATAAATTTCGCACTGGCAAAAAAAAAAAACTCGTGTCAGCTTCGTCGGCGGCAATTGCGCAACTGCACTTGAAAACGATAACTGTCTCGCGAAGACAATCGGGCCTCAGAGGAGTCGAAGCAGTTGTAGTTGTGTTGGTCTGGCAAGACAAACAGTAACGGTATTGAGGCGGTTTAGCACCTGTTATTAGCGGATCCGACGCGCAAGAAGCTCGCAGCGCGTCTGCTACTTGCCGACGTCCCTCGCCGTTTAAGAGCGTCGGCAACCACACGCCACACGGAAATTCCGACTTTCGACTAAACCCGAGAGAGTGTTACGCAGCCAAATTCAAGTCGTCGTTCGATCATTCATCGGATTTTTGAATTATAATTCAAGTTCGATATTAAAATATTCAGGAATATTCATATTGACGTTAACAATTATTATAAGATGTAAAATTTAAATGTAGAATATAGAAGATTAGAAGAAGTTCATGTTAAATTCAATGGGAGATTTTGAATTGTAAGATTAGCCCTGAATTTATTTTATGCGTGACGCTGTATAGTCTGCTATTAATATTGTTATACCTAAGTATTTCGGAGCAGCTATTTGTGACCTCAGCAACGATAAAATTAGCAGTTTACGTGTTTGACTCTCGTCAGACCCAGGAATGTTTTCTACACCAATATATCTGGTTTTTCATTAGCAGTAATATCATTGTTACAAGTGAAGGTTAATCACATAGCACTGATAACAAATGAATGTTCTCGCATTTATTACGGTAAACAGGCGAATTAGTATAAATACAATCAACTCAATTTGCGTGGATTATGAAATAATTTAAAAATAGATCTGACCAACGCGGCAGACCGGTCACGTTTTGCCGCTGCAAAATTTACTTAATTACGTAGTTGAATATATTAATGGAATTCTTGGACAGTCGTTTAAAAATATATTATTAAGTCTTCCATTTCTTTTTAATTCTTAATAAACCACTCTTTAATTTGAGACAATTAATTCATTGTGTTTAAGTGGCATTTCTGTTAAATTTCGTTGAACTCCGGACAGTTTTCCAAGTTCCGTAGCAAATAATACTTAAGAGCAAAATGGTGTTGCAGTCGTGAGATTATCTAGAAAACTGGCTGGCAATAGTGAAGGTGGTAAGCCCTATCAATCATTCCACCAGATTAGATAACTCATAGCTCGGCAACAGCTGTTGACGTACTTAGCTTCATTTTGACAGTATTCGTTCAATATCTGATAGAGTGCGATATCAGTGTGCCTGGCATTCGAAAATCTCAATGTCACCGTGACTCAATCACTGACTCACAAAAATACGTACGATCTATTACCTAAGCAAATAATCATCACTATTTGCGAAGAAAAATTCTACTATCTTAATTTGCCTTCATTATCTTCCCCGAAAGACGAATTAAGTACAACTGTACAGCATTATTTTCAATTCTATTGCGGATAACAAAATTTAGCAAAATATTATACAAAGCATGGAAATGGTTAAAAATTATGTCTTTAAAAACTGACGTTACTATTTCTTAGTAACTGTATGATGATATGGTGCGCACTCAAGTATAAATAACCTAGATCGTTTAAGAAAATGTTCTCTCAAGAGTAGGTTTAAGCGTACAGAATATTTCCTTCCCCATCGAAGATCGACGATGTTGCTACCTTCTCGTTTTTCGAGAGCACTCGAGTGTAAATAACGAGTCGAAGAACCCGTCGATCGTGTATCGAGCGCATAAGGTAGCTTCTTACGGTGTGAATAACCGGTAGACGTCCATACTAATCGCATAACGGAATGATAAGGCCCCACTAGCCGACATTTACTTCGCCCTCCATTCTCTTCACCTTCCTTCCGCTTCAGTTGACAGCTAACGCCTCTTCTAATGCTACACTTCCAACTGTCACACGTCAGTTTGACTAATGCAACGTTGATGGGGTCAGTGGAACTTATACTTGTGCTATTTAATCCGTAAAAGTAAAATTTGTTGCTTTGACGATGCACTGAACAATTCCATAAAAATAGAACTGTCATGTAAATTTCAATGTCTACAAATATTTGTAAATCAAACAGAAGCGTGCTTGTTTCTTGTCGAAAGTTTATCTATTGATTCATTCTTTTCCCTTCCACTTGCTAACATACTCATTCCATGCATAATTGGTCATGCAACCTTTGCAATTCATATTATTACAAATTATGAAGATTGATTGATGCACGAATAACGCTATTGATGAAGTAATCATTTACTACCAAACAGTAATGCAGTGGTGAATGTTTAATGCAGAAATGTATGAAAGTTATTCAACATCTACTATAATTATTCATGGCCGAATGTAATACTGTTCTTTGTAATATAATATTACATACTTTTAATAGGGAATATAATCAATAACTAATACTTTTCGTTTACTTATTTGGTAATCCTGGCAGCTGTAGGCAGATAAGCGGCGACATCAGCGCAAACTAAATATAATTTAGGACTACGCGTGGGTGACAAATGAAAGCATAAATTAATATACATATATGCACATATTGCACACATATATGGATATTTATATGGATAGAAAATGATTGACGAATGGCATTACCTTGGCGGTCGTCTCTGCAGTGGTGAGATTTTGGCGGCGGCGGAGGTGCGTTCGAGTATTCTATGGATCAGCCGAAAAAAATGGAAATAATAATTAGCTGCACTACAGCGAATGAACGAAGGCTCTCTTGACACTCGGCTATCAGGTTCCCACTCAGGATCTATCGATTTCGGTGTCACAGATCATAATTCAATTTTTAAATATATATTTAAATTTTGAAGTCAGTTCTTTCTCGTTTTCTGATTGCTAACAGCACTTACAGAACTGTTCTAATTTCCAACATTTATATAATAATAACTTATAAAACCTTTTATATCAATTTATCAAATTTTAGATGCATTATAAAATATTTGTACTATTATATTGTGGTCCGAAAGCATTTTGTGCAAAATTGCAAATTACTACGAATCATAAATGATTTGTTTGGTCATTGAATCTCAGACCTTCGAAAGTGACGGTTGGTCTTGCCGTATATAAAGGAATGGGTGTCCACCATGGCGTTCCTTTTCTTCGTGAAATTGGAGATGGTGGCGGTGGGGGTGGTTGGTACCGAAATCTGGGTCTATGTTTATCCGGATCGAAGGGCTGATTGGCAAATATATCGGGTGGCCTCAATATCGACGAGAGAGCTCTCGAGGTTGCTGAAGAAACTTCCGATAATTTACTCTGGCTTTTCTTTCCATTACCAGTTTCCCTCTTCGCACTCTTGTTCTTCGAAGGTGGTTTCCGGGTTTCCAGTTCCGGCGGCGAAGACAAAGAGCGCATATTATCCCGTTTGCTAGGATATCTGTGCGCCACCCAACGGCCAGCTAGATAAGGTGCTATGTCTCGAAGCACATGGACATCCGGTGCGGATGTAAACATTTCACCCAATAATGATGTTCCTGTCTCGAACTTCTTCCTCATTCGACCAACTGATTTCTTTGCTTCCAACTCTCTTCTCTCTGCTTTTCTTGCAGTACCATTTGCAATCGTATTACTATTGGAATCCTTTAACACAGCAGTTTTACTGATAACGTCTATATGAGGCATCGACAAGTCTCCTTTTCGCAGAGGTACTCTAGGGATTGGTGGAGATTCTCCTCTTTTTCTTGGTCTCCCTCGTCGCCCTTCATACTTCCTTCTCAGCCATGCTACGTCCGCTAATGCCTGACCCGCCAGATGGCACTTGGTGTCTTCCTTCTTAAGTAAACTCCTTGTCAATTCAGGATCACTTTGAAATCTCTTTGGTGCTGGATGAATTTTTTTCCTGTTACTGGAGAGGTCCTCGGCACTTTCGAATCTGGCTCGCAAGCGTTTCACTGTGCCATTCTTTACTAGTTTGAGATAAGCGCGCCAGTAACGTTCGGGGTCCGGCGAGGTACTGCGGAGACAGATGCTCTCCAGGCTGCAGGATGAGCTTGACCGGGTTGTTGCGCGACAGGGACTGACACTGTGTGGCCTATCGTGTTCACGGCTCCGTGAACAACAGTGAATTGGCGGTCGCGTGCCGCTGTCTAGCTCCCTCAATGGACTACTCCGTTTCCGCTCGCCGGAAATCTCTCCCGGTGAGATGGAGCGTGGCCTACATCCGGTTAGGGGTAACGTCGCGTACCTCGCACAGTTTGTTTCCCCGAACAATTCTTTCAAATCGGCGAAGCTTTGAGAAGAGGACAATTTTATCGTGTGCTTTCGTCTGTCCTCGATGTTCACTGGTTCGTCGATCTTGTTTTTGTCTATGTTCTCGAAGAATTCTATCTTCTTTGGCAAACTCTCCGCTGGGATACTTCGATGAACAACAGTGTTCACTGATATTTCCGAGCCTTCGGTACTGTCTCTTTCACTGCTCGAGTTAATGCCTGTAGTTTTTGCGTCTGTGTTGTCTTCCGAGACTGCTATTGCTAAGATCGGTGGTTGTTTGCTCCATTCTTTCACTAGATTTTCTACTCGTTCTTTGTCGGAAAGGCTTTTACTGTTTGGTGTTAGAACTAGTAGGAAGTTGTTTTTCATAATTGCGGGGTCATTGATCTGTGTTACTTCTGTTGAGTAACAACTTCCCGGGGATGAACTTCTGGCAGTGGATAATGTTGGAGCGCAAAATGATTTTGGTAATTTTTTTGATGCTGATGCGGCAGCTATGCTTCCTCGAGTTTCTCTGGGTGCTAATGGAACGGATAATCTTCTTTTTGATACTTTGTCAAGGACTTCTTTGCCAAGTGTCAATGAAAGTCTCTTTTTTTCATGTTCAGACATTGAAGATGCATCTACTATTTTGTCTTGTTTCTCAATTAAATCAGTTCCGGTTCCTTGACCTATTGAACCACTCCTGCGAATCCTTGGATCCAATTGCGGAACGTTGCGGTCAGGAGTAACAGTATCATTGGATGAAATCATTGAGTGACATCGGACGTGAAGACCTTTCGTAGTGTCTCGTTGAGGATTGTTTGTTTCTGTTGACATTGGGACAAGAATTTCGTACTTTGATAAAGATTCGCTTTTATCTTCATCGCCATCTACAGGCTTTTCTTGTATTATTTTTGATTCCTCAGCATCCAAGTTTGTAGACACGCAAGAAGCAGTATTCTGTAAATGGTCGGTTCCATAAATATCATTGAGTTGCTTCTTCAGGTTGGCTACCTGCTCAATGGAAAGACTACTCCAGAACTTCTTGCTACCACCGAGACTTCTCTGAAGTGAGAGCCGGTCCAAAGACCTCTGAACATCTTTATCTTCATTCGCTTTCTTCTGCATGGCACTTGCAACATTCACTACCGAACTTCCTCTCCAGAGTGGTTTATAATTATCTTTTTGAGACGATACTTCTCTCAATCTTGAAGATTCCAAAGCGTATTCTTCGCTTTGTATTTTTTTAAAGTGTTGCAAAATCGTTTCAACCGATCGTTCTTTGCACCTTAAACCATGGTCGGCGTACCATTTGAATTTATCGACGTCTTTTGTGGTGAAAACAAAATCTTTGTCTTTTTGTACTGCTTTTAATTTATCGTACAATGTATTTAATTCTATCTCAGCCTTTTCGAAAGACCTAACTTTTCTCCAGCGATCGTAATCTATAATTTCTTTATTACCTACCCTTGGTCGAAGGTCAGTCGATGAACAGGCTTTTTCGAGTTCACCCATTCGTTCGAGACTCGAATAAAAATTGTACAAGTCTTTATACTTTTTACTCTTTTGTCTGTCATGGATTAATTCCAACACGTACTGACGATATTCTTCTCGATCCACTGGTGATGGACATAAAGAATGAATACTTTTTGTTAATGACAAATTCGACCCGAATTTTGACTGACTGTCAGTGGCATCTCCAGCACTTCTTGCTCTAACTTTTCTTACAGCACAAACAGAACGGATGTCAGAGTTTTCTTCTTTCGAAGTGCGCATGCGTCGATAAGCTGATGATGTAATCGAACATGGCGATGATGTGCGTGGCGATGACCGATTCGAGTTTTCGGGTAAGGTTTTTAAGGGTGGTTCACTCAAACTTCTTTCTTTACAACGATATTTGATTGATTCAGGACTGCAAGGTCCTACTGTGCTCGTCGAACCAAAATCATCGATGGCAAGTAAACTATCGAATTTACGAACTTGCTGGAAGATCGATCTGCCAGGCCAACTCACCCCGTAAGGACTGGAACTTCGCGAAGAAATACTTTCACGTTCCCAATTCCTAAATCGTGAATTCGAGACAGGTTTCTTTTGTGCGAGATAGTAACTCAATGTCTTTAGAGATGGCTCGGATTTGCAAGTTTCTCTAGCATTCTCTTGGAAGATTTTCACACGGTCCGAAATGAGGTAACTTCTTAGAGTGGAACTCTGGGTTGGCGTTGGTGATGGAGTGGAACCTAGAAACAGATTCTGGAAGAAAGTATCTGATCTAGTTGCTTCGTGATGTTTTTTGATCTCTTCTGTAGTTAAAGTTCGAGGATTCATTATTTCTGGACTTGTACGAATTATATTCGGCTCTTCGTTTTCTATATTCCCTTTCTCACGGATCACTTTTTTCTTTTGTCCGTTTGGAGACTTTTTAATCTTCGAAGTCTCCTCGATTCGATCCTTCTTTATCTTCCTCTTGAAATCCACTCTTTTTCTCCCTGAGTCTGGAATTACTTGCAATGTTTCAGGCTTTCTAACCGGTGCTCTGAGTATGGTCTGTGGTTTTTCTCGTGGTCTTTTTCTGAGATTGGAATCACTGTGATCAGAAGTGATTGATACAGCTGGGCGTAAACAGTCCTTTCTTAAAGCCAATGTTTCTAGAGATTTAATTACTGGTCTTTGCTTGATGACTTCGGTAAGTCCTGCTTTTCGAGTACCTGGTCGACGTACTATCTTCGAAGGTTTCACTGTCATTGATGTGATCTGTTTCGAAGTAACTACATTCCCTGATTTTCTCGTAATTTCTGATTCTCGACATATAGAATTTACAACCCCTTGCGAACCGTGCGATGAAAGCTTTTCTTTACTGCCGTTTATTCCTGAAGCCCATGACGCAGTGGAAGACTGAATCCCTGAAAGGTCCTTATTCGAAACTCTTGCTAAAGTTTTCCGGGTTCCCAGTACAGTGGGCAGATCACCCAACGACCTAGTTAACTTCTTCGGGCAATTCCTTTGCTCCTTGGTGGATTTCAGCCGCATTGAATCAGCTTTTACGCTGGGCGAACCTATTCCAAGAGACGTGCGCAGGGGTTGCTCGGGTGAGCTTTTCCTAAAAGGTTTTTCCTTCGATTTTGGCAAAGGAACTGTTTCTCTTTGAATCGTTCCTTTCACCATTGGTTTATGTACTGTCGAACACTTTAAGCTAGATTTTGTTAAATACTCATTACTGCAAGTAGAAGCCGATGTAGAAATTCTTCCAGTTATTCTGTCGGAAGTCAAACACCGTTTTCCTGTTGGTGAACTTTGCGAGACACAAGGAGATGATACTCTTTTATACAACCCAGGAGATACTGTTGGAGTTCTTGATCTCAATGATACTGGACTACTTGATGACGCTCGCTGTACTATACTTTGCAAGCAGTCTTTGTGTCTCTTGGGTTTCTCTGTACTGCTACATCGAGCTTTTACTGACTTGACAGTTGAAAGACTATCTGGGGTGAAACATTGCTCGTGTCTTGGTCTGACAGACGAACTAACAGTTGCTTTCTGTTTGGAATACAACTGCAAGGTTCTACTATTTCGCGAAGATTTCCTTCTCGGTGGTGAAGGTGGACGCCCTGCGAATCCACGACTTTGATATTTCGTTTGAAACAATTCACTATTCTTCAAAGAAGAAGCCGAAGTTTTCTTCGTCTCGTTCTTAGTTTCCGTTGGAATTATTGACGAGGTTGGTACAATCGTTGAGGCCAATGACGGTACCGAACGTTTGTATCGCGCAAATGTCATGGACGATCTATTCTCAGCCATGTTTGTCCTACTCGTGGAGGACTTCCGGTGGACGCGGATGCGCGTCAGTGTCGGTGAGATTGGGAAATACTCGATCGCCGAGTTGTCTGTGGACAAAGGTTCAATTCTGTTTTCGGCTGGTTTCTTTAACTCGTGCGCGAACCCTCTCACCAAGGTGTCTAAGAAGAAAAATAAGTCGCTGAAGCTTGCTTGTTCGGGCGCAAGGTGCCGACGTGAATGACGACGAGAATCCTTTCGTGACTTGTATTGGCTGGTGCATGGTAATTCGGAATTCTCGGATTATTCTATGACACACTGATATCGATAGATCCCAAACGGAGCGGTGCTGTGTGGTACTTAATAATAGGTAAAGGAGAAAAAAAAAATGCGTAGAAGCTGAATACACCCTCTAGCAGGCTACGGATACGCAATCATTTATCATGCTCGATTCAAACAACTCAGGAGCTATACATTAAACATGCCAAAATACTTTCAAAGCTAGCTTTTTTGTCACTCGATAAATATTTTTTCTCATAATTCGAAGTTGAATTAAGTATGATGTAAATTAACGAAGTCAAATTATTTGGAGATATTTATTTAAGTTCCAGCAATCATGCAGAGCGAGCATGGCACAAACACAGAATTAGTATCTAAATAAGATCGTAACACATACGTGTAGTGTAACCCATAATACAATTTCGCATGCCTGTTTGTATAATTTAGATCAAAAGTATTATGTTAAATAAACGCAATTGCAGATTAGTGCGTGAAATTCGTATGAAAGGAAAGAGTTTTCGTAAGTTGTAACTTACCCTTCGGCCGTTCTGGCGCTGGTTTACGAAGTCCATGAAGTGGCACATCACCCCCACTTTGTACGGTTTTGTAGGCCAGCCGCTGCTCCAATTGGCTGAGCGGGCTGATATCTTCCCTTCGGCGAAATACGAGAGTCGAATCACTTTCGTACCCTGACTCCTTTAGAGCCCTTAATAACAACAGAAAATACTAATTAAAACGAAGGAAAATAATGATTAAAATTTATAAATTTGCCTAAGTATTGTTCATTCAGAGTTTAAGTGTTGATTTGATCATTTTGTTTTACAGTCTCATTTCTTTATTAATTAATCAAAAACTGATAGTTTATATTTTAAGTATTTTTACTTACTGGGACATATAAGTCTTGGTTGGTCGTGTAGTACACTGCTCGAACTGCTGGAAAACAGAAATCCAATATTAATTTTACGATACACTCGTATGTATTTCAAACTGAATCATACTTTAGACATGCTCCGCTCGGGCATAAAAATAACTTTTGGAGAAAGAACCAATTGTACCTTACGAAATGAGGATACCGAATAAGACACATGTAAATATGTATAAAATTATTACGTCGAACCAATTTGTATCGGATTGTATATTAACAAGGCTCTGGCTGTGTATATGTAGATTCCATACATCATGCTACATTCGCCTAATGCAAAGCTATTGTTTGAGTTCCGATACCATCGTTAAGCGAGTAAATGAAATATTATTTTGTAAACAGAGTTTCTATGAAACTGAAAAAAAGGAGTAAAAAGACAGACAGTGAGAAAGAGAATCATTCAATAAATAGAGAACATGTACAATCTAATAACAGAATACCAAGAAATTTTTTAGGATTTACAAGGAAAATATATCAGACATGATTTTCAAAATACTTCGACACGCCATATTATATCCTACACAGTAGAGAATTCCAAATGTGATATATAAATTTGGAAATCTGGAAAAACATATCTAAAATGGGGACAAAATGAATGCAAAAAGTGAAATGTACGTGTGATAGGCAACACTGACATACTGGTATAAAATATTGCACATCAAGGAGCACACACTACGAATTTAGAGCAGAAGGACCTCCCCCATTTGAAAACATGTAGGAAACTGCACACAGAAACACTCAGCGCAATGACAAGTATTTCAAACATTACTGCTATCGCGATAGTCGATCATCCATCATGCCCACAGCGAGATGTCCCTTACAACAAAGCGGACTGTCCTCTGTGAGAAATTTCAGGTCCTTTTCGAGCGGAAGGATCCGATAGGATACAAAAACGCGCTAGGAGAACACGAAAACAAAGGGCAATCAGACAGGGGGTGGTGACAGGCACATTCTGATGCACATGAAGACAGAATATGATAAACGGGCTATGTTGGTATTCGCACGACCGGGAAGAAGAATGGTAGCAGGAAAGACAAACACTGATAGAGAAGAATAAGCAACAGGATTGCCAAATTTTTATAAAATTATTTAAACTTTTTAACTGACTTTAAATAGAAGAAAAATTTTCTCAACATTTGTCCAATAATATTTCTGCAACAAATAAATCGATCGAAAGAAAATCTTTTCTATGATAAAAAATTTATCCCAATTATTCAAATGATTTCTAAATTATAAAATATAACAATTTGTGATATTAAAAACAGATTAAATTCGGCAAATCTGTTAAGAAGACAGGCAAAGAGAGATGGGCAGACAATAAGAGAGGGCAACGTCATCGTGCACTCTACTTGTCGACGATGTGGCAGCCTCTAACCCGTGAAGATGGCGACTGATGACTGTTGCCAGTGTTAATGGAGGGTGTACTCGGTGAAGATGATGGAAGTAGCATATTATAATTGGTGCTAGAAAAAGAAGAAGACGTAGAAGAAGAAGAGGTGGGCGAGACACGCTGCTGATGCTGGTGATGATGGTGGTGATGATGGTGATGATGACGGTGCCCGTGACATTGACGATCATCAGTGGGCGCCGTCAGTAGCGGGGAACGCAGAGTGCCCGGGCGAGAATTGGTGATGGTCGGGCTAGATTGGCGCAAGCATCGATCCGGCAGTACGAAGCTCTTCGATCTTCCTTCCAGCATGCCCGCGTGCCAACCGCAATCTCCAACCTCATCCGGAGGCCGGCCACTCACTTCCGAATGATCATTCTTCCCAAAGCCCATACTATCAAATCCGTTTCTCCGCTCGGTATCTTTATTGCGCGTCCCATTCTCCCGGAATGAGTTCGACCAGTTTGAATGGATCCTAGTGGATTGCTCTTGTGTCTGATTGTTTCTAACAGGTCTGACATTAGATACTGAAAATGATCGCTCGTGTTGCATCGGCGATAAACACTCTTGATGAAGTGACTTGGAACGCTCGAGGAGACCAGTTAAATCTGGCCAATGTCTTTCCTGTGACTTATTGTCACGTGTTCGAGGGTAGACTGGGTTCTGACTGATCGAATGGGATTTCAGGCCGACCTCATGGGATTTCGGGCTGCGAAATGCTGATAGCCTTACACTGTGACTGCCCTCCGGCCGATAGGAGAGACTGACCGCTCGATGATTCGGCCGCAAACCCTCTGCATCTGCACCCTGTGGATGTCCGTTCTCGTTCAACCACTGTCGCCGAGATTCCCGGTTCCAGACATGGTTCCCATCGCCAGGGTCAGAAGGACGCAATCCGGGAAGCGGTGATGGTGCACACGTATGGACACGCAAATACCAAGGACACACGCACACACACACGGACAACGATATCACAAAAACGAGATGGACGATTCGCAGATTGGATGTGTGAGAATTCAAGCTGGATTAAAGATCTCCCAGGATCCTCTCCGGAGAAAGGGACTGAGATGAAAGTGGATTTTCATGCTTGATGGGAAGTGCGTGAAAGTATGGTTTAGATAGTACGACAAAGTTGATCTAACTGGACCTGTATTATTTGAATCCTGCTGTGGAAACATGTGTTGTTTCTAATTCATGTTCGGATAAAAGGTTTGCTTGAAGATTGTCGTAAAACGTTTTACTTGTTGATAGATGTTATCATTCTTGTCCATGCATGACTTCGATTTGTAGATCCGAAACATTGTTAAAAAATGTAATAGTAATAATTAGATGTTTGATTGTTAAATTATTTCAATGTAATCTTTCAGAATTATGGTTATCAATTTTATATAATTGTTCATTATAAAGATCTTGGATCCCATTCTGTAACCCTTTTACTGGAAACGTAATAATCGTTATCATCGAAGTAGCGTAAATAAGAAGAGTGTAGAAGAAGAAAAGTATTTTGGAAGGTAGAGAAGGAAAGGTGGGAAAGCAATACGGAGTTGTTTTCATTTAAATATGTTAGAGTATAAAAATGGCGTACCCCATCAAATATGTCCATGACCTCGTCCCACCACTAGAAACATAGAATCAAATAGAGCGTTATGCTATGCGCTAAGTATATGCGGTTATATTAATATTTCGATTAGAAGATAGATACAAATAAACGTTCTTGCGTATAGTTATTGCTTTCCACATAGAATATACTTCAATTCTGATTTTAAATTACATTATTTAAAGCTTCGGAATCTGTTAAATTTATATCCATTTTACGAGTATAATATTATGTGGAAACCAATTATAATATTGAAACAGAGGATTTACTAGAAGCAGTACTACGGAAGCGAAATAAACCACAACTAATACAATAAAATAATACTACATAGGGACTCCGTTCGGGCACGCATGTTACTCGTATCGTGGCAATGAAACTTCAAGAAAGACAAGTATATTTTATAATCAACTACTGTAGGGAGCTAAGAATTGGTAACATAACAATATTTTTCTTCCATTCAGTATTTCCTTCATACGTAAGGAAAACTAGTTTAAACCAATACTGTATTAAATAAGAGACAGGGCATTATAAATAAAAAATATTCTGAATGTTCCAATCAATACAATTTAAAATAATTTTGTCTAGGAAAGTTGCGTGATGCTGAATGTACCATACAAAAAACGATTCAAATTTCCTTCATTCATATACTTCGATTTTTGGCATGGATTGCTCAACTCCCTACAGTATCGAGGAATACAAGGAAAGTCGCAATCGAGCGTGTACGTCAAAACTGAAGAAGCACGCAACAAACGGAGGCAACGCATTGTCTCGAAAGCTGGCTTTAAGTCGCTCGATTTCTCGTTACCTTCCTTCTCGTCCGCGTGAGAGACGTCGGCTAGAAGCAAAGCCATTTCAAACGATCACGTTCGGCACACTCTTTGCGTAGAAGGAGACATCTACGTACCATTTAGAATCGTCAACTCGAATTGTACCACGGCAACAATCGTATTAGATCACGCTTATTAGCCTCGCACGCGATTGGCAGCGTGTGCAAAAGCAGCGAGCCAATTCGGATTCATTGCTTTCTGTCAATTTGTTTTTTTATCAGAATCAATTGATATAATTGCTTTCGATAATTAAAATAGACCAATTTAGTTGTCTTTAATAATTGAAAGGATCAATAGAATTAATCCTTATAATAAATTGGAGTGTTGAAATTGCCTCGCTTTACACACGCGCCGAAGTGATGTCATGAACGTTAATGCACGGTGAATTTCTTTTACATCAACACTCTATAGACAGCTTAGCTAACAATAAATGCTGCAATGGCAGAATGAAGTCATTGTCCACCTACCTCTTTGGCTTCCTTCTCCGCTATCGATGAGTGTCCTGGCTCATAGTCCTCGATCCGTCCTGGTTGATTCTTGTACACGTCGGGCGAATACTTCAGTGGCCCAGTTCTATAATAAGAATAAAAGAATATATTTTATTAAATGTATGTCCATCAGAATTATTCCTGTTTCTTAATAGTTTCTTAATAATTTACTTTATCGTTTTTCTTTTTTTTATGTTAATCAATATTTATTTACTTTCTGGGCATAGTAGACGTGGAGAAGTCATTTTCCTTGTTGCGTAAGCGGCGTCGATTGTCGAGCGTGGCAGAACGCTCCGAATACATGCGAGGCTCCGGTTCACTTAGGTAACCACTGCTACTTCCGTAACCATAGCGTGCTCCTTAAAAAAGAATGTTAAAGATATTAAGGGTCTAATACAGTGTTTATAATATTTTGGTATATTTTGAATTGTAGAAATCACGAATAATAGATTTCTTGAAGTTTTTATTATCAATTATGAAGAATGTCTATTTTGCATAATATATTGTTTAGTCATGTTCTCAGGTTTTTTACAAGGTGATGGGAATTGGATACTTTTACAAGAATAACAGGCGGTTTTACAAAGCCGTTTATTCCACACAAATCATCCACATGGATTATTAATGAATAACACAATAATTAAGTTGCATAGATGGATATAACACAATAGTTACGTTAAACAGAGCCACTAACGATTAATAAATAATCGGGTGGTTAAATAACAACAACACTCCATTAGTTTCTCTACTGTTAATTACTCCTATTGTTATATCTACGATATTATTCAGGTTACTCGCAAACACTTCTACCCGGCACAAAATAATAACAGCTTTCTGCCGAAGAATACCATGATCGTCCAATGTTAAATGGCTTGCTACGCTGCGATATTACAATATTAGTTCGCAATATAGCTATTTACTCAATCGTAAAACCGAGGGCTGAAGAATATTCACCTCTTCTCGGCTTGTAACGGATGGTTACGTAGTCCTCTGAAAGTATAGTTCACCATTATCCTCAGGATCATTGAACGACGTTTTGTGTTAAAGTAAGATTAGTGAACAATGAGTTTTACAATCACTCACCATTCTTATCGGTGCGATGTAGCGAATCGTACATTTTCTTATACCATTTAGTCTGGTTGTTTTCCTTCACTTCCTAAAATATTTACATCGAGTCAAGTAAATAAATAATCGAGAAACTACGCGTTGTGATATATTACGATGATCTATGCAGAAGTAGTCAGCAGTTTTCTATTTCTCATGATGCCCTGACAAATTCCCACGTAACGGGTAATACTATGAATGACAAGAACATTGAATCTATGTTGACTGTTAGTGTGGATTAATGCGGGGTGCATACGTCAAATTGGCAAAATACAGTTTCTCGTAAAACGGACGATGAAATCGCAACACATCTGTACTTACCCGTGAATTAGCCTTCGCTCACTAATTGTAAGTGAGGGATTATTTTATACTAAAATGTAAATAGTGATGACGTTATTATACTCTTGAATTACGTGAGTTTGCGATCCAGTTGTAATTGATGTTCTAATACTGTTCTAAATGACCTTTGGAGAATTAACTTTTAATATATGAGGACTGCGAGCTTTCCCAATAGCAAAAATAATTAATACGTGCACGTTCGAACATTATAATGTTACATTATAATTAGGAATTTGAAAGAGTCCTCTTATAAAAAATGTACTTGAATTTGTTGCATTTGAGATGTTATACGATGTAATAGCGATGTAATAACGTAGTTTGGACCTACCGATCTCAAAACAAGAGGTACACCCTCCCTAGTGGTAGGGCCAATACCCTCAAATTTTCGAAAGCCCAAATCGGCCATCTTCTTCGGTGGCTCATTTTCTGTTTCCGGCTCGCTCTCGTATTCTTTCTTCACGGTATAAACTGAGCGATACAGTAATTTAGTCACACAATGCTTTTTTCTTCACACGCGAATCATTTTCGGTCATGTATCCGAAAGATTTCGGGCGCTCGTGCTTTTATAAATCAATACACAGATATATGTCTTTCGTGCCGTGTAGAGTGTACATGCGAGTTCCTTTTCATTGCAGCATATACCCTGCTTTTTGGAGACTCTCATATTCGAAACCGAAAGCGATTTTGGGGACACAAAATAAGGATTTCTAGGATATGTTTGTGGAAATACATTGGAAGTTGTCTCAAAGGTAAATTATTGGACGAATAGAAATTGTTGGCCACTCACTGATTTCACCAGGGCTGAGTAAAGGCTTCTCGTCACTAGGTGGGCGTTTAATGGTTTCTGTGGGTTCCAAGTATGCTGCTCCTTTTGGTAATTGGCCCTCTGGAATCAAAAAGGAGTATTGCCTGTAAGATGCACGTTGTACTTAACTCAATAAAAGGTAAGCTTCGAGAAAATGGTCTTTAAAATTTTCAATCTCTTTTTCCCAACTATAATACTGATTATTAAATGATTGTAGAAAGATTATAATTATATTATTAAAAATAGAAATACGATAGTGACAATTCGAAGATAAAAAAACCACCCTGTACATGTAATACTCACCCCTAGCTTTCTGTAGTAGTGTGATGGTTGGATTCTGCGCGCGTGGTAAACGAGGTGTCGACGACAACGCACTGAATCCTTGCGATGGTGCTGAATGGGAGTTCACAATTCGAGTACTGCCATCGTACTGACTTTGCGAACTTTCCTGTTCATTGTCCCCTTCCCAGGGTGGTGGGGGTTCCTGTGCTGTTCTCTATTCAAGTCAGGAACCCACATTTTGTAATTTGTCACTTCGTTAATAGTTTACGTATTAATTAATTTAAGTTAACTGATAATACATAAACAATAAGAGTTATTCGTAATAATGTAATAATTTAAATAAAACAATAAATAAGTTAAGTTTTAATATCAACGGAAAGATAGAAATTAGAACTTACTTCCTCTTTGGGAAGCTTCTTTCGACCTAAAATGGGGCTTTCGAACTGCACAGGTCGAAATTCCTTTCTCTCCGGAACAGGACTTGCTCCTGCGCTACTGGGAGTCCATACTGCTGGGATCCCAGTGTCCTTTTGTCCTTCCTTGCGCTCGGGGCTCGCCTCCTTCGGTGGTGGCTCGCTTCCTGGCGTCCAAACGCCTAATGACACATGCCCCTCTAATTATTATTGGCGAATTATCATTGTCGTCGGCTTTTGGCACGAAGCACGTGGATTGCAACACGTGTGAGATAATGCAAACTGCAATCACTTCGGGTAAATTGTTATAAAACAGGATGCACTCTAGATGTCAGTTGCATGGCAGCCAATGATTCATCGTAGAGTTTGTGTGGTGTAGTTCTACACATGTCTTTTGAGGTATACCTTAAAATATCTTGAAATGACAACCTCGTGTTGTGTAAGAATACAGTTGGCCGCAAAGCTTCCGGTTAGGCTTGTCATTATAATGACAACTGACTTATTACTGGTGATTTATAATATTGTTTTTTAAAAGTCTTTACCGTCATACAAAAGTTAAAGCGAATCTGGACAAAAATATATGAATAAAATAATGTAATAATGCGTTATAAAAAATAATAAAAATATAGTATATAGGAAATAGAGAGTCTTTGAGGTCTTTGTACCGGAGTTGCGTGAATTTCATTGGATCGAGCCAAAAACAACAGTTGAAATCTGTGAGTGCTATGCTAATCTCGGATGGCCAGCGTGTATTATATAAAGAATCCTTCCATCCACGAGCTTACAAGCTCCATCGATCTCAGACGCCCGCCGGAAATGATTTTTTGGCCGGCTTTCTTAGCAGACACAAACAATTACTTTCCTGCCCTATTAGTTCCCGTTCATGTACTCTCATATGCATCATTAAGCATGTCGTCTCGGACCAAGGGCATCGATCGATCGTTTGGTCGACTTATAATTACGTTCCACGGATCATTACTAATAACGTGCAGTGACTCATTACTAAAATGCGATTTACTATTAATTAAATGATCTTTTAATTTTAATTCTACTTAATTACAAATCCTTAACTTTTAAATTTTTAATTTGTGAATCTGTCATAAAATAATGATTCATCAAGATTTGTTTATATGTTTTGTATAAAAGATTGAAATCATCATGCTCGCATAAATTAGGCAGCTCTATCTTCGGGTCATGGTAATGATCCAGTTCTAGGCGGTAGCCGGGTATTTCGCAGGGATAATTTTGTCAGCACACGTGTTCGTTACGGCAACAGGAAATAAGGAGAGCACTTCATTTGTGATGGCGCGCCGCGGCAGATTTAGAAACTTGTGGGCGAATGATATTAACTCGCACGCATAATATTGTAATTGGCCGCTGCCACTACAGTTGTGTGCGTGCGTCTCTGTTTTCCGGGGCAGTAAAGTCGTATATATGTCACCGGCAGCCAAAATGTTTGATTTGTGTATGGAATTTCAAAATCCGACTGAAACGTAAGCCAGTTTCTATATGTATTATTTCGTCATACTTATTTAAATTTGTTTCATTTACTCGAACTCAAATTTATCTTAAAAATAAATAAACCTTTACAATTAAGGTTGAATTTGTCACTCTCATTGTTATTGTTGTCATAATATGCAGCACAAGCAAAAAGGAGTCTTGCACGTTCCTCGGCAAGTCACTGATGACAAAATCATTCAGTGTGTGTATCATAACTTTTCGGATCTGTTTCTTCAATCCTTGCAAAGTGAATATTATAAATTATATCGCTCATGGAAAATTTCGTTCCAGCTGAATTATCACTCATAAACTTATGAGTCATCCACTTTGCTATTTTACCTGGTTTATTGGAGGACGCCTTAAATGTTGGCGCGATCATCTCTGAAAAGACCAAAGATCCTTTTGAACTCTGCCTTGAATGTGCCGGCCACACCGATGTATCACGCGTGCTCCGGTAATTTCACGACCGAAATAGATTGTTGTAGATCGGAGGATGGATTTATGTTTCATCTAAATTTATCTGGATCGAACGGTTAGCGCCTCGTGAATTTTGCGCTTGCACTGATAGATTAGTAGAAAGATATAAGCTTCGAAGGAATCATAGAGAAAGTGTTGGACAAGTTTAAGGTCGTTTCAGATTAAACATCACCGTCACAAACTGGACTATATTTTTAATTATACTTTTATCTTTCAAGTACTTCACCATATATTTTAATTACTTTTATATATCATACTTATTAGTATTTATTATTACAATATCTCTTTTAGTTTAAAAGCTCCCGAACTGGCTGGTTCATTCACTTTATATAAAGTTCCTAGTGGAAAGCAGTGAAACGCCATGTTTACTTTGAGCATTCAGCCAATAAAAGCAGCAAGTAAGTGACAGATACGTTCAAAGCAAGAGGGTTAAGAATGAAGTCTGCGCGAGGAACATTTCTGCCGAGTCCACAGAGAACCTCGCAGACGGATATCTCGGCTGAATGGCTGTGTTTACCCTGATGGGGTTTCTGAGACCGAACTGCGATAGCGAAAAGCGTCAAAGACTTCTTAAACTGCTTCTTGATGAGAGTTGCGCGACGCATGAATACGGAAGTGGTGTTGGCTTCCCCTTGAAACTCCCTCAGGGTGAGTCCAAACCCGAAAGACATTCCGTGGAACTCAGACGCAACAACCAATTAGTTAGTTAATATTTCATAATTTATGTTGAAGTTGGAATTTAATACAAATAACTTTTGACAAAACTCGTTTTAAATATTTCAGTTGAATTGTTTATTTTTGTTTAAGCCGATGCGATGACAATGTCCTTTTAAGAATGTACGATAATACATTTGTTGTTCCTGATATTGACAGAGCGGTAGCTTAGCGGGAAGTGATGAATGTTGATTGTAAAGATAAATATTTGATAAGAATATTAAAAACGTATGAATCATCGGCGGTTTCATTTTCTAAGAAATTTAAGCTTCTATGGATGTATATCAACTTTTGCAGTGCAAAAATACCTCTAATTGACTTGCAACAGTGCACGTCATGGTTTTCATCTCGAAATCGCATCAACGAACGATTTGTTAGTTCTCACGCTTGTTAGTTGACTGATGCTCGCACCAGGTTACTTTCTGCTCTCGCGAATCTCAAAATAGACCAGCCTGTCAAGTACGATGTGCTTGACGAATGCTTCGGATCGACAGTCAAGGCGATTTCCTGCTTCGCGCGCCATTACATTAGAGAACGGATACGAAAAAAAACTCTCAGGATACGTTAATGATTCTGTCAGAAATGTTATAGAAACAAAAAATGATTTTTTTACACGGTGCAAAAAATATAAAAAGAACACTCAAATAACATTCAATTGTCGATTAATCATTGTATTCCTTTTGTTTACCGATACTTGTCAGATCTTGTGATTCAATATAAAATAATAAATCTAATCTTGGATATGAAGTTGGTGGGTGCGTAACTGTTTAAAAGTAGAAATAGATTCATTCAAGAAAATTTAGAAGTGATCCAAAATCGAATGAGCAAAACAATATACTGAAAATAGATGTCTGTCAACCTTGCAAATCATTTGCAAGAAATCAAACATTTGTTTAACCAGATTTGGTATGAACTCATTCATATTTATTCACAGTTTGCTGGCTTAATTTCGACTTTATTGCAGTGTGGAAATGTTTTGTATTTCCCGAAAAACCGTAAGCTTTGAAACACGACTGCGTGAAAGCCGAGTGAAAAAGCGGTGAAGCGGAAGGGTTTAGAAGCTGACAAACGAAAATAGCGCGCGCAACTTCTGTCTCGGTTATATATTGCAGTTTCGTGCAATTTGTGGAACAGTAACGCGACACCTTTATGTAATCAAAAACCGCTCGCGCCCACCCCCGGCCACCCTCGAATTGTTTTCTCGCACTTTCAGCCGCCACGACACGTTCACCAGTTTGTGCTTTCGACCCTTGTAACGTTTAATGGGTCACATGTCTGCTTTCACACTCGTATGGACAAATGTGCTGTCGGTGTCGGACACGAAAACACTTAATTTCATAAATACACGTGGCACTCGACCCGATTGTAAACACAAAACCAATAATGGCCATTCCTAATTACGCTAAGTGACTGCTCCATCCTCTGATCAGGGTTCAGCTTTACGAACTGTAATCCGATATACTCTGAGTTATCTCTTTTGTTAGTACAAATTTTTATCGCTTTATTTCTGTAGTTACTAGTTTATGTTTTATACTCTGCAATACTTAGTCAATTGCATACATTTAACTGTATGTATTTTTTATAGTTAAAGTGAATTCCACTTTGGAAATTCATTTGGAATTCCACTCGCAATGCAATGAAATATTTCGAAGGCGCGTTTCAACTCATTCAATCCAGACTGACATTCCAAAGCAAAACGGAACAACCTGTTGAGGGCGCGTTCTGTTAGTTTTCGGAAAAGCACGAGACTTTTGTCGAAATACGTTTTAAAAGTAAGACGGTGGTTTTAAAGTTGCGGGCACACATGCACTCACTTTTCTCCAACATTATCGCACGAGGATCGAATTCGGAGGCGTCGACGGCCGACGAGGCGTCGAACGGATCGACGTCGAAACGACGGATATCGAGAGACTGAGGCGTCGGGACGCCTCGTCGGCAAGACGTCGCCACAACCCACGCTGCCCACTACGCAGAAGCTGGCGCTGCGACCCGCTTGCGATTTCGAATCGAACCAGGCTCCGACTGCTCGTTTTGGAAACCTCGGCCGACTGGTTAACGCCAGAACTACCGAAGATTAACCTATGCCTATTTCTATCCAAGGGATTAAACTGGCTTATTTTCGACAAAAATACGCCATTCAAGAAACCAATGTATATTTACATTGATTCAGTACAAATGGGAATGAAGATTATTATTGTAAAAATTAAATTATACATAGCATGCTTCTTATTCCTTTCAGGAATTCAAAATCGTGTACCCTGTTATTTTGAGGAGTTCCCATTATTTGTTTAATAATATCATATGTAAAAAATACCTTGTTTTAGAAAATAATAGTAAGATTAAGTGCAATTAAGCAGTGTGGTCCAACGCACCTCGGGAAAACAGAAATCCTTTGCTGAATCGCAAAGCGTTGTCTATCTCGTGCAGCAGGTCACTCTCCCTTCCAGGCAAATCACTACTAGCCCCTTTAACCAAAACCATGCCACAGCAACCCAAATAATATAAACAAGCTTTATCAAAAACAGTAATAAATTCATTCGGACTCAGAGAAAAGCTTGCGAATGTTAATAAGCGTTGTGCTGCATTTATTATCACATGCAAAACATATTTGTAATGAAAGATGTGGATTAATTAATTTCCTCGTGCATTTCCATGCCATCTGATCTTTCTCTATTTAATTATACAATCACACCATTTATACAATAATTAATTAAATGCATTCGAAGGTATTCCAACATATTACATTTTGTACATTCGATCAGATATAAACATCTTCCCGGAAGCGAAAGGGTTAAACACAGCCTATCAGGTGGAGGCAGAACGTTTTTGGGCAAGCTTGTATGTATGTAAGTCTGGACACACGGCTGAAAGGTACGAGCGCTGGCCTATTTCTTAGGTCGGATGGTCCTATATTTAGGCACTCAGTCTCGAACGTGAATCACGAACGCTGCAGCCCCAAGAGAGGGGGTGGCGAAGAAGAGAGAAGGGAGGAAAGGAAGGGGTAAGCTATGATTTGGCCAGCGAAGACAAATAAATCGTGGGTGGCAGATATACAGTACTCTCAATAGACACCTGACATATTTTTTCAATGCCTACGCTTGGATTTAAGACCAAGAAACAAAGGGTGGCAATTATAGTTGAAAGGTCATTCTGATGAATGTTTAATTAATCTATAATAGACTTCTATTTCTGTGTGTGTATTGTCTTAAGAAGTTCAGGGAAATCATTGAATCATTTGTCAGAAATATATATGTAACTTTATGAACTACTTTGTGTTAACAAATTGCATCATTCTTAATCGTGTTTCGATTATCTTCGCTTAATTGTGCGAAAGACATGAATGAATGTAGTACATGAGACTTGAAAGATAAGACTGAACATCGCAAGTAGCTGTGGGAATGTTATACAATAGCTTGTAATGTTAGATAGCGATAACCTACGACCTGCGCGAAAAGCATTAAACTTTATCGCTCAGCCTTTCTGCCTTATCGGCAGGAAATTCGCTTGAATCGTTTCTCTTGTGACGGCAGAAAACTTCGTAGCCTCTTACCTTCTCTTTTTTATGATTACATTACTGTACTCGGATTCATTTTTTCGCATAAAAAATAGAAATCTTTTCAGTAAAAAACAGAATGCTTGAGTTCCGGTCTCGTTTTCGCTCGCGGACTCAGAAATATTATTATAATTTATAGTAATCACTGTTGTAATAAATAAATAAATATCGTAAAATCTAAATCGACCCTTCAGGATGTTTACTTATTTTGTTATACTTAGATCACGTTAAGATTGCTTTAAAACTTAAACACACACAAACGTGTTAAGGTAAAACAACAACAATATAATTTCTTTAATCATGTTAGTAGCAACGCACGAAAAGTTCCTATGAATTCACATTAGTTATAGTTATTAATTCATCAATTAGCTGTTGTGAGTCTCGTAAATTCAACACTGTGTAAAAAAAATTCGAGCATCACGAAATTCCAAAACGTCGACACGCAACACAGCACTCTTCGGCGAAACTCACCCTCTTCGGAGATCGTGAGGAACTCCTGAAGGTGTTTCGGTAACTTGTTCGCATCCTCGAACTCCTTCCCATCAATCAGACACTTCGCTTTAATGACATTGTCATCTTGACTCGACTCAGCATCTTGATCCACGTTTTTCCGGCCATTTTTGCTTTCACTCTCGGATTCACTCTCGTCGAGTTTGATACCAAATTTGTTTAGCCTGCTTTTGGCCTTTTGAATGAACTCTTTCTCAACTTCACTCATGCTGCCGTCGCATTTCAAATCGGACTTGTCAATGTCTTCGTGCGTGCTAATCTTTATCACTTTGTGATGCTTCCGTTCCTCGCGCTCGAGAACTTTGTGCACGTACTCGTCGTACATCTGTTGACGGAATGCCTCGCCATTCATCAGCGTCGATGTTTTCTGTTTATCCGGGCTCCTGATTGGCTCTCTAGTCTCTTGTCTGGTATCTTCTTTTGAAGAAAAAGGAGAATGTCTCCCTCGCGGTGAACGATCCTCTTTAATTGTCCCAGCCTCTAGCGGAATATCTGTGCTCCCATTCTCGTTGGTTGCATCCTTGCTCCGAGTGTTTCTGGTAATTACGCAATGCTCCATGTGCTCGACTTTCTTAGAAGATTCCTCCTCATGGAAACCATTCTGATGGTTTACCTTCTTCGTGAAATCGGTGCGACCCTCCTTGGATATCGTTTCTGATTGGTCCTCCGTTACGTTCTGTGATCTCTCCTGCCAACTTTCGCTCTCCACTTCGGAATCATTATACCCTTCGATGCCTGAAGGGTGCTTCGGGACGTTATCCTTAGTCGAGGGGAGTTTATTATGGTTGCTATTCTCCTGCGGAGTGCGCAGTAGTCTAGACTGTTCCTCGGTTCTTTTATGACTCTCCGCTTGGTATTCGTCAAAGGCTTTTCTTTCCTCCTCCTCAGCAAGGATCACCTCCTTCAACTGATTCTCCAGCATCTCGATGTACTTGAGTTGCTGAGCGAAGTAGTCCTGCGGTAATGAATACCTCCTTTTCCCTTCGGGCTGATTCGACGCCTCACCCTGAAGCCGTTTTAAGTTCTCCATGATTTCCGTAGCAGCCACTTGCTTCAGATTTTCCTGACTCTGATATTTTCGAGGTTCCAGATGGCTCCTTGGTGGATTCTGATCGAAAATGCTGGTAGTATCGATGCAAGACTTGTCCACGTGGACCACTCGTTTCGCACGAGGAGGAACCTCCACTCTGTCGTCGATCAGAGCTGGGTTGACACTGTGTCGAGGATCGATAGTCCGCTTCGGAGGCGTCTTCTTACCTGTGTCAGGCATTGTTGCCGACTTGTCGAATATCGCACTATTCAAGGTAATAGGACTCTTGTTGAAAGGAGTTGGACATCGAACCGGTGGGTCACCTTCTTCGCCAGTATCGATAAGGGCACTGTTGATATAGTGTCGGATCCCTGAGGGACTATCTTGCCGAGGATCACAAGGCTTGATGACTTCTCTATAATCCCCTATGGGAGAATTGCTCGCTGGTATTTTATCGCTACGCTTTCTCTCGCTCGGCGATTCTTTTATGTTGGAATCATCGAGGAAAGATGGTATCGCGTGCGTTGCACTATCTGTTGACTCTAGTCTCGCGAGGTTCAACCAATCACGAAGACGAGTCACTTTCAAACGTTCCCGACCCATGTCAAGAATGTTTGTGTTGCCTGGGGCAGACTGTAATCCTCTCTGATATGACTTTCCCAATGTTGGCTTTTCTGCTCTTACGTCCGAAGCCCCGGAATTCTCTTGGATGATTCTCAGAAGCCTGTTGGTCGAGGTACTATGTTCTCTTTGGGATGGTGATTTGCAGGCTGGTACTTGTGTATCCCCAGAACTGGGTTGTCGGATGTCTATTCTGTACTTTGGGACAGGAACTGTGTGTGGCTCATCCTCGTAACATGTACGACGATTTAGGAACTTTTTGTGCAAGTCTAGCAGATTATCAGCACTGGTTCGTATGGTTGTTTTCTGTTGTGCTGGTGATAAACAAACGAGCACCTTCGGATCTTTTATTGTGGAAAGACCCATCCATGATTCGGAATTTGTTCGATTCATAGTTTCTTCTGTTGTGGATTCACTGCCAATAAGACTATTTGAAATTGGATTCTTTTTGTCTAATAGGCCCGGCTCACACTGGTCTGAAACAGGATTTTTCTCGGTTTCAGTATCACCGTGCATCGGCTTAGTCGGCGTTAGTCTTGTTTCAATTTTTGGCTCACTCGCTGCATGCATATTTAGTACTTCACTACTGTTCTTGCCAGCCATTACGTTGTTACCAAACTCGATGTCTTTCAGGTTTCGGAAGATATTAAACTTTGGCAACGTTATTTCCTTCAGTACCTGCGTGCCGTAGGGCATTGACACGATTCTTTGGATACAAAGATCTCGTAGAGAACCTGGATCTACGCTTGGCCCAGTTTGTTGTCGCTGCTGATACGAATTTAGAGCTGGGGCGTCCAAGGGTACGTAATACAGATCTTCGATGGGTGAATAAGGAATTGGTTCGGGTGAAACAGCAGTGTCTTGATCGACTTTACTTTCATTTTCGAATTCTTTTCGTAATAACGTAAGTTTATCTTTTAATATCGATCTTTCTGCATCCGCTTGTTTAGCTCTTAAAGTACTCTTCCTATTTTCTTCTTCAATAATCGCGTAGATATCCGCCTCCCAGGATTCCACTGGATTGTATTTCACTGTGCTAACTGATGCTGCACTGCTCGAGGAATCTTGCGTCTGATGTTCGCCTGAGTCACGTTTAATCTGATCCGGTCGCTTACTTTGATTAGAATCTCCCGCAGATGCAAGTACAGATTCTGTATTGATCGGCGCGTCTGTTGAGTTGGTAGTCTGTTCAGTCGTACACTCTTTATGGTTCGAACACGATGATTCTGTTTTATTGTTAACTGTTTCTTTAACTTTAACACTGAACGTTTCCTTCCTTGTTATTTCCTCGTGAAAAGTCTCCTCCACATGACTCTGACAGCTGCTAGTGTGACACTCGTTTGTCATTGTTTGTTCTGTCTTCGAACTACTTTCCACTTCCGGTTCTTTCGCTTTTCCAGTTTCTTTGGGTTTAGTTGAAGACTCCATGATAATTGGTATTAGTCTCTCTTGAGAGACACCCGACTTCGATGTCACCGGTAACTTAAACTCGGTACACTTTTCGGCAAGCTCAGCTTGCGAGTGATCATGCGTTATTTCAGAACTTGCTCCATTGCCAAGCGTAGCCACGTTCTCGATGTACTTGCGCAAGTCGATAGCACTGTCATTTTCTGAGGAAGCAGCAGGGTCGTGAGCCTTTATGTCGCCGATGATCTTGCGGATATTTTCGGGCAATGATCGCAAGTCTACACTCGCCAGGATTTCCTTTATAGTGTGTACGTTTATGTCTTTCTGGGAAATCGCTTGTAGTAATAATCTTGCATTGTCAGTGTTGTGAGTTTGTAATTGTGAATGGAACTCGATTTCTTTAGGCGGTGGTGGACGAGTTGGTGGTTCTTGATGCTCGAAAGTTTCGTCTTTTTTCAGTTTAAGGTCATCGGACTTTGATTGTTTACTGCTGGATTCAGTTAGACTGGATGTTCTTCTCGGTGGTGTTGGTGGACGCTTTTTTGATTTCATTGTTTTGGTATTTATGATATTTGTGGAGTGATTGGTTTTGTGATGTGGTTGGACCATTTGTTCTTGTTTATTCAGTGTTTTAGAACAGACTTCATGGCTCATTGATGTAGTTTCATGTATTGTTGCCGATTTGATGCAAGTCTCTGAAGAATGCATTCGACTTTCGTCAGTGAGTTTGACTGTTTTACTAGAATGTTCGTTAAGGGTTTTATTATTAAAAGTCGATGAACTTCCTAGTTGACTTTCTGTTTTACTGATTTCCGTTTCCTCTCGACGATGAGTTTGTTCTTCAGTCTTTCTCAATGAAGTCGAATGGTTTTCCTCATTTGTAGTAGCCCTTTTTTCTAATTTCATCGTACCGTTTGCAATCGTATTACTTGGATTTATTTTCTGTGGTTCTTCGTCTTTTTCCTTTCCGCTTCCGTGCTCTTGCGATACATCTTCAATATACGTTTTACCAATATTCGATTCTTCTTCCTGTCCGCCGTCTTCGGACGTTTTCACTTCAGAGAGTTCTCTTTCAACCTTCGTTACACTCGAACCTACTTCAATTGAGTTTGCCGCACACTTCACTACATTTAATTCTGTACTGGCCTCCACTGCATTTCCACTCGATTTTTCTGGTTCTTCCTCCAACGTACAATCTTCTGTGACCGGTTTTATTGTATTCGAATCCGAGACAGATTCATCCCTTTTATCCTCTACGGAATTTAAATTTGAACCATTTTCTTCCTGAGATTCCTGAGAGTCTTTTACTTCATCTTTCTCGAGTTTTTGTAGGTTTTCATCCAACAAATTTATAGTTGCATGATTGATCTCTTCTTCAATAATATTTTGTGCATTTTCTAATGTTTCTCTTATTGCTGGTTCTTCTTGATTTGTCACATTATTAGTATCATCTTCTACTGTTTTATCAGTACATGCAACTATTTCGCCTTGAGCTCCTTTTGTTTCTGACTTACTTGTTTCATTATCTATATTTACATGACATTCTTCACTCGTTTCATCATCATTATCGGGTTCGATGATATTTATCTTGATCACGGGTTGAATTAGCTCGTCGTCATCATTGTCATCCTCGCTCTCCGTGAACGACGGTGTTCTCGGTTGCCTGGGACGTTCTTGTCTCCGATATTTTCCAATCTCTTCATTAATGAAGTCTCTGATATGTTGTTCTTCGTCCTCTGACAATTTATCGCCCTCCTCCTGAATGATATCGAGAAACCTATTAGCAGCGTGAGCATGTCTATAATGACTTTCCAAAGCCACTCGCTTCTTCGCTTTCTGATTGGTCGGTTCGATGGGTTTCTCATATTTATCGGATGTTCTCCCAACTTCCTGGACGTCTTCCGCATAAGTGGGCAATTTAAGACCTTCAATGAATGTCCTCAATTTTCGTTCAACGTCCTTGGGCATCACAGAGTCCCAAGCGTGCTTCGCTCTCTCCAGTTCGCTGGAGATCACGTTCATCTCCCTGTATTTGACGTCGATGCCGCTCAACTCGCACGTCTCGTTCTCCACGTCCGATTCCATCTCAGTGATGACCGGCTTAATATTATCGGATTCGACCTCGTTGTCGCTTATCTCCCGAATTTCCAGACGATCGCCAATTTTCTCCTCGATTTCCCGGACACTCCTCGCCCGCCTTGATTTTCTACGCTCGAGCGATCTCTCTGGCTCGGAGATGGTGACGATTGACTTGTCCCGGTGGCCGTTGTCAAGGCTCCCGGTCTCCAGGATCCCAACACCGGGGATGTAATCGACTTTCGCTTCCAGTGGCAAACTGCTAATCGTTCTGATTTCCACTACCTTAACGCGCGTCTCCAAACTCCCCTTTTCGATCATGTGCTTCTCTTCTCTGCTCGTTCTCCTCCGGGCTCCTGTCGTCCCACATAACCGCTCTTTTTTCAACTCTCCTGATTCACTCGGAACGTCGTCGTCGCTCGGACTTTCCTGCCGCGTCAACTCCCTGACAATTTCCTGTGGTGCAACTTCGCTCTCGGTGAATTTCTCCTGTGGGGAGTCGTTCGGATTCGTCTTCCTGATTGGATTATCGTCGTCGGTGGCATCACGCATTGTGCCGCCGTCGCAATCTTGGATGCTCGCAGCGCCCTCCTCGTCTTTGGCGCCTTTGTCCGGAGACAGCCGGTGATGGGCGCGATTTTTATGCCGGTTCCGGCGCCCTCTGCGATTTCGAACGCCGTGCGGCATCGCAATCGATTCGGTGTCTGTCGCGTATCCCAAAGAGAAGTGCGATCCTAAATGATCGGTGATGATCCTAAGTTCGATTCGAATTGACTGGTTCTCTCAAACCAGGACGGACAAGTTTTTATACATATATAAAAACTAGAGCACTAGCTCGACATTTTTTTTTAGTTTTTTTGGCAAAAATCCCACAAGAGGTGGGAATTAGCACAACACGTTTTATAATTGGCACTAGTTCTGAAGAGAAACCAGCTTTCGATGTTTACTATTAATGTTTGTACTTATTAACGCCACGCTCATATGTACATTTTTCTTACAAGTAATTAGTTCTCTTCGGAGTAATTAGTGCTCTTATATTTTTCTACGATCTCGTACAAACTTATGAATTAAATACTAATCAACGAGTCTAGCGTCAACAGAAAGAGACTGAAATGAGGAAATCAAGTTTTAATTGCGAAGACAGAACCTTTTTGTGATTGATGAGTATTAGTAAATTATAATATTTGCATATTACCGATTTATCTCGTGAAATGAGTTTTGAAAATGAAATGTAATTACCAACATGTGAAAAATGAAAGCTTGAATCGAGATACAGATATAAATTATCAGCATTCGTGCAATAAGCGTGACCAAGAACAGCATTCCAAAGGTGTAATTAATTCTAGCATTAATTATAATCACTTACTTTTCTTTCCGTCAGTGCGCTCCTCCGTCAGATTTCGCTTTGGACCACCGTTTTGATTGGCGTAACTTTGGTCAAGCTTGGTGTCATCTGCACAGTACAAGAAAATCCTTGTTAAATATTCCTTCAGTCATCAGTCTCACGGAAACTATTAAACTCGAATGAAAATGATTTTCGTGTCGAAAATGTACAAATATTTGCTAACATAATTCAGCAAATGTTGACGATAAAAATCATCGTGTCACAAGTGTTATAAACCCCGATTTGTTAGCTCCAATAAATAAACAACACTGTGACAATGAATATCTCGGTAGTTTCGTTGACATCGGCGAAACAACAGCAGTTGGGAATGACGTGTAACTAGTAACACACCTGGCGCACATGCGATCCTTAAATCCGAGTGTTACACTCGCATATTTCGAGTGCGACAAGAGCCGCTTATGAATCCCCGATTAAGCCGGACAGGTCGCAAATCAACGCGACGACCTGCAGGAGCGATGAATCGCGCGAATCGACTGAACGCCAGCAGACCTGCTCGCCGCTCAAACACGCTCGATTTCCCCACCCGCCCGACCAATTGCGATCGCCCACTGATTACAAGTGTTCAAGTATTCACGCGTCTATTGCTCACGTTCAAGCATTCACCCACACTTGCACAATAGTGCATTTCAATATTCCGATTAGTTAGCGGGAAAAGTCTTTCTCGATTTATAACTTTTGATTGATGAACTATGGAAATTTGATTTCTTAAATATGAGTTTTGTTTTAAAGAGAGTGGTTCTATTTCGAAATCTTAATGAATTCATCTTTTTAATTGTATTTTTTTAGTTATTTACTATATTATACTATAAATGTTATTATATTTGTACTTGGATTAACCAATCGCTTTCGAATTCTAGAAACATATAATATACATTATTATAATATGTATTTTCATAGGGAAAGCTCTCAAGGAATTTGGGAAATATGAAGGACGTTTGCGACTTTGTGAGTCGCATTAGAGTTCGCACTGGACGTCTACATCGTAAATTCATCGAGAGCGAATCCCATGGAGCATGGGTGTGTGTAGCGGAGAGCTTTGTTGGCACTCCAGCAAACACAATTGGCGGCTGAGCTCATGAATAGCACCACTTCCGAGTCGAACTTCCTTCCGAGCAAACAATGCCGACAGAACTCCTGCCCCGAGCGCACCCAGCACTTTTTGTTACATCACAAAGCTAAAGCCTGATTCCCGTATCTCCAGTGAGTTCGATTCCATTCGGCACGATTCGATCCCATTTCATTCAGGTCGATTTATAGTGAGCGTTCACTTTATAGTCACTTCGTTGAGAGCTGCTTTCTCTCTCTCTCTCACCGATGGATTCATTAACGCAACTGGCTTTTTCAATAGTTTTATAGGTCAACTTAAATATCGAAGAATTTTGTACTATTTAAAAAAAAGTACAAGCGATATTGAATCGAAATATTTTCCCTGTTACTCGCAATTCGAAAGGGATTTTTCGAAGGCGTATTAATAATAATATAATTTAAGAAATACATTAAAATTGTTATTTAGTAATTAACATAACGTTGATAGACAATGATTATCTTTTATATTATGGAAGATGAACATCTTCTCTTGTGTGAGACGACCAAGAATAGCGCAAGTGGCAGTGGCGATGCGACAGGAATTCATGCGATGCAACAGGATGAAAATATAGAAGGCATCAACTACGGAAGTACGGGCTTGGCCTCTTTGAGGCATGACGCCCAACGGCCGGCGCGCCCATCTCGCATCTCCCGTGCTGACAGAGCACCGCCTCTCTGCTCCTGCAGCCTAATTCAACAATTCATATGCCCCCACCAATACTTTCAGCTTTCTGTATCATCCATCCTTTCAAAAGCAGGCTTTTCCACTGCTCGCCTTTGCACTCGCTTCAAAAGAGCAATAAAACTTTTTGCGCAACCTGGCGTTACTGTTCGTCAGACTTTACATTTATGTGGTGTTTTGCATTTTAGAAGCCTTTTGTATGTACGAGATGCTTTATTAGCAGAAGTGTAGGTATATGTACTGTATAAATATGTACAGTGTGCTCGGAATATTTCGGGTGGTTGAGAATCTACGAGAAAGGCTTTGATATTTTTAATTAATTTTTTTTTTTGGAAGATAGTGTTGATGTGGTTTTTAATAGAAATATAGTCTTGAATAATTTTTAGGTGTGCAGAATATTTCGCATAATTTTGTAGAAGATATGTGTTTACCATACTCTGCTTTGACATCAAATGGAAGATCAATGGTGCATTTAATATCGATAAAGTTGAACTTCACATCCTTGATGGAATCTTTTATCCAAAAGTCGAGAGTGCCTGTGACATTGTTGGTTTTCAAATCGACCTGTTTTTCCATTGATGCTTCTTTATTTAATTCGATTCTATAATTATTCAAATCCATGCATTCGTCCTCAAATCGCACGCTCTTCCGTCTCTTTCCATGGAAAAGCATATCCTTCACAATACTTCCTTTCTCGTTTTTCAATATTGGCGTTCGGGCCAATAAATCAATAACAGTTCGTTCGATGTTCCATCCTTCTTCAGCAATCACATCTAATTTCTGTGCGCAGAACTTCTCGAGATTGAGCCTCCCCTTGTCGACACTCCAAAAGACATAGCCCGCGCTTCTACGATTCCTTATACTGGAATTACGAGCACTCATTTCCGGTGATTCCGGAATAGCAATCGTATTCATCATTCTGAAATCGAGGGTGTTGAATTTATGTGGAAACTCATATTGCTCGCAGTCATTTCTGAAGGGTAGCGGTGGCTCAATGAGGATTCTCAATGTCTCCAGATGTCCGCAATGTTCATGCTCGAGTTCTTCAGGAATGATTTCGTCGCTTCCGCTCCCGTCCGCCAGATGGACGTTTCGAATCAACGATCTTCTCTCTGTTTCCTTTCTGAGGTAATTTGTCCTCAACCGACTTAATACACCCTTTCTCCGGTAAATTCCTTCAGCTCCCCTTGAACATGTCGTTAAACCCTGATGACTTCCCGCACTAGGATTTCTATGGGATTTCCTTCCTTCCCGGATAAACGTGTTGACCAATCCTCGCAGGACACGAGTTCCAGTCCTACTGAAACTCGTTCCATTTCTTGATCGTTGTTTACTTAATTGCTGGGCAGGCCGCTTCGTTGTAATTAAAGGATTCACTTGGGAGAACGTTCCGAGGGATTCGACACTTGATTGATTCTCCTCTGACGTAGTTAAACATCGCGAGCAACCAAAAAACTTCATTCTGCAGTCCCATGCAACTCGATCCAAATAATTTATTTATTAATCTATTATTCATTTAACTAATTATATTAATTTTACTATAAATAATTATTAAATTTCGTAGACCCGTCATTACACCAAATCTTCATTTCTCATTATCAAACACTCTCATTCTAAATTTCTATTTACAAACACAATAATCCCATTAAAAAAAAAAAAACAGCTGCTTCCACATTGCTTTATAACACCAATGACGTATGCGGAAGCACGCGAGTCATGAAGGAGACACAGATATCTCGCGCGAAGAATACAAAAGAATAAGGACGACCCTCGTGCACCCTAGTAGACTGCAGAAGGTGTTCCGAAGTACTGGCAGAAAGGTGGGTCAGATCGAAAGGTGGGTCGCACGAAAAGAAAGAAGAAAGTCGGCTTCGAAGTGGAGGGTGCGGCATCTTGTTGGAGTGAGTACAATGTTCAGGCAGGTGCGCCTTCCCCCGACTCCTCCCGACTGCCAAGCAGTGTGGGTAAGTATATGGGAGATCACTCATGTGCATCAACTCGACGCCGGCTTATTGTCAGTAAAGTAGCTCGTAAGTATCTACGTACACTCCCTTACACTCCCTTTTTTTTTTTCTCTCTCACAGTGTATATACTCAAGGATTCTCACACCCATTTAGTATTGTGTCATTTAGCGCTTTCTTCTCTTCGCCCGTCATATTGCAAATTTATAATGAAACACAGTGTTTTAGTTTTATTGTAATACGCATTTTTTTTCGTGTTCAATGCGTTGTAAAGTTGGTATAATTATTTACAGTGTTATTTGCTCGTTATTGTTGTACGATGTTACATGGATTTAAGGAGTATAATAAATGATTGGAGAAATGATAGTTAGTTTGGAAGTATTTAAGTTTTACTTACTTGTACCGTTTTTCTTAATGTCGGTTGTCTTTATTCCTGAATTGGATGTCGTTGTTGCTTTCGTTGTTGTTTCTACGGATAATCAAGAAGGAGAGTAGATTAGTATTATTAAGATATATTGTACAATGTATTGTTAATAATTGTGGCTAGATGTATGTACGAATTGTATGAGAAAGTCTACACTTACTTGTGAGAATTTCGGTAGTTGTGTTTTCCTGTAAACTACTTTTATAAATCCGTCTCTTTGGCGAGCCGATATTCTCCCTGTAAAAAGAATATTGGAAATCGCAAGAGAATTCTGACAGTGTAATACATTTTCGATGGTACATTGGATGATTAATCAAAATACAATAAATAAAACACGATACATAATAATAGTGGCTTGCAAAACAGAAATACATTTTTAGCTTTAACGTTCGGTTTTTAATAAACGCTGACAGAAAGAGAAAAATAAAATAATGAATAGCTTATCATATTTCAGGCTGAAGCCGAATGTTTGGTACTCACTGGTTCAAGCCAAGTTTCAAGTGCTCGCCAGCATTTCGCAAGAGAGCGTGTGCCTCGCTGTTCGTCAAGTCTCTCGTATTTTTTCCATTTATGCTGCTAATTAAATCGCCCTCTCTCACCCCCTGCTGAGCCGCTTTGCTGCCAGGGTTAACCTGAAATCAACAATAAAATGCACCCTTTTAGTATTTTCACCCGGAAATTTATTGTTTTGTTTCCACAACAGTGATTTAATAACGACGACGTTCAGGTTCCCATTGTATAATATAAACATTCATGTTTTACAATTAACTTAACTTTATACTACATTGCATTTTTTATATAAATCTACACGTTTCAGATCACTTATAAGTTTTCAGTTTTCCATGGAATTGATTTGGAAGTGACTACTATTAGGATGGTTCAGTTGGTCTACTTATTATTTATATTACGCTTTGGAATTCTCACCGGCGAGTTGCTTGCTCGTTGTTTCGTCACTCGAAACTTCAGCATAGCGAGTGTTCTTCGAAAAACCACTTGTATTTTTTGTACAAAAGAGCACTAATGCGAAGTCCCCAATTGCCAGTTATTAAGGTCGAAGAGCTTTTGAAACTTCGCCGTTCGTTGAAAACTTCACATCGCGAGGTGTTTTTTTTAGAACTCGATTGGAGTGGCGAAATAAATGGACTTATTCGGAGAGGCTCGTTCAATCTGCAGGAGCCATTCAATATCCGATTTTCTCAATTGTTCTCTACCACGCCGATGTATCGATTATCCGAGCGCGCTTCCTCTCGAACGGTTGCAGAGGTCAGTTGAATTATCTTTCAATGCTCAATAAATCCTGCCACTTCTGCAGGAATTCGCTATTATAATTAATTCGAGAATGGCGAACAAGTGATTGAAATAAATGATATATCTAAATGGAAAGCTGGGCGAATAAGGTTTTGGAATACGTAAAAGCAGAGAGTGCTATTTAAAATTCCTCATAACTCCAAAAAAAGTTCTATTCTTGTGAAAATTTATTTTTAAAAAACTAAGTCCCCAAATAGTCTGCTATTATGCTCATGTAAAACATTGAAACTCTATGTTTCGTTTTATGTTATCTTTTTCGTCTTCGATGATTAAATGTGTTGCGAGACACAATGACGTGATCAAGTTACAGAGTGATTGCCTGACAGATTGCGCTTCCTGTTTCAAGCAGTGAACCGTAAATCACTCACGGAAATGTATCCGCAAGTTGTTTAATGATGTGCGACTTTTAAATTGCCAATTCCAGGTTTATTGAACAAGGAAAATAGGATGGCGTTGTTACTACTAATTATACGAAATAATGATTACAAGTGTCTTGTCTTTTCCTTATTGCCACTCAACGCATTAAACTAAAAAATTACAGCATTTTCCGAAGATCTTGAAATTTTGCCATCAACTCTTAAAGTTGTATATTACAGTTATTCGCGCAATATTAATTAAATTAGTCGAATACACAAAAGCACTTTGTTTGAGGGGTTGAAATTTGAAAGTGCGGAGAGGAAGAACGGTGCACAGCACAAGGGTGAGTCGACGGAACTGAAAGTTGCTTTTTGAAGAAAGCACCAGGAAGATGCTGTTGAAGCAATGTCGCCGTACTGTCGCCACTTTTCGACCCTCTACGCCGCAGATCCTTTCCGCTTGACCTCGCAATCCTATCTCGTCTTTGTAAACAACTGTGAATTACGGAAACCCCAAGGAAATCGATGGTGACGAAGGTCAGGCTACTTATTTTTCCCGGCGTCGTGGAAGCCGAGAACAATCCGAAACTATAAACTATATGACGTATATTTCACTATAAGTTTTATTATAATTATAATACGTAATATTTATAATATTTAAATTTTAAAAAAACGGAAAATATATCTGTTCTAACAGTTTATACTTTCAAATCAAACCAAATAGTTTTAAGAACTTTGTACATTTGTTAATTCTATTTTTTCTTATGCATGTATATGTGTTTTTATTACCAAAAATTATTGTTAATAAACGACATATATTCAACCATTTGAATAGAGTTAGCACGTTATCGACATAGGTCTGAAGCAGTCTCGTACGTGAGCGCTTGATGTTGAAGAGTGGGAACCGCACGAACTACAACAAGAACTATAGCTGCTTTGTATCAACTGAGCTGCCGTTGATAATGTTAATAAAACAAAATTTTCATACAGCTCATTTCACTAAATTTCCAAGACATCTTTAAATTTTACCATGTGAGTTCTCGAAATTCTACAAATTTGAATCATATACACTAAATTGACCTAAAACTATTTTCATTTTTCATCCATGCACAAAATACTAAAAAACAATGCATCAGTAAACACAAATTTCGAACCAATGAATGTTAATGTTGTAAAACATCGAAGATATTCCCACCAAGACATTCTATGATTCAAGATAAGCTTTGAAGGAGTGTGCGGATGTGCACGTATCATTGACCGTTAGGGTTCAGGATCATCATTTGAAAGTACGGATCGGACGCTGCGAGGCTTAAGAAGGTGCATTAGCCACGATGAAAGGGAACCTGATTGGCACATGTGCCTCTTAAGATGGATTTCTGCGTGTGCGTGTGTCTGTGTCTGCGTACGTGCATGTATATGCACGACTCAAGCAAGGAACATCAACATTCACTGGCGGCATCTGACAGCTACGTAACTCCCTGCCATGCAAACAAACGCCCACTGCATCTCAATTGGATTAACGCAGTCCGGGTTGGATCAACGTTCGTCTACCCGACAATGAACCTTCCGCACTGACAATGACAATCAAGACTTAACAAGCAACTTAGGACCCTCTGCCTTATTAGACAGCGAGTCCCACTGATTTTGGATTACAGTAAAGGAAGAGCGTGTTAATTATGTTATTGAATCTTCCGCATTGAGAATGGTAAATTAATTTTCGAAATTTTGGACTAACAAGGAACTTACGAACTTTTGAATTATTAGATAATGAATATCAGTGATATTGGATTATGATATAGGGATGAAAATTAATTTTAGATAAACTTTGTATCGAAAAAGGAATGATTACTTTCAACGATGCGATTAAATAAGCAATCAAGCTTGGGAGTATTCGAAGGACCACTAACCAGGCTGGCAATGAGGATGCAAGGGGAAGAGAAGAAGAAAGAAGAATGGTGCGTGGTCGATGAGTGCCGGGAAAACGAAAGGATGCTAACCTCGTGAAATGCATTATGCATCCGGGCACTTCCTTCTATCGAAGGTAGCCACGCCGACTGGGGACAAAGAGTCCAAGACTTTCATTAGAATCCAGACTCGAGGAAAGCAATTAAAGAAGTGCATATCTGATTCCAGCAGACGCTGCGCCATTTAATATTCCTCGCGCGCAAAACTTCAAAAGCGAGTGCCAGCCGTACTGAATAATTAATCCCATCGATTTCCCAGCGGATGGTACGTTAAATATTTGTATAATTAGTAATTTTCAGTGAGTTTTTAATTTGTTATCATTTTATATCTTAAGCCTGTGGAGAAGAACACGGATGTGATTCGTTATGAATACATGAAACAAAGAGTTTCACCTTTCTTAACTTTGCAATTGAAGAGTCAAAGGTGATTGGCAGAGTTAAATCAATATCATCGATCAATATCGACTTAATTCACTCCAAGATGTTATAGACTGTGATTAACCCAAGTTGATCGCGTTTAGCAACAGATTATTTCAATGTAAGAATTTAAAATTTACTAACAATTATTATATTACTTCATATAAAAATTTTGTTGTCACTTTTTTGTTTAAAGTTACGATGTATAAGGTGAAGCCTTACCGGTTTCAATCTCGGAAACATGTCGCGAGCACTTCCGTACAGTAGTTCACTTTCGAATTTCAAATTTGTGAGTGTGACTGGTGTTAGAAGTTACGCGCACAGTTGCCCATTTGCAACCACTTTCGGTAGAGTTTTGGGAATCAGAGTTTAGTAGTGCTTAATGCTTCGATGTTGAATACAACGGCTGTTTAACCCTTTCTCTACAACAATGTTGAACGTCAGTTTCTAATTTGATAAAAGTATAACAGTTTTACATTAAATATCCATTTGTTATATTAAAGTACCACAAACAACATAACATTATTTGTTCCTCGAAAAAGTCAGCCTGTTTTTGTTAAATCTACTTTTTGAAAGTTGACCAGTCTATTATAACACCCCTCCAACCTAACTCCGTAAGCTGTCAGAGCAGACTATAAGAACTTTCTTTCCAACGATTTATAAAAAATTTGGCACGAATCTAAAGTTGGCAGTATACTGTAATCCCTCAAAACCCTGGCTTTGTGAGCTGTCAGAAGTGTCCAACACGAAGAATTAAGCCTGACAAGGCTAGTCCAACGAGCACTGCACTCACTCGCAATCCAGGAGCAATTGACGAGACCCCAATATGACAAAAGGTCAAACAGCAGCTCTACTCATCTCTAATTCCGAACAGTGTCAATTACTCGTACGATCGATGTCACTCGAGGAAGTTAATTCGTCTGGTTCGACTTCTTTCTGCCGGACATCCAAGGGAACTCTTGTTTCCAACGCGGCGAGATCGGAGAACCGTATGAAACTACAGAATCGAAAGCGATTTCGCTGGTTAATTGGTGCGACATTGGTTTCGAGCTCCCATGGGAGGCCGCCTAACACGCCCACAGAAATTATCGGTGAAAAACAGAACAGTGATCCGTGCCAGATGCTCCTCCATCACGATAATGAAAGCTCCGCCGCTCGAAAGCTCCCGCTCCGCAGCTTCCATCCACTGCAAATCCACTACGCCGCTGAAGCTTAAGCACGTTCGCAAAGTGCACTCTCCGCCAGATACATGTATGTGATTAAATCATTCTAGTTACTCTCGGTGGAGCACTCGAATATACTATATGATGATAGTTTATGTTAAAGAATAAATTGAACTTTGACACTTCGATATTAGACTGTAATCGAATTTTCAATCATGTATAACTCAACAAAAGTAACTATAAAACAGATGGGAAATTCGTTGTTCCTGGAAGTACTTAATCCTCCAAAATACGACCGAGTTTCTTATGTACCGAAGAAATGCTTCGACTCTGCGGAATCTGTAGCGTTAGAAACTAGAAATAGAAAAAATCTCCTCCCGGAATTTGTACTGGCTTCACAAGCAAGAGTTCGAATACCGAGGACAACAAATAGTAAGCTGTTATGCTGGCATTCACTCCAAACATCTTAATACAGATTTACTATTTCTATAATATTAATTAAATATTCAATAATTATTATAGATGCCTTGTTCAATAATCCAAAATTCGCCGTCTAATTATGAGATATATTATTTTCTCGCTCGTTGTGTTAAGTAGGAAAAAAGTTGCTTGGATAAAAATGTTGCTATGAGTCTGAATTATGGGGTGAAGAAGGGGTCCAACTGAAGGAAGTTCATTGGGAGATGAATGACCCCTGAGATTAAGGCGGACACGGTAGTTAGATACTTCAACTGCATGCTCCACCTACTTAGCCTAGTTAGCTTCTACAAAAAGCCTTCAATTACTGGAGCGCAAGAATCTCACGCTATCATAAAGCAACACTGCGGCGTTACTCATCAACTCCCGGGAATATAATAGACCCTTACGCCCAACTCATGAAACTCACATAGTTTGGATTCTTTTCTGCAATTCCTTTATTGTTTCCACTGCTTCCGCGAGCCCTAAGCAAAAGTAAAATATTCACCGAAAAATTATAAACAAAGCGGTGAATGCAAAAAAACGAATTATTTCAGATTTTTAAATAAAAGAATAACAAAACTAGATATAACGAAATAATAAAAATTCATGCTGTTTGTACGAATAATGTTCGCAGTTTTTGATTTGCAGTGGAAAAATAATGATACGAATTTAATTCATTCAATTTCGGGAAGATTGATTCAATCGCTTTTGCAAAGTGTTAGCTATTATTATACTGTGATATATTTTAATGCTCATCGTGAAAGAATGAAAAGAATTTTTAAGGGGACAAAAAGTATGGCGAATGGACGAAGCTTGGTGCGTTATTGCCGGGCGCAACATTGACCAGGCGGAAGGTCGGAGCTTTTCGAGCGCGTGGGAGTTTGTCAGCCGGTAGACGCTGATACGAAATGGAAGAGGATACGATGAGGTAATTCGTTTAAAAATATATTTACCGCCACTCCGTAGACGCCACGCATTTACCTAGCTTCAAGATAATGTACTTATAATAGTTTAAACACAGATTTTACATCATGTACAATAACTATAGAATTATAATTATTGATATAAAAATAAGTCTTGAAATTTCAACAATATAATACGCATTTCTCAATGGAAATGTTTCCGAAGCAGAGAACAGCTAAGTGCGAACATCTGTTCCGAGTGATTCAACATTTAACAATAACAAAAAGCACGGAACAGATGTTAATTCTTGAATGCGATCACTAAATTCGCCATTTTACATTTAATACGAAATGTTGAGAAATAAGCATCAACGTGATAGTCAAAAATAGGACAGTTACTGTCGTCACCGACTCTATATCGCACCAGTTGCCTACAATTTATAACTTCTCTAAATCGCACTGATTTCGCCCGGGCGTAAATGGATAACGAGCCCTAAAGCTTCCTCTTTTTTCACTGCGGGGCTTTCGTCCAAGTGACCTTCGATTGATGAGGCTCGCAAGAAGAAGTTCGGTCAATTTAAAATAGACCCTGGCTCCGGCGGCTCAAGTTTCGGACTGTTTCGAGCGAATTCTGGCCGAAGCACTCTTTCTACCTTTGCACGGACGCAATGTCTGCCGTCCTTTACTCCCTTAATTAATTGCACGCTTGATCTTGCCGTTGAATCAGGCCATACGTGAGTGTGTCGGTGCTCGCCGATTCATATGTATATTTGGAAGCCCACTTTTCGACAAGCGTGTGTTTTTGATCTCGCCTTGAGCTTTAATTCACCCTGAGTGATATCATTTCGAGTAGCTGCCCGGATCCCTTTGTTATCAAGTTCGAATTATTAGAATCAGAAAGTTCAAAGGATGTCTGAATGCAAACGAAAGATACTTGAAAAAATGGAAATTGCCGTGTAATAAAAAGAGAGAAAGTAAAAGTGTCTTTTTATGTTTTTTTTTATTTTCAGATTATTTAAGTAAGCCTTTCAAAAGGTGGTAATTTCAATTTAATTCGATTGAATTATTTATGATTAGATTTCTTTAGTTTATCGTTGAATTCTTTTAATAAAGAATGTTGTAATAATAAGCGTTAATTAGACTTCATTATATTTCAAATTTTTGTTATTTTACAAAGTGAAATAAAAACAATGTTAATCCAATAACTGAGAAGGGAGTGCAATTGTCAAGGATGAAAATATGTACCCGCACGATCACGGACAGCAGGCATCGAAATAGTTTACCTTAACTTTGGGGGAAGTTCAGCCCTGCTAATGTATGCAAGAGGATCAAAATATTTTGAAAATGTCAAACACGCGTTACAAATAAGAACAAAATCACTTTGCAGTCTATTGTTCAATTGATTATTTTATGTTCTCACTTAAACTGTTGATCAAGCAATCGTCACTCAGCAGCAATGCTTGCTTTATTAGCACTAAGTGAATAAATTCGCCGTAAATTTCTATTCACCACATCATTCAAACATGACAGTTAAATGAAACTTACCAATAAATAAATATCTTCTAGTCAGCGTGGTAAATTAAATCCAAGTCCAATGTGGCACTCAACAAGCACTTAACTAATACTTAATATTTAATAGGACGCTTATGTTTTAAGTTAGTAATGGAGAAAATTGCTTCTAGAATTTTGATCGCAATGTTTAGTGTTAAATTTTGAGGAATTTCATGAGCAAAAGCGGCCACGATTTTGAGTGTCGATGGCACCGAGACGGTTCGCTCACTGGGACCGGCTTGTCGCAGACTTGAGAGCCACCGGCCAGTGCCTAGGACAATATTAGAATCGTCCATCTCACACCAGCACACGCCTTCCCTCTCCTTTGCTCCATCGTTGCTTGAACCATGCTCTATAGAACCTACTATCTATTAGACTATCTCTATGCCTCTTCCTACTTCTCGCCTCGCTGTATGGAATACTTGGAATTGCGATCTCTTCTCTATTTCATACTAGAAAAATGGACCTCCTTATTGTTAGTGACAGGAATAAACTGCCCCTTAAAGTCTGAGAAATGTTCATACTACAACTTGCACCAAAGAAATATAAATTTTAGAAAAAGAAATTCGTGTGTAGATAATATATTTATAAAATTTATCATGTAAGTATTGTAATACAATCTTTGGATACTTAATTTGTAATTTATAGAACGATGAACGTTTATATTACATAAATAAATTCTTAACTTTATTTGCGTTTCTTTTTTTTAACAACATTGCATTTTTATTTTGAATAAAAGTGAATTTTCGTTAGGTTCGTCATGATTGGAAAACTCGACTATCGTCGAACATCGTCGAGTAAAGTTTCAAGTGCGAGAATTTTCCGTCTGATTTCGGAATTGAGACAACGTGAGCGGCATCGAAGGCAAGAGTTGTCGTCAAGCTTATGAATGAAGTGTTACGCTCGGCATGTTTCTCACGTCGTGTGCGACATCTGTAAAGAAGAGCCACCACGCGAGCCATAACTAACTCGAAAGTTAATCCCAACGCGGTTTGTTCCCCTCCTATTACGAACTACATGGACCGACTCGAAATTATGTTGTGCAATTTAATTAAGGTCGAATTTATGAGAACTGCCTACAACCACAACCTACTTTAGCCGAAACTGAAACCCACACTATGTAATTTCGAATACGAAGCTACTCGATATTTCGATTATGTATACTCTGTGGAATATTCCACATTAGTTAATATCAAGTAACTGAAATGATACAATTTTTATAATGTAATTACAATTCATAGATAATTCGCAGAAGAAAGTAAAGAATTTTTTTATTTAATAGATGCTATAATGATCAGAAGCTAAAATACTGCACCTGCTGCAGCAGTAGCAAATCAGTTTGGTATAATTTATGCTAGTTTATGCATACTGACCATTCCACGCATACCATTACCTAGAAAACAATGTGTAGTGACTTTTGGCCTTTGAAGAACAATAGAAGCATTTTATGGGCGTGTTCAGAAAATGCGCCAACCTGTCACTTTGCCACATTCCATGATATTTTATTGTGAATAACTCTTTCTATCGATTTATTTGCTGGTCTAAATTTGTGTTGTGTTCTTGTTTTAAAAATGCTTTCATATTAAATTCTTATTAAAAACAAAAGGACCAGAAAAGAAGAGAATACAGTTGTGCCGAACTTCTTAACATCTTGTGGAAAGATTCAAGCTTAATGGCAAAATAATTTAAATATGAAAGAGACTGTTACGTTGCTTTTAACGAAGCCATTAAGTATTGCTTTACATTTCGAAGTCTTTCATCGCTGACATAATCCCTGACTGATCCTAGATGAGCCAAGAATTAACAAGCCGTGTCTCTCGCCTACTTTGCGAACGACCTGCGAGTTTAACTTGCCAACCAGGGCTGCTTTGTCTTTCCGCAGTAATTATTCCAGAAAATTAAACTTAACACGTTTTGCATTGCGGCTTCCCTTAATGTCTTTATTCATTCAAATGACCGTGCTACTGGTTTATTCTTGCTCCAAGAAACGTGTGATAATTAAAATCAGACATTTCACGTCCAATTAAATATATTATTTAAAAAATAAATTAAATCATGAAACAATTCTAATCTCAAATCTATAACAGGATAATCATTGACTTTCAAAACTGACTCCTCGCACGAGACAATAAGTCGTGCTCGATGGAATCGTTAAGTCTCGGGTTACAAGCGTGCGGTAGATTTGTTCTCGCGGTAAGCTGTTACGTTTTAATTCTAATCGGTGTATCCAATGACGACGCGATGACCGGAGGCGCCAGTGTAAATTACAGAACGTGACAGGATCCGAGCAGGGGAGCACTGTGGCATGTAGGAAACGTGGCGTATATCGGATCGTGCGTATGCGCTCGTGCACCTTTCATTACAAGCCGATCGCATTACTCGATCGACCTTAGCGGTTGTAATCAGATCGACAAGAGCTACCACCTTAATGCCTTCATGAACGATCCTGCGGTCAGCAACCATCCATGCAACGAGCAAATATATTAACTTTGCAAGACTAATTGTTTCTACTTTTGGTAATTTTTATTGATCTTTAAAATGTATATTACTAATAATCATATCGTCAAATAAATTCAGAAGGAGATGAATTATATGCATTTTCATGTTTCGCAATATTTTATGAGACATTAATTAAGTATCATTAAATGGTGGTAATGAGCAAGAAGGAAAGAATAATGAAGACTTTTTGGCTGGTCTCCCAGCTCATTTCTTCAGGTTGAGGCACGTGTGAGCTCTCGACGGTTCACTAACTTCGTTAGTATGAATGGCGCTACTTATAAATATGCATTTCTTTTCGGTACGCTGCTAGGCAGACCGCATGCTCGATCGTTAGCACATTGCCTCTCTGCATGCCTGAGATGCTCAGCCGATTTACGGTTCAATGATCTTTAGACTTCTAACATGAAATCTATTTTTCTATGTCTCTCTGAATATAGAACTATATTTATTAATGTATTGTAATGTTACGAGTCTTTTGTTTTACTAAAGTAAATTCAAGATGGTAGATTAATGCACATGTCAGTAACAATATTTATAATGTTAGATCATGACTATTTTGAAAACCCTCGGTCCGTTTTCAACTTCACCTTAGTCAATAATAATTTAGGCAACGCCCTTGGGACAGCTGGCGAATCTCACTCGACTGTTCCCCCTTCTTGAAAGTAGGAGGCGACAAAGTTTTGTTGGCCAAAGAGATTTCGTTGAGTGACTGTAATTGCACTTGGGAAAAGTGGATTGGCAAGTGCAACAAAGTAAATCATTAAAATAAAGTTGACGAATATTTAATTGAAAAATAAATCAGAAATAAAAGCGTATCCATAAAAATGTTTAAGCAGATTTTTGAAAATAGCCACACCCAAGTATTTCTATAGTCATTGACGACATTTGCGAAACACCATAGTCTTCCGTGCGCACAACAATTCGACGAACGGGCGAACGCAAAGGAGTAATCGCTTTGGAATTCGACGGTGAAACGCGCCGCACGTGGAAATCCGCCCGAGGCTCCGCTTGCCCTGCAAAGTCATTCCCGGAATTTCCGCAAGACGCAAAAATCCCCGCGTCTTTGCAGCAGCTGGCACGCCTTCCCCAATTGTCTCCGCGGGAAATCCTCGTGATAAATTTGCACGCAGCTATAGCTTCGTCTTTTTGCGTAAAGAAAGGAAACATGACCGAGAGAAAAATGTATTGGTAAATGTGTCAGGGATTATGCAAGCGGATTTTTCCCACTGAGATTTTCTTATTTATTATTTTCAAGTCCTTCGAGAGAAGTAAGATATTTTTCATCTTCAAATTCATATTATCAAATACATCCTTATTGAAATTGACAAGATTGCAAGATTCTTCCACTTGAAAATATAATTAAGAAATCTTCGAGTTGTACTTTTTTCTTTGAAAGCAGCCTTGTATTCAAACTTGAGAAGCAATTTCTACGAAGGAACCGGGGCACAATAGACGCCGAGGGAAAAGGAGAGCGAGGAAATTGAAAATGAGAGGGAGCGAAAGGTATCGCCACGACTGTCAGCACTCGGAACGACCCAATAGCACTACTCTAACTTCGTATTACGTCAGGTTAATTGTTCGGGTGCAATGCGCCTTATTGAGAACAGCAAAGGAAAGGAGCTAGATATAACTAAGGTTGCTAATATGACAAGATTGTTTCACCGAAGTTATCGCTCGTTGACAAATCCTAGAATATCATTCAACCTTATAAAGCAAACCCTACAATTTTTAATTGACGCAAAAGACAAACAATTAAAATAATTCTAAACTCTTATTAAATTCTTAATAAGAGTAATTCTTATTAAAACAATGAAAAAGAGACGAGTTATTCATACATTGATGGAGGATATTGCTCATAACCCATCATTGCTGACACAAGTATCTCTTATTTTGCATACACTTCCGCAGACTGATGATGGGTTTTCTCGAATTTCAGGAAACATCTAACGTTTCGCCACACCAGGTTTGTTCCTCAGTCGCGCACGCGTTAGTTGGATATCTTATATGCCAAGATTAGTATCACAATCATGAAATAATACTGGGACTAATTGAAAACTAATACCATCGCTCTTATCGTTATCTTGTACGTAACTACGATTGTGTTTACATTGTGTCATCTGAGTCGGCTAGCCACATATTTACTTATCTAATATTTTTCTTTCTATCTAGATTAGTGCGGCCGACTATGCGATCATTAACTATTATTTAGTATTCCAAGGAAAAATACTAAGAGTCTTAATATTGTTCGGCTGTCATTTAAGAACAATGTCTTAAATTTATTATAAAACGAAACTAAAATCCGTAAGGAAAGCCACAAACCTTGTTACGATAAGTGCTTGGCAGGCAAGCCCACTGCGCATAACTCATGTGAACCATCGTCCAGGAATTCCCTTTTATCACGATGACCGGCTCCCTTCTCGCAAGGGACTCAGACCCAAAATTCCAGGGTTCTTCTAATCCTCGAAACCGTCTCTTCAACTCATCATTACTTTAAACTCACTGACAATACCAAATTATCGAAAAGAACACTTAAAATCACTAAACATCAACTTCTCCCAGGTTTCTCCAATCAATAAACACTATCTTCGATTATTCCAATCGATAGTGATAACTCTTCTCGGAATATCGCGATAATACAGTAAAGCTAACTTCCGCACTGACACTGACAGATAAACTTTCAAGTCAGCGTGTGAGGAAATCAACGGTCCAACACCATCTAGTTTGAATCCCAAGTGGACCGGCAAGCGGAATGGAGGGCACTTCCGGAAGTCCGAGGGAAAAAGCGGGATTCGTGGAGTGCGCGAGCGAGGCAAACTAGTAGAAAGTAAGAAACACGTGCGCGTTCGACGGCGCAGTTATCGATACTCGCCGCGCGAAAGGATAGCTCTCGGTGAGATTGTGTGGCCGAAGCCAAAGCCGAAGGAACTCTCCGAGAGAGGCTAGCAATCGCTGCCAGTGGCCCCAACGACCAGGGAACGCCGACAACAACCGCTCAGTCCGCCACCAGTTGAGGCATAAGGGACCCTCAGGCCCGTATCGACTCATATCTACTAGTACCACCACTTTCCCCTACTCTTCGCTGTATACTACATATTTTTCAATGAAAAATTCAATCCACTATTACGATTTTTCAGTTTTTAATTTCTAAATTAAATTTTATTGAAATTATAGAGTTGTTTGCTTGACTTTGAATGACTACTGTCAAGTATATAAGATAGTTATAAATTTTGTAACGATTTTTATTATGTGGAATATTATAATATATAGCATGTAGGAAAGGAGAATGTTGAAATATGTACTGTTTATTTCTAAATTAGAGTATAGAGTATTCTAATCAGAGTACTGTCACATTTTCCAGTGAAAAAATATTCGCACGTTTATGATCGAACGCATAATATTAATCAGTGATAAATTAGGAACGATAATTCAATTGCATTCCAATAATCAATATTCCAAACTGACATCGCACTACTTTTCCAATAATTTCCATGTCCGTGAGCAACTCCTTCGAGTTTTGCAATGAATTCCGCATGCTCGTAGATTAGAATCTCCAAATTTGCTGCAGTGCTTCGCGCCATTATGCATGTCCCATTATAACGAATGACCCATGTCCGTGTCCCGTCTAATTCCGATTCACCGCTCTCCTACTAGTTTTCCCCAAGCATGAACTTCCCACCCACTCACGCCGCGCAGTTTCTCACGGACTCCTGGACGCACAATGGCTGAATATAAAACTTGTGAATGTCGCAGACTCCAATACGTGCCACCGCCGGGGACACTGAACTTTAGAAGTGTGTTTCTCGCTCGCGGAGAAATTGTCACTGAAACTTGGGAATGACAGACATGATGTTGTTATAGATAAAATAATAACGAAGGTTTTGACGTTGCAAAGGAAACTTTGAAAAGACGTATTCTGTAGGAACAATGTTATTATTATTGTAAATTTAGTTTGACACTTGATGCAAGTTATACTTCTTTTACCTAAAACATAGTAAATAGAGAAGTTGGCAGGAATAGTTATTTATAATTTATTTGTATAGTGTATACAGAACATGTATACCTAATACAATTAATTATACAAACTCGATAATAATGTTCTTTAAAACACACGATATATTAAAGGCTCCGTGCAGATTATTCAACAGTAAAAATCTTTATAAATCGCAAAAAAAAGGGTTTGGAACGGGGTTCCATGGTAAGTCATGTCCGGGCATGTCCTTATGTGCGGCGCACGCTAGGATGGTAAATATCAGAAAGGACAAGGCATAGCCATGCACACCGGGCCTCTCTTGGGTCCACGTAATGCGGGTGTAAGCAGGCTCGAAGGGGTCCGAACACACGTGACTCACTGACTTACCGAATGACCAACGCAAATAAAAGAACTCCCATAACATGTTCCTAGTATTAAATAATCGGTGGTAGACCGAGAATCTCCACAACAAACTACTATTAATGATCACTCTAGGCTGAAACTGGTCCGCTTGAGTGGGGAGTAAATGGATGCCAGTCGTTACGAGCCCCTACGGTAAAAAATGAAGCGATTATGGCTCTGGGAAGAGCACAGCTTCATATTTACGAAATGTTACCGCTAGTTGATTTTGTAAATGTGTTTCAAGATTTTTTTATGGTCACTGGAAATCACTGTGAAGTATTCCCTAGCAATATTACCTTGCAAAGGAAGTTATATATTTGTGAGAGTTTATTTTAGCAGAAGTTAATATTTTAATATTTTATTATTTAGTATCTTCATTCAAGTCGCCAAAGAAAAGTAATACTTGGCACGCTCGGCAGTTAACAAATGGAATTCCATTTATCTGTCGATGTTTTGCATCTTGTATGAGTCATATACGTATATGTAGAATGCGCAGAAGCTTTCCGACGCGTTGACGTGCAAAATGAGTTTGAGATTAAAGACACGATAATATCAACACGATGCATGCAGGCGAACGACACATAATCCAGTATTGTTTCTAGCAGATCTGCTGGCAACGGCAGTTTGCGGCACTGGAGCGGCTCCTGTCACGCCTTCGTGATGCAACCCGCTGGCCAAGCTGCAGCCTTGCTGCGCGAGTTTAGGCACCACACGATCGATTAGCTCACATTCGCAAAACACCTTTCATGATTTAGCTGCATTTAGCTTTCAGATTATACAAATTCATCACTGTTGAAAATAATATGAATAAAGGAATATTTATTTTATATATATTTTATTTATACTGAAATTTGGAGGGATGTTTCATCTTTTGTTAAACTAATAAGTTTTGTATATGTCCACTGGCTTTTCGTACACATTTTTATTTATTATTTTCAATAATTTACTTAACAATTAATGTCAAAATTGAAGTTATTAAGTCCTCGCAAGGATAAAGTACACATGTACTATTGAATTTTCTTAACTGCTATTAAGTATCAGATGACTAACTCGAGTCAGCAATTATTGCAGTTAGTTACCTTGGAATTTCTCGTACGTGACTGTGACCATTTAACTGAATCCAATTGTCACCCTTTGACTTGATCATCGCATTCCATAGGCTTCTAACGTAAGCGAGACACGTCCACCAATACAACTTCACTTTGAGAACACGATTAAGATCGAGGAGAGTATGTTACTACTTAGGATTTATATATTAATACATAAGTCGATTCTGACCAATCAGTAACAATTCAATTAATTAAAAATTCACTGTATGCAAGGAATCGAATGCTAGATTCAAAGTTGTAATGTTATAATAAAAAGGAGCATGTTGTAATCGCTATTAATTTAAATGAGATGTAGGAAATTGATTTCTTTGAATTCATATTATGAATAACTTTTAATCTGCTCTAGATCACTAATACCTTAGGCGCGCAAATCGAGGCTTGGGTGTCAGTCGCGTTGTCACGTTGAATAGCAGGAACAGCGTTCGCTCTACTAAAAGTGTCAAGCAGCGCGCGCTGCATAATAACGAAGATAATCTACGTATGTACGTGTGATTGGGGTCACGAGCTGCACTTACAGAACGAGCGGTGCAAATCAACCATCAGCAATTGCACTATCCGGTGCATTAAAGCTGTGCTTTGCAAAATACCGGATTAACGAGAAGCGTCCATAAATCTCGGAGAATCATTATTTTTATTGATGATCATAAGCTGAATAATAAGTGCACATATGAATAACAATTGTGGAAAAGTTATGAATCTAATCTCCTGAAATGTACAATAAAATAATTGATATAAGAATGACATATCTGATCTTTAGAATTAATATTTCATATTTAATGGTTAGTACTTAATAGTGGCAAAATTATTTCTGTCAGCGTAATAAATACTTTTAGTTAGATAAAATAACAATTGCTAGTCCAATGCGTCATTCTACTTTCCACCTTGGAAACTGTCACCCTAGTATCGCCATCTGCATGCTAATATCAAAGTGTTAAGTATCAAAGGGGTTAAATTTGTCGCTCTGGTTTAGCAAGCTTATGCAGAACCGGAACGAGAGTAACGACCATTGCGTAACAGGGCGACTGTGCCGACAAATATACCCTTCTTGTCTACTAAATTATGTGCAACATGTAATAAGTTTAATTGGGCAATTAGGAAGCAATACACTTGGCTAGAACCTATTTTATCTCACCCGAAATATATAACAGCGACAGGAAAAAAAGTTATAAACTAAAAGAGTACTAACACTCAATGTATTCCGACCCGTATTTGTATTTAGAACGATGCCGATGACGAAATACCGTCGGGAAACGAAAACATTTACCACAGTTCGTAAACCACAGCTTTGTTTATTCAGTCCAGCAATGGTGAGAACTGATTTACAAGCTTATTTCGGCTATTATGACCCGCAAGCATCCATGAATTTAAACACAGTTGAAATATAAAGTCAGTGTACAACAGAATACACTGCTATGCTTGCACTAGTTTACTATTTTGTCTTGCACTATTTCAGTCACACTTTCCAACGAAATTATAATTGTAATTCGGAGAATAGGCCGTTGCTCTGTAAACACATCGCTCGGAATATTCTGGTTTCTGCATTTCCACATTGGTGTGCTGTCATCACTCAAGGCACATCGCTCGAAATCTATGCATGTTCTCCTGTCAATGTCCTAGCGTGTAGAATGACTGATGATGCCTAATGAATCAGAACCACAGAATGGCAGAGATTCGTACTGTTTGGGAATGAGTTAATGCTTCTACCTATAGTTGGACATGTTCAATTTATCATCGTTAAAATTGCATGAGATGACAATACTCAAATTGTTAATCAGGAATATCATTAATTAGACACGTGATAATAAATCAATTGGGTTATGATTTTTGTCAAGTGATAAGGCAAATTGTATATTATCATACAAAGATATGCACAATTCTTCCAGTTAAATTCGTATGATACATTAATTATAATTATCATAATATATAGTAAATTAATTTTATATATTAATATATGACCGACACGTGAAACAGCAAGTTTCATTCCATGCGTATAATCTTGTCATGTACGACATTGACATCGCGTCTTCAAGGCTGGTAAACACATTCACAGAAACGCACTGACAATGAATGATGTAATGTCGCACGTGAACCTACGACGTAACAGAGTTTCACGGACTCCGCAATTGTTCCACCTACTGAATCGTGTTGTGTGTGTAACAACGCAAGCTGTCTTTTTCTATTCTGACCATTTTTATAAAAGACACATGTCATACAGTTAGTTAACAGCTTAATCTTAACATGTGCGTTATAACATTTGAACACAGTTAAATTTGTCCATCTTGAAAAACTCGAATGAATGTCGAACATTCTAATAGGAACATATAACAGGTCAAGTGTCCTTACAGTGAAGACGTCACAGTCCAAGGATACCACACGTGTCATGTGTTAAATGTACCTGTAAATTTGTAGTTTCTAAAACCATCAAAAGCAAGTACAGACAGATTAATCTCCAATCAATTCAATGGTAATAAGTAACAAATAAAGTATAAGAATAATGAGTTTATTCTTTATTGATTCTGCTTAATTTACTAACATCCTTTCATTTGTAAAGCGTCTTTTGTTCGATTTCAAAGGGGAAAGATCATAGAGATCGCTTTCTACAAGTGTCTCTTATCAATTTCTTGGCGACTGATTCCTAATTAATTATCAATACCAGTCAGGCTAATTGAGCAGGGACAAGGGAAGCACTGAACTGAATTTTTCTGGGGGACGCTCTCGCTTGGAAGAAGATCGGTATCAAGTGGTTAAGCGTGTCTGGCGTGGAGAGTAGTCTCGAGAGTTTAAACGCAAATTGAAAACTGCCGCACTTCATCAGTGTGTACTTTCCCCTCTCTTTCTCTCACTCCTACTCTTTCTCATGCTTCCTCGCTCTCATCACTTGCTCTGCCCCTGCATAAAAGCACCATTTTATGGGATGCGGTAAATGATACTTAATAGTTGTCTATAAGAATCGACACAAATGGATTAAGGATCACGTCCTGTCCAACATTCAACGAGCTGATTGCTCATCTGGCACGGCCGACTAACTGTGTTAGTAAATTGAACGTGCTTTGATATAATTGTTTCACTTAATTGAGATAGCAGAAAACAAGACCAACTGCAAAATATGCTATTGAAAGATAAGGAATAATAAAATGAAAATTTATATTAGTATAAATATTCCCAGTACTTATGACTTGGTATTCTTTGTATTTTGCTTTCAGTGAAGTGCTTAATTTTGCAATATGCAAGGAAAACTTTGCATCTGGGAAGCGGTGTATAAATTAAAGTCGGTCAGCTTAGGTAACATTAGAGATAACATCAATGCCTCATCGAGGAAACACAACGTGGACGGTGAGTGCTCGTCAGCTGGACGGAATGCAAGGATAATGGTACTATTAACTGCGCTTAAAAATAAGTAACTTGTCATAGGTTGAAATGGAGGCACTCGAGGTTCATTATAACTGCGGAGTATGTCATAATCAACTGTGCAGTTTAAGTGCCAATTTACCATCCACTTTCTGGATCAATGATTCGATTACGTTTTAATGAAGTTTTATGTATTAATCATGGTTTTCTATTTCCTTATTACTTTTTCATTAGTTTCCAATTTTGCTCTACAAAAATATTTCTCTTCTTTTATCAATAATGATCAATATTGTATTTATTCTGTGTTACTATAATTGTCTCTCCTTTTCTGGGTTCCATCAAATGAAAAGTCATTGGATGTCCAAATTAATTATTTACCCACAATCGACTCAATATGGAAACGGTCAAGGTGATGTGGGCATTAAAAAAACCTAGCATCTTGAATATTAATCCTAAGACGTCAGAAGAGACCAGGGATTAATCTAAAGGTCATATTAATGAGGAGATTCTATAATTTGCGACATTTCGATTCAAGATCATTCCAGGAATTGAAATATCATCCAAACAGTGGAACAAGATTTTTACCAATCGCAAGTTACAACAATCTGTTTTGTTACAGTAATCTTTGTTATTTCCAAAGTATTTTTCTGTTAAGAGTATACTAAAATTTATGTCTTTATCAGATTAGAGTGCGACCACTAAAAGACAGCTCCGGTTAAGGGTCAATCTACTGTCTTACAGCGCGCCCCTTGGAAGCCCTATAAATCAGGTTACAAGCGTAAGGAATTATGTAACGGTAATGTAAGACGTAGCAGTACACTGGAGAGGGTAAATCTATTTGTGAGATTATCCCGAATCACTGAAGACAATCCAATGCTTGCAACTCTATTCACAGTATTTTCCCTTTTGTCACGTAACATACAATTACTAAAACTCATTGAAATCCGTAAATCTCACGACACAATGAGCATTTAAATATATATGATTCGTGTAACACAAAAAAGACCGAACAATATTCCATTGAATATATAAATTAATAAAATATACAAACATGTAAATAATACTAGCAGACTTTAATACCACTTCGGAGAATAAACCACAGAGGATTGGCTGGCAGATAAACAAGTTCAGTGACATAAATCCGGTGTAACTAATACTGGTACATTGGTAATATAAACGTCCTACTAGGCTTGCAATAACAAGCGTACTACGCTCGTAATCCAATGAATAATGGTACGCGAACTCCTGCCAATAATTTTACGCCCCATTCGGACAGTCAATTATTATTATTATTATTGTGACAGATAGAAGTTGGATATTTTTTGTTCCCTACATAGATTAAAAGCTTTCGCCATTTTTCATCGAACATCAATAAACGGCTTTAACAGATCATTCATATTCCATGTCTCTATTATTTCACATAATCAAAAGTACAGTATTTGCACGAGCTTAAGATGTGCATTTGAAGCCTGTTTTATAAGGTTAAACTATGCTTCCCTGTTTGCGACGGTGCTGGGTTCAATTTTCATATATAAGCACAGATTAAAGTCAATGAAATTAATTTGCAACCTGCGCCTGCTTAATGCGAATCGGATTCGCCGGAGGGGCATAGTCCGCCGACCTCATTACCAAGTTTCGTCGTTTACAAGGTAGATCGGATGAGGTCCATAAAGACTAAATAACTAAACATGCCAGCGCAAACATAATCTCGCAAGTTGCTAATTTTCAATTTTCATGTAATACATGTCATAAATTGAAAATAACTTATTCGTTTTAATAAACTCTAAATGTATAAGTTTAGCAGATAACAATTGAGAGGTTCTGATACTGATTAGACGAAATTTGAAAAATCACTTTAGCTTTCTTCCAATTCACTGACTCTAAACTCTGATTCAAGGACAACATCCCATTAATTAAGAAGAAACGCGGAATCAATTCCATCGGATTAAATCATCCACTTTATCGCGGGCAATTCCCTAAGCGTCCTCGATGACTCGATGAACTTTTTCGGTGGCTCACCAGTCCGCATAACTTCATGAGCTTACGTAACCACTAAGCTAAGCATCAGCCGGTTTCTACCGTATATGGAGTGTGCTAATTTTGGGGAAGCCGAGCACCACATTGATCTCGAGGCGTGTGTATGTGTAACTTTAAAACCGCGTGTACACAAAGCGGAAGTTGAGGTACATCGTTGTGTGGGTGCGCGGCCGAGCACTAAGCGCTTGAGCAGCTAAACCGGATCACTTGAGCGAAGCTTAATTAGCCTGCGAGTTGGTGCACTATGCTTGTACTGTGTACGACCAGCACAGATATATCTGGCGTAACCTGGAACCTTGAACGATTAAAGAGATATCACAGAAATGCGACCTTGCCTCAGGTGGAACGCGACAATTTTCAGAGACGCCAGCATCAAACTGGTTCCGACGCTTCTTCCCTCGTTGCTGGATATTAAGGTGCGGCTACACTGCCGATTTATGTCCGGGTTTGTACCGGGTCGATGTGTTAATTCATTATTCGAAAGGATAGTGAAATCTACTTGTGTTTTATTATTATTTAACCAGCCTAAATATTTTTCGTGATGAATGAAACGTTGTTTTAAAAAAAACCGTATATAAAATATTCCGGATCTATTAAAAATGTTGGTACAAGATTGTAGTATATTTTAACTATAATGGAAAAGTTTGAGTTAATCTGAGTTAAGTGCTGCAATGTAAAGTACCTAAATCATTATTGTTGCCGGTAACATTTGGCTGGGAAACCAAGGAACAAACAACCAGTGTAAGTGCAGCCTTAAACAGCAATCTTTAAACTTGATTTATCGCCACCATTCTTCCTGCACGGCGGACACACCTTACACTGCTGAGAAATATTGCCGGCAGCGCGGCACACTTTCTACTGAAAAGTATTGTAAGAAGAGTCATGTGGCTAATTTTACGTCTCTAATGGAATTTACGCGTACCAACGTACGTGAGCGAAATGCTGGCCGACGAGGATATTGACCCAATTCGGAATGCTGCCGTTGGATTATACGTCTCTTGCGATTAGCTTTGGAAGCGATACAAGTGAGACAGGAAATAAAATTAATGAAAACACAAAGAGACATTAGCATCGATCATTACATTTTTAAAATTCCGTAGTTCACTATACAGGAAAATATTACAATCAGAGTGTCCCCTTAAACTTTGTAATAATTGTGTTTAAAAGTCAGAAAAATTATTAATGAAAATATTATTCAGTGAACACTTTCCAGTAAAATGATATACAAACGTTCGTAATTCCAGTTGAACTTTTCAGTTAATTTCCCTTCTTTCAGCATTTCCAACAGAAGCGTCCAAGGAGGACAAACAAAAAAGCTCCAAAGGCATACGAATCCCAAGCTCAATAGTCCGGTGTAATATCTGTAAAAGCAGTCGAACTAATGTTAACCAACACCCTCTCTATATTCATTCGCCAGGGGGTGGAAAACTGTTGCATTCAAGTTTGCAAGGGCAAGCTGGCGCAACAAACGCGCGCTATCCCGAAAGACAGTGGAGAGTTCAAAGGAGGCTTTGAAGCGAAGGGGTGCATTGAGTACGCAACACCGCCACCACCAGCACCCCAGGCAGCAGCACTGCACCCCTGGCTTTCTTTTCACTGAAGCACGTAAAATCGAAGTGCAGTCTGGAAAACGAACGCATTACAACTACCATACTTCGCCAAGTGAAAAGTGCCCTTCAACCCCTGCTGCAACATACAGGTTGCTGCAAAACTGTACTGCTGGCCTCAAAACATACGGTCTTCCTAACGATTACGGCAAAAATGATGTTAATTACTTTTTGCTAGTTCAATTCGTTAAATGAGGAATGTTTTGTAAAAATGTTATTTATTTGTAAAAAGTAGGTTTGGATTTTATGGAAAAAATTATATTGTATGTTGGTAATTATTATATATGTCTGTATTATTATTATGCAACAGAGGTTCGTCGATATTAAATCATTTATGAGTTTCCGAGATTTACGAATGTTTTGAGTAACCCTATAGGATTGCGGGAGGCTGGCAAATTGAGAGTAAAGTCTGATCCTGCGAAGCGCGCTGTAATCTCTCAAAGCGGGCCGACCTAACGAGTGTCCGAGCGTTAGAGGCCAGACTCTTTCCCGTTCCACGGAACCCTTCAACTTGACTCACTCGACGCTTTTTTCACTGAAATATATGACAGTCACAATCTGCTTGAAATTGCCATATAACCTTGGACTCTCTTTTTTACATCGAATAGAAAGGTCTTTTATAGAGGTTCGATTGTTCCTCGATAATTGCTAGTCGAAGCATATCATTGATGGTAAATAATTCTCAACCAGCGGACAGGAATTTTAATAGTTTATGTACAACTTAATATAAAAGTAATATATACAAGTATACAAATTTTCATGTAAATTTTCAGCAAAAGGATGTATATTATTTACTCGAACTTCTCTTCACTCGAATATTCAATGTTTCTCAAGAAAGTGTACCAATAAAACAAAAACCGTGCACGGAATCAAAATGCGCAGCATAGTTCCGCCTTAATAGCATGGAAATATATTCGTTTACTTGCGTCACCGTACTACTAGCTTCTGAATAGTTTCTGAGCAGGACTGCGATGGAAATGTTAACCGCTACAGTGGCGAAAAGGGGTCTCAAAATCGAAAGGAATGTGTCACGTATAATTTGTCAAGGTTGAATTCAAAGGTATTTCATATGACATTCCAAATAGCTTACATTCATCGAGAATACAAGTAAAAGACTAACAAACTATAATAAACCATATTAAAATCGATTTTTCTAATGACACCCGTTTGATTAGTTAAGATTTTAAAAATGAAACGCTCTAACAAGTATGTTTGCTGAATTCAATATCATATTCTACGCGTAATCCAAGCGGCATCGCAGACACGTGGCTCCAGTTATGTTTTTTTGGATCACAAGACCGGGACGAATAAAACAACGTAGTCATCAAAACTGCGCATTAGGTAGCGGTCTCCATTCCAAATGACATTTTAAGATCACCGTAATAAGTAGTTTTTTGTTCCTTCGGTTAAGCTAGGTAAATTAGCTAAATAGCATCATTTGGTTAAATAATAACTCGGTAATATTACACTCTGTTATTTAGACTGAAGCGCCCAAAGGAAACGACAGAATCACGCAAATGCCCCACAATGAATAACCATTGCATTACTCATCGCTAGACTGCGGAAGATTATGCAAAATAAAGCCCACTTGTGTTCTCGACGATAGACTTTATCTATTCGACAAAGCAGTAACTGTCCGTAGTGTTTTCCATGAACTTCCTATGTGTGAGAAAATCGAATATACTTGATGCATGAATATGTAATACAGGAATAAAAAACTACATTAATAAATATTAACAATCGACTTATCATGTAAAAGACAGATACACATATCGGAATCTGACTCGTTAAAATGTGATATCAAAGCCTGGACTTAATGAGAATATTTTATCATTCGCCAAAAATTAATCCCAAATAATTGGATTAAAGTATTACAATATTCCTTTTATATATTAACATAAATTGTGCTATCTATGTGCATTAAAGTATCGTTTCTGATAAACGATTAGCTGTAAAGCTCCCTTGCAGCTCAACTGTTATCACCCGGGCAACAAAGAAGGACTAACAGCATATCTAAATACAACGGGACATTTTCCTTCGGCATTATCTACTCTTCCACGGCGAGCAGTATAAAACGTCGTTTTACCGCAGTCACACCGATAGTTCCATACACTGCGTGCCAGGGGGAAATTCAATAGCATACTAAAATACTGCGCAATCACGTTCTCTAACTCGTTCATTACAGAAAAGAGTATTCTATTACCACCAGGGTCCTTGAATACATTAAAACATAAACTACTGAAAGAATGAAAGATCCAGACTATCTTTAAGTCAGTGTGATTTAAAACATGAAACCAATATCTAAGAGACGTAAAACGAGAGGAAAGTTCGGCGACCTGTGAGCAACGAGACAAGTTCAAGTAGCGGCAAAAGAAGCATGAGCAACATCGCGTTCAAAGTCAAGGTGAGAAGTGAAGAGCTGCAATCAACCCCTGTAAGAGGCAGCGCGAGATGGTGAAAGATGAGGGGATGAAAGAGAGAGGGATGAAGAGGAAGATTAGAGTCTCGTGGAAGTCTAAAGGCGGACTCACCCTGGAGATGCGCAGGGGTTGGTGCAGGTCGCATCCGCCGTGCATGCGGAAGCCCCAGGGGGAGCCTCCGACGAGGTTGACTTCTCTCGCGCTCATCCTCTCTTTTTTCTCTCCAAGCTTTTATCCAACTTCAGCCCTCTCGCCACCTTCACTCAACGCTTCACTCAACACTCTCAACCAATCACCTTCATCTCGCCTTTGGACTTCCCTTGAAACGCTCCCGGAAACCCGGCATCGCTCACTCCCTCTGGTTTAATTAATGATTGGCTAAACGATTGGGAAGACAACGATTGATAAGAGGCGGTGACATGGAAAGGTGACGCGCGATAGTCTCGACTCGGTAGTCCACGATAGACTGGAGTTCGAGTTGGGAATGAGTGACGGCGCGGGTCTGCGCCCTCCGATTGCGCACCACCCCCGCCGTCAGTGAGCCCGCTGTACTACCAAGTTGTATATACACACAGTGCACAGCCCCACTCTCGCCGTCATATTGCACTAACGGCGAGCAGCAGCTCGCGCCTAGACGCCTCGCCAGACGCTCGATACTACCCACCGAACTTTAAGCACACAACACACGGCACTGCTACACCATCGCTTCTTTAAGCACATTCTACACTTTCGCTTTCTTGTTTCTAACATTTCGCGGCTTTACCTACTGCCGGCGAATTTACACTTTCGTTGTTGGGTGTTTGAAATTTCTTTCATTGTAAGCTTTCGATATATGTAACAGCTTTAAAAAGGGTGGCATGAATTAATTCGTTCAAGAAGGTCTAATAGAATTCTTTTTCCGTAAAGTATTTTTATTGATCACCAATTACAAAATTAAGGGCATTGTTGTAACTATGCCTTCTTCCATTCGATACATCCATTCGTAAAACTATCTTAATTCAAAAAGAGATAAATCAGAAACGCTTCTGCATTTTGATTGAAAGCGTAACGGAATGTTCGTACGCGTCATGCCGTACACCCGAAACTGAACGAACCCGTAAAAACTACCGCTGCAGAATGACGGGCAAATGATTCAGCGATGATTCCATCGCACTCGCTTAATCAAGTTCAAAAGGTACAACGTTAAAATTGCACTAAATTACATTCCTGAATGAACAAGCCAAATGCTCCTCAATGAACTTCTCAACTGGACTTCACTGGGCAATAGAATGCCCGTCAGTCCCCTGCTAGCACAATGTAGATAGCTGCACACTCACAAGAAGACAGAGGGTATAAATAAAGGAATAACATCACAGATAAAATGAAGATTAAGTGACCGCAACATCGTCTTAGAGATAAAACTACTCTACACCGACCACTGGATAGCGGACCTTATCTAAACTACAAAACAGGAATTATTATTGGATACCTGCCAAACGCTTGTTATTGTCACTGACACGCTCTTGTGTCAGCCGTTTGTCAAACAACCGACGGACGCAAAGGGAATGCTTTGATGTGCAATATCAAACGATTAGACGTAGCATCTATGAACACAGAAGACCCTCTTTGTCAGGGTTGTTGCAAGAGTTGTTCCCGAGTAGGTCGTCATCCAATCAGATCCTCCATTCTCTTGATCCAGAGATTTTTATTGGATGATACTCCTCACAGGAATAAGGCTTGCACAACCCTCTATGCATTCACAGATACTCTCACAGTCAATATTCACTCCCGGATTTATTTTACTTGAGTGCGAGGAGAATTCAATTGTCCAAAGTCATCTCGGCTTACAGAAGAAAGGAAAACAAGAGCAAATATATTTTCTCGAAGTTCAAAGACGAAAACAATTGGCAAGATTTCACTTAGCAGATACTTTAATAATGGCAGCTAAAGTTTCAAATGTTAAAACGTATTTTCCGACCTGTTCTTTTTGTCTTATTTAGAAAATTGCAAAGTGAACAAATTTTGCATGCAATCGAAGTTATATACTGAACACGAACTTTGCTCCTGTTACTTTGTACCCAGATACTGTAAGACGTAATTACCATTGAACAGGCCCAAACTGTTTTAACTACTGTTGAAAACTTTTAAATCTATTCCTCTCAAACAGTCGAATTCCTATCACAATTTCTAAAAAAGAATTTACCATTTCTATAATTCGCTGTTCTTATAAACTTATAACTTGTATAAAACCTGAGCACATTTCAAAGAATCTGGGTTCCATTTACTGCATACAACAATTACACCCGTAAAGTCTATGAAACCGCTATAATTGGCTGGCGCGCCACTAAGAACTAATTATAGTACAATTTCAATTGAGGTTCAAGTCTGATTTCATGATTCTTAATTAAAGTTCACCATCTGTCGGACACCGCTTTAAAGATCTTCTAATCAAAAAATCTTGTACCACTGTGACCCGAATATAAGTAGATATATCTAGGTCCAATATTAGCCGCTCGCACCAAATCTATGTACACCATCATTCTATAATGAAACTTAACACTAAACAGCAATTAGATACTTCGACGATCAACCATCGATATTCATTCCTCACACGCAAATGGAAACGGCGTTCGAATTGCGCATCAATTTCACCGGACATCCGGTTGCTTAGAAGAAAATTTGAAATTTGACCTTACCAGCCCCGGGAAGGCAGTTATATATAATCAAATGTTCATACAGAATTTTGGAAACTTCAAATAGAGTTATCATTCTCTGTAGAGTTCCACGAAATGAAAATAATTTCGTAAAATGTCAAAATTCCGAGGACCGAAAGGTCTAATAATAGAAAAGTGAGCAAAAAATTGGAACACGTGCATGCTATTCCTGTTTGACCTTAACAAGGATAGAAATGTTATCGGCCATAACAATGAGCAGTTCAATAAACATTCAAAGGAGCTTCTGAAATATGAAGCTTGAGTGAGGTGGTAGCGTATGTCTGCACGGGACTCGATGTTTCGCTGCTCTCATCGCTGAGCAATACATAGGAATCTTTGGGCATGAGCAATTTGTGCTGGCCGTTCACCAACATGGAGGAGCCCCGCCTAATCGTTCGCTTACCAAGTTCGATCGCTTCATGCGTGAAAACGACATTGTTGTAAGCTTTGGTAAGCACGATTGCTAAGATTACTAAGCCGACTAGAATCATGCCGTAAGTGGCGCAAGGCACAGCGACATCCGCAAATGTCGTCGCGAGGTAGATCCATCTGCGTATTGCTGGCGTCACCTCATCCATTCCTTCCTCCAACCACATCACCGGGATTACGATATCCGGAAAATTCGACACCACACCGATATCACGCTGCCGCTCGACTTTCAAGTTCATCTGTACTCGAACTTTTGCTTCTAGCGGCACACCAAGTTTCTGAAATAATTATGTTCAAATCAAGCGAAATTATATCTTTAATTATAACTATATCTTAAAGAATTTATATGTTGACTAGATTTGAGAAATAAGTAATAATACTTACAGGCTGTATTTTGAAATACGATTCGTGTAACTCTGGATCTGGTTTTAAACCCTCGACAGCCTCGCTTAATCTTTTATCCGCTTTATAGAAGTGGGGGAGGGAAATATATACTGGCGCACCTGGAATTCAAAGATTAAATATTAAAGTATGTTATTCCTTATTTGTAATAAATATAATCCTTGGAATATTTATAACCAGTAAGGACTTCCACAAATAAATATATAAATAATTTAAATTATTTTCTCTAATTGCAAATATCTCCTAAGATTCCTTGATACTTACTGAATTGGCAAGGACTTATATTCTGAAGTCCATTCATAGGGCAGGTCGAATGATCGTCAGAGCAGAAGCACTCATTTTCGGGAGCTGTTTCATTCGGCATACCAAACACCTCATCTGGAGGTGTAAATAAATCGACATCGATTCCATTCTTCTGAGTGGGTCCACGGTACTGAAGAGGTAATACACGACAGAGATCCTTGTCCCATACATGTGTAATATTTGCACCCGTATAATGACGTGGCGGGAAGAACGATCCTGTGAAACATTTCCATTTTATGTAAATTATTTTATCTTGTTAATTAATTGTTTGTTGATTATTAGCTGAAATAAAATAGATGAAAAAGCTTACCTTCTGATGCGCGGATCGAATTGCAGGGCGCCGCTGGCCAGTATGGTAAATGGTCCAATCCATTTATACGATTTATGAGACCAAATTCTTTCATATTTGTGTGCCCAGTGTATATGGTGGATACTTCGTTAAGTGTACCGTTTCTCTGGAATATAAAATAGTGATTTCAATAACAGTCGAATACAACATAAAATAAAAATGATGGAATGTTTTCTAGGAAAAAAATAAACAATTTTCTACAAAAATCTCAAATCATTTGACAAATTACCTTATGCATATGCCTGTTTAGTAGTTCGCTGCATAAGGAAATAATGAGATACTTATATTACGTGATAAATCATTTAAATATCAATATCACTCGCTTGTCAACATATTTTGTTATTGCATGATTATTCGTGATTCGTAAAAAATGGTAAACCTACCCCAAGCAGAAGTCCCATTCGACTCATGGGCCGCCGCGTTTTTGGAAAGAATCGATGAGCCATACTGACTAATGGATCATCGTATCCAAACACGAGGTCATGCACCGTTACAGGAACAAAAGGTCTCATTTTCATTGTACTTAGAAACATCGACAAACCCATCGTAAGGAACCTAGGAAGACTCTTACTTTGCGTTGAGAGGGTCTGAAAGAAGTAAATCAAAATGTCAACATTTAATTATTACCAACTAAATTCAAAACAATTTAATTTTTTTTAATTCTTTAATACATGTTAAATGAAACATTAATTTGAATAACTAAAATCATCATTCTTTATGATCCACATCAATAATGTTTCTCACTTCTGCCGCTTAAGAACTTTGCAAGGAACGTAGTCCGGAATTGGTTCTGAACGATGAAAGGCAACTGGCTACTCGAAAGAAATCTTGAGCACGAATCTGCATGGTCAAGCATGTAAACCATTCGAAGCGCGGCCATAAATAAACAGCGTTGAAAAATCTGCCGGCGATCTTAAAATGAAAAGCAAACGCACGGTGCGCCGCCGTCTCGATTGTAGAAATGGAGGTCGGATGTTTTACATTAACACCTCGTTATACCCCTTGTCAAAATGTATATGCCGCGGCAGGAACAGGATTTCGAATTCTGGAAATTCCATGTCATGTGAAATAACGATTACCGGCTACTCTGGATTGGAAGCTAACCGGTTTTACTCGGTTAAGATATTTTTTGTATTACTAATGATTTTTGCTATTTTTTATACATTGTTTTCATTAATTTTTAATATCTGTATTTTTTATTGGCTGATTTTTAGTCAGTTAGTATATAAATACTTAGTTATTATATAACTTATCGACGTAATAACGATTAGTGATAATTCTTACGAGAAGTGGTATATTTGGCACGAGGACCTTGAGGTTCTTATCCTTCGACATCTCCGGCACGAAGTTCAGGATCTTCTTGTGCTGGTAAGTAACAGTCCCGTTATTGTGGAAGGCGATATTCACCTTTTCCATATCTTCCCTATTAAAAAATATAATATACAACAATTAACATTGGTACCCAAGATTTATTATATATTTTATTAATACTTCAATAGGATGAAAGCTTTCCATTTGTACTTGCAAAGCTTGTTCACGCACCTAAACACAAAAGGACCGATTTCCTGGAGCTTCGGCTTTTCATTGTATTGCAAGAAATTCTCCGTATTGGTTACATTGAAAATATAAATTTTCGTTAATCGCACCACACCCGGCTTCTGCCAATAATGGAAGGCTAACGATCCGTTCCATAACCGTAGTTGCTGAAAGTTAGTGAAAGTTGGTTGGTCATAAATAATCGAAATAAAAATATTGCTCTACTTCGATAACGAATCAAATGTGAGCATACCTTCAAAATGATGTAGTCCACCCATGGTATACTGCTTAAGATGATTCCAATGACAAGAGTGAGAAGTCCGATGCAAATGGCAGCTATTCTTCCTGCAAACATAAGAAAACAATATTAATAAAAAAAAATGGACGATCATTGGTATTATTTATTGAACATATTATAAAACGATCCGAACTTTAAAAATACTTATAATATACTAAATCAAATAATTCACGCGTTGTCTTTCATTCATTGTCACTTTGTCTCTTTGTAAGTTGATACATTTTTATTACTGTCATAAATTTGACTATCGCTGTGACACAATGACCTAAGCATCGAATTAATCATTAGCAGGAGGGTTGCTTATCAACACAATTAGTCAGGTTGAACATTTCAAATTAATTGGGGGAAACATTTATGAACATAAAACGATTTTCCTGGCTGACGGTGCACTAATGTCCGAGTAATTAGCGCGTTGAATGGATATCCTTGGGGACATTATCCCAAGTGGCTCTTCTCCGCTCTTTTCTGTAAGATGGTGATAATTTTGCCACATCTCTTCTTATGACAGTGTCGAGTTTGTTCCCCGATGTCCGCAATAGTGTAAAACCGAATGCCTACAATTTCAGTAGGAAATATTCACCTATTAACGAAACTAACAAACTTAATAATTCACACCGTACATGAATTTAAGAAATAGCTTTTTATTACAAACTTTTATTAACACGAATGGGAAAACAGTACCATAAAGGACGAAAAAAAATTGAAATTCATCATATGTGTTGTGATTAACCTTGTACAAAGATAATAAAAATGTAGAATATTTATAGAAAATGCACTCGCAGGAAAATATCCCAAGCCTCGATCGCACAATTTCCAAGGTAATGCGTTACTTGTCATCAGCATTAAATCTAGTTTGTGAAAAAAGTTGAGAACCTTCCGTAACCAAAGGAAAACAAGCGCGTTATTAAGGAAGTGCTGTCTTCGAGTGTCGAGAACGACATATACATCGGACCGTCATTGCAAACGCATCAAGCCAGCGATTATTTCATTTCGGGAAACCGAACGGTTCAGCAACAGTTTGTATAATTCTTTCTCATAGCGGATGGCAGTTATAAAAGAGACAATCCAGCGATTCGATCACGGCATTGATCGTGATTCTTCGATCACTAGTAAAAAAAACACTGTCAGTGAATTCTGGTAAAAGCCCTGGCAACAGCTCGATTGACCGGTTACGTTGCCATGGGTCGATATGGTATCCGAATCCAATCCGGCAAAGTGTGTCGCCTCTGTACCAGGCCATATCCAACGAGTTTCACTTTTACTTGAAGGTCGACCAGCTTAAAATCGCAGGAAACCCAGCGACAAACCTTTCCTACTCCCTTCGATTTAATACATCATAAATCAAGGTAAAGTACTCACGATCATTTAAAACCGTTCTTTATGAACTCTCATATAATTTATCAAGCATAATTACCAAGCTTAAAAGACTGATTTTTTATTGAAAGTTATTAGTAATATTCAATGAATATTACATTCTACGTAAAAAGATTGATTTTCGGCAAGGATTTCCAAATTTCGCAATACATATGTTCCTCTTGTACGATCTTGTTCCCGGAGATAAGGGGAATCTGCTTGAAGGTGTTCGACTACCTTTCGCTTTCGCAAGACAGTGACCGTTCATAACTCGGTGATCGCCTAACCCTGCATTCACATGAATACGCACACGTCTATCCGCGTGAGGATCGTGTCAAGGACACTTTGTTCCCCGAATATGGCAAGGACGTCCTTTTATTCGCCGGGCTCACCGACCTATTCGCAGTCCGCGAAAGAGACTCTCTAGTCGTTCATTGATCCCTCACCTCCAGTCTCGCTTGCTACTACTGCCTTGGTACTCCACAGCCTTTTAGCCACACAAATCAAACTGTTTGTTTCAATTTCCAATGTAATTTTTCTTATTACTAGTTAGTAGAAATTAGAAATAAAAATCAACGTTCCTTCTGTATTTATTAATACTTTGTATTATTGTACTCTTGTTATTTATCTTCTTGAATTTTTTTGTATTCACAAAGATCATCGTGTATACTCAAAATGTGTTTTGAAACTTTGATTTGCCAAAAGCTATTTTCGGCATGCCTGGATTTATTAGAAAAAAAACATGTGATGACGCGATGGTTATTTTCATACAAATTGTATAAAGATTTGTTGGTAAATTTAGCATTCAAAGATAGTAAACACTTTCTTATAATGTAAGGAATGTCCGGTTTTTAATTTTGCCTATGAATAATGACTTGCCAATATTTCGCGCCTTCTTTTTCACACTTTGTCAGTGTTTACCAAATTTTTAGTGAAACGCACTCCCCATTCGTTGTTTCTAGATTCCAATTACTTTTTTTGGCCGCTCGATTGTATTCTTAGTCGAGATAATGAAATCAAGTGTCATTTCTTTCAATTTACACACTTAATAGTATTATTCATTGAGTAGATGCTTTTTGTGCTTGCTGTAATTCATGAGGATCTTAACTAAAAGTATTGCCGTATTTAAGCACTAACTTTGACAACCTTGACTCACACAGTTTCACTAAAATAAATCTTCCTACGGGAAGAAGTTTTCTTCCTTAAAAATTAATTGTTCTATTTTCCTAAAAACGCTGTTAATATTCTCTGAATGCGGATACCTTTTCCTTCAAACCCGTCAGAATAAGGAAATAACTACCCAGGAAACAATTAATTCCGTGTGAATTTGATCTATTATCAAAGCGGAAAAAGAACCCGTAACACGTACAATAATAGAAATTTTATTAGGAAGCTAGTCAGGTGGCAATAAAGTTTCTTCATTTATCTACTTGGAAGGCTTGCAAATGCCATGGAGTGTTTAAAGCTATTGAAGGGAGATTTTATCAGAAGGCTGAATGTGGAATGAAAGTGTGTGATAGCAGTGCTTATCTCGCAATGAAAGCAGTACGATCAGGGAAAAATGTAATATACGTCGTTGCATATTGTGTCGAGTATTTGTTAGCTTCCACAAGTGGTATAAATTACTAAAACCGTTGCATAATATTACGGTCCTTCCTTTCTTGGCGATATTAACCACCATGGTCGAATTTCGCTTTCTGTTGTCTCACAAACCCACTTTTTTTAACAAATTCCTGACATCTTTCTGATTCATCGTGCAGATTAAATTATCTCACCATTCACATCATTTCGAATTTGACTGATCCATGAAATGAATAATTTCAATTAATCACAACTGGGTCACTGCCCACGCCAGATTTAGTTCGTTACAAAAATAGATCTCATGAGAAGTGCTATAAATTGTTCTTACTACTGTCATAGTGTCAGGATTGACAAGATAACTTGCAGTAATAATCGATGAATAATTTATTTGCACTCAACATCACATAAGTAGTTACACGTGCTGAGTTCTGATTTATTGTACAGCGAACAAATAAAATTTAATATTACAGTTGAAAGTTTCCGCATTGCAAGTCACAGTCAGTTAAGCTGAAAAACGATAGTGTTTGATGTAATAATAATAGTGAAAGCATTTCATTAACATTGATAATCTAGTTATCTAGTTAACCTGGCTAATCTAGTTAAATGGATCATTGCTTTTAAATTCAGATATTGCTATTAAACGATTCACGACAAGCCTGTTTGTCAATGATTGCGCGTCGCGCACTTGAGATGCAAAAATTCCTGTCGCTGTGGGTTATCAGATATGTCGACCAATAAACTATTATTCACCCAAGCATGACTACGATGACAGTTACTGAACTTTGACGAAAGATCAACAATGATGAATAATAAAACTGTGGGAAACTAAACACTAATTGACATTGAAGCTGTAACTGGTATTTAGACTAAATATTGATCAATATTTAGACTAAATATTAGTTAAACAGAACTCTTAAACTTCTAATATTCCAACTTCTCACTCAAAACACTACTATTATGAAACTGAAAACATACATAAAGATTTTGCATTCAGGTCTAATTACCGTAGCAGTTGATAACTGTTCCCATGAATAAACATGTGAACAATCAGCCTATGGAACTTAATACTACTTAGCGGTAGTCATTGCTAATCGATTCATCAATAACACCAATCTTCCACATTACTGTGGAATGACGGAAAATTAGTAGCCAACCACAATGCCGTTAGGCTATCTCTTATAACAGCAGCGCATTAACTTTTCAATGCACTTATCGCTCGGCCAGTTGTAAAGTAGTTATCACACTTTCTCTCCAAGTTAGTCACCTATTATGCAAATCCCCCGACTTCTGTTCCGCACTACATAATTGAGAACTGGTCGAGAATTAAAATATCTTATTCAAGCAGAATCATTAAATACGCATCAATATTTTTTTTTCAATTGTCTTAAATTGAAATATAATAATCATACAATACATCTAAATTATTATACTTCTACGATCATTTCTTTTCAAATGGTGTGCTTTAACAATGTCAATCAATGTGTCTGTTTTTAATCGTTCTTTAACCTGTTTGTGAGGAAATTATTCACTTGCACTTGAATTATGTATTCCCTTGATAGGAGATGAAAATGATTCGTGCCGCCTACTTGCATTGAGTATATGATTATCAGTATATTGATTATCAAAGGAGCTGAAAATGAGATGTTGGAGGTGGTATTAGGGAGAGTCGCATGGCGTTCATTCTGTAACAAACACGGAAATCCAGGTGAATGCGGAAAAGCGTTACGCACTTGCGAGGACTTAGCAATTATGTATGGAAAATGTATGGTTACTAGATTTGAACACACCTCTCTTTGCTGATGGTCGTATATTGATAAGATTTATAAAGAAAGCCGCGCCTTCTCGATTTATAGTATAATCTAGTACTTCATTAAATAATTCATATTTTTCAGATCCCGAAGTTCACTAGGAATTTTGTAATCCATTTATTTAACAATCCAAAATAATTTCTGCATATAACGTTTAGTGGATACTTTCAATTCAAATTGTAATAGTAACGATAAAATAATTAATTTTGTAAAGGAATAACAAAAACAATTAAACCTTTCGGGTTATTAATAATCACAGTACTATCTAATTCAGTTGTATTTGGTTGCCCCTTATTGAAGAAGATTACTATTACCGTGAGTGATATTAACTCAGAAGAGGAAAAGGTACATTCGCATATTATCAGATTATCAAATGACCTTGATTTCACGGAAGGCGGCGCTCGATCCTTGAGTAATACTGTAAGGTCAACACGTACACCCTACAATCTACGATCGCGCGGGAAGTCCCATTATAGTGCCCTTGAATAAAAACATTGGCATCGCAGAACCTTGTCGCAGTTCGAGTCAGCGAAAAAAGGACAACAGGAATTTAGGAGGGCCAACCTCAGTAAAGGACACCAGTAAATAATACTTAACAGAATGAATCTCTTTTGTAGGACTGCGTGTAAATTTAGAGTTGACCCACCGACAGATTATCATGATATCATGCGAATGCATACTTATTTATCATCCAGTTGCTCGGCCGTGATTTACATATCATGCTGTTACCTTTTTACCAGATTTATCAACCCCGCGATGTGTCATTATAGTGCGTATCTACTGCGTAAATGCAAGACTGTAATTACTTTTTAACGAATTTCTTATGTATATAATAAAACATATGAATAAAGGTATCGTTTTCCACTAATTGCTGTGTACTTCTCCGCTTGCATTATTTCATAAGCCTGTTTTATTGTAACATTCTTATTAATAAGATGAATAAAAAATAAAAATAAACCAACTCTTCTTAACGCAATAACTATGGAATGTTAAACAGCAGTTTCCCAAGATTAGAAACGTACCGCGCGCAGTTATAACACTGCCACGAGAAACTACGATGTCTGGGAAAAGCCGGCATCTAATTATCTCAAAAAATGCGACAAGCTTTTGCGGCGGCGATTTAGTAAGATGGAGCACGCCTGAATCAGTCGGGTATATCTCGACGTGCCTAATAAAAGAAGCATAGGCTAACATACATGAGTTTGTGGCCGCATGCTGTTAACTTAGGATTGACTAATACCCGACATCCGGTAGAATCGCATTCCGCCGAGACACAGGGCTTTCGAAAGCGGTGAAAAAGTGCGTCACTTGCGAGATCGCTCTTGGGAAGGTCTAGGGCCTCCAACTCCTGCCAACGAGTCATTATCGAAGAAATATGTGAAAGGCTGTGCGCCTGATTTATATTAACCCCTTCTACATATGCGCCCCCGAACCTGTACGCATTCGGCTATTGCGAGAGTTCCGCTCACAATTTTTATGGCATTCTTTAATATCGCATAACAGGTTCAATGTAAATCATTGGACTTTACAATCTGACTAAGCAGTAATGATCGATGAAGTTGGTTAGTTTTTATACAATGAGTAAAGAAATATTTGTATACCCAAGTTTCTGAAATAAATTTGAGTATTTATTTTATTGTTAAGATGAAATATAGAAATGAATGGTATATAGTTCAATGCTCGATCGAAATAAGGTGGTTATAAATAGACTATAGTAATAATGCAAACTTATGACTGACAAATGAAACCGGTCAAGGGAGCATCATTCGATCCAAGGTTATTCTGTTTTTGATGCTATAAACTTCTTTGTACTATGACGGCAGAATACTTTTATTTGTCTGCTGTTCACTGTCAAGAGTGGATATCGAAGCTAAGCGAATCCTTCTATGATTGACAGTGATTAAAAGCTTGTCTTTTTACTGCAACTCTATTCTTTTGTAATCTCAACGGACCTAAGAAGAACTTCCACAAATAGCATCGAAGGCGCATACCCAAATTATTGCCAAGTCAAGATTAACGCTTCGATCGACCTTCCTTTCTCAATAAAAAAAACGTGGAGTCATTGCCCAAGGATGTCTAGTATCGATGCACTTTGCCAAGGATCCCATTACCGCTCACATCCCTCTTTTCTGTCCGTGACTGTAGTGAGAGCCTTTTTCCAATAACCTTCCTTTCACAGGTATACAAAAAATGAAGGTAAGAGAAACTGGAATTGGTTCGCAGGGACATCCATGTGCTCGAGTAATTCAAACGAAATTAAACTCACTTCATTAAAGCCTGTTAAATGTACCATAAATGGCACGATACTTTTGTTGCCTTTTTTTTAGACTCAAACTTTCCTGTTTATTACTCAAACTAGCAGTTATCAAGTTATACTTGAAGAAAAAGTAACGTAATCGTCTAAACGATTACTATCCTAGTCGGCGATCGACTTTGTGATCTTAGCGACTGTAAATAGTAACTAGTCGTTCATAGTCGGCACTTATTCGCAATGTGCGATTTACGTTTCTCGTAAAACGGCTTACCAGGGAATGCTAGGCAGAAGAAGCTACATTTCTTATTAGTCGTGACATCCTTTCTCGTAACCGGAAGAACGTTCCTCGAGAAGGTAACTTCGCACGTCAGTATGATAAGAACCATCAAAACCTTCTTCTAGGTATTAACAATTACCGAGGACATATTAGTGACATGTCATAGTTGTAATACGCACACTAGCCTTTAAGTAAGACGTCAGTACATCATTATAGTGTTATGATGATGTACTAAAAAATCATGTAAGTCGCCATGGTTCACCAGAATTCGCCAAAGGTAATAATGATCAGGAGTTAATGAGAATGATCTTTAGAAAACCCTGTCCTATTACACCAAGACCACAAAGGTTAACAGGTTAACTTCCTGTGGTAGACAATCAACAACCAGAAGCCTATTGTTAAATGGTCTTTCTATCAAACTAATTACCGAAGCCATCCGTTTTTTGCAAAACCATAGAACTAAGAATCCGTTTGTAACATAGTGACTGGAAAACATTGAGTAGCTTTCAGCGAAAGCATAACAGCATTGTTATATTGCATTAAGAGAACACTGATATAAACTGATTTCCACGTACTTAATGCTGACCTTTGTACGTAACACAGCTGAACAGTTAAAACCATACCGTTTACATACAGCTAAACTCAAACCATGCATTAAAATTCAGCGACACGAAAGGATAAATTATTATTGAAATAAACAAATAAAACAGGTATTCAATCAGGAAAAAAAAGAATCAAGCGATAAGTAGCGAGTGTAATTTCAGATATCAAAAAGTCAGGAAACTTACGCTGGTTGATGATGGGGGGCAGTGTGTCAATGATGCATAACAGTAGTCGCTTCACAGACAATTTCATCGTGCGCTGAATTTGCCAAGCGTCGCACTTGACACTCGCAAATTTATTTCCTCGCCCCGAGATATCAATATTGCCGAATTTTTACCGAACGGCAGAGGAGTGCGGAGAGCAGCAACGTATTAAAAAGAAGCTGCACCAAGTACGAACCGAGACATGCATGTGCATCAGGAATGTCAAAACTTCCCTAGCTGTCTATCAGGTCTCCCGCTTCATTAATGAAGATTTGCGTGCAGTAAACTCTGGCGCTATGCGATTTTCGTTCATGAACGATGACCCGGCCACTTATCGCAAGGCCAGAATTGTTGTAATTGTCCGCCGAGAACCAATAACAGTCGGTTCATTAATTTCTGCTGATACGGAAGATAATTAGCAAACAGGAGCGCACTTATTATCGTGCTGACCTGACATGTAGATGATGCTCAGTATTGGGTGTATCAATACTGCTTTGTTAATTAAGTTGTTGATAAAGCCCTTTTTTTATAAATAATATAATTAATGTGACAATAAGTAAATAAATAAAAAGGTTTTATTTTATGACGAACTGCTCCAAAAACTACTGTGTATATCAGTCTGTGTGAACATGTGGATTTTTCTTCGAAAATGATAGTGTATCTTCCGATATTGCGTTTCGCAGACAGCCAAACAGTTCTATTTTTGAAACGCAACAATAACCAGAGAATTTCTTCGCACAAAAATTTGTTTTCTAGACAGCATCATTAATTTCAAATTGAATTAAGCATTTCTTCGTTCTGTGTTTATTAAACAGAACACAAAAATATGTTAATGAGAGAGAAAGAAGAGATGTAATAATTCAAATGTATTATTATACATGAACACCGCAATTCCTGCCACCTAAAAGCGTTTCATCGGGTTCTCGATTATGAATCCCATTGTTCGTGCTATTAGCGAACTCATTACTTCCGCGATGGGATAATTAAAGCTTCTCTCGCTCAAAAGAAGTTTCATTTCTGAACTTCCCCCGGTGGTCCGCTGACCTGATGAAATTTTCTTATTACACTGACTCACACTGGACTCATATTTCAAACACACACACACACATGTGAATTACAAAGTCCAGTTTTATTACATTTACCAATCCCTATTAAAACATCAGCAATTGGCGAAGGAACGATTGGGAAACTGGGATTAGCGAGAAGTCGGTGAAATAATGGATTCAAGAAACTTTCGCCCATTATATCATAAGCCGGCACGATTTTCTTCCAAATCACCTTCTTTATTCCGAGTACAGACACTTGCGACATGCCACTACTAATGACCAGGTTGAGAGTAACGCCTGCCAACTCACGCAACCTTCGCATTACGCGAAATGGCAAAATTTCATGTACGCTTACCACGAATTATTCTGACGCATGAGATCCGCACAAGGGTGGGGGCGACGAAATAATTGAGTGTTTTCAATTTCCTGAGCTTAAGCTGTCAATCAAATGAATCTCTCATGAAATTAGCGAATTTAGGCTAAATCTATGATGCAATTTATGAATATTATAATTATATATTATATAATATATATTATTATAATCTAAGTCCAAGGTTTATTTATTAAATGTAAGCCTTTAATTATTGCCTTTAACGCAATGATAATGTCAAATACAGGTTTTATTCGATTTCAGATGATATCATTCTACCAGGAAACTTTCATCACTATATCGTCCCGGATATAACTGGGGAGCGTTAGAAACTCATTAAATCTATCGACCACCCAAATTTTTTCATGAGTCACCGTGGGCCAATAATATCCGAGTGGATGTTTCCCAATTGCCGAGATAGGGGATTTTACGTCTCGGATATCAGTGCCGTTATGTGATGGTTACTTAATGATTACGTGGCCGGTGCGGGCCACGCTCCCAAATGTTACGTGCGCCCTCAACACAGCTAAAGGTCCGCTTACATTAACAGACATTGAACATGATATGGCAATAAATATTGTTTAATCTAAAACACGTCTATTTCTTCTTCAAGTTTCTTTCCACTAACTGCATATTATTGTAAGTGTTTTATTTGAAATGTAATCTAAAATATAATTTGTAAAATTTGTTTCGATCTGAGTTTAGTTAATAGTCATTTTTAACACGGAAACTAATACACAAAATAACATTTGGATAACAATATCGAAATGATACATTTCCATTGTTTAACAGGAATGAGAAAAAACGAGTGCATAGTTGAATCGAATTTTAAAAACAGTTCTTTGATTAGGATTAGTAAATTTAGTGTTAAACAATATCTGTCCTGTTTGCTACTACAGTGAATGCCTGTAAAATATGAACGAAGCTTAAGTCCCAGCATCACAGAGAACTCCGCTTCGGCCGGGCCGAGAGTGAAAGTAATCACGAAATTGTCTGGGTGCGCATGTGTGCTGCTACGAATGAAGAGGGGATTGGTAGTAGTGTCCTCTCCTTTTGCCCCACGTTTCAATAATGAGCGGCCGTCGCCGAGTGCGTTTTGCAACTTGGCGTAAAAATGTTTGGACAACGCCGGTTTTGTAACCCTGACTGCATTCCGCGCGCAAGGGCTCCTCACCGCCTGCCAATGCTGGCCTCGAAAATTGCCTACTCGATTTAAGAGGCTAACTAGGAGGTGAAGTGTGACAATTAGCCTGGAACTTTCCAGAAGTCCTACTTGCGAAATTATTTTAATTAATTCGGCTGGAATTTCATTACTTATATGTAATTACAAGTTTTATGATTCCAAGATATTGTATCGGTCATCATTTATTTCTAGTTTTTGCATTTTCGAATCAATAAAGCGGGTGATTGCAGTTTACGAGTTTGGAAACACTATTTTTGCTCGGAACGCGTCAGAATCCACGGATTTTTCGGTATTCGTGCCAGCCTGCTGGTCGAGTTCGAATTCCCACGATGGACTGTCATCCGAACTAATTCTGATCAATCATACTGCAATAAATATTGATGAGTTTATACCGAAATCCCACACGGAATTTAGGAATTTCCGATTGCAGCGGATCTGCAAAAAAATCCCCTTCGAAAGGTTAATTCCTCTCTCGCCGCTCAACAACTTTTTTCGTTTAAATAAAACAGTTTACGTTCTTTAACCTTTAACAAAGTATCCTCCGACGTGTGAACGTCGCTTGATATATGTAAAATACAAATATCCTATATGTAAATTCATTTATACAAGCCTAAACAGACTATTCATTCGTGTCATAATCGATAATAACAAATTGCCAGAAAGATCTTCTTAAAGACAACGCAGTGTTGTGTGCAAATTAGTTCGATCTTGGTCGTATTTTGGCTACGAAGGATCTCACTAATCACATTTAAGTTGCCACTCTATTTTTTCTAATCTACGTAAAGAGTGAAAAAATTATACGGCTTCCAATATGCAACAACTTTATCATTTTATTTCAAGATATTACGAAATTTGCGTTGATCCGCATATAGAAACTGACGCACTTTGATTTTATATAAGTCTACAAAACGCACGATGATTTAACACGTTCGCGTGAAAAACTGGCACAAGACATCTTAACCTACAGCTCATCATTTCAAGTGCCTCGTTAAACATTAGAAAAAAGCACGCAGGTGCCATGTGTACCACTTTTAATAGCAATACCCGGAGAAACTTACTTCATTTAATACCTTAAATTTTTTCTCATTTATGCAATGTGTGCGCTAAACGTCGAAGTTCGAAACAATACAAACGACTGATCAATCTGCAGCGAAAACTAGCTTTCCACCTATTGTTTTTATAAAACTACTTACAGTACTTTCAATACGAAGTACGTGAATTCTTTTGAATGCAAGAAATTATGCTTTCGATTCTAATGAAAAATTAACTTTACACCCTATTCTTTTAGCCTGGCAATTAATTATCTCACACAATAATTATTATTCTTTCAGGCCTTTTTCAAACTTAGTTTCAATCGCAAGTTATTTGATAATATGGAGAAGAACTGTTATTCCCGATGGAGTGAGCCTTTTTTTGTGAAGGCGGCGAAGTCTTTACGCATAGTTAAATCAAAATTTAACAGGTTCTCTGGTACTGGTGTGTCTATTAGCGGGCAGATACAACGTTTATCTCAATTATGCAGATACGTCTTAATTTTTTATCGATTCGATATGGACGATACAATTTATCACCCCTTTGTGGAACCAGACTCGCTTTTCTTTCTCCGCGTTTTATGATAAAGGTCGCGAAAAAAACAGGAGATCGTCATTCTCGGTTGGACGAAACATTAAAATTATTTCGGGTTGCTTCCATACTTTACTGATCCATAATTTTAATAATCATAGTTTTTATTCAACGTATTTAATTCATTGTAAAAAAATCTTTCACATAAGTTGAATAAACCAATTTTATTATCATTAACTATCAACGAATAAATCATGAAGCTTTTGTGATAAGTCAAATGCGTAGTCCCGATTAAAGATTTGTCCTTCGTGATTCTATATCACGCTTTCAATAAGACGTGTTGAAGTGGAATGGGGAGTAGTTTCGGTAAATAAACCTTGATATCCAACAGTCTACAGAGTCTGTGGTAATTGCTGATAATTGCAACAGTTATACGTCATGAATATGTAATATGGGTCACTCCGTCGCAATATTCACCTCTAATCCGATGCTATTATCGAATACTGGCATCTTATAGAATTGCACAGTTGCAATACCAGTTACAACTTCAACTTCATCTGTTGATTAAAAAAACATCGCGGAAAAATCCTTTGCAATTTGTTCCACGCGAGATGATCTTTCCAATCCATCTAATAAACGAATGGTAAATTCATTTGTTACCGATTATTCAATTATTAATTAAAAGATAATATAAAGCTTTAACTATAATTAACAAATACTTGGATTAGACATTAATAGAACTTCTTCCCTACAACACGATTTCAATACGTTTCCCCAAAATGCGTTGGGAAACATTCGCAGTATAATGTAAAATCTGAGTCCTACGATTTAAATAAAAGGTTGGGATTTCCTGACCTATGACAAAGTGATCAAGATGTGTCGTGACCGGCTTCTGGCGTATGTACGTCCTCTCTCAAGCGCTAAAAGCACCTTGGCGTTCGAGTCATCGTTCACCTTCAGAAACGATCTACCGAGTCGCATATCTTGCCTGCCAAACCACACGTCGTCACACTCGCTACCGCAGGTTGATCAGGTTATTCCCTTTGGGATTCTGACAACCGGCACGAAAAACAGCAAAACCATCCCCTTTTGGATTTCATCCATATACGGTAGTACCTTCCTCTTTTTCTTATAGCGATTTTTCTTATAGCGACAGGGTTAACATTAATTTCTTGTTCGATTTCCAAATGCAACAACTTGATTGAATGTTTGCAGCAAATATATATAGTTATAGTTTGGATTTATAAGTCCTAATAAGATTCATAAATGGTGCAATCAGGTTATTAATTTTCTTAACGGATTCAAAGATCTTGTTTGTGAGAAACTGGTGCGCTTTACACTTTGAATACTCCTTGAATTATGCCGTGCACTTATAAATACTGGGAATGCTTATAGAAACAAGATGCCAGTAGCTGTTAACTTTTGTCTATGCATGAACTCTTATTTTGTTACCATATTAAAGATTTCCAGTTCTGGCACATTTCGAAAGAGTAGAATGCAATGTTAATATGCCAGTGATTATTGAGAAACTGTTCACACAGTAATCAAAATATATGTTTTTATGAAGTGTCAAACTTGTGAAGTTCGTACCTCAGAAACCATTGTAGCTAAAATCACTGAATGAGTGCTGATTACCAATAGCAAATTGCAAATAAGTTAGCTTAATACTTTACAAATTATGTTAGCCAAGCTATATCTTCATTCATAGAAAATCTTATTTTCTGAGCGCGTTGCTCAAGAAACGCTTAAAAAGAAGACCAGTCATTTGCAATGTTGGAACATCTACATATTGATAATTATTTTTTGACCTGTACATTTGCTAATACTGAATTTATAAACTCATGCTGAGTCAAGTTTCTTCACTGTTATCTGAATTACGTCTGGATTAATGCTATATCAGCATTATGCTTTGGTTCAAATGAAATGAACAGTAAGAAATGCTAATCTGATAGTTACAGCATGCATTGGAAATTTTCTAAGCTCTCTTAAAATAAATAAAATAAAATATGTATGCTATAGCCTCATGCACAATCTTATTTTAAAGTATCCAAATTTTCAAGTGCATCACTCGAGATTTCCTTAAGCTAAACAGTTGAAATTGAAGGCAGTCAATATCAATGGCTACTTTCTTTTGCATTCAAATTTTGAGTATTCAAATTATAAAGTGAATAGCTTAAAGTCCACATTTGAGATTTTTGGAAAATCCAGAACCAGAAAATCTATTTTACATGGCGCAACAATTGTAACAATTAACCGGGGAAAGTGTTTTCTACTCAATGGCAATGAAGTTAATTAATACGTCCTTGACAAGCGAGTTCGTTCGTGTTTGACCTTGGAATATTAACGATGACTGATCTTGAATACAGAAATCCTGGTTTACGTTTCACCCCTAAGGACACTGAGCAAAGTAGGGGACTTTCCTTCAACTTGACTTGGTAATTTATATCGCAACCGGTAACGATGAGTCAACCATGAGTTCATCCAGTTGATTAACTTTTAATTCATTGAAATTTCCTACTTGTCAGAAAGAAAACCCGATTGTATTATTATTAACAGAATTCCAGAAGGAATGTAGAGAAAAAATCGTTTTGCCCGGCTCTTTTTTGGCGGTCTGACAGTAAATATTGATGGAATTCGAGAATATACATGGTGCGTCGTCAATCGTGGAAAGAAACCGACGTACAAAAAAGTGTGAATTAATAAAAGATAAATAACTTCCTAAATGCGTAACGTAAAAGCGAACACGTGTCACTATGAACGTGCATTGTATGAAATCATCACGGCAAACTTTGCAAACGGAATTTTCATTGGAAGAATGGCAGATTAGAATGAAAAATTAGAATGAAAATTTCAGTATTCGTCTTTTTGAAGAACCTTGTGAAATAATGGAAGAAATCATTTAAACGAGTCAAACGGTGTTAATGAAGGAATATTGCAAAAGAAGCTGCTACATGACAGAAACCTTCTCATACGAAACCCATATCAAACTCGAAGGTCGCACGATTTGACACCCGGATGATGAGCAACTCCCCAATATGTTACTGTGCTTTCATTACCATCTGATTAATCTTGAACTCGAATTCCTCGGCTCAAGCCTAATAGCGAAAATATCATTTCACTTTTGATTCAGCATCTGAATGAGGAAGAATTGGGACAAATTTAATAGTAATTAGAACGACATATCATGACAGCAAGACTGCTCTTTCCAGTTGTCATAATTTTCTTTTCCTGTCTAGGAGAATCTCTTTTTAGATCTCCTTTTACCACTACTAATGGCATCCTGTTCAGTTTAGCCTTAATTGCTTCGCTAAATCGAGTGCTTGCATCAGGTTCAGTGCTGACAGCAGAGAAAGAATCAACTGACATGGAAGAAGATTTCTACGTTTTACCTGGGCAATTCTCTCTTCGCAGAATGTGGAATTCTTTTAGGAGCGGGGCTATCGTGACCTCTATTTAATTCATCTCTTCGAAGCAATCGCCCAAGTATTCGTTTTCTCCAGCAAGAAATATCGAACCTGGCCTACTTACCATTAGAGAGCATCAGGAAGCTTAACAAAAAGAATCAGGTCAACCACCTTCGGTATCCTTATTAGTTTTAGATTAATGCTGCCATGATAGTCCAAAGGATATCCGTATTACTTTAGTCATCTGCATCATGGCGTCTTCCTATCATGCGTAATATTTGCCTGCGGGTGATTAATGTTAAGTCATCAATCTTTCTGTTTGTGTTCCTGCTACTGGTACTACTTTGACACTAATTCTAAGTAGCAATTCTAACGGTAAGCTGTCAAGCCTTCCTTTCTTCGAACGGTAATTAAGAATATAATCTTTGTACATACATTTATCAGCGTGTACACTTCACTGTGATGTTCGAGGGTAGTTCAATTTTCCAATCATGAACAGTTAATGAAAAGCGGTAATAATCTAAACTCGATGAGCTTGGATTTCTATGCCACGATGTACACTTTCGTCGGAAGAGGGATTAAAAATTACTGTCACTTTTTTCAAAACTAACGCCACTGCCACCTAGTGGCCTATAACAGAAAACGTCGGTCACATGGCTGATTGTAAATGCTTTGTTTACAACAGAGGGAAATTTCTTGCGATAGGCTTGGAGCTATATGAATTAATGTAAAAAAATACGCAATGCTATAATTATGGATTAGAGTAGCCGCTCTGTTTGTGGAAATAGGGCTAACGGCGAAACTTCAATCGTTGATTGCTTCAGGCGCGTTGCTTTCTATCAGTGAAAACTCTACGGGCGGTGTTTGAGTGTCGGACATTTTGCAATAGGGTTTGGAAATAGATTTACAATCTCGGAACTACTCGGCCGATCGTAAAAGTACGTTAAACGTATCGCGTTATAACATATACAAGCTACCTTGTAAATAACTCCGAATATAATTATCTTTCAATCCTGATTTATTATCATGAAGTAACTTCGCGCGAACACAAATGTTCCAAAATGGGCGAAAAGACTACGATGAAAAAGAATCTTCAAAGCTTGGATCGTCCGAATATCGAAATAGGTATCATTTATTATTAAAAAATATATACCGGATTCATATTAATTTTTTATAAGATACCGCGTTCGTATCTAATCTATAATTGCATATCGGATGAGTTGCTAATTAGTCTCGAGTCATTTCTACACGAGTAGTGGATCATTGGCCCACTTGCATCTTAGTTTACTAGATCATTTCAGTTTATAACTATGGCAGTCTCTATTGGATTTTATAAGAAGCTCAGCCTAGTCAATCGCATGCATACGTATCTATGATTAAAGAGTCGAAAGCGAGCTTGACTAGAAAGCCGAGGAATTCGTGATTCCAACTATCCTCCTAAGCTAAATTCACTGATGAACTCTTCTGTTCAACTTAGTAGCAATAACGATCATTAATCGGAATATACACTCGGTACGCCACTCCGGCATGTGTTAATACGTCGAATGAAGAATTGATGATTGCTATAAGCTAATGCAGCTGACGTGTTTCATTACTATTACGATAGAAGCAGTGCGAATCGGTGAGGCATCGTACTAATGAACGTCCGAGACTTTCTTCAAACCCATAAGGCACACTCTTATGGAAAGTCGATACTCATTAAACACAGCGTCACTGATCCCATTCACATTGACATATTCACTGATCTACTATGAATTAAATCAACCGTCACCAATTAAGATTTTCTTCTTCGATATCATTAGAAACTACTCCAGACAAGCTTTAATGAACTAATATTAAATCGTATGCTTTTATTATTATATTTTCATCAATTCGATGATTTTACTAGACTAACGGACATTCCTAGAAAACCTGTCTAGATTTCATGAAATATTTTCCAACCGAATGAATACATTTAATCAGATAAGACGCAATTGCTTGGAAAAGAGCATATGTGTCGGTTACGTAGAAGGGGAACTCAGGGCGCCGAGGTGCAGTAGGCCAGTGGAACAAGTAATAGAGGACGAACTGAAAGACGTTACCTCCACAATCACACGTATCACTTCGATTATACTTTCCTATCTACCAACACAGTTTACAGTTGGCGACCAGTTGCGAACGACGCTTTGCCGTTCTCCAATCTCTGCACGCAGAATGATGTACGTTCAATGCACTCTCTCTCGATAAGCGAGCGTACAGGGTGATACATTTCCTTTGGAATCAATGATGTCGATTTTGTATAATTGATTAGAGATGTTAAAATCATGAGAATTATTAATGATCATCTAACAATTGTTGGAAATAATAATACGATTGCTTTATTTCGCAATATTAATAGTTAATGAAAATACTTGCTAATTCTAACATACATCGTCCTGTACATTCTATACTTCGCAATAGCAGGTTCCGTAACCTGCAGGACGACTTAGCCCCGGAATAATGCGACTGGAACCAATAGATTTATGAATCGACTGCATCTTCCGAAGCAGAGCTCTAATGCCTATTGAAAATTATGTATTACTCTCACTGATTGCTGCAATTTTCTGACCGAGAATCAACCTGGATTATCGCGAAGACTTGTGACTAGACTGCGAATAATCGCAATTGGAAAGTCTAAATGAAAGTATTATTTTAGACAGATGTTTTCCTATCTTTTGCAAGCAATTTTTATATATTCCCGATTTCGTATATTAGTTATATATTTTTTGGAGAAAAAAAAGGAATGATGCGTCGAAACTTTTATAACTCAAATGAATTGGAACTCCTCCTAGCTCCTAGTGGCGAAAGGTCAGTGCCATTGGCATAATAATAGATTCTTCAAGAGTATAAGCACGAACGCAACACAGCCAGACAATGATTATCTTAGCTTGCACAGCGTTCTATTTCCAGCAGGAAATGTGATCAATGCCGTACGCGCTAATAACAATGACCTCCTGACCGTAACATCCAGCAATTATCGCACATTTCCTGTCCCTGTTTTCTTAAAGAAAATGATAGAAAACAATTATAAGCTCACAGTTCTAGGTAGCCGAGCAAATAATTGTCGATGACGCTGTATAATAAATAAACTGTTACCCTAACAAGATAAAACTGACTGCGTAATATGAAAATGTGTTACGGTGTTCAAAGGTCTAGGAAACGCATTAGCGTCGCAGTAAAATCGAAAAATAGTCAACGTTTCGAAAAGGAACTCCGACGAAGTTTGCCCCAGAGAATTCTGCTTAGGATAGCTATTGGCGGAAGAGGATTCTTGATCTGACTAAGAGGATGTAAGAAATCCAGTAAATGTCATATACTGTATAAAAGAATCTAAAGTTCGTATGCAAAACATCTTAGTTATAACGGGAACATTAGGAGCGATAATTCCCATCGAAATGGGACATTGGAATTTGGATATAAAGATTAATTAATGACGCTCAAGTGGCAAACAGTCGTAAGGGAAGTCATTCTTTTATATACCACAAACTGCCTGTTTCTCGGAAAGCTTCCCAATACGCACGACCTACGAGAATTCTTGTAACACCTTGTAATCCCAGTTTATACAACTTTTATACTATCTATTTTCGAAAGAGCTCCCGAATTCCTGAAGCCTCGGAGTCTCGTTTTTTCGAAGATTTTTACTAGCCTATCAGTGACTTTCCCCAAATTGATTCCAAGGATTTAATGTGTAAAAAAACAAAGACGCTAGTCGTACAATTAGACTATGAGGACACAAGTTCGGATGTGCATCGTTAAAAAAAAGAAAAAGCAGATTTTTGGGTGCTAGGTGTGCGTTTCTTCGGAAAGAGTGGAATTAAAGAGAAGATGCAAAACACTTTCATAAAACTGCTTACGTATTTCAGGCATTTTTATGTTCCATCTGGTTCGTATAAAAATGTATCGAATTTGTCAAAAGGCGAACAGGAATAAAACGTAATATACAAAAATATCTTAATGCGAGAGATGTCCTAAATTAAATATTGTAATTGGATTACACATTCTTGTGCATATATAAATCGTTTTATTTATATATCGCATACATATTCATGTGCGGGACTTTGAACGAATGTTTAATTGTCCACACATATGTGATGCAGAAAATATATTATAAATAATTATTATTATTACACGATATATTTTATCATTAAAAAAATTATTGTTGCATGCTAGACTTACCGTGTTTCAGCTTGCCTTTTCTTGAAATCAGCATGGACAAACCCCTAGGTACTTCCTCCGAGCAAAGCTCCTCCCGCTGATCAGTTCTGATACCGAATAGTGCATTTCTCCCAACTTTCATGTACTGCCTGCCCATATTCTTGGGCGAGCTGATGCCGAACAGCGATCCTATGAACTTCATCTTGAACTTTCTCTTTAACTTCACCTTTATAATCTCAAAGTCAACCCTCACGAAGGAGAGAACAAGTCACAAGTGTCCAAACTCGACACAATTAGCACTCTAAGAACGATTCTGTAATCTCGTCGACGATAAATCAAAATCCATTTGTCACTTTAATCGATAATTGGATCTTGGTTGTCTGAAACGCTCTTTAATCAACGATTTCCTGCTCCAATGATTCTCGTGTCAGGTTCAAGCTTCAACAATTAATTTAGGATGCTGCGGATTTCACGTCACTTCTTCGTGCATCGTTTTGAGGATTCTGCAGATGGATTGTACGAGGATAGGTTAGCACACCGTTCTCGAGCATCGTTCGGTCCAACTTCTCACTAATTGCCACTTGATTATCCGTTGACGCCAAATAGCGCCAGCCCACTCTCACTTTCACTTGGTCCGCCTCACCTGGAACATGAGATAACAGTTTTGGCATTATTGGAAACTGGTTGCAGTTGGATCTAGGTCGCGGTCGCCACGCTGCAACATCGAGATTAACTCTAATTGCACCATGAATGGCCCGATCGGGCAAGTTTTTACTTGAACCACCTGGAATGTCACTTGTCCCCCAACTTCCCATGGACTTGCAGATATTCCAGAAGATTCTGTATAATGAATTGTCAAATGGTTTCGTTACGATAACAAGCAGTTTTTAAGAAATATTGCGTATGTTTTTCAGTAGAGTTTCTTTGTATTAGTTTATAAATTTGTTAACAAGTTGGGTGAATAATATTGATGCTTTTCGATATTTTAAGGATACGTAAGAAAAATTCTAATAATAGAAGGAAGAAAGTAAGTGGCCACTTCTAACAAAATGCAAATACGTGTAACCCACTCGCAGGAACAGCGGCTTCTCGCAGTGCTATTCTCAGCGGAAGCTGCATCGAAGAAAGTTAGCCGTATTTTATATTACATAAGCGTCTTTAGTCCGCGCTAGTTGCTAGCAGATTACGTGAATATTGTCCGGGATTATATTTTAGGCCAGGCATGTAAAAACATTTCGCAGGACTGATGTAAAAGCCAGCTCTGATTTATTCTCAGTGTTTTGCTGCAGGTCTGAATTCCAATTGGGAATGTAATCCAATATCATTCCGTAGCATCTACTTTCGAACTGCCAACGAAACTTAAGCTCCTGCGAAATCCACATATTACGACCTTAGGGCAAACCATACTTTTATTTTTCTATTAGGTAATTATTAAAATTATTCACTGTTTTATAATATAAATAAAACGTTATTTTCTTATAAAGCTTATAAAATTTCGAGAGTCCATTGTTCAAATTTAACCAAAAGTTTCAATAATAGAGCTCGAATCTACCATTGTTTCTAAGTACATATATTTGCGCCTCCATAAAGACTGTGACGTCACAGTCACTGGTATGTGTAAATGGACCTTATACCTCTACACCCAACTCTCTCTGTGCATTACTCGGATCAGATATTAGGTAATGGTTGTTCGGATAGTAAGGCCTCCGCAGTATGCAATATTACTGGCACGATGTGTCAAGAATCTTCAAGGTAACAACAAGAAAAACATGAGCGAAGTATGAAAACGATAGCTTCTGAACTTTCACTTACGCAGCACGCACTCCCGCGACTTTCCGCGCACGAGAAAACGATAACACCAGTTTCCTTTGGAAATTCATAATCATCCAGGTGCTCTGTTAATTAACACTTCTCACGCTGCAACAAGTATGCTTTGCCGGAAGAAAGCGATTTGTCGGAGCCGTGGTTTGCCCGACTGGTATTTATATCTAAACATGTTGCTGTTTATCGTTGCAGACATGTGATTTCACCGTTCACGATTGAGTAACATTTTTCAATAATCGAACGAAAGAAATGAGTGAAATTAAAGTGGATTACTGAGGAAGAAAATGGTTTACTTTTGTTGTTTCTTCAATCGGTTTACCGAGTCTCGTTAATAGTTCAATGACATTATAATCTAGTTCATGCATAGAACTGTGAGTACAATAAATAATTAAGAATGACGCGATCTCACACATGTGTGTCAATTAGATTCAACAAGACACTAATCAACCCAGACAAATTATTTCTTCTCATTTACTGATGAGCCTACTTCTTTCGGAAGATCCATCTGATAAAGAATAACGAATGCCCATGATTTCCTAGAACTCATGCAAATTCTTATAAACTTTTACGAACTCCTCCCAATCCGGGCAAATGTGTCAAGAACTTGCAGTATTATGACATTCCAATTTTTTATATGATCTTATGATCTTATGAAATATGATCTTAATGGACTTTCAATTTCAACAAAATTAAACACGTCTCAAAAACATCTTCTTGTGACTCAAGTATACAAAAAAGTCCTTAAACTCCAAAAGGCAATACAATGAAAGACACGGCAATCATAAAATCTTCGCTACCATGTTCCTGCCTTTTTTGCTGAACAGTGTTGCAAATGTACAATAGCAAAAAGCCTACACTGGCGCTAAAATAGCTTTGACATTTGGAGGTTTGGAAATCCGCAGCGCTTCTTCTTCGAGTAAAACAAACACGATCGGGGATCCCAAGAGAGTGGTTCGAGTGCGGCCGAGTCTGATACGTGTACGGAGGAATGCAGAAGTGTTATGTGCCGTGAGAACGATCGGCGAGCTCGGAAAAGGAACTTCCCCGACGACAGTTGCTAAAAGGTTAATAAGAGTAACAGGTTCATTTACATTCGAGTGTCTTGGTGCGGCACGAGTGAATTAAAAACTCACTCTCGACGGAATACATAAATGAAATTCAGACACGCACACGTTAAACCTGACGAAGTCACGTAATTGTTTTCGGATATTATTAAGCTTTAATGACTTCAAAGCAGACGTCATTTTCGATGTAAAAAAAAAAGCTTTTTGAACCCCGTAAAAAAGTAGAATTGATCATTCTTACGTAGAAACAACGGAAAAAGTGATAATGCCTTGAAGTGACTATGAACTAAGCGTGAATTATTTGTCTTATTAATTCTATTAGTTGCTGTTTATATTATAACTATCAAGTTTAAATCGAAATAAAAATTTCTTCATTCTTAAGAATTTGCTGCAATTTATTTCGACTTTTCTTCGTGTTAAACACATGCGTAAATTACGCGTGAAGGAAAAGAACAGAAACAATTATAACGCTCAATATCCCATTGATACCTTCGTAACTTGACACGTGAACCTCGACAAACACAACTATATATGTGTATCGGTTGCAGCTAACATTTTTCCGGGGGTCACTTCCAGCAATCGATCAAGTGCAGATAATTATAAAGTCATGCTCAAGGAACAAGTACAACTTGTCCCACCTTAGGCGCCTGCGCTTGTTATCGTCACACGACTCTTATTTCCGGTAATTGATCCAATCTTGAGACACGCACATTGCGTAATCGATTCTTTCAAAAATACCGGCAAGCACTGTTTTCCTACCTACATTCTTCCCGCTCACGGCCTTTTTATTCGTTTGCTTTCATTCGACAAGCTTCCTCATTACAAAATTCTGTAATGCTTTAATACGCCGTCTGTTGTACATGTTTATGCTTGTGAATGTCAAATTTGAAAAGGGCACATGGCTTATGTAGAAAAAATCAAAATGAATTGCTGCAAATTATTAAAAAGTAACTTAAGATTTCTAGACAGAAATAACTCGCAGTTTTCTGGAGCCTTTGTTGCTTCCGGAATGCATACAATGAGATATAAATGTTATGGCGCTGCATTTATTAATAAAAATCGCATTCAAATGTAAAAGAGGCTGGTTTGAATTGCGATTGATTGGGACAAATATAACTGAATACTGGTACAAGTGATTAACAGAAAGTTTCTTCACAAGTTCCTTTGTTACGACAGGGAAATATGTTTTGCGTCTGATCGACTGACGAGATATGAACAAAGAAAGGACTGTTTTCTTTTATTTGCCCTGGAGAACTCTTGCTCCAGCGAAACTGGTTAAAATGACGAAGTCGAACGCGTAAACTTCGCTGGGCTCAGTTCTGCAAGCACACGATTGCGGTGAAGTTTGCAAAATCCAGCAAGTTGCAACGCGTATCCAGTAAAAAACGTGGACGCATAGGTTTGCGGCTAAACTTGTTTACTCCTTGCAACCTCGTCTCACTCTCACTTTGTCCGCATTTTGTAGGACACATAGGTTCTACAATCTCTCGATTTGGACAGCTACAAGACTGATCAATTCTAATTTCCATCCCTACTATATATATATTTTGGTTACCTAATTTAAAAATGTGTCAAACTGATCCAAAAAATTGAAAACCCATTTTTCTTTTCTGGTTCTAATAAAAAGGAAAACAACGATATTTTTTGTCATTCTTTATATGAATGAAATATTTCTAAATCTGAATTAAGATAATCTTTAAATCATCTTTAATAAAATTCGAATCTCTTAATAGACTTTGAATCTTCATCCAGTTAACTGCTAGTCAAACAACATCGTCATCACTCTTTGGTCACACACGTTCATTCTCACCGGTAATCAGCGGCAGTGAATGCGACACTACATTGGAGAACACGATGACACAGGAAAATGATGAAAGTCTGCTGGCTACTATAAAGTTCATCAGTATTACCGTCCTTTACAACCAATAAACGCTGAACAATGTTTACAGCCACGTAATGTTACGTAGGCACATTCTTCTCAACAGCGAGAGTATCTTTCCAACCAGAAATCCTTTCGGAAATGGGAATACTAACCCCACTCTAACGGGTGGTTAAAAACTATCGAACTCACAAGTGTGTGAAACTTGGTCATTTAAGAGCATAAAAACACATTTATAAATTATCAAAGTACTGTCTCGGAATTGCGCGCTAAATATAGAGTGACGCCGAACGCCGCTCTTGACCAGAAAGCAAAATGTTGTAAACGTCGAACCCCAACCGGTTATGAAATCAATTGGAATGCTGGAAATCGTTTGATCCTACGCCGAACTGAAAGATCGAACATTAAACACTATTGAAGCATTTATCAATTTACAAAGTTTACTTTAACGTATTTTTATACACGAACATATAAAAATACATAGATCGCAAATTAATAATTATGCTATTCAAAAATAGTTGAAAAAGGATACAACTGTTTTGAGACATCCTGTAACTATGCTATAGACATACTGAAGATAAGAGCGTCGGCCTCAGCGAAAGACCGGTAAACGGAAGTGCTCGATTGCACGTGTGCTAGGCATAGTATCGTAAAGGGTTTAAGTGTTTCGCGGATATCGTTTAACCGGTTTTCTTCTGAATCGCAATGACTGCAAGGACGAATCAGTATGAGTTCGATCGGGGGCGAAGAGCGTCAGTTCAAATCGTGTCAAGAAGAGGAACAGTGCTGCTCAAGACTTTCCACTCGAGCACTAATTCTCGCACTGCTCGGTGGGGGTAAGTGACTGCGGCATATAACAAGTCTGACGGGTATTTCTACTGACAAATCGCATCGAAAGCGAGTCGATGCTTGACCTTTACGCTGTGACATTCGACTATGCTCGAATTTTACAAACCCGTATAAGTTACAAATGCAAAGGAACACGAAGTAATAATGTAATACAAATGTTTTATTATCCGATGCCTTACAATAACGATTGCGGATCAGTGCATTCCAATCACGAAAGTACTCGCCCGACTTTTTCAAAAACTCGCGTGACATGAAAAACTATTATAATCCGCATCAAAAGAAATGTATAACGACTTTCTTCTGGCCTGGATTTTTCGAGTACTCTTGTTCAATCAATTTATTGCTTTCTATGTCATTAACTTTATTTGTAAACTTGATCGCACGATTTTCAGCACATACATTTGCAATACAAAAATGAAAATATATATATTTTCAAGAGCATCCGTAGTTAACTTAGTATTAATCGAAATTACTTTTCGAGTTCCATCGAACAAACGATTTAATGGTGCTTGGGATACCAATTTCTGAAAAGGGCTTTTTCCTCCGGTGTTATTATTTTCTTGTACTATCCTCTTATTATGCTACATCCGCTCAATTCTATGTCATTACTGATTACTGATTACCGAGACAATGAAACCACCAAGATGTAACCACTCATGTAACTAGTGTTGTTAAGGTTTATTGAAGTTGTACGTGCAACTTGCGTGTGTTCCCTTCAATCCGTCGAAGACGTTGATTCCCAAGGGCAATATACCCTTACGGAAAATTGTTCAGTAGATTGTGGTACTACGCATACCTGTGGTATACACAGTATTATAGGCTTCGTGATGCCCTTACAAGACTAGTGATGGCATTAAAGCCGTCCTAAGAAGAATCCAAGCCAGCAAGTAACTTCTATGAAGTAACGAAACAAGTTCTCCGAGTTTTGTTCCTCATCAAAGAAAAAGTTTTAATATTCCATACTTTGAAATTACCTGATTTTTATGGAATGGATTTGATTGAAACGTACGTTTAAAGATTAATAATACTTTTCTTCCAGATTATTTTTCTGTGTAAAGTGCAATAGTCAATGATATGTTTGTTTAAGAATTGTCAATGAATGAATTGACGAAATATGAGAATAAATTTGATTGAGATGTATGAAACTCGCAGCCATTACTACTAGTTGCTTCGCAAATGAAAATACAAGTTCCAGAACTCATACGGAAGGATATTTCGCGGAAATCATTATCCTCGTGTCAGTCTTTTTCTCGAGCACCGGTATCACTAGCATACTTCCTACCATTTTCACTGGGAACGTAGCCCACAAGACCGATGGAATTTATGGATCTACGCCTATCGTATTTCAGTAGACACAACTGAAAGCAATACCTTGAAATTATGCTTTCATTAACTTTTCCACATATCGCATTTCCAAGGCCGCTCGGATGATGGTTGGTCCATCGTAATTTGACCACGACGACACAAAGGAACTGTCACTAAAGTTAGTGTTGGTAATAATAATTATTGGATAATAAAAAAAATAATAATCAGTATAAGATATATATTTACTTCAAACGCCAATGACCACTTCCTGTAAATCGACGAACCAATTCCTGTTATTAATTTCTTCTTTATGAGACTTTTCTTTTTTTCCGAACGTAAAACAAAACTTTAATTGAATCGATTTCCCACTAGTGTCAACGATATTCTGATAAATGGGCATCCTGGATAACCGGAATAAGTAAGAGAAAATTTTTATCGCTTATAAATGTACTCTTTTTCTTCTCCCACGCCTTTTACGTGTTATTTAAGATATGCACCGGAAGGACTTCCTGCTTGCACGAAGTAATTTATTACAATTTACTAATAGTACTAAAGGACAAATTTCTATATTCTTCAAAAATCTAATCTCCCAATAACTGTTTTCAATACTTCCATTTTTTTGTTATATAATTTCTGTTCCTTCAACAGACAGGATTGGTATCCTTGGTTTCAATCATTTTATTTTATCACGTACTCAAGTAAGAAAGGATGATGACTGGTGGGATCATTTACCCTCGTTCTCTGTGATCTTTCTCCGTGTCGGCATTAGTTTCTTGCGCAATTCCGAACCGACGAAGAAGCCACCAGAATTGCTACGGCTGTCCGCTCGTTTCCGTGGAAGAAATTGTCACGCAACTGGGAGGAAATCGGGTTTAGCAGAGCGGACGTGCGGAAGATCGGTGTACCATTAGTGGACTGGAACGATCAAGTTCACTAGCCTCCGATTTATTCGCTCATTCCCCGCCATCGGAAATTGCAACTGCTCTTAATTACATCTTCGTTGTCTACTATATTCCTTCGCTGCTATAAACGCCTTTAGCCGTTTTGATATTTATGTTCGTTTGATTGTTATTGGATAAAATCTTGTTGATTGAAATTAATAGTTTTGCAGGATTTAGATTTCGCTGTAGTTAAATAGTTTTAAGAAAATAGTAGTGTTAAGTTTTGATCGTATCTTTCCAGAGTTACTCGAATTGTTCACCAATTTAAGAAGAGTGCTTTTTGAACAGTTAAAGTTTCAGATATGCACATAAAAGAGTGACACATCTTTATAATTATAGATGGTGTCACTGATAAACTAGCTTCCACGGAAATTTTACGGTACAAACTAGTTCTACTTTCTCAGTAATTAATAACGACACATTTTTATCTCATTATCCTTATGGGATCAATTTACGCCTCCATTTACCTTTAATTGATTTATAAGGTTTTTGCTCATTTGCAACAAGACATTAGCACATTCGCACGTCACACTTGAAGTCACAAGTAACTAGAAAAAGTTAAAGTATTCGGTACACGTGGCAGCAGCCAGCATCAGAAAAACCTGACACGCACTGAAACTAAAGCGTGCAATAATCGGAATGAATAACAAATGATTGTTTTATTTAGTAAACTGGATCTAATCGACTTCATATTCGCTTGAATAATAGACATACTTGCACGTGGCTGTGATTTAACTAATTTGCTCATTAAACACAAAAAAACAGCGATGCTAACATCGAGAGGCACAAGTTAATAAAAATAAAAATAGAGTGCGTACCAATTACCATTTTATCTTATCATTCGCAACTTTGTTCAGCTTGCAGCAACTTTATTCCATTGATAATATACTATGAACTTTCCGGAGAACAAGTATACTACGGAACTTCCTGAACAGTCAGGCAATAGTATTGCCTTGCCGATTCATCGGCAGCACAGACTTGATGTTTGATGACTGGTTGTGCAATATGTGCACAGTATCATCAAACGCATAGCAAAGAGAAAAAATTCTTTTAACCCTCTGTTGACAGTATTTCGAGAAGTTCCGCACATTACAGGGATTCCAGATTTGCAAGGTTTGTCTTACAGTCTCGTTTCTGTTGGATGATGTTCACCTTTCAATCTGGCAAACTTGCCAGCCAGTTGGATGAATGAAGTCCCCAAACAAATCCATACGGTAAATTCGGAAATTCTACGAAAACATTTCCGCTCGTAAATTTCTTTACGTCTACTTTACTTGAGCAGCGTGAAAGGTTTGATGTGATATACGATTTGTCATCGCCAGTTTTTTTTTCCGCGTCACGCAATTGTCTGAGTTACAAGCTGTTACATTTGCTTTGGAATCAACGGTGTTGGTATTGTAGAATATATTATGTTAAGCAAGTATCAAGTTTTGTTGTTCCATTGCGCGAATTCTACATTTTAATGTTCTTACTTCATACTTTATATTCCTAATATTTAAAGCTTATGTTTAAGAATACTCGTGTTTGCCTTGACAATGGGCATTACTTTGAATTGCTACGTGCGCTGAACCGATTGCGACTAATTGATGTGTCACGTAAGACCGTGATAAAGTGTAACATAATCGTTTCCGGTACGCCATTGGCCGCGTCGATGTAAATACAGGCAAAGTCGTAGCTTGCACGTAGGATTTCTAAATGACTGGTATTTTTCGGTGTATGGCACTTCTACTAATTCCATTTAATTTAGTCGTCTTTTATTTAAAATAATATACAATTAAAATAGATGTGTAAGTAAAGAAATCGATACCATGGGATTTTCGTGAAACTTATTAGTATTATTAGACGAAACGACAAGGTGTTAATTACGAAGGACGCCTCAATGGGAATGAGCTTTCGACTTGTGCAATTTCTGTTTCGATAAGGCAAACAGTTTCCTTTCCCGCATTTCTCCGGGATACTTGACAGTCTACATAACAAGTGGAATATGAAGTAATCCCAATGCGAAATGTTCCGAGAGCCAGCGTCGATCTATCTAAAACGATGTTACATAAAAATGGCCCTGTGTCCGAAAGAAGACACCGTAATACTTAGAAAAATATTCAACTTTCTCCTAGTCTTTAAATACCGGCGTGTAACGTAACGCATCTTCTTCTCTTGTTACGTGTTCCGTTGCTGTTGGTTTGAGTTTGAAATGATCTTGGGCTATCGGGGATTATTTTTCCATCCAACCCACACCGGCGAGTATATAAATAGGAACATTCTGTTTTCATAACACAAACAATGTTGTACTGTTAAAAACGAGAGAAAGTTGCAAGCCGGCATTCCTGCGATGTAGAAACCCCGGTTAATGTTTCTAAAAATTCTAAGCTATTTATAGAATCTGTACCACTTATCACTGTCAGTGTGCTCGAATGAACTTTAAATGAACGTGTGACATAATTAATACGATGTGGAACTCATTGATGGCAAGATTCATCCTATCGGAAGAACTTTTCCTATTCACTAGAACTGAAAGTCGGAGATGGGCGAGATCGATGATGACCTAGTCAGCATACAGCCAAGTGAACTTGCCCCAAATACCTAATAACAGTTTGATGCAACGTACCGTGTAATGATACATAGAAGCATGGCCGAGCAAAGCAATCGCGGAGTTCTCGCTTTAGTGCTTTAATGCAGAAGCATCATCAAACTTGATGACGTCCGAAAACCGCCCGCTAGATTACGGGTTACGCCTAACTATTATTTTAATAGCAGTACAATTTAAATGACATTACGTATATGACAGTGAACGTTAAGAGGATTCTTTTTAAAGCAAAAGAAGCACGGACTTTCAACCGATTGACGCCAATCGATTAAAAGCGATAAATTGAAGCAAATATTGAGGATTCCTGATTAATTTTGTACGTGACTTCAGCTGCTACTTAAAAATCTAAACAAAAAGGAATTTTTATGATACTCTGTTTCACAATCTCTATCATGAAACTCAATAAAATGTTATAATTAATGATAGGAAATAACTTTATTGATAACTTATTGGTAAATGAACGAACGATGTGACCTAGGAGAATGCCTACTAAGTAGGCCACAAGGTTATCCTACTGAACTCACCGTCCCCCTTGACCGTTTTAATACTGATCCTGACACCATCACCTCAAATCGAAACAATGTATACTAAAGTGCCCTAAATAATAATTTGCCACTGTGACTATTGGAACACTTAAATTCCTTCTTACCAAGTATCATATACATTTGTTAATAATAAAATAGGAAATAAATCTTGTGATCCTAATGCGTTTAAATAAAATAAAGACATTTACTTTGAGAAGTAGTACTCGAAAGTGGTAGAACATGAGCTACTTTCTAGAATGTAGCTAATCACAGGAACTTATACTTGAACTCTACAACTGGCTGGACTTGATCGGGCGGAAGACGGATTACGTTCATGCAGCAGGTACCGTTTGCTGTTTTGTAGCAGTATCTTTCGCTCGACTCAATTCCTGGGTCGATGTAAGCCAGAACGAATCTATGTCAAATTTCTCGAGAAATTCTTACAAATTTTTGCTCCTCAATATTAATATTAACTTCCTTTCGTTAATATTAATTTTTATTGTTGCTTGCAATAAATTTGCCTGTTCAAATCGAATGTATAGTGAAAAATAATAGATTAAACAATACAATTTAAATTTTTAATTCTAAATTTTAATGAGCAATGATTGAGTTTATCGCATCAGCAAGAATATGCAAAAATTCTCATTCGCATCGTTTTTTTTCTCCACTTTTTGCGACATCAACACATTCAACCTTATCAGAATGTATCTCTAATGAAACCTGTAAAGAAAATGACAGGCGTTCTCATTAAAGCGCCATAATTAAAATAATTATTCCACGTGCACTATGAATACTGCATTAAATACATGTTCGCCTGGTTATCGCGTTCACTGCCACCAAAAGTTCAGCAGACATTCTTTCGGATTTCCACACCTCTTCCACACGTAATCCTTTCTGCTCTAATAATTAACCGTATTCCGAAAGTGTCCGCGCCCGCCTGGCACACTGTCGGCCAATATGCCGATCGAGCGATCGAACGATAGAGCAGTTTGCCGATGAAAGTCCGGAATTACCAAATTTTTAAATAGGGTATAATTTTAACCTAGATAAGATGCGTTCATTAATTATTATAGTCAAGTACAGAACAATTCGTGGAACAATGTTGCAAAAAATTCTCTAAAATTCTCTTGTGAACTAGAATGTTAGAAATTGAATCGAATCAGGAAAATTCACTCATTGGTATCGACGAGGTTTGCGTAATAGAAGTAGAAACGGAACAACTTGATCACGTTTTGAACAAATAGATACTTGGTCGTGCTAACTTTCCTCTTAATTCCTTCCTGAATAATACTTTAAAGGTTGCATTACTACACTGTCTTCAGTTTTACTGCCGCAAACTGGTCGCCAAACGAAGACTGCTAGTACTCAACAGTGTACTACTTGAATGATCTCTTTTTTAGAAGAAGTTGACGAGAAAGTAGAACTATCTCTGACACTATCACACTCCTTAACTAGAAGACGCCGTCCGAAAGAACGCGTCTTCTACCCGACCAATAAATAACAGAGTATAATAGTTTCAGAGAAAGAGGAGAAATGACTCTCGTTTCCCTACAGAACAGACGTATACCTATAAATATACAGAGTGAAGCTCTAATTTTCTAGAGGGTAATCATTTGACAGTAATAATCAATAGACAACCAAAAAGAAAACGTGTTTAACGAACCGCGTCCGTTCTGGCATCTGATTGATGCATGAGATAATCGACTGACAAGAAAACCTTGTTGACCTGTCAACGACGGTGATTAAATGGTTAATAGATAACTCAAACAGAGGCATTATAAAAGCGCATGTTCCTGGAAACACAGATTCGAAAATACCTTGAAGGCATGCCACGTATCGTACAACAATTGAATACTGATAGAAATGACATAATCAAATGTGAATAAAGAGGACAAATATAATGGACCATAGTCTATGATAATACAACTTCTTTTCCATGTTACAATGTGAACAGCCTTAAAATTTATTACTCTATCCTCGTCGTATTTATATTGACTTTTTACCTATTTCATACTTTGTAAGGAAGTTAATTTTACTTACTAATTCATTGAGACTAAAATGAAGTATAAGTATTGAAGAATGAATTCGATCGGATGATACATGGAAAAGAATCGTCGAGATTTCACTGTATAGTGTGGGAGCGTTTTAGTTGCCCTGTCCTGCGTAATGTCCACATTCCTCGCTACTTTCAGATAAGAAATTATTCATATTTACTTACGTAAGGTCGTCGGCGGACGGTCCCTCCTGGCGCAGGGACACAACCGGGTTCATTAACTGCCCAGTAAAACCCCTCGGCTCCTTTATGTAACCCACGGCCACTCCAACGGTTCTGATTCCGATGCAAAAATGCACGCGATACGAGGAAATCGAGCTTTCTCAGCAACACGTTCCGTTCCTGCTTTCAGCCCTGATTCGATAATCTCGAATTGCCAGTCCTCCGTCGACCTCAGAATGCTAGCGAGATGTACGTAGCACTTCACCAACCGGGGACTCCCTCAACCGCATATCAATGACCATGCACTTAGACTCAATTCCGCTTTTCCTGCGCGAGACTTCCTGGTGACACCGATCTGACGAACGAGTGGGAAACCGGTTGAAGGATCGAGCGCGGAAATCGAGAATGCGATATCAAGCGGATCGCTGTTGATAAAGACTTTGATATTATCGAACAGTAAACCGTTTGCTATAACGTCCGGGATAACTCAGGCCGTAATAAAAGCCCAGAGTACCCCTGGAACAAATCCAGAGTAAGAAGAACAACCACCTGAAGACTAGACAAGGGTTGTCTCAATGCATCACCTTCCTTATTAAACTCCTGGTGAGAGGGAAATCGATTATTCCGATGTATAAGGATCGAATAAAAATTGGTCCAATCACTGGCAAAGTCACTAAAGTCAGTGAGTCGAAAGAGGTCCGTGTCTTATCCCGACGAGAGTTCGCGCACGAGTGCAGTCAGTCAGGAAGGGTGTTCCACGAGTGAATCGAAGTCCGCTCGGGCGGTCAGGTGTAGACACGTTCTCGGCTCGGCTTCGCTTGGTAATGCCAAGTGCGCCGGGAGTAACGCGACTTCGTCGACGCTTCTGACCGCTTCGGTGGTCCAGAGGTCCACAGGTGACTAGAGACTTATCCCCCGATCTTGTCGAATCGACGAGTGAACGAGAAGAGACAGTCGAGAGCGCTAGTGCCAGTCTGGACCACAGTAACGCGTACTCCACTGCCCACCATGCGGACTTCTTGTCGAAAGTGGTAGGGACGCCACAGGTAAACGCACCTACTACTAAACACTCTCCATTTATTCACCTGTATGTCTCTACAGCGCCACCCAAATATTGCCACCTATGCTTCATATCACATTTCATACTGATTACATATATCGATTTTTGTCTTCTTCGAAGTAATACCATGGAAGTTTTTATTCGATGCTGATAGTAAAAATATTCCATAACTTGAAGACATTTTTGGTAAAACCCAGAAAGTTTTTCTGGCCACATTAAATAAATCAATCGCTGAGTTCTGGCATTACTGCTTTGATGTAAAAGAATGATGAATCATAAGTCCAAAGAAATTTAAATTACATTATCTATATGACAGAAAATTTAAATAATCTTTAATTTCAATATTTATCATGCGTAAAAAAGAATTCGTCGTAACTCTAACTTCAGTAAAATGCCATAGTTTTGTAGCAATATCTTTGGGCTACCCTGTATGTGTGAATCTGTATACTAATCGTTGTATACACTATGACGGATTGTCTTTCGTCGATTGAATGATTCCCGTTGGTTTACACTGCTGACTAAGGATACTTAGCGCCATGATACCATCGAAGACACTTTGCGTGTCTTGGAATTCCAGCAAAAGTTACAGTTGATGAATGAATCTGATCTCTTTTGCTAGACTAGAAATAAATTCGTCATTCAAGCAGTTAATTATTCAGTATTAATTACTATCTGCTTCAAATTCGGGTGAAGAGTTTAATAATGTTACAGCCACTGGATTTCAAATTTTAAGTTCGAACTCCACTCACTGTACTTATCCATGATGGATAAAAAAAAACATATGCCGCCGAGAGATGCAAACCAAGACTTCGAGCAAATCATGAATTGTAGAAAGGAGACACAATGTTATGGGAAGATTTGCATAGCAAATTTCGAGGAAACCAATAAATCATGGATATAAGGTTCCAGGCCAAAATGAAATGACTTGAGAAGCAAATATTGGCATATTCCATGATTTCGGTTCAAAACTCGCATTTGTAACCCACCAAGACAAGCAAAACAGTTTTTTGCCAATTCAGAGGCTTTCTCACGTTCGAGGAACATATCAAATGTTTGGAGAGTATGTCCCGTTCGACAGGATGCTGTAACTAACGAGGACTTTATCGGCAAGCACGATCCTCTCTCTCGAAAAAAAAAATATATATATTCTCCTGCTCAACTGATTGCACAAAAAAGGTCATACATGACAAACTTTATCGAACGCTTTTTTTCTTTCGACCATTCTTTCCCCTCTTCTTCTTTCTCTGGTTGAAAGCTGGATCCGCCGAACCAAAAACGTTTCTTCGACCGCAGGCTTCCCTTTTTTTCAAGGATCAGGAATGCTCTGACGTTGGTTGAAATGCGTCAGTCAGATTATTTTGCCTTACTTTTATTCTCCCTCTGAAAGACGTCAGCACTAAATTGGAGGCCCTCGAGGACTCTAAATCGATACGATAACTCCAGTAAGGGTTCCAGTTAATACCCATGTTTAATTTATATTCCCGGTGATATAAATTAGTGAAATAAATTAGACTTATCTCCAGTGATGTTCGCAAAGGATATACTCCAGTGTCTACTGACGATTTTTTTTCTCAAAAATTTTTCCTATCGTTTTCAGCATTGCGTGCTACAATAGTAAAAAGTTCAACGTCAGTAAGATTTATCACGGAAGGATCCTGCAAACAGGTATCACTAATAGACTTTTTCCAATATTGTAAAAACCTGTTAATAGATGTTGAGAAGAATTATTTATTAATTCTAAGTAACAAGCGTTGATACATTAAACATTTGCAAGTATGCCAAAGATAAAATTTCCTTTTTGAATATCTTGTAATACTAGACACACTAAAAAACTCTCTATAATTATTCTTGTAGGATTTAAACATATAGTAATTATTACTAACTTAATACTCTTGTCTTATAAAAAGGCAATATTCCCATAAGATTGTGATGGTTATTAAAAGGATACACAACGATGAATGAACGCATGTGTAGCGAATCCTTTAGTATGCGCGAAGTCGCGTGCCGGGTTTCTTTATTCCCATCGATCTTTCTACTTATGTAGACATTCAGTAAAGCACGCGCAACTTTATAGAAAGTTGTAGAGCAGGGTTAGCAAGGTTTCGTTCATTCTGGAGAAAATCAACTGGGAGAAAATAGGAAGCAAGTGTTGGCGAATGAAATCGTTTTTACCCTTGTAACAGTTATAGAGTACTTATATCCTACTCGGCTTGTGTAAGAAGTATGAACCAGTACCGGCTGTTCGCCCGACGTATCCAGTGTGTCCATCTAGTCCGACGCACGTAGAAACACTGTGACTTTTCACGCATACCCTGCCGACACCTTAGGAATTATTTTCGATTTTCATCAAATATTGTAATATTTCTAAAAAAAGATTAAACCATGCAAATACGAAATTGTAATTATAATTCTTCTTCTTACTCTTTACGTTTTGCTAGTAAGTTTTTTGCAAGTCTTTCGATTAGTTCAAAAATGATCTGTAGATGATTTATGAACTTTTCATGTAGCTATTAGGAATAATTGTTATATAAAAACTTATTTCTTAGCATTTTCTACGAATAAGTCATTCTACATATAAAAATGGAAAATCTTCTTTACCCTTATTAGTACTCGTTATGATGAAGTAAATAGACTGCAGTGTCTGGAAATCATTAACATGCACTCTCATTGTAAAAGCTAACTGATTTACAATGTCTACTTCTTTAATGTGTTTGAGTAAGTGTTCTGTACGTTTTGTCATTCTTGCCAGAGCGATCGGTGATCGAAGTAAAAGCTTTTCAAGAGGCTTTAGCCGCAAACACTTCACAAAGTCGCATTAACAAGGGGTTTTCTTCGAAAAACTGTTTTGCTTCATCCTGGCAAAGAATAATGTCAATCTGATTTTCGCGGTAGAACGGAGGATTTCATTAGTAGATGTGTGAAACTAATTGTAAAAGGTAAGAAAAAATAAGTATTTATAGTTCATTGACACTCGAACTGGTAAGTGGAGTTCGTTCGGTAACAAAGCCGTGTCATTTTCAGGATCTGACGTTAAAGAGGCGAACAACTTAATATTTACTGTCTGGAGGTCGTCATTGTAAGTATTTCAGTCAGCACTCAAGAGAACTGGAAAATCTCAGGAATCAAAGGCATGGCAAAAAACTAACAACGACCAAATTTTCAACTTTTCGACCGCTTATTTCCTTTCATGACAAGTCAATATTTTCACCCGAAGAAATTAAGAAACAAACATATCAATCGTGTATGTAATCGTACAATAGTAGTTACTTAATCTATGCAACGTTAAATAAATTGAAAATTGTAAGTTCAATAGGTAGTTACAGGCTACTGTAGGTTGAATACCTCTGCCAGTAAACGTACGCGCACAAGGCTCACGGGATAATCTCTGTTTGAATGGGAAACAGCATTGCAAAACTATGAGAAGAATGACAACACTCTCAGGTCAGGAATAAATTGTTTGTTAGTAGGACTTTCTCGTTCCGCATGAGCCGACACATAAGCCAACCAATTAGATAAAGTTTCGCTATATAGGTAGTACCTAAATACTCTCTTTTCTTAATCCTTAATGTTATCTTGAACTGCCCGCTTTATCAGTCAGGAGACATCAAACTGTCTTATATGTATGTCTCAATTTCTCTTAATTAAGGTGTCATTGCCTGGTACGCTTAAGTTGAACGTCCTTATTATGCAGCTGATTATCGTGCCCGATGTTTAACTCCAAAAATAAATGATTCAAGCAGCGACATTTAGCATTGTTAATGCATATGCATTCCTTAATCGGTTCAAGAATACTCGTGTAATCAAGCACGTTGAAAAAAACTACTGTAATCATTTGCGGCATCAGCGTCTGGTTGCGCTTAGATACCAGTTTCGCGGGCACTGTCACTTTTTTTGAGATCCCAACGAGGATAATTGTCCATACTTTAATCATCAGGAAATTAACCATTTTCTTTCATGGCTCTGACGACTAATCGCAGAATCTACTTCATGTTAATAAAAAGTGCTTTGTTGCATTTCTGCAAGTAAGATGAAAGAGACACACAGGCAAATAAAAGTGAACTTTGTGCAAAAAAGTAAAGTGCCACTGTATTTAAAGTGCTGGTCAAAAAGTGTCACTTTGTCACAAATTACTAATTGCTAATTCACAGCTTTTGCTTGCTAATGTTATTAGGTAATACTAATAATATCGGAGATTGCGCTGAAAATTAGTTGACGTCATCCTGTTTTAGTTAGTCAATTTTTCATTCCCGCTACGGTATTGTTGCGAGCTTTGCATCGTCATTTATTGGCAGATTTAGAACCAAAGAACAACGAATCGTAAACACAGCGATGCGCACATACCGCTCAGCAATAATTTCTTCAGCCTGTTCATTGTCATGCATACTCGTGCTTCTCACGCAAAACATATCTTTCCAATGGTTTTGCCCGTCTCCAAGATATAGAATATAATCGATAGTTGGTGACCGCATGCCTTCTTACACTATTTTAACGATAGAAGACAGTGGCCGTCTATTTCTTGTGCACAATATAACTGACGCCAGTACGTGCAAGAAAAGAACTGAACGACAAAGACCGCTTCTAAAACCGGTTAGCGCAAAGCAATATTAAACTTCATATAGTTTCTTTTTTACGGATTTCTAAACTCTTGATTCATGTTTTATTATTATTAAAAAGAGCATTTGCTATTTTTGGATTATTTTAGAAGACTTTGTGAATCAGTATATGATCAATGCTGATATCATGTGTGCTTTAAGCGAGCTGAGAACAATGGGTGCACGTAATACGTGAGCATACTGTTGGCGCTAGTTAAATCCGATCATGCATCCCGGGCAGTGTTGGACTTTCATTTTTTAATGCAATTAAACGAGTGAAAGTGCCGTAAACTCTGCAGGTGTAGAGCTCGCATGCATTGTATAATCCTGTTCTGGATCCGTAACCCACTTTTTTAAATCGGCTGCCCACTTGCTTGCTGAATTCTCGGTCATCTTTTTACATCACCTTGCGACATTGACCAGTCTCGAGTCATACCAGATGAAGCCACCGCTTTGCCCAAATTGTTCTTTGTTGGGATTGGCTGATCTTTTTCCAGTACTTTGGAAGAACTTGGGATTCCAAGTAATCAGATAAATTTACAAGTACACTTTATTCTGAATATACGAACTAACCACTTATACATTAAGGTATGATTAAATGACTGAAAATCATAGTTGAAATACATAATATATGTTGAATAAAAAGTAGGGTGTAGCAGCTGATTGAAAACATAAATCGCTTCCCTATTTTTATTATATAACTATAACATAATAATAATAATCTGCGCTTAGCTTAACGGAAAAGAGATTTGTTTTTCTCAGATTCGAGTGACAACTGGTTCGTGCACTGAATTGTGATTAGGATTAGTTCTCGACATACTAAATTTCTGCCACCAATGTATGTTAGGCGAATGTTTATATGCAAAGTTCACACAACCTAAGCGCAGAATAGGTATTTTCATTAAACCGATCTTCCCCACTACCATAAAGCATGCGTGTCTCGTTCTGTAATCTATATCATAAATTCTCAGGCAAACATCAACAGGGACGAACTCCTCTATGGTTTTTGCTACACATATTGGTGGTGGATTCCTCGCTGCAAGATAAACAATACCGTTGTTCTATTTACAATAAAAATGTATATCCGACCAAAAAATGAGTTATTTCGATGATCGTAACTATTCGAATTTCAATCCCATTGTTTAGGAAAACGGGAGACTATATTTATTTCCTCCGCTCGAGAAAAATAAAATACAAGTAAATAACAAATTCTAATACCTTACCTGAAATTGTCTCATTAATCACTGCGAAATTATTAACTGTCAAGGTGATTGATATACCGTAATCCTCTTCCAGGTAAGAGGCATTTGCACATACTGAAATATTATATTCTTTTATTATAATTTGCATTAAAAAAAATCAGTAATCGTAAACTTTTCCTACATTTTTGTTAATTTATTCATGACTGGAAAATTCGACGGTAGTCGAATGTCGGTGCGTCAGAGTTAAAGTTATGTTTAATAAAAAAAAGAATAAATACTTTTCGTATTCATGCTTATGGCATCCCATTCTAAGAGTTCGCAGCATCCACAGTTGTTATGATTGCACTTGCAATCCTTGTTGTCAGAAGTAACACTGCCAACATCTACGGAATAATACAGACTTTGTTAGTTTAATTAATAACTTTAAGACACAATTATGCTTTGTTTGTCAAGACTATGTTTCTGTTCGTCGAAAGTCTTTGCAGTTAAATCTTGAGCACAGGCGACAATGCCTGTATCTTTACGAATTATTCTTGGAACGTTACGCGATGCAATGCGAGAGGAACCAAACACTCTCCATTCACTCGTATCTTATTTCAAACAATCGGGCGGTCGACACTCGTATTCATAATTTTTTCTTTGAATTCGCAAAGGTCCCAATATTTCTGCGACAATTCAATCAAGTCATTGCACAAACTGTACATCGTATATATATATTATCTGCGGCAATGACTTACGATAGCCTTATATCAATCGAAGACGTATTACAATGTATTAACGGCGATGATGTGAGACAATCGCCAATTTCACACTAGCAGTAAGACTAAAGCACCTTTCTTTCATTATGTACTTTTCATAAACAATAACACTGAATATTCCAAGTTATAGTTAATTGGAATATAAGTATTCTACCAGCGACTTCTTCCAATAGAAATCGCACATGCAAATTCCCAAGTCAGTTCGCGCCATAACATTCTCAGGAAGATAAGATAACAGGAATGAAAATACGACTATTAATAAGAATTAAGGCGGGGTAGGAATAAAACTGTAAGGAATAGTCTAGTTAACAAATGCTTTTCACCAACATTTAAAAAGACAATCGGTGCCTTTGTATGTCGGTTGAAAATAAATCAATAGTTGTTGAAATAGAATTAACAACCAAAGATCTGTTGCAATTGCATAGATTTCTTTGATGATTTTAGTATGCTTATCTTTAGCAAGCTACATACATTGTATGTAACAACTATGTAAGAATGCAAAACATTGTCTAACCTTGATTTTGTGCTGCGACCAAGTCGCAATACACCGAAAGTAATAGCACGAAACCGATAACACACACCCGCATTTTTTTCTCGATATTCAAATAAATAACTGATACATACAACTATTTTTCACACTATATAGGAATCTCGTATCGCTCGTAATATCACGTGTTATCGAACAAGTTCTGCCGGCACCACGGAAAGAATAGCGATTTGTACACAACCGATTTGATTGAACCGGCTTGAGGCAAGGGTCGATGTTGCCCCACAGTGTAGGTTGTCCACTCGATGTGAAATATGGGAACGTTGTCAATTCTGCCCAACAGAGGGGTCCGCGCCTTCTTCTCATTAAGTTGATCCTATGTGAGGGTCCCATCATTGATGCAGAATGCAGTATCGATATAAGTTCAATATTTCCAATATAATCATAGAAAAATATTGCACCTATCAATCTATTCAGACTGGTTGAAAATTGATGAAGATATTGATTCATCGTGATCTTCAAGTTTCTTCCAAAGTGTATTATTATTGTTGAGTATCTTAATTTAATAAACTACAATCTATAAAAATTTGATCCCCAATATGTTGCCAAATTGTTCAGTAATCCCAGCCTTTTACTTTTTTGCTTCCATAGTGTCAGTTTGTTATAAATTGTGTGCATAAACCGTAATGAACATGAAGTGATTCAAATTTCACAACAATCGATAGACAGTGGAAGTAGCTCCATCTCGTTTAAATATTGCGAATGAATATCTGTCGGTAATACTTTCGTGCAGCATGAAAGAACCGGTGATCAGTCAAGTTGGAAAAAGTTGCGTAACTTCGCTAACGTCTTATTCCCAAAAATTCAGAGCAGCGCCAATTATCGATACATGTTAATATTCGTATTACCATGCGATAACATGGTTCAATCATTCGATCTTTACAATCAGCGAATTATCCCCTCTGCATCAAAATTCTACTAAAAGAAATAATGCTAGAATCAGATTCAACAATTCAAAAACCCTATAACTGTTCTTTTAGAATCAATAATATAAATAACACACTTTTAGTTCGGTTTTTAATAGTATTGGACCAGGCGTTGTCAGACCACCTTCACCTGAACAGGGGTCATTGAACAACTCGACCGCCTTGATCCGAACTACGACTTTACGCTGAACTCCTTTGTGTCGAGTCCCTGAAACAGGTGAAGACAATAGGGATCACGCTTATTCAAAACGAATAATTAGTTGCGTGAATCAATATTTTTGAGGCCCGCTGTAAACATGTTTGTGTAGGATTAATGACTAAAAATAACTAAATCTCGAACTCTTTATACATCCAGAATTTGTATACTAATAATATTGTCTAATACTTGTTCGTATTACCTATTACTTTCTAATGAAAGCAGAAAAATCGCATCAAAAGAAATAATAACCAGAACCGATGTTTTGACACAGGAAATATTTACAAAACAACGATATAATTTTTCTCGCCTGACGCAAAGTCAAGGAGGACCCAAGAGTGACGATTCCATGAATCGGTAGCCGGTTTCATCAAACCTGTTGGATCCTAATACATAAAAATAGAATAACAATAATTTAATTAAGATGAAGAACTCGATACTGGCAAATGTTCGACTAAAATAAGCAAGCTGAAGATAAAGAATAGCTTCATAATATTAAAATAAGATACAAGCACCTATTGAAGCTTAAATAATTATACATATAAGCATTAAGAACTAAGAACGGAGAATTCCGTGTCATCAATGCAATAGAATTATTAACCTTTTGAGTCCAAAAATTAACAAAATTAACTACAACAAAAGTTAACAGGTCAATGACCCGAGCATGATATGAAGTAAATAAAAATTCTATATCATTCTACCTTCAAAATTCATGCTGTTTCGTAAGACAATTTCGTAAGAATGAGAGTTTCTTCAGCCAAACTGAAAAGTGCATTCTTATAAATCCCATTCGTAAGTAGAAAGCTGGTTGGTCTTAATTTTGGGAGATCGAAAGTGCGTAGGTTGACAGGGTGCAGGGAACCTGAATGCACGTGGCGCATTTCAGCAATCCATACTGGATGGGTCAAGGCTGGTATGGTGAGAGAGATGAACCTATCCATGCAAGGGATTGGAAAGGAAAAAAGATGTGGTTGGAGTGAAATTTGACAGAAGAGAAACGCAGTCATTAAATTGGCGCCCAGAAGAGAAGTTCTTCCATGAGTGTGGACACGTTTCTTTGAAATTACTCCGCTGTTGCATTTTCTTACTGAACTAGTACTTGTGGAATGCAAATCAATTTCTGTAAATTCACCTAGCATTTTTTATATCAAAATAATAAAAAAGTGTAGAATTGTGGGCATTAATAATACATATTGTCAACTATATATCATATAAACTCTCTCGCGCTGCTACTACTTGTGAGCTTATTTGAGAGTGCAACTCGAAAGTGAACCAGGGACAACTTAAGTAATTCGATATGATACTTATTATATTCGTTACTGTTATTGGAGTTTCATTAAGTGCTGCTTTACTGAAATTCCTATTGTCATACTTGGACTCATATCGCATTCTATTGCGGTCGAAATGCTTCCGAGGGCCAAAGGCATTGCCACTTATTGGTAGCGTACATCTTTTCTTTGGAAACACTGCAGGTAACGTTTTTATGTTAGACATATGCAATTTATATAAAAGGACGATTTTCGAAGTCGATTAAAAAATTCGATTTGCATCACAGATCCGGAAAGATCTGACCGATTAAATTGTTAAGGACTGTGTTTTTGTGTAATGTATATTGAGCGTTAATCGATGTTTACTAATAAAAAGTTTTCCCAATGATTAGATATTTATGAAAGCATACAATCCTTAATATTCAAGTACAAATCGCCGTTCAGGATTTGGTTGGGTCCACGACTCTTTTTTGGTTTACATGACCCGGAACACATAAAGGTTCCCTCTTCTTATAACATTATATTAAACAATCATATAAATAATTGTAGACATTAGTAAAATTGCAAACATTTTAGATAATACTGACCAGTCCAAATGCCAGGGGTAAAGATCAAATGTACGATATGCTAAAACCATGGTTGGGCGAAGGTTTGGTCACAGCTGAAGGTAGGATATAAATAAAACTCCGTATAAAAAAACAGATCATAAAGAACCTTCTTCCAGTACCAAAATGGAAACCACATCGTAAAGCTATCCAACCCTTGTTTAATACGAAAGTTCTCGAATCATTTGCCGAAGTATTTGCACGAAAGGCATCGATAACCGCAGAAAAAATAGGATTGGAAGAAGGGAAAGAATTTGATATATACAATTACATGTCACGATACAGCTTGGATAGTATATGCGGTATGATGATTATCTGAATTCGAATATTATACGTTTTATAGAAATTGTATGAATTTTTTTAATACCGCACAGAAACAACAATGGGTGTTTGCATTGATGCGTTAAATGATAAGGATTGCACTTATCTTGCTATGGTAGAAAGGTAAAAGAATTTCCATTCATTAAAATAAGTTGGTATGTTGTCAAAGTCATTGAAACTTTCTTATTCTAGTATAACAGAAATAACAACTAAGAGAACGGTACAACCATGGTTACATTTTGATTATATATTCAAGTGGACTTCTATGGGACAGAAGTACTATAAATGCATAAAGTATATGCATGAATTCACACAGAATGTGAGTATGGCTATTATGAATTATCCTCAGGGATTTCTCAAATTTAATAGTATAATGATAACTCATTAATAATTTTTATAGGTTTTAAACGCTGCAAAAAACGAAACACACAAAGGTAAGTTACAGAAACATAGTAGTGTAAAGTGTTATTGAGAAAAACACGTAATAAAAGTGAAAAATTATAGATAACGAGACTGAGCCAAGGAAATGTTTGGTGAGTATGCTTCTCAACGCAACCGAAGGTGATTTCAAGTTTACCGACAAAGAAATCAGTGATGAAATAGCAACAGTAATAGCAGCGGTACGCAGAATGATTAACATATTGTTCGACAATTTTATAATTATAAATTCGACTGTTCACTTTACATAATTACATTTCAGGGATATGAAACGACAGCAAATATGTTGAGCTACACTCTTTTTATTTTGGCGAATTATCCTGAAATCCAAGTATGATGATTAGAGAATCTCATATTTATTATATTTAAAATTAAAGAATATCATAAGTATCTATGTTTCACTCAGGATAAATTGTACGAGGAGGTGCGTGAAGTTTTTGGTGAATGTAACTCGGAAGCGTTAAACGTTACACTGCAGGATTTAAATCGTCTAGATTATTTAGATCGAGTATTTAAAGAGACACTGAGACATTTTCCTGCTGGTGTTATACTGACGCGTTTTCTATCGGATGATATAAATCTAGGTTGGAATATTTCATTACAGAATCTAAAATATAAATTATTATCGTATCTATATGATTATGAAATATAGATATTATTTGTTAATACTTAGGCGAATACACTCTTCCCGCGGGAAGTTCTGTCGTTCTTGACTTGTTTCAAATTCACCGAAGTGAAGAGTATTGGCCGAACACGCTTGAATTCAATCCTGATAGATTCCTTCCGAAACATCCATTGGGGCCACGGAATCCTGCCGCTTATATTCCTTTCAGTTCTGGACCAAGGAATTGCATAGGTATTACTTTGCATTTAATTGGTTCTTTTCAAATCTATCAATTCAGTTTTATTACATATATAATATTTGTGATATTTTAGGAATGAAATATGCAATGATGTCAGGGAAAATACTCATTTCAACTATAGTGTCGAAATATATTATTAAATCGAAAATATTGCAACAATCAAAAGATATTGAAATGAAGATGAGCGTAACTTTAAAACCGAAGTATCCGATGATAGTATATGCGGAAAGAAGATCACTTGCAACAAATTAAAGTTGTTCATGGAAATTCAACGAAACTTGTTTATCCCTTCCAGGACATTAATTGGACTAACCCAATGAAAATATTAATTTAGTTGTTTAATACACAATGTAACCATATAAGAAGAAAAATAAAGATCACTCTTTATCCACACAAAAAATATATATAGCGGTCGAATTGAGTACCTCCTTCTTTTCGAAGTCGCTAAAAATTAAAACTTGGATTATAAAAATAGCTATGTGACAATACAAAATCATCAACCACGCTACGTCGGAAACTTTCGTTTCGCTGTACTACGAATTCGGCAGTGCTTCGGGAACTAATCTCATTATAAATGCTGATCATGTTGTTCATGTGGAGGCCATAGTTTCATGTCGATGAGTACCAATAGGAAGCGATCGGCGTTTTTGTTGCACAGTGAAAAAAATGCTTATACCAATTGTGATGGAACAGAACTCAGTGGAACTTGAAACAAGGCAGTAACTGTAATAGCCAGCAATGCTCAGAGGTATCTAAAAAAATTTTAAAACAAAAAAAGTGTTGATTTAATTCAATTAGTGTTTGGTAAGATCAGTTAAGGGTGCAGTTTAAACGTGAACGCGGGACAAATTAAGTGTGACAATATGATACTTACTATACTTGTTATTGCTATTGGAGTTGCAATGTGTGCCGGTTTACTGAAACTGGCATTGTGGTACTTGAACTCGTACCGTATCCTATTTCGGTCAAAGTGTTTTCGGGGGCCACCAGCATTCCCAATTATTGGTAACGGTCATCTTTTTATTGGGAGTGGAGCAGGTAATGATGTCATACTACGATCTACCATTGGATTCAATTTATTACTGAATTCTATTAATATACTTACGTCGTTTAACAATATGATACACATGCATTAATATTTATAATCATCGATTTCCAATGATTAGATATCTACGAAAAAATACAAATCTTAATAAAAAAATACCCATCGCCGTTCAGGGTTTGGCTAGGCCCGCGACTCTTTTTTGCCGTACATGAACCAGAACATATAAAGGTACACTATTCAAATAACTCGAAAGAATGTTGATTAATCTATTGTCAGAAGTATTGGTATGTTAGAATTATAATTGGATGAGAGAATTTTTAATATTTCAGCTGATACTGACCAATCCAACTGCCGTACACAAAGATCAGATCTACACTATGTTCCACCCATTCTTTGGCGATGGTTTGCTCACTGCTTCAGGTGAGGCATGCTACGAAAGTATGACAGTACATGATTTAAGTATAAGCTGCTAAATTAACCGCTTCAGCAAGCCGCCTATACCTGTTGAGCACGTTTGCGGCATTTCAAATTCAAACTTATTAACGATCAAGTATTCTATGCATGTGCGACCATGCCTTTTATGTAATTATTTTCGTGCTCGAAAGAGACAGTGTACTTTGGATTGGCAACTATTGTCGCAAGCATTATACTATTTCATCTCTTTTTCTGCTTTATTATATTAAAAATGTAACATGTGTTTGAAATTTTTCTAACAACATTTATCTTTTAATGAAAAGGATAAATTTAAATGATAAATCTAACTGTAGTAGTCGATAGTTTATAATTAATACAATATATCATAATTAAGATATCTTACAGTATCAAAATGGAAACCACATCGGAAAATTATTCAACCGCTTTTTAACACAAAAGTTCTTGAATCATATGTTCAAGTATTTACATCAAAGGCATCCATAGCAACAGAGAAAATAAGAATGGAAGAAGGAAAAGAATTTGACGCTTACAATTACTTGTCACGCTACAGCTTGGATAGCATATGCGGTATGATTAGCATATGAATTGTAATGTCGTACATGTTATAAAGCATTTCCTTTTTTCATATCATTTAGAAACAACAATGGGCGTTTGTGTGGATGCCTTAAATAACAAGGATTGCACATACCTCCGCATGGTAGAAAAGTAAGTTTTTTTTGCATTAACTTAATCACAAATTAATATGTTTTTAAAAAATACAAACTTTCTTATTGCAGTATACTAGAAATAACAACCTTTCGACTGGTGAAACCATGGTTATATTCTGACTTCATTTTCAATTACACTCCTATAGGGCGGGTATTCCATAAATGTATAAACTTTGTTCGCGAGTTTACAGAAAAAGTGAGTGTTAATTGTAATAGTTACTATCAAGATAATTATTCCAATTGAAAACTAGTATTTTAATAAATACTAATAACTTGTTTAGGTTTTAAACAGAGCAAAGGACGAAGTTGACAAAGGTAAATATAGCGATTTTTATTCACTAGAAACAGTTATAGAAAGTGAATATTTGCAGAGGCCGAGATTGAACCAAGAAAATCCTTGGCGAGTCTGCTCCTAAGTCCAACCGAAGGTGATTACAAGTTTACTGACAAAGAAATCCTCGATGAAATATCGACAATAATAGCAGCGGTAAGATTCCCAAGCTTTTTTTTTATTGTCAGACCGAACATAGTAAATTATGCGATAGAGTGAGCTTATCCTAGGCCATATATATATGTATTTAGGGTTACGAGACAACTGCAAATCTATTGAGTTACACGCTGTTAATTTTGGCGAATTATCCAGAAATCCAGGTACGACGGAAATATACTCTAGAATTTATTAGACGTCAAAATATAAACATACTATAAATATTTGTCTTCCGCTCAGGATAAAGTGTACGCGGAGGTGTGTGAAGTTTTTGGGGAATGCGGTTCGGAAATATTGGACATCACACTGCAAGATTTAAATCGTATGGAATATTTAGAGCGAGTGTTAAAAGAAACACTCAGATTTTTTCCAGCAGCTGCTGTAATCGGACGTCGTCTTCAGAATGAAGTTACCATAGGTTGGACTGCTTCATTACGCAACCTAAGACATTATTATTATTCCTATGTTTTATTAAGATATCCACATATTGTTCTGAAAATATAGGCGAATACAGTCTTCCCGCTGGCAGTTCTATAGTGGTCGACCTTTTCCAAATTCATCGAAATGAAAAGTATTGGTCGAAGCCACTCGAATTCGAACCTGATAGATTTCTTCCGAAGCATCCATTGGGACCGCGGCATCCTTATGCTTACATACCTTTTAGTTCTGGACCAAGGAATTGCATAGGTATTACTTTGCATTTAATTGGTTCTTTTCAAATCTATTAATTCAGTTTTATTAAATATATAATATTTGTAATATTTTAGGAATGAAATATGCCATGATGTCAGGGAAAATACTCATATCAACGATAGTATCCAGATGTATTATTAAATCGAAAATATTGCAAAAAGCGAAAGATGTTAAAATCAAGATGAATATAACTTTAAAACCGAAGTATCCGATAATGTTATATGCTGAAAAAAGGCCCATTGAAACACGCTAGAAATACATTTCGGGCGACGATAATCCGAATTCTCTGTCAAACTTTATTTCTTCTTTGTCATTCATTTATTTGTTTTGCTCATCAAAAATGTAAATGCATGCGGTGAATAAGCATATTGGCATGTAAAAGATCAATTATGTAAGAATAACATTTGTGTTAACAACGCATTTTTCATTGAAAACCACCACTTTTCCTATGCATTCCGAATGACATGTAAAACAGCAGAGTTCAAAATACTATAAGTCGTAAAATATTTATCAAAGTAAAAGAATATACTTTATACAAAATAAGGAAGCAGGTCTGAAATTAATTGTTCAATAACAAAACATAACTGACATATCCGGATACTATGTGAAGACTTAGGTATTCTGGACTTGTCGCCTGACAAAAACTTTATTCGTCGACAGCCATGTAATTAAATAGACCGGTATATATTAGAAGTGAATTCAATTCAGTATGCAGTTGGAAAGTGAACACGGGATAACGTGAGTGATAAAATATGATACTTACTACGATTATCATTGCTGTTGGGACGTTAATACTGGCTGTTTTACTGAAAATCACATATTTGTATTTGAAATCGTACCGCATGGTATTACGATCGAAATGCTTCGAAGGACCCAGAGCATTCCCATTGATTGGAAACGGGCATCATTTCCTTGGATCGACATCAGGTAATGATTTCATACTACGCTCGCCTATTTTAAATTTCAACCATTATTGGCTTGATTCTACTATTCTACTTACGTCATTTCTCAATGTGATACATATTCTAAATTCTGTAAAAAAGAACAAACATTTAGCGTAAGCTCATCAAAGACTCGATTGATTTCCAAGATGCGCATTTGAAACTAGACGAAAGTAGATCTACGTATCATAATAATCAGTAATTAATGATAAATACAGTTTTGACACAACAATAATAATATTTATAACGTCGATTTCAAATCATTAGATGTTTACCGAACCGTGCAGGTCTTAGGAAGACAGTACGGATCGCCGATGAGACTTTTGTTCGGCCCAAAACTCTACTTTGGTATTCATGATCCGGAACACATAAAGGTATGCTAATCCTATAATATTATGATGGCGAATCATACCAACAATCCAAAACACTGAGAGTAGATTATGATTTCTACTTCAAATGTCTCGAAAGACTTTTAACTGTTCAACTGTCAGAAATATTAGTATGTTAAAATTATAATTGGATGGATCATTCAAGTAGATCAGAGAATTATCAATATTTCAGATTATACTGACCAATCGAAATTCCCTAAGCAAAATGCAATCCTACGACTTCTTTCGTCCATGGATGGGAGAAGGTTTGATCACTGCTCCAGGTGTGGTATAGTATGAAAGTATGACAGTACGTGATTTAAGTATAAGCTGGCAAATTAACCGCTTGAGTAGACCGCCAATATTTATGGCGCACGTCTGCAGCATTTCAAATTCAAGTTTATTGACGATCAAGTAGTCTATACATGTGCGACCATGCCTTTTATGTAATTATTTTCGTCCTCGAAAGAGACAGTATACTACTTTCGGACGATAATTATTGTCGCAAGCATGTACTATTTCATCTCTTTTTCTAGTTTGTTATATTCTAAATGTAACATGTATTAAAAACTATTTTTACAACATTTATCTTTTAATATAAAAGCACATTTTCTGCTAATGTACTTTAACGGATTCTATTTGTAATTGAAAATAGAACACGCTATACACCGAATCATAATTGACAAGTATTTGTACATTGATAATTTTTAATGATAAGCCTAACTGCAGTAAATTCGTTTATAATTAATACAATATATAATAAGTAACTGTTTTTCAGCATCAAAATGGATACTACATCGGAAAGCTATCCAACCTCTTTTTAATGTAAAAGTTCTTGAAACGTATACTAAAGTATTTGTAACAAAAGCATTATTACTTGCAAAAAGAATAGATGTTAATGAGAAAGGAAGAGAATTTGATACTTATGAGTATATGTCACGCTACGCCTTGGATACGATATGCGGTATGATTATTGCATAAATTCGAATGCTTTACATGTCATAGAAATTTTACTCACTTTTTCATACTACTCAGAAACAGCATTGGGTGTCTCCTTGAATGCTATAAATAAGGAGAGTACCACTTATTATCACATGGTGGAAAGGTAAACCTGTTTCTGTTAATTAAATTATAAGTTGATGTATATGAAAAACAATTTGAACGATATTATTGTAGTGTGGTAGAGATAATAGTCCTCAGAATAACAAGGCCATGGTTACATCCTGATATCATCTTCAAGTACAGCCCTATCGGTCAACGATTCTTCAAATGCGTAAACTATATTCATAGGTTTACAGAGAAGGTAAGTGTTGCTTATATTAGTTATACTTTCAAGATAATTATTCGACTTGGAAACACTATTTTAACGATAACTTCTGAATAACTTGTTTAGGTTCTAAATAGCGCACAGGCCGGGATAGACCAAGGTAAACCAGCGGAACCGAACAATGTTAGCACTTTTATTCAGTAGAAACACTTGCCGAAAGTGAATATTTGCAGAGATCGAGATTGAGCCAAAAAAGTCCATGGCGAGTCTGCTTCTTAATCCAACCGAAGGTGATTACAAGTTTACCAAAAAAGAGATCCGCGATGAAATATCGACAATACTAGCAGCGGTAAGATTGCCAAACTTTTTATTGTCAGAACAAATATAGTATATTTTTCGATAGAGTCAGCTTATGCTAGGTCATATGTGTATTTAGGGTCACGAGACAACTGCAAATTTATTGTGTTACACGCTCTTAGTTTTGGCGATGTATCCAGAAATCCAGGTACCACGGCAAAATACTCTGGAATGTATTACACGTAAAAATGGATATATACTATAAATATTTCTCTTCCGTTCAGGATAAAGTATACGCGGAAGTGCGTGAAGTTTTCGGTGAATGCAATTGGGAGACGTTAAACATCACAATAGAGGACTTAAATCGTTTGGAGTATTTAGACCGAGTGATAAAAGAAACACTCAGATTTTTTCCAACAGCTAATTTAATCGGTCGTTGTCTTGAGAAGGATGTTAGCATTGGTTGGACTATTTCATCACGAAACCTAAGACATTATTATTATACTTATGTGTTTTTGGAATATAAATATATTTTTGTGAATATTTAGGCGAATACACTTTGCCCGCTGGCTGTGATGTGATAATCGAGTTAACCGTACTTCACCGATGTGAAAAGTATTGGCCGAGGCCGCTTGAATTTATTCCTGATAGATTTCTTCCCATGCATCCATTAGGACCGCGGCATCCTTATGCTTATGTACCTTTCAGTGGTGGAGTAAGAAATTGCATAGGTATTACTTAACATTAAATTATTTCAACTGGAATTTATTCATTTACTTCTAATAGATAGATAATATTTATGATATTTTGTTCAGGTATGAGATACGCGACAATGTCATTGAAAATAGTCCTGTCCATTTTAATATCGAAATACATTATTAAAACACGAATAGTGGGAGAACCGAAGGATATTGAATTGAAGGTATGTATAACTTTGAAACCAACATCTCCGATAACAGTATCTCTTGAAAAAAGATTTCCCGCATAAAACTGGAGTTTTCCTTCCAAATTGCCGTATCAATATAAAAGTGTTTGTGTATTGTGTAACAATTTTTTAGTCAATTTGTGAAAATTGTTTATTTTGTTTCCTCTATCACAATTGTATGTAATACTTTACAACTGTATTGAAGATTAATAAATTCTGTTATCTATAAAACATATTCAGTGATAAATTTACGACATCCACGATGCATATGTATCATGCAATATTCTTATGTATGTATATGCATTGTAATTCTACATCAAAGATTGCGCTGACAGCTTAGCCATTTGTATGTTTCTATAACATAATTATGAATGCTGATCATATTCAGGGAAAAACGGCGTCATTTGGTGTCGATAAGCACTAACAAATGGCCTTTGTGCAAAACAGTGAAAAATATTTATACAATACTGAGAAAACAAAATGCACTGTCAGTGATGACATATTCACATTTGCGTACCGTTTGGACCAGAGTGTATATAAGGCAGTAGCAGCAGTAGCAACACAACACAAGTTCAAATGTGTCGCAGTGCGTTATTGTTCCGAGTTTACCGATAAAATATTCACCTGTTATTATAAGAACGTTTGTAATTTTCTCTGTACATAATCGGTACATATCAACAGTGAATTTATTTAAACCTGTGGTTTAAAAAGTACACGAGGGACAACTTAACTAATACAACATGATACTTACTATACTTTTTACTGCTATTGGAGTTTCATTATTGGTTAATTTAATGAAAATAGTATTCCGGTATTGGAAGTCGTACTGCATACTTTTGCAGTCGAAGTGCTTCCGCGGACCAAGAGCATTTCCGTTTATTGGTAATGCTCATCTTTTTACAGGAAATGCGGCAGGTAATATTGTGTTTATTACTCAACATACATTGCTCCATCTTTAATACAACAATAATATTTATACTATGAATTTAATCAATCTGCACTAAAGGAAAATCTTTCCCTCGCAATTAGACATCTTCAACAAACTGCATGCGATAATAAACAAATACCAGTCACCATTTAGGCTTTGGATTGGTCCACAAGTGTTTTTTGTTATATGTGAACCGGAACACATAAAGGTACACAGAGTATCAATAAAGATTTTTCACCTTTCACCTATCAAAAGTGCCATACCGTTAGAATTCTAATTGCATCGGTAAGTCAACTGGATGACAGAATTATCAATATTTCAGCAAGTACTGACAAATCCAGGTAGCAGAGACAAAGATGAAGCGGACGACGTGTTAAAGCCATTTTTGGGCGAAGGTTTGCTCACTTCTTCAGGTGAGCTTAACTATAAAAATTAATCATTTAAATTAACTTAATTAAATGTATCATATTAAGCGTTAGAACTGGTTGCTGGTACTTATGATTATGTATTCAAAGTAACAAAGAACATATTTCCAGGATCAAAATGGCAAGCGCATCGGAAAGCAATCCAACCCTTATTTCATACGGAAGCTCTTAGACCATTGATGGCAATACTGGCAAAAAAAGCTGCATTAACGGCAGATCAAATCGAGATAAAAGAGAAAGGAAAAGATTTTGATCTTAACGACTATATGACGCGTTATACAGTTGATAGTATTTGCGGTATGAAAATTGCACGATTTAAAATATTATACATATCATAGAAATTGTACTCACTTTTTCCACACCACTCAGAAACAACACTCGGTATTCCCATGGATTCCATAAGCAACAACGACCGTTCTTATCTTAATGCGATCACATGGTAAAAGAATTTCTGTCTACTACATTACAAATCGATATGCTTGCTCAAAAACATCAATCATTTTTATTCCAGCTTAACGGGAACAGTAGCGTTGAAAATGATGAAACCATGGTTAAAATTTGATTTTATATTCAACCGCACTGCTGGGGCACCGAAATACTACAGTTCTTTAAAGTATTTACATGAGTTCGCACGTACCGTCAGTATTAATATTTCTTCAAAAAATTATTCAAACTTAAAGGTTGTATTATAACAACAATTTTCGATTCATTTCAACAGGTTTTAATTAATGCACAAAACAAAATACCCAAAGGTAAATTAGATAGACAGAGCAATATAGGAACTGTTATTCATTAGAGACACCTAATGAAAGAGAACGTTTCCAGAAATCAAGAGTAGTACAAGGAATTTAGCATGTCTACTTCTCAGGTCAACCGAAGATGGTTACAAGTTTAGCGAGCAAGAGATCCTTGACGAAATATCAACATTAGGAGCAGCGGCAAGTATAATATCTCAGCGCAACAACTAGCTAAAGTGACCTTTCGGAATTATTATACATTATTATATTATACTATAATAATTTCTATCTCTTACACTAGGGATCTGAGACTACTTCGAGTCTCTTGACTTTTTCCATATACATTATGGCAAGTTATCCGGATATCCAGGTAGGAGGATAATAAACTTGCGTTTATTACACTTAGAAACAAAAATATTTTACAAAACATTTCCGCTATCCTCAGGAAAAAGTTTACAAGGAAATACGCGAAGTTTGTGGAGAAAGCAATCCCGAAGGCTTATTCGTAAACCTCACATTGGAAGACTTAAATCGTTTGGACTACTTAGACCGGGTGTTCAAAGAGACATTGAGATTCTTTCCAGCTTCCGCTATGTTGACACGTTATATTTCAAATGAAATCAATTTAGGTTGGACTTTTTCATCACAGAACCTAAGACACATATTATTATTATACATATGTGTTTATGAAATAAGATATACTGTTGTCTATGTTTAGGCAAATACACTCTTCCCGCGAAAAGTTCAGTGATCCTCACGTTATATAAGGTTCAACGGAGTGAAGAATTTTGGCCGAGAGCGCATGAATTTAATCCTGATAGATTTCTTCCTAAGCATCCATTGGGACCACGGCATCCATACGCTTTTTTACCTTTTAGTGCTGGAGCACGGAACTGCATAGGTATTATTTAATAGCTAATTATTTCTTATCGAATCTATTAGTTTAGCTGTATTGCATACATAAACCGATGATATTGCAGGTATGAGGTATGCGACAATAACAGCGAAATTGTGCGTTACAACGCTACTATCGAGATATATTTTTAAAACCAGAATTCCGCAAAAAGCGAATGATATAGACCTGAAATTGCATATAACTTTGAAGCCGATCATTCCGATAACTGTATATACTGAAAAAAGAATCCCTGAATCGAATTAGATTCCACAATAATCGTAGCCTGTAATATTTGTATGATGTTGTTAGTGATCTTAAAAAATAAGTATTTCGATAGAATATAATTGATAAATTTATTATGACAACATACAATAATTTCATTTTCCATAGAGAAGCTTTATTGGAATAATATATATACTTTGAAAAGCTTCCCATATATGTATATATAAATCAGTAACAGTTCTGTTCAATTCAGCATTGCGATCAAAAGTCTTTTCCACTCAGCGGTGCAATCACTCTGGAAAAAACAAGATTGAGTTCTTCCAGTGTCATTCCATGATTCTTAACCACCTCATTCACTCTTCAACAATAACACTTTATTAAGAAAAATAGACATTACAACAGCGTGGAAGGCAGGTTATAAATATTTGTATTAGTATAGATAAAAGTTTGCCTGATTAAACACAACGTGCGCGAGTGAAGCATCTTTGTACTTTGTTCATCATGATTTATCATTTAATTAGCCAACGAGCGCTATCAGAAGCCGTTTAAAGTCGTCGCTGCAGTCACTCTGTAAATCAAAGAAAAAACGAGGTTGATGGGAATTAAAGAAACTTGCAATGACATTCGAAAAAGTAACTTATGGTTGCACTGAATCGCGCATGCATCTTCAACGAAGTATTTTGTGAGAATGGAAACTATACTACATTCAGCACTGAATAAAATACATAATACTCGCTGATTTGAATAAAGAATCTCCAGTTGATTTCATATCTACAGCAATTAAAATTTGAAACCTGAGAAATGTTTTTGTTCGGCGCAATGAATGTAGTATTTCATATGCTGCATACACAATATTTAGAAAGCGCAATTAAAGAGACAGCAAATCCCTTTCACAAACGATTCTATCTGATAAACAGAATTGCTGAGAAGAAAGGGTGTTAGCGTTACTGGATAGAATCGATAGAATCATGTAACGTAAAAGACACAATTCTACAGATTAACATGTAAAATATAATATATATTATCTGTACATAAAATTAAAACGACATATAAATTCAGCAGTTTTTCATATTTTTGTATGATACACCCGGTATTTAATTCCTCTCGGTAAATCACTTGAACAATAATCGCGGTGATATTTTCAATGAATCCTAACAACTACTTCTTTTACTTGGTAGAATCATTTGCAAATTGAATTGATATATGAAGCTGAATTGAAAATCAAGGAAGAATTGTATTTAATACTATTGTAACAAATTTAGAAGAAAAAACATACAATCCAATGAACCAAAAATCACTCACGAATAGTATAACTTTATTGATCGCATGTTAATGAGAACGCAAATTCACCGTTAATGCTACGACGCAATGGTTTGAAATAAAGGGGCTTCTGAGTATTAAACTGATTCATCCAAGCAGAGTAAGTAAGAGTCTCTTGTAGTCCCCTGAACAGTCATCCTGAAATTCAGGGAAAAATATTGATCACGATCAATGTTAGATTTTGAAATTAAAAGCTAATGCACATGTAAATACGATGAATGGGACTTGGAGCATGTTTAACTGGATCAGGTACGATAAACTTGCCCTAAATAATATTATGACAAAGAAGTTCGACAAATTTGGTAAAAATTTCCCGATTCAGGATGTCATCTAGTTGTTGAGATAACAGCAACGAACTCTGAAAGAAATATATTAGGCCACTGCGAGATTGAAGCGTAAGTATTCGGACGGCTTCATATTGTATTTTCAACATAAACGGCTGCACCATGCATACCCGTGTGAAAAATGTTAGTCCCTGACCGAACATCGCTTGCAGATTATATATTTAATATGCCTAGATACACATTATGCGCCTTCCACGTCATTGAAACAGTCAGACTCTTGTTGGCCGGCCTGAATGTCTCAGAAACCTGATTTGAAGTATCAGAGAATGTTCTTCTGCAGTATCAGTTTCATACTTACATCAATGTCTCCCGCGAGGGATTGCCCGTAAATCCTCTGATAAGCATCTTTAATGTCTCCCAAATCTATTTCCGACCGTGCAACAACGATCCGAATGAGTGTGCTGTCATCTGTTCCAAGGCCCTTCATTGCTTTGTAAAGACGCTCGGCGAAGTAAGCGGTCTTATCTCGTGCACATTTTACTAAGTGAAAGTATAATAGTATTATTTTTGGCTAATTCTGGGTTGAATAGCAATGCTATTACTTTTTAGCAACGTCAATTAAAAATTGTTAGTAACTCTACATACATATAATGAATGTGTATGCTTAACAAATGTGGAAAAATGCAACTTACCAACAGCCAGATAGCCGTCTTCAAGGGCGCCGGAGAATTCATTTTTTATCGCATCCTCCAAAGTATTGTCCGAAATGCGTTCATATTCGTCAAAGATCTTTCTCAGCTGCGGGAAGCTTTTCGTAATAAGAATAGCATTAAATGTACTTTCGTCGGTTCCCCATTGGTCCTCACCAGCTTCCATCAATTTCTGTGCATCTTCCATAGCTGCATGTGCATCCACATCAGGATTTTCATTTCTACTTGCCTAGAAAATTGTGGAGCAATAAGCAAACGGTAATTGCACAATCCAAACAATGGTTCTTCAAACTGGAAACTTACGCAAGATAGGGAAACTAAAAGCCTCTTGAAGTGACCAGAAGTATCGCTTTTAAGATCCTCTTCCAACTCCTTACCGTACTCTGAAATCATCAGAATGATTAGTATAAACGAATATATAAATATAGTTATACCATATGTTTCGGAGTAAACTTCTTCAACTTACTCTCATGGTAAACGGCCGAAATTGTCTTGATTCCATAGTTACTAAGAGAAGCGAGAACTTCAATAAGGGCACCCTCATCCGTGCCCATGCCACTAATTGCATCGTGCAATTCCTTAGCGTAATATTCAGGGAGCGGCGTCATGAGAGCAAGTATGGCCTTCTCAAAATTGCCACCGAGTTCAGACTTCAGCTCTCGGATTAGATCCTTTCCGTACATAGTCTTGAATTTATCCGCAATTTCCAACCGCTGTACTATCCCACGATGTGCCAGCACATCGATGATGGTCTGCTCGTCAGTTCCGAATCCCTTCATTGCAGTACGCAGCATTGTTGCGTCTGCTTCCGCATCGAAAGGATCCGCAGGGTAAACCGTCGGTGTACACTATTAACATAATGAAACCGAGAATGCCATTATCAATATGAAAAACTTCATCATCACAGATCAATTTTAAATATTGCCTATTTCGCATATTAGTATTTTGTGGACAACTTACTTGCACATGGTAGTACTGACTGGCCGACATTTTAGTGATTATCTGAAAAAGAAGAGAAGATATAAATTATACGTGATGTTTTAACTGATCTTATTAGCAATACAAAGGTCGTTTTACATGGTAGTGTGGAACTCACACGTTAATTATCAGTGTACATACATATGCCGTATTTACGTAATACGCTCTGGTGCGCACAATACGAGTACTTAACTGTATTCAAATTTCCGTCATACAGATCATGGACTTAATCGAAGATGAAATCGATTCGAATGAAATTTATACGGAAATTTAAGACCAACTCATAAGAGCGTGTAGAAACGTGTTAAATCTTATTAAAGTATGTGGTTTTAAACTTGACATTCATTATTTAAGATTACGTAGCAAATCTTAAAAGTCAAATTAGTGATTTCATTCGTAATTGGGACCGGAAGTACTTTACGAGTAATGCATTGCATCCGAAACCGTGCTCAATGATACCGGCTCTCATTAATGGATTGACGGTGAATGAATCATTCTGTGAATGCTCGTGTGAATGACTCATATTTAAATATTATGAATGATTCGAAGGGTACATCATTAGATCTTCTTACACAAAATTGATAAGTTTGATGACGAGTCTACTAAACGCTCGCACGAAGAACAAGTTAATTTAAACAAGCTTATACCCCCGAAGACATCGCAAACCTTTAAAAAAAACTGCAAAACAACTATACAATATATTGATCGCTGGACAATCGAGCATAGAATAGATCGATCGAGTCTTCCTTGAGGCGACGTGATCCAAGGTCATATTCGACATACTTCTAATATTACTCATCAGTCGCACTGTTTTCTCGTTCGCAGCATCCGCTATGTACAAGGCAAATGTACGCATTCTTAGCGCCAGTAAAACATCACATACTTTCTATCAAAACTTATTATTAAAATTTCGCTAAAGTCCCCACAATATTATCCAACACGTATCGCATACCAACGATTGGAATGACACAATAACTCGGCACAATGTCACTGATTTAATCGTCGCTGATAAATACCGGCTGATATAAAATCAAAACACGAATTGTGACGGTGCCCACTGAATCATGGTTCAAACAAGTAAATCGAATGAAAACAAGATCTCAAAAACTGGCACGGGAGATCACAATAATTCGACACTGTGGAATACATTACAATAACGAGAGATCACAGACGAATACAGAACTGGTTTCTCCCGACACAGAGATCGTAAAGTATGTCAGGCGGAAAACTGGATTACACCGGCAAACTGAGACGCACTAGTCGCCGGTTGCTAGATTCAAAAATTTTCCATCGAGTTCGTACGGAAACGCACCATTGTATTTAACGATAAAAAGATCAATAATGAAAGAAGACTTGCCTCGCTCGGGGAATTGAGGAAGAAGAGAGTGTATTGTCAGCAGCTTTAACAGGGAACCGGGAGAAACTGACACTCTGAGGAGCTGGGCGAGGCGAGGCTTGCTGCACGGATACGCACACTCTTACGTTGTTACTGGCTGGCGGCCAATCCCGAGAGAAGCTATGCGGTACTGCACGGTATAGCGATTTGGTGGGGTCGAGGACACTCCGAGCAACTACGATGACGTGGAAGATATTTGCCACTGACAGCAAAACAGAATACCGTTCGTAGAACTAGGGACCAGTCAGATCCATCAGATCTATTAGAAGAAGGGGCGGCTAGTGACTAACTTATGAGTCATCTTTTAATTATGAGCGTGAAAGGACTTCAATGCCTCATCGAGTATGAACAATGTTCTCCAGACTTCTTGCACCGACACTCCGGCACTTGCTTCTGATTCCGGTCCCCGTGAAAGTAACGTCACACATTTGTAAGCGTGCCGCCCGGTGATTTCTCTTTGCCTCTAATATGGTCTTCTCGCCAAAGTAAATGCGCCCGGAAAACGGTTCAGTTTTTTAATGATGATATATAGAACTACACATGTTTAGCAATAGTTTTCAGACCCATTTTTACAAGTGTTTTTTCGAAAGGCAGCATCACTTGAATTCTTTTAAAACCGAGTATTCACGAACTGGGTGTGCGAATACTTTTTTTGCTCATTGCATGGATGTGGTATATGGGGATATTATCCAAGCCGAGCGCTTATACGCTTTAACGGTACCTTGTAAAAGAAGGCATGACAGCACATTCTGGTAAATTGAAGTGCCGTGCCCTTTCTCACGCGATTCGGGTTATTCTAGCGAAAATCGATTACTTGACTTACTTAGTATGAAGAGCTTCTACCTTCTATCCTTCTACGAAGTCCTGTTATACAGGTCCATCCAAAAAAGTTTTAGCTATCTTCGTTAAGATGAGTATTTATCGGAAAATGATACTTTATCGCTCTGCGTATTATCTACATCTCATAATATTATTTATGTGTCAATGACAATTAACGTGATTATGCAGACGATAATTATAACAGTATCCTTTCGTAAAATGTCAAGGGTATTCTAAATTCTTTACACGGCCCTGTATACTACTGTGTGTACACTGAAGGCAGCTGTAAACTGCACCGGTTCTATCTAAAACGTCTCACATAACAAATTACAAGACTTTGGAGTAACAATGACCCAGTGAGCACAGTGTATGTTTACATACTGTAATAATGACAATGACCTGGTCAAATACACAAAATGCCCTGAAAGAGTTTGCAAATATATTGAAATGTATGAGTTGGTATGTTCAATTTATATCATTTATGTTGAAACTGTATATTGAGAATGAAAATGAAATTATGAAGTTTTTTTCAGCGACAGTGAACCTATATTACCAATAAGAAACATACCGTGTGGACATGTCTTCTGCAAAGAATGTAGAGGAACAGATTCTAGATGCATCAGATGCTATGAACCTGTACAACCAACTGAAATAGTACAAGACAAGCTTATTGAAAATCTTGTCCATGGTTGCAATGTTATTTCTGAAATTGTTTCACAAAGGTGGAAAGCATCCTCATCTTTGTTTATAATTGTTGCTTTATAACGTCACTTTCATATCTTTTTCGCATGATATTAACAATTATTGTATAATACTTTTCAGAAATTTATGGAATCCTCGGATGTATAAATCACATACGCAGGTAAAGACAGGAGTCAGTACAGCTCAAAAATCCCAACCAAGTCCAAGTAAAAAGTCAAATATTGGATTAAAGAATATACCAAGAAATATTAATAAAATCAATCACAAAGGGGAGACTCCGTTACATACGGCATGCATAAAAGTAAAATCTAATTCTTCGATAGAAGATAGTTTCACATAATTGTGCAGTAGTTAAAAGCAAAATATTGACTTTACAGGGTAATGAGGAACGTGTGAAAACTCTTTTGGAAGCTGGCGCTAATCCAAACACAAAGGATAATTCCAATTGGACTCCGCTGGTAATTTGGTTATTCTTTATCGTTACCACATTGAATATTCTGCGAACGCTGTTGCAGGATCCTTTTATTTTTGCTACATAGTACTTATTTTCAGCAAGAAGTTGTGAATTACGGTTTTACCAATATATGTCAATTGCTTTTGGAGTATGGTGCCTTGCCGAATACAACTGGCAATGAGAATAGAACAGCATTGCATGAAGCTGTACTCAAAAATATGGTTGAGGAGACTAAACTACTCTTAGAATACAATGCTAGTGTAAACGTGTATGATCAATATGGTAAAACACCCAAGTACGTTAGTTTACTTAAGCAAAAATGTTTTAGTCACTCAAACGAATTCTTAAGTCAATTTAGTATTTCGAATTTCCTTGTACAGAGACTATGCTTCCAAGGAATTACTGAAAGTATTGGAGCAGCAAGAAAGATCGAATGAAACGTTAAACAAAAGCACTCATAATCAATCGTTTAACGTGACACAATCATCCTTTATTGCGCCGAACACTAACATAGTAGTATACGCTCCGCAACTGAATACAGAAAATCAAGAGTTGCTCTTGAGAATGGCGACCAAACATAATATCCGTGTTGTTCCAACATTTGAGTACGTGTACAGAAATGATTATAAATTTACTACAAATTAGTAATAGAATGGCTAAGGACTCGCGTTAATTGTTAACTTCTTTATCCTTGTAATAGGCCAAACGTAACTCATTTCATATTGGAAACCAATGGTCAATACACCACGAATTCAGCGTATGATGTTATGATGGCAATTATCCGAGGTTGTTGGCTGCTGGACAGCGCATGTAATTATTGTTCCAACATATTCAAATCACTGTTTAATTACTCAATAAGTAAATAAGTATTTGCTTCTAAGGGCTGTCCTTGTGTGCCGATATTGATGACATCACAACTTTGGACTTAGAAGTATTCGAGTTGGCCGCAGCACCTATTGAACATGTTCCAAAGAAAGCAAGAGAAAATGCGCAACAGAAGGTAAAATATAATTTACAGTGCAAGTATTGGATATAATCTAAAAATGAATGCCAGGAAGTTCTCATCCTGTTTTAACGAGATGAAAAAATTATTGTTTTCATTTCCAATATTATTGCTATAGGTCAGTAGTAATAAATTGTCCGTATATAGTTCTCACAATATCTATATGAGAACTTAAGTTCTGTATTCTCGAGAAAACTATTGGAAAAATGAAGAAAATGCGCTTGCGTTATGGCTGCTGACTAATGCCTCAAATTACAGTTACTCTATTAATATGTTTGACGTTTCAGAACCCTGGCCTCTTTAATAACTGCAAGTTCTTCTTTGCTATGCAAGCGAACGAAGTTCACTTGGTTGGTGAGGTGAAATTGACGAAAGAGAGCTTAATAAAGTTGGTAACTGAGGGTGGAGGAACTGTTTTAACGAGAGAACCTGACGCGGACCACATAAAAGATAGTCGCACACTAATTCCGTTCCATATAGCGAATGATCTTAAACATCCTTTATACAAATGCACACATTACATTATCTATGTACCGGGGAAAGCCCAGCCGCGTAGAATGTACAATAAGCCATACATTAAATCACTTCCATTGCTGTGGCTAATTGAATCCATCGAACGGTTTACTTTGGTCGATCCAACACACTTAGGCATCCTGTAAGTCACTTCACTTTGCAATGTTCTACTCACAAATATTGTTCAATTGTAATAATATATTTTTAATACTAATCAGAATAAGTAAGTTATACATATTTTTATAAACGAACAACGATTGAATAATAAAAGATATTAAGCATTGTTATCGCGCATTCCATTCATTTACCTTTGTGAGTGAATTATTCTACGGCAAGCGGGTATAGTAGCCGAATGATGATTTTATATTAACATTACGATGAATCTATCGTTACGTAAAGATCCGTGAATTCCACAGCGAAGCATCGTACGGTATACCGTACATTTACGGGGAATGTACCGCTAGCCGCTCCCGCATACATTCTTATGTGTGCACGGACACGGCAAGAGGAGCGAAGAAAGAAGCATGCCGAGGAGAGTAAAAGAGAAGCAGAGAGGAAGAGCGCGCTCACAGGAAAATAGAAACAAGGAGAATATAATTTAGGTGTCTAGCGGCAATATCGGGCCGCTCGGCACAATCTGAATGGGTCACTTCGAGTTCGTAACACAAATCGTAACATAAATCTATTTTGGCTACAACTAGTTAAAACTAGATTCACAGGCTCATAAATCTTTACTATTAATCTTCGAAGCCAATACCATGCAACCATTGACACTTACAAGTTACAACTCATATCTTATATCTTTTACATCAACATGCACCTTACTGATATACGCTTTCGAGTAACGCGAAACACTTTTGAATGTAGAGCGTAGCCGAGTTGGAGGATTGTGATCCAATTTTTGTATGTCAATGGAAATGCTTTATTATAGGAATCCCGTGCGAGGAGGGCACATCCGGTTGATGCAGGAATTCGGCGAGCGTACGGTACAATCTGATTTAGAGTTGCAGGGTGCAATGTGCGAGCAACAAATGTTACACGTCCTAGTGCTCGTTATCGAGGAATAGACTCATATTGGACGTAGCCGAAGATGTCGAGCGCCCTTGCCTCAGCAGCCCTTCCCCCTCTTGTCAAATGACTTTTCTCAATGCCGATGCCAGTAATCGCTCCCGGCCCCTCTTTTCCCCCGGGTTCTCCTCTTTCTTTCCTGTTTCTTGCCGCCTCCAGTAGAAGAGGCCAGTCGTGTTCTGACCGACGAGCCGCCTCGCCTTTACTCCGGAGCCAGTCAGTCAGGTACACGATGCGATAATTGCCCGCATGACACGGTGATTGCCGTACTCACGGCGAAGTTCTTTAACACGTGCGTGGTTCAACTGGCTAGCTGGCAGTGGATGCTTCGTTAATTGTATCTACTCGACATCGCCGGCTGGTGAACGGAAAACGGCCGAAAGCACACCACCGGTGACACGCCGCCGCTACCTGTGTGACAAGACAGATATCTCGAATTCGAAAATGATACTTAGATTCGCCCTCCTGGGCACCCTTGCTCTCTTCGCATTCGCTACAACCGCTTCTGCCCAGGACGACGACTCATTAGCTGGCAGTTTCTTGTCAGGTAAGTCGATGTGCCCTCCAATTCATTTAGTACTGGGAAAACTCTGGTTGAGCTGGCTCAACTCGCAGCATGCTTCTGTAGATGTTTGTTTTAAATAATTGTTTTTATTAATGTATTATGATGACACAACAAAAAAGTGGTTTGCGCAGCTTATAAAGAATTGACTTTTGGGGTTCTTATAAAAAATAATGGTTAGTGTTATTTTTATGATGGTTATACGGAAATCATTGTCTTGACATTCAACAAGGAGTAGAAGTGTTGACCGTATCGAAAAGTATTCACACATTAACACAATATTTTTTTATCTGGGTACTCATATAATAACATCGTTTAATATATTTCATTCTATTGAATAGGGATTAGTAAATACCAATAATGTTCATCATGTAGTTGTAAACAAGATATAAACGAGTTATAAATAAATCGAATTTATTTCAGAAATCAATTTCAAATTCTTGACGTAAAATGTAGATCCGACTGTTAATAGTATTATCTGTCTAAATATTATTTTGATATAGCTTCCATCCTTTCTTCTTTCTAATCTATTTTAATCTAGCATTGACAAAACATGCGTAAGGGTTAATAACAATTCAATTGGAGTCGGTACAGACGGTGGTTTGGAGGAATAGAAATTCGCGTGTAGACCGTACGCAGCGCACGCTTTTATAGGTAGAATCTGAGCGGATGCGACTGTCCTACTTAGGGGTCATACCAGAACGCTCCTCGAATGGAGCTCAATTTGTGCGATTGCTAAGCTTTTTATTTCTACAAAAAGCGCGTACCGGAAAAGCGGCCGATACTTCATCATACACCGAAAGCCATTATCCGACACTTAAGCAATATTCACTTGGAAAGATGCCAATAATTGATCAGTCATCAAAGATACGATATATTGATTTTGGCTTATACGCTGATGAGATGCAATTTCATTCATCTTACGCAGCACGTGTTTAGGTCAAATAGGCGAATTGGTTGAGATCGGTTTACGAGCACGAACGCCATTATACCGTTACACGAATGTTCGTGAATTGCTCGCAGATCGTTTCGTATTGCGAAATTGATCTACTCGAGTAAGTGGTGTCCTGAAAACGTACTCTCGTGTTAACCCTTTAATAAATCGTAAGAAATAAACTTTTTATTCATTATCCCATATATTTACATTTGCAAAGAATGCAATGTTCCACTATGTGGTGACCGATGCTTTAGAAAGTTCATGGGAAATAGAATGTTAGAGTTTCATAGCAATTAGAAAATCTAACAAGTAACTCCCCTTTATTTTCGTACAGCTAATTAATTAATTAAAGAAACAAAGAGAAAATAAATAAATTCTTTGAAGAGAGATTGATTAGCCATGATTATATAAATACCTATTTTCCGGTTGTTACGTTCAAAACGATAAGGGGAAACACAGTGGAGATGAAATGAATACGGTTGAAGTAGAACAGAAACCATTGCAGCTTTCTTCAAATTAGTTATAGCAAGTAGTTTCAGGACACACAGATATATGTTTGTGTTAATATAAATGAGATTGAAGTAAAATATTACTGCTATTCCTAACTACTATTTATATTATGATTTACAGCCCCAAATTCTTGACCCATTGAATGCTTGAGTACCCATTCAAGTTTATAATTAACATATTTTATTCTAGCCAAAACTAGATCAAAATACCTTGATGTACTCGCAACTAAATTACAAGCATCTAATACTGCTTTGTCACTTGTCACGATATTAAATTTAAAAAATTAAATATTATAAATCCCTAAAAAAAATGTATGAATAATTCGTCCGGTGATTGTACACTCATCGGGAAAGCCGAAACTTTGCCGGCTTACATATTGATCTTCAAGAAGAGTTCAAGTTTCAATGGTCCTGCTGGGATTGGCTATCTCTCCAGGAATTAAGCAGGCAACGTTAGTTATGTACAGTTTGACAGTCCAATGAAGTAAGAACGATTACGTTAGAAAAGGCACGTGTAATACCGGAGAAGGGTATACGTGGCCTGTCCTGTCGCTCATTAACTACCGTTATGTTTGTTTGGGCCGTTATGCTCGCTAAAGTGAAACCAGCTGTAAGCCTTCATTGTGCCCGAAGCGAATTTTTTCCCTACTGCCTTAGTTACATCATGCGATAAATGATTATTGCAGTCGAAATCACTAAATTCGTAGTCGATTTCCTTCTTTCGTTTAGTCCTTTGTCATTCGTGATCAGTTTGATTCACAGCGGCTTAAAGAATTAAAGTAGGACAATATTAGACAGTAATTGTTTTCAATAATAAATTAGGCAGTTAGTGAAATGGATGACCGTGGAATTTGATGTCAGAAGACCTCGATGATCTTACTTGTTTTATACGAAGCCGCAAGCATGACACACTGACATGATACGGTCGCATCTTATAAATAGTTGTGCTACATGAATTATACAAAGAAATTTACAACTTCTTTTGTCAATATCATCGATTATTATTACCTCGTTAATGAACTAATCAATGAAAACTTCATTGAAATCAGTTCGTATTTAAAGGTCGTGTAAAATTATTATACTTACGTAAAGAGTGGCTGACTAGTTTTATCTAGTGCCAAAGTGAACTATCCTATTTCGAATATTGAGAACTAGGAGTTGAAGGTTAATGTCACGGAAAGCCTCTTTTTCCGGCCTTTAAACCGGTTCTGAATCAGTTTGACGTAACGACACGTTTCGATTTCGGCATCACGATCATCGACCCCTTTTCATATGAGTGGGAATCGAATGAGTCCACATAAACCTCTGAAATCTAATAATACTACTTAATTATAATTATATGTACAATCAATTGCAATCATCATTACATGTAAAAGCAAATGAACTGAGAACACGTGCAACACATAATTCTCTACCACGTGTAATTCTGTACTTTGTAAATACTTTTGTAAGTGAATAGACAAATTTTCAAGTAGTGGAACTAAATAAATTTACAACAATATTATAATATTTTCTCGTCATTGTTTACTTTTAAAGGGTTGCTGGACTCGATAACTAGTACGGCGAACAGTGCCGACTGTCCAGGTGTGTGTGTGCATGCGCTCGCCACTTTAATATGTTACGAAGTACTCGAAGATGTGCAATGTCCTACGGCGAGTATGCGTTGCTGCGTCGAAGCACCGATCAATCGAACAAGCAGTCCTAATGAAAATAATCACGATGACGAGAACTCAACCCCGACGGCATTAACGAGTATAAAAACGTCAACCCTGCCAACAACAACTACACCTTCCACTACGGTGACAGTCACCACCTCTTCAACAACTGCTCTTGCCAAGCCAACAGTTGTATGTTATGTTGATTACTAGTCATTATTTAAACGCATGTAATTGATAAACGAACATATATGCACTGATAGTAGTTCTGGAAAAGAATTGTTTAAAGAATATCTTAATCAATATCTGTTGATTTCTTACAGGATAATTCGAAACATTCAACCAACAAAACAACACGTATGTATCCAAATACTTAAGTATTGTATTATTAGTATATAATGTGATAAAAGCGTTATAATTGCACTCGTGCAATTCTGGTTTGCATTCTACATTTCTTTAACACTTGGGATGTTCGGAATACTGCTAATTAAAATAGGAATAATTATTTCTTTATCCGGGTACCCGTTGTTCGCATGAAAGCAGCATTTCTCCTATTACCCGCATGAGAATGGCGGTGTTAAACAAATTCTAAACATCGTGAAATCAACATTTCGTTGTCAGTAATTAATAGCAACGGTTAATATAATTATATATCCCTTAGCGAAATCCTGCCCAGGAATTTGTATGGTGGAAAGGATCGCCGATTATTGCGACGCAGTTTTGGTGATAGAAAGCATTTGCAAACCAAGCTACAAATGTTGCGTAACAAGGGAAACATTCGGCGACAATCCACCCCCAGAATTACTCGTAATAGATCGAACAAACACAACCCGTTCTGATGAGAACAAAACATCGAATACACCATACAAAACATCGGCTGCCACCACAACAAAACCATATACGGCACTTTCAACAATCTCACCGGTGACAATAATTGCACCCACCGCAACAACAGCTTTAGTGAAACAATCCACGACTGCAAAGCCAAAGCCTGTTAACGCGAAACCATGCAAGGGCGAATGTGTCAGCGGGTTCTTTGCGCTTCTTTGTGATAAGGTTGACAAAGATGCCGATTGTCCCGACGAAGGATCTTGCTGTGTTATTGATGCACTTCTAAAAACGGTAATATATTTAATCTTTATACTTAAACACAGGAAATCCTGAACGAATAAAACAATAGCTAAGTATTCTTTTTAGCAGGAAACAACTACAACATTGCGTCCGGTAACTAAACCTCCACAACCTAAGTATCCTCCTTGCCCTGGATTTTGTTTGCTGACGCTTATGGCAGCATTTTGCGAACGACCAAATTTAATAATACCGAAGACGTCAACCTGTCCATCCGGATCGATTTGCTGCGACAACACAAAGAGTCCGCCACAGGTGAACTTAATTGCAACGAAAATGAAGTCTTCGTGCTTCGTTTACACTGAATTGAAGTATTTATACATAGTGAATAAACATTGTGACACCATCGTCTTCTTCGTATCAGACTCCAAGGCCTCGGCCGAGACCGACAACGAGGCCGCCACCAACAACAGTATCTTTACCGCCAGATCCTCGGCCGGAGTGCCCTGGTTCCTGCATAGTCTCTTATTTATCCTTCACCTGTTTCAGTAAGTGATTAAAAAATATTTAATAGCCAAGAATATCGAAATATGAAAGTGATAAAAATTGAAATTATTCATAACATTTTTTATAGGAAACGCTGAACTGACAAACTTGTTCAAATGCAAGAAACAGGGACAACAATGCTGTGCACCAAAGTCGATTATCAGAGAAATTACTGGCGTTAACACTACCGAACCTATATTGTTTAATAGGAACGATACTGTCTACGAGACAGCAAAACCATACACAACAGCTCTCACTACCAGCATATGTAAGTTGTAATTTTCTCTATTATTGTGTCGAATTTTAATGCAAACAAAATTCTGTTCTGTCAATTTGATTATTTAATTAATCTTGTATGTTGCAGTCGAAAGCACGACAAGCACACCTATCACAAGGAGTCCTGTGTACAGTAAATACGTTTGTGGCGTGAAGGGAACTTCGCGCGGACCGATTCAAGCTCGAAACCTCGACAGAGAAGGACGTGTCGTTGGGGGAGAGGATGCTGATGCTAATGAGTGGTGCTGGCAAGTTGCCCTCATTAATTCCCTTAATCAGTACCTTTGCGGCGGTGCTCTAATTGGAACCCAATGGGTACTAACGGCGGCGCACTGTGTCACAAAGTAAGTAGACTTCATGACTACTTACTGATAAATCATTTCGCTAATTTTATCTAAAATTATTTCCTACTCAAATGATTTCCCTAATTCCAGTATTGTACGATCTGGAGATGCAATCTACGTCAGGGTAGGCGACCATGACTTGACACGAAAGTATGGTAGTCCTGGCGCGCAAACATTAAGAGTGGCTACTACTTACATTCATCATAATCATAATAGTCAAACATTGGATAATGATATAGCGCTGTTAAAACTTCACGGACAAGCAGAACTCAAAGACGGAGTTTGCCTGGTTTGTTTACCGGCACGTGGTGTTAGCCATACGGCAGGAAAACGATGTACCGTCACTGGATACGGTTACATGGGTGAAGGTAAGTGTGTCGATTAAAAAACATTAATAAATGTCATATGAAAAGAGGAGAAAAGATTTGAAAATAGTATATTCTACTTTTGTTAGTCCAATTGTTTGCAAATGTTTCAGCCGGTCCAATTCCTTTACGAGTGAGAGAGGCCGAAATACCTATCGTGAGCGATGCGGAGTGTATACGCAAAGTGAATGCAGTTACAGAGAAAATATTCATTTTGCCGGCAAGCAGTTTTTGCGCTGGTGGTGAACAAGGAAATGATGCATGCCAGGTGCGAAATCTATTCTTCAAAAATCATTGAAGTATAAAGAAGCTTTTGGATACACTTTACAGACATTGATTTATTCATTGTAGGGAGATGGTGGTGGACCGTTGGTATGCCAGGACGATGGATTCTACGAATTAGCAGGTTTGGTTTCATGGGGTTTCGGTTGCGGTAGGTTGGATGTACCCGGTGTTTACGTGAAAGTCTCCGCATTTATCGGTTGGATCAATCAGATTATATCCGTTAATAATCTTTAGTTGTTGTTGTATTTTATAAATTAAAGTTACAACGTTTATTTATTTGTTAACGAAAAGTTTCCATCACCTTCACGCGCTTGATGCCGTAGCATGTGTTAGGTGTGTTTAAAGGCCAATTCGAGATCCTCGAATTGTAGTCTTCAGTAAGAGAAACTATGCAACGCATCTGTAATGTAATTCTTGTATACTACATTTACGGCCAACTACTTGAAATGCGTTGGATACTCGATGAAAGCAATGTCACTGTAATTTTAAATGCCGTAAACGCCAATTGAGTGTATGTTGGAACCATTAAGCTTTATTGTGACGTTTGTTCCTATCTCGGTTGCTTTTGTCTTTGTTTGTCGTGTGTACAAATCGACACATGGGATCTTTTGAGTTTCCATGGAGTTAACATGACTGCTTAAGGTATAGTTTCGTATCCGTCCATTAGAAATTATAATACTCCGATGGACCTAATACTGAAGAGACTGGAATAACCATGCAAAAGCATTCCTCCTAAGTGCAGAATTAAATAAAATTTTATCTCTCGACCCTATTATGAACCAAAGCTGTATTTCCGATATTGTATGCTTAAATTGTGGGCGAGGCGGAAAGACAGATTCTTACTCAAAATAATTTCTTTAAAAACTGAGATAAATCTGTAAAAGGCTTGAAATTCATTGATCACGGATCGGTAGAAAAGATCGACTATTATATTAGAAATAAACTAATGTCACTCCGGAGTTTGCTGCATTTAAATAAGCAGCATCAGAATTCTATTTGAATTTAGAACTCTGTTCCTTTCAGATATAATTACGACGGCATTACATTTATTTAAACTTACTCAATTGATCGTGCCATCAAGTGCGTTGTAATTTATCTTTGCGCAACAAAATATTCTACTTTCTACGTTATGTGCTTTGTTATTTATTTATATACAATTAAGTAATACTAACAAGAGCCAATTTTACATGAACCAATAAAACGCAATAGCGAGAAGTTTCGAGCAGGAACTTACGACGATTTGTAAAACTGGCTCTTCCTGTTAGTGTGTAAGTTCATTGCAATTGGTTTTATTTAGATCTTTAATTATAATTTAATGGACATCACTGCGCTTTGTACATTATTGCTTCATTCACAACGTTTGTATTTTATGTAAGCAACATTTCATGCCACAAATTTGTCACATATGAATTTCAAGGCTTATTGTTATTAAGCTATTCTTCTCAAATAAAAATTTCGTAAATTACTCACTGTTCAATGTTTGCGTCCCAGAATCTACTAACCACAAAGAAAGATCTTCAAACTGGTTTACTCCAATTTCTATGACTTCTTATTAATTATCGACCGGCGCACAGTCGATAATTTGCTCCCCAGTTGATAATGTAATATACGAAGTTAGAAGTTACAAGTCAACAGCGCTGCTTTCACAAAGAGCACGTGGTTGTTTGTTATTGTGGCTGTTACTGAGTACTGCTGTAAGCTTTACTACTGTCGGCTTCGAAACGGCGAAGAATGTTCCGAGTGTTATTCGTGTCTTTACATTAAACATTCAAGTTGTACGCCAATTAAAAATAAGTTTCATCAATGGCGTCAGTAGTCCTGAGTTCCGGTGAAAAAACCTTCATTCTCCATGGAATTGATGTTAGTATACAATAATAGTGAAAAACGTGACAATACTAGCGTTAGTACAACTTTTAACACAATTTTCGTATTGTCAGGCGGACTTCAGAGTTGACGGAAGACATCGATATGAATATCGATCTATGGAAATAGAAACAGGAATAATGCCGCAAACACACGGATCGGCACGATTGCGTATAGGAAAATCAGATGTCCTTGCCACTGTTAAATTCGAACTTGACACACCACACGCTGACAGTCCGCATGAGGGAAAACTCGAGTTCTTTGTTGATTGGTACTTTTTTACTTTTGAACTCTTGCTGTTTATGCTTTGTACTTTTATGTACTTGTAGTCGAATTTCTATTTTGAACACTTGTGATATCGTGTCACTTACATTAATTCAACTAACATTGATAAGAAGCATTTATGTAATATATTATTATTTAGTTGTGCCAATGCGACACCAGAATTCGAAGGCAAAGGTGGTGATGAGTTAGCTATGGAAATAAGTAACATGCTCACATTGGCCTATAAAACCTCGGAAGCTTTCGATTTGAAAGACCTCTGTATTTTACCACAAAAGAAATGTTGGAAGGTTTATGTGGATATACTGGTAATTATGAGCAATTATCAACCTTAATTTCTGCTATATGCTTATTGTTAATACAAAAGACAGACTGTTGTTTATTTATTCTTAGGTTTTGCAATGTGGTGGTAATTTATTTGATGCGGTAGCAGTGGCTGTTAAAGCAGCTTTGCACAGCACCGAGTATCCAAAAGTAACAGCTGCAACTTTGGATGGTGGGGAGGCGGACATTCAATTGTCAGATGATGTGCATGACTGTAAAAAATTGGATGTAACAAACCATCCACTGATCATCACTTTGTGTAAAGTAAGTTTCGGGGTAGTTCCATTGAAACTTTTCACTTTAATTTAAGATGTTTAGTTTCTTGACTTTTTCGTTATCTTTTACAGATTGGGGAAAATTTTATAGTTGACCCCAATTTAGAAGAAGAAATCTGTAGTACAGCCAATGTTGTAATGTCAGTTCTACCAAATGGGAAAGTATCAGCAGTAACCAAACTGGGATACGGGAGTTTGCAACCAGTTACATTATTTAAGATGTTGAAGGTGCCTGTATTTTACTAATAGTTTTTAGTTTGTCATTTCAGTTTTAACTAAATAGACTCTTTTACAGGTCGGCCAACGTGTAGCACTTTCATTAAACGAAGCTGTGTTGAGCGCTTTAGCGCAGGAGGATCAATTTGACCGAAGACGGGGTATTAGCGGCTTTCTTAAATAAAGATCGATAGATTATATAACGTTCTTAATTGAATTATTTCCCATATGACCAAACCTTTCTTATAAAAAGATGAGAATAAGAAACAATCGCAAGTAGTAGACGACCCTTTTTAATTACATTACACTTTGCATAAAGTATCGAATACGTTCATTAGTTTTGAATTCAAATCAGGCTACCAAAGGCCATGCTTTAGTCAAAACTAAATACGAATATGTATATTTTAAAATCTTAAAAATCTACTGTTTTAATATTTACATGGAATATTTTACAAAGAGAATTGTTATGAAAAGTACCTCCTTCTTTGAAAAACTGTTATAGAAAATGAAGATCTTACCGTAGGGCAATAAGAGTAATATTATAGAAATTCCTACCAAATTCAAAGTAAGACATGACAATTCCAGTGACGAAATACAACTGAGGCAGGATTTCATGGGTATAGAATAACGAGTACTGTATAAGTGCTTCCAACCTTTATATGGGTGCTTTGCATCATTTTTGTTTTCCCTTTTTGTTCCCCTGAAAGAATAGAAACTTACAGCTAAGTATTACCATGGTCCCTAATTACATTTACCTTGTTTGAAAGTTCGTATTTTAGCTGCTGTATTTCTTCTGTTTGAGAAATTAACTTCTCATTCATATTAGCAAGATGCTCACTCATTGTGCTGAGCTGAGCTTTATAGTTGCCTTCCTGTGTTTCCTTATCTCTTTGTAAACTAATGAAGTTCGAAAGTGTCTCATTCAGCGCCGATTCGCTTTCTTCCCGTTTTGCCTCACTTGTATCCAAATGTATTTGTAAAACCTCATTCTGGAACATGCATTTGTGCAGAATTGAATAATACAACATTTTTGTAAATTATCCCACAAATATCTTTGTCACTACTTACATTTGCTGCTAGCGAAAGATTCTTTACATGCCCGATATATTTCTCCATCGACAGTCTGTCAATCTCTTGAAGAAAGTAATCTCGAATTTTCACCTCACGTGCTTCGATCTCCTCTGGTAAATTAAAGGGCACTAATATTTGCCCAACCTATTAAGCATAATAATAAACTGTATTACTTTGAACTTGAAAATAACACTAACTTTTATACAACTTTGACATTTAATGTGCAATTGAATATAAATTATCTCATGATTAAAAATCTCTAGTACCATGTTATTTATTTCGACATGTTGTGTTCCTTCACTTTCCAGTATATTATAGTTAATGCATTCTTTTTGTTCTAGTTCATCATATTTAATTTTCAACATCTGATACTGTGCTTTCCACTGATTCAATTCCTTTTCCATGTCATATATTTTGTCGGTGTCACTGGAACTTGGTCTCTCAGCAGTTCTCAATGCACTAATATCTATTGACCCTTTGTAGAATCTGCCTGCAACTCTTGAAGGTGTAGATGCAGGTGATTCCATATTATAATAATGTTGAAGTGTCTTTGATTCAACATCACCTCCATCGGATTTGTTTTGATGGCCAACCCAAGCCACAGTTCCCTCATGATTTTGGCACTCGCTCAATTTTCTTTGTAGGTCATGTTTTTCCCTTTCTATTTTATCAAGCATATCTTGCCATTTAGCTTGCATGTCATCCTTAGACTTTTTACTATACTCCAACTTGTTCTCTAATTGTTGCAGTTTCTCAGTTAAGTTTTCGATTTCAGTATCTTTGTTATTAATCTCAGATAGTAGTCTAGCATTTTCCACTATTTTCTTCTGAAACTCCTCATCGAGTATATGATTTGGTGATGCTACCGGTATTTGGCTTATATTGTCCGACAATTTACCCTTCCCCTTCTTAGTTTTATTCTGTGTTTTATCCCATTCCTCTTGCAAGACAGTTATACGTTTGGTCAATTGCTGATTACGAAATGATAAGCTATCTAACTCTTGTTCAGCTCTTCTAAGTTCTACTTCCTTTTCTTTTAACTGTTCTTTGACATCTGCATTGCGAGCTTGTTCGTCGACTATGGCTTTTTTCAAAACATTTGCTTGCGCACGAATCTATTCAAAAGTAAAATCGAGAAATTAATAACATTAAAGATATAATCTAAGCCAAACACTTAATCCACTTACTTTTGAATATTCCGTCGCAATCTTTTGATATTTGATCTTCAGCTGAGGATCGCAGCTATCCATATTCTACGTCTATGAAGTTCCAATGTGTCACTTTTTGCGGCCTGCAACTTGTCACTTTATCTTCCTGGACACATTATTTTCTAATAACCACTAACGCGAGATAAAATTTATCTCTCATCAATGCACCAGAAGCGAATGTTTGAGGAGAATTATAGTTATCGACAAATTAATCTTGTCGTTAAAATATTTGCGTCACATCCCGAATAATCCCGATCATCCGGAGAGGTTAAATGTAATTGTATACTACAGTGATAAGACGGGCTAATGTGTATGCGTATTGATGTGTATATAAGTATACAAATATAAAGGTACCTTTTCATACAACATTCCACCGCTGCATCGCTAGCGATGAAACCCTGCAAACTGAGGAACTCCAACGCTAACGTTTCGGAGCACTCGAAGCACTCTCGGAAGCGCACGCTCGGCCCACCCCCGCACCAGCCAACCATGGCATCACATCTGTTTATCAGCTGACCGTTCCGACACACACTACGCTGCCCACAGCCGGTGCCAGCGTATTGGCGGTCAGTAACCCATGGTCGCTCTTCGGTGTGGTTGAATATAGACACTTATAACTTATTTAGATTTTAGATCAATTTCACCTTTATTGTTTCAGTTTGATAAAATGTCACTGTTCCTACTTTTCTGACCTTTACATTAGTAGAGGTTGAACAATAAAAAATTCTCACAATGTATCGGTAGATGACGTTATAAGTAAAATCCAGTTCAATGTAGAATGCGCACGTCAATCGCGACTGCACTCCGATCTGAGATCACAGCTGGCTCAAGGCTAACGCTGGAGAAAGACGAGAAGGAGAAGCCACGGAGCAATTTGTTGGATCATTTAAAAACTAGAATATGATGAAATGATATTATGACGCGTTTCAGTCGGCGTGAGTTCAGATAGTTAGAGAACAAACAAAGCAAGTCGTGAGGATGTTTCGAGATGGACAGTATCTCGAAGTGATCAAGGTATTGTGCACCTGTCAAACAGCTGTTATGCTCTCGATCGGAGTTACCTTTCGCTTACCAGGAATTATTATCTTAAGGACTGGTTGTCATTGATACTACTACGATACAAGTAAAATGTTGATTCCTCAATTGGATGATGAGTAGGAGTACGATTTGTTCTAGGCCTCGGATAACTGTTTGGCTACTGCTGTGGTTACGGTGCAACAGAAAACAATAGAAATCAAGAAGAAGAAAGTCTCGACTAACAAATGGCTCGATCTAGAGGACTGGGCAGCCCTGTACAAAGTCTTAGAGAGAGCTATCCTAAAAGTTAACCATGCAAACAAGTCCCAGCAACAGTTAGATAAGTGCGAATGGAAGAAGTCGACTAGACAATTGGATATAACGTAAGACATATTTATTTAGTTGACTATTTAATTCTGACTGTTAATCTATAAGGCCGAACAATTGTAGGTATACCTTCGATTCTGTGGATAGTGTGAAGGACAATACATCATTACCTACAATTCGTGTAACTGTGTCACCCGCAAGGAGAAAAAGTGAGGCGAGTGAACCATTGATAGATGAACTTGTTAAAAAGGAAGTTCCAGAATCTGAGAAATTTAAGAAGAATGCGACTAGCAGTACAAAGAAAAATGACATAAACGAGACAAGTGACAAGATATCTAAGAAACACAAAAGTCGCAGATATTTACACTATGATAATTTGGAGAATGAGAGACTTGAAGAGTATGTGCCTGATGCCCCAGCTGCTAAGAAACAGCGAACTGATTCAACTTTAGAATATGTCCCAAGCAGAAAAAGTGTTTTGGAAGGAGCACAGAATACGTCGAATACATATACACCAACACCAGCGGACAGTAAAAGTACGAATGAAGTTACCCAATATATTCCCAATTCGATAATAACATTAAAGACGTCGTACGAGGAGTACAAGCCTTATCCCAAGAGCATTTCCACAAGTGCTTCAGAAGAATATGTGCCTAATTCCAAAGGAGTAAAACCCTCCATAGAAGAGTATGAACCTGACTTCACTAGCAAGTCAATGAAGTTTGACAATAGTTATGTACCTTCAAGAGTCAAGTCCACAAATACAAATGGAAAAACCTTAATGCAGAGATCTGAAAAAGTGAAGTCCCATAAACAAATAGCACGCCGGAAAGAAGATTCGTCGACAAAGAAAAAGGCGGATGTATTTTTAAAAAATTGTGATAAATGTATTTTCGTGGAAACTTAAATATTGAATTAATTCTATGACACTGTACATAATGGGAGGCGCTACAGGTGACACGAGGCTCACCGTAATGCTATCCGTATATACAAAGACATTTTAATATCGCTATTAATAAACTTGTATATTCTCATTAAAAAATCATCTTGGGAAACATATTTCTCCAAATGGGGACATCCTATGCTTACCACTAATTGTATTGTACTCTTGGATATGTGGCGTATGTCGCTTTTAACGATCATTGTCTTCGTTTTCTGTATTCGGTTCTTCTACCAAATTCTGTATAGGTTCAAATTTACTTTCTTTAACTTCCTCTTTGACAACCTGTTCCTCACCGTCTTCTTGATTAAGTTCTTCATCATCTGTATCGTCATCTGCACCAGGATGAGCAGGAACTTTGTGGGTTGGGCTGGATGGTGTCTGTACTGTGCCTGGTTTTTGCCACACTTTTTGTGATTCCTACAAGCAGCAATGGAAAATCAGAACTTGGCCTAAGATCGGTTTAAATTCTAAAATATAGCAATATACTTACTTTCATGCCACTAACTTTTTCCATATAATAGTCATAGACGAATTTTGCCATCTGAGGCATATCTTCTATCTCCATTGGAGGAGCATCGGGAACATCATCGTTCCCTCTTTCAGTAGGATACGCTTCTTGGGGTAATAATTGCAATTTTAATGGTCTTTGCATTAGTTGGTCAAATGCAGGTGTTAATTCAAAACAATTTTTAAATAAAGACACTCGGGCAAACACGTATAAACCAAGCCTTGCTCTCGACATTGCGACAACTAAACGTCTCGCATCTCGCAAGTGACCAACTGCACGTGTTTTTACAAGGGATAGCAAAATGTAGTCATTCTGCTGGCCTTGGTATTTGTCAACTGTGGTCACCTTATTCGGACGTCCTATCAAAGGATTGTTGGCACATCTTATATTTATGACATCCCTAATCAGATGCTTCTGCCCATTATACGTAGTCAATATACTGATCTTATCAGCCGGATAGCCCAATAAACGCATGTACATAAATACTGCCACACAATACTCAGCCTCTGCAAGGTTCTGGTAGAAATATGCGCTGGGTTCACTTTCACCAACTCCATTGAAATCTTCAACATTAATAAGTTGAAAGTCATACAAGAAGCCAGCATTGGCTACGAGATACTCGGGACTACGCTCCACGTGCAAAAGATTGCCCAACTTTTTATACCGCCAATTATACAAATTACAGATACTTGGTCTAGCACGACCTTGACCATCAAGGTCGACAGTGGGAACTCCCAGGCGAACGAATCTCGCAAAAAGAGATTGCTCCATGTTCGAATACTTTTGAAAAGCCATGTTCTTTATGACAGGTGGTAACTGGTGATGATCTCCGATCATTATCCAACGCTTCAAACGATTATATCCATCTTGCGGATTTTGGAGCAGTAACGGTATAAATGTTTCTATTTCCAAAATTTGTGCGGATTCTTCCATTAGGATATTGTCATACTTAAATCCCATATCGACGAGTTCCCTTCTTTTCAATGCGGCATGTGTGCAAGTCATAGCTATCACTTTAGCTTCCTTTACAAGTAAATATTTTGATCTATCGAGACCAGAGCGTAATAATTCAAAAGCTCTGAATTCTTCGAGTTGTGTAAATATCCTTTCTATGTACCTGCGCACAAAAGTTTGAAACAATTGTTTAATTATCATAATTTAAAATTTACCATGCCAATTAAATTATTAAGTTTTACCGGAAACAACTACGAGCAATTTCCATATCTTCCTCAAAAAGTTTCCGCTTGAATAACGGTTGTGGTGCGTTGTCGAAGAATTTATGGAATGGAAATTCTTCATCAACTATTTGAACAGGTGGAGAACTTTCTTCCTTTCCCTGTCGTTGTTTTAGACGCGCTTCGAAACGTTCCCATCTCGTAAGAACTTGATACATGAAGAAATGACCGGCAGTTTCGCATGTGTATGCTACATCGCCTTTTACATTTAAGGACTCCTGCAATCTTTGAACTTCCATGAGAAGGTCTAAACGTTTTGCCAAAACGTAATTAACTCTGCCGTATCTGCTAAAATCCTTTTCCGTCTCCAGCGCTTCTTCTCCGTGACCAAGACGTAAGAGATGTCTTTCATCAATATCAAGAGCCATAATTTTCTCAAACAATTGATTCAAGGCTTGATTGGAATGTGTCACAATCAATGTTCTTTGATTAGGGAAATTATGGTAGAGATTTGAAATGATCTGGACAGCTACGTCAGTTTTACCCGTTCCAGGAGGACCTACTACTAAGGTCAGTCCAGGTTGCATACCAGCACGAATTGCTTCGACCTGCGTCGGTGTAAATGGAATTTGATTTCTGCAACACATTAGGGAATGTACTAATTACTCCACTCATGGCCTGAAATGTTGAAATAATCCTGAAACATACTTCTTTGGTTCGTTAGCTTTATAAGGTCCTCGACTGGGTGGTACATGTGGCTCAACAGTAATAATCTTTTGAATTGGCTCATTGTTATGCTTTGCAAGAACATCTTCAAATTTCAAACGGAAGGGTCGCACTAGTTTCTCATTATCATCCGATGTGACTTTAGTTTCATATTGGGGAAAACTAGCTTTCAGGTGCTCTATTTCCAAGAAAGTGTCATTGAAGTCCATTGTTGTAATTTCATTCGGCATTCTGTAAAGAAGTATATACAATGTGTTGATAACTTGACAAGATACGTGAATGTAGTCGAAGAAACAATGTTTGTACCGTGAATAGCGAGCGGCTCCGGGGTCGCCATACCCTAAGATTATATCGTGTAACCAGTCGGGCACCACGCATTCCGTATTCATAAGTTCCCTGATTGTTTCTAAGACAGCTTTAAAGTTGTTTTCTTTTGGTTTGCGTCTCATTATAATATTAAAGCCCTCATAAACATCCTCGCCACCGTGGCTGGCATTATCCATGTCGATTCTATACTGATTACAGTCCAGCCACACTCTATAAGTTCGAGCATCGCCCGGTAAAATTGGCCTCGGCTCTGGTCCATCCTCTATGACTCTGCCGTTCGAATCAAGCATGCCCTCGACTTCGCAACCACGAACGGTTGTCAAACCCACTTGCGGTACGAATGGCAATTTATGAGTGTACTTTGTACCTATTCGTAAAAATCAGATATGAGTTATGGTGAATATATTTCAATTGCATTCCGGGTACATGACGCTCCATACCTATAGGATTTGGTGGCTTCACGGTAATTAAGAAACAAACGTCATGCTTGCGCAGATTTTCCCATTCGGACTTAATTTCTTTGCGCACACTTAAATTGATGGTGACGTCGGCGCGTACGCGCGACGGTCTCTTTTCGCCGATATTAGGTTTCGCGACTTCAACAACTGCGAACTGGGTGATCGGTTGTGCCATACGAGCCCAGCCACCAAAGTAAACGCCGCCGTCTTCAGCGCGCCTGAATACATAAAACATGACACACTGGGTAGTACAACATTTCATAAGAGCATGGACCCCGACGCATTATACGAAAATTAACATACCAAGGACTCAATCTGCTCACGGCATCTTCGATGTCTTGGCGTATCTCATCTGTGAATAATGGGTGTTACCATTTAGCTCGATCAATCTTAAATGAAAGTCACGCCAACGTCGATGTGAAAACAAGTTTTTGTTGCCTTAATACTAGACCGTGATACTCACACGTCGACTCTAGGCGAAAGAGATTAAAGTTTCTTAATAAGTAGTCGTGTAAAGTAAGGAACTGCAGATTCAGCTTCGGTAGCGCTAGGCAGCCTTCGCCGGAGAAATATTCTGTGGGAACGATGCTTTCGTTCCAAATAATATCCTCTGTTGGATAAAGGGGCATTTCATTCAGTTCCTCCAGCTGAGAAGCTCTGCGTTCATGTCGCGAAATCTATGTTCAAAAGTATGCAATTAGTGCTCTTCATCTATTACACTTAAATATATTACGTATTTACCAGAAGTTCTCGCAGAAAATCCATGTCAAGTCGGTACCAATTTTCATCCTTTTCTCGCTCCTGGGGAGGTACAAGGTTCAAGTAGCTCGCGATGGATCTCAGTTTTTCTTGACTACAAGATTACAAATGATGTTGTGATTTGTCATGAAATTATCTTTAAAGGATCTATTGCGAAAGTAACTCACGTGATTGATCCAAAATGTTTGTGAAGTGCTTCTCTAGTATCGACACTAGCTACATTTGCCAAGGCGAAACCTCGGAGATCCGGAAATTTTGCGAAAACCGCTTTCTATGCAATGTGCAAAAACATTTGTTTTATTTTATACCTTTAAATTTACATCCTACTTTGTAATATCGATTGAATCATTAATTATGAAGTGTTCCAGTCCCATTAGTTAATTTCTTACATAAACAGAATGCACAAACACTGGCGATCTTAGTCATTAATAATTTTTCTTTCATTAGATATCTTTATGCGGTTTGGTGATCGGATCGACTGATATCCCTCGCTTGTCATTGAAAGGTAAACGGAGCTAAAAAAATAGACTTTCTATTCTACACTACCTACCTGCAGGGATGTGATCTTGGTGTAATGAAGCAGTGTCATATCATGATCCGTAAGAGGATCGCCAGTCTCCTCGCTGATCTCAAACCTGGCATAGAACTTTAACATCTCCAAGAGCTGCGACACAAAATAAGAATTGATGTTTACAGGAAATACATTTCGTCACACATACTACTGAATGCCTAAACAGATTAGTTTTCAGACACAGACATCTGCATTTGCTACCTGTTACAAGAAACGAAGCATCGTACAATTTCTGCAGCATTCTTTGCTTCTCGTATTCCTTTCGCTATCCAATTGGTATAAAAATAAAATTAAATGCCAACGTTCTTTACTGTGAATCCTAAAAGATCATTCGAAAATCCCAACATTTGGATGATGTATTTTACAGGCACTAAATTGGTTTTCCGTGCGTCAAAACGGCGAGCTCTTATTGAGACTGTTCGAGCAGCATCCGGCTGTTGCATGCATTACAGTCTCGCACGGGTTCGATTAAAACCGCAACGGAAACTTAATTCCATCCTTTACGAATTACCAATCAGTTTCGCAAACTGTTGGTTGACGTTTCAAAACATCGCTTATCAGAAATCAATCTCACCGGTTGATCACGTATTATATCGCTGGGATTTACAGGAATTCCTGGCTGGATTACGATTTTCAGTTGAGGCTCGGAGCGGTCTATGACGTACAAGGGAATAGTATTTTAAATGGGCGGTTTAGGAAGTGCAGATACAACTCAGGAAAGAAAGACGCGGTAACGTGGCCGTGGCCAAGCTATGAACGAGGAACCAGACGGTGGGAGAAGAGTGTGCTATCTCTGACCGGCTAAGCAGCCGTGAGTGTTCTCCAAGAGCGTGATCGCTTCAGTTTCGATCGTAACACAACGCAGCTTCGACGTCCAGTGCGGTGCCGTTGAATACTCTTATCGGCAATACTTCGATCTTCTCGAGAATTAGATCGCTCTTAAAACATACACACCCATCACTATAATTATTGAATAAAGGAAGACTGGTAGTTCGACAACTATAATTGTAAATTCATTGATGCCATTTGAAAACGGAAGAAAAGCAAGCTTAACACGGACCACCCTTCAGCCTGTGCAACCGGTTATCCAGTCTTCCAGTGGTATTAAAGCCTGTTTGAACAAGACCTTCGAAGGATATCTAGGACTTCCAGGAGATACCTATTATCTACAATCCCGAGGGAAAAGAACGAACCGTTCCAAACCTTATCGGGCTTTCTTGGTAGACTGTCATAGATCAGAAGAAATCTATTGTCAGGTTTTTTGAGGGTAGAAAATACCAGCAAGCTTTCTTCTATCAAAAGATCGTGGCTCGTGCTCGCAGAGCATCCTTTTGTCACCTGTGCAACAATTCTATTTCGCGATAACAAGCGAAGAAATGCGGTAACAAAAACACAGGATAATGTTACCGGACGTGAGCTATAGCAGAGACCAGGGCACGTCGCCGATTCGAGGTGTGTAAACTTTTCCTCCTACTTCAGTTATCTCTGCCAGTTGAATTGCTACAAGCATTTCTTTGCACTGGACAATGATTTCATCAGCGCACTTTCCATAACAAATCATCACCGATCTTGCTATACTTTCCTTCAACACTACATTTATTACGAAACAACTCGCGAGATAAGAATGCTAAACCCAAGCAAACAATACATCTTACTGGGAATCTCAGTTTCGTAATTAATAACGATGCCACTGAAGCCAAACAGCATTGCTAAATACACACTCTAGGTTTTATCAATTATATCAGCAATTCTGAATGAGCGATCGGATTTCGCACCGCGACTGATTCACGAACGGAAGCACGAATACTATCATAGCAAATATAATTGAATATATTATCATAATTTCGCTATGTCAACAATGCCGATAGAATCGTATGTATCGCTGCAAAAGGTCAACTGGAAAGTAGATTTAATAGAATTCAAGATACGCAATATGTGCGTTAGATATGATATTGTAAAAATAACGTTATCTGGCCAGATTAAGTTCTCGTCTTTATACAAAGTCGAAGAAGACGCATTCGGAGTGTATCGCGCGAGAGCTGCGAGTGCAGCTTGAAAAAGGTATTAAACGCGAGAGAGAAAGAAAACGTGCGTGGTTTGCCATTCAAGTATATGTTTCATTCACATCTACGAGCGGATCGGCTGCAATGCAGGTAATGATTACTGTCAAAAGAGTGCGTGAATGCAGGCTCGTCGAGATCAGGCGAGTGTCCGAGCGTACGATGCACAGACGCACAAAGGATCTCGTTAACAGAGCTATCCCTTCTTCTTTCAACGTAATCGTGCCACATTGCACTCGTACTATTAGCATTAAACTGGGTTACGAGTGCTTCCTATCGCGAATGTCGTTCCTTGTTTCAGTACGTTCCCGCGCACTATCGTACTACGCCCCATATCGATGATCTTGCCGCAGAGAGATCACGCGTATACTTCGAAAGAAAAGCCCCCATTCACCGGAGAGCATCGGCAATATTCAATTCCATTGCGCGATCTAGTTAAGTGCTCGGTGGCTTTAATGCATCTAACTGTCAATCGATCAGGTCACCAATACGATTCCAAGTAGACCGATATCGCTGATTGATAAAATATTGGAAATCACTCCACGCAATGATGACCGGGCTGACGCATGAAAGGCCTTTATAATCTGTTCGCGCGTAGATTGCATTATTAATACGAAATCAATCGGCTAAAGCTGTAAAGTGTCTTCCCGATCAAGTGAATGATTGTTTGTTTGAAAAGTAATTGACTTTTAAATGAAATTGTTAGAATTTCAGTGTAGTGTACTATATAGTGTAAATTATGCGATTTCAGTGTCGTCTTGGTTAATATGGATCGGTTTACTGGCGTGGACAGCAACCCCGAGTCTCGCGGAGATAAATGTTTTATGCTGCCCGGAAGGGGTGAAATTATTGCAATCATTGAACTGCACCGATGGCAGCCCAATAGAGTTGAATTGTCCGCACGGCAGCTACCTGGTTGACCCTAGTGTCTACGAGAGTGACAACTTCACCGTTGATTATGAAGGAGACACAGCGTGGCTTGTAATCAATGAGTATGAGAAAATCGCAGCAGACAGGTGAATATATCTGTTACTCCGAAAGTCCTGAAATATTCAGAAATATTCCATGACGCCACTTGGCACGAAAGCGACGAGTAAACTTACTGTTAGAACACACAAGTCCACGGATTTCATTATACTTTTTCTAAAGTAAAAAATTCGATCTGTTGAATAACTGCACATATGACTTTGACAACCTGTTTGAATGCGCCCGGAAAGTTCAACAATTGTGTTCCTCGCAAGGAAAAATCTGTAATTCTCGCGTTCACTCGCCGTTAAATTAAAAACCAGCAATTATTTTTACATGGTGCTCAAGGTTGCATGCACATCTATTCATAGTACATTCATTGTCTCAATTCTTAAAAAAGACCGTCTGTTTTTCAAATCAGCTTCTGTGTCGCGTATCCAACCAATGGCAATCCGAAGATCGCCTTTGTTTGCTTCGACGAAGAGTTCATCGGGAACTCGTCCATGTGGAAGGACACACTCTTCTGCATTCTTAGCATCATCTCGGCGATGTTCCTGATCATTACTCTCGTGGTGTACATTCTCCTGCCGGAACTACGAGAGATACAAGATAAAGCGATGATGGCAGCGGTCACATCACTCGCTGTAAGTTACATTGTCCTCTCGGTACAGCACTTGCGAACTCCGGACGACGAGGATCACACGACTTGCGTAGCATTAGGTAAATTCAACGAATACTAAAGGAATAATTTCTAGAGAGGAAAAGAAGTGATTAATGCGTCTCTCTACTTATTTGTTTTAGGCTTCATTTTATACTTCAGCTTCGTTACCGTCTTTTTCTGGCTAAACATCGTCGCTTTCAATATATGGCGATCAGTCTGGTAAGTCTGCTAATGACTATGTCAATACACAGCATTCGACGCAATAAAATGAATCTTCCACCGACAGGTTCAAAAATTTTATTATACGAGATAAGCCATTGTTTACCATTTACTGCATATATGGCTGGGGTGGACCAATCTGCTTTTTGACTGCGGTCCTGATTACCCACCATTTCGATGGCAATCATCTGAAGCCCGGTTTCGGCGAAAGAAGCTGTTGGTTCTCCGGTAAGAAACGACTTTCCTTTGTAATAATGGAAATCAATGAAAAAGTAACCAGGCAGACTGTTAATGACCGGATGGTATCAATATAATTTTTCAGGCGCGCCTCAAATGTGGGCGTACTTTTACGGCCCAATTGCCATTTTGTTGGCGTTAAACGTTATCTATTTGAGTTTAACCAGCTGGCGATTGTGGCATCAATATCGGGATTATAGTGGCAGTAAACTCAGAGCGCTCCGTTTCAAATGCTTGCTCTATGTCAAGCTGATGCTGGTAATGGGCATCACTTGGATCTTTGAAGTCTTGTCATTTGCTGATGGCTCGAAAAATGACTTTTGGTATGTTCACTGGCTTCGTATTGGTGTACGATTATGTATAAATTAAGAGGCTGAGTATTTTGTCTTATGCATGGATTATCTCTGTCATCAGGATGCCCACGGATATTCTGAACACCTTGCAAGGTCTTATAATCTTCATTTTACTGGTGGCAACGCGAAAGAGAGTGAGGAAGCTCTTAGCGAAGAAGAAACCTTGTGGCATTGGATTCCCGAAATCGTGGGTGGTCTACGAGGACGAGGAGTGCGAGGAGGTGTTGCCGGAAGAATTAGAATTATCTCAACAAGGCTAGTCTTAATTACACTCGAGAGATCAGCCGCAAGTGATGCACGAAGTGTGTATAGACATAACGCTTTGAATCGAACAGTTCGACATTCGCATCCGATTACCATTAAGTGTCTCACCATCATCTCTGTTAAGAAGTCTTATTCGATATTGTAAATGACTGTCATCCTTGCGTAATCTTAATATTCTCATTCCATCGGCAAGCCTGCATGTCATCAAGCGACGTGCGGCGCCGGATGTCTTGTACTATAATGTCATTATTCCTAGAGAAAGAACGTAGTTTATTCACTGTAATGTTAATGACGCTCATGTGTAAGGATAAGGCGACACAGGATACATAAGAATCTCTATGAATGACTTTAAATACCGAATACTGAGAATACCAAAAATATAGAGAATTATTGTTTCTTGCCACTATATTCCTCGTTCTACGTTTACTAATCATTCATTCTCTCGAAGATGTATCACTTAGCAATCCCTACGTAATATTGTAGCGAGTCATCTTGGCCATTCCACACAATCATTTTTTCCCGTAAAGACATCGTGCGCCAAACTTTCATTCTGGTAGAATGACGCAGCTATTCACGGACGCCTGACGTCTCGAATCTCGAAGTAATATAGATGCCAATGGTAAATATCATCGCCCCAGGGAGCTTCTGATTACGGATAAATGCGAGCTACGGAAATTATACTCATGATAATTGCCGCTCATTAGCATAGATCGATGAGTTACGAGCAATCAATTTTACAATACAAGTACTCAACGGACTTGACGCTTGAACGTCCCTTTTTTTTACTGTTCAACAGAGCGCGCCGCTTATACGAGGAGCTTTTGTCAGCCGGTGCACTTGACGCTCTGTGCACTTGCCGCACAGTGTGCATGCGAGACCGGTAGAACACAAGGGGAATTAAGTCTCGAAACACGTGCTTCTGTCTGGAAATAACACAACGCGAATTCCTGGCCTTTGTGACGCGCAAATGCTCCGTTGAATAAATCAGATCGCTTCAAACAATAGTGGGGATTCTGCTCGATGTGTTTATCCACGTGCGTCCACGGTACGCTTTTATTCCTGATACCGAGTGCGCATCAGCTTTGGTGGCAGAAAATAAAACAGTCAAGTCTTTCCACCGCTATATCTCTCTTTCTTTACTGGACCCTCGCCAGAAAAATCTCCAAGATATCTATCATGCGGTCGTCGCGTCTTTAGCGAGCAATCTTTCAATTTGCAAAAGCGAGTCTACGCACTGGCGCCGATTGTGCTTCAACATCGCACAGAAAGCGACTCGTCAAATTGCATTGTTCATTGCGCACAGTGACTGTGATCATTAGAACAAAGCAGTGTGCGCGAGTAGCCAATTGCTCCGTTCAACGAAGACGCGCTCAACGAAGAACCGGGAATGCCAAAGGGGGACAACGCTTTGGGTGACCACTCGCACGTAACTATGACTAATACCGGCTACTCACAGACACGTGTGCGTTACTACAAGTAAAGGATGCGCGCGCGCGCGCTCGCACGCTGCAACGAAGTACGCCTGAGTCTACCGTGGACACAAAAAGCGAGTCCTGCCGAGATCGGCGTACTACGGCACGCACGATTCTCGCGAAAGACTCTCTGAGAAGATAAGAAACCGCTTGCATAGTGCTGAACACAGATACTGCATTATGTTGAGATGCAGAACGTGCAGCATTAACCGGATCAAAAAGGAAGGGGAATAAATGGCTCTTTAATAGCCACTCAAGCAGGAGGATGAAAGCGAGAATGGATTAGCGAAGCAAGCGATCGCAGTCTGTTGTAGAACGCAACCGACATGTACACATAAGAGAGCTCATGTTGCACCAAGAGTGGCAGGGTATAAGAAAAGTGGGATAGACTGGCGGCGAAGGGAGAGAGGAGGGTAAGGGCAAGCCGAGAGAGGGAGAGAAGGACTAGAGTAGAGGCACATATCGGAAAGCTAGGAAAGGCAGTGTATCGGAAAAGAGAAAGAAGGAGAGCGCGGTAAAAGAGAAGCACGAAGGAGAACTGGAATGGGATGGCACGAGGTCGGGAACGGTAGGGGTAGCATGCTCGGTAGGTGGGCAGAGCACAGGCGTCATTGGCAGGTATGGCGAGAAACAGACGGGAAGTTCGCGGTCGCGATGAACGACTGAATTGAGACGACCCCGAGGTTCACTCTAGTGGCCCTTAAAGAGATCGATCGAAAGCAAGAAAAAGAACTGTGGAGTGTCGGTGGGTTAAAAAGGCGCGAATGTGAGGACGTTTTCAGAGAGAAGTCGAAAGGGCAAGAGGCCGACTCGATGACATGTATCTCGTGAGCGCGTTGCTCCTACTGGGCGCGCTGGGCCCAAGCGATCGGCAGGTTGCCAACGCGGATATCGAGACCAAGGTAAATTTGGTCAACATCACCAAGTGCTGTGAATCGGAGGAATTGCTTGTGGACGACACGTGCACGCCATTGACAGAGACCAATGAGACTAGGTGGGAGCCGGAGTTCGTCCAGGAGGTTCACTATGGTTCGAAGCGGAAACCGCCGGTGAAGCCGGATTATCAATTTAGAATCGGAAGGCCAAGATGCCAGCCAAACGAGAATCAGTGGCACATATATCACGATGCTACTGGAGCGGATCGCCTGGGTATATTACCCACAGGAGTATTGCGACACGTCGCGGTACACCCGACCAGAGAGGCGGATCAAAAGAGCGCGATCTATGGAGCCGGCTTTTTTGAAGAAGATTATCACGATACTATATCAATCAGATATCAAGATTATCCCTTTGGACATTACTGTGCGGACAAAGCGATTTTAAGCGGGGACAGATTAGTGACGACCTATGCTATGGTTTGCGTGCCTGTTGCTGTTCGATGGACCGATACGAATTACTTGATGAAACATGCAATCGATCCTGCCTTTCACGCGATATCAATCGCCAGTTATTTGGTCGTCGCCGTGGTATATTTTGTCCTGCCGCAGCTACGTGATCTTGTGGGAAACATGATCACTAGTATGACTTTATGTCTTATAACTAGCCAGAGTGCCTCTACAGTAAGAATATTCACGGAGTTCGGCAGTCACGTCAGTTTTTTAATTGCCGGTATGTTTCGAAATAAGGGAGTACATGCTCTTATATAATTTAGAGAGGTTGATTGTAATTGTAGTACTTAAGTTAAGTAATCCCATTTTTCCTTTACAGATACTGTAACATACATCTCATTGATGGCAGCTTTCTTTTGGCTAAATGCTCTGGGCTACTATGTATGGAGCACTTTCAAGTCAAGAAATGTTTTTCTAAGAGTAACTGACGGCAGAAAGTACTGCTACTATTCAACCTATGTTTGGGGATCAACAATTTGTATAGCTGGAACTGCAGTCTTTGCTCATTTCACATTAGAAACTAGTAAACCATTAGTTGGTGGTACGACTTATCCTGCACAAGAAACCGTTGGTTGGCTTGGCATTTCTGTATTATTCACATCCGTCGCGTTTACAATAATAGTTGATCTGTGCTTTATATTGACGACTGCCAACCGAATCAAAAGGATGAGCACGTATGGTAGAATTCACCATAAGATGAAGTACAGTTTTAGGATGTTTGTATTCCTCTTTGCAATCATGAGTGCAGGCTGGCTATCCCTTTTATTATCACGATTAAACTATGATGCCTTAATATATTGTCATATCGTTATAAATTTACTCCAAGCTATTCTTGTACTTTATGTGTGTGTATTTGGCCAGAGAAGGGTAACATTTTTACTTGGGAAAACATGCAACTGCTGCAGCCCAAGTAACAATATAGAGGGTCTTGATTGGGGGGAAGAGATGACAGCAATTAATGCTGGTTACTAAATCCACACTTCAGCTCACTCAATGAACTGCGAGTGTGTAACATAGACTGCAGTCAATGACTGACTATATTTTCCACTCATAAAATATGTAGCAATATGTATTTTTTAATCTCTGACAGAAATTGATATAATTACAGTATTAAAGTCAATCTAGTTGATGTCAGCAATTAATAAATCTAGTATTGTAAGCCTGATTGTATATACCGATATGTCAGATGTTAACGCAAGAAACTTAATACGTCCAGCAATTTGCAGTGCCTTACAAAAACACGTTGGTCTTTTAAAAGTGCACAATTTTAGTATATTGGAAAATTTGGAATTAAATATTTTAACTAAAGCGACACCCACTAGTAGTGGTGCAACGTTTTTTTTAATGATATAAGATATTTATGTAGTATTTATATGTATGTAGTAATGCAACTTTTGTACAAGAAAACATATCAGTGTCTTATTTGGAAATATATTCTTTGGAAACATAGAAAATGAGCGAATGCAATATCTGTCTTTTAATAAGAGAATTTAATAAACTTACCTGGCCAAATAATCCGCCTTCTGGCCGGTTGAGTAGACTGGACAACTGACACCTTACAACCAAATGACAATCGTCCATCACAGTATTGAAGAAGCGTCTTGTGGGCAGTAGTGCTTCCAAGTCAATGACCAACTCCAGAAATCTCTCACAATATCTCACTTTGTCAGGCAGGATTATGCCTATGATACAAAAGAAAGAAAAAATGTAAAGTAGTGTTGGTGCAAATTTTTTCTTAGGCCACTTAAGAGTATACCTTCTGCTTGAATAGTTTCCAGAATTTTCATAAATTTAATCATTAGCCTATGCAAGAATTTGCGCTCCCATTCGAGTTTGTCTTTCAGCTCAGGATTATCTTTCTTCCTAATGGCCTTCCAATATTTCCTCCATTTTGGATAGTTTCTGAACTCTAATTCTCTACGACCTTCTTGTAGAGAGATCCACATGGAAAGTGACACTAATCTCTTAGCTTCTTCTCTTACTAATAAAACTTCCATTGAATTGAAACAATGATTCAAGAATACTATCAGTGCAGTTTGCTCCTTGAGATCGAAATCCATTATACTTTCTTCAAGGCATGCCTCTAACACTTTTTGGAAAAATCCAGGAAAGTGAGTGGGATTCTTTTCAAATGCTTCCCAGACTTGCACTCGTTCTCTGAACTTTTCATTCACCATAACTACGATGGACATGGTGTGAGCGCGAGTCGCACTCTCTGCATCATAATTCGGCCATAAGAAATTCTCCAAATACTGGCTGAATTCTAGCATCATGATGCGACGTATGGAAAATTTGGACGCGCATATTTCTTGAACGTATATGTCCTCCACTATTTGCGGGGTGAATGGCAGATGTGTCTCAGTAGTATGCGGAGCCCAATATTTATTTGCCAGCTATAAACACAATAGGAATTGATTAATTATAAGTACAGTCTGTACCCGAAACGCATTGAAATACTTGCCTGTGTTATTCGGTCAGAATTAATTTGTTCAACTGTAGGAGCTGGATTATTGCTTTTCGGCAATACACCATTCTGACTCTCCATCTTCATTGTGAAACTTTCCAAATTGTCACATAAATAAAACACAGGATCTTTAGCAATCGGAATCGATCACTGAGGTTACAAACACACAACCAGGATATTGACAACACGTTTAAATTAACCGCACACTCTCTCGGCTACCGTTGGATGCTTATTCGATTAAAGACACATCCTACTAATTCGTAAATAGAGATCCCATAAAGAGAGATCTCATCGATTCGACATAATTGCTCACGACGTAAACTTTACACACGCGGAAACAACGAGTTCAAGCGGCACTGATCCGGCAACTACTCAGTAATCTCCGAATATGTACAGTCAGGAAAGTTACTCTTAACTAACAGGATTGCTCGAAAGTTTATACGATACACAAGAAGTAAAAGACAGAACAGTTCCAAACACTGTGTAATAAAAACTCGAAACAACAATTAGAAAACTGTCTGATGTTCAATGTTTTCATATGCCACAAACTGTTGCGGGAAACCGATTGCAGCGCTGTCGCGGACTTTCGTCAAGAATCTGGATCAACCTTGTTGCGTTCAGCACCTGCATCTGATTTCACTAATGCATCGAAACGTGTGTTATTTTTACCGGCAATAAATGCAAAGTACAAACGCTAATAATACTAATCATTTTAAATTTTAAACTACAATTGTTTTGTTTTGCATTCTTTCCAAATTCTACGTATTGATCAATATTGATTACGCTGCCAAGGAAAAGTAAGTTTCGCATATCGATTGAACCTTTTTACCTGAAATCATTAGAATCTATCAATATGCAGTTATCACTGCAATTGATCAATGCAGTTATCACTGCATTGATCTCCATTACTGAACTTTTCCTTCTGGAAAGTTCATAGTATGGGTCGTGCGTCGTACATCAGTTTATTATACATCTTTGTATAAGTGCATCCGATAAAAGTATCCGGTACACGAAATCTGTTAATTACGGGTGTGATACAAAATAATTTGTATAATTGCAATAATAGAAAAATAAACAATGGAATTACCATTCTGGGAAGAAAACTTTAATGCATTATATCCATCATATGTAGCTAATAATGTACATAGTGTATTACCCACTAACATTGCTAATCAACTTCTGCAACACGAAAGAGACTTGTCTAATAACATAAGAGCAATTGAATTTGCCTCCCCAGTTGCCTATGTGTACAATCCTCTAGAATATGCCTATGATGTGCATGCCGATTATACAGGAAAATATGGTACATCCGAAAGAAAGATCTTATTCCTTGGTATGAATCCAGGCCCATGGGGCATGTCTCAAACCGGTGTACCCTTTGGTGAAGTAAATATTGTACAAAACTGGTTGCGGCTCTCTGGTGATATTAGAAAGCCAGTTAAAGAACATCCAGATAGACAAGTCACAGGTTTCAGTTGTAAGCGTTCCGAAGTTAGTGGTAATAGATTTTGGAAGCTCTTTAGAAGATTGTGTGATTGTCCAGAAAAGTTCTTTCAGTATGCTTATTTGCGCAACTACTGTCCCATTGCCCTGATGGATTATACAGGAAGAAACATAACACCTGCTCAACTAAAGGCAATAATCCAGTCGTTTAATATTACATTGGTTGATATATTAAATATTGTATACTTTACAGGGTATTCAAAGACACAACAAGAAGATATTGGAAGATGAATGCGATAAGGCTTTGGTACAAATTATCCAACTACTAAAAGTTAAAATTGTCATTGGCATTGGGAGGTATGCAGAAGAGAAAGCTAAGAGTGCAATCAGAAGTGCTGGATTAAATGTGGAAGTGCACTATATGAAGCATCCGAGTCCTCAAGCAACTGGCAATCAGAACTGGGATGAGGAGGCTGAGAAAACACTAAATGACCTTGGGTTGATTGAGTATTTTAAATATTAACTACCCTGTATTGTTTTTGTTTCGTATATATTTTATAATATTAACACTTTTATTACCGAATCAGTATTTTGTTACTGAAACTTTTAAATCTTTAACTACAAAGAAATATTATTTGTTATGGATACTAAAAAGTGGATGGGTATTGCATTGCTAAGAGCTAAAGATTCATTAAAAGCAGGCGAAGTCCCGGTTGGATGTTTATTTGTTTACAAAAATGACATAGTTGCAACAGGATATAATACAGTGAATAAAACACGAAACGCTACCCGTCATGCTGAGATTAATTGTATCGACCAAGTACTTAAATTCTGTGCAGAAAATAGCTTAAACTTTAAAGAAGTATTCCGAGAAATAAGTGTAATAGTTACTGTAGAGCCATGTATAATGTGTACCTCGGCATTGTACCAATTGCAAGTACAAAGAATAGTATATGGATGTGCGAATGATAGATTTGGTGGATGTATGAGCGTTCTTAGAGTACCACCACTTTACAATGCCGAAGTTATAGTAATTGCTGGTGTAGAAAATGACAGAGCAATGAGTTTGTTGAAAGAATTTTATAAAGGTACAAACCCCAATGCTCCGGAATCAAAAGTAAAGAAAAGTCGAAAAGACAAAGTAGAAGCAGCTGTATGATTTTAAGTTTCTTTAAGTAAGATTCCGGTGAAATCCAGGCAATAGGTTCTATGTAGATTTATTTTAAGCAATCACCATTATGAAAAATATGTCGCAAACTCATTTATAATTAAAGACTCATATTTTTTACTGGACTTTTGTAAGTTCATTTTGTAATTAAATGATTTCACAATTATAAAAGACGTTGGTTTTTTATTAAAAGCACCAACTATGGTCCAACTCACACTTTCCTTGATACCATCTAACTAATAACTGATTTCTTAAAGTATAATCTTTCAGCACCATCCCCTGTGTCTGAAAATGTCAGTTAATTAGTTAATAAAATTAAAATCAAAATAAGAAATCAGGAATTTGCAAAAGTTACTTACGATGGGTGGCGGAAATATTCTTTGGAAATCCATTTTATTTTGGTGCTCTAAATAACTCTGAGACAAAATCAATTTTGTTTCTGGAGTAAAACATTGACTACAAAGCTGACACTCGACCTGAAAACAGTCCTCGCAATTGACGCATAACTCTGGCAGTACCATTATATTTTTATCCGCTACCTCCATTTCCTGTTCCATTTTCGTCCTAAGAAAGGTGAAACGCGTTGCTTGGAAAATTAGTTCAACGCCTAAAGAAATATGTGGATGTCAAAAATTAGCTTACCTGAGTTTTAAGGAACTCTTTTTGACTCTTTGCCCTACCCCTACCAAAGCAAACAAATTAAATATAACTTGCTCATAAAGAAGTTGATTTGGAGGGTAATGGGCGGATGATAAGTTTGGCGACATATTAGCTTCCATCGTATAAACATTTAAATCTTCGTCGAGAGAAAAATCAATTCGTACTAATTCAAAGAAGTTTCTTCCATTCCCGAAACGCTTAGCTATATCCCTAATCTGTCGTTCTTTCAATAAGGTAATTTCACGTATTGCTTCATACATATTAAACCACATCTTTTCGGGATCTTTATTCTGTGATCTTACGTATGCATCAAAGGAATCTTTCATGGAGAATTTGAGATTTGTATAATAATTTTTCAAGGATGGCACGTTCCAAATTGGCAGATAATCATCACCAACCACATACTTGTCTAAAACTTGCGGATCAAAGGGGTAATACTTGACAGGACAAAATCGAATGAGTACATCGCCTTTGTACGCGTACACTCTAAGAGGATCGATGGATGTAATGACAGTATATACTCCAATATCGAATTTATATCCATCAACCAAAAATGGTCGGTCTATGAACTCTTGTATAAAGGATCCTTCGGTAGTTAGATTCATCTCGTCAATTTTCTTTATACTTATTCCTCTATGATCGTTCGATTTCTCTACGAAACTTTTCTCGGGATTCTCCTGAGCATATTTTAGAAAAGCCTCTCGGTGCTCCGGTATTTTAAACGCTGGAGGAATAAATTTGCCCTCGGTGGTTGATAGATCAACTTTGTTTGTGATGTAGCCGCATCCAGGAAAGTGGTTGACCCGTTGATGCGGCTGCAGTTTACTCAAACTGCTTGACAATGTTCTAAATGGATAATCGTGTGCCCATAGCAAGTCCCATTCGGAGTTATTGTCGCCCCTCTCAAATCCCAAGCGATCTAATACGGCAAATACATGCTTCAAATGTCCGGTATCATTCCTGTTTTGATTCTGATAGAGCCAGTAAACTGGTTTCTTCTCTTTTATTTCTATGACTTTTGTTTCGATTCTCACTAATTGTTCCTGGTAGTATATAAACATGAAAAACAAGCAATACAAAAGAACAGGGCCAACTACGGAGTACAAGAAAATCTTCAACAAAGTCTTTATCTTCAAGCTCATGACTTCGTTGCTGAGAGCATTAACTCGTCCATCCTGCAGTAAGAAATGATGATATTAAACATTAAGTATTCGTATATCTGAGAGAAAGTGTTTTTGACAAACCTCCTCCGAAGTTTCTTTTTCCTGCTTCGTTTCATCTGACATCGTGAATTATACGGTCTCACTATCATCGGTTGCTATAGACGAAACCAGTGCGACTAGTGAACAAGTGTATTGGGAGCAATAAGCTGCATCGGACGAAAGTACCGTTGTAAGACATCCCCGCTTCTCTGCGCTTTCCTGTTCCACGTGGGGAATGCGATGCAGAACCGGTTTTCATTCAGAATCTAAACCCATGTTCCCTCAATATCACTCTACAGTATTTAGAAATTAATATTTTAGTAAATATTATACTTGTTTCTTCATGCGCAATATTAAAGATCTGGGTCAATCTTTTCTTCATGTTCCGTTTGCATCAATTTTTGTTCAACTTCGTTTCAGACCGACGTATGAGAAATCAACAATACTATTGATTATTTATTAAATCCATAGTAATATAATTCTAGAAACGATATAAACGAAGTATCTATTAGTGAAAATATGTGATCCATTTTGAACTAGTAGGATTAGTGCCGGGATATTTGAACTAGCCGGAAGTACGACAGTGACTGGCGCTGAAGTATTGCGCGCAGAATGAACGCATGACGCTTCCTGTCCTTTACGTTCCCTAACGCTTTGCGGTGTAGACGTACTTTTTGAGAAAATGGGTTTCCAAAATATCTGGTACTCGCATCCGCGCCGATACGGCCAGGGTTCTAGGTCCTGGTAAGGATATTTCAAATGAATTATTGTGTAAACGAGTAACAATATTCCAAAGTTATGGGAAACATGTGTGTGTCACGTTGCCGCCGCGTGTGACTCGTGTGTGTTCTCTTCTGTGATGGAATCTGTATCAGGAGATATTTGCAACAAATGACTCACTCACTATTGAATTAAAGTGGAAAATTATATCACAACATATTTAATAAACTCTGATATAGTAGTTGCAAATGTGATAGACGTAGCTTATGTTTATCTTGGAGTAACATAACCCCTCTGCATTATCATTCCAAACAGATTCCCGTCGCTTACAGACATGGATTTATATAAATCACTAAAAAAAATCTTATTTTTTACAGCCGTGCTTGCGCCAACAGACATGGACTGATCCGCAAATATGGTCTCAATATTTGCAGACAGTGCTTCAGAGAATACGCTGCTGACATTGGTTTCAAGAAGGTAAAATTCTTTTGTGTAGCTGCATGAACAATATACTTTACACGTATATTTCGAATTCTTGCTAATAAAATATATTTTTATCTGTTTTCAGCTGGACTAATGGCAAACTAGAATAGCTACAATTTCTGAGGTCATCAATTTTGCAATTCCATCTGAATTTGGACTCGTTCTCCTTATTCGAAGATCCCAATGCTGACATCATCCAGGCATATTTGTCACTTTCTGTTTCTATATTTCATTATGTACATGAATTGACAAATAAACAGTTTTACACTGATTCTCAGTCCCAAAGATATTGGTGTATTACTCATCTCCCTATTCCTTATTTGGCCATAGGATACATTCTGAAGACCATATTGCTTAACTTAAGGTCCAAATGTCGCGTACTATAGATATTGATAATTTGAAAGTCAAAAAATATATTGCAGATAAAGTAGGTAGTAGTAGTACATCAGTGGGTGTTCGATGGGGATGGGTTGAGTCACTCGAACTGGAAACATAACCAACTTTGTATCACGAAGGACGAAGAGAGGGTTCCTCGAAAGCCGGTCTCGATTCGTGCTGTCACTTTTACATAAAACCAGGAAAAATGGCTACATATGCAGTGGTAACGTCTGATTTCATAAATGTAACGATAACTACATCGGCTAAGGGCTCTTCTTGCGTGGAGCGACGATTCCAAAAGGGTATCACTATCGATGAATTTAAGGTGAATGAAACTTCGAATGTAGAAGTCATATCAATTGATTTTAGCCGGGTTCATATATTACTATGAATATTTTTGTAAACTCCAGGGGAAATTAGAACTGGTAACCGGTGGAAACCCGGCTACTATGACAGTGGAAGTGTTTGACAAGAATGACAAACTAATTTGTAAGTTAGATGACGGACAGCGTCTCCTTGGATCGTATCCTATTGACGACGGCATGAGGATACATGTAAGATTGCTAAATAAATAATAAATCGTTTGGATCTGTAAGATATAATTTATTCTTCTCGCCAGGTAATAGATAATTTCCCTCGAACTGATGAGGAGCTGGATAATATAGAAAAATTTGAGATTTCCGAGGAAGAGTATGCTAAGAGATCAGGTAAAATATATCTAATAAATTAAGAAGTTTACAGTATTTTATATACAACTTTTAATACATGTATGCAGATACTGTAAAAGCATTTCTGGAAAAGAACAAATTAGGTAAGTACAATGAGGAAGAAATGAAACGGAGGGCTGAAGAGAAAAAGCGCGAGGAAGAGGCGGAGGAGGCAGCTGCAAATTTATGTAAAGTTGCTAATCGGTGTGAGATATCCATTCCAAATCAACCAAAACGTAGAGCTACTGTTATGTATGTTGGTAAGTACTGTTGGAATTATTTTCTAATTTAAATACCAATGGGTGTAAATGGTATTTAACTTTAATAATAATTTGCCTAGGCAAGACAGATTTTAAGCCCGGTTGGTGGATTGGAGTGAAATATGATGAACCTCTTGGAAAGAATGATGGAACGTAAGGGCTTTATAATATTCTGTAAAAAATGTTAACGCATGAATTACTATCAACTATTTACTTTCAGTGTCAATGGGAAGAAGTATTTCGAGTGTTTGCCCAAGTATGGTGGATTTGTCAAACCAATGCACGTAAAAGTTGGCGATTTCCCAGAAGAGGAATACGATTTGAATGAAGAATTGTAGACAGGAGTTTCGCATTCCGCTAATTTTATTATTAAAAATTAGTGTTTAATTTATACTGATTTTCAGACTTATAATACTCATAAAAAATAAAAAAAAGTATTTAATATTTCCTTCTCTTTATTATATCAGGCCTCCAATTGATAGGATGAGTTTCTTCACTCTGAAATTCAAAGTAATGTCGCAATGTAGCTTTACAGTTAAAAATATTCTCATCGCAAGTTTCACAAAACTTACTGCAGTATCATCTTCTTTATAAATCTTTATGGTTTTATCTGCCTCTGTTGTGATCATACGAGTTCCAGACATATCGAATGTTATACTGAAAACTCCAGCCTCACTGTCCATAGAACCTGGTTGCACTGGTGCTTGCAGGCGTTGGAAGTTATATCTACAAATTACGCGAGAGAATATGTATAATACAAAAGCTTAGAAAATGTACTCGGAGTAGAAATAATCGATTTACCCTGTCCTCCAATCCCAGAGATGCATAGTACCATTATCAGCGCCCGAAACTAATACACCATCGTCATTTACAGCTAAACAATTAACTATTGCATTATGGCCAGACAAATTCTGAATGAATTTTCCTTCTGGACATTTCCATTGCTTGATATTATCCGGTGATGCGGACGCAAACATATATCTAATAATGAGGAACCAATATTAATCAGTGACATTGAAATACTCAAGTAAAAATATATGATTTATATATACTAACATGGATGGATGGAATACAACTGCACGCACACTCTTCTTGTGATTTGTGAGGGTAGCTCTGGATTTTCCTGCTGCTAAGTCCCACAACCTTATTGTACAGTCATGACTTCCAGTAATGATCTATACGAAAGTTTATAGTTTATAATAAGCATTGCATACTTGTATAGTACCCAAAGTATACGTACCTGAGGCTCTGCTGTTTGGCAGATCACACTAGCAACTGTATTAGTATGGCCGACAAGTGTATGAACATTTGCTTTTGTCCTCATATCCCATACCCTTCCTGTAGAGTCCCTACCAGCTGTGACTAGTACATCAATATTAGGATGTAGAGCCATAGAATATACTGCTGATAAATGACCGTGATAATGTCGTATGACCTGAAATAGTATACAAAAAACATGACTTCTCCAGGAATACTACTCTAATAGTCATGTTATTTCAATAAGAGTATTAACCTTGTTATATTCAAGATCCCAACATTTCACTTGTCTATCTTCACCGCATGAGAATAAATATGGATGTCTATGAGAAAATGCAAGGCCACGAACACTGCTTATGTGGCCAGTTAAAGAGACTTTCAATTTGCCGGTTGCAAGATCCCAAATCTGAAAAGATATTTAATATAGATATTTGAAGTTTTGTTTTCTCATGTTTAATTCACGAAGAGATATCTTTACCTTGATCACTCTATCTGCGGAACCTGTCGCGAACCATTCATTGCCTGGTTCAACCGCGCAACACCTTACCCATCCAAGATGTCCACTAATAACCCTATACAATTTCCATGGTGCATGCCACTTGGGCTTAGCCATTGAGGGTGTTTTCTTTGGTGGTATTGTTATTGCATTATTCATGGTATTTCCTCCTGTGCTGGCTTGTGTCGTGGTTATTACATTAGTAGATTGTATAGGGCTAAAAGGCACTATGGCAGTGCTGGCATTGTTTCCAAAGTTTTCATCTGAATAAATAAAGAACGCAGTATAAGTTAATCTCTCAATTTTTTACTACAGAATCCAAAAAACCAATATATTTCTAATTGAGAGAGCATAGTTATTACCTCCTGGAGGTGGAGGATCTACAGCATCGTTTTCATGTTGCACTTTGGCCATAATATTGTGTCTTACTCGTTCTAATACAGGACCATAGCTATCTTTTGCTTTTACATTCTTCTTCATTTTTTGTCTGAGTAATCATTTAATTAAGAAATATAAGCTTTTGTTACGCTGTATTAAAGTTATATATAATCATTCTAAACGATACTTACAACTCTGGATCTACTGGAGGCAATGTACCTTGATTAAGTAAAAACATGTCGTGTGTTCTTTTTAACGAACGAAATACCAATGTATGCACGGAATGCCTTTGAACGTCCTGGAGTAAAAGATTCAGACACATTAAATAAAAAATGTTGTGGTAAATGACAACTCGAGGATGAACTAATTTTAAAGTCCATACCATTTTGAAGGGTTAGTCGATGCTTTTCCTTATGATAAATTATTATGTTGTAAAATAGGTAGGAAACACTGAATGTATATTAATGGTTACGCTACTACGAGCATAACTTTTTAGTTTAATAAAACTAGTGTGCCGCACGCTTGTTTGCAAATTGTCTAAGAATCTCATTAACACAACCATAACCCCTCCGAATATTATTGTACTTTTGTATTGAATGGAACGCACCCTAGTGCAAGCCGCTTGAACGACATAAACCTACACACACTTATGTATGTCAATGTTTTGTAAACATATATGGCACAATACGCACTTGACTATGTTCCTCTGACCCGGGAAGTTTTCGAAACATTTTATACTTGCGAAATATAATAAGTTTATTATGTCATAGTGAATATAACAAACTACTATACATGAAAGCTTCTTAAGTTATAAAATATTTAAAATTAGGAATTGGAACCTCAATGGCAGTCACTTTTTATTTACCATGCGTACACTTTGGTGGGTGTTCACAATGACTAGATAGTATATGAATAACAAATACAAAAACGCGTCTGCCCATTGAACTTCGCTTATTGCTCAAGCTGTTTTATATACCTATGTCGAAAAGAGTTAATATTAGACTCAAATGGTAGGAATATATGTGGCTGACGTGATGCTGTTTCGTAAGAGGGTGTCGGCCGTAATTGAAGCACCAGATCCTTTACGAGACGCACGCGTATGCGGATGTAAATTCAGCGGAGGTAAATTCGGATGTTCGATCCTGGTCGGCGTGCTAACACGTGGCCGTAATGTTCCCTTTTGTGCGTCGAGTATATCTGTGCATGAGGAATAATGTACACATATTAAAAAACAAAAAGCAATAATAAATCGGATGAACTAATTGAAAATTTGCAGGCACCTGTTTGATGTGATTCGAGTATATCATCCACCTTGCAATAGTCACCCTTCACTGATAAGGGCTCCTCGTAATCTACAAATGCCGTATTATCGAAGGCCTTATCGTCCTTAGGACGATCATGGATTGGGGTAATAACTGGTGGATCCACGTACGTCTAAAAAAGTAGGTACTTCTGGTCACATAATATGTTCTTGCAATTACTATTTCTGCAATTGGAGCCTGACATTATCAAATTCAATAATCACATTACGTAGAACACATATTAGACGACATATATAATGATTTAAAGTTTATATACATGTTCGATTGGTGTAACGGGATAAGGCTTCTTTGTAAAATGTCCATTCCCAATGGTTTCGTAGGTGTGCTCGTCCAAGTAATGTTTCGTGGTACCGCGTGGTGTGAGTGTCGCCCACATTAAACGACTATCCGGTATGATATCAGTTGTACAGGGATAAAGTATCGCCTCGCTCTGAATCCTCCCGTTCTTGCTTTGCATACTGGAAGCCGCATTCGGCATTGAAATCACGCCACTTTTCCCGTTTCTATTACTATAAAGTTTCCAATAACACGAACGACGCTTGAGATCTCATAGGATAATATCCCAATCCGTGTTATGGTATTGGCTTACTACGAAACGTTGATACTTACAATTTGCATTTGAAAAATAGCGTGGCGAGGACTATTCCTACGAGTAATATGCCGATGCAAGATGTGATGAGTATGAGTAGCCACGAATCATCGAATACTACGCCTGAAAACAATGATTTTTTAAGTAAAAAATAATCTCTGAAAAATTATTATTTTTTAAATTATTCATACGAACCTTTCTGCGGCATTTCAATGAACTGTACGCCTTCGGTTTGTTGAGTGCATAAATATCTACACGGACTATCATTAATAAAAGGAAGAAACGGCAGTGTATTTGTATTTGCGTGGAGGTCAGAAGTTTGTTGGAGAATCGTCGGAAAAGGCGGTGGCGGAATGTGCAGAATATCGGGTGGTGGTTCGAGAATGCACGAGGCACATCCCGACCTGTTCACTGTTAACTCCAGTACTCTCATCTGCAAATCAAATAAACACAAGGTCATTCTTCTTCATTCAGACTTTGGCCTATGACTTATTCCACATAAACAAGTCCTTTGTCTGTCGATAGATGCCCGGTTCTATACTGTCACGCTGACTCTCATTTCTCAATTTTGTGGCAGAAAAGTCATTGATTCGGCCTTGAAAGAATAATCATTCAATTGTATGTAAACTGAATTATACGCACACCTTCAGTTACAGCTGCCACAAACCGAACGAACATGAATAACAACAAAAAACAAATATTCACCCTTAGGCAGCCACCCTTCGTGACGGTTTCATTACAACATGCACCGGCCAACCCCATGAAGAAAAGCGCACGCGTTCATGTATTGAACGGGGCGAAAATTTCGCTGCCCCTGTGTATCCTCGATGTCCTCTCTCTACCTCTGCATTCACCCTGATAAAAATGTGTGTGATTCGTCAATGTTAATTATTCTTCCCAATCTCGAAAGACTTTCTTGGATGCATGTTCATAATAGTACTATCGAAGAATAAACAAAATTTCCTCCAAAATATATACACACACTATTTATATTAACAACAATTAAACTTACCTTCAACCGATTATAAGTCTATGCCACTCCTTTAGACGAAAATATTTTCAGCACGTTTCGAACCTGCATAACAATCCTCGCATACAGTATTTGACATTTCTTCAGTGTTTTGTTGATGTATGTATTTGATAAATTGAAAAACTTCGAAACCGGAAGCTCGTCGTGATACACTCTTCGATATTCTGCGCACCCACCGCATGGTTCCTGTTATTATGGCAATTGTGATCAGCTGTGTGTCTGTTGGCATTTCGCATCAGTACTCTCGTTTAGAATGCCGAAGTTCTTTGGAGTAATGATGTGAGTGTTAAATATGTTCCAAATGTGCGTGTCCCGAAGGTGTATTAATGCAAATGTGTTAACTTTGCGTGCCCGTTCTCCCATGTAATATATGCTGCATTATTACACTTGGACGTAGCCATGGAAATTAACCCGTTAAGTATAATTCTCGTGAAAAGTGACAGTAAAGGTGACAGATTACTATTTCGTTATCCACATGTTGCAAACAATGTACGAGATTCGAATCAATGCACAAAGAGAAAGAATCCTTATTCCCTGACTATCACTGAAGATTTATTGCAGGTTTGAATATGATAACCATGTTGCGAACAATATAATTATATGAGAAACTTGAGTCGCAATTGATAATTTGTAATCTTCTTAACAGTCGATACCGATTCCTACGTCGAATGTCAGCAATGGAAATTTGACTGGATTTACTGACGAAGTTCTATCGACTTTATTCGCAGTCAAGCCAGAATTATGTGAACAAAAGTTCGAGCTTAAAGTTAACGATGTACGCTTTGTTGGGCATCCGACTCTGGTACCTTCGCGCGGACTAAAAGAGGTGAATTCCTCGATGCTGTTTAATATAGTGTTTGCTTTGCAAGCACAAGCAAGCCAATCAATTGTAAAGTGCTACTACGATCTTAGTAGAAGGTTGGTCCACTTACATATTTGCAATAGAGATACAATTGTAAATACTTGATCCTTTGTTTCTAGATTGGGCATTGCTTTGAGACACGAGGAAAAACGATGTGGGTTTTTGGCTGATGAAATAAAAATGATGGTTTCCACACATGATGAAGTTGCCGCCAGGTATAGGAGCATAGTTTTCATAAGTCGTATACTGTATTAAAAAACATATCATTTTAGATCCGAATGTGAGAGTGATTCCGAAGAATCACCATATGAGTTGATTTTACAAAGAAGCTCTCTTGCACGAGATTTAAAATCCGTTTTTAGTAGCCTTAGTACATCAGGAGTGATTCATATTATGATTAACAAATGGATACAAGTAAGGTTCTGCCTTCCCCAAAAGGTTCACCAGTCTCACAAAAAGGGACATGTAATTAATCCAGAGATAATAGATCGGTAGGTTGCAGAATACTAAGTTTGAACTTTATGATTAGTAAAGAGAGCAATATTTATTGCAGATGTCTGAATAGTTTGAGACCATACCATGGGCTACTTCTACTTATAGAGCCAATGGATCTTTTAGATTCATTACCAATTGATTCTTCTCCAGCTCTCAGAAGGTTGATCCAAATGTATAGTCCGTTAAAAAGCTTGCAAACTTTAGCTGCTGATTCTGATCTTACCCTGACACAAGTATTTCAATTAATTGGTCATTTGGTATATTGGGCAAAAGCTACAATCATTTATCCTTTATGTGAAAGCAATGTATATGTTGTATCTCCTGATGCAGTTATCTCGAATCATTTAATGGAAGCTTTTTCTGAACAATTCCCAGGACTCTGCCTTCTACAGGTACAAATATATACGATTTCACTTTTGCCTGTAAAAACTAGGTATTAAACTGTAATTGATCTACAGGTCATTAGCGACTTTTCCTTACCAACTTCTATAAGCCAAAAACTAAATCCTTTAAGTCAGCCGCAACAACAAACACAATTGGTTAAAATAATTATATGGCTGTTGAAGAACCATTTGCTCCTACAACTACACACATATGTACAGTACATGCCGACGATGCATGGACGCGTATCTTTGGTAAGTCTCCTCTGCGGTGCCTTGTTGTACAACCTTTCCTGTATATTACCAAATGATTGTAAAATTGTTTATTTAAGGATACAAAGATTGAGGCGTCCCTCAATTCGAAAGAAATAGTTGAAAGTGGAAGTTCATGGAGTTTGGATGACACGCCAAAAGGAACTCCAAGCGATATAAAAGAAGATATTGCAGTGTCTATTCACAAAGAAAATGGAATTTACGACTATCAATCAGCAGATTATGACATTCCGTCGGACGATAGAAAATTGCTCGACAGATTGTGTCGTCTCAGTTATTTTAATGGTGGTCATCACCTAGAAGAAATCATGTATTTGGAAAATATTCGTAGATCTCAGTTACTGCAAATTTTAGATAAGTTTCGTGATATACTGATAACGTCCGAATGCGAAGACCCCGCTATAGCTCTTTTTTACAGTCAGTTTGGTTCTTAATATTACAGTGTTTATAAAGTGCCGTTAAAGAGTGCCTGTCAATTTTTTGAACTTTGGGATTGGACTCTTCGGGAAAGAAATGTTCATCATCTTTTAAATATTAACTTATATTTACATAAACGAAAAAACGTTATACATTACAAAACTGTTGCCCTGGTTTAAAAAAATTATCTGGTAAGAGCTGTACAATTAACAAAAAAATGATTTGATGTTTATTCCATTAGTGGGCAAGGTGGGTGCATCGAATAGTACAGTGCCCGTAGTCTGTAAATCATTGAATAATAATTATACACTTTCGATAATTATTACAGACACAATTGTGTTAAATTTATTCTCCTGTTGTAATACCAACTGTAGTGGCCGATGATTGCCTCATTGAATATGAATTCGTATATACTTTCATGAACACAATAATTATTCAAAGATTTACTTGATACTCGATTGGGTTCCAAAGAATGATAGATGATTACCTCAGCTGGTACACTTACAACTTACACAGTTTTATCATACATGTTTTCACAGTTTATCTCTGGGATAACTCTGTATCCTCTTTAATTTTTTCAGTGCGCATTTCGCCGCTGTGCATTTAGCAATTCTATAATTTCTTCCAATACCCTTGAATGATCCTTTACCAAATACATCAACCGTTACGCGAACCCTACGGCCATCTGCTAATTTCTCCGGGTTACCAAATTTAGCGGTTTCTGGTTCGAGTTCCAATAGTTCGCGAATGGGTGATTTAGGAACATTCGTACTAAATTGTTCTGAAATATCAAAATACGATTATGTAGTACGTTCCAAGCTGTACTATTTCTATTACTTAGGACCAGATATAATTACCGATTTCAGATTTCATTATAGTGTAATAGACACTCCACACAGCGTCTAAAGACATGCCACTATCTAAGTAAATTGCTCCAGCTAGAGATTCAAAAACATCACCTAATGCTTTTGGAACTTCTACATCCTCAGCTTCCTCGCATTCTTCCCCTCCAATTAAGTAATACTAAAACAATAATGTTAATAAAAATACGTGTTTTTTTAGTGACAGATCTTAAAAATGTCTTTTACTTCTTCACTAATGGAATGTCCATTCTCCTCCTGTATTCTAACAAATCGGTTTATCACTACACTCAGGCCAGGAGACAAGTGTCGGAAATATTTATGAAAACCGCATCTGACCGCCAGAGAAGCGAATATCGTATTATTTACTAAAGCTGATCTCAAATCAGTTAAAGCACCAGGCGAATGTTGCCTTGAATCCTCGTATAAGTGTCTTGTTATTAGATAGTCTAAAATTCAATTGTATATGGTATGACAAATTGTAAGAATACTGTAAATGATATCTATAATCGTGACTTACCTAATACAGCATCCCCAAGAAATTCTAAACGTTGGTAACAATCTGTTAGTCTGTTAGGTTGATAAGAAGCATGCGTAAAAGCTTGCAGAAGGTAACTAATGTCATGGAATTTATATCCTATGCTTTTTTCTAACTCTTCATAACCATCTAACATCATTGCTAACTCTCCTTCAGGATCTGGAATGTGTCTGAGTAAAGGATTCTGAGGTTCCTCCAACTTTCCATAGCGAATCTGCGCAAAGAAACGGTATGATTTTTTTCAAATGTTTCACGCATATTTCAAACTTGAATTTTTCACATCTCCAATAACTTGCCTGTGTCCAAATAGTTTGGCCATGTTTATTCACCACTTTTACGTATGGTGTGCTTCCTGGTACTCTTTCTTGTGGTTTTGTTTCTTGCTCAATGTGAACTTCTTCTGTTGGCAAAACGTGAATACCAAGCCATGCCATAAATAATAAGGCACCTCGAGGCCCACAAGCAATAAGATAAGCACCTATTAATGCCTCCACACAATCTGCGATGCTTTTATCAGGGATACTGTGTTGAGTAATTAGATTGTAGGGAATGAAACAATGAAAGTTGTCCATATTATTATTAAGATTACTCTCGTTTCGATCAAGTTCGCTTTTCATGATACCGAGTTTCTGTTCAGTTTCACGAACTATTTGAGTTATTTCCGTTGGATTCACTGTCTGTAGTGTTGGTATATCAGCTTGGTTCCACAGAGTTGAGGGAACTCCTGATTCGATTAAGGCCTGCTCAAGTTCTTTCGGAACATAGTAACAAGGTGGCAACCAGTTATCGTGCGGTTCGAATTTTGTAGCTATCATACTTTCGCCCAACATTTTTCGTCTCCCTAATCTATACAAATTCAAATTGCTGACCTGCTTGGATCTCAGGTGACTTAGTTTTCCTTCATGGATATTGTCATATGTGCAATATAAATATGTGGTGATAGCATATTTTAAAAAGGAATCACCAATTGTTTCTAAACGTTCTAGATTAATACCATCGTTTGCGTTAGACATTGTTAAAGCTTGCAAAACTAAACTAGGACTTGGTCCTGGATGGGCGTTTAATTCCGGCTGGGAATCAAAACTAAAAAGTTTATTGTCTGATTGATATTTCAATTCTATACGATTCTCCTTTTTGCCAGGCTTAAGAGAGCTGCTTCTATTTAAAACTTGTTCGGTAAACTTATTAACAACATGTTCTACGTAAACTTTGTGCTTGTTATCTGGATTCTGTATTTCGTTCCTCGCAGCGGTAGAATTCTTCCGCTTAATGACGATTTCAGTATTCGAAGATATAAATGCACCGCATTGCATTATATCTTCCACTCTATTCTTTGTGTATTGGAAATGTGCTTGCTTGTGCCTTGTAATTAATAGTTCTTCATTTATTTGGTCATACGGCCAAACAATATCATTCGAGTTCTTTTCTGTTTCTAGTAAATCCAAAATCTTTTTAGTAATCTCCTGTTTATGAATTTGCTTTTCATCTTCTACTGCTTCAGCAATGTTTTCTCCCATATACGAGATTTTCAATCCTCTCGTTTCTTCCTCACTTTCATCGGAAGAGTCAGCAAAACCATCACTGTAAGTGTCGTCTGACTCATATCCATCAAAATCTGATTCATACGCGGGAGATCCATAACGTACATCGTTCCAGTTGTATTCATTTTCCAGCATAGTCACACCTACCGGAAATGCCTTATCATCTTCCGTAACAAAATTCATACAATTCAGGGCCATATCATTTGACCAAGTATCGATCTCTAATTCATTCTCTTCATTTGATTCTTGTGCGTCTGTTTCTGAATTATCCTCATCATCATCTTTCAGATTTGTATTTTCGGTATTTCTTTCCTTTAGTCCTATTTTACTTGGATTAGCTTTCTGGTTCTTACCAATTCCATTCATTGTTTCTTTTGCCAAAGCTTCTGTTTTTCCAACTTTGTTCTCGTTAGTTGTACCATTTGTAGACGTGTTAAGTTGAGCAGATTCGTTTTTTATTTGCTTTGCTTTCTCGGCCTCTTTTGACTTTTTTAACACTTCTGCCAGACTCCATCCAAAATCTAACTCTGGCCACTCGAAAGTAGGATCAAGATTCTCTTGACCTAGGTTTATCATTTGTGCAACTTGACAGCGGATTTGATTAGCTAGCAGTAAAGCATTGATCCTATATAAGATACATGGTAAACAAACAGCTTGCCGCCATAGAGAAGCGGGGAATGGATGAATTGCACATAATTCGGCAACAAGAATTTGTTTTTGTTCAAGGTTTTCCCGTTTTGCACGTTTGGTTTCCTCGCTACTTGTAGGAAGTGCTACACCTTTTCGATTAACGTATCGTGGTGTAAGAAAGTTTAATCTAGCCGATGTATGATCTACATCGAGTAATGGTTGTTCCAAATTTTGAATTTGTATATCGTATTTCTTAAGATAATATTCCTCAAATGTACTGTAGCCATCCCCAGGGAAAGACGATTTCGGGTTGAGATTTGTGCATATTTCCGCAACATAGAAGTACTGCAATTTTCATTAATACAGTATAATGTGGATTATTAAAGTCTCACATGTTTATAAATATACCTGTGGTTGATCTTGGCTTCTGTACCAAGGCATTATCACAGCATCACAATATTTTGAAGCCTCAAACTGAAAATCTTTCCTGTCTTCAACAGGAACTTTAGTTGGCACTGCGTTTCGATTTTGATAAATTATTTCTAGAAAATCCCAGTCTATAGCAATGTCTGGTTCTTCATCTACGACAACTGAAAAATAATATATGTAACACATCAAGCCTCTGATCGAATTCTAATATATTGTTTCTTGTATACCTTTCCTAACAGGTACAATCAAGTACGAATTTTCAGAGGCATTAGGATCGAAGAGCATCAAATACTGTTGCAGCCTCAAAACATTGGTAAATGTATAATTCAAGAAAGTTGCTACCTTAGTCAATTGAGTTTCGCTCAATACTATCTTTTGCTTACTCAGAGTTAACTTAACATGTACTTCTCCAGATCTAGTATAAATGGGAAATGGGCACAGCTGAAGTGAAAAATAAAAACATAGAAGAATATGCAGATGCACCGATATACAATTTTACAGACGATGTCTCATATTTACCTTTGGAATCTCTTTTAATGTAATCATACCAAAACCTATAGCAGAATCTTCGGGAGGATAAATTCGTCGTCCTCTAGTATTCTGTTCCTCAGGAAGAGGGCAAGTTAAGACCATATTAATATGGTACAAATAAGAAGCAACACTAGCCATTGGTTTGCAGTCTGTTAACGCTTCTGCTGTCTATCAAAAGATGAAGTATATCAGCTTGTAAACCAACATTATTCGTGCAAAAATTATTAAAATAGTTGTAACCTTTTTATAATAATATTGTCTGCGTTTGGTAGTTCCTGGCCGTGCTTCAGAGAAGTCCGCCATACTTTCGTCTGGTAATGCTGGTACTTCTGCATCTTCTGGTTTGGCTTTGAAATTCTCTTTTCCAATAGGCAACAAATTGTCATCTATTTCATTTTGTTTATGTAAATTGACGCATAACTGTAGAGCAGCCATTCGTCTAGCCATAGCTCTGTTAGGCATAGGATATGACTGTAAGAAAGAGCTATGTAAGTTTCACAAAGAAATGCAATCATTAAACTAGTTCTAGACTTATTCAAAATTACCGATACGACGTATTTTAACGGTGAATTTATAGGAAGTCTCAAGTGGCAAATATACATAAGAGCATCCTCTGCAGTCACAGATTCGAGAGTCCATTCTGGTGTCAAACGTGTGAATGTATCACTAGGAAGTTTAGCGCAATACCTGCAGAAGTTTGAAGTTTAAAAATAAATCATCTCTGTTAATTATCACTAGTTCATTTAAAAATTTTCGCATACCTATTAACGAGCGATATTGCCGAATTAAATGTTACTTTCGGTGCATTATCATTTTGAAGGGGCTTGTAATGTGGTATCATTGATGCATATATGTCTGCTTCGAGCTCTTCGTCCTCTGTCGGTTCCCTATTGGAACATTTTCCCAATAAAACCTGTGAACAAAATTTGGAAGGATTTATTACAATAAAACTTATTACTTATACTCCAGTAATCTTACCTTCTCGATATAATGATATTGTGCTAATTGCCAAATGCATTCTTTTGACGTATCTTGAGCTACTAATAATATGTGCAATGCATCTACAGCACGTGCACGGCTTTTACACTGCACATACGATTGGTAATTTTTTGGGAAATTGTAACGCATCACAAAGTTACACTTCGGAATGTCGATACCTTTAGGAACATAGTATCAATAACATTACTTGTATGATTTGAATAAAATTGCAATAAAGAAGATACAACTTGCATACCTTCCTCTAAAATAGACGTTGCGATCAATAAATTACACTCATGTATTCGAAATCGTTTAAGAACCTCTTCTTGTTTTCGATGCACACCTTCTTTGTCACGCGAATGAGTTGTATCGTCGGCATTCCTTTCAACAGTATAAAGAGGAGATAAAAAATGTAATTCTTCGTCGTAACTTGATATTTCCTACAAATAAATAACGGCGTTACTTCAAATGAATAATTTGGCTGAAACTAATTGAATACTGGTGCAGTTTACTATTAATAACAAACGTACATTTAATAAATAAAATAATACTTTAGCTACAAATGCTTTGTCAACGAAAATCACACCACAAAGCAGATCGGGATCGGTAACTCCACGTGGGTATCGTTGGGGTTTCGTTCTTCTATGTGATTCTTCGTTAGTCTTAGAATTTGGTTCAGTCTTTCTAGATTCCATAGGATTCCTTTTAATTGAACCATCTTTCTTATTTACGTGCTTGTTTCTGTTGAGTGCTACTATAAAATCAGATGAATATACATTTATTTTGAGAAACCATATAAAAGTGGTTCTTTTATAAAAAAAACTGAACATACAATTGTTTGTATTATTGTCTTCTTTTGATTCCTCCTTAGAGTCTTTAGAGTTCTTAGGGTCTTTATTTTGCGCAGGTGTATATGTCTTTAGAATATGCAATAACCTATGAACCTTTGGCGTTGTATATTTGTATATCCTTTCTTTCTCGGATAACTGTTCAAACATATTATCACAGAGAGCTCTAAAATTCAGACAGATATATACATTCTTATTTACGCCTATTTTACAGTTTTAAAAACATCTTGGACAGTTACATTTCATATGTTACTTTACCGCATTTTCACGAAAACAGTTGATACCATATTCAATAAAAGATAGTGCCTTTCATATGGTGTCTCAATTTTCAGTTTCTCTGTTAGAATTAACAAAGCAAGAGCTGCACGATTTGCACACCACGGCCCCAGTGTTTCTAATATATGCAAGAAGTCTTGTAGCATTTCACATGGTTTCTGCGCAGGATTAGGCATCTTCTGAATGTCTTCATAGAATTCCTCTTTATATATTTCCGTCAAGTCATGTCGGTGGTCTTGTAAGAATTCCATTGTATGTAACGCATATTTTTTAAGTTGATCATTCAACTCTCCCTCCTCGCATTTGGGATATTCCACCACATATTCTTTAGGCTTAGGACTATACCTACATATACAAATAAGAATTCAGTACAATTTGTTCAATAACACTGATTTAATAACATTCTTACCTTAATATAGACAATATATCACTGGCTGTTTCAACGTCACATTTGTACGTGCTCTCTACTTTTTCTATTTCTAAACCTAGCCTTCCAGGCTCTTCTGTTAAATTGAAAAGTGGAACTGCTAATCCAACTATTCTAGGTACATTGTCAGATGATAAAAAAGATTGCAAAATGAATCTTAATTTGTTATCTTCCAACGACTTATGGCATTCGTCTACTATGACTAGATTTATTTGTGATGGATGTACTAGCTTCTCTGATAATAATTCGAAACATGATTTAGAAGTTCCAACTAGTACCTATAGTGAAATAAATGTATAAGTTTTCTGTTGATTAATTTATAATTAATTTATACATATCGTAATATAACGCATATGCCACGTACATGCGAAGTTTCAACATCTTCTGCCAGTTCGGCAGGTGTACAGAAATCACATACTAATACTTTCAAATCAGTCAACTGCCTTATATAGCTAGCTTTGAGATTACATTTATCCAGACTTCTCAATATGTACAGGGTTATTCTTCCACCCTTACTCAATGCTCTATGAAAATAAATGATATATTTAATATCTTTGTCAAAATATTAGGATCATCCCTGACCATATTGCTAGAATGAATTACCTTCTATTATTTGCAGCATACTCTTGAATTAATTTTATAACAATAAAAGTTTGTTCAAAACTTTTTCCTAGACAGACGATTATGTTCTTTTCTTTAGCAGTGTAGAGGAGTTCAACCTACAATTAGAACGATAGTTTTACAATGAGGACGAGGTTTCATTAATTAAGAATGACGAACATGAAAGAAAAACTCACTTGATATTCTCTTGGTGTGAAAGACTTTGTGTACACCTGATCATTTAGTGGAAATGCCATGGGTTTTACTGTAGAGACTCTGTTATTTAACAAAATGACACTCTTCATGCAACAATTGTTAACTCCAGGTAGTATTTATATGTCAACTTTGAATTGCTTGTAATTTACACGAAGTTTCACTTAAGTTTAGGCTAAGACACTAACAACACATTACTGACGACTATATAACGCTGAGAAACACCGAGCAGATGTAGACGATGTAGCATACTACCTGATACTACCGAGCGTGCACAGTGGTGCGAACTGGTGAAAAGTGCAAAGACTGCAAGGAAGTTCATTTGCACATACTACATCGCCAGGGCGCGCAATGATCGCTAATTACTGTGCGTAAATGTTAGATTATTGAAATATAAAAAAATTGCTTTGATTTCGTTTTCTGAAAAAGACAGTGATAGATTTCCTACAGAAATGTCTCATATTCATTAAAACTCCTGAAAAAGTTAAATCGACGTATCTTTGAATAAAAACTGCGGGCTTTCTTATATGAAATTATTATCTTTTTTATTTTTTATAATTACTTTTATTCCGGGCAATAAAAAATGTACAATACACAAATGGCTTTACAAAAATAAGGTTCTTTATTTCACTTTGTAGACATCCAGATTTCTTGCTTAAATTATACTTTATAAGTTAGAAGATTATCATACGTGGTACAGAGTATTTGGCATTAAAATACTTAATATATTATCTTAAATGATGCTCTCGCAGGTTTCTTTAGAAGAATACAATGCTTCAGAAAATATCTGACTACTGACTTTTCATACTGCCTTCACAGTTAAAGCATTTGTTCAATATATAATACATTCCCTTGTCACACTCTCATTGATTTTATATTATTTTAGGGGTAATAAAATATTAATCTTTTCGTTCCCTTTGTCTATAATAGATAATACATATTCAAAAAGATTCTAGCAAAGCACAGAACAATCAAGTTTCGATTCGCATAAAGACAAACCATACACATTTGACAGAGCTGCATCAAAATGGAAGATTTAAATAAATTATATATATATATATATCTGCTTATACAAAAAGTTCACAGCTAGGACACTCATACTTTACAAACTAACATGGTATATTTCTGTAGTAAAATCGCAAAATATATTGGACCATTGTTGCTATATCATTGGCAGATTATAATTCGATCAAATTGATTTCCCTAGTTACTGTATTTAGATTAGATGCTGGTACTGCTGATGTAAAGGAACGTACATGAGATTTAAAGGTTGATGCAGACTCCCACGCTTCGTCTCTTATGATACCTTGATTCCTAGGAACCATAAGTAATGGGTCTTTCCCTGTTTTCTGGCACAACCTTTCTTGCAATGTTATCAACTTTGATCTCCAATATTCGTAACTAGCTTGTTTAAGAGCAGCTACCCATTGTTCTACTTGGGATTCTGATCTCCCACTTAGTACATGTCTCTTATCATGTTCATCTCTAAATGCTATACTAAATGCAAAGGCTCCTCCTTCCGAAGATGTGTCCAAATTGACGCAGCAGTTCTCTAAGATGATAACACCTGCTGGCTGCCTTCTGTCAATTTGGCCCAACTCGTTGATATTGAAGTAAAACAGTAAATTGCACCTAAGTTTGAACCACTTCTCTTTGAATACTGAAAGTAAAGATACAAAGAAATATGAAGGTGTCATATAAATTGTAAGAGTGTTGGAGCCTGGTAGTGCATTCAACAATGAAGAAGGTTACTGTATACGTCTATCATGTGAGTACAATGCATTCATTAACCTGACTTGTGGGCACGTTTATGATTCAAACGGCCCTCGAGATCCGCTGGCCCGCTGCCTGCTTCAGCAAGGTCTTTTTCGTTGAATTTCATCGCTGGCACAATGATTCGAAGTTCAGGTACTACGCAGTCCGAATCCTTATTGCACAGCCATAATATCATTTAAATTCTATTAGTGATTCATTCGGCTATATAAATTGAAAGCTTTGGCTAGGATTCGATACTTATTGCCAATGGCATTCTTCGAGAATATCGACGACTTATCTACATTGCACTTAAAGTATTCATGGATAAACATTGTACTGTGTCATTTTTCCGCATACCCTTCGCAACAGTCACGAGCGGCAGGCAACATGTATTCGTATTGATAAAAACACCACTTGCATATTGCTACACAAAAGTGTTTGCGGTATTTTCGTGTCAAACTTCGAGGCGTTCGAAAGAACGCAAGCGGCCCAGTCTGAGAAACTTGTTGTACACGAACTTTTTTCACAGAATCATAAACAATTGTATCACTATGATCTAAAAGTGCGAGTAAACAAACTTGCCAACAAACTACCTGGCGGTTCTTTCGGACAGTATATATGTCATCACTTGATGACGAAAAACAATTTCAAAATATAACTCGTGATGTTGGCCAGCGTGCAAGATGTACACAGATTTGTTAATTGATTCATTGTTGATAAATTTCGGTCGGTATCGAGTGCCGGTAGATTTGTGATGCGCTTACATTCTAATATCCAAAGAGACGACGTCGATATGAGAATAACGGAAAGATGCAAAAGTGAAACTTCAATTTGCAGTTGGGAAATTCTCAGGAAAAGCACTAATCGACTAAACGTGAATCCATTGATATCGAAAGAAAATTAATTGCACATAATGGAAATCGAATATAAATTTCTGAGGGAGATTGACTGTAAACAAGGTGCTGTACGAGCAGTTCGTTTCAGTGGTATGTATCATTTTCTTTATATTCTTTCTTTACAATAATTTCTTTTGTTATTCATATTATATTTAATACTCTTTCAGTCGATGGAGCATATTGTTTAACTTGTGGCTCGGATAGAAAGCTCAAACTATGGAATCCCCATCGAGGCGTAGCATTAAAAACTTATGGGGGTCATGGTGATGAAGTAATGGATGCATGGGCCTCCTGCGACAGTAGTCAAATTGTATCATGTGGCTTGGATAAGTCAGTGATTGTCTGGGATGTCGCTACCGGAACACCTGTTAGAAGACTGAGGGGTCATGCTGGCGCTGTAAATACAGTTAGATTCAATGAGGAATCTTCAATGATTATTTCTGGCTCCAGAGATAATACAGTTATGTGCTGGGATGCAAGATCCAAAGCACAGGATGCGGTTCAATGTTTGAACGAAGCTAAGGATTCGATCTCCAGCGTTAGAGTATCCGATCATGAAATTCTAACAGGTTCCTTTGATGGAAAAATCAGGAGATACGACATTCGCGTTGGTGAAATGTATGCTGATTTTACAGGAGGTACGTAAAATTCAAAGCATTTGTATTATTGTATAAGATATTTAGTATTAATAGAAAATCTTCTTGCAGATGCTGTAACTTGTGTAAATTTCACAAGGGATGGCCAATGTGTGGTAGTCAGTTGCGCCGATGCTGTAATTAGACTGATGGATAAGGACTCTGGGGAGCTATTGGGAGAATTTACAGGACACGTAGCAAACAATTTATGCTTGGAATCAAGTGTCGATTGCCAAGATACCCGAATTCTCTCTGGCTCGGCAGATGGAAAACTTTGGATCTGGGATTTAGTGTCACAGAAAGTAGTGATAAAACTTTCAGGATTGAAGCCAACTAAACATCCCATTGCATCTCTCAGTGTACATCCCCAGATGAACTGTTTTTTAGCTGCTAATGGTCCTGAAGTGTTAATGTGGAGTACTGTATCTAATAAAGATGAATAGTTTTTTACTTTTAACATTACTAAATCTGCTTTTCGTTCAACCTAATCTAATTCCCACATACTGTATTACACTAGAATCCAAAGTTTTGTGTGAAACTGCAAGTACTACAGTTACACAGGGTGTCGGGAACAACAGGGATTAACAACTGAATGGAGTAAGATAGAATATAGGTTCGCTAAAGCTGGGTCAGACTTGTTTAACTGTGTAGTCAGGATTTACATTGCGCTATAGAAACTCTGTTGTCGGCCGAGTGTTTCACCATTGGCGGATTCCCGTTAATTGAGCTACCCAGCGGCGGGTCAATTCATTAACATACTTATGACTCTCAATTACAATCTAAAAAATGGAGCATCTGCGAAACAAGTGTGGTGCCACCCTGTGCGTTGCGATAGGACGAATCAGATAATAGTTCGGAATACTGATAAAGAGGGTGTAGACAAGGATAGACATGTATAGCTTCCCGTCATCGTAGGCTCCCCGGGGTGGGGCATAGTAGTCATTTCTGTTGCGCAATGTACCTCGATGCAGTGCACACACTCGAAATGTACGAAACAATGGTCAAGAGAGAAGAGAAGCGAGGAAAAACGAGAAGGGAGGCAGTGCGCGCGCAGGTGGCGCGATGTCGGTGCGTCAGAGGAGGTGGTCAAACGTCGTCTCCTTCTGGGAAGGAGTGAGTGAGAGGAGGTGATGTATAGGGAGGCGGTTACGTGGGCAAGAGCGAAAGGCATAGTAGCCGTGCGAGCAGGAGGTACAGAGAGCTTCGCCGGACGAAGGAGCAGGACGAGGGGAGCGAGATATACGATATACAGAGAGAGCACGGAAGCTCTCGCACACGGGGCGGGCCTGGTAGCCTCAACCACTTCGAGGAGTGCACTTTTTATTCGGGGTTCAAGCACACGGCCGCTGCCGCTCTCGATCGTTGCCTCTTTGCACGCACGCGAGCGAGGTAGATTCGCCGCTCACCCGATGCGGAGTGGAGGCTGCCGGACCGCGTGGTCTCGACAGACTTTACGGGAATTCAGCTCGGACGGCGCGAGTGCGGATTGTTGTTGTTGTTGTTGATCGATTCCCCGGCCTGTGCCGGGTGTTCCCAAGTAACCGGGCGCCTACCGAGATAGCCGACGTCTCCTGTACCTAAGGATCGAGCCAGGAGGTCCCAGGGAGAGGACGGTGGTGGTGGTACACAGTGGTGGTGGCAGTCCAAGGAAGGACAGGGCCGATCTGCGAAAGAGGGTTGTTATGGGGCGAACCTGCCGTCCACAGATACTCTCGCCGCTGCACCTGCTGATCCTGATCGGCTTCTTCGCGGCGGCGGCCAATGCCTTTCCCACTTACAGTAAGTCTTCGTTTCCAATCGAGCCACTTGCGCTCACCTATGCCAGCAGCAATGAATCAGAGCAGGAGGAGAGGGAACCAGCCGCAGAATTAGAAAGAGAGAGAGAGGGAGTGAAAGCGAGAGAGTGAGAGAGCGAGCGAGAAATCGTACGATCGACGAGGTAGAGAGCTGGTGCGACGTAGACGCTGGATCTGGGCAAATAGTAAGATGCTAGAACTAAAAACCTCGTATGACCCTGTCTGAAGCATGTTACCGTAGATTGGGAAAATATAAATGAGATTCGTAGCATGCGCCGGTCTAACTTATATAACTGGCATCTTTCTCGCGGATGTAGTTTCGATAAGGACACACTACCTTTTGATAAGGCACTAGCCAATATGAAAGTAAGCGGCGAACGTGCTGGCTCGATATCTAGCATCTTCACGAGGGGGATGCTGGCGGTGCGTAGGCGCGTTCCTCTGAAAATGGGGAAGACCGCGGTAGATGGAAGCACGAAAAGATCTTGCCACAGTTTCCCTTTTATTTGATGTCCAGAGCCTTATTCCTGGAAATTTTCTCGAGGGTCTGAAATATCCTCCCCATGCTTATAGGGGAACCCTTAAAGCTACACTTAAAGTCCAGCTATGAGACTCTTTCTCTCTGTCTCTCTCGTTCGGTCAAGTTTTATTCGTATTCTCTAGCTAGAATAAAACACCACCATAACTTTAAGTAGGATTCCTTTTTGACTCATGCCCATTCGTACCACTCATTCGTAATGAAGGAAAAAAGGAATCATCGCAGACCACTCGAGGCACTTCACTCTAAGAGGAGCATTATACGTATTCAGAACTCGATACGCGCACCGTGCCGAGGGAAACAGGGCATTTTTCCTTAGGATAGAGACGATCTTCAGAGGAAATCTGAAATCCCATTTCCGCTGCTGTCTAATAAAGATATCACTTGTCATATTATTCTAATTATTGGCCTGCCAGGAAAGCACCGTTAGCACTCTCGCTCGGCACTGATAAATGAATGGCCGGAAAAATACATACATAATTGAATTGTTCCCGCTATACGGTTTGCAGGTGTGTGATACACGAGGCGTGTGTTTTGCACGCCATGCTCAAACTCTCCTCGCATTATCAAAGGAGTTATCCTTGCTTACTTGCTTATTGTTTACGCCGCAGTATTCCCGGGCGAATTCTCGAGCGGCCGGGCTAGCCAATTTCGCAAATACATGTTACGACATCAATCGTGCATACTCGTACACAGAATCATAGCTCCTAGAACGCTTAATCCATTTGGATGTGTCGGTTATTAGATACAATTCTGCGTGACACTCTATTTAATAAACAGTCGGGTATTTTGTTGATCCGGTGAGCTTATAGTGTCAGATATCGAGCCCGCGACTCTTTGAGATAACAATACTCCTCTGATCAATAGGATTCTTTAATCGTTTATATCGAGGCGCACTATGTTCGTCTACAGATTGGCTAATGAGCTGGTTGATTATGCGTAAGCTATACCGTGTTTAAGTTACGAGCTCGTTTGCATAGGCCGTAAGTGTAACGTTCAATCTTGAAGCGTGACCCCATGATGGCCAGGTGTCAGGCATCCCAATCATCAAAGTGGCAAAAGAAGCTCACTCGGCTGGCCGATCTATCCATCCAGTCAGCGGAAAAGCTAAGGCATCATAGAAATTGAAAACGCTCGGAAGCATTTGCCCGCTCTTATTGTTATCAGAAGCTAGGAGGAAAAGTTGAAAGGATTGTACTGAAAAGCTGAAGCGGCTCTTTTCCCTCCCTTCTTCTTACTCTCTCGGCAATCGACGCTGGTACTTTCGCAGTCTCGTTACTGCTGGATTCCTGCACTGGCTACTAGCACTCAAATAATAAGTTTGCATTTAGGCGCAAATTTTTCTAGCCACCACTCTCGCAGAGGGTAAGCGTGCACCATGCCCTAGTTCCCTGGGACACTGTGAACACGTCTGTGAGTGTGCTCGTCCACGGTGAAATTGGAGTTTCTTCCGGCATCTACATCTTTTTTTTTTTCCTTTCTTTTTTCATTAGCGAAATCTTAGGGAGTACTAGAAGAGTTCCTCGCTCGCTCTCGTATACCGAATAAACAAGCGTCTAATCAGACATGCTATTCTCGAGAGGTCGGTTTATAGAGTTCCTTCGGTATTAACCAACTAATAATCCCCGGGGACATCCTTTCACCTGGCATTAGGATTGGCCGATAATTTTCCCGAGGAAAGCAAGCGGCAAACTGACACGGCCGATGCTAATCAATGCATCTCGCTCGCGTGTGTACACTCGAGTCGACAGTTTCCCAGTAAGCGACGGCATCAAACGTCACGCAAAATGTAACGTGCCGCACACGACGTGGAATCGACGGGGAATTAATAGCCCGATTAAATCAAGATTCGGAGTCAGCCGGTTGGAACTCCGGGTTATAATGAACTTGGAAGTGAAGCCGGAAACCCAGTTAATGCTTTGTCGCGGTTCCTCCGAGCAGATGGATGATGGACTTACGATTAGTACGCCCACCTAGAACGACGAGCTCTTAATAAAGACTAGTGAACGTTTATGCAAGATTGTCTTTCAAGCTGAAAGGAAAATTTTACGACTCGTAGATCAGTATTAGAGTTACAGGGATGAAGTTGAGAGTCTGATACTTTACTATGTTTCAAGATCTAAGACTTCCGGGTATTATTATTATTAATGTTTTACAGTATTGTATTTTTCACAGATCTATATTTCTTAATCGTCTACCAATCTCGAGGTTAAAATTACGAATGTTATATCGGGATGCTCTTATCAATGCAGTTTCCAAGTGGTCACGCAAGATCGCTTGATCCCATTACCCTCTTCCTTCGTTCTATCATTTTCATGATCGCAGCTTTGAATGTTGAATAAACCGCATCGCTCTTGTATTCAAATGGTACCGATGGCGCGATGATAGGATCGAGTATTATCTCGTGTTGCGACTAATCCTTTTTAACTAGACGGCAAGGTTGAATTGCTTGCTTTGCGGAGGAGTTATTGCTCAATTTGTAGATCATTCAAATGTTTGCTATGATAAACACAAGTATAACATAGCGGGGTTAAAATAAAGGAAATGTTTAAGGGTCTGATTATTAAAAGTTAGCAAAAGTCAAAGATAGAAGATTGACTAATCTTAAACTAATATCAATCGCCACTTTAGAAGAGCTGGGAAATCCGATAAGCAGTCATAACTAGAATGAAGAATGCGATAACGAATTATGCCAATGCTCGTGCACGCGATGCTGACTGGTAATTCATCATGAAGCGATATCTAAGTGTTCCGAATCCGATCTAGAATTGGAATCCAACTGTACAAAGGCGCCGGTAATTGATTACTCCATCATATTCATGAGCGCTCGAGCGTTCGGTTGATTTTTCGAGTGCGCTTTTGAGATTTCGGATGAAAGGAACTTCGAGAAAAGCTACTTAATCAACCTGCAATCGACCATTACCTTTTACGACTTTACTATTGATTTATGACTATGAGTAAAACAACCGTTATGCAATCTTCTCTCTCACTCTCTCTCTTTTTCGTTCTTTTTTATTTTTTTCAATGAGAAAAAAAAATCGAGACGCGCATCGGATGCTAGTAGCCGTTCACCCGAATGATTCTCGCTTTTTCAGCGAGTCGATTCATATTTCAGAGCGGTTATCAGTTTTCGAAAAACTGCTTGTGCAGTGAATGGCGGGCGAGCGAACACGCGACAAATCTGCGATCGCGAACGCGTGATTTTGAAGCCATGGAAAACACAGCAAACAAATTAGAGCGCAGATCGAGAATGATGTCGTATGTACTAACACGCAATAACTCGCAGGCTCAGTCACTCTGACTGTTTTCCAGCTGGCGGGGTGAACAAACCATTAAAACATTTTTGCTTCCATTCTATATCACGCCTATGTACCTCGCAATAATACTCGAATGGATGGCGATTCTTCTCTCTGTCATAGCCGAGTTCTCGTTCCACACAACTAGTCGACAAGGCGTCTAATCTGATAAAAGTTTGATAGTTTCGCTTGGTAAATTCGATATTGTTCTCACGAAACAATGTTCGAAATCAGATCGATTTGCGAGAGTGTGTATGTACAACTCTCACGGTTTTTCTTCTGATTTTCATTCCTTTTCCTCTCTCTTTTGTTACAGACAAGGGCGCTTGCCCGTTGAACCAATTCAGATGCGCCAATTCCAGATGCATCCCTGCATCTTGGGTCTGCGACAAAACAGACGACTGCTTGGACAACTCGGACGAGACGGTTGAGAAATGCAAAGGTGAGAGATCAGTGAATACGCACGTATACATCTGGAAAGAGTTTTGCCCGCAGCTTCTTGTTACGTGCAAGCAAGCAGATCATTCTTTCTATGAGTGAGAAGCCGAGCGAGAAAGAGATCATGTGTGTGTGCTCTGACTCTGTGCGAACTCTTTGACTGGCCGTGGCAACAAAAGTTTCCGGTTCCGCTCTGTGGTCGATGGGGATAGCTCGCTCGCGCGGGCCGACACTTGCGCCCGGCCAATCTCGATGGAAACGAATGTGCCGTGAAATTCGCTGGAAGCCCCCGTAAAATGCATCCGAAATCCGTTGAATTATACGTGCGGACCGGTCCACCAGGCATTCACGAACTTTGCAAGCTCCAATTTTGCCGGTGCATACCAAGTCTGCGGAGGAGGAGTCACACCGTCGCGCCGTCCTCGTTCTACTCATCCTCGAGTTACATATGTAATATACGCTTATTTGTTAAATGAAATGCATAGTTGTCGAGTGAGGTTGCTAGTGCACTTGTGTGCAGATGATATTTGTAGAGGGCGCTTGGGACGCATTGTTACATTAGCCAAAGGCGAGTCGTTGTCGTTGTCGTCGTCGTCGTCGTCGGAAGCAGCGAGTACGTCTCCTCTGCGCTTGTAGCGCGAAACTGTATTTAAAGCAGAGTTAAATATAGTGTCCCCCCTGGCCGTAAAGCGAGAGAGCACGACCATGGATTAATCACCAGGCTCTGTGTACAGAATCTGTTAATGCCGTGGAGCATGCTAATTTAATTGTTCCACCTCTCTTCCTGTCTAATTGTCTTACATAGAGCGAAGTGGAAATCGATCGAAGCATCGATGTACACGCGTCATCTCATTGGAAATAGCGCGTAGATCAAGAATTTCGGGTATATCGGTATGTTGAATTATCGGTCAGCTCGACGTTAGGGAAACAAGCGATTCAGCATCAATCGACGCCGGTTGCTTTCGCAATCAGATTGAGTTTCCAAGAAATCGTTAATTATAGACATACACCGAGGGCGCCGGGCTTGTTTCGCCGGCTGGCATAATTACCCCATCAAGTGCTGCCTTATCTGGGACTATCCTCATGTTTAAGTTATCGGGCATTTTGTAATCAAGCTCTATGCACTTTGTGTTTGCTAGAATATGCGTGCTCGTCTGGATTATATATATCACGTTTTCCATATGAGATGCTCTTCCTTTTTCCTAATATCTAGCGCGTATGACGTCTCGCGTTGAACTTACCCCGGAGGCGGTTGATTATCACGAAAAAATGCACTGCCTATCTCGACTGACCCATTGAAGCGCGTGAACCCATTGATTGACAGAGTTCGATCGTGGCACGTTCAACTGCTCGATCGCTACTCTTACGTAAAAAAAGCTCTCTTGAAAGGAGATATCGATCTCTTCCTCTTTCAAGGTGTAGAAATAAGGAAACGATCTTGCTCGGTACAAGCAAATCAATGTTAATCGGAGGAAAAATCGGAGGTCTGTTGTTAATTATAATAATTCGATGAATATGGGATTATAGCCCTCGAGGCAGTTCCGCAAGAATCGAGTTGGAGAAAAAGTCGTCGTCCTTGCGGTGCCCCATGCTTTGCTTCTCTCCGTTCGGGGTAGCATGGGAATCGGCGCGCACGTATGCACCACGTAGTCTCCAGCCGATCTTGCATCAACCATGTAGCCTCTGTCCGATCTTGCATCAGACAGGAGAAATCATTGGAGTCCCCCTTTTTACCCGTCTTCACGAGCCATTAATTGCCTCTCGCCCCCATCCGCGCCGGATCATCATGCGTCGCTTCTAATCGATCGGAACTCGGTGATAAATTTATCGAGGCAATTAAGTGTACGGTCCGAGCGCTCGCGCGCGCGCAACCTGTAATCTCGTTACTTGATGCTCCGTGGATTCTATGACTTTTCCAAGGCAGAATCTCGGGGCTGGCGTATGAAATCTCCGTGAACGTTTCCGTAATGCACGCTCATTAACAGAATACATATTTAATATGATAACATTACCACTGATGAGATGCGAGCAATCTTTTAGTAGGAGTAAATCGTTTCTACTGCCCTCGGCATATTTGAGCACCGAGCTATTCGCCAGCCAAGAACTAGATAGTCTTCCTTCAGGAGTGCTCCCGAGGGGAATCGGCGAGTTTTAAGTTTACCAGTATAACAGTAGCGAAAGTGCCAGGGTCCGTGAAAGAGTTAAGACGAGCTGTGTTTTGTGTACCTCGGTTCTTTCTAGACTCGCAGAGGCACATTGACATGCATGCAAATTCTAATAGGTCTTGTAGTGCGCGAATCCTTTAGTCCTTCTTTCTCGAGGAGAGAGTACAGCGACGCGAAATTGGATCTCTCTCTCCTCATTCTTCCTGAGATTATTTGCCCGCTTCACCTCCCCAAGGACGGCATTCGTGCCACTTCGGAGTTAGTACTGTGTTCCCTCTCATTCAGTGTAATATTGAATGCAACATGATATAAAAGTACCGGCCGGAGAGGAAGAAATGCGCTGACTTATTTAGAATATTGGTGGAGACGCTCGACGAAGCGTAGCCACAGCGAGATATCTTGCCTCATACCGTGGCTCTCTTTGAATTACTGTGGTAAATAAAGGACAACGGGATGCTTGACTCCGAATTAACCCTTTCATAAATCGAGACGACCGATCCCACTTCAGATTTTCCTTTTGTCCCGGCTCCCTGCAGCTGGCTTTGTCTTTCGTTCTCCCCTGCCTTTCATCTCCCTCTCTCTCCTTCTCTCCATGGAGATCCGCTTTCCGTCGCTTCAAGATTACCACAATTTATAGTGCAAGCTTTACACTGGATTACTCATTCACTCCTGGCTCCGCCGGAAGGAAAAGTATCTTCCGGCAGTGGCCCCAAAAAATTGACCTACTCGCGATAATGCATTTCGCGGTGCGCTCCGCCAGGAACACAACTTCACCGTGTGGAAGTAAGTTACTCCTAGCAATAGTAACTCGATTAAGTGGCCCGCGGCGGGCAGGCATCCGCTCTAATTGAATTTGGCACGTGGTACAGTGGTCCGGCCGCTAGTTTTACTTTGACAGGGCACTTTTGCCAGTGGCAGGCCCTGGAGCCTTTGGAAAATAGAGCAAATGATTCCACTTGGTCCCTGGAGGAGAGGGCACTGTGCGGCGACGGTGGTGGTGGCGGCGGCGGCGGCGGCGGCGGCGGTGATATTGGTCAGGAGAGGGAAGTGGGCTGATCAGGGGGGCCCTTCGGAACGCGACCGCATTCTTTCCCGTTTGCTCTTTTTTAGCGACCCTTGCCCGATCGGGCGGCCTAGGGCTACCGCAATTTGTAGCGCAAGGCCTGCACCGGTTGCATCAGGCTTCCCGGTGAGCCAAATCGGTTATATCTCGACGCACGGGAGACGCCGAGTGGCTCACGATACCATATAATTATGGTGAAAGCCAGTCGAGCTTGGCGATCGTGCCAGCATGGTGTGCCGAGCGCAACATGCCCGAGTCAAGTGGCCGACACGTTCGAGGCCGATATCGATTGGCCCGTTCGCAACTTTGTCATGTTGGATGCTGGTCGCGCCTCCCCTCGTCACTGATGTACTCCTCTTTCTGTTCGAGGGGCTACTACTACTTCTCCTCTCCGCTCCTTACTTCGTCAGCTAGTTTTGGCCCCGGAGAACGTGCATCACCACTTTTTCAGCCTGACCCGTGCTCGGCCCTCTCCATTGATCCCCATTGAGTTAGGAATTGTTAACAAAGACTGATTGCTCTGCATTTAACACAAAAGATCTTTCGAACACGCCCGATCTCACACGTGGCGGCGACCATCTCATTATTTCGGTGAGAGATTAAATGGAAGGACAGATCAATTTCTGATAGTATGTTTCATCTGGAGGATGGAAAAGATGAGAAGTGAACTGTATCGCGTTCGTTCTCCGATATCGGCGCGAATATAATCCAGAACTTTGCCGTGTCCGAATGCAATCTCCGATTCTCTCTTTCCCTCGGTCTCCGAGGGTACCCCAGTTACTACTTCTCCGAAGGGACTATCACCGATGATAAATTATACTCGAGAGGATCTCATGCTAAGACGTTGACCCGCTTGTAGAAGGAAAGGGACTCCTGCCAGAACGATTAACTTCAACTCGAACCTATCTTGATAGGAATATCTCGCGATCGTAAGAGCACAAGAGAAGTAGACTGGGATTTTTCACTGCGGAATATTGCAGCGCATCTACTTCGCCGTGTCTTCCTTTATTTGTTCCGCGAGCGTATCTGGGTTGGCTGGCGCGTTTCATACGTAGGCAGAGGCGCGCAACGCCGCTTTAAATTTGAAACGGTATTGTGTAAGTTGCGAAAAGCAGTGCGCATCTGTGCGCGAGACACACACACACACAGAGACACAGACACACATAGCGGCGGCCCTGTTTCATACCATGTTTTACAGCTACTTTTGCTCGGTAGGCTCGCAAAGGAACTTCGTACGCGAGCTGACCTTTGAGGGCGGCCTGAAAGTAGATTGCCTCGCACGGCCAAACGAATTAAAAGTCACCGGCAACTGGATCACATGGCAGGTCATGTAACTTCTTGATAGCGATGTACATAGTCATTATATAAAATATATTCTTCATCGATTTCTATCAATGTATCGATACTTCCTTCTAGAAATAATCCAATATTCCAGACTATTTATTATTTTTATTGATAGTACTTTCAATGAGCGAATATTCTTTATATTCCTTTCTTAAAAAAACTCTGATTAGTAATACGATTGAGAGTGTTTGTGTTGCAGTTGTACTTAGAGGAAGCTCTCGATATTAGATGGGTCGCGCGCGCGCACTATCTACCCTATTCTTCGTCTCAAATTATCCCGGGCCGAATTTAATCTCACACATCCTTGGCAAGGAGAGTGCGGTACCGGCAACGGTATGAGAGCGTTATTGAAAAACTTACGGGAGACTGGCTCGATTGGCTTGGCTATACACCGGCAGCAGCAGCAGCCTCTCTTGTACTTTAGGCGGCCACTTAGAATTTGCAATTACGCGATCGCGATTGGCAATTCCTACTATATAGGGTATCGATCTACGTCCAGCAAAGAAAACGTATATAACCCGCCCACTCCTTCCTACTCGACATTCTGAAAGGTTGAAACAGAGAAGATAATAATAGGTAGTTGGTAGGACTCTACGCTCTAGGAAGTGCTCGAATTATACTGTCAATGGAAAACGCGCCCATTTCTCATGTACTTTTCGCTCTAGCCGAATGAATCTTGAGAGCCGGGGTTCACCGTCTCCCTTTTTCTTCATCTCAGCTCGAAGCGGCAGGTTGCTTGTGAAGTGAAGTTAATAATTCAGCGCATCTCCAATGAAAGCAAAAGTACGACGAATGAATCGACGGGGGCGCGTTGGACCAAAACTTTTCGAAGGCGACACTCCGAGCAGTGGTTCGTTCGAAGTTTTCTTCGTGGCGTTGAAATGTATAAAGTAGCCTGCTTAAAATTAGGCGTTCCTCCTGGTTAAATCGATGCACGGGATGAGAGAGAAAGAGAGAAATACGGTAGAGTTCAACAATTTAGAGCTTATATCCGTAACGAAGAAAGTCCGCCCATTTATATCCGACGCTTTTACCTTCCCGTGAAATAGACCTTCGTTCCGATATCTGTGCCCTGGAAAACACTCGGTCGTCCTTTCTCTCTCTCTCGCACACACTCACCGCCAACGATCTCCCGAAACTTTTATTCGCGTCGTTGGGAGGCGAGAAATAAGGTGCAGTTGTATAACTCGAGTCTGTTAATTAACCAGGCTGCCACTGGAACGATCGACTTCTTCTCGATTCTGCCGGGCAACCTAGTTACCCTTAAATATCGAAGTAACGCCTAGTAGGAATAAACGGAGTGTTCGTCACGACACCAATCAAACGTCTGATGAATAGTGAGAGTCAGTTAGATATTTTATTTACGATGGACTAAGCAAGGTATAATCGACTTATGCTATAAGTTTACTAGTTAGCTATAAATGGTTCTTGTAATTGGTTTAGTTGTGCTGGTAGTGCAATCTCGATGTGTAACAGACTCGGTGTACGTATGCCCTGCATATACGAGGAGAGAAGAGGGCACCGTTAAAGGTGAGGGCACAGGGAGGCCGCCGACAGGTTCCTGTCCCGCAAGAATCTCGTTTCGTATTACAACGATGATTAAAAGCGAGCGGCTCGATCCACTGCCTCATGTAAATCCGTCGCCGATGCTTCTTGCCAAGCTTCATTCTCGCAGTACTTGGATTCCACCGATATTTATACGCAAGTTTATACAATGCAGCGACCTGTTTCTTTAAAAATCCTCTTCTGTTTGGAATATAGATCGCTCAGACAATGAAATATGATTCTTCGTAAATTGTATAATAGTCTTTAACGATCGCCAATTGTAGATTTCATCAATTTGGTATGACCCATTTTTAATTCGGTCGATAATGAATGTTTTATCGATAAACTTTGGGTTTCCTTCATCAAAAAGCAGCCATCTTCGGTGTACCCATTTGTAGAACGTCGATAAAGGCCATCCAATTTTAAACTTCGCCTAACAGAGTGTCGTCGAAAATCGAGCTTGTAATACATGTAAAAAGATGATAAAACACGTCATCCGGTTAAAATAGGCATCGCGTGTTATGGGCCCTGGTATGCGCGCTGGGATTTTATTTGGAGCGACTACCGGTGCAGTGTTAAATCCAATCAACATCGATTGCAAATCAGCGAGAGGCGCCGCTCGCCGCAATTAGTATGCCGAGTACATTTTATCGTGGAATGCTAATTAAGATAGCAACTTTACGCTCGCATTAGGGGATGTCCTTTTATCACGGTCGCGTGTACTAGTAATCCAGAGACGCCCAACGAGCACCGACTTCCTCCAACCCGCCAATTTGTTGTCGCATTACTTTTCGCACCGGACGCCGTGTAACATTAACGTCCAGCATATTAAGTAACTACTGTTAATTAGCATTTACACGTTACCGTGAAAAAGAACGGCAGAACTTGTGGAGCAATGCAATAAAGCGGGCCAACGTTGAACCCACCCGTGTCTGACTAAAGCCGACCGCTACTACTGAATATTCTTGGTGCTGCCATGCTTTTTCCAGTTTGGACCACTGCGATCTTCCAAGCTTCGATTTCCGATTGCTCTACCGTCGACTTCATGCCGCTTGAGCGAGAAACTCGTTAATTAAATTCCTCTTTTTACGCTTCCCCTACCGACGAAACTTTTTGAAAACCCTTCGCTCGGCAATAAGGACGGATTTCGGAGTCGATTGCTCGCCGGCCCGACCGAATCCTTCGGCTTCATGGCGATTTGCCCGACTCTCCGTGAATTGCGTCGTTCGCACGGACGCTCGCCACTGACTTTTTGAACTTTGATGCTGTTTCCTTCTCGCTCAGCAATTATGCAATTAGTTTAGTGCGCCAAATCACGTCAGGAAGGAAACGTGCAGATATATTCCTATCACGACTTGCCCACGCAAATCTTCGCGGAAATGTGAAGTCATCGATATCGTGTTTGCAAACACTATCTAGAAGCCACGCAGAACGTCATCTTTTTTTACCACTGCGATAGATCGAAGAATGCAAAGTGTGGAAACACATCGTTCTCGTTCGAGCTACTCGTCTTTCTACGAAACGATGGCGATCGCTTTTTAGACGGCTCAGACTCATATGACATTTTTTATGAACGATTCGAAGCTTCAACTTATCACCTACGATATTTATATACTTTATAAATACAGGTGTTCTAAATAATTCTCTAACTAAATAATATTATTTCTCTATATATATATGATCTAGGCACTAATCAATACCACAATGAACATCGAAAAAACTTGCTTACTCTCATTCTACACTTCCTTTCGTCATCTAGTGGATACGGCGCCTGGTTCGATTACCATGGAACTCGAGAATCGCGTTCAGAAACCGAAACCACCTTTCGTCGTAAGAGCATGATTCCCGAGTGCGCGTAATGCAGGACGCGTGCTGATACGAGGAAGACGAGGATTGCTAGTATTTCATTGACCAGTTATCAAGAAGTCTATTCTCTTGATTCAGCGAAAATACAGCTTCTTTCCGGCGGGCATAGAGAAAGAAAGAAAGAAAGAAAAAAAAAAGTGGCTCGACTAGAGGCTAGCACGTTCCTTAGAGTCTGGCGAGCTCGTGGCAATGTGTGCAGGAGAGACGTGATTGAGGCCCATATATAGGGGGCCCCTTTACTCGGCTACAGGCTTACAGCATCCCCGACTGGCAACGCGAGTGCACCGTGTCGTGACGGAGAACGCATCCGAACCGGAGTGGCTGCAGCGGCTCCAGTGCAGTACAATCCTTGGTCCAGCCGTGTCGTGCGCGCATCTTAGCCACAGCTGCCCTCGAATTGCCAACTGGCCTGACAAAAAGAACCTCGAATACTAAAATTTGGCCAAGTGACGTTCTCGTTTAGACAGCCAGTTTGCTTCACCAATCTCTCCTCTCCTTTCCATGCAGATTTAACCGGCTGCTGGATAAGCTCTTCGCGGCTCCTAGTTAAGGAGCAGCAGTGCACTGCGAATCGACGCTGACGGTGCGAGGGGCATACGGGCCGATGCACTAGCTCTCTGCCAGACTTCCGAGATTTTCTTCGCCACCAGGGGAAACCGGAATTCCTGATTAGACTCCCGGAAGTTCTGCCAGAACGTTGCAGCAGCGATTCCTGGTCGGCCTGTGAGACCATTTACGGGCTTCAGCGATTTTGTCTCGAGTGGCTGGTGGGACGAAACTTTGCCGATTACAAGGGCCAGACTTTTTCCTTGGGAGTTCCGTGTGTCGGTGCATTTTCGAGAAAGGATTTCTCGGTTAACAGGGCAGGACGAGAACGGAATCCGTTGAAGCTCGAAAGATGCTCTGAATAGATTCTTGTGTGTGCTCCGTGCTATCTCGGTGCTTCGATCTAGCTGGTCGGCTCCCTCATCTGGTGCACCTTTCTCGTACAGTGGCCTCAACCGCTGGCTAAGGAACGAAATCTCCCGCAGGAGATTTAGTCGACGTCGACTTGTCCTGGCGCTCTCACCAATGAGAATATTCAGTGGCGAATAAAAGGGCTTAGACCACTACTACTACTGTTCTTTATCGGCCAATTCTACTAGCATCTCTGATTCACTAGTGAATCCACAGTTTTTCCAAGCGAACCTATTATCTTCTAGCGACACTTTAATTGCTCCGACAATTGTCGTTCTGTGAGAGAGATAAAAAAAAAATTATCGGGGCTTCCAGTTGACTGGTCATAACTCGGGAGATATCGAGTCTTTCGAATTCAAGCAGAGTGCTCGATCTCATTTAATTGATCGGGTGCGCACGATCTCGAGAGCAGCCTCCTTGAAACGGATACACGCGTGTGTGTTTGCAACTCTGCTTGGCTGGCTGGTGGCTCTGCTTCTTGCAGTAGTGAAACACGAGTGACCCTCTTTCGCGAGCATGCAACTCCTTGAAAGTTCGGGCTTCATCGATGGTAGCAGGTGCTTCTTCGGCTGGTGCCGTTGTTGCATCCTGATGCTACTCGTGTTCACCTTCGCCCTGGTATTCGCCGGTTCTGATCACTCGGCTGCCACGCTTTCAGATACACACAATTGCAGCGGTTCCGAGTTCAAGTGTACCAATGGCAGGTGCATCCCTGAGATATGGCGTTGCGACGGCGACGTCGATTGCCCCGATGCATTGGACGAGGACCCAGCAGTTTGTAGTGAGTATCCAATTTTCATTCCACTTAAATGCATACTTCTACACTCGAGTATGGCAAATCTGATTATTTGCCACTGCTACATGGAATAGCAAGAATCTAGTAATTAGCGTTTATCGACGGTATTCTGTGTTGGAGGCATGCAGGGTTAGAGTGCCGCCATGTTTAGCCAATGATTTACTCGAGAGATGAAATGGGCGATATCAGTGATCCGGATTAGATGCCACTGGAACTGGTCCAATAATAGAGAGTACATTACCGGAGTGCTATGATATTAATGGCTAGCTTCGTCAACCGCATTCTGCACCTGCTAGTAAATTCTTTAAGCCTTGATCGATTTTCCGTATCTTTAAATGTTGATCGCGATGTGGCTTCGTTACTATTTTTGCATTAACCAACAGTTACGTCGGGCACTACTCTGATTCCAGTGAGCGATCCTCGATTAATATTTCAGGGAATCGTGATCGTGTATCGTCGATGTATTATTAGTAATATTTTATTATATCAACCTCTTTTTTAACGGTACACGTTGCTCTCACTGATTTTCACAATTTGAAAATTGCTCGGTCGATCGTGACTCTCTTTCTCTCTCACTCTCTCTCTCTCTTCCACACGCTGGTTATTATATTTACAGCGATATGACCAATTGGAGTAGCAAAATCTGCCCTACATGCTCTCTCGCACAAGCTGTCGAATTAACAATGTATTGTTGTCGTTCTAATTACGAGAACCTGGTGATCACTTTTATTAACCGGGCTCCAATCCAGGAGTGCCGCGTGCACTGCCTAATTGCGAGATTTATCTCGGCCTTGCGTGTACACCACTCGTCGCTCTGGCGGCGATGGTCCGGGAAAAAAGAGTGGCTGATGATAGAAGGGATATTTTTCCTGCATCGTCAATTTTTTGGGAGAATGGCGTCGCCGTAGTTCAAAATGTACAATGCGGTGAAAATGATTGGCAGATTCGGGATACGATATATCGGAGTAGTTGACAGGCAGAGTTGCGGTATATGAAAGTGCAACTTTGAAGACCGGTTCGACGCCGCAGCCACCCGGCAACCGAGAAGCAGCACCCAACCTGACACTACCATTAATTCTGGGATGCCTCCATCGCCATTCTATCCGAATGCGATATGCGTGTTTAGCTGCGGACAAGTCCCTCGAGAATCGTCCGCCACAATAAGATTACAATTGCTAGGGTATATATTGGCTGTCTCGAGTTCCAGACGAATCAGACGACGATCCAGCTTTCACCAACCTCTTCGAGAAAACGGCGCCCTCGAGCAGGTGTTCTTTGACATGTCCCGTTTGATTGGTGAATGTAAATCGTTGGAAAATCCGCGTGCAGTTGAAATATTTCATTGGGGCGGCGCCGAATGAATTAACCGCTTGTTTCGTCACGGTTGGCGTTGGCTACGCGACCGATCTATAATGAGGTACCCACGACAAGAATTATAATAGGGGCGGCTCCGATCTGCGCACGTTTCAGTCGTAGACGGCTTGCGCTATTACGGCACTAGATAATTAAGTGTTCGCCTATTGATAACGGTTTCACCTCTGTCTGGTTGAGTGACCGCGCGCGCACGCTCGTCAAATACACATACACTTCTGTATTCCGGAGGCCTTCGATTTTTTGATAGAAGCCTGACAATATGCCTGCATCTAATTACCCGTAGTTCGTTCGGAGATGTTCCTCATTAGAGGAGGGCAGAACCAAAGCCCGTTCAAAAGGTCGAACACTCGGTTGGCATTAACATTTGATACTATTCGGTAATTCCAATTAGAAGTCGATCTCGGTTACTGTGTAATTATGGCTCACTCGAGAGAAGGTGTAAGTGGGAGACACGTATAGACAGATTGTCTTGGCGCGAGCATACTGAAATACGAGTCTCGTCTTCCAAGGCATCGAATACCGTGGGAGAAGTGTTTGTTCTGGTAGTGGGATGAATCAATCACACCGATCGTATTCGACCGATCGATGAAGGTCACACTACTTTGCACGGCCCATTATTACACGGTTGAATTGACTTTTAATATTAATTAGACCGTCACGCGCATACCACGTGTGTCGCAAACCCTCCGTTACGACCGATATAATCATTCGACGATTTTAATACTGTAAAAGCAATTAAGGTAGACGCGAGCGGAACCGCTGTCGACGCGGCCGCCGCCGACGCCGTCGCCGGGAAATCGTGCCGAGGGTACACGCCGGAGGTAGTGTATAAAGCCACACTCAACTCGAAATTGTACCCATTGTCCCAATTATTCGGCGAAAGCACCGCATTTAATTGGCTGAACGTAGATGCTCGTTGTTAACGATAGGGAGGAAAAGAGAAACGCTCGGATAGATATAATATTTCCAGCTGAAATGTACCATTTTCATGTGCACACATTTTTTCCCCCCTTCCCGTGGATTCTCTTTCTCTCGAGTTGGCCTCGATTATCGGAAAATCGTCGAATATATATTCGCGCGATCCAAGCGTGCAGGGTGCCCGCTGACGATTATATTTTCCTCGATGGCACTTGCAATCGAAAACAATTGCGTGTTATGCAAATGTCGAATGTCAAAGGGCAATAAGCGCGTCGATGCCCGCGGCTGCCGCCTCGGACGGGCTCTGGGTACGCGTGTCCGCAGCTCGTTCGCAAAAAAGTATTCCCAGATAATAATATCATTCGAAATCATAAACGAAGCTCAGCTCGGCGCGTCTCTCTTGGCTTCCCCACTCTACAAGTAATTTCAATACGAGCGACCCAGTCTCAGCGTTTCTTCCCCTTTTTTCTTTCTGCTAATGGAATAACGCAAACTTCGTTACATTTCCCTTCTCCCGTGGAATGCCAGCTGTACATTTGCGCGACGCGACAACTCTGCGCGAGCTTCCACGCTAAATTTCACCAAAAGGGAACGTTTGTATTCACGTTGCCGTGCGTGAGAAACCTGAGAGAAAGAGAGCGAGAAGCGAGCGAGAGAGGAAAATAAGCAGAGAATATGTAGCCACGTAAACTAGTTGAAGGGGGAGGGCCTTGAGCGAGTGGCTGTCGCCGAGAACTGAAAGAGCGATTATTCTCCCAAAAATTGATGTTACGAGAAAAATCTCACCAGCCCGTATAAAGCCGGCGCGCACTCTTCCGCGGCGGACGTGAATTGATTAAACTCGCAAAATTCTGACGAGAGACAAATGCAATCGCAAGGGACGAGACCATGCAGCGAGACCGACTTCCAATGCTCCCCTGGCGAGTGTATACCGAAGTCCTGGATATGCGATCACATGAACGATTGTGACAACGGCATCGATGAGAAGAACTGCCGCAGTAAGTTACCCATGATGAATCTAGGTCCGATCGTATGGCATATATGCCGGAAAGAAGCCAAGGAGGAAAGAGACCGAGGCCGGAAAACTACGAAGCAGTTGGGACGAATACGACTCTATTAACAAACAGAGATTCTCGCTTCTCGAAGACACAAATTGTATATTCCCAACATAACACCACCATTCGTGTCAGCAAACTACTATGAAATATGTCCTACTGCATAATAATGAACCAACGCTTATTCCCATTCCGTATTTCAATGGGTTACTCACTGTCTACTATACTAAAATCATTTGAATCAACCAAACAAGGGAGAGGAATGATGGAAAGCTTGTGGAACACCATTCGTGTCTTCCGGGGGCGAAAGTTAAATTGGGGCTTGTGTCCAGGCGAACTGACAGAGCGATCAAGAATTCTTGGTTGAAACCATTGTTATCGTTGTAGGGACGAAGACATGCAATGCCGAACAGTTCACTTGTCATTCGGGAAATGGTGAGTGCGTGGCACTCACCTGGATGTGCGACGACAACCTAGACTGTACAGACGGTTCCGACGAAGCTGACTGCAGTAAGATTCTGCACGTCGGCTATTTTTCGTCTCACATTGTTCCTAGACCTTGCTATCTCACATTGTCTTTCCACGATATCCTGCATCCTATTTATTTTCTTGCTCGAGTTGAACTTTTAAAATATAGTGGCGCTGACCGTGGCAATATTTTGCACCCGTTAAAGAGAGAGAGAGTTGCTGTCTTTTACGTTTTTTCATTGCTAACCCGAGGATGCTTGTTAATTACGACGGTGGTAGGAGGTATCCGATAGACGAACGATAGTAACGAGTATCGAGAGGGTGATGGGTCATTAACGATCTTTTTACCTTGCACTCACAGGGCATGCTTGAAAGAGCGGCCATTGGAGGCGCGGCTGGCTCCTCACCCACCCTTCGTTACAGGTTACAGAGCTCTCTCCACTCGATATCATCGATGGGGAAATTCCAGTCGCCTTCATATTTTAAGAGCAAATCCAAATCTCAGCTCATCTTCCCACTGATGCATGCTGCACGCATTTCTACAATTAATTGTTACACCCGCCGAGATCCCATTGTGTACAAAGATGTCGCTGGGGCTTTTGATTGTGTCCTTTATCTCACTGCTCTGAATGCATTTGTTCCCAGGCACAATCTCCTCTGTTCTCCATCATCTGGGACGGAACCCACTGTTTCCCTGGATGCGCCATGTGTTGTCTGCATGTCACTTGTAGTACCACTGTTTTTCTTCTCCCGGCTCGACTTTTACTTACCCTGTCAGCCGGTTTATTGTCTTAGATACACCGGTGGAAGGGTTCGAGTGTGACTCTCTCCAGTGCTCACTCAATCATATGCTGCAGTGTTGATTAAACTCTACTAAATCCAATACCGACGTTTCGACAAAGACTGAGAGTGATTTATGTTCCTTGTGAATACCCCTCGCACTATTCAACGACCCTTCCAGTCCGCAACCTTGCTTTTACTTTGACGACTTTGTACACTTGATTTGTTGTCGTGACACTTGGTATATATCCTTTTGACAGGTCGCTGCTGCTTCCGTAGCATTTCTTTCCTCGGTTCTTTCCTGCCATGAAGGAGTAGGGATGTATTTGTATTAATAGAAAAACGTAGTCGATTAAAAAGCAGGCTACTTGATTCTTCAGTCACCCGTGACAGTCATTAACTTCCGTTCGCTTAGTTCTGTACTTTAGTATTTTAATAAGTGGTTGATATTATGTGAATATTCACTCTATCCAAATTATCCCTACTCCTTCATATTAGATACGTATCATTAAATAGATGTACTTTGATTTTTTCCTGATATGTTAACGAGTGAGTGAGTAGTCGATAGACTAGTCCGATTGCCTTGTCGTTGTAAGTTGAGCCTGATGTTAAATGGTAATAAGTAGTGTGCACTAGTGAAACACACGATGCCTGAGGCCTTGATCAACGAGAGGATGGTTAATTGCCTTCCTTAATTACGAGGCGCTACCAAGAAACGCATATCTGCCAAGCAGTATTCTTCAACGAAATTAGAAATACCTGATTACATGATTTCGACATAGTTTTTGCCAGCCGCTACGCCAAACAAGATCGAACGGCAAACTTCATCTCGCTAATGAACCCTTTGTCTGCTTCGAACATGAAAGCCGTGTTTCCTTTCATTATCGTACTTTCTTGAGCGCCTCGTATGGTTGTACTTTAGAGTCGAATTTTAAATAAATGAATTGGGATAAATGTAATGTGTTCTTAGATCTACTTCGATCGAAATTGGATCAATTCTAATATCATTCTTTTTCGCACGCAACTTTGCTTCGTCCAGACGATACTTGCCGCTCGGATGAGTTCACCTGTGCTACTAGCAAGCAGTGCATACAACAACGCTGGGTCTGCGATAATGACGATGACTGCGAGGATGGTAGCGATGAGAAAGATTGTGGACCTACTACTTGTCGACCCAGGCTCGACTTCGCTTGTGCCGAAAACTACTGCATATCGGCAGCTTGGAGATGCGACGGAGACTACGATTGTCCGAATCGCGCGGATGAAATCGGCTGCAAGGTACGAGAGAAATCTTTTACATAAATCTCTTCTAATTGTAACAGTTCGTACGCGCCTTAATTAAGAAGGTTTCAGTCAGGCAGCTTTCCTTTTTGATGCCTTCGACAATCCGGAACTCTAGTTTCAATGAACATGCAGGCTAATTAAATTTAATTCAACAGTTTGGAAGTAAAGTGGACCTCGGTTCTGTAGTGGAGCGAGTTCTCTCGACTTCCTGCGTGCAACATGAAATTAGGTCTCGCGGAACGGTGTACCGAAGCCGGGCAATAATAGGAAATACGATATAATGATAGAAAATCGAGAAGTCGAGAGAGCATTACGCGTTCATCGGCTTTCTCCCGCGAGCGAGCGAGCGAGCGAACGCGCGAGGGTTGCTCCCGTAAAAGCGAAGTGAAACTGAAAAACGTAACCGTAAGATCGTTCTATCTTTATGGCTAGGAGCCAACAACTGGCGAGCGTCCTAGTCGTTGCAAAAGCAATGAGTTCGATTGCGACGATGACCTGACATGCATCCACCGGACTTGGGTTTGCGACGGTGACAAGGACTGTCCAAATGGTGCGGACGAGTCGTCGTTACAATGCCACAACGTTACTTGCAGGCCGGATCAATTTCAATGCGACGATCGTACTTGCATACCAGGTATGCCTACACTAGTCTCTTCAAGCAAACAATACCGTGTATTCGCAATGAGGGCAAAAGTATACTAAACCTAGCCCTCAGCTGTTTATAATTTAGTAGCTGCCCTCTTTTTTAAACACTTATGCCTCTTACTTTAACCGAGTACCAAACAGCAGCTCTTTTTCTGACCCTCTAACTCTCAGGACAATTATACTGCGACGGTAAGGCCGAATGCGCGGACAACAGCGATGAAAAGAACTGCACGACCAAAGCAATGGCGTGCGATCCTGTAACGCAGTTCAAGTGCAGCGAGGGCTCTTGTATACCCCACGATAGCGTATGCAACAAAAAGCCCGACTGCATCGGCTGGGAGGACGAGAGCGCCGAGCTCTGCGGTGTGAATGAATGCACGAAAAACAACGGAGGATGCTCGCAGATTTGCATTGATTTCCCGATCGGCTTCCGCTGCGACTGTAACGCTGGCTACAGGCTCATCGACAATCGCACTTGTGACGGTAATATGAGTTTGTTATCCGCATACAATACGTACATATCTCTGCCATTCATTCGCCCATTCCATCCCTCTTCTGCATTTCTCTAGAGAATAATATTGCGTATAATTTCACTGACAAAGAGTTGATATTTATTTTGCTTGCCATCTCTTCAAGTAATGTGGTAATTTCCGGTTTAGATGTCGATGAGTGTCTTGAACCCGGAAGCTGCTCGCAATATTGTCTAAATGAAAAGGGCGGTTTCAAGTGCAGCTGCGCGCCTGGTTATTTGAAAGATCCGAGAAATCCGACGCGATGCAAAGCATCCGAAGGCCATGCGAGCCTCCTCTTTGCTAGGAGACATGATATTAGAAAAGTAGCTTTAGACCGTCGAGAGATGACTGAGATTGTCAACAATACAAAAATGGCAACAGCCTTGGACTTTGTATTCCGGACAGGCATGATATTCTGGAGCGACATAAGCGAGAATAAGATTTACAAGTGAGTGGTTGTATATGTACAAGACTTAGAGCTTTCTTGACGAGAAGGATTGCTTAATAAAGATCACCGGCCTTTTCAGAGCCCCGATAGACGAAGGTAACGAACGCACAATCGTAATTGATAATGATCTAACTACGTCGGATGGACTGGCTGTCGACTGGATATACAGTCATATTTATTGGACGGATTCTGGCAAAGATACTATCGAACTGGCGAATTTCGAGGGGAATATGAGAAAAACTGTGATTTGGGACCACATACAAGAGCCGAGGGCGATAGCTCTAAACCCGCTGGAAGGGTGGATGTTCTGGACCGATTGGAGCGACGAAGCTCGTATTGAGAGAGCGGGCATGGATGGCTCTCATCGATCGGTACACTTCACACTAAAAAAAACAATAACCAAGGCTTTTATACGAGAATATATATAAATTATTGTAATTCTTGTAGGTCATTGTTGATAATGACGTGAAATGGCCAAATGGTCTCACTCTCGACTTGATCGGCAGAAGAGTATATTGGGTAGATGCAAAACTTCATTTGATTGGATCGTGTAATTACGATGGCTCTGGCAGACGTACAGTTCTATACTCGCAAGACACTTTGAGGCATCCTTTCAGTATTACTACATTCGAGGATTACGTGTACTGGACCGATTGGGACAAAGAAACAATATTCAAAGCTAGCAAGTTTACGGGCAAAGAAGTTGAGGCAGTGACGTCCGTTCGTACGCTCGAACATCCGATGGTTGTTCACGTGTACCATCCATACAGGCAACCCGATGGAATCAATCAATGCCAAGCTGTCAATGGACATTGCAGCCATTTATGCTTACCAGCTCCGAAAATAAATTCCAAGTCACCACTTTTGAGTTGCGCTTGTCCCGATGGCCTAAAACTACTACCTGATGGATTGATGTGCGTCGAGAACGGTAAGTTCAGTCAAGTAATTCCAGGCTTGTATTATTTCGGGAGAATGCATAGGCATATTTCTCATGGGTTGAGATACACATATACCTATGAATGGACTGCTTGCTTGGTAGAATACACATGGCGCCCATGATATCCAATCGAAATATGCAAGATTATGCTGAGTTATTCATTTTTTGTTTAGCTTGCATTCAAATTATATTTTATTTTATATTTTCTCCGGTCCTTCTTTCTCAAATCATTTATTATATTATTTTGCATCGATGTCGCATGTATATTGGAATTCCAGTAACCACGACAGTAGCACCTACGACAGAGGCGGCCATTCTACCCTTCAAGAGACTCAAAACTACAACAATGAGCAGTAAGTACAGATGCATGACTACATTTGTGGAATTAAGAGCAACCGAAATATTGGGCTGCAGCATGCTATTGTGTTCGTAAGCTTAATAATGCGCTTTTTTTCATTATTCAATAATGTTTCACTTCGATTATGTCACTTGAACATTTTGCATAGTCACTTATAAGTCATATACGTTCTTAATTTTTCTTCTATGGAATTCACACCGATGCTGTTTCGCGGTATGATGAGATTATGTGATATTGTATTGGGGAAAATGTTTTCAGATCCTACCCGCACGGAAGGTGATACAAAGAGCAGCCTCGCTGCAGAATCGGCTGATACTGGGTTAATCGCTGGTATCGTAATAGGAGTGGTATCTTTAGGGCTCCTGCTACTGGCACTGGTAGCAGTGTTATGCTACAGGCATTACCTTCACCGTAATGTGACGAGTATGAATTTCGATAACCCAGTCTATAGAAAAACCACGGAAGATCAATTCAGTCTTGAGAAGAACAGATTCCCCCTACCTGCGGCGACGGTTGGAGAAGAAGCTCAGGAACCACTGACGAGTCCGGGTACCAACGACTACGTTTAAGCTATGAATAAAAAGGGCTTAGCAGGCTATCGTACTACTATCGACCAAGAAATGGGATTCACAAATCAACCGGTGTTATACGTTCACATCGCGGAGCCTATCCAGTACCACTGCCTGCGTTTGCCGATCTGCCTGCCAACTCAGCTGTGATTATGTTTATTTTTTTTTTGTATTGTCTCCATTTGTTTAGAAATTTTGTGCATCTTGTCATTCCACTATACGATTCACGTGTGCAACAGATTCAGGTAAAGAAGAAGCATACATACGTTGCCAAATGCGCGTCTCCGTGTCAGGATTGAGATGTTGTAGTGTGATAGATTGTCACGATTCCTATTTGAGAATATCCTGCAGCTTAAATCGAAGATGTAATATAATAGTGCGCTGCTGATTGTTCGAATGCGGGAACCACCTTCATCTCTCCGTTCAAATTGAATACTATAACGATATTTTTGCCTATATATACATATGTACGTACGACTTTTTAACTTGTTGTTGTTTCACTATTTATTCTTTAAGAATGCACATCGTATATATTTTTCAGTTGGGTATTGTTCCATTGTAAGAATCACGTGTACATAATATGCAAATTCAAATAGCGTTATGAAAGCGGACTACCTGTTAGTAGCAGCGATACTAATTCGCATGGAGCATTATTGTGCGCTTTTATTCGAGTCTGTTAAATTATTTATCGCAAGTTTTGGATTAAAAATGTATCGTGGAACTCTAATTTCTAGGCTTATCGATACTTCGAGCAATCAGAGATTGTTTATCGTGCTAATATGATCTGTTTTAAGATATCATACGTTTAAGAATAGCAATATTTACTTTACGTAGTAATGGTACATATGTACACATAGAAGAGCCGTGTTAAAGCATGCAATTATGTATATGTCGTTTTCTGTATATGCGTGAGAAATTCCGTTCGCTCAGCCGTTAGTGCGGCGTGTAAGTCCAGTGTATCACATTCACACACAGTTTCTAAATCGTCACCTACATTTTGAATAGGTGATCCATATCAGAATAAGGATACTCTTCTCGCAACTATATTCTGTTAAACGTCATAATTTTAATGAAATAGATCGAAAACCAATTAGATGTAATAAGATCAGCTCAATGACACTAAGTGTGACTGTGCGTCTGTCATTATAAAAACTGTTGTTTAGGTATTTCAAATTATGAAAAGAAAAAAAAGAGATCAATGTATATGTATAGAATTACCGCCACGGGCTTAAGAGTTTTACTTACTATATATATATATATACTTTATGACTATTGTATTAAATAATTAAATGTGAGACAGACGTTCTTCTAGATAAGATTATTAAGAACTATAATAATATTAGGTTGAAGAAATAGCCCCGTACATTAACAGGTAGCAAAATCTTTGTATAATCTATCGTTCTACATGAACTACTGAATGTCGTGTGCGTTCACCGACGACCACCGCATGAATTAAATGCAAATGTGTACTGTACATTTCAAGGTTCTTGCGTGTATCTTTGTAAATACGGTATTCCAAATAACACGAATTCGTATTCATTTCACAACACAACATAAGAAAACAACACAAAGTAGTGCTCACCCTTTTAATTCATTTCTGATATGTGAGCGCAAATCGTCCATGGGGTACTTGCTGCCTGTTAAAATGCGGCACAACTAGGAATGGAAGATAAACATGTCCGAAATTAAAGTATAGAGGCTCGATGGTGATTTTAATCAAAAAGTATAGCAAAAGTGTGGTGAGCATCGGTTGCAATAAACTATGTGAGTCAGGTGGCATGAATTGCCATAGCCAATCTCTCTGCCAAAATCGTGTCAAACATTATTTCTATGCAATATATATTATCACTACACACGCATAATATAAATATATATTATATATATATAATTTATTATAATGATTATTGTATAAATAAATATACAAAATATATGATGCCAGCGATCTTATTGTAATACCTGGTGCCATAAATTCGCTAAAAATTTATTGAATTTTTCTGCCTTACTCATAATCTTGTACTGATTTATACTGTAACTTTGCAATGCAGTTTATGTATGTGGATTATGCATACCCATACGCATATATATACATATATACGATTCCCGCCATAATAGGCACGACTTATAAACGGAAGTAAACTCGCCGGTACAGACTGAATAAGACAAGTTGGAATTCAAACTCGCTGACTGTTAGTAAAAGCTGTCATGAGTAGCTCGAATAACTACCCTTCGTGTATTAAAGTTGTAAGTAGGCTTTCGTGAAAAAGTGCTCCAAAAATGTGCGAAAGACATCCACCCGATAATTATTATGATTGTAGCCGGCATCGCATTCAAAACAAGGAATGTCTGCAACATCGCAGAAAGATGTGAAAACGATAATTGCAATAAATTATGAATTGATATCGGTGGCAAATCGAATATTTGGTACGGCCAAATGGAGTCACAGTGTAACTAGTCAAACGTTAGGTATCCTAAAAGTTTCTCTATGTCGCTCACTCGTACAATAATCGTGTATGAATCTCGTGGAAATCCGACTACCATATCATTTCAGATTATGTTGAGTCTATGCTCGGTAAATTTATATGTGGATGCGCATCGTTTGTGCGAATTCAATTGGATGATGGAACGTTTCATGAAGATATGGGTTACTTTTGCAGTGAGGCTGTCAGTAAAGCTTTAGCAATACAAGCAGCCAGATTAGTATGAACCGCTGTTGTATATCAAATATTTGCTGTCACTGTCACTGTGCCCCTATATGCCTTATTTCTATCTGTCACTTTAGGGATCTCTGGCAAATGGTTTTGAAAAAACATTGATTTGCTTTGGAAATACAGTGGAATTAGAGGTAAAAAGAGTATTGAAGTTACAGCAAAAACCAATTATTGAAGATCCTAAGAGAGAGTTCAGATCCTCTTTAAATTCTTTGCCAGATGCAGAATTGCTACCTTGTGCACAATCTACACCATACATTGAGAAAAAGGAGAATGAAGGTAGCTGCTGATAGATATTGGATACTTCTATAATCCATGAGTATCCAAGAAATGATTAACGCTAGTTAATTTGAAATTACTTAAATTGTTATAGCAAGAGCTAAAAGCCCTAATAGTATAAATCAGCAGACAACACATCGTAGTGTATCAAGAAGTAGAAGTCCAATTGATCACAGAGAACAAAAAGCTTCTACTATGTTAAGAAGTAAAAGCCCAATTGATCACAGAGAACATATAGGTAATACTATATCAAGAAGTAAAAGTCCAACTGATCAGGGAGAACGTAAAGGGCTAACTATAATAAAGAGTACCAGTCCAATTGATCAAAAGGTATATAAAGGATCTACCAGTTCTTCCAAAAATCATAATCAACTGAAAGTTATAGCAGCTCCATTGAATAATGAAGTTGAAAAGAATCATAAAAAAGACAATTTAAGCTGCATGGAAAAAGAAGAAGAAAAGATAGGTAAACGCTTTTGAACAAACTATGGAAATATTCTCGAATTACAGGAAACATTCTAATGTTTATGCCTCCAGCTTTGTCTGAGGAAGAACTTTTAAGGCAGGAGAGAAAACGAAAGCAAATGGAGAAACAGGCAGAATACAAGAGGCTGTTGAAAGAGAAAGAATTACAGAAAGGTAGCGAGAATAAAAAGCCAAATCCGAAATATTAATGTATCGGTGCCTTTACCGCTGTTAAAGGGGAATCATATATTGTATATATTCAGTCAATTATATTTTGGATAAATGTATTAATTGAAAATAAATACTACGTTCCTATGCGTGAGCACGTTCTTTCTACCACCTATCAACATGTTTTAATAAGGTTAAAACCGGCGGCACGTTTCGCCGCTTTGCGCCTGCAGTAGATTTAATTGAAACATTTTTCCGATCTATTAAACACACATTTTTTATCATTCTTTGACAACGATAATTTAACACACAAGAATTAAAATTCCTTACGCGAGCTTGACTTTAATGCACTTCGCGTCACTCGAGTCGAAATAAAATTTGTACTATTACTTTCCCCGAAAATATTTTAACAATTTCGGAAGTATGGATCAATACTTTAAGAGTTATGAGGAACTTGATGTAAGTAAATAAATAAACCATATGCAAACGCACGTATAGTTATTAACAGGGTGATAAAATTACAGGTGCATTACTTAATGCTTAATGATAAACCAAGAACACTCGCATACAAGAATGCTATCCTCAATAGCAAAAGTCAATTTGAGAATAAAGTTGTCATGGATGTTGGAGCTGGCACAGGTATAGTAAAGAAAGAACCATTGAAAGTAAAGATATTCTATATGATGTAAATATGTTTCCAGGAGTACTTTCCATTTTCTGTGCTCAAGCTGGAGCCAGAAAAGTGTACGGCGTAGAAGCAAGTGATCTTGCACAGTTAGCAGAAAAAGTAGTAGGTGAAAATGAACTTCAGGATAGAATTACCATACTTCAAAGCAAAGTGGAAGATCTTGATGAAAGTACTATTGATAAAGTAGATATAATTGTTTCGGAATGGATGGGATTTTACTTGGTGCATGAAGGTATGTTGGATTCAGTCCTCTTTGCAAGGGACCATTTTTTGAAACAGGATGGAATGTTATTTCCATCTGTGGCTAAGCTATATGCGTCACCATGCCAATTACCGAGCATGTATCAATTTTGGGACGATGTATGCGGTATAAGTATGAAGTAAGTATAAAATTGAGATTCTTAATTAAATGTTTGCAAGTCCAAAAAATTATTCTATTAACAATTTAATGTAGGTGTGTTGGAGAAGAGTACCGACAGACAAAATCAATGAAACCAGAGGCATTAGTTGTAGAAGAGGATGATATCCTTGCTGAACCAAAGCTACTATCATGGCTAGATTTACAGAGCCTCGCTGTACAAGATTTAGATACTCTCGGAGGAAATGATTACATCTGCATTTCAAAAAAAGATGCAAAATGCCAGGGAATATGTATTTGGTTTTCAGTTGAATTTCCAGATGGTTCGGAACTTTCAACTGGACCTGCTGATCCAACAACGCATTGGAAGCAGATTGCTGTTGTTCTACCAAGAGCCATCGAAGTGGAAAAGAACGAACCAATTGCGTTTAAGTTGGAACTCAAAAGAGATCCATCCAATCCCAGGCAATATAATATGGAGCTCGAATTAGTGGATGCAGGGGAAGTTGAACACGAAATCCCATGTAATTGTCATATGACCAAATGCATTGTCACTCGTAAATACATAGACGAATTGTCGCACGAAGAAATAATAAACAAATGATACCAATTCTCAGAACAAATATGAAAAAAAAAATAATCCACATACTTGATCAACCACCAAGAAATCCAAGTACTACGCACGATCCTCGATTATCCAAACTTTGCTGCTTGAATATTGTTTCACTACACAACAACTGTATGATGATTATGATGCACTGATAATCCACTCCACGCACTGCACGACTTTTGTAAACCTTTTCCACGATTGGACACGATATTCTATAAAATATCACGTAATTTTAGCGCGCACACAATGCACAAGTCAAAATTTAAAATGTCTACTGCGTTACTCATAGGTGGTGCGCGCGTTGTCTTATATCGACTATCGATAAATATTTGAATTTCGAGACTACATGAACAATCGATATATCGAACTCGTCCATATGCACATCGATATGTTTGTATCTTCCATGTGTCCCCACGTGCTGAATGGCAAGGAAGTGGTGTAATATTGTTGTTTTACTGTGATTTTTAATTTGTAACGAGTTAAAAGTGACGTGAGCGAATATAAGTGGGTGCATTAAGTGTATGTGCGCTCTACTGCCGTCAAAATGCCTGTAATCAACAGGGTAGTGTGAGTACATCGACTTTTTCCCTTGAATGACAGCTTTTGGTTAGGCGGTTCGGTGCTCGAAACAATAATAAATATTTCTCGTCCTATAGAAAACCTACGACTCATAGAGGCAAGCGGGCAATACTGAGAAAAGAGCCCAAACTTATTGAAGATGCCAAGGATACTATATTTTTTAGAGGCACGCGAACTTCTCAGCCATCACTTAATTGTATGAAAGACTTTGTAAGTATGGATTGTACAATAACTACTACAATTTAACAACAAATAGTAACAGAAGTATTGGAACTGTTAATTTTGTTTTTCCAGTATGACTTGAAGAAACCCAATTGCCTGATGTTGCAAAGAAACAATACGGTCAGACCATTCGAAGATGCAACCCTAATTGAGAAATTTGGTGTGAAACATAATACATCGTTATTTATGATGACCAATCACAGTAAGAAACGACCGGACAATCTTGTTATGGGACGACTGTATGAGAATACATTACTGGACATGGTAGAATTTGGAGTGGAGAATTACAAAAGTTTAAAGGACTTTAAAGTTCCTAAGATATCCGAAGGAATCAAGCCATTATTAGTATTTAATGGTGAACTGTTTGAGAATAATTATGATTACATTAGGATAAAGAACTTGTTGGTTGACATGTTTCAAAAAGTCACAGTCGAGAACATCAGATTGCAAGGGCTTGAACACGTTCTTAGCTTTACAGCCATTGATAATAAAATAATTGTACGCAGTTACAGGTATATATTAAATGAAAATTTATAATGCTTTGTCACATTCTTTGGTTTATACTTTCACTATGTTGCAATTGTAGAATTATGCTAAAAAAGTCAAATACAAGAATACCAAGAATCGAATTAGAAGAAATTGGTCCTCGAGCAGACTTGACATGCAGAAGGACAAAATTGGCATCTGAAGATTTGTTCAAACGGTCATGCAAGAGGCCCAAGGAACTGAAGGTTTGATTTTTTTTAGTATTTAAGACATAGTTTTATATGAAAGCATCTTTATGTATTTTATACCCTTCTTAATTGCAGGTCAAGAAGAAGAAGAATATCTCCAAAGATAATCTCGGTACAACATTTGGAAGGATACATGTTGGAGCACAAAATATCAATGGTATTCAGACTAGGAAGATGAAAGGATTGAAAAAGACTTTGGCAGAGAAAAAGAGTGAGTTAAAGAGGAAAAAGTCCAATAAGAACAATAGCAGCCCATCCAAAAAAGTTAAGACTACGGAGGATTCTGTAAATTAAGTTCTTTTATTAAATTAAAGTTCGTATGTACACGACTGTAAATATAATAAATTGATATTTCAACTTTTGTATTGAAATCATAAGCTATGAAGAATGTGTGTTCAGTACCTCTTCATAACCCAAGTGCTATTCTGCTTGGAGTCCTACAAGCAAATGACAACATAAACAACAAGCGTTGATATTTATACTAGGAATTCTTCAATACTTACTTTTAACGTTATACCATGTGTTTGTAACTTCGAGCGAATTTCATCGCACGCCGAAAGAACTTCTTTATCTTTGGGATTTTGAGCGATGGCTCTCGCTCTAATAACAGTTCTAAATTGTACGAATTCATCAATAATACCATTCAATTTGATGTCATCAATCACTCCTGATTTCGAGATACCGAGCTTCGTCATGATATTTGTTATATAATTTGCAACTGCTCCCACCGCTGCTGTGCTTCGAGTTTCTGCGACCTATAATATAGTTTACAATAATTATAATAGTGTTTTGATCAGTTCTTTACTATTTTCATTAATTAGCCCTTACATATTTATCGTTCAACATTTTATTCCCGAGTTTGACCAACTTTAATACTGAATGCATTGCTTCAGCCGTGTTGAAGTCGTTTGCAAGTAACGAGTTAACAGCATCTTTGGTTTCGCTTAAACACTATATAACAGACAGATTACATTTCATATTGCATTCGGCATCTTTATCATCGTTTGATTTTTATCCCACCTTTAATAAGGACGACTCATCAACATGTCCGAATTCAGGCCTCCCTTTTACATAATTATCACAATCGCCGATAAAGTTTTCAATTGATTCCAAAGTCATTACGGCTTTTTGCATAACATCGGGCGCAAATTCGATTCCTAAAATTTACGAAGGTAATTATTTATCGTTAAAAGTAGTATTCGCAGTAATAAGAACAATGCCTATATAATAATTACCATGCCGATATTCCGATAGCAAGCAAAGCATTCGGAATTGATTTGCCGTATATTTTTCTAGGAACTCTTGTACACTGACAGTATTCTTTAGGCTCTTTGACATTTTTACATCGCCTCTTAAAAATAAATGTCCAATCCTCAACCAGTAATTCACCCACTGATTTGTATCGTGATAACAACGAGATTGAGTCTCTTCATTTTCATGATGCGGGAAAGCAAGATCAATGCCACCACTGTGTATATCTATAGATTTTCCAAAAAGCATGCTAAAATACCACGACTTTGATATAATCTATAATGAGGAAAAAAGTGAAGTTACATAATAATGAAATAATACCTGGCAATGGTGCTACATTCAATGTGCCATCCTGGCCTTCCCGAACCCCAAGGACATGGCCAAGAAGGCTCATCTTCTTTTGCAGCCTTCCATAAACTAAAGTCTGAAGCTGTTTTCTTATATGAATTAGATTTGTCTTCTATTGATAGTTCTTCTACTTCAACATACCTTTCGCACTTGGATGTGTCAAAATAAATAGAACCTGTCAAGTAGCTAGGTTGTTACAGTAATCATTACAAGCAATGTACTATAAATTTTGTACTGAAAAAATATTGTACCATCATCTGTGCGATATGCCATACCCTTATCCAAAATGTTTTGAACAAAGTTAATGATATCTGGGATATGATCTGTTACTCTACAATACAATGTGGGAGGTAGGATGTTCAACTGTTTCATATCATTAAAGAACTCATCTTGGTATTGTTTAGTTAAGTTTTGTACTGTTGTACCATTCTCTTGCGCACGTTGAATTATCTTGTCATCTATATCTGTTATGCACATTGCCATTACCACATCAATATCAAAGAACTCATTGATAATTCTCCTAATAATGTCTGACTTGACATATGTTCTGTAAAACATTGGAATCAAAACTCATATACAAGCATTATAATAGGAATGGTATATTGTAAGAGTAATCACTTACACTGCATGCCCAATATGAGCAGAATCATAAACTGTTGGCCCGCAAGCATACCATGTGAGAACATCTTTATTCTTTAGTATTAAAGGCACAACACACTTTATTACAGGGTTATATATATTTATGTTGGTCTTATATCCAACAGGTTCGAGCCACTCATGTTTTATATTATTCTTAACATTTGTATTCAGAAACCGTTTAAACACGTACAATAATTTACGATTAACATTTCTCGCGGAAACGATCATTGTGCTGTTGTTATCTTGTACTTGTTATTTTAATTAAAGAACTTGCTCTGTGAGCATTTTGTTTCGAGCAATTTGGAGTATGTAACATACATAATAAGTGCAGATTCCAATTGTTTATACTTGTAAAAATCAAAGGTTATTGAGATCACTGCGAGATCAGTTCAGTGCTCACAATATTCACTTCACTGTCATCCGGCTTTCGTAGTCGAATTACACGCCATCAGTGTGAAAATCAGTAATCAGCACTGATTAATAACATTGCTGGTAGATAGGGTAGCACAGTGATACTGTGCACAGTGAGATAAGCCGGGCGAAATAATCCAGCTCATCCAGCCATCTTAAAGCAAATATATAAAGAGCACACGTGACGATCGGCTGATAAGGAACTCTACCATTTTCTTCCTTACAAGACAAGGCGTAGTTATTGTAATTGGAGTAATTCAATTATTATCTCATAATTTTACAATGTCCAATACCAAGGTTAAGGTAAGGGTTCCATTAGAATTATTGGACACTTGTTGCATCGTGTTGAATGACCTTTTAATAATTATAACGATTAGAATAAGTACTTCCTCATTGTGTCATTGAACTTCTCGTGACCTACTCAATCCTTACTCCATTCACGATTATCTAATTATGTCGATCATCACAGATAGGAATTATTGGAGGATCCGGCCTCGATGATCCGCAAAATCAAATACTCTCCTGCCGAAAAGAAACACCGAGGGAAGAAGCAAAGACTGATTTCGGTTTACCTTCCAGCAATCTTTATCATGGAACCATCGACGACGTAGATGTGATCCTATTATCTAGGTACAGCACAGTCTTTTATAAAGGTGGCTTTTATCGAAATGTTTAACAAATTTAATGCATAATTGCAGGCATGGACAAGGTCACAAAACAAATCCAACCAATGTCAATTATCGGGCAAATATCGTGGCTCTGAAAAATGCAGGATGTACTCATATACTTGCATCAACTGCATGTGGCTCCTTAGATGAATCTATTGGCCGGGGCCAGTTAGTGGTACCGGATAGCTTCCTAGATAGAACTATATCCAGAAATGTCACTTTATATGATGGTACATCCCCTGAGTATGCCGGAGTATGCCATACCCCAATGGAACCTGCCTTCGACCCACATACATCAGACATTTTATACAATGTTGCTAAAAGTCTAGGGTATGAAGTAAGAAAGGGAGGAACGGTTGTCAGTATCGAGGGTCCTCGATTTTCTTCGAAGGCAGAAAGCAATGCATTGCGCTTATGGGGTGGACATTTGGTGAACATGACTACTTGTCCAGAGGTAGAGGGGTACCCAATATAAGAATCTAGTATTACTGCTTGACCAATGTCTAACATAAAACAATTTTCCATATCAAATAGGTTTATTTGGCAAAAGAAGCGGGACTTCTGTATGCCGCTATTGCAATGGCAACCGATTATGACTGTTGGCGTGACTGTGATGATAAAGTTCATGCGGCCGACGTAGTGGCTGTGTTCAAAAAGAATGTAAGCAAAGTTACGAATGTTCTCGTGAAAGCCGTGAAAATGATCGGCGGGGAAAATTGGGACAAAGATATTGACTCTTTGAAGGCAAGTTTTATGAAAACGAGACTGATAATCGAGGGTAACAGATGCTTTTAACACTCCTCTCTCTTTTTAGACATTGGTACAATCAAGCAATGTATCATCGAGCCATTAATGCCAAAGCTGATGCCACAAATGTTGAAGGTCACTAAGAAGTACATTCTACAGAAGTATTACACATTCCATTGCACTGGGAACAAAACACTCTTACTTACAATAAATACAGTGAAATGATAATATAACTCGGAATTTATTACCTATCATTCTTCTTACCTATACAATTGATAAAAGCAAATTGACTGGATGGGTATATGGAACGTATCTACATTCATTATTCCTTTACACGATCTTTCAATTATGCTTACATCCACGGAATACGAAAAAAGTAGTCGAGTGGAATATCAGCATTCACTTGAATAACAATTCGTGAAGGCAGCGGGTGATACAACAAATTGCTGATCGTACATGTATGCTGTTCCTACTGTAAGCGTTAGCAATATTCTTGCACTATTTGTATAATTCCGATAACAATGAAGCAATAAATTGCAGTTTTCCAGTAGATTGTTGTTTTTATCCGCTAATACGGTAATTTACAGTTCTGAATACAGCAATTTTTCTCAAGCACCAATTGTTGCTATAAACAATTGTTGAAGCGAAATCGTAGACAGGATGAAGTAATTCGTTTATAATTAAAAATTCTCTGGCATAAAACGTGTTGGTATCACTGCATCTTTCAACCTGCTCTAAGACTAACACATATATACAGGCTAAACTTCGAATTACGAGTTTCAATTTATACATGGGAGTGTATTAAAATGTTGTATTTTCAAGGTAATCATGTGGTCGAATGATCTCTCCAGTGGGAGTGTGTAATGCAACACTTTCTATACCCGAATCACGTATGGTACAATTTGCATTATCATATAACAGTTATTAGAACAATATTCCGCACATGAACAATAAATATATCTCATAAAATCAGCTTTCAACAATGTGGCATTAAAATAATACTTATTTTTTCTAGATGCTGTATAACACACTCATTTTAATGGATCCCTTGAATGTAAAATAAAGCGCGAAAGGTGTCATCCCGATTAACATTATTAATCGTTTTTTTTTCACAATAGGGTATGGTCTTTCTTCAACAGTATTCACATATTTCTACATAAGATTACACAGTTAATACATGAAATAATACAGTTATGCATTGCAGGATTGATTCTACGCTGGCACCATATGAACAAACTTCGTGTAAACTAAGTTGTGCTATGTTCAATTGTAAGATAATTGAAAGTTTTCATCTATACAGGAATCATGACAAACGCAAGCTTTATAAATCCTGCAATGACAAATTATGAACTGACGATATACCCAACTGCCTAGAACTGTACATTTCAAGTAGAAACATCCGTGAAATTGATTTCTACTATCACTTCCTGAGTGACTGAAAGTAGCCCGATTTCATAACCGATAAACGATTGACGACGATTCAATATGATTTTTGGAAGTCATATAAATCGTTGCACAAAACTATTATGCACAGTTTATATTGAGCTAATATCAGAATTTATACATCCCTCCAGGTTCTCGAAAGTGTTATAGAAATTTTGCTTTCTGAAATTACACCAATTTCCAATGTCGTGTTCAGGCTAACAAGAAAGTTCTACAAATGCAATCATCCCTCGCATAAGCAAGAGATTTACCCACTCATACACACCTGTTGTTGTATAAGTACCTGGAGTTATAGAAGTATGTTATCTGCATAAATGAAAAGGAATTTAAAATACAGAACAAAGAGTGTGAATGAAGTGCCAGCAATTAGACTTTGTTGTCCACCATATCCACGTTGATCTTGTAGGAGACATAAGGAAAATAGTCACTCTGACCGAAACCTAATCCTGGTATGTCCACGCTCTGTACCAACAAACCAACAAAGATTTATTAATTATTCTCTACTTTGATTAACTATTTGTTCCATATTCTTTAAATTTCACTTACATCTTGATTGGCTTGCGCTGTGGTAGATCCCGTGGCGGACGAGTCTAGATGAGCGTACAGCTGATTCAGCACGTCTCGTAATCGCCTTGCACACTTCTTATGGGGATGCAAGAGAATAGCTTGGAAGTTCACAGGTAGCCCGTACCTATAAATTTCATCCCAACCCTGGTTATTATTCCATAATAAAAATTGGCCAAAGTTTACTGTGAGAAATGTATCCCTACCTAAGAACAGATTCTACAAAAACGCGCAGCGCTTTAACATGAATCCACGCACAGAAGCATTCGCTAAAATTGACTTTGAGCCAACGAACGAGAGGCCCAAATTGTTTCTTCTTATCGGTTACCAATTTCGTTATTTCATTTTTCCCTGTAACAAATATCATTCATGATTTTTGAAGTCCGAAAACGTCCGATATTCCTAAACGTGTTGCAACGGCAGACCTGCAGCAAGTTCTTCTTCATTGTACGTGAAATCACGAACAATGAACTTCTTTTCCCGAGCATGCAACTTAAATTCTTCAACGACCTTCTTAAACAAAGTAACAGTGAACAGGCCGTATTCCGCATCTTGAGAAATAAGTTGCGTACTACGTGGCACAATCATATCAGTCAGCTTTTCGTAACCGCCGTTCCATTCTTGGAAGTAGTTCCTGCAAATCCAAGAGGAATCCGTTGATGAAATTAGTTTATAGATTTTGGATGATCTATAATATACTCTATATACCTTGGTACAATAACAAGTAATGTGGTCAGATATTCACTATCCAAAATAAAATGTTCTTTTCTCACCAAATCCGCCAAATTCCTTGTCAATAAGCTTCCCCTATTAAAAATAGTAGTAACAATGAATACCTGTATATCTTTACCAGTTAGAGTAAGCTTTGTTTTTATTTCCAGCAGCAAACTTACGTTTGCTTCTTTTCAAGGTTTTGCAAGCTTCCTTTCAAGTTATTGTACGTAGTCGATTTTGTCTTAAGATCCGCATCGATCTGACCGACTTGTTTACTGATAATATCGGCAATATTTCTCAGAGATTGCTTGATAGGATACTTTGCCATATCCCATTGGAATCGAGTTATATAGGATGGCAGATCACCTAGTAAGGTCGAAATATTAAAGGGATAATTGCATGTCTCAGGCGAAGCGAGTCATCTTATTTTAACTGTTCGAACAGAGCTTGCAAATCTTTCTAATTGCAAGTATTATCATGCAAAACATTTGGATTACGCATACATTAGATAGGTGCGCGTATGTGCTCACGTACAAAAGGCTGGATGTCATTGTACAAGTTGCCACGAGTTCAAAACTTAGTGTGAACAAAGCTCTGTTAAGTAATATTGTAATGTAATCTGTACATTAATCTACAGGGCGATCCTCGCACACGTCGCCTTCAATTTTAACGGTCCATTCTTTGTGACGAAATAAGCCATGTTTAATAAGGTTTGATGACTAATAGTTAACACAGAAAATTAACGTTTCTGAATTAACTATCAACGTCAAGTTAAATATTCATTTTCAAATACCGAAACCTTATCAAACTCGTTGTTAATCCCACAGAATGCACTTATAAAATCAAGTAAATGAAACACCTTGGATGATGATATGTACATATGCTCGCTAAACAATGTTCGATGCCCATTTAGTTCGCTATTATCTTTCACGAACAAGCTGAACAAGACCAGGATTTACAAGAATAGTCATAATTCTCATTACGAACTGTTTGGCATCGAATCTTGTACAGGCGTCCGTATATACAGTACACAAATATGCATTAAAATAATGTTTCAGATTTATTCTTTAATAAGAACGGCTCTATCCAATGGAAGACGAGGGAAACGAGGAAAAATGCTCGTCTACAAAAAATGGTTTTCTGATTCTAGTACGCTTCTTACAAAAGTTCATAGCGTTACAAAAATATAAACGAGACAAAGTCAAGCATGCAAAAACAATCATCTATGTAAGCCTTTTGTTTCAAATACCAAAAATTATTGCTCGTAATAACAGTCCTGCTAAGACAGTATTACCGTAACGTAAAAACATCTCTTGCACATTAGTCAACAGTTCATGTATATGTACGAATGAAGACTTCGACTTGGGGTAAAGCCAAATAGACAACTATAATTGACAATTGGAAGTCTGAGTCTATTTGCATTCGTACATAATCCTCAGCCGATATTAATAATCCGAAATTTATTGTTTAGTGATGATTCTATATGAACAGATGCAAATGTCCGTAAGGCATGCACGCGTGTACACGTATGTATGAATATACAACTAATAAGATGATATGATAGACGGTCCCGAAGGTCTTTCTTATCTATGTGTATTTAGTGCCGGCCTATCGATTCAATTACATTGAAGCAAACCTGTAAAACAATGTAAATTTCAGGCAGGAAACCGAAGCAAATCAAGCCATACTTCTTGTTGCAACGTGCACCCGATAGAATATAATTAAAATTGATCAATCCCAATGCATTCTGTGAGGCGTGTGATAACTATTGAGTGTGAGGAATATTAGGCACCATTATACTATTAAAATCTAGATTAATCATGCGCAACAGTATCTTGTAAGACTATGTACCGATCGATAAGTGTCTCATTGCTTTCATGAACCGTGTCTGTTTCTGTAATTCTGTGCGGGCGTCCGTAATTAAAGTGTTGTAAATGTATAATAGTTTGTGCAGTAATGACTCTCGTTCCAACACAACAACGAGTGGGATACTTTTCTATGTTCTAGGGATGCAACGAAATAAATCACACAATCAAAAGTTGAATCGAAAAAGGGTGATCACCTAAGTAACATATGTACTGTGATACATTCATGTGGAGAATGAACTTGGATCATAACTTTCTGGACCTATTAACAGTCCAGTAATGTTACACGGGAAAAGAAAACTTTTCATACTTTTCAATGGTACGTAACGATCAACTTGGCTTTGAAATAAATGATCAATTGGAGTGAAATCATTTCGCGTGAAGGAATAGCTAAGGGATGTCAGTAAGATTTCAAGTGAAAATTTACTAAAGAAAAGAACATAGGAATAGTACAACATAGGAAGATAAAAAATTGCAGATTGAATGGTATATCATTAAATGCAAAAGGAGGACGAGGTGACACAAAAATTATGCACTACGCCATTCATTCGTCCACAGCACCTGGAAACATTCGGTCGAACGATATCTCAAAAAGATTCTTCACAAGTGCAAATTGTACACCGTGACAGAGTGAATTATCCCAAAATGCCAAATATGTATACTCTTGCAGTTTCGTTAGCTTGTCAAAAAATTGTGACGCGTTTGCAGTCAGGACGCAGGAGTGGATACACGAGCCAGCAGAAATAGGAACCGAAGAAAGATCTGGAGAGTATTTCTGATGAAAAATAAAGTTCGCACATTTGTTGCAATGAAAATGTGCTATTTGCAATGGGTAGCTGCGTTTCCGGTCTTTCAGACTCTTTTTTTCTTTCGTTAAAATCCTGTGTGTATGAGAAATCAATGAATGTCATGTTGTCGATAAGAATATCAGGGGCCAATGTACATAGAATCACTTCGATGATTCTAGACAATTTTACTTGCAACCACGTGTGGTCATCTAGGCCAAATACTTTAGTACTGTCTTACTGTAATGCCATATGTATAGGAGAGAGATTGTCATGGGTTTTCGTGGAGAGTTTTTCCTTGCTGCTCTTTCAATGAACTATATACAAAATTAACACGTTCCCTAATTAAAAGATTCCATCGTGTTCTTCGCACAATGCGCATCTAAATTAAACAACGATTATAGTGTACATCACAGACTCGAATAGAGTGATGAAACGAACAAATCATAGGTAAATAAGCAATGCGATTCTATAGTCGACACAGCACACTAACATTAAAAAGAAGACTTGAAGTATAATCTATCACATGAGAGAGGCACGAATTGGCAGAAAGTATTTCAGCGTTAACACACATTGCATATGTGGTGCAGTTGTGCAAAGTTCACATTCAAGGAAATGCGCACTAGGATCATTAAGTCGTTTGATCGCGATCGATAAGGGTATACCAAAAAGAAGAAGGATGTCAACCCATTTTCCTTTTCAGCTTTGCCTTTCTCTGCGTACGCTTATCACCTAAGCGAGAAGCTGCATGCGAAAAGTCACTCTTCAGTAACACGGCTGATGTGACAAATGACAACCTCTCTCTCTCCCTCTCTTTCTCACTTTCTCTCTTTCCTCTATGTCTACCTCGAGATGTGATAAGGACAAGACAAGAAATCGGTCGCTATACGGGCGATGCACGAGGTGCACAGGACAACAGGTGGAACAAGTCTCTCGCAGCTCTATGTTTTGGGGATGAAGGATCTCGACGGGTTGAGAGCTGGTGATGGCAGGATGGGTACCTGGATTGGGCATATTGCCGCTATGATCTTGCTCTTGATCGATGTTATCCTCAGCGTCATCGACGTCATCCTGGTGATCGGTGATCGACTTGTTATTCGAGGAGGACCGACGCAGCTTCTCTGCCGTCCGGAGATGCGTCGACGCGTGCCAGCCGCTTTCCCCTTCGCTGCTACAGTTTGATGAAAGGGAAGGACTCGGACTTGTGGGACTTGGACTGGGAATAGGTGTTGAAGAGGTCGAAGCAGCGCACCATGGCGCGTGGTAGCATGAATACACTGATAAAGGATCGTTTGATGACCGGAAATCGCAGATGCCTTGCGAACCGCAGGATGATTTCTTTTCGGAATCGGATTGGTGATCGTGGTGATGTCTATGACTATGACGATGCTCGCGATGATAGTGATGATGGTGATGATGTTGATGACGCTGGTGATGATGCTGACCTAAACAGGCGGCTGGTTCTGGTTCGCAAGTCTCCGAATCCTTCCACTGCTTATGGTGCTCCTTCGAAGTCTTGTGTGATGGGGTGACGGGGGTGTTTGGCGGGGTGTCCGGACCCCCTTCGGGACTCGAGCTGTCCCCATCCACTGACGTTTGACCTATCCATTACAGCCCAGTCCCAATCTCCTCGCGATCTTTGTTACGTCTCGTTCAACTATTATTGCGTCCTACGCAAATGCCTAACGACAATGCTGACGAAACTCAATCAAAAGAACTCAAAGGAAACGGACGGAGTATTTAGCGCTCTGAACTACCCCACCTCATCCTGGCCCCATCTTCATCTATTAGAGTTCAAGTTCAAAGTACGCTCTACCACTTGTCGTACTTGAACAGATATTTCATTAACGAAAGACAGACAAAAAACCTAAAACCTTCATCACTCCCAATTTGGACGATCGAGAACATATGTCATCGGTCAGAACTCTCACTTCGTGTTTCTGTCTCAATGATGAAGATACTTGGAGACGTAATATTGATCCACGATCGAGTTACTCGTTAAATACTCCGATGGCGTGATAGCGATAAAAGAAACGGTAAAGAAGCACCGAGGAACTCAAATAAACAATGAAGAGTGAATGTGACGAGAACTCAGAAATACGAGTAAATGATATGGAAAATCATATGGCGCACGACGAAAACGTAAGGAACGGAAAATAAGAAAGAAGAAACCAAGGAAAACTGAAAGGTCCTGCCAAACGGCTAACTGGAGCTTGGTGACCACAGTAACCCAAGCAACTCCTTGCGTCCTTTCGCAGTCTTTAAGAAATTACGTATGTGGTCCGTAGATCCAAATTCTAAGAATGCATGTCCGATATAAAATTTCTCCCCCGACCGCAGTAGGCACGTTGCCTTGCGTTCGAATCTTTTTCAATCTTTTCTACTGCTTTGTACAATTTTCTTCTTTATGGTGCACATATACGAGCATTTGTTAAGAAAATAATAAGTAAGGTAAGGGAAACAGGGTTAATGTGGTCGAAATTAAAGAAAGCAAGCCAAGCAACACCACAAGTATGAAAAATTATTCTTGGTAAGAAAAAGAAGTGAAACGATCTATAAATCAATTATGGTAATAAGCATTCTACAGGTATATAGATGAGGTATTAGCTGAACGATGGTGTGTCTCACCATCATATCATGTACAAAATGCAATAATTCTACGTCTGAAAGGGATAGTTTGAACAAAAGCAACTAGTTCTTTTGGTTAACAAACAAAAGATTTTAAATTTATCTTTCTCAGAAAAACACTACCAACTCTATCATAAAATAGAGAAATATATGAATGCAAGCAGCTCTTATTAAAATCTAATTTCTGCACAAGAATTGTCTTAAAAAATAGTTATTTAAAAAAGTGTCTATACATGTACTTCTTTTGTGTTCTATACTCCTATCATCAAAAACAAAACTTTCAACAAAGCAACTCATAATCATCTGAGATTGCTAGTAAAAAAATTCTGAATGGTGTGTCTGTTTTGTGTTGTGTACAGTATTCACTGATAATTCCTTTTTGGATCAGAACACTGTATAGAAAAAATCGATCGATACTTGTTTGCTAGGTCCAAAAATTGAAAATTCCTATTTCAGATTATTACTTCATGCTTATAGACTATGAAACATTTCTCAACTGAACAATAATGCACTGTGTGTTAGGTGTTAGTCTAAACTCTCAGCAACATCTTTGGACCCTCAAACATTCAGCAATCTACCTCTCTGTCATGAAGGAGAGATACATGTGATCAACACGTAGCAATACTAATACCAAAAGTGCCATGTCTCTTTACTCACTGTTGTTGGCCAGCAAATTCTCATGCAGCTTATCCCGTTGGTCCTCCAATACTTCTCCTAAGTACGTGGCTACTTTGCGCGTTACTTGCTCGACATAAGTATCCAACTTGCCCAGATCATCGGACAGACCTACTAACTGGTCCAAGGTTCCGACTTTCAGGTCAGGAATATGAAATTTATAATTGGCCGACAACGAGTGTTGCTTGGACGTCAAATTGTTCATGGTCTCCCATGTTTCCTGACAGGTCTTGTCGCCAGGCGCGGATATCAGCCAATATTCTGTCATGTTGGATTCTTCGGAATTATTACTCCACTACGTCTGCAGCAAAAACATCACATTAGTACCCAATTCTCAATATGTAAAATCATGAAGGGAATAGTGTCCCAGTTAGTTCCTCTACAGTAAATGAATAAAATTCTAGTTTTTCGGGATTAGTGGATTCACGTACTACTGGATATTATTAAAAAAGGGAATCTGGACTTTGTAAACAACCACCTGCTCTGCTCTCGAGCTCTCCGTGTCGAGTCACCTGAGACATCTTAGGAAAGGCTGCCCGAGCATTGCCGAGCGATTCGATCGATTGGAATAGACGCAGTAAAGAACGCAGTACGATTTATGAAGCGAATCGTTCATCATAATCACGAGGAGGCCGGAAAAACGAAGTGAAAGAAGGGGGTGTGGCACAATGCACATCGGCTCCGCCGATGTATTATGTAATTAGGCGCGCTTTTCACGTGACATGCAGGGAGCAGCGAGAATGGCGCGCTAAACTCGCACACTGATCAATATAGGGAATTGACAAGTGTTCATAAAATAGCATCAGAAAAGAAGTGTCCTTGATTCTAGCCCGAGGGACGAAGGATTTCTTCGACTAGCAGGTGCCGATGTCTACCTAATGGCGCCTGCTATTCTGCCACTTGTAAAATCGATAAATACACCTTAACACTTTGCACGAGCAATTTGACGAATTTTCCGCTTTCCCGTTCGATTCTTGTACGTTGTCGGCCAAGGCAACTCGTATCCCGGATTAACAGCAGTCATCTATATGCACGGCCAGTTTGACAAATGTTCGGGTTTGCCCCGATCGTAGAATATGGGTTAACGTCATTCGAACTTCTCATGCGAGCTGAATTAAGTTCGCCTATGTTTCTGAAGGAGCGAGAGTTGATGTTGCGTTACGTACCGGATACGTTGAATGGCAGGATGGCTCGCGTATTACGGGAGACGGTCGAGTTTCCCGAGAATTTCAAAACATTCACTGTACTAATCGCCCGTCGTCGAAACCATCGGAGACCATTGTGACCTCACGTGATATGACAATTGTGTGCTGCTGCCTTACGACCCGCCCGGCAACTAAACCGTCAACTGAGCGAGCCCCGGATCAGCTGACTTGGGTGTCGCCTGCAGCGCTCTTAGTTCGGCCAAGTTCGACCTATCTTTTAAAGATCCAGTTCCTTCAATAACTATACTTCACCAGACATACTTTCTATTTAATAAGTTAAATAAATACATTTTTTCCTAAACCTTATAAGAAATTCTTGATTTCGGTTTGTCTAATAAAAATTAGACTATACTTAACTCAGTATTAGAGTCCGTGGATCCACAAAAGGAATATTATAATCGCCAATTGGCATTTGAATAGTTTTCAATTGAAAATCTTCGATTGAAATACAAGGCGAAACATAGTCGACTATGTGTTTCGCTAATTCTCTTTCCCATTGTAATACATTTCGCTGTTACTCGAGTTTGCAAATGATTTAGTTCTAATATAACAGAACAGAAATCTTTTCTAAAACCAAAAGGGAATACCTTACAATTAAACGTTCCATTTTTCCTTGTCTAGCATCGGGTTCGCCGCGTTGCCTCCGACTTCGTTTAACTTCGGTTAACTTCGGTTAACTTCGGTTGATTCGTCGGTTAGAAACGAAGAGCACGAAGCAAAGAAGGCAGTCGAAAATGGCCGAATGTTCCGGGGGGTGGCGGGAGTGTTACTCGATGGGTTTGAACTTGTCCCGGGATCCGGCACGCGCTGTTTCTGATTTCGTCGGTTAAAACAAGGGGCACGTAAAGAAAGAAAGAAGATAGTTAAAGATTAGTAGGCACAATGTTGCAAGGGGTGATGGCAGTAAGATTTGGGAAATACTAGTATTCCCCCGAACGTTAGCTAACGTTCGCCGTATCTTTTCAATACAAAAAATTTTATACAATAGAGGAGCACTAACGCTCAACATATTTAGATTTGTATTTGCACCCATTTTGCACTGTAACAAACGGCGAAATACCATCGGGAAATGAGAAAATTTGCTATACAATATTATAATGGAGATAATATATACAATGGATGCGATTTGAACGCCGCCATGATTAATGCCACTGCGCCTTGAACCATTGTTTAATTGCGCAGGCGTCAACGCGTAACTACGCAGGCGCCATTGCCGCCATAGTCCATTTTGGTTTCGCAACAGGTTGAGATTTGTTCGCGCTCGATTGTCCGAAATTCAGAATAGTTGTGCTTAGTTGATCGCGAGTTGCTTTGTGCTATCGATATTTCGTATGCGCGATTGGTTCTTATACTCGGCGACTACAAGTTTGTGCTCGAAGTGGGTGATTTACGGTGAAAGTGTCGTTCACGGCGTCGATCGCCGCCAAAGTTTATTTGTGACGTAGTGCCAAGAAGAATAGTGCAGTGATTTTGTGTGAAAAAGTGCCCTTTTTGGATTACTCAAGATCACAGTGCCCTTTTTGGATTACTCAAGATTGCAGTACCCTTTTTGGATTACTCAAGATTGCAGTGCCCTTTTTGGATTACTCAAGATTACAGTGCCCTTTTTGGATTACTCAAGATTACAGTGCCTTATTTGGATTACTCAAGATTACAGTGCCTTATTTGGATTACTCAAGATTACAGTGCCTTATTTGGATTACTCAAGATTACAACATTCGGGCGGACACCAGGAAAACGGTAAGTTCTATTGGAGACATTTTAACTGGCGATATTTTAAAATGGCGCCCGTCGACGCTTGGGGGTCCGTGTGTATTACGCAATTCACTTTTCAAATTGAATTTAAGTAAAACACAATGCAAAAAGTTAAAAGTTGATACCTAGATATATTTGCTATGTTCATATACAACATTTAATATTTCTTTATATTATAACTCGTAACAGTTTGTTGAATATTGTAGAATATATTAAAAATGATAGCATCTATTAAAATATTGGTAGAGTGAGGTTTCGAGTTTACGGCGATAAATTATACTGATCGTGTCAAGGGGTACGATAAAATAGGGGTTTGAAATAAAGCCCCTCGTTCGTTGGTTAGCGAAGAATTGTTGTGTCTTCCGACGCGTTTCTGAGTATCTTCGCTCCTGCACGTGTTCACTTCTCGGAACTCGGACCCTCCTATGTTATGACAGTATATCTATACATTTTTAAGACGAGGGTTCGGCGCGTGCCGAGCGGCTATCGTATACATATACAGTACATACGTAGTATGTATGTAGATGTGGGTAACCGTCGAAATATCTGCGTTGCTAGGGGGACAGAAGTCGAGCAAAGTGCACAGCCCCTTAAAATAAAGGGTGCTAGCAATAGCCGAGAGTAAAGAATATTCCTGGCCACTTAAGTTCTTATAATATTGTTTGTGTTTATAATATTAATTATATTTTAAAGATATAAACTGACGTGAAAGTAAAAGTTTACTTCTAAAAGTATGCTTTTCATATACTACATTAACTTAAAAACATCAAAGAAAAGGTTTTCAAAAATGAGTAGACACCATCACATTTTCAATACTTTATTCATATAATTTCGTAGTTACGGCATTATTTCTATATATTTACATGTCTCCAATTGTTCGAGAGATCTCGCAATGCGTTCGCGGGCGCGCTAAGTCTGTGTCGCGCGTGTGTATGCGTGTCTGTGTGTGGTTGAGTGAGTAAGTCCTCTCTCGCCATTGCAGGCGTGTGAGATTCGAAACTGTCGGTGTATTCGCATCCGGCATTCGATTGGCGTCCTGCAAAAGGATTAACGTGTACCGTATAGGCGTGTGTGTCGCGCTATGCGAAAAGGAAAAGAGCCGCGTTCGGGGTTTCAGGATTATTAAGATTATATTCACAGTACGCCTGTCGGTGGGATTGGGAGAGGTCCGGGTCTGGAGAGTAAGGGCTCCGTGTTTGAGGTCGAGGATTCTAACGAAACGGCACAGGAGGCGTCGCCTTGACGTGTAAAAAATCTAAATGCATCAAATACGCTACGCTCGTATTATTAGTTACTCTTAATAACCATAGAGCTTCCTAAGCGAGGTTCACGCTCTCACTCGAATCGCCGCCAAAGGAGCCGGCTCGCACAAAATCCTTGCTGCCGGCCCTTTCCGCTCGGGGACCAAGAACCTTTGACCGGGCTCGTGTGCACTTCCGATCCCACTGTACATGCACGCGTGCGCATACGTGCCCCGTGTGTGTACTCGACGTGCACACGCGTAGAAATAGATTGGAGGGTGGGGGGGGTAGAGCCAGCGCAGATAACATAAAAATATTCGCGATTATGATTACGCCTTGTGTCGCACATCCTAGAGCGGTCGCAATGACAATTTTCCTTTATAGGGCTTTTTTTTATTCTTTCGCCTTCTTCATCTTCTTCCGGCTACGAGCTAACACTGTAATTCGCCGAATTCATCTTCGGCCTCATGCGGCCACTTGACACCTTCTTGTTTTTGTTACCTCGACTTGTGGACATAGGTTTCACTATCTATAAGTACGCAGTGCATCCATACGTATGACCTGTACAATGTAAAATATAATTCCATCTAGCTATAGCGAATCTAGATACAATTGTGTGTGAGCTTAACGTTTCTCCTTCGCCCCGTAGAGAGCTGTGCCCGTTCAGCTCAGTGCGACGTGTAGCCTGTTGCCCTTTCGTTTCTATCTATAATAGGTATCGTATCCCGTTAGATTACCCCGTCCGCCGCCGCTACGGATTTCCGTAGGACTTCCTTGTTTCGTTCTGCTTTTTATATTCTTCTTACCGTTCCTCGTTCAGTTTAGCGTTAAAGTTGTATGTTATCCGCGACACACTTAAGTTTCAAGTTTAATTGCGTTAAGTTTATTAGTAGAGTAACATTTTGCGTTTTCGGTAGATATACCTTATAGAAGTGTTTAATTAGCTCTTTAAGTATAAACGTTAGTTCGTCAGTACATCGAAGGATATGCAGATAGAGAGTTGGAGGGCAGTGGTAACAATATGTTCACGTTACTTGCGGGCAGCGTACCTTGCGCGCATCGAGATCGACCATTACACAAAAAGACAGATCCGGCAAGCGTTTGTCTTCTGATAACTATCGACCTCTCATGCACCATTTTGGGGGTATTGTTACGCTGGGGTTTTTGATCATCCTTACTTTTTTAAGCGGTCGAAAAGCGACCAAGAACTTTCAACCGATTCGGTGACTGCCGTTTTTCACCCTGGCAGTCACGCCAGTGGATAGCGATAGTGAGGAATATCAGGATAAGAGTACTTTGTTCTTTCTCGTTCCAATTAATTCGGCAGCAAGCACTTGTTTGCAGGTCGGAAAGCAAAGATATTACGCATGCCGATATCGTTAAGACTGCCCACTCGACTTGTTTTTTTTGTTGTTTCTCGTTAAATATACAAAATCCACACCGAATGTCTTTTTTTGTCGTTTCATTTACATGGGGGGCGCGTATAGGTCTACGAGTGATCCTGAGGGTGAACATTTCAAGTCCGGCGATCACGAGAAAGAGAGAGAGAAGAAAGATAGAGTTGGAGAAAGAGAAAGAGTGAGAAACAGGTGGGGAAGGATAGTAAAGATATTATTGTGCCGTTATAAGCGTCATGCGTAAAAGCGATCGTCGATCTAGAATCATCATCTAGTCAAATCACACACACGCTTATGATTTCCTCTTTGCATGCCTTCTTCTTCACTATCGGAGAAAGAATCCCTGCCATGCGCAGGGTCAAGCTCTTGTGCCAGTAAGATAATGAAAGAATTCAAAGCATCGAGATACATTTGTCATTTTCATCATTGTCATTTTTTTGGGGATCGGAGAGGGTGGAAAGGGGTAATTTTCGAAGCTGGAAAGCTTCCCGTTACATAGCAAAACATTGTGTCGAAGAAAAAGCACTTCGTCAAAGAATCGGTTAAGTCAATTGTGTATACGCGTTGATTCTCTCCTGCGGAGATATGTGGGTGTATAACAACTTCCAAAGAATTGTATAAAGATCCTTTTTCCAAATTTTACTTTGATCGACGAGATAATTGGTCTTTCAGTAAAATAACAGTCGGGTGTGTCAAGGGGACCTCGACAGAAATTACCGTAAATTCAATTAAACTAGGCAATCTAAAGTGTGCTTCGAGCGATGCCCGTTATCGCGCGCTGATATATTCGGCGATTGCAAAGAGCAGTTTGTTTTGATATGCGTCTTGTTGTAACGAAACGAATCAAGAAAGATTTACTTCCGTTTTTCGTTTTAAATCAGTAATAGGTAGTCGCGTGTGCTTCCCTGAGATTGGCTAGTGAAACACTTAAACTTTCAGTTTCGCGGCAAGAGATTCTCTCGTCTCTCATGGTTCCTTGTTACAAGCTACGATCTTTGAAGTGAAGTTGAAACTGAGTGAACTTAGACGCGGTATTTCGGACGTTCGATCGTGGCTCGTGTAAAATTGTCGAATATCTCGGGCAACTTTCACGTTACGGGGATTCCAATAGTAGTGCTCTCCGTGTAGATATCTAGAATTCATCGGGTCAAAGTAAGTCAAAAGGTTGCTAGAGAATTCTCTACGAATTAACTCGATGACGGAACACGAACGAGGAAGTTTACTCATTGAAACCAGGAAACCGACCTACATTACTGTCTTCCTCAAACTTCACCTACCGCGGCGAGATCCATTGATCCAGTTTAATCGTTATAACGCCGAGCGAAAGTTTATTAACAATCACAAGTCGAATGGAGTTGAGTAGTATGACTTTCATTCGAACGACAGAATAAACTATATTACGACTTTCTGTTAATAGAGTTTAGCGAGAAAGAGAGCTACGGTACATTTGCCGAGGTGTAAATCGAACTGCGTAGAGACTAAGGTAGCGAGCAGCAGAGTTGCGCGGAGCGAAAGCTTGAAGAACACCGGCGAAGAGAGAAAGCAGTGTGTGCCGGTGGCTACGACCGCTGGCCCTGAGCACTTTACAAAATATTCAAAAGCCTTTAACAATCGGACGTTTTCTTTCCCCTTCCTTCTTATTCCCGTTCGCACTTGCTCGCGGATCCCGAGAAGTCTACGGGAGAGAGCTCTGCAGGCTGCTTCCCTATAATCACGTATCCATCGTTCAAAACGATTTGTAAGCTAGGTTCGCTCGGATCCGGTACGTGTCCGTGGGCAACCAATACGGTGAATATCAGTCCAATACAAGTCCACCTTAAATCGTATCGGCAATACTGCATCGTCTTTACACCCTGTCTGTGTTCGTGTAAGCATCGTTGCGCATACGCTATGGTTTATATGTCTTTTATCCTCTAAGCGAATGAGGTTTCGCCGGCTACCGTTTCCGATCACGGCATACCATTTTTAAGAGACATACACTTCCCAAGTGTTTGTTAGAGTTACCTTATCATAGAATATCGACGACATTCCAGTCACACAGCGCAACCTTCAAACAGTCAACATTGAATATCTCGCACTCGATCGTTCACGCTATCGTTTGCACCGCTTTTCATTAATAAAATCTATAATTTAATAACCAATTTACACGCATAACATAATCAATAAATATTGTATATCGTATGTATATATATAGACTTCTTTCTTCTATACAACAATAAGTGTATTTAGTCGCTAAATAGGATCGTTCGTACGGTACTTTCGTCCCAGCGTTTTTCTTAGTGCCAACACTCAGTCGCACACGCCATTTGTTAATCGTGGCTTACGACGAATCTCATTGTAAGGAAAGCGCAATAGTAACCCTCGAAATACGGAACCCGTCGGCTTATAAACTAGACGTTCTCAACTTTATCTAAATCAACGTTTACCTAATGCTCGATCGCTCCGTCAAACATATCTATTCTCACTCGTTCTTTCCGAGAGTCAATCGATCTAACAATAAGAAGGAAGGACGCATTGTGAGAACAGCGTTTAAATAGTACACAATAAATTTCAATATAGAATATAGAATGCAACATGTAACTAACAATAGAGAGCAACGTGGGAAGAAGATTTGATTTGATTTTTTTTTTTTGTTCTTTTGGTCGAATAAAGCCTAGACGTGCGAGAGCAAGTATTAGAATGAAGAAAGTCGAATTTCATAGTAGGTGGGGACCCTGTTGTATTCCGAGGGCTGCTCGATGATTATCTAACGGCTATCTCGTGTCGCGAGCCCTGTCATCGGAGTGTTGGACATTCAATCGAGCGCTGTTCTAAGGAAATAAATAACAGAACCGGCTAATTTCGACGCTCGTGCGAGCACGCAACCCGCGTCGCGTCGGATCATCGGAATAATATCGCACGACGACGTAAACCCGCCGCTTGCCTCATCGCCGTTTCTTCGTCGATCGCGTACGTGTCCTCAATCCATCGCTCACATCCGCAAATACTCGTAGTCATTGTTCGCTTCCAACTAGCATCGTCATCAGTCTTGGCTCGTCTACCTCGCTTTGGCTAGTACATCGTTCTCTGCTACCCTCCTCCCACTATTAGACACTCATACCAATCCCCCATCATCTCTTGCCCGAGATTAGTCTCCGGCACACCGAGCGCTTATTATGCCTGTGTGCTCGCAGCTTTCTACCAGCGTTCAACATAAAAAATCATTGGATATGCTTAAATCGTCAGTCAACCAGCGTCAGGCTTGCCGATCTCCTTGCACAGAAACAACACTGTATATGCTTTCTGCTCTCGTGTCGAAGTCGAATCCCTATCGGAAAGTTCCTTCTTTCACCACTCGATCCACACTCGCCAGTGGATACTTCCTCGTCGTTAATTGAATTCACGAGATAGAGTATTATCGTTACACTCGAGAAACTTGAGTTTTTGTCCAGCTCGGGCGAGCGGTGATCGCCCACACACTGGATAGCAGTGGATACCAGCGTCGAATCGAACAGGTCTACACGTACCACTCCTTGATGTCTATGAGTTCTCGCTTCTTATTGGTTTTACTGCAATTCGCACCATTTTTCAGTGCTCCATTGAAGACCTGTCCGGAGCCAGCGGGACCCAATAGCGCTGCGTTAGGATCCTGGCAGAATGTCTTCGTCTCGTCGACCTTATAGCTGGTCTCCGGACGGTTCTTGAATTTCAGGATAATCAGGATTATCAGGACAATGGCTATCAGTGCGGCGGCTATGATGCCAATTATCAAAGCCGCGTTCTCCGCAGCCTCCGATGTTATCCTCTTGTTGTTATTGTTCTTCGGCGGCGTCGGCATTGGTGGATACATCGGAGGTGGAGGTGGTGGCGGAGGATCCGTCATCTCCGTGGTACTCGTCTGAGTGATCACAGTTGTTGATCTTTGCGTCACGACACTACTGCAATAAAATAATTTTCGTGTCAATACAACAGATATGAATAATCAGTAATATGAATTAGCACGACGAGTTTATGGCTTATGAATGTTTTGTTTATTTAACTGATATTCCACTGACAAAGAGTAAATTAACTGAAGGCAAATGGGTCAATCATTAAATTCCATTTCAATGCTTAATAGGATGATACTGCATGGTATATTGGTAGACTCGGCAGGGATAATGACTTTCAATGAATAAGCAACCGTGGAATAATAGCCAAAATTATGGATTCCATATTGATACCTTTAAGTGGGCATTTTGCGAAGGGGCTCGCTCTGAATAGTCGTTAGTATTGATCAGTTCAATACCATTCCTATAGAATAATGCCATTCAACGTATAAAAGGAGGCCATTGATTAAAAAGTCACACGGGGGATACACCACTGACACGGTGGATTTTGCGCGCGAATTAATCTCGGACAATACATGTCCCCGCTCTGCTAACGAACTATTATTCCTATTCTGCTGATATACATACTTTTCACCTTCGAACTTTTCCAACCAACGTCCTACAATTCTAATTTAAAAAAGACACACAAGCATCCCCCACTGTTTAAACACTAAGTGCAAAGTTTCCTCTGCAACACCATAAATAATAATATCGGCATTCTTCGATCAAGCTATCCAATAGGCGAAGAAAAATACCCGCGTTTTTCAACGTCGCCCACCAGCATATCGAACGGTTGAAATCAATTATTGCTATTTTTACCGGACCGTCGCCAACCGGACTTGCAGGTAAGTGTCACGTCTGATGAAGGAGAGATATCGAAATTAAAAGACAGCAATCGAAAACTCACCTGCCATGACTAGTTTCTGCATCCGATGTCGACACATTGTAAAGGACGGAGACGGTGACGAGGTCCCGGATGGTCGAGGACGTCGGCTGGCTCGTGGACGTCTGCGTGCTGATGTGGCCGGTGCTCGAATAGTCTCGGCTGGTAGTGTACGTCACCGAACTCGAGTCTGCTAGCGCCAACAGAGAAAATTGATGATTGTGTAGTGAATACACTTATTAAACTGGTTGGTGGTTGATAGAATTATGGTGCCAGGTGCTATTGGCCTCGTCGTCGGTTTGATAGGGCTAAGAACTACCGGCCAGAGCGTGGATTATGTTTACGCGTGCGTACGCCGCCAATATTCACGCGTGCGTAGGCAGAAGTACCCCCGTCAAGCTTCTCTCAGAGGGTGCATGCCACCCACCCCCCACTAAACCACCAGGAGCGTAACAGGACTTTTCGCTCTGCTCCTGTTTTAACATCCTCTCTTTCGGTCGAGACGCTGGATAAGAGAGGAAAAGCGAGAGAGAGAGAGAAAACTCAGCACGATTGCTCCACTACATCTTGAAAGCTACCCTACCCGCGGGGACTCTTAAATTCTAGCCGGCGTATGTACCGCTAATGGAAAGGAAGAATGGAATGGGAACACGAAAGCCATAAGCTCTCGCGGAAAAACCAACGTATGAGTAATAGGAAAGAAAAATGGAGTCGGTATATATTAAAATGTGGCAAACTCTCGGCAGGCAAATGTCAAGTGAAGAGAATCCCGATGAGTTGAATGGATTTTCTCGAGACGTATTTCGATGAATTTCGAGTATATTTAGTTTTTGAATATGTGGAATTATTGAAAGTAGAATTTGGATGACTAGAACAGTATTTGAATAGTTTAGTTTTGTTCTCGCTTTGGTCGAGACTAGAGCTTTGAGTAGAACACTAAAGGCTACCAGCCATAGATCGCCCACGAGACAGGTATTTCCGTAATGAGCCCTCGAAACGATTCTACCCTCAGTGCGTCAATGTAGCACCAGTAAACCATACATCTTGTAGACTAAATATAGCCAGGATCAACGAGCATGACGCCTGCGCTTGTTAACTCGATCGCCATTAAATTTACGACATGTCCCATCGTCGTTCGCGCATACAATTACCCGACACACGCTTTCCTTGTTAGCCTAATTCCCGTTGTCGACATATGCGAGAATACTAAAAGAGGATTCAGGAAACTGAGTAACTATCAAAGAGATCCAAAAGTCGAGTACTGTCGCGCGGAGGTATGAAAACACTGCTCATTTCGAGAGCACTTGGCTTCTGCTTGAATGTGGGGTGAAAGAGGAGTGAGAGAGAGTAAATGAAAGGAAACCGTATGGGGGCGGATCAATACCCGGCGACGAGACCACTGTATTCGCAAGGGTGAAAGAACTTATGCAAAACTGGGTGTCCTGGGGAACGGACCAGTGGCTGAAGTGACAAAGATCTCCTCGGTAGTTCCAGGATCGCCCGAACCCTCCAGACAATCCTCTTCGTCGTCGCAGGACGGTCGCTCCTGTATATTTTCCTTGTGGGGCTTCGGCTTGTACGTCGTTGGTGACCTCGACGATTCGGTGTACATCGGTGTGATGAGGTCGTCTGGAAAGATAACAAGTCACTCGTTAGATCGAACCTATCAACTCTTATTTACGAGCAACTTCTTCGAAGAGCATGCGTTTCCATATGAGAATTCCAATGGGAAAGGAGGAGAGGCTTTAAACAGCGATATTTCATATCCGAAGAGGAAAGTTGCAGACTGGTCGGCAGCGGTTGCCGACCGCTTATTAAAGGGACCATATTAATTCAGTTTTTAGCCAGTTGGAGAAGATTTTCGAGCCGGATTACAGAAGAGTCGAAGAGGTTGGTCTCGTGTAGAGAAAGGAGGGGCCAGCCAGCCGGTTTATCTTTGGCCTGCGATCCTAAATATGCAAATGAATCGAAGATACAACTGGGCTTGCATGAGGATGAAAAGGTGGCATGGCCACGTGTGTGCGATACACCAGCTGTGCCATGTGCGTCTCGCCGACTCTTTCCTTGTCCTACACATCGTCGAATACTGTCTCTAACTCAACACCCATGTGGGTTGCGCGTCATGCCGGTATATGTGTGTGCAAATATATGAGAACGCTTCGTTAAATTCTACACCTCTTGCAAAGCGATCGATGCATTTATACAGAAATACAAAAAATCGCGTTAGATGTTAATAGATATATATTGAAAGTTAATATTAATGTTGAAATTGCGAAAAAATTGTGGTAAGTACCGTCAAAGACGGCTGTGCCTTACCAGTTATATGTGTATTCCATCCTTGTCTAGGGGAGTGCTAAACGTCTCTCCTTTCATACTACACAGCTGAGAATCGATGCGCGCTCTCTTATATAGAAACTGAACGTCGCGCGAGCACTTGCGAGAAAGCAGTTTTCCGCGAATATTTCCGAAACTATGAATATAAACTCTGTATAACCTTATATACTATTATTGCATATTCCATTCTCTATGCGAATATGTGACTTTCAACCTAGCTTATTGGTAGTTAAAAATGTACCAATTTTATTTCATCAATTATACGCGAATACTACCACTTCTAATTTAATGATGCAGGTAATAAAGTTAGTTTAATGTGAGCAGTTAGGGAAATGGATTCTGATGTATTAATATGAGTGAAGTCAATGAACTCACCAGTATGAGATTCATAAATAGGCGCGCATTCCTCATCCTCGTCATCTCCGGCGCAACCACTTCCAGCGCCAGAAAATATTAGGTCGTCCCTTACACCCGGATATTCGGAGGCAGTTGTCTGTAAAAATAAATTAGTTGAAATACCAACTTTTTAAATATTGCTTCGAGATATTTGAACGATAACGCACCTGCTGCATGCGCTGGAAAGGAGCAGCACGATCGAGTAGACTACCAGCTGGTAGTAGCTGGACATCACCTCTGATAGTGATCCTTTCATCTTTCGTAGCAGCCAGTTCCAAAATTCGAGCACCATTTACTACGAGACCTGCCACTACTCCCAAGAATGGCCTTTCCACTCTGCCCTTGCCCATATTCCACCGACCGCCGACTTGTATGGTTGACTGGCTGTTGAACACAGCCAATTGAGTACCTGTAAAGAGTAAAACACGAATTTTAGAAAAATCTTCCTATTATTAATTACTAGATAAAATATGTTAAGTTCAATAGATTGACAAGTCGGAATTTCGATTTGAATATCTTTCGCAAAACTAGTAAAAGTATTGAAAAACACATGTATGAGAGAATTGGTCAGTTGAGGAAGAGCTCACACGAGCGATCGAACAGAAATTTATGGTGGTTCTTCGCTTGACAAATGTTCCCGTTTGACCAGCGATCAGGGGAACAGAAAGGCACAGAACGAAACTGTGTAACCAGTGGTCAGTCGGTAGAGACCTTCTGCCGAGTAGTGTTGGGAGAAGTAACAGGGCCCTGTCTTTACGGCGTCTCCCTTCGAAGGGATCGACTTGGAGCCTTGCCCTTTGTAGGGTCTAAATTTGGTTGGTTTAGGGAGCAGGCAAGCATGAGATTCATGAAAGCCTGTAGGGTTTGAGATGCCCTTAGATTCACTTGTTACTTCTTACATCGATGGTTTAGTATACCAAAGTCATGACTGCCCACACTGTACATTTGTAATCATTTTGGCATCTTCTATGACCTAGGAATTTTTTAGAATTCTTTCTATGTAGATATTGAAATTGTTATAAATATTATTATAATAATAGATGACATAAAATTTAAAGAGTGTTACTCGTGCATGTATTAATTTATATTGCGCGTGCGAAATGCGAAGTACAGTTTACTGAGGTTCGCAGAAATTAGTATAGAGCGTACGGTTTCGCTAGGCTCTTATGTGCGGAGTTGCTTTTAATTTGTAATCTCTTTTCATATGTATATCACCCGGAGACACTTACCAGGGTATCAGACAGTGGCAGAGGTTGTAGCAAGACACGTCATACACACATAATTTAATCCTTGTGTACTTTCGGGAACTCGGAGGAGGGATTCGTTTTGAAGATAGGTGCTTTTCAAACAGATTCACTTGGCACAGGAGAAGTAGACGCTTCGCGTCCATGGTTGACGACATAAATAAATAACACATGTATGGCTGCGAATAAAGCAGATCGGCGATCTTAATGGGCAGAGATCGATACGACGACTATTTTTTTACTAGGCGACTAGAAATTGACTCGAGGCTGCTTCACGCACGCCAGACCGGATACGACTGTCTGCTCCGGTGAGCGTGAGCTGGCCATGGGCGAGTGAAATACCACGTGGTAATAGGAAAGCAACAGGCAGAGCGTGTTGCCGATGAAAGTCGAAGGGCGGGGTTGGTCAAGTTGGATAATAATTTTCGGTCACCCGAGAAAAAATGGGTCTGCCTGACAGCCTGACCAGGAACGCAGGAAGTTGTTGGAGGCACATGGGCGCCACCTCGTTTTAGGCAGTGTTAAAATGGGCTTACATTGACAGGGGAATCAAACATCCATACTAGTATCCAGACCGACTTAAGTATACATTTATTTCACGATTCATCAGTTAGACTTAACTATAAATCTTGCTTCCAAGAAATTCCACTACAACCTGCGTATGATTCTTTCACAACTATGATTAAAATCTTCATTATTTCAAATGTTTGAATGTTACAAATTTTAGAATAAATTTCGAGTCATCAGATCTTTCGTAGAACAAAAGCAAATATAAATTGAAGCAAAAATAGTGCCAATTTCTAGTATGTTTGAACAAAGTGAGTTGGATTGAATTTGGGGCCCATCGACTGGCACTTGTCGAGTAGGCATAGTCAGTCTACCAGCAAGTCATAAAAATACAGTTGGTAGACTGGCAACAGTCGCCGTCTTGTCGGAAGGGAAGAACACTGTCACGACAGGTGATACGTGTTGTGAACATGTGTTTCGCCACAGGTGTTTATCGAGAGAGTGCGACGAGGTTATTGAGGCGAGAATGTTTCCACGTTGGCAACGCTATCCGAATGTGAACAAGGGTGTCATTGATGGCACATTCCGATCTGAAGAAGTCCAATAAACTGTATCACTTTACTAGGAGAACAGAAGTGTCGTGGGTGTGGCTGGTCCCACTCAGCGACCCGAATGCTACGGGAATTTCGGCGGAACCTTCCCATGGAGTGGTGGCAATCGAGCGAAGCTCGGCCATTCTTGCCAGCGGACAATATGGCACACCAACCGAGCCATTTCAACATTCACTGATATAAGATATTCTACATTTTTGCAATATATTATATAAAGAACTCGAAGAAACTAGATCGAAATGAAAATGTTTACGAAATTCCTGAATTCATATGGTTTACGAATTCAAAATGTTAGTTCGAAATATCACGCTCGAGATTTTATTATTCGGCAACCGAGTATATGCATGAATGTATAGTTAGTGGTTATTACAAGTTGCAAACTTGGAAATCGTGCAGCAATGTGAAGTTACAGACTGTTCGACGTTCCGCGTCAATTAGCTCTTGCTCGACATAATCTAAATTAATAAGTAAACTGATAGGATAACATATCGAGTGCAGAGGTGGCGAACCATCCGCAAGTAGGTTAAGGTCTTGCCAGCTTAGGCAAGTGGCGCATTCGGCTAAAATGGATCAGGAGAGAAGAAGTTGAGCAGGGTCGAGACTCCCTAATCTGGCTGTGTTTGGTCCCACGTTCAACTTATTCCCAAACTGGTCGAACCGTAACCATGGCGTTTAGAGCACACAACAAACACAAGGAAATCGCCAACTGACTTCATTTAAAATCGTCACAAAACATAACAATCTTTATCAAATCCTAATTCTTATAATACAATTTTTTCTTAATCCTGCTACGTCATTCGCATCGAAATCCACATTCTTTCTCACGGCGTCATCAGCACGGACGCAACAGGTTTGTCCAGCGTGCGACATATGATTAAAGAGGAGAGTGGGCATCGAAATTTTAAATGGAAATCGAAGGATTGTCGTGTGCCAGGAAATCCCACGGTTCGGCAATCGTTTAGTTTCAGGCTGCATTTACGGTGGGAAAGAGGAATGCGGGGTCGCTTGGGTATGGGAAACGTCGATGATTCCCAGGCGATGGGCGCGCAACGTTTCGTATACAGGGACACTCGCAGAAGCCATGGTACGTGAACGGCGAGCGTAAACGCACTTGCCGTCTGTGTTTTGCGATAACACTATACCGTCGGACATATGTCACTGCGTTTAAGGCGAGCTTAGTCGACGCTGCCCTTTCGAGTTCTCACATATTTCTTAGAGAAACCGGCTGGATAAAAGTTTCTAAACGATAATCTACTTGCGATCCAACTAAATAGATGCGAGAATAAATGATATCAAGAATTTAATGGACACTATTAGATATATTTCTAATATTAATCAGCTACATAAATGTTTGAGAACTTTATTCTCTTAGTTGAAATCTAATTGAACGGATGCTAGAATAAATGATGTCAATAATTTAATTGAAACTATTAGGTGGAATAGTAATAGCTGTGGGTAGAGTGGCGTTCGGTGTGGATGTGCCGAGAATTGAATGAGCTCTGTGAATGCGAGGGGACTCTCGATGCCGGTAGGTAGGAGAAATCGTACTCTGCCTGGTCTGGTAGGTTTAGAATGACCTTGGGATACCAAGGCTCTTCCTAGCACGAACAGGGGAACTTAGGCCAGCTACCATCTCGGCATGCTATCCTGATGCTTCTAAACACGCCGCTTAGATCCTGCCCCAACCTACCTTACGATTTCCCCCACGTGCTACTCAATAAACACGTGCGCGCCATTTAATCTCGATCCTTTTAAAGAATACCTGCAATTTTTGGGTTCCTACTGGAAGGAAACATATCTGGTGTAACGAAAGTGAAAGTTAGGAAGTTTGCAAGAGGAAAAAGTCTTCAATTTAAAGGGTTGAGTAAATGAAGATTGTTTCTTTTCTAATGTCTAATTCGTCATGAACTCGTCAATTTAAAACTCACATGTTTATAAAAAGAAAAGAATTATATTGATTGCTGGGACAAATTGATCCTGGCAATGCCAGTTTCCAAGCGAGGACAGTTCCCACGGTACTAAAAAGGACGTGCCTCGAAGATACAGTCCATAAAATTGGAGTTAGATTCAGCTTAGCTGAATGCACTGACTCGTTCGCCGCCTTGTGGTTAAGGATTCCAAAAACGTGAGAAAAATCTGTGCTCTCAAGGAATTTCGGCATTCGATACGCCTAGTGTCCGCCGTTCTCATGGCTTGGGCACAAAAAATAATGAGATTTCGGAGATTCGTCAACCGGCTGTGAGACGGGACCGTGAGAAGATGTTAGACTCGGGGCTGAATCCTTGACTTTCAGGATCAGGCATCTATGAGCTCGGAGTTGGTGAACGTGGGGATGAATCTTAAGTGGGCCCTTTAAGGGACAAGGACCAGGACATTCGTCATTCTTAAATATCGACTTTCTATACACTCGAAATTATATTTGAACCCGAATATCTCAAGTTGTAGCAAGTATAATTCATACACTTGACAGTATTCAATATTCGAATAAATCTACGATTTTTTCTTAGACACAGTTTTCAAAAAGTATCTAATTATAGTATTATAAATTATAGCCAATGGGCGGTTGAATTAGTTGAAAGTAAAGTACAATCGAATTTAGAAATAAGATCGAGTCGGATTGGATTATAGGATACAGTTACAATTGGCACATCTCTTAGATTGGCCAATGACAGGATACACCAATCGATTTTCAGGATTAGTATCTCAGAGTGGAAGAAAGCGGTTAAGGGGTAAACACATTGGCATCGACCAACTCCCCGGCTCTACTCTCCTAGCCGATCTGGGAATCAATTTCCCCTGAAGCCGCTCGGATTCTCACGATCATGGGAAGGGCCGGCGTTCTCGGACCTTCTGGGAACGAGTCCCGTGGGAAGTTTTCGGCGTTTACGCCAGAAGGAAGCTGCGCACACACGAGAACCATGGCGAAGAGTGGTGCGGGGCGACTACTACGAGGAAGTAAAACTCTTTCGTCGCTCTGAACGCCTACTACCAAGGCAGATCGTCGGGCTGGCTTCAGGGATGAACTATCCCACGCTTCTCGACTCGATGCTTCGTCGAGCCTGTGGGAATGAGCGCCGCGCGAAGAACGGCACACTCCGATTCGTGAGAAAATATGTGAAACGCGTGCCGAAAAAACGGCCTCTCTATCCGCGTCACGTGCTGAGCGTCGCCCAGAAATCATCCTCCAAGTATCGTGTCTGTTCTACAGATAAGGTCTTGGGACAGTGTCCTATCAGGATGAATGGGAGTCCGTGGAACAAGTTTCCTTGCCGGTGTGAAAAATCCAGTTACACAAACCGAGAGGGTGGTTCTCTAAGATTTACAGACTATTGATTCTATTTTCCCCCTAGCATGTACCAGGAATTGAATTATAGAAGACTAGTTCTGGAATGTCTAGCCTCTGTAGACCTTTCTTATCAAAGTCTAGCCGGATACGGGGTTCTATGTCCCCTGCTCATAAATCCATATCAGAAACCTTATCAGGATTGCCGAGTCCAGTGAGCCATGCTTGAACTCGCTTCCCACGGGCTCTCCTCAATTATGTCGGTGGTCAAGGAATCGCGATAAGGGTGACTTTACGGGTGCGTATTCAATTCTGGAGGGTTAGTGCGAACTCCTCGGTGATCTTCGACACGGGGGGTTAAACGATTTAAAGGTTGAGTTAGGAGAAAAAAACGGTTCGAGGGATAGCCTTGATGGGAGAGGCGATCGAAGAGTAAGAAGAGTAACCAACTAGTGAGAGAAGAAACAAGCAAGAGACAGAGTGAGAAAGAGAGATGTGGCGAAGGGTATCTTTGAACGAGGTCGCACGGCGCGTACCAGGATGAAGCTCTCTTCCCAAGCCAATTAAATTGTTCCCACGGGATCGCACCGTGGGAGCGACTCTCCAGGAACGCGAGAATTCGCAACTCCCGAGAACCAGGACTCCATATAGTCGAAGGAAGTAGTCGTTGTCGAAGGGTGGCCATCGTCGCTTATCTATCTCTTCTTCTCACGAGCTCCTTCGACTTCTCCTCTTTCCAAGCATCGTTTTCCCTGGGCACACATCCACGACATGTGCACTCCGCCAAAGAGAGAGAGTGAGAGAAGTGGATTGGCAAGTGGTACGGTTGCACTCTCGCGTGAGAACCCATTGAGGTCTCGTGGGAAAACGGTGGAGGCGCGTGGCGCTTCTGGTACTCGGGCACCATGACGACAGAGGAGGTCGAACACTCCTGGTGGCGGCAAGAACCACCCTCTGGCACGTGTCTTCGAGAATCGAGACCGCATGCCAAGTCCCATTAGGAGGAATGACCTGAGCTTTATCTTAAAATGATTTGGATATGTAGCACATCTAACAAGTCTATGATGAAGACTGAAGACTATCACTTTGACTGTTGTTTTACTTATCTAAATCACAATTATTATTTGTTAAAATCTTTGCAATTAACTAATCAGGAAGCTTCGATTTATTGTTTCATTGGCATTGTTTCATTGATATTATATCATCTTCGTAAGCAATTTTATTGACGCGAAATCATCGATCTCCCGATTGCCTTCCACTCCAAGGCCGAAGAGGCATGCGAAGAAGGACTGATACATTCTTCAAGTCTGGTGGAAAAAATCTCAGCCTCAGCAGCGTGAGAACGAAGGTCTGGAGGGGAATTGATGGTGAATACTTACAACAGGGTAGTATGGTTCTAAGGAAGGTAGCTCGCCATCTTAAGGGTTCATAACTCGAGATTTTTACCAATGGGTACTATCGAAGGGCTTGCTATTCGAGTTTACCCTTTGTCAAATGTATGGTGCAGGAAAACAGAAAGTTTGAGAACTTGTGTGGAGGGAAGGTAAAAGTCTCAAGATTTTATCTATCGATCGGGTTAAATGCTTATGTAGAAAAAGGTTATGTATTCTATGTATTTCGATGTAAGTGTGACGTTAAAGGGTTAGAGAGTCAAAGTTCTTTGAGAAATTGCTCCAGTTCTGTAACAGAGGACCAGGAGAATCGAAGAATTCTTTTCTTGAACAATTCCCAGTAGGAAAGTTTCGGGTTGCTCTGCTTTGTCACGCCCTTTACTTCACGCTTCGTTTGAAGGACCTGTTCACTAAATCCCTTAGGTAAACAACTTCGTAGGGAAACATGTCGAAAGAGGAAGACGTCCATCGAACTTTGTTTACTATCCTTTACAATCTAAATTGCGTCAGAGCAAACTTCCTGTCGAGCTACGATGCCATAAAGCGTACACATTGTAGAAGCTCAATCCACCCGGAAAAAACAGATATTTGATCTGAATTAGGAACAGGAAAGCATGCGATAACAAGGTGCTCTTTCAAAATCCTACTCACAAAGGCTAATTTCACGGTCAATTAAGTTCATTCATGTTAATCCCTTCTGTCAACAAGACAACCAGGATAGTATGAGATTGTCGAAAGTATTCCTACAGGAAATCCAATACCTCCAGGATTCCTGCCTAAAATCTTGTGAAAGGAAGTCGACTTTATACCAGCCATTCATTCTTACCCCGAAGTCCAGTCGAACAATGGGACAATCGTGCCTAGTGGACTTTTCGCAGGATTGTCCTGAAACTCGAATGAGAACAAATTTGCATGGGAAACAGGTTTCAGCAGGCAGAACACCTGTTCCTCTCGCAGGTGGCATCGGCCATTGAAGAGCAGTGGACAATGCAGCAGGTCGACGAACAGATATAGGTAAAAAGGGAACCGGTTCCTCAGTTAGTGCCTCGTGACTGCTGGAGAATACATATTCTCTGGTCACTGGTATGTGGAGTCAAAGGGTTGAGGATCGTCTCACTGCTGCGGCGATCTCGGGCACCAGGATACTATGCTAGCGAAGGGTAGCTATCCTGAGACTCCTTGGAGGTCGCAGGACTCACTCGCTCCTCCTTTCCTTTTAAGGAAATCAGTTCGATAAACACGGTTCATAGGGTACCAGGAAGATTTGGAAGTCTCCTGCGAGTCACCACCATTTGTCTATGTATGGTGCCTCCCCAGGATAAAATGGTAAGGAAGGTTCGCCATAGGGAAAAGGAGGTAAGTGTATGGGAATATAATGAGATTTTTGAGGGCATTTTTAAGTATTCTCAATGGTATGTAATAGATACATTTGGTAGGCTTAGATAATGATAGGCTGAGCGGCTCTCCGGACGAAAGGGTTGAGCAAGGTTTTACTATCGTTAGCTTAGACGGGACAGGAGACCAGGAAGTGGCAGGAATCCACCTAGAAGCCTACCTCCTTGAGAAGGGTCTGACGTATCTCCGACCCTTGTAATTTGCGGTTTCGTGCCTATTCAGGAAAGCCAATCGAGTAAACACTATTCCTAGGGTAGCAGGAGGGTTGCAGAAGTCCTTCCTTCGAACCCCTCCAGTTGGGGAGTGTGGTACCTTGACCTTTTTTTTCTTTCTTAAAGTCCAGCGATGCCCCCCTTTCTTACAACGCTCTCCTAGACAATTCTATTTATATAGTGCTCGGAGAAAATTCTCCCGTTTGCTAGAAAGGGTTAAGGGGAACCTCACTATTTCCAATTCTTCGAGACCAGGGAAGCATCTCCGAGTAGAACGCGAACTCTCCAACTGCCGTGACAGGTAGCTCTGCTTCTCCTTTTGTACATACCTGTGGATTCCCAGGTATACGAACTCCATAGGACGTCGAACCTACTCGGGCAACAAGGTTGTGATGGCACGCAAGAATCAGTTGAATTCAATGCCGAAATTTATAGTTACAGGATTCAGTTGTATTCTCATCGTCAATTTGGGAGTTGAATGTCTCATGAATCAATTTCAAAGTAGATCTAATGAAAGAAGGTTTTCCTAGCCGTATTAGAAATGAGACAGTAGTGGTTGCATGTGGTGAGACAGATGTACCGGGGATCTCACTACGTCGACGTCCTCCGAGACTAGGAGATCATATGACATAGAATCTCATACGTGAGGCGATTGTCCGTATTCCTACTATGTATCTCAACAGCAAATTAGTTTAAATATACAATTTCTAGGAACGCCCAAATTTTTTTATGAATTTCGAGGATTAAAAAAGAGTATAGGAACATCGACAATTGAAGAGAGAGTATAATGGAAACAATGGAACGTCGTCCTGATTTTATGAAAATAGTTGAAACCTCGATGAATCACTTTACACTATGTCCAAGAAATACTGGACCCGATGAAGATTTTTCAGCGGATGTCTGACCTACCCCATATACCAGGATATCAGGAAGAGTAGAATAGTAAACCAGTTCCAGAGAACGTAGTAGAAAACGATAAAACTTAGTCTATGTTATATTACAAAAATCCTTGTTCTATCTGCTCACATAGGAACTAGAAAAATCTGATCCTAAATTTGTACCAACATATTCCTATTGCAATCAATTTATTCAAATTCCTGGCAGTCAGAAGTTCCGTTCAATGAATCAGAGTCTTCATTCATACTTCCAAGAAAGAGGATGCTCTAAAGCACTGGTCGCGCGCGCTTGCTCAGAGCTTTTAAAATCACAGTAACGGAAATTTTATATCCTCCACTGACCAGGCTCGCATGGTTCCAAAGTAAGTGGCGGGCCTCCGAAATTCCTGGTGGGCATTGAGAGAAGGTGGCCCAGAAAATCGCGAGCTAACTGACAGCCCGAAAAGCGGACAGGAGGAGAGAAGGAGAGGTCGACGAAGGTAGCGACGACATTCGGAAACGTCGATAATACGCGGTATGCGTTAATGGTCCGTTAAAGTTTGCGGCAAGGCGTGAAGAACGTTGTAAACACGAATTAATCGAAGACCGGGCACCAGGAGTAGAGGAGACGGCAAGAAGTCGTTGACACGAGAAGTGGTCAGAGACACCGTAGACGGGACTCGGCGTCCTCCGGAGAAAGGGTTAATTCCTGACGAACGCGTACCAGGATCGCAGGAGGTAAGGGAGATACTCCTGAAGGATCACTGGGACCTTGAGCACCAGACTCGTCCTTCGAAACCCTTGGTGCGTACCTTCGCCAATCCTTGCTGCCTACGGGAGAAGGTGCCGGGTACACGAGAACTGGCCTCTCGGGTTCACCAGTCGACGGAAGGGTTAGCGCACGTCGAGAAATCTGGTACCATTTCGAGTGGGCGAGCAGGAACAGTGAGAAAGTCAGCCGGCATACTCACTCCCGGATCCTCGAGTCCTCTTTCGCTCACGGAGGTGGGGAGAGACCGCTTTTACCTCTGGCTTTTACCTGCACCTCCATATTCTCCTCGCCGGGAACACCTGTGCCGCCATTTTACTCCGCTCTCCAGGCCCCATTGAAACCCCATGAACGAAATGACAAGATTGATCGCATTTATTACAACTATATCAAAAGATTGTAGATTCTCTAAAAAGATTTACTATATCTTGTATCAGATAGAACGTGAATGATAAACTGAACCGAATCTTTATGTAAATATGTCTTTGAATTGGTATTAAGAGCATCGATAAAATAGGTCAGGCGTTCGTCTGAATTAGAGTGTCATCGACTGACGGGGATTAAGCTCGATGATGGTCAGTTTATAATCAAAAGTCAATATTCTATAGCACGAGGATTAGGAAGACAGACAAGTGTAAGAAGTAAGTTTGGGGCCCCTACCAAGAGGGCCGGGGCACCCAGAAACGTTGGCGGGGAGTACCTTTTGTCAAGTAATAGAAGGAACGAACTTGGTCAAGTGCTTTCTTCGAAATCACTCAGGCGTGTCGGCCTACCAGGATATTAGGAAATGTTTGGAGCTCTCGAGAAAAGACGCCAAATGAAAAGTATCCTTTTCAATATGGATACTATTCTAGGCTTCGATAATAACATTCCAAATTGACTTATTATCAGTCGTGTTTAACTTAGCGAATTAAACTTATAACTCATATTAAAATAGAATCAAACAACAAAACGACGTTTTAATAAATACATCAATTATCATGACAATACAGATTGCCAAATTATTTCAAACTTTCGAAATGATAGTTAAACTAAAGTTATTTATTATACATTAATAATAATCGCTATGAAATTGAAAACTTCTGTGATGCAATTCTCTTACATATAAAAGTGTCTTTATAAACATGATAAGCAAATGGCATATGGCACAATCGTGCCAGTAGTAATTCAAGAAGGCGAAAGCGAAGAGAGTGTGTGTTAGAAAGTCCAATACATATCATGCACAGTGCATGCGCACTTAGAGTGAAGCATACACGTGCGCATAGTCAACTTCTCAGTTGCGATGCGCGCAGCAACTGAGGCGATCTGGCATAGGCATACAGGCGCCGGTTCGAGAGCCGCCCCACCAACGCTTCTCTGCGTACCATTGGTGCGCCTGGACGCGCAGCGTCCTTGATTGGAATTTGCCCCAGGTTAGGAGCGAAAGGGTTAACACCCGCAGGTCGCAGGTTGACGAAGTGAACAGCTAGTCTCCCCTGACTTTATTTTTTCATGCTTATCACTTACAAGATCTCTGATTTAAGATTGTTTAAGAGGCATAATCGCTCTTATGACTTAATATATGAATAAACATGAACGATTAAGATTTCAACATATCAGTTGATAATATTCCATGTTATTATACACTCGTATCAAGTACATTTGTAAATGATCGTACATAAGAACAATGCAATACTATTTCTCATTTGCTCTAAAAATCCGCCACTCTAATACGTCACGTTTATGTGTACATGTTCGTAAACCGATAATAGAATGATCGAAGTATCACGAATTCGATCACAAAAATATCAGGGAATCATAGATTTGGAAGAGTGAGTGGTCGACTAGACTCAGGTAGAAAAATGCGGGAGTTACAAAGTTGAGGGAAGAGTGCAGTGGAGTTAGCCGGGTGCATAGGAAGGCCAAGTCTCGAATTTCGAGCTGGTCTCCTTGCTCCTTATGGTGCTCTGATGATCGTGAGAAGAATGTCTGGTCGTGCCTTGAATTTTCGTTCTCACGCTTCGCCGGGAGCGTGACACTCTTTGGGAATGACTTCTCCTGTGCCGCTGACTTTATTGGCTCGGCATTCCTGGCATTTGTCGCGCACGTTGCGGCACGTGCCTTGCTGGAAAACACTCGGCTTCAAAGGGCCGCCGCGCGATCTCGAATTTCAAGTTACTTTCTCGCTCGCTATGCTCCTCTAATGAACGTGAGAAGCCTTATTGCCCTTGTTACAACCCACGCCCACCTAGGAACTCTGTTCATCAAATAAATTGAGTTATACTTGAAATGAAATTCGATCCAGGATGATAAAGTGTAATTGCCGATTTTTTACACTGATCATTATAAATTTATAATTATATAAATATAAACATTGTGTTAAAAGTAAATTTAGTAATCTCAGATAGGAGATATAAATATCTGAAGGTACTCTATGTTCTACTAATAAGAATCAGACAATCGTGATTGAGCTTTGCGAGTCGAAGATTATTGTATTATTAAATCGATTGATTATTAACCCCGATGCTTCGGGTATCATCGACAGTCTAGCTGCTTCTCAGCTCTCATGTTCCCCTATCACGTGCGGGAAGAACGCACGAGCCATGGAATCGTCGTTCTCACGACCCGTGGGAATCGAGCGCGAGGAGCATGGGACAGCGCGATAGAGAGCCTCCTCTCCAACCAGGACTTTTTCCGAAAGGAGCCTGTCGGAATAATCATACGAATTCCTAGCCGATGTTTCTCAGAAGGGCAAGGGAAAACGCCCACCGGCCTGGAAAAATAACGATCGCTTCTCTCGAGACGTTCGAGTGTGTGTGTGTGTGTGTGTGAGAGCGCGGACATATTTCACGCGGCTCATCCCGAATGAAAGAGAAAAAGCGAGAGAGGAGAGGAGAGGAGAGCCCGAAGCTGAAAATCCTCGATGCATGGGAATCTGAAGGGCCGTCTTCCTTCTATGTCCTGACGCCCATATGGCATGGAGGAATGCCGAGAGGAAAAAAAAAGCAAGTCGAACCTCGCCTTCGTAAAGATTAGCGATAAAGAGGACTTCTGCCTGAGAAGCCGCTGGGAGATAAAAGAGCGACGGGATCTCGAGGACGAGCGTGAGAATCAAGGTTCGAAGGGAACCTTTCCTTTCTCAGGGGTAACAAGCACCCAGAACAGCTGAGGAGCTCTTCCGAATGTATTGCTGCGGGGAAAGTAAGTACTTACGCCCGGGCGGGAACAGACCCTCGTCATATTAATATAGGCGACACTCAATTACAATCGAGTGCTACTTCAATAACCGCTAATACGCCAACTAATTCAAACTTTACTTCCCATCTATCTTATACATAGAACAGCAAATATCTGATGATTAGAATTCTATTGCATGTGTTATTAAAACAGAGTTATATATTAAACTTTGTGCACTTAACATTACCAAGAAAGTACTGAAATCATACGAGAGTCTCTCCAATACATACATGTTGTATTAACCAGTATAGACAAGACAGAGTTTAGATCAGCTGTACGACGAACGATGTTCGAAACAACGAGTACGAAGTTACCCCTTTAAATCCACGTGTACACGCATCTCCGTTTTCATGCTCTTTTTCTGGTCTCTGAACGCAAGCTTCCTGATATCGACTGTTTCCCTAGTAAGCATGAGAAGCGACGTCCTCTCTTCGAAGCTGCTTTCTCACGGCCAGAGGAAGGGCCTAGCCCTTGGATTCCCACGGGCCAGTCTATTGGTCCTCGCTCTTTCTGGCTCGCTCGACTTTGGCTTTCCATGAAAAAAAAGCCAGCCTCAAAAGAGATGATGCACCAAGGGGAGTCTCCTTTGGCTTCTCTCTCTCGCTTTCTCTCAAGGAGCTTTTTGATGAGAGCGATTCAAGGGTCGTAAACGAGGAATTATTGTTAGGTGTAGAAGGCATCGCTTGGATTTCACGCGGCCCGCCATCGGGAATTACCGATGGACCCTCGCACTGCTGCTGCTGCTGCAGTTGCTGCTGCTCTTCCTCTCTCTCTCTCAGTCTGGCAGCTTCCTCGCTGGTACCGGATGCGAAATTCCTTGGGTTCAAAGGTCCTCGTCTCTAGCGAGAGAGCCGGCTCGAAGAATGGGAAAGAGAGAAGAAACCCGCGGGAGAGATGGTACGGGAAGCGGGAAACGAGCACAGAGAATGGGAGAGCGAGAGAGCGACAGATACGAGGAGATGTCGGCGGAAAGAACCTCCCACGACCCATGGGCTAACGCATCCCGGGGCCTTCGACTTTGGCTGGCTTCCACCTCGAGGCCAAGCGTGAGAACGATCGTCGCCCACGGTCAAATTCTGCCGTCCCGGTATTAGGGCTTTAGGGAACGACAGGAACCAACCTAAAGAGGACTACTTACCACCACTGTCTTACCAAACACTGACAAGCTCAACGTATCCAATAAAAAGAGAAGTTTCCTGCAAAGATTATGTCTTTATCTCTCGTTGTTGACGAGTACAACCATAGGTCGTAAGAGTCAGTGATGTTGGGGCGTGAAATTTGAGCTTAAAGCGTGACGGTCGTACTAGGAGTATATGAAGCTATTAGAAGTGTAATCCAAAGCACCCTTGGACTGAAAGGGACCGGTAGTACGCGTGAAATTTTCGACCGAGGCGTGACCCGAGCATTAGGACTTCATGAGAGACGCAGGGCAGTTTCGAGTTCCTCGTCCAAACCTTCCATGTGGCCACGTGCCACCATTTAAATGCAGATGTCTTTCCTGCAGCAATTTAACTTTCTTTCTTATTTATACTGCTCGAACATTGAATAATTTAGTCTTGGTTGAATTCAGATATTGTATCGTTTTGAACTTACCAGCAGAAATAACTTTGGTCTCGCAGCATTGATTTTCCAAAGGCGTCTTACAATCTATAATACAGAATGATGTTTGAAAATCAATGCAGCAGAGCGAGTACGTTGACAAGGACGCTTCGAAAGGACGCTTTCATTTATAGTCCGATTAAAGGAGGATCGACCGCTTCATGAGATATTCATGAGGGCTGGCAAAGTTCGAGGGAGCGGGAAGCATTATTATTCGATGGCATTAGGATGCATAGGAGAGAGTTCCTGCAGCCAGGAGACGTCGGGGCGCTGGCGCCCTTCTGCCCGACGACTGAATAGAGATCCCTAATTAGTGGCAAGGGAAGTATAGGAGTTGAAGAAGCGGCACGAAATGCTGGGCGTGGCTACTAAACGACCCTCTAATGTTCGACCTTTTCAAAAGGTTGGCCTCACTCGAAATTGACGGCAACAGGGAAACTTATGGTGTAATCTGCTACGAACACCATAGCTATCGTGAACGCTACTACCATATTGAACTCGAGACTTTATTCAATTCGAACTCCCTGTCATCAATTATTCGTCTAACTACAGTTACGTGGTAAATAGAATCACTTGCTCCGGGCATCGAAGTCAAAGGGTTGAAATTTCTAGTTCGAGTGATCTAGTTAGATACCAGGCGAACATGACGCCGCAGGAGGTGGCTTCTGCCGAGTGTCCTGGATGCTAGAGACTTTGAATTTTGTTTGCCGCCATACAGCGCTGTATTCGACTTCCCGGGAGTCGAATAAATGCCTTGCATCATTGCTATTTTTGCAGTCGATTATATTTGTCTCAAGAATTCAATTTTAGTAGAATATAATTCGGGTAGAGTCAATAAAGCTTGACAATTTATTTAGATAGAAATTAAATTATTATTGACGTTGCTTTGGAACAACTGACCGTCCGAGGCTGCGCACGTGTAGGAGACATTCCGATTTCCAGGACCACGTGTCCTTTGAGCTATTTCAGTATCGGAGCAGCATAAGGCGCAGGAGGTCTTTCCTGCGCAGGGGTGGCACGAAACTGGGGAGGATAACTGTTTGAGTAGGGTGACCTGGAAAAAAGGCCTTCGCCGTGACCTTTTCCACCAGAGTTTCATCCGGATGAAGAGCTTTTCATGGGACACCCCTTGACGCACCAAACTCGCAGAGTGGAAGGGGTTGAATTCAGGACTTCCCCTCCTTTACCTATCAACTCTATCATTAATATTTCTTCTTCATCAAATCAATCGATCTCAAACTAAATCCAACATCGACCACACCGGAATACATTTCTACCATGCATAGTTATTGGACAATACAATTTTCCTATAGAAAATTGAACAGTGACCATTGAGATTGATCATAGTCAATTAACTTTTCCTTATTAACATATAACAACGTGGATTCAAGAAACAAAGGAACTCGTCGATCACAGTGGAATAACTGTATAGGACGACTGTCGCGTCTCAGTAGGGAGCAAGTCGAGATGCGTGCAAAAAAAAGTGGGAAAGCTGATGCTCCCAGCACACGCGTGTGTGACACGCGTGAGAGAGGATATGTTACTCGGGGACACGCAGCCCTCCACATATGAAGCAGAGGAGCAGGAGTGTCGAAGAGGAAGACTTTCTCCTCGGTTCGGAGAGTGTGCGACAGGAGCGAGAGCGTGTGTGAAACGGGGAGAGTAGAGGGTGACTTTCAAGTGAATCCTGGTTCTCTCGCCATATGCCTGACAGAGTATGCGAGAGAGCGATCCTCGTATATGGACGTGGGAAAAGGGTTGAGGTTTCTAAGCTACCTCGAATTTCAAGGTATCAAGGCAGCAGGAATACGAGGGAGGATTTCGCTACTCTAGCGCCACCACCTCCTTTCCGCTCCAAGCTAATCCTGCAACCACCAGCTCCTGATCCTTCACATGAAAATTCTAGAAAGTTTGTTCCTTCTATTAAATAATGCATTTTTCAATGGATCTCTAATTTCGGAATCACTACGAGGATTTAATTAAAGGAGTTTAAACTGAGCCCACGAAATTCTGGGGATTTTAAAATCCAAGTGAAAGGACACTCTTTTGGAATGCTTGTCGGAGGCACATGGCGTTAGAAGAAGCTTTGATTAGAAAAACATAAAAGAATCGGGTCCCAAGGGGTTCGACATGATCTAGAAAGCTACCAGGATCACAAGGACGGCCAGGAGTTCGACTAGCCTGCAATTGTCGCTCCGGCGCGTAGAGGTCCGCTCGGAGCGAGGGATGAAAAGGACAAAGTCGGATGATAGTTCGGCTCAAAGGGTTAAATACGACAAAGGCCCTTGTCCTGCGGGGACAGGATATCAGGAGGGAGATGAAGCTTTCCTTTTAGAAGTAGAACTGGGGCTGATTATTGACGAACTTTTGAATGCCTGCATTGTTCGCATTCTACTTTTCTACCTTCACGCGGGGCAGTTGCGTTTGTTACTTAAAATGCTTTCGGGTATTATCTACAATTTGAAGACAATAAAACCGATTTCTATTCATTATAATAGAATAAAAACTATTCTATTAAAGTATTGCGTTATGTCTTTACAAATTGGGTATCAAATGTGCTACTGTGCTACAAGTTCTCTGCTGACTTGTAGGGAGCCGAGTACAGGAATACACCACACGTACGAGTCACACTGAGTTCCATCTTGGAGTAGGTCAGGACACGAACAAAAGCCATGTGGCTTCGAGTAGTAGGATACCATGAGCGAGGAGGGTATTCCTATGGCGATGCGGTCGATACCATGAAAGTCCCAATTGCGGAGACAAGCACGTGTGCACGTCGAGTGACTCTGTTCTCAAATGAACAGAGACGTAATCCTCGAGTTCTACTCAACTCTAGGGTAATTACGAACCCCATGGAACGGTGTTAATTAGCGCACTGGGAAAGGGTTAAGGGTCCAAGTCGAAGGTCGTACCACTTAGGGGCCAGGAGAACAGAACTAAGTAAGAGCAGCGGCCTGGAACCGCTTTTTCGTTGGTTCGACCACCGAAACTCTTTTACCACGCCCATGGGACATGCTTGGTACCCATGGCAAGCATCCTCTGCTATGGCGGTGCATGCATCTCCATTTTGGAGCAACTCGCAAACGTTCGTCTCTTCTTCCCAATTAAGTTTACATATTCCATCGAATACTATCTTGATTTTTCAATTGTTATCAATTTTAGGAAAGTTGTTCATTTTTATTTCGAAAAATCAATGTGAATACTGACAAATTGCAGAAGAATAGGACAGATTGTAAGTAATTGATGTTTGGTGAAATGAAAAGTGGAGGTTGGACGAGAGTACTGAGTACGATTCTGTAGAACCGGTTATCACTCTGTATTGATACCAAGTGGACGGGCTACGCATAATTTGATAAATTTAGCTACCAGGCTGATATGCTGCGCATGGAGGATGCTGCTCTTGGCTGGGGCCTTTTTATGCAGGCAAATTTATTCTAATTAAATCAAATTAGATTCACCCTCCTACCCACCGAGCAGCTGCTATCTCGATTCTTTCCCATTCCGCCTCTTTCTCTCATTGTTCAGAGCCAGTTCCATCGATCCTATAATCTGGCTTTCATTTCCTAGCACCGATTTCCATACGAGGAACAATTCACTCCCACCATTTTTACCAAATCAAGCAACCAGCCGTAAATGGTAGAACGCGAAACGCACTTTAACAAATGCATTTCTGAGCGGAAGGAAATTAATATTTACTGGCGAACCTGACAATGTGTCCTAATAAAAAATTAGCCCACTGTGAATAATTCAATTAATTCATCCAACAGAGTCTCTGGCGTTGCAAAGCCTTTTATGTTCCACTAATGTCACCTGTGGGAATGCGAGAACCTTGTTATTATGAAAATGTAGCTACATTAAGTATGACAAATTTCTAGCACAACTGGACAATATGCGAGCACTCGATTATTCGGATGCATTGCAGGATAACGTTACAATGACACTGGGAAGATATATTTCCAGGCCCACGGCGGCCATCGTGCTTTGAATATTCGGTAGTTCGTTAGTATAGCTATGGTGCGGGAACACCATAAGGACCTCCAAGAGTGCCAGGATAGCATGATCACGAAGGAAGACTTATAGTACTTTGTGCAGTTTTATTTGAAACTGCATCCAAGTCTCGATCTGGCATTCTCCGCATGCCAGGAATTTCATGGGTATTCTGCTAAACTCGGCCTTATTATCAATACTGACAACGGATATCTAATGAAGCGGATTAATATCTCCAACTGTACTAGGAACTTAGAAGATTCTAGGTAGCTCTTGAAGAAACACGTTTTTCTCACCCTGAACTCGGTCCCGACCCGTGGACTTTTGGACCCTTTGATATTAGGAGACTATGATCCTTGAAAGTAAGAATTCCTGGCTCTTCCGGTGCTCAGAGATGATGATGCTCTTTGGTCACGTTTGACCGTTCCAAGTTTTGGTGAACATTTGTCAGGGAAGCAGGAGAAATAGAAGGTAAGAATGGTGACGAGGAAAACTCAGGCTTTTTCTCTACCACAGGCATGTTTACGCTGTCTTTTGTTCGGCCACATATTCGAGCAGGAAGTTAGAAGCAGCTAGAATGTAAAGATCACTTCTGAAAGGGATGACGTTTGCTTTCATGGCAGAGGATGAAAATCACTCATGCGAATTTCTAATGATTTCCTATCGGGAATCTAGAAATGCGAAGATGTAGTTTTGTTTGGAAAATATCCGGTTGAGTTGTACCTTGTTTACCTTTCATTCAGGACAGCAGGAAACTCGAGGAGCATCGACTAGGAGCTTTCCCTATGGTAGGAAAAGCTAGGAAAATCGCGGAAAATGCATACTAGGCGAGGTCGTCTACCAGGCAAGCAGGAGGTACGGAAAACTAGGAGAGCTAGGGTAGTTTTCCTGCCAGCGCTGCTGGAAACATTTTCCACTGCACCTTTTATCTGGCAAGAAAAACCCTTTGCTTTTATCGACGCATTTCGGAACATGGAAAATGCTTTACTCCTTTGCCAAGAGTAAAGCAACAATCTTGCTAATATTGCCACTTTGGTATATTTCCATATTAGGAAAGCATACTTTCCCAGCAACGCTTTTGGGAATGCACCTTTCTGCTCGGAATAAGAATGCAGTTCGCTCGAACAGAACAGCAAAGATTGGTATAAAAGGAAACCATTGCTTAGAAAAGTGAAAGTGCTTTTTAAAGGACAAGTTACTAGGATATTATATCAAAAAGAGGCTTTCTAAGTGTCTTCTAGCGAAGGCGAAACACGATTAGTGACACTTGAGTAGATTTGGAAGGGGGCAGCAGAACTTTAAGGAAGTCTCTAAATTACCTGTCCTTCTGTAATTATTTCCCATCGGGATTTAAGGGCGGCGCATAGTTCGCCCGACGAAAGTGAAAGCCAATTAATTCGCTTTCTAAAGCTAGGCACTTAGAAAATGTAGGAGGCTGACGCTTTAAGGAATTTTGGGCCTCGATTTTATAGTCTCCTGTCAGGAGACCAGACACTTCGGGAAGATTTTATCAGTCCATTCATTAGTCACTCTCATTATCCGATCGTTAAATGGAACCTTTTATAACGCTTCACCAGACTGGTCGACTCACATTTATGCCACGGGAAACTAATACATTCTCCGGCGAAAAAAATGTACTATCGGTGACAGTGAACGGAGCAGGTTCTCAGAATGTCTGGAAGGTCGTTCGGAGGTTGTGTGGCCCTTCGGGTTCAAGGGCCGTGATTTATGAGGGTGCGCATAAAAAAGTAATTCGAGCCAATTAACATGCCACTTCGAGGCAGGGAAACAGGAAAGGCCCGAAGGTATACTTTTCCTGTGGAACTTTAGGAAATCTGAACTGGTGTCTCGTTGTGTAAAGGTACGCCCTCAGGGTGGAAGGTCCCTTCCCTTTTATCTCCATTGAATTGCCGTCTCCGTTCTCAAAAGATGGAGGTCAAATTTAACCGTACAAGCGTTTCAGGGCTAGCGGATATATCGGCCAAGGATCATCTCAATTCTCTACTTCACTTCCAGAGATTCTGCGTTTAGATGACGAGTGAGAATGCGAAACCTTCCATCAAATAATACCGACGGGAAAGTTGTTATTACACGATCACCAAAGTGTCAGGATTTTATAAGAAAGGTGGACGATAAAGATTCATAGAAAAGGATCGCAAGTGGACGACGATTTTAAAGAAGATATCCAATTAAGGGTAGTAAAACTATCAGAGCGTTAGGAGATTCAAGGGGTAATTGGAACCTTATACATCCGGGCAAGAAAAAAAAAGTGAAAGCCAATTATAGTGGTCTCAAAGGAACGGGGAGTAGGAAGTTAGCGGAGGTAGATTTCAAAAAGGTTTTTCGACTCCGCCCTTCACAGGGAGAGGTTTGGAATTCTTAGAGCAAGGGTCTCTCCATTCCGAGGGACTCTAAAAGGCTTTTATCGTACCGCCATTGTAAGGATCCCTTCCATCTCTCTTTAGAGGCACTCCCTTACGTCTAAAACTCTTCAATACGACGATAAAGAATACATGGAATTAATAACTCTACACGAGATCTTCTTCCTCCAACACTGTGTTCGTAGAGACTCGTCAACTGTAAGCTACACTCACAGAGATACAAGCTGGTTTTCCCAGTGCGTATAAAAGGCGTGTCTGGTTCAGTTTCTCGTCAGTCGGATCTCCGTTCTCAACCGAGAAGATCGTTTCTCCTTCTTTGTAGATATGATAAATAAAACCGGGGAATAACTTGGTGGAATCCCGGAATGGATTAACACCTTTTATCATTTATCAAAACGAGGGTTACCTTTTGCCATTCTAAAGTGAGATATTCTGGAGGAAGTGACTCACCGGACGGATGATTGGATTGTAAATTGTAGTCGTCCACTTGGAGGGTGCTGTTAGGGCCGGTTCTTGTGAATCTGATAACGTGGTATTGGTTGTCATTGACTTTAACGCCAACTTCGCCAATCGGATGATCAGTTGTGCCCATATTATACACAGCGAACACATTGCCTTTTACCTGAAACATCCAATTACAAGGAGAGTGTTAGCTCATGCGATCGACATGTGCCTCTTTCGCCAATTAATTAAATGTATACTCGAGAATAAATCGATATCAACTGCAATTCCTACGTTTACCGTCAACTTCCACAGTTACTTCTATCCACTAATTGAGTTCGGTAAATTAGTGATTACGTTGCCATGGTTTTTGTTAGTTATTGTCGCAGTTCCTATTTAATTGACGGCGGATATACGAGTTTACCGTTACAAAGAGATAATGAATAACAAATATTTGGGCGCGATAATTGGCGCATCGTGGGTTTGTTAAGGAGAAACACGAGGTGACCCTAACGTGCGTCATCCCATTTATTCCAATGAATAAGTAAGAAATCATTCCTCTCGAAATTGGACACTTTATAGTTTTTTCTACTATCTTTCGCAGAGTGTTTCTGTACTACTAAATCAAAGTAGCGAAAAACTAACGACAGCAATCTATTACTAGCAGAGAAGAAAAAGAACCCTGTTATTTGCGAGACTGTGGAGGTTTTAATTTGCATGTCTTATGATTCATGAAATGCGAGTATTAGCATAGAGTTGATAAGTGTTCGCACGTAATTACCAGGTTTTCCACGAGTTGATAAGAGTTAAATACTTTAATAACGTGTGTTCTTAACCCTAATCAGCCTGGCATTTCGCTCCCGTTCTTTCCAGTCGTGCAAGCCGCTTATACTACTCATAACTCAGCCCTAACAACCTGTTATTAGGTTCGTTCCGATACTAACAATCTCGATTTCGAGGTAGTCGTTGCTCGATGCTGATTCCATTCGAAGTAAGACAGCATCGCTGATACTAGTGACGAAGCCAAAAGCAACCGTGTCCCTCTTCATTTCGGGCCTTCTGTCCGGTGGATAAGTATACGTAATCATCCCTCTTCCAGCACTGAACTCGAACGCCACGGATTCTGCATAGATGAAGAAAATATATCATTAGTATCACATAAAAAAGAAGAAAAGCTTATACATATCTCTTACATAAAGGATTGAAAAGGCAGGACTCGTTTAAGAGGCTGACAAGCATTTACTCTCGTACAACTCAAGCCATTTCTAGTTTCTAAAGTTACCCTCGACGAGTGGTATCTGTTGTGTTACGGCATTCTTTGCCACAGGAAGGGAGCGGAATACAAGTGAATAGGGGATATAATGATCCAGTGTGAGAGCGAGGGTTGCGAGCCCTGTGCCAGAGGGTTGTCGAGGGTTGAAGGGACTTCTCTCTTTTTTTTTTTACCATCGTTGCAAGTTGGTCCGGTGAAGCTGGTCATATCGCAATCGCAGGTGAAGCTGCTCCATTGTTGCACGCACGTGCCATGATTGGCGCAAAGGTCATGCGAGCATTTCTTGTTGGAGCGCATGCCAGCATACGCGTCACAGCCGGATTCCACGAGGGAGCTTGGCACTACAGCATCCGATATTAAGTCGGTGCTCTCGCCGCTGAGGTCTAATGAGGCCAGACACCCTTCGAAGCCGTGTCTGTTGAGTATTTGCTTCGGCAACAGGACGTACTGCGACTTCTCCATACCACCTGAAAAATAGAGAGAGAGATTTTTCCTTCATCAGTATCGTTTCTAAGGGCGATACATATTTGCCCTACATTTTCTAGTAATTAAGAAAAGTTAGTACGATAACTCTCTTATCTGCCAGAGTTTTCATACTGCAATCTAGTATTGTGGTTGTTGATGGATAAAGTAAGGGCATTGTTTTCACGATTCTGATTAAACGATAATAGATTGTTTTGTTTAATATCAAGGATCGGCTTGGATGATTGGATTACGAATCTTACGATGTAATTTTGACTTTTATGAGTTGATTATCAGCGTGTAATTAGTCGGCCTTTAAATCGCACGAAGCCATTATAAAGAGAAGTGTGCCTCGCATTTCTTTTGATATCGCACGTCTTTTCATCACCTCACGGCTAATCTACACCGCGGCAGATTACAGCGGTTTGTCAGTTCCTTTCCGACGAATGCTTACTTAATGTCTCGTGCACCATCGTCGCTCAGTCGGCAGTCAGTTAGCAATATCGACGAGTGTCGGATATCAGAGTACTTTTTTCTAACAGTGACCATTATAAAGTGTATTTTTAAATAAGAATCCATTAAAAGGATTAAAAGAAATCTATTTGAAAGAAGAAGGAATCGAATATTTAATTTCGAATTAAATATAATGGAAAGTGGAAAGCAACGTTTCCGATATTTCGGATCATTCAACATTTTCTTGGTATTCTTCGCTATATTCTGCTTGGCATTGCCGAGAAAGAGCGAAGCAGGACCAGCAATGCCACAAGAATGGCAATCGGATAAACAACAGTTTCGCGCACCTGAGATTGAAATGCGACTATTGAAAGGTCGAGTGAATCCTGAGGAGAATTTGGGTTTTCATACGGAATACATTTACTCTCCGAAAGATTTCGAAAGTCAAGTTAGCCTTGTGAAAGAAGAAGCGACGGGCACTGGCTATAATCATGATAGTCAGTGGAGTTCAAAATATCTCCCAATCGATATAAGAACTGTTGTGGTTGTTCCGTCTATGAAGTGTCCTGAAGGTCAAGGAAGAGCCCACGATGGCTCATGCAGAAAAGTAGTTTTGTGAGTTGATATTATTCAATTTATTCTACTCTGTCCAGCGCTATTCGAGAGAATTTTTTTGGTAGCACTCGGAATCTTATTGATTGAATAAATACCAATGAATTAATTACGATTATTTAATTACTCAGTGGAATTTTAATAGTTTGCCTAAACTTAATGGGTGAATACAGAATTTCAAAGATTGCTGTGTGTAGATACGTAAATTTCACGATCATTCTTAAATCGATCACTTGACATAATAATCTTATCGCTCGCTGTTGAGAAGTGTTCTACTGATTCGAGAATCTTTTCGACTGCAAGCATCTTGAGTCATGATATAATCGTTCTAATTTAATCAAGATTTAATTTGAATTACTAACGATACCCTGCTACATTTAGTCATATCAAGTGCTATTTCCAAGTGCATCCGTTATTTAAAGCTTTGTTTCTTAACTTCGAAATATTTGCAAAATGTAGTTCTATTTAAACGACTGAATATAACTATTTCTTTCATTATAGTATGAAAAGACCGTAATGGAAACATGAAATAAAAAAGGGATATTTGATGAGATCATCCGTGCCGATACGACTGCCACCATCTACTTTCTAAATTTGTCTAACTACCTCAATAAAGCGAGATTACTCGAATTACATTTTGTTCTATCCTTTGCCACGAGATTAACATTTATTCCAAGTACTCACAGTATGAGACTTCAATGTTGATACTTTAATATTAACATACGTGATTTCACATCCGGTAGCGCGCCCTACCCTTCGGAATACGACGAATCGTGGAATCGATACTGTGCAAACTGTGCGAGTGATTTCTCTGCAGGTTGTGTTACGTGTATCGACGAATCATCGCGAACGACGCATCATCGAATTCGCATTACATCGATAAGTGAGGCGGCAGACTTTGAAAAGGTGATGGAATGTGTAAATACCCACCGACGTATAGGATGCCATCGAGATCGAGATTCTCATTGCTGCCACGAGTGCTGACAGCAGTGACATGGTCATCGACTGCCAACGTGTGTCTTTTGGGTGCCGGCCTGCCGATACTGACCGCGTGCCATTTTCCGTCGTTCAATCGTACTTTTGCCATGTCCCGCACCATTACTGGACCGTCACCCAAGTCGAACACATAGTGAATGTGTCCGTTCACTAGTTCCACAGCGATGAAGTCTCGTTCTCGTCCAGCATTAAACAGGATCAAACCATTTGGTTCGCGCGTTCGGAACTGCAAGCAGAAAATCGCAATCTCAGAGGTCGCACGTATATATACTCGAATCGTGTTTTTTCTAAAAACACAGTACTGGTTAACAGGAGAAATTCCCGAGGGAAAGAATAAATAAAGCTTGAATAGGTTGTTGCGCGCTACGGGAACTATCGGCTGGTGGTGCGGCTTGATTCGAGGCCATTGGACCATTTTTCTCGGCCTCGATTTTCCCCGGCGTTTAACCACCCTAATATAAACTTTTATAGCCTGCTATAGTAATCTATCATCGATTCCTGCGAAATCAAGCGTGAAAAGACTAGCAGGCTACTTTACGCCTGTGATCGCACGATGTATACTGTATTTGCTTCGAAGTTACTTTGAATTTACGCGTTATTTATTAGATCAGATATTATTGCTGATAAAACAAGGAGTGCTTTAATGCAAATAAGAGACTACGTTTCTTGATCGTGTCTTCACGTTTTTTATTGGTTGATTACGACAGTCGTTTCATTAGGCGAAGAGTCTAGATGGATGTCAAAGGTGCACAGATTTCAGCTGCGACCGTCGTCGATGAAAGACGCTGCGCCCCGATTACTGGCTGCTGTAATTACAGAGCCGGTGACCGCAAAGCCCACTCGGTATTGGAGTTTCCCGCGACAGTGAGAACCCAGGCAGCCGGTCGGTACCAACTTTTTCCGACCGCGGTACGTCTCTCTGTGTGTGCCACCGATGACATTTGATGTACTCGACATTCGACAGCGATTTTTCACAAACGCCCACGAGCTTCCCTGCAAAACTGGATCAGCTTGACGTGGAAGCTCGTACAACTCATCTCTTTTTATATACATATATATTCCAATCTAGTCTTTTTCACTCGTTGCTTTCCAAGTATAGAAACGACTGGATTTATTATTCATGAAAATTCATAGTATGGTAGAATTAAAGAATTCTCGAAATAAATTTTAATTATATTTCAGTGGAAATTTACCTGGAAGTAGATGTTGGTTTCTACGTAGGCTTTTAGAACAGGAAGTCCAACGAATGTGTGTTTTGAGGTGAAGGTCACCGCGTGGTGAACCGGATGGTTCCTTTTGCCAAACTTCCCGGTCACTCTAATTATTGGCGTGACGCCTTCGTGCGAGGTCTGGTGATTTCCTGAACTTCTTGCGATCTCCAAATATGGATACCCGTTGAACCAGATTTGCTGCAGCTGCCCGACCAAGTGTGGTATTTCTTCCCCGGCGTGCAAGTATCCGCCGACGTGAAGTGTCCGGAATTCCAGGATGCTCTGTTTGCCCAGTTGAGTATCGGCTGGAGAATATGATTGATTTGATCAGTAACGAAAAGGTTACAAATATTTCAACTGATAAATTTCCTTTACAAATTAATTACAAGTCATTTATAATTTAACAAGAGAATTAAAAATCGAAAATCGTGAACAATATTAACAGAATCTCAGTGGAGAGTTTCCAAAGTTAAGTTCTGTGGGAAGCCTGGTCGATCTGGAGGAGCGTTATAACTGCGCACAATTCTGTGGCTCGCTGTTTGATGTCAATTTACGAGCCAATTAAACGTCGTTTGATTGGCTCGCGGATCGGTGCTGGCAGCCGTTAGTCAAGGCGGCCCTTAACAGATCAGAGGCAGCTGGTTCGCATTGTAATTTGGAACATGAGCTACGCCCTGTTTGCCACTCGTCAACACATACTTCCCTCGAAGCCGCATTGCCCTGATTAACATACTCTCCGATTGTCCATTCTCGAGCTAGCCATCCCCAGAAGCAATTGACACTGGTCTTACTTCCACGTCAACCATCCTCTAATCATGCTTTCTCTCCCTCAACCCCCTTCATTCATCCTCTACCGTCCATTCAAACTCCAAGCAATCTCTGCTTTTCCCTCCAACTCAATTGGAACTTGATTTTTGGTTGCTAATCCTGTTCAACGAAATTCCCGGAGGGCAAAAACTCTCGCCAATTTAACTGAAGGGGGAAAGCTCGTTCAAAGGGTAGAGTACATGGTACGCGGCCGCAATTTGCACTTCAAAGCTTGGGGCCGAAAATGTCTTTGCCACGTTGTTGATGCATCAAGAAGAGGATAGGGCTAGCAGCGAGGATCGAGAGTTCTCAGCGGTGTGTCGATGTGTGTCCCGTGAGGGGGTGGCTGTACAGTAATTATCACACGATCGATGCCATCGTAACATCGACAAGGATAACATACGCGCGTGTGTGTCTGTGTGTCTGTGTATATGTCTGAGGGAGTGAAGAGAGAGAGAGAGAGGAGCAGGAGTTTATGGCGTCGGGTACCGGGGCTGGCCAAGCAATTTAGGGCATTGCCACGTAATTCAATATTGCTTGCACTCGCCATCCATTTAATAGGCTGATCTCGGCTTGAGTAACTAGGTATGGACCACCTACTGTGCACCACTTGACGCCTTGTTATCCTTGCTTTCACAAACACACATCTTCTCCGTTAGATCGAATAAGATCTTCTCTTTGTTTTGCAATCGATTCGTTTCGATTTGCATCGACGAACCAGAAAGGTTTTCATGTGGTTTTCACGATTCTCACAACACTTGCGGTTCTCGCTCGAGTATCTCATAGTATGCGGTGCCGCACGACATTCTACCGCGTGGTTGTATGCTCTGGTTTGTCTTATGGCCGCCGTGGTTTTCGGAGTGCCCGTGTGGCCGGGTGTTAACGTTTTGCGGCGGCGCATGCATATTTAATCAGTCGAATTAGTGTTAACAGAGCGAGGCACCACACCGCTTGCGGATGTACGTTGCGGTCGACGAAGTACTCGTGTGAATTACACGCTTAATCGAGTGGTTGGATCATTGGTGCCTGCTTTTTTTTTCTTTTCTTTTCTTTTATTCTTTAGGAGGATAGTTTTAAATTTCGCACATAGCTGTAATTGAAATGAAAGGGTGAATAAAGCAGGTTCGGGAATATCGAGATATTGGTTTTCGTGGAGTGCGGTCAGGAAAAAGGTGTTGACCACTTGGCCCGAAGCCATTAGGCGGAATGATATTGCTTTGATATCGCGGTAATTGAACCTCGCCTCGCAACCGATGATAACTCTATTTTTCATTTTCGTGCACTTCTAAACGGAAGAGAGAGAGAGAGAGAGAGAGAGAAAAAGAAGAAGAGAGGAAGTGGATGAATCACGAAGGAGTGAAAGAGCGAGGGGAGAAAAGCTGGGTCATGCCTGTTTGCGTAGGAGGGAGGTGGAAAACCACTAAAAACACGGGCAAAGAAAAAGACCGTTTAAACAAGGCTGTAAATCGAGTCCGTTTATCCTAGCTTCACTTTTTATTCTCAACGACCGAATCGATCGATTTAGATGCCCAATCTTTTCCCATCGCCACCAATTTATTATATCATTCTCATACCAAAAGTCATCCAATTCCTTTTATCGATTTTCATGAAATAGCATTACAATACTCAAGTACTTTCCATTAATCCAAACCGTCAATTAAAGGAACGCTTTCAAGTGTTCGGGCGGCGTAAGTCTTGAAAGGTGAATTACATTGCGTGGTCGCCACCTGGTTGGTTGGTAGCTGGTGTTCTCATTGCGGGTTAGTTATTTATGAAAAGGTCTGGGGAATGCCAGGGTGTACGAGGCGCGCACACAATGTCGCGTGAAATAAGGTGCTCCGGGAGGTTTCGGTTTCCTCTGCAGCGTGATCTGGATTCCAGGGCATGCTGGGTCTGAGATCGATCGTGCATACCGATTTCGAATGCACTTTTCGCACGCTGGCCTCCCACTGCCGATTGCCAGCAGTGCCGGCCTGCCAGCCGAGTGCATTTCAAGAAGGCGTGAAAGAGGAGAGGGGAACGATAAAAAGTGCATTTGCATGCCGGCGATTTGTAATCCGACTTGGCGGCCTGGAATCGATGGCCCTCTTGCCTCGCTTCTCTCCTCTTTCCTCGCCCTCCCAAGTAATTAGACGCCGTATACTTCACTGTCTTCGACACTTTCCAAGAGGGAACTATTGGCTGAGCCATTTGATCGAGTATTAGAAGCAGGAGTCACGTACATGGGAATACAATCGGTAGAATTTCTCATCGGCTCTGATATCGAAATGAAGAATGTCTGGCGAAGACGCGTCATCGATCATCATCGCTATGTGTATAAGTGTGATGAATGATAGAGCGATAATACGTTATCTTCATCGCGCGGATAAGGCAGAATATTTTTCAAGCGGATTACACAGTCGTTGCCATTCAAAATGCACTGGGCTCGGCTGCTGCTCGTATGTATTTGCACTCACTCGACGATCCTCGAAGAAGGTTCTCTCTTACGAATTCCAATTCGTCAGAGGTTCGGAGATGCTTGAAGAGATTGGATTCTCAATTTTGCCAAATTGACCACTTACATTTCATGCAACGGCTCCGGTACGCTTTGACATTTGCTCGGCTTGATTGAAATCCCAAGCGTATTCAAGCTGATAGAGGAAGCACGGTTTGTTTGAGCGTGCGCCCGGCCCACGACAGGGCGCTTCTACTTAAATGCGCGCGCACGCGATTTAAGGGATCGCTGGTCCATTTTATTTTCTCCCAGTGCATCTCTCGGGCTTTTATAAAGGGCTTTTACCCCCGTTTTACGCGTCTCGGGACTCCCCTGCGGAAACACTCAGGAGCACTAATTTTTTCACGTAAGTGCTCTGTCGAGGAGTAACGACCCTAGTAAGTTTCCTAGCAGCCGACATATCCCGCAACCTAGTCGCACGCCGAACTTCTCTCTCTCTTTCTTTATCTCTATGTCTTCGAGGATGTCGAAAATTCTCCCTTCTCCTTTTCCTACAACAACTATCAAACAAGGGAAATCCGAGAGGAGGCAAGAGGAGGGCACTCGCGGATGTGTCCTAAAGGGTGACGTGAAAAATTACCGGGCGAAATTGTTAATTCGGAGTTTCGAGGGCGGCCGTCGATCTTGGGAAAGTTTGGAGCGAGGCAATGTTAATTATTCAAGTACACAGGTGAAGGAGATCGCAGTCGAAGGAGGAGTAGAAGGAGAGTTTCCGCGGGTAGAGGAAAAGTGGAAGGAAAGTGCCGCTCGTCGATGGCGCGCCGATATTTTCGATAATAATTTATGCTTTACTCGGCCTCGAGGAGACGCTTGTAAATTATCGACAGCATCTCCAATATACTTCTCTCACTCTCTGTCGCGAAGAACCTCGTAACTTTCCTTGCTGTCTTCCATTATTCGAGGGACGGCACACCCTGTTCGGCCCGCAATTCTGATCGTGTCCACATTAATCGCTAACGCAAACTTGGGGAATCCAGCCGGCGCATTATTGAAATTGGCCGACTAGACTGATCGAGATCGACAAGCAGGGAATATTTTATAGCGCTTCCATGGAAAGCGAACGCGCAAAGATTGCCTGGAGGAATTATACTGCAGCAGGACGATAAAGTTTCGAGATTACTTCCTCCATTTTTCACTATTCATTGTTAAAGATAATCCGCATGACGTATACGCTCTTCATGAGACAAGCTTGCGCGCCTCTTTATTCACCTTGTTCGGTCCTCAAAACTTTTCATCCACCAATCCTCGGCTTTGATCTATCGATAATCAGAGTATACCTGAGATTTTTTCATTTAGCAACGACTTGTGAGAAATGTAAATTATTACTCTAATCAGTCACTCGTTATTTCATTGAACTCGCAACAAAGTAATTGCAAGGAGCATTCTGTCTTATCGGATCTAGAGCTAGTAAGATCTTGAAAGGCCATGTCAAAAAGAATAATTGGGTTCTTCAGCCGGTGAGATCTTAGACTGGGATCTGAAGACGTATCTGGTGTATAGGCTCGTTACTCAAACGTCAGGGGTTGTATTCGCGCGTGGTAATCAAGATTAGCCTAGCAATTTTGCGAGGCGTCAAGCTGGAATCGTGCGATCTTGCCAGTTCGAAGGACACCTTCGATCAAAGGGAACCCTCGTTGTTCAAACGACTAACCATTCGCATTTATTTCAAGCCAACGAACGATCCATAAAAAAAACTCGCATCCCCTACTGCGCGTCAATATTACGAATTTATTCTTGTCGCCACTCAAATATAATTCAATGACTGGGAAAGCTTTCGTCGTTGCCTGCGATATTACGCTCGAAGTGCTTTTCAATTGCAGCTGTGCACTGGATTTCGAAACAAATTGTCGAGACAATAAAGACCGGCTTTACTTATTGGTTCCGTTTAGCATTTTCCCGAACTGTGCTTCCTAAATCTCCACGAAATCCAGCGGCTGAGGCAATGCCCGAAACGTAGAGAGTGAGAGAAAGAGAGAAGTGGGAAGATGCGACCCCGGTAAATTTTCATCTCCGTTCTTCCTGGAAACTGCGGCTACCGAGAGAGGGATTACCGGAGCTTTATTCTCTTATGCCGTAGCAACCAGAAGCACCCAAGGGTTGTTTGTCGTTCAACCAGGCCGATCCAAAACTTCCACGGAATTTTGCGATTTATAGTTCCGAGCCAGCCAGAACTTCACCAGCAAGTTCCTCTTTCTCTTAATACAAAATGGACCGGTGGATGTAGGAAAATGTGAAATCCCTGTCTCCCAATATTATGTTATTTATATCTGACGAAAATCTACTCAGTACAGATTTTTGCAACCGGAGCTAGTGTTTGGTGTAAGGTGGACTAAATGTTACGTCGATATGAACATAAGAACATCTTTACAAATCACAGTGTATAAGTTGTGCGACGCGGCCTTATAAATCGGAGCTTATGCGGTTGGGAATAATATACGTAAGTTGAGATAGAAGGAACCCAGGCTGTGATAGGAGGAGGGAGTGAGAGGGGAAAGATGGGGCAGGGTTGACCCGAGGTGTTTCAATAAATATGCTAAAATCCCGAGGTAAACTGCTTACTTATATAAAGCGATGCGCATTCCAAGTAAATTCCTTATCGCCCTGGAATTTTCTGAATTGCAAATACACGGTCGGCGAGTCCGCGTCCTCGTTTATCCTGATACCTGGTGAAGTATCGTGGACCCTTTGCCCTCCCAGCCGCTTTAATCGCCGTTCGTCTTCCCAGCGAATTTATTTCGCCTCTTTTTGCCCTTGGCTGCCTCGCTGGAGTCTTCAGAAAAATTCGAGAGAGCCGAGGAACCCAGCATCGACGAATTACTACAAACTCTGCTATGAGTTTCGAAGCACATTTTTGTGGGATTGTAGTTTCGTTTGTGAAATAATCATTCTTTTGTATATTTCGATGGTAGTAGTGACTGTTCATGGATTTATATTTGGGGCAATCACTTTGACGTTTTTGTTTCCGACCGAAAATTAATTCAGAGTAATCGCTCGGTTAATGTAATTGCACTAGAAACAGAGAGTGGTTGGTTGAGAGAGAGAGAGAGTCCATTGAATCAATCGGTGGATGCTTTTCCCAGCACCAGTGGTAATACATAGCCAACTGTAAATTATACTTGAGACGCAAAACAGTTGATTGGTTTCGAGGCCAACGATTGCGAATACGAGGTAAAATCGGTAGAGTATTGTGAGAGAGAGAATAACATACTTTCCAGACTGAAGAGTCGAGTAATTGGTGAACACATTTACTATCGATTGATCCCAAAGTTTTTCCATTCAGTAATTACTCTCACGTTAGAAGATCTCTGAGAGAAAGTTTAGTTGCTCGACTAAAGTTTATTAAGAAGGTTCTGTCTCGGCGAGTACATTCGATTTCCCAGAACGAATACTAAACCGTGCTGGTAAGCTCTTTCAGTGAGAGTTGTCGAAGGAAAATTGCGCGAGCGATGCTGCCAGTGATAGGTTTGTGGAACTCGATTTTTTCACGACCTCATAATCGAGTTCGATATCGATCGAGAGAAATATTTCTCTGGTAGAAAAAGTGAGGCACGGAGATTGGGGAAAGCAAATGGTATTACAAGTAGACGACAGTGGGAGGAGGTAGACAGGCAAATTATATGTCCGGTGCAGGTGCAAAATAGTTGATTGGTTTCGACGATACCACTGGGAAGGTTCTCTCACTTCCGCTCGTTCACTCTTTTTCAATGCGATTTTCAGATTGCTTCTGTCTAGCCATACATTTTTGCTTACGTCCTTCATGTCCAGATTCGTTCGCTAACGTTACCAGCTTGAATTCACCACCAGCGAGATTTTTCTATTTACACAGTATTTTGGAATTGCCAACTGTATTGGATTTCCAGCTCACTATTAACCCAGTTGAACATAGCATTTTTAAGCACCAGCACGCGCGCGTGTCTCGGATTGTCGCGAGCGCATTTTCTCTGGTAAATGCGAAAGTGGGAAAATAGACGCAGTGACATATTTCTATACCGTAGAGAGCAACACACCGTCTTTATCAGCATTGCTTTCAATGTGTCCTGATTGCGACATAATCACGACGACTAGAAAAACACGCATACACATCACTCTATCTTTAACCAATACTTGGAAAAGCTTATTTTCCAAATGATTCATGAAGACCAGACCTATTATCGCAAAGTCTGAGCAATTCCAATGAATCTGCCCTGAGCCATACATTTCTCCAGGCTTTCTTTACTTCGTTTCTTTACCGAAAGCGATGGAAACTCGTATGAATAACAGTTCAATGGGTTGAGTACTCACCTCGAACAGGCGACTCGTCGTCGACCTGGAATTTCAGAGAGTTCGCCCTTCTCGAGAATCTGAGCGTGTGCCACATGTCGTCGTTGAGGCCTTGTCCCGCTATTAACATCTGAAAGCATAGAGTGCATCCCTCATATACAAATTAGCCGAGATCCTATCCAACCGAGTGAAGCCACTGTCCTCTCTCGCTGTAATCTCTAAATCACGGGAGGCACAAAAAACGAGGAGGGTCACATATATTTCGCACCAGCTGAATTCCTCTCTCTGCACTTTATGGTATCCGGGTGGAAGTGGTTTCATCCTATCAACGCCGGCTCACCGCGCTCTCTTTCTCTCTCTTGCTCTCTTGCATTTGTTCTCTCTCTCTCTCTCTCTCTCTCTCTCTCTCTCTCTCGCGGTGGATCGTTTTGTATGGTAAAGTCATGACGCGGTGCTTGCTGCAACGGGAAATTCCTAGTTTGTATGCACAAAAGAATGCCGCGACCCAGAAAAAAACGAGGGACTCTCTCGCGCGAGTACAAGAGCCGCGAGGCGGGATTTTTGTTGCTTTTGGCATTGCTGCTCTTCACCTACTCTTGCAATATATCCGAGGATGCTTCTTTCGACGTGACCGCCGACTCTCGCATTTCGAGAGAGAGAGAGAGAGAGTTGCGTGAATCAACGAATTATCAGATTTGTTTGGTTGATCTTGAAAGTGAAATTTATTCGAGTGATGGTAATTATTGGAGAGAATCGAATGTCAAGATAAATAGATTAACTTGTGGAATAATGCGTTGGGAAGCATACACTGTCAATGTGATTGAAGGTGGCTGTCACTTTAGCTGGCGAACAGCGTGTCTGCTGATATGAGGTAACACTGCTGGCACATTGACCAGATAGTGACGAGTTTGCTAAATTTATGGGGCCAAGTATCCAAGGGTGGTCTCGAGTGAATGATACTTGACTCATTATAGTTCAATATTATCGAGAATAATACGATTCTATTTATATTAATTTATTTCTTTTCTACACAAATATTTCGTTATTTTCCACTTTTATTTTCCCATTTATTATCCAGGCAAATAAGAAGAAATGAATTTGATGTTGGTTGCGTAAGATAGAAAAAGCTTTCCCTTTTCATTGGGTGGGAGAAATAAACACAGTACGAGGAAGAGTGGCAGACGACGAATTATGTATTCGCGTGATCGTCCTGGCATTAGTAACGCTCGGTTTGCTCTTACCGGCGGATAAAATGCAGCAGTCGCGCGTCGAGGTAGAATAAATAGGAAGAGAATGGCGTGGACTGGTGAGAGAAAGAGAGTGAGAAAGAGAGAGAGAGAAAGAGATGGAATTCGATGGGATGAGAGTCAGCGAGGGAGAGAAGCACGAGGGCTGAAATTGATCAGGCAATCGTAAATATTTGACGAGCCAGTAGCGCTGTCGAGAGAGAGAGAGAGAAGGAGAGAGTGAGCGCGAAGTTTCATTAAAATTTTCTCTTTTAAATATTCAGCCGACTGCCACAAAGAAATTTCCTGAGGAAATTAGTTTTCGGCGAAGCATCTTCTTTCAGTTTTCACGCGATCCTTCTCCTTCACCAATCGATTTCTCCAGCAGGAAATTGTTTTCTCAAGACGATCGCGGAGAAAGTCGAGTAAGGAGAATCCGGGTAATTTGATTATTCGGTTCCGTCATGATTTCATTATGTTCTTACGAATTATTTATGCAGGCCTTCAGCGGCTCCTCTCAGGCGGAACTCTCTCTCTCTCTCTCTCTCTCTCTCTCTCTCGAGTATATCGATGGATCGATCTGCCAAATAATTGCACGAGTTGCCATTCAGATTTCTGTTCAGTTAAATCGATGGGTGCGCGCTTCCCAATTGGCAATAAACCTTTCATTCGGTATCACTGAATTTCGAGAGCTCAGGTTAATGGTGCTTTTTCCGTTTTCGCCGTGGAATTTAATTTTACCAGATGTTCGCTCGACATTTTCACGATTGGCGCATAGATAAAAAAGTTTGGCCATTTTTCAGGACAGCCAGAGTGGCAGGGACCGAAAGCCGCCTCATTCGTGGTGGATGCTGCGCGAGATGCTGCTGCCTGGTACGTTATCCAAATACATAATATGACGTTATGAATATTGCATGACGAATATTGGAGACATATCCAAACACTTTGAACAAGCGGGCACCAACGAGGGACGGGTAAATAGATCGATCCGAGCATTACCATTAGCTCAATCGCTTGCATGAATGTCAGTTTCGGCAGTTATCCCGGCTAATTATGCGTGCCACCCGGCGACAATAAATAGATCAGTCGCCCTATAATTCGTGACCAAGCTGCGCCTAACAGAATTACCTTCTTTTCCAACTCTGGCCGCAAAATTGAACCACCGTCCATTTTAGTTTCATTGGAAGCCACAGCTGTCCCTTGATTAATTACTGTCTCATTAACAAGCCGTGGGTCGTGCGATATTAATTGAAGGCTATCTTTACTCTTAATGTGGCCAGAGTTCGATGAGCACTCATTGGCCCTGTCGAAGGGACAGGCAAGAGGAGTATTCCAGTGATTCTCGTGGAAAACGTGCTTCCTCCTACCAGGACGGTTGCTCCATCGATCGTTTTCCCGGGGGCCAAATGAATTTCTGAACGCGCACACCCGTACCTTCACCTTCTCCACTTTTTCCACACTCGCAGTGCTTTTCATTAACTTCTCGGTCACACCGAACACCATCTGCGTCAACCGATTAACTATCAATTTACCACTATGCACGTGCCACCACCTATTCCAATCTCTTCTGGGAATGTGAAATAATAGATTTCGAGGCATTGAAACGAGAGAATAGAGAATTGTTTGAAAATTGTGTTTACATTAATTACAATAACGCCGTCAACAAATAATTATCCATAAACTTCTTTATTCAACCATTGACTACCCGTGTTAACTAAACGCCCGACTCCTTCTCTCTCTCTCTCTCTCTAATTCTCTCTCATTCGCTCTCTCTGTAAACCACCGTTATAATTGCCATTCGGTTTATTTACTGACATATTAGCAGCTTCTCTAATATATGTATTGGATTTACCCAGTTCATTTTAGCTCACGGGGCTTATTAGGGCCACCATTAATACTGTGGTTCTCACATTGGCCAATTATGAGAATCTACCTCTTCCTGTAATTACAGAGTACTACTAATTCCGATCTTTCCTCTCTGATTATACTCGGACATACATATTCCTGAATAATACTTTCTCTCTCGGATTTCCAAATTGGATCTAGTTTGGGAATCGTTGATCGCCGAGCGTATTATCGTATCAATTATTCCTTTCAATTATCGGGTGCATGTAGGTGGGTTGATTGAAACATTAGGGTAAATTACAACAGGCGGCGACGGCACTCTACTTGGGCGGACGGCTACCGCGACTCTAGAGTTGCTCGTTTCCGGGCTTGACGATGCTCGCCCCGCTCGCCGGTGGCACACCGGCTTCCAAATGACTTTGACCGCCGTTGTTAATTCACGTTTCAACCCTCTCTATATTCTAACACATTCTATCTCTCTCTCTCACTCGCTCTATCTGCGTGCAGTCTGCACTTGGCACACCTGTTCGAACTTAGCATTCGAGCCGACGACGAGCGCAATGTCGCCCTTTCGACCAGCTAAATTAACGTCCGCCCCGAGTAAATTCTCTTGGATTTCCCCCCACCTTTCAGGAGAGTCTCTAATTCCTACGATAGAGGACAGTGGCTAGAGATCTCGAGTTAGAGACGATCTAGAGTCTAGACGTACTCCGAAGGTATTTTCGAGACTCCTACTACTCTTAATCCCAACGGGGAATGTTGATTCGTGAGTGAGGAACACTTTGGAAATAATTAAGCTCAATGATTTTACCTTCTCCTTGTCGCCTATGTGGATCAATGCCCTCGCCTTGCCTTCCTCGAGGTAGATCTGCAGACGATCGACACTGTTCTCCAGACTCGTTGCTAGTAATAAACCTCTTGGCCTCGTTGTCTTCAAACGTAGCACTATTTCCTCCGCTTGGGTCTTCGAGTCCTCTGGCATCAGTGCTGTCATTTGCTGAGTGCCGTTCAAGTGGAGCGTGGATGCGTCTGTAAAATAAAAGCACGAGTGATGTAACAATAGATGTAAACTATATGAATAATTATCTTAAGTAAGTAAAGATTAAAGAGAATAAATTTCTAAAGATTACAAATAGACGTAGGTCTTTTATAAGATTTAGAAAGTCAAAAGGAATTCTTGGGAATGATAGATGTACGTTGACAGTTTAATATCGAATAGCTGTAGTCAGATGGATTTTCAGGAAATAGATTTACCTTTGCCGCACGTCGGCCCTGTGTAAGGGGTGCCGGTGCAGTCGCAGTGGAACCTGTTCCAACCCTCGAGACAGTGGCCGTCGTGCATGCAGGGTTGCGAGACACAGTGCGAGGGTTGGATGTGACAGGCTGGTCTGACAGCTCCTGCAAAATTGTCCGTTGAGAACGAAATTACACACGGTGACAAGTGGCTGTATTCGCCGGAGATCGTTTGTCTCCAGTTTCCCTTTTCTTCCTGCGAATGAGAAAACTTCTATTTCCTACACACGACAACGCATCTCCGGCAAATGTATTGCGTTAGTTTTACTTTGTAGTTTCCTGTCCATCATTCGTTTCTTCTTCCTTTAAAAGAAACTAAATGATAGAGTGTCTGATGGATCTTGGCGATATTCCATCGTTGCATACACTTGCCAGCAGATTTTTGCCGTAGGCTGCGGTGTCCGAGTGGTTAAGGAGTCAGACTCGAAATCTGATGGGCTTTGCCCGCACAGGTTCGAATCCTGTCCGCAGCGAACTTTTTTTTTTCACCCAATTTACACTTTACCATGACAAAGATTATTATTAGAATTACCAATTCTACCACTTTTTAAATATTCTATAAATATCAGCCCTTTTTTTAGTAACAAAATATCGAATTACAATATCACATTTATTTCTCTCCTTACCAGAATCTTGTTGTTGAGCATAACCGGCGATATCAATCGGTTGACTATTAATAACTAGATCCCTTAAGCAGCCGACATAACCTTGCCTGAGGGCACCCGTCCAAAGCACAGGTGGTACAGTCAAGGGCGCAAAGGGCGCTCCTACACCTCCGATGTACAGCAGTCCGTCCAGATCCAATTGGGTAGAGTCACCTACAACACACAAGATCAACAACCTCCAGCGCATGCTGTACTCTCTGAGATTAGCAGCTGTAATCACGCGATGATAACACTTCAATAGACGTTGCGACAATATGGGACAGCCGGTGGATAAAGCATACTCGAGCCGAGTAGATTCTCTATTGCTCTCGATTAAATCATTCACGCTCGCAGATTACGTTGGACTCTCGACTCCTTTTGAGGTAGGACGGCTGCAATTACAGCGGGGAAATTTAATGACGCGACTAATGGCTCCACTGATTTTCACTACGCTCGCTTTCTGATATCATTGGCGAAGGGGGGATGAGGAAGGGGCGAAGGGGGAGGGGAGAGCGGAATGCTAGCCAGGATATAATTGCTCGGAGTTTTCGGGTAATGCACTCGGTCGGCTGCATTAACCGCGCGTTGCTCGATCGACCACGCATTGGACATTGCTTTTTATCGTCCTGTAATTGGAGAGCCAGCCTGGCCAGCATAATGGCTTTTTTTCACTCATAATTCGGCGAGAGCGTACTAAGGGATTCCGATACACATACATAGATGTGTATATGTATATACATGTAAATGAGCGCATACAAGTAGCATCACGCTTCGATACTCCCAGCATCCGATTCTAATGGAGCGGAGATTGCTTTACAATAGCTCGGTTTATAACGCGCACTTGTAAACGTGGCCCGGTAACTCGCGCGAATTTACGATTGAACTGTAACCATTGGTTGATCGGCTTTCGGGTGCTTTTGAATATTCCTGGTTTCCTTTATGAATGAAATCTGATAGATGTTTATTTTCTCATCCATACAGAGTACTTGTATCTACCGAAACATTTTATAATTGATTTTTATATTATGGATTATTAAATGATATGGTTATAATTGGGTAAATATTATGGTCGAACTTGTTAATGCATTTATAAATGTAAATCCATGATAATACTGTTTTGGTATGTGTTGTTAATATTTCAGTTCTTGTTTAGAGTTCTTATTTAAATGTTTGTTTGAGAGTTTTGTTGTTTGGCTGTTTTTCTGAAGAAGGCAGAGCTTCGGAAGTGCCGGAGAGAGTTCCGACGGCATAGATCAAGTGCACTGGCGTGCAAAGCTTATCGTCGAGAGCTTCGCTGGAACGTCATATGTCTTGGTGCTTTTTAACCGGCGATTTTTTCGTCTCGCGAACGAACGATATCGGTACACGCGCCTGACAAATGCGAGCTGTCGCATAACAAATCGATGTCCCTGATCCGCCTGATTCATAGCCATTTTTAGCTACGCGATCGAATCACGGATGTCATCATCCCACCCGTCGTTCTTTTCAGTTGTGAATGCTTTTCTTCACAATTTTTTCCATTTACGTATCTTCTCAAAAATCCAATGAACCGACAGACTTTTATTCAATTCATTCCCTTTGACAACAAAAAGAAAGAATCCTCTTTTTGACAGTGCTTTATTTGACTGGAAAATTTTGGACAGTTTCAATGTCCAAGTACTTAAATTGCGAACTTGGCTTATATTTTACACCAAGTCTTTCCGGTATTCCCCTTTGAACTTGTAGGGGTGGGGAGGAGATTTTTTGCACGGCAAGCGGTAACTTTGTCAGTGGAGTCCTTTAAAACGGGGATTAAGAGACACGGGGAAAAGGGGTGAAAAGGGAAATTCGAGGGACAAAGTTCCGGAGTGCTGAACAAAACGGTAGGTAGAAAGGCAGGGCGATATCTCGCGTATAAGCGCTGGAAAGTACAGCGGAAAGAAGCAGGGAGGAACATGACAGAAAGTTACGAGGAAGACTGACTATAGGTGAAAAGGGGAGGAAGAGAAAGAGGCGGCTTAGGAGTGAAGGGGTTGGGACGGTTGAATGGCAGAGTCGCGAAGGAAGAGGCGCCCACCCATGGAAAACTGTTGCAAGCGACAAGCGCATGAAAAAAAAAAGTGTCCCCTCACTTTCACGAAAACTCAAGTACTCGACTTGATGCGAGTACCTGAAACCATAATTCCAGAGATGAGCTCTGCAACGAATTACCAGCTCCCTCTCTTTCTTCTCTTTCGACAAATTTCCACTGAGAGGACAACTGAAAAAGTTCCACCTACACACTGATTAAGTGGATCTCACTGACGAGCGTACTCTCTCTCTCTTATCGAACCTGGCATATTCTAGTCCCGCCCCGAATTCTTTTAGCATCGATTTCACAAATGGATCACGAAATCAGTGAGTTCGAGGGAATTTTCACTCGATAAGGATAGGCTTGTCCTCATAAATATGGGAGCTTATGTTTTCGGGGGGTGGGGGAGAGTTGGAGTGCGATCCTGTTCGGAGATTCGCTGATCACGGAGAAAGCCGAGCGCCGCCGTGGATCGATGGCCCTCATTTTTCGGGCGGCATTCATGCGCTCGCACAATATCGCCGACTGTGTACAGATTTCCCGGGGAAATCCGTGCCAGTCGCCTTCCCTCTCCTTTTTTCTCTTTTTTTTTCATCTGACGAAGGTATATAGTACGCATAATACTGTTTGCACGCGGAGGCTGGATCGAAAGCGGCACGTTTGCTTTTTCCTCTTTCGCTCTCTGCCGCGAGTGGCCGAGGAAAATTAGGTTGATGGCGAAGCGGATGATCATCGATTTCCCAGCGATCAAACAGGTTATTAAGCGGCTCGAACGAGCGAGCGCTTAAAAAATCCGCGTGTCCTCCACCCGTGGTGTCAATATCAGAGCCAGAGAGTCAGTTTCCTCTCTCTCTTTATCTCGCGCGCGCGTGCTGTGTTTATGGCTTAATAGCACCGGTACGAGCAACGATTTCCCGCAAACGGCTTTTTCCCTGACATGTTGATCGTTCGCGCCGTTTTTCCAATTGCACAGTACTTGCAACAGCCGATCGGATTTTTTGGTATTACTAATGTAACCTATCATCCCAACACGATCATTCCCTTGATAGTACATTTTTCAGTATTCCATTTCTGTATTTTCTCTCGGTATGGAATTGTGTGGGGGGAGGGTTGACCCGAAGGAAAAGAGGTCTCCTAGAATATAGAGAATTCGCGCGGCGTCGGAAGTGTTCTGAAATCGCTGATAAAGCCATTCGGCAGCGAAGGGGCCCTCAAATAATATCAGGCGACTGTCACTTGGAAGGCGGAAAGGGCGGTAAAGCGAAAAGATAGGGGAGAAGCCTCTTTCGGAAAGCGAGAGAGGGAAAAAGAGACTAGGCGGCGAAGCGTTTTCTATCGGGAATTCATTAAGCTCTGCGGACGTTGCGGCGCCGGTGGGTTCCAGGGACTTTTTCACGCGTTGCGGCGCACCGATTCGACGACCCGCAGGAAAAGCCAGTTCACACTCGAGGAAACTAGGAACGAGAGACAGCAGCAGCCCACCCTGGTAGAAAGACCGCCAGGCAGACAGGACACCGGGTTTGACCGAGCGTAGTTTCGAGCAGTGCCTCTGTCAGGTATTCAAAGGCGAGTAGGATTCACGGACAAATTAACCGAGTGTTTACAGTGCTTGTTCATTGAACTACCTATCTCTCACTCTACCTTTGACTTTCTCTATCTCTTTGTATGTGCTTTGAAAATTCTTCTAATCTCGGCTTGAAACACTTTAACTTGATTCACTTTTTAATTCCTATTACAACTTTTACCTACAGAAGTTCTAAACTTATCGAATACTTTCTATTTTACGATTATGTAACAACAAAGAAAACAGTCTTAACTTGTGTTTATGATGTATCTTGTAGATTTCAAACGAAATTTAATTGAATAGTTTGTGTTGCACCATCGGCAAATTGTTCTTGGCAATAACAGGAAAGGGAGAAAGGATTGGAAGGCAGAATCTAAAACTGAATCAATAAATTTGGAATATGAGAGAATGATATCGAAGCGGAAGTCATTGGCGAGGGTGGTTGATTACTATTGAAGGGATGGGTGCATTGCTATGTGACTGTGCTTTCGGGTACATACAGAAGACGGTGGAGAACCGCGAAACCAGAAGAGAAAGAGGCACTCGAAGGGATGCTGGAGGGTACGGCGGAGGGGGTGAGATGGTAAAGGGTTGAGTGGGGAATAGTGAACGCGATTCCCGGCGGAAGTTCGAGCTTCCATTATTTGAGATGGCCGAGGACGAGCCCGATGAAGCAACCAGCTACGCCGGAAACTCGGCAGTTCCTGTTTATTTATCGGTTTAATAAAGCTGCGATTGCCTGCGAGTACAGAACCCGCTCTCCTCTCCTTTGTTCCCTATTCTTGGTGGTCCAGGAGTCTACTTCATCTAAACCGCTGCTCCCTTATCCAGCATCCGTCGAAATTACTCCTCCAAAACTTAAGAATCTCGATGACACAGATATCGCGAGCCATTCCAAATTCAGAAATACAGATAAGATTTTCCTCTAAGATTTATCCGTAAAACACATGGAATATAGCTTGCATTATTTTTCATGTTTCAAACGGATAAAGTAAGGTTAAGTAGATCTTTTTTTATTATCGAACCTGGTGTTCGGAATTCCACGGACAATCCATCGACATTCACGTGGCCATCTCGGTCGACTCTTCGAAGTGAGACATCGTGCCACGTGCCGTCGTCCACACGTTGTTTCGAGGCCATCACCTTAATAGAGCCGCTGCCGAGGTCAGCGTGTAGGTAAAGATGTCCACCGAGGATTTCGAAGGCGAACAAATCTTGCTGCAATGAGAAAAAGCGTACCTCTCATCAAATCCTACCGGGCAAACTTTTTACGATAAATAGAATAAAAACTAGTTTTATCTCATTTTGCTGAGTTAGCTTGGTGAGCGTTGTTTTAATAGGATGGAATCTGCCGCTAACAGGCAGGTAAATTATTAACTAGCTAGGCTCGTTGCTCAGCCACTTCAACTTCGCGTTCCTGGTATGTGTAAATAATGAAAAAAAAAATAAAAATAAATAAATAATATAAACCGCGTCGAAAACCACGGAGTTCAAATGTTCTCATGAAAAGAGTAGGGATTTTGCCGTTGTGAAGCTTTGGCACGCGTGAGATAACCGGTTAATGAAAGCTTTCAGGAGGAGTCAGCGTGTTCTATCGAAAATTGCTGGGCATCGGGCGCACATGTATGTTGATGTATCTGTATTCACTAACGACTGGCAGCTCTGCTGCTGATATGAGTGTTAGCTTCGTGCGCATTTATCGGTGGCGAGCGATGTTTTCCCTAATGAGCAGCGAGAACATCGTCAGTAATACATTATCGAAAACCGCCCAGAGATAAATATCAATGGGAAATGTTAGGGGGAGAAAAAAAATCGGTTATGTGATTTACGATTGAAAATGAATCCAGAATACAAAGGAAGATCGAAGAGTGAAATTGATTCGGGTGGATCTGCCTTTGTTAATGAACTTTCTCACTCATCCTGCTAATATCGTTTCGCGCCGAAATAATACACACTCCGCGTCGACTCTTCTTGGCTGTCAGGGTGTGTAATTTGCATGCGGTGCCACACTCAGACAGACGTTAATTTAATTATCAGGGTAGGCGACCGCGTGCGGTCCAAACCCTTTTTCACCCCTTTTTCTAACTGGGCTCCGTTGTCCCGTGAACCGAGCGGGGGAGAGCTTTCAGTATTCAGCGAATTTTATTGCCATCCTCGCATCCACTCGTACACTTGTCCTGCGGACATTTCGTGGTACTCCCACACACACATATACACCGCTTTCCTCCTCGTTTCCTTCATTTTTCTCTGGTTCTCGCCCGGCTTCGTCTACTCCGCTTCGCCTGCCACTCGCCACTCTGTCGCTCCTTTTTTCCTCGCCGCTCTTCCACCAGCCACTTTCCGACGTATACTACACACGCACGTACAACACCAGCATTAGGCAGGAACGCGATGTATTCCCTCTCACACGTAAAAGAGGATGGCTGACTCGAATTAAAAGGGTGGGCGGTTTAAAGCTCTTGCGACGGGACGCGCCGAGCAGCGACGAGCAGTTGGCTCTCGCTTGCCAAGGACGATCTTTTTTCTCCTGCGAGTGTTCTTTGCTCGGTAAATAGGATTTCGTCGGCGCTGCACGTTGAAATAACTTATGCCTCTCTGCTCGGAGTTTTCGGTGGGTCGCTCATCCGGCCAATTAGTTCGGCGCGAATAAATTGAAATATTTCGACTATCGCGTGGAAAGTATGGTATTTTCTCTGGTGGACGATCGTTTGGATCGACGATATTTCATGAAAATATGATACATGATTTGAGATGATAGATATCATTCAAGGAAAAACTCGATTGCATTTGATTAAATGTGAACGTTCACACTCGACTTGCGCTTTACTCGTGTACACGTATGTATAATACGAATCGGGCTTTAGCCGGGTATTCCTATTAAACGTGGGTAATCTCGCAGATTCGGGAAAACGGAGAGGAAAGCGGCCGCTGGCCAATGGAAAGAGTAGTCTGGCCCGTTGGCGAGATAGAATTATAGAAAGGAGAGTTAATGAACTTGTTTACCATGCTCTCGCGCATTTTCCTCATTTAGCATTCATTGCGCTTTCCCACCATTTCCCACGATGCTTCTCTCATCCAGCGCTTCTCGATTATATCCGTTATCCATCAAGCACAATGCATTCCGCCCACTTCTCACAAGTATCGCGCTAAGTAAGCCGCAATTAAAAACTCTGGGCCATAATAAATTACAGCAACAATCCTTTATAATCCTAGTGTACTTACCACGATTCTCCTATCACTCTATTACGAATTCCAACAATTAAAACATCAAATACTTTCCTCTCTCTCTCTCTCTCTCTCTCTCTGATAAAAAAATAATCCTATCCACATATGTCTTCGTAAAGGAATATCGATCAATGAAGAAGACATAGAAATAACTGGGGCTTCGGAGTACTTCATTACGCGAATACCGGAGTTCGCAATAATTTTGGAGACGCGATTCAATCCGGAATACAATAGGAGTAGAAGGGTGATAGTGAAGAGTGGTGAACGTGGGGGAGTGTAGAGTCCCTAATTTAATGAGGAAGGGCCGAGTTGCCCTGCTGGCGAAGCTATGCAGCAGTGGTCCAAGCGATTGGACCACTGGTGCACCGGAAACTCTCCTCTCTCTCCACAGAAAGAGCGAGAGAGAGAGAAGAGGAGTCCCAATTACCCGAGTTAAATGAAGACACGTACCCTGGTGTGTGCTCCGCTCCGGCTGTACATGATCAGTCCGTTGGGCTCGTTCGTGCGAATTTTGAAGGATATGGTTCCAGACTTGGCGGCTTTCCAGGGCGGCAGGACCTGAAACAAACGGGACAGGTGCCTCTTAGTACATAGATCTCTCTCGTCTGAGCCTGCCTGTGCTCCATCGTCCTCTCTCAAAGAGTATGAGAGACGAAACGAATGGGAGTGCGACGTTGGTTTGGTAGATGTAGGAGTAAAAAGAGAGTTACTCCTCGCTGTCCTTCCTGATGAATGGAGCACGGATGAAGTCGAGCTTGACCCACACACACGCGCGCGCGCGCGTGCCCGTTGTCCGAAATTTTCGGCGCGCACACGTTCCCGACGCGTATATCGTTTCTCTTACTCTCTCTCTCTCTCTCTCTCTCTTCTACACATTCGTCATGTATGATAGCTTAAATATTCGGTCGCGACACATCCTTCCTCCAGAATTCAGACGTGTCTCCCGTTGTCTCCCTGGGATTTCTCTTCTCCGCTCGGCGAATCCCGTATACATGTATATATACGTTTATCTCGGACTTGGCCCGTCAGCTCTCCGGCGTTATCGTGCGCACGTTTCTCCCTAAATTCAATGATTGCGAGTGGCATTGGCGCTCGGTTCGTTCGGTATGCGTGGCTTTTGTATTTTCGCGATCAGGTGTGCTGCAGTGGTGGTCGGTCGTGGTGACAGTGTCGGTCGGAAGTGTCACTGCGCCGCTGGACCACAGTGGGGACTTGTGGTTTATCCCGGCATTGCTGCCACCCGCTAGCTATGCCCAAAATCATTCTCTCTTTCATGCACTTTTTTTCCCTACCCTTCTCCCCCTCCGCCGCCCCTGCCCGCCAATTGCTATCCGCAATTGATTTCGAACCGTTCGTCCGATATCCCGCGCAAATGGCTCCATTAAATTTCCCGCTTTTTCCGGGCTTGAAATTCGATACCCCCCCCCGCCCGCTTATCGTTTAAACTGTACCATTTGACAGGAGGGACAAAGTTTCAGTTATCGAATAGAGGGAGCAACGCGACAAAAAGTATGGATGGGGTAATCTTTTGATTCGGCCTTGTCGAGGATCCTTTAGAAAAGTCATAAACGATCGTATGGATGACGAATTTAGAGAGGCAACTCGTGGAAAGTTGGAGTGGAAAGTGAATATCAAGAATGGAATATTGGTAGGAACTGGAAATTGAACAACTGCGAGTAAGTTTCGATCGATTCATGCAAACACTTGGGTCTGTGATTGTAGAGGGAACTAATGCGAAAGATTAAAGTGGAACATCCAACGATTCTTCGGAATTCCTAGCAATTTCTTTCGAGGCTTGTCCGAGCAGCCTCTATTTTTTTTTTCTGCGATGATATCACGTACGAGCGATTCCTCAGTGTGGAAGAATTTCTTTTTTCTATTCGCTGGAAAGTATCAGACACGCGGGCACGTGTTCCATTAACCAGGCGGGAATGCAACTGTCACTCGGTGAAGAGAAGAGAGGAGAGAAGAAAGAGGAGAGGAGGCTGTGGAAGAACACGAAGGAGGTGGAGAAGCGCGCAGCATCACACCCGCCAACCAGATCCATTTCGCTTGATGCAGATTCATAGCGGTTAGGCGTGCTTTGCATTATTCAGGAGGACACAGACACACACACACACACATACGTCTGACCTTATACAATAGCCAGTCGGACTTTAAATATGGCTGCGTTTGATTCGATCGTTATTATCTACGACAATAAGATCGTATGATTCCCACTTTGAATTTTACGAGGAAGTCATCCCTCCTCAATAAATTCAGTTGGATCCTCGACAATCGAGTTAAAATTGATTGCTGTCAATTATTGAAGATCATAACAATTCCTCATAAATTCATCTTTCTTATTACGTTATACGAAAGGACTCTCTTATGCACTCGATGAGTCATGGAAATCATAATTGGTCCACAGGTGAAATAGGTCGTTCAGGTATTGATCTCCGTCGAACCATCACGGAAACTCAATATTTTCTTGGGGCTCTTCCCTTAGCCATCTCTTTCCATCTTCCGATCTAGCGTTCTGACGGGCGAATGCCGTGGTCGCTGGTAAGAACGCCAGTTGAATCTTAATGTCCTCTGAGGGAATACGAAATGTTAAGGCGCTACACCGAACTTCGCTTCGGTGCTTCCACTTTTTCCACAGCTGTGTGTTATTCATGGTGAAAGAACGAGTTCGGGCAACCTGACTTTCTGGCCAGACGATGATACCAACCTCAAAATCGGCCGAGCTAAAAGGTAAAACTTGAGAGCGAGCCTCGCCAGATCGTTGTCCTGCCGTGGGGCGTAGGAAGTGCTCGCAGCTTCTAGCATTAGAGGGACTTTTGCTCGAACACCGGCAGCCACATTGTACGCCTCTCGACAAACTTTTCCTATGTCTCCGCGCGGATGGCTCCAACTTGTCCGGCAAATTGTCCTCCCTTCGTTCCTGCCTTCTTTTTAACCGTCTAGATTTTCCAACCTTGTTTTCGCTCATTCTTTCATTCATTGTACATACTGTATTAATATCTCTGCCCATTTTACATAGTTGGACGAATATGAATAGAAGCGCAGAGTTTCGTTTTCTGGCTTCTACCTAATCGATCTTTCGAGCGCGGTAGAGTTGGTCCAGGAATCTGCACCAGGTGGATCGCACTGGTGAGAGTTGTAATCACGGAAGCACGTCAAGCTCGGCTAATTTCCCAGATGGAAAGCTTTGCCGGAGCTCTGGAAGCCTCGGAAAAACGTGGCTCGTTATTTATTCTCCCTGGCTTGTTCTCACACCTTGCCAGGGCTGTTGCATACACGTTGGAACTTCATATCTCAACGAGCCATCGTACTTTGTAATGTGGCTTGCCATCCTCTCCGAGTACAGCTTTTCTTTTGGCTTCGAACACGGATTTTTTAACTTTTACTTATCCTTCACGTGGAATGCAGTTTCATTTTATTAATTATTCATCATCGATGAGATATCGTTATTTTCATATTCGATTGGGATTCTCTGCTTATTTGGCTCGGATCGGGTTACATTGGGAATTCCCCTTGACACTGCTTGTTAATCTATTCCGTTAAATAGAGGTTAAAGTGTCTACGCGCACGGGGAATTAGGTTTAATCCGTCCGGTGTCTTTCGCCGAATATCGACTCGCTGGTATTATTTGTTCATACGTATTAGCGATTAACGTGATACGCTTTGAAATATTTACGGCATTACTCCTGATTTTCCATCATTCAGAGTGATATTTTCGGTGCCACCAATGTCTCTGCGATTGGATGAGCTTTCTCCCATTCGAGCCTCCAATCATTTCTTGTTTTTCATTCTAATACCTTCAACCAGTCCTGTGTCGCCTTTGCTTTCCCTCTCTTTCTCTTTCTCGCCTTTCCGGAGATGTACTTTTGCGATCGGAAATCGATTCTATACGTGGCATGGTTCTATCGGGTGCGGTAGAATGGTACGAAGAAAAAGGTAGGTTTGTTTAAGAAAATTACTTCCACGGTTTGGTTTGCTTGGAGGAGACAGTTACCGTTAGAGAAAGAGAAAATGAAATTGACGAAAAGGACTATGAACTACCTTGAATTATGAAAGGCTTTGTCCCGATTCATTTATGTAGTACGAAGACTTCTATTAGAATGTGAAGCATCTCCACTTCCAATGGAAGACGAAGATGTGATGAGATGAAGGAGGAAGTTAATCAAGATACAGGAAATGATTGGAAGACCGAAAGCATTTTCGTCGAAGAAACACGTCTCTTGGAAAGAAAGTGTCTCTTACAACAGGAAGAGGGTCGACCTCGGATGGGCGTAAGTAGCTGGACGAATCAGAGTAGCGTAGAAAGAAGTCGACTGGCAGAACGAAATCAAGGAATCGCTGATGTATGGGAATCGCAGTTGCCCTCTCGAAGACACGCTTCCACAAGAAAATCGTAGCTCTACCATCGAGCGAAACGATATTACGTAGCCTGACCAGTCAGAGATCGTGGCGAGACAAACGTCGATAGAAGAGGAAGAAGATTCCTATCTCTTGGCCAGAGACGCATTCTTGGAAGGGAAGTCACGGAGCTTCTGTGTCGAAGTTCCTAGCCTATCACCGCCAGCACATACGAACATGAGAGCCACGAATATGGAATTGAACTCAACTTCCTTCGTGCGTGCAAATCGAATGGGAAACGAAAGCTGATATTATCCGTTAGAAGAAAACGAACTCACATACGTGGCCGTCCACTTTTCTTCCAAATGTCTTCAAAGAGTATGAAGAATTTGTAAGTGACAAGGAAAGAGGAAGAATTTTAAAGAAAACTGACAACAATGATCTTCGATCTTCTTACGAAGAAAAGGATTAGTCGAGATGACGAGGGAATATATTTTTCGTCGAGCATCCCTTTGTCGACTTGGTTTACTAAGGGAAATCACGTTGAAAGCCGAGGGCTGAGCCCTTACAACAGGAGAGGAAGGAAACGGGAGCCTCCAGCGAGAGGTCGTACTGTTCACCTTTTATTTTTACTTGCTTCTCTCTTCCTACTGCTTGTCGCCTGGCTCGCCAACTCTCCGTGCCGAGCAATTGTGTCTAGGACTGCCGGACGTAGCCAAGCTCTTGCGTCTCAGCAGAAAAAAAAAGGGTCAGCAATGAAGGGAAAGAGAATCCGGAAGACTCGAGTGTTCACCACCTCGATCTCCCTCGCTTAAGCAAACCACTCTTTTACCTATGTTTTTAATGAACCCGATAGGAGAAATGCTTATTAATTACCAACCTCGTTAAAACTACGATATGTATATTTTTAACGGTAGTTCTAGACGGTTTTTAATTATACCAACAGTTACGTTACAGCGTCGAACTTTCTCGATTATCAGAAAAGCCGTGGGTGGTAGAAACACGGAAACCACATCGGATATTTTAATAAAATATGTTCGACGTATATTTTCTTCGATCCTCATAATTAGCGCGAGCATATTTCCCGAGAAATTACAGGAATTTGATGTGGGTATGAAACACACTTTGAAAAGGGTGGGTGGAAATGGATTTAAAAGGAGCCCGGAGGAAAGGATGGTAAAGGGTCGGAGTAAGTCGAGGGTAAACCAAAGGAGATGATATGGCAGTGACCGGTGATTTCCGTGATTCCTCCCGATGAATCATAGAGCCCGTTTCATCGTGGAATGGAATTCCCGAATTAGCTGGAAACGAGAAATCTCATCCGCAGGAGATGGTTCGGCTTCGTTTCTTCTTTTTCTCCGTGGCGTCTCCTTTCCGTTCAGTTTTCCACGGTGCGAGGAAAGAGTCGTCCCGAAAGATTCGGCGAGCGGCCGCAAAGTGCTGTGCTCCGTGGAGCTTGGAAGCGAGGATATTTCATCCTCGAAAGCGACGGCTCTCGGCCTCGGCCTTTCAGCTCACTCTCTCTCTTTCACTCACTCTCACTCTCTCTCGCGTTCGCTCGCTCGCCTCTTGTCGAGTTTCTACTCGGCTTGAACCCTTCCACGAGCTCTGTCCCGGTTGCGCGCGTTTCCAACTCTAAAGCAGCCAGCCATCCAACCAGCAACCATCCACTGAGTGCCAGCCTCCGGAGACGATCAATTAGAAAAGTTAAATTACGTCCTGAAATAAATTATTTACTAATCCGCGGCTTTCCTCGCTGGAGCAGTGGCGAAATGCTCGGCCCTTTCCCAAACGCTATTACCTTCGGTTTCTACTCTTTATCGTGAGTGACCCCCACCCACATTCGAAACTGTGTCCGACAGGAATTTCAGTCGATATTAAGCTATTTCGAATTACGTCAAAATCCTTGGATTCGTTCTCAAGTTTGTTCGACCAAGTACTTCACCTCGAAATATAAATTTCAAAGGAGAATATTTGTTTTTGTTGGTTTTGAAATGATCGCTGCATGACTCGGTGAGGATTTCAGTTTGCCAGTAGGGTTAATTGGATGAGACATGCAAGCAGGGCTTTCTTAAATTGAAGAAGACCAATGTTTGGCCTTTTACCCTTCAGATTTTTGAACCTGATAGTTCCATGATTAACTGGAATGCCCTTCGCTAGTTTATCAGATAAATCTAATATCACTGCTGGTATTGCATATTGTGTGATATGTAAATTCACCTCTGCACAATGCATGGACGAACTTGATGCGGTGGGATGCAAGAAATCTTCTTTCGAGTCTGGCAACAACCAGGTCGACGAGAAATTAAGTACTCCACCTCAATATTTCCCAGACCTCGTTTCTGTGCTTTTCCGATAGGGAGTCATAGAATCTTCGAGCTCCCAATACAAAAAGTTTCCTGGCTGCTTTTCGAGAGCATTCAATTTCAACTGGGCTATTGTGTTTAGTGTATTCTTTAAGTCCTTCGGGCATGGATTAAGCAGAGCGAAACACTGCAGCTTCCATATGTATTTCTGAGGGTCCATAGATGGAAATGCCAACATCCCAATTCTCCAGTATTCTGGCATTTTTTTTGACTGACTTAGCAACAGGAAGTTTATTTCACATCCGAAATATTTCGAACATACAGATCGATCTTTTTTCCATTACATAAATATATAAAAATTTATCTGAATTAGATCTGCATAGGAAAATTTTCAATTCGTAATCAATCTTTTTACTGGTCATAAATTCAGAAAAGGGAGACTCCTCTTCCTCTATCTTATCTTTTCAAGGATCATACACGTGTAATAGCTCGGTGTTACTGCCAACGTGAAACTTCTAAGTGAATTAGCTGAGTGCCAGCGATTCGCGTTTATGCACTTCCCTCGCACTTCTTGTCATTACAGTGCGGTTCTGGTTACGAGTGAACTTGACCCCCATCGATAAGGGAAGCACTCGATTCTTCTTTTGTACTTCTTCCCAGAATTCTAGAGAATTTCCCTGGTAGTCCTTTAGGATTGCATGATGCAGTGCGATTAGCCAGTTTTATTGTCCAATTTCAAGGAAAAATAGCTGCCACTCACGGCACGTTTGATAGCGTGACACACATTTCAACGACTCGTTCACCATATGCAGAGTGTCGATCGATGCTCGGTCTCTCTTTTTTCAGGGGTAACCGAGCACCACTCGATTAATACTATCGGCTTCCACTTCCCATTCATACTTGATAGAATGTATTAACCCAGTCAGAATTAAACGAATTAGGCATCGCGATATTAATTAGGCTCAAGTTTGAACAGTTAAAATATAACTGAGAGAATTGGCCGAGTTGGCAGAAAAGTTCTCAGGCAGAGTTCCATCAGGCTCACACTTTGAGAAAGTCTGGTTTGCTCCAGTTGATAATTGTTCGCGCAATTAATTGGTTTTTAAGGGGAGGTTGCTTGGTCGTACATCTAGATTTAAGTTTTAACAACGCGACACCGCATAATACTACGACGCAACTGTCGTTTCGTGTTCCCCTCGTTTTTAGTGGTTTCACGTTTCGCTTGGCGTTGCAACTTGCTCGACGCCGCCGCCGACGCCGCCGCCGCCGCCACGTTTATTACCATTTCGGCGAGCCGTCGGTTATAATTCCCATATTATATCATTCATAGCATTATGCAGGCGTTCATTAAATATTCATGGAGTGCCTTGCCGACGCCGTTCGCCGCAGGAATATCCATCGGTAGCTTCGATCTATACATATCAAGGACTCCAGGCAAGCCGCTTCTACAAATACTCGCCTGATAGTATCCGCTTCTGCAAACCTGCTTTTTATCTGCCTCTCGCAATTCTCTCTTTTTCCTTCCTTTGTCTCTCTTTCTGTTGATGTAACATGGAATCCTGGTTGCATGATGGTTTGTGCCGTTTGTGCTGCACTACAGTCAGAGAGATATGTCTGCTTTGTTGCCTGCGAATCTTTCATCACGAACCTACTAATTATTACTGTCGGAGCCAGATTCTTCACGGACTTCTTTTATTTCTGCTAACATAACCGGCCCTCGCTAAGGTTAATTTTGTACTTTGAACAGGTTACTGTGACGACTGAATGTACCATTACCGAGAGCTTTAATTTTATTATTTCTGTGGTATAACTCAAGAGAAATGACGAAAAAGAGTACAATTGCTATGATACAAACAATACATTTGAATATTACACAGAGTCTCTTTTACTCTCTCATAAACGGGATAATTATTTCTGTATCGCGTTTAATAAACACGGAATGAATTAATATTTCAGTCAATTTAATATTAAATGCTAATTTGTTTCATATTTATTATTTATATTCATACATATGAATATAACAATAGAGCCCGACGTGTCTCGACCTATTTTTGCATATCGTATACGTTGCATAAAGCAACAAAGCATCGGATAAATCTTTGAAACACTACCGTTTGATGAATCATTTCACAATAGTATATTTTTAGCAAAGATTCTCAGAGTAACTCCAAAATAGCGAGTCGAGGGTTCGACAGACCCTTCGACGAGGCGGGTCGAACTTGTTGAGAAACTAGCGAGAGTTCGTGCGACACCGTTGGAGCAGTGTGTCGTAAGTTAGTTAGGTTGTTAGGAGGAGCGAAGGTAAGAGATAGCGTTGTGTTGCTGGACAGGCGGTTAGTAGAAGGAGTGCTCGACCATTCCAAGTCCAGTCTTGATACTTGGAGAGCGAGGGTGCCACCGAGGATTCTCAGGCCGAAACCACATTTCCCTTGATCCCAGGACAAATCGGTTACTGTCAAGTCTCCAACGGACTGCGTCTTCCCGCCCATAGAAATTAATCTCCATTTAAAGTTTCTCAGAGGGTGTGACGCGTGGCCACTGTCGCTACCACTGACAAGTAGTGGCAGCGGTGGTCCAGTAAGACGAAGGTATATATGATTCAGTTATGAACTTGCCAAGAATTGTATAGACATCCTGCCAGAATTTAATAAGACTCCTCGAGGCAGGATTGATTGAATTTCTCATCTCGAAAAGATGTAATTAAGGGTTGGAGAGGTTTGCCAGGGGGTTGCATGGTGTTTCCAAGGGGATCACTCGGAGACTCCTTAGTTAAGTGGATAGATCACGATCGCCTGGGAGTAGCTGCCACAAGGCTTGATTATGTTACTCCCGAGCTGCTCGCGAATTTCCCGCGGACGTAGATGCTCTCTCGGAGGTGTGCGCGTCAGCCTTGTCGTTAATTTCAGGATCTTCCCTTTCCCTTCGGCTTCCCTCCCGTCGGAAATCACCATGGAGATTCTCCTTCTTCGAAGGCAGGATGCCAACGTATTAAGGCCATGGGAAATGTACATCCACCGGTTGATTAGTCTTCGCGAGGAAGACGTCGATTTGAATTAGTAAATCGGAGAGTCAGACATCCTATTCGAACGAGACTCGACTCAAGGGGATATTACTTTGACAGGATTTCACTACGGAAAAGGTTACCGTCGGACTGTGAAATGGTCTTATAAATTTTTCTTAGCTCCTCTAATGGGAAATATGTTGGAACGACACGGCCAGACCTTGCCCGCAATTTACTAGCAAGATTCGCCCTCTCAAAAGGTTGCGGGTCACAGGAATTGTCAAGGCGAACTCCTGAAGGTCCATGCAGGTTTGCTTCCTGTTCCATTTGCGTATCCTTGAACAAACTAACTTCGCTTGTAGCATCGCGAAAATCCCCCACACAAGGAGGAACATTCTTGACATTCTCTTGGGAATGCTGGCGATCATCTTTGTCTGCCAGGCTGAATCAAAACACGTTGCGCGAGAGTAAATGTTCCTGTCCTAGTTCGAGCAAGTACGTAGGCAGCTTTCAACCTCGGCCCGAATTTTTACCGGCACTCTGCTCTCGCGTGTGTATGTATATCGGGAAACACTCGAGTCCGTGTTCAGTGAGAAATTCCGCTTGGTTCGAAGCACCGAAATGCGCACGATAAAAACTTATGGCTTCCGCCGATCCTGGCTGGGTGAGAGGCGACCTTTCGCTGACCCGATCTCTTACGTGCGCACTTGTAGTTCAAATCCAAACTGATGCACGCGCTCCTTTTCTGCACGAACTCTCCTCTATCTATTTTATAAATAGGCCGCTTGAGTACACGCGAAGTTTAGTTTCGTGGAGGATTCTCTTCGCTATTTCGACTGCTCTTCGATCCGCATGAACTTCGAAGGTGCACCGGGATTTGATTACTCGAGCGCATTCGTAAAGGCTTCGATGCGAGGGCGAGCTAATGTTCTCTCGTATTCAAGGGCATAGTATAGCTCAGCTTTACTCGCTCGTCGAGCAAAGGCCATGTCATTAATTAAAGATAATACTGCGAGTCACTCTAGTTTGTTTAACAGAGTGCAACGGACTCCCTTGGGTGGACTCGCAAGCTTGAATTCGATGTTGTATGTGTTGTATGTCGTTGTTAGAATAACATGTATCTTTCAATATAAAGACTATAATTGTACTTTTCTAGCATATTTATATAGAACAGTACGATTTTAACAAAGTGTTTGCAATTTTATCCAAATGATAAAAATCCGGATTTATTTATTCGTCACTGATAATTCGTCGAGTGTACAGCGAACTGTCGTGGATTCAAAGATAATGGGAGTGGGTGAAAGAGCAACGACTTTGGAAGTTCACCGCATGGCCAGCGCTTCGTGGTATGTGGTAGCCTTTGCAAACTTCTTCGATGTGTCGAAGAATATCGTTATTCTCGGTGCAGGGAACCCTCGACTCTTGCGGATTTATGTGTACGTATCCCTCCTCTCCGTATACCTGTGTTCCTTACCAAGGATGTCGAAGTAAAGTTCCGGCCAGCAGAGTTCTCAAACCGCAAGCTGCTTCGCGCAACTTGTGTTGCCAAGCTTTCCCTTTGCTGCTACCTTCGTGTAATACGTATATGCTTCGGAACTTTGTCATCAAAGAAAAGGTCTTTTTCGAAATTTCATCAATATATTTTGTAGTCATTTTTCTTGATTCTTAATTCAGCGTACGATGTGCAAAGATCAAGACACGTTGAACGTTAGGTATTCACGTTTAGAGATGCAGAAATAAACGTGATTATTTATCCAATCCTTTGACTTTTCGAAATTTCTCTTTCGTTATATCACATTTTACAATTCACTCGATGGAGGCTCTGTGTACTTTTGACTGACAAACATTTTTAGATTCTTCTGTTTTTACTTTAACACAATACGAATCGTTATGAATTCTCATCCTGCTCGAAGTCAAATCGAATCGATTTTTGATTTATAAAATCGAGAAAAAACTGGAGTACATACGAGTTATAACCGAAGAGGGATTACTGGAGATTGTACGAAAGGATCTTCGGATACAGGAAATCCCTTTCGCAGGACCAAGGAACATTGAGAAAAAGATGGGGGGGAAGCAACGGCATCGTAGATGGCGCGCTAGTTTTCACGGTGTTAGCGTAGTAATTGAGAAATATACATTCAAAGTTATTCCGTGTTTTCTTACCCAGAGCCCCACCGTGTTGCAGCTGCGCCAGAGTTACGATATTGAGGTTGTACGTGTGTACGTTCGTTTGCTCGTGAGTGTTTCTTTGTCTGTGTGCTGTGTTATATGCCTGTGTGCCGCGCGTTCACAAACACAAGTTCAGTTCGTCCTTAGTCTTGGCGAGGACGAGAATTTAGAGCGCACCTTATTCCCGGCTGAGAGACAGAGAGACTGACACATAGAGAAACAAATGGGGATTGTGTGTAAGCCCGTTCGTGTCACGTATGTGTGTGTGTATGTGTGTGTGTGTCTCATAGTCAACCTGAACAGGATTGTGTACATGTGTTGATTTATAGGCGCGTGTGTGCGTGTGATACGACCGTGAGAGACGAGCTGAATTGATTTCGGATCTCGATGTATCGATGACTCGAAAGTTCCACGCGATGGTCGCCAATGCACGGATAATCTTGCGTACTCCTCCCATCCGTCGCAGGAGCCATCCTAAGACGTCGACGTCCATTCTCTTAGTACTCTCTTGTTCAGTATGCGTACCACTCGGAAACAATTTCGCCCTATTTCTTGCCCTAAGAAAACTTGGATAAATAGGTCCACAAAAAAATTGAAAGAATCTGGAAGGGGTGGCTTTTTTTTTAAAAAAAAAGGGGTTGGAAAGTATCAGTAAGAGTACTGTGCTGTCGCTAAGGGCGTAGTGCACTACGACGAAACTGCTTCCGAGGTATCTATGGGATGAGTTATGAACGTCGCAGTACTAGGATGGCTCCTGATGTCCGAACAAGGGATGAATCCTCGTCGATCACGGGATTCCCCGTCACGACGGCGATCGGGAAGGTTGTACAGCGCAGGATATGTGCACTGTTCAACCCTCCCGCATTCTCGTCCTGAAAGAACAGTTATACGTAGATTTGTTGTTGCGTCAACATGCAGGCTGGTGCGATTCGTTCCGTTCCTCTTTCCTCATGCAATTTGGTGCTCGAGCTAAAGGCAATTGTCAGACGCTCATTAATCGATCATTCCACGAGTCAAGAGTAGATGAATTCGATGAAGTGGGAAGCCAATCAATCAGTACCGCCGGCGGTAATACGAATCCGATCGCTCTATTTGAAAATGTGATTTTTACTCTCCCAAGTACATACTTTTCAATCTTCTTTTCACGATATAGATTCTCGCAAATACCAAGAATATATCCGAGTAAGATTCAACCTTTCACTAACTTTCTCCTTTCTAATCGCGTGAATGTTGCTCGGCTGGAAATCAATATTTTTCTAGCAAACTTTGCCGTCACCTAATTCTTTCGTGAAACGGTTGCGTACCAAGTTCTAGCTTTTGGCATTCAAGACTACTTTGGGAAAGACGCACACGGCGGTTATGCGAGACATTGACATCAACGACGAGAGAGGGATGCTGATGACGAGAGGAGCGAAGATTATTGCGTGCATATGTGCAGTGACCAGTGGTGTATACCTATTTAGGCTATAGCTTTAGGAATCGTGAGCGTGTAGTCACGCGTGAGCTATGTACAAATCGTGGCTTCACCTCCTAACCATTCACAAGAAAGCCTGCGCTACCAGAAACGATCAGCATTTCTAGTTAACATTCCAAGTCTTTCCATTCCATTCATATAATATCTTGCCGATCTTCTCTGGAGCGCATTCGCAGCCCACGTGTCTCTTTGGACGAAATAACGACAAGAGAGAAGTGGACCGGTAAGTGGGTGGGGTGGGGGGGTTTGGTGAGTGTGGCAGGGGTTTCGTGAGGGTTTATCGATAAGTAAAAAAGTAAGTGCTTTGGTGAATAATCGCTCCTCTGGCTAAGAAGCTATAATGTATGTCGCGTGACAGTTAGCCAATTATACAAAGAATACTTATGTAGATCGATAATAGCGATATAGAGATAGATAGATAGATAGATATATAGATAGAGAGAATCTATGTACAAAGTGCGTATCAAGTATAGCCGGGCTCAGACAGCGGCACAGAGAGCCGCGTTGCAAGCTCCCTGGGGGCTTTGTGGGTGGTTCGCATTCGCAATCTTCTCAGTGTACAACACATCGGGCAGCAGAGACAGACTTGCACGGACTTATTAATTGCCGTTCTCTTATTACTTGATTATATATATAATATATATTTTTTTTTCAATTGCTTAGTTCTTTTTAATGCTCCCGACTGGTGGTGAAAGCTTTGTTGTTCTGTTTGGCTTATCTGAGGCTTACCAAGTGGGACTCTGGGCTGGTGAAGGTGACCACGGCGCCGTGAAGTCGCCTTGCGCTTATCGTTGCCGCAGACTGCTTAATAAGAGATCACACACGGTCAGGCGGTTGGCCAAGTCCAATTGCGGGCGCCCAAATAGATGGGAGTTCGCGCGAGCCACAGAAGAGACCACGACGAGGCGAGGACCGAGGACGAAGACGAGACGGACAGCAACATTCAGAGACAATCGAGTTTAGAGATAGACACGCATAAGTGCGCCCGGCAAAGAGAACTTCTCGGAACTACGTGCTTGTGCTCGCTGATCCGTTCTCTCTACTGATGCTCGCCTTCTTTGCGATCGAGTGCCATTCGTCTCTCTAAAGTGCGTGCGCGTCCCTGCAATTTTTCCTCCCTTTCGCTTCTCGCTTTGTGCCACTACAAACTGTTCTAATCGCGGGGTGCATTTCTTTCTTGGCTTCCGGCATCCCTCGTTTCCTTGTTATCGACCGAGGCCGCTCGAACACGCTTCACTCAAAGGGAATCACGATTGCTAAGTGCTCTAAATGATCATTTGATGCGACCTAATTTTATGACGAATGTGTAACCGAATGATTATCGCGATCTTAAACTATTTATTCATGATTTCATCTCCTGGAAAAAAAGTTGTGTTAATAGTACATGCTGAATTATATTAGTCGTCGTGTTCCAAGCTTCGTGATTGGTCTGGTCTTCCTCTGTTAAGGGTGATTGTGAAAGGGATGTTTTAAATGCTGGAAGGAAAAAGTTAGTGATATCTGTTTGTTTGATGTTTCGGTCGTATGAGAGAATCGTAATGTGTTGAGTTCTGATTTCAAAGGATTAAACCTGCGATCTTTCCGGCTCGTTAAATCTTGTAACTGGGAGGAGGCTTGCGATATCATCGGAATCAATTATTATAATCGCGCGGGTAGTGTGTTGGTCCAATTTATCGCGCCGATTATTTCCAGGCCACGGGCGATTCGTTTGATTATTGGCTCATCTGTTTACGTTATTTCGGTTCACTTACGATCGCAAACATACGCGGTATGATAACTGCATTCCGGTAGTTCGGCTTGCATCGTAAGCGTGAATTTCTCGCTGGTAAAGATTAAACAAAATCGTTGGCAAGTGCAGCAGTTACATCCACTTTCGCGGTGGCAATCCTAGCCGTAATTAATACCTTGATGAATAAAGAGGATGCAAGTGGAAAAAAAAGGGTCTGGAGTGTGTGTGTGTGTGTGTGTGCTCGTCGAACGCGCGATATTAAATTAAACCAGGAGATTTCATTTGCTGGCAAGCTCGAGCGTTTTGAACGTGAAAATCTCGGCCGGGCGGTATTAAGTCGAAAGGATTACGGGATGGATGAACTGCCTTGCTCGCTTTAATCAACAGTCTCTCCGGTCAAATCGAAATCTGCTTTGAAGCACCGTCGATATAGTTCTCAATAGATACATAGATATATCCATATTTCCATTGAACAGCCAGGAGGAACAGCCGCTCGCTTTCACGGGCGAGTGAACGCGCGACAAAATAGTTTCGCCCGGTAATAAAAACCCGATGATTTATAAGTATCGGCTGTCAGGTGTCATCGATATTGCCCGTGCGAGTGAAACGAAGAGAGATAGCCGTCACTCGTAGTGCGCGTTGCTTCGATAAATCAAAGGCATCGAAACGCACCGGGCTTTTGTCGTATTAAGCGCTCGGGGATCGAATTAATTCATGAAATAATATATGTGTCATTGACGGGACAGTTCCTGCGATCGGTAATTCGCGATGGCCGACAATGCTAGTGAACCCCATAATGTTCACATTCAATTGACGTTCGATCGAGTTCCTCATGAATGTAATGCATTAACGGATTTTCGATTTAGCGAGCGTCGACCAACGCGATGGACGAAGAATGGATTATTTCGCGAGAGGGAGAATCGATCAGTTCGTAATGGAGCAGCTGGGATCCAAGTTAATCGAGAACCTTCGAATTAAGGGGGGCCGAAATTTTCAGCTTCAATTCGACCGAATAAATCGTGGTAACTACTTGGTAATTGAATCTAGCGAATTAGAATGCGCCAAATACCGAGCAGATATCTTCGTTGTGATACTAACAAGTGAATTTAGCGTTTCCCGTAATAACAGGTGCACTTGGCTCAGCCAATGCCTGATATCTCCGAATATCGGTGTGTTATCCCGCTTATTAATGGGACTCGGCAATCGGTGAATTATTAAATAAACCGAGCAATTTGGCTGCCGGGCCGCTTAATTAATCGGTCCGTAATGAGAGTCGGCCGCTTCGAAACTATCGCGAGACGCACCTTCCGATGTGTACATTTCAATCTAATTGAAAGAGAACCATATGTATGCGTGAAAGTGATAACTCCTTCGTATTAGTTCGAAGCATCGAAATAAACTCAACTATTCTAGAATTGAGTGTCGAATTTCAGGAGATTATTCCCAAGAGAGTTCACGAAGTTTCAATAGGAATAATAAAAGGGAGATAACAAGTCTTTTTTCAGGAGCTAAAATTCCCCGGGAAGCGAGCGGCCATGGAAGTTAAGCACTAAATACTTGCCGTGGTTTTTAAGAGTGGTTACTCTTTTTCTCTCTCTCTATCTTTTTTTTTTTAAGTAGATTTATTTCGACAGAAAGCTCGGCGGTGACCAATGAAAGTTTATAAGTGATCTTAACTCTGAATTTATTATATTTTTAACAAAACAAACCACCGATAGATGAACTTTAGGATTGATTCGAAGATGAATGTACGAACCGCTATAAATTTCAAAATAACTCTCGAAAAAGTATGAACCCGATTATCGCAAAGGAATGACGATCGCGATAGTGAACTCACTGGTTGAATTCAGGCAACCAATTTAACAGGCTATATTGTCGAGCACGTCTCCCCTTCTTCTCCCTTTCATTCGGACGAATAAATCCGTGCAGATCCCCCAGGATAACTTTCACTCTAGCCTTTGTAAGATTTTATAAGACACATTTGTAAGATAAGTGTAACGAGGGAAGTCCCTGGGAAAAGGGAGTTCGAGGGAAGGGCAGCTCACCCTTTCTTCATTTTGAAGAGAAGCTAGGAGTTTGTTTCTAAAATGGAAATAGCGAGTGTTTCATTATCAAGTGAATCCTGAAGACGCTCTCTCTCTCTCTCCTTCATTCTCTCACTCGTTCCCTCATTAAATCACATCTTGGGAGTCTCATCAACGTATACCAACACTCGAGCTAGTCTATAATACTCTTTCATCTTGCTTCCAAAGTCCCGCATTAACTACAAAGCGCCTTGCATAGTCCATTTACTCCTGACCGAATCAATGAGAGTATCTCGAAGAGAGATGTGCGGAGAAGTTTGTTGCATAAGTGCGGCCAGAGATCCCTATGAGAAAGCGGACAAGTGTCGAGCGAGCTTAAAAAGTCGTTGGTAGGTGGAGCGCATCGGAGAAGAAGATTTCGTGGCATTGCAAGCAATCTGAAGAGCGTGTCGTCGCATCGTCTTCGGGCATTAAGGCTCTTGCTATAAATATGAGCAGACACGCGGCCAAGCTTCGGGGAACTTCCTGCCCACCGACACCTACTACGTATCCTTGCCCCTCGAGAGTCACGAATCTCCTCTAAGAGGATTAACTATACTGCGAGGAACTTCGGCTTGGGAAATTAGAAATGCAAGGTAAAAGAGACTAATAGTGTCGGATCGATAATGGACAGCTAAGACTTGTTTAAATATTGTTGAAATATTGTTGTATAATACGTTAATAGAGAGGTTTTGATTAGAACGATGATATTGAAAAAGAAAGCAGTGAAAGAGACGATAAACTGTAGAGAGTTAGATTGATATACTCGTAAAATCAAGAGTCGAGTCTCCTAAATACGTGCTTTGGTGGATATAGGATGTTCGTGCGAAAGTTTCGTGGGTGCCAGGGTGCCTTGCAATAATGTTGTGAGGTCAGAACTTCAGGTCGACAGAGAGGAGGAGACAACACAGCGCTTGCCTCAGTCGACGAAGCCTTATTGCGAAACTTGTCTCATCAAGGGATTTCGGAATCCAAAGCCTCGGTGTTCGCACTTCTCTCTGAAAAAGCGACGAAGACATCTCCACACACACACACACACAGAGAGAGAGGGTTCCAAAAAGCCGTTGAAAATTTAGATCTCCTTAAAGTGCATCTTAATTATTTTCCAGGCTAGTTTTTCTGAATCGTTGGCAGACTAATGCAGAGCTTGAAGAGAGTACTTCATTTAGTGGTTGCGAACGCAAGTAGAGGCGGCAGGTGGAAAATCCAAATGACATAAGTGGCTGAGGAAAAACGAAATTACCATCGCGCCTGGGGTTATTTCATGGTCGGCGGGACAAAGTCCGCGGGAATTCGTCCTCCCGCCTGTAAAATGGAATCGCTGGCAATACTTTAAGCCGCGCACTCCTCACCGCCATCTGTAAATTCTCTCTTACTCTTTCTCTCCTTCATTCACGACTCTCTTTCCACCAGAAAATAACTAACCTTGGAATTTGACCTCGGAAAGACGTCTCTTTAATTGACACTTGAGCGATCGACGAAGGTGACTAATAATATTATATCTTATTGAAATATTAATAAACCAGCGAAGTAAAAAGAGTGAGAACTCGACGATAGCAGAACAGTAGTGAAACAAATGTGTACTTCAGTCATGGGACTCCATAGAACTCTGTGCTCATTTCTTATCGCGTCGTCTCGCGTCGTGTTATCACACGGTGCGAAGAAAAATGGCTCTTTCCTCGATGATCGTTAACTCTGCGCCGGCATGGAAACGAGACGTCTAATAATGCTCGCCCGCCACTGTTAAGCTTTCTCTCTCTCTCTCTCTCTCTCCCTCTCTTTCGCCTTGGCGTGAGCTTACTCAGGGAAAAGTGAGACATTTAATAACGCCAGCCGCTAACGGCACAGTACGGCATGCACTCCACGCCACTGCTGGCGCCTGCATGCTCGAGCTAGATGTGCCTGAGTGTTAATCATTGTAGCGCGCTTGCGAACTCGGCCCGCCCCGCTCCGTGCCGCTCCGGAGCAACGAATGGTCGTCGCGAGCCCACGTACACCTACGATATTTCCTAGATACGTCACGCAGTTTTCGTACGCCCGGCTTCCAAACGTTCGTTACGTAACAGCTGCACTAGCCGATAATGAATGCGAAGTGCAACGTCGACTGAGTTATGAGATATTATTGTGAAAATTCGATCTAAGTTTTTTCGTATATTACATTCATATTTTTGATGTGTTATTTATTGTTGTATTGATTCTGGAATTTGATGGAATTGTTCGAGGGAAAGTGTTGTCAATTATCGTAGAAATATTTTCGATATATATTATTTATTACTTCATTGGTTCCTGACCGAAGGATTTTATGGAATTATTATCCGAAGCCTTGAGGGAACAGTTGCTCGCTAGAATTGGACTTCCGTTTGGTCGCACTTGATTCATGCGGACTCCGCCTCGGCCGGGGTTGCCGTGATTGATCGGCGATATCAGTGGAAACAATTCCACGGCACATCCGAGAGATGACACCAGACGAATGGCGAGTTTCTCGTCGATTATTTCCAAGCGGCAAGCGACGTTCTTCAAAGTTTGCTGGGAATGTATTGCGAGGAAAATATATTGGCGATGCCAACATATTTCTGCTGACTAATCGGCTTCATGAAGGCAGAAATAGTGCTAGGGAAGACGAAATTCAGGTCGGAGAAGTTCGTGCTGTAAAACGGACTTGCAAGGTAGTCTGGGATCAATGTCGTGCATCACTGGAACGGCAAACACAGTCGTTATTCAACGAGATTAGCCTTGCCCGGCCATTCTTACAGCCCTCTTGTCGGCCAGTGTCCTGTGTCTGCTCACGCCCGGACACCATAGAGAAATCTCCACCGGAAGTGAGCTGGACTTCTTGCATAAAACATTGTCGACGGTAGGAACTCTCCACGCGGGATGACTCCTCGTAAAACTCGAGATTTCTAGCTGGAAACTTAGAGACTGTTTCATATCTCGAAGGTAAAGTCCAGCTAATTCGACGCTTGATTAGCTATGAAAAGAAACACTGGCAAACTCGACCAGGATTTACGATAGTGTTTTATGAAATGAGAAGAGATCCTCTTACTAGCTTGAAAACCCAAGTTACGCACGTGTCTTGGAAGTGGCACGACATTCATTTTTCCTTGGTGGCTTTTTCGTGGAACGAAGTTTATCATGGCCGAAGGTTTTCGTGTCGAAAACAAGTCTCTGTCGTTGATGTCGTACATTCGACGTGCGAGGAAGTAGAGTCAGGATGCCACCGTTTCGTTGAAAATTTTTGGAAAACATGTTCTTCCCTTGCTGAAAAACGGAGCTCGCCACTTTGGTCGTACGAAGAAGGGAGAAGGGATGGGGGAAGAGGAAGAAGGGAGAATGAAACGTTTTCCTGGAAGTTTACGGGAGATGGGATTTCTACCCGCTTTTAGTTTAAGCGGTAGAAGCAGGTTCTAGAGTCACAGCATGCTTCTTCTTCCAACCCTCAGACGGTTTTTTGTCCCCTTCCGCCTTTTCGAGACTCCGGGAACAATGTGTGCTCGTGTAATTTTTCACCGCTCTGAATAACTAACTGTGTAATTTGCGCATTTCGTGAGAATGCACTCGGCGCATTAAGAAAAAGTTGCTGGAAAAGCACTCGCTGGGTAAAGCATAGCGTAAAACTTGGTAAACCGGCACACGCCTGACTACATATTGACTTCAACTACTTACGATTAGAAAGTGCTAGCTCGTAAAGGGCTGCTTTCTCGCTCGGTTTATAATCTATCAAATCCACGAGCTCTTCATGATAATCGACCATAATGAACTCTAATTAACGTTGCTTTAGTTAATACTCAGACTTTCATCGAGCCCTTTGTCTACCAATGGAAATGAAGTCTTTCGAACAGACGTTCGTTCATCTCCAACACTCTTTTTTTCAAATATTCCGAATTTCCGAACAATTTAGCTGAACGTAGTTGGCGAACTAGTAACTACCCTGTGGGATTTTCTTCCACTCGAGTTGGCACGTTCGATTGGCACAGGCTCGATTTTTACAGGCCAATTAGCTAAAGCTCGACATTGGCCTGCCACACTTTCCCACTGTTCTCCCATCATCCAGGGGGCTCGTAAGCTCAGGGGCCACGTGTCCAGCTTCTTTTTAATTAACACGTCCGCTTCTTGGTAATCCTCGTGCGCCTTTCTCCCTTAATTAGTGAAGCTATTCCTGCGACGTATCTCCGGAGCGTCGGAGGCTGGGGAATGAAGCGAGAGAGGATTAGTTAGAGAAGAGGTAGGGTTGCTTATGTTCTGCTCTCGGTAGAGCAAGCGAGCCTCTTGAATTCAGGTCGTCCGTCGATTATAGTCTCGGCCATGGCCCGTACCTCTTCCATTTCTTACGAGCCATATCGATCTTCTCTTTTTAAAGGCTCCCGCTTCCCTTTTTACTCTCGTTTCCCTTTCTCTGTTTATCCTCACACGGTGTGTGCACTATCTGTGTCAACCCTGAGGTGGACAAGCATTCAAGTGGGTCGTCCGAATTCCTCGACCTATTTCCTCTCATTCGCTCTGCATTATTTATTCCAGTCGTGACTACTCCCTTCCTCGACTCTTTTCTCTCTTGCTACTGCATTTTCCAAATTACTTCCCCGCGACGCGCGTCCACTTACCTTATCCGATTAACCTGATTAATCATTAACTGTATTCCTCGGCTCTAAGTGGTATTAGAGTCCCACGACCGGGGCTTCTTAGACCAACTTCGTTCTGCTTCCTTCACTCTCCAGTATTTTCCAATTTTAATAAGAAGTTAATGAGTTGGATGTCGAAAGATTTTTTCATCAGCAATTATTATATTATTAAAATTCGACGTACAAAGGATGATTTAATATTGAGGTTAGTCTTGTTACGTGCCATAGGGAAATTGGTAGATTCGACGCGTCGAATTTCACCAGGTGGAAATTGTCACTGCGTTATTTCCTGGAGTTTCATAGTCTTGCCGAATGTTGAAACGACCAAGTCCTTCGGGCCAGAGTGAGAAGCAGTGAAAGGAAGGAGCGAAGAGGAAATAGGAAACCGAATGTGGCACAGCAAATATTTACTATTCCGCGCAGCCCGAATTATGCTAATCCCAGTGGCAGCCAAGTAGACCACGAAATAAATAGTATTCTCTCCCTCGAAACAGAGAGTGAGAGAGAGAGAAAGAGAGAGCATCGTCCATATTCCAAGGATTATGAACCGTAGCGTTATAGTCGTATTGCTGAAGATGCAAAGACAATGGCAATGAGCGTACAGACGAGTCTCAAGCAGTAGCGCGCTGCTTCCAAGAATACTTCACGCCATATTATCTTGTAGAATAGATTTTTATAGGAGGATTGCTCTCAATAAACTAGAGTCGACGTTTCAAGAGTCATTCTAGGAAAACGTGTTTGTAGTGGTTGGAATAATCGCTGGTAATTAAAGCTTTGCTATAACAACCTGATGAGAGCAGGATTCAACAACTCCTCGTGGTTTCTCGATTTTTCTGCATTGCAATACGACGGAAGCCAAGGGGATACTCTCCACTCGTAGAGAGAGAGAAAATGACTCAGATACAGCCGAGGATTATTTCCGTGAGTGCCCCTTTGAAAGAACATGGAGAGGGTTAATTGGAGGTTTGCGACAGAGGTCTCGGTAAAAGGATAGCCATCGAAATCTTAGTCATACTCCTTTGACAGTGCGAATGAGAGCACTAAGATCGCCGCTTCGTTAAAGCTAGCTTATACGATGAGAATAAGGACTCATTAACTATGTGTAAGCTTCAAGTTTTAGGATGAAATACTTTCTTCAAGTGTCCAATACCGCCTCTACAATTCTATCAATGCACATTCTCACAGATATTTTTGCCAATTGGAACAAAACCTTGTCGGTGATTATCATCGTTGTAATACTCCAATCCGATTAAATCGTCGGTGTGGGAAAAATTTGGCGAGCAATTGGAGGTTTAATTCGGTCGCGTTAACGAGGCCTTCGATTATAGCGTCGCTCTTCGGATTTCGCTTTGTCGGGCGCGTCTTAATTAAACCGTTTGCTTAATGGGATTGGAAGGAAAGCTTCGTTTCGTAGCCACTTAGTCCGGTAATATCGAAATATTTCCAATTCTCTGACAAAGGTAGAATCCAGCTGATTCGCTTGAACTTTTGGCAGATTCACAGAGAGTTTTAGTAGTATATGTGTGTGTGTGTGTGTGTGTATCGAAGTGGCGTACAGTTCGGAATGGTTCTCCGGTTGAACGCAGACGCAGCGAGCAGTTGAAACTTTGCTCGGATGGACCTACAGGGAAACAAGGACGGCCAATCCCTCCTCTACCTGTAATCCCAGGAAAGTCCGATTGTCGATGTGTTTGCAAGCTTTAAACGCTGCCATTCCGAGTGGGGCCGAAAAACTCTTTCGACACAGTGGACTATCATTCGATAGCTCGATCGCTCTTCCCGCTCGCATTCCACGCTCTTTCGAGCGAGCCTCGAAAAAAAAGCGGGGCTAAAGGATTTAAGAGGAAATCGGTGATTCTGTCGACGCTCGAGCAGTTCCTGATCGATGTTCGACTCTACTCCGATAACTCCTTCAATCTCCAAACATTGGCGCGAGTATTCATTTATTCTTTGAGTGGAATATTCAAATGGGGAAGAATAGCGGAAGAGAAAGAAAGAGAAAGAGAGAGTATTTATCGGTGGTAAAGGGCGATATCGATGGACGCAACATTCAAGTAGAAGATAGATCCGGCTGCCGCAAAATGGCAGGGCGATCGTTTGTTAGCCAGATGATATACGAACACGCATCCATAGGCGTAGCGAGCGACCATACGTCAGTGAATGAAATGGCTCGGCACAGGAAAATCCAGGGAATAAATCAGCCGGACGTGCGCCGGAATGTCGTAAAAAATCAGCCTCGCAAGCGTGGCGAGAGTTCGCCGGAAAATTCTCGGCACACACCAACCCCGCACTGTGTTTCTCGTCTATCGTAGCTATTCGCACGTTTCATATGTGCTCGTACATAAACAGCGAGAGTGTTGTTAGCCCACTGCTTCTATTTACATCTACCTCACGACTTAGATTTCGAGATTCCGTTGTTCTGATTCCTGTAATACTACCTATTAAATTATAGAATATATTCACACTGTTTCTTTGATTGGATTTCGAGATGAATATTTCATTAATCTTTCCTACAATTCAATTCTCTTATCAAATATACAGAAATTCCGACACCAGTTTTTATGTATAATTCTAGTATTCTATCAATATCACGCTGTAAATTAAACGGAAAGCCAATGATAAATAAGTAAAACGAACAAATTTCATCTAACTGATAGAATTTCTCTGGCATGGTGGCGCTAGTGTCTAGTTACACGGTGTGTACTTAGGTCAGGCGGATGTTAAGGCTTTCCGTGAAAAATGACTCCGGCGTATTTAGGTGGACGGTGAGCAACATAGCAGCGAGTGCATCCAACCTACGAGGCGAACCGTTTATCTTGCAGGGAAGCGGTCGGATATGAAAAATTTCGGGGAACAAATTAAACGTTTCGTTCCGCATCGCTCACGAGGCCCATAAAAAAGTAAGCCTGTAACTATGCCGAGGAATGAACCCCTCGCTGAAGTATCGCCAGGCTTGAAAAGCAGGGTTGGTATCGCGCACTTCGCATTTCATTACATGCACACGAGGGGGGCCTCCAGCCAATTCCGTACGAATGAGCCCGGAATGAAAGTTTCGCTAAATTAGTTCGTAACTTGAATTCGCGGTCGCTGGAGTATGGGCGGCCTCGATTTCGCGGTCTCGAGTGCCAGTCGAATGTTAAGAGAATAAAATGACAGCGCACCACGGACGAAATCTAGAATTTTAGCGCGCGATCATACGAATCGACCGCGAGAGCGCGCCAGGAAAAATTCACAGGCAAATCTTTTCAAAAGGAACAAGCGAAGAATTTGATGCTCGGTTGGTTAATTATCACAGTGATATCTGTGGTAATATTAAGATAATAAAATGACAGCATACAGGAATTGAAAATTTTAATTATTATCCGAATGAAATGGGAATATGAGAAAAAATTTCGTAAGGGAAAACTTTTTTAGACTATAAAGGAACCAGGAAAGAACTTAATGTTAGCCTGGCTGGTTATCCGGGTGGGACGCAATAACGGCAGGGGTAGATGATAAAGTGTCGGTTGTGATTTGTCCGTGGAAGGGAAGAGCTTCTTACATGCTAAATTACACGCGGGATGCTGGCCCGGATCCGCGGTGTTATGTATGTCTGTACATTAGAGCGGCGAGCGCCGGCCCGCCTGGAATAAATCACTGCGGCGAACTTGCCCTCGGGAAAATCAACGTCTAATGGTGCTGTACCACCTGGGTGTAACGATAGAAAATACTGGCTGCACCGTTGGCCTCCGAAAGAGCTGGCGAAAAAATCTCTGAAAAGCTTGCGCTTGAGCCAAAAATAGAAGGATCTTTACGTTCTATCTTTATCTTTTTATAAAACTGCAAGAGCGGCCTACATTTTTTAATGAATCGAATTTAACTTGAAGATAGCATGAATAAAATAGAAAATTCTTCGGTGCGCTTGAAAGTTTAAAAGATAAATTCAAGTAAACTCTGTAACAATAAAGTGTAACTGCAGAGCGAACCAAAAGGTCAGTTCAATGCATGGACGAAATACAGACATTAAATCGGTACATTAAAACGGGAAAATCGCTCGCGCAATTAGAACAATTGGATTTGTAACGCATTTCAATTAGGAGTGTTCCGCTAACGGTGCACATCGCCAGTCAAAGACAATAATGCATGTGTTAAATGTGCCGTTTCGGAATACAGGGATCTCCACGCTATAATTTATATCATGTCTATCCCGTCACTCATCAGTCATTGAGTGAATCTCCCTAGTTGATGGACAGTGATTGCCGATTTTGATGGAAGGCTTTACACTAATTAATGAGGTTCTCAGAGAAGATTTATTGAGTACGCTTTGTATTACTAATATTTTCGAAAGAACAAAAATTCATTTGGTACAACTGAGAGTCGACGAAGACGACAAACATTCACTTGGTAACATCACAAAGCTTTGTTTCACTACGAATTTTTCATGTCACCGCCTTTAGTCTGCCATTAGCGTGGCATAAAAATCTTGTTGGCAGTTTTGCGAAAGAAAGATAAAGCTTTTTATATGACGGCGGCGAACAAAGCCAGGAGTTTATTAAGATCCAAAGGTTTTATTGCGTCTTTATCGCGAGCTTACACGTTATTTCACGTTACCGAAAAATAGCCCGTAATGATAGCATGTAATGTTTCGGACAGGAGTCGTAAATAAACTCGTTTTATCGTTCTAGACTTGCCTGTTATTTGGTCATAACGTTCATCAAGAGTTTGAAATCCGGATTTTGTGAAACACATTCACTTTGTATTTCTTTTGGAAACTCAACGCTCTTGGTAGTACCATTTGCTTGATAAATAAGTCGTAATAGAACATTGTGTTCTTAGACCGAGAGTGTAGGGAACTTTAATTAGAAACTAGCGTACCCTCTTGATGAAGGAAAGGAGCACCAAGAGAATTCGATAAAGGGCGAGCGGTCTATTTAAAAAAGTTGCTATGGCAAGCTTTTCAATTAACCCTTGTCACCTACTCTTTTCACCCACGTTTGTCCTCGTGTCATTACCGCAAATTATACAAGGGAACCTTTTCTTGGAAGTCTAGAATTTTCCGCATGAGTCTCGTATTCCCAACGTAAGAGAAAAAAACAGGGGAACCTTGGAATTGCAGGAAGCTTCGTTCGCTTTATCGTTCGTACAAAAATCTAATTGGTTGGCTTCCCTCTAGGGCAATGATCGCCCTAGTTATTGTCGTGGAAGAGAGAGAGAGAGAGAAATTTGGAAACCATTTCGGAAATTACTTGGGATTGGCTAAACGCGCGCTGTGCAGCGTAAATTGAAAGGGTGACTTTGAAATGCGTGTCCAGCGACAGGAACACGGGGCAAGTGCGCGCATGTCGCGCGTGTATAAGCAGTAAATTGAAAGTGACACGGGATAGGCATGCCTGGCTGGGTAGTAGTCGCCCGGTAGTTACCAAACCGAATACGAAGTTTGAATAGTTTTGCAAACGGCATCTATGGAAATTGCGAAATATCCCGAAACCCAGGAAATCCCAGGGCAACTTTTTTCCTGGGAAGCTGCGAGCATGGTATCGCCGGAAAAACTGGAATATACCAATCATTGGGATCACACATACACACACTTGCGAGTAATTTCAGCGATAAATTTGACGCGACAGAAAGTCGATACTGACAGCTTTGACAATGTTTATAATCCGAATTGCGGAGAAATTATCCGATTTTTGGTGAGAATACTTCGCTCTCGTGAACCTTGCGTGTAAAAATGGTGGATGATTGTTTGGCCGGTGAGAATTTTCGAAACGAGTGCGAGGCTTTCTGAAAATCTAGCAATCGTCGACGTCGAGGCAAGAGTGCCCAATCAAAAAAATTAAATTAATATAACTGGAGATGTCAACAATTTAACCGTATAGGGCATGGCAAACTGAACCGTACCGGATATACGGGAGAGCAGGGTGGTTCGCACCAACGAAGTTAGCCGGGAATTTCGCGAGCTCTAGCGAATACCAGGACACCAAGTGAACCACGAAACTCTATCACGTAATTAAACGTTCCAGTGACCGAAAAGCACGAGCGCTCTATCTATAAATCTTCCTACCGATGTCCAACTAAAATGATCTCCGGGCATCATTAGTCCAGAAATAAAGGAACCAAGACTAATAAAATATTAAGAACTCTACAATTTTAGAAGAGTTCCTCATTAAGAATTAAGAAGACAAAAGTTGATACTACGAACTTTAGCATCAGATACGAATTGTTAGCACTTTACCAAAATCATACGAGGGAAGGATATCTCGAAGGGAAGCAAGGTAGATATTCGACGTACAGTGAACTCGCTGTAAATACTGAGTACCAGCTATAACCAAGAACTAGAGGGAAAGGAGGAGCAACGTAGCCTGAGATAAATCCCGAGGGGCGAGAAAGTGTAACGAGGTTCTTCGGGGCGAGCTTTTTAGAGGAGCAGAGATTGAGCAGGGGACGTAACATCTAAAACCCTTCCTGGTACGAGGGAGTTTAGCGTAGATCAGGGACACCCTAGACTGGGAATTACGTGACAGCTTATCACGCGTTATGACTGACCTTCTCGTATCTCGCGAGCTTCTCCAAGCGAAGTCTTCTCGAAAAGCCTATTCAACGCCTGGCTCATAGCTCGCTTGGGTAGGACGATCTAGGAAATCTGCAGCATAAGCGCGAAATATCGTTGTTACCTTGGCGAGAGTAGCGCGCGTATGAAACTGCCATGTCTCTCAGAGTCTGGGGCTCTTTTGAAAAAGTGATTAAATCACCCTGAACCCTTGTTACACTAAAGATTTAATTAAATAGCAAGTATGAAGGCTCGAAGAAGAGTGAACTGAAGACATTCACGTCCGACAGCGAACGGTCTCAATTTACTGGCAAGCATTTAAGGGGTTTAGAGAGCGCAATAATGAATTATACTTCGCGCAGTAAATACCACTCGTTTGCGTAAATGCTCGGTGTGCACGAACTTCATTGTATACTGCAAGCTTACCAACGGCTCGTTGGATTGGATTAAAAGCGCGGTTTTTGCCTGGGAAAACTTAAGAGGGATTTTAATGAAAAGGATCCGCCGGTAAGAGGATAGGCTGGATGGAGGATCGTTCTTCTTTTTTCCTGGCATGATCATCGCGCTGCCGAGCGGTGAGTGGAATTTCGAAGCGGCTAGTGCTCGATAATAGGACTGGTCTGGAATGAGAGAGAGAGAGAGAGGAAACGCGAGAGAGCGGTGGTCGGCCGAATTTACAAAACAAGCCCGGCTAAATGACAAACGCTAATGCGAAGCGATGCCTCAATTAAACGGGGCCCATGCAAATCGCGTTTCCGTGCCCGCGATTATTTCCTGCTGGCAGCAGCGGCAGCTTACGCGTTCTGCATTCCCACAAAACGAGAGAGAAAGACGAACGAACAGCCGAATCCACGTAGGAGAGAAGCTCGTGGGAGGTGTACCTGACCACGAACACTACCAGCCAAATAAATATGCAAATTCTTTTAATCGACAATTCCCCGTTTAATTTCGGCAGCCGGCACTCTCCGCCACTTGGTGGTGGTGCCTCATTGCCAGAACCATTTTGCACGGCAAATGGCCGCTTTATTTGGGAAATACCGGATTACACGCACTTAACGAAAGGGAATCTGTGAGAATCCAAGCAAAAAACCACTTGCCGCTATGCTCCAGTGGTCTAGTTTCCCTTGGCTGTATGAAGTTTCATGACGCTTTCGATCCAAGGGAATGTCGGATTGAATGCGGCAACGGCGCGTTCCAACTTCTCAAGACGAGGGTTAATGATCGCGGTAATTAGAACGGGTGCAACGACTCTCTCACCGGGGAGAGTGCTCTGGCTTTTCCTGCTTGCACTCACCTCCGACGCGAATATCAACCGGATGCTGGTCATTAGGGCACGCGTAAGGAGTTCGCCCTCGAAATTTGTATTCCACCCTCTCGATTATACCTCGGCTGATCGATGAGCCCCTCCGCGTATTGGTACGTGCCACAGCAATCTGGCGTGTCGCGTAGCTGCTCTTTATCCTCGCATTTCGTTGTTCCCGTCAAGAATTTCACACACCGGCTAATTCGACTGGTGCATGTCGATTTGCCACTCGAAATCTTTTCGTCGAGTGAAATAGCTGTTCTCTACTCACCGAATTTTGCTCCCCCGAGATTTTGTGTTGGAGTGACTGCAATTTCGATAAGGGTACCATCGGTTATAGGAAAAACGGAATTCTTTTGACAATGCTTTTCCCGTTGGACGCTAGAAAAGACTAAGTGACTTGACGAAAATTTCAGCTATTTTGCGACCATCGCTTTTTCCTCTCACTTTTCGCTTGGAGGATGAAAAATACGCAGGACGATGGTGAGAAAACTAGGGAATCCTGGCAGGGTATCCGATCACGTTTATCTTCAGTATGACCGCGTAAGCCGTGTCAGCCGGATGAAGTACCACGATGTAGAAACGTTTTCTTTCCATCGCGTAGCGCGCGCTTATCCTGCGAATTCAATTTATATGGTGGTTCCGGCAGGAATAGGCGGATTCTAGCCGTGTGCGCCAGGGTGTTCCGGGGTTGGCACGTGTGCGAGCATACACCACCATCATACCCGGACCTATGATCCGCTTAGGGAGATGATGGCCACGCCTTCATGTCGCCCAGGATTTCCGCCACTGCACGGTCGCCCTTTTCGAAGCAGTAACGTATGCGCTTCATACTCAAGCCTTCCTACGAATCTCCATTCGTTGCCACGGCATCTGGACCAACTGGCAGCTGGCAGTTTTCGCAGGCCAAGCATTCCAAAACTCGAACAATTAGGTCACTAAAATAGGAAGGCTTACCTAATTCAACCAGACTACGCAGACAACTGCGACCCAACGAATTATTACTAGACGAGTTTCCATAGGAATATGGTAGTATTGACTCGGCACTAAAAGAGACGTGTTCCAACGGGTGGTGTTCGCTAGTTTCGTCGAAAGAGCAATTGGGAGTGTCAGAACTAGGCGAGGAGTCGCGTAGAAACAGCTATTCGAACTCGGAGTGTTCGATATTCCAATGGAAGTGCGGAGAGAGAACGCATTGTGCGACACAGTACGCCACCGGAATAAACCCCATGGATGTCTACTATAATCTAACTAGCACTGCGCTCGTAAAGGGGTGAAGCAGCCTACGAGAGGACAGTGTGAAATGTCCTCCGAGCTGGTCATATATTCGAGTATCACGATGCAGACTGCCACTTCCGCTTCCAGTCTGCTCTTCCTCCAGCTCTCAGCAAGCTCCTCTAACTCTAACTAGTGTCCTCCTAACACCTCCGGATAGCCCAACAAGAATTTGCAATGGTAACGACGGATCTCTAAAAGCGCGTGGATCCTTGTCGACCGGTGTGCGTGTTGAAACCGTCCACTTCCGCTTGTTTTTGGAGCCGTGCCAGTCGCTACGTCTCGGGAATAAAATTATTGGAATAAACACCTTTTGTCAGGAGTCCTTCTTATCGATTTTCAGTAGAATTTCGACTTACCAAAGAGGGCTACAAAATATTTTCGATTTAAAAGAAACCTTAACGTGCTCGACAATTATCCTGACTCTATAAACACGATCCTTTCAATATCCTCATAAATTATGATTGCCTTTCCCGAACAAGTAAGTCTTTTATAACGGTGTTTATTATCTGTGAACATTATGAGCTGTGGAAATGAGGGTGTCTGGTCTAGGGTGAGTGTGTCTCATTCTCCTTAAATGTTGATGAACCTAGAATAGCCGGACTTCCAAAGGCTTTTCATCGGCTCGGCTAGTCTGTGTCCTCGGGCATGCAAGCGTAGAGAGTGAATGACAGGTGGTGGGGGTTAAATTCCGCGTAGCAAAAGACAAACACGAAAGGGGTTATCGAGGGTTGTGTGAGTGTAGATATGTGTAAATGTGTATGTGCTACGATCGAAGGGGTAGGCTCGCGTGGTAATTGTAACGAGGTTCACTCGGGCCTCGCGCAATCGAGTAGATGGTGCGGGGGTGTTGCGAGGGTGAGTTGGAGTGAAGGGCACGTCGAGTCGAGCGGAGTCGCGACGTTTTCTGCCTTTTGTAATGGAATAATAGAGCGGGTATACTCACGAGATGAGAGTCCCTCGTGGTGAAGGTGATTGGGTCCGAGGCTCTTGGCTCGCGACAGTGGAAATCCATTTTGCCCCAGGCTGCCGCGCCAGCGGCGCCGCTCCTCGCTGCTTCGATCAACTCCATTTTCACCCCCTCCGCTACGAATTCCACCTGCAAGGCCAAACACCATTTAAATCTACTTCCATCAACCCATCTCTACCGTCTTCGGTAGGCATGGATTTTATCCCGGAAATATAACACGTTAGAAGGAACTTTCTTATTGGGGGATGTGTTAGTGTGTCTTGAGAGTATGCACACGTTCTACCAAAGGACGACTACTGCTGGATCCAATTGATGGTTGAGATGGTGCGACCTTCGAGCCCGTTTCATCTTTGATGAATCACAGAGCCCTTCTTCGAGAAAATTACGTTTTGGGAAAGGAGCTTGTGATAGCGAGGGATCAACGGCGAAGAAGGATGGAAATGGCCCTGAAGCTAACACAAGGGTTGAGAGGATAGAGAAAGAGATGAGCGTTGGATGAGAATAGGATCCTTGACATCTCTCCATCTCCTTCAAGTCCTCCTGCCATCCTCCAACGTTCTGCCACTCAACTCCCACAAAGTGGCCATCGCAAAAAACCAATCGTGCAAAAAAAATGGGAGGTTGGTTTAGGCATGCGAATCAGAGGGCCACCGTTATCCACGGGTTATCCAGGCAGATTTTGCGTGCCTGAATTATTTCGCTTGGCTACATTGCATGGCGACCCTGCTATTTATAATCCCCGCACGCTAGGATTGTGTAATCAGATTTCGACTGACTTTCATCGAGCTAGACCTCATTTATGAAGCAGCCGCGACGCTGTGTATGCTTTAGTACGAATTTATCTTTCCTAACTTTTGAACTTACTCGCTCGCCTCGGCCGAGGAGGCTTGACAAGCTAATCAATCAAGTAGCTAATTATTTTAGGATTTTATAATTGGCCTGTTATTGAATTTCGCCGCCGGCGGTGGCGGCGGCAACGATATTGAATAAAGAAGTATACTTTGCTGTGCTCCATCAAATTCGTAACTTCAGTACATAAACCGGCGCCGTGAATGTGTGTCAACGAGGATTAAATTATCGTGCGTGGCCGATAATTAAATATGCTTGGAGAATTGAGCGTTTGACGGGACACTGTGGCGACTCATAAAGTCGACCGACGCGGCGCGACGCGGTGCTACGACAATATTTTCCAATGGCCTTTCAAACAAATGGCCTAGTCCGATAAGGTAGTATAAAAGCTTTCCATAATCCCAAATCGTTTCGGGCACACGGCCGCTGACACAGCGTCTCTTAAATATACATTGCTTCCCTGTTTAATTAACTCTCGAATTATTCCACCTCTTTATTCGCGCAAGACAAGAAATCGTACAGCGGAGATCATGTCTGTCCAATGTAATGTCAGAAATTTAAGAGAGGCAGGGTGATAATTTCACTGTACGAAATTGGAAAAAATATTGTAACATTAAGTTATCTCTCACTGTACTTGTCTTCCGACGGAGGTAATTCCGATGATTCTACGTTGAAAAGGAGCTGAAGGAGGGCGAAATGAAATTAGCTACCGCCAAGTGCAATATCTGGCTCCGTCTTATAGCGGATAATACCGCAATTTTGCCATTAGCTTGTCTGTAATACTCGAGGAACTGTGATCTCTCGGGCAGTAGTTCGTGTAAGGATCTCTTGCCAAAACTCCTCCTATTACACTAATTCGAATATCCTTTACTCGCCCGGCTCATTTTTCTCCCTGGGCGTATTAGTATCTGCAGAGCTATCAGTGCGCGGCAGAGATCCCCAACGGGGAGAAATTAATTATTAGACTAATGAGCTGCGAAAACCCTGGGGTTCTATGAAACGGTATGCTCCATTACGAGGGTTTAGTGACTGATCCCCCGTTAGCATGTATGTCGTGGTTTGCGTATTTCGATGGTTAACGAATAAATAGGATTATTGGGCCAGGCAGTGACAGATCTCACAAATGCGTGTGGTCGGGAATTATTCAATTGCCAGGTTCGATAAACGATCCGTCCATTCTGTCCACTTCATCAGAGTTAACTATTGATCGGAGTCGACCACTACATTCGCACAGGAAGAATAATATTTTTTTCATCGACGTACTGATTATTAAAAACAAAAAAATGATTCTCATGTATGAGTTTTTATTTATGTCGTATAAACATATTCGAGTTTGCCAGTTTGAAAGGTGGGATGTGTCCAAGAGAAAGAAATGGACAAATGGAAATGTTAAAGTATTGAAAAAGTCAAGGAAGGTCTTCTTCAACAGAGAGATTGTGAGCTCGAAGGAAATGCTTGTCGGATGTCGGTATTATTAACGTTTCATCGGATACACCCGCTTTCTGCCTCGTTACCAAGACCAGTTATTTCTTCGTTCGGTTTCTTCTCCGTCCGGCGGGTGGACTGTGTGTCGCAGGGTCTCATTATTTCCACTACAACGGTTCTAGTTTTGCCCCCGGACCTTGCCAGGGTAAGCACTAGCGCATGAATATTTCATCCGATCGTCCAATGACCGCCACGGCACTTCGTCCTGCCTTTCCTCGACTTCTCTCATTTCTATCATGTAATACTAAACCGGAAACATCGAAATGTCGTCGTTCTATCTTTGGAAGGGATAAAATAACCTCCATGAAATTCTGTAGGATTATTAGTCAAATTGAAGGAAGTCGGAGAAAAGCAATCGATGAAGTTCCCCGCGACAGCATTATGACAGGCTTGCCCGACAAGATCAACAAGTCGGTGGAGAAAACAGACTACCATCGCGAAACGATCCTATTTACCTTCTTTTTCCGGTGAAGCACGTGTCTGCCGATACCAATCCATTTGTCTCCGTGATACTATCTCGTGTCCGAAGAAACCTGCTCGGATAAATCTCGTCTCGCGGGAACTCGTTTGTTCGCCGATAACATCAGAGTCTCTCTTTGCAGATTCAGAGGCATGCGCATACACCCTCTACGAATCCATGGCTCAGCTAATCCGACAAACTCACTCTCTCTCTCTCTCTCTCATTTTCGCAGCGCGCAAATAAGCAGGAAAAATGTGTACAGGTGTATAGCATGATATCTCGGGTGTTTGTTGAACGCCAAATATCCAGAGCTATGCTCGCGTTAGGCAAACAATCAGGGCTAGGTTCGAGCGGGCGAGTAAGTGCTGGAGATAGGTAGCGTCCGTCTAAATAACAACCGGGAAGGAAATAGCTGTGCGGGATGGTTGCTGCTATGGTGGAATCGTAGGGTGGAAAGCGGCAGGGTTGTGTGCAGAACGGGCTCATTATGCGCTTCCGTAGTGCAGCACGTCCGAGGCAAACGTGAAGGTCGGCTTGTTTGCCCGGCAAATATTTGAGCGGAGCCGGGGTATTATCGGTTTTCGCCATCGTTCTAACACCGGCGCGCCATGCAATTGGACTGCCGCGTGTGCTGCTGATTTTTCCACCTTCCTTGGCTGACCCAAGCTAGAGCTGATTCACATTGGTCCACTGGCATTGGACTCTTGCACATGGGGGACACATCGAGTCTCACCTTTCTTAGACAGCCGACGAAGTTGTTGATCCCTTTGGCACCCTGCAAAGAGCGGACGTCCGCGCCACCACCAACTAGAAGTCGATCGCTCGCCAGATGTGTGAATGAACCAGCGGTGTGACCATGGTCCGAGTAAATCCCGTCGACGATTGCGGATAACTGTAACAAAAGTCGTGCATGCGCGCACGAAAGTTTCTTGCACTAGTTTCTTATAGTTTAGCCTTCGACAAGGTGTGTAACCAGGTTTAGAACTCGATTCAGGATTACACTTGCTCTCGCAGTGTTACCCCGATAAACGTAGGGCGAGCTGACTTTCGACGGTGCCTGGCTAGCAGGCTTGCTTTATTGAACATTGGCTCGGTAAAACCTCGGCGATTTTATCAAAGGCGAACGGGAACCGACTTGCTGGGAGTAAAGTAGACTGCCAGTGCTCGGGCAAGAGTATCGGCTGATAAGTTTAAGTTGTCGCCCGAGCGACAACACGCGATTTTATTACCCTCCGCGTGAAAGCACTATCGCTCGATAGTAAATCTGACAAAATAGCTAACTTCATAGAGAGACTTTATTACTTTTTATCGCTACAACAATCGTACCTGTAGCCGAACAGTCTTATTACACAGGGCTACAAATGTCTCTCAGGTTTTCTTTACTTTTATGGAATTGAAAGGGTGCCGGATAAGGGCGGAGAGCGAAGTGCAACCTCACCCGACTGGAATGCCAGAAATAATTGATGTTGAGGGATTTTCGGGCTGCTGCAGTGGTCCTTTAAAAGTCTAATAAGAGAGCTTTCCATCGCCGAAAACACAGCCGACAGGCTTTAGCCGGAACTCCACCAGGCTTTCTTCCATGGTTTACTCGCACCGGCAGCTGTGCCTTCATATTTCCTTAAACCTGATTTCCATGTTATCCGAGTATACAGTGAATCCTTGGTCGCCTCTCTGGGCCGTGTTTAACTTTTAACAGGCGGCTGGAGGACCCACTGATCTCCAGTGAAACTCTGGTGAATTCCTACCCTACGAAGCTTCCCTTTCTCGCTATAGATCCGTCTCTGTCATAGTAAACATTCGTTTTTATTTCAATTCATCTATTTCCTTTCGTTCATAGTGAAATAAAAATATTTAATACGCCACGTTTGATCAAATGCAAACTTATATTACTTACACTGTATTTGATTATTATACATCTTCTCCTGAAAATTGATTTTCAATTCAACTGTAGAATTCATCGAGCTATTGTACAGTTGCATTTGCATATTATCACGCGTGCCGAATTACCTGTAAATAGCTGTACTTTCCGAATGGCCCGCCCTCTGGCCATCGGGAATCAGAGGAAGTTTCGTGCGATAGCTGGTTGAAACCACGTCGCTCCGGAGTTCGCGATCACAGTGGCGCACATGTAATTCGAAGTTTTAATAGCGAGGAACTTGGGCGAGCAGCAATCTCCGCTACAGTTTCGAGCAAGTGTAACGCGTTTCAATTGAGCAGCTGGAATAAACTTCAACATATTCTGCCTAGTACGGAGAGTGCGGGGTATGCGACTATAACTGCTAGTGTTCCACTTCGACCGCATCACACTTTTCTTGGCGGAGATCTCTGCTTGGTTGCGACACATGCGGCAAACTGTTCCCGCTCAAGGAAACTTGGAGCAGGCTAATAACGAAAGTGGTAGTTGCCTTGGTTTGGATTTATCGGCTCGAAACAATCACTGCTCGCAAATGAGCCAGCAAGGGTATCAGTGGTTGGTTATTAATCATCGAAGAAGAAATGTTAGGCGATTCGTAAAACACGTAGAAGAACTTTACAAGTCGAGCGGCCTCTCTCTCTTTTTCCACTATAATCTTACTGTTTCAAGGAGAAAGGGGAGCCTCGTTCACTCTTCTAGCGTTCATTAATCACCCTCTGGATTAAAAACAGCCGCCTGGGGTGGAATTACTCGTGATATAAGAGTGGCTGGGAGCGGCCGCGAGCAGATGTTGCTACACCGTCCACTCGTCATTGTCAATTAACTCGAAGCATGGATCGAACGATGTGGTCGGAGGAAAAGTCGGCATCCTCTTAAAGGAAAACTCTCATTCTTACCGTGTCAGAGATCAATTTCAATTTCCAATGCGTTTCAATCATTCGTCCGGATTTCTTGAACAAACTCACTCGCTCTTTCTTGGTTTCTCTTAGTGGTGCAAGCTTGAAGATGAAACTAGGTGAATAGCCTTGGTGTGCTTCTACGGCTAGTTGAAAATTTCTGCGAATGCTCGTCCCGTTCTCCTCAATAAAGTTAATGGCCGCGAGAGCCTTTTGAGAGTCGCTCGCTCCTTCGCGCCCACTGTTTTCCACGGCGCTGAGGGACTTAATGCTTCCTAATAGTTTTAACAGACGAGATCGCCCCCGCCAACTTTCACAGAATCATCGCTCGCTCACAGACCACAGAGCATACTCTGAAAGTTTTGCATTTCCCGGAGAGCCATCCTTAGATAGAGAAATCACCTTTTAGAGTGCATTGCTTGGTTTCCGATAGTCTTAGTTTTTCTTTATTATTAAATACTTCCATTGAATATTTTCAACGATCCTTTGTTGAAATGTCAAGCGTGTTAACTGTATTCGTAAGCTTTGTTAGTTAGTGTTTGGGGAAGACATGCTCGAGGGATGTTCATCTCACTGGATTAGAGTGTTCTAGACAAACTTGATGTATAGAGCGCTCCGCGTGTATAGTACATTGTTACAGTGATAGCAGAAGGGCTTGGTTATCTGGATCGGGCGAGTAATCGATTGATCCCCTTTGGTGTAAACCGCCCATAGTATGTAACGTGTCTCACACAGGAATTAGTCGTCGTTGTCGCCGAGATTGGGAACACTTTCATCGGGCATATATATTCACTAATTCTATGCTCTCTTAATTTGGCAGTGCTTCTTGAAGCGCAATTTTCTTTCATAATCCGGGCATCCTTATCTCGGTGGTTTCTTCTCGAGCAAACAGATCTGGAGCGAAGGAAACTTTGCCCTCGCAATGAAATTAAGGCACCGCTTCGTTAGGGCTGGCCGCAGCATACCGGAATCTCACTCGGAGTTGGTGACTCGAGGAGCCAGGGAGACTGCGGACTGCATTTAACTGTTGACTCTCGTCTCCGCGAGATCTTCCGTAAAGGCGGCCATTCTCATTTCAATAAATCATCGTTTCATTTTTACGCTGAATCGACCGCTCCTACACTGACAATGGGAAACCGCGCGCCGAAGTTTGACTTCCACGCCCGAGTTCGTCCGAGGAAATTAATATTTCATTTTATATTCCACGCTTGAGTTTACTCAGTTGGCATATATTCCGTCAGTCGGGTTACAATGGTTAACAGGGAAAAAGGAAGTCGGTTATTACAAAAATTCAACGGTAGTTCGGCGCGTTTTTCTCGAGCAAGCGATCGTTAATTAAGACGGGGCGGGGAAAAGGGTGGGTCTTGAACGTGACGAGGCGGTATTTCACTTTTTTCTCTGTGGCCACGGATCCTATTTGTCCTTGCCGGCGACACGGAATCGGCTGCTCGGCGTCAAATGAAATTCCCGGCATAATTATTTATCGCCCTCGTTAGCACCCGCAGTCCTCGCGCACACACCACCACACTTGCGCCTCACCGTTCATGTAAATCCATCGATTCTTCGAGTCCGCACCTCTTTTTTTCTTTCTTATCGTGTATTTCTCTATTTATTTTAATTTTTTTCTAATATTACTTTGAAAAAAATGAGTAAACCAGCTCTAGTAAATCATGATGAATTGTTAATAAATGATAGAATGTATTCAACTCTTTGTCTTTCCTCCTCTCAACTGTCCCAACTGTCTATTTCGTTGCAGTGGAAATAAAAAAATTGTTTTCGACGATTAAGCTTTATGTTGTAGTGATTAGTGCCACTTAAACTTGGTGTCGACGAAAAAGCTGGCGGCGGAAGTTTCCGTAACTGTACCGTGCCATAAATCCCGACCTTCATGTCCCCGTGGCCGAGTGTCGGCAGCGCGTATCTCATAAATTCTCATTCATTTTTTATCACCGAGAAATTATTTATTTTCGTCCGGCGAGCCAGCGCACGCATCGCGGACATGTGGTGGAACTTCGGTGCTGCGAAAAAGTTTCTCGCGTAAGCGCGGATTCTCGTTTAACGAATGCAAAACTGAGCCGGTGCGAAAATACCGTGGATAATGGCGTAAAAGCTTTACCGGGTGAAGGTGAGCCGAACTCCAAATCGAATAAAGTAATTTCTTCTCTGTGAAAGTCATATAATATCATTCATTCTCTCTTCTGCAAATAAAACAATTCCTTCCGTGGGAAAATCGTACAAAATTATTCATTCCACTTCCACGGCTGGAATCATGTGTGATAATAGTTGTTGTGCATCATTAATGCGGTAAACAGTACGCGCTGGATTACAGTGCTCGTTAAGAGCGCTCGGGAGCGATCCATTTCCATTAAAGCCTGCTCCGGGCTGGGATGCGGCTGTCCTCCTCTAACATTCGCACACTGTGCCGCGTGAAAATAAATGATTTCTCCGTTTTTAACGAGATCGTAAATTACGTGGAGGCCATGAGCAGTTGAGAGGACGACCAAGAGCGACGTCGAGACGAGAAGATGCTCGGTTCCGCGAAATTACCGAAAAAAGGGAAAACCGCGAGAAAAGAGAAAAAGCAGACGATCTTGCTGGACCATCGCCGAATTTATTCGAGCGTTACTTAATGAGAGCAGTCTCCATCTTTCCGCCTCTCTCGCTCTATCTTTCAAGAGCAAGGAGGTCTTTGAGATAAGAGGCGAAAAACGCGAGCAGCCAAGCCTTGGAACTTGGAAATTCGTTTTACCCTCTAATGATGCCATATCAACGACAGGACTTCAAGAAATTCCCTCGGTCCCACTTTCCCGTCAATGTTGCCAAAAAAGTAGCCAAACTAATTTGTCCTCGAGGTGGCGCTTAAATTCACCGGTGGGGGAGGGAAAAAAAAAGAACGTACAAGATTTCTCGTGGGTGGAATTCGCTGTGAGATACATCACAGCTCCTTCTCCAGCCGACGACATTCATAGCAGTTCCACTTTAGAAATTTTCCAAGCGAAATGCTTGTCGTGGCAGTCAAGTGCAGCGGAGCCTATCTCCTCGGGGGACACCGTTAGCCATTAGAAATGCTTGATATGCGAGCGAGTGTGGGAGCGACAGCTCCTAATATTTTATCTGCATCCACCGAATAATCTCGCATCGCATGGAAAAAGGATCGGCCACATAAAGGTATGATACTCCTCTGAAAATAACAGCATAACCAGCCTGGATCGCAAACGTCAGAGGCTTCAACCTTGGCAACAAAGGCCGGGAAAAGTTTCGTTCACAGTAGAAATGCTATTGCATTTTTCCTCCGGAAGTGTAGTACTCTCAAATTTTTAATGGTTCATCCTTGTCTTCTATTTTGCGCTTGCCAGTCAGCTTCCATTTCTGGTCCAGTGTCTGCGAGGTTTGCCGCAGCTATTCCATTGGACGACAAAGTGGGCGGTGTGACGGTGAGCGCGCGCGCGCGCGCCCGCGTGTGCTAGCAAAAACGATTTGCATTTTGATTTAATTTATTCCAGTGTAAACTCGAGCTCTCTGCGGTGCTCGCGTGGTCGACCTTGCCTTTTTCCAGAGCGCGGAATATTGTATATACCGTGGTATTTGAATCGGTCAGTACGAGGCTGAGATTCCTGTCATCAAAAATGGAAAAAACGTAGTGGCATCCTTGCGGTAACATCAGATCGACGGTCATAGATGGACTTCATTGTCCTTTCTTACGATAGTTGGAAAACTATCCATTCAACCTCTTTTAAAGAGAGTAACCATAGTTAGATTCAACAAGATCTTCCGTATCATATTAGTTTCTCTCATCGAATCGATTCTAAGTCATGCGGTAATAGAAGTTATCGAATTTATAGCTAGCTTTTGGTTCCATAATATCCTTTATGATACACGTACGCCTTGACTGATCTTTCCTCTTCCACGGTGACTCGCTTTTCTTTGACAGCTTGGCTTCTTTTTGCCAAGGAATTCCTGAACGGTCCACAGATCCCGGGAATCCTGGCGCAAGGAAGGACGCGAGGAGAGTAAAAATGCAGAAAGGTTTCGCCTCGTTTGCAGCGTGGCCAGGATAAAGAAAGCTGGTCTTAGACTTCATACTAGCAAAAAAGTGAGGGGCTGGAATTTCCACGCTCTTGGAGATTTCTTTAGGAGAAGCGGAAAGAATTACTAATGAAATACGATTGGCACGGTCAGGGTCGAAAGGCCTCGAGCAACTTTAACAATGGCTATTTAATAAATTGCCATCATTTTTATCCTGGTTTCCTTCCTTCTAATCTTGTCGCACTCGTCCTCCCGATTTATCGTTCTGGATGATCCTACCGCGATCCTACTTATCTCTCCAGAGGAACTCATCCGGACTCCTTGTGATTGTTAATAATCTACTTCATAAATAATGCGCCTTGGATCCACAGTCCGTTCCCAGCATCCTCCACTATTCATCGCTTTGAGATTCGGTATCGGAGCGGAAAGATAGAAAGCCCTCTTAGCAGAACGGGATTCCTCCGATCGTGATTTTTATTGGATCTTTCCTGGCCTTTGTGAGTCTATAACGATCATCGCAGAGAACAGTTCTCAGCTTTATCTATCGAGAAATGGCTAACATTCTTAAGAGAACCTGCGGTTTCCATTTCCTTAAATACTATCTTTTTATTAGTTCAATCTTCCTCTATTTTTCTGTCGTATAGAAAAGTCCAGAACAAAGCTTATTAACTTTATTTCTTTCCTTCACTATTACATTTACTATTACAATGTCAGCTCGCCCTGTCATACTTACACCAAACAACAGTAGACAATCTTATACTTTCCTCGAGTCGAATCTAGTCAGATACTTACCCTGCAGAAGCTGGTAATCGACGAGATCTGGAACAAAAAGGAGAGAGAATGCTTTAGGCGGGAATACGAGATAGCTTTGGGTTAGTCGCTCGAACGAGGGAATTATAGCGGGCCAGTTGAATTTCCAAAGTTAATTTCAGCTGCGTTTTGCTTAACAAGGTTAGGTGGTCTGTGGCTTATTTCACGGAGTGCGCGGCATGCCGGGATGAGATGCGAGGCGGTAACCAAAAGACATTCACGGGAAGGCGAATGCTCTCTGGAGGCAACGCTATCCGGTGGTTGCCAGATAGTAGTTGTTGCATCTCTCTGTTACTCATTCCGAGCCACGAGCATCAAAGAGACTAGGTAATAAGCGGAGCATACAGCCTCCAGCTCACAAATTGTGAGTTTGGTGAGGAAACGATGCAAACAGGAGTCCCTCGAGTGTAAGTTGTAAGGCACGCATCTTCCTGCCAATTGGACGAGTATAAATGCGTTCTTCCTTCTCGAAGAAGAGGGACGCCTCTAGAAAGGAGCTTTAATTGCGACGGTTTAATTAACGAGTAATATCGCACCGTAGTGTAATGGCCCTTTGGCTGGCGCGCGACCGCTTAATTAGCTACGATCGATCGCGAGACAATTAACGGCTCGTTAGTTTCGATCAGAGAATGAGAACCGAGAAGACGAGCTCGAAAGCGTATTGCCACCTTTTTCGTCACTCTTCACTATTTTATTCTCTCATTTCTACCGACTCCTCTGTCTCCGATTGTTCTTCAGGAAGGAACTCCTCCGCACAGATTCAAGGATACAGATGTCCTTGATTGAACTTTGATTTCCCTTAATTTCATTTACTCTGATTACTCGTCGCCCTTTTTATTACAGTTTGTAATGTACGAATGCATTATTGAGCCATTGAAATGCGTCAAGTGTGAAAAGTAGTGGGAACGCTTTTCAATGGTTCATGCATAACATTCGCGTTTCGTAACAGGATTAACCTGAAATCAGCCTAGAACGAGCACGAGAGAGAGCGAGAGCGAGAGAGAGGAAAAGAGGTGGAAAGAGGTGCGACTGGGTGGGAAATCGGGTTGGCCACAATTTATCCGTAGCAGCGCGTGGCGCGTTAATTGTTTTACACTTTAATACCCTCTTTCAATAGGCGGTACGCTTTTTCCCGGCTCTCCGCTTCCATTCTACTGGCGGAAGAAAAGAGCGGCAGAGAGCTCATTCGCTCGAATGAAAGAGCCGGAGGCTGCCGCGGATGTGTCGAATGATCCTAATTATATATTGCGCTATTTTCACGCTTACGCTAATGGGTCATTAAATTTTCTCGTTAGGAATGGCACAACTCTTTCTTTCTCGCTCTCTCTCTCTCTTTTTCTTGCCCTCTCGCGCATTCATTAGGGCGGTGAGGTGTCGCCGGGCGGATTCAAAGGACCCACCTTGTTTTTTCCACGTGCTGGACGGTAAAGCGGCCGGTGCGCCTGTAAATACAAGGGCGCACGCTACGGTAGAAATGGACACGCCAGCTAGCGATGCCGCTTGAATATAGTTTTATATTATACCTCGGACAAAGTCCTTTTTGGAGCGTACCAGTCGCGCTAACGAGGCTGCTCGCGTCAAATCTTTGTAATAAGCGGAGCAGCCACCAGACACTGCTTTGTCGCGCGTGCAAGCACCAGTCAGTCTCGCCGTTGGCCTGACCAGCACAGTTTGACACGGCCTATTAACCAAATCCTCACTACCAACTGACATACTCTCAATTTCGTGTACTATTTCCATCAAACGTGAATTTTTACTGTTTGAATAACAGATAATCGAAAGTTTCATTTAGTTCCCTTTTTTCTCTTGTATTTTTACGTCGTATTTTCTATGCAAATAAGTTTGTTTCTTTTCAATCGATTCTAGTCTCAATAAATCGCTCGAGAACCTGGAAACTTGATATTACGATTATCGCGAGATGTTAGAACATAAATCTACCTAATTCCCAACTGACATACTCTCGATCAGCCTTCGTATTCCACTCGTCCTGTAATTTCAACGAGTACCATTCGCATCGTACTTGAATTCCTACCGATTGAAGAGTAGATAAACAGGCATTTCATTTAGTTTCACATTTTACCTGGAATTGTTATCACTTCGACGACATAGATATGACACGATGTGTGAATTAAAACTGAGTTCCCATTTGTTTTAAGAACGTGTGCAACGTCGGAGTGCACCTGATGGTGCTGGGACTCCCTCGACCGCCATATGAATATACGTGTCAAGCCTTTCTCCTCGGAGTAATGAGCACCAGCCGACACCGGAACGACAGAAAGAGAGTGCGTGTATGTATCAGTGTGCCACGTGTTCCGGATGAGTAAGCTGCCACGAATTTCTCATACATAAGTGGACAGTGAACGATCGGTGAAATCAACCATAATGATAACCAGTCATAACGGCAAATCGGTATTAGATGCGACCATTAGCGTTCAAACGCGGCCAAAAGTTGGCCCAGGCTTGTAATACTTGTACATTGGCGCCGCGTGTAGAGCGGCATTAATTTGCGATAATCGAGCCACGCGATTAGAAATTGATAACAGGATGGTAGGCACCGACGGGGCCTCATTACAACGGTCGCATTAAAATTCAGCAAATGGAAAATCAATGAGGAAACAATTAGTATTTCCTTCGTGTGGAATGCTACTCTATACTTTGTAACATTGGAATCATCTTTACCATCATTTGAGATGACATAGATTGCGTAGATAGTCGCGTGACAAGTTTGTTCAAGTTGAAACTGACTTGTCCGTAACATCCGTTGGCAAGTCACCGGATCATCGTACCATTCTTAAAGCAGAAGAGAGTAGTACTCGAGCGAGCTTCTTACCAGCACTCCGAGATCTCCTTGACCCGTCTCTTCCTCCGCCGGCTTTCCTCTATGTCGCTTCCTTGCCTTATACGCGCGGAAAAGTGCGACGACCGGAAGTAACAGCTTAGTGCGGGGCATCGGCTCGCGCCTTACCCTGGCAGAAGATATTTTAGGTAGACGGGAAGAGAACGTATATATACGAATAATATGTATACGTATATACTATATGTATATACTACATACATTTACGAAGATCGTTCGACCATAAATCAAGATTTCAATTCGTTGTTCGACTGAAGCACCACCGCTTCGACTTATGCATCGATGCCGAAGCCTCTCACATTTCCCGCCCACTCTCCACTACCACCAGCATGGAAAACTTTAGGAATTGCGAGAATTCCGTATCAAGTTCTTGCCCAACTTCCGGCCGATTTCACTAGAAAAATCGTTCGGCTTTTCGGTTCTTTAAGCCTCGGTCGAACCCTCAACCGCTATCGAATACTGACGGAATTCAATAACGCTTCGTCCAACCTATTCATTGTTCGTGAATATCGATATACTATGCCTTGTACGCTCATGAAATTGACTATAATATCTGTGAACTTAATTGACAAGTGACAGGAATGCATTGATACGTCTGATTAAAATGAGCTAAAGTCAGGACGACGAACTCTACCTTTTTTTTACTGTAAGACTATCAAGAGTGAAAGATCCTTCATTGTCTTGCTTGTGCATTTTTCTCGTGAAGGGCTTGCCATTGGTATGGAGTAACATATTGAAGAGTGAATAGGAATTTTGAAAAGGGTGTCTGTTGAAAAGAGATGGTCACCCTTGTCTGATTCAACCACCGCCGAGTAGAATGTCGAAGGTGCGTGTAAATGGCCTGGCGCAAGTAAGCTATAGCCCAATCCCGGCGCCTCATCTCTGCTTTCACCCCTTCGCAGGGCAAAACAGAGGTCGTACTGTATATATCCAACGGTAGGGGTGTCTAGACACCCAATCTCTTTTCTCCTTCTCTCCCTTCCGCGTTTCCCTAGTTTCCAGCTCAGTTAGGACTAACACCAAGATAGCTTCCAGCCTCCCAGCTAATAGATACATCAGTTCGTTCGGGAAAGCAGCCAAAGACGCTCAGGTAACGCAGGGCTTTCTTTTTTTTTTCTTCCCAAGGTAGTGAAAAGATTTTACAGGCAAAAATGTATGTTGCGGGATTAGAGTTGCGATTTAACGCGAACCCGCCCTTAATTGAAGACTCGCAGGTAACCTGAAAAGATAGGGGCTGGAATCACACGCAAAAAGAAAACTACTCCTTCGTCGTCGATGGTAATACCCGATCATTTGGCTGGTTGTGAATCACGTATGATATAAGCCCTGTCGTAAGTTTGCTTGCTTCATCAATCATGAGAGCCAACCTCCGCACCATCCGGTACCACCCCCCGGATTCGATAGAGCTAAGCTCACGATGTCTCTCGAGATTTTCTCTAATGGATCCTCAAAAAATCAAGCAGTCAAAGAAAACGGCTTCTATTACAACAGAAATTCCTGACCGCTTTTCTACAAGTTATTTCTGGAATTAGGTAGTTTTACTGGAGAGTTAAAAGCATCGAGTGAAGCAGAGATCTCGGCAATGGGTTCTCTGTGGAAAGGAACGATTATGCCACTGGTTCGCTCCACGATGCACATTAATGAGAGTTCAGGCAAGCAATAAAAAAGGAGGCGGGTGGGCGATTATCGCGTGAAGCACGCACACACCCACTTCCCTCACCCTTTCCCTCTCTCACCTGCGCTCAGGTTTTAGTCGATATTATATGCTGACTTCGCAGAAAGTGTCGGCTACGCGGACGTGACCGTTCACGTGAACCTGGAATTATTAATAATCGCTGTTGAAACCACACACACACGTGCTCGCATACACGTGTATACTGGCAAACCCTTTACGGGCGATCAAAATTTTCGGAGGCCGATCGTGCATCGCCTTCCTAACCACTGCTAGTATTCCATTCTCTCTGTTATATCGCTTTTATAAGCTGCCGATATTCCAAGGAACAAAGCTTCCCTTCATGAGAATTGCAAATGTTCGGACAATAAGGCTGTTCTGCATTGATGAACGATGAAGTTTCGACCAGCAGTCGTCGAACATGGTTGCCAGCGACTATAATGGAAAAGATGCCGATGGACCTCGATGCAGAAGACGTGACGAACTAGTTATTGAGTAAGGTACGAGTGAACTTGGCGCTCCTTCGCTGGAAGAGGAAGAGCGAAGCACGAAGCATCCTCGCTTGGTTAGATTGAAACTGTCAAACTTTCGCCTAGTAAACTTGGAACTTTCTTGCCGCGGCTTACGGTTGCTCTTGCCTCCTATTCGACAGCTAGTTTGTAGTAATGTCGAAATATTTTTTGCTCAACTGCAATCCTAATCTCCATTGAGTGTCATAATATAAGAGCAAACCTAAAATCTTCCCTTTTAATTGACTGAATTAAAGTAGAGTTTATTGTCTTGTATTATCTAAAATATTTAGCCGTCGAAACGAAGTCTTGCTGATATTCAAGTTCGACCAACTATTTCAATCAATATCAGGCGACGCGTGTACAATTTCGCAAGGGTTCTTCATTATTGTATGTCGAGATTTTCCTGTCGGAAACCGAGTACTATAACTGCGGGGGTTATTGAAGCATCGTCGATCGAAAGTACCATGAATAACTTGATAAGTATTGGTATATTCTGAAGTTCAATGTCTGGCCTTTCGTTCCATGATCTGCTCCTTGGGAAGGTTCGGATAATGCTCGCGACTGCGGAAGAGAGAAGGCACTTGGTCCTCAGGACCTTCGTCGAATATTAAATCTTGGAAAGTTCAATATCCTCTTTCTTATTGAATGTCTCGAATTTCTCAAGCAAGTAAGCTCGTCTCGCTCTTCCCGCCTTTTTCCATTGATTCTAGTCCCAATAAATCATCCGAGAACCGTGCAACTTGATTTCTAATATTACATTTATCTTCGCGAGAAAGATTTCTTCATCTTCCCTTGAAAACTGTCCACATCCTACCATCTACCAAACGCGAAAGCCAAGGGATTTATTATTCATCGGAGGGGATTAAAAATTCAAGGAGTTTAAAGCGAGACTCTAAAGAACACAGTGCACCTGTCACCTTAACGAACTATATATGTACTTTTAAACCAATTTCACAAGTTCTCAGGAACTCTCAAAACTTCCCTCTTCTATACAGAGAAATTGTTAGTGGCATTTTCATGAAAGTTGCATGCATTCCTCGACAATGCACCATCAAGTTGAATGTAGCAATTAGAGAGCTTGAGGAATGCGGGAAACATAACTGGCATAGGTTGGCTTGCCAATATAATCCTAGTAGAGGGAGAGCGAAAACAAAGGGTAGTGTCCACGTATGATAATAGGTTTACTTGCAGCCCGATCAGCACGGGTCAATTCGAGGGTCGCCGACATGCAGGGGCGTTAAATCGATAAACTAGTCGAGGCCGATCGCACTATGGGGTTGTACTCGCATCGGCCCTCCGATACCTCGCGATGCTGCCGCCTAAATAATTGCGTTAGCTATCCTGGAGGCCGTAATACGCGATGAATATCAGGCCGCCGCGCATCCCTTCATACACCTCCGATATTGCTCTCACGTTCGTGGTCAGGGAAACGTACGATTAGTGTTTGAACTACATCGGCCTCGGCACACATACACACACATATACAGAGGGACCGGTTGTACGGATGTTCATTGCGCCGCAACCAATTTCTGATTCCAGCCTGTCTTCCACTGACTCTCTTCATTTGTATTGATCAAATCCTTGATTCTATTCTGTGTTTGTAATATAATAGAAATTTGATTTTTTGTCATTTTTAAATTATTAGGATAACGGATTACTCTTTGAATTAATGAACAACGTTGATTATAGTTGGAACTAATTAAGGGTATTCCAGTGACTGTATTCGTCGCTACCGATCAAACCATCGGGAATAATTCTATTCCTACAAAAAGTTTAGCCGACCATCCCGTGGGAGGAAGCGAGGGGAAGCGACGGGGGAATGGTGGTGGATGGCGCGAGAATGGGGGGGAAAAAAAAGGTTCGCGATAGGGGTGATAAAGTGAGATTCTAAATTGGATGGGAGAATCGAGAGAGCGATCGAGGGTGGCTCGTTATTTTGCTCCAGTTATTGGACGCCTCCGATTCCGGGGGACTGCGAGAGAGGCGAGGCTCGCGCGTGGAGGCAGTCAGGATTTAATTACCTCTTGAACTTTCCTGTGGACGATGATCTTGTGCCACTGATTATCGTCGAAGCGCACCCTCGCTGGCTTTATGTGAAGATCAAGTCTGCCTTTGGCTAGTGTCATTCCGATCGCTGCGCCACCATCCCTCAGGGATACTGTCAAGTAGTCGTCCTCCTCTCCTGCAATCAGACATTCGTATATTTTTATTATAATTTTTCAAAAAACAAGCCTATTCTATAACATATATAATAATCATGTCAAATCGCTGATGCCATATCTCGAAATAATTACCCTCCCTTTTATTTGGATATTTTATAAATAATAATAAAATTCGATCTTCGGTATAAGAATACATCAGGAAGAATTTAATTAAGGTGCGCTTGTACTCGTTGTGGATAGCGCTGTTAGCATGAGAGGAAGTAATTAGAGGTTTAATATGCAAGGCAAGCCGTAGAGGATGCGTTAAAGGTAGGAACGCATTAGTTTCGCAGAGGGCTCCGGGATGAAGACGAGTAATTGTGAAATGTATAATGGCTCCTAGGACTCTGTAAACTCTACGGTCAGATGCATAGCCTCTGTTGCAGCTGGTGCTTCCTTTACTTCGAGTTTATCTCATTGTTTCGGATAATCGATCTTTCCCACCGGTAATCCATGACCGGCGTTGTTTACTCACCGCATAAATCATGAAGCGTATCTTTATCCCAGTGTTGAGCACATGGCATTAAACAAATGGCGCCATTGTAAGAAACAGTAGTATCCAAGGAAATGTGAAGCGGAAAGAGGATTCAGTATCATTGCAGTGAGAAACAGGTACTAAATTCTCGGAGATCAACACTTAACACGTCGGTTAACATCTTTATACATTTGATCCGGAAAGAAGACGTTCAAGTCAGTATTAGTAAGACTAGCAGCATCCCTGCGTTTAAAGGGTGCCACAACCGCATACTAATTGTACCGGTGGCTAGTCGGCTATGGAGGGTATAAAAGATGCAGATGATGCTCGGAACTTAATTGCCGGTTTCCTTGCTGGTAACGTTCGCTATTTGCATGGGTTCGGATCAGTATTACGCGCGTATCCTATGCGTTCTCCTCGATTAGCGGCTCGCCCTTTTGTTTATTGGGTGAGAGAGAGAGAGAGAGGCAGGGTTGAAAACGAGCGAGAGATAAGAGCGGTTCGATTGGCTATTGAGGCCGGCCAAGATTCCAGACGATTATCCGTAGAATAAACGTAACTCGGCATCGATGAACAGGGCGCGCATTCAATCATATCGAGCAGAGGGATGTTTAAAGGGGGAGTGTTGCGAGAGAGAAAGTCGGGCAAGTAAGAGGAAGAAGAAGAAGTTTTCTGGCGCAAGCTGTAGGCGACTCAGGTAAAAGGAAGCCTGCACCTCAGCTGCAGCGGCAACAGTAGCGGCAACCAGAAACCTATATATTCAGGCCGCGGTCCGCAATGCCGTAACACACATACAGCTCGAAAGAGTAGGATAGTGTGCTCTTGCTCCCTTGCTCCACTTTGCTACATCGCATCTCGACTGGCTGCTCCCCAGCACTACTAGCCCCCGGTCGCTCATTTGTTCCTGAGATAAGCTATACCACGAGCACCGCGCCCCTTAAATTATGCATATTTCCTCTACTTTACCCGGTAGCGGAGGCCGAGCGCTCGAGCTTACCACTTTTTGTTCTCGCCAAATCCCACTGAAGGATACACCGGCGGTGAGTTCGAACGGAGTTTCGATCAATAGATTTTCTTCAGGCACGAGTCCTCCGTGAATTATGAGCGAACTGGTGGCTGCCTATCGTGCGAGGACTGCCCAGTACACGTAGAGAGAGAGAGAGAGAGAGAGAGAGAATCGAGTGCTTTCATTAGCTCGTCCAAATTCCTCGCGTAATAAGCAGCGTGCTCGTCATTTTGCCATTGGCAGGGTTACGAGCTCTGCGGTTCACCCATTTCCTCCTTCTACCCTTTTTTCCCGGTTTTTTTTCCTGAAGCGTTCCACTCGCTTTTCCGTTTCCGGATGTTTGAACCTACGACCGCTAACGTTACGTCGAGCATCGCCTTGTTCCACCCTTGCTAAATGGCTTTTCTTTCGGATCACCACTGTTCCGCTATCTTCTCTCTCTCTCTCTCTCTCTCTCTCTCTCTCTCTCTCTCTCTCTCTCTCTCTCTCTCTCTCTCTCTCTCTCTCTCTCTCTCTCTCTCTCTCTCTCTCTCTCTCTCTCTCTCTCTCTCTCTCTCTCTCTCTCTCTCTCTCTCTCTCTCGCGGCACATGACTTCGCTTGTAATTCACCGTTTCTTTCCCAGTTGCCCGTGAATGGTGCATTCTCGATCCGCTGATTAACGAGATCGTTGGCTTTGCTCTTGCGAGCCGAGGGAAACCGTTCAGTAGAATGAGTCAGCCGGGCTTAGGATGGAGAATCACCGATGGAAGTCGATGTTTCATCGAGACGCGCTTTGAAACTGTTAACAAGAGCAGCTCGAAAAGAAGCCGCAAGACTGTCGAGAAATAGATAGACGACATAACCGTATTACAGTAACAACCAGTACAAACAGCTAGCGGTAGAAATAATAATGCCTGCTGCACCTGGTTCCGATCAATTGCATGGGGCGCGCGTTCTCATCCGGAGGGCGATCACGTCTCCGCATTCGTTTCCAGTTGCGCGGCATTAATCGGGGAGCCGGCACGTGCCGAATAAAGCATTAAAGCAAACTATTATTCCGAGGCGCAAAAGCGGCGCGTGCGATCCTGGTCTAGTGTGCTCTAGTTTAAGTGGCGGAGAGCTGTGCCGCAGCCGTTCCTGGTTGCAATTAGAATTGTGCTCTCCAGTAACGTATTTCGCTGCAGTGCAGTCGTATTCCCTTTATCTCCACGGTGTGATCGATTGGTCGCTCTTCCTAATGAGAGAGATAGAGAAAGGTTCGATATTATATCCAGAGAACTCGTAACCAGCCTGCCGGACGAAATTCGGCTGGAAGGAAAGCCGATACGATATCGCCGGCAACGGAATTCCTCTGGGGAACTGTCGTCAATAAGGAAACGTCGATTCTGCTTGCCGTGTTAATTATCGGAAAGGAAAGGCTGTATATTAGCAGGGGGGCTGCTGCACGCGAGATCGAGCTGTCCCGACGTAGAAATACCGATCGAATGCCCTGATCTCCGGAACACATGTAACAAGCCGTCCCGGATGAAAGTATCGAAACTAAGGGATAGATTAACTTCGTGGATCTTAAACTTTAATTGACGTCGATTCCACATGGACGTTCGGTAATTACTCTGGAATCAACTCTCTCATTCCACGAGGAACGAATCGACATTCTGTTGAATCTTATTTATGACAGTCTTGCACATCTCTGTGATGATAACTCAGGATTAATGTTATCTGAGAGGACCCAACAGAACAAAGCAGCTTTTATAGTTGTGTCATATCACTTGGAAGAAATTGATCGCGCAAGAAGTATTAATTATTAGGGTCTCGCTGCTAGCACATCTCGGTCCATTGACTTTTCGATCGGATAAATCTGGCCGATGATATTAACGGTTGGACGTAGACGCATGGAAGGTAGAACAAAAGGGGGATGCTGTTAAAGGACGGCAGGAGGAGAAAGAGGGGTGAGCGTGAGCGCTTAAAGGAGGCTGGTTAGATTTAATCGCGTAAGTTGCGCCACCATCCGACCGACTCAGCCATCTTCCACAGAGGAGAGACAATAGCGTGGATTCGGACAATAGCCAGCATATTAAATCTTGGCGACTGTCCCCGACATTACGTCCAATTAGGGGGAATCTCCACACCGACAAAGCTAAGCGCTGACCGCTCCCTTCCATTATCATCATGGCTCAGTCAATTTCGATTGATCTCTCTCGAATACCCTTGCAAAAAAAAATAATCGAAAGGAATCCTGGCGTGTTCAGCTCTTCCACATTGGAGGCGGTTCACATGGCGGTAAAATGGGTAAAGGTGAAAAATTAGTTCAACGAAAGTTTCAGTTTGTTCGTGAAGCGCGCGAAAGGCGCACACCGGGCGCTTTCAAGCTTTGATGTGAAATTACGGGAACGCGGCTTGTTCCGAGGGGCGAGAAGTTTTTCCGTGGCCTGCTTTTCAGCATTTCCAGGAGGGCCCTGCTTATGAGGGGTAATTGTGCGCAGTGCGAAAGTAGTGGGAAAGTAGTGCTTCTAGTAACGAGAAAGCTTGTGAGGTTTTCTGTCCGTGCCAGCTAAGGCGGCTCTGAGACACTAACACTTCGCCAAGGTTGCAAACTCATTTCCTTGAATCTTGGGGTTTCGGGGATGCGCTAGGATAAAGAAGTAGTCCCTTGCTGGTGGTCTCTCGTTTAACAAACTTTTTTCTCCATTCAATATTAAAAGTTAGTAGAGTTATTAGTCGGTAAGACTCACCGGAGTAGAAGAGTAGACCATTAGGTTGCCTGGTTTTGAACTGCAAACTGATGGATTCTTGGCTGCTGAGAACTGGATCACCCTTGCTCAAGTCTATCGTAAGGTATTCTGTACCCCGGAAAGAGGCCTCCGAGGGTGCTTTATCTGCAACAATAAAGCACGTGAGTCAGTTTCATCCGGCCGATAAATTAAGTCTGACTGCGTGTAGGTACCACTGCGCTCTACTTTTGCACTGGAAGGGGGATGGTATACACGTATTAAGAATGTAAAATATGCGGACATACGTGAGGAAAATATAGGATAATACAGCTCGAGGACTCGTAACTCCCGGAGCGGAGGGTACTGAATGTACATTAAGTATGCAAACATACGTGACTAAAATGTAACGGGGAAGAAAATTAGTGTGTCGCGCGATGGGGGTTGCTGCTCATCTTCGTACACCGCTCGGGAGCAGTTCGACGCTTCCTCTCACGATTTCCAGCCAGTTGGAATTACTTCAGCTTGGAACGCCACTCGATTTACGCACTAGTCTACTCTCTCGTAATTCGTACGCTACTCGTAGCGATGTATACACTTATCTCAGATGCAAGCGACATGCTCCTAGCTCTAGAAAATATAGGCAAGATCGCACGAGTTTCTACCGAGTGTGGGAGTAGCGAGCAGTCCGATCTCATCAAGTGTGACTTTTTCTAGCTTTCCAAGCTGATTCAAGCTGTGTCTATGGGAAGAAGAAGGGGTGAGCCTCGAGAGTCATTGGCTTTGGACTCCTCTTAATTAGAGGCAGCCACTATCGTCCAACGTCTTCCGGTTTCTTTCCTTTATTTTCCACTTTCCTTTCTGTCTTTCACTTCACCGGACTTTTTTCTTTCTCCCTCAATACTGCAAAGGGTTTCTGATTCAGCGGCGGAGACGTCTGATCTTGGCCACCCGTCGCGAAGACGTCGTCGCGAGGGCTCTCATTTCTCATTATTTTCCATCTTCCCATTGTTACCGGGCGAGCAAACAAAAGTGCGACCGAGCAAGAGGAAGACAAGGCAAAAAGGCCATAAGATGAGCTTAATGGCTTTGGAGGTACGCCAAATCGCGAACCTCTCCTTTCGTAGCCCTCCGATGCACTCGGCCGCACATACCAACCACTCCAGTCTTCTTTCTTCCCATCGCAAATCATCCACTGATTTCGCGGGAACGGCCATCGTCTATCATTGATAAGGTAACCGTTAATGGCTCTTCGAGATATATCGACACGATTCCTGTTGGAGAAAGCATGAAAGAAAGTCGAACTCAACACTTAAATCCGCTCTACTAATGTATGGGAAATGAATAGACGAATTGAATTCAATAATAAATCGGAGTGAAACCACGTGTTCATATGAGTCAGCGAGTGAGAGTCATTCGTGGAATAAAGAGACGGTAAAAGTAAAGAGGCTTGATATTTGTCGGGCCAGCGTCGCAGAGGTTAGATCTTTTCTCCTTGAAGGAACCCGGAACCGATAAATCTTCGGGGCGTAAAAGTGAAGTAAGGAGTCTGCAGCTATTCGATCGTACTCTCCGCCATATGTGCTCGGTACATGCGGCTGCTGCCAATAGAGGAGAAAACACTTATCTCGGCACGGCGAATGTAGTTGGACGCTAGAGCGTGGAAACCTTGTAGAACCATTTAAGAAGTTTTCTTCCTTGAGATATTGCCACGGTGGCATTTCACGGTGCTAGTACAGAGTAGTTCTATCCACGGTTATAACACGAAGCCTGAAACGAATCACGAATCTTGCCTTTTAAATCCAATCCGATACATTTTTCTCATCATTTTATATTTTTCATTTTTGTTGTAATATTAACAGAAATAAAGAAGAGATGTTTTAATTATTATTTTTTTTGATTGTGGTATGCATGGAGTATCAATGCAGATATGTTATAGTAATCTAGAGTTTTTTAAATAAATTCCAACGACTCCGTGGCAAGATAAAGGAGCATTAACGCTCTCGTTCGATCTCATCTCTGGCGCCACCCGCCTTGCCGCACTCCACGCTTTGGTCGTCTCAGACTCACGTAGGATTAGCCGAGTAATCTTTCGAAGAGCTTCGAGCAGCGAAGTAACGAGATCCCACGGGAAACGAAGACCTCTTCTCATCGCGAAAGTCCTGCTTCTTCGTGCGTTCTTCTTCCATCTTGGCCTACCAATGGTTTCCTTCTATTTTCTCGCACTTTATCTTCGTTCAAAATGTTTCCAATCACGAAAATAAATTATCCCTTTGAATTCGAATAAAATCCACTAATACAAACATAATTATGTTCATTAAAAAATAGTATTAAATCATTTTACAATTTGTATTAAAGACATTTCTATAACAATTGTAATTTACTAGTAAATATTGCTTAGTTTACAAGTTGCCTTCATTGATGATAATTGTTCTTAAGATAAAAACCTGGGATTATTCGCAACAGGGATTCCCGTATTTCCTGTCGATCGAAGTAAACTATTTCAAAGCGTTAAGCCGCACGCCGAATGCAGGAATGCATGTCGATGAAGTAGAAGGGGAGAAATCCAGCTCGTTTCATAAATCTCGACCATTCGCTGGGATAACGGCGTGCTAAGGAGATCGATCGCCGAGTGTATTTCTCTTCCCCCGCGTTCTTTTGTCGTGCCTTCCATGCACCCAGGATTATCGGGTTAATCTTGCGAGTTCTCGGCCAAGTCCCGAAAGAAAGTCCCGTCGGTACTTTCGAAAAAGTATTCCAGGAAGAACTTTTGGACAAGACACTTTTCATTGGGCTCTTCGCGACTGGAAATAAGATTCCTCTCGTACGGAACTTCGATTTTAGTCACAGTGTCAGAGTGAATGTCCCCGAATCGATATCTAGTTTTAACATCGTCTCATACTACTTTCAAAGGGAAAATGAATTTCCTTTACGATAATAATAATTTTTAACGATCACCCTTTAACTTTGTGAGAAGGACCATTGGTTTTCTCAATTAAAGGCTCGTTCTATACAAACGGGAACATTCTGTTCCGAGTGTATGATAGTTGCCCGTTCTATATCGCAAACATTTACCTCGTAGCGTAATTGTTTCGCCGGCCATGACGGCACTCAAATAGTCTCTCGTTATCAGAGGCGCGGCAGCGCGTCCTCTAGGACTTCCTGAGCGGTCGCTAGGAGAGCGCTTCACAGAGAAATTGCCGCTTCTGGCTTCCCCTTTCCGAATGCCGGCAAGGAATACAAAACACATCGTCGAGATATGCATTGAAGGCGGGGTAGGTTTCAGTGCGCTTAATGTCGCATGTCGTTCGTGGAAACGAAGCTTGAAAGCGCCACACCGCGCTGCACTCCGCTACCTCCGGCTTTTGCGCCCGATAAGACGTCCAAGAGTGATATAGGTCCGCAATATGCACCGAACTACCTCACACCTTTCGCTGGCCTCGAATATTTCCTATCGGAACTTTTCCACCCGGAACTTCCTTCGAGCCAAGTGCCAACTTCAACGATAGTGAGAAATGTACAGTGTTAACATCGGCCTAGGAATTAGAGGGGTCTCTAACGTTTGGTAAAATATTCCTGTAGGAGTTCTAGACACATGTAACTCGATCATAGCTGAGCTTCTTTTTACCAGGATTCGAAGAATGTCTGGAAAGACAGGAATATATGTTGAATCGATGAAAATACGAAGCCCCGAATACGCTTCATGCGAATCACGAACATCCCGTAGGCTCGGAATTTTCGACGCGTGACGAAAGATTCTGGTTGGGAGGATCCTGGCTGTTGGGATTGAATTCCCCGCAGGATCGCTGCCCCGCGAAAGATCTCCTCTAGTCTGTCTTCTTGCACGCCGGCTGTCACGTCGTCTACGCGAGTTCGCGACTTCCTGGGGAATCCCTCGAATACGTGTCTTCGGAGCCGATTGAAAAGGTTGCAGATTCTCCAACTCCAGTATTATTCATAGATTTCTCTGACTCCGAGACTTTTGTCAAAAGGAGAATATGATTGTTAAAGGTTACGACGGAAGTTCTTGTGTCTGTTAAAATTAAAATCAAAGGTGTCCAGTGAGAAAGAATTGCTCTGGTTTTCCTACGAACAAAGGAGTCTTCTTTCTGTCTGCTAGGTACACTCACTGTATGTTCTACAGCAAGGAGGACCGCAGGCGTGCTACTAAAACCTGGGTTCGGAGTCCAGACTAGTCCAGTTTGACAGTAGTTTCCTTCAGGGGCTTTCTCCACGCGTCGTGCCGACGTGAAGCAATATACATGCTAATACGATAGGTTTCGAGTTGGTCCAGTAGCCGCAGAATGTCAGGAAGCGTTCTTCCTTTGAACTCTTGCGAGAGACACGACGCTATCCTTCCTAACTTATTTTCACAAACGAATTCGATCGAGATTCCCAACTGAAGGAGTTTTCTATCATTGAATGAATCTTACCTGTAAATCTGTTGGCTATCGGATGTTAGTCGAATATGATAACAGTGATCGACTGGTTCGCCAAGTTGGCAGTCGATAGAAAGTCAGAAGGATCGTTGGCAATTAGATTGGTAATGTTGGATGTGTGGATTGGAATGTGTATCGATCGAAAAGTGATGTGGCATATTATGCAGACTGAGTCCTGGTGTTGAAGAGAACATTCAAATGGTATTCAGAGAGTCTGGCAATCCGTCTTCCTCGAGCTTTCAACCCCTTCTTCTCCTTTCTTCCGTAGAAGTCGCGAGTCGATGGAGTCGATAGATAGAGCTCGGCTGCCAGCGGGTATTACCCTGGCAATCGCCCACCCCACCAACCAGAGCCAGAAGGGTCGAAGAGGGGGTGGAAAAAGAAGGATCTACGAGTGACACGCTGAAACCTTTTTCCCTCTCGGTCCTGTAATCTCGCGTCAATCAGCTACGATAAGAATTGCAAAAACAGAACTCCTTCGAACTCCTCGCTACCGTGTATACCAAGATCGATCTCGTTCACTCGCCAACTCAAGCTTCGTTTCACTTCTACACCGGAACAATCATATATATATTTCTTACGATTTCTCCTCAGGTTGTTAAATGTAAATTCTATGTTAAACTTGCGTCGCTTGTATTAAGTCTTATTTTTCAAAACTTTCTTCAAATACGTATAACTCTGCCAAGGCTAAAGAAAGTGAGTGGTTTCGAGCATCGTCTAAGTGTGGAACCCAATCAGTAGTGGCATTGAACCAACAAACTTTTATTAAGGACAAGGTCGAATGGGTTGGGAAGAACTTAATTAATTCGTGTACATGTAAGAAAGGGGTGAAAGGCACCGGATAAATAACAAACAGTGAAACGGTTGGAGGGAAAGAGAGAACGTTTATAATGCGGGTTCGAGGCTCGCGGAGGGTTGCAGTCAAGAGGGTTTCATGAAAACGGACAGAGCAAAGAGGGTAGGAAAGGGTGAGAGAGAGAGAGAGAGACAGAGAGAGAGAGAGGGAAGGGGTGAAAGGGGGCAGTGCCGTCCAACCGCCGCCGCAATTTCCCCCACCGGCACTGAGAGCCGCCCGGCATTGCGGCATAAATCCCGCGGATCCGGGAGAATATTACCTTCCACCAACTACGAGGACTTCAACCCTCTCGATTTACTATTCTCGGCCATCAATGGACCGCTTTTTAGTGGCGGACGTGCCGCCCAAGCGTGTGATACTGCTTTTCATATCACATCCTCCTCCTACATTTACATCTGAGATTTGTCTAAAATATCGTCCACTGGTATTTTAAAGGTTCTGTAATTTATTAGAATTCCTTTTTAATTGCAATCATCCTCTAAGGTTGTAATTTATTTGTTTGAAAGTCTGAAATAATGTAAATATTAAAAGGGTTTTGAATTTGACATATTGTATTGACTGTTTTTATCTGTCTCCATTGGCGAAAGTATTTCGGACAGGTCGTTGGTACAATTAACAATCGAGAGACTTATTTGGCTGACACACTCGCAGACACACACACACACACGCGCAGATCCACGATGGATCGTGGAAGTTGGCCCGCTAAAGAGCGGGGTAATTCGCACAGCGGCGCGTAATTAAAGTGCAGTTGATACAAAGTCAAGCGGCGCACGACGAATTAATTGGAGAGCGCTTTTTTCGCAGCTTCGCTGCTGCAGCATCTGGTTCGCGCTGTACAGCGGCTTTATTTGCCGAAATTAAGAATATGGGTTATTTGTCTCGGCATGGCGGCCGAGTAAGTTATGAGCGTAATTAACTCACGGATAACCTGCGGCGACCCTCTGCGTGCGCCATTGTTGTTTGTTCTGGCTAGCAATGTGTCTTCATTGAAAAGAGATAGAACCGAAGAGTTAAACGAGAGTACGCGCACACGGGATTCCATCCTACCTTTGAATTCCGGGCGAACCCCACCTGGACTACTCTTTTTTTTCTCTCTCTCTCTCGCCTGCCAGTATAAGTCATTTCCCTATCGGTTTCCTTTTCCCCGATTATTTCCTTTTTCGGTGGAGCGCATAAATCCAAATGCAGGATCCGCGTTGGTTCGTTAACCCCGATGCTCGAAAACATACGAGAAAAACGAATGTGCGCGCGTGAGACAGTCTACGGGTGACACGAACCCCTTCGTGGCACTGCTGGTGAATGAAGATGAAGTGAGGTCAGTCTAAAGTTGAACTAAAAATTACGATCCCCTATGAGCCTCCCCCATTAGCATAGGGTTGAGTGGCCGTTCATGGAACTCTATTCTACATTATACATGTGATGACGGTGAGGATATGTATCAATCTACGCTAGAGGCGCTTAAACTAACACTGAGAGAAAGAGAAGGGGTTTGGGTGCAAGCATGCCCGATCAATCACTCCCCGATTAATCACAGAGGTGGCAACTGTTCCTTCGTACAATAGCGTAAGTCTAGATGGAGAGATTAATCGGTCATGATTTGACGTCGATGTCAATCGATGTACTAATCAATGCGAGACCAATGGGAGGTGGTATAACAACGATATTACTAATATTCGGGTTGTGAAAGACCGAGCGAGCATTTCTTGTTAATGCACTATATGTATATAATAAAAATATGTGTAAATAGACAAGTAATGAAAGAGCTACGTTCTACCGAGTACTCAGTTACAGTGCTTTACGAAGTGTATCTACGCCGGCCGGCATCAACCGCCGCTCCCGGTGTTAGATAAAGTAATTAGCGATAGACTCACTGTAATCCCACTCCCAGTAATCACCAGCACCCGCCGTGGGCAGCACTGTGCTCCATGCTTCTATGCTCGAACAGAAAGAAGGAGAGAAAGAAAGTAAAGAACTGAACCATGCCACCTTGATGCATCGGTGAAAACGAAATCAAAGGAGTCCTGATTATGATTACGATTTTAAAAGACGCGCGCTTTTGAGTTCTGCGCATTTGTCGTATTTAATCTTGTCTAACTAGTCGGGTGAATTTTTCATGAGCGAAAAGAGGCTGCTCTTTTGTACCGAAACACGGAGAGACGGTCGACGATTCTCGAAAGCCGTAGTCAGTCGCAGAAAATGTTCCGCAGCCCACTTTTTTCTTCCTCCGTGTGTATTGTGCGTGGTGGAAAAGAGCGAGCAGACGACACAGTTACAGTTTCGTGGAAACAATAATCTCTTCTTTCACTCGAACAACAGGAAACCTTTGCACACAAGTATGAAATATACCCTGTCGTGTGCATCTCGTGCGAGGGGAAGATTCGGGGTGTGCAGCGCGCATGTTTTATTACGCTCTTCCACATTACAGAGACGACTTTAATTGCTCGTATCTTTTTCCTTCGAACGCCAATTCATTCTAATGGTACACCCTCTACACTCTTGTTTTCTCGCCAGTGTTCTTTTTCGATGGTACCGAACGGAAACACCGTTTCCCTTTTTTTCGCTGGTACATAATTGAAATGATCTCCACTCGTTTTCTTTCCAGCGTATTCAAGTTGGAATACGTGGAAGAGGAGAAGCGACGAAAATTCATGTGGTATGTTACGCTTCTAGCGAGTCTCGTCGATGCAGTAAGACTGTTTACCCCAATTAGACTGTCGCGCGCAATCCATAATTACCAAGCGATCGTGTCTACACTAGGCGTGCGTGACTAAGGGACGCCATTGACTAATTAATGCTCGATACACCTCGATTAATATCGCGTATATCGATTGCTTCCGTATATTACCTTTCACTATGAAAGGCATTAATTATTATTTCTATAAGCCAAAAAATCTTTGAATTTATACTGCATCGATGATGGATACGAATGTTATGTTAGCCTCGTAACGCAGTAACCACTTGCTCGATGGAAATCCAAGGGAATCAAGCGGCTTTATTAATTCCTAATTCGACGTGTTCGCCGCACTCAGCTAGTATAATCACCCGACATTGCTTATGGATGAGGAAGGCAATGAAAGTGGAGGGAGATGTAACGCGAGGCTCTGCTAGATCGAGAGCAACGATACCAGAAGAGTCCTAGAATCTAATTATTCAGGTGTGCATAAGCGAAGCCTCAGGGAAATTGTATCTTACACTCCACTGGATATAACCAACCAACTATTCTCTTCGATCTTTACCCGATTAAGAAATGGACTTCAAAAGAAAGTCCAGAGAAAATACACAAGTGTTTATTATTATCATCGAGAGGATATTAAGGATGACTCGATTGGGTCCTAAGCGGAAGTTCGCTCGAAGTTGTGAAGTGGCAAGGAGAAGTGAACGCGATGCTTGTGTCTTTAGGATCGAAGAAGTGGGTCAACAATCAGCGATCTCAAGAGGTAGTATCTCGGAGCACCTTCGCGTGATTTAGGAAGCTCGATGCTCTCGCGTTTCCCATTTACCGGCATCCATTAATTCAACCAGCCGTCTCCAGGATTTCATCGAGGTTGCTAGCAACGTTTTGCTAATCCAACCTGCTGCACAACCCACTCGGCCGAACTTACTTCGAATCTCCTCGAAGAAGCGCGGTATCAGCCTCGTCGGAGAAAGCTTTCATCGCGATGTCAGAGCTCACTCGAGCACTCCGCTCGGAGACACGTGAGCGGTGGAAAAGTTGCTGCAAGATTTCCGCTTTAACTGGTAGTAATATTCAAGCGGTGCGAAGAAGAAGTCACATTCATCGGAAGTGGGAAGAGCCATTCCAGTGGGAAGCAATGGGAAAGAGAGAGAGAGAGAGAGAGATAGGGAGGGATTTCAAGCGTAACAGTCGACGATGGTAGAACTCCTTTGGAGAACGGTCGCCACCGGTACAGACTGGCGCCGATATTCAGAGGAGGATTCTCTTCGCCGAGAGAATTTCACTTTAATTCCTCGCCGTAGCTGTTAACGGCTCTTTCCTCGGGCACGATTGTCCTGGACGGGCGGGCAGGCGATGCCAGCGTACGACAGAAGCGGTCGTTATGCGCGATATAATGTAATTTTCCCGGCGTTAATGACCGCGCTGAAGCTCGTCGTGTCACGAGCTTTGAATGAGTGGGCGGTCTTGTGTGCACGCGGCTGGATGGACTTCTCTCCTGCGTGTGCCATTGCTCGCCGGATGAAGAATGAAATAACCCACGCTTCCGAGAACATCGAAAAGAAAAGCGGAAGAATAGCAGGGAGGATTTATTAGGGTTGGAATAATCACTCCATTGGGATCTCAACTCTTTCTAAGCGGCGATTGACCCTCGTTTTTCCTCTGGGAAATGAGCATACGGAAGACGCAAGGCAAATTCCATTGAATGCATAACGAAGCATGGCATCATCGACGAAACCACCGGAAGAATTGGAAGTTCGATCGAGCTTTTCCAATGGGAGTGGAGTTCGATTAAATTCGAGCTTTCCAATTTCATCAAGAAGTTCACCGTTACAAAAAATGCTGATTCACGTGTGAATGGATTGCTGTCTGTGCTGAAGCGCGAGATGAAATTCATCTCGGATTCTCTTCTAGAATGGAAAGTCGTGGGAACATTAGCGAATAGCGTATGCCATAAGTACAGTTGAAGCTCCGGCACCTTTAGCTCGCATAGTAAATCGCAATTAAAGTAAATCCCTGCCGCGCGCTGCTTATCCACAGTGAAAAAACATGGAATTTCGCTCAAGCGGCTGGCGCCAAGCATGTCCGTCGCTTTTAAATCTGTCGGCGCGTGACCTCGCATCGTGAGCGTTCCTGAAATAGCGTGAGCGAACTCCTCTCTCTCTCTCTCTCTCTCTCTCGATTTAAGTGATCCACAAACTTGCGTACTCCAAACCGGCGAAGCCTTCGCCGAAGCTTCATCGAATGAAAATGCGTGAAAAGACACGCGCGCGCGCGCGCCAGCACTCACAGTATATTGAAGTTTCGAAAAGATAGAGATAAAAGAGAAATTCGTCGAGTCTTTCAAAAGCAATTGCGGTGAATGCGTATCAGGAATTGTCAAAAAATGGAAAGCAGCCGCTAGCAACGAGTTCACCGTAATAAAAAAAAAGGATGCAACCTGCCAGGCGACAACTTCGATTAACCCTCTAACGAGAGGGAAACTTTTTTACTCGCTAATGAAACTCTGCCAACTTTAATACCGAGTTGGTCCAATCCCGACTGGATTCTATTTATAACGAGTTAATCGAGCAGATGCAGATGAAATCCAGCAAATATTTCTCCCTTTATATCATTTTTAACGAGTGTTCCAAGCTAAAGGCGTAACATACCGCGTTCGTATGTGAATATCCTATTAAGTCGTTGATAGGAACGCGAATAAGGAAATTCCTGAGTAAAGGATGAATGAAAAATCAGATCAAGCGAGAATGCTCGAGAAGGAACGACATAAGAAAGGAGCATATGAATGGAAGGAGAGGTTATGTGTCTTAGGGGTGTGTACAGGTATCAATGTACATATACAAGTACATCGGCGACATGTACAGAGTACGGTTCGTTCAATCTGGAGATGGAAGTCGTATAGTTGAGGTCGTAAACAGTGGAGTAGGTCTCTTTCTTTCTCTCTGTTTCACTCTCTCTCATTCTCTCGATGTAAAATAACCTACCTTTCTCACAATAGGCGCCCTCATAATCGCCGGAACGGCACTCGCAGATGGGTCCACTATCAGTGGAAATGCAGATACCGCCGTTCTGGCAGGGATCACGCGTCTCACAGGCATCCGTGGTATTGGCTGTCATCATGTTACGTAAACTCTGAAACGGACAATGAAAAGTAATGTTAACGCATCTCTGCCGAGTGAGATCCGCCTGCTCTACATGAACCAGACGGGTGACTATGTGCGCGAGACATTCACGGGAAATCGATTTCGCCAGTTGCACCTGATCTCATTGTCACTCGCCACCCTTCTAGCAAAATAATACAATACTTTCTCAATACTATCTACAACAGTATAGAAACCATAAGAAACTATAATATGAAAATCTTCACTAAGAATTTCTCCATTTACGATCGATGTATTAAACTCAATTAAACTCTACCACTTCGTTAATAGAACGAAGGGGTTACCGAGTCTTTTAAAGGCATTTTATATTGAGGCGATGTGGTTCATTGAAAAGTTGAGGAGCACAGTTTCAAAGGAAGTGCTCGGAGCGAAGGGATCGTCGATTTTCGGAGTGGCCGGAGGTTGCCGGCCCTCCGGCAGGATCTCAATCGGCCGTCATTCCCGAATGGCCGTGGGCCAATTCGAGGTGGATAGCAAGCCGGTAATAATAGAGCACACCCCGACGTGGTTGACCCCGTAACCCAATACGTGCGCGAGCGTACTGCGAGAACCGAATCCTGCCTTCTTCGTGCGGCAAGAAAAATAATGGTCGGCTCTCGTTGCCGTCGGAGTGTCCGCGCGTTCCTTCGTATGTAGGCCAAGCTAGCGTAAGCGTCGTTCTTCCCTAAGATTAGAGGTCATACAATAATACGGCGAAATAAAGGTGGCCCTCGAAAGTTAGAACAAAGAGGTCGAAAGGAAATAGAAATGGCAAGGATGGTCGAGTGTGTTCGACCTTAGAATCATTGGACGAACTATACTATAGCGATGGTGCGCATTTCGGGCGTTGCGGTTGCCAATGCGGCAGAGCAAGCGATTTAAATAAGATTGCCGGGAGGCTGCTCGTTCTCCTGGCTTATTAATTCAATTAGCGTGGGCTGCTTAGTGCTTCGTTGGCTGGTCACGTAGTAACGCTTGTATCAGTTGGCGCCCAAGAGGCTATGCCGTACTCCTGCCGATTGGGAATTCAGGACGTGCTTGCTCCTTGAAGAAGAGGCTGTTGGAGGATTCGGTGATACAGTGACAGATTTTATTTTACACTTCCTCTCCGTTAACTCTACCAGGTACTCATCGGCAATCATTGGGTATTTCACTGTAATCGGCTTCATTATCAAGTAGCTTTTAATGTGGAATCCTTGGAGCGAATACAGGTTATGCTTTGAATGCTATCGTTCTTCGGTCGAATTAAGCAACTATCCACTCGGTCTGGGCATACAGAAGGATAGAGAGAATGTATGTACTCGATGCGGCTTAGCTTTCAATCGATCCGATAGAAGAGGAACGCCAGACGCAAGTGAGTGGCCTCACGATCGCGAGAGCTTAACCGTTTTATTGGTCGATGTTCGTGAGTCGGTTAAAACTGCCACAGTCTCTGGTAATATTCCCGACAGTATCCCAAGGGAAAACACTTTGCTACGGCGCGGCGGCCGTGTAGTATCGGCCGGCTGAGCTCGACGCTATCCCCTGCGAATCGTTGATTCGAGACACGATCTATCTAGCGGGATACGACACAAGGAAGACCAAAGGAAAGAAGGGCTTCAGGCTTTTCCTGACTAGAGTAGATGCCTCTTATGTATCCGGATTCACCACACGTTAAGACAATCAATAGCGTATGTTTCATGGGAATGTGTATTCACGTACCAATGGGAACAGTGTGTTCCGAGCTCCAGGCCATCTGTAATCGTCTGAAGCGCCTTCAGCCGCGCCATCCCATATAAACAACACCCAGGTTCAATGCATTTTTTACTCACGCTCTCTCTCTCCCTCTCTTTGCTACGAATTCTCTTATCAATTCTCTGGACGCCCGAACCTTTTATAGATTCCCACCGCGTTGCGATTGGAGGCCAATAATTGAAAATAATTCGAGCCACTCTTCGCTCGATTCAATTTTTCAAACCCGCCGCAGCAACCCCCTCTCCCCGCCAATTGGCCAGTGCGGTTCCATCGCATCGTTAGAGAGAGCAATGCGTCGTTCGTTGCTCTGTGTAATTGTGAAACCCGTCGAAATATAGCAGCGACAGCCATTCGACAATGTGCCCATCTATAACAGCATCGCTCGGTATAATTCGCATTGTTCCAGATTTCGCGTGCCCGCCCAGCATTTTTCAAGCTAGCGAGCGAACGAACGAACACAACCGCCTACTGGAACTGCCAGTTGTCCGGCGGGAAACTGATTTCATACAGTTTTTCTTGCCGGTTGATTTATCACTGTGTCGAGTCAGTGTATTCGGCGAATGTCATGCTCGGCTTGCTAATCCAGTGCGCGGGGAACTAAGAATAATAAGTCCGTTTATTCTACTCGGTGATGGAACAAAGGGAAGGAGAAAGCAGGAGGAGAGAAAGAGAGAGAGACGTATGCGACATAGGCGAGCTCTTCGAGTAACTATTAACGAGGACGAACTATGCCAGGAACTAACATTATCCAGTCATATGGCAAGGAATTCCAACCGAATGGGAGAAGAGAGAGAGAGAGAGAGAGAGAGAGAGCGTGCATAGGAGCGTGCAGGGCGAGTATGCAGCGCATAGTTACATAAGTATGCCACTCGCACTATACAAGCCTACATTGTGCACGCCCCAGGATAAATCGGACCACTCGAGGATCCAATCGACTCGACATCCCGCAATTAAATCTCCACCTAGGCACCCACTTCCATCAAACATAACCTACCTTTGCATCATCGGCCACGTATTTTCACAAGCGAAATAGTAATCGAATAGTTCCCCTTTGAATTTCGAACGCTACCAGTCGTAATGATTCAAAGATGATATTAGTGAAGTACCGGTAAAGTTTGATTTACGAGATTTCATGGCTACGTCCGGTTTGGTAGCAGCTATCCACAAATAACTGGTATCAAAAGCAACCGGGCGCCATTTGCTGGTGGCAAATCTCCCTGTTGAACGTGATCTGGATTTCGAGCGGTCTTTGCTGAGCCAGTAACATTCCGGATTAGCTCTTAGAGACGCTAATCCTTGCTGGTTCTGGTGAAGTTGTAACGGTGGGGGAACTCAGTTTATTCGCATTGGAAATGTAGTTATGACTTGGATGATTCCAATTCAGAGATTTTATATTCCAGACGGACTATTTGAATTTTAGATAGAAATAGAAGAGTGAAATAATGTGGCTTAAAGTATGAACGCGATAGTCCTGTTTTGTGTTAAGCAGACTCGTTAAGAGATGCCATAGAGAAAACAAATTAGATTCTATTTATTTATATCTTTTCAATAGCTCCCACTTACTTCTCAACTTTTCTGTCTACCACACTCACCGGTTTCTTCTCGAATTACGATAGCTATGCATTCGTGCACCCTCCTACCACGGAATTCTGTCACTGAAAGGCTGCGCTTTCCCCCCCTTTTCTCGCTCTGTTATCAAAGCATGATACACGCGATACAGAACGACATATCCCTGTATTCAGGAAGAAAGGAGGAGGAGGAGAGTGTTCCAACCAACATTTGAATAAGATTCGCCAAACGAAATCGTGGAAAAAGCAGTTTAAAAGCGTACGCGACTACTCTGTCATTTGCAAAGTAGAACCGTGAAGGAGGAACGGTGATTCAAGGCGAACTTAGAGGAACGAGAATCGAGCCTGCCATGGCGTGTGTGTGTGTGTGTGTGTCCTTTGAAAGCGAGATGGTACTACGAAATTGGATGGTAACTCCGCTCGAATACACACTATATTTCGTGAACTCGATGACAGCGGGAGATTCGCCCGGGTGAAACTTTCCTCGTATCCCCGGGCGGGCATTAGAAGGGCAAAGATTTAGCGAGCGCGTATCCTTTCCGAAACGTGACGACAACTATGGCCTAATACAAAATCCATAAATCCCGCCCGCCAGCCGTGGAATGAGCTGTAACAGCTCGCTTTATTACTTCGCCCCACGCTATATTCCGCTCGTCTCGGCCGTCAAATGCGCTCACAGGTTTATCGGTGGCGGCGTTCATTCGGCAAGGATATTAAACGGGTTCCTCGAGTTGTGCGGCTAGACTTGGCGAAACTTGCTCGATCCAACCAGCTTGAATTAGATGTCCTTTTCCATGCCACTGTGCATTACGTCGCCCAGTAAATTCTCTCAGCGGTGATCTACCCGCACGTACAACCCATTTTCACAGCGGAGCATTTTCACCACAATAACGCTCTTATTAATTTCCGTCCATGAGTATTTGCATTGGTGCACGAGTCTCGAGAACGAGCGGCCTGCTTCGACGAGGAAATCCTGTCGAGACGAGAGAACCAACCCCATTGGCTTCACCAATCTCTACGATGAATGTGTGAGGTATACGTAGAGGTGTGTGTGAGTACCTGGTTCGCGGAGAACTTCGCCGACAAGTATACATAGAGCGAAACGGCTGGCAATTGCCGAACTTTCGTCATATCACGTGTCACTTGTCACGTGTCCTTTCTCAGAGAACACACGAGCCACGTGAATGTATAGGAATGTACAAACAGCCTGACGAGGAATTAGGAAAATTGCTTTGTCACTTTGAAACTTGCGCGAGAGGTTCAATCGTGTTGCGAAGCTCGAACACTCGTCTGGTATAATTGGATCGTAATTATCGCATGGATGATTATTCTCTACCGTCGACGATGAAGAACACCTGGGTTTTCGGCGGTTTTTTTTGTTGCGGCGCGGTTGCGGCCCTCACCGGAAAGCTCTAAACTCTAAAGGACTTCTGTCCTCGCACTCCGCGAAATCGTTTTAACGAGTTGCAGTCATTTGGCGAGCCCCGACAGCACTCGTACCACCCTGGCACAATTGGAGTGCACCGGAACTTTAAACACGAGGATTCTGAGAATACTGTGCCAGAACATCGCACCGAAAATATTCCATTTCAAATGCCGTGAAATGTATTTTCCTCTGTTCTGGCTTGCTTGAAATGTAAATGGATGCTTTCGTCATTTATAATTTATATTCCTGACAAACGATTGTTTGGACTTGTAAGATACGTGTTATTTTGGGAGCACCTTCGTCTCGCCGCTATTAGTGATCATCAACTTTTTTCTGCTTACTTCGCACTTAAGTTCTTTAGAGAGACGATTGAAAAAAAGCTTGTGTGCTACGGTTCGCTTACTTGTGTTTACATAGACGATGTAGAAAAAAGTTTCCCTCCCAATGTGTGTTTACGCCGCGCCATTTACCTCGGCAACCTTGAGGATCAACGTGAATAATGGCTGGATCCGGGCTACGAAATCCCCAACGTTTACGATAATATTCTTCAATGTCCTTGGATCTAAGTGCACGATAGGGATCCAGTAAGGATTCCATGCGATCCTTCGCGAAGACTAAATTAATGCTTCAATTAAAATAATTGTCGTAACTTAACAAAGAGTTTTAAGAATATCTTTCTTAATTCTAACAAAATTCTAATTATATTATTAAATATAAATCATTGTAAATAAATTGAATGAAGTCTCTTTTCAAAATAGATCTTTATTCGTTACAATAACGAATGAGAATATTTCACACACTGACAATACAAGAACATGTGTCTGGCATCGTTCGGCCATATTTTACACGGTAAAAGTATTTCACGATTTCCAGGGTAGTTACAGGGCGCAAAAAGTGGCTGTGCCAAAGTCCTCATAGCGCTCGGTGATCAAGATGATCAATGGGAAGATCCTATATCAGAAAAACTGGGGGGTTTTTGATTTTTTGTCGTTATAAGTGTAAGCTAGAAGGATGGATTGAAAGAAGAAAGCGTTGAAGTATCAGGTAGCTGTGCTTACATAGGAGAGCACTCGCATTAGTTCACTTCGTACAATCGCAGGAGGTTCAGGCATATACAGGGTGATACATTTAGTTAGCACTCGCCTTGATATTGTACAATATATAACAAATATTAAAAACGTAGATACTATCAATGATTATCTACCAATTTATAAATACAATAATCCAACTAATAATATATGGAAGAAAATTTGTATTTCACAAAATTAACGATGAGTGAGAATTCCTGCTGATTCTAACGAATGCAACACCCTGTAGATACACGTGCAGCCGGCACCAAACCCTGTAACCTATATTCAAGCTCAGGGGGACACTGCAATAGCACAAGAGCAGTATCTGGCGCAGTGATATCGGTGCCGGCGGCGCCGTAGCTGCCGCCGATAAATTTCATCGTCGATGTATTATCATATGCAGGCTCGGCCATGCTCTCGAGAATGGCCGACGATAAAAAAAAGCTAATATACCCGGGGTTCACGTGCGCGCACGTAAAATGTCGTCGCTCCCGCGGGGGATCGATGCCCCGAAAGCCGCGAGGCCTGCCCTCGATATTCCCGCGACGCTCGCCAATTCTCCGCCCTTAAAGCTTAAACTACCCTGTTTAAAGTCTCTCGTCGCACCAGCCGATTCTTCTTTATTAATTATCAGATTTTCATTCGGTTTATACTTGTAAGGGACAATAATTTATCGACGATCCAGATGATTATTTGTTAGTTCATTTTTATTTGGATGGTTATCCGTAAGGAAAAATAATTTAATAATACGACAGGAATAATGTCAAAATGTATTCAAATTGTAAGAATACTTGACATTTCCTGTACCATAAAATTCAATCGCTGTTGAATCGCGTAAGTCGGATTATTATCGAAATGATACTACATCATATTCCACGTTTACTAATGTAATAAAGATAGAATGACTATTGACTTGGCAATGCGAGCGTGATTTGGAATTCATTCTCTTTCCGTGTAAACGCGTTCTCGCGTCATTAGTCAATGTGCGAGGCCGTCGAAGTTGAACCGACAGGTCGTCGTCGGGCCCCCGTATTAGCAGCGTGATTACGGAAGTTGTCAACTTGATTAAACGACCCGTTTCGCCGGAAGTTGGCTCAAAGGTGTAATCGTGTGAGGCGTCCGCCCGGAGGTGAGTCTGAAACTTTCTTTAACTATACCAGTCAGACGAATAGACGAATAGAGTGAGAAAGAGAGGGGGAGAGAGAGAGAGAGAGAGCGGCAGAGAAACCGAGTCATTTCCGAGAGGCTGAGTTCTCCTGGTGGATGGCGTTGTTTCATTACGTTACCTTTCAGCAGGCAACAGTCATTAGAAGAAAACTCAGACGAGTTCTTGCCTAGATAAATACTTCTCGCTCTGTTTATCGTTTCAGTGCCACTTCTCATTCTCCAAGTAGAACTAGAAAAAAGAGTATGCGTGTATGTACAGGGTGAGTCACTTGCCTTTTAATCATTCCATTCACACTCGAGTTCGAATTATTTCCATTATTGGTACAATTTGATATTATAAATAAATATCAGTGCATGGAAAAGACTCGGTAAATACTCCTTTATATTAAAATTGTTCAACACCGTATAATTATACCAATTTCAACGGCCTATATTCATCATTGGCGATTCAAAGGCAAGTGAATCACCCTGTATGCGTGTGTACATTGAACTCGAAATATCAAGGTAGAAATACAAGTCTAGTAGTTGGAGAAATTCTACATTTAACACCTTCCCCATGAGATATTACGACTGCGAAAAATGCCCTGGCATATCTAGGAACATTGTCGGCGACAGAGACATCTTGCCGCAGCGTGTAATAATTTGCCGGTGCGGGTACTGCGGCGTCCAAGCTTGGAAGTTGCACGAGTGCAGATTCGCCGGCACGAGTTTCCGTCTGGCGGTAATCCCTCTGGCTGACGATGTAACTCGACAAGACGCTGGAAGAGACATGATACGGACAATGTCTAGACGGAGGAGAACAGCCACACCACTGAGAGAAGCTCGCATTCGTTCCTTTTGCCGTCGGAATTATTTACCCTTTACTCGAAGAGCACCGCGCCTCCTAATTTGCTCAGCAGTCTTGGTAAAAGGATTTAACACCTCCACGCGTGATATAAGATTTATTATTCCTTCGTTAAAATCTTCCTTGCCAATGGGAAAGTTTCATGACAGTACTTAATAACAGAATTTCGTGTCTCCTGAGAATCAGTCGCATTCCTATTCGCAGAGCGTCAATATTGAATCGCTTCTAGATGTCCATTTTGTAACTAACAGAACTACTGTTCCATAGTTTAGATCGAGCAGAGAAGCTCTCTTTGTTCTTGTTCGGTTTCGTGGTGAAGTCTGACCGAATGGAATCTCCGATTAATACAGTAGCAGCAGGACAAAAGGCAAAGGGAAAAGGAATCTATACGGAAGAATGACCGGGGTCCCTTTGATATCCTTGTGTCTGTAATATAGTATATTATAAAGGGACGAACAAAAGTCCACAAATTTCGCATTAAAAGCTTCCAGCGACAAGTGGCTATTGGCTTATACTCGTATGTGTTCTACTCTCTGTAATATCTGTACTTGGCTTCTCTATCCTTTTGATCCTACAACCGACCTTCTATGTATATGTATACCAAAAACCATTCACTCGGTCATCGCATGAACAAAGCGAGTCGTATAAAGTCTCGTTTGATTTTCGAAATATCCGCTTGCTCCGGCGATAAGAAAAAAGTTCGGGCGAATATCGCCAAGGAGAAGTTGAGAATTTAGAGTGTCATCCTTTAGGGCTATCACCCGCATCCCACTCCATCCTTGGAAGGTCCGCACAGTGCTCGAAAGATTGGAAGCTGTAAAAGAGGAGATCCTGGGATTCCGGCTTTGTGACCACGATCTTTTTAGATTCTCCTCTAGAATTTTCCTCTCCTTCACTTCTCGGCACTCAACCAAGAATATCGTAAATTATCTTTCTCCTATCTTATAAAGAATGCTCGATCGTTTTGCGAAGAAAGTTATTGGTCTGTCGATGGGTATTACGATCGTTGCTTTCGTCAGTGAATTCGACATTGGAATGCCGCAAGCTCGTTTCTCCTTCATTTCACAGTGGCATGACTGCCAGCGGTCTTTCCGTTTAAACACGCCCTTAATCCAAAGAACAATATTGCGAGATATATATATATATATATATATATATATATAAGACATTCTCTTAGTCTTCGCCAGTGTTCCAGAGAAACGAGCGGAATCGCTGAAGTGCTCAACACTGATTGTCTACCGGCAATCCGAAGTTCTAGCAAGAGCCAATTGAGTTCGCGCTGAAACCGCAGGCTACCGAGTTAATTTCCAACGGGAACTTCACACCTCGCCAGTCCGCCGCTCTTCTGGAAACCATTGCCCTAACTATTTCAAGTATTCCCCCCATCAAGTCGATTCTTTACCTTGTCCGTTCCATTGACTCTCGATTGCTGATTTTGTCTCAAAAGTAGCTCATATATTTTCTGAAAACGTAGACTGTGGCAGATATTGGAGTAGTATTATTACGGTAGCTTTCAGCGATTATACATTTCTCTCTCACTGAATTTGCATTTGTATGTACATGCGTTTCTAGTTGCGCAAATATCCGGTGCGGCCCTCAGCTAACGCGAGCAAATGATTCGCTTGGTATATTTATCATCGACCCTGTTTGAATATCCTCTTGCGCGTAATTCGCCTTCAGCTCCACTGTATTTCTGACTTCCAGCCAAGAACAGTGTATCCTTTTACTCATAATGTAGTCCACACTGTGTTCTCTGTAGCTTCACGGAGTTTACACCAACCACCCGAAGCAGCTGTAGACTGCTTTCGCCTAGATATGTCTGACTTATGGGTCGACCTGTGCAACTGGAAATCTTTGTTTTCAGATTTTCCATGTATTTTCAAAATAAAAACATTTACCGATTATTCTCTCATTTATCATTTGAACGATAGGCTATTTGTTCGTAGACTTACGTTTAATGAATATAAAGCAAACTTTTAATTCCAAATTATTCGTCATGGTGCAACAACGAAGGTTATTATTATTATTTATTAGCCGATGCGTTTTAATGGCAATAAATGACAGGCACAACGGTATTTAATACATGCGAGAAATGCAATAAAAGGATATGAGAATTATGAAAGCCCGCTTCGGCCAATAAATCTGCCTTGACGCTCATTCTCTTTTGCAGAATTCCGTTATTATGTTTGATTAATCGCAACATTTTTGCGATGACTTGTATTATTACGCGAGAACTGTGATATTAATATTAATAAAGTATCCACGTAATATCGAACCTTCCAAACTTGTTTACGATCGTTTCTCGATAGTCGTGATTGCGCTTGGATAAATGCAGGTGCGCGAAATCCAAATTTCGAAAAAGCTTTGTGAAAAATTCAATCATTGAAACATTGAAAGAGTTGTCAGAATATTTTTGTCCCCTTTCGGGAGACATTCCTTAGAATTAGTCACACTGTATTTACGACTATCCACAGGGAATACATTTATATAATTCCAAGTGAGTTATGGCGACCGGAAAAAATAATTCTGTTCCTTCGAGTACGGTTGTTTGCCCAGTTAGTTGTGCCCAGTTGTTTTAATTAACGCACCCACAAGGAATTTACGTTCTCCCGCTGCGGTGCTAAAGCGCTTGTTTTACTGGATAAAGATCGATCAATGACATTATTTCCGTCGCTGACACATTTCGTGCAATCAATTTGAACGAGTACTTTTAGCCAATGAATTCGAAGTAGACGACGCGGTGGCAGACGTTCTTATTTCAGGAGACGTTGGAATGTTACAACCGGAAGCCGGCAATAAGGAAGAAGGGTCGAGTTGAAAAGGAGCCGGTTTAAGTCGAGTGGCATCGGCAGGTACTACCAGGAGAAATTGAGACACGCGACTCCCAAATTTACTGGAAATAAACTCTCTACCTTCAAGTTCCGCTTTGATAAATATTTCTTTCTCTGTACATAAGACAATCTCCGTTCTTCAAAACTCATTCTCTACTTCTTTCACTCAAAATTCACCGAATAACAACTCGTAAATCATTCGACGACACGTGGTAGAATTTTATAGAATTCCGATGGTATCCGGTTAGGAATTCTCCGCGAATATCGTTTTTATCGCGATGCCAAATTAAAAAGTGAGTTGCCATTATTATACAAAGCCCGTCGGACGCCCGGTGCACGCGCGCCGCTAGTTTAACGCTGTTTTAATGCCAACTTTTTACGAGTCTCATAAAAAGGGGGGCTAGTAGCGCAAACTGGAGACTTGTAGCTTCTGTAAATGCGGGTAGAACCGCGTCGTATCTGCATGTGTTTGCAGGCTTTGCTCGCCAGCCGCAACAAGGAAGGAAAGACAGAATCACATACTGACTGAGAGAAAGAGCGAGAGAAAGAGAAAAACCAGAAGTGAGAGTAGTAGTTCGATCGTAAACCGGTAAGCCGTAAGCCGAGTTACAATTGCCAAAGAAAAGTACCAGCGTTCATGTGGAACTCGCATTGCTCTGCTCGCTTTCCCGGCTTAACAAGTATTCATTGCGAGACGCGAATCGAGTGGTAACAAGTATCCAAAGACACATAAACCTTATCCGCGCGCCACCTTTACTCCAAGCGAAATCAGCTCGTTCCAAAGTTACCGTCACCACAGTAGCCAGTTACGTTGCCATTGTTTCGTCTGGTTTTCCCGCTACGAGTGTAATTAGCCATCGACCATTGTAATTCTATTAGAGTATCGATAACAATTAATAGCTGGGAATAATAGCCGTCGAGTGTTATTCCAGCTGTGGAACATAGGCTGGCGGGGATTCGTACTTTTGGCCAATTAGGCTAGTCGGTGGATGCGTTGGTGAGAGCCAATGTCAGTGTGTAATGACGATGCCATCGACTGGCTGCACTCCTCGACACGTGGATCTGTATAAACCACGGATAAAAGTGGATATATCCGCGGTTGTTCGACGAGTAAACGCGATCCATTGTGGGCTTCCGGTACCCATATGCTCTCCCTCTCACCCTTTCTCTACCCTTCGGATGCTAGTAGTATGTGTATGCCACTCGGCTCGTTCGTGTCCCAAAGCACAGACACATTTGTGCGCGTAAAGCCCTGTCCACCGTTGGTAGATACATTCGATTTATTGGCGAAAGCAGCCGACCGGACTGAGAGGGCCGTACGTTTCAGATATTGCAGCGATAGCTAAAACCTCCTTTTCCAAGGGCTTGGCGCTCCCGCGCCATTCTATTAGCGTTTTTCAATATCGAACTTTTTCCTCGTCACACCAATATATCCTGTTTAATGTTTATGATTTTCTTTCGTCTGTTCCAGTTTAAAGTTTAAATAGCCGGATCTTGTTGCAATCATCAATAAAGAATAATCTAAGGAAGAAATAAACGGAGAAGTTCGAGGATGAAGGACTTAGTATCCGGATTACGGTAAGCCAGAGATCGATATTCTATTTCAGATCGTCCCTATTTAGTCAGAAAGGATCGAGTACTCGCGTCAATTATAACTGGGATAATTCGAGGCAAAACAATGTGTCATTTGCAGGCACTCGCTCGTTGGTATAAAAGCTTCAATCGGCACGAAAATGTTTTTGCGGTCTGACCGGGCTCTGTTTCTCCGGCGGAATGTCGAGCTTGTCCCGAAGTAGAGCGACCTAAATTGGAGCATCCTGTATACATCGAAGAGGAGAAGGGATTATTGTTTAATCCGTGTACTCCTCTGTTCCCTACTATCTGCTGTGCCAATTATACGAAATATTAAAGGAAGAATTCGGTTAAGGAGCGGGCACTTGCCACTTACGGCAAACAAACTTAAACAGTTCGCTGGTGAACGGCTCTGGTCGAATTCCCTGCCGCAGTAATTGGATGCGCGTCTTCTCTCTTTCTGTCTCCCTCCACTGTCCCTCTCGTTTTATTGGACCTCCATGTGCCGCATTTGGCTTGATGAGTGCTTTGAAAAATACGGAATTGGGTAAACCCGTTCTCTCGTAGAGTACATAAAAATAGCTCTACACAGAGAAACGGACATTTCTCCATTGCAATATGAAGATGAAAACTTGGATCATTTATTACAGTTTCTCTCCACGATCATTTCGGTCATTGTATAGTATGCTTGTCGCTCGATTCAACGGCTATTTCATTCCTCACATCTATTTTTAATATTACAAGCTTTTTTAAGCACAAACACCACTCATTCTTTAAAACAGAAACATTGTTTTTATCAACATTTCATCATACGTATATATTAACTAGAAATACGAGTAGATCAAGCAGATCCAACGTAAATGGAAGTTAAGCTTGCAAGGGTTGGCATTGCGAGGAGTTGCAATCTCTTAATTAAGTCCTGCTTCCCGAGGAACTCTCGCACTCTCAGGTTGGAATTGTTGTCGCTCGAAGGCAGGCATTCCTTCGGAATAACGTGTCTACTAACATACATCTCAGCCGTCCTACAAATTGCAAGAGACTTCTCACGAGATTCTTCGATGGGAATACGATTGGAATGAGAGGTGAATTCCAGGTGGAAGCTTTTCATAGGAGTGAAATGCAGAGTGTGAATTGGAGATGCGGTAAAAAGCGGAAGGACAAACAAACGCAAGGGTCGAAGTATTAAAGATTCAAGAGTATGGACTGTCTGGATCGTTATACGGTTGGTGTCGTAAACTTCCACTGCTCGTGGACACCGAACTCTATGCTTAGAAGTACCGCCACTCTGCTCGGCTGAGCTCAGTTGGTTCTCTTGGCATCGGGCGTGGATGCGGATCGCGACACACGAGCAACCGATTGAAATATTCACGGGAGCCGGTGTTATCGATCTAGAGTTGCCCACGTAACTCGGGCAACGAATATACACGCGGCATACTCCCTGTCAATAAAATATCAACCAGGGAAAGACATTCGTTGGGTTCACGATTGCAGAGTCGGTGATCGGCTCAGTCTTCGGGAATCGTGGATGTCTTAGCATGACTATCTGATCACAGGGAATCCAATAGTATTTCTCTAGCAATATTTTATGAACGACTGATTTAAATGATTTAAATCGTAAATCATTTAAACTGTCGCAATGCTATTTTTTCTTAATTCACATATCATGAATGGAAGTAAGATTTTTGTAGAAGAATCTTAATGGTGCGACGATGCGCTGTGGAAAATGGAAGCGCAGAAGGGGTTAGAGTTGAGCCAGACACCGGTCATCATACATTATTTATACGGCGAGCTTGTAACGCAGAACGAAAGAACGAAATTTAATTTCCGCCCTAGGTAAATCGCAGGACGAGCGGAAATCGAAGCGATACTGCATAAAAGATAATAGTTTTTCTTGCCAACTCAATCGCCGAGGGATATCGAGTCGCGCAAGTGCTTTCCTCCGTTAGGTGTAATAAGAACAAAACCGTCCGAGAAGGAAGTATTTCCCCATGCATTTCAGATTCTGTTCCGTCATTTTGCCGAGCGTTCGAGAACTCTTCTTTAATCGAATCTCTCAGTCTACCTATTCATATATAAAAGTGCGTAAAAAATAATAGCTTAATATCCATACAGTTTTTCTCAAACAACGAATCTAACAGCCAGTTACTTCTCTTTGTCTCGGACTAGGCTGCTTTTCAAACGTCGAGAGTTTCCTTGAGGGCAGATGTTACGGTTGGTAGGTTGCGCTATTGCTTTACATGCGGCAGCCAAAGTCCATTTAAACTCGGCTCGCATGATGCGACGGTGGAGAAGCGAGCTTCCGTGAACACGGCAGGGTAACCGTGGCTCTTCTCTCCGTGAGAAAATGAAGTCAGGCATAATTGTCTTAAACTTCAAACCCGATAACCATCAGTTACAAAGCCGATAAACAGAATTACCTCGCGTGCGCTCTTCACAGAGAGAGAGAAAGTGAGAGAGAGTCAAAAACGAAGAGAGAAGAGAGGACACCCGCGAAAGAAATTAACTCGGTGAGTCGCATTCGAGTTTATATTCGTTAGCGCGGCTTAATGCGAACTTCGATTCAATTTGCACGCGCGAGCTACCCTGCCAGTGCACATTTACCCTCAGCTACAGCATTAGCCTCGTTGCTCGTTACACCACTAAACTCACTGGAATTCCAGTCGACAGGATCAGCCGCCAAAAATTCGACCAAAACTTTCCGACTACACCACTTGCTTGTACACCATTCCCTTGCAACCGACACATTCGTTCCTCATTATTATAATCGAAACAGTTTTACCAAGGGCCAGGAAAAAATTCGAAAGCTCTGCGATTAATTTCTGACTTTTTTCGTCGATATGTTACTTGGAACGGGGGAACAGTAGAGAAGCAATTTGTTTCGATGTTCGAAGCCACCCTCATGGCAGGTTGCACCAGGGTGTTGGTGGATCCGGGTTCGGAGGATGTGGAGGAAGGGTAGAAAGAGAAAGAGAAGGAGAATGTCGAGTAAGATTAAGAAGTAACGGTATCCGAAGGTAAAAGAGTGCTGGTTGCTTGTGTTGATGGATGATCTTGGTAATTATTTGCCGGCCTCTTCTTTCGCCTCTTTGGTGGTTGTACTCTTCCGCGTCGGATGTCCTTCTAGCCGAGTGGAAGAGAACCGGTGTCCTATCATGATCTAGCAGAGAATTCTTTCTTTCCCTTCGTTACTCCTTGTCCTCATAAAAGCCCTTCGCTATCCCTGCTGCTCTTCTCCTGTTTTTCGTCCTGGCTTCTGTTCTCTCTTTCTACGAGAAGGCGGAGTCGGTGAAAGAAAGAAAACCTGACACACACACACACACACACACACAGGGCTTTTTCAACGCGACTCTCTTTTATCGGGTTCCTCCTCTTGTCACTCGTGACCCGGTGCTTCTAGCTCGCGATAGATGAGGAGAGAGGCGCCTCTCTTTTCTCTCCACCCACGTGTAACCAGTAGCCCGTGCCTTCTGATAAAGAACAATCGACGATCGCTCTTTCTCACTGTCAACCAAGACTTATCGCGCGGCTACCGCGACTTTACGAGATCATCCACCCGCCCGCTCCGAGATCCACCCTACTACGGATCCACCTTTCCAAGGATTCTCCTCGTTGGCGAAGAAGTCAAAGTAAACGAAATGGGAAGCAATAAGTAAAACGGGAGAACCCAACCTTCTCTCCACAGTGAACTTACGGAAAAAGTGAAGAGAGAAAGATATATATATATATAAAAAAAAAGAGGTCCAAAATAAACGTAGAACGCACTGATCATTCCCTCTTTCATGAAGTGCCCTCCAACGTAGAACATTCCACCGAGTTTAATGAACTTCTCACCACTGTTGCTGCCTCCGGAGCTCCTCTCCGCTCCTTTATACTTAGGATTCTTCGATTCTTCAAATTCTCTTCTGGCAACCGCGGCGTGGAGGCCGCATTCCTCACGGCTTTCTGATATTCATAACAGGAATTCTAGCGCGTCCGTCGAAAATTCCACGGAACACCGCCGTATCCTGAGGAAATTGGGTCGAGTACATTTGAGTTATGTGCTCGCCGGAGGAGTATTTGCAAAAATTCTCTGATCATTCCAAAGTCTTTCTCTTGACATCCTCCTCTCGCCACGCTCTCTCCCTCTCTCTCTCTGTGGTTCGCTGTGAAATTCTTAGTAGGGTTTCACCGGATCATAAGGGATTCCGCCGGAATATCAGAGAGTTGATGGACTGCCTATTTAAATAATAATAATGCTACCAACGAAGACGTTGAAATTACGGTATTGTCGTGGCTCTGCTTGCTGGCTCCCGGTGTCCGACAACAGTAATTCAATATGGCGGAATCAGTAAAACCGAGCACTGGACGAAAGAGAGGCGAGCAAGAGAAAGAGAGAGAGAGAGGCCATGCGAGAATTTCCCCGCCATAGCGATGCGCCACGTCTAAATGCGACCTACTTTCCGAGTTTCTCGGCCCCTTACTCTTGCCGTCCTCCTCGGATATATACGGGAAACATTAACGAGTCTGGAACTCGTGGTTACGGACTCGATATACCTTGGTAACGCCGGTATCATACAGAAGAGGGGGTTGCCACCCTCATTCCAGTTTAGTACCGGATACTTTAATTATCGTAACACGCTCATTATCGTAGGAAAAATCGACAGTAGAGAGCACTGCTTGGATGCTATCCTCGACCACCTGGCGAAGAGGATCGAAATCTTGCGTTAACGTAATTTCCGTAGCAGGATCCTAGATAAGTGCGAAACTCGCATTAATTGGATGAGCACGTGAGATACTATCTGGTAACATCCCCTATTTATACCATCTCGCACTCTAGTGTGAATTATGACAGACTCCTTCGCTATCGTTAGCAATCGGTTGTGCATTAGCTGAGAGTTAAAGCGTGTATACTTGGAACGAAAGTAGTAGATCTAGAATGAGTTGCATCGTAGTAAGACTGTCACTCATTTTCCATTTCTCTCGAATGCAGGAAAATGGGGCGAGAGGAACATTAAATTAAAAGAGTAATAGCCTGAGTTAAATGGAGTCGGTCCATGAGCGCCATTACTTCCGGTTCCTTATTATCTCGAGGAGTCATAAGTCAGTGTCAAGCTCTTGGTTAATACCGAGCGGGCAGAAATTAACGGGAAATCTCGATGACCAATTTCAGGGCAAGGGTTGGTCGATGGCTAGGCTGGTTGGTTATATATGTATACCCAGTGGGCTCGGTGTAATTAATTCGTAGGATTAAGAAGGCACGCTTTAACAGGGCTGCTGCAACGCGTTTCGGACGTTTCGACAATTCAAGCCCGCCCGATCGCGGTGGGGCTCTCGCGCACCGGTTTAATCGACTAGCTCGCTCCCCGGTTAATTATGTGCCATTGCCGGCGGTAAATTGTGGCCAGCGAGTGCAGCATCTCGTGTCGATCGGATTACCGCGGGAAATTTACGCCGATAGCGAAACGCGAGGTGCTTCTCCGCGTGAGCCATCCTTCCAATTTCATTGGCGCTCGAAGAATTTCAGACAGCCGGTGAATGAGTGTTTATACCCAGTAATAATTAAGATTGTTCTTGTTGTCGAGTAAAGTCGAACATGATTGAGGAATTAAAATCTTCCGGACTATTTCCTTCCTCGTCCTTCCACTTTCGTAACTTACAGTCTGATTTCGTTGGCTTTGTTCCTTAAGAGGAAGTCCTTCTACAAGTATTTCGAAGATGCGCTACTCTAGCTCTTCCGATATCTTTGAAGAGGTGGAGATCTCTGTGCGAGAGCGGATCGCTTGCTGCGTGACAGAAAAGAGAGGCGGGTCGGAGAGGGTTAAGGGGGAAGAAGTTCTTCTCTGTAGAAAGGATGGTCAATTAAATGGAGATTTAATTACAGGGAGCGCTTGGGACGCCCCGACCTACTTTGACATTTCTAACGCCCTCAAGAATGGTAAATCAAGAAACAAGTAAGAGCCATCTCCGTAAATAGCACCACTGTTACTTCCTTCAAAACGTAATCAAGCGTCCTCCTTCAAGTTTATCTGTCGAGAAGTTCATAAGGTGATTCATCCGAAAGCTATCTGGTCATAGTATCAGTTCAATCATTGTTTGTCGAGTGTGTGAAGATGATGCCAGTGTTATTAGATACGTGTCCGTGTCTATCAGGGAATCCGCAGGTGTACGCCGTTTCGAAATTTCGCGCACGAATCCAATATTCCGATTCCCTCGAGAGGGACAGAGAGAGAGAGAGAGAGAGAGAGAGGGAGAGGGAGAGTAAGAGGGAGCAAAAGAGGAAAGAAGAGAAGAGGGCATTGCCGGCGTCGTTTCGCAATGGCTGATTTCACGAACGATATTGAGTCGACTACAATCGATCGACCAATACTTTACGATGATCGGATCGACTTTATTAAGACTCTTTAAATATAACACGGTTGTTGATTTCGTCGAACCACCAATACATCCTTCATATTTCCCAACATTCATTCTTGATGAATAAAAGCCGTGGCGATGTATTAATTATACGTTTATTTGTGCATGCGATCGTGCTTCGTTAAGCCGCTGCGGAACGGATATAAATAAAATACGGTAATTGTGTCAGCCAGTCTGGAAGATAGGAACGAACGCCAGGTTTTTAATGCGACCGCGTCGGGCATCCGTTAATCACGATAATCACAGGTGCGCCCACTGCGCAAATTAGACATTAATATCGCTCGGCGAGTCTCTGCAATTCCCCGCAATCTCGACATTCGTAAGCACGGAATAGTGATTGCACGTCGAGCAAGGAATAAACAATCAGTTTAGCATTGTCAATGTGGAACAGGTTTTGGATAATTAATGGGAGTTGCTATTGAAAGAGGTCAACGATAAAAGTTCGATGATCGATTGAGCTATAATGATAGTTCGACGTTAACAATTGCTTTTGAAAGACATTCGACTATTCCTATTTCTCGTCGGGCTTTGTTGCTACGTTCGGAGAACAATAACATTCACCGAAGAGAAACGAGCTGTTTGAAAAACTCTGTGTAAACACGCACCGTAAATACGACAGCAGGACAACTCGCACTGGTCAGCTACTTCTTACTGTCAGTGACCTTCCGCTTCAATTTTCATTACTTCTACCTGCACTACTGTGTACATCGAGTCCGGACGTGCATGCACCTCCGGTGAAAACGTGCCTTCAGCTCGACATTTGCGCGATTGCCAATACTTCTCTGCTGTTTTTCCGAGAGCAAAGCGAAGAATAAACCATTGTGCAATAGCGAGAGAGAAAGTTGACAAGAGGACAAATGACAAAAGTGTTGGAATCAAAGAATTAGTAAATCATGACATTTATCAATTTCTCGAAATTTTGCTGCGACAGTAATTTTCTAAAAAAATAGAAATATAATAAAACGCAATGAATAGAAGATTTTCTTTTGGAAAGGAAGTATTTTTGAAGTCCCATGTGTGAGAGCGAAAAGATTACGGTAGAAAACAGATCTCGAAATACTTAGAATCCCAGAGTTCCCAAAGTTACTCTCGCACGAGTAAGCGTTGGCGCAACCTTGTAAGATTATGAAAATCGCACGAGCATATTTCGTGAGGGATTCCCAAGCACGGCTAGACGCAGGAAGGAAACGGAAATCGTACTGGTATCAGACTGTCTCCAGTGAGACAGCAGTGGAAACGGATGCATTGCGTTCTGCGATACTTCTATTTCCCGTTTTCAACTTTTCCGCGGCGGATACCTTTGCCAGGACAAAATGGCCTGTCAGTATATATGAAATGAATCGATAGACTTTCTCTCTCACTCTGGCAATTCCTGCTCAGTATTACTATATAAATATAGACTCAACATAAAGCAATAACCAAATTCCTTTAATCAATAATAATAAAAATTCCCAATTAACAATCTCTGAATTCAGCCGAGTTATTATATTTCCATGACAGTATAGTATTAACACAAAATTAAAATAGAAAGAATAATAATAACCTAGCAGATATAAACTCGACGTCACAAACTTTTCTCAAGTTTGTCGATCTCCAATTTCCTGACAGCTCTATAATAGAAAAAAAAACACACACACATGCACAGTGCCAATTAAGAATCCGTAAATAAAATGGAGCGGTTGTATTTCGATAGGAGTATTGGAATTAAATTAGAGTTGGAGGAATACTAGCTCGATAATCCCATTTGCCCCGGGAGGAATCAGGTATGGAAGGAGAGATGGAGAGTGAATGTGAGGGGCGGATGGTCCAGGGTGACGATAACCAGGGGAACTCTGTGGCCGTATTCGAGTGGGCGCTCCGATCGATGGAATACATTCGCTCTATTCATCCCGCGGCGTCGACAAATAAAAGAAAATTGACGTGGTGCGACACCACCGGTGAAAACACACCATGCTCGCTATCTCACAGAGAATACGCTTCCACGTATTCTATCCTGCTGAACGTAGCTTTCTTGCGGGGATCGAAATAGTTTGCCATGAGTTCCGTGCGTGCTAGGTCAGGCGGGAGAGGTGGTGCGCGCAATCCAGATAGGAGAAGTCGAGCAAAGCTCCGGAGATAATGCCAAACCCGACGGAAGCAACGAACCCAGGCGCTCTTTTCTCCAAACACGAATAAGAAACTCGCACACGCTTCTTCTTTTTGCATTACCAGCTAGATTGGCGTTCTACCGAATCCTCGGAATCGAAATAATGTTCGAACCAATGCAATCTCTGCGAAGACTCAAAGACAATAGAGAAGCTTCCATAGTGGTGAACGAAGCGAATAATTTTATAATGTGGCAATTTCCTTTTATGGGACTTCCCGACGTTATTAATGCCACTCTCAGCCTCGGATTCAAACAGGAAAATCCTAGGTAATTACGCGGGATGTACGTACTAGGAGACTAATTTTTAAAACCTCCTCCAACCACTACCTCGAAATGACCGCTTCTCTTCTCTTTGCTCTCCAACTCGTATGCCCGCTTCTTGAAAGAACCACTGAATTACTAGGGTGGGAGAGAGAGAGCCAGGAAACAAGAGGGAATTCTACTAAATTCACACGTATTTAATACCGCGCGCGTGCCGAAGACAATGGGCCAAAACGGATTTCCCATATGAGTTTGGGTTAAGTGAAGTGACCAACTCATATTCTCATCTCTTTCAACCATGAAATACCACTATTTCTTGAATCAACCTGTTCATTCCACTGTACTGGTGAATTGTAGCAGCAGGATCGACCCAATCGTTAAGCCGGACTAGGAACAAGCTTTCGTACATACATTCAGGCAACATTAAGAGATGTCATCTCAGTATCTACATTTGCCCTCGGTCGTAATGTCACCAGAGCCTCCAGTATGATCGTAATATACAAGGATACTACTAGGATCAAATATCCTCTGTGCAATCTCCCATAATGAGACACAGTATTAATGCCAAGTACTTTGTAAATATTGTTTATAACCAAACACATGTTCTTAGAAGAAGCGATAGGAAATATTTAGAAGCTATGGATTAACTAAAAGGATTCGATCAGGAGACAAATGAATTGGTGATTCATTAGGAATCGATTCACGAGAGTATACTATAAGAAAAAGGGGGTAAATGAATTCCTAGTCCACTCGACATTGGGAGGAGGCTTCAGTCTCCAATTTATCGTAAATGCCGCTAGTAACGTTCGGCCACGTAGACGCGTGCACTCATGCATAATGCATTTCACCGGATACAAATGTATGCAACGTCAGTCTTTATGGAGAGCACATAGGTCGCTGCAATTTATCCTGCGAAATATTTGTAACCATTCTTAAGCCAGTCTGGATAAGTCAGATATTCGTTCAATGTATAAGATCGAAAGAATCCCTGAGTTTTCCCTTGACCGAAACTCCAAAGGCTTTAAGTTAAGAAATACTAAGCTTTCCTTGTCCCCTTTACAAATCTAACTTCTTTCTATAATGGTAAGATGGTAACTGGAAGAATTAGTGGGGATTTGCAAGGTTTGCCAACGACATAGGACTAACAAGATTGCTCGAGCGACACATCTGTAATTCTGGTGGAGACATTCGGATAATTCCGCGCAACGGTTTGCGGTCAGCGTGCAGCTCGTGTTCCTGACGCTAATTATAACGAATGCCTTCGAGTGGGCCTGCGTGTACATTGGCCTCGATATCGTCCGACCAATTGCAGTACATGCCACTCCTGAATTCTGAAGGATTAATACGTACACTTTCCAATCGGATTATATATAGCTTTTAATGGATCGACTTTGCCGAGAATTCGTATTACACAAATGCCTGAGTGGTTAATGATTACGAGTGGTTGCAAGAAATCTCTGTGCTTGACTTTATGCGTGCCTGAAGATAACAGATCGGACATGATCGGTGATATACGTCGGAGGATGAGCTCGCTCGCATTCATAGATAAAACGGGGACAGCCGGTAACGCTGCATTAGAGCGCTCAGCCGAGTGCTGCAAGTGACAGGTAGAAATCCGAAGGCAGCATCACCACGAACCCATGTCCGCACTGCTGTTTTACCCTTTGACAGCTACTCCCTCACTCGTCCTGTACTGGCGACCCTCCAGCACGCCCTTGACCCTTGCGATTGAAATAACTGTCCAAAACTACCAGGCGAAGCCACTTGGAAAATTTTCATAAATGCAACATCATCACATTTATATTCAAGTTAATGCTTCCCCACTTGGCCCTCATTTTAAGTGATTAAGTCAAGTGCAACGCGACGAGTTGAACAATAGAATAAACATCATTATTTAGTAAACTCATTGCTTTTCAGATTTTTATCATCCAAACTTCCTTTCTGTTTATTTGTTGCCAATAAAGAGTTAACAGATTAAGATCGAATTGCTTGCTGGCGCGTTGTATATCCAATTTCCCCTGGATTTCTCTGTGATTCGAAAAATGGGAAATTAAGCGCGGGATGATTAATACGCGCGGCGACCCTTTAAGAGCTGGTTGCCCGCGCGCGCGCGCGCTAAAGCACGGAATATTTCATGACAATCAACGCAGTACATTACGACCACAGAGCGAACGAGGAGATCGGCAGCGTGCCGGTTGGCCGATGCGAGCGAAGCTCTGCCCCATATTTATCGGCCGCCATTTACGCTAGGCTGTGCGTATCGATGGACTGCCGGGGCTCACTGCACACACGTATAGACGCGCGCGAGCGTGCTCCCGTTCGTTGAATTATTAACCAGTCCTCTCGCCGACCGCGACTAACTCGGCGAGCTCGAGTGCCGGTGCCGGAGGAATTATTGCAACGGGCCAAGCAAATATTACGAACAATGAGGATCGAGAGTTTCTGCTGGATAAATCAGGCTGGCGAGGCCAGCGACACCCTCTTTGTTACGGGCGTGCCATTAAGCAAACAGCGTTATACAAAATCACAGCCGTAATTCATACTTTGGATAAACGTACATCCTAGCAACTGGTAAAGCAAGAACGTAATGCTTTTACCAGTTGCAGTAGAAATCTATTTCGACAAGTATATTCGTGAAGCTATCCTAGGTAAGCGCGATGCCCTTGGCCCGAGAATTGCTCTGGTTAGTAGCCTGTGTGAGATTGCAGAAGCTCGGTTAGGATTTCGCTCATTCGGAACTCGTCGATCAATCTGAGATTAAACACCGATTACAACGCGTATGGTTCAGCGATCGTAGCTAGGAGTGCTCGAAGACATTCGCAGCTCTACCAATCGTATCCTTGGACAGCTTGATACTCTTGTATTATCACTGGGCGCTTGTCAAAACTGGCAAAGCCTCTGATTGATTCTATCGAGGGCCGCCGTGCGCCATGACCGTATTATCCGGCGGTGACCTTCGGCTCTTTTTCAATCGATCGCCAGCTGGACGGTAGACGATATGTAAATCTGAATCGAGTGAATAAGCGAATCGTACCTTCGTCCCTCTGGCTTACTGGGGATGTCGCATTGCAGCGGACAAAGTTTCAAGTGCCGCTACAACTTTATTAGCTCGCTTTATTTGGAGATCGCTTCTCTTACACCGACTGCTTTGAGTGGGTGTCCTTCTTTTCACGAATCTAAGTCGGCCTCCCAAGACATTCATACCGGTGGGTAGCTCAAAGTGAAAGCCCGGGGCTGTGCAGTGTCCGGAAACGGAACGATGTTCTTCCAACGGAAGGCGATTAGCCGTCTCTTCTGTTGGAAAGGGTCTGCGAACCAAGCGGGTGAGGGGGGGGAAAGTTCGAGTTTCATTCTTCATTTAGCGAGGATTCCCATGCCACTCGAGTTCTCGGAGACTCGAGCGATACCAGTCCTCTTGCGCGGGGCCCGTATTTGGATGCAAACTACTTTTTAAAGTGCTAGCTCTACAGCATCCCCCCCTCCCCCACTTCCCGTTCCTCCCCCGATGAGCTCCTCCGTCGTGTTCTCCTTCGAGGACATCGTGCGAGATAAGCCCTGTATCCTCCAGCGCCCCGGAGCGAAACGACTGCGACACTCGTTTCAGTCCTGCGTTAGCGCACTCCATATTCAGCATCGATCTGCCTTGAACGAGGCACAGACAGCCCTCCTGTATTCCAAAGGAATTAGATAACCTTCGGTGAAACTACAGTAAGCACATATCCTTATCTATCGCTGTTCTATTCGTTGCGTGTTCGAGGGAAAAAGATGGTAGTGGAAATCAAAGAGAAAGGAAACAGCTTTCAGGAAGAGATCAATCAGAGAATTTGCATTTTCCTTGCAGCAAAACCGATCTTATGTAAATCAAAGTTGAGAAAGAAAGAGGAAGAGATGTTGCGTAAAAAGATCGTATACTAGTAGGAGTATTTCAAGTAGATTTCAGCCGGCTCTTTTTCTCGTAGCAGAAGCTCGACTAGTCAAGTCTGTGGCCGAGACCTTCATTGAGATGAGTGTGCATCGCTAAGCTCCGGTATATCTAGAAATCTCAAGTGGATCCCCTTTTATCCTTGAAGGAAACGTCCAGCCGCGATAGGAGATCCCTTCAACCCCTCGATTTTAACCGTTTTCTTTTCGCATGAAGCTTGCCGAACATTCTACCACCCTCTCGCGTCACTATTCATCCCCCGGTCATAGAGCCTTCTTTCTCCTAAGAGAAACTTCGAAGCATCCCTGTGATTATGTTTTTAGCCGTGCGAAGTCCGGTTCTTTCAGTCCGGAAATTACTTTCATACCAGTCTCTTCCTGTTTCCCCGTCGGCTTGGCTACGTCATCGTCGCGCTTCGTATGGATTGTTAAGGTCCTTCTTGAAGGTCGAGTCAGATATAGACACAAAGGGTCCGTCGTTACCAGGTAAACGGTCTTTACAAAGGTGGACTCCCGAGGGCGAGCTTCGTCTACTTAACACTCGGATGGAATCGTTCTATCTTGCGTGACAATCCGAATCCTTAATAAAAGTACAGAAAAGAGGGAGAGGGGTTTTGAAGGGTAGAAAAAAGAGATTGGCCAGTATTCAGGAGACTCGAGCAAAGGACGAACTTCACTTTTTGATCCGAGCTCGATATCCGCAATTTCTGAAGGGAATTAGTGTCTCCTTTTGCCGCGTCGAATACTCGAGCTCTCCGGGCCGCCAGCCATCGGGCGGCGTCTATCAAGTCTCTCCCGGAATTGCGAACTTTTATGCGCTGGCTTAATTTCACTGGTTCGGTGTGCCAGTGGTTAGTATGTGTGTACGTGTGTCGGTGTGCCAGTGGAGATGCCGGTGACTCCCACAAGGACGGAGCGAGCGGCTTAACGAGTTTTCAAATTTCCCTCTGCACCGAGCGCGCCCCGTCACTCTCTCACTCGCTCGATCCTTCTCCCAACCCCTTTTCGTCCTTTCCGAGCCCGCTAACGACGAAAAACAAAAGGCCGCGACTCCGGCAGCCGGAGAAAGGAGAGAAGTGCCGAGCAACGGAAGGACGAGGAATCGAGTTAGTCGAGTTAAAATCCAATCGCGACTTCCTTGACACGATCTAACAGCCCCACCCTCTTCTTCACTCTTGGACCTCCAAGTCGAACCTTTCCTGGAATGCTTACTCCTCAACGACCAGCTAGTGTAATTCTATAGGCAACACTCAGCACGAAAACATCTCAATCAGTTGTATACACTCAATTATTTCCAAGTATTTATTTGTCAATTGGACAATTAAAATGTTGAGAGAATTTAATTCAAATTTCGACTAATCTTTGGATTTCAAATGGTACAAATGTCATCGAGGGGATTATGTGAGAGTTTCGCAGGGATGAAGGAAGAATAATATTACAACTCGTGGAACAATGGTGAGCTAGAAGGGCGACGTTGAGAGGGTTAACTGTTGTCGGTGTAGCGCGAGGCCCCGCTGAAAAATGCAGGTGCGCGAAGGAAGAATTTGCTCGACCCTTTGGAGGCGGGCGAGCAAGCCGGCGCAAAACAATGTAGACAAGAGCTTTTCGTAGCGCGGGGGTGTTGTGCCGTCGTCTTTCAGAGAGACAGCTTCTCCCCGTGGCATGCTCCTTCCAGCATTGTCTCGTGAAGGCCCGCGACAAAGAACGCCCGATTATTTTCGTGCCCTGTCGAGGCAGCTTGCCCTTTGTTCGACCTCAATGCCGCGGAACTCGAGTCATCCTTTGCACCGAACGGCCTTGTTCTCAAATCGCGGAGAGTTAAAGGCCAGATTGGATGCTGAGCTATTTATCCGATCCGTCGCATTCCGATTCGCCTGTCTATCTTCTTTCTTCCTGTCCCATTAGATTAGACACTTACCGTATTCCGAGGACATCACTCGATGAATCAAATTTCACCAGGGAATATCTCAGCGCTGGCGTATGCCTTAATTTCGTCCTGATTTCGCTCGGTAAGTACATATATTTCGAGGAACGTGACGAGGAACGCGCGTCGGGAAAACATGAAAGTTCCATCATCGCCTCCTTTATTGCCCGACGCACGCGTACGCTCAACAATGCGGAGCTGCCAGCGCCAGGATTTCAAATGCAAAGGGTAAACGAAGTGGAGACTAAAAGGTAGGAGAGTGAAAGAGGGAGACAAAGAAGTCCGAATTTGAAAAGGTCTCTTTTCTCCATCCAAGTAGAACTGGCCAGTTTAGCACCAGACATATACTTAATCATGCAGTCTCTTTTTCTCCTTCTCTCTCTCTCTCTCTCTCTTTCTCTTTTACGCGCGGGTCTGCGATATGATAGAAAAGCTCGATAGAGACGCAATCGGAAATCGATGAGGAAAAAGCCGTTTCTCACGGAAAATTACGGGGAGAGCTTTCGAAAGAGGCGCGAGGATGTTCGAGGGGGAATCGCTTTGGAATCGATTGCGCGATGGCCTGTCAGCTTTCTGTCCTAGTCGCCTGATCGAAATTGGAGCACTGCTTGTCGAAAAGCTCGCCGGCCAAAGAGGCCACCGGAGCTTTTCCTACGTGCTAGGATCTCGCGTCAGGAATGCCGAAGAACTAGTGGTTCCTTAGTCCATGCTGCGGATAGAAAAAAGAAAGAGGAAGACAGACGAAACCAGGAAGATCGAGAGCCCTGACGAAAGCGGAAACTCCGAGGATCGTGTTCGGTCCCGAAGACTTTCGACGCATATTTCACAAGCCCTCGCTAGGGCAACCAGCTACCCGAACCCCTATTCTCTCCGTCCTCGCTCTTCTTCGCTCTCTGCATATTACCAGACTCGCCTTAGGAGTTTCCCGGTAGCCGAGGAAACTTTTTCGATATAGGTGGCATCCACTGAATAACGAATGATACGCATAGCCCTGGGATTTTTCAATGTATCCCTCTATAAATGAAAGTTTCCCCAGAGCCAGCCACGTATTTCGAATTAGGCGGGAAAACAGGAGGAACATTTCGGAAAAGTTTGTTTTAAGAACGATATTTCAAATTGATGACAATAACTGGTAATCGGAACGAAAGAGATTCGTTACATTTATCGTGGAAATTTTTAGAAAGTCGAGAATTCTCTGGAAAGATTCGTCCTTCCGCTTTTCTCAGTGTGTCTCTCTCCAACAATCTCGTTCTTTCATCCGACTATTCTTCATCGCAATCTAGATCCCCGTGTCAGCGAAGGATAGTCGAACAGGGAGTTCCTGATCTCTTCACTCGGTACTTCCTTTGCCGAAAAGACAAACGGGCGGTGCTACACTTTACCCATAATGTCACATATTCTTAGTCACGCGACATCGTGTTAAACATGCTGGGAAGCAGACATTACCTCACCACGAATGCTTCACATTCCGGGATGCACGTGTCACCCTCCGAACAAAGATAATTAATCTGTGCCATCAAGACAGCGATATTATGCTTGTGTAATTTATAATGGTCGCTTTGGCTTTCGTGGGAGAATCTTGCAAGGTGTGATAGACAAGTTAGCTAATTCTCAGTATGTAACATTTAAACTATAAAGTCAGGAAGATGTTCAATTTTGAATAACACACGATAGAAGAAGATCAAGGATGAAGAAGGGTGGAGTCAGGGCAGAAGCTCGAATAGATACTAATCTAATCTTAAGCCAGTATCCGCAAGACTCCTCGATGTCGTTTACGATGTGTACCAAGAAGGAGATACTGTCAGGGAGCCATTAGTGAACGCGGCTTCTATCGATTGAGGTTCTCTCCGCATTTCACCAGCCATAACCGAAATACCGAACGGAGACTTTGCACCGCACCGCATTAGAGCCGGATGCATAATGGAGAAGGCCGATAAACAAGTGCCATTTCCCCTGGCATTTCAGCCAGTGACGAAAGTGGCCTCTGACTCGTTAAAATGTATCCGCGCGGTCACCGCTCGAAATATCTCCCGAGTGCCACGCGATATCCAATGAATGATAAATTCTAGGATTCCCGAGCGAGAAAAAAATTGCGATACTGAATTTCATTATACAACATTGGAACCATTCAGTATCCTGAGATAGTTCGATGACACTTCACGTGTCTTTGATAGTAGTATCATATCGATAGAGAAGGAAGGGTTGAAGATATCGTGAAGGAATGAGTAAGGGAAGCTGGGAGCAAGGATGAAAGGTAACGGGAGTAGGATATCTAGAAAAAGGCGGTGGATGGCCCGCGAACATCGATAGTGCAGAATCCCTCGAATTTTCGCTTCTGGAAATGGCTGCCGTCCTCGAGGCTCGAGGGCCGAGAGCCGAGAGCCGAGGATATTCACGGTCGATCGAGCGGCTGTAAGCGCGAGCCACCGGGAATGCCTGCCTCCTCTCTTCCTCTCACCCTTCCAAGACCAATAATATACTAATACGAATATCCCTCTACCGCCGCGGGGCTCCCTTTCCATCACGATCTTTCATGTCTAGCTACGCCTGCACCCATACCACTCACCTATCAAATTCATTCCCCCTCTGTTCTACCAAATTCAACTTTAATCCTGAATTCTTCCTACAGTTATGAGAAACATTGAAAGGTTAGGTCATTTCTAACTGAACAGTAACTATCATTACCAGAAGATATTGTTACCAACATTTGTACTTCTTCTAGCATTCTTAAGACCTCCAACGTACACAGATAATAAAACAAACTCTCACCACGAGAGCCTGCACTGCATTTCACTCAGCACGCATTCTTACAGGAGGAAGTTTTCAATTCTCCAGCGATTTTTCATCCCTCCATCGACCAAGGTCTCTCGACCTGTCTGCTAGACGGATATTAATGAGTAAAAATTCTGTTAATGCCGAGTCACAGTTTCCTCTTGGTGGTGGATGCGCGATGCGCTTCGCTCGAGACAAATGTGTGTTTCACCTTAGTCCGCCCGTTCAGACCAAGTTTTACGAGTGCCCGCTAGTTCTCACTCTCTCCCTTAACGTTTATTTAGTGCAGTTAGCGCTTTGAACTTCCTTCAGCCCTCTTACTTTAGCCAGGCAGCTAGTATACGATCCTTCAACTAGTCGGCGAGATTCTCCGTAGCCGAGTAGCGCGTTCCATGATTCATGAAAAGTACCGCCATCAGATACATCCGAGGTGTCGCTGCTCTTCGTGCGATGCATTCACGGATTTTGCAGAAGAAAGCAATGGGAAAGGTAAAGGGTGTCTCTCGCTTTCCATCAAACATACTCGTCCTCTAAGGAAAGCAGCCCTACGAGAAGGTATGAAAGCCACATTTACGGGTCAAGGATTCCATAGGCAAGTTGCAGTACTCCTGAGAGTTCGAAGAAGAGCTTGAAACACAGAATGTCATCGATCTTAAAACCCGAAGAGAGAACCGATCGGGAGATACATATTATTACGACATCCACCGAGTATAATCCGACTTCTAGCGCGCTGCCTTTTGCTGCTCGCTCGAGAAATAATGCAAAGTGGAGCAAGGAGAAAGCGTCTTGAAAAAAAGTGAGAACGGAGTGCAGTGGTGCGCCAACCGAACGAATGAAAGAGACTCTCTGATGCGACGAGAAGGAGTCTCCCATGTAAATGCATTAGCCGCAATTGGAAAACTGCGGGAGCGCGCGCGCGCGCGCGTCTCCGTGCAGGTGTCTCATTAAGAAATGTACCGTTCTGATTAGCCTGAGTGCCAGCAACATTGGATAGAAAGGGAAACAGAGAAATCGAGAGAAAGGATGAACACGCGTGTATGTATGTGCGAAGGAGAATTTGTAATCGGAACGGTGGCGCATTGTTTACCTGAGAGCATTGGAAATGAAGTTCCATTATCCAGGATTTTCTCATCCCCGCATCTAAGACCTTCGGACCTTCTTGAAGAAAGTATCTTGGGTCAACCAGTAGTCGTCGGTCACCCACCCAACGTGAGAGCTATTGTAAAATAGAATAGCTCGCCGGAAATGTTCACTATCCAATATTCGCTGGTGAAAACTATTATATCATAAATATACGAAATTCAATATCATAGCTGAATTTAACTCTAGAAAGAGTTCCTCTAATGTCTACTCCATGTCGGATTAAATGATGCTTGTGAATGACAATCTATTTATAATCTCCCGTAGACTCGTTGGATTTACATTCAGAGGTATAAGAAATACTTGGCCCGATGTATCCATTATTTCTTTGGTGGGGAAGGACATTATACATTGAGTGAGTTTGAAGGACTACGGAATCAGGTGGAAGCATATCCTGCCGTTTTTCCAGACGGTCCCCAAGAGCAATCGAGGGAGAGGAGGGTGGAAAAAGCTCAAGGTCACAGAAACGTGGGGTGGAAGCGCAAGAGCGAGTGTGGCAGAGTGGTGGCTGCCCACCCCCATTCTCCATCCCCTAAAACTTCCCCTCATGCCTCTGCCACACCCTCCCCTGCCACCATATTGATCGGGCTACCCCTACTGCTCGAACCACCCCTTCCAGAGACACCCCCGCGACGCCAGCGTAGCTCTGCACCCTGGCATCTCTCGCGCGCGCTGTTGCCGCGTCTTTCCACCATAACCTTTTTCCAAAAATCCACCGACAATCCTTATCTCGATGAAAGACACCTGACACCCTATAAGACCACCCAAGCAAAATTTCCTTACCCATTATCCTCGTGTCCTAGAATCGAGATCACTTTGAAATGGCAATTCTTATGCTGATAAGAGGATAGTCATATTTGTTCTTTTTCGTCGCTTTGAGAAAGTAGCGGCAAGGAGTGCCCGTAAGATAAGGATGATTTGTGACGATAAGTCATTATAGTGAACGAGAGAGAGAAAAAAAGGTAAGTCAAACTTGATGAACGGGGGAACTCTGTGGTTTCTCCCGCCTCTATTATACCACACATGTTTGCTCGTAGACTGCGAGGCGAATGTCAAGGTCGCAGTTCACAGAGAATGATTTATGCGATTCTATCTCTCGGTAGGTACGCGATCGCTTTGTAATTAACTGGTAGGAGGACTGATTAGTCGTATAAGTGGCTCTTTAGAGACGCGTGCGCGCGAGCGAGCGTGCCCATGAGGGGAATTTTTGTTCCCAGCCCATTTACCACGAGCGGTTTGTCTCGGGCAGCTGCTCATTTTTCAGGCATAACGAGTACAGCTTTTTCACTCTCGTTGATCTACCTGGCTATTAGCCTAGAGCTCTAGAGCAGCGTGCAAGTTCTTGTCGCAAGGAACGGATTACCACAGGCAACCTGACGAGTGGAGATGCAGGGAAATACCCTAGTGTTTCGTGCGGCGGCGGCGGCGGCGGCGACGACGACGCTCGCTCGCACTGTTGACTTTAGCGCCTTGTTGAGCTTACAGTGAATACACGTGGTACTTACTTGCGTGGTCACGCAATTTTCACTAGTGGATACCAAGGAACTTGCTACTTTAGTGAGAGCCTGACGGAAATGCCTGACAACTCGTTGACATTTCCTTGTGTTAATTGAATTAACTACGCCTTAATTATACCATGCATTTCTTTTGAGTTTTTATTTAGTAAATAGTAAAAAGCCGACTAATATAAAACTTCTAATCGATTTCTTCTTATACTTGACACTCTTTTAAAGGAGAAATAAGCGGTTTAACCACTCGATAAGTAAGGCAAACCGCGCTCGTTGTAGACTTTCGTTGATCGGTGATAGCCGCCGGCTTAATGTTTATGTTCCCAGGAATGTTTAACTTGGCGGAAGCTGGAATAAGCGCGCATAGTTTGTGGTACACGGCAGTCTCTCAAGAATTTCGTGGCCGAGCATCTGGAGTACACTTCTCCCGCGGGAAGCGCTCACTTAGCCCGCTCTACATACGCACCATCTATATTCAGCCAGGATATTATCTTCCAAATATACAATTTGCGTATTAAAACTTGAACGCCAGTTTGCCGAGATATTTAATCTTTCTCCTGTCAATAAATAAATCGGAGTACTTCGATGTCACTCGCTTAAAATAACAATGGTGGCTACTTAGCCGATGAAGGTTACTTTTAATTCCCTTTTAATACCCTCTAAGTCGTGTATTCAATCTTTTTGATGATTTGATACTTAATTAATATTGGAGAAAAAATATAAAATAATATTGCGCGAGTAAACGTACGAACCTTATTTATTGTGACCCAATCGTCACGGAGAAACTTGTCAAAGGGAACACATAGGGATGCGACTTGAATGGTGTTCAGAATTCAGTGAATTCTGGTAGATGCTGCGCCTCGTATAATATACAAGCAATAAGGCAGACTAGAGTGAGGGACTTTTATGACTTCGGAGTTCCGTTTTCTCCGGGATACAATAGAGAAGGGAAGATTGCAGCCGACAGGGATCCACCTCACCAGTGGATTTTGCTTCTCATGATTTCATGACAAGTACAAAGGGCGCGGGGCTTCGAAAAATGTGCTAGCGTGCTGCGAACGTCACCGCAGGCACATATCACGCGTACACGTACGTGCATCTGCCCGTCGTGACTTTTCTCCCTGCGCCATAGCACGTTTGCTCGCTATTATTGCCAGGCATTCCAAACGATGCACAAGTGAGCGTTTTCAACCTCCGAATATCTAGCTGTCTTTTCTGTCATCGTTATTAAAACTAAGCTAACATCGAAAGGAATGACTTTTTTTTCGTCTAAAAGTGCTTATTAAAAACGAACGATCATTGTAATTTCCGCCCACCCACAGTCTCTCGTTTTTCATCCTGTTCATGGCGCAGCGGTATATAAATGGGGGGAAACAACCTGTTTGATGTGCAGCGCGCTCCGGGAGTCTCGCATGACCTAAAGCGGAACATAAATCAGTCTATTAGTCAATTAGAGTGATCCTAGCCATGCTTTAAAATGTACTGCCGGGGTGCAACTAGGGCGAGTTTAGCGATCATGTTGTATCAACACGTGGCAACGAGGTTCTCCCTTTCTCTCAGTCAATCCCTCCTTGTATCCTCCCCTTCAGATTTGTTGTCGCGCCCTCTGAGGCTTGTTTTCGGTAGCACTTGTCTCTTCATACACACTCACACACACTATCTTCATTCGCAATAGTCTTTCTAGACTCTAGACTGTAGTCAAAGAGTTCTATCGACACGCTTTTCTTTCCCAACCATTACTCTCCGAGGGCTACTTGTATATCTTTGATGCCACCTACACATTTCTCATCTTGCTTGAAGACTTCTTATTTAAGAGAGTACTTGTATACCGAAGCACCAACGTTTCATACCACCGCTAGTTTCCAAGCAGAATCCTATAAGAGTCCTGAGACGTTCAGGGTGATAACCGTGCGCCAGGATCGTTCTACTCCTTGGACACAACATCCTGAAGGAAAGTCTTTCTGCCATCACTGAAAATTTCATTATCCCTGAGAATCGTGACACCGCTATTCAGGACTCTTTCGTCTCTTACAGAACTCGGGATGAAAAATACTTTTCAACCTGTTTTTATTCCGAATATATCACATTCTGAGAATGACAACGAATTGTAATGTGACAGCGAGTGCGTTAGTTGATTGTTACAATTTATATTGAATTTGAGGAATGAACAGCTTTGTGATAGAAAATACTTTTTAAGGTAGTTTCCTGTAGATTCGCATTCCAAGAGAAACGATGGGTTGTAATGTGAGAGCAAGTGTACTGGTTGGTGATTGCAATTCATATTGAATTTGAGGAATATCGCTATCTTCATTATGAAATAGCGGACGACAGGAATGGCGGGCAATCTCGGTGGCTACCATTATGGCTGGCCGTTTCTCATCAGCGGTTGTGTACCTCTTCATTGGGGATCGATATGATCCATTCTACACGGATGCACGCCCGGATGCCACGGTCCGATGAATCTTGTGCTTGCACGATCACTATGTCCCCAGCATATGTGCAATAAGATCAGTACGCCGAGCCCGTCGCACTCACGACGATGCCCTCAATTAATCCACGAGCTTGATGGATCGCCTCGATGCTCCAGGATCACTCGTCCATGACGAAACAGACGGAAACGGAAGTAACAGCAGCCTATCTCAGAGCTCTACCACCGGCTACGAGTGATTACTTTCGAATGGCCTGAAATCAGAAAGTTTCTCCGAGAGCACCGGATATCTGCTTTGAGGAATCGCAGAGCCAAGCAGCGTAGTAATTTCTGTGACGGATGTAGTTGGTCCGAGCTTAACAATAGTTGTGGCGGGAAAGCATTACGAACTGGCTTGAAATGCGTTCTTCCACAAACTTAAATCACTGCCTCTGCCAGCAATTTCTGTAGCTTACTTCTTCTTAAGAAATATCGCTTTTCGTCTGAAGCTGTCTCTCTCCTCCCCTTTTCCAGCTGGCCAACGGAAAGGGTAATTGGATTAAAAAAGTACTGCTTGACACGAACTTGGAGTTTATATATAACAAGGTGTCCGAGGTAAATTTGGTGTGGTAGCATCCCTTTTGTATACTGGATGTACCTACGAGTCCGAGAAATTCTAGAATGACCGAATATGTCAACATGATTTATTTGACAAATTAGAAAGTCCTTCTCAACACAGAATACGTTCCTGTTGTTTCCATACTCGCCAAGGAATAGAATATCCTTCTTGCGTGACGAGTATCGCAGAGATAAAGGCGATGATAATGCCACATAAATTTTCCGCTCTAAGAGGAACTCGTTATCAAGCAACAATAGTGAGATTTAAGCGATCCTAGCCGCGAGAATTCAGAATCCTACTTGGTAATCCGGAATTCCGGGTCTCATAAGGAATTCCTGGCTCGCGCATCTTTGGAAAGGACATTTCTGGTGAAAGCCGAGCGAGCGGTCTACGATCGTAAGAAGTGGGCGGAGGGATGCTGTCTTCTTCGTTGACGTCAAACCTTCCTCTGCCAAGGTTTTTCATCGGTCGGCGTGTCGCCGCGCGGTGGTTTTCCAGTCACGAAGCAACCGAAGAAAAGGGTACATTAAAAAGTAAGGAGCCAGCGAAAGTCCTGGGAATGAGGAGCCCGTAACTCTGCTCTCCAACCACTTTTGCCAGAGCTTGTTGCTACGCCCACTTCGATATTCCCGAAAGGGTGGATATCTCGTGTGCCGCATTTTCCAGCCAGCTTATGACAGACCACCAGTCGATTCTCGCTTCGAGTATTCGCCGGAAATTCCGGTATAAAGCAATTGCGCAAGCTCCTACTGAATATGAGCTGGTTTCCCTGGGTTCAAAGTGCAATCTCAATCGAGGGAATCACTAACTGTAGGGGGGGATAGAGCGAGTGGCGTGGGTGAACGTTAAGCGAAATCGAAGGTAGAGGATCGTCTGATTAAATTGTTCGGCTCCTTTCTCGGTGGTTGGAAAAAAGGCTCCTTTGTTTTCGACCATCGAACGAGTCTCTTTCTTTGCGAGGGCCTTTCCGTACTTTCTCACCCACGCCACGGCTCACGGAACTCTCTTTTTACCATCCCTTTTTCTACCTTCACCGAGGCAGCGGCTTGCCTTTTGTTTACGAGCGGCTCTCCAGTTTCTATCCGCGAGCTCGCATTTGTTTCGCCCTCGCACCGGCCAAACTATGCGAACTCCTAACATCCACCTTTTTCGGAGGACCGGCAGAGCCACCTGCCGTATCACGAGTACGTATAGTATACACACAGTCCGTTTCGTTTATTTCCCCGCCTTGCCTTCAGAGATTAAAAGTTTCGCGCGCTGAGAACGCTTGCGATTCCATAGTCGGTGTTCGGCCTCCGGCTTTCTACCTTTCCTTCTCTCTTCCTCCATCTTTTTTATAATAACAGCCTGGCAGTTGTTGTCCTCGAGAAATTCCAGATTTTATAAGGACTTGGAAGGATACTAATATTATTATATTAATAGACAATTCAATAGATATTTTGGATTTATTTCAGAATAATTTGTTAACCATAACACATTTGAAATCTGTAATACTGGAATGCTACTCCGAATCAGTGTCTTTCCCAGAATCACTGTGATAATCTCTTGAACCTAAATCATGCGGAGGTTCCTGTAATAAACTTAATGCTTCGGAAGTTATTTTCCTGTGCTTTACTTTTGGAGATGCTCGTAAACTTGTAATAACTGGGTCTGAGGTGATCAATAATCTATTTAGTAAATCGGTATTGGTGGCAACCTTTGATGTTTTCCTGCTGAATAATTCTCTGTATTGTCTATTGTGTTTGTTTCTAAATTCTTGTGCTTCTTCGGAAAACTGGCCAATTGGCAAAATACAAGAGACAACGATATCCTTTCCATGATATAATATTTTATGCACACTCACAGGCATTAAGTACCATGAATATTCTTGAAGATATAATTCACGAGTTTCTTGTAGATATTCTTCGAACTTCTCCAACTTTATTAGATACTCGCTATTTATACATTCCAATATTACTCGAAATCGCTTGATGAGATTCACATTAATACCCGTTATTTCCGCTGATTTTTCGGCATTCCTAAAAAATGTTCGTGCCGTAATACCATCATTTGTATTACCTGTTTCCAATTTTGGCGTATCTATGAATAATCCGAATTCTTCTTGAAATTTATCTTGTACTTCCATCTTTTTTTCCAATACCTTCTTTTTATTTTCTTCGCCATAGGCTTCCCATGATTTTATTTCCAGCCTATACGAAATATGTAATAAACATTCAAATAATCTGATCCAACAATACAATGGTGACAATCCAAAGCCAGCCAAATTTGCATCAACTTTCTTCTTCGCAGTAATATTTAAATTGTTCATTTCGTCAGGTTTTGCTCCACATAAGTAACACGTCTGCATTGACACACGCGATGAGACAGCATTGCAAACTTCTCCGTCTATCATACAAAATATTAATGTCGTTTTCACAAACACTTCTGTGCCATTCATGATTACTCTGGTAGGGGAAAGTGCAGCAACCTGGGTTTCAACTTTCTTGACTTCTGTTGTAATTAGCTGTCCAGACTCCTCCTTTGCAAATATGAATTTGATAGGCCGACAATACCTGATCGAAGATGGCGATGGGTTTTGCCAGATTACGTGTTTTTTCTCGCCGCTTCCAATATAAAACTGAATTGGTACCATGGAAATACTGAACATACTTTCGTCATTATGATCCTCCTCGGAATATTTCTGCCGGTATTTGTTTTGTTCTGCACCATCACAACCCCATTTTATAATAATATTTATGTCAGTATTTTTCGACAACTTTAAAGTCTCGAACACTTCTTCTTGGACTTCGCACAATCGTGTTATTGTGTGGTTGATGACGGATTGTAAAGGGATTTCTGCTGAGATTTCCGTGATTGTACTTTTAGAAGGGTAGCATCGCTTTTTGGCTTCTCTCGCCTTATAATAAGGTGGATATAAATTACTCCTTAAAATTTTCGCTTGATGTCTTACTATATTGTATTGATTGGTTGACAGATTGGCATCAATTATTAATGCGAGCGCTTCATCGCAAGATAGTTCTGCTGGTTTTTCCAGCGATGCTTTACGCACCTTACGTAAATCTTTTATAGTGAATTCTGAGTCCCGTTTTTCTGATTTCAGATGTGTGATTTTTGTAATTATCGCTGATTCTTTGTGGCTGGTTAATTCGACGATATGCTTAAATTTTCGCCTTTTTACCTTTGGGCTGCGGTCCTCAGAAGCCTTCCGAGAAGTACCAGAACTTGCAGTTCCGCTAGTACTCGGTTGAGCTTCATTGATACCTATGTTGAAGATAACTTGTCCTTGCAGCCACAAAGAATTATCTCTCAGGAATTGTCCTCGATCTCTCTCCGATTTATTCCACTTTTCTTGAAGTTTTTGGCAAAATCTTCGAAGTGTTACTTTCATACTTTCTAAAACAGTATCTGACAATGGAGGACCATATACTTGTTGCAGAATGTGTTTCATTATTGCATTAAATCTTGTATCTCTTGAATTCTGGAACCATATGTCAAAAATAGATCGCCGAGGAACTCGCAGGCTCATTCTAAAATTAAAGGACGAATTGTATGACTTTGTGTCCAAATGATTCAGTGAAGTGAACCTCATTAAAGAATACTGGAAAACTAAAGTACGCTTACCTGGTTTATTTTTTTATTCGGGGGAATTTTGACACTTACTTTTAAATATAAATCTACACTCTTCCTCTGAGAGAAAGAAACTTAAAAACTGTACACCAAAAATATGAATTATGAAGACTCACACTGAAGTCTAAATTTCTTTGTCACATTCTATTCGATGATTTCTATCGATCTGATCGGAAGAAATTGATTTTTCGTAAGAAAGTGGGTCTCTGATGAAATCACTCCCACTCCGAAACTAAGAAGAGTAATCGGTATTGGTTCAGGTAGCCAGTGGGAAGTACACGGGTACCCCTTCTAAAAAATGCGGACCAGTTGACACGGCCTTACAGTGGCAAATAATTCGGCACGTTCTGATAATCATGCTACTGTTAAATAATACCATTTACTTTACATATGAATTTCCGAGTTATTAATTTAAATTATGAGTCCGGCATAAACCACTTATTTAGTTATACACGTTATTTACGAACATTTTCAAAGTACAACTATAAACAAATTGTCGATAGCTTTAATGTTAACAATAGAATAGAATTGCACTAAATTGGGAAAATATGAGAATGTGCAATGGTGGCGAATTCGAACCAGTTAATTTATGCATCCATCGACGACACCACACGTGGGAATTTGTAATTCATAAGCGGCAATGCCGGAGGGTTGAGCTCGGAGCTAGTCAATTATCTAAAGCCAGTGCACCTTCGCCTTTAGGGGTTGACCTTTAGTTGTTCCTGAAACGACCGAAACATCGATCGCTTCTTCCACGCGACTCGACCGTTCGAGTACAATAATATTGAGCAAAATACGATGCATCAACGCTTTCCAAAAACAATTAGCATGAGTTTGTTCTCGGTAAACAATTAAGTAGACTGTTTGCGGCTCTGTGTCCTCCGGCTATGCATTTTCGATGCCTTCTACGATCGTTACGTCACTTACTGCCACTCGAGCTTTCTCTCTTCGAGTAACTACCACCCTTATTACCCAACTGCATACACAAGCACGCACACCCACTGGCATCCGTAATTTCTAGCTAACTTTGCCAGTGTCGCTGAAATTAAACTTGACGACGGGTACGCGTGACTGTTCTTATAATAAACTTTATCACTTAAGTTTCCCACGACTGAAACTAGCACCCTTACTTTAATAGTTCCTGACCCTGGCTCGGTTTCGTGGATGGCAAAATTGTGTAGGAATTCGAAGGAGTCTTTATTTAAATAGACTTTCATTAAGATCTAATGTAGAAATGCAACTTTAATATAATGTAGATATTATCACTAATTCAAGAGTAGTTCTTAGAAGAAGATCCAGAAATATCTAAGTCGAAGAAAGCCAAGTCATATTGTATAAATGAAATCCGAAGAGTATATCAGTGCTCCATGTGAGCAGTGCAAGTGTCAGGAGCTCAAGTTTGCTAACCACCTTTAGTCACAACCGTATTGTACGGTGTTATCGCCGCGGCCGGAAATAGCATTTCCGCGAAGGACGCATTATTTTTTCGCCACTCTTATCTCCCTCGTAGCGACCTCCACACTGACCTTCCGTTCTCTTATCGGCTTAAGGTCATGGCTAAGTACTTCGGACAGTACGGTCGCCGTGATTTAATTTCGTTGCCCGGCAGTGCGAAATACAAATTTACATAAAGCTAGGATTCGAGTTAAGCAGACGTCAGTTTGCCGCTGGATACTGTGTATTGTGGATGCGTGAGAATGTGGTAGGTGCATCCGATTGTTTAAGCCGGTTAATCGCTATCCGGTTGCGCGAATCGAAATGAATTGCCAGTGGGAGTATCGCTTACTAATGGCCTTCGCGATATGGAGATTAATAGCTGGTTACATTGTTTCAACTACTTTCGTATAGCAGCGTGTGCACGTTAGCCGGCGGCGCGAGAGAGTGCAACTTCTGCCGGCGATAGAGCTGTTTCGATCGTCATATGATATCCAATTTGGGTCGAGGAATTTAACTCGGCCCGTGGAACAACCGAGGGAGGAATGATTGAAAGGAACGAGTGGGGACTAATAAGCAGAACAGGCTGGAGGGTCGAAGTAGGAATGGATTGGGTGGTCGATGAAAGTGGGCGCACGTATAAAGGCAGTCGATAGCAGCACCAGTAGTAGCAGCAGCAGCAGCAGCAGCAGCAGCCGCTGCTTCACCTGACCTTTACCTTTGCCGCATACCCACCTCCACGAACAAACCATCCCCCAGAACGGAGCCCGACCAACCCCCGCCTCATCCTTCCATGCCGCTCTCTCTCTCTCTTTCTCTCTCTCTCTCCCTCTTTCGCTCCGTCTCCTAAGGCCAAAGCTTGCTTGCTCGCTTGCTTCGCCCACTTCATTTGTGCCACATGGATCTAGGTTACCGCTTTACGACCCCTTCCCTCCCCCTTCCCCTTCACACCTACCTGCACATCCGATGGAACCACCGGATCACTCCAACACTCTCTCTCTCTTCTCTCTTTCTCCGAGATTCGTCACTCGACATTCAGTGATCGGGCAGGGTCAGATTAGTTATGGTGTAGACGCGCGCGTTTCGCTAATTCAAAGGGCTTGCTTAACTGGAACTTTTTCAGTTAACCAATTGGAGCGCCCTCGACGCGAACTTACCGGCGAGTTGGAGTAGATTTAATTAACATTGTTGCTCCCGCTTTCAGTTCCACGAGAGCTGAATGAGAGAGAGAGAGAGAGAGAGAGAGAGAGAAAAAAAGAAAGAAAAATCGTGTGTATGTGTATATGTATGTGTACGTGGTGGACAGGTCCAGTGTAAGGGTGGCTTTACAATCGACCCACATTCGGTGGCAACCTTCGAACGAAACCGGCGACTACACGCTCCTTTGTACCTAGAATTTCAGGCGGCCGGTAAAGGATACACACACACACACACACACACAAATATGGAGACGTATATTCGTGGGAAGGTCAGAGTAAGTGTGAGTCGATGTACGAACGTGGAAAAACGGGGCCGCGCACTGGGCTGTATGTCTGCCGCCGTTCATAGGAAAACACGTATACGGAAACGGCGAGGAGGAGAACAGGGTTGGCGGCGGCGCAAGTATACGCGACGGGACACGTGGGTGTGATATGCAAGCGGACACGAACGTGTACGTTTCCTGCGGCGCGTTATCGTTTTTCCGGGTAAATGCGCACGGTCAGGTCGCGCCCGGCAAAGGCTAAAGTACACGGATGTGGCTCTCGTGATATGTCAGCCCTGGACTACTCGGTGATTAACACTTCTCAGGATTTGCCCGGCATTATTCCTAGGATCCCGTAATTCCCTCACGTTTCAACTGCACCAGCGGCGAATCGCGCTCGCTGGATTTTCTTCTCGAATTCCGAGAAGACCCTCCGAAAAAGAACGAGGCGTGGACACACACCGACTGAGAGAGAGAGAGAAAAAGGGAAAGAGCTGAGTTAGAAGAGCACCACTCACTGTCACGTTCGTAACTCGAGAGGAAGTTTGATCTCGGAGTGTGTTAGTTGCACTTTGATGTCGTTTACACCAGCAACCAGGGACCATTTTTTTTTCTCCATTTCCTTTTTTGGCTCGCGTTGTAGGGACTACTCTGTAGTGTAACATCTGGCTGGAAAACTGTATGGATTAAGAGCGATGTCCTCTTCGGGTCACTGCTGCGCGTCCTTCCGTGTTATGCGTTCTCTCTCTTTCTCTCGTTATGTCCAACTCACCCTCGATTTTGAAAAGTAGGACGACGCCCGTATCTCCGCTTCCCTCCAGCGCGCCACGATATTTCACATTTTATAGAATGTAAACGCCAATTAGAACCGCGGTAAAATGTCCAGGATTATTAAAAAAAAAACAAACAAAAAATAGAATAAAGAACATAGTCGCAATAATCTCCAAGTAGAAAATCCACAGGCAAGAGAAGCATACGATCAAAGTATCACGGCGAGAAGAACGCTCAGAGGATTGCTGGCTTCGTTAAGTGAAATAACATTTTTTGCGAATTTAGTACGAAGCAAAAGTAAAGCGGTTCCGAGCCGGGCAAAGAAGTGGGATGAATGTTTTGACAGGGAGCGTAACTGAATTCGGCTGACGACCTATTATACGTGCGGAGAGTCGGGCCGTCATTAATCGTGGGCATCGCCATCCAGAGCGGCGTGAGAGGGCATTGCCGCGGGGCGGGGGGAAAAAAAACGGGGAAGGGAGAATAAAATGAAAAAAGCTTGGACGCAACGCGCGCGACAGCGGACGTGCATGATGTCGCGGATGTAAAGAGTGTCTGGCCATTGAAATCGCGTATACAATACTCTCCACAGCCTAGCGTTACTCCTCTTCTGTTCCCTCTCTTCCTCTCTCTCTCTTTCTCTCTCTCTCTCTCTCTCTGCTTCCCTTCATTCCCTCGGGAAGAGACAGCAGGACTTGGTTGCGGCGAGATATGGGCACCTGTTAAACCAGATCGTGGCGATTCAGAAATTTTTATCCGATATCCTGAAATGGACGTGCGGTGTATTACCGGCGCGCACTTTTTTTCACTGGGCGCTTTTTCGGACGACCAGAACGTTGAGCAAACGCTGCTCCCGCGCTTTTTTCTTTTTTTTTTTTGTCGTCTCCTGGAATATCGAGATCGATTGGCAGAGTGAGCTTGGCGCCGGGATAAAAGGAGGAAGTGCGATAAATACAGCGGCGAGAGTCGCAGCAATTGTTGTGTGTATCGTTGTTGAATGCAAGCTTTCGAGAGTCGCGAATATATTCGAATTCGACGGCGAGGATTCGCGGAGGATCGCTCGATCGTGACCGCAATGGCACGGCAGTGTACGACCGATCCTCCAGGATTCCCAGGATAACCACCGGCTTTCCAACTATGCCGATTAGTTTCTCGTGGCGACCGGTATATCGATCGTTGAGCTAGCAATGACCACTCGCACCTGTGATTTCATGCCGCGCTAATTTGCCGAACACCCCATAGTATCGATAGACTGTGGACCAGATTTCATCTCTTGCGTCTGACATGTGTGAGAAGATTCATGGGTTTCAAAAAATGATCCGTAACAATTCTCTCTTCAACATTTCACTCCAAAATACGAATTTATAATTCTGTATTGTCAAAATCGTACATAGTACATGGCAGAGTTTCAAAGTTCAGGGACCCTGCAATACAGAAAGAGGATTTCAGTGGTTGATGGTGTTAAAGAGAGAAAGTGCACTCTCGATAAGTCGAGTCTGGGATGCACTCGAATGGCTTTGATAAAGCGACGGGTGTGAACGCGCCGATTAACCCCGCATCATCCCCTTATCAGTGGAGCCCCTATCCGTGCCTCTTCCAGCTCGTCTAGTCGAACAGCGATCAGTTTTGCTAACCAGCTAGCAGCCTTTCCCCCACTCCAGTCACTCCTCTCTATCCACAGCAACTCTAAAACCCTTTCTCTCTCTCTCTCTCTCTCTCTCTCTCTCTCTCTCTCTCTCTCTCTCTCTTTGCAAGTGTGTTCGACGATGCACGGCGAGGTGCGCGGCAGCGCGCGAGGGTGGTTTCGAGGATCCGATATCAGCGGAACAACGCGATTTGTCTTCCGAATGAGCGAGTCCACTCGTCGATACACGCCGGTGGGATCGAGCCAGTTGCAATCGCTTGAAAAAAGCCCGGCCAGGCCAATTGGCCGCCGATCGATTAACGGAGAGCCCGGACTACAGAGTGATTCGTGGCCTACCGCGTCCTTTTACTAGACCGGCAAATCCATTTCGCTTCCCCCAAGCTCACCTTACATTCCCTTTGCTCACCCGATACATTTCGATGTGCGAAATGGGTGGAAAGAATTGGCGAGAGAGGAATGTCCACGACGGGGCTAACGTTCGATATTAATGAGGAGGAAATTGTTTGCACCGTCGGAGTGAGAGGATATCGCGGTGTGGCAGGGTAGATCGCGACTAAGGCCAGCTATTTCTTGGCAGCGACAGCGTCTAGCCGTGTAATCATTTTTGGCAGTGAGATGCACCCGGCCCTACGTAAAAACCGGCTGGAATATCGCCAGAGCGCCGCGGGCCATTGTATCGCCCCACCTGTTACCAGTTCGTCTCTTCCTCGCATATATGTACTTAAATGTGTACATGTATATATACATGTATACATATATATATATGTAGCGTGTGCATACTGTCCAACCCATGACAAAAAGTTCCTCAACTTTTCTCTATCCTCTCTCCCTCTCTCTCTCTCTTTATGGAGCGTCCCTGCTTGGGAATAAACTAGACGCGTAAACGTGGAATGTCTCGAGTACGTATGCAAATAAGGTGGGACTCGAGCGAGGCCGGAGGCCAGTGCAATTCGAGTTTGGTTCCGGAGCACTCCGGGCAAAGATAGCACGGACGAAACGGCACTCGACACGCTTTCCACGTTTAGCCATATTCGACATAATCATACTTCAACCGGGCGCAGAAACCCCACCGCTCCGACCGCTCGGGTTACGCGGGCATAAATGACTCCTGCGCTTAAAATCTCGTTATGAGGAGGGCGGCTCGCCTCGCTTAATGGTTGGTAGACGCTTTCTACTTTGACGGTTCTCTAACTTTCTCAAAGTAGTACACTGGTGAGGAAGAGAGGCGAGGAGAGAGATTCCCTAGCGGTACAGGGGGTGCACGACGGATAGGCTGGTAGAGCTGGCGCAGAATCCGCAACGGGATTTCTCTTCCGAGCACAGCTGGCAACCCCTTAACGAGTTTTAAGGATGAGTGGTACGACCCCGAGTGACCTTAACGGCGTCTCGTATTTTCCCTAGTGCGAACGAGGAGTTAAGAATAAACGGCTGATTCACACCCTCTCTCTCTCTCTCTCTCTCTTTTTCTTTCTTTTTTATTATGTACCCGGTAAATAAATGGTAACAACGTAGACGAGCTTTCACTTTCTTCATTGTTGAGAGTAATATATATTTTCGAGGCTAGAGAATACTAGTCCTTGTCATCAAGGCGACACGTATCACCGAGTCCAGTTCAAGTCAGCGAGAAAAAAAAAATGGGTGAAGAAGGCCTGTCCGAATAAAGAATTCCTCGATGGGGCTTGTCACCCGGTTGCCAGGCCCTTAGCGGATTTTTAAGGGCGGAGTCTAGGACTAGCCACCTCGTTCTTTCCAGCTGGAACCGTGCACTCGAAATGTTTGTGCTACCTGTTAAGGAAAACCTGGCTCGGCGAGATCGTGCCACTAGAGGTAACGAGGACGGGCCGTTTCTCGTTCCCTCTACGACACGATGCAAGGCCCTTTGCGCCACCCAACTTCACCACGGCGCACCAGCCCAATTCTGCAGCTTTGTGTCAAGTGGCAAGCAAGCGCACTTTTTCCACCACTCTAAATTACCCTGGATCGTCACAGTGGAACTCGAGACAGCCGAAAAACTACCACATCAAAATTCTGTCGGCAACCATCAAAGCTCCTACCAATGGAAAAACTCTTTTATGGTACACTTGTCTCAGTCGAATTGGCTGTAATCTCTGTTTACATCAGCGAGAATTTGCCGCTTACATTTCCCAGTAATACCTGTCGCGCCCAGGATACTTGATGGTAATGCGAGCCTGGCATATAAATAGACAAGTTTCATCGTGGTTTTTCATGAGTGGCAGAGAGACAGCTCTAATACATATAATGCGAGAGGTAGGCGCACATTGGTCCGGAGCGAACGGTCGCAGACTGGTGGGTGGGTTGTCGACAGTTAGGGCAACACGTAGCCATGTAATCGTGTACAGATGCATGCCTCACCGTACACGCATCCGCCAAACTCCATTCGTACTCTACATGCAAATTTCGCGGCCACTTGCCGAGCCGGCGTCGCGTCGTCAGTAGTTAGAGCACTCTATGTATGATTGCGCGATACACCCACCTACTTGTATTGGTGCGTTACACATTGCAGTGGATCGACATAAATATTACGCATTTGACAGAAGCAATTTTTTTGCCTCTATCATTATATGTATAGTATAATGATGTATTATTATTATAAATATAATGGATAAAAATAGTTAATCAATAGTCCAAATTCATTTTATCTATTTTTTGTTCGCTCTTAAATAATAATTCCCGCAAATTTAACGCACATAATTAGGCGGCAATCTTAGAATTACTTTTCCAACAAAAACGATAATCCACAGGGAAAGGGAATGTGATTTATGTAAGAGATCCACTCGACGGGATAGGCGTTCGGGTGGAGGAGGACTCGGCGAAATTGGCCCCGAAAACATTTCGTTGGCGAAGATCGGGCAGCGTGCATCTTCGAGCGCGAAATTATGAGCGGCGGTATACCGCGCGGGAGGCCGCGTCAGCGTTTCCGAAATTGCGAAAGTTTGCCGAGGTGAAATTGCGGCTTGCGAGCGAGCGACTATGTATACACGTGCATACACCTATCCAGCTTCGGAACTTGGCTCCGAGATCCGTTACCACAAGACGGAAAGGAGTTCGTGCCTCCGAGAGAAGATCATTATGCCCGGCAATTAAGTCGGACCTCCATTTAACTTGGTGAAGAATCGGCCCGATCATGAGACAGTGGAATAAGTAGGTGGCCAGCTGTCTAAAATGAGACTTTATAGGGCTTTTACCGTTCATGTCAGTCATCCGGGGTTTCTCGAGTGCGTAGCAGGAGTGTTGCACGCTCTTCGGAAAGTAAGTATGAATGAGCAAGAGGCAAGAGCTTGCCTGCCACGAGAAGAGAAGAGGAGAAGGTGGAGCGTTCAGTAGGCGGCTCTTCACTCTTTATGCAGATGCACGCTATGAAGTTTTAATTAAAGGAATTTATGGGCCGCGCCACGACGTTTAACGGTATCACGGAACTTCCATCCGCACCGCACCGCACCGCCCTCTAGCGCCCTTCTTCACCCCTTTCTTCCCAACGGTCGTTCAACCCCCTTCTTTCCCGATTAGTTTATACTCCCGCCGGGCCTGAAACTCGACTCGAGATATGCCGTGCGTGTTTTTTAAGAGAGATACTGGGTGATTCATTTGAAGGGTGCGGCATGTCGCTTTCAACCTGGTACACCTTTTTACCGGGGAGTCTAATCTTGAAAAATTCCGACGGAAAAGTCGAAAGAATTTTGACTAATACTTCTCTATTATATCTTCGATGTAAATGGAAAATATTCCTTATTGTCTATTAGATGCGTTAAATTTCAAGGAGTAACGTTCGAGTTATTTAAATATGAATCCAGATAGATTACATTTCACGTATAAATCATATACAGAGAAGAGCGTGCAAGGTTGATAAAATTAACAGACAGTAACGTTCGAGTTATTTAAATATGAATCGGGGTGGATCACATTTCACGTATGAATCACGTAGAGATAAGAGCGTGCAAGGTTGAGCACATACAGTTTTCATGGTGGAGTTCAGCAGCATGCACCTTTTGAGCGCGTCTTTCACGTGGCCGATCTCTTTATCCCTCGAGCGAGCGATGAAGAGGGCCAACGATTATTCACGCCCCATCCACCCCGACCGCAAAATCCTTCCTTTCTACATCAAACTCTGTTTCACGCCCAGTTTCCTTCGTGCATCCATGCCCGCCGTTTGTTCCTGTGGCCAGATACTCTTCTCCCAATCCTCGCCCGCCAGCAGTTAAATGCGTGCAATCCTGTAAACGTAGATCTCGAACGTTGCCCTGGTTGAATCTTTACCCTTTTCCGCATGAAAGACTTTTGAGAAATACTTGTGATTATTGAATTTAAATTTGTACAATTAATAAAATGATTAGGATTTAAATAACGAGGCTGTTTATTGAACTGGCAACCTTCACCTGTTCGTATACAGATAGCCTATGGCTTGCCAGAACGGATTTCCATTTATAATAAAATAATTAATAATAGCATAACCAATTATTATTCCACCTGTTGTAATTCTATTAGGGAAATAATTGTTTTATGAATAATAGAATTTCCATTTCCATAAATTGGAAAGCGCGAACCACAATATGACAGGGTGGAGGTTCCAGTTCTATCTCATCCGCATCCAAAATCCCATTATTACTGTATTAAACAACAACTATTCCAGTTTGAAAATCAACTAGGCGTAAAGGCTGGACAGGTGAATTTCAGGATAATGAATATAGGATTCATTGTACATTTAGCAGAGGCCTTTTTTTTAGATGGCATTTTTTTCGTCCGGCATCGGAGACAAGTGAGTTGGAGTAGTAGGCTTTGCGAGACTTCCACCCTCGTCCAATAAAACACATATTCGTCAAAGTAAGCCAGGGACACGGTCGAAAACTCTTTGTTCCGGCGAGCCATGTAACACGAGACCCGAGGAAGCGATATCGAAATTCCAAGCGTCGTCGCTCGCGAATTGACACGGAAACGCGGACACCTGGCCGAAGGAAGGGGGAATCGGGAATGAAAGTAGAATTAGTAGTGAGGCGAAACTCGATTGACGTCCTTCGCGAGGGAATTTCAAATGGTGTCGGCTCCTCAACTATCAGAGACGGTTCGTGTTAACGCTAGACGCGTTATTCCGTCATCTAAAAGTACTTTCGATCAAAATCATTGTAACATATCTAGAAAGAGCACTCAGACTCTCTGACAAAAGCGTGTAAAAGGAAATCTAGAAAATCCAGTGCTATTATCAGAAGTAGTTCATACTTAATACTTCATGAATGCGACGTTCTCTATTTTGCATCTTCTTCGTGAAGGTGGCAGTTCCAATCGAGAAGCGAACGCATCGATAGGAAGCGAGAGATTTCGATAAGCGATTGCCACGGGGGTTGGACATTCTGTGGCTACATGGAGTGTCCTAGCGCACAGCGGCCACTGCGGAAACCAATTATTTTCGTGCTCCAAATCCTACTCCCAATTACCCGGCACTGCTGGTCGGTAGCAGCAGCAGCAGCGGTGGTAGTCGGGCTTCTACCGGAGCAACGACGATCTGCCGACGATGGCGAAAAACTTCGGGCCCCAGCTTCCGGCAGGACAATAAATAAACAAGCTTTCAATTAATTTCATCGACACCAGGCGAGCTCCCGGTAGCGCAACCAGGTTACACCAGCCATTCGTTCACGTCAAACTTTCCGTCGAATAAATTAATGCGAGCACCTGCCACTGCCATCCCTACTACCAATCGCCCCACCTTCGCTCGTCGCGACATTCTCTTCTCTTTTCCGAACCTTTATACACTAGCTATTCTACTTTTCCAATATTACTCTGCCTTTCTATTACATTGTCAAGTTACTAATAATAATCCTAAAGAAAAATTGCATTCTCCCAACCATAACAAATGTTAAAAATACTAAAACATTGAAAATGACTAGTAAACAGAAAGCTGGAATTTTGGCAGTTCGAATTCGTACACGTGCAATCGAGATTTCACAGTGGCGGGAAAATTAGCGGAGTGCGAAAACCTCGTACCATTTCTATCCGGCATTCGAGCTCAATGTCGATGCGGTGGATTTATTTCAATTTAAATTTCGCCTATTGCGGCAGACCACGCGGCAATCGATCGTATTATCAGAGGCAGTGTGCTGTTTGTTTACGCTTTTTCCAAAGGCAAATCGTAAAATCCATCCTCTCTCTCTCTCTCTTCTGTCGCGCGAATTCCGAAAGAGGAGAGGAAACAGGAAGTGGAGGTGGTAGAAGTTGCGCGTTATCCACGAAGATATTCTAGGCGCCTGGAATCGTTCGCTGCTTTGCCTTCGTCATTAATCATGGCGCGAAAAATATATCACCACAATTTATGGTGCCTGTATTATCGAGAGAAAGGGAGCGGAACGTGTGCCCGATAAATAAATTCCATATTGCTGCTGTGCTATCTCGCGCGTTCGCCCGGCTTGCGCATTACATAAATAACCATTCGATTATACACGCGCACGCATTTAGTTTCTGGTCGTTCTTCCCGTTTAGTTTGAACCGGCAAAGGTCACAAAAGTTGTCAATTGAACAAACTTCAGAGAAAGAATTGGTAGACTTCGAGAGAAAATATTGGCAAGCTTGTTACACCAGAATCTGATCTTTTAAAGATCGTAGAAAGAGTTGACTTGAACAGAATTTCGAGAGCAAACCCACAGTGTTGGTCGACAACATAAAATACTGGGGATTTGACGGATAACATTTGTTTTTTTATCTATTATTATATGTTCATTATATTTATAATAATTATACTTTCATTACATGTATAATGATAGAGAGAAAAAAATGGTCCTTGTCAAATGCGTACTATTTTATAATTCCGACCGACTACGCGAAGGAGGGAAGACTCGATTAGGAAAGGAAGGACTTAAAACAGAAGCCCATTCCGGTAATCAGATGTGGACTTGATCCTCTGGGAATAGGAGCTTAGCAGGAGGTTCGGCTCGGGCCAGAAGGGTATCGGGATACACTGACACGCTACGCGAGCGTAATTGAAAGTTTCAGGCCGACTACGTCAGTTACGCATCGTATACAGAAAACAAACTCTATCTTTTTAAAGGTAGCCACTATCAGAGCAAAAGATATTATTCTTTATAGTTTTACCTTACTTAAAAACGCTCGTCCTTAAAGATTTCTATCGGTGATCGAGAAAAAATCTAATATTGCGATTGGATATAAATTGTTAGTGAGTTAGATAACTAATTAAAGGAAGCGGTCATTGGCATTTCGCATTAGTGAATGAGCGTATTGAATGCAGAGAGAGATCATCTTGATTAATCTGTCGAGGTGATAATGCGCGGAAGGTATAACGGCTGGCATATCAATGTATGCCTGTGGTCGCCGCTACGCTACGATGGACCACATCAAAGAAAAGTCCCTAACGCGTTATAATTAGCTGGCGTGTTGTATCGATCCGTACAGTCGAGTAAGATAAGGCTTGATACTCGCCACTAATGTCACAGGAGAAGATATGCTGTGAAAGAAAGTGCAATTCATATAATTGAATCTAGATTGACATTCGCCAATTCAGACACCAGTGAATCTAATTGATGAAGATGTATTACTTCCAAATGAACAATGGTGCGAAAAGTCTGCGTCATTGCCAGCCAATAAAAACATCGTTCTCTAACAAAAGGCAAAGGGATAATCCCTTTTAAGTCAATAAATGGATTACGAAAGTACGATTATACGCACCCTTCAATTTCTATCCCCCGAAAAAAGTTGATACTCTTTCAAAATGTGGTGAAAGCTTGCACATCAGAATGACAGAAGCAACGAATGTGAGCGTTTCCCGGTAATACTTTTAGCGTCATGTAAAAGTTGGAGGAACGAACCTACAGAAAAAGTGGGATGTCTTGACGCGGTGGTATAAAAGGAAAGCGAAGTAGTACGTCGAGTAGCGTAGGAAGACGACAGGTGAACAGGGAAGGGGTTGTTCTGGCAGCGTTAAAAATGACGTTCCAAGCCGGAATCGTGTTTGAAGAGGACGAGGAAGAAGAGTGGGGCTAGCAATGGTACACGTTGCAGGAATGTGGAATTTTTTAATGACCGCTACCTTCCACCTTCGCGCTCTCTTTCTCTCTTTCTCTCTTTCTCCTTTTGCCGGGAAGTGGATGAATAAGTAAAGGGGGGAAGCTGCGGAACCATGCCGCGAAATAAGATGAAGTTTTCGTCGTAATCTTAGTGGGGATAGGGCGAGCGCAATGAGAGGAAACTAGTTGAGAAACTAGGGTAAGCTCGCGGGTTGGAGCCGGAGAAGGAAAGAGCGAACGAATAGGAAGGCTAGCAGGAAAAGGGAGAGGAGAGAGGCCCGCTAAGATAAAGATAGCCATTAGTGAAATTGAATGGGAGGATGGCCCGACGAAATAAATCAGGGGAAGAGTGAATGCCAGAGATTCTTTGCATGTCGCGATGCTAATGAAACGGGATGACAGGCTTCCACCGTCGTCCTCCGTCGGCCCGGAAAATAAGAGAACAATGCCAGGAAAATTGAATCGGGCTTCCGCGGAGTGACGAGGCATAGCCTCGCGCGAGGAAAGGGAAAGCAAGCTTCCGGACTCGGTGAAATGCGACAGAATAAATAGGCATTAAAACCAAATTAATTTCAGGCATCAAGTCGCCCGGAATACCGGCCGGGCCAACTCGATTGTAATTAGAGAGACCAGGGAAGAATGTTCGTCAGATATCAATATAAACGTTCGTGTGTTCGTTGGTTCATTGTGAATCTAGTACAATCTACGAATAGAAGCAAGCAGAGAGCGCATAGTTATCGCGAAAACAATATTCCCTGCGATTTCGAAAGGTATTTTGAGGAGAAGGTTCTCAAACTTCCTCCGGCATTTGGATAGCAACCCTCTCGGAGACCCCTCGAACCCTTTCCAGGCTTCGGAGCCGGCTTTCCCTTCTTCTAGCATTCAGTGGAGAGAAGCAGTCGATCCAACATGAAAATAGGTTACGGGCCTCGAGAAGACCCGTGAGGTCCCGCGCGCGGAGGCTTAAGGAGGCCGGGCCTCCTCGAGCAGTAACCGGAGCACCAGTTACTCTCGTCGTGGCGTGTGCGCGCCCTCTCTCACAACCACCACCACTACTATTGCAGAAAAGCACAGGGTCACCCGTTCTATTTGTGCAGAGAACATTGTTAGCCCCGCACACTTAATTTCTATTGGAGCTGTCGGCTCGCCGTACTTCGGTCGATGCAATTCGTATAACAAAAAGGAAATATGACGAGTGCGTATTGACGCGTTTAACAAATGTGAAACTTATGAATCCAACCGTGATATTCGCTTGCTTCGAATCTTTGAAATCAGAGTATCTTTCCTAGACGAAGGAAACCTAGGATGAGCCGAAAAGGGAAGACCAGTTTGGACCACTAGCAGACGAGGGTGAGCGGCCTTTCCTATCTCGACGTGAGATCGAGGGGAAATCTCGAGATGGTGGAGAGAGCGTGGAAGACGAAGGAGATTGCCAGCGTCTCGACAGGAAAGGGTAGTCGGTAGGGTGGGCGTCGCGGTGGGGGACGTCGGGGTGCAGGACCGAGGAGTTAGGCAGCTCACCCGTATACCAAGGGGACGTGGGGCGTCGATGAAAATCGCGCGATTTACTCCGGCAGCTCAGCTGCCGCGTTTCTGCGGAATAATGGATAACGCCTCGAATCTTCCCCGATATTCCCTCGGTTCCCAGCTTCCGGCGATTCAAGGCATAATCGAAGACACCCGGGGATATGTATGACGCTCGATTATTAACCCTCTCTTCGTTCTTGACAGCACCGGACGAAATCAAAAATTCTTCAACTGCGATCTTAGAATTCATCTCTTTGGGTGGAATTTAAAGAGTAGGTATTTCAGAAACGATTAGAAACTTGTGAATGTATATTTGTGAGATTGACTTTGTCTTCAACTATTAGGAAGCTAACAGAGTAGTTAGACAAGGTCAATAGAGAATATAGACTTCCATAATACGATCTTCGTAATGAAGAAAGACAGACATAAGAGAATCTTGATGACTTCCAATTGAAGCAGGGTTTAGTCATCCAAGTTTAGTCATCCAGAAATTCTATGATCGACGTTGGAACAAACTGGCAACCCGTTGCGCTAAGGATTCTCAGGCTCTTCAATTCATTATTGTAATCAGAGCGATAACAGGCGCGTTTCCTTAGGGAATAATGCTTCCATTCCGATAAGACGCGAATCTGCGGCATTCCAACGATCGCGGATGCACACATCATGACGATGTGCGATCTGGGGCGGCAGAAACCGCCGATCCCTTTCTCATTGAGCGTGATAGGCGAGCGAGCACGTGCCAAGTCTATGCAAATTTTGACGTAAGATGCTTCGTAAGACAGCCGACGGCTGCCTTGGTATTCAAGTGAAAAGCTTTCTAGTTCGAAGATGCATCTCCTATGCTATTAAGTTTCATGTAAACATTGTTTCTTGTGGAGTACTCCTAAGAGAAGAAGAGCAAGAGCCGCGTCACTCAGATAGATATATAAAATTATCGATTCCCTGAAGCCAGCTGGAACGATCGATATTCTAAAAATAACTCTAGTGAACCGGCTCAGCTGATAGGAAAATGTCAACGTCATTCAATATCTCAATGCTCTTATACCTGTTTGTTTATGTGATTGTGAATAATGGCTCTCTTTAAAAATGGATGTAATGTTTACTTTATCGAAAGAGACTAAAAGTTGAGCAGTTGAGTTCGCTAGTTTGACAGTAGGGTTCGTCGACGAGAGGTGTGTGGTGGTATGAATGGTTCGTGATATCAGCCTGTCTATTTTCATCTATCGTATACTGCGCATATGTGCGGTGTGTGTTATGCGTGTGAAAATTGGGGCCAGGACGAGCAGCGGGTAATGTTTGGCCGGACATCGTCATTCAAAAGGTCGAATGGAATCGGGCAGCACTCGAAATCCCTCGCTACACTGATGTGTTCGCTTTCTATATACCTTTGGACTTCGCTCGTATTTTGCTAGCTTTCCATCGAGATGCTTTTAGCGGAAGTAGCGCTGATACCCCGGCCCTGACGTATTTCCTGCAGCGCACTATTTTCACCCAGTTTTCCCGCAGGCATTGCGGATCACCTCGCGAATTCTCTCTGTTTAAGATATCAATGGTTACATCAATAAAATTACGCGCGCCTCTTTAGCGTGATCAAAGTCAGCCTCTCCTTTTCAATGCTATCGCATACCAACGATGCGATACGAGTGTATCTCGTTCTAACACGGATATATCCAAGCACAAACCAATCATAATAAGCTCTCTCCTCTCGTGGAAACTGTTCCCCCTATCAATAATTCGAGGAGCGCGATCACGATAAATCGAAAGCCGTTTACACAGCCTCGGCACAGACGCGTTTACCGGCGTGTGCGGCAAGATGAATTTCACGAGGATGTAAATTAAATTCCTGCTTCATTATTCATCGCCGACGGGAATATGGCTCCATTAAAAAGAGATTAGAGGCCGGCGGCTCGTAGGGAGGAGGAGGAGCGCCGGAAAAGAACCGACGCAAGCTCCTCCACCGGCAACCTTCCACAGGCTGTCGACGCGACCAAATACATCGAATTTATCACGCGTCTCTCTTAGCATTCGCAATGACTCCGCCGCTCTTTTTTCCATTATTTCAGATAGCAATTTAATAAAGTACCCGCTATAAGGCCGAGGCAATCATGCTCGCCCGGCCGTCCGGTATAATATAGAAGCGTCGATTAAAGGATTCCCCGATAATTGACCAATACGTATTTAAATAAAACCGGAAACGAGCGAGTCCGGCCCGCTCTCTCTCTCTCTCTCTCTCTCTATCTTTCCTCGAGGCCAGGCCAGCAGTCCAACTGCTCGAGGCGGGCCGATTCGTCGATTAATTCTTTCGAATGCTAAAAGTTTCAAGCCCATTGTAAAGCGGTGCTTTTACCAGGATATCCCGCAACGGCACGCCGGCGTCGTCCGGCCTGCCTACCGGCCGCCCGCCCGTTCCCTTGACAATAGCACGGCGATACATAATTCCCGCTGCCGGTGGCAGCAATATTCCCGAGAGTTGGCCTCGGCCGTCCTCTTCCGGGCCGCGACCGCCCCATCCCGTTGTTTTGCTTTCTTCCTTTCTGCTTTTTCGTCGCTTTTCGCCAAGCGAAACCGGTAATATCGTGCGCCGATTAAAAAGCGATCACCGCCAGAGGATGAGGGAGAGTGGGTGCGGGTGGCACGAGCGATAAAGATATCGTTGCGCCGGGCTACAAAAGGCACTGGTGCCAGGAGAATCTTCATCCACTTTGTACAAAACGGCCACGCTCGCTCGCTTGTATTACGTGATAGCTCGATGGATTAAAGCCACGACCCCCAACCCCACCCCCGACGGACCGGCAAACCATCCATCCCCCGCCCCCTTAAAAGCCAGCACCGTGTACCGTTAATCGATCCGACGGAAATTACGTGTCCACTTTGGAGAGAGCGGAACCCCTCCCCCTCGTCTCTCTCATTCTCTCCCTCATTCATTTTCTCTCTCTCTGCTGCTGCTGCTGCTGCTGCTACTGCGACCGTTTTAAAATCCAACACGACACGGTAACCGGCACACGCACGCTGCTGCGAGTCTCAGTGTACGCGATACCAGGGCCTGATTGCAAATTCAATTCCAAAGTCATTCGGCCGCATTGACCAACCAGCACCACTGGCAAACTCTCCAATGCATAATACGCAAGGCTCTCTTGCTAGGTGGAGGAAAAATTCATTGGTAGCACTTCTCGAATCCGGGAAGAAGTAATAAAGGTACCGAGCGAAAGAAGTTTAATTGGAGGGAGTATATAAGTTCGATAAAATTTGATAGGGAGTTGGGTACAGGACTGAGTCGTTCATGGTCTATTCATAAGTCTTGTGAGAGATAAAGTGGTCGCGAGAAGGAACTCGAAAGAAGTCGTACGACTTGACCGTCCGAGAAGTTCGAAGTACGATACTTTATACTGGGTGCTCATTGCCCGAGAAATATAACTTGTGCCTGTTTCGAGGACAGAGAGTCGAATCTGAAAGGAGAGAGTTCTCTCTCTGTTTCTACTAATTGCTAGTCTTACGTCATGTTTTAAGACGATTACGTTGGTAAGTATAGAAGGACCTTAATCCAGCATTGGCCCGTATCCCATGAGCAGCTGGATAAAACAACGGAGACAATTGAACCTGGCGATCCCAGCCGGAAGTAGACAACTCGTGGGATGCTGGGAAACGTGGAGGGTGTGTGTGTGTGTATCGTCGATATTCGATTCTAGCAAAGGGCTCGTAAAAGCCCGAGGACTCCTAAGTCTTCTACTTTCGAGTGGCTGGAAGTCGCCTGGGCGTACGTAAAGAGTGCCACGAGGCACAAGACAGTCTAGCTATCTCATTCACTTGGAGAGCAATAGCTGATCGCCTCCTTGAATTTGCGACACACAGTACTCTCAACCGTGAACTTTTCTCCAGTTTGTATTCCTCCGGCGCTTCTCGTAAAGCGGTGATCGAAACTGGATGGCAGCCCTTCGAAGTAAACGCCCAAAATCAATATTCGCGAGTGTAAACTCGATTGCTTCGTTAAACCGTGGAGAGTTGTACTGCTCGCTACGCACACATACATACAGATGCGCGCTGAGTTTCCATGGGCCGTGAACCTTTTCCATGTAAATCGACGAGGAATTATCCGAGCCTACCGTTGGAAGGGTAGCATAGCGTAACAATTTTTTTTTCTGCCTCCGTTTTTTTTCATTATTCCATTAATTTTAACGAGTGTACCAGTATTTGCAGATTCATAAATAAATAATGATATTAAATGTTCAATGACGGACAAGAACACACTCATTTAGGATAACACCTCGACTTATAACGAACATATTCTCTAATTGTCAGATTCGTCTGACCGGATGCCCGGCTTTCTGCACTCTGGTTATCCTAGATAAATCCGGTCGATTATTCTCTATGACTCGACCAATAAACCGGGATTGTCCGACTCAATTTCTAGCAGGGGTGTGTCATATCAGGAAGTATAGGATGTAAGAGGCGTGTGAATCGCGTGATATTAAAGACGCGTCTATTGGAACGCCTTCGAGGATCAGTTAGATTCTCAAATGAGTGGATGACGTTGATCTATGAAGCTCGGTGAGCAATGAATCAAGCATAACCAAGCGATATGCTTGGAGTGCCAGCCTAAACGTGCGCGAGTCTTTCCCCTCGCCGCGCCCTCCCCTCCCTTCGTCTATGTTGCATCAGATTTATGATCGAACACGGCCTCGCCCTATGCTTCCCTTAATGAGGCGCCGTGCACTTTCATCGCAGCCCATTTGTCAAATCTCGCTCTTCCAGCTTGAAGCCCCGTGAATCCCCTTCCCCCTTCTACTTCGGGCCAACCCACATGCAGCCAATTCGTTTTCATTTCTTGACTAATGATTCGCCGAATTGCCACCTTAACCAGTTTTGATTCGCCGATAGATAAAAGTTACAAGACTACTTTCATCAGACATAATGTCGTCCGTTTAATTCCTCGAGTGTCACACCTGCCATAACTTAATTAGACTTGTCGGAAATCGTAGTTAGAATTTGAAGTTGGCTACGTGTGGTTCGCTTTTGTAGCAAGGACACTCTTAGCAAAGTTACGACTTGCCACGAAGTTCACAGTTGCACGCTTGGACTACTATTCCTGTGCTAGGAAGAATGCGAGGTACTCGGTATACCATGGAATTTTGTACGCAAGACTCATAACACTTTGTGGAATCTTCTTGTAGGAAGATATAGGTAGGATGAAAAGGGAAGACAGAGGCGCATGCGTTGACAGGTAGGAAGTTAGTGAAATTTGGAGGAAAAGTTTTCAGTTGGCCGCGTGAATGGTTGGATGAAGTCCAAAGCGGAAACAGGTTGGCAGGAGGAAGACAACGTGTAGTAGGATTCGAGGGAAGCAAATCACAGCGTCGGGGCGCGAAGCGTCGAAACGACGTATCGTTATTCCCCTCCTAATACAGTCGGCAGAGCTGTGCACTTGACGTAAAGTACTCCGGCTGTCTAATATCTCTTGGTTCCACCCCATGTTCTTTCGCACGCAGTTATACTCGATGGCAGACTTCTACCTCTTCTTCGCACCATTCCATTTTTCAGCAGAGTCGACTCGAGTCTTTTCCATTCGGATATTCCGGCGTGTCTCTCACATATCATCTTTAATCTGACAATTCCAGCGGGGATATTAGGAAGATCCGGAAGCTTTACTACGTTAAGACGAACATATGTCGGGACGTTCTCTCTCCGCCCTTTGCAGTCTGTCACAGTCGACGTAGCGCGCCGAGTTACATTCGCATATCGAACGAGCAGTTAATTACTAGCGTGTACTTGGTGTACACTCGGGATCACGGGAAGTCGAGAGGAGGCACTTAATGCTCGCGATCACTATCCGGGATACCCTATTAATTGGATCGGAGTAATTCAATTAGCCAAGAAAGACAACGGAATACCCACAAATACGTCTTGGCAGAGCTTCCTTGCCGCGTGGGGAGCGTCTTTAAAAGCGAGAACTAGATTGCTCTCCGGTTTGTTTTCACCGGCTTTTTCTGACAAACAGGCTACCGACGCTCCAACAATCCACTTGCCATTTCAGATTCAATGGCATTTTTATTTTCCACGCGAATCGGGAGCGATGAAAATTTCGTCGCTCCCTCGGCTGCGTTGGGAACTTTCGCATTACATACGACCCAGTTTGTCGACGCGATGGCGGATGCCGTGCAGTAAAAACGAGGAGCCTTTTTGTCGTCAGGGGAAAAGTGTTCGCTAACAGGCGGCGAGTGTCAACATTGCTATCGTAAAAATCGAGTCGCGCGCGAGGACCTCTGGGTATGTGTGGGGGTGTTGAATAAAAAGGCAACCCCTCATGCCATTAGGAAGCTCGTACTCACCCTTGGTGACTTGCGCTTCACATTCTCGATGCAGGGAAAACCGCCACACTGAAACAAACAGGAAAGCAGACATTCAATATTACTCTCGTTCGAAGAAAGAAACATTCAGTATTAATATTTCAAAGAAGCAGAAGTTTATTACCGTGGCTAAGAAATGCAATCTCGTATGTCTGACTTTTTTTAGACAATCCATTTATTAAATGATAAAGCACAAGAGATTCTACGTATTTGAGAAATATGAGCGGAGGTCAGAAACATAATCGTAATTCATAATTTATCTAGTCGACCTGCTCGAAATACAACCGTGTCGGGTCCTCGATAAACCTTGGAAGCGAGTTTCATAGTATACATACATGTATACATACACACGTATCCCAGATACGAGATCATAATTCGGTGAGTTGTGCTGCACCGTTCGGTTTTGCTGTTAGCTTCGAATCAGTTAAATGCACAGGGTTGCCTGGAATTGTTATAGAAACAGTGTCGAAGTCGGAGGGCGGCCCTTAGGAAGGCCTTCATTTTGTATAATTAAAATTGTGGAAGACCCTCGAAGTGGCACAGTTCCATCGCGAGTACAAATAAACGAGCGGATCCACGCGTTTCGAGTAGCAGGCGTGCCGGAAATCCCGGCCACACATGGAATATTTAATTAGAGCCGACAAAACATGACCTATTTGCTCAGGTTTCACTATTTCCACTGGCCAAGAAGTATATAGCTGCATAATTCCGAGCCTGTGCTTTTTCGTTCGGTCCAAAAACTTCTGGACGCTTCAATTCAAGAAGATCACAGAACAGAAATGTTACGCCATTCACGTTGATCCTGGCAGGCACTTATGATCGCGGCTTACCCGACGAGATTTATGGTTTATGGGGGTGTTTAATGCCAGGATGTTCTCACAAGAGAAGGAGGATGTGACGTCGAAAGAAAATTGCACTGGCTCAAGGGAAAAAACCCTCGCCCTTTTCGTTGTCTCTGACGTTTCTTCGCTCGTTAGCTTTTCTCCCCTTAATAAAACAGACACCCTACCATCAAGCAGAGATTCTCTCCAAAATCAATCATGCATTGCTCTCTCTCTCTCATCGTCCTCTTTAATTCCGGTATTTTCACACCTCGACACACCTCTGATAGGACATTTCGTGAGTAGTTTCCCGTGTTGGAAGTTAACTCGGCCGATGGGCCGACGTTGTGTAATGAAAATACATTCGTAAGTAAGGCATCGGTGCTCCAGAGCAGGCTCCCCGATGCGTCGTGTCTCATTGGGGATTCAAGAAAGTTCCTTGCAATTGCTTTGTAAACTTTTGCTCCGACGCGTCGCATTGGAATCGGCATTCGCGATAGCACCCTCGCTGCCCCATCTTTTTCTCGCTCACTCTCACTCTCTCTCTCTTTCTTACACACACACACACCAAGTCGAATGGCACTCTCTGCCACGAAACTCGAAGATCTCCAATTCAATCGAGATGTTACTTTCGTCTCAAGCTTGCATAAAAATCCCTCTGGGTAACGCAACTTGATCAAGTTTCCTTGGCGGTGATGGCTGGCGAGTAAACTTTGAGGCTCCGCCCGGAAGGAACATTTAGACGTAAGACTCTTTTAATTATGAAAGAAGTATAGTGATGTGCTTGAAGGGGCCGGTAAGCTCGGCTTCGGGAGCAAACTGGCGATAAAAGGAGCATCCAGGCTGCAAGAAGGGTTGGAAAGGATGCGAGAGTGAGATAAAGAGAAAGAAAGAAAGAGAGAGAGAGTGGAGAAGGGTGCCAGGAAGAGATAGAGAGAAGTAGCATCCCTCGGCCGTTCCAGGTGGCGAGAGGAAACGAAGACGTATCGATTATCTTCCACGACTTTTGCGCAAACGAGACCGCAGCGGCGCGAAAGTACGATCGAAGATAAAGCTACGTTCCACCCTCCAAGCCGAGTGGACCGACGTAAGAGTGAGTGAAAGAGGAGAACTGCACGTACAAGCACGGAGGAAGCGAGAGAAAAGTAGCGGCGCGCTCGTCTTAGCGAGAGCTCTCCCGTTGGAGCTTCTTTCCTCCCTTCGAGGATAGAACTCGAGGGACGACTTAATCATAGGAGAGACTCGGCCCTCTCCTCCACTCAGGATCCAGCATGGATAAAGAGCTCGCACTAACGATCCCGAATTGCTCGCATAAAAAAGCCCTGCTGTGAAAGGCTTCACTTTTGCGGAGATCACTTCTAGAAAGTACTGCACTCGAACATAGACTCGTGTTGTCTCAGGTGAATATTTCTACATCAGTTGATAAATATTTACAGTTAGTATTAAATTATGGCTACCAAAGATTTGCGTGTCAAATAATGCAAGAAGCGACAGGAAAAGTGGGAGTTTGCAGTATGAAATTTATAGGATTTCTTCGACGAAAGATTGACTGAAAGCAATGTGGCACAAGATATTCTTAATGCTCTAGTTCGATCCTAAATAAAGATCAGCGAAGATAGATTCTTCAGTATTACTCTAAATGAAATTCTCCTGTAGTCCGTCACTATTCAGTTCGATTAAAAATATCCCTGCTCTTTCGATAAATTCAATTAATGAAAATAAGAGACGATGAAGGAAGATTTTGCAATCTTTGTGTCCCGTGCTTAGAGCCAGCTTAAATTCCTATTATATCAAAGTATGCTGCCGACAAGAAGAAGAAAGGAACGGGTGGAGAAGGGCGCGAGGAAAGGCGACGGAGGTTGGCGGCGAAGCGAGGGTGTAAGGTATCGTTTCAAAAGAAACTTGATGACAGTGAAGAAGTGAACATTTCAGACATTTCCTCGAGTCTCTCGTTCATAGCCGCGAGGAGGCTCGATGCCCCATGCCTTTGCTTCCGGCTTCACTTTCCTTCTTCTACCTCTCATCCTCGTGGCAGGAAAAAACCTTACCCCGAGGTGGATAACCCCTCCAGCTTTTACCAACCTATCATTATTCCCTTGAAACCCTTGGGAAATATTTAATAAACCCAAATCACCACGTATCGTACAAATGCCCCTACAATAATCAATGATTTTTTAATACCGGAAATCGACAGAAAAAAGTGAATGCAGTATATTGAATTTCAACCAGCGATTTAGCGTGGAGGAAAACGACGGTGGCGCGCCGTAGTTTCCGGATCATAAATATTCGAGAATCGATTGAGACGAAGAGGTGCGTGAGGCATTGGTAGGAGTCTCAGCACTCTTTAACTTTTTTATCCGTCGCCGGAGCGATTGGACTCGAGAGTCTTTGGAGTTCGATGCGAGTTCAAGCCCTCGCCTGACCAACCTGCCAGTTCGGCATCGTAAACAGGCTTGAATTATTCATAGGAGCGTTGAACGATAATTCATAAAAGGGCGCGGCGGTAGCCGTGGCATTACCCGCGTATAACCACCGACGAACAGATGCACGGCTTTAACTCCTCTCCCTCATCCCTGCGCTCGCCTTTCCCGGGACAATGGGGGGTGCAAGCGCTTGCACCTACTACCGTACACCTGAAAATCCCCCACCTCAACCGCTCGAGAAGAATACAATGCGACGGGGGTGCATAAAATATACGCGATGAATGGCCGCAACCCCGAGCAACCGACGCGTTAGAGTCTAATGATATCCGAAGTGAACTAAAGTCAGCTTAAACAAGGACTTATGAAAATCGGCACGAAACCTATCTAGAATGGAAATAGTTAGCATAAAGATTGCCAGCCCCCAAATATCCGGACCCGTTGTAACCATGCCACGCAATTATGATAAATCGACTGAGATGACCTGTGGTCAAACTTCCTCGAACATACATTCGTCCAGCTAGCAAGAATGAGGCGTCGATGCCGCACGATAAAGCGGACGAGAACGCTTAACGGGTAAATTTCCAGCGACACGTAACAGCCATGTGCGCGACCGATCCTATCGAGTAATAAGCGGAAGTGAACCAGATGGTTGGCCGAAAATCGAGTTTAAAGACTGCACGATCGCTACTGATATGCCAACCAGTTGTACCAAGGTTGTTGACCTCGGAATTCATACTTTGAGCTTCGTATTTTCGCACTCACCACTTCCGATTAAAATAATCTGCCATTTGACTTTCGATCGACAGACATTGCTTATTTATAATTATAGTTGGAAAGGAAATCGTTGGTACCAAAAGCAAAGGGTTAGAATCGTCCTATCAGATTTCAGTTCGATGATCTCAGTGGAGTCTTTGACATGTGGTCCATCCTATACCATCAGAAGCTGACAGTAGGGTTTGGGTTATTCGTCAGTCAGGACCATCGTGAAACCCTGAAGGGAACGGTCGCCATTACCGGGGCTTTCATAGTTCAGGATACTCTTGTGTCAGGGTTAAGGGTTAAGCGCGCTAGAAAGCTCTTCAAGTATAAGGCGTGCTTGAAAGGGGAAAGCTTACACCCGTACAATTCCCGAATAGTCCTGCTATCAAGATCGATAAGAAAAACTCAGTTCTCAATTTCTACAAATATTTGTCGACTTATTTCACCGGTGATATGTTTCTCTTCATAGCTAGGCTTTTATTCTCTTTACAACACGCAAGGTGTTTTACTAGTCGTTGAAAACCAAGTGTCCCTCAAACTCTTCGAATAATAACGTTTACCGTGGTAATTGGTTACAAGGCTGGCTTAATGGTCGAGTGAATATTTATGCAAGCGTTTTACAGAAAGTCCTGCAAAAAGCTTTGTTGCAAATATTATGCCTGTACTACCAGTCACTGCTCTGTCAACATTCGCATATCCATTCTCGTTTGAGCAGCTATATTCGTCTGTTAGTTAACTCGTTACATGCTGCAAATGTCGCCTGGTAAAGAACGTTATTTCAGTGACAGCGCGCTTTGATACAATTGCGTCATTAAAGTCGGTGTGAAATGATGCGCAAAGCGAAACGTTCCACGTGGGGGCATCGCCATGCAGATCCCGCTTTTCACTGCTGGGTGATATAATCTCGTTTGCCAAGTGCGCGTAAACAGTTTCGAAGAGAAATAGCAGGCAAAGAAACATCAACAAATTCTGGGAACTATTTGGATGACCAAAAAGAAGAATGAAGAAGTTAGTTGAAAGGAAAGGAGGGAGGAATGTATTAAAGAATCAGTGTCCAACAGTGGAGTGTTTTTCTTGCACTGTCAGTGATCCTGTTATACTTTATACTTAGATATTGATAATTGTTAGTGAGAGTGAAATCAAGTCTTTTCGCGTGACAACGCTAATGACGAAGGACACAGTACCGACGGATTCAGCTTATTCTTATTCAATGTGTGCGAATTGTACGTGCTCGTAATTCGTTTGGCGACAGACCAAACCCCGCGAATCGTTTGAAGTCCGAATCTCTCTTTCCCCGGTTTCGCCAAGCGGAGGAGAGAAAGAGAGGACGATTAATAGGGCGAGGTCGCCGCTTTTTGTGATAAAGAGACAAAGAGGAGTAGTTGTATCACTCGACCAAGACACATTATTCGGTTTACCACGAATTTCGGTCACTCACTACTGTTCCCTGTGGAACCGATGGAGTTCTCGCGTTCCTACACCACCGCATTCATTCCTGAATCAGTATTCCCTTCAGTAATCATCGATTGAGTGGTGCCGGATAGATTTCCTTTCAAAGGAATCTCGCACAATTGAAAGATATTATATACAAAACATTATAAATAACCAACACAATCCTCTCCACGCACTCTACTTTACAAAAACATAGCTTCGAATAATTTAGTCTGCTTTAAAAACAGTGCTACATACGTATTTAATAGAATTCTGATTATTCGCCCGAAATATTAAGATTCCTTGAAAGACGCGCATCTGTCGGTTTGGAGTGCCGAATCGCCTTGAAGTGGCGAAGCAGTCGGATCTCTGAGCAGCCGGTGCACCGGCTGTGCAGTTATTCCTTAGCACCACTTGTAATTGCGCCGGCATGGAATTACGTTTCGTAATGACGGTTCGTCTTCGCTGGAAGCGTCGAAAGTCTTGGGTGGTTGGCTGATCTCTCTACATCTCTCTCGCACTCCCATCAAAACCATTCACTCCCTCTCATTCTTAATCGCGGAGATTGTCGCCGGGGAATTCCGTCTCGTCGCCACCCAACCCGGCACCGCGACGAATTTAATCGCCTTGACTCCGGCCGATTGCGCCCGCGACCTCATTACCAACTACCAACTGCAATAATTTGGAGTAGCGCACGCCTCGAATATTCCCCAAGAAAATTTCGACCCTATTAGCAGCGGTGACAAGCGAAAGCAATCGTGTTTTAGGGGAGTTTGGGATGGAAGATCGACGGATGAAAGGACAACAGTAAACAGTAATTCGGAGTGCGTACGAACTGAAGCGATTTTGTCAGAACAAACACAGCTGGCTCGGTAAATAAAAGACTGCTTATACGTATCAATAAAGTGACACTGTAAATAATATCAATACATCTGCATTCTGTATACGTGTTTGTATTTTTAAAACCAATAAAACGTTATTTGTCATTCACATTGGAAATGGATATATGTGACGCGACACATAATACTGGTTCGTCAGTAACAGCATCAAGTTCGTTGGAAATACTATAAATATACATAGTATGCTAGGAGAGTGTAGCATAGACGAACCTAGAGTTTTCTTGCCGTTCTAGTAGCAGAAAGTTACGAGGGTGACCCGCAAACACGGCACGCGGTCAGCTCGTAGAGCAAGGCTAGCGTAAAAGTACGTACACCTGTAAATTTTTCCTCTTCCAGGGTAACCCGGAAGCTGCCGAGCGGGTAACCTTCCTCTCCTGTAGATTTTTCTCATTTCCACGCGGCGGCTGGCGGTTTCGGCTCCCTCTCGATTGCCCGTAATTGCAAGCGCGCGCTCGTTAGTCCGGACGGACACGCGCTCCCGCGTTAGTTATTCCCGAATTACAGGGAGAGCTATGCTTGAAAGCCGTCCTTTAACGGATTCGACCTTCCTGAGAGGGTTCCAGATTTTTTCTCTCCTTTATCGCTGTATTTTAGTTGAGTGGCGGGGGTTGGTTAGGATACGTTAATTCAACACACTCGGTCAATTGAAACACTCGAGAATCCTTTTATCCCATTGGAGAAATCATTTTGTTAAACTACTATTGCTTCTTGGTGGATGTTACATTCTTAGAATTGTTTGACGAGCAGTTCATCGTGAGCGTGGAATACCACTTATGAGAACATTCACGTTAGCTAGCTTGTATGCTTATACGATATATAATGAGCTGCAGTGATCGATACGACCTTCCTACCTACGGCATAATTCCACTATTCCTTGTAAGTTAGAACGTGGAAAAATAGACAGTTGTTCGAGAACGAGCTTCGTTTCTTCGAACGTATTATTCGTCGAAATAGAAGTTCTTTTTATTATATTCTATTACGATTCTATGAGGAAATTTCGTTGTTACTTCAATAAAACCCTTCGAGTACCCTCGAAATTAAGTAACTAAATCTGCTAGGAAGAAGTTCACCGGTTAACCAGCGAATTCAGCAGGATGTATCGGTGCGTCATCAGTTCCCCCCTTCACCTTGCTTTCACGCGGTTGTTATTGATCGGTATGCTTATAATCTAGGAATCCATCCATCATCGTTTGATGCTCGATACATCAGCGATCCTCGCCGGGTACAGCGGTAACGATACCATAAAACGATATTACTATGAGCTCGCACTTGGCGGCCAGGCGATTCCTTCAGAAGAGAAACACTCTCGAACATTTTCCATTCAACCATTCCTTCTATTGCTTCCTCCGCTGTCTCATCCTTTCTTCCTCGACACTTGATAGTTGCCAGCGTTGACCTAGTGAACCCTGACATACAACCACCGGAAGAAAGGTGTCGCGTGGCTAAATAAACGTGGAATTTCTCGATTCAATTAGTGAAATTAATCAAGGAATGTACAATCTGCACTAATCGCTCCTCACGATGGGTGAAGGGAGTGAAGAAGGGAAAGGGATTGAGCATCGGTGCCGATTAATCCGTAACGATCAGTCACTGTCGAAAGGCGAGACTTATCTTTCCAGCAACGACATCCTTTCCACGTCTATTAATCACGTTTATCATTTTTTTCGAGCGCCCTTCCTTTAGTTTCGCCTTCCCTTCTTTCTAAAAAGTATCTAACATCGATACGAAAGACTTTCATGGAAGCGCGTAGGAACTTTGGGACTTTTACCGAGCTGATCGTCGAAAGAAGAGAAGGAATCGCTGTGTTTATACTAAAGTCACAATTTCTGTTTGAAACAGCAATTGGAGCTCCTGTTACGGTGTTTGTTGTAAAAGACGAACTTTCTAATTACCACACTCCGGCCGATACGCGTTGTTGAATAACTTATTTGATAGTTCGGCAGCTATGGTGGGAATTCCCCTTCGCGCTTCAATGGCCACCGCGAAATTGCTGCGGCACAATGGATCCTTGAAATACCATTAACCTTAAAACATTACCTTGTACTGTCCGTAACGCGTATAGAGAATACCATTTTCACTGTCCCATTTCTATACTACAAATATACGAATATTTCCCTATACCGTTTAACCATTACAATGAACATAATCAAAAATGTTGATTAAATTTCCAATATTCACCATTATTTCTCTAAAAACATCTTAAAGATCAAAGTATTATTAACACAGTACTTTGATTACAGATAATGCTTTGTACCACCATTAGATGTATCGGAACTGTAGATTGAGTAACGGTTTCGATTACTAGTGAGGTACAATTCGATGATACGATGCCGAACAACCGATCGGCCGATAATGCTTCGAAGCTCATAATATCTAGTTTAGCCGGAGTTCGCAGTGACTGAATGATTTTCATCGGGCTTCTCTGCAAATCATTATCTCCGGTGCTTAGTAGAGATTTCGAGGATTAAATTGGAAGGAGAGACGGGTGAACTAGTGCCGTGCGAGATATGATGGACGCGTATCCTCGAGCGATTAGATAAGCGGACAAATCGGGAATATCCGCAGCTGGTTGCTTAGAACCGTCTGTTTCACTATGGCCAGCAATATAATTCCGCCGACGTTATCATCTTCAAGGAATCTTGTGGTTGAGCCTCCTCCGTACACTACCGACCATGTGCTGGTTCTCCAAATCTCTGTCTCTCCCTTTCCTACTCTCTCTCTTTGACTCTGTCTCTGTCTCTCTCGCACGGATTTATCGACGTGCCAGGAATTCTCGCGCTAATGCTATTACGTTACGCGGTGGTGTACACGTCTTCTTACGCCAGGCAGATTAGAGCGAGACGCGCCACTTCTCCTCAAGCAGAAGACACATTTCAGAAATCCGGACTAGTTTCGTAATAATCTTATTCTCTCGTAGCAGGTCAATAATAACAAAGTTAATGACGCCAATCCATTCGGCGGGAGTATCACGTGAACGAATAGCGCGGATAATGGTGTATTGAACCGAGGAGATCGCGTAACAAAATCAGTGAGCGCGCGAGTGAAGCCACGAGTGCCGAATGCATTAGGCTGGCCACAGAAGTTGTTATTTCGTAACTGGATCAGAGACGGAGAGAGAGAGAGAGAGTTGTGTAACTGGATTCGCGGCAGTAGTTACACCGACAGGTCGGAAGCTCCTGGTGAAAGCGACGAATACTAAAGGAGTCATCAAGCTTTCGTCAGTCTGTTGCGAGAGGTTGGATTTGTCGAGTATCGGTGAAAGTTGGATTAATCGAATGAAATCCGACTCTCGAATAAAACTTTTCTGTTGGAAAAGCCACCCCTTCGTATGAAGTCTATTCGATGGAGTAATAAGATTAATAAAGACGTGCAATGAACAGTACGAGTAAAATTGAGCGTGGAGCGCGAGAGGCAGTTCCTTTCTCCAAGCGGAAGTAGTATGAGTCAGGCATTAGTCAGACGGCGCACCCAAACGGTGATTTCACCGACGTCAGAACTGTATCGCCGCCGCTTTCTCGACTGGATTGTGCTGAAAAATGGTTTAGCTTTGGCGGATCTGTTAATGCAATGACCGGCGATAAAGGCCCGAAGGATCTGGCATTTCGACGAATTGTTCTTGATGCAGAGGGGGAGGAATGCGAAGAGGGAGTAGAGGCGTACGGCGTACGAAACGCGCGGCCGAAAAGCACAAAGGATTTTCCTTTCTCAAATGAGCTCCGGCGTAATAGAGCGGCGAAAGTATGTCAGCTACGTGTGCAACAATACAGTGTGTCCCAACGGCAGCGACGCGGCTGGCCCAGTTTCCAACCGGGGCTTTCTTTCGTTTGCTTTCCTCCCATCCCTTCCTCTTTTTTTCGTGCGCGAGAATCGCGCGGACGCATCCTTTCTCCGAGAGCGGTAAACACCGACGGAGATAAACGCGGGAGACCGAGGAGATTTCGCACTCCCCTCTCCTCGGACTTCTCGGTCGGTCGATACTTTTTGGTTGCGGTACTACTCAACGGCTGTGTAATCGGATAGTTGAAGAAGTATCAACGATGCGATGGTGTAAAAAAGAACGGAAGCTGGTAACACGCGGAAGCTTTCGGGGGAAAAATAAAATATCGACCCGCTCGAGGAACTCTGACTACGAGGACGAGTTTTCATCGCTCCTGTTGGGTATTAAAGCGTTAGAAATATCGTAGAGGGATACGTCGTAAACGCTCGAGGATTAAAGTCGTATAAGATGACTGCATGTGGCGATAAGTCGCGCTTAAGTCCTGAATCTGATTTATCCAATCGGGGAAAGCTCGTGACCCTCTGAGAATCGCACGTGCCAGTCTCGATCATAAAATCCTAAGATGATGGAAGGGTGGCGATCTTCGAGTGGGGGATGGATACAGGTCACCAGGTATAAATTGACCATTTCGGAAGAAGCAGGACCAGTTTATCGTCTCCTCTCATATTGATCGAAAGTTTTTCTTGGTACTAGGACCAAGGCGGGCTACTTGAGGGTTCTACCAGCCAGCCGTTTCTTCCCGCGGGACGACGACTCTCAAGTCACCGTCTAACTCATGATGTTTTCCTTCGTCAGAAGTCGATACCCGTACTTTCCTAAAAGAAGCGAGTATCACATGTCCCAACATACCCCCACGAATATATTGGCGCAGCCCCATTTTCTCAGGAATAGCTATCGGCGAGCGGGTTTTGTAGTTGAAATTCAATATTCAAGGACCAGACACGTTATGACTTCGAAGCAAGTACTTGCGAAGGGAAACTTTTTACGGGCGTAATATGTTGGAGTATTCTTGTGACGAGCTGTTGAGCTAGCATTGCGCCATATCCCGAAGAAGCCAGGTGCACCAGAGCACCAGCTCTTATTTCTGTTTACAGTGATTTTCTTTTATGACTAACATTACTTTGAAAGCCTCGGGTGACCTCCACACCTTAGTCTCACCGACTTACGTAACATAAAATTTCCTAACGCGTCCATTACAAGAAAAAGAGAAACTCTTCAACTAACAATTAGGAATAGAACTCTGACCTTGGCGTCGCGACTCTTCATCTCCTGCCTCCTGGGCACGATGGCATCGCCGTCGGCGTACACAAGGTTCCTAATGAATCCGTTGAAGCGTGGCTCAAAGATGACGCTTGGCAAGGCGAGTAGAGTCAGCTTGCTGTTGTACCAGCTGGGCATACCACCAACGTAGACATCCGAATTCCCGGCGAGCTTACCCAACTCGAATTCCTTGCCGCGCGAAGTCGAAACAGCACTCACGCCGTCAACGGTCAGCGTAGTATTTTCATTGGAGCGTACGATCTGCACTTTGTGCCAATGGCCATCACCCAAGTCACGACCGACGGTGACGATCTGGGCGCCGCCTCCGAGGTTGTACCTTAGACGCAACGCACTCTCAACGAGTTTCACTTCGAAGAAGTCATAGGTACCACCATCGTCGGTATAGAGTAGCAAACCATTGCCCTGATCGGTCTTGAACTCGAATTCTAGAGTGCCATTTAGACCAGCGTTCCACTTTCGGAACTGAGCATAACTGGTGGAGGATCCTTCGAGGATGAAGGAGAGGGCGGCTTGACCCAGCAGGATCACTAGGAACGGTAACATCGTGCTGAGACTGCTCACGGTATTCGAGGAATACATGATGTTCTGATATTTCTTAAGTCTGTCACTGACACTTGATCATTAGTGTGCACCCTTGATTATATCCCCGGTGCTTCAATGGAATTCGTTAATATTCCTAGCTTCGTTTATGCTTCTTCCTCCGTGTCACATCCCACTGTGGCATGTAGGGTTGAAGTTAGCTAGAGCTAGCTAGTGTTAGCCAGGAGTTAACTGGAAGTAACCCTCGCTCGCAGCACTAGCAGCAGCAGCAGCAGCAGTAGCAGCCGCTCTCTCTCGCAGTGCGTCTTCAGTTCTTGGTGGTGTTCTACCCACGTTGTGCCGGCAGCATTCGCACGTGAGCACGCAAGCGCGGAAAAGCGCTTCCCGGCTTGGCTGGCGTGCGTGGGTGTCCGGCGCGTATGTGTGCGGAAAGAGAGAGTGGATCCTCCTGTGCACGCGCGTGCACGCGACCGTGGAGAAGTCCTCCCACGTATCGTTCACCACCTACGCGGATGCGTCTCGATTCACTGATTCTCTGCTTTTACCCTACGGCAGAGAGATAGGACAGGGTTGGTTGAGCTCCGGGGATCCAAGGACTGCTGGCCGAGCTTTTCACTCTGTCGCCAACGTTCTCAATTAATCCGTAGTAGCACGTGACACGCTCCGATCGTACGCTCGCCTTACAATTACTATTTCGTCACCTTCTTCTTTCACCTATGTAGAACACTTAAGTAAATCGTTTCTTCCTGTTAATATCACTTGCCCGATACACAATTCGATGCCGAGGAATTTTTTTACTATCGTCTGTTTGATGTAGAATCAGCAGTATGTTGTGGATCAATGCTTTCTCGAGGAATCAATGTAGTAAAAGATTGGTAGTATGACTTTCATTGAAAGAATTTTATTGCAGTCTCTGCTATCTCGTGGAGATCATATTTAACGCTGGTAGGTATTAAGTCAGACTGAACTTTTTATTGGATCACGGAAAGATAGTTCAAAGAGTTTATTATTTCTTGAGATTCACACTGAAACGTCAGGGATACTTAGATCTTGGTAAAGTCTGATTTATAGAGTGAATGAAAGAGCAATGGTTCTCTGTTGTACGTATTAGCCACGCGGCACTCGATCCCAACAAGACTTCTAATTCAGTGATAATTAATACAATGGAAAGATTTCTTTGGAATCGGTTTATTCCAATCTTGGCTCGCATCGAGGGAATTTCAAGATCTGACTAACCCCTGTGGCGCCTTTGCGCCACGTCTCTCTGACACACTTTCTCCTTCTAGTTTCTCCGGATGTCCTCGTTCCTTCGGGTTCACTTCACAATTCTCCCATTATTTATTCCCATTGCCCATCAGATCTCAATAGTGAAAAGGTTCTCTCTCCAAGTTAAACACAACCACGAACGCTTGTTTGCTCGGTGGAATCTTGCGGCACACGCACAGCGATCACCTGACTGGCAGTCGCATTGGTCGTGTAGTGTCGGTGTGGAGCTGCGTGCATGCGTCCGTCGGAAGATCGTTGGGATCTCAGTGTGCGTGACACAACCTCGACCTCTCTCGATGCGCGCTCTCAATGCGAGCACCCCCGGCACTTTCACCGCGTTGACCCAATGCGCTTCTCCCTCTCTCTTTCTCTTTCTCTCTCTCTCCACGTTCCTCTTCCTTATGCCAGAGGCGATCTGCCACAGGGTAGAAGAACTCTTAGAGAGGAATCGTCGATTCCAAGGAAAAAGGGACGTAGTATACGTCAGTTGGAAAAGGTGGAAGCTTGCGCAGGGCAAGCTACGAGAGGAGGTACTAGGTTCTCCCTCTCTGGCCTCAGCTGGTAAGGTTTGTGTCACGTTCGCCGGCGAGCAGTGTGTCCGTAGAAAGCAGTCTCACTATGGCGCGAGAAGAGAATAGCCCGGTGTGGATGAGTGGCAGACTCGTTGTGTGTGTGTGTACGAGCCGTAGGGTTGCTGGCCTGCTGGCAGTAGTGGATGTTGCTCGCGGGTCAGCCAGCTAGGGGTAGTCGGCTCTTTATACCACGTCGTCCATCCAGCGTAGGTTTATTTCACGATCGATCCGGCTCTCGTGGCTCCACGTACGCCCCATTTTTCTGGTCGGTGGCGCGGCTTTGGTTCGGTTGGTGGTAGCCAGCGCACCTGAGAGTAGCCTCGAGTAGCAGCAGGAGTAGCAGGAATAGTAGTAGCAGCAGCAGCAGCAGCAGTGGCAGCAGCAGTGGCAAAGCTAGACCAGGACGGAACAGAGCGAATGGCGAACCGCGAACTATCCGGGCTCCGACGTCCGGTTTGCTCGGTTGGATGCGAGCTCTCTCTCTCTCTCTCAGCGTTAGACTGAGGCCGCGCTGCTAGTGGCCTCCACTCACACACACACCACGAGAGCGCCGATTTCGGAGGTGGATCGAGCCCCTCGACGGCTCCCGGCTTGATACTGGCTTGACGAGAGGAGAACGCTCGGTTGAGACGGTCCGTCGGCGGACGACGTTGGTGCGACGCCCCCGGCACGACGCCGACGCCTCGCGCCGTACCAACGCGCAAGCGCTTCCACCCTCACAACTACCCTCCGAGTCGAAGGGCTTGGACGGAACAGCGTCGACTGTGTTCCTCCGTATCGTCGGTGCAGGATACCAAAACCTTCTTCGATGTATATATGTTACCCAGGAACATAGTCGCACACAGAGATAGAGGATTCCTACTATTCGTACTCTCCTGACTCCCTAGCTCTGTCTCTCTGACGATGCGGCAGCGTGATAGTGGTAGTGCACGGCCGCGAGATTGCTCGCGATTCCATGCGAGCGCAGCAGGCCGCTGCGGAAAAACGCTGGCGACGTGCTGCTGCTCCCGCTGAAAAATTGCTGGCTGGAACCGATGATCGAGGAGCGTTTGTTGCTCCGTTCTACCGTCCGACTAGAAAGAGGGATGAACTCTATCTTCCTTTTCCTCCGCAGCCAGTTCACCCCGCGGTTCTCTCCTATTCCCAGTTCTTGATGGCCTTTCCGTACACTCCATTATTTCACTTCTCTCTCTCTCTTTCGCTCGCCACGCGGATGGAAAAATGCCTGGTGGCCGCGGGATCAAAGGATCCAGTGATGCTGGCATCGTAGATCTTTGCACGCGCTCTTCTACGATCGTAGCCAACTCATTCACAGTCAAGAGGGTGTGAAATGGGTGATGTTGCTATTCAAGTCGTGATTCCACGCCATCCATGCACAGAGGAGCCAAGCAAAGATGTGGCCCATAGGAACGGATCTCGCAAATATTGTTACGTGCGAGTAACGTAACGTGTTCGTTCCCTCGAAAGGATCTTTTGATCAATTCTTTCTCAGAGAGTAGAAAAATGGTAAATCGAGAGACGTACGTCTACCGGATGTACGACTTTGCCTTAGCGATAAGGGCAGTTCTTGCTAGAGCGCAAGATATGCTGGGGTATGGTACGTGATGCTTGGATTTAGGGCGTCGTTAAACGACGGACGAAATCGTATCGTCCATCCGAAGCCCCTTCCGCTTCACATTTCGTCCGCTGTTTATGTAGACCGCACACTGCGCCCTGTGCTAAGCTCCGAGTCCTACAGTCGAGCAAACACCATTGCAACACGCTCCCTGGCACCGCTTTATTCCAGTCAAACGAATATTCGAGCGCCGACGTTTGCCCTAGCATACCTAACCAACCATCACAACTACAAAAGCAGACCGGTGCTTGAAATCTGGGCGGGAAAATGTGCGGAGTGGTTAATCTGCATTTACAATTCTCTGAATTAGAACAGCGGACTTTCTAACGAGATGTGAGAATATCCGGAGAAGAATATATTCATTCGCTGTCTGATTAATCTCAAGGTATTTCCAAGGATCAAATCGTGTCGGATTTGGTGGTTATCTAGCGCAGAGCCACTCTGGGATATATCATAAGCGGTGGTATCTCGAGATTCAAGGTGGACCACCAGCCAAGATTAATTCGAGTGCGTTGGGGAACGTTAAACGCGCTGGAATAACCAGGGATAGGCTCATTCGCGGCTGGAAAGGGCCAATTTCACTAAAACGTATAGTTGAAAGCAGGATGGAATACTATAGCGGAGGGTTGTTCGAGGGAGGAAGAGAAGGAATAGGGTGCGCGGAAGTAGAAGAAGGTTGGGTAGACAGGGGCCGAGCCAAGTGGAATGATGGTAGGTGTCTGCCAGAACGTGGAGAACCTACGACGCACTACCACTACTAGCATCACTGACTTTCGCAGCAGCAGCAGCAGCAGCACACTGCTGAGAAAGCATGGTAGAAAAGCAGCGATCCGCGAGGACGATACAACACGAACGCCCAAGATGGCTAACGTCGTTCTCTCCACCCTACCTTTTCCTCGGTGCGACTGCATCCTGCTTACTTCCGCTGCTGGCTCTCTCCCTCTCGCACGATGCTCCCCTTCCCATCGCTTGGGACGCCTTCAATCTTTTATGGCCAAGGGCTGGCTTCGCCCTGCCAGCGACAGAAACAGGATTCACTCCCCGGTAAAGACCATTCCCAGAGATATTGCTCCGCCACTGTACACGCCGCCTATAAACTTGCCATATAAAATGCCCGAAATATAAACTCGACGAAATCGACGCTCTCCTCCCTGTTAGGACTCAGTGTTAGGACACGATAAATTGACACACGGTTTGCAGTGCAGTGCAAAGAGATCCAAAAGCATTTCGCCGGGCATCTGTGAAGTAGAAGACGCCTTTGAGGCACCCTTTACTTTACTGAGAAATTTTATTTGACCGCGAAACTTCGTTACTCGCTCAGGGTGCGGGTTTCGCGTCCCTGGGCAAAAGTTGTCTCTACGTTCTCGAGCTTGGCAGGCTCAAGTTTCTCTCGCTCGCACGTGAACCACGCCGTGTAAAGTGGGGATTATCTGCAACCCTTTGCAGTAATCTCTCGGTATACCTCCATCGAAGTTTCACCCGAAAGATTAATAAATTCTCTTATCCAAAGTACTCTTGCGACTGTCCCATCAATAACAGGGTTTGGTTGAATGAAATACTTTTCTGATATTTGGGTCTGGGTTAATATCGGTTGGATATCGATTTATGAACATTATGATTACATGGAAAGATGATAAAATAAAGAATCAGATCCTTATATTGCGAGTGCGAGGAACAAGGTGAAGACTAGTCCGGTAGGAGTAGAATGAGGCAGTCCCAGCCAGCCGGTTGCTCAGGCGCTGAGCGTAAAGAGAGAAGTACCATTGAGTTTTGCTGAATGAACACCTTCCCTCGTAGAGCTGGGAATTTACATCTGAATAATAGGAAATGTCGGGAAATTGCGTAACCCAAATCCATTGTGATTCAAATAATCATATACGGCCACGGTCGTAGTAATAATTCACGGGATCCTCGGACACGTATATAATTCATTATCCTCTGGGAAGGCTTCGTCCTGGTAACCTAAAAACTCGAGCATTCTTCTTAAAGTCATTATTTTCCGACGAGAATAGCCAGCGCGTGCTTGCGCAGAGTGACTTCCCGCTCGTTACAAGAGATCTGAGCTCCAATTCACCGGAACACAAGGCAGGTGCGAATAATCATCGTCAATGATTAAGAGAGCATTTGCCAAGTGGCTACGCTGTCAACTGTTGACGTGGAAATGGAGATACTACCGTGCGAAAGCATCGCGCTGCCAGTTGGCAGTCGATCGCTCTTAAATTCCGTGAAATTGGGTCGCTCCAACCGATGTGTTTACTCAAGAGAAGTCTTAGTACCATCGAAGCGAGCCGTGGAAATGGCAGTCAGACGTTCCGCGCGGGGTAAGTTGGTGGTAGTCGGTGACACGACGCCCGGCAACTTTTCATCCCATCGTTTCCTTTCGTTGCCATGGACACATTTTGATCTTGATGCATTGGTCTTTCAATTTCATCCTGCTTTGAATGATTTTCTTTGAGGAACTCCATTTCTTTAGGATCTTCAACATATCTTCCATTAATGATACGTAGGAGTATGTTTGAGAATGAAGCAGAATCGGACTATCAAGCTTTTGCCGGCGGCATACGGCTCGTTTCGTCTCGAAGAAAGTATTTACACGGCAAGTAGCAATGCACTTAAGGGTGGTTGGAGCTCGTAAGTTGAAGGGCTGAAATGCAGCCAGTCAGCTACTTTTCTCCTTCCCCTCTCGCCGTATGTGTAGCTTGTGTGTGGTAGAGACGTGTGTCGAATTCCCTCGTGCGTGTGGGAAGTTCGTAAGGGAGGCAAGACGATAACTCGCAACAGAGAGCGATTCTTCACCCTCGCCGCCTCGGGCGGCATCGATATCGATTATTCAGTCCCGTAAGTCCATCCACCTTCGATAGAAGACTCGAAAGAATTTTCGAGGTTCCCACGCGATACAACATATCGCAAAAGTTACTACCAAAGTGTCGCGTCAGAAAAAGTGTCTCTTCTAAAAATAACCTGCTGCTGAGCATCATTTAAAATCACCGAAAGATCGACGCTCCACTAATTAAACGGCGTGTGCCTTCAAAGTTATGAAGTTAAACGAGGCGGCGGAACGGGTATCCGAAAAAAAAAAAGAGAGAAGCGCCCGTCAAATTGCCCCGTTATTTTTCAGCACTGCTGCACGTTACCCGGCGGTGCAATAATTATAAAGCACCGAGTGCAGGCGTGTAATTAACCGAGCGCGGCGTCGTCGACATGGCCACTTCGCCGTGAAATGGAAGAAATTTAAATACCAATAACCGAGCCACTGGAAAGGTGTCTTAGCCGGTGAGGAGGAGGGGGAAAGGCGCGCAAGTGCGCCAAGAGAGGAGCTCTCGACGAGCAGGAAACCCGTGCAACCTAACGAGAGGAACAGATGCTCGGGAGAGGTCCATCAGGCTGCTGCTGCCGGCTAGCGTGCCGCTCGAGGATCGTTAGAAAGTAATCATTTCATTTCGAAGTCCAACTACTCGCAGTTGGCATTTTTTTTTCTCCCTCGCCGCACTTCGTTCCAGGCCTCTTTATTCAAAACTTTCTTTCCCCTCTGTAATTGTAACCGCTAGCCGCGTCCGTCGCTTAACTGGCATAATAAGCGCGACAGAGTTCGCTCGTGGTCCGGCTACTCGTAAACAAACACCATTAGCGGGATAAATAATTCTATTATGAAATTTAACTGCCTGTACTGCCGAGAGACAAAGAAAGCAGCAGCAGCAGCAGCACTAGGTGAACTAGGCAGATGGGGGAGTAGAAGAGAAGGGGGCTTGCGCCGGGTGGGAGGGAAACAGCCAGCGGAAAGTGGAACTCGCCCGGCTGGATGCAACTTGTCCCGCTTTCTTTTTCCGCGCCGGGTGTATTTAACTTGCCGGCGAAATCTAGTTATTTCTCCGACGGGGGCGTGCGCCAGCTACTGCTGCGTTATTATGCAATCGCCGGAAGAGAGAGGGTCGTGGAAGTGGCGGCGACGAAGGAGATGACGAAGAAAAAGGAGGAGGAGGAGGAAGAGGAGGAGGAAGAGCAGCGGTGGTAGCAGTGGGGGTTGGGGGAGAAAAAAACTATCAGCTCGGAAGCTGTCAGTTCGTTCCTTTGATATTTCGGTGAGGCTAAAAAGGAAATTGAAATCGGGACGAGCACACAGGTACAGAGAAAGAGAGGGAGAGAGAGAGAGAGAGAGAGAGCGAAAGAGAGTGAGGTGAGTGAGGGGTGAAGCGGGTGCGAAGCGAGAAAGAGAAATTGGGTCGAGATCCAGCGGACGGAAGCAATACTAATGGCTTTGTGCTCGCGAGATTGGCTGCATTTAAAATAAATTTCACTTTTTTCCAACGGATATTATGCTATTATTGCGCGAAACAATGCACGCCGGGAGAAAGGCAAGCGGCCGGCTTGCCAGGGGAGGAAAATCGATGCGATTTATAATTTCGAAACGAACCAACTCGGCCTCTGCGCTCCTGTTCGCCGCCGCCGCCACTCGCCACTCGCCACTCGCCACTCGCCAGGATTAACCGAGCAATATTTGCTGCTGGATTATTATTATCCCGAAATTCAGAATGTTTATTGTAAACAGTATAATTAATCGTGGAATGCATTATTGCCGCTCGATAAAGCAAGAGTTCGCAATCAGCCGGTAGCAGGAAAAATCGTGAAAAAGTGGTCATCAAGAAGACCTGTATGGTCGCTGCTGGTGGAATTGCCTGCGCCTGACATATGGCTGACCTGTACTACTGCGAGCCAGCCGAAAAAGCGAATTACTTATATTGCTCGAGAAATACTGGGAAACTAATGAAACTCGTTGCAGCACAAGAGCCACATTAAACAGTCTATAGTCTTCGTTGCATTAATTTTCGTTGTCGAAGAAAATTGGAATATCAGCCAGTCCATTTCAGTACTAATAGCTAACTCAGTACGCAGATACACCGCGGCCACTCCAGGATTATCCGAGTGGATTGAAGCGCGCGCGTACCAGTGTTTCAGTTTACGGAAAGAAGTTGATTACACCCGAGGTAACTGTACCTCCGAGGACGTACTTTAGAATCTTCATGAATTTTCTTCGAGCGGTACTTGGCCCGTCGAGTCGGCTGGCCCTCCAGGAGCAATTGACACGAATGTCGTTCGTCTCGACTTACCGAGGATAATCCTCCTAATTTCCTGTTGCATTTTCCTCGTTGAATTACTCCATCAATATTATGCCATGAAGTATATGTGCGATTCTTCGATCATCAATGAAAAAAGACTATACGCCTTTCTTAGGGGTGGCTGTAACAGGGGAAGGCTAGGAAATAGTTCCTGTCGAAACCACGCGGCAGGAACGCATATCATTGACCCGTCTTTTCAATTTCTCATTTTCTCGGGGCTTCGCCCGTGAGAGGAATCGATGACTACGAATAATGCCCGACGCCGGTGCATAGTCGGCTTCCATTATATGCAGGGTATCGCGCGCGTCCACGAAGTCGCCCTATATAATCAACGCGGAGAGTCTGTCGTCGCATATAGAATCTCACAAAAAGGCATTAGAAATGGAAAAAGGCGCCAAGGATCTCGATGAATTCATGTCACGTGACAGTGTAAGGAAACTTCCTTACAGTTCATGTGTTCCTATTGGAATGTTGAAAATTCTTTCGAATATTTTAGTGAGAGTCCAAAAATTTCTCATAATAAATTTCAACCGAAACTAGTATGAATGAAAGTTCGATCGGCCATTCTTTTCTCCCACTCTTCTTTTATTGTATGTATTCGTTCATTACAAAGTCGATGATTTCAAGCGGCGTTTGCGAGTGCGGCTGAAATTACTATGGATAATATCTATCTAAAAGGGGGAAGAGAAAAACGGGAGAATATTGAGGGATGTTTCCAGATGTTCCTGGAAGAGCCAAGCACCAGGAAAAAGGAGGAGCGAGAGTAGCCCGGTAATCTGCGGCTGAATGGCAATTAATTAAATTCGGGTCTAATTAATATCACGACGTAGCATGTAATATCCATCGAGGGAGGGAGACGACATCGGGCCTTGTCGTCTCGCAATGGCTGACATCGATTTCAATTAGTTTCCAGCAGTCGGCTGCCATAATACCGTAGCACTTTGACACCCACAGTCCTTCCTTGCTCGACTTGCCGTAGAAATCGGATGACTAATTTCCACTGTTCACCATTAATCCTGGATACCAGCATATTTTATGCAACAACGAACTCTAAAATAGTTGGTAGGTGTTAAAATCTGGAAAGCTGAGATCTGGAATTTCGTCCGGAATTACATTGGGTCCCAAGCGCACGCTCAAGATCGGGGTTGCATGTCTGCCGATAGTTTCAGAGCGAGATAAAACATTTTAACAACGTGCGCTTCCGCCCTCGCAATATAATTGACGCCATGCCGAAGATTCCAACGATGGGTGAGTTGGTTCATTAACGGTACTAGATAGTTCCTAGTTTTATGCCCGCTTTCTATACTCCCTGAGGGCAACTATCTCGCTCGAAGAGCGCGAGAGAGAACATATAAATCGGTAGTTTTCCCGGTAGCGCTGCGATATTATCTCAATGTTCACGTAAGACTGCCATAAAGTATCCCGCAATTAGGCTCGTTATCCAACACGGTAAGCTTTATTTTTAAATCATTCCACACCTCGAGCTCGTTTCAAGGCATGCCACGGAGACTGGGAACTCCGTGGAATTGCGCGTACCGTTTTAATCCATGCGATAATGGATTAAAACAATCTCACGTCCGCCTTTCATGATGTAATTAGAAACAATGACAACGCTGGCCGATTTCGTTGGAATAATAGAGGAATGCGCTCGTAAGGTGATAATAGAGGTAGCTTTATTCCGCGTTTTGGATTTCGTTTGGCGCGCATTTCATTCGAAAACCAGTTGTCGAGGATCGACATTCATTTTCCATTATCCGTATTGAATATCCCGAGAGCAAGTAATTACTTCGCTGAGCGAAATTACACATCAAAGACTTTTGCCAGCGAGGCATAAAGCTGTCCGTGGCCGGATGACTTCACAGTCATACAATGCGATTCAAATATCATTCGGTGGCGAATTAAAATCCGGGGCTGGAAATCGAATAGCGCGGTAGTCGTGCACGCGTACAACAATTATGCCGGTATCCGGAACAAGGGAAGTGGGAGGAGAGCGGCTAGAATTTTCGGCGTTTTCCCGATGTCATATGGAATCCAGCAATATTCGGCATCCTTTGACCAAAAGTGATTTCGTGAACTCTTTCAGTGCCAGCCACCTTTTTTATTCCATGAAAATTTTAGATATGCAATAGTACACGATGGAAGGCGAACGATTAATTCCGAGCCAATTCATTTTCAATATGCTTGGCTAATCACTTCATGCAACTCTGAAAAATTAAATGGACCGCTCGAGCAAAGAGAGGCTGGTATCGACAGCTCTGTCACATTGTCTAAAAACAACCAGGATACATACTTTCAAGGCCTTTCTCGTAGAAGAGCATTAAATATTCACTCTCCTTCCAGTGGTATAGTTAGACAGTATGTCGAACCTGCTTCGAGGCACACTGGATATTCCCAGCACGTTGAAAAGACAAATACAAACTACTTCTCTAGTTTCTTGTCACACAACCCTTTCTCTTATGAATACCAAGATCAATCATGCCAAATGAGAGCTTAATTAACAATATCATCAGACGAGGTATTAGTGTTGCGTTACTAATCCAAGCGAAGGACTTTTTCATCCCGTTACAGCAGGCATTTTTGTTTAATCCGACAAATTAATTAGTTCGAGCTGGGATGAGAGGGAATAATGGGTTCATTGATTAAGTGTGTCAGGCTGTAGTAGGCGGGGGGGAGGAATGTGTGCTCACAACCAGAAGAGAAAGCGCGCGAGAGGGTGAGAAGGGAGGAATTGACATTTAAAGATGGGAAATGGCGCAGTCACCGGACAGAACAATAAACCTTTGTAGGCAATATTGTCAATGAGTGACGCACGTCGATGACAATTAAGCTGATACCACGAACGGTATGAAAAATTCACCGATCTCGGATTAGCAAGCCAGTGTGCTGAAATCAGAGCACAAAACGAGGGGGGGTGAACGGGACAGAGAAGAGGAGGCGAATCGCTTCCCTTCGAAAGTAGACGCGTCGCGACGCGCTTACCGGGATAATCGATATTTTCGGCTGCATATGCATGCATGCCATTCAAGGCATTATCGAGCAGCGGGCCCGTCCAAAGTCCCTCTTCCTCTTTCTTTCTCTCTTGCTCCATCCCTCCATTAATAGTCGCGGCGCACGAGCTTACGATGAGTCTTCGAAACATGTAGATCAGCAGATAAGCCCGTACGTGGCTGAACGAGCGATCGGTCTCAAGTGCTGATCTCCAAGCGTTCGTGAAACTATTTCCTTATATTGATCTACCACATACATAGAATCGTCGAAAAAACCCTGGCGAAAAGAATATTACTGGATAATGAATGAAAGAGATGTTAACAGACTGTCTCATGGTTTAAGTTTACTGTTGTAGATTTGCTTGTAAGAAGGTAGTTTTGAAATATAGTTAAGGGCATCTTGAACTATAATACTCCGCAGGCGGATTCCACTTTCTACCGTGACGATCTTCTCAGTTCTCTAGGAATTTTCCTATAAAACTGGTAAAAGTACCGGCGACTTAAAGGGAATTACCGCAAGGATCTGCCTAACGAGGCTGCCGGAGTAGCTTCGCGCAGATTCAGCTTGGACCATTTCAAGATGCCCGAGCATTATAAGGCGAGCCGAATCTCGAATGGCTGAGAACTGGCCCAAGTAGTTGCCACACTCCAATGAATATTTTGAGAGCTCTAGCTAGAGTAGTTGGAGTGCGGAGAGGTTCTGGGGAGTCACGTTCCCAAAGTGATATCGCTCGCGCACCCCGCATTCGTAATCTCGGAGCAAGTCAGCCGGGAGGGAAAGAAAGTTCAATCGGGTTTCGGGGCGAAGTAGAATTCGGATAATCGTCGAAAGGAGCAGCGGGATAGGAGCTTGGCATCGAAAAGCACGCCAACTTCCTCGATCGAGGAAGGAGAATCGAAAGAAGAGAGAAGTCTGGATAGATGCAATACTGCATACACGGCCACCCAAGAGCATCAACAATACTCAGAAATAAAACAGAAAAGTTTGCCCTTCCATTCGATCAATGTAAATCTAAAGATTTCGGTTTTGAGATACCATTCATTTTCATCAGTCATTGCTGTGATATAATTTCGAGACAGAAATTATTTGATCGAATCTTTCAAACTCCTGTGACACTCGAAATATTTTAACTCTTATAAGAATAGGATCGTTTAGAGATTGTTTATGGTTAATTCTAATATTCCAGAGTGTAATGCGAGTATGGCATAGATATATTCGAAAAAAGAATAGCAGGCAGACCTACGGCACTTTTAAAACGAACAGTAGGAAACTAGTGTGCGAATATTGCACGTGTGCCTCTATGTATAATCCGCAATATCGCAACCCGTGCTATATCTAACACGACAGCCAGCAGGATCCAACCCCTTCATCTACCAACACACACGCACACACGCGTGTTTCATAGAGTTCACGGGACACATACCCGCTTAGATTATTAATGTTTAATATGACATGCGTAACAACCGATGCGGGACACCTGCGTTCAAACGGCTTTACATCGCTCTATCTTCCAGAATGCTCCAACCGAACATTCCAATCGATATTGAACGCTTTTTCGCAGTTCCCGTTGAATCCCGTCGATTTTACGCGGCATTCCGGAAGCGACCGTGTCACGGAGCACTTCCGAAATAGACTGCAATGCTTCTAATGCGGGTAACAGGCATTGCGACAGAGGATGGCAGCCAATTCAACGGGCTCAAAAGATCGCACGCGGATTTTACGAGTCATACGTCACTTTAGCGTGACAGAATGCTTCTCGACTCTGCTAGTTCCCCGAAACAATATGTCCATCGTTTCGGCACTCGGTTCTCTCTATGTTTACAAAAATATACGCTCAAGTGTACCAAAAAGCTAAATTCACTTTTTATTTCTTTCTAATAATATCTTCCCTTCTCCGAAATAACACCAATTATGATATCTTAAAATTCCCAGAACTTCTCATAGTTCTAAATAGAGATATTTAATATTATTACTGACATTCCCGAAACTTCTCGAAACTTCTACCAACCAACACAATATTATTATACAGCAGCGGGTAGAATCCAAAGGGAGAGATCGGAAGGTCTCGCTCTTGGAAATGCGAGAACCGAGGGACGGAGGGGGGGGTTGGAGTTGGAGGGCGGTGTCTCTTGAAGTGGATCACGGAAATTGGATTAACGAAGCGGTTAGCCGCGCAGCAGGATCTCGCGCGATTATTTCGAATGACAAATGAGCCGCAGAGGATGAGGGGTAGGTCGGGGGAAAGCGAGCGAACGGGCACAGGTTGGTGCGGAGGAGAACATAGCCGCCACCTCCCCGTTGATAGTGCGACCACAACACTGTTCCGCGGCACTAAACCTCGGTCAGATATGGATACGAATAGGCATTGCTTCCTATTACCCAGGATATCTTTTGCCTCCCTCCTCCGCCCTCGCAAACCCGCCGCAATCCTGCCGTTCTAACGCATTAGCCAAAGCTAACTTGCTAGCGTAAGCATATTCTACACTAGTACGAAACACTTCCCACTTTGTACGTCGTTCTATCATCTTCGTGTGAATTAACTCGAGAGTGTAGTATTTTCGTACGATTCGTAATTAAGTCTGTTAATGATCCTTTAAGCGTAAGTAAATAGTTGGCACTTTGTTTTGATTTGAAGTTTATTATTCTAGTAATCTTTACTACTGCGCTAGATGGCAGATTTGTTAAGGGAATAAAATGAACGCTCGGAGAAATTTACAAATCCAACGAGCCAAGGGGATACGCAAACGTGTCCCCAGAAAAAAAAAAAAAAAAATGAAACGAGCTAGTGTATTTTTATCGAGAGCGCTGCGAATTTCCGTGAAAGACTAATATTTGCATCGAACAAATAAAGTCAACACTCATTGGGAGTTATCAAAATGCAGAAGGTTTCGTGGCAAAGTGCAGTTTCGCGTGCGTATACTTCAGTGAGTAGCAGCACTTGGCACTTAATTAAAAGTCACCGATGGATTAATGCGATGAGAGAAGCCACGAGAGGAAGATTGGCAAGACAGAGCAATTTAAACTCGGAATTTTAGGAGGATCGCGCAACGAGTTATCGTGTACTATCATCGGCTGAACGCGTGTGTTCGTCCGGAGAGAAAGACGAACGATCTTGGAACTCGAAGGCCGTAGATCCCGATATTCATCGAGCAAAAGCTTCGGGGGACGATAAGCCGCGGCAAGAAAGGCCCGCACCGGATAATTAGAAAGTTTATCCGACGCCGGATCCTGCTTGGCAATCTTATTCGCATTAATTATTTTCCTCCGCTCTGCGCTCGCTACCCCTCTGCGCCACCATCACCGCGCGCGCCGCGCGATCTGATTAAGGTCTGCCCGACCTTGCCGAGGATAGCACTGTCTGCAGAAAGAGACGAAGTCAATTCCGCGAAAGATGAGGGAAGAGATGAAATAATTTGGACGATGAGAAATTAGGAGTCAATATTACAAAAAGTAGAAAACTTAAGAAAAGATCTAATCGAACGAAAAGATTATATGATGGGAATAAACTATAAGTGCGAAGTGAGGTGACACGCAAGAGAGAGGTGCTATGATCGACAAACGACAAGAGAACCGCGAGGAGACGGTGGAAAGTGGTCGTAGAAAATGCCAGAGCCGGCGCCTCCACCAGCTAGCTTGTTCGCCGAGGGAGAACAATGTGAACGCGTCGGCGAAATAAAAACTAAGGTGCGGCCAGAGGGAAAAAGTGGAACAGCAAGAACCAAAGTAACGAGGAGGGTGCCAAAAGAGGCAGAGAAACAAGGAGAGAGTCGAGACTAAGAGATAAAGAGATGGGAGAGATTCTGTGGTGAAAAAAAGGGGGTTTCCAGTGAAAGTGAGAAGAATCCAGTGGTAACCAAGAGTTGCCATGCTGCCAAGGGAGAAGAAAAGCAGAGCCTTTTCGCAAATCAGAAACAGAAGTCGTTATACGATCTCGATTTACCAAGCGGAATTGTTTCGTTGAGGCAAATTGGAATATAATCAAGAGGGTTAGATATCGGTGATTGGGATTGTTCCGCGACTTGTTGCTGAATCCTTGAATTGTGAAAACACTCAGGAAAAAAAGAGAAATGGAATGTCGCGATATGTGGGTCACGGTAGATTTGAATGTTCTACTCGGTACGCTGACCGAGATTATCGAGCAGTTCTTAATTGACTTGGGAAGCAAGTCGCCCTCGATCGTCTGATTTAAATCGATTAGGATAACGAAGAGTAATACTTTAAGTTGAACCGCGCCCGCGGAATCCGCTTGCCGAGATTCCGACTAATTATACGACCGCGAACACGTAATGCATAAATCCTAACTGATTTGGACCAAGTTTTGCCCTTGTTCCACGGCCCTCTCCACTTTCTTAGATTCATTCTTTGCCAATTTGCCTTAATAACCCGCTGACCTGTCGTTCCTTGGAATCGATGACCCTTCGCCTGCGATAATTCTCCAACAATGCCTGATGGTGCAATTTCATTCTTGAATTCACAAGGAAATACTTGAACCATCCGACTTAAATAAAATTGCAGCGCATATTGCCGAGTCACACGCATCGGCTAAATTCTTTTTAGGGACGCTCTCGTGATAGGTGAGAAAGTGTGACGTCTCACCGGAAGTGAAAGCTCGAGATAACGGCGGACGAATTAAAAAGGCTCGCGTGCCACCTTTTGTCCTGGAGAATTTGCAGGTACCGCAGGGATTCCGGTTGGGACGAAAAATGTAAAGCTGCGATCCATTCGTGTCCTTGGTTCCCGGACGAGCTTGCCACAATGGGGAAAGAGAGGAAAGTAAAGGAGAGAAAGAAGGAGGTTCTCTGAAAGTGTTCCTTCTCACGCGGCGTCGCACCTCGCGTGAGAAGGATCGCTAAAAAACACGCGGCCGAACGCTTAAGTGCACCGGACTTTAGAGCGCCGCCGGCACCGAAGGAAAAGGTCCTTCTTCTACGACTTCCATTTCAGCAACTCCAACCTATACGTGTGCTCAAGCAACTTATTCTTCAAGGTTTCTCCAGCCATTTTTTTTCTCTCTCTCTCTCGATTAACTGTATAGGAAAAACGTGCTTCTCTTCTAAGTGGAAGAATGAAAGGACGAAGATTATTACCGGTGCGAATTCCATCGCGGATGATTGATCCATCAATTTGTCTGGTATCGAAGCGTAACCCAATGGAAACCTCGAATACTCACTGATCCCTGCTCATCACGTAGAACTTGGTCCAGCGATCATTAGATTTCGTTCAAGCGAAAACCTGCATGGGATTTCTTCGTTATTGTTTTCTTTCTTTCTCCTTCGGCATTGCCGCGAGGTGTTCGTTCCAATTCGATTTCGATCATGCTTTCATGCCAAATGGATCTCGCATCGGAACACCTACCTTTCTCGTCAATCAATATTTCTCTTAATTAAAGGATCTCTCGAAGTAATATCGTCGACTGATTTCCCGGATATAAATCACCGCGTAAGATTTATCCATCGAACGAAGAGCAGGCTGATCAATCATCCCTCGAATAATAATAGTGATTGCTCGCAAGATATAAATGCCAAGCGTTAGCGCTACTGTCAGACTTTCATTCGAGCTTCCGCTCACCTTCACAGCTGTTCGAGGTCGGAAATCCTCAGTTATCTCGAATTCCGGAGGAAATTCCTTCGGGACGAAGTGTAATTGGGGTTGCAGCCCGCGGGTAATCGTAAAATAGAAAGCAGAAAGCGATGTTCGGCTGCACTTAAAAATAAAGTACTGAATACCCGCTCGAAGCCAGAGAGAGAGAGAGAGAAAGAGAGAGAGTCAGTGAGTAGAACAAGACCGTGGACGATCAGACGTCGCCCGCTGTCGCCATCTGAATAACCAGCGAAGAACTAGAAAGGCCGACGAAGAAGAACTGCAATCCATACCCGGGCCTTTTTATCCTATCGCCAAACGGGAGATTGTAAAGTACTCTTTGCCGCGTGGAAAATGAGGCCAACGTTTACGCAAAGTTACACGAGTGCCCTGGCAAACAGAAGATTTCCCGAGTAATTGGAAATCGGTCGGCCAATTTCACAAAAATCCCAGTGTCATTTTGCGCGGATGGGACTCCAGAGCAGAGAGTAGTAGCAAAGAAGAAAAAGGGATGACTCTTCGTGCGCAAAACAATAACGAGTTTTTAATCCGGCGAAGTGGAGGTCGCTCGTGAGCGGAATTCCAAAAGTTATCAACTACTCTGTGCCGCATGCTACGTGCTCGTATTCGAAGAGAACAAAAAAAACAGAAAGAGAGAGAGAGAGTGAGAATACAGAAGGGAGTGAAAAAGGAGAGGCTTTAAACTCAGCGGGGGTATAACGGAAAACATCGTGCTCTCGCATCTCCGGATTTCATAACAGTATCCATTTACCAGCTTTGTACTTCATTTTCCGTGAGAATCTCTCCGCGTAAACCCAAGTGCTCGCTTGTCCTTCCTGCAAGGGCTAAGTATTAAATCGAAATACATACAGAATCGAACGATACGAATCCAGCTAAAAGAAGGAAGCCAGGAAACAACCCACGTCAAGCCCGGAATGGAATCATCGATATTTGCAACGCGAGAACGCGAGTGCTCCAGGATAAGCCTGCTTCGGTACCGAGCACCAACACCACCATCACTACCACCAGCAGGTCGCATAAATCTGCGAGCATGCAGAGCTTGGCGGAGCAGTAAAACCTGCATTCGTAACGCAGCGTGCACTTTGTCATCCCAGCATCCGTATATACCACTCTCTCTCTCTCTCTCTCTTTCGCTCTCGCTCGGCTTCTCTCTCCTTCTCTGTCCCACTTTAGCCACTCCGTCATCCGATGCACGTTCGCCAAACGATAAAGGATACTTCACTGCCCGAGGAAACTCCCTCGTCGAGAGACTAGTGGCGCGTACTTAATCTTCCATTATCAATCGCACGTTCTTACCAATGGCGAAATGAAGCTTCGCTTTCTATAGAAATTCGACAGTCTCAACTCTCAACTATAGATTGCAGTTGATTTCAGCTAGCCGCGGAGAATGAAGGATGAAGGAAGAGGTCGCCACGAGACAATCACTGCGCTCGATGGATCTGCTGGCGAGTAGTAATTACTGAGAGAAATGTATCGCGTTTGGTCCAGTTCGGATGATTACGATCGCCAAAAAGGAAGTCGATTCTTCGTGCCACAATTTCGAGCTCCTGATGTATGGAATAAAGGAGAGAGAAAGAGGAAGAGGAAGAAGGAGAGGAAAAAGAGAGCTGTTCTTGATACGTGACTTCGGTAGATCGCATTGGCGCACTCGTGAGAGATGAAAACTCCAGAAACAGGGATATAAGCGGACGTCGTTCGTGCGAGTAAACCAGCGGCTCTCGTACGTGAATTCAAATAGGTAAAGAGTCTCTTTCTTCCTATCTCACTCTGCTGCTCGAAAATATCGCTTGCCAGCTCCAAAGAGAATCAATCCCTATTGTCGCGCGGCCCCCGCCGCACACTACTACTCCCCTGGGGAGGTATTGGCCCGATTTCGATATTAAAAATTTATCCAGCCAAGCGCAGCTGCCAGAAAGAGTCGATGATAATATTCGGGTAAGGGCGGCAACTTCACGGTGGTGGGTTAGTCAATCGGCAGGATGTCGCGTGATGGTTCACCTGTGTCTCGATTACCAATGCTAAACGGCGATCAAAGAAATCAGAGACGATAATACGTCTCGCTTAGAGTCGGCCAATTTGCGAGCCGCTCGATTTGCCGCTAATCACCGGAAGAAGCCGGCCAAGCTCGGAATGCTCGCCCGAGAGTTTCGTGGGCGGTAAAGTAGCATCGGGGAAAACAGGCAATTATTGACGATAATTGTCTGCACGATTGAGTCCGACTTAACACGGAATCGAACGAGTAGCGTCTGCTGTAATATTCCACGAGAAACATTTCAAGAGTTTACGAAGCACTTAAAGGTTATCGAATGCCACAGAAATTCGAAAGCATTGTATATATTAATATTAATTATGTACGATGATAAACGCTTGAGTCATTCGAATTACCATCACCCACGCGAAACTGTCAATTATGATTAAATGATGAATGACAGAATCTTGGTGGTGGTTTCGTTAGTGTCAAATTTCACAGATGACATTAACGCAGACATTAAGTACGACTACGAGCTACGAAGTATGTACCTTTGACGTTTCGCCTCATAACCCGGAAAGAGCTTTCCCAGTGCAACTTCATAATGCAAGTGCACATTCAAAACTCGGCTGCACTCGTAATAGTTACTCGAGGCGCGAAGTTAACGTGGTCATGCGAGGCAAGAGCGATACATACTCGAAGCACAGAGAGAAACTGTCCAGTACAGGATACTCTCGTGAAATAGAGACTTCGAGCTCTTACCACTGCGAACATTAATTCGATGCCCTTTAATTAACGACTGCGGAACACGCGAGCTGAGAGTCCTGTCAACATTGGCACAGTATATACACGCAAAAACATCGAATACACCATTCCTAGAAAGGAAACTTTTGATCAAGGAAAATACGCTCTATTCGCAGTGAATTTCTTTGGTCTTATTGTAACCATCAATAGTACAGTCAGAAGAGTACCACTGGGAAAACATAGAAATGGTAATGGTTAGCTCTCGGAATACTTGACTTTTTAATCATTCATAAGGACGGCTCTCAAGCTTGAACACTTCTTCTCCCAAGGGTCAACTAAAAAAATCATTAGCTTCGTAAAAGCGTAAAGGGCAGCAGCCGTATCTGGCGTATATATCATGAAACAGAGAAATCATCGTTTGGAAAAGAGATGGGAGGACAGGTGGATCAGTTGGTGTAGAAACGATAAGATATATATTTTCGAACGATAGAGAACAGGAATGTCCGGAGGCTAGTAACTCATGGGACGGGGGTGGAGAGTAGTCGAGGGGTGGCTTATTTCAGCCGGGCGACGAGAAGAGATTATCGCAGTGGCTGATGGTAAGAGGAAAGACCTCTGGTTTCCTGATTCATAGGCCGTCTCGCGTTACAAGCTCTCGGCTTTCATTCGCTCGTTCTCTCCTAGGATGTCTTACGGTGCGCTAATTAAAATTACGCCCGACTGAACTACCTCTCTACCTCTCTCCACTCTCTCTCTCTCTCTTTCTCACTCCTTCCACGCACACTTCTATTTCGCTCTTTAATCTGGCCACACCTATATGGCCAGCACGCGCGCGTCCCGCCAAAGGGAATCGTAATTAGTATTCGCCGCTCCCGTTAATTATTTACACGGCTGGCTCATAATTAAAAGTTCGTTTCCACTGGAGAAAGAAAAAAAGAAGCCTGACGAAAAGTGGTTTGGTCATAGTATTGTTGAACGATCTCGATGATAAAGAGGAATGCGCAGAGGACGAATAGCGATTAAGGATCCAAGGTAATAATGATTTCCTTGATATTAGCCTCCGCAATCCTTGGATATATAGCACGTGGGTGTTCCTACGAGGAATTAGAATCGGAAGACACTCGGTGACTAAGTCTTAGTCACAAGCTGAATATTAACACGACATTAACATGAGGGACCAGACGCCTCGCACTGTTAACTCGTCATAAGAGATGATTTCTCACGTTGACAGGTCCGCCAGAGGATTGCATCGCTTCTCACGGCAGCTATTACCAACTTCGTCACGGCTCTATTTACTAGTGGGAGTCAATTATAAAATCGTCAAGTCGCCTATGCGCTTCCATAATAGTTTCGAATCCCGGCTCTAATTAAATCCCACCGAATTATCATAGGGGAACGCCTGCGGGATAGGATTGTTCTCATACGTGAATCATCACTTCGAGAACACAGATAGTACGCCGTTCCAAATTTAGTCGCCGGTAACTTGTCCGCCTCACCGACATACTCAACGATCTATTACTTCTGATTTATTTCATCGAAAAAAAAAACCCATGAATTTATCATCCAATGTCAAATGCGACAAAACATCCGGAAGATATAAAAAGTCAGTTTTTTTTTTGTTTGTACGAGTCTATTTTCAATGAATTACAAAAGAAATGTTTGATACATGGTCAGTCGCCCAAGGGTATTTTGTGACATTATACGTGGAAACAAAAGTTTGAAAACACACAAAAGCACAAATGCCAAATACAGTTTGCATGGAAACGAAAGGATGAAAAAGGGGGAGGGTGACATTTTTTCATGTGTAATGCAATCGCGATTGGAGAACGGGACAGCAGGTAGCCGGATCGTTTACGTGCCGGAAATAAGAGCGATGGTACCCCGGACTTTTATATCCGTAGCATTGCGTGGAGATCGATGGATTGTCGAATTGAAGTGGCACGATTTTTACGTGCCCTGTCTCTCGATCTGCAAAGTGCTCTGCGATCGATCATCTCGAACGCTTAGCTGTCCCTCCATCCTGATGGTCACGGGTTCCTAGACGAAGCCATACAAGGAGCACACGGCTTACGCTGTAAATCGCGGTTGAGACGTTAAGTCGCCATCGAACGACAGGCTGAGCAAAATCAATCCTGTTTGGCGATCGCGTGAAATTTGCATATTACTCGCGTTCCCTTTGATCGCCACTTGAGATTCAGTCTCATTTATGTGTATCGACCAGAATAATCGAGACCAGCTTCACCATTCGATCTATTAATTCGTTGAAGGAAGTCTACACAACCGAGTGTTGGACTACCTATTCCCTATTAATAGCAATTAACGCTGACGTTCGATACTTAAAGTGATTTACAGAAGTCTACCGTCGAACTTATTCTCTCTTATCGAACTTACGATGAATCATAAATGGACGGCTCGGGTTGGAAAGTTCCTCCTTTATCTTAGGAGCGGGCACCTTCAAGAGGCATCTTGAAATAGACGCTCTAACTAATTGGCGTGAGCTTTCCTTTCTCCTTCTGCGAGAAGTTAAAGTGCATTGGTGTACACTTGCCGGGCTCTCATCGCGGCGACCCTTTCCAGTTATTATGGGTTAACAGCTGGTAGCACGAGGAAGAGCGAAGAACGAACTGGAGGGTCAAGGAGAGAGGGAGTGCGTGCGAGTGAGTAGAGAGGGACGGCGGAACTGTCAGTGTTAGAGCGATCCTCCTCACGTAAGGACGAATCCACGGGGATCACCTGCGAATCGTCTCTCGTCCATAGGATTTCTTTCGACTCTGGTGAGTCTTGTTCATTTTTACAACATTCCCAGCCATCAATTCTTCGATCTACCAACTTCCTTTACGACTTCAAACGACTTTCTCGAACCTCGCATCTTTCCGACGAGTGAACTGTCACCTTACAGACGTTAAAATACTTCTCAGCTTACAATAAGTGAAGAATCTCGAACAATCGAAGTTTTTTCAGTGCCGAGAATCGTCGCGACGACTTTTTCACTAAATCGAAGAATCATTTCTCGGTATTACCGGCGGCTTAATCGACGGCGATCCGGGGATTCTCGGGATCGCGTGAAATCCAGTTAGCGATTGGCACGGAATCGCCCTCGAAATGCAGAATCGGCGGCGGCGGCGCGGGCTGCGCGCGAATTTCCCGGATTCCCCTTCGGCGCCTCCATATTTTTCACTTAATTAAAGCGCGCTCCACCGCGGCATTCCGCCATCAGGCGAGTCCGATCGTTGCAGCGCCTGCTAAATCCCCACGATGAATGGAAATCGAACGCGATCGAGTGCGATCGAATGCACACTTTCCAAGCTTAGCTTATACATATATGTGTGAGTCTGTGTATGTGTGAGGTTGGGTTACGCGTTACTCGGGATATATTGCCAGGTCACAGACGCCACGGCGGTCGCTCTTAATTGCCAAAGTCGTCGGGAGAAGTCGGCGCCGAGGCTTACGTACTCGCGCCCTTAAGCCGCGGCTTAATTAACGCTCCGATCACTCCTGCCAACACTCACCAGAGAAAGACGGAGTGTCAGAGCAAGAGCGAGAGAGAGAGAGAGAGAAAGTGTAGAGAAGAGGAGAGTGTAGAAAGAACAAGTGGATCAGAGAAGGATGGAATTGTCTGTCTGGCGAGCGTCTGCTCTCGCGCAACGAGAAACGAGATCTCAGAGATCAGACCAGTCGAGAGTAGATGTGCTCTTACGTGCGATGGCCAACGGCCGGCATGCATCCACAAGATGCTGCGCTAATTGCTCCGTTACGTGCTTTCTTCATCTCTTTTCTCCATCTCTTTCTCACTCTCTTTCACAGGTCCCAGACCGTTAAATCCTGACTGCTCCTTCTCGTGCTATATAAACCTTACCAGATTCTCTTTCGTCTGCCGTTTGCGATTAAACGCACGATTTAATCCGACGGGAAGACGAGTCTGCTTTGCCGCACTGATTCTTCTTGTGTCTGGAAATTCATGAAGTGGAAAACTGATTTGTAGAAAGAGGATTTTTAATAATAATAAGTGGGAATATAGTTTAATTTCGTGTTTAATCTCGCAATCCAATGGAATGCGTGGCAAGGGGCAGTGTAGGATCGCAAGGCAAATGTTCTGGCGTGTCTTCATTTTATTCAGGCACGTGCGTGCCATGTGCGAGTGTCTGCCTAATTACACGCGAATGTTGCTGCTTGCCAAAACATCGGGCTCTCTGCGTGTAGTCTCGCAGAGTAGTCCCAGCGATGGGAAGTCGGTGAAAGGAATGTAGAGAATTTCGCAGCGGTGCCATCGTTGCTCTCGAGACAAGGACTCTCTGTAATTAGGCGCAAATATTCTTATTTTCCTATCGGCTCCTCTTGGAAAATGCGACAATCCCATTCGCATATATAGCAAGCGTGTACGTGACCCATTTTCCATAGAAACTCTGAATTCAAAGTTAATCTTCTCACAGAATCGAAACAGAACCCTGAATACTAATCGAGTAATTATGAGTCATAATTCACGCGCGGATTACGAATATTAACATTTGTGAAGATTGGTCGAGGTGAGCGGAGATTTAATTATAACGAGCGAGAGAATATGTCTCAGGTGAGGCTGCTGCTGGTGGCCATGGGTGGGCAAAAGGACATGGCAATCTCGGAGAAGTACGTTTTCAGTAAGAACTATAAATAATCCCGGCAATAAGAGCACGCGAGCAAAAGCGCGAGTACCTGGGTCACCAGACGTTCTGGTTTAGCCGGTGGAAATGCCTCAGCTCCGAGAGAGAGAGAAAGAGAGAGAGGGAGAGAGCGGCCGTGCAGTTAAAAGAGCGCACACTTGCACTTGATTATAACGCTCTCGGAAATCATACTTTGTGTGTTAATGCACTCACGCATACCTTGCACCAGACATGTTTACAATCATCATACGTCTTTGTAAACACTTACTTTCATCTTCCCCCTCTCCTTTTCCTCCCTCAACCCTAAATGGTTAACCAATGATGCAATAAATCGTGCAGGCATCCCAGAATTACTACTTGGAATGAGTTAAGCGCGCGTGCCCAAAGATGACACGCAGCCGAAGGAGAGACTGGAAAATTGAAAACTGCTAAAGCCAAGCATGCAGTGAAGTCGTGCTCGCTAACTCGTTCGTTGGTTCGCTCGCTTCTTAACCATAAAAGACTGTCACGCTTACGTCAGGAGTCGTGAGTCACGATAGCCGGTGGCCTAAAAACACTATTGCCATGGCGAGAGCGACGTTGTGTTAATAATTTCCTGCGGGGAGCGTCAGCAAGGACGCAAGGAGTGCTCAAACGCACAAGAAGCTCGAAGAGTCGAAATTATCTGGAATTAGCGATGATAGCGTTTAAACTGCTAACAGAACCAGTGTAAATTCGGGGCAGAGAGAGGTGTTTTGTAGTTGGATCGATGATAGCCTGGCTAGACAGATGTAATCGGTGGGAAAACGATATTGCGAAGCGTGGGTAGTGAATCCTGGCTCTCACACCTCTCGAACCACTCGCGAGCCTCTTGTATCTCTTTCGGGCGATTTATTCCGGATAAAGATCGGGAGAGTTTTTTAGCCGTGGGCGGCGGCCGAGGATCGCCGGAATTGAGTGGGCGCATTCCCTTTTACCGCAATTACATTTCCTTGGCCCTATCCTTTTCGTATCTTCTTCTCTTATTCTTCACGCTTTAATAAATGCCAGCAATCCGTCGAGTGAGAGGTCTTTTCGAAGTTTCTGGGAAAATTAAGATTTTCCTTCGACGAATCGCCTAGGAAAATGAAGATTAACTAGGAAATCCACGCGACCATGGGAATGAAATATGTAAGTGGGATTGGGAAGACGCTGGATAAGACACAGACCAGGATTATATGCCCGCAGCGCTCTACGGTTAATTCAGATGATGATTTCATTAGCAGTTGAAAACTGGATAGCTCCAGCGTGTAATTACATAGCATTAAAACTTTAGGCTACGACGGCGAGATGAGGTTGAGCGGGCCGCGCTCGAGACTCCAAAGAGTAAACGCGTGAGGGTAAACTTGTAAACAGAAAACACTGATTTCACCGCACTATTAAACGTCACAGGATTAAAGCATCTGATTGCCGAGAATTAGAAATACATAGTAACAGAGAAATTTCTGATTACATTTTAGGTGCAGAGGTCATCAACCCGAGCGGTCAAGGAACGGCCGGCACTTAATCATGGCAGCACCACAGGCGTCCTCGCGTCTCGAGCTGCTGCAGGTAAGTCAACAATATATATCTCTCCTATTCAGAAATATCCCAACTGTTCCATCGAACGAAACAATTAAACTATCACTTTTTCAAAGCATTAAAAATCGAATGTAAACCACAGGAAAATAAGACTTCCAGATAGAGTCAGCTGAAACAACATTTCAGGTTTTTAGTGGTTTGAAAAAAAAGATTGGGTGACAAAACCACTGCGGTGTGTATAGACAGAGTTCGAAGCGTGAATATCTGTCGCGATTGCTTAACCGAACTCGAAGGCAACACGGCGAAACCGATCAGGCTCTCCGGCGAGAAAGAGTCCTTGCTGGTATCGTAATCTGGAATTGCTCGAGCAAGCTGGTTAAGGCTCGCTCGCTCCCGTATCGGCTGTTCTCCTTTGGCCCACGTATGTCGGCATTCACAGCACACCACGCATATATGGCATCCTGTTCTCGGACTCTCCTTGTGTACATAGCTAACGACCCACGTGCAGATGTAGCCGAAATCGGCGCCCGTATGTGTTCGCTGTTCGCCGCACTCGGACAGGTGACCCTTGGACCGTGTAATTGCCGGAGACGATCTTCGGCACACTGTGCTTCTCTTAGCTTCACTTGACAATGCCAATCATAGTCAGTAGACACTGAAACATTTCTCACTTCTATCCTATCTATTCATCGTACTAGACAAGACAAACCATTGTCTACTTTGCTCCTCGATTCCTGGCACACTTACGATCGAGCGCATTCAAGTTTACCGTAATCAGTGCGTAAGCTAAATGCACCGAAGTGAGCATTAACCCGGTTTTTAAGTACTAAATAGATTCGAGTGATTCGAGTGAAATGATAATCAAGATTCATCCAATTATGTCGCTGTCTCGCCAGCGGATTTTCCGTTTCAAATAGCGCGTGGAACATAATACAGGCCGCGGGACACCGAGATATCTCGTGTAACCAGAGTTGCGGCCGAAGGGGTTAGCAACTCTCTCTCCGTGCATCTATGTAGAATATACATACGTGAATGTCGAGGAAGAAAGAGGCGGACGCGGAGAGACAGCGTGGTAAAGGAAGGCAGGAATGGCAAAAGGGGATCGAAAGAGCATGGTAGACGCTTGGCTTGTCAACCGCGACCGACCGCTGAGACTCCTGATTATAATGGTGTGACGTCATATCCTGCGATGCCTTGAGCAGTTCACCATCCCTGCGGCTGCTCCCCACCGACTTAGATAGGCATCGTCTACTTTGTTCTTTGACTCTTAACACTGATGACCGACAGTCAATGTCACTCGCTTTACCAACCATCAGATTATCCATCGATATTTCCAGCTTCATCTAATTCACCAATCGAATCACTCCTTTCAATAGGAAACACTCGATCGAAATGTTTAAATATCGAGAACAAGCGTGGGACGCAATACTACCCACGCTCGCTGACCGTCGAATGTCCTTTTGGCCCAGCTCTGTCAGAGTCCTCTTGTATTTTCTGAAACACTATTTGCCCAATTCGTATTTAATGCCGATCATAAAAATCGACGAGGTTCCTTTAAGGATTCTTTGGAATATCAAATGTCAGCTGTGATAATTAGCTGGTTTAATTAATGTCCCAGGCTCATTCTCGTGGAGATGATCGGTAAGTGAACTCCAATGATCCCTGAATTAACCGCCGGAGTCATTCACGAACCCATATGATTACGTCACTCGTGCAAGGGCATCCTGGTGAATGCGCATTGGTACAGATCCAGATTATTGACGCTTGAACGTTCACCCCATAAAAAGCGAATCTAGCTTGCTAGCCAGAATAAAGTGCGTGCAAAGAGCGCGAAGCACAAGGAACAAATTCTCCGGGCAATTATGCCGGTTAACTGGGCAAGTATCCCGTGCATTTACAATTATAAATCAACGATGCAGTGGAGAAGGGGATGTTCCTCATCAATTATTCATTGAACTCGAATCAGGCGTTTGCATCACGCGAGTCCCTCTTATCTCCAAACCCACATTTCAAGCATGTGCCGCAGACTCGGCCGAGACACACTTCTTTACACGAGGTTTCGCATGCCAGCTCTTCATGCTCGAGAAAGTGTATCATCCGACATTTATCCTGAAGAATTGTCACAGATTAACCTCGAGGAACTTCAATATTTCTATCTCGTGCAGATTCAAGACATTTTTCATATGTTTTCCTATAATTTATTATTCGATGTAAGAATTACAAATACAAGTTTTTGTAGATCTATTTATTAATAGTGAAAGATAAAAGAGAAGTTTCTCTAACGATCCCAAGCGATCTCCTCGAAGGAAGATCGGCCAGTTCCAAGTGGTCAGAGCGGAAAAGTTTGTTCCCAGAATGAAATGTAAAGCTGGTTCACTGAAAGACCGAGGGTGTTGTATTCGCGGGAAAGTCATTCAAAGAGGAAGCGATGCGAAGATTTTCTTTTCGTTAGCGTGTACGATTTCGAGTCGGTGAACTTTCCTAGTGTTGATTCAATGACCGCCGACTTTCACAGCTAATTATTTCTGGTACCAGTCCGATGGATTGCTCGGCTAATGAAATGATTGCGGATCTACAAGGTGTGGACGTATCGTTGAGAGGCCCCAGTTTCCACCAGGATTTATTACGTTCCACGCACACGCTGCCGATAGCCACTTTTGTCAAGAGCGTCGATTCAACAGCGTTACATATTCCCGGTAGTGCGCAATTACCAACTAAGTTATTTCATGATGTAACTTGTGCTTCGTGGATGATTTTTTGCCTGCCAGCACCTTCGTGTCTCGTGGAAGGTCAAGCGTGGGTATCGAAAAGCGTGCGCTTCGTCGTTGCGGTAAGACGATTTTGCGCGTTAACAAAAGCCAGCAAGCCACAGGCTGTTACCACAGGCGAGAAGTTACAGGATAAAGTTTTGAAAAAGCAGCTTCCGAGTAGTATTATAGCAAGAGAAAGGAAATCCGGGTGCGAGAATTGTCTCAGATTACTCCTTGATTCGTACTTCGCTGGGGAATTAAAGTATCCGGTCTGACCGTGGTCGTACTCATTCTACTTGAACTTTAGTTAGCACAAAACTGCTCTTCCAATACCAGTAACGTGCTTTAAGGCTAAAGTCAATGTATTTTGAACTATAATAGAGATAGGTAAAGTCGGAAGCCAGCATTTTGAAAGGGAATGCCCGGCTAATGAAGAAATTCACTCGGTGAGTAGGTCGCTAGCGTGATGAAGCATCAAGTTTCAGACATGGTATGAAACTTCTCTCCTCTCCTAGCATGAAACTTCTCATCGATGAAAGCTTTCCCAGAGTAAACTACTTTGTTTGCGTGTACAATAGCCGGTCCGATAAAATTACTGTGCACCTTGTGGCAAAGCCAGTATGCATCGAGTCGTAGGAGTAGCTGAGTGCGGTCTTACGTAAAGAGTCCTAATTTGATTGGCGATCGATTCAGCGACAATAGATCGTCGTAAAATTTACCTATTGAATATGCATCGCCCACTGATCGTCACTCGCACTTGGTCCGATTTCAATTACAAACGGGTTGCGCTTAGAAAATTGAGTGATCGCTCTATCACCGGCGTCGTCCCACACAGCTGTCAGCCTCTTTAAGAGGTTGTATCACGTCAAGCGTCGTGCGATACTTTATTCACCACCTCACGCGATATTCCAGGGTAAAAGAATTTTCGAGAGCCTATCGTGGAGGGTGTAACATCGTAAAGCAACGGGTGGATTTATGTGAGCCTTGAACTTTGCGTTCCAAGGTACTCCGCTGAAATTCTGTGTAATCCATCGGGCAAACAACGATACACGCGACCCTCTTAAATTTCCCATGCATTTCCAACTTCGTCTAGCAATGAGGCGCAATTTCCTCGAATAACATCGATATCCATCTAACATGGCAAATGTCTAAGTATCTCTGTATTACATTTGAATCCACAGGGAGAAATTGTGGAAATAATAGTTCAATAATATTGTAAATATTCAAGGATTATTTGACATGGTTCTTTTTTTTATATAATTAAATCGATCAATCGGTATTGATAAACGAGTACGATATTCTAGTAATCGAACAAATCCCCTAAGCAGGAATCAATAACCTCGTAATGAAACAATTATTTTCGGTACAATCGGTTGGATTAATTAGTTTAATGGATCGAAGAGGGAAACTTCGAACCGCAATTTGCACCTGGGCGAACTTACGATTTACTGCTATCCCCCACGGCAGTCCTCGAATATCCACCATCAAGGTCACCCAAATCGCACGAGCGTATCCTTGACCTGCACACCACCTCGGTTATTCAGACCACCGACTGTTCCCAGATTAACAATAAGTGGGAAACGATGTCGTTCGAAATCGAGTGTCTGCTTTCTCATAAATTCGCAATAGAAACGAACGTATTTCAGTGCAATTTCTAATATTATCACATACTCGCAGTTATTTATACAAGTGAACGTCGCTTAGCTCTTAGTTGAAAAGTATTTTACCTTGTAATTTGATATTCGAATAATGAAGTTTATAAACTTCGAGCGTATATTTAGCTTTCCATCTCCGATAATCCTGAATGGTGGTAAACACTGTAATCAACATTCTAAGGGTAGGAAAGTCGCACATGCGCGCTCTCACAGTCGAGCCAAGCAAACCCGGGGGTTGCTAACAACGCAGTTGTGATGGTAACCCTCGCTAGTGTGCCGCAGTTCTTCTATCTTCCCACGACGCGCTTCACGTGCTACCGGTTTATCGCGCGATAAACTGAACGATAACATTGTCCCTTTCAACGAGAAAACGCATCGTTTTAATTATACGTTACAATAGAATCATATTTCCCATGCAAAAAGTTCAAACCTTATCACAAGTGTAATGTCTGTAATATTTATAAAATCGTTCGACGCACTATCAAAGCTGTGATCTTTAAAATACTTTCCATCGTAAAATCTATCTCGAATTATAGACTTTCATTGTTGACTGTGTCATGCGAAATAATACACTTCGATAATAAATTGACAGATACGAAAAAAAATCGCGTAGTCTCGCTTGTTGAACGTCTGTGTTTGGTTGGCGCCGAAGAGTGTGAACTTGACATTGACAGGCATGACCTTGAGGCCAATGCAATCCGCTGTAATATTGTGTCTCGTGTTATGGAATGTTTACACTACCACTAATCAAGAACATCTCATCTTTGAAGTATACGATAATTAGTACAATGTGACACAATCGTAAAATCAGTCGATTACAAAATGAAGAAGAACAGAACGAAGGCAGCACAAGGCTCGCCTGAGAAAATGCCAATCAACAAAGAGGAATTAGTAGCCCGTGGTGTATCGATGGATATGGAGACATCCTGGGCAGGCCAGGAATTAGTTTCATCTATCTCGAAGTTGGATAACATGGTCCTGTCTCAAAAATTTCTATATTATCTTATCCCACACGATCACCTCATACAAAATAACACATGGAATTCTCCCTTTTACGATATTATCATAATAACATCGCTTTTACTTAATTGCATATCAAGTGAAATATTTTCGCCCCCAAGGACAGACAAAATTGTCATACGTACATTGAATTGATACCTATTGGAACGCAATTTCGGATAAAGGGTATAAACGAACTCAACGAACGATCGAACAAAGAACGAACCGTAAGAAGTAGATTGGTCTAATGTAGATTACGAAGCTCACATGTGGCGCGATCGATGCTTATCCATAAAGCATTGGTAGGCACATGAAAGTATACTAGTGACAGCACCTTGAAGATACCGTAAACGCATCGACAGCGACAGCTCTTACCTAATACTACAGCCGAGTAACTCTGAAAAAAGGCAGTTACTCGATTTAACAGGAATGAAGCGATTTCTTTTATTAAGGTCTTAAAGTCGAGGGTGCAACGAATCCTCTATGCAAGAGGTGTCCAGCACGTGATCATTGACGGGTTGCTCTCGAATCAGGTGATGGTGTTCGAGCGCCAAGTGGGCTGACACACATGTCTATATATAGAAGGACCACATCCTCTTTCTCTCTCTCCTCTCAGTCGTCAGGAGTCGTTCATGTGTCATTCATGTGTCGTACCTCCGACACGAACCTTCTTCTTTCTTCGCCAATATTTGCAATGAGAGCCTCTACTTTCCAAGCGAACTGTATCCACTCTGTATCGCGTGCTTTCTCCTTTTTGTCGCAGTCACGCTAACCCTATACAGTTTACAATCCTGCGTCGTTATCCAGTCTCTCTAAATGAAACCCTCCTTTATTTCCAGCCAGGTGAATGCACTCGTGTCAGGCTGATTTATTCGTGAAGGTGATGAATATCCTGGCAATAATATCCTTCGCGATTAAACGTGTTAAATGAGAGATTACAATATCGTAGAATAATATCGTTCGAAAGAAATGATTGGAAATATTATGTATCGATTATTTCATTGTGTCTGTTCCGGTTTGTTTCAATATACACTCGGTGCAAGGTAAATTGCACAGTACCGCTAAAAGTAAACCGTTCGACACTGACCTCCTTTTCTTCCCAAGGGACACTGCTGGTGCCCTTTGGTGCTCCTCGGATTCTTTCAACAGTCTGCTCGATGGGTGCCGAATACCGTGACCCAGCATCTTATTTAAGGGCAAGGTGAACGTACTCCTCGCACTCGTCTTTCCAGTACCACCCACGTATAAACAAGGTCTGCTTCTACCGACAGCAGTTATTTTCGGCAATAAAAATATCCTGGCATCTGTTTTTCTCGCTTGGCAGTCGTCTCGGGAGTAGTGCTACTAAACCTGGCCTTTTTGCAAACGTCGCAATCTCATCAGCAATGAATTTGCAAGTACTTCTAGTGAGAGGGATATCTGAATTCCACACTGAATGTCAGGGGTGGCATTAGCAAGTACTGGCAAAGAATGCCGAGCGCTCGTAAAACTTGGTGAATTGCTTGCTGACACGACAGGGCTGAGAAATTTCTTTAAACAGGTGTTTGCTATTAGTCAAAGTTAGCAACGATTCAATTAAATGATACTCGGTGGATGATCAGTACAACCTTGCGCCATATGTCCCTATCACGCACCCTTCGGGCTAGATCGGGTGTCAATCTTCACCTTGGCTCGTGCAATTAGTACCATTAACCATTAGCGTGCCACTCGATTCGCGAGGAGATAATTGAAACCTTGCTAAGCTGATTTAATCGACCTAATTAAGCAACGGGGCCGCACACAGGACCGCTAATAGAAAATTATCGAACCCAAACCATTAAGCGCGCAGGCGCGCGCGCGCGGAGGGGCTCGCCGAGAGAATCGCTCGCGGTTGGCGTTCTGTTTTACGATCCCAATGGGATGAGAGCTGCCCAGTTATGCTACATTCCGGTAACCCTCGGAATATCTCACCTAGGCTGCTGTGTAACTCAATGAAAATCGGTCGATTGGTGTCCCACGCAATTCAAGTATACATAAACGTGGCAGAGAGAGAGGGAGAGAGCCAGGAGAGAGAAAGAGAGAAGTGGAAGAGGGTGTGAGTACACATAACAGCGGGCTAATTGTCACATGAAAATGTTTTACGGTCCCAGAGCAACCTTCGACGCTAATGGGTTCAATCAGCGTCTCGTTATCATTACGCATTACACGCTCGCGCGTAGCCGCTCCCGAATCACCGAATTAGCACTGGGTGCCCGAATCACCGGGTGTACAAAGCGAAGCCGCGATGGTGGCCAGTTGCACTGGCTCATTAGGAATAAATCAATTAGCAGACCGCCCGATTGCACACCGTGGCCGATTTCACTTGGCGGCCACTCGGGCAATCCGGCTGGTCTCCTGATTATCAACTGCTCGATCTCTAGCTAAAGACGGGGGCATCATCGAGTTGCCAATCCGATCGCACAGAGACCTCATCCATTCTCAGTCACATGGACACTCGAGGTCGAAATCTCCAACATAACTCTCACCGCTAACACGAAACATCGCTCGAGTCATAAAGTTTCACAGATTCGTCGGATTTGTTGTTCACCGGCTGTTTTGAAGGATCCAGCGTGCCAACGGGCGCACTATTTCAAATTTAACTGAGCTAAGAGCTCGACTGCGTTCAGCGAGCCACGCGATAAAGCGAAACAAACTGCTCGAAGCGTTGAAATATTCAGGGGGTTTTACGAGCACCCCTCCTACCAGCACATCTGCATTATATAACCGTTACGGTATCACACAGATTAAATGTCGAGTACTTAAAAACTCAGTGTGACATTCGCTCACCGTGAGGTGACGAATAATGAATAATCGATGGGAACATGACGCGTTAGAGGTCGATGACAAATATGTGCGTGCAAATCGAGCATCCAAATAATTCCCAGTTATTAGTGAACAATTATGCCGTCCGAGTTGGTAGTGCATAATTGTGCTCGCAGTACTGCTGTACAAGTACAAAGTGGCAAGCGGTCAGGTTGAGCCGGTGCATAACGAGTTTAGTAACCCCCTCGGCATGTAGGTTAAAAGGAATCGATGGGATTGCACGCCGGGCAACGCGCGGACGCCTCACAGTAACATGCATCGTCGAGGGCCAGTCGATGGCGTGCAACTATCGCCACACGATTCGTGGCTAACCGAGGAGAGTCGCAGGACGAGTACAGCGACGAGTACTCGTCCGGGGTCATGAACCCTTCTTTTATTCGAAGCTTTTGTTATAATTTCGTGCCTTCGTAAAGCCATAAAGTCCTTTGTCTTACATTCCCATCGCACGATTTCTTTGGACTCGCGCGCTGTTTATTTACAAGGATTTCAAAGAGGCTGTGAGTGAGAGAATGAAGGAAAGTCATCTGCGTGTCTTACAGGCCCGCTTCCAGCAGAAGCAGTTGCAGGAGAAGGAGCAGAAATTATTGCAGCTCTATGATCAGCAACAGCAACGAGCATACCAAGTGGTGCAAAGGGGTAGTGCTGGTTCGAACAATCCGAATCATGGCTCCACGGTCACTACCGTCACCAGAAGCTCCTCGAGTACTCATACTACTTCGACCTCACACGGAGGAAAGGTAAGCGACTCTTGATTTACTCTAACTATAACTCTTGACGTTCTTCACGTCGGCAAATGCATATGAACATTTCTGTACTAACGATCGATGTATAACGGGCTAACATTAATCATTTCCGCACTTCCTCGCGCGTTTACTTCGACGCCCGATGTGCTCGATGGATCAGGTCAGAAAGCATGTAGAAGTGTGTGTGTATGTGTGTGTTGAAGGTGAGGCAGATGTTCGACGAGAGACGTCAAACGGGCGTGAAGGGCATCGACAGGAGTTACCCACTGGAGCCGTTGGAGAACAAACCACGCAAGCAGACGAACGGCTTGGCATCGCAGAGGAACGGAAATTTCACGGTGAACCGACAGTCCGTGACCGTAAAGCGCGTGGCAAGGGCCGACGTGAATAGCAATCTGAACGGTGGTAAGCCTGTGATTTCCTATCACGAGGAAGTCACGCGCGAGTCCTTTGGTTCCCCGCTCGACGACGACAAGGACGAGTTCGGCAGCGAGAACCATCTGTCGCGGTACGCCAATGGAAATGGAGAGGTTCGTGCTCATCATTAAGATCGTTTCCTATTTCTCTTGAAATCTGTAAATGTTGTATAAAAAGTTGGACTTGGATGACATGATATTTAGGTCCGGATCGAAGAGATTCTCGAGTCATCCGTTGGAGATCGAATGCCAAGCAAGCATCACTTGATGGAATTCGAAGAGGGCACGAAGCAGCGTGTCAGGAATGATCTGGACGGCGAGGAGTTCCCAGAGGACCACCTAGTAGACGTGCCGGACAAGCTGCCGAAACGGACGGCGACTAGGAAGCTCTCCCAGGCGGAGGCGCGACTCGAACGATTTAAGAATGCGAACGCGAAACGAACCACACCTCCAAGGAACACAACCACCACTACTTCCATTACGAAGAAACGAAGCGAGCCCCTTTTCCCGAGCAAATCTACTTCGAGGTAACAAAGCTCATGATACTTTGTACGTAGCAATACTTTCGATAAGAATCCACAGGGGTATCGGACCGAGAACTCTCGAGCTTCTTCCTCTATGCTCATGTATTTCCGCATATCTCATTAGCGAGTCTCACTGTGTGTGTGTTTTGCGAACTTCTGGTAATCACCAATATTCCGCGCTGACCGAATTAATCGGGAATTCGTGCTAACCAATTAGCCGCCCCCGCTTTCATCCCCCTGCTCGATTAATTTGTGGTTCACGCGAGCGCAATCGCTGGCTAGATTCGGCTCCATTAAAATCCATGCGAACTCAGTGACCGAACTAAAAGGGGGGGGAGACGTCATTCTGGAGAGGAGATCATTTGCCAATTCACCTGTGTGCTGAGCGCGGCGGCGCTGCTACCAGAGGAAGGATACTGAGAGTCAAGGACAGACGACACATCCTGCATTCGCTCTAATATAAATTTGCCTAACAGCTATAGTCAGGCAAATAATGTTGGAAAATGGATAATCCAGAGCTGAAAGCGATTAAACGCCTGCCCTAATTATAAGTAGCCTCGAAACCTGTGCGTTATTAATGGGGCGACTCTAAATCAAAAATTATTAATCATGCGGCGATAATCGATGCTGGCCTCCGCTGAAAATAATACACGCAAGCGAACGTGGATCCTGGAGCAGATGGCTTTTCGAGGGTGCTTAAAGTGCTCAGCCAGTAACCAGCTTAATATAAAAATGGCAATTGGTTAAGAGGGTGGAGAGAAGGAGATATGGAGACTTTGAAGGGATTTACTATGCTACCAATGTTAATGCTGCTGTGAGAAAGGACACTATATTGACTCATGCTCTCTCATTCATCCTCTAATCGGTTCACGCCTAACAGAACCACCAAAAGATCCCTGTAATTGCTGATTCTCATTTCTCAGCAATACCGAAGCCAATAGAAGTAGACTATCGGAACTGCTCGGCGGAAAATCCATGAGAAGAAACCCGACACCGACGACAGTTGGAAATCTGACAATTTCGAGGAAAGATAGTTCTCGATCTCCATCCAGGGAATCTAGGAGATCGGTGAGTTCCATCGAGAGAGTGAAGAGCAGACTATCATCGCCTGAACTGATCAGAAGCACAATGGAGGAAATTGACAAACCAGAATTCTTTTGCGTGGAATCGGATAGATCGGCTACTACGTACAGCGCAAAGCCAACCATAAGCTGGACTAATAAAACGAAGCGGCCATTGCTTCGACAAAGTGGTAAAGCGAATAGAAAAATTGGGCCAGTGCAATCCATCAGAAAGAAACGTAGTGACAAACCAGAATTTTTTTGCAAGGAGTCCGAGACATCGGCGACAACATACAGCCTGCGACCAAGACCTACTGGAACTAAGAATTCAACAACTGGCACGAACGCAATCGGCATAAAATCAAGGGAAAATGATTCGCAGAAGGGGAATCGCAAGCCGAAATATTTTTATCAGGAGGGCGATGGATCGGCAACAACAATGAGTCTCGACGCGGTCGATACTAGAGTTCAATCAGTACGGCCAGAAAGAATTGTCAGGCGGCCGGGTGAAAGCGTGCAATCGCTTTCCGGCAACTGTAAAGCAACATCTGGCTCTGACGTTAAATCGAAGCCGCGAATTACAAGGCTGTCAGAGAGCGAAAAGCAAGTTTACCGCGGTGCCCGAACGAGTCCAGCATTTTTTGGTCCGGAGTCAGAAAAATCAGCGACCACTATGACTGTGGTTCCAGAAACCATAAGAAAATCGAGGGCGATTACGTCACCAGAAACGGGGAAACGAGTGGACTCGGGGAGTAAAAAATTTTGCTTTAATCATACTGGTACGTCGGTCTCGCTAAAAGACTTGGGGAAGGAAAGCCCGCGCAGTGGAAGTCCGAAATATTTCGATAGACCGACTGAAAGGAAGGGGAGCGCTACGGGCATCGATACAAAAGCTCCGGTAAGGCGATCACCAAGCCCCGAGAAATTGATTGAGAAACGAGAATCGAGTCCCGAATTCTTCTGTCGGGAATCCGAAAAATCGGCCACGACGATAAGTCTGAAGCCCAGGGTGAGCAATGGGTCAATAGGTGGCCGATCAAAAAGTCCTCGATCAGAGCAACAAAAAGCTACGTCGAGGAACGGCGGGACGACGAGATCAGATAGGAAATCCGTAAATCAGTATCAGAGTACTCGGCGAATGTCGAAGAGTCCTGAAAACTCGTCTCCTTTTGGAAACAGGAATGGGACGTGTCGCAAGGGATCAGGTCATGTGCTCCGCTCGATAGATCTCATTCGTGCTGTTATAAACCACCAGGACCAAACTAGAAACGCTGCCAATCTATCAAGAAAACAGAGGACATTAGATAAAAAGCGTGCGTCGATCAAGTCAGACGAGGGTGACGGAGGATCGCTAGGAAAAGTTGGCAACAAGTCGAGTGTCGGCGGTAACAACAGTAGGCCACCGACACCGGCGAACTCGTACAAACTTACCACTCCGGGTTCCAGCCCGAGGAGTTTCAACTCGGCAGAAGGGGATGCTGAAATTCAAGAGATCACACTGTCGCATCGGTACGTTCACGGGGACAAAGTGGATGACACGGAAAAGGAAGCCGGCGACAGGAACGTCGGGCGAGTCGTCGCCAGGACTTACTCGAAGTCATGCAGTCAAAAGGGATCGAGCAGCAGCGAGAACTCGAAGAGCGACAGTCCCGCCACGTATTCTGTGGGTAAATCGTGCAAAAAGAGAGGATCGCTTCTCCAGTCGAATATTTTCATGCCGATGTGCACGCGAACGAGAGAGCAAGGATCGACATCACGCCGACGGAGTTCTAGTGACTCAAAATCGAGCTGCGAGGCAGGAAGAACTGTTAGTTTGAGGCAAATAACGTGGAATAAGTCGCAGGCCAAGCGATCTCCCAGCGCGAGTCCTACTCCTCCTTCTCTGACGGCAAGTGGCAAGTTGCCTTTTTCCATGGCGAGTCGTCGAGCCAGCCTGGGAAACGTGAAACGCGAAATCACCGGTGAAAGAGAAACTTCAGGATCCCCCAGGCAAACATCGGCGAGTCCAACCGCCCGCTTAAGGAATAGAGAATCGCCGATCAATTCGAACCGTTCGATTTTTGGCGAGAGCCCTACCATCCCGAAGAAATGCCGCTCGGGGAAAAGTCCCCCAGTGAGAGCGCCCATTTCGCCAAGTTCCGGGCGACGACTCCAGGAGAACTGCTCGAGGACCGACGGTGCCGACACTTTGCGATCGACCGACCTTGTTCGCAGAGCCATGGACGACAGGGATGAAAGGGGATCGAGCGAAATATCGCTGGGAGGAAATAAAAATCAAAGAGGTCCTGAGACAGGTGGAACATCTATCGAGGATCATCATACAGTTGATAGTAAGGCCGAGGCTTTCGTCGAAGAAAAACATAAGGTAGTCAAGAAGGATAAAGCTGTGTATCCAGGCTTAGCTATTACGAAATTGAAGAATCTCACTACTTCTTCGAGAGAAATAGAAAAGATGAATATGGGGATAACCGATTCGACTGGCAAGGGGAATGAGAGCATGGATTACGTAAGAACAGATTCAGTAGAATCTGCCCTGAGACGTTTCGATTCCATTGGTGGGGAATCTACTCGAACATTTGCCCTCGGGACATCCTCCCAATTTAATTTACATACATCGGAAGAACATGGAAGTACTGTAACTGAAACTAAAACTAAAAGGGGCAGTGAAGAAACTATATCCTTAAAAGGGCATGACCAACAGAAACCAACCAGTCCTTTAAAAATCAAAACAACATCATCAAAGTTAACATTAAGAAAAACTCCAACCACCCTGTCCAAAACACCGAAATCGGCTACTAAAGGAACTATTCACTCGAGCATTGCGAAAATTTCAAAAAGTCCGGATATCCGCTCGAAGAAGAAATTCGCAAAAGCTCGTGATTCCATCGAGATAGTTCGAATTTCTGTAAAATCTCGATCACCTGGATGTAAGCGAAAACTCTTCCAAGACTCAGACTCGGGCGAAGAAATGAAGAGTGCATCGTCGAAAAAAACAAGCATAATGCAGAAGCAAATGACTTCACAAAAGTTCAGCCAAGATGCGAGCAAGTCTGACTCCTCAGTATCCTTGAAACAATTGCGCTCTATCAAGGACATTCGAAAGTCCATGAAGAGCAGCAGCTCGGGCAATGCGTCCTCCTCTCGCCTAAGTATCATCCGTAGGAAAGAATCACTGGCAAAGCCAGCGATTGCATACAAAGTCCGGCAATCCCCGGCGACGTTGAAGCTTGAGAGTAGGAGCGTTCCGATATCCTCGGCATACCGATCGCGCACTACTTCCTGTTGGAAAAGCGGTGGCAGTTCGCTGGAGGCGGGAGATTTATTTCTTAAAGATAGAACCCCTTTATCCAGGATCACGAAAAGTCCAAGTCCGGAGCCGGTCCCGAGGAAAGTCGCGGAAGCCGTTCGAACGACCGCGGGCAGGCGGAGCGTACCCCCTTCACCATCCAAGAGCCCGGAAGCTGCGCCAAGGGTAAGCAGCACCGACTAAAAGTTCCCTTTACCACATAACACGGTGCTTTTATTAAAAGAGAAGATGAACAAAAATCAAGTGAGAAAGAGAAAAGAGAGAGATGAAAAAAATATAGGAGGACTGAGTGAGGCAGAACGACGGGACGTTGCACTCTTTATAGCAAAAGTTTCTTCCGCGCAAACCTCTGAATGAGGGAGCGATTGAAAGCGACACGCTTCTCCCATTCATGGAGAAGCGCGCGTACATGCTTTAATATACGTAGATGCTCTGGATACCGAGAACAAGTACAGAAGGACTGCTCGGACTGCTGCAATATTGAATGAGGTGTTTTATGGGGGCTCGGTTAATCTCACTGCCTGCGCGCATATTACTTTAACTTTAAAGGCACCATCCGAGTCGAAAGCGACGAGACGACTGGTTGCTGCTGGCAGCAAAAGGAGTACGATCACTACTGCAAAAAAATCACCGGACGTCACCGACGGCCCGGAGAATGGCCTGCATCCGCAGGAGTCTGTTGCGGAAGCAAAGCGGGAGAACATCATCCACACGCCTGGCGCAAAGAAGGCTGACGCTTTTGTCATCGATTTCGATGAACCGTCGGCGAGGGAACGTGAGCTGGCTCAAGCGAGAAAACCCCTGCCCAGGAAACAGTCTGCCGAAGTAGGTCGAAGATTCAAGTTTCACTTTAGTTGCTTTTAAGAACGCGACAAGTGTACAGGCCTTTATTCCCGTGGCCTAGGCACAATGAACATGTCTCCATGAAGTATCGATAGCTGCCGGGCAAAATGAAAATCGCTTGACGGTTGCCGCAATGATTTCCGACAACGGTCGGGCCGTACAATCCGCGATTAATCACACATGGCCTCAATTTCTGGTGAAACGTAAATTCCATCGTAATCATTAAGTACGGAGTGGCAGGTGCGCGTCACTGGGAATACGTAAGTATAACAGATAGTGATGTTCTGTCTCAGAAATTGACATCCCCGACCACTCCAGCCCGACCACCTTCATCCGTGTCATCCACATCGAGCGGATCCCCTCACGGTCCGAAGAGCAAAATGTCAGGGAGGGCAAAGTCAAAGTCATCGATGAATGCAGCGTCCACGTCGAGAACATCCGCGGCAATGAAGAACACTGGCAGCTTCCATGCGGCGTAAGGATTTATTGAATGCGATTCACTACTAACAAGTAAAATATCACCGGCAATTACGTGCTACGTCGATGGAGCGTTACGGAGTGTAACCCACTTGGGATATTCTACGGAAAGCCGATACTAATCGCCACATTACACAATATTATTAATTATCAGGGACCCAAGGAACCATTAAAGCAACAGATATTCTCTTCATTCTAGCTAGTAGTCCGCACGATGTAGCTAAGATGGAAACTAAGAGAGCTTTAGGGTACTTTATAGTATACTACCGCTCATCTGCATGTCGTAATGTCCCTCCTTAGATTTGACATATTAACGAAACAACATATTGCTGAGAGGATTATAACACGACTTCCTATTCCACCAGTTCTCCAAACAAATAGCCTAGAACTCGCTTCACAAATACTAACTGAGCAATTGATTTATTTCCTTTAACAAACACGCCCGCCTACGTTCTGCTTGCAGCGATAATCTAATGGCCTGCAAAATATGCGGGCGACACTTCGCAACGGATCGGGTTCGTTTGCACGAAGAAATCTGTTCGAAAACGGCCCAAAAGAAGCGGAAACAGTTCGACGCAATGCTCTTCCGAGTACGGGGTACCGAGCTTGAACCGTTCATGAAGAAGGGCTTGATCAAGAAAACTGACGTCAGTTGCTGTCATGAATACAGACTTATACCTTTCCCTCTTTCAAGTTTCAAACTTTCTCTTTTGCTACATCACAATAGTAAAAGTGATAGCTGGAGGGTTGATGCCTCACAATTTGGTTTGCTCTGTTTCAGTCGAGATCGAGCAAGGCCGAGGTGAAGTCAGACTGGCGGAAGAAGCACGAAGACTTCATCAATGCGATTCGCTCGGCAAAGCAGGTGCAAGCACACCTGGCTGCAGGCGGCAAGCTGAGCGACCTGCCACCACCTCCGCCCAGTGATTACAGTGATTACATCCAGTGTCCTCATTGCGGTCGCAAATTCAATCAAGCAGCCGCCGAGCGTCACATTCCTAAATGCGAGAACATGCTCCACAACAAGGCCACCCACTCCAGACCACCGAAACCCAGACGCTAAACGATCAGCCCATCTCTTTGGAGGAGACCCCTCTTATGCCTTGATTTTTTTATTCCAATCTGGAAGATGAAAAATCTCTATCGACACGATAATCTGGAGAAGAAAATCAAGCCATAATCTGCGGAATCTTCATCACATCGTCGATCATACACGAAAAGATTCTCCATCGTTAAGGGACTTTTGACTTGCCTAGGATCTTCGGAGTGAAAATTTTGTACGACTTCCAAGAGCCCGATGATTTCTTACGACCCTTTTTATGCAATTTTATATGGGATTATGTTCTTACCAAGAGAAATGTGCCCCCTCTCTTGCCCTCCTTCTCTTTTTACATTTTTACTGATGAAATCACAAATCCTTCCCATATTTCTACCGTAGTATATGTCTAACTAAGCCATAGAGTTGATACAGGTTCTATATGAATACACAGGAAAATTATTTTCCGGCCAACAATAAATTGAAACACACGATCGCAGTTTACAGTTGTAAATATACGTTCTTCAGGTATCATAGGTGAATCGACTTTAAATGTATCTTTCAACTACAACATTCTTCTTGATTATCCAATATCAAATCGCGATATTGACAGTTTGTGCGGTGAAACTAAAGCCTTAGGTGTTCGAGTAGCCCGAGAAACCTCACGAGCTTCGAAATGCTTAACACCTCGTATATGTACTTAATCCGCTTGAAATTGGAAAACTAACTTTAGCAAGCGCCGATTCCTATGATTGTGATTTATTTTCTAAGCTTCGCACGGAACAAAGCTGGACCACGCGAGTGTACGACACTTTAGCTATTAGCACCCCCGTTATTATGTCGAGGGCTTTAACGCTACTGTTCTAAGGCGATATTGGAAGCTAATAAACTCTCACTTTTTCACAAAAACTCGTTATTACCCAATGAATTACCCAAAACTAGAGGGACTATGAAGGGGACTATCGCAATACAACCTTAGGGGCTAAGGGGGGTTGTATGAGGTAATTTCCAGGAGGGAATTGATGAACTAGGGATTGCACGGTGGATTATGTTGGCAAAGCGAGAAGTACATGCGCAGAACATCGGTGTACGGAACAGGCCAACAAAACGTAGACGACGTGGTGTGTTCCGGGTGCACCGAAAGTGGCTCTTTAAATAAGGCAACCTGCCGACGATACCACTTGTCATGATCGGGTACAAGGACTGGATGTCAATTCGCATCGCGATTTATGAGTAAAGCGAAAGAGAAAGCATGTACCACTTGATTGTGCTAGTGGCGGCAGTACATCTATTGTACTGCCCATTCACGAAAGTCGAGGAGAGCTTCAACTTGCAGGCTATGCACGATATCCTCTACCACGGTTTTAACCTCAGCGAGGTAACACCAGCGATATTCCTGGGCGTCAGTGAAAGATTTCGTCAATTTAGAGTCGCGAGACAGTGTCCTTTTCAGTTGACAGGTTGCTGACACCCTATCCGATGTGTATTGCGCAAAAAATCCATGCAACTTATATTTAGAATCCAATGCGCGTATTTATAAACTCGTGATCAGCTGCTATAACATATATGCTTAATATTTTGCCCGAGCCCTTACCCATTATTGTCCCTGAAGATAAGATGATTCCATTGCACAAGAAATTTATTGATACTTAAAGTACAATCGTTTAACAGTATGATCACCACGAATTTCCTGGGGTTGTACCAAGATCCTTTTTGGGACCAATTGTAGTATCAGGCTTTGCAGCCCCCTTGGTAGCAGCTATTAATCATCTTCATCTTAATAAGTTTTTTGCTCAATATGTGGGTAAGTTTTTCCACCTGATACAGCTTATTAACAAAATCAAAAATGGAAGATATTAATCTGCTTTTCTCTTTGATTATTGCTGAGTAGTGAGAGCAGCTCTGGGTTTATTAGTGGTAGGAATGTTAAAGCTGTACAGCCAAGCTCTGCAGAGTATCTTTGGTCCCCAGTTTACAAAATGGTTCATTGCCATCACAGTGACTCAATATCATTTTATGTATTACCTCAGCAGACCATTGCCAAATATTATGGCTATGCCATTAGGTAATGCGGAATTAATGTTATCCAATAAAGGCATTCAGCAAGCGTCGCTCGGATAATACTGTTGGATCTTTTCAGTGCTCTTGGCTTTATACGGATGGTTGCGACAAAGTCACATTACATTTATTTGTGCATCAGCAGCAGCCATCATAATATTCAGAGCAGAACTTGCTATGCTCTTGGGTCTATTCCTTTTATACGATATAGCCAACAAGAAACTGAGCATACCAAGGTATTTAGTACACATTATATCGTGGAACATTGATTCCTAGTATGGCTATAACAATTTCAAACACAAGTGATTAGAATCACCCAAGGACTTTCTGCCAAACTGCACTGATATTTGTAAGCTTTGTTTGCTTAGCATTTCTGGTTCATCTTAATTCTGCACTATGAAGAATTAGTTGAACTATTCCGAGTGAACATTCTCATGTGCCATTTCTCTCCTTCCCCCTCGATAGAATAATCTTTTACAAGAAATCATAACTTTTAGACTGCTTAAAATTGCTGTCCCTGCTGGTATAATATTCCTAGCACTCACTATAATAGTAGATTCCATCTTTTGGAAAAAAATATTGTGGCCAGAAGGAGAAGTGTTTTACTACAATACCATTTTGAATAAGAGCAGTGATTGGGGTGTATCCTTTTTGAAAGTGTATGACCTTACACAATATGATTAAGAGTTCCTTCTTTCCACAGAATTAAAGATATTTCTTTGAACTTAACACGTTAATAGACATCACCATTTTTATGGTATTTTTATTCCGCCCTACCAAGGGGGCTAGCACTATCATATTTTCTAGTGCCGATAGGCATGATTTGGGATGCTAGGGTCAGAGCACTCACGGTTCCAGCTATCACATTTGTTCTCCTATTCTCGTTTTTGCCACACAAAGAATTAAGATTCATTATTTATGTCTTCCCATTATTGAACGTTGGTGCTGCAGCTGTATGTCATAGGGTGTAAGTACGACAATAGAAATAAATTTGTAATTGGCTGCTAAAGACTACTTGGAAATAATGTCTTGAAATAGATGGGAGAACCGTACGAAAACACCATGGAAGGGATTTTTAGCACTAGTAATATTAGCTCATCTAGTTCTGAATGCTCTATTTTCCATGTTCCTCCTCTGTGTTGCTGGTTGCAACTATCCTGGAGGTTTGGCAATTGCCCGATTGCATAGGCTAGAAAAAGAATCTATTGAACCTGTGCATGTACATATCGATGTCTTACCAGCACAGACAGGTGTATCGAGATTCAGCCAGACTAATGACTCGTGGATGTAAGTTACATCTATGTCTCTCCTTAATAAATTCATCTAAGTTGAAGCCTGTTAACGAGTGATACTTTCCAGTTACTCGAAACAAGAGAATTTAACTATTAGTGATCCAGAGATGCTTCAATTTACGCACCTCCTGATGGAAGCCAAAAGCAAATATTCCCCGAACATAAAACCATATTTGAAGACCCACGATATTCTCGATTCGGTCGACGGTTTCTCGCACATAGCATTAAATTATAATATGTTACCTCCTATTAAGATCAAAACACGTCCGATCATATTTATTATGAAACGGAAACCAAATATCACATATGATCCACCAAAGGTGATACCACGAATCCATCCAAAACGGTCAATGCAAGAACCCGAAGATGTACCCGAAAAACGAAAGGAAAGTAAATCAGTAGAACCAATCTTAGATGAAATAGTCGAATCATTGGAACAATTTGAGAATCCGATCGATTATCAAAATGTCTCGGACTTAAAAAATAAAGATAGCGCCTCCGTTAGTAAAAATGACGAAGACACCACTAAAGAAATTAATACTTTGCCCGCTCATGAAGAACCCCTGCCAGTTGATGAAATAAATAAGAGCGACATGTTGGAAGAATTAATTACTACAAATTATATTGAAAATGATGAACCTACAAAGTCAGAACAGCAAGCAGAGAACCTTTCTGATAGCAATGAAAAGCCAATTACAAAAGGAAAGCTAGAGAAAATTGAAATTTTAAAAGAACGCTTAAAAGAAACACCACCACCACCAAAACAGCCTGGTCGCTTAAAAGAAGTGGTGAAAAAAATTATTCAAGAAAAAATGGAAGTAGTAAAGTCCAAACGGGATACAGTTGATACCAAAAAAGTTTTGGAACCGGTGGATAAACAAGCTGTGGAGATAAAGGCTGATGTACCTGAAGTGTTGAATGTAGAACCACCAAAGCTAAAAGACATTGCAGACGAACCACTAAGATCAAAACCAACAGTTACAAAGCCAGCGAAGATGAAACAACAGAGGCCAGTGAATGTGAAGGAAAGTATACGAAATATTATAAATCAGTTCAGAGAATTTGAGAAAGAGCTGGAGGACATGGATGAAAGTGAACAAGTAAAACCTACTGGAACCTCAATGGAGTTGTCTATTGAGGAGCAACCTTCAGAGATAGACGATATTGAGGAATCGCCAACTATAAAAAATGCGAAGGAGAGTCTCAGAGATATTATAGACCAGTTCAAGCATATCAAAAGCGAGTTGACTTCCGAAGAAGATGATAAGTTCGATGAACTCGCAACGCATTATATGGATCGACCACTTTGCCAAACGCTCGGGGAGTTTAGTGAGGCTTTGAAAAATTTGGTCCAACGAAAGAGGACTGTTGTACCACCATCTGCAATACTACAAACTAAGAGCGACGCTATTAACTTACGAGCAGAATCAGATCCACAACCAATGGTAGATGGAGTCAAGACTGTAGAACATATCGCAAAGAAAGATACAAAGCATGAGAAGGAACAAGATAGTAGTAAATCTTCACTCGATAAATCTAAAGATCTGAAAGCTACAAATATCCCTCCAAGTGCTCAAAGACGTGCTGTTAATATATCGTACGATCCATCAAAAAATGAGACAGAGGAAAGATCAGAGCACAAGCTAAACCAAAAAAGTGTTGAAGATAGTTCAAACTAAGGTTTCAATGCTAGACATAACTGTTTTATGCTTTTTGATGGAGCTGTTATATATATATATATATATGTATATATATATGTATGTATGTATAGTGATGATGTGTAAATATGTTTTTCTGTGATACAAATGAACATTATATTTTGAAAACATGCTCATGCATTACCAAGACGGAAAAAAGATCTACTACAAGATACGGCAGGGAGCATTTCTCAATATATGACATTGCAAAGTGCCATAAACTCTGTATTTGTGTATGGATTAATGCTGAAATATCTGCAAATATGGGTACTTAATTTATACAACTCAATTTTCCAGTTTGCTTTTACAACCCTGAACCTATCAATTTTAGAAGAAGTTAGCAATAGTACCACTAGATGTGCCCGCATCACATTTGTTTCTAGTCTTTTATATTTTTTCTTGCATTTAGACAGTGCTTTAGCATAGTGTATTTTGTAGTTTCAACGCATTATATTTTCTTACCCGAGATTAGATCATCTCACTGAAATCGACAAGTACATAGAAGACGAGGAATAAGCTCACTTCCATATTGGTATTTGCAGAGCATCTAAGTGCCTTGACCTTCCAAAATCTCCAGTTGATAAAGCGCGGACAGACAATGTAAATGTGTATATGTATCTCTGTTTTACAACAAGTAAAGATATTTCCTATAATCAATTAAGTCTTAAATCCTGTTCCTTAAAGCCGGTACTAGCATTACATAAAACGAATCTGATTAATGAAAAGCTTTTATTAAGACATTTTTGAGATATCGTTAACCCCATATCGCTCCGTATATCATCAGACAAACATACAAATGGAGACTATTAAGACAGGAGAGAGCTACGAGTCCTCCACACGTACGAGTTAAAACTACATCTTGCAAGCCTCGTGCCAAGTGACTTGGTGACTTATAATTTTTCTTCTATAAGGAGAATGGCATGAGTACCATGGGAAAAGTAAACAATATAATAGAATTATAACAACTCATGAGCACCATGATCATTGCTTGCTTTATTTTCAACGCTTCTCTAAACGACGGCATGGGCCCTCCTGTCAAGTTGCACGCCGAATGCAGTTGGCCAGCGGCCTTCCACTATTTTAAATGTCCGGATTATATTAGTTTTCGATCAAATAGATCAAAAGATTAATGTGGTGATTAATATAATTAATAATGCCAATCAATCTGAGTTTAAGTTTCCATTCAAAGTTCTCTTAATTATTATAAGCAATGGTTGCGGCGCAAGTCTGGTCAGAATCGACCAATTTTTATTGCATATTATCCAACAAAATCAATCGAGATTTTTACTCACTAGCTTTTTCATCGCGATATGACTGATAATAGCACACTTTAAAGTAGAAATGTAGTTGGATCACTATGTAAAACGATACTTTTCCGAGAATATGTGGGAGAAATTTATAGAACCGGCACAAAACATTTACACATTTTATAGCGTTGCCACGGAAACTGATATTTGAAGTTCTGCGTCACTGGATTGCGCGCGCTTCCTGGGGAAATTTCATGAGATCGTCACCCCATCTGGATCACTAGATACGTAAAAGTAAACATGAGTAAGATTTCTTTGAACGTATTTAAACATTACGATTTAAAGCAGTTTAAATCAAAAACAGAACAGGCCGACCCGAAACATGAAATCCGTATACATGTATCCATCTAAATTCGATAGAACTTCAAAATTTCAAGACGTTCGATTCGCGCGAAAGAACCATTCGTCATGTTGAGTCATGGCAACGTTGGCAACTCTGAGAAAGAGGGCAGTTCGGTGGCGGATCAGGAACGCATGCGCACTCACATCCCGACGCAACAGTCGTAAACAACATTTTTTCAATTGAGAACTCTTGGGAGTTTACGCTTTCGTGGTAAATAGGGCGGGTCGGGGCTAGCACCACAGTTTTTCCGCGTTATCGTGCAATTTCGCGGAGAAAATGTGGCCGAAAAGGGTGGCTGAGTCTACGTGATAGGTAAACGACAGGGTATCTGGCATGAGGTGACGTCACTCAGATCGTTCTGGAAGAACGCTGCAGGACAGTAATGGCGGGTATGTATTTACGTCGGCCATCCAAAAATCGATCGGAAGCGTGAAAAAGGTGAACCGGCGGCCTCATGTATTTCGAACCATCGGTTTCAGATTTGTATGCCAAATACAACTGCACCTATTGTCAAGAGGACATTGCGGGCTTACGCGTTAAATGCGTGGAATGCCCAAATTTCGACCTCTGCTTGCAGGTGAGCCGAGTCAACGCCTGTTTCGCAGTCACGTGCTCTCTTCTCTCCCCCTCCCTCTGATAGCCACTTGGCCTACTCCTTCTAATCATTATGTCTATCCCACCTCCACCGTCTCCGACCTGCCACTGCCACTTCCCCCGTGCGATCGTCCTTCCGCCGTCGAACGATTTTGCGTATTGAGATTCCTTTTTTCTTCTCCTTCCCCAACCCTAGCGGTCCCGTTCTCCTCTCCCTTTTCTGTAGATAGATACCCTTCCACTTTCTAGCGCAATGAATGAAACGGCTGATCGTGCCGCCGGGACACGTGTGTACACTCGTTGTGATTGATCCATATATTCCCGCGAAAGCAAACTTCGATCTATATATTAGTTTTAAACCGCGAACTTAGAAATATTCGACGTAGAATCTCACTCATTCTCATCGAATCAAACTCATTGTGATCGTTGTATTAATAATCATGGAATGCCATTAGTGTTTTTCGGCGGGAGCTGAAATTGGTCAACACAAAAATGATCACTCCTATCAGTTCATGGACTCTGGGACCATTAGTATATTTAATGGTCGCGGTAATTGGAGTGCCAGAGAGCAACTCAGACTCTTGGATGCCATTGAACAGTTTGGCTTTGGAAACTGGGAGGACATTAGCAAACACATTGAGACACGAACACCAGAGGGTATTCAGAGTTATTTTTCGACGTTACGATGGTGGTTTCGAATTCGACATTAATTGAATATCATTCTGCAGAAGCGAAAGAGGAATACATTGCCAGATACCTTGATGGGAATATTGGCAAATATACATGGCCATTCACAGAAAGCTATACGCCAAATCTTACAGATCAGACGAAATCTGATCATGGTCCTCTATCTCCCGATCTTACGTCGCGGCTACCTCCTCTCGATATTACTCCGGAGGAAGCTGCACAGTTGGGCTATATGCCACAGCGCGATGACTTCGAAAGAGTGAGTAGTTTCTTCGTCACTCGCAGTCAATTGTTTCAGTGAATCACGGCGGTATTTTTTAATGCACATATATTGCTTACAGGACTATAATCACGAGGCCGAGTCGCTCGTATCTTCTTTATTCTTGAATCCAGCGGAGGATGATGATTTAGATATAGCTCTCAAACTCGCACAAGTTGATATGTACACAAATAATTTAAGAGAAAGGGCTAGGCGAAAACGGGTGGTCCGCGATTATCAACTTGTGGCGGCATTTTTCGCCACCTCGAGAAAAGATAAGGGAATAAAGAAAAAACAGACGAAAGAAGAAAAGTACGATCCCTTTATTAGCTAGTATCTACAATTATGCATTTTCTTGAGTATACCAGTGGATGGATTAGACTCTTCCTTAAATGGTATTTCATCTAACGAAATTCCTTGCGTTTATTTTATGCAGAGAGTTTAGAGATAGAATGCGTACGTTTGCGCAATTTTATACGGCGCAAGAGTATGAGCAGTTCTTAGCAAATCTCGAGAGAGAAAGGGAGTTGAGACTACGGCTTTCTGAGTTGTATCGGTACCGAGAGCACGGCATCACCAGGCACGAAGAATGCACTCACTTCGAGCAAGTGATGGTACAAACTCAGGGACAGAATGAGTCTGCAGACCACTGGAATGAAAAGAAATCTGTAAGTAGACATTTCCGTAATATTACGCACTTTCTTTGAATAATAATCGAGTCATAAGTCACGATATAAGGGGTATACTTTGTTCTTTACGTGTTCTGTCCTCATAAAGTTCATTTGTACCATAGACGTGTACCATAAGTAATGTTGATCGACCTAGGACGAATGAAATGCTTAAGAATATACTATTCACCAGTTACTGTAAGGCATATCTTTAATATATAAGATCTATTTCGCAATCATAAACTTCTTAAAGTCAAACTCTAGTGCAGCTCATGTGATACTCCAGGACATGCATTCCTTCAAAACAATCCAATCATTCATGTTCTTCTTTGATTACTAGTTGCATGTTAAATGAATATTAAATACCTAAAACACCTTTTCGATGTCTGATCTATGTGAATTCGAGCGATTTTCCCATTTATCATATCTACCGATCGAATAAGAAATCAATACAAGAGTCTTATTTATACCGTCTATACCAGCTTTTGCTTCCCTTTAACTAATTCCATTGTTTGTGGTGCGTGTTGCCAGGCATTTGTGAACAGATTGTATCAGTTTGCATTTCACTTAGGGCAGCAGTGGACCGTCCACAACAATACACCGCCACACCTCAAAAAAAAGGTATTCCTTTCAAAGGATTAATTATTTTGGACCATACGTATTCTAGGATTGCATGTCAATCTTTATAGTGTGCAGAATGCAATGACGTTAAACAGAAATATGTATCTGTTGTCTGAATGTTATAGAGAAGAAGAAAAAGGATACCCTTCAACCGACCGAAAATACACTGTAAAAGACTTGCCCAGCAGCAGCTCCTCAATCAATCAAACCAGTCACAGTCGGACGACGACTCCAGCCAATCAGTGGGTGGAGTCGGATAGCAATCCGAACTCTTCCAGCCAACATTCTATCAGCTCCGGTTCTGCTCCAGAAAAAAGTCACACTGTCGCCTCTTCCGGAAAGTCAAATTTGACATTAGTTGGAGATTCCGACGAGCGGAACATAGAATTGGAGGCTGCGGCACATCTACTAACAAAGCAAGAAAAATCCCTGTGTCTCCAACTTGACCTGAAACCCTCCCAGTATTTGACGCAGAAAACTTTGCTGTTGCAAGTGGGTATCACAGACCACCAGACGTCCAGTCAGCCGCGCTCGACTGCAATGCGTAATTCTTGCATTGCATTGTTACAGGAGTATCTCAACGGCAACAGGAAAACAGGCATAGCCCCTCAATCGGAGCCAGAGAGTCAAATACTACATTACCTGGTAGCAAATGGCTGGATTGCAGCCAACTGATTGAATCTGTAAAAATAACTGACCATTTGCATTCTAAGTCATGTCTTATATCGCGAACTAAGTCCTAGCTGTAAGTTCAAATTCGAGTCTGACTTATAGTGACATATAGGGCAGGTAGAGAGAGAATGTGTATGTATAATTTAGTACATAGCGCTACCGATCCTTTGCTGTAACCTTCCAAGTGGAACATTATAGCAAACAGCCAAAAGATCGAGTACCTATTCATCTTGGAAGAGTTCAACTGCTGAAGTACGATGTACAAAGCTTCACACATACCAAACCATAATATTCGGTTTGTATAATTATTGCGATCTTAATCATACTTGGTCGTATAAGTAGTGGATGGTGGCTTGCTTTAAACATTTCGATGGAATCTCTTAACACTGCCTTAATAGAGCCATTGAACGTATTGCTCAATTAATTCTTCCATTACGTTGTTTCCTTGTACAGAAATCAATCGCACATGCTCCCTTCTATCTGTTTTAAATGTGATTTGTTACCATGCTCGACAATAGGGAGGTGTACATATGTTGTGTTGATGCTGTTGCAATCTCGCTAGATCTTCTCAGAAAATTCTCCTTCGCGAAGCCCAATCTTTTAATGTTCTCATCTGTACTCTTAACGGACATGTTCAGCATTACATTAACCTATTCTTCGTATCATGACTTGCCTACTTGAAGTGAGTAAGTGACAGCATAGATTCGAAGCTTACCATTTCGGAATCGCAAACCTACACCTGACTCAGGAAATTCGTTATTGATGGAGGATGAAGTAAATAACAGATTACACGAACATCTGTTATTACAACGAGATATGTAATATTAGATAATTTATCTATTGCCTGTATAGCATTTGTACATACGACGATAAAGCTAGAACCTTCCTAGTGATACTACACTCTAAAGCACAAATTACGATACCATACAAGGATGTCCTAAAGCATATAGTGTGATATAGTGTTCTTCAAAACCGAATTGCAAAAAAGGCATTTTAATGATTTAGGAAAATAACTACTTTACTTCACTGTTGGAGAAGTGAGTCATACGCTTTCGCAGAATCGCTAATTTTTTATTAGATTCCATCAGGTTTACTCTTGTAAATTAGTCCGACGTCAATGGGACGTCAGAACGCGTTAAGTATTAATTCCTCAGTTAACTCTTTTATTAACGAAACTCTAATCGATCATAAATATTTACATGTCTCTTGTTTTTACACACGAAAAGCGTAAAATAATGGTAAAAAATGTTGCATCTTCTTTTAAAAGAGTCCATCACGTTTACTGGAACTCCAGATCTCTAAGTAAGACGTACAATTGTTTGTACTGTCGTGTAGATACGAAGGGTGAAAGAAACTTCTTGTACATACGAATTCTACTCGCGATTGAGTAGGTGCGAAGTCATATACATGTATAAATAAAACTTTGGAGCCTCTTCTAATGAACCAACTTGCCAGCATATTGCTTGAGTGACACTACATTATCATGGTGGGGAAAACAACTACTTATACTTTTCACGAAGGGTGGACGATTATCCCCCTTTTTTTACTATATCTTCTACTTTTACGAAGGATGCTTTCCATGATACAAGGATACATAGTTTTCCAGTTATAAATATTGTAGCTTTGGCACGCATCCCAACTGTTTATACGAGCATCACACGGATGGATCGCCAAAGATGAATTTTAATTAGTATTGTGGTAAAACCAGATTCATCTACTTTATTTGCTTTCAGTCATTTCAGGTACAAAGGTACTTATTTTTCTCGTTTACTGACGTATACATTTCTGCAAATCGACTTTCATGATGCCCGTATAAACAAGATTGAGTTAAAAAAAGTACTTGTACCTTACCCGATTGTGAATTTATCATTTCACGCAGGCCTAAAAACAATTCTTTACAACATATTAAATTTTTTAGCGTGACCACTGTCGACATTAGTCACAGATTGAGATATCGAACGTTGTTAAGTTGTCCCAGAACAGGAAAAGTTATGAAGGCTCGAGTTGTTATGCAATTTATTAAAGATTCAAGTAGAACGGTCTGTCAACTTGGATCACGCTATTCCGAGAACCAGTTGGAGAATTTGTTCTCTCTGGCAAACAAGCTTTCAGACACTTGTTGGGTGTAAAAAATAAAGTGTAAAATATTTTCCCGTGAAAGAATTTCTTTATTTCCAATAACCTGTTCAGCCTTTCCATTAGTTCCTGTAAAAATCGTCGATCTTGCGAAATGTGCAGAATATCGAAGAACGCGTGAAAGATGATTGCATGTTATTATCAATTACAATTAGCACTTATAATAGTAATTACAAAGTGTTCGTAACAATAATGTCTGTAAATATGCTGGAAGAAGCATTATTCAAAAGGAGATCCATGCTGATTAAGTTTGCCGTGAATGACCTAACAGCACAACAAACAGCAGTACTAGTCATCAGTGATACTTCACCTAAGAGCCGTCTGACGTCTCCCCACTTTTTTTTTATATCTTCGATGTCCTTCGATATCGAGGCGGCGGGTATTTTCCCCTCACCTTATCTTCCAGGACAGCAACTCAATTCCGCCTTATTAGTGGCAAAATCCAATACATAGAATCTCAGGATATGGACTCAGAGGCGCGTTCCATTCCATATGAGACAAAAGGCCATTCAAATGGAAATACAGTCAGGAAATCATATCCAAATGATTTTTTCTATAACAATCAAATCGTCATAAAACGTTGGACAAAGCCACTAAAAATACTCTCCTGGATTATTCAATTCATAGAACAATGTGTACTATCGAGTGAAAAACGATAGAAAGACAGGATAATTCTAGTTGACCCGTGGGGACCCTGAATTTGCATACTAAACGTATAACGAAAGAAAGACACTTCGATGACTAATTACCCTCAAAGTGATTGCAGTACACAGTATCTATTTATATCACATTAGACTGGGAGTCATTTTTAGCATAGTATAATTCCATAAAATAGCTGCAATGTGATCCTGGCAATCACAGTTCTTAAGTCTTGAGTTTTCTCCGAAGCTATTGATCCCCGACTAATGGTAATACATAGATCAACGTTGATAGGTAATGAATGAGCCAGTCTTCACTTAGATATGTATCGGGAAGACGAATCACTTATATGCCCATTACAGTCAACCGATCTAATAGAATATTGAATACTATACGCAACAAGGTTGACACCAGAATTGTCGAAGAGGTCCTTGTTAGACGAATAGGAGTTGCCAGCTGCCTGCCAATGAGCAACAACAGGAAGTAGCGATGCCAAAATTTTGCTGCTATTGCATACGAATGTACTGTTTAAGATCAGTAACTGCGATACTCGGCCGTGGCGAGACTCCACACAGTGTTGCTAAGAAGCTTCCAAGAAAATGCCTGATGTGAGTGTACTATTGAGAAGTATTTGTCGAATCTGTCGAAAAGAGACGAGCAAGCGTGAGTGGTACAAAAGAAGGATAGAAAGATCAAGAGAGGTGGACGAAAAGGGAGAAAAATAATTAGAGTGCGTCAGAGGCACAATCGGCAAACAACTCGACTATCCTTTCCCGAGAAGAAGTCACGGAACAAAGGTGAAGGCATAGAGGTCTGTGACAAGTGGGGCTTCGCGGAATGAATCGTCGCGGTTCCCACCTTCGAGCCTACTCTCTTGGTATCCCACAGTCGTATATAAAGAGCGTTTCGCAGGACTATCCATAGATTTGCACCTGATAACGCCTGCAATAACTTGAGGTGAGTTTTCGTGCCGCCGGTTTCTGGGTGACTGTACTTGGCCGTACCGTAGGGCAAGGACCGACGTCTATCACTTTTACTTCATTTAGTGCATGTGCAACATTTACTCAGAGAGCAGTGCTCACTTTATCCACGCCTGTTATCGCAACGGACTCTTGCAAATCGGTCAAATTTGTTGTAGATAAAAATGAGAGTCGCACTGTGCTTTTTGCTGTGTACCTTGGTGGTCGTTTTGGCGGTACCAATCCCGGACGACAAGTACACCACCAAGTATGACAACGTGGACGTCGATCAGATAATTAAGAGTGATCGACTGCTCAATAACTACCATAAGTGCCTGATGGACAGAGGCCCTTGCGCCCCGGATGCTGCGGAACTTAAGAGTAAGTGGACTTAACTCGTAACTCCAATATCCCAAAAGGTCCTTTCTCCTAGTGTCATAACATTTACATGTCACTCTCCAAAACCACAGAGGTATTGCACGACGCACTCGAAACTGAGTGCGGCAAGTGTACCGAGAAGCAGAAGGAAATCTCGCAGAAAGTGATCAAGCACTTGGTTGAGAAACGCCCACAATTATGGAGCGAGCTCGTCGGAAAGTACGATCCAGAGAAGAAATACCGAGTAAAGTTCGAGAAGCAGGCTAAGGAAGCTGGCATTTCGATCTAAGGGATCATCAGGGCATAGGGGCAGGATTTAAGCTATAAGCTTCTTGAAGAATAATCCGCCAGAAATCCAGAGAAGTGACCTTGCATCTGAAAAACAAATTATTGTCACTCGTCATGTATATTCGCGATGTTAAAATAAAAGGCCAGTTTCAATCCAGATAAAATATGTGCCATGCGTGTCTCTCTATCTTATACAGAAATTCCTGCACTTAATCTCATTCCAGAGTATCGCGAATTATCCAGAACACGTAATATTGAATCATAATTGTATAGTATGCCGCGCAAGAAGTGTGAACCCAGCACGAGTACCATTTTAATGGGCTGCTCGCGTACCTCTCGGAAAGTTACCCGGCTGACAATGCCGTCATATAAATCTTGCTCTATTCACTAGTTTGTTGCTTGCGTACAGTTTGAAATAAAACTCGCGTTTAGCATTACCAGCGGCTTATCATACATTACCATTTTCAATGAGGCTCGCATGCTCGTGCTAATGGCAGAAATCTCGGCGACAACTGCGGTGCGAGCGAGTAAGCGTTGAGTTTACGGGATTGCCTTGGTCCTTAGCTGGCGAACACGCACACGCAGTATGTGCGAGAGCCTTGCCTTGAGATTGCTGGAAATAGACGAGGGCAAAAAGTGAGCGTGAAATGTGAAACTTGCAATTGGACGGGTGATTGCCGATAGCAGAGTTGCTAGTTTCATAGTTAACCGAAGCGGTGATTAGCTGGCTGGTAAAAAGGATCATGCCAGGATTGGAGAAGCTGAATCGCTGCGGTCGTTTAACCTCGCGCTACCGGGAGAAGTTCCTCGAGAATTACCTTAAGAAATGTCCCACCCTCTTCCACCTCTGCTATGATCCAATAGGTACTCATAAGAAGACGAGAGCTTTTCTGGGATTTCTGATGGGATTTACTTTTGGCATCGTCTTATTCAAAACGGTCATAGTCGGACTTAATTTTGATCTGTATACCACGCTCGTTCTTGGTGGTATCCTTCTATTCATGATAACTGCGGGATGCACAGCATCAATTCAGGTATCTCCATCTGCAAAGAGTATATAATTAATATAGGAATCTCCGTGATAATTGCAGCAATAGTTTGTAACTATCCGTCTAGCATTTCGTCTTGCAACAAAGATTGTGCGTTCTAAAGAGGAATGTCATCAACGACAGTAAATGTGAGATATTATTCCTCAATCAAATGAAATGCAATTATAATTCTTGCGTCACTTATCTATTGCGTTGGTAAAAAGTGAAAATTGGTCTTGCAAATCACAGGAATTCCACACGATTTTAATTGCCAATAGATACGGTGCATCTGTTGGTTGACGGTCCCGGCATTCTTCGGTCGATCAGGACGCAGTGTCTTGAGAGCACTTGTCCTTGGTTATATTATAGCTGGTCCAGTGTTCAATTTGACTGCTAATACTAAGGAAGTAGTAAGGACTTTTGCTTGCACCACCAAGTTGACCTACAATCTGACGAAGACCCGTTTCGATCTCATGTACGAACCCTTTCATAAGGTACTTAGAAGACTTTAGGAGGGTGAATCTATCGAGAGTCAACACGCGTGTCTTTTCTGGATTAACAGGCGATCCTGTCTATGAAAGCGGATGCCAATGAAATCAAGGACACTTTGTCATCGGTACGAGACCTCGTCGCACCCATTGTCGAGGAAGTCGAGGGTGAAGAAGAGATGCGGAAGTTGAAGGAGGAGAACGACTACTTGGATGAACTGCAGGACGATACTAAGCGGAGCGAGGAGATAGAAGAGAAGTACAATCAAGAAATTGCCGGTGCAAAATCTGAGGCTGACGTTTATGAAGCCAAATATAAAAAAAAAGTGGAGGCCCGCTGCGAAGAGGAACTCAGTCGAGGATCGGAGAGATGCAGGCGAGTTTTGAATTTACATTTAGTGGAGTCCAAATATTTACTACTGCCGAAACACCTACCGCATACGTTTCAGGGATATGTTCGGCGACGCATATAACAAGTGTTACGACAAAGTAACAGTATTTGCTGCCTGGCTGCTATGTTGGCCGATGAAGTTGACTTTCGTTTGCAACTTGGTTCAGGCACTGGGAGGTTCGAAAATATGCGACCCAGAAGGAAAGATTGATAGTGGGATTGGCGAAGGCTATGCCGCTTTAAAAAGTTCGTATGTGAATGGTAAATTGCTCGATCGGCTAGTTATGTCAGAATTACTGCAAAAGACACTAGGGACAAATTGGGCAACAGTCTCAAGGAAGCGAAAATCCAGTACAAAGTGAAGAAAGCACCAATATTGACGGATCTCTACGATTCGACCGATGCTGCCAAAGCAGTCCTTCATGAATTCACTGTCAGGAAGAATTTCTTCGATTCCTTCATGACGATTGTGAGACGCTTTCTATCCCTGATCTTCCTCAAGATTCTCTTCAGCGCTCAGAAATACAACGAGAAATTCCTCACGGAGATAGAACACGACAACATTTATGTGACCGCGTACTTCAGGAAAATCGACGCGAGAAGAAAGGCTCGTGGAAGTATGACACTTTTACCACTAAAAAAAATTGAGAGACAGAAATTCGTCGATCCTTACGGCTTGGAACCAAGCAAAGCGGAAAAGGTCCATTTAACAGGGCAAACTGTGAAGTTCCTTCTCGAAATAATCACCGCCACTACTTTCGTTCTGTTAGACAGATTGTTCTTCGAGACTTTGGATATCATTAGACGCCACGCTTACATGGAATATTCGCAGGTAAACATTCGCATGTTTAATAAATCAAAATAAACAGAATAAAAAAGAACGTTCTTGCAGTCAGGTCATCATGACATGACACTGGAAATTCGCGGCACAGGTGTGATAGCTTCTCTGATTAGAAGCGTCGTTCGAGGATTCAATGTGAAGAAACGCATTAAGACAGTTATCTCGAACAGTGCTTGCCTTCCAAGACCAAGCAGATTACCAGGCTACGTACTCTTCAAGATCTACGGAACTTACGTAGCCATCTGGTTACTACTTTTCACCGCCACCTACACTCAAAGGACTCGAAGGGTGATCTGTTCATTTTTCTATCGCAAACGAGAGAAAAGACGAATTCTTTACCTGTACAATGAAACTCTACGACGAAGACTCGGCCATGCCAGATTTATGCGAGCGAAGATCCAAAATCTAGCAAGGGAGCGCCGATTGCAACAGGAGATTGACATTTGGTTGGCAATGAAGATCAGATGGCCGTCAGTTTGTGGATGGTTGAACCTCTTCGAGTGCGCCAGGCGTAGATGCTTGGTGTGCGAGGAAGTCGAGCCGAGGAAGAACTCCAAGTTTCTCGAGTGTCCAACCCCAGGATGTCCTTTCGTCTATTGCTCCGATTGTTGGAAGGATATTGGAAGGATATGTTATGCCTGCACCGAAACCTCTGACTCCGACACCGATGGCTACCAGACCTACCACAGCGACTTCTGACCAACTACTTCCCAATTCGTTCACTTTCCACTATCAATATGTCATACAACCAGAACAACAAGAAACATACTGCTCGCGTGCCACGCGGCAAACAAGTTCCGTGAACTGATTTTTCGCAATAACGAGCACGTCGAGTCATAATAAGTTAGCAGGGAAGTATCCTTCGTGATAGGCTTCAAGAATTCAAGGATGAAGACGAATCACCGTCGATTTACGTAACTAGTTTTATGTATCTCGGGCAAAGAATTGGAGAAACAAAGTAGGAATTCTGCGGAGAAGCTCTAATGACCATAATCCTGCCAAACAACTGTTCGAAGCCAATGAAGTTACGTGGGCCAATTTGGTCTACGTGGGATAAGTAATCGGGCACGATTTCGTGCGGCTAACGAGCCATGCCTTGATACTTTATAAGAGGTCCAAGCTAATGAGCTCGCAGTTCAGTGGACGAAAAGCTTCGCTACCGATCTCTTCGCCAGTATGAAGAGCGTCCTAATTATTCTCGCAATAACAGTTGGACTCCTCGGGGTGGTCTTGGCTGAAGAGAAGTATACTACGAAGTACGATGACGTCGATATCGATGCCGTTATCAACAGTGACAGACTACTAAAAAGCTACGTGAACTGCCTGTTAGACCGAGGACCATGTACACCGGATGCAGCTGAACTTAAAAGTTAGTACTCACAACATGCTTCATCCGTGCTACTTTTATTATAAGAAAAAGAAGTATACTTGATACACAATCAGTAAAGTTCGTGGGAGTCCATTGACTCGGGCAAAGTTATCCAAGAATTTCTGAAAGGAGCTCTCAGTGTCGGTGCTCGGACAAGTCAATTACGATATTCACGCATATATGCTCAGGACACGCAGTGCCGCCGGTGCATGGGTGTCCTGGAGATGTTCCTTTTGCCGTTGCTCGGTCGTCCGCGATTTTATGTGCATCGTTATCGTTCTCCGAGGGCAAGGACGTCTATTAAGTCAGCTGAGCGTCCTCAGCCGGGTGCGCTCACGGTAAACTCGTCCTGCTCCAGACAAGACTAGTATATACGATTCAGGAAAACATAAAAGCCGTACGGCATTTTTAATGTTTCAGAGAATCTGCCGGACGCACTGGAACACGAGTGTTCGGCTTGCAGCGAGACCCAGAAGAAAGCATCGGACAAGGTGTCGCAGTATTTAATCGACCACAGGCCGGATGAGTGGAGTCTCTTGGAGCAGAAGTACGATCCAACAGGGATCTATAGGAAGCATTATCTCGAGATGAGATCGAAGCAGCAAATAATTGACTAAATACTAATCCAATTAAAGTTAATTGACTCTGCTTTCTTGGGCAGGAATATTTCTATAAGATTCTTAGAAGCATTAGATCGTTTGATCGTAGGGAAATTAAGCGAAGGATGGATTACGTGGTCCGGTAAGATTCATGGCTATTAGATGAATCTTCCCGAAGACTTCTCAGCTGAGCTAAGGCTTAGCACCTGATAATTATAGCTTTCCGTAGCTCTATGGGCGACCTCTGTGCGGACCTACCCGATTATCTAGTATACTCTCGAGACTCTATTACCATCCAGTGATCCTTGGCACGAAAGAATATTACTTTACGCTTAGATCGTTCGTGATACTTGATATTAATGAGCTCCTCATTTATTGGTAACCGGTACTTCACGCGTAATAGGCCTAATATGGATAGAGTAATAACAATTTACTTGGAACCCCGCTGGACATATAATAGGTTTAATTAGTTTGTTCAATCCTGGTGTGCGGTGTCGTTGCATAAATGAAGAACAAAAACTGTTCATGAAGATGTGTGCAATTAATATCACGCAAATCGTTCCATTATGCATACGATGGCAAGTGTACATACGTATTTGCGTTATGAGCAATCTGATTTTTCCATAACAAGCGGGAGGAAAATAATATGAATGGAGGTGGAAGTTGTATTATGCGCGCTACCGTGTAGTCCTCTCGAAAAGAACGAAACAGCTGGATAATCTGGTTTTACATTATGTGGTCTAAGGTTACCGAAAATATCCCGTATCCGGATGCTCGGGATCGCGGTAAACCCGCTGGTGTTTCACGTGGGTGGTCAGAAGCCTAGAACAATCCTTTCCAGCTTTCCTAGAAGTCCAAGATCCCTTAGAGAAAAAAGAAGGAACCCGAACCCCCTCGTAATAAGTGCACGCGCGATTAGAAACAAAGACAGACGTGGATCCAGTTCCACGAGCTGCCGCGAGAATGGTCGCATGTCCAATTTATGCCGGACATAAAACCACTGCATCGCCATAGCTCAGAAATAGTTTTCGGTAGCCGAATTTTTAGAGCCCGCCGGAAAGAAGGCAGAGGCAGTTGAGGTCTTCATGAACTGTTCGCCGGGCATTTTATTGCTCGGCTTTTTTAGATTTACGATGCCGAAATTTCGTAAGGATAGACCGGTCACTGTAAAGTGTAAAACCTCCGACCGGCTCGGAGTTCTTTCCGAGCTCGGGGGTCTCTCCCGGAGCTATTAAGTCAATATAAATCACATTCTGTGGAGATTCAGTCAGAATGATCGTTCTCCCTCTCGCTGTCTCTAAGTAGCAATAAACCTCAAGAATTCTTCCCCACAAACACTCTCTCTCTCTTTCCCTCTCTCCCTCTCTCTCCTCGCAGTCCGATAGAATTCCATACGTTATTATTAAAATACCGATTATTAAAAGCGAAGTGTGTGTCCATGAGTCTGATGTGTGGAAGGTGGTCGATGTTATCGGAGATTTCGATAACTAGGAGCTAATGAGCACCGTTCCTCCATTAATGCAGACCGTTATTATCTGCCGAAAGTCGGCGAGCGGCGCGGCATCAGAGAGCCAAAGAGCTGCTCAAGACAGGTAGCTCATTCCGAATAATCACCGTGCTAGAGTCATTCACGTTCTCCTCAAACACGCTACAACTTCATAAATCGCGACGAGCAGCCGCCACCGATCGAGAGGATGAGTTGGAAAGTCCGACAAGGCGACTTCTGTGTAGAACGATACAAAGCGACTCTTCTTACGCTGCCAATGAGCGTGGCCGGAGGCCGCCAGCCCTCCTCGGATTCCAGCAATCATTTCGCAATTAGCCGGCAATACTTTCATGCGGACAAAACCGCTCCGCACGCTCGCATTCGTGACCCAGTTGCATTTCTTCGGCTCAGGGCCTCCTACCATAAAAAGGGACTCTTCTCGTTGCTAGTTGGCCACGTGTATTCGCAGAGGGCCTGCGTAACCCAGTTACATCTTTGACAGCCTCAAATCAACTTATTTTAAACCCACCCTTACAATCACATCATTCACTCGCAATACTCACTACAATTTAAATATATATCTTGTTACTGCAACCTCTCACAAGATTTATCCACATTCTCTCTACACTGACATCGATTGATTTTACTCGATTTATCGAACACAGTATCGAAATGTCAAGGTTGACATATGTCGGTGTTAGAAAAAAAGGTGGTCAAAGCAAGTCATATAGAAAGTGGTTGAATCTCTTAGTTAAACGACAAGTACAGTTTTCATTGAGTATTAATTATCATGGTTACGTAAGGAGGGAGTGTACGATGGAAGAGGGTCGGGTGGTGGTGGTGCGGTTCTCGGCTCTGGCAAGGAGCGGCCGGTGTACACCTTCTCGCACGCAGAAACAGACAGGCTATCGTGGTTATTAAGGAAACAGACGAAGGAACGAAACGAAGGAACAAGCGCGTTGGGTGGTCCCGCCCCGCTGTTTATGGGGCACTGCATCTGCTGGCCCCGTATAACCCTCCACGCTCGACCTGTGTGGTCCCACCTTACGTCCGACTTTACATTCGATTCACTACTTGCTAATGGTAGCTGCATTAGCATTAGGTGCCCGGCTGTCTTCGGTATCATATGCCATGCCATGGCTTGGAGATCGAATGCGAACGAGTGAGAGAGAGAAAGAGGAAGCAAGCACGCTCTACTGTTACGCGATTTTTCGACGCCGATATTGATACGCTCCCGCAGGATATCGCCTTCGATTTGGGAGCCCATAACTCCTCGAGGAACACGCGTTGTCACGCTAGAACCACCTCTCGTAACCGGTGGCCTCATGGGTGTTTCGTTGCTCGGAATTTGAGATCTTCACTGACAGATTGGGACACGCTTCTTTTCGAGAACACTAGCCCCCATAGCCAAGCATCCTCATAGGCATTTCTAGCCATAGTTCATTTGGAACTTTAGTTGGAACTCGATAGTTCTGTAGTAGGCCTGTTTCTGAACTGGATACGAAACTCTTCCTACTGTAAAGGTAGTTTCACATGCAGGGACGAAAGATGGAAAGGGATTTCGAGAGGGAGTTTGAGAAAGGGTATTCAAAGGAAGAAAAAGCTTTCTTCGACGATCTTTATTCCAGTTATGATAGGTGGCTGGACCAGCAAGGATATGCCCCGTATGAAGTTCGCAGTCGCCTGCAGGGTGAAAAATACTTGTGCGCCCGAGCGTGCCGCGTAC